>JALIRH010000046.1:0-2400000 GCA_023055505.1 Callipepla californica brunnescens | reverse complement strand
CGCTGTGCTTTGGTGTGATACTTCTGCATAAGTTGATTAAAAAAAAAAAAAAAAAAAGTCTTATCTGGTTTGTTCTTTTTATGTTCCTTCCTAATTCCTTTGTTTCTATGGCGCATGTCTCTCCTGTTTTCACTCTTCCCAGTTCTGTTTTATTACCAGCGAGTTTTCTTCCCACTCAGTTGCTCTCATGATGCCTTTTATCTCCTGCTAACCTGTTATCTCCTGGGGCCAGAGTGAGAGTGCAAGGCAGTCTTTACAATGAGTACATAATCCTCTCCATTCAAGTACTAACTACTCCAGAAATCTGTTAAAGTTATGCTAGTTCTGCAGCTCAATTACAGCATGATTCAGTGTTCGCACTCATTATGGCAGTGGAATCAGCCGCACTATTAGCACCAGCATGGCTAACTTTCTTGTGGTTGCAGAGGTGACATTGTTTAGCTGTATGTTTGTCTTGCACAGCATTGGGCTCTTCTTTAATTCCGTTTGTGAGGTGTAAGCTTCTTTACTAAATATGAGCCATTCAAATTAAAAAGGGTTACAGGACACTTTTTAATACAATTGTGGAAGATGAAAATCTCTGAGTAGCTGTGTGCCTGTTAGGAGCTGCTTTGAAAGTGAGCATCTGTTGGTACACATCTCCACCTAGAGACGGACTCGGTGTCCTGCAACTAAGTGTACTAAAATTTCTCTTTGTTCCTCGAGCCTCCTGTTTAAACTTTAATTTTCTACCGTATGGCACCGGTGGTTTCTTTTCTGAGCTTTCTAAGTGCCGAGGTTGATGTATTTTGGACTCGGTTCTTATTTTAGACGTTGGTCCATCTGAATGGCTGAACATTTTCAAAGCATTTGAATGTTATTGAGAGCTGTGATTTTTCATCACAACCTTGTCTAATAAAAACAAATTCAATTATTGCTCTCAAATTTGTAACGCTATAAACATTGTTAGTACAGTTTTAAAAGATCTCTGAATAGACTTGACTAACACCAGGAGAGCAGCATCTTTTAAAGCCAAATTGGAATGAACAGTGGAGCTCCGAAAAAAATACCGGACATCTCCTGTGTTTCAAGTATGAGCCTAGATCTATTGCTGCACTCAAAATGCTGATCGCTGTAGTTCATGATTATAATAATAATAATTCTGATAATATGTGACACAAGATACTGGTCTGAAGAAAGGATGCCTGAATTGCTAGCAGCTTTAAAAGGTTGCATTGCAATTCTCACACAGTCACAAGAAATCTTCAGTGCAAGGAGTTTGAGGTTACTGACAGCGATGTTGGGACACAATGCGGATATCGCACGGCATCCGGATCCTTGTTGCTGTGGGGATCTGTTCCTTTGTCTTGCTAAGGTGGTGTAAGGAATGCTGTTTGTGAACTGCTTCCCGCAGACATACAGTAGATGGTAGACTTACAAAGCATTGACTACAGCAAACTGTTCTTTGTGTGATAAAGATTACTGTTGGAGAACTGTTTCACAAGAGAAAGTTCAGTGTTTATTTTAGGTAGAAAATTAAGCAGTATGATCACAGGTGGGACAGGACTTTGGAACTTGTTTAATGTAGGTAATATAGATGATGTGTAGAGGGTGATAATGCTTGTAAGGGTTTTGGAAATTAAAACGTTCTTTAAAAGCTACATCATATTACCCTTTAGGCACCGCATTTCAGCATAGATCCTTAGTGATCAGTCTTACTCCTTTGTTTTCTACCTTAGTTCTTTTGGGCTTTTTTCATTCCACAGGGCTTCTTAAATTTACAGCAAACTGCAATACTACATATATGCATTTCTTAAGAAGTGTTACTATGTAACATCGGCATCTGTCAGATTGTAACAGGTGGTGTCAGTAATCCCATTTGTAAACTGCTGGACTGCTATAGGATTTTTCACTGCAGAGTTCTGCCAAGGACTTGGGCATTACTGCAGTGTAACTAGATAGAGCACCCTGCTGTAAGTGTTCCTGGATAAGAGGCAATCCTGTTTGCTTTTTAAGATTAATTCCTATCCTACCTAGTGTATTTTGTGAAACCGCAGGTGGCAAATCTGCTCGTGGTGTGTATGCTGGGATGTTTTTGAACATATTTATGCAGGCTTCTGTAACCTGAACGTTGCTGTAAATTGTTGTAATTCCAAGCTTTCACAAATCGTGAATACTGCAGATTTCAGAAGCCATCATTCAGCCTTCACATACCTACACCTGTATCTGGAAAGTGTATTGTTAAAAAATATTTGTGATGCCATGTAAAAGATTTGCATCTGGATTTTCTAGATGAGTGAAAGAGAATAATTTTGATTTACTGCTATGTTCAGCTGTTGTAATTGTCCGTATCCAGAGACAAACCGTGAGGCAACAATTGTGGTAATTTTCCTTTTAGCACTTGAGGGCTATCTTATTGAAGTAGCAAGGAGCAAACTTGATTTTTGTGGTTGAAAGGGCTGTTAACCGAGAGCTATGTAACTTCTGTACATATACTACAGGTTCTGTGCACTATGTGAATGAGAAAGGAAAGACAAGTCATGTATTATCAGCTGACAACCTGGTGCAGAAGCTTCTGTTCATGGAGAAAAGAGATGCTTTAGTTGTAATAACAGAGAACTTGCTGTTGTCCCTGCATACAATTACTCTTGAGGGAGATGCCAAGGAGCTCATGAAGGTAAGAATCAGACAACAAAGTAAAGTTGCAATATTTAATCTCTTCTTAGGATTTTTTTATAGTTATTTCCTTCACCCAGAAATGAATCAGCTTTTTTTTCCCTCAGTTAATACCTTGATAATAACAGACCAAACATCTGTTAGTTTACAGGTAAAATAGAAGTGTTATTGAATGTAGGCTGTTTCCATCTTGCTCTGATGTTTTGTGTTAGTTTCTTTCTTTGTGAACCTTTTATTTTTTATTTTTGTGACCATTATTTTTTATTTTTTTTAACTCCTTAGCTTGTCTTACTGAACTGAAAGGTGGTACTCTTAAAATCTATCTAATTTCAGTACAATCAAATATTTATTAGAACATTTTGTGGAGAAATAGTTCAGTATTATATGCCCTCATTTTCATCATCAGTTGCTCAGTTGTCTTCTATTTCAGATGAGGAGGAGCAGTACCCTCCTTGCTGTGATGTGCTCTTTTTGTGTAAAACTGAAAGATTCTTACTTCATGATAGTGTCCTCTGCAGCTGCAGAAGTCCCAGAAGACTTTAATCAGAATCTCCCAAGTCACAGAGTTCCTTTTGTGTCACTACATTGTTATTTGTATAGGTCTGAAAACCAAACTGATATCTTTCAGTATGTGCAGCCATCTTGACTCAATGTGCCAATAAAATGCTCTCCTGTTGGTGCATACTGCTTTGAGGGTGAGGAAGGGCTTTTTTTTTCTGATTTTTCTTCATCTATGGTCAGAGAAGAGTAGACATTTATATGTTATCTTTTTATTAATTGTTACTTATTTTTGACTAGCAGTAAGGTCTGGTATTTTGGATTTAACACAATACTTATCAAATCCTGAGATTTCTAATGCAAGGTGGAACGCTTCCTTACCTACTTGCCTGACTACAAAACTTTTTTTAGTAAATTTATACATCCTATACTTGATAACTTTTAATGATGGTCACTCCTTGGTCTCTCTGAATTATCACAGAGATCAGGGTTTACATTTGAACTTAGAGTCATACTAGACAATTCAGATACTTAGTAATTCAGTGTGTTGATTCTACCTTCTGTCACTTCCTGTATTCATTTTTGTTAACAGGTGAAGTTGAGTGGGAAGACTGGTAATTCTGCAGACATCATTTTAATAGACCATAGCCTTATTGTTACAGCAATGGGTGAGACAGTACTCAGGTAAGATTCCATTTTTGAGCTGTTCTTGCTGTCCATGAGAAATCCATGGTTTCTGGACTGCAGTGCACTGAAGTTTTTACTGAAGTAGTAGTGTCTTTGTTTTTTTTTTTTTAAAAAAAAAGATGTAAGCAAAAGCAGTAATCTTCATAAACAACAACAAAAAAATTTCTCATTTTGCTTCACAAAATAGAAGGAGTTGAATAACATTTTTCATCCTTGAGGAAGAAAACTAATTCTGTGTATTTTCATCTCTCCAATGTATTTTTATCTTACTGGCCAGTACTAACTGGTTCCTTTCTGAGTGCCTTTCTTTACTCCTCTCTGTAAATGTATCTCTTGAGATTTTTGGGTTGTATGGTTTTTTGGGGGGTTTATTTGTTTGTTGGTTGTTGGTGTTTTTTTTGGCATGAGAAAGCTACTTTACTGTTCCTTCCATCTTTATTGTCTGATTCTTACGATAAATATAGCAATAACAACAGGAAAAAGTACTTGTTTTTCAGGATTTCTCTATTACTGAAATATAACACAAGCATTCTAGTGATTTTTTTTCCATTTTTCTTTAAACAGGTATGTTACTTGGCCATGCTGCTATGTTATAGTATACTGTAGCTTTAGAAGTACTTTTTCTTGAGGCTTTTTAAAGCACTAAATCAGTTTTACCTTCTACCTTTATTATGGCTTACTCTTACTTATTTCCTCTGAATCTGAGGGCTGAAGAGAGGAAGAAAGGAATTCCACTAACACCTGGGGTTCACTTGTTTGAGTCTCTGCCTGCTATTGTCAAGAAAAATCTGTCAATTTTATGACAATGTGATAATGCTCAAGTGTTGAGCAAGAAGAAATGTGACAATGTTTAGTTCTAGAAAATTATTTTCCCTAAAACTGGATTTGCTTCTGACTTCTTTCACATACTGTGTACTGAAAAGTTAAAGGAAAACAGAGGAGATCAAGAAGTTCTCATTCCAGAGACAGCTGCTGGCAATTTCACTTTAAAAACTGAAGTGAATTTAAAAATTAAGTCACTGACAGGTTGGTAAGGTGCTGGAACTGGTTGCTTTAGGGAGGTTGTGGATGCCCCGTCCCTGAAGGTGCTCAGGACCCAGCAACGGGGCCCTAGGCAGTCTGACTGACTGGTTGGCCAACCCTACCTGTGGCAGAGGGGTTGGAACTAGATCACCTGTGAAATCTCTTCCAATCTAGGTCATTCAGAGATTACAGAAATGGCAGATGAATGCCAAGTACAAGTCCTTGATTGTTTAGCAAGATAGCTGGAAGGAGAAGCGTTGTGTTAACTCTTGTTTTGTGTACCTTTTAGGTTCTGGGATTTGGACCGAGGTGAGAACTATGTGCTCTCCCCAGATGTGCAATTTGGCTTTGAGGCTGGGGAGTGTATTAACTGTGTTTCTTACTGCAACGCTAAAGGTAAGAAATAATAGGGCAGTTGTGATCTCTGATTCTAAACCCTTTTCAAATTGTCAGCCTTCAGAGCTTGGTAGTGATTTTAGTAGATTCTTATTACAGGGCATTTCAGTACTAGCCTATCTTGTAGAAGTGGTTTGATATAGCTCAGGAGTGCCCTTCCGAAGGGGCAATGAGATCATTCAGCACTCGGTGCACTTTTTCTCCCATGGTGAAGTTGTCTCCAGTCACACTGGCTGGATTTCCTTTGAGACTGAGCCAGTGTTCGTGGAGTATACCCAACGTGTTCCAATGTGCTATAGACAGTCAACAAACATACATTAGAGCTTAATGCAAAGCAGAACTCACCAAATGCATAGTGTGGATGATGGGTCCTTACATTGGGTTTCTTTACAGAGTCACTCCTGTTGCCTCGTTTCCTAATGTAGGCCTACATTTGTGGTTTTAATGGTGACACGTCTGTCTATACTACAAAAATAGGTGTTTCATAATAAGTGGTTAAAATGGAAGCATTGTCTGATATAGTTAAAAGGTAACTTCATCTGGTAGCTTAGAAAACAGCCATTAATTCTCCAAAGAAATTTTTTTTTTCCCAAAATTGTTCTCCAGTACAGGGTTAGTAAGCTGGTTTGCAGGAAGGCAGAGAAACAAACAAATTCTACTTGAATAAGGCTTCCCAGTACCTCAGAATCAGAGCTAGGCTGCCTACCTACTGTTTTGTGTCATGTTTGTTTTTCTGAAGCTTGGAAAGATATGACATGTCTAAAATGTCTGTGAATGGCAGGTCTCCTTGCAGCTGGTACTAACAAAGGGAGAGTGGTAATGTGGAGGAATGTGTCAGTATCCAGTCACAGCACAGGGGCTTTGGAGGGCAAGGAGAAGTGGAAACTCCAGGCATCTACAGAACTTGAAGGAAATATCACTCAGATAAAGGTAAGGCAAGAAAGAGTCTTGTATTTTATTAAGACTTCAGAAACATCAATTGATTATACCATCTTTGTGAGATAGAGAAGTGTGATTGCTGATCTGCAGACGTACACACTGCCAAAGAGGCCAGTCAGCATCTAAAGGAGGAAAACCCTTGAATAAAGCAACTTTTGAAACTGGAATGAGCCACATTAACTGCAGCTATTGTGATTGAAATGCCCAGCAATATCATGCACCAAAATGCAAATACATAGGTTGCTCCAAAAGTAATGCCTCCCAAACCACAACGGATACAAAGAGTAATATAGCGCTGTTTGACAGAGTGAATTCTCAGCTACAAAACACCATTTTTTGGTGTAGTCACCACTGTTAACTTTGCGTTTTCGCTAGCGATGAACAAGAGCTGCATACTATGCTTGTATAAATCTGCACTAGCAGATTTGTACCACGTGCCCCACTGTCACCACTGCTAAAATGTATCACCCAGCAGCTGGCTGTGCTCACATCCATAGTTTGGTCTCCTTAAATGTTAACAAGTGCCAAATGTCAGTGGTTGCCATTTTTTCCCTCATGGAGTTCAGTGGCACGTTTGCTTTATATCACTTCCATGCCAGACACCATGTTGTCATAGTGCCCCTCTGCTGTCTGTCACATGGCAACAATAAGAAGGTGGTATAATATCTTAAGAAAAGTGATTTTAATATAAAAAACAGTTCCTTTACTTAAACCAAGGGTATCTGAGCAGCTGGCTAGCTAGTGTAATATTATTGGCTATAGCTGGACTTTGTGCATGTATGCGTACTTCTGTGCATGCACATACAGGCACAGTGTTTATTCTATCCTAACCCTTCTCATCTCTCTTGCAATGTTGTTGTGACTGTTAAGGTCTTCAATGGACTTATGCACTGTGCTTTCTTTTCTTGCTCCCATTTGCAGTGGGGCTCCCGAAAAAACCTCCTGGCAGTGAACAGCATCAGCTCTGTGGTCATCCTCAGCGAGCAGGCCATGTCGTGTCACTATAATCAGCAAGTGGCTGCTGTGCAGGTGTCTCCCAGCCTGTTTAACGTGACCTTCTTCAGCACAGGAGCCACACACAATCTTCATATTGATATGACTGTGAATGGAGTCTTTGCTACTAAGGTTATGTTGATCTTTTTGTTTCTTTGCTCAATTTTTGCCTAGCTGGGAGTATAGAGAGTTTCCAAGTTCTTAATACAGCCCTTTGATATTCCGTTTGTGTGATAGAATTACTCTTACAACTTACAGTGATCATATTGTGTTGGAACTGCTTTTCAGGTAACACTCCGACTTGTTAGTTCTCTGGACAGACTTTTTTTCAGTTGCAAATCCTTCCAACTTAATATACAGGGGGAACTAGTAGAAGGTGGCAATTGTGTAGAAGATCTTAGAGTTTCTGCATAAATTGCTGCATCAGTCCAGATGAAGCTGAGTGCATTTTTTTTAAATTGTTTTAGGATGCTGTAGTGTTCTGGAATGGGAAGCAAGTTACTGTCTTTGAGTGCTCAGAAGATACCTTAAGAAATGCAGGTAGGATTTGGAAAAGAGCGGCGAGCTAAGTGCTCAGAGTTGAAGTGTTAGTTTTCCTGAACGAAGGGTTAAGTTTTCATCATATTAATCTCTTAATTCATACTATATCTAATTAATCTCTTTATTCATATTATGTCGTACTGTGATAATATTGTTCACTTTGAACTTATGAATATGAATTAGACTTCACACCCCCACATAGTAGAACAGAAAGGTTAGGCTATAAAACTGTGGTCAGTAGTTACACAAATTGTCAACAAAACCAGAACTCAAATATCAGTTCCTAGATCTATGCTTTATTCACTAAATGTGCTGGGATATGCTGTGTTAATTGACCTCACAATATGCTGGTATTCCTGTATGAGTTACAAGTAAGGCTTTTGATTAAAATGCCCTAACCAGCTTATTACCCTCAAGTTTTTCACCTCAGAGCTGCCCTCAGTTCATTCTGTGCCCAGTCTGTTTGTGTGCTTGGGATTGCCCTGACACAGATGCAGTACCTTGCGTTTGGCCCTGTTGTACTTCATTATGTTTGCATGTGCCCTTCTCTATCCACGTCCCTCTGGATGCATTCCTTCTCTCCTGTGTGGGAGCACACCACGCAGCCTGGTGTCATCTGCAAATCATGTTTGCATAGCACTTGCACAGGAATGAGGAAGGAGTGGGTTTTAGTGTCAGCTGTCAGGAAAATCTGTTCCATACATTGCTGTATGTACAGCTGGGTAAGGTAAATTAGTTTATTCTGTGATGAATTCTTCCTGGATATTCATTCCTTGAGAAACAGGATATGCAAAATTTCATTAATCCTATACGAAGTCTCTAGGGGCAGTTCAGGCTTTGTATTTTAATAGCCAACTTCCCAACAATGAAACTATTTTAAAACCACTCTTCTGGCAGATGTTCCTCTTTTCAGTTGTAGTTCAGTGGTGGAACGTGTGAATTCTCTTGATGGAACTTCATACTGCACTACTTGTTTTCTTTGTCATTACCAATTTCAGCACCTTCCCCCTCCTCTCCCACTTGTTTTCGTGGGCAGAGTGTACAAAAAGCGTGTTCCCAAAAGGAGTCCCAGCTTTTCATTGTAGTGCCAGACTGGTGGAAGACCGAAACACCAAGGAGTTTAGGAACCAGTAGAAGTGATGTGCTGTGAAGTGCAGTTGGTACAAGATGGGAGTTGTTGTTTCCTTTAGGTCTTTTTAAAACACCAAAACACACATGCACATACAGCAGTCCCAGCCGACTGTTAATTGTAATGATGGTTTTACCGTGATTGTTCCAGGTTCTTTTCTTTGTGACTCTCCAGTTCTGACAGTGCATGGAGAAAATCTGTACACAGTTGAGCCATATCGGGTCCAAGTCCGTACCTGGCAGGTAAGCATTGATGAAAACTCAGAGTGAGGAATACATCTCACTGTTTTTCAGAGACTAATATTGTGATCTAAAAGACAGTAGGAGGTAAGGTAAACCTGTTGAGTGTACATGTGTCATAGGAAAAACCTATTGAGTTCTTTTACATTAAGTTCTTCAGTCTTTCACATTTAAAAACTACCGTGCTATTGCTAATAGTAGTAAGTATTTATAATAGAAAACAAAATTATTTAAGGACCAGACTGCTTATGAGGATCTAAATCACTAGCATATGAATGCACAAGTGTATTTTGAGAGGATGAAAATAACCCCCGTATATTGTGTTCCTATGGAGTCTTGCTTAACCTTTGCAGCCTTTCCTCGTCAACCAAAGCCAAAAGGAGAAATACAATCATTATAGTTCTGATGTATAATTTTACATAACATTTAAAAAAAGGTAGGCTTTCTCAGGTTAAGGAATTTCGTTTATATATAGGTATTTATTTTTCTAGCTGCATATTAATGGATGCTTAAGGAGCTGTATTCATTCATCCTTCTTTAATGGAAAAAGTTGTATTACCAAAGGGCCAATTTGAACAGAAGAAAAATTCAAACTCTTTTGGAGACTACATATCTAGTTTTCAATTTGAAGCAAATTGTGAGACCTTTTGGAGTGTGTGTAAAGTATAGTTTCTCTCATTTTGTTAATGGTTATTTGTCTAATATAGAGATTCATTGGCTAGCTTAGTGACAAAATATAATCCCTCCTAGTTAAACTTGAACATTCAAACCTAGTGTTACACCTTTCTTCTCAGGGAACAGTTAAACAGCTTCTGGTGTTTTCTGAAGCAGAGGGGAATCCATGCCTCTTGGATGTCTGTGGAAACTTCCTTGCTGTGGGAACTGATTTGGCTCACTTTAAAATCTTTGATCTCTCTCGCAGGTATTAATAAGCCTTTAAAAACAATCTGTTCATACTCAAGGGCATTGTGTGTGGGGTGGGGGGACAGAAATCTTTAACTAACTTAGATCCTTTGGAAAATGATAGTCTCTTTGAATCTCAAGACAATACATGCAGTCTGTATGAACTGATGGCATTTCTGAAGCAAGGAAAGAGATGCAGAATTATAGAATGATTAGGTAAGCCACAGAACAAGTAATGTAGTAACTTAAATAGGATGGAGAACTTATGGAAGGTGTTCAGTCTGGAGAAGAGAAGGCTCCAAGGTGACCCGATAGAATCCTGTGTATTTAAAATTCTGATTGCTCTTTTAGGACTCCTGTTGAAGCATGGAAGTTTGTTCTTGCTAACTCACTGGGGAATGAGCTTTTCCTTCCTTAACTTCCAAAAGAAAGGCAGGTCGCAGCAGGAGAAGCAAGAGTCTGGGCCAGTGGTCTTGGGAGGTAGAAATAATCTGTTGGTGTTGTTTTTAAGTTTTTTCTTTAACTTGAAAAATGTTTTGGCCAATGACTTGAGTCTGTTCCCTTCCACAGAGAGGCAAAAGTGCACTGCAGTAGCAAGAATTTCTCTGAGCTGTTTCCTGGCCTTGGAAACATTGCATCTGTCAAGTGCAATGCTAACGGCAATAAAGTCAGCATCCTTGTTAGCAAGGTGAGGAAAGACTTCGTGGAGCACCCTGTGGCATGAACACCAGTTCAGACTGGTACAGGTCAAGATCAGACTGGTACAGGTCAAGATAATTATTGAAGATGCAAGATTAACTTCAGAGAAATGAACCTTCAACTTCTTGGTGCTGTCTTGGACTACAAAGTGCACATCCAAGCATGTAGCTAAACACTAAAGTTAAGCTATGTTAAGATTTTGTACGTTTGCTGAGAAAAGCACAGCAATGAAAGCAGTAGTGCAGTACAAAAGCTGTTTTGTAGCATTTCAAAGAAATCCAAAGCAAACTTGCTAGAATAGAAGAACAGCAAGGAATTTTCTGATACTCCTTCCAAAAAATGTTCTTGTATGATTACAAGTACACAAAACTGTAAGAGTATGAATCATTTGAGGTAAATGTACTATCTGAACTTCAGCTTTTTTCTTTAACTGTGTACTTCAGCAGTATTTTTTGCCTTCTTAGGCAAACGGGAGTACTGATTCCAAGATCTGTTTTTACGATGTTGAAATGGACAAAGTTACAGTCTTTGATTTCAAAGCTGAACAAGGAATTGGTAGGGAAAAGCTTTCTTCTGGGTGTGATACTGACAGGTGAGTAACAATTCTGACAATTATTACTTTGATGCTTTAAGATTATCTGCCCTATGAAGCTGAGCAACATCTTGATACTGGCATTACTCTATGTAGGAGTTTATGCCAATTTAATAGTTTTCTTAAGAATCACAGAATTGTAAGGGTGGGAAGGACCTCTGAAGATCAAGTCAACCCCCCTGATAAAGCAGTGGTCCTTACAGAAGGTCATACAGGAAAGCATCCAGATGGGTCTTAAATATCCCCAGTGAAGGAGACTCCACAACCTCTCTTTGCAGCTTGTTCTAGGGCTCTGTTGCATTGTAAAAAGCATTTTTTGTGTTTGTGTGGAACTTTCTGTGTTCCAGTTTTTGTCCATTGCCATTTCTTCCATTGCTGCATACCACTGAAGAGAGTCTTGGCCCATTTACTTGACTTCTGCACTTTAGATATTTATAAAGCAGTGCGATCTTCCTTCAGACTTACCTTTTCCAGACTGAAGAGTCCTAGGTCTCTCAACCTTTCTTCATACAGAAGATGCTCCAGGTCCAGTATCATCTTTGTTGCCTTCCACTGAATTCTCTCTAGGAGATCCCTGTCTTTTTTTGAACTGAGGAGTGCAGAACTGGATGCAGTACTTCAGATGTGGCCTTACCAGGGCAGGGTAGAGGGGGAGGATGACCTCCCTCGATCTGCAGGCCATGCTGGCTCTTCTTAATGTGCTTTGGCCACAAGGACCAATACTGCTGGCTCATGATCAACCTCTTGTCCACCAGTGTCCCTAAGTTCTTTTCCTCAAAGGTCCTTTCCAGCAGGTCAGCTCCTGATGTGTACTGATGCATGCAGTTTTCATCCTCAGGTACAAGACCTTACCTTTACTGTTGTTGAAGTTCATTGGGTTTCTCTCCGCCCAACACACCAGCCTGTCCAGGTCTCACTAGTGTGTCAGCCATTCCTTCCAGCTTTACATCATAAGCAAATGTTCTGAGAGTGGATTCTATCCCTTCATCCAGGTTGTTGATGAAGATATTGGATGAGACTGGATGCAGCACCAACCCCTGGGGAGTGCCACTAGTTACAGGCCTCCAACTATACTCTGTGCCAGTGATTACCACCCTCTGAGCTCTGCCAGTCAGCTGGTTCTCAGTCTACCCATCCATCTATCTACCCATCAGTCCACTCATCTATCCCATGCTTCCGAAGCTTTCTTATAAGGGTGCTGTGGGACACAGTGTCAAATGCCTTGCCTTGTCAAGATATGCATCCACTGCTCTCCCTTCTTCTACCTAGCCAGTGATGACAATGTAGGAGGCTACCAGATTGGTCAAGCATGATTTCCCCTTGGTGAAATCATGTTGACTACTCCTGATAACTGTGTTTTATTCTGATTACTTGGAGATGTCACCCAGAACAAGTTGCTCCATATCCTTTTCAGGGAAGAAGGTGAGGCTGACAGGCCTGTAGTTTCCTGTATCCTCCTTCTTGCCCTTTTTGAAGGCTGGAGTGACACAGTATTCTCCAGTCTTCAGGAACCTCTCTCATTCTTCAAGACCCGTCAAGGATGATAGAGACCAGTTTGGCACTCACAAGTTTAGTTTGACTGAACTGGTGCATTATCAGCCTTCATCCCTGACTCTTCCTATCTGTTATCTAGGGAGTATCAAACAAAGCTATGTAAAGCAAGCTTAAAATAATGAGGAGTTGTGGTTCTTCAGACAGCACACAGCTGAGCTATGGGCACTCCTTGTCAGAGGAAGCCCATGCAGAGTTAGTTTAGCAAGGATGGCATCCCAGCAAGGGACCTTCGTGCTGGAGCAGAGCAAGAGAGCAATGGTGAAGGAGCAGCAGAAATGAAACAAAGTGTTATGGACTGACTGCAAACCTCAGGGGGATGAGGCAGAAGTGGATGGATGAAGGCAGAAGGTATTTTTAATTTGATTTTACCTCCCTGCTCTAATCTGTTATTAGTAGGCAACAAGCTACATTAATCTTCTGTATGCTGAGCCTTTTGCCCATGGTGGCAACAGGTGAGTGATCTCCCTGTCTTTTTTTCTCAACACATGAGCTTTATCTTCATTTTTCCTCCCTAGCCTTTTGAGAAGGAAGAAGCAGGGAGTAGGGTGTGGTGGGGCTGAGCCATCTATCAGTGTGAAAACACCACAACACATTAACAGTCTTTGTAGCGATGCAGCAAAATGCAGTCAATTGGGTTTTCTAATGCAGTGGAGCATTAGGGTAGAAATTTGTTTGCTTTTACAATGATTTTTCTTAGCGATTTTTTTTCTTTAGAAATAACAGCCTTAGAATGGAAGGTGATTTAATCCTTTTCAAAAGCAGGTGCTATGAGCAAAAAAAGTGTTGTGATTTTCAGTGCTGCGAAGTGGAGCAAACAACCCAATGCAAACTTTCTCTTGTCAGTTAGGCAAATTTGAGTAGTGAGTTGTGTTCAAGTGCAGTGTCTTGTGCAGCCCATAAGAGGCCACTACAAGCTAGTACTATGGCTTAGTTGACTTTCAAACGGTAATATCTGCATGAGCAGTTCATTTATCAGTGCTTCGGTTTAGATTATCTTGAAATCAGAGTGAGTAAACTCATCAGAAAATAAACTACGCTTCCCCTTCTCCGTTTTCCTGGGGCAGAACCTAAACACCCCCAACATCTTTACCCATGTTATTTTTCAGCTTTCGAATTTATTTTGAATTAAAAGGCATTGTTAGGTTACTGTATATTTATACCTCCTTTTGAATATGTCCCTTAAGTTGCCTTCCAGTCCTACTCTGTCCCCTCCATGCTCCCACCACCAGAGGCTACTCTGAAGTGCTGACAACAAAAGGAAAAAATAATTTTTTTTTTTTTTTAATTTGACACCAATTTAAATAATACTTCTTCTCTTCTCAGTTGAATCCTAAGCTATTGCTAAAAGAGTCAGATTTTGTGTGACTAGATTCTGCAACTGGCCTGTACTAAGTAGTATTTTACCTGAATATCTCATTTCCTCCCTTATGTGTTTATTCTTAAACTGCTGAGAGTTGCTTTCCTAAGGCTGTGGGGGTTGTCTTTGAGCTTAATCTGCTCTTTTGTAATGCCTCTGATTTCTTTTAACACAATATTAGTTTCAAGCACAGTACTGAGAAAATGGGCATAGATCAGTGTGCCCATCTCCCTTTAGACTCTCAGAGAGATCTGTTAATTCAGAATAGAAAATTTTCCTCCCATCAATTTCATCAGTTTTTACATTGTGGTCTCTTATGATCACTACTTAGCTGGATTTGAATGTGAATCATATACACTGAAAACTCCTGCTTATCTAAATGCTTATCAGTGTGGTCAAGCTATCTTTAAGTTAACTGACTGGGTTATTTTAAGTGTCTGTTTGCATTTATGACAGAATCAGCTCTTTCCAACTGAAAGGATTTGTCTCCTATAGTCATGGTAAACTTATACAGTAATACCATGTTTCATTTATTTTGTATATCAGGAAGTCAGGAAGATGTATATAGTTAATGTTACAATGCAGAGCTACAGATCTGGATAACTGATCATCATTTCAAGGCTATCCCTTGGTTAGTGCTTATCCGAAGCCCGTATTCTGAATGGACTGGAGTTATGCTGTCTCCTTTTCTACAACGGCCTGAAAGGAGTTTGTGGTGAGGTGGGGATTGGCCTCTGTTCCCATGTAATAGCAATAGGATGAGAGGGAATGGCCTGAAGTTGTGCTAGGGGAGATTCAGGTAGGATGTCAGGAAAGATTTTTTTTCTCTGAAAGAGTGATCAGACACTGGAATGGGCTGCCTAGGAAGCCAATGGAGTCGATGTCCCTGGAGATGTTCAAGAGAAACATATAGATGTACTGAGGGACGTGGTTTAGTGGGGAAATGGTGGTGGTAAGTGAACAATTAGACTGGATGATCTTGGAGGTCTTTTCCAAACTCAGTGTTTCTATGATTCTGTGTTTCTTGGTTTTGGTAGATCTGTTGTGGAGTATCCAGAGCTGCACAGTCACATCCCTGTTTGCCATTTCTGGGACAGCAGTGAACCGAGACTTTTTGTATGTGAAACAATTCCTGAAACAGGTGTACAGTCCCCAAGTCAGAAGGACAACCAGACTGAGAGCATGGTATGAATTTTTGTTTCTGTTCACTCTGTGGTATTTTCCCTATATAAGCAGTAAATATTGATACTTTTTTTTTTTTTTTAACTTGGAGTGACAGTTGATTGTATTATCTTGTGGAAAAACTGCAAGTTTTTATTTATCAGAAACAATCAAAGCAAAGAGCTTTCATCAGTCCAACAACTATTCCCTGCTTACTCTGCTAACATACTTTCAATGGCCCTTAAAAATTTGTCTGTAGGAAACAATGTCTGCGTAAATATACTTTAATTTAAAGGTCCACAGTGGATTAGTGTTCTGATTCGTACATGATTTTAGCTAAATATTTTCCTTTTGGAGATGGAAAGCTTTGTTTCTTTTGTTGGGTGAACTGTCCACAAAAAAAGTTGTGGGAAGGTCAAAGTAGAAAGTGGTATTACAAAGAATGGAATAGGGATGGCTCAAAATACCTTGTTAGAGTCTTCCACTTCAACCTAATATTCCTTGTGTAAAGAAGCAAAAATGTTTCTACATAAAGTTGAAAATGAAAAGAGTGTAAAAGGAGTGCAACTAGATTTTTGGCCCTTATTCCACAGAAATTTAGCTGTGGTTTCTGTTTAAGAAATGAGAAGTCTGATTAACTTCAGTTGGGAATAAATGCTTGTATTTGGACTTGAATAAGTCAGCCATTACACAAACTGTGTTTAAATGTTAGTATGTTTCCTGGGAACTCAAAGCAGCGAGCTGCTGAAATTGGACTAGAAATAATGCTGTGTTTAAAAAATGTTGGACGTGAGAATATTTGAGCATGAGACAGATCTGACAGACCTGCAGAGCATCACTGGCCTGGGGCTTCGCTTTTTATGGTTGTTGAAGTTGGTTCCTGAGATGCAGAGGTCGCAGACCCTCTGCAGTAGGAGCAGTCTGAAACGTCGAATGAAACTTTGGCAGCTCACTGTAGGGAGGAAGTGTGTGGCTCTGCTCTTTCCAGCAGGTGTGTGCGCATGTGGGTGAATGGATGTCATTATTTTTGAGAGAAGGTTTTGCCAAGTGAATATGGAAAATAAAAACAAAATGGGAGAAGGACATTGCATCATAAAAACAAAACAGTTCTTGACTTTCTTTTCCAGCTGGATGTTTGGGTTGTATCATTCTTCAGTACTGAAGAACATGGCCTTTTACTTCAGGACAGCTTCCCACTGCCTTCATTGTATGAGGTTCTTCTGGGTATTGAAGTACCACATTATTACTTTGCGAAAAAGGTGAGGGAATCCTCCACAATTCCTTTCCCTCCCATAGATTCAGAATTTTCATTCATTAGAGTTCAAACTCTACCAAACTGAGCCTGCAGTAAGTGAGCAAATCCAATGAGAGCTGAAGCAATGACATGAAGTTAATTCTAACATGGGTGTACTTCGCAGCGTTGTGGCTACTGACTCGTCTGTTCCTTGGATATTGTGAACTGGATGTGATGTACAGACACAGTAGCAGTTACCAGGCATTGCAACTAAGGAGGGATTCAAAAACAACAAAACCCCATTGTTATGTAGTAACCATTCTTTTGCATTTGAGGTGTGTGTGTCAGGCTTGCATATCCCGTAACAGCGGACAGTTCCTGCTCGCTTCAGCAGAAGCAGCCTGCTTCCTGTTGAAATGGAACTTACTTCCCACAAAAAAAGCAGCGAGTCAGAGTGCTCGCTTTGCACTAACACTAAGGCATGCTTACTGCAAACAGTAGGAATGCATGCTGGAATGCAAGGCAATGCATTGGAAACTCAACTATGCAGATAGAATTGTCTGTATCTTAATGCCGTGCGTACTGGAGAAAGTTAAGCCTATTCTCTACAGAGTGGTTTTCTGGTTAAGCACTGAGTACTTTAGTGAAGATCTATGATTATAATGAAATACCCTGCAGCCTTCTTGTAGGGTAACGTAGTTTGTTTATTCAACCAAGGTGTTTTTGTAAAGCTTTTAGGAACTTAATGTTTCTTCTTATCTCAAGATATTCTTCTGAATAACAGACCAAAGCAATTATGTGAATCTAACTTAATATCCTGGGTTAATTTTAACAAGGAGACTTCTATGTAGATATCTTTCCACTTTAAATATAACTAGCTCTTAGAGCTGCTCTCTTACTTTCCTTTCCCATCAGTTTGGAATGTCAAAGATTTGCTGCATTTTCCACTCTTTTAACATTTCCCTCATTGTGTCTTGTGCTATTTTACTTTGATACTGCATCTTTCTTTTTGTTTTTTTTCCTCCCCATCTGTGTGGATTATTGCTGCCATTAGTTAATTTTTTGGAGGGAATTTGTCTATAAACCTGTAAGTATCTGTAACTGTATCATTCAGTTCTGCTTCATTGTCCTCTTCTCTCTTGTTTGCATTTTTTTTTTTTTCAGTATCATTACATGTATCTTTGTGATTAAATTACTTGTTATTTAGTAATTTGTTTTGAATCAGTGTTTTACTGTGTGAGTAGTCTGCTCTAGATGCAACAAATCCAGTTGATGCAACAACTGATGATGATAGTGTGATAATGATAGGACAAGGGGGAGTGGTTTTAAACTAAAAGGGAGGTTTAAGTTAGATATTAGGACAAAATCCTTCACTCAGAGGGCAGTGAGCTGCTGGCACTGCTGCCCAGACCTGTCAGTGCCTGCAGCCACAGATAGGTCATGGGCAGTCTGAGCTGGGGGACAGCCTCCCCCCAGAGCTGGGGCTGGGGGCTGGGAGGGCCCTTCCCACTCAACCTTTTGTGGTTTCGTGAAGAAAGCTGTCTTGACTGAGTTTCATTCCATAGTTTCTCCTTATTTTAATATCTTTCCTGTCCTGGTTCTGGGAATTCCCTGAACTGTTGTCAAACTGATATATGCTTTTCTGCTATTTTTTAAAATACTATATTGCAATAGCTTCTGCAACTCTTAATACTTTTCTCACCCACTTTAAGGTTGGTATAGGATATATGTGAAATTTGATGCTATTCATGGCTCAGATGACTTTTTGCTGTTAGCTTGTGAAAATTTCTGTATTACACTCTAGACAGGTAATATGATACTGATGACTTACTTGATTTTTATTCTTCATCTGAATAGTGGTTGAATTCCCTTGGGATGGTTTTCAGAGACCAGTGGGGGTATTACTGAAGGTTTAGAGGCTCCAAAACTATGTATTGTATGGAGAACACCTTGAAACTGAGGTTTAGTGTTTATAAGTTTCACATGAAGGCAAGAATAAAAAAACTAGGTCTATGCTGTTAACTTCCAGAATAGCAGACTCAGTTTTGTGAGGAAACTAATCCTAGAGGTTTGTCTGAAACTTTCAGAAATCTGAAGACTTAAAATAACAGCTAAGACTATAATAGTAACTGTTAGAATCACAGCTGCCTCTTCTGTGTGGCATTCTAAAAATCCCTGAACTATTGTGAAGTATTGTGATTGTTCATTTCAAGTCATGATATACTAATTTTGTCTGTGACATTCCATATTCGTGGTTTTATGGGAATAGAAAACTTGGGAATGGAGTGGAAATGTATCATTCAGACGTATGAAAGAGTAAGCTTCGTCCTCCTTGATACCTAAATGATGATGTGCTCATTTTAGCCAGGGGAGACTGGGAAAGGACAAGCGGAGCCAGGCTCAAAGGTCTTGCAGATGGCTTCCAGACTACCCATGAGAGATTTCATTGGATTAGGAGACTGTGATAAGGCTACCCAGGATGCCATGCTGAACTTCAGCTTCTATCTGACTGCTGGAGATATGGATGAGGCGTTCAAATCCATCAAGCTGATAAAAAGGTACAACATGTATTTGTATGTGTTTCCTTACAAATAGAGTATATTTTCAAAGAAAGCTCTGGTCCCCCTAATTTCACTTACTACTTTTTCTTTCATTTCATTTTCCCTTTCATTTTCAGAAAGATGATATCTTTATTTTACTGACTTCTAATGTAAGCTCTGCTTATTCATTGTCTACGAGGCATTGTGAACTGTACATTTTGATCTCTAATCGGGGGAAAATGTGTGACCTTATTCCATGCCTGGCAAAAATTCCACGTTATCACTAGAAGAGAGTGAACATTCATAATTTTATTTATACATCTAAAATAACCACAGTAATACCAAGTATTACGAATTTACTGACCACATAGCTGATTCTTAAATTTAAATGTACATTATTATAATATGGATACAGCAATATTAGAAGAAATAATATAGTGTCTTTTAAATATTCAAATAGTTTAATTTTTAAAATCCTTGCAATTAATTATAGCATGTTGCTTCTAGAAAAGATAGAGCTTTTCCAGAAAGTAATGCAGGCGAGTGAATACAAATTTTAGTTGGTTTTTACAAACCTACTGTTAGAAGAAACTCTTAAGATATTCTATCCTGATAGTCTGGAACAATACAATTGTTCTGGAACATCAGACTCTGCAGAGTGTTGCTGACTTTGAACATGATGCAGAGGAGCAGTTGGGGTTGAGTTTCTTATTGCGTCAGAACTGAGTTTGAGAACAGAATTCAAGAGCCAGCTTGATGATCATGTTCTAAGTGTGCCAAAGTATGGGGTGAAAATAATAGTAAAGAAGAGAAGCAGTGTATTGGCTGGGAGCAACACAGCAGTCTTACACATTTTGTAATATTCACAGCTCATACGTCCTTCAAATCTGTCAGCAGGAACTCAGAGTAGCATCTGCTGACAGCTGTCATCGCGGACAGTTCCTGTATCTTAAGGATTTTTGCATGACTGTTTTTGACCTGTTGTTTTTTCTTCATAAAAGCTGCATGCACATGCCTTGTGAGCCCTTGTGAGGCTAACAGGCATTGTGCCTAATTCTGAAGGTACTAATTTTCATTTAATTACTATATGAAGTTAATGAACAGATGCTTTATCTCATGGCAAAGTCTGTGTTTGTCTTTTTTTCTGGTTTGTTTGCTGGAGTAGCAGGTACCGTCTCCAATATTCTGTTAGGTGCCTCTGAGCAGAGCTGGGCAGAGCTGGATGTCCTAAAGAAGTACTCTAATTTCAAAGTTGTCTGGCAAATGTTAAAGCAAGCCAGGAAGAAACTTATGTGGGCTGACATATCAATTATTACTAATATTTTCCTGTGAAGTGAATCAGTAGTATTTGTGATTATGGGAGAATCCAGGTAATCACCTTCTGTAGATCTGCCCACAGTGTAACACTGAAGGAGATTTTCAGCACCATGGAAGGCCTGCTCTAGTGGCATGTCCTTTTCATTTTTATTGGCATCTATTTACTTAAAGGATAAACCTAAACCTCTCTTACAGAGTGAAAAAAGCAGTATTTGGAGAAAATGCAACTGAATTCTTCTGCAGTCCCTTACCAATCACAGCTGTCAGAGTTGCAGCTCTTGCTTTATGCTGTGGCTTGAAAGAAGTAGATGTTACAGTTAATGAGAAGTTCCTTGAAATGGATGAATGGAGTGGGGGTGGAAGACTGAAAAGGCATGAAATCTTAACAGCTGTTAAAAAACATCACTTATTCTACAACAAGTTTTCTGCTTTCTCAGATTGCCTGTTAACTCCAAAGGAAAGATGGTCATCACAGGTCCCCCAAAGCTTTTGATGATATTGAGGGAGCAAGGCAACTTTATCCAGACAGAAAATATTAGGTTGCCTCTTTTCTGTAGTCTCATTGCATCTCTCTGCTCTGGCTGCACCTGCTGACATGTAGCTGTGACGCTGTCAGGATTCTGACAGTCCAATATTCTGTGCTGTACAGTAGAGGAAGAGGGCAATATAATATATATAAAATTATATGTTTTATACATATACATATATATATATATATAGATGGAGCCCATCCAAATAATAATTGAGGGCCACTGCCCACAAGAGTGAGCTTTGTGATGTCCTTCAACCCTTAGTTTTAAATTACAGCATATATTTATAGAAAACACCAATGCAGATCTCCTTGGAGATCTTTCCCCTTTCAAGTCCATGCTTTCAGCATGGTGACTCAACGTAGTCATTTTCCAGGCCCCGGCGAAACCGAGCGGTCAGGGTCCGGCTAATGACAATGACCCGCGGTGCCATGCAGTCCTCACGCCTGTGAAGGATGTTCCATATGAGGATGGCAGCTGCCAGAGTGGCCAAAAGACAGGCTCCAATGTTCAGGTAACAGGACCATGAGAGGTTGGTGTACGGTCCGATGCGGTAGAAAGTCACCAATCCAATAACCAGAACAAAACCTGCAAAGAGTGTGAGAATATTTCAGTTACTCTCAAATTCCTTTAGTGACAAGATGCTACAAGCCCGATACTCATGAATCTGTAAAGCCTTTCCCTGCCTGTTACACTGTGCTGTGTGTGTTCTTTAACTCGTTTAAACATGATGATATATGCAAAATGGGGCACCTGCGAAGCAGTTTAACACTTAGCTTAAATCTGTTGTCTCCAGTCTAAATATCTTGCTCCTACTTTGTTGTATTCCAGGTTTTATCCTTCTGTGTTGCAGAAATGATAAAGTATATACTCTGCTTGTGTATGCAGAGGAGCAGAAAAAAGAAAAAGAAGGTGAAATCACTGGGACCTTATGGTCCTGCTATTTTAACGTGCCTGCAGAAGCTACAAGAAGCTTCTGTTCCTTTTCCAGCATGAGCACAGTAGTAAATTCCTTAAAAGGCAGTTAATACAGGAATAACAGCCGTGCACTTATTTAGTATTTCCACCCACCAATGTCTCAGTGTCACTTGCAAAAACATGGGGGGGGGGGGGGGGAAAATTTACCACAATTATTTTGTGAACACCACTAATAAATAGATGTCATGTAGCAGAGATGAGGTGAGGTGACTTTTCTAGTCATGCAGGATCTGCGTGCTGGAACAGGTAGAATCCATGTTCCTCAACTCACACTTTTTAATGTTGATAAGAATGCCCTTTCCTTGAAGAATGCAGCAGTAAGTGCAGTTTGTTTTCTGCTCCCTGTTTGTTGTAATGTTTTTTCTATCCCTGCTCCCAAATGAAACTGCTTTTCAGCTTTCTGAGAGAACTTAGATTGAAACAGAGGCAAATATGTGTCTCACTGAAAAAAGGCTTTCCTTTGTTCTCATACCTTAACCACTGCCATATCACAAGAAAATGTGTTGACAGATGGGTCCCTTGACAAAGGAAGATGAGAATAAACAAAGCCCCATAAGCAGCCAGAAGGGTTTGTAGATACTGTCTCCTGAAGTGTGTGGGCAAGGACAAGCGAAGAGTAAACCTTTGAAGTACGAGTGTCTGCATGCTCTGTTTTCTCAATTAGCCACGCTTGGAAACTGTTCCCATGAATACACCACAATGCTCTGAAATGGTACGAGGGGCCTGACTCTACAGTTGGGTTTTTCCATGGAAGAGCACAGCCTGAGTTTGCATTCTGTTGGTTGTTTTTTAATTTTTGGGTTTTTTTTAGAAAAATTCTAGCAGTGTAGTGAAGAGGAAAGATGCAAATTACATATGGGGGGAGAGGGGGTGGAGGGAGGGAGGAATACAAATAGGGTGAGGAAAAAGCCCATCACTACTGAAGTAGGCATGGCATTTATTATCCTGAGAGCTGAGAGTCAATGCGAAGACTTTGTCCTCTTTATAAGTGGGTGTGGATTGAGTATTAATTCAGGACATATCTGGCTGCTTTGGTGTTCTCATGCCTGCCTAGAAGGTGCTTTCTAACTCAACTGCATGCTGCATCTTCTCCTAAAGTAGCTTTGTTCACAGATGGCATGTACCAAAGGTGGCTTGCATAGAAGCATTTCTCACTAAGGCGATACATGGAAGAAGTAGAAATAGGTCTTTGCTGCCGTTTTTCCAATTTTAACCATAGCTGAGTTGGAGAGGGGATATTAATGCACAGGTCATCTAGCATTATTTGCTAAGTATACAAGATTGAAAGTTATTTCTTGATTCCTGTTTGATAAAAGTAATGGTTGAGGTGGAAAACTTGTGAAGCTTAGTTGTCAAGCTTGAATTAACAAGCTTGAACCTTTTTTTGGTCGTGTCTGACAACATGCTGTATAGCAGATTGTGCATGTTTCTTAAAAATCCTGGTTGTTTTGGAGCCAGGCATGTCATCGGCATCCTTAATTGTGGAACAGAATTTTGAAGGAGTGTCCTTTTGTCTTTGAAGAAGTCCACTTTTTTTTTTCTTTATATTCATCTGCTTTGCTTATCTGAAAGCGGAAAAGTTCTTTCCTTGTGCTGCCAAAACCCACTCTGAATTTGATGTTGTTTGGGCCTTCCAGAATGCCACTTCTGTCCCCAAAACTCCAGTTAATTGTGCTCTTTTCTGTGAAGTTTCCTTGGTTTTGCTTTTGAATTTTAAGTACTTTGCTGTTTTTTGAGTCCTGTATGATTTTATGTCTTTATGGTTAACAGTAATAGCACATAGGATTCTGGCATAGCTGGGAAACAATATAGTTTTCTCTCATTTCCAGTGTAACGCATTTACTGCAGTCTTCTTGAGTTCTGTTTCTCCTTAGGCTCATAGTGAGGGAAGAGATGGAGATCAGATCCTGTATTTGTGGAATACATCCGTTGTTTTTTTTAAACTCTCCTTTGGGATGGCCTGATTCCTGGTCTGCAGAACTAAGAGAATAAAACCCTTCTCCATTGCTTGGTTCTGTAATATCATGGCTTTAAGAGCAGAGTGTACCAGCTGTAATGGGCTTATAGAGAATTTGTCTCTTCATCTCTGTTGGACGTCTTTATGTATTTATACAAACTCTTCTACAGATTGTTGCCCACTTTTCAAAGGATAATAAATGCTACTTTTCTCATATGAAGGCAGGAAGCTGAGAGAAAAGGAGGTTGCTTGTAAATCCTATGGCCAAGTTTCTTTTCCTTCAGTTTAAAATCCTCAGAGGAAGGAGAGCATTGAGGTATAAAGCAAGAGACCCATCTTACTAGTGAATCTGCCTGGTGCATAACAGAATTTTGTTATCACTTTTATTTTTGAGTTCCTTTTAGAATTTTTTCTAATTCATGTTTTCACAGGGGATAAAAAAAAGCCCACATTAAATAATGAAGGAAAAAAAGTGTGATACAAACCATAAAACCTGTCAGGTGCACTGGCTGGATTTGAAACAGCTTAATTCACGTGTGTTTTAATGACAGAGTTCAATTTATTACTTCTTGAGCAGGAACAAGCTTTGAACCTAATCAGCAACCGCTTACATGTCCCTCCAAGGCTCAGTTTTTATTGTTAACAGTTCAGTTTACACTACCTTGCAGGATGCTCTCTTGGTTGAGGAAGCTAGGTGAGGATCACTGTTTGCACAGAGTACCCCTGGTGCAAGGCACTACCTGTCAGCTTAACACTCAGTTGGTGAATTGTGACTGATGCCTTCCTGACAGCAGGTCTAGGAGTTTTTACTGTAATCTCTAACATGCAGAAGTAATGGATCATTTATGCTTCCACTTTCCTTACTGAAAGTCAGATCTGCTTGTACTAGGACAAGTCTTTAGGGCTGTATGTGAGCTGTGCTCCCCTGGGCATAACTTTGCCCCTTGTTCAGCTTAGGCAGCAGTAGTCAATTCTTTTATGGCACAACACAGGTAAATAAATGCTTTCAAGATTTTTTTTTTCCCCCAAACAGCTTTTAATTATATTGGCTACCTTTTTATTGCTTGCTTATCTATCACTTACAGTCAATTACTGCCTTAAGTGGCTGCATGTCTCTGTGCTAGATGGGCTGACTTCATGAGCATCCTTCTATCTGATGGAGAAATTATCTGCCAGGAAAAAGAACTAAGGCTTCCTTACAGGGCCCAAAATAAAACTATTTATGTTAGCAAGACTATTTCCCTTCACAGGCCCTTTGCCTGAACCCTAGATCAGATGAGCAGCCAATCATGCAACAGGCTTTCTCTTCTTTTGCAGCTTTGTGCCAGTGTCTGAATGAGAGGGAACTGGGAGATAATCAGTTTCAGAGCTCCTTGACTTGTCAGATAGCAGAAGTGAGTCACTGGAGCTCTTGAGTGAAAAACATAAGATCTGTTTAGAATTCTTTGCAAGGGGTTAGACAGGAACTGACATTTAAGAGAGAAAAAGCCTGACAGAGCTAGGAGAGTTGGAAGCATGTTACTCCACAGTGTTTCCACAGTTAATCAGGGAAAGTGTCTCTGTGTGTATATATATATTATGTACATATTTTTGTTAGGCCTCTTTTATGTGGCTATATCCAAGTTGTCTGTTCTGCAAGGCTAATGGGTAAAACCCTATGAGTTATCACATGTACCATGCGATGGCAAATCTTATGTTGATGCAGTAGTAACTAATTCCTGTAATGAAAGAGAGTGGAACTGTAATTTGGCTAATATTTTACTATCATAGCTAAAGCAGAGTATTTTCATGGAGTTATCATCATCTGCTCTTTTTTTTTTTTTTTTTTTTTTTAACAGCCTTCGCTGTTGTAGTTACTAGCAGCAGGAAATTTTAATCAATATTTTAATGAGTTTTCTTCAATATTCCTGAAAATTCATGCAGTGTATCACTTGTGAAAATCTGCGGTGGGAAAAATGTGCTGGAATTCAACTTGTGCTGGTGGATGTGTAAGATGGGATTAAATCAGTTGTTGATGTAAATATGGTAATGTAAAATTTGGCTCTGTAATGAGAATAGTCAAAACTATACCTGTACAAATAAGCTTTTCATTACGAATAGCTTTTCTGTCTCCCTGATGGTAGTGACTTTACTTCATTATTCAATATTAAAGATATCTAATGTCTGAATTAAATTTCAGTGTTCCAGTGAAATAACTGGAGGAGAATGGAAAGTGGTCTGGGAAGACAACCATAGGTAACTAATACTAAAAGTAATCCAAAACTTGGTTTACTTCCTATAAATCTTTTTTTCTCTTAATTCATTGTAGATCTTTATTCCCCTCTACAATTATAGTATCTAGTGTGTGGTATAATTAAGCACACTTTTTGTTCTATTTCTTTGCATTGAAAAAGGGTGGAGGAGGGGGATGAGAAAGTGACAGACATGGATTGCAAAATACATTTCCTATTGGAAATCAGTTAAACTATCTGTTGAAAGAGTATCACTTCACTTCTTGGTATTTTAAGAATTGCAGATCATAGAATTGATGAGGATGGAAAAGACCTCCAGCATCATCTAGTGCAACTATCCACCTACCACCTATATTCCCTCACTAAATCATATCCCTAAATACCACAACTAAATGTTTCATGGATACCTCCAGGGGTGGTGACTCTACCACGTCCCTGTGCAGCCCATTCCAATGCCCAGCCAATCATTCACAGAAGAAATTATTCCTAATACCCAAACTGATCTTCCCCTGGTGCAACTTGAAGCCATTCCCTCTTGTTCTGTTGCTGTTACCTGGGGTAAGAGGCTGATCAATAAGGTCTCTCCTGAGCCTCCTCTTCTCCAGACTGAGCCATCCCATTCCCTCAGCTGCTCCCCATCAGACATGTGCTCCACACTCCTCACAGCTCCATTGCCCTTCTCTGGACATGCTCCAGGGCCTTGGTGTCTTGGCTTATAGTGAGGGGCCCAGAGCAGAACACAGCACTTCAGCCTCCCCAGGGCTGTGTAGAGTGGGACAGTCACCTCCCTATCCTGTTGGCCGCACCATTACTGGCACAAACCAGGATGCTGTTGGCCTCTGTGGCTGCATGGGCATACTGCTGGCTCATGTTTGTCTGAGTGCATTTTATCCTTGCAGCCTTCCAGCTGCTCTTTCCCAAGCCTGTAGCGCTGCCTGGGGTTATTGTGGCCAAAGTGCAGGACCCAGCACTTGGTCTTGTTGAACCTCATTTCATTGTCCTCAGCCCAGGGATCCAGCCTGTCCAGATCCCTCTGTTTAACCTTCCTACCCTCAGGCAGATCAACACTTCCCCCCTACTTGGTGTCATCTGCAGACTTACTGAGGGTGCACTCAGTGTCCTCATCGAGGTAAAGGTATCAAAACAGGACAGGACCCAGTACTGATGTAACCCCATCCACCACCACTCTCTGGACCCAACTCTCCTGACAGTTCTTTACCAGGCAAAGAGTGTACCTGTCCAGGCCATGGACAGGTACAGCTTCTCTAGGAGGATACTGTGCAAGACAGCATCAAAGGCTTTGCTGGAGTATAGGTAGACTATGACAACAGCCCTTCCCTAATCCACCAGGTGTGTCATGCAATCATAGAAGGTGATCAGGTTGGTCAAGCAGAACCTGCCTTTCATGAACTTATGCTTCCTGGGCCTCATCCACCAGTTGTTCCACACATGCCACGTGATCTCACTCAAAATGATCTGTTCCATAACCTTTCCTGGCACTAAGGGCAGGCTGTGGTACTCTGGATCTTCCTTACAGTCCTTATTGTAAATGGGAGTCATATTAGCCAGCTTACAGTCCTCTGGGACCAATCTGGTTGATAAAGGGTGGAAATCAGCTTGGCAATGACCTTTACCAGCTCCCTAAGCACCCTTTGGTGGATGCCATCTGGCCCCATGAATTTGTGACAGTCCAAGTGGAGTAATAGTTCTCTAACTGTTTCCACCTGAATCATGGGGAGTTTATTCTGCTCTCCATCTGAGACTTTCAGGTCAGGAGGCAGAGTACCCCAAGGATAATTGATCTGACTTCTAAAGACAGGTGTAAGGAAGGCTTTGAGAACATCAGCCTTTTCCTTATCCTTAGTGATCGTGATCCCTGCTCCATCCAGTAGAGGATAAGGATTCTCCTTAGCCCTCCTCTTACCATTAATATATTTGTAAAAATGTTTTTTGTTTTCTTTTACTGCAGTGGCCAGTTTGAGTTCAGGCTCAGCTTTTTCCTTTTTTTAATTTTCTCCCTGCATATCCTAACAAGTTATCTGTGCTCTCCTGGAACTGCCCATCTCTTCTCCCACAGGAGGTACACTCTTTTTCTCCTGGTATCTCTGAGTTCCCTGTTCATCCACACTGGTCTTCTTCCCCAGACTGCTCCTGCATCTCCAGGAGTTCCTTCTTGAGGAGTGACCAGCTTTCCTGGACTTCTTTACCCTTCATGACTCCACATCTCCCACCAATCTTTCTCTGTTTTTGAATAGCAAGTCTAGCAGGGTATCTCCCATGGTAGGCACTCTTACCAGCTGCATCAGGAACTTATCTTCCACACACACTGCTGGGATTTATTTCTTCCATGCTCTGAGTTTATTTATGAAGATACAAAGTATTTTGGACTAGGTTCATTTCATTTCTGTTTGATAGCCATGATAGGGCTTTTAAATGCATAGCTGAATTTCCCTGGTTTAATTTCACTGGGAAGAAATGTATTTCAATCAATTTCAGGTCACTTATTGTGTATTGTCTTAAAGTCTGCACAGAGGCCAGATCTTTACTAAAAATCCTGATGAGAATTCTTAAAGTACTTTATTTTCCCATAGAGCTGCTGTTTATCTCTAGTTGTTTCCCATCTGTAGCAAAACAAGCCTGAATGGGGGGGGCTTTTCCGCTGGGGAAGGAAACAGATAACAAATTCACTAGGAAGACTTTAGGTTGGGACAGTATTTGGCTGTTGATGGGGGTGGGCTTGGGAGAATGTTACTTTTTGAACTTGTATTTTAGATCTGTGTGCTGAACTTCCTGTTTGACCGCGGCTGGCTACAAGCCAGCCACAGACTTCTAGCATTTTAAACAGAACTTTGTACTTCTGTGATTTATTTTTTTTCCAGACACATGCTGAATTGTGTAAATCTTCTCAGTATGCTGATACTGCCTTCTTAGATTCAAAGAATCAATGAAGTTGGAAAAGACCTCTAAGACCATTAAGTCCAACTGCTCGCCTACCACCACCATTGCCAACTAAACCGTGTCCACCATTGCCAACTACACCGTGTCTTCATGGTTCTTGAACACCTACTGGGGTGGTGACTGGAGTCCACCTCCCTGGGCAGCCTGTGCCAGTGCTTAGAAATCTTAGAAACTTACAATCTTAGAAATCTACTATTTTTTTTTTTTCCTGGGCTGGTGAGAAGGCTCTATCAGGAGCAGGGTTAATGTTCCTCAGGAAGCAGTCTTATCCTCTAGCTCCCCGCTATGCAAGAGAGCACACAGCAGGCTAATATCTCTAGACAAAGAAGCCAGCTTAGTAGGTCACTGCTGCAGGGGTTTATAATCTTTAAAGCTTGTCCTGTAGGGTAACTTTATTTGCCAGAAAGGGGAAGAAGAAGGAAAATAGAGCAGCCAGTCTGTTCAGAATTCACAAACCACCCTTTTGCTGTATAATAGCAAACTGGAGTGTGAGGAGAATGTTTCACTCCCTTCTCTACATACTCATTATAATTTAACAAGGAATAATTTTACTGCTGTGAGTTGCAAGTGTAGATTAGCTGCTTGAAGAAGCTCATTTTTATCAAAATGGTGTAGATTCCCAGAGTGTGAATTACGTAGGAGTTAATGTAAATGATTAATCAATTAACACATTTTCCTGTATCCGCTTGGCACAAAGGAGTTGTTATGTTGCAAGGTGAGTGCAGGGCTCCGTAATAGTTCTGTGCTCTGAGAGCTGTAGGAGTATGCTTGTGCTTTATGATGCCATGAAGACCCGAGTAGCCTTTGAGTTTTCAGTTGGATGTTATGAGTACTATAAAAGCTCCCAAGAATTTGGGTTAAAACACAGCAGCTCTAAGGATTAGTGAGTAGCAGAGCTTCTCAGGGATAGTTGTGGGGATTTTGAGTGTGTCCGTCCATCTTTGTAACCTTGTAAGATTGGGAAACTTGGTGTAAAGCACCAGTTTCTGCTTTGTTGATGGAAATCTTCTAAGGGAGTTGCTGAGCACTGTTCAACAGGTGTAGGTCTTCTGAAAGTGAACTTACTTTTAGTTATTTTTTGGAGGTTTCCATAGAAATAATGCAAGTCCTTGAATGAAGGTTAAAAATAATTCCCTAAGAATTAAACATAATTTCTGTTGTCAGCCTGCTTAAATAAGAATACATGTGCAGTTTTGCAGGCTGAAATTTAGCTCCAAACATTGCTTGGCACCTCTGAATCACAGGCAACTAAAGCCGATGAAGGCTCTGCCTTTGACCTGAGCAGATCGAGTGTCAGACAGGTAAGAGCTCTTGTCAGCCTGAGCAGGAGCCTGCAGAGAAGAGCAGTCATTGAGAGATGATACTTGCAGAAATTGTACTGTCGGTCATTTGTCTTTAAGGGTGAGCTGCAGTTTTCAAGAACTGTGCTATGTTCTGATGCATCAAAGGACTAACAGTAACTTGACATTGGATCTAGCTAAATAACTCACACTAAAACCATAGGAGACGTTTCCAGATCAAATATTTTTGCTTATAAACTGATTTTTAAATGTTTTTTTTTTTTTTTTTTTCCTGAATTACTGTATTATTTCTAGCACAACCATGAAACCTGTTCCATACACTTGCATATTTATCTGGTAATAATATCATCTTTATAATCAGAATGTGCCATTGGTGTAGAGATGTTATAACCAACTGCTTGCTACTCAAATCTGTATTTAGACATGAAAAATACAGGCAGACTAACTTCTGCCTGCAGTTTTACCAGCTGAAGAGTTCAGCACACTTCTGAGCTATTGCCCTTCCTGTTGGCTGGTTCAGCTGCTCAGGTGAAGCATTTTAGTCAAAATAAGCAGGATAGTTTTCCGTATTTTAAGATTTTTCTGGTTAATTTTGCAGACGTTGAAAGCCAGATCACTGAGGTTTGCAGTCCACATAAAGAACATGCAAGTCTTGGTTGCAGCAGTAAAATAAGTGAAAAATAATGAAAACATTTAGCACAAATGAAGCGGTCGAGTTCTTTCTTTTTCTTACAATTTTTACATTTAGAGTCATTTATTATTTTATTTTATTTTTTTTCCAGGAAGCATTAGGCTAGAGCTCCATAGAGTCTCCTTTTAAATCAGACCTTGCATGAGGGTGTTATGAAGGCAAAAGGTGGAAGTTATACAGAAATCAGGATCAATTCCTATCATTATAGTCAGCTGTATTCTCCAGTGGCTCCTATGCTGTTCTGTTCTGCATTAAGATTTTTCTGGATATCAACAGATCTAAATTTGTAATGCCAAGATGGAAAAGGGAAGGTAAACAGTCTAATGTTCTTTTGTTTTGTTTTGAAGGTGTAATAGCACAGACATGAATATGTATGAACTCAGGTTTCCTCAGCTATGTTAGGATCTGGAGTGAAATACACTGTCAGCTGAAAAACATAGTAGGAAAAGCTGGAATGCAAGGCTTGAAACTCAAAAGAGGTAAAATTGTAATTATTTGGTTGTAAGCGATGAGCTCAGTGAGGACACAAAATGTTTTAATCTTCAGGATATTCAGTATTACAGTAATTTAATGCTGATAAGTAATTGGCAAGAATATTAACCATTATTATTCAGGTTTATTCCAGTGTTGGACTTTTAGAAACCAGGATGAGATCTAATGTCAAGAATGTTTTATTCTAGCTCTCCTTTGCCGTTTCTAACATTTCCCTCTACTGCCTAATATTCAGCACTGTACAGGATAGGAGTCCTGGCTGGAATACACTAGCCCTGATCTAATCTGGTGTGTTACTGCTTGCAGCAGATTAATGTCCTCTAAATTGCACGTTATTCTGTATCCTGTTAGTGTGGATTTCCCACTACAACTGCTTGGGTTACTCTGTTACCTTTCTTATATTCAGCAATTTGAGTTTGTAACCGTTCCTTGGAAAAAAACAGCAAAGCAAAAGCCCTCTGGAGAGAAATTTCTGAGCATGGACACAAAATTCCACATACAGCACTGGTTCCATTTTCACCACATTCCTTTTCCAAAGCAAACAGTTTGCTTTCCTGTTAACTGGGAGGTGTGAGGTTGTAGGGCTTTGGAGCTGTGTGAATCCCATTGCTGGCCTAGCAGCAACACTGTTTGCTCTTTTCTTTCCTTCCTCGTTGCTTCCTGGGGCTTTATTTTCTGTCAGAGGTTTGTCCTTTTTGAATGGCAGTCAAACACTTGTGCAGGTGGCAGAATGAGAAAAAGCAAGGGAGCCTGGTGTCTCTCATGGGACCAGAGATGGTTGATTTGAACTTGTGATAGGGTTTGGAAGTTGATATTTAGTACACTTAGTTTTCTGAAGCAAAAAGGACTTCTTTCAGAGCTTGGGAGACTGTAATGAAACCCATGCAATAGCTTAGCAGCATGCTGTGACTGAAGATAAGTAGGTTCACATATGTTCTGAGCTGCATACTTAAATCTTCCTCTATAATGTTGGATTTCACTCTGTGACTGCTAGTTTTGTTTCCAGCTCCTACTGACACAAAAGTTGGAGATTAAGCATACATCGAAGTTAATGGGAACACAACCCAAGATACATTTTCTCTAAACCACTGACTGAGCAATTGGAGAACAAATGCACCCTGAGCATTTGGTTTTTGGAAAAGAGAAATGAGCTGGGTGCTTACAGTTTCAGTATGTAGCAGGTTGACATTTGAAAGTGTAATGAATTGCCCAGACAATACTCAGGAAATGTTTAATAAGATCCAAGTATGTACATTCTAGAATGTTGTTTGTTCTTCTCACACAAAATGTTCTGTCTGGATTAATATATTGGTTTAACCCTCTTTTATCCATGTTACTCAGTATGTAGGGAAAAGAGACTTTGTAACAGGACCCGAATTCAGTGAATTGAACTTAGGTGAAAGCAGAGGGTCTTCCACAGAAATTTAATCTGCAGCTGCTTTACTGTTCAGTGAGAGATGGTTAATTTGAAAAGCCTTTGTCATCTTTGTGACCTTGAACCAACCAGCTTGCATACTGGATGTTATCATCTAGATACTGGATGTGATCATCTAGGATGTGGGTTCCTGGGAAGCGGTGACAAAAGACCGTACTGTAATACAAATGAAGTAGGGTAGATCCTCATAGAAATTCAGATTGGGCAGCTGCATGGACAAAGGACTTTTGGATAATCCACTGTTCTTTTCTAATGCTTTACTGTACTTTAAAAACAGATTAAATGTTGTTCATCTTGGAGTGGAGGCTGAAAGGCCAAGTGTTGCCTGTGGTTTGCAGGACAAGAGGAAGCTGTTGTCCTCCCTTTTATTAAAGAAGTGGTGTCCTAGATGTAGCAGCAATCCTTCATGGACTTGCTCATGATTTGCAGGTGTGTTTTGTTTGATATCCAGCAGAAATAATGTTAGCCATTATGTGTAAAAAGCTCTCACCTGGGCTCAGTCCAGAATGTTTGGTTGGTGGGGCTGATTTCTGTGGCCTGTTTGAGCAGCCTGACATTGCAAACCACATCTTTCTGAAAGAGGAAACAGCCTGTTCTGTCAGTGCAGCTGTACTTTGAACTGCCTGTCCTAAGAGGACAGACCCTTGCTATACCGAGGTAGTCAGCATTCATATACCACTGTTCTGGCAAATGAGAGAGGTTTCCAAGAAGACAGTTCTATATTGAGATCATGGCAGATATTAGGACTTTTTCTTTTAAATACACATTCCCAAAGCTGGTGGTTCTGGAAGTCTGAAAGGAATTTGTTTAATATAAAATATGCATTAAGCAAATGAGGTGTCAAATGGGTGCTGTGGTACTGAAGGAGGGGGGTAGGAGGGAGAATAGCCACCAGAGTCATTGCATCATTTGTGCGGATGGGAGAGCTTTGACTCATGTGCATGACGTCTTTCTTTGTAGCTGTCACGAGCTGCCAGATCCATCTTCTCACACCTTTTGAACACAGACAAGCAAATGAACTCCTTGATTCAGCAGCTTCTTCAGCCATTCTCATTAGTGTTTTGTTAATCACTCTGACTCTGGCTTTCTTCCCTTATCCCCTCCCAGCACTGGGGATTTCAAGGTTCAGCTTGCATAACAGGTAATAGCAGGCATTTCCTCCTCCTGTGTCGGGATATCCTGGCGCCCTTCAGTCTCTCTCTGACTGTGTTTAAAACGGACTCCAGCACAGGAAAAAAAAGTCTAAAATTAGCAGCCTTGATAGAATAAAGGCACAGGGCTGTCCACTGCGCTGTTTGTCAATGAAACAACAAATCTAAACAGGGCCAGAATGCATTTCCTCTGTGAAAAACAGACATGTCGAGTTTTGGGGAGGATGAGAGGGAGTGAGAGAAAAGCCAGCATTGCACCTGAAGATCAGAGAGAGTTATGCAAAAGGTATCCAAAAGACCATGGTGTATGTAAGGCTGTCAGGCGGCTTTTCTATGGTGAGGCAGTATGTCTGGCTTTTCACTGCAGTGAGCCCGTGCACCTGGAAGCTGGGTAGGATGCTTTGAGAGATGCAGAAACTGTTACTGTCTCCTCTTGTTTGAAGTTCAGGTTCACCCTTAGTGGGTGGTTATTTAAATATTGTTCCCATAGCAATAACCTGGGCTAGTTGCTGGTCTTGTGGCAGTGTGAACCAGAGATGTCACATTTCTATCATTCTAGATACTCGGTGTTGTAAGAGTCAGAATTGAATTAAAAAAAAACAAACAACAGTAATTATAACCCATTGGTAACATTAATAATAATATTATGTTTTTAATATGGATTTGTAGGCAATCTGAATGTAATACTCCATTAATGATGGTTTCATACATGGATTTTTACTGGATTAGCATAATAAATACCGAGTGACTTTATGTAATGAAGAAAGGTATTATTGCAAAACTCTCAATAATACACTGTGATAAAATAACTTCCTCCTTCTCTCACTCAATTTTATATACAGTTTTTGTCTATGAGAATTGCTGTGGGAATTTTATTTACAAATGTCCCTGTTAAAAGTTGACTGCAGCTTTCTTTGCAAGATTGCAAGACGTATTTGTCTATCAGAGTCCAGCTGATCATCACAGTGTAGAATTCAGTTAGCTGAAAGCAGAACAACTGCATTTCAGCAAGACTTCAGAAATTCATCCTGTCATTCTGCATTCAAACAGCTGCTTTGGTATATTCTGTCCTGCTAAACCGTGGAAATACACTGCATTGATTTTATTTCTTTCAGGTTTGCCTTGGTTTCATGGGATATAAGAATGGCTTAGACTTTTGCCAACCTAGAAAAAACATTACGATATTTCCAGCATGAAAGCCTCTAGTCATATACTGCAGAGTCTTGAGGGGAGGGCTTTTAAGAGACGTGTGCTTACTCTGAGATTTTGGCCTTTTCGCTATACTTTGTCACTTGAAAGTTTCTTCAAGTAACCATCTTTTCCACCTGGATTTAGTAGGGATGACTGAATTTTTCCTTCCAAACAAACAAACAAAAAAGTGTACTTACTGGCAAGCTGGAACACGGCAGCTATGGCCTCCTCCCACCACTGGGTATCCTGAGAAATAATCGGTATCTCCACCAGACCCAGGACGAAGATGAGCTGGCCAGCAGTCAGAGCAACAGTAGCGATGAGGTTACAGGCACGCATCATGTCAAACTGCACTAGGGAAACATGAGAAAGAAGCCTACAGTTAAAATGAGATGAAAATAAAGGGGGGGGTGGGGGTGGGGGTGGGAAGGGGGGAGATGTTGAGGGTGAGAAGAAAATAAAAAATCCTTGCTAAGCAGGTATTTAAAACTTCTCTGTCCATAGAAAACGATTCTCACATGTTTCACATGTGAGTCTCACATGTAATCCCTTAGACCTAACCCCTTTAGGAAGAGAATTTCTTTAGGAAATCTTTCCTTTACTTAAAGAAAATCCTGTCACTGTTGTTTCACTGCCAAACAATCTGGTCTGCAGCAAGTAGCCCATTTTCAGGGACAGCCCACCAAAAACACTTGGCTTTTGTGAAGATTTTGTGTGTAATTAGTAGCCAGAGTTGTGCGGTGCAGGAACTGTCCTTTTGTTCTGCATTTGTACAGCACTGATTGAAATGAAACCTTCATTTATGGCTAGGGTTTTCAAGGCCCTAAAACAATCATCTAACAGAAAAGAAAATCTGTAGCCCTCTTGTCCTTAAGCATTCTGTGGACAAGTGCTAATATAAACTAGTTTAAAAGATGTTGATAACAGAGCATTAAATAGAGAATTCTTAAATCTTTCTTCTGTTAACATTTATTATCTTTTGGACCCTCTAAGGAGACCCTTGTATTTTTTCCTGTTTAATGATGTCAGTGTTTGATAGTTCTGAATTAGGTGTTTTGCCATCATTTACATGTAAAAGAAAAGTTATGTGACCTTATATATTTGTACAAGTTAAACATAAAGAACAAATACAGAAATAATTACAGATATTTATATCTCAAGTCTTGGATAGAAACCTGTTTCAGCTGGCTGCTGGATAGGATATATTCACTGCACAGTTCAGTTCTTTCAGTCAGGCTTCTTTTCCTACTTTTCCTGTTAACCTGGTGGATGTCCTGTTTTCATCCTTTTCCTTCCTCTCTAGCAAAAAGGTGGGTTTTGTAAATATCACTGTGCCAGTTCAACAGCTCTTGCCAATATGTCACTGCTATTCTGAAATAAAATCAGCTCAATGTGCATAGCATTAGAAAGACTGTAGACATTAATTCTCATCAGATTTTCAAAAGCAACTTTAGCTGTTGTGATTGAATTTTGGTGTGCTAACCACCCAAATTTTATTTTCTGGGAGACTTAACAACAGATTAGTTGTCAGCTGGAATGCTTTGCCTAAGGCCTGTTCTTATCCTGGTAGCAGGTTTCTGGATCTTGCTTTTCCTTTTTGTAGGATATTTTGGAAAAGTCTTTGTTCCCACTGCATGTTACCAGGCAGTACGTCTTTGTGTAATTTGTTGGACTAATTTCGCGTTAAAAAGATAGGCTTTTTCCACCTTGTGTTTCCGAGAACAGTCCATGAATATCTGCAGAGCTGGTAAGAAAGCAGACAGTGGTAGGCAACGAAGAGAGTTTGGAGTAGAAGCTGAAATTCTGATCTCTTCTGTTCATTCAGTACGTGAGTCCTGCTTGCCGAGTGGGTGGATCTTTTCATTCTTTGCCACCTCAGTCCTTCAGCTGTGACTGAAATTCCTGATCCTCTAAGTGGACTTTCAGGAGTGCAAAAAACTCCTTGCTAGAAACAAGCAAGAGTAAACTTCGCAGTACTAACCATTCAGTACAGTCTACTGGTGTGAGCCATCAAAATGACTGCTTTTATTCATCTTTAGGTCCCAGTGTTCTAAGAAATGGCTCATGATTTAATTGAACTTCAGTAAAATGTGATATTTTATCTTAAGGAGTTAAATAAAAAAAAAACAGAAACCATTCAACTTTTTCACACGAAGTAAAATATTAAGCTCATTGCATTTTCTGTTTGTTTGTTTTCCTAGTGAGTTCATTTCTCACAAGAAAATTTCACTTAAATATTTCACTTAAGATATTTTAACTTTCAGTGTTGCCCTTTATAACTTGTGAGTCTACAACATAGGTTCTGAATCTACAATTCTAGCTCTTGCCGCATTCAACAGTTCTAACTCATGAAGTATGGTGGTTGACAGTAAATCATATTCAGATGCACACTGAGCTTTGTATCAGGAAAATACTGAGCATCATGATCGTTCTTTGCATTCCCACGTAAGGAGATTTCTGTAGTAATTTGAGGACCAATGCTTACTAAAGAGAGAGAGTGATTACTTTGAAATGAGAAGTGCACTAGAAATAGCAGCCGTACAGCCACTGTTATAAAAAATACTTGCATTTTTCAACATCCAACTGTAGTGCCAGATACAAAAAATGTTTTGTTTACAGTCACAGTGAATTCTGTTGTCTGCTTATAATATACATTAATTTAAAAATAAAATAAACAAAAAAAAAAAAAACCAACCCCCTACAGATGCACACCAAAAAAGCTCATCAGGTTCTGTACCTTTTGGGCATACAACATTGTGTCTCCACTGCTCCTCATGTCTTCTTCTCAACTGAACTGTTATGAATCCTATTGGTTTTGCAAATGATTTAGGATTTATTTAACCTTCTAAAAGTTTGATAATTACTAACTCAGTTGATTTTAACAGCATTTGTCATACTTGTAGTCTTGAAATAATGGTTTGGTGATCACTGTCTCGTCTTGCTGTTGGAGTGCAGTAGGCTGTGGTGTGCAGATCTTTGCTTGCAAGAACTGCAGACTGTAGGGATGCTTATTCAGCTAACATCCTCCACTATTCAGGGACAGAAATGCAACTACTGTTTTACATAGCTGTTGCTTTCAGCTGAAAAACTCGCACATGGTCCAAGTTGGAACTGCAGCAGGATGACACGAACAGAGTAAGGAGAAGGCAGTTGGTGTGATCTTATGAAACATAAAAGCAATTATTTTTGTGGAATCAGGTAGGACAGTATCTGAGTGCCCTTCCACATTTCATATTGTTTCATTCTAATACTTTTAGTGTATGATCTGTCATCTCTTCGTTTTGTTCCAGGGTTGTAATGACTGCTCTTTGAGAAGGAAGGGGATCCAAATTAACAATGTTTAACTCCATTTTTTTCTCAGTGGAATTTACTAATTTTACTCAGTTTTGAAATGCCACTTTTGCTTACCCTGGTTTCTTACTGAGCCATTGTAACCTCACCTATTATCAGCTCAGCACCTACTTCTGTTTTGTACACGTGTGACCCTAAGCTGAACTTCTTTGTCCTGAAACAACCCCACCACCACCCCCTTCAAAAAGGTGATAGATTCCCGCAGGGAAGTAGTGGTGTTCCCATCCCTGGAGGAAGAGAAATGTGTGGATGTGGCACTAAAGGATGTGGTTTAGTGATGGGACTTCATTCAGGTTGGTGGTTGAGCTTGATGATCTTGAAGATCTTTGCCAACCTGGATGAATCTATCATTCTATTCATACGAGCATCTATGGTTGAGGATAACCTAAAAAGCGTGCGATTGAGAAGCATTTCTTCAGAGCCTGCACCCAAAGTCTTCAAAGCCGTAAATTATGCCAAGGAAGGCAAGGACACAAGGCTGTTTTCATGCTTGTATAAGTGGTCAGCCCAGGAATAAACAATTCTCATCCTTCATAAAGACAGCATTAGTTGCATTTTTATAAGAGCTGTGAAATTTGGTGTTTACCTATGCTCTTTCAGTCTGCCTCTTGATATTTTAAATCATAATATGCAGAAACTCTTTGTTAGTAAGCTCAGTCCATTCCAATGGGCTTTCTATATTCATTACAACTGGTATGAATGTAGAGTGGCCTGTTCGACCATATTTATTCCACCACAGACTTTGTGTACTTTAAATCATTCTGCAAAAATGAAATTTGTATATTACTCACAGAATGTGGAAACAAAAGCTTCATAACAGTTGTGTACACAGTTACTGGCATTTCAATTAACCATTAACTTCTAGAATCTCTTGTGTAAGACTGTCCCGATGACATAGATATTTTGGACATCCCACTTTTTTGTTTTGAATTCATTGTTAATGTCACAGGTCTCCTGAAGCTTCACTATCAAAGGCATTTCCTATAGCTAGAAGGGAGTGCTTCTAGCAGAACAAACTGGGTACAACAGGAGGTGTTCATAGTTACTTTGCGTCTCTCTTGAATGCAGTACTCCTCTGCCTTTGTCACTTTTCCTTCACCTCCCTTAATGCAATTTAGCTGCTAAGAACAGGGATAGGGATAGGCATCAACCCACTTCAAGACTCTGCTCTAAGCGGCTGTTGTTAAGTATTAAAAGTGCTAATCTCTGTCTCATCCTTTCTGGAAGCTCATCTGGATCCCAGCGTACTCTGAGAAGCAGTTAACTCATGGGCAGGGTGTCTAGCTGTGTTTGTTGTACAGCTGGGCAGTTCAGGGCTTTGGCTGATGAGTTCTGTTTTGTTTAAAGCAGTGACCAGTCAAGGGTCAAAACCTAAGCACCAGGGATGAGACCAGTTCAAATTCCCCATTGCATTGCTCATTTCCTAGACCAGAAGGATCCATCTGGATTAGAAATGTTGATTTGATTTGCTTATTTGCAAGCAGCAATTTTATGTTATGTGATAGCCCCAGGGTTATTTGTGCTTTGCAAAAGCGGATTAGTCATGCTAGAGAGTAATTCACAGTGTTTCAGATTTATTGGGAAGGATGATCTCATTGAAAAATCAGATGGTGCTAATTGCTGAAAGTCTCAGGTTTTCTTTCCCTGTTTTGTTTGCGTTTAGGAGAAAAACAGTCGTAGGTGAGAATTCAAGCTGTTGACAGATTACATCACAAAGTATGTATTCATATTAAGCAGTCCAATGCCCTAATACTTGTCTGCAACTTCCCTTGAGAAACAGCACTTCCAAAATTGTTTGTGTAAACTTCAGTCCAGGTTCTGTAATTCAGTTACCAGCCCTGGGAAGAGGTGAGAGCATAGCTCCCCTCACTGCACAGGAGCAGAACAGAACCTGCACATCACACCACAGCTTCATATCTTACTGCTTATCTGTGAGCACGCTGTTTACCTATCCCTGCTGCAGGATAATGTGGTTAAATCTAAAAATCAACTTAAATTTTAGTAGTCTGTTAGGAATTTGTTACTCATAGCTGAAGGATAGCACCACCTTAGGCTGCTGCTAATTCAATTGCATCTGTGAGTGCATCGTACTTCAGGGTATTCTTCTCTTGAGGAAACTTGCTTTTCCTGCTGATTGTGCTAGTGTTCAAATTGTTACTGCAGTTACATTTAACTTCAGTTTTCTTTTAATCTCAAAAGTTACACTATTTGGTATCTATTTTAAACCTGTGTCTGTAGGCTGACATCATATGCTGCTTCTGATACAATTTAATATGAATTGGGGAAGTAATTAGATTTCCTCTAACTTAATCAGGACATTCTGAGTACATGGTTTTCATCTGGAACTTGACACTTTGCTAAAGTCCTAGCCTAGGAAGGGATGCATCTCTTGTTCCTAACAAATCTACTCCAGTAAGTAGTCTGAAAAATGTTGGTACGTATTTCCTTAACAGAACCATTGCTTGCAAGCCCTGAGCCCTTCCTCTGTGAATCTGCTTAATTCCATTTCTTACTCCTGACAGTTAAGGCAGTTAGGAAGGAATGGTTGGTTATGTGCAGGCTTTTTGAAGCCTGCCTCTGATTCAGGATGGGTGGTCCTATAGTGGAGTTGTACTTTTTCAACCTTTTCAAATTGCTTTAGCAATCCACATCATACAGATTTCAGGAATGCAAAGCCAAGCATCCAAACATTAGGAAAAGCCAGTACAGTATGCTCTCACTTAAGTGCACTTCTGCTGTTTTTTCATGGGAGTGTTGATTTGGCCAGTGCATGAATGCACATTGGAAAGGAAAAATGTTGAAGGGATGCGCACATAGCAGTGTGTTTCCAGACCCCACTCAGCCCCCATAGGCCCTACAGCCACACCATAGGGACTGTCTCTGTCCCCACAGAGCTGGTGCAGGCGCTGACCAAAGCCATCATGATGGGGCTGGCTCTGCATTGGGGCACCATGGGGTGGGGGCCTGGGCCATGCGGGGCATGGGGACATGCGAGGGGGACAGGGGACAGATGGTGATGTGGGACATACTGAGACTTGGTGGGGTGCACATAGGATGTGCTTTGTAAGCCTCTCTACTTGATTTGTCTTGCCATAGCTTGTGATCTTGCTCCTAAAGACCTTTAATTCCATCCTGGAGAAGTGAATTATGTATTTTTTGGAAGAAACCCTTATTTATCATTCTAAAAAAAAATCCACATTAGCTAAACTTCTAGTCATTAATTTTGTGTTCCTCTGGTTTGGATGTCAGCGTTGTCATTAAGGGTCAGATGTGCAGAACTGCTGACACAGAGAACAGCTGCAGCTCTGCCTTATGTGTCAGGAACACTGTGAAAATGCAAAGCACTGAGAAGTTTTTCTTAGTGTGGTTTTGAATTCACAATACAAAATTAATGACCAGTTCTGTCATTTTTACCTTTCTAGTTACCACAGTTTGAGTGTCCACTAATTTCTCCAGTTCTTAGGTGAGAAAAAGTAACGTGGCAACTGCAATTCTGTGCAAGGAGGTGCTATACCTCAGTCCTGCTGCTGTGCTCCAGACTATTTGTCCATCGGTGAGCACAGCTGTTTTTCCACTCAGAACCACCTGAGCAGCTGAGCTCTACCAAGTGTGTGGGTTAGGGCACTGTCAAACTAAATGAGTTTGTGAAAAATCTGAATGCAGAATAAAAAGGTTCCAAAGGAATGTCAACGTGGAACTCTTTATTCCATGCCACTTTTTGGCGATGCTGATGGAGTGCGTTGGAGCCACGCGCTGAATGGCAGTTATCCCACATGGCCATTGAGTAAATAAGGAAGACTTTGTGGGAAGATGATGTGTGATCAGAGATATTCTTCATTTTACAACAGAAGCACATGAGTAAGGATTATGTTTCAAAACAATTCAGATGAAGGCAACAAGCAGAAACACTGTACCTAGTTATTGACAGCCAGCATCATATTATGCCTTCATGTTATCAAGTCTTTGGACTTTTCACTTCAATGTTGATTTAAATTTTGTGGTTTTTATGTTAATCTTTGAGCTTTTTGGGAAGGGGAAGGATGAATTAGGGAGTACTGAAGCTCGTTAAAGGTATCTGTTAAGCAAACTAGTGCTGGTAATACCCAAGTGCACCTGTTATCGTGTAACTCACATCATGGGAAGATTTAATTAAAATGCTGCCTCTTCAGTAGTTCTGTTTCAAGGGTCTGAATTTACTCTGTCAAGAAAAAGGATCTGAGTCTATATTCAACAGTTGTAGTATATGGAATTTTTGAACCCTTTCTACACAAATATTTTTTTTGCATGTTTTATTGTAAAAGAGCGGGACTTTCCTTAGTAGGAAAGTCTTCTTCCTTAGAGACCCTCCGTAAGCAGCTGTATGGCTTTCAGATCTAGGGAGTCCTCAATGCACTCTGTTTCTGGATGGATACATGACAAATTAGAGCAACCATTTATTTTGCTTGGTTTCATCTCCTACATAGCTTTCTGAAGCATACAATTCGGCAATCTTGCGATGAAAGATGGAAAACAAAAATCCTTAAGAAGCACCTTCCACCTCATTTCAGTTTTTTATTCTTAATTAAAGAAATAAAAGGGAAGAGGAGTCAAGCAGTTGTAACCCAACAAAACAAATGTTCTGCTGTTGCAGTTCTGATAGGCAGGGCTGTTCCGTTGTTCTGTCAAGCTGTTGGTTGTCCATGTGTCATGGTAGTTTTGCGTGGTTGTAAACATGAACACAGTATTTTGTGTAGGCTGCAATGAATGCCTTCAATCTGAAATGTTCCAAAGTTCTAAATAAACTTAATCTTAATAGCAAGGATAATGAAATATTGATTTCTCTTCTGATGCTTGTGGAACAGTAAGATACTGTACTGAAATGTATTAATTTTCCCAAATAACACACAATTAATTGCCTAAATTATCCTTAAATCTTTACGAAAAAGTCCATAGCAAAGTAAAATCCATGTTAAAATGAGCATTGACTCCAGTGTGAAGAGCAGACCTCTTAAATTTTACTTCCAGGAAGACTGCATATTTGCCTCCACTGCTGCAGTTAGTGATTTCACTAATTGAAGCGCTGATCACATGGCAGGTGCTAGGAAGGAAAATCACAAGCACAGAGCTGCCAGCAGTGCAAACTGTGTCTGTGCAACAGCCTCATATCAACGGTCAGGCACCCACTGATATAAGTGTCTGGCTGTATGTAATCCCTTGGTGGCTGTCTTTTCCAAATGCAGTGGCCCCTCTGTTCTTGATCTGTCTATACAGAAAAACTAGTATGATGCTCACTGCTTGACACGGCCTGGCTTCAATCCAGCCCAACATCAGTGGCCAGTGTCACTCTCTGAATTGTTACCTCTGCAAACAAAAGCCAGCACTGTTCCCACGCAGAGCAGTGGCCTGGGTTAGCACTGCTCTTCATAGTGCAAGTGTCTGCATAAATCATGCACTGAGGCTGGCAGGTGTTTATATTTAGTCCTTCTGGAGTCACGTAGTCACTCGTGATGCCGTGCCTCTCCCTGTCACTGCTACTTGTAAGAAGTACGGCTATCTTGCTCTTGACATCTGCAGTTGAAATAAGCATCGTGCCACTGGGGTTTTCACTCAGTCCTTCTGGAACTCTGAAGAACCAAGCGAAGTTTGAAAAAAATTTCTGTTCTGCAGTTCCAAATTGTTTGTAATGTTCTTTAGACAAAAAGGAACAGAATGTGATCTTTGCAAACAAATAAATGAGCTCCATCTGTCCACAGAGCCTGCAGGGCTTAGGGGCATAGCTGTACTGTGCAGCATGGTCAGAAATAACAGTGCTCGTTCCAAGCCCTCCAGTGTGCTCATATGGTGCTGGGCCAGGAATGGGGAGAGATGACTGAGCTGAGCTCCTTACCCTTGCTCAGTTACAGCAGTTGTAGGCTGCCTGAGCAGGCAGGATTCCTTAAAGTGCTTTGAGAGAACATGCTGATTGAGTGCCTTTAAGTATCATCTAGTGGCTTGTCCTTGTTGGAAAAACTTCGGCTGGTATCTTCCTAACTGGGCTGGGATTCTCAGCTTAAGCAAAGATTTCTGATAATGCGATGACAAAGAAAGGGAGTTCTCTGCCTCCATCACACGTATTTTGTCCAGCTTGTGCTGGAAGCTGTGCTTATTGGACTCCTGATACCACTGCCTAATCCACCAGAATATAACCAAGTAAAAAAACAAAAAAAACCTGAAACATTTCACTCGAAACCTGGGTATTCATTTCAGCTGGCTCACAGAAGCTTTTTAATATCACCGATGACTGAAGGAAGGTTGCAGGAACGTGTGGCAAAAAGGGAGGGTAGGGAAGATGTGGTTAAAGCCAGAAGGGACTGAGCTCCCCCTTCCAAAGGTACTGAGGTGTTAGTTTGAACAGAGTTGAGGTTCTTCCCCCCAGGACCCAAGCTACTTGCATTTCTTTCATGTTGTACCTTGCAGAAATGGTTTACTTTGAGATATTTATCTAGTTTTTCTTAAGGATCACTGACTCCTCTCTCCAGACTTTTTTCCCCCATTTCTATCTCCTTTTCCTCATGGTGACTCTTTGCAGCATCTGTAATGTTGCATAGATATATGTCTTGGTATATATCCTATCTGTTCTTTATTGACTTGGATACCCTTGGTGCAGTGTTTATATCATATGGATTAAGCGCAAAACATCTGAATTTTTCTCTTGCTTCAGTGGTTTGTGTGTTATGATGCAATAATTTGTGCAGATGTCTCATTAGTGGGGAATTGGATCACAGTGGTTTTGGTATGGAATGTGACTTTACATTTCCAAAGGGACTTTTTTGGCAGAAGAGCTGTGTCACATTGACTTTTTCTGTTCACTTCCTGTGTGATCTTTTGATGGAGCATTTTTGTCATTTTTACCAAATGTTCAAGACCTCATTTGTTATTTCTTTCAGTGTGTTGTAGTGTATTTTCAGCTGCAATACGTGCAGATTCTGACATAGCAAGCTACTTCCCTCGCTCTTATGGAAATCATTTTGTTTGGGCTGTGTACCCAGAGGTAGAGAAAAACCTAGCATTGTGTCCTGTGAAAGGAGGTTTGCCAATGATTCCAGTGGGAGAAAGAACAGACCCTTAAATTTTCATCAGTGACAAACAGTTTTTAAGAAACATTTCTGCCAGTGAGTGAGCCTACTTATGGCACTGCATTTAGTTGGCTGTTACTTATATAGTACTTGAAATTCCCATGGGTTTTAGCTTTTTCTGTTGAACTGAGCTAGACTTGCCTCACAAATGCATCCATGTGTATGTGTAAAGAAATATTATGACCAATTTCATGACTTTTCTTGCATTCCATTGGAAGAACATGCTTTTCTATTTATTGCTCTGAGTGGCATCCAAAATACTACACCTTAACTCTGAGGAAGGAATCTTTCATTCAAACAGTTGTGCCCATGTGTATGTATATAAATATAGAGAGAGAAAGTAGAATCTTAGAATGGTTTGGGTTGGAAGGGACCGTTAAGACCATGTAGTTCCAACCCCCTGCTATAGGCGGGGACACCTCCCTCTAGACCAGGTTGCTCACAGCCCTGCCCAGCCTGGCCTTGAGTGCTTCCAGGGAGGGGACATCCATCCGTATGTATGTACACACGTTGTTATAACTGACAGATGAGGATTGTCCTTTATATGTCACTAATGTGATATTAGAGGGCATACTTTAAAGTTATGAAATCATGAATGCAGGATCAGGCCCATGTTGACAAGGTGTACAGCCCATGGAAACTTATGTTGATGTGCAACAGATCAGTTTCTTCGTTAGCTTGTAGAGCTGCAGAAGTGAGATTTTCTTTTGAACTCTAGAGACTGAAGATTGACTTCTGCTTGCTACTGCCTTCCACATTAGTGCGTGGATGCTTGACAAAATGAGTCACTGGGCCTCCACAGCCTTCTTTAATCTAGTGTTTTAAGAGCTCCTTTGGTGTTACAGAACTGGGGGGGAAAGGGGGGCATGATTATGCTATGGTTATTATGTTTAAAAAATTTCTATCACACTTTGCATCTGTTTTGTTTAAGAAATTAGTGCCACATGGTTTTGCCATGAAACTAGTTCTCCTGTGCCTATCTTCAAAGCACCATCTTCTGAGCTGTGCACAGCAGGAAATACAAGTTGGTGGACTTAAAAAGGTGCAGAAGCTTCTTTTCATTAAATATGCAGGAACTTATTCTATCTGTTCCATAGAGACTGGGTACTTCTAAAGTTTGCGAGTGGTAAGCAAGTTTTTAAGTCAGAGCCTGAGTGGTAAATAGCAATCGGGGCAGTCATTCGAGTGATGAAGTTACAGGTTGACATCAAAGAAGTTTTTGAACAGTCTGTTTGTCATTATTTGTCGCTACAAAAATTCTGGTAGGTGAAACCAAAAATCACATTCAGGCATTCATCGCGGTTGACAAGTTCTCTGTGGGCGACTTTTGCAGGTTTAATGTTAGCATGTGCACAAAAAGCAGCCTCTGCTTTTTGGAAAACATGATATTCTGTGGGCCCACGCTAACATATTTTGAAAAGAAATTCCTCTCCTATTTTCATTTGATCTCAAGAGGGATATAAAAGACTTCAGGGCAGAACAGCATTTTTCTCTTTCTCTATATTTCAAACCATGAAAAGAAAAAACAACAACAACAACAAAAAACCACCCATGGAACCTTTTTTCTCACTAATGTTACTGTTAGTCTTCAGAGGTACCAGCGCAGTTTAAAAGCAGTATTAAAATCTCTAGAAAAAATATGAACATCTGCCAAGGCATGAACTTGATAGGCATTTAATGCTTTAAATTCGATTCCTTGATGGATCCTCTTAGTGTTGGTTGAGTTTTCCTGACGGAACAAACCCTGAGGCAGTCCTGCTCACAGCCCTTGTCTGCTGTCTGCTTGTTTGGAGACCCCTAGAAGCTGCTGAAAGGATTGACTCTCAATGAATGCCTTTAAACCCATTAGCTGTGGTTCAGCAAAGGTGTCCCAGGTGACCACAGGTATTCCAAGCACAACTTTAGTGCTCTAGCTTGGTGGGAGTGTGGTTTCAAACTCCACGTCATGAGCGCAAGGTGCAATTTTTTCATTGCTCAGTTTTGTAATTCTGCAAGTTGGCTTATGGATTTAGTCTTATCCAAAAAATCTAAACATATGAAGTTGTTTTAAGGTGTATTTTAAGATACATGCGTTCTTCAGATTGCGTGAGTCTGAACTTGCATGTGAGAATTATGCCACGCTTAACGGTTTTCATATTTCACAAGTAGAATTTTTTACCAAAAGTGATTTCCATATGTTAATACCTAGCTCAGCTTAATAATTTTTGCCAAGGATATTGCCGTCCTCCACATGAAAAAAAAGAAAAGAGAGAGAACTAACAGTATCTGAAACATTTGGCTCTTTTTATATTTTTTTTCAGTATTCAGAGCAGCTGTGATTATGGTTTAACATACTGAGAGGAAATACACTCACAGCAAGAATCCAAGAAGAGGGAAAGGCAAGCAGGATGGTTGGACTAGATGATCTTGTAGGTCCTTTCCAACCTAATGAATCTATGAATCTAGGAGGTGTCTCAGAGCTTTAGACTTAAGTTTTCTGGATGGATTTTTTCAAAGTGCATGGTTCCATATGCTATAAAACAGGACAGTACAATACAGATTACTTCTCTTGGAGAGGGAGGAAGAATCTTATTTCCTTGCTGGTGGGTGGACATAATTATTCTCATTTTCCTGATTTTGTGTTACTATTTACATTAAGAGGTGTTTAGAATTAAATGGCTAACGCTGATGTCAGAGAGCTATGTGGACATTCTGCTGGGCTATACCTTCCTCAGGACCAGGTACACCGTATCTATGACAGTCCAGCACAAGCAGAGAAGAGATGGAACTTACGTTTGACAGTGCTGCGAGACTCCTGGAACCCGGCTGACTCTGAGCCCCAGCCCAGGGCTTCGCACTCGCGCTCCTCCCCTTGCCCGTGCCTGGTGCTGGTGCTCGCGCCTGCCCTGCTCCTCTCTGCCAGCCAGCACATCTTCCAGAGCCCCACACTGCGCTTACGTCCATCTTCCAGGGTCTGGTACACCCAGTTAGGAGTAAAGGCAGCCGCGTTGTTAAGAATAAGTGAGACCAAGGCTACCAACACAGCTGTGGCTACCAGTTTCTGGACAGTCATATCTGACTGTCAGCTCGCTGCAAGTCTGTATTTGCAGAAGACGCAAGGTCTCAGTCAGCTGCAGCACATTGAAATGGGACTTGAAAAGGAGGCAGCTTCGGTAGGATGTTATGAGTGGCTAGAGGACATCACCGTTCATTCTCAAAGTCAACTCCAGATGCGTTTCTGATGAAGCAAAAGAGAATTTCGTGAGGTAGGTAGGATAATTCCATAAAATAAGAACACCAAGAAGCTTATTTAAGTCTCTGTCCTTCCCAGCTTTGACTTATCCACCTTCTTGCACTTTGATGAGCAGTGCCAGGCCGGTGACGAACTGGAAGATGGGGAGGTCCATTCCCTGAGAGCTGAGGCAGGCGCAGCGGGGATCCAGGCTGCAGGCAGAGCGCGGGCGCTGGGTGCCGGCCAGCAGCGTGCCCCAGCCCGCACAGTGCACCCAGGGGCGCGGGATCCTTGCAGCCTCTTTTGGATGCACGCTTCAGAATATCCCACGAATGCTGACAAATGTCATTCTTAAAACCCAGCTGAACTCCAGATGAATGTTTTCATCCCAAAGGAGCTAGGAAAGCTTGGAGTATCCCGAGGAATTTGTTCCGCTGCGTCTCTCTGACCACCAGAGCCGTGAGTGGCGGGGGCTGGAGCGCAGGCTGCTGTGAGGAAAAGGTCTCCCCCTCCACCCCCCCACCACTCCACTCAGAGGAAATGGCTGTTTTTGAGGCTGTTTTTGGTGAGCCTCAGGGCGTAGTCGACTGCAACAAACAGAGCCGCTGCCACGGCAGTCAAACATGAACAGGATGTGTTTCCTGAAAGGAAAAGACATATGGAGACTTCTAAAGTTGTCCCTCCTCCCCTTGGAGCGTCCCCTTCCCGCCTCACTCCTCCCCTCAGCGTGGGCCAGGGGGGCTGGGGGGACATCAGGGCCCCCTGTGCTCAGAGACAGACCCCTGCAGGGTTTGGAGTAGGTTGGTGTCCCTCCTTGCAACCCCAGAGTGGAACCTGGCAGCCAAGCAGAAAATGTAAAACTGGGAAATGATATGTGGGTGCCTGAACAAAGTCAGGAGTGTTCTGGTGTGAAGGGAGCTGGGGATTGCTGGGCTGTGGCCCTGAGCCCCATGTCCCACTCTGCTGTGGCCACTGTGCTCTTTGCTATGAGCCCATCAGAAGTTTTTAAGCTAAACAGACAAAAAACCCCACTACTGCATGAGGTATAGTGTTCGGTACTACTCGTGTCTTGTAAAGTGGTGTGGCGTTCCTGTTGTCAGCCTGCAGAAGGAGGAATGAACAGTCGGGAGAGAGTACTGGATGGGTACAGTGCACTCAGTGCACCTGAGGTGCAGTTTACATCAGTGGAATTAACAAAACGAGAGTGAAAAACATTTCATTTTAAAGCAGTTTTTCTCTTGTCAGCTAAGTTTCGTTACCCTTCGTAAACAGATCCCTACTGACATGCAGACAAAGCGGAAATTTGTTTTAAGATTTTTAATTTTTCTGAGACCAGTTGCAACAAGGAGTGGAAAATGGTTCAGTGAATCCCATACAACACTATAGTTAGCTTTCAGCCATCAGAATTGAACATACAACGCTTGCTGTAAATTCAACTCCCCTCTGCATGCTTGGTTCATTTTAGTCCGTAAACAGAAGCTTGAGGCAGTTGGAGCATCTTTGTGCTTTCACGGCAGCACAGCATCATTTGGGTCTGTTTTTCCTGTAAATGATTGGTCATATTGGTATACATCCGTTTTCTTAGAAGTTTGGCAAACACTGCTATTGGCAAACATTTATATTCATGCTTCAAAGAAATGTCTGAACAGCAATGACCATATTTTTGTATTGACAGACCATGGATTTTTTTGTTATTTTAAGCCTGCAGCTCAGCAGCAGAGCAGATAATGTGGCCATCGTAGATGATATCAAAGATAAGCCTCTTCTACTCAATAGTACACTTGTTTCTGCTCCTTCCCGATTTTTTCATCACTGATTTTTCAGTGATTCGTTGAAGCCTGAGTATGCATCTTGTAGTTACAGTGAGACGATCATCTCAGACAGGGCTGTGTGATTTTATGTCCTGTTGTCCCCCTGTTGGTCAGGACTGTCTCACTGCGGCTGATTCCAGGCTTGTGATGGTGGGAATGTTTCTGGGAGCTGCAATCCCTCCATGCAGTGCAGATGGGATGGCAGCACTGCGGTTTTCATCTCACCCAGATAATAAACCAGCACGAAGAGTATCTGAGGAGAAATGCAAAGCCGCGATAATTGCTGTCTGCAGTATTTTAGCAAGCACATTTAGCAAGACTTTTTTTCCCATGGTGGAATTTCTGGTGGCTGGCCTTGTCCACAATGAGCTGTTTGCTGTGTTCCATGGTGAGGAGCAGTTCTGTTCAGTGGGGGGTTAAATTTTCCCATGCAATTTGCATAGCAGCTTATAAAGCATTTGGAGTGTGAGAAATATATGTAATTTTTCTTTTGGAGTCTTGATAATTTGGATAACTCGTTGATTCTGTACTGAGTTTGTCTATTTAGTACCTAATAAAGTCTGTTTGCATTTGTTTATGCAGGACACAATTCATTGTTGAAACTGTGTTCCATAGGCAAGTGGGTTTTTTTATCATTTATCATTCTATTCAACTAGTACTAATATCAAAAGCTGAAAAGTCAGGGCATTCTTGTAAGGAGTAGGTTCTACCAAATGAAAAGTAAATGAGTTTTGAAAAGTTTCAGTAATTTTTCCTGGCTTCCTCTTACCAAAATGGCTCAGTTATTCACTTCTGTTAGTTTTAATTTTACTGCTTATTTAATATGATTAACTTTTGTCTCAACTTCTCTTGTATTATTAGCTTCTCACTGTCCCATTCAGGTTCTTGTTGGCGCTTAGTCAGTGACATTCTCTTCAGTCAGAGATCTTATGCTTCTATTACAGAACAGTCAAGGAATCCTCCCTGTCCTTTAAAAGAGAAGAAATCACCTCAGTGAACACTTCTCTACTGGTAAGGAGAGTATATGCCATTCTTAGTCCTTCCAACCCATTCGTGAAACTGAAATACACTTTCAGAACAGGAAGCAAAGAATACCAATGATAACCAAGCAGCTTTATTGCCAGTTGTATAAAAGTAGATAATGTGATATTGCCAAATATTGCAACAGAATACCACTCAATAAAAAAATCTCAGGAAAAGGTTTGAGTGGGTGTCTGGAGGAACTGGGCAACTGGTTTTCTTGTGCCTAATGCAGTACTTCCTGCACTACTTAGGCCACAAGGTTTTGTTTGATGTAATTCCTGCAAAACTGTGGCTTGCTGTTGACTTTACCAGGACAAGTTTGGATTAGACAAAGCTATATATTCAATATGACATACATATAATTCTGTAAGATTTTTGCTGCTTTATCAAGTATTTTGTTTCTGCCAGGAAAGAATTCGTAGGAATACTCTAGACAGCTTTCAGTGTTTTGAGCATTTGTGAAAAATGCCTGACGCCTTTCCCAGAAAACCACTCATTTAATATGATTAATTTTGCTTGATATGAGGGAAAAGGCATTTTAGCTCTGTGTTGATTTTGCATTGATTTGGAGATAAGATCAGTGTTCATTTTTTAGATGCCTTTAAAGTTTTTCGCAGCCCTTCTGAATGATGAGGTTGGAATCCCCACTAGCCTTGGGTTTCAGGTAGTTTGTCTGATGCGGCCATGTCCAAGCCCTCAGTAGCCACCATGGTCCATGGCATGATGCTTTTGTCCTATAACCAGTCTAGCAAACTGTATGCTATGAAGTTGCTTGTAAATGAATTAGCTGATCAGAATCACCTACTGTTGAGATAGATTGCATTATTCCAATACTTCTTTCAGAGCTAGTCAGGTGCAATTTCAAGTTACTGAAATCCAGGCAAGGGTACACGTAATTAACGTTTGGAAAATAGTAATAGTTGTTATTAATTTTCCTTAGGAAGCAGCACCTGCTTTGTCCCATCCTTTTCCTTTGCATGGAAAACACCCAAGAGCAGCATGTAGGCAGTGGGTGGAGGATAGGGACAGGGTGGTGCCTAGTGTTTGTTCAGGGCAGCCCAGATGTGGTTTACATTATGGTGAGTCTTGCAGTAAACACTTCCAGCACCAGAACAGTACATCCACTATGTTCCAGTTAGTCGAACTGCTGAGAATCTGTGTCCTTGTGTCTGCACTTTGGTCGACAAAAACTCTGCCACTTGCTCAGCTGTGAAACCTGGATTTCCCTCTCTGGTGGTCCAGGCTGTGCCTGAGGCTCAAGGGATGCTCACCCACCCCAGATGCAGTACTGGGGATGTGGCTTTCCTTGCACTGGAGTTACTGGGGGAGGGTGGTTGAGGCTGAATGTGGGCACTGTTTCTGTTGCCTGTTAAAAAGGGGAGTATTATGCTGTGTGTTCTTAATGAATGCAGCAGGAAAATCTGCCCACCTCCCCATAGCATTACTGTATTACATAAATAACGCAGTGTTGCAGATACTGTATCTGTTATGTATAGCACAGTGCATAGGGTCCTGTTATCAAAGTGGGGCCCAAGTTAGAGATTCATTCTTATCCTGGTCAAGATACTTAGAGATGAGATGGAATGCAAATATGTGCCTTTTCAGATGTACCCCATTAAAGAGAGAAGGAGAGATAGTTATGTTTCAGACATGCGAATTTCCAGCACTTTAAATAATATTCCTTTTCCTGTTGTGATTTTTTTTTTTAATTTCTATGCAAAACAAGCAATGGAAAAATATATATGATAGAAGGGTTTGTGAAATCAGACTGTTTGATGCTGGAAGCATCGTTTCGCAGAAGAACAGATCCAGAAGGCAAGAGATGCTGGAAGAAAAAGTGCTTCATGGGAAAAGTTGCATCTGAAGGGGCATCAAGGTTTTGTTCAGAATCTGTTGAGCTCCTGGTGTGGGCTGAAGCTTGGGGTGCAGCAGCAGCACTTTGCTGGCGTGCTGCACGGGCGGGTGCAGCTCCCTGAGACAAGCAGGGAGTGTGTTCCTATGGCTCTGCTGTGGCTGCATCTGGTCTTCGTTAAGGTTCCAGTTGTGGCTAACGAAGTACAGATGTGAACCGCTTTCCAGAGGGACGAAAAGAAAGAGGAGGAGAACAGGAAGCTCTCAGAATGTGGGCTGGGGGGAGGGTAAACCATTCCTTGGCGTTTTGAATGTGACAGCAAGGCCAGCCCTGGGAGAAGAGTTGCTGCCTTTTAAGGATGTAAAGACAGACGTGTCTTTCTCCCTTACACTACCCACTGTCAAAAAAGAAACTGTTGTTGCCTTGGATTACGTGAGAATGTTCAGCTTCTGGTGCTTTTGGTTTCTTCACCTGGCTGGCATTGTTTTGTATGTATCTTGAGTCAGCAAAAGTGAAGTACAGCTATCCCTGGGGGGTGTTGTTCTGATGCTGGAGATGTCTCCCGGCTCACTGAGGAATAGAATAGTCTTTTCAGGGTAAAGGTAGAGCGGAGGTTCTGGCTGCCTTTTGTTGCTGGAGGGTCCCCCAGTCTTTCTGCCTGAATTAAGGGAGGATGAACCCTGGCGTCCTGGCCCTGTCTCCCATCAGTGTGTGAGCTCAGTCTGCTGCACTATCATGCTGTGCTGCTGGCACGATGTGATCTGTGCTGCTTCCCAGCCCTCGCCTGGTTGCAGTGCTCTGTGGTGCTCAGCAGCTGTGCCTCTGTTAGGTAGCAAGGCCACCTGCGTTCTGCATGGTAGTTTGTTTTTGCACTTCACCTGGGGATGTCACTCTGATGCCTTTCTAGCTTTTAAATAATTGAAATAATAAATGCAAGCATAAATTCATGAATATATAATAGAGCCTTTTATGTTTATGGAAATGATGTTTACAAGAGAATGGCACGCTACTGAGTCAGAAACACCTGTTCCCCTATCAAAAGTAGGCTGCAGTGCACAGAGGGTTGTGCTGAAATGATTTGTCTCTCAAAGCAGGAGCAGTAACTGAACTGAAATAATGCACATGTATACCTTTGTCAGAGCAGGGTCCTTCATGAGGGACATGTCTACGGGAAATAACCAGCTTCTGCCGCAGCTGGGCTGCAGGAGATGGTATGGCAGTGGATTCTCCATCCATCTGATAACTAAGCTGTCCTTAGCTCCAGTGAGAGAATGGGAACTCTGGATGAAACATTCCTCCAAGCACTTCTGGAGGGCAGAGGCATGGGAGGGAGTGGTCAGAGAGAGGTGGTGTTTTCGTGCTGCAGGTACTTAGCGTGCTGGTGAACTGCTCTTTGCGCATTGCTGCTGTGGATGAATGCACGCAAGCACTGCCCACCTTATAAATTCATCGTGTTCTGTCCAATTTGGCCACAGTGCTGAATGTCTTATCCATGCTCACCATCTCCTGCCCAGCTGAGTTTGTAAAGAAGGCAGAGCTTGCCTGGGCTGATGGGAGAGCATTGGTGCCCTAGAATAACAAAATCAAACCAAGCCCAGAGCACATCACCGGGAAGTGTCTCTTCCTCTGTTTCTGTTCCACCCAGTTGGTAGCAGGCTGCTGGGGCCTGCCAGGTTAGTTTTGTGTATGGGTGGGAGTGGAGAAGGAACAAGGGGAACAGCAGAGCTCCAGCTTTTCAGAGCAGAGGTGTATTGTGGTCTATGGCATACGGGTGGCACAGGTGCCAGAAGTGACATGCTGGCAGTTTGTGCGTGGGATAGGAGCTCTCAGAGAGGAATTCCTTGGGCATCAGCAGCTCCCACTGAGTTTTGAAGTTGTCAGGAGCCATCACCATTCACGAAAGTGTAATGCTGCCAATAGTTGACAAGTAACAGCAGGAAAGAGTTGTCCCATTGTATGGAGTGAGACCACACCTCAACTCTTGGGTTCAGTTTTGGTCCCCTCACTTTTGAAAAAAGATTTTGAGTTGCTCAGGTATGTGCAGAGAAGAGCAATGAAGCTGGTAAAGGGACTGGGGAGGAAGGCCTACAAGGTGTGCCTCAGGGGAGTGGGGTCTCATTGCTTCCTACACCTTCCTGATGGGAGACTGCAGTGAGGAGGTGCTGTTCTCTTTTTTTCAGGTGATAAGTGGTAAGGATGCAAGGCAATGTCATCAAGTAGCACAAGGAGAGGTTTAGGTGGAATATCAAGAAGAATTTCTTCCCAGAGAGGATGGCCAAACATTGGAACTGGCTGCCCAGGGAGGAGGTGGAGTTGCCATCCTTGCAGGTATTTAAGCAATGTGGACATAGCACTGAGGAATGTGGTTTAGTGATGGGATTCAGTGGGTCAGGATGGTAGTTGGGCTTGGTGATCCTTAAGGTCTTTTCCAGCCTAGGTGATTCTGCTTTCTTTTAAATCTCATTGTGTTTCTCTGCACACTAGTACTTCAATCTCTGTACAAAATAAACTATTCAGTTTATTTCCTTTCAGAAGTTTCTACTCAACTGTAGGCTAAATACAATTTTTTACCCTCTTGTCTCTGTTCAAGTCCATGAACTCTTATCTTCTTGCTTTCACGGAACTGCAAGCTGTCAAGGCTCTTAAAGATGTTGATTTCCTTTCAGAAATGTACTGTTTGTTTGATACAGCACAGCACAAGCCTGTATTCCTTCAGCTGCTGGAAGTTTCTTCTGCATCCTATAGCTTTTGGGAAATAGATGCCTTTTCCCTGTGTGTCATGAAGAGCCATTCATACATACACGCTATGTTTGACATCTTGTACTAGTGATAGAAATTTCTGACTTCGCTGATCAAAGCCAGGTGACAATACCTGGCATGACTTAAATGTCCTTTAAAGGTATTTTTCCTGCTGTCCCCAGTTCTGGGTATAGGCTTAAAAGAAAAAAAAACAAACAAACGATTGAGACTTTAAAAAAACGAGAATGACTGCATTTTCTGTGGGTAGAAATCAGCATTCCTGTAGTGGGTGGAGGTGCATCAGAGACTTATGTTTAGAAGGATGTAGCACTGAATTTCCAGTTCAAAAAATCCTGCATTCTGTTTCCATATTTCTTTCGATGTTTCTTTCTGGAAGGGTCTGGGGTTTGTCAGCATAGAGCCCAAGGAGGTTGTGTTTTTACCACGTTCAGCATGGACAAGCAGATGTAAGGAACTGGGTAACGTATTCGGAGACATCTTTTTGCTTTAAGGAGCAAAACTTTTGAACTACCTGAAATTCATCCCTGATTTATTACTTCTGATCCTGCTTTATTTCCTCTATGTATTTTGGCATTTATGAAGCGTGGGTCACATGTTTATATTGTTTTCCATGTGAAAATTTCCTACTGGTTATAGTTGCAAATAAAAATATATAATCTGATTTTAAAGTAAATCATGAAAACCATTTTTTTGTTCCTCCTTTACCAACTGAATGTGCTTGACAGCACGTTGCATCTCGTCTCCTTTGCTGCTTCCCGGTTAGTCAGTTTCCCCTGTTTGTGCAGGTCTTTCCCACAGCCACTGGGAAGAGAAAAACATTTTAATCATAGGAAAACATGATTGTCAGCCCCCCCACCCCGAAACTGGAAGGAGATTTGCTTGCAGGTGCAGGACCTGAAGTGTCATTCATCTCATAAAAAAAATAAAACATTTTTTCTTCCTGCTTTCATCATCTATGTACTTAATTTGTGCCATAGTGATGCCTGAGAACTGTGCAGATCATGCCTCCACTGAGGCCCTATTTTGAATGTGAATGTTATGTTAATCTGATATGCTGCCTTTTACTCTGAAGAGCCTCAGATGTAAACAGGCTTTCTGCAAATCCTTGCTTGCTCCCTGTGAAGCTGCCAGCAGTGGGGAGCAGTCAGCATGGGAGCCTGGAGCTGGGACGGTCACTGCAGTAATGGCAGATGAGTTTGCAGTGTTACCTGAAAACCTTCGGGTGTTCCCATTCTGAGCACTGCATGTCATAGTTTGGTCAGTTATTTCTCAGACAACATTCATTGCTATTGAGTGTGGCTGATGGGCTGCCAGTGGCTGTTCTGTCTCTGAACTATGCAGGACAGAAGCAGCACGTTTCTGCTGCAAGCTTTGTATGTTAAAAATTTCCCTTTATCTTTTATTTTTCTTTCTTTCTGAACACTGATATGGGAGTGTTATCTGTGTAGAATCATAGAATCACTAAGATTGGAAAGGACTTCTAAAATTACCAAGTCCAACCATCAACCCATCCCAACGTGCCCACTGACCATGGCCCTCAGTGCCACATCTCCACGGTTCTCGAATGCCTCCAGGGATGGTGACTCCACCACCTCCCTGCGCAGCCATTTCCAGTGCCTGAGCACTTTTTTAGAGAAGTTTTTTCCTAATATCCAACCTGAACATCCTGTGGTGTAACTTGAGGCCATTCCCTCTCCTCTTATTGCTGTTACCTGGGAGCAGAGGCTGACCTCCAGCTCCACACAGCCTCCTTCCAGGGAGTTATAGAGAGCAATAAGGTTTCTCCTGAGCTCCTCTTCTCCAGACTGAGCCATCCCATTCCCTCAGCTGCTCCCCATCAGACTTGTGCTCCACACCCCTCACAGCTCCATTGCCCCTCTCTGGACATGCTCCAGAGCCTCGGTGTCTTGTCTTGTAGTGAGGGGCCCAGAACAGAACACAGCACTTCATGGCTCATGTTCAGCTGAGCACTGACCAACACCCCCAGGTCCATTTCCTCCTTGCAGCCTTCCAGCTGCTCTGACCCAGGCCTGTAGCACTGCCTGGGGTTATTGTGGCCAAAGTGCAGGACCCAGCACTTGGTCTTGTTGAACCTCATTCCATTGGCTCAGCCCAGGGATCCAGCCTGTCCAGATCCCTCTGTTGGGCCTTCCTACCCTCAGGCAGATCAACATTTCCCCCAACTTGGTGTCATCTGCAGACTTACTGAGGGTGCACTCAGTGTCCTCATCCAGGTCATCGATAAGGACCTTAGGACAAGCCCCAGTACTGACTCCTGAGGACCACCATTTGTGACTGGTTGCCAGCTGGGTATAACTCCATTCACCATCACTGTTTGGCCCCGCCCTCCTGCCAGTTCTTTACCAAGCCAAGAGTGTACCTGCTCAAGCCATGGGCTACAGCTTCTCTAGGAGAATACAGTGGGAGACAGAGTCAGAAGATATATATATTGGTGCTACAGCAAGAGCAAAAGTGATGGGTATGCGGTAAATGTTCATATATGTGCAAATATGCCTGCTTTTGTTTAGACATTGGTATAAATCAGACGCCACAGTACTCCCTTAAAGCTGTGGACCTTCAGCTCCTGTACTGCCTTTTATGTCTGATGACTATTTCTGTTCCTCTTAAGTCTTCATGGAACAACCAGAGTCTGTTTATGTCCGATAAGCATGGAACATACCAATACATTGTCCTTTCTTGCTCCTTGACTCTTACCTGCTTAATACCTACACAACAGCTCTCCCCTTCTTTCTGCTTTATCACAGTGAGGCTGTCTGGGAGAACATGGCTCGCATGTGTGTGAAGACTCAGAGGCTTGATGTTGCCAAAATTTGCCTTGGAAACATGGGTCATGCAAGAGGAGCCAAAGCATTACGGGAGGCAGAACAAGAACCTGAGCTGGAAGCCAGGGTTGCTGTGCTAGCAGTTCAGCTGGGCATGCTGGTAAGCCTGTCAGTCATATGTTTACTAGGGAACAGGGTGAAAACCATTTGAGAAGTCTGAGAGAGATGCAAAAACCTCGGAGGCAAGTAATATCTATAACCATATTTCCCATAGCAGCATAAGTTCATAGCAAATAAATTTGTCTGTTTCCCTGACTGCTGTACAGGATATTTATAGTAGTACAACTGCTGAATGGAGGAAGCACCTTTTAAAGATGGAACAGTGTAAGCTCTGTCTCACTTTTTTGGGGGGCCATAGTTTCTCCAGACTTAATAATTCTAGGTTTGGTGGGATAAAACAAACAAACAAACAAAAGATGTACTTAAAATATTCTAGCTAAAATATTTCAGCAGGCATATTTTAAGGTCCAGTGTGGTAAACGCAAGTTTCAATTTGATATGTTTGTTTGAAGAATTAAAGTCTAAAGCTGTGTTGCAGGTTGCTGCCCTAGTGCTGGGAGCTGGCTGCAGGGATGGAGAGCTCTGCCTAGTCAGACTGGCTGCTTGTGTTGTCCCAGGGTCATCTGCTGTCCTACAGCCATGCAGGTTTCCATGCGTGCTCCCACTGCTGGCAGTGACTTGTCTGGTTCCAGCACCCAGCAGTCAGGCTGATCTGCTGTCTCCCCGCAGTGTCTGGAGTGTGTCCCTCGTGCCTGGAGCCTGACCTGGCAGCCAGTACAAACCAAAGTAGAACATCTCTGCTACACGGCTTCCTTTTAGTCTGAATTGTCTGCCATTGGTTACTGTGTTTTACCAGTACAGCCTAGATCTGAAATGGAGCTTAGGCTGGTTATCACATGGATTGAAAACTGACTGGAGCACCGCCAGCTTCCACGGATGAGAAGAGCACGTATCCTTCTCAGCCTTTACCTCGTATCTTCATCTGTTAGAAAAACACAACCGAGCTTTTTAGTTCATAGAGCCAGGCAGATGATCAGTAAGAGGGGCAGACTGAGGGAGCAGAAATGAGGACACACCCTACAGTTCACAGGAGATCACCAATTAGACACGCACTGACAAAATGCTGTGACAGCAGAAAATCTGCTGGGGCCTCTGCAGAGACACCGCATCCCGGGGCTGCGATGGCTTTCATGTGTGCGTGTGTTGCAGCTGCAGCTGGAACGTTGCCTTCCACCTCTCCTTATTACCAGAAATAAACATCGATGAACTGGAAGTTCAGAGAATATCAGTGCATGCTGTTAAGCTCTTGGAAAGATTTTCAAGACAGGAAAATCTTTCAGAAAGCCAAATAGCCAGAAGTCAGTGATCTGCAGCCATTTTAAGGGTCTAAATGCTAGAGAGGTAACAGAGCTATCTTTAATTAAGAGAGTTAAAAAAGGAACATTTGAACTAGATGTTTGGAAAAGCTTCCTGGCAGAGAAAGCTTTGAGGCTGAGAAGTGTTAATATTCCTTCTGGATGTTGACATCTGTTTGGAAAGGTGGAGGGGAGCTGTAGCAAGACAAATGCTGCTTTGCTCTTTTTTTTTCGCTCATACAGTAGCATCATAGTGCCAATAACTTCCATCTTTACTTTCTATGCTTTTTTGAATTTGGAACAATAAGCGACAGAAACTATTTTTCTATCCTGGACAGATAATCTCAATTTACTAAATATAGTGTTCAGCTGGACAGCAGTTGGGTGGGGCAGGAAAATGCTCCTTCCACAGGAGGACCTCTCAAAAATAATAGTTCCAAATTTGCTTACCCTTGCGTCAGTACAGGCAAAATCCTCCTGATCTGCTTCTGTCTGACATGACAGTTATCTAAGGAATTGTTCCTGGCTCTAAGACCTGCTCTGAGGTCCCTCCGACCTTCTGCACATCTCTTCTTGTCAGTGTGGCCATTCACTGCAGCCCCACATGAGCATATCTCTCCTTTCTGAAGTGATTTGCACTCCTGCTGACAGCGTTCAGTTGTTGATGGCTTGCTCATGTCACCCCCCAGTTGATACTGTACAGTAAATGCCAGGATCTGAATGCTTTCCTTATTTTCACATAAACATCCTGTTTCCCAGTAATGTGCTATTCCAGGCTACGTTGGTTAGCCTGAATTATTGTTGCATTAATTGCATTACCCACATAACTAAAGTACTCAGAAGTGCAGTGCCTGCTGTGAGCTTCTGCTTGGATGGACTCCTATAAAACACATGGGGCTAACGAGCTGCTTGTATTCTCTCCCTTCAGGAGGATGCAGAGCGGCTGTACAAGGCTTGCAAACGCTACGACCTTCTGAACAAGTTCTACCAGGCCACAAACCAGTGGCAGAAAGCCATTGAAACAGCTGAAGCTCATGACCGGGTTCACCTCCGCACCACTTACTACAACTACGCCAAGCACCTGGAGGCAGTCGGAGAGCACGGTCTTGCACTCAGCCAGTAAGCATCAGCCTATGGCAGAACTATGTTTTGGGGATTCAGAGCTTTTTTTCTTCTGTGAAGACTAGAAGTGGGTTAGAGAGGATGCCTGGTGAGGAGTACTAATGATTAATTCAAGTATTTTTGTTGTTGTTGCTTTTTATCTCAGCAGTGTTGCAGTCAACCTGACAGTACACTCCTGGGCTACTAAAGCTTGGTGTCAGGAAGCCTTGTCTTATCAGGGGCCAACAGCTAAATGCCAATAGTCACCCAGTCCTGTACCTGTCTTTGGAATATCACAGCTACTTTCCTTTTCCATGACAGAACCAACTATTTGCTTTTGAGAATCTCAGTCACAAATTCTAAGGCTAATTTGTATGTTTCTGGTGCCCAGTCCTCTGCTGTGGCTTGTGAATCCCTGGAGAAGTTGGTGAAGGTGATTTTTAATGTGTTGTATTTGTTTGAAGTCCTGTTTTTATATGATTTTTACCATGAGAAATCTCACTAGAATAATAATATTGGAAGGTTCTGTCAGTTCAGCAGCAAAATAAGAGCTGTGATGTGATCAGACAGACCCATAAGGTGCTCCAGGTGGGCAGAAAGACAGGAACAGACTCCAGCAGTAGATGGTTGGCATTAGTGCAGTGATCTCCCAGCAGTGAGAAAGATTCAGAAATTGCAGTGGGTGGCAGAAGAACTAAGCAAGAGGAGCCCAGGGCTTTTTCTACCTTTTCAGCCGGTTGCACAGGGATGTAGTTAATGTTTGGGGAGCTTTCTGGGATCATTCTTCAGAGCATCACTGGTACTTTTGAAGTGTTTACAACTCTATGATCAGATTGCCTCTCTGGTCTTAGAGTTTGTGGTAGTTCTGGTTAATCGCTACTGGTCTTAGAGTAAACTGAGTAATACACATGGAGCACTGTTATCAGGGTTGGTACTTTGTAGCTGACAAAAAAAAACCACCATGAAGTGGAATTTTTAGACATGGAAGTGAGATTTAAATCAGTCATTTCGCATCTAATATGTTCTTTTTGTCTGCAGCTATGAGAAGTCGGATACACACAGGTTTGAGGTACCTCGAATGCTCTCTGAAGACCTACAGGCGCTGGAGAACTATGTCAACAAGATGAAAGACAAGTCAGTGCTATGCTCATTCCTTCTCCTGAGTGGGACTTTCAGGTCTGAAATAGTCTGTGAAGAGAGCAGGGAAGGAGAAGCAGGGATCCTCTCCACTGCGTGTTCAGCACCTGCCTAATGCCTTTTGATCCTCCTCAGCTTTTCAGGATCATGACACATTTCACTCAAAACTGCCACACTGGATATTTATAGGTTGAGCTCCCTCATAGTGCAGATCTTTGAATATCACCATTGTGTTTGGGTAAAACCTGTCTGCATTCCAAGAAAATACATCTGGTCTTGACTTCAAAATCTCCAGGGTTGAGAAATGTGTTCTCTGGTAATTCCAGTTACTGTAACCAATGCTGTTGCTTTTCTAGGAGCCTGTGGAAATGGTGGGCACAGTATCTGGAGAGCCAATCAGATATGGAATCTGCATTAAAATACTATGCACTGGCTCAGGATTACTTTTCCCTAGTCCGTATCCACTGCTTTCAGGGCAACATTCAGAAGGTAAAGCATCCTGCTCCCATTTGTTTCCAGAGAATTCTCATTCCTAGGATGAGTGTGGTCACAGCATAAAGATATGTGATTTCCTTTTCAGGCTGCTGAAATAGCAAATGAAACAGGAAATTGGGCGGCTTCATACCACTTGGCCCGGCAGTATGAGAGTCAGGAAGACATCAAGCAGGCTGTGCACTTCTACACCAGGGCACAGGCATTTAACAATGCCATTCGCCTGTGCAAGGTATGGAAAGACACACATTGTTATGTCCAAACCTCAACTAGGGTTCTGTCCTTAGGTAGCGTACAGAGTGAAAGTGGTACAAGACATTTGTTCTGTGAGATATTGCTTGTTCAAGAGGAGGCTCCCAGTTTCTGCTGCATTTTCTACAGAGGATACATCATTACAAAGGGTTGTGTGGGACAGAGTATTTTCTTGTCATACACCTCAACAGAAAGCTGCCTAAAACAAATTGTAATTGTTGCAGCTCAGAGCCATTGGGGTTGCTATGGGTTTTGCATAGGAGGTGGTTGTTAGGCTACTACCTCACAGCACAAAGCTTGAAAGGAGGTGGTCTCATGTGAAGTCAATTTGCTGCATATCCAAATCTTTGCTTCTGAACAGGAGAACAATTTAGATGATCAGCTGATGAACCTGGCTCTCCTGAGCTCTCCAGAAGACATGATAGAGGCAGCCTGCTATTATGAGGAGAAGGGGGAGCAAATGGACAGAGCTGTTATGTTGTACCACAAGGTAAATGATGAACTTTAAATCTACAGCAGAGGAGCATTTAATCAACTATATGATTTGATTATGTACAATTATCAGTCATTTCTTCACAGTAATACTCTGTTAATCCTCACTAGGGTATCTGGTATATTAATTCTGCAGTGCTTGTTCTGAATTCTCATCCTTAATTTTGCAGGCAGGACACTTCTCCAAAGCACTGGAGCTAGCCTTTGCCACACAGCAGTTCGGAGCCTTACAGCTTATTGCTGAAGACCTCAATGAGAACTCAGACCCAGCTCTGCTAGCTCGCTGTTCTGATTTTTTTATTGAACATGCTCAGTATGAGAAGGCAGTGGAATTGCTGCTAACAGCCAGAAAGGTAAGCTCTGCCTTCCTGCTCCCTCTGTGTACCGATAGAGAGGAGCATAAAAGGGGAAGCACATGCATATACTCATGTCTCTCTTTGTTCATAAGCACCTATGCCACATCATTTGTAAGCTTTAAGGTTTCTTTTCAGACTGGCGAGTCACGGGGTGGCAGCCCACTGCCTCAGAACCAGAAATGGATTTGTCTTTGTCTTATTTCTGGCACCTGCACAGACTTGGGGAAAAAAGGAATCCTACTGTCTAAATATATTTGGAGATGGTGAAACTATATTATCATCATTAAAAATAAAAAAATCAGTCATGTTTGCCCCAACACCAAAGGTAGTTACTGTGCTTCATTTCTCACCTGAAGTCCTTGCCCTCATTCTTGTGCTGACAGTTCAGCCTTAGCAAAATGCTGGGTACCAAAGCAGTCCTGTACCTGTTCCCATCCCTCTTGTATGTGTTTGCCATGGCTCACTTCCTCCCATAGCTAGCAAGGGTAGTAGCTCTTTTCTGGCTTAAAAGGAAATAGCTATTGTATATCCTGCTCCTTTATTTCTGTATTTGAAGTAAGAAAAATATTCGATGCAATCTTCAGTGCCACATAATGATGTCCTCTGAGAAAAGAGAAGTCATGTTCTTAGTAGAAAAAATGAGCAAGTGTTCTACTCAGAGAATCAACATCTGCTTGCATTTGTGCCTTCATATAGCTAATTTCTAAAAGTTACACCACAGACAACATGAAATCACACTGCAGTGCTTGCAACAGCTCATTTCTTTCTCATTTCCATTAGTACCATGAAGCTCTGCAGCTCTGCCTGAAGCAGAACCTGACCATCACAGAGGAGATGGCTGAGAGGATGACAGTCTCTAAGGACTCCAGTGACCTCTCCGAGGAGTCCCGGAGAGAGCTCTTGGAGCAAATTGCAGATTGCTGCATGAGGCAAGGCAATTACCACATGGCAACCAAGAAGTACACGCAAGCTGGAAACAAGTTAAAGGTGAGTTGGGAGAGGTGGGAAAAACAGCTAAGGAGGCTGAGCCTCTTACCTTTATGCCGTTTTTCAACAAGAGTGGCTTGAGAGGTGTGTCATGGAACAGTCAGCAGGTTATCCAGATGAGGTTCCCCAATTTCAGCACCCTTTGATTTTTGTATTCACAATATTTTCTCTCTCTGCCCTCCCACCCCCATTCCATTGCTAGGCTATGAAGGCACTGCTGAAGTCCGGAGACACAGAGAAAATCATCTTTTTTGCGGGAGTCTCCAGACAGAGGGAGATTTACATCATGGCAGCCAACTATCTCCAGTCACTGGATTGGCGTAAGGACCCAGAGATTATGAAGAACATCATTAGCTTCTATACTAAAGGGAGGGCCCTGGATCTGTTGGCAGGATTCTATGATGTGTGTGCTCAGGTACATCCAGCTCCTGTGGTTCTTCAAGGTATTTAGTTTGTTAGCTGTGGAGTAAGATCCTCATCTGAATCTCTCTTCCTGCAGGTGGAAATCGATGAGTATCAGAACTATGAGAAAGCACAGGGAGCACTGTCAGAAGCATATAAGTGTCTTTCAAAAGCAAAGACCAAAAGCCCTCTGGAACAGGAAAGCAAACTAGCACATTTGCAAAGCAAGATGGCCCTGATAAAGCGGTTCGTCCACGCTCGGAGGTGAGTTGCAGTGTTTGGAGCACATGGACTAAGGACAGAAATACCACGCAAGAGGAAGACATTCACAGTTCAGTAAATCATTTGCAGAAGACTCACTTCTGTAAGCAGTTGTTATATTCCTGTATCAGAGGAACACAGGTGATTTAAAAGTGCTGTTGGCATCTGAGACCAAAGCATAACCTGAAGTATGAGTTAACTGTTGACTTGGGGAAGCGTAGCCACCTTTTGTCAGATGATTATGAAATGTGCACAGTACAAAAATCCTTCCCCTGCTTCACACGGCAAACTGAATGTCCTCCCCCACATGACTTTCTTTTTGCTCTTTTGCTAGGGTTTACTCTGAGGATCCCAAAGAAGCAGTCAGGCAATGTGAACTTCTCCTGGCTGAACAAGATCTGGACAACACCATCCGTCAGGGTGATGTCCTGGGATTTCTGGTTGAACATTATTTACAGGTGGAAGAATTCCATGTGGTAAGTTAACTTCCAGTTCCTACAGGCTGAAGAGCCCAAACTTTATGTACGCCAGTACGCTTCTTCAGCTGAAGAGCTCCTCAGCCAGGCTCCAAGGATGGATGCTTCTGCTGGGAGCTGCAAAAGCAGCACACCCCCCTCCAACAGTGATTTCTGTGCTTCCCCCTAGGCTTACCAGTACCTGGAACAGATGCGGAAAATAATTCCATGTGCAAACCTGACTTACTACATCAAGCAGCAGTCAATTGAGGCGGTTCACCGAGGAGCAGGCATTCCCATCAGCCAAGCCCTCATTCCAGAGCAAAGTCGGCATGGCAGTGTGGAGAACAAGGATGTAGAAGAAGTGGCTGATGAAGTGGAAGGCCCCTGACACCTCGTACTTAGCAGCACTGAGGCTGACTTGAGCACTGTGTCATTTATTCTGTACTCTTTAGGGGTCACAAATCAGTCAACAAACTGCTGCAACACACTTCTTGGTCATTACCAAGAAAATTTATTTTTTTCTGCTTGACTCTACAAGCAACAGTATTATTTTAAACACTACATACAAAGAGCAGACTGTACCTAGCCTGGTATGAAGCTAGATTTTGTATTTTAATAAAGGAAAAAAAAAGTTGTAACTTCAGGCCTTGTTTGAGGAGGAGGTAAGGTGAAAAATCGTGAGCTGACAAAATTCTCAAGTCCAGGTGCCAGCGTGCTTCTCTTTCCATAGACAGCAAACTTCTGAAAACAATCTCTGTCCCACATGACCAGAAGCTCAGGCAAAAGTCAAACTATCGCCCTTCTACTGCAGACTCCCCCACCTCAAAGCTTTATTTAAATACTGTAAGGCCATCCAGGCTGAAGCTGTGGTTTATGAGAGCTGGACTAAGCCTCTGAATCATCCGGTCCTACCACCCCACCTCTCCCTGAGCAGGGTCACCTACAGCCAGCAGAGCTTCTCACTGCTCCCTACAGCTCCAGTTTTAGGATGGAAGTTTCCTTCTGGCACAAACGGGATCAGCCATCCATGGAACATAAAGCCAGCTGCAGTAACCAAGGACCCCATGTTCTGTGCCCAGTTCTCTGTCACTCAGATTAATGAGCCCTTCTGCTTACAGTGATTTTTTTTTTTGGTGACTCGTGACAAATACTGGTGTCACCAGGAAAGCTTTGAATTGTATGTGCTCAGGGAAGAAAGGTGAAGGAACATTTCACGACCAAAATCTGGACCTTAGTTACACTTTAAAAGAATCTTCTTTCTGTACAGTATTATATAAAAAGAATTACTTTGTTCCTTCCTCACCGCAGTGCAGCTCTACCTCAAACCTTTAATGTTTGGCTTTTTTTTCCCCAGAACTTCACTGTAGCTGTTCAGTGCTTCCATCCCCTCTATGTGTCATCCCTACACCACCCCCTCTTCAAGCAGCAGCCCTCCACCGATGCTGCCAGAAGATGGGAGCCTCTGTCAGGGGATGTCACAGGCAGCCCTGGGAGGTAGGTGGCTGCTTCCAGCCCTCCTGTTTTTCTGACAAGAAGTCTATGAGATCTTCCCTGTATTTTTAGCAGAGCATTCAAACCTGCCAAGGTTATAAATAGCTGGGGTGGGGGCTGGGGGAGGATGGCAGCGCTTGCCTACCTTCCTGCATCTGTACACCCCGTACCGGATAGCAATAGCTCACTAAATTGGCCTCCACTACAAAGTCCAGATGTCAAGTTGGGTTCGCTGGCTTACAGCACTGCTCCCTTCCCCCTTCTTCCTCTTCTCCAGCCAGGTGACCGCTGAAGAGGCCCCAGCAGTGCCTCCACACATCCAGCTGGCAAGAGGATGAGGTAAAGGTCATTTCTTTCACCCTTCAGCTAGGAAGGGACAGTTTCGAGTTTCTTCTTCAGGTTCTCCATTAGTAGCAAGTTCTGCAAGGCCAACCTCCTGCAGTCCCCATCTGGATCTTTCTCCACCACATCTGTAAAAGAACAAGCCATGGTTAAGATGGGAAACGGAGTAAAACACACTGCCCCTCACCCAGCCTGTCTGTAGCGTTGCACTGACCATCACACAACAGCTCTTAATGCAACAGAAAACATGTGCCATGCCAGAATTCACACTTCTCCCCTCAAGCTCTCCATAACCATTCTGCAGCTGATCTATCTGTGTGAATACAGTTTGCAGTTAAAAGTACACACATTCAGAAGTGTAAATTCTCTGTTCTGCAATTCCTAAACAACTGCTCAGTGTTCCCTCCTGAAATGTGGTCACAGCACCCTTGAACTGGAGGAAAGGAACCCCAAGGCCTGCTCCTTTAACACCATTTTGGATCTGCTGGTCTGCTAAAATAGTCCATTTTTTAAGCTTTATGGAGAACGTGAGGGAGGGGACAAAGCTGCTTCAAGCAGCTGTTATTTCAGGGGCCCTCTCTGAGCCTGCAAAGTACAAACCAGGATGCACGCAGGATGTCTGAGCAGGGGGAGCCTGGAAGAGCAGAGAGCCTGTGCGAGGATATCCTGTACGCACAAGCAGTGTGCTCAGAGCCCAGCACTGTCAGCCCAAACACATGACTCATTCAGATTGAGTAAAGCTATTTATAAACTCAGGGAGAGCTTCACTGCAGCGTTTCCACACTCCCTCTACAGAAGGTGAAAACGGGAAGGCTACAAGACAGCTTACTGCAAGCTCATAAGCTAAGAGACTGACGTTGGCACTGCTTCTAATTGCACAAGCACAGACCTTGAACTGCTGCCACTGAGCAGGAGGCACAGGGCACTACTTACCCATAGCTCCTCAGCACTTGCAAGGCTGAGAGTGGGGGGAATTTCCCTCAATTCCTCAGCAGCTGCCTTTGAAGAAGCAGTTTCCTAGACATGCTCAGGTATTCCCCTCAGACAGTGACTGTCGCAAGGGCAGGCCTCTAATGACTGACCTCATCTGCAGGAGCAGCAAGGAGGAGCCCTGAACCTCCCTAGGAGAGCCCTTTTACCAACAATCCTACAACAAACGGCAGAGCCACAGTCCTAGAATTTGTGTTTCAGGAAGGAGCACCATAATGACACAAGTTTTAAATTGCACTTAAATGGTACCTGGCTGGATGTGGAGCAGAGTTGTATTCTTTAAGGTTTCTAAATACATCATGTGAGCTTGTCCATTCCCACCAGGAATTTCCAGGCAACAGCACCACATGAAATGCCTATTACACTACCTACAGGCATAAAAAATGCTGCTAACCCTGTTCTCCTCCTGCCAAAATTCATTAAAACCAGACTACACAAACCCTTGTTGTGAAAAGAGAGGCACAGTATTCCTGGAAAGGGTTTACTTGGTAATAGCAGTGGTTAACAGCAGAGACAAGCAGATTCTTCAGAGCACACCACGTCACAGGGATAGTAAAGCTTTCGGCCCCACAAGGCAGCTCTCTTTCTCTTAAAGGCCACAGAGCCCTGCAACCTGTGAGGATCAGAGGCCGTGTGTCAGTGCTGCTTCCTGCCTGCTCCCTGTGGGAAGCCAGCTCACCAAGAGTGGCAACGGTGAAAGAAACTGACCCAGAGTCACACAAGGGCCGTGCAGAACACAGCGCAGGCTGCACAGGCACAGATCATACAGCATTATTTCCTCCTGTGCTTGCAGCACACTGCAATACACAACCACGCACATGTGCAGTTCTAGCTGTGCACTACCCATAAAAATTAGAGTTTGCACACATTGTTCAGTACAAACTGCTCTCTTTCATGGGTTGTTATTTCCTTCAGCAATAGGATGTCAGGAGATGGGGCTCTTCCTCCTCCTATAGAATGTACACATAGCATAAAACAGCCACGTAATCCTTGTACGTCACTGCTGGTTAGTCACTGCCTGGCTGTACCGTGCAACGTGACAGCATCTGCAGCTTCACGAGGTGAGAGCTTGGAGGCTCAGGCAGGGAATATGCACAGCATGTTTTGGGATATTTGTTCGGCAACTGTTCCAAAGTGTGAGGACAGTCACACTTTGAGATACCTCATGCACCTCTCAGGTTATGCTTTAGATACCTCTGCGATACATCCTTAGAGCACAGGGTGTGCTCTGCTACCTGCCCCAGACAGGCAAGCAGTGAGAATGTTTATCACGTGAGTGTGGTACGTGACACGAGCACAGCCGCACTTCTGCAGAGATGCAAACTGCAGTGACGGCCCAAAAAGCACTGGCGTACCCCACCACACCTCACCTTCCAGCCAGAGCCGGGTCTCCAAAAGCTCCTCTGTCACATCTTGCAGCAGTCGCTCTGCAGGGACGCTGAGGAGTACGGAGGAGACACAGGACAGAAGCCCCTGGCGCACGTAGCTGTTGGAGAAAGGCAAACTAGTGAGAGCCTGCAGCTTCCTGCCCTACCTCGATCTGCTTCTTACTGCTCACCTCGAGGCTTCTCCAGTTTCTACTGTTTGTGATTATGATAACCATCGCCACCTTCCTACTGATCATAGTGTAGTTATGTACCAGATGGCATACTGCTCCCATACAGAGCCCCTGCCAACTGCGACCCAGAGTGCACAGCACAACACAGAGACCTGGGAAAGTCTGAGGTAAAAAGCAGCATGTTTACAGCATTTTAGCTACATGTCTTAATTTCTTTCCAACTACAATGCTGGGACTGCATTTAAAGTTCTCTGAGCTTCCTCAGCTGAAGTAGCTGAAAACATCACAAGGATAGTTGGTGATCTGTCATGCTTTTTTATAGGTGATGATTGTACCTCCACAACCAGAATACCCCAGCTAAATACCTGTGTTTGTTTGACACTAATGCCATGCTTTCATTACACACTCCAGCAATGCTCAAAGGAGCACAAGACCAGAGGTCAGCATAGAAAAGAACGGGTTAAGTCACTGGCATTCCCAGCCAGGTGTCAGACCAGGACAAGGACAGGTCGTGGCTGCCCACCAGCTCACAGGGGATCTTTAGAAACAAATGCACACAGCTACAACTCACGAGTCAGTGTGGAAACGCAGAGCCCAGACAAACTCCAGCAGTGCCTTTCCCATGGCAGTAACCGCCTGTAAGACAGGATTAGGACAAACACTGAATGCCTTCACATTCACATCACTTCAGAGGACTGCATCTCAATACACACTGCAGTGAATGTCAGGGCTAACAATTATTTTACAGAAGAGAAAACTGAGACAGTCAAGAGAACTGTGTTCAACTTCCAAAGAAGTTGAAAGGAAAAAGTACCAGAAGCAGCAGAAGGAAGTGCAGGGATGCCTGAATCCCACACCTCCTTTCTGACCATCTTTTCTCAGCTCTTTGAGGACTCCTCAGCACGTGACTTGAACTCACTGCAGGCTGCAGAGCCCACTGCTGTGTCTGACAGCACCTCTGAGCTCCCAGGCTGGGACTCACTCTGCGCAGCCCTTCTTACCATGGTGTTGACAGCCAGGTACATCAGGACTGCTAAAGTGTGGACCAGTCTTCCAAGGACAAAGTGATCTTCCCCCAGGAGATCAAACGTTGCCAAAGGCCTGCAAGTGCAAGATACAATTCTGAAACAGCAACAGGGATGATCTCTGGAACGGCCGGGGCGGCTGTGCAGAGCAAGCTGTCCCACACAAGTCTGAACTCCTAAAACAACAGTCACTTCACAGAGTCAGTCCCAGCCCAACAAGGGCGACAGCTGCTTGCTCCCAGATCCATAGCGTCCTCTCCAGTGGGGATCATCACTCAACCAGTGATGATTTCTTTATTAGAAAGAACTGCACACAAAAGCTAGCACTGCTGCCATACTAGAAACAAACCATTAAGATGGATATTACACGAATCTTGATTCCTATGGAATCAATTACTGACTCTTCCATAGGTAGACTTGAGTGACTGACAATGAAACGTGTCCTGTAACATGATCAAAAGAATCAATCCTGGTGCCAGCATCAATTCCGAGGCAGTTAACTTCTGTTAAAGAGGGCAGCCTCAGTTCTGTGGCCCTGTATGCCAGCCAAGACGCTCTTGGATACTGCCAAAATCACCACCCTGTGTACCTGCTGGCAGGCTATGCTCACTAACGCATTCCCATACTGCAGGGTCTCAAATTCCCAACTAAAAAAAACTGCATCAGATAAGTGTGAGAGTAGAAAATCCTCAGTGAGCTTTATCCATGAGCCAGGTAACAGTGTGGTGTCACAGGACTCTCACACAAGTTCTGGGCTCTGTTCTGCTGTTTTCAGACAAGCAGAGCAAGCAAGAGGTTCACTTTTGAGTTGTCATCCCAAGGAGTTCACTCACCTATCGAAGTTCTGGATCAATGGAAAAAAGAAGTGTCCAGCAAGAGAATTGAACTCATTTGGGCCAGAAGGACGTTCCACTTGAGACTGACCCTGTCCAAAAGAAAAATTAAGTCTAGCCACAAGACACAGCACCCACAGTTCTATGTTCATCTACTGCAGCCATCCCACTGTCAGCTACTGCTTACTTGCACACCTATGGCTGCTAGCTTCCAGGCCAGTCACCTCACTCTCCACTTCAGATCCTCTCACACATCCAAATATTTCACTACAGCATATCTCAGGACTGCTGGGTTTCTTATGTGTAACAAGAAGATTTGAAGAATGGAGTTTTGGAAAGCAAGTCCTCCAGGATGAACCACTGGGAAGTTACGGGACCTAGGAAACTGGCAATAATTTATCTCCCTGAAAAAAGAGGAAGGCTGAGACAGTCCACCCGATGCAGCAGCACTGAAGGATGCTCTGGGATCTCTGAGGTGCAGCCACAGCTCCCTGCAGTGGCCAGACAAGCTCAGAACATGGAAAGAACAGCTGGAGATACCCTTCAATGCGAGACAAGATCAAGAGTTACTTTCATCTTCCTTCTGGGAGAAGACTACAGGATTTGGTACTTCCTATGAAAAAATGTTTAGCAAAATACTAAAATGAAACTGACATTTTGAGTTATCCAGTCCTGCCTTGGGATCAATTTCACACGCATTTTGCTCTTTCCAGACAGAATTACAGCAACCCCTACTGTCCCTGTTTCTGCTGGATTTGACATTTGTTTCTGCCTTGGCCTCACCTTAGCAAACCTCCTTGTCTTGCTTTTGATTCTCTCATCAACAATTCTTCTCCAGTCCTTAGAGCTGTCACTTTCAGGAAGGAGCTGGATACAAGCGTTTTGGGCACCAGAATGTTTGGTCTTCCCATGGGCTTTGGGACAGGACAGTTCCTGAGCCGCCAAAACCAATACCTAGATGAAAAAGGGGGGTTTGTGTTAAAGCAGGGATCATCTCTCTACTAGGAAAACAAATTAACATGCAGCCAAACCAATTGGAACATCAAGGCAGAAAGGCATAGGTATATAACAGGTATAGAATTAAGAACTGCAAGGCAAGCAACTGAAAGCCAAACAACTGACTGTGAGGTAATGGTCCAAACAGTCAGTCCCTCTGCCCTCAAACAGAACAGCAGCTCCTTTTCCCAGACACATTACTGACATGGAGAGTCACAGGCAGCCTGCTGTCTATCAAAAACAGAAGAGAACCCAGAACGATGACACATTAGGACAAAGTGGCTCCGTCATGGCAAAATTCCATGCTCATTCCATGAGCAACAATTGCTGCTTAATTCAAATATAACAGAGTTAAGAGTGAGAGAGGAACGGCACAAGTACTAAGAGATTCTCATGCCCTTCCTTCCTCCTCACCTCTCCTACAAGGAATGAAGTTCACTCCTGTTCCATCTTAGGGACACTGCACTGGTGCAACAAAGACATAACGGAAGTGGAAAGCAAAGAGAAGAGCACTTACATCAAGAATATCCATGCGCTGACGAAGACTGTAGTTCAGAGAATAGAACTGGGAGGTCAAGTACTGGGCTACCTGTGCAGAAAAAGCAAGGAGCAGTGAGCCTGGTCTGCACACAGCCTTTCTACTCATGCTAAAAATCCTAAATTCTCCATTTAAGGCGATGTCCTGTTTCCTGTTAGCTAACAACCAGATTCTGAGATTAGGGAAGAAGAGCACTCTATGAATAGGGGAAATCAAACAATTCCACTTCTAGATTCTTCCAAAGGAAGTAAACAACTAATGGGACCTAACCATTCTTCTCTGTGCAGAGCTATCCAAACAACTGCCACGGCAGCTGATTATGAACACCAGACAAGTCTTCTTTCAGAGAAGCCCAGTGTGCCTCAGCTTCCATCTACGTAAATCCATCTTCCTTTAGTGCAAAAAGTCCTTATCAAATTTGCCTTGTCAGATATACCCATACACACCATCTCCTTTAGCCTGTCACAGCTCCTGATCAAGCTTTTGCTTTCCTGTTTTTATTCACTGCAGATCCTTCAGTGCACAGCCCATCTCCGGGGCACTGCCAGACATGAACCACCTTTCTGTCACATTCTCACAGCTGCTTTTACCACACTAGCAAGAGACTTCACCTGCTTAAATTTCTGCCTATGCCTCAAATGGAAAAAGGGAAGCAGTAAGAGGCACTAACAGGTATTGGATCTGTGGTTAGAACAGCTACTTGTGCCTTCTGACGGAGCTCTGCAAAGCCTTCAAGGCAGGTCTTCTCCTCCAGATGCAAGAGTATTTTTGCCAGCTCCACGCTAACCTGCTCAAAACAAGACAAAAGGAATCATGTCACTGCAGGTGTCATCTTTCTCACAGGTTTTACAGAGTACCATCCACTTTTCATTTCTAATGCCTCAGCACAGAGGGAACAACATGCCCTTTACTCAAGAGGGAGAAATAACACATTAAGATAAGAATCATCAAGACAGATTTCTCAAAACACAGAACAATACCCTAAGCTGATTTCTCTACCCATGTTCACTTTTTACTTTGGCTTTTTTGAAATGCTAACACCATGAGATAGGAAGAGCTGTCACTACAGTTCATGGGTCAAATCCCATCTTCAGGTGTTCTCTGCCAGGTCCTTGTGAGCATCCATCACATCAGCCCCTCTGTCCTACGTTCCTTTCACCCTTTTAATCTTGGTGAGTACAATCCACCTGCTCCCTCAGTAAGGAACTACATTTGTACAAGCAAAGAGGGAAAGTCCATTTGATTTTATTCCATTTTTGTTGGGAAATAACAGCTAATTCAATTTTAATTACATTCAAAATTACAATTATTTTATCTATATGATTATGGCTGCTCTGTACATTGCCCGTCCAAAGTTTTTCCCTCCCAGCACAAAGCATGGAACTTGCTGCCAGCACCTCTGCCCGCTTCTTTGTGCTCTGTAGCCTCAGCTTGAAAGAAACTATTTCCTTCTACTTCCCTTGCCAAGCTGAAAGCTCATAATTCAGACACACATTAGCTCAGTGGGTTGCTCTGCTGACAAATCTAGTCTCCTCACAAAGGGCAAAGGGATAACCTTATACCAGAGCCCATTGGTAATGATTAGCTCAAACTACATCACCTCTCTTGCTGCTGCAGGGTTCTTTCTAACCAGGCTCTCGAGAGCCTTGACAGCTTCTTCCCATTTATCCAGATCTTCAGAGCCTGTCAGGACTGAAGGCAAATGAAAGACAGACAAGGTATCAACAAAACAGTTCTGCTCACGTATATACCCCAACTTTCCTCTGACAGCAGTTTGTCTTTTCACAGGAAAGTACAGCCAACCCAGCACACAGCCAGCTTCAGGAACCAGACCACCGTTATTTACAAATGATATTCAGCACTTAAGCCCAAATAACTGAAAAATACAGCTTCGTCAGGTTAGCACCGATAAAAACAAACCTAATGAGACAACTCTCCCCAAAACAGTAAGAACAAGATGAAGATACAGCCCAAAATCTCATACCTTCAATACAGTCTCGAATATACACTGGAGCCTTAGTCTTCTTCAGTTCTTTATCCTCTGACATGTCATAAGGCACAAGGTCATCATCACTGTAACAAAGTAAAGGCAGGAGTTAGCCCATGGGGAAAGGCTATCCTTTCCCCAGGTAACCTCCGGGAAGTAAAGAAGGAGCACAAACACCACCATTACACCATTACTACTGCAGCACAGAGCAGCACTGCTGGGGCCCAGGGTTCCTTAGGAAGTGCTCTGAAGCTCAATGAACAACCAGTTCTGTAACTGATGTCCTGGCCAAGTGCAGGTAGGAGTCACGAGACCCAGTATCAAGAAGCAAATTCTTGAGATCTCTTTATACTTTTGTAAAGTGCCAGGATAAGACAGGCACACTAATAAAATGAGTAGATATAATTCCAAGAAATGTCTCATACACCACTCAAACTGAATGAATGCAATGCTTGTACGTGACAGTGGCTTTGCTCCAGCTGCTGACAAACATTCTTGCATGCAGTTTCCTACATGATGCACTACTCTGCTGAATACCACTCAGCTGAACAAGGTCTGTTCCCCCATTCTGGTCAGAAAGAATAAAATTTGCACCCTTCTCTCCAAGTCTGCTCTTAAGAACCTACTGTTTCTCCTCCATTTCCTACCAGCCTCTTGCCCCATACCTGTCAAGCTCAGCATCTGAGCCCTCATCTGGCATCACATGAGTCGTCTCCGTAGGTGATTTCCCATTACTTTCCAATACTGCTGGCACTGCAGCTTCTGCATTCTCATTCCTGCTGTAAGCATTGAGAAACAATAAAATCAATAAGGTAACAGACTGTATTCACAAGCAGAAAACTGCCAGTACCATCAGAGTCTCAGCAGTGCAGCAAACACTTCTTTCTGCTGCAGACTCTCACCTACACAAGGAATGAAGTCTTGGGAGAGGATGGGGTGAGGGGAGAAGAAGAATTGCACAACTGAAAAGTAATAGCAAACTTGAGTTGGTTCATTTGCTGCATACTCCCTCTACAGTTGTATGTAGGATTGCTAAGGAAAGACACATCTGTGGATCACACTGGTCTGGAGAACGTCGATGACAACGAACAAACATGGAACAAGGATCTTCAACCACTCCTGAAGGGATGTATGCAATAATAGTATTTCTCTGGACTTTGGTACGTTGTTTTAATCTCTCTGCTTCTCAAATGCTGCCTAAACAGCTGTCTGTGCTGACTACACCCCTAAACGGGAGCATTACATATTCTGTGCTGGACAGCTTCTAATGGACAGCTTCACTAATAACTTCTAGTGGTTGATTCATCTGCTGTTAAGAATAAGTGCTTCAGGGGCAGCAGCAGAAGCCATGAAGAGCACCACAGAACTAGATATGATTGACTGACAAATATTCTAGATTTCTGTCACTGACGAGTGGTCTGGAAGCACACAGATCAGACATCAGAAGATCCCCAGATGCACACAGAGGCCCATTCAACTCTACTCAGAGTTGCAGCATGGTTTCACTATGATCAGCTATCAAACAGGGAATTCTAATACGTGCTACCATTTAAATTAGGAATTCAAAATAGTTATAATGCACTATAAAAGCAGTGCACTGCCATTCTTTGTAAAAATATACCTTGAATACCACATACAGTTCTAGTGTACAACACAAAAAAGGCAGGCAGAAAGGCAAGAAGAGCAATCAAAGGTTCAAAACTGATTACATACAGGGAATGACTGAAAAGACGAGGACTTGTCTGGAAGAGAGAAGGATCAAAAAGTCATAAGGAGAATAAAGATGTTAAATATCAAACAACACATCTTTACCAGACATGAACTTTAAAGATTATCAAGGGAAAGGAAAAACAAAATCCAACATCACTTTTCCAGTTACTCAGTATGTGTTGTTTTTTTTTGCATTTGCTACGTGGAAATGAAGAGCAGCAATACTTACTTACTGTCTGGAAGATCTGGGAGAACACCAAGCGGTGAAGCCTGCAGCAGAAGGGACTTCAGTTCTCTTGCTTCATCATCATCTTCATACTAGACAATCGGAACAACGGTTACTGCACTCTAAGATGGCAAACGTGCCCAGCATGCAACACCTGACCCCTCTGCACTGTGCAGACAGGGACTGAATCACACTGACAGCTGAACACACAATAATCCCTTTGTTTCAGTCACTACCACCAGTAACATACTAAGCTGCACAGAGATCTGTGCTATTTGTGGTCTTCCCCCTGTATTTCATAGCAGTACTTGGTCAGACCTTGACTCAATGCCATTTACGATCTTAAAAACATTTAACAGATGGCAATGCAACCAGGTGAATGCACCAGGTTTTTACAGAACAGATGTGATTTATCACATAATTCTTACAAACTCTACTGGCAATAGCACGGCAAAAATCCCCACGTCAACCGTGAACATCTCAGCTCACAGCAGGTGTTCCCATCATGTCAGGGGCTGCACATTCACCACTCTCAGCTCCCATAGATCAGATTGATTCCCTCACATAACACGACAATCCTCTAGCTGACCATAATTTATTAACAGTTTCCCATAAACTGAGTCCCTTAGGGTCACCCTTACCCACACACCTGGTGTGTGGTTTTTGTAATCGGACAATCCCTCTTTCGGAACGCACTGCTGACTCTCCTTATGTCCAGATAATAAGCATTAGAACTCACTTATAATGCCTGGCTCACCTGGTTTAAAACTTGTATTTCCTCTGTGCCCTGCGTATCAGAGAGAAATTTCATTATAACCTTTACCTGAAACTTGAGGACGGGCCCATCCGTGTTTATTTTCGAACTGATGCTCTCTGCCACAATCATCCCCAGGCGCCGTATCTGCGGCAGGCTGCTATCCAGGTGGCACTTCACGCCCTCCATCATGCTTGTGAGAAGCTCTGAAAAGCACCAACAGCACACAAAACAATGCCAGAGCCAATGCCATGGCCTAAGCAACCATGACTTCTGCCTGCAATAGCAAAAATGCAGTCAACATGCTTTTTATTGGACACCCAAGCACACATTACATATTCTACATTTGGAACATTTAGTTTTTCACAGGTACATAAAATAAAAACGGATGTCAACCCTTAATTCATGTTTAAAGCTTTGTAACCAGGTAAGTGAAAGGCCACATCATGAGGAAATGGCAAATTCTGGCCACAGCAATAGTCACAGAGGGAGAAACTTCCCTCATCCCTTAGGTAAGCTGACACCAGTATTTCTCAGCCTGCAGAGAAATGTGACTGCTGCCTTTATCTGGCAGACCTACTGCTGATAGCCTGATCTCTACCATCTCAGAAAACCTTACCTGTTCAACAACTGCCAGAGAGAAAACAGGTTATAAAAGTTCAGCACCTCTAGTCAGCGACAGGACTCATCAAGTAGAATTAACTGAAATGGACAATACAGGCTGACTAAGTCAACCTGCCAACAAGTGAGAAACAAAGCCACACAGGGTGTAGTGACTCTAAAAAAAATGGACAGATATTATTTTTTTCTTGCAATAAAAATTCTAATTTTAGACCAGAACCCCATTTTGCTACACATTATATGAAAACAAAACAGATGGTCCTTGCCTGAGACTCACTGTCACTGCTCACCTAACAAGCACACTGAGGGGAGCAGAAGGGCGCAGGAATGCACGTGGCCAAAGCCTAGCCAAACAGCTTCCTATTCTGGGTGTAATTCCTGCCATTCCCTTTTGGAGTGTTACTCATGCTCCAATGGCAAGACTATACATTGAAAATTTAATCACATGATTTTTCCAACCAGTTTTAGACTCAATTCTAGTTTTCCTGCAACAAAACTTAAGGGCCCCTAGGGCCACTATTCAGATAAGAACCTTAATTCAAAGATACTGATCTCCAATGCCATAATTTAATTTACTTGGAATCATTTTGTACTACCACTAAAGGAAAAGAATTCCAGCAGGATACACAGCTTCATAGGATGAAGACCAGGACCGTTTTGTCCACCTACATATCATAACCAGATCATTCTCTCTTCTCAGTCAGACTTTCTGTTAAGCACATCCATGCCTTGCTTCTCCTGCCACTCACCTTGTCTGCAGCTCTCTATTTCAGATTCCTTCAGGTGAGAAAGGCATATAAGGATGGCTTTACTAATATACTGCTGCTGCTCAACTGGAGAGTGTTTCACCGCACTGCTGCTGCCCCAGGTCTCCAAGAGCTCTTGCAGCACCTGAATCAGAGTATAAGTAACTTTGTTTATACAAATTGCCTCGAAACAGATCTTTTTTACATGCAAGTAATATCATCTGAAGGAGCACCATAGCTTTCACACAGCACATGACACATTATGAAGGTCCATAGGTCTTAATGCCTCTCAGTGCAGTTAGTCTCCCTACCCACAGAGCTAACTTTGCATTTCAGAGACCAAACTTGCGTGGCCAGCTGAGCAGTCCAGACCACCTTCCTCTAATATCTTGTTAAGTACAATCTTTCTGAATGATAAATACATTTATCTTTCATAAATACAGTATCATACTGCTTTTTGACAATAATACATATTGTTTTGTCTGTATCCCCAATGAGGTTAAGGGAGAAATGAGCGAGATTCTGAAGCATCCACCACTCAGCACACAGACAACTCACAACCAACCTCAGCACTTTCTCCCCCTGTCACACAGGTCAGCTGAGAGGAACTGAAGTCAAAGGACATCTGTAGCAATCCAGGCCTTAGCAGTTTTGCTACGTGGAGGACAATTTGCCAATTAAATATAGAAAGCACCAGCAGTGCAGGATGTCTTTGGTATTTCACAATTTATTTGGTTTGTACCAGTCAGTGCCATGGGGCTTCCACCACTCTCATGAAGAGTAGCAAAAGAGACTCAGTCCAAAATTCCACACCTCATGGACACACATTCTATGAATGGTACAACTTTTTCCAGTCAGACACCTCACCAACAACATGACTTAACCTTACCTTGATCAGTAATGCACGACGAAGACTATCCAGAGACAGGTAGCCAAGAATATTCTGCAGCACTGCAGTCTGTAATGAAAACCACAGGTCCTGCTTTAACTGGGCATAAAGACGGCATCCAGAGAGGCCAAATGTGTATGTTTATCATGCTAAGTTTCCCAATGTGAGGGATTGGTTGATGACATTCAAACAGAAAATCTAATTAAAAAAAAAAAAAAAAAAAAGAAAAAATGAAACAAAGAAAATGACATGTAATTGCTGAGCAAATATATGGAAAATCAGGACAGGAATACGATACTTGTACCATCAAGGCTAGACAGATGCAGAATGGTCTAGACCTGGAGCTCAAATAAAGCAAAACCCAACAACAGAACTGGAACTATGGGAAAGACTGGTGTTACCACACTGCTGTTATCACAGAGCCCTTACCGTGTAGCCATACTGCAACAGCAGCATCTTCTGCGTCACGACAAACTGAGCTTTCTTATTTTTCACAACCAGGTTCCCCAGCAACCTAGACAAGACATCTGCCCTAGCAAAACAACAGCAAAACATGAGGAATCCATGAAGTGATTGTCCCGCTGCCCCTCGTCACACAAGATTCTCTGAGCAGCTATTTACAATGAAGTGAAAAGCCAAGGATCACTAGAACACCTCTGAAGATTAAGAGACAGTCAGTGGTTGCAAACAATTGCAAATAATGCTCTTTTCACTGCATATCATGGCTCAGCTGTGTAAGGAACAGTGCAGGGTCTAGCTGAAGGGGATCAGTCAGCAATTTCACCCCTTGGTCTCTCCATAAATGGCACTGTAAGAAACAGACTACACAGGTATGTGCATGCATGCAAGAAACTACTGCATATGTGTGCACACCAGCACCACTCCTAAATATCTGTGGCAAAGTTTCAGCCTTTGCTCTGGCTCAGGGAGGAAAACAAGAGTTCTTACCCTGATGCATTCTGAACAAAACCAAGGACCACTGCCTCCATCCAGCGGTCTGGCACACATTCAACCAACCGCCAGCATATTCTCTGCCAGATGCAGTCTGACTTGGTGAGATCCGTGAGTTGGGGCACCAAAACACTCAGAATTTCCTCTGAAACAGAAGAGAAAAGGGATAAATACGTCAGACGGGCAGAACTAGTGCAACAGTACTCGAGGTCAGCTGCAAATGTAAAGGTCTTTACAGATAGAGAAACAGAACAGTTTGCTATTCTCTACTTTTCCTGTGGCAGGGACTACCTGCAGCCTGAGAAACTTGCAAGTATTCCTCGCTGTAGTAAACAGATGGAAAATCTCTCCTTTTTTTTTTTTCCCTGAAGCCCGATCAAGAACTACTGTGGCTTTAAACTCCTAAACCAAGCAAGACTGAAGGCTACTCACAGGAGATGATCATTACATATGGGGAGTGATTTTTGCTGGTATTTACAATACGCTTTCAGGTCAAGGATTGGATGCACTTGAAGAGCACTCCATAGTTATGCCCCAAATAAAAAGATAAGGGAAAAGGCAGAAAGCTCACATATTTTTGAGAGATAACACATCACAATCACATGAGCTGATAAAAGAGCATCACCATCTATCAGATCTGTAGCTGAGTGGGCTCAGAAAGCAGAGATCAGCCTGTACTGCAGTCTGATCCACAGAAAAAAAACCCTCAAAATCACCTGGTCAGGTAGAACACTCACTTTGTCTCCCATGAATGCACACTTTTCCCAGAATCTGTGAAATGAAAGAGACTGAGCAATCCAAGCCACCTGGAATGAAACAGACAGAATAAGATCATTGCCAGCATCACCCAAAGCCAGTACACGCACACCTACAAGCCCAGAAGTCTGAAAATGCAGATGAGTTTTCTTCTTTTCAGGCATGACCTATCCCCCCCTACCACCCACCTTCAGATATAAATCAGCCCAACGCTATCCATGCAGCACTGGAGTGAGAGCACTGAAGTAGCTTGGAGTTGCTTCTGAACAATGGTGAGCAAATCATTTGTTGGTTCAGTGCTGGTCAAGTCTTCCACGTGCATCAGTAAGCACGGCTCACAGACAAATGCTGGCAAAGGATGAGGATATTTATCAGCTCACAGCACTGCAGCTGTCAGCAAGACTTTTAACAGCCTCAGTCTTAAGCACAACGTATTTCACACCGGAAGACAAACCTGAGGTTCCATAACACCCATTACCTACACCTCAAGCATCAGCCAAGGGGTCCACGCACAAAACGCTCCGGAGGAGCCGTCTCTACGGGGCAGTTCTGCAATCTCACCTCGGAGCGAACCGGAGACGTTGTGCAGCACCTGGAGAAGCGCACCGCCCAGCAGAGGGAAGTAGTGCTGCGGGAAGAACACGGCGGGGCCCTGCCCCAGGAGGCCGTTGCCGACGAGGTCGGGCAGACACACGATCCTGCCCAGCAGCGTGTCCCGCCGCTCGGCCGAGCCGGGCTGGGCGTGCTGCTCGCACAGCTCCCAGATGAGCGCAGACAGGCGGCCCCGCCGCAGGAACTGCTCCAGCACCTCGAGAACCGCCGCCGGCCGCCAGCCGGGACTGCAAGAGGAGAGCTGCGGTGAGCGCCCGCCCCGCGATAAGGAGCCGCGGCACCGCCGCCCCGGAGCACCCCGTCCCTGGAGGCGCCCGCGGGTGGGACCCCGGGCAGCTGGCGGGGACACGAGCGGGGCCACGAGGGCCCTCCCGGCACAACGCCTCGTGGCCTGTGCCACCCCGAGCTGCGCAGCACGGCCGCTCCGTGACCCCGCGGGACATCCCGCTCCCCCCCCGCCCCGCGGGGCGGCACTGACCGCGGGGCCGCCACAACGTCGGTCAGCGCGCAGAAGGCGAGGTCGGGCGGGCCCTCCAGAAAGAGGCTCCGCCACGGGCCGGCCGGCTCCTCCGGCCCCGCCGCCAGGCTGCGCAGGAGGGAGCCGAGGCGCGCCCGCTCTCTCTCGCCGAGCGCCGCCGGGTCCCCCGCCGCCTCCAGGGCCGCCCGCACGGCGCCCGCCGCCTCCGCCGCGGGGCACGAACCGGGCGCGGCCCGCCGCTCCGCCGCCATGACGGAGAGCTCGCGTACACTTCCGGCAACGCCGGAAGAAGGCCCCGCCCACACCGCTCTTAAAGGCGCAGGCGGAAAGCGAGCGAGGCGCGCGGCTCGGTCTCAGCCCTACTGCTTTATTCCTACACAGGTACAAACACAGCGCGGCCCCGAAGGCTACAGGGTTATACAAAACGGCACAAAAATAGAGAAAAAACGACAAAAAAAGACTTTATAGTATCGACTGTACAACAGGTGGCTCTGTGCCCCTCCCCAGGCAGCAGCGCGGCCCCATCTGACAGATTCGTAACAGGAAACTCAGCAAAGCCTTTAAGAAAAGGTGGCAGCAATCCATCGGGGCAGAAGCTACAAACCCATTTCTCAGGATTTGGGGTTTTTGTGAAGCACTCAGCAGCCCGGACCGTCACCTCTGCAGCGTTCCACTGGTACGCACAGCACAGAAGGAAAATAAGCAGAAACTAATCATAATTTGGGAATTAAGCAACAGCTCGATACACCTCAGACAGATTCTGTAATCTGGACTGTGGTTGCTTTGAAAAATCCCAGCAATCAGCTTCATCGCCCCCATCCTGCTCTACAGCATTTCCAATACAGCTCAAGATTTACATGCTCATCTGTACAGCACGCTAAGCATTCAGAAATCACCAAGCAGCATCCTGCTGACTGGAGAAAGAGGCTATAACATCTATCCGGAAGAGATGTTGGTTTTATTATAGCCTGAAAAAATAAAAATAAAAAATAAATCAGAGCCATTTTTTCAATAACACAAATTCAATGCCAGGAAACAAGAAGCCCCGCAGCAGAGGCTCCTGAATGGCCAGGAACTCTTGCCTTCTCCCCCTGGGTTACCCTCACTGCCAGGATCCTCTCTCCCCCTCTCCCTTCCTCACCCAGACCCATTATTAAAAAAGGTACAATATTTATCTTCATGGAATTTAAGTTAAAAAATAAAAAGCTGTCCAGTCCTTTTGCTTTATCGTGAAGAGTTTGAGCTGGAGCGGCTGCGATGGCGCCTCCGTCCTGGAGACCTCGATCTCGATCGCCGGCGAACGGGGGATCTGCGCCTGGGAGACCGGGACCTGGCGGGAAAGGACGAAGGAAACTTCCATGAGGAGACACAAACAGCTTCCAGTAATGTGCCACTTTATCTACCACCTCTGCAAAAGTCCCTCCACAAAAGTCTCATAAACCACTCTGAAAGAGATCCAACAAACGGCAGCAAGCTCCAGAAAGCAAGAAGGCAATTCTACACAAGAATATTCCAGCAGGAATTTCCTAGCCACCATCTCTTTGCTTCAGAATTTGGAAGACTTCTTCATACCCAAATAACACACAATAATCTTATTTTCTACCTCACACAAATTAAACAAGTTCATTCCACATCACATTTTCCTTAACCTGAAAGGAAAATCTGAAACCTTGGCTCCTGAAGTATCGTTCAGGATTTAAGCAGGTCACGCAGTACCACAGATATCCTCCTTACAGCAAGTCCAAACAGCTGAGCTTTAAGGGTGAGCAGTGCTACAATTAATCCAGCCACCAGTATGACACCAAGGTTCCAGGCACAGAATATTACTGGAGCCTGACAAGACAGCAAGAGATCAGGGAAGCAAACAAACCATCCAACCCAGCATTCACCAGCCTGTAGTGAAAAGCACACTCTACTGAGGACCAACAGTAGCTCTTGTACTGTGCTCTCATTTCTCAATCTGTACCTGTTCAGCACTCAGCTGGTCCCAGTCAGGAACTGCATTAGAAATGACAAGAGTTCCAGCAGGCTTCCAAGATAGCAGAGCTCACCCATGTGCTGAGAACGTCAGTGTTAAGCTTTTTGTAGCCTGGAGTATTCAGGCAGCCCTGAGTCACACAACAAACGCACACGTCAGGTCCCTCCTTGGGGTCACAGCACACTCCTGGTGCAGGAGGACTGCTTTACTGTCATTCTCCCAGAAGGGAGGTAGACAAAAAGCAACCAGAGCAGGCTGCTGAGAGCATTCCACCAGCCAGCCACAAGTCCGTCCTCACTTCACCTCAAAGCACTACACAGAAGGTGGGATCTGGACATTTCTGAGGGACTGCATTCAGGAAGTAGACCACAACAAGTCAATGCTGACATTAAGCAATTCAAAGTGCAATCTGAGTTCAGATGATGCCCCCAAGGTGGTCTGCTTGTCCTTCACTGGTTGGTTGGTTTGTTTGTTTTAACTGTCATTTGGACGGGAAGATCAAGTCCAATGAGATGAAGTTGTCCTCATGCTGGGACAACCGTGATAAATTCCTGTTACGCAGAGAAGGGAATAAGAATTGTCACAGCTCTCACCTTCTCCTCATGCGAGGGGGTGACCTACGCCACATTGGTGGTGGTGGCAGCATCCTCCTGGGTGGGCTAAAGCGTCGGGGAGGCGGCCTAGGCCGTGGTGCCAGGACAGCGGTGGCCGTGATCTCCTGCCCATCGATCTGACCTTTTCAGGAAGTCACAAAAATAAGGTAAGTATTTTCCAGCCCCAACGAATCACGTTACTGCGATTCATCGCTTCGTCACAAGCAGCACAACCCTGCACTCGCATTTCCACCACGCTCAGAAGTTATGTTAGAAGTACACACCAGATTTCTCAGCTAAGTATCCCATCAGACATTGAAGGATTTTCATAGAAATTTAAATGATTTTGAAAGAAAAGCATCATTTTAATAGTAGTTTGGTTTTTTTTCTTTCAATCTGTACTGAAACTACATAAAAGCCAAAGTCATTTGGGCTGAAAACAGAATAGCAGCAGATCAGATCAGTTCTCCAAAGGGTACTCCATCATCTCTATCTCACATCAAATCCACCTGCTCCAAAGAACTCTTTCAAAGCACCCCGCCTCCTTGCAGCCTTTGACACCTACCTCCATCCATGTGTTTCAGGGCTTTCTCAGCATCATCTGGGTTCTCAAACTCCACATAAGCATAGCCTTTGGAGAGGTGTGGATTCAGCCTGTCAACTGGCATGTCAATCATTTTAATCTTTCCATAAGTGGAAAAAATTTCCATGATGTGATCCTGCCAAGAAAGAGAACTTAAGGATGTATACCAGCCTCACTGAGCAGGTCTGGCTGGAACAGAGCAGTAAATTCAAGCTGTACTCAGCAAGCTGTAATCAGCTTTAAATCAATGCCACCTGCAGGAGACTATTTCACTAATCAGGTGTGGAAAGGACACTGGATTACCACGGCCTCTACTGATGTCTGTTTCACTTCAGATCATTCCTGACCTTAACAGAATTACTGGCTGAACATCACCACAGGCTACAAAAGCTGCACTAGTGTAAAAACCTCCCTAGGGACCTTAGAAAAGTGAACACGGGTCCTCAGTTCAAAAGCCTTAATGTACAATTCTTAATATTTTTAATAAATATCATTTTTTCAGCACCCTAAACTTGTACCTCTGCAGACCTTTAAACAACAATGACAAGTCCAGTCAGTCCAGCCCTCATTCTTTGTGTGAGCCTCCAAGTGTCCTTAACACCTCCCAGGTGATTTCTACTTTCTCCTGACTTGTACAGTTTTCTTCATAGGGAGGTACAAGCTCTGGGCTACCAACAAAGCACACAGAACTTTTAACACTATTTAATCTCAAAAGCCTGCGCTTAATTTGACTTGGGGAAATTTTACTGAAGCCTTCCTCACTTCATCAATCTGGACACAAAGCAAGAACTTCCAACAGCAGTGTTCTGGCAGCAGTCCAGCAACAAAACAAACTTGGAAGGCTTTGAAAAAAGCCACCGACACACCCACAAAAAACGCACGTGCTTGGCATTAGAGGAGAGCACGCCATTACCTTGGTCACATTTCTAGTGAGCCTCCCAACGTGCACTTTTGTAGGTCTGGGTGATGGGCTGCGCCTCTTCCGCTCCTTTTCATCTCTCTTGGGTGGCTTGGACCTGATTTTGACAAGAAAACATTTACAGTTTCCAGGGAAAACAAGAAGACAAGAACTTGAAGCCGATCTTTATCGCACGATTTAAGGAAAAAGTAACGTTTTTCTTGTGGAGGTAGCTTTTTCTTTAAGTCACTACACATCAGGAACTGGTAGGGTGGTGGTTGTGCTCCACTCAGAAACATATTAAGATATATATTTGCCTTGTCTGCTTTTGCTTTAGAACCTTCTGGAATGAAAGGGGCTTTCCTTACATACATTGAAGGTTAGCTAAGGTTACAAATTGAAATGTACCAAGTATTTACTCAACATTATAGCTAACATTAAAGAACTCTGCAGTTGCTATAACAAAAATAATAATGTGATAACAACAAAAGAGGCAAAACAAGGACAGAAGCACCAAAGCATACCACAGACAAAGAAATACTGGATCTAGTGACCTGTCTGCCTCTTCTGTTCACTACAGAAAGTGAGAAACATGACATCTGAATTATTTAAATAACTGTGTATTACAGTTTGCTTGCAGGCTTTTAAAAATAAAAAAAGAAAAGAAAAAAAAAACAACCAAAAGGAAAACCCCAAATCTCAGCACAGAACATCTGTATTTATCCTTCTTCCAAATCTCACTGTTCATAAATTGAAGGCTACACAAAGCAAACTGGATTATAATGTTGTACTTGACTTTAATTAGCCTTCCTCAGTCTTAATAATTACTTACAGAGTTATCCAAACAAAAAAAAAAAAGCCATATGGGCATTACAACAGTTTGACTGCTACCCTTACAGAAAAGATTCTTCCACCAGCCTCCCCACTTTTTACATACATGAAAATATACACATGCATGCTTACCCACAATTTTCATTCCTGACTTCTCTGTCAACCCTAACTACAACTTACAGGAAACATTAAGTCCTTTACTGCCATCTAATGCTCCAATTCCCATTCTAGTGGGTAAACACTGATTAAAACTGCCTCTACAAAATACAGCACATAACAATCATCCTTAAAAATGAACTCAATCTCCACAAGGTGTATGTTCTGACTGCTACCAAAAGGAATACACCCATTCCATCAAAATTCAGACCTTGACATTACAGAGAAAGCAAACTGCCCTTGCCAAAAATCTGTTCTGATGACATCCTCATATTCTACAAGAAAGTTGATCTGCTCTCTAGTAGCTCCTAGAAGAGGAAGAGAACTCACTTGGAGCGGGACCGTCTCCTGTTGTCATGTCTCCGTCGAGATGGACTGGGGGACCCAGAGGAGCTGCTGGAACTGGAACTGCGTGAGGTGCTGGAGCTCCCAGAGCGGCTGGAGGCTGAAGAGGAGCTCGAGCCACTGCTGGAACCAGTGCTGGAACTGGATCCTGAACTGGAAGTGGAGCTGGAGCGGGACCTGTGAAGGGAAGAAAAACTTGAGTGGAATACCCAGAAAAGAATGGCCAAAGATCTCCTGATAGACAGAAAGCAACTGCAAGTTAAAGCAATGAAAACTGACTCTCCATAGTTCACTAATTCAACCGTATCTCACAAAGCCAAAACCTCTTAATTTAGTCACTTCACTGTGACCAATGCAATTCAAAGCTTTCGTAAGTCCAAGACACGGGGAATTCAGCAAACCACAGGTGGCTTCTGAAAACACGTACTGGTTACTGCCTGTAACGGTAGCTACCTGGTACTGCTACTCCCACTGGAAGCACTGCGCCTTTTGCGCGTCTTGTCCCGACCACGATCCTTTTCACCCGATTCCTTAGTGGCTGCTTTGTCCTTGGATCGGTCCTTTGATTTCTCTTCAGACCTATCCTTGCGTTTGGTTGGTGAGGGAGCCCTTCAAGAATACATTGCAGAAGGGATTGTTTAATATGAAAAACACAAGAGAACAGAAAACCACGCTCAAACAAGGAACAGAACAGCAACACAACACGTTGAACTTCAAAAGTCACAAGATTACCGTAAGAGCAGAGTTAAAGCATTGGGTAAGTTTGGCATTTTTAGAAAAAAAAGGAAAACGTTTTACAATGCAGAACAGCAGCTTTGAGGACAATAGCTACAACACAGAAACTGTATGAGTTCACCCAAAGAGATGTTTCCCCAACTCCTTACCCTTGCTGGGAAAGTCTTAATACCCTACAACATCCTCACCTTCATTAGCCCTTGAAAATTTGGATGGAAAGATTACCTAGTGCTGGACTTCTTTACTATTTTCTCTGAGTCCTAGCAAACTCTTCTTTTTCATTTCTCCATTCTCCCCCCATCAGAGGCATCCAAAACAGCACCAAAAGGGCCTCACTTGTGACAAATCTCAGCTCAAGCTCCTCGATTCTGAAAACTGACCCCTAATACAGCGCAACAGACTCCAAAGACCAGCCTAGAGACAAGGTAAGAGCACTCAGAAACCAGAAGTGAATGGACACAGAACAGCAGACCTGCAGAGCAGCGGTGGCAGCATAGCAGAGGACAGGTGACCTCCCCAGGGCACTGCAGCCAGGCACAGCACTGCATGGCAGTTACAGCCAGCCCCTGGGCCAGCTCACAAGTTTGAAGTTATAGACTTTGATATTCATATAAGTACAAAAGTATCTTCACTATACACTCCCCCAGAAGGCAAACAGAGGACATCCTTCTCCTATGCAAGATGCACGTGCACCTCATGCCTCTCAACAACATCCTCATCTCCCAAGGAGCAAGATCTGGTTTCCTCCAAAGTCACTCTGTGCCACAGAACACATGCTTGGCAGGAAGAAAGCGCTGCTGAGTAGCGATATAAGCTGCTTTATTCGGCAACAGGGATCAGTAGATTAGTTTAAGGAGCAATGTATTAGTAGAGAGAAAGGAATCAATGAGTGCTAGTCCTAAAACCTGCCGTTTCAACTCTGCCTGGTGTGTGATCAGCCTTGTTTCCTCTTAATTCCACTCCTTAAGAAGAACTGGAGTCATGACATACTATCTCTGCATTTCACCAGGTGCAAGGACATCTGCCTGGTGTTTTCACACACACTATTTTGGAATTTGCTCACTATGGTCTAAGAAAAAAAGCTAAAGGTCAACCAGAAGTCTCTGATATGAAGCTGGTGGTGGAAAAGTGGGGATAAAGTAAGGGGGTGTACAACCACCCTCAACGCAACCATGCATGACCAGAAGGATACAAGCAGATGTGAATGAGTTCTTGGAAAAGAATATATATATCCATATACTGTGTATGTACGTATTAACTGCTCACATGTAGAACCTGAACTCAGAGCCCACACTTGGTAAGCGGCCTGGTACGTACAGTGAGGGATACAGAAATGCTGCTCTCTAACACCACATCAGAGTTAGAGAATTTTCTTCCCGGGATTCAGATGACAGTAACAACTACAAAAGCACTCAATTATGGTTGTTTTCAGCTCCAGAAAGCTCCCCCCAGAACTCCTTCGGCCTCCAGAAGATCAGACTGAAGGGTCAGTCAGCTGCACTGCCACAACAATGGGATCCCACTTCAATTTCTTAGCTGGAAGTCAAAACCGGATCCTGACCTAGCTCCCATCACTTCTGATTCTAGAAGTTCTTTCATCTAGATCCAGAAGGCAACAGATTCAACACTCCACTGTTTAACACTGAAATCAGCTCAAGTCCAGACATCTCCTATGAGAGGGCTGCATCTATCACACACTCTGACATCTAAACACATGGCTGCATTTTGTTAATTCTACCTGGATCAGAAAGCTGCCTCCACATGTATTTTAATAAGCTCAAAAAGGACACAGCGGATACGTTTGGTGTGGCACCTATTACCTACCCACACAGGAAACATTTGGGAAACAAAGAACAGGCACAAGCATCTCTGTAAACTGCCAGCATCATCAGCAGTGGCACGACACAGTCACCACACTGCATGACGCTGGTGCACCAGCATCAAAGGCAAAATTAACTAACAAGGTCCTGTTGCTTCTGGTGCCTGGTTCTGACGACCAGATAATTGGTTCTCTACACTGCAGTGACACTTAGGTTTGGGAAGAGATCGCTACTGAAGAGCTGAACTCACTTTCCTGACTTTCAGCTTCACAGTTTCCCCAGCATGTCAACCTGAAAAGCAGCGCAAAGGGATGGATGCAGACGCAGCTCCCCACAGCCTGCAAACTCCCATGCCCTTTTGCAGAGAGGACAGGAAAACCACAACACCTGCAGGTCTTCCCTTGAGGCAGTAAGAAGGCGGCCCAGGGGCTGCTCTGTAGGTGCTAAAGGTGAAGAGAAAAAGGGAGCTGTACGTCACTTCTGAGCAGCTCACTGACTCTAGTGACAAAAATGACAGACCAAGTGACAGCTCAGAAATACAAAGTCACCGTGTCAGACCAGGTGACCTATTCCAAAGAAAAGAACAGCCAAGTTTTGGATCAAAGCAGCCTTTCCTGCTCCTCTTCTCCTGAGCACACCACTCAGGCTTGTATTATTTCTACATTATCTCCTACGTGCAAAATCCTCTCATATCATTGCAGCCGGGACACCACTAGCTCAAAAACCACTTCCCACCAGCAGCTGGTTGCTGGAAGACGGGAAGTGAGAGCTCAGAAGCCCAACAAGTGCTTTACCATCATCCTGCGTGCTGCCAGAGCGCTGGGAAGCACTGCGGGGAACCAGCTGCCACCAGCACCACTCCTCTGAGTGCCCACAGGGCTGGCACTTACCAAACTAAACAGACACATGATGGTGACGCACCCAGTAAACTTCCGTAAGATGCAGCTTTTAGGCAGCCTTTAAGCTAACCACTGTTGTTTTCCCATCCAACTAACACATCCCTTTGCAAAGAAAGTTTGGAAACCTCAGCCTGGGAGATGCAGCCTCTGGGCACTTTCATCTGTACACGCTCAGGCATTCAATGCAATACGCAAAGAATAACATTGTGCCATGCGCGCATTTCTAAGCAACACCCGTCCCTCCTAAAAAGGAAACAAAACCCGATATCCCTAACATCTCAGCGTTCGTGCAACCCCCAGCCAAGCACAGCCGGCCTTAGCCCAGCACAGCCGGCCTTAGAGCACTGTAACAGGTGAGGCGATCCCTGAGCTCTGAAAGCCGCTCTGCAGAGCCCTGCGCTCTTAGCGAGCTGCAGCTAAGGCACCGACCCCGGCTCTCCGCCATCCTTCCCGCACGGCAGGCGTCGTCTGCAAGGCAGAGGGAAGCTTCCCTGGCAGCTCCACGCGAGGAGGAGCAGCGCGGGGCCGCAGCTCGGCCGCTCTGAGGAACAGCGCCGGGCAGAGCGAGGCCCGCGGGGCGCTCCGGGCGCGGGAAGCGCCGCGCCTCACGGCCGCAGTTCCGCTGCAGGCCCCGGCCCGGCTCCGCCCCGGCCTCCCCCCGCCCCCGGCCGCGGTAGGCCGCGGCGCCATCGCCGTCCCCCGCCTCTCCACATCCCCCCACCCGTCGGCTCCCGCCCGCTCCCCCGGGCGGCCCTGAGCAGTGACGAGGCCGCACCGAGCGGCGGCCGGGCGGATGGCGGCCGATGCCCGCTCCAACAGCCGGCGCCCGCCACACTCACATCCTCGGCGCCCGCCGCTACCGCCGCTCCCTCCGCGTCGCGCGGGCGGGAACAGCATCCGAGTGGCCAACGGTGATGACGTCACGGGGAGGGGGAGGGGCAGCGGCGTCTTAAAGGCGCCGCCGGAGGCGCGCTCCGTGTGGCCGTGGTGTCGCGGCCCAGCTCCGTAGGCTCCTGTGGGCTCCTGTGGGCATCGCCGGCTCTGCCTCCGGTGCGGGGTGCCGTGGGTAATCTGTTCCGTGACGGTTCTCGAAGCGCGGTGGCCTTACGTGGTGTAGGTGCGGCTTCGCGGTGTGTGGTGTGCGTAAAGGGTGCGCCTGTTCTGGTGGTGTTGGAGGAATGACCCCACCGGTGGGAAGAAACCCGCTTGGGCTGTTACCGAAAGGGAGACTGGTTGGCACCTGGACTGCTCGCAGTTAGCAGGCAGAATCCTTATCGATGTTTCTCGGTTTTGGTGGTTAATTGTTCAGGACGGCCAGAAGCCTTTCTCTGTTGCACCAAGAAAGCACAGGAAGAAGTAAAATGGTGTTTAAAGAAAATATTTCCAAGGTTTGGAGCCCCTGTGCGTACACAAGCCTTGCCCCTCGCTCCTAAGAACGTGACCTCAGACCGAAGTTCACATGAGTTGTATGGGAGAGCACACCAGGTTCCAACTGCTCCTGGGAACGACACTGGGAGGAGAGAATCAGATTTACGTTCTGAATCATGAGAACAGCTTCTCTACAGTAAAGACAACTGTAAATCACCCAGATACAAAGGTGCTACTCCTGTTGATTTATCTGTTGGGCCATACAAACAGATAAGAAAGCAGGACAGACATCCTGGCATCCCAACAAGATAATCAAACAGATGCCATTCTTAATGGTGAGGAGCTCTCTCCCTTCAGGGTTTGAAAATTTACAACAAAACAGATCCTTAGGTTTAATCCCCTCAATAACCAGTTTGGAATGTGATGAATATGTATGTGCTATACCTTTAAATATGTACTCGTTTCTCTCTTTGGTGTGCATGTTTGGTGGAGAGATCCCCCATGCACCCAGCGCTGTAATAAAGGGAATACCTGCTTGACATATTGCATTGGTGTGTCAAGTTACTATGTCGGATTTCTCGGCATCAGTTCATATTTAATTCCTTTAGGGAAGATGATCGATGCCCCAAAGTGCCACATCTCTCAAATTCACTCTGCTTTTGGACCCCCCAGTGCGCTCAGTTCAACCTGGTGATGATGTAAGGGTGAAGACTTGGAACACCTGACCATTAGGAGAGCAGTGGAAAGGGCCCAACCGAGTACTGCTCGGTGCTTGCATGGCTGCCAAGGTTGCAGGAGTGGGAACTTGGAGCTATTACACTCAAGCTCAGCCCGCCCGTACACCTCAAGTGGAGTAAAACAGGAATACCTTTTGAACTTAAAGTGGATAATGGAACGGAATGGCTAAGGTACAGAAAAAGGGCAAGATAATTGTACTTTTACTATCGTTGCGGGGACTTTTGCAAGCTGGACAGACTACGATTTAGAAATCATCACAACGGTTCGCAGGAACGCTGCAGCCCGTGCTTCTCAATGGGGAACAGCTCCTCTGCCCGCGGTCCGGGCTCAGCTCCGGGGCCGTGTCCCCGCAGTCCCGTCCGCTCAGCCCGGCTGCAAGGAGCGGGGCCGTCCGTGTGGGGGACTGGGGCTGCCCGTGCTGCGAGCTGTGGCAGGTGCGGTGCTGCACGGCCCAGCATGCCGTGCCCGCTGACCCTGTCCCTCAGTGCAGCACCTCTGTGGTTCTTGAGTGCTTCCAGGGTTGGCGAGTCCAGCACCTCCCTGGGCAGCCTGTGCCAATGCCCCACTGTTCTTTCTGAGAAGTATTTCCTAATATCCAAACTGAACGTTCCCCGGCACAACTTAAGGCCATTCCCTCTCCTCCTATTGCTGTTACCTGGGAGCAGAGGCTCCAGCTCCACACAGCCTCCTTCCAGGGAGTTATAGAGAGCAAGAAGGTCTCCCCCAAGCTCCTCTTCTCCAGACTGAGACATCCCATTCCCTCAGCCGCTCCCCATCAGACTTGTGCTCCGCACCCCTCACAGCTCCATTGCCCTTCTCTGGACATGCTCCAGGGCCTCTGTGTCTTGTCTTGTAGTGAGGGGCCCATAACAGAACACAAGCACTGTGGCTGAGTACAGTGGGTCAGTCACCTCCCTGTCCTGCTGGCTGCACTACTTCTGACACAAGCCAGGATGCCGTTGGCCTTCTTGGTCGTATAGGCACACTGCTGGCTCATGTTCAGCCGAGCATTGACCAACACCCCCAGGTCCATTTCCTCCATGCAGCCTTCCAGCTGCTCTGACCCAGGCCTGTAGCACTGCCTGGGGTTATTGTGGCTAAAGTGCAAGACCCAGCACTTGGTCTTGTTGAACCTCATTCCATTGGCTCAACCGAGGGATCCAGCCTGTCCAGATCCCTCTGTTGGGCCTTCCTACCCTCAGGCAGATCAACACTTCCCCCAACTTGGTGTCATCTGCAGACTTACTTAGGGTGCACTCAGTGTCCTCATCCAGGTCATCGATAAGGACCTTAGGACAAGCCCCAGTACTGACTCCTGAGGACCACCATTTGTGACTGGTTGCCAGCTGGGTATAACTCCATTCACCACCACTCTCTGGGCCTGGCCCTCCTGCCAGTTCTTTACCCATCAAAGTGTAAAGGGTTAACTAGAACTGGAGCTGAACTGACACTGTGTGACATGTGGGGGGCTGGGGATGGGCAAGAGAAGGAGGAAGGGCCTAGAATGCAGCACCAGCCACCTCCTTCAGCAAGCAGCCTGAGACTCAGCGCATCTCCACCACCCTCCCTCCCCAGCTCTTGTTGACAAGGTCACTCATGTGTGTAAAAGGGTGTGGGATGGCCTTTAGCTGCAAACAGCTCTGGATCAAAGTGCAGCCTACATCTGGTTAATGACCCTCTTTTTTTGCCATGGAAGAAGTACAGCACAAAGTTGTACAACCAAACGACGAGTGCTGTTCCCCCCCTGGCTTTCTGTAGATGTTCTGCAGCAGTCTCTGTGCCTTCTTGGCAGATAAAACGTGCCTGTGGAATAGGGATTTGGAGATGTGTGGATGGCATCTGCTTGGCAGTGACCAGACCACCTACTGTGATCTCTGGTCCATGCTGTAATCTGAAAAACATTGTGCTGTGCTGTGGTTTCCTGGGGGCTGTTCCTTTGGGGAGGTGAAGCCCCCTGGTATGTCTGCTGAGCAGCAGATGCAGCACTTATTTTCTCCAAGAATGTCTGCAGGTGAAGGAAGCTGATAGAAAACAGAAAAAAACTCCACTGTCGTAGCAGACGTGCACACATGCATATGTGCACCGTTCCCATACTTACAGGTATATCCCCATGTACATGTGGTGTGTGACTGCACCCCTTCCCATTGTCCTTGCCATGCATTCCTTGCATGTGGAAGTGGGAGCCCAGGGGGTGCAATCATAAATGCATACCCGGACTTTCCCCACAGTGACTCATAAATGGTTGCTTTTGCTTCTCTCAAAGCAGCACCGACAGACACAAGCCACAGTGCTGTGCTGGCCAGCCAGCTCTGCATCCCCTTCACAGCCCTTATCCACAGTGCTGAACTTCAGCCAGCTGAGGATAGAGCTCCTCTGACCTTTTGTGATGGCAGGATGCTCTAGCAGGGCTGCACTGAGAGCAGGGTGAGTTGGCACTGCACGAGGACAAAAGCACAACGATAATGCTTCAGAGGCTGTGGCAGCTGCCTAAGGGCTATATGGGTTATCTGCAGAGAAAGCCTGGAGACCCCAACTGCTGGTGGTACAGAGCTGCTCCAACTGAGGTTTCAGAGGCATGATGCTCTGCACCCCCTTGTCTGTACAAGAGGGTGTCAGGGAAGGCTGAAAGTCTTTCACTGCTGTAGGGCTGTGCATGAGCCAAGGAGGTTTCTTTCTGGTCACCACAGCACAAGATTTGCCTGTTTCTTTCAACTCTTTTAGTTTGAGGTAAACATTCAGAAGTATAAAAATAATTCAGGCATTTTGTGTATGTATGTATATGTGTGTGTATACACCTGTATATGCACCCACACATGCATATATACACTGGAATATTGCAGGTCCTGGAGGAAGAGGGAGCTGGACAGCTGGTCTGCCACCTGCAGACACAAGCCCGCTCCTGGTGGTGGTGGCTCTGCCACTGTAGCTGTACCAGGGAGCATTAGAAATCTGCTTCCATCTCTGTGCAGTCGTTCAATTCAATGTTGGTGTAATTTTGGAGACGTCTGAAAAGCAATGAACAAAGTAAAATGAAAGATCAGTTACTCTGCTCTTTTACAGAAAGCTGGGAATGACTGTTCCATCTCCCCTCCTGTGTCTGGGCACCAGGCACTCACTCTTCATCTCAGCTTTGTACTTGAAATGAAGAGGCTGGATGAACAGCCTTTAGTCACTGACTTGCATCTGTTAGCATTTTGGGGAAGAATGAGGCAGAATGCCTACCATCATCTGGCACAAGTAGATCGGCTTTAAACCACACTGATTTCTGAAAGAGATTCCCTAAACCTGACTGACAGTATTTTTACATTCCCTTGTAAAATAGTTCCTGAGTTTTCCATTCCTCAAATGTGACTTAAGAACTTCCCTCTCTTCTAACACTTGCACCCTAGCCAATGATAAAAGAAGATCGCAGAATCTTCATGGAAATCAATCACCTGAGTTGGTTAAATAACCCATCCACTAACACTGCTTTTGCAGTTGAGTGTTAAGCAGCCTGCTAACAATGCTGGGGCCATTGAGTAATTGTTTACAGCAGCGTGTCATGGTTTTATGATTTTTGTTATATTATTGATATTCCACATCACAACATCACGTAGTGTATTGAGAGTTAAAGAAAAGAGTTAATGCTCTAGCTGCGTTCTATACACAAACAATGATTAACAAACATCAAATACAAACACATGCAATGTACATAAATACATACATACATATATACATATCTAGTGTATTGGGAGTTAAAGAGTTAATGCTCTTGGTCTAGTGGTTAGGAGCTGGTGCTCTCACTGCTGCAGCAAGGGTTCAATTCCCAGTCAGGTATACCCAGAACGCAGCTAGAGCATTAACTCTAACTCCCAATACACTACATGATGTTATGATGTGAAATATCAATAATATAACAAAAATCATAAAACCACGATATTGTGCCATAACGTGGAAGCTGTCTCAAGACTGTTCTCAACCATCCATCACTTCCTGCTCGCTCCAAGGAGCCTTCCACCCATGGTTTATCAGTAATTACCTTATGGTCATTTTCTCACCTTTTGATGTAGTGCAATGCCAGGCCCACCAGCAAGAGCACGATCAGCAGAGCTCCCACGACAAACAGGGCGATCTGCCAGCCACGGGGGGAGGCTGGGGCTGTGAAGGCAGAGATGGGGTGCTGCAGTCAGGACCCTGCCCAGCACAGGGTGCCAGCTCCAGCCCCCTGTCACCCCTCTTCCACCTGCCTGCAAACACCTCCCAGTACTCTAGCTCTGGCTGGCTTCAAGCAGCCAGCTTGGGGCTTCTTGAATGGGGCTACCCTAGCCCCACAAGTGGATGCAGGCACCCAAACTTCCTGAGGCACCAAGATGGCAAGGTGACTGCCATGTCACCCCTTACACCGGAGGAGCCCGCCATCGTTACCTCTCTCCCAATCACCCATCAGTGTCAGAAGACAGCTTTGTATAAGCAGCAGCACCAGGTGTGCAAGCCCAGCCCTACTGGCACTGGATGCAGGTCCCCATGCCCAGCTCTGCTTCCACTCACAGCTGCTCTGTGATGACACCGATGTGCTCCTTTGGGCGATACATTCGGGGCTGGTTTCCAGCACTCTCCCATCCACAGAGAACTGGTGGGGGCTGGCTAGGAGGTCCTGGCGCCAGCTCTCCATGAACTGCTTCTGCTCTGGCCATAGAGCACGCATCTGGCCTGAGATCTTCACCAGGGAGTCTGCACATGTCATGTTCAGCTCTGCAGAGAAGCACCAGCATGCCTTGAGCAGGGGGAACATACCTGCTGCATGGGAACACCTCAGTCCTGCTCCAGAAACCCCCTCCTGCCCCCATGCCCTCTTCACCCTCTGAAATAATGCTGCAGGGCACGGCACTTCATAACATAACCTGAGCGCATGATCAACCTTTGTGTTTTTCTCAGTTAAAAAATGGACCAGGACCCAACCATTAAAAACCCAACCCATTAAAATCCTTTGCACTATGCTTCACAAATTCATGATCCCATCAGTCAGAACAGTCTGAAACTGTCCAGAGGAACAAAGAGGTGTTCCTAGACTCGTGGAATCATGGAATGGCTTGAGTTGAAAGGGACCTCAAGGATCATCAAGTTTCAACTCCCCTGCCACAGGCAGGGTTGCTAACCACTAGGTCAGATTGCCCAGGGTCCCATCCAACCTGACAGAAATCAGTGTTTGGGCAAGGGAGGGTTGACAGCCAGCATGACTGCAAAGCCCTCATTTCCTTCAAGTTCAGCCCATAAATAGGAAATTGTTCTTTCTGCCCTTGAGCAGTGATAGGGCTCTAAGACTTCCAGAAGTGACTTGTTGCTCCAGGTACTTGAAATAAACATAGGAGCCTGACTAAGAAAGGGTTGAGAACCAAAGTTCTCTTTGCAGGTTTAGGATATTTGGTTTGTCTCACAGACACCTGAGGGCATCCTTTACAAAGCCCTTCTGAGGCAGCTTTGCCCCTGCTCCTGTCCTAAATCATAACCAACATGAGTAACTCAGTGGGGAGATCACAGCTGCCATCCCAGGCTGTCTGGCTCAGAAGCCCTGCACAAGGGACAAGGACCATTTCTAAGTGTCACAACACCCATGCTAGGGGTAACGAAGCCCATCCCCTCTGGGCTGGGGCCGGCTAATCCCATGACATACTGGATGAATTCTGCCTTCAGAACTGGCTCTCAGACCTGACCTACAGAAGACTGTGTGGCTTTGAGATGCTTTGGCTAACCTGGAGACTCCCATTTGTTGGTCCCTCAAGGCTGCCCTTCCCCTGTAAGCAGCCCATTGTGGACCCTCTCAGCACAAGCAGTCTGTGGGTTGGACTGAGAAGGCACTGGCCACCAAGCAATGAGCCCTCCTGGCCCTCCTGAGGAGTGGGGACACAGCCCTCCCTGTGGTGCCCAGTGGAGCAGCTGAGAGGGGCATGCTTTAAACCAGGGAGGTGGAGGGAAACACCAACCTTGCAGGTAGAGCTCAGAGACACCGCAGGAGCAATTCTCCTGCAGGGAGCTCACCAAGGCCTTTCTCAAGCTTTCCAGCATCCTCCCATGGTTCAAGATCCACACAGAGCAGTCTGTGGAAAGAGAAGAACACAACTGGTGGCCTGAGTGCAGCTTAGCCCCAGTAATTACCTCCCCACTGCATTCCCCTTGCTAAATGCTCAGCTTCCCACCTGGGCTCAGGAGTGAAGCTGAGAGGGACATGGATATGGTGGGACCTTGAGCAAGAGCTGCAGCCTCAAATGAAACGTGCAGCTATCTTCACAAGCATGCACCAAAACCATGAGTAAGGCTGCCTGCTTGGGATGGTGGTGTGTCTTCCATTACATCAACACCACAGGGAAGGTTCCTGCCAGCCCCCCCACCTCCCATAGGCAGCCATAGCCCACACCATGCTGCTCCCACAAGCCAGTGGGGGCACGCAGCCCTGCTTACTGGGTTTCAGGAAGCACAGGTCCAGACCCACGGTGAAGGTATCCTGGGAACAGCTGTTCTGCAGACCAGGGGTAGGCTCTGAGACGGCAAACTGCAGCTCTCCGCTGGCATCGCCGGAGGGGCAGCGGCTTAAGGACACAGACCTGTCCCCCAGAAAAGGAGTCTAAGCTCAGCATCTGTCTTAGAGGCTCCAACCACAAATTCCCTCAGTGTTCCCAATTTTGGCGCTGCCAGGGATGACAGTTTGCTGGAGCTGAAATCAGCCTTTTCAAGTCTATCACAGATAGGTCCAGCTGACCTCATCAGCTGGAGAGGACTTGGGCTTGGCAACAGCAACCCTGTTTAGTGGGACAGGTTTCTGGAGGAGGTCTTTCAGTGCAATGTTTCAACCAGCCTGAAGCTGTAGATCGTGATTTTCTGAGAAAAGTGCACTCCTGTGACTGCACTTGGTTCATGTGTGCTCCCAGGGGCAGGTTGCCAAGACAGAACCTCCATCCCAGCCACTGTGACAGTGAAGCAGAGGACTTGCAGAGGACAGGTTTAACTAAAAGAGCTGATTTTGTGAAAAGGAGAAACTCTACTAGCACTCCTACCAAGACAAAGTTTCAACCCCATTCCTTGTTAAGCAAAGTTCACCTGGCAGTGAAAGAGATGTCCTACACTGAAGTAGGAGCATTTTCCATTGCAATACACTGCCCAGCTCTCTGCTTTCCATCTCAAGGCTGGTGAATACAGCTGGCTGCACAGGGTGCAAGACAAGGCAGCAAGTTCGGTGACATGCCAGCCAAGGCTCTGGGAACCAAAAACCCAGAGATATCTTCCAGAGAGATGGCCTCACCTGTCATCCCCGCAGGGCACAGCATACAGGGGGCCAAGGAAGTCCAAGGGTCCTCCCACTGTGTTTGGTCTGCACGTGAACACCACAGCATCCACTAGGTTCTCTGATGTTGCTTTCATGACACCAGGAATCAAACTGGTGCTGTACAGAGCAATAGCGCTGGAGCCTTCACTAGCAGCAGAAAGGTCCTCGAACGTCAGCTCTGTTTTACCTAGAAATGTCAGGGGTGAACACCTTGACAGTGAGCCCACCTCATGGTGCCCACAGCCCACCCCATTGTGCCCACTGCCTGCCTTACCACTCCCACTGCCCAGCAGTAGCAGCCCTGATGCCCCAAGGCTGCCTCTCAGTGGGATGCTGCGTTGTACTCTGCCCTCCTGGCCCTCGAAGATGAGCAGGATGAGCCCTGCCAGGCTGGCCCCTGGCTGCCCTTCCAGCTCCACAAAGCGTATGGTCCCACTGCCCACCAGGCCCAGCTCGTTGATGCGGATGGCAGGTGGGGATGGTGTGGAGGGGCCACCGCAGGCGTTCTCCCTGAGCGGTGTCATCACAGTCACCTGCAGGAGATACAAGAGCCGCTGACATCTGCCCTGGTTAGGCCTGAAGGGGATGCAGCTATTCTGCTCCCCATTGCTCCTCTGTGCTGGCCTGACCCCAGCAAACATCATCAGTGCAACAGCACAGCCCTCCCTTATCCAGCTTCTGCACTCTGCCAGCATTGCCTCGTGGGGCCTATTTGATGTCAAAATTTAGAAAGGTACAACAGGGACAAATAGAAAATGAATCTTGCCGGTGGCCAAGGAGGGTCCTTCACATGCTGTCCTGTGAGAATCTGGGTTTCAGGGATGTGGAGTGCTGTGCCACACACCACAGAGATGCCACCAAGCAAGAGGGGCTGAAGAAGTGGCTCAGGGTAACTGAAGGGCCCTGGATGCTGCCCACAAACAGACCCCCAGGTTTTGGGGATGTTGGCATGTGAGGTGCCCTGGGGATCTCCTGGTTTTGAGGCATGGGGTATGAAGCTGCTACCTGGCCAAAAAGAGGCACACAGATGAGGGCAGGTGAGAGCAGCAGCAGCTTGCTAGGGGGAATGGCTCAGCAGAACATCCCATTTTCAACAAATCAAGGACACACTGAATCATGACCATTGCTTTCTCAGTGACCACAGATGGAGAGCAAGATTCTGCCCTCAACCCACCTGGAAGCTGCTCTGCAGTCTAGCACTCAGGCTGTGGCAGCGGCTCAGAGACTCATCCTCGGTGCTGTGCGAATCGTTCTCATACAGGATGCCCTGCCCTGGTACCAGCACCTTGAGAAGCTGCTCTGCCTTCTCTGGCACTCGGGATGTATACACCACGGCGTCCACCAGCCCCTCAGCAGTCACAGCCATGTTCAGCACATAGCGCATGCCTCTGCTGTAGTAGAGAGCCACAGCGTCCGCCCCATTCTGGATGGTGTTGGGGGGCAGCCTGATCATGGGTGTTGGGCGCACAGCACTGCTTCCCACCAGGAAGAAACCCAGCTCGTCTGTGTGGTGTCCAGACAGCTCCAACACCCGGTAGGCCCGTCTGGTTTTGCCATTGTAGAGGACCAACCAGTATCCCTGGAGGTCAAAGGATGTTTGTCCAGTGTAGAAGAGTTCTATGTACTCCGTGTCCTCTCTTCCTCCTGGGTTGTCTGGGTTCACCTCATTGATGAGTAGCTTGCCTGATTGCCTAGAGGGCTCTGGTGTTCCTTCTGGTATTTCTGATGGGGCATCTAAGAAAGCAAAAATGTCATGAATGGAATGTGGGCCTATGCATAGCACCCTGGGCAACTGTTTTGCTGGAGTCTGACCACATTCAGCAGAAGACTGTGGATGCTGGCCCAGCACCACAACACACACATTTCTCCTCTTGCACCAATGCGCAGAGATCCTCATGGGCCTTCACAGTGTCCACTGGGAGCCAGGCTGTGCCAGCCCTACACGAGCCTGATGCCCCATAGGTGATGGGATCTGCCCCTCACAACACACCAACTTATGTTGGTGTCCCTTACACACAGAGGAACCAGAGGAGAGTAAAGAAAACACCTCCCTGGCTTCTCAGTTTGTCTGCATATGGACACCAGTAAAATAAAGGAGCTGAACGTATTTTTGACCCTGAGAGAGCTTGGCCCTCATGCCCACCCTCAAACAGTGTTCCCCAACACACAAGCGTGATGACCAGTACCTGGCGTCATGTCTGGCTGAGGGACATCCTTGAAGCAGGAGCTTTCTGCTGTGATATTTGTTCCGTCAAAACTCACAGTCCTGGGGCTCTCCAGGAAGGTCTGGAAGGCAAGCAGCAGGCTGCTCAGCTGGGCTTCTGACTTCGCAGTGAGCAGGGTGGTGAACACAAGTCCCAGGTCCTGGCAGGCTGCCTTTGGATCTGCCAAGGCAAGCAGAGCTCTGTCTCAGTGCCACCACATCTCTAAAGATGCACTTTCTTCTGGAAGGGACACAGAGCTCGTCAGCTCCTCATCTACGTCCACCACCCCCTGGTCAGACAGACACAAAAGAAGGGTTTGGTGGGGCAGCTTTTACCATCAGTGCAATGCTGGGAGCCTGGCAACTCATGTCTGGGACCAGAGGACACAGCTCACCCGCAGATGTCCTCATTCTTTTTGGAAGGCTTGCAGCCCCAGCAACAGATAAAATGATCTTTTTGGGGTCTCTAAACACGCTGAGCTGAAATTGTTGCTGACAATGCACGCTGCATGGTCATACTGTTTTCTTCATGCATCTACATGTACCCATCCCATTTGTGCACTAATGTAGCAGGGACATCAGATAAACAACACAGACCAGTAAGTCCACTCGTGTTTCTGCCACAACTTGTCTTAGTTCATATGAATCACAAGGCCAGCTAGGCAACAATCTCCTAGCTGGGATGTCGGCCCTGTTGCCACATCAAGAAAAGGGCAGATATGGCACTTAGGGACATGGTTCAGTGACATAGTGGTGATGGGTTGACAGTTGGACTTGATGATCTTAGTGGTCTTTTCCAACCTTAATGATTCTATGATTCTATAATCTGTCTGCAAATGCTCAAGGTTTGCAAACCAGCACTGATGTGTGCTGGCTGCCAGAGCCGCAGATGGAGCACAGTGCAGAACAGCACCACACTCTGCTCAGCTCTCGACACTTTTCATGATCAGAACCAAGTTCAGATTAGCTGAGATCCAAGCCAGGAGGGTGCAGTCCAGCAGGGAATCCAGTGCTAAAAATTAAAAGCAGACGAGTATTAAGCACTGACAGCACCTGGACTGCCCCACTCCTGACTGCCTCACCTTTGAAGTAGGCTGGAAAAACTCCACAGCTGCAGGATCGGTCAAGGGCCTGGACCAGAGTCACCAGGATCTCTTCTGACTTTGGGAGCCACTCCTGGCAATCTAGGAAACAAAAAGCTGTTACTCAGCTACTGCAACCTCGAGCAAAGCTCCAGCTCATTCTGGGACAGCAACTCAGCTCCTGTTCATCATCTGGAAAGCACAAAAGGCTCCACTTCACCCCAGGGGTGGGAGTGAATAGAAAGTTTCAGCCTAGAAAGGGTGGCCACAAATAACAATACTGCAGAGGACAGTCAGAGACCCTGGTTGCATTTCCTTTGGTGTACCTAGGTGCACCCCAGAACAACCCAGGGGGGATATTCTAGATATCTTGGCCTTTGAGCACATGCTTTGGTCCTTTGGAGGTCCAGCCTACAGAAGCAGAGGTAACTAATACCCACCTGCTACACGAAGGCAAAAGGAAACCGTCTGACTAAAGCGTCGGCTGGGACAGTCATTGAACCTGCCAGGGGTGGGTCTGCTGAAGATATAGGACAAGGAGTCCCGAGTCACTGAGCAGCAGTTGCACTGGCACATGGACACATCTCCCAGCTGGTGCCTGAAAGAGACAGATGCAGAATGAGACAGAACACAACCTGACAGCCAAAGACCTGGGTGCTCGTCACCCACCACTCACATCTGCTTGTACCAGACGGGGAAAATTCTCACCAGAGGGTGAAGTATTCTCCTTCCTTGGGGTCTAGAGAGACATCCCACCCTCATCAGTATCTCCTTGTCTGAAAAAGGAGCCCAAGAGCTCCCTGAGCCTTAAAAGAGAAGAGCATGGGCCTCATCCACACCCTTTAACTCTTTTTTATCTGTTTTTAACTCTTTTTTTTTGCCTTATCTGGACACAAGTAAGTTAGTACAGAGGCACTTGTGCTCAGGCTGTGAGCACTGGGAAGGACAGTGGGGTACAACTAGGGGAACCAGAAAGGCAAAAATTGTGGGTGGAATGTTTAGGCAGGAGCCTCAGCTCAAAGAAAAGGGGATGAAGCCCCACTTTGAGGAGCTGCACGGAACAGAGCTCCTCAGGGAAGGCTATAACCTGCTATCAGGCTGTGAGAAAAGTCAGTCCCCCTCCTGTTCACAGTACTGCTGGTACCCTTCAAGTACTGGAAGGCTGCAATGAGGTCTCCCTGGAGCTTTCTCTTCCCCATCTCCTCAGCCTTATTTCATAGGGGAGGTGCTCCAATCTCTGAACATCCTCGTGCCTTCCTTTGGAGCAGCTCCAACAGCTCCTATCCATCCTGTGTTGAGTGCCCCAAGCCTGGATGCAGCACTGCAGGTGGGACTGCACAATCCCCTCCCTGCCCACTGTCCCCACTCTGGTGACGCATTCCAGGATACAGTTGGCCTTCCAGGCTGTGAATGCACACTGCTGCACTCCCAGACTGTACACACATCTGGGATTGCCCCAACCCAAGCGCAACAGCCCACATTGTGCCTTGCTGAACCTCATTAGGTTCTCATGTGCCCACTTCTGGATTCTGTTCAGGTGCCTCTGGATGCCATCCCTCCTTTCTGTTGTGTCAGCTTCACCACTCTGCTTAGTGTCATCAATGAACATGCATAACCATGAGACGACACTGTCCTAAAGGTAGCACTCATCTTCCAGCCCTGCCCTGCCTGGGGCCTGAGTGGGGATGCCAAGAACCCACCGCCTCAGGTGGGATGCAATGTGATCCAAGGTGCCATCAGCTCTCATTTGCACAGGGCAGTGGGGACAGATGTACCCACGCCCCCAACCTCCCCAGGTGGCCTCAGTCTCCTGGCAGTCAGTGCCATTCTCAGGAGGGCTGAGGACACGGACAGGGCTGACCTCAGGCAGCGAGGAATGCTGTGACAGCAAACTAGCCATCTCACCTCACGCTCCTGTAGGCAGGTCTGCCTGGTGTCAGGGTGTCCAGCAGCTCAGGGCTCAGTCCCTCTGTGCTCGTATAGACAAAAGCATCCAGCAGACCAGCTGCTGGCAGTGCCTTCCCTGGGGCAAAGCTGCTGCTGTTGCCTCTGTAGAGAGCAATGGCGCTGGGGCCATCCCTGAGGACAGGACGAGTGGAGTTCTCTGGGAACGGCAAGTCCACTGCACACCACCATGGAAAAGAACAAGGACAGCACATCAGACACACAAGAGTGACATCCCATAAACTGTACATGGGACATGCTTCATAAGCCAGGCATGAGCAATTCCCCCTCTGCAGGAAATCAGCATTGCTCCAGACACAGAAAACGAATGGGGTGCTCAGCACCTTTCTGCTCCCTGATATTTCCTATGTTCTCTTAGCCCAAATTTCCCTGGTTACGGCAGCTCTGCAGGCTGGAGCTGGCTGGAGGGGCACCCTGAGCAGTGCCCATTCTGCTGTGCAGGTGCTGCAGGCAGAGAAGCTGCTCCAGGTGTGAGCAGGGGAACAGGGAAAGGGACGCAGACGTGATGTTGCTAATTTTTAATTCAGAGGATGCCTACAGAATGAACTAAGATTTAAGGTAGCTGTTATTCTGACGATACACAAAAATATTTAAAAGTAGAAATATTTGGTTCTAGCATTTCACTAACAATCCTTGTTCACAAACACACGTGCTCTATGTATGTACATGTACTCAGCAAAGGTCCAGCATACCAGCAGACAGAATTAAGGCTGCAGTTTGATGGAGTTTCCCTATTTCCTTCCCTGTATGTACTGTTCCCTATGCCCCCGACCATTTCCCTAGCAGCCAGTGAGAGCTGCTGAGGACAGCAAGACACAGCACCCTTCACTCACCCCCCCACCCTCCCTCCAATGCAGCTCCACAGTGTATGGGCACCAATGCATCATAGAGCTGCTGCAGCGAGGACACACCTCGGTCAGATTGCTGCAGCTTCCCCCTTCCTGCACTGCACTCTCTTGAGCTTTGCTTGGCACTGTGGAAAGTCCCATCTGCTGACTCCAACACAGCCCTGTTCTGCGTCCTCCATGAATTGAAAATGGGAACCAGATTTGTGAGTGACGAACGAACAAACGCACACACTGACTGAGTCAGAGAATTGCACAAGGCATTTGCAGAGTCAGCACCCCTGGCTGCAACATCTCCTTTTGAGTGCCCAGAATAATGAGATGTTTCCTCCACCTCCCCCTCTGGTGGCCTGGGAGCACTGAGAGGAAGGGACGAGTGGGAACTGTGCTGGTAGATGGAGCAAAGAGAGCACAGTCCTTGTGTCTGAAGAGAGCCCTGCACTAAGCCATCCTTCCTGACCTTCTCTGAATCTCTCCCATCCTAATACATCCTTTATAAGTTCAAAACATTGTACCACAGAAGACAAGATGCCAGCAAGTAACGGATTTACACAGTGGCTCCGAGGCAGCCACCAACGTGCAGCCCTTACCTGGGATTTTGCTTTGTGCTGGGCCGATTAGAAGAAGCCCATCCAACGAGGTTTTGCCATAAACATCCATGGTGAAATAAATGTCTTTGGTCTGACCATCAATCAGCACCAGGATGATGTCCCTCAGCACAGTGGAATGGGGGCCCTGAAGCTCAATAAACTCAAAATCTTCAAAAGAAGAGGCAACGTGGACCTCACTGATCAGGACAGCGGATGCGTTCAGCTGAGGAGTCAGGAGACAGTGGTTATCTGTGCCTGGGGTAGGCACAGCCACTTGGAAGAACCACTGAGCATCTGCCCCACGGCACCTTTCGATTGACTCATCCATGGACCTGAAGGTGGAGTCCTCCAGCAAAGCATCTCTGCCAGGGGTCAGTACCCTGACCAGTGTGTCCGCTCTGTCCATCTTCTTTGTCTTATGGACCAAGGCATCCACCAGTCCTTTACCTGTGACGCTCATGCCTTCCTTGTAGTTCCCTTTTCCATAATACACAGCGATCGCATCAGGGCCGTTCTGGATAGTGTTCTTAGGAATAATTATTGCAGGGTTCACAGAAGCAGAGCCAATGAGAAAGAACCCTTGGCTGTTGGTAGCCTTGCCCTGCAGGTTCAGCACTCTATAGGCTTGGTTTCCATTGCCATTGTAGAAAACCAGGTAGTAGCCGTCCAAACGGGTTGTTTGACCGCTGGTGTGATAGAGCTCCACAAACTCTGAAGTGTCCTCTCCTGGGGTGTCAGCATTGATTTCGTTAATCAAGAGGGTATGTTCTGTTTTCTGGTCCCTGGGGTTTTTTATGGGATTCTGTGCAGCAGCCTTGGGAAACCAGATGTACATGAGCCCCATCAGTCCAACCAGCCAGAGATCTCCCATGATGACAGCTGAGATTTGCTTCAGCTCAGACCTAGAGGAGAAGGGGACTGTCCTTATGACAGCAACAACAGCACAGAAGGAAACTGAAGCTGGGCCACTGCGGGGCACCAGGATGAGACCTCCGGATGCTTCACAAAGCAAGGCAGCGGTCCCACAAAAATCAGACTGAGGAGAGGAATTTGAACAAGGCCTTCCCAGCTCAGCTCCTTTAGCGGCCACGGGGAGAGGGGAGGGGAAGGGGGAAGAAAAGAAAAAATCTAATTAGGAATCACGGCAACACACCAGTGAGATTTAATGGTGTAAAAGTCCCGCACATGCGGGCATCTCGAGGTTTCCTCTTTCATCAGAGGTTTGTCAAGATTCATAGCAGCGACTGCAGTGGGACAGAGTCTATTCAGGCTTCAAAGCCCCGAGCATTTAGCACTGTTTGGAGTCAGTACCAACAGCTTACTCCATGGGCATTGACACGGTGTGGCACTAGAGACGATGGTCTCTTTCCACCCCAGGCACGGGTCTCCGCAAAACCCCCGTTACCATCCCTCTGGCAAACTCAGTGCTTCCCAGCGTCCGAAGAGATGGAAGCTGAACTCACCTCTCAGCCCACCCCCACAGCTGCCCCGTTTCAAGTTCTCTCCTCATTTCAATTAAAGGACGGAGAAAGAAGGGAGAGCTCCCGCCCCGGGGCTGCACACAGACAGAAGGAAAGCATCAAGAAACCACAGCAAGCAGCAAGCAACCCGCACAGCCTGCGGGGCAGCGGATCCGGGGCACCTCCCTCGAGCTCCGGCTTTGCCTCGTCCGTGCCGCTCAGCCGTGCCGGTGCGGCCGCCGCAGGGTGACAGGGACAGCGATGCGGACGGCTGGCAGGGGGGCCCCGCCCAGCCCCGGCCCCGCAGTCCCCGCACTCACCGCCGTTCGCTCCCCGGGACGCACCGCCTCCGCCGTCGGGGCAGCGCCGGGGCGGGCGAGCGGGGCGGGGCGGGGACGCCGTGCGGCGGTCCCGTCTGTAGCTGCGTGTCACCTCGGGCCGCCCTGCAGCTCTGTCAGCAGCCCACGGGCTCCGTGCACCCAAATACGTTCACTCGCCCACGTGTCCCACGAGCTCCTTCTCCCGAGGGGAAGGACAGACGGACGGATGTTCGTCTGCCGCGCGTGTGCTGCCCCACGCTGGGACTCGCGGCTCCACGAGGGCTCCGTGCGTCGTTCTTCGGCGTTGCAGACAGGGTTTGGAGCAATCTCGGGTAGTGCCAGGTGGCCGTGCACAGCCAGAACTGGTGGCTATGGCACAGGGTTCCCATGGAGCCGGTCCTCAAAGGCTCCACGAGCCCTCGCAGCCCCGTGCCACAGCTGTGCCACGCAGCTGCCAGCACCCAGTCCAGCCTACAGCCCCCCAGTTGGAACTGGGCCCCCGCTCCGTGGCGAGGGGCAGCCTGACCCTCCTCCCACCGGAATGGTGCTGTGGGGCTGCCCCCTTTTCCTGACCTCTCTGCCCCTGTGCAGGTAGTGGAGCTGCTGGGAGCAGGACAGCCTGCTCTAGGCGAGCTGAGCACCCCGCTGTCAAATTGCTGCTCCTGCCGCCGGCCAGATGTGAGTTCCTGCTCGTGACTCAGCAGCTTGCTGTTTTCGGTGTTTTCCTCCCTCTTGTAACTGGAAACCAGGGCTCCAGCGTGAGGGGGAGGCTCTGCCAGAAGGGCTGCATCCGCCTCTGCCTTTGCAAGGGCAGCAGTTGCTCCGGGAAGAGGCTGAGCCCGGAGCGCTGCCGGCGGTGCAGGGCAGCTCCAGCATGGGACCCGCATCAGTGAGCAGAGCCCACCGAGCGAGCATCCCGCAGCCACGCCAGGCTCCGGCAGCAATGATGAGTGCCTGGAGCACCTCCCTGATGAGGAAGGGCTGAGTAAGATGGGGCTGTTCAGCCTGGGGAGAAGAAGGCTGAGAGGGGGTCTGATTCATGTTTATAAATATCTCAGGGGAGGTGCGAGGCAAATGGATGAGGTTCTTCTCGGTGTTGTGTAGCAATAGGACTAGGAGCAATGTTGTTGGGAGGGGAAACTCCCTTCCCCAGAGGGATCTGGCTCAGCTCTTTCTGACCCGAGGTGGCACAGCCAGCGTTCCTGGTGTCCCCCGTTTCGTCCCAGACCACTCCATGTCCCCTTGCACCACTGAGCACTCCCCTGGCACCTGGGCACACAGAAAGCTCCTGCTGCCCCTCTTGGGTCTTTCCCACTGCCCCCACGGCTGCGGAGAGGCAGAAATAGGGGAATGTGGGGCCGCATACAGGCTGCCAGGACAGGTGGGGGGCAGTGGGGCAGCGCCAGGCTGGGCCGTTTATGGCTGATGTACTCAGGCCCCGTTGCTGATTGTCTTTGTGTCTGCTTTGCAGGGACATGGCCCAGCAGCCCTGGGCCATAGAACAAGGAGGAAAGCTTAGAGCTCTCACTGCAATCAGGGGGGCTGTATCCCGTTGTCTCAGTGGGGAGGGGGGGGGGGGGGAGCACTGGATGTGCAGCTGCATCCTTCCAGTGAAGCCCTTTGGTGTTGGAGTGAGCTCAGCTGCTGTCCCTTGGCCATGGGGTGCACAACACCAGACCTGGGAAGTGGCAGGGATGAACTGGTAGCCAGTGTAGGGCTGAGGTGACAGCAAGTGGATGTTTGGTGGTGGGTGCTCACTGCTGCACCGCGTCCTGCTGGTGACACGTGGGCATGTGCCCAGACAAGGCTGTGTGGCCTGGTGGTGATGGCACATGGAGTGAGTGGGGTGGAGGCATGGAGAGGTGGAGAGATGGGCAGCGAGGCTCAGGTCACCAGTTCCAGCAGGCAGGAGGCACTAAGAGCTCAGTGTTTATTGGTTTTGCTCTGATCACTCTTCATTCATACAAGGAACAAGCTGACTCTGCTGCACACACACACGTGTGCTGCTAGAGGCTGCCCTGGGACACTTCCAGGCACCCTGAAGTGAGGCCAGCTTGTGCCCAGACAGCCATGGGAGGTGTGGGGTCCTGGGCTGTCCCCAGCCTGTGTCAGCTCCCGGCCAAGGTGAGCCATGCCCAGCCGTGTATGTGCAGAGCAGCACTGCTCTGCTGCTGCAACAGAGGCATCTCTGAGCTCCTCCCTGCGTTTGCAGGACCTTTCCATTTCACTGCTACTTCTACAATGCAGGCTGCTGCGTGTGCTTCCTCTAAGGCTACTGCTGCAAGCAAGTCTATCATGCACTGCCCTCCTGAAGCTGGAGACCTCTGTGCTGCTTCCAGCAAAGCGCTTTCAGAGCTGCTGGCCTGTCCCTTGCAGGCTGAGAGATGTCAGGCACTTGAATTCAGGCAGGAGTTCACAGCCCCCAGCGGGGACATGCTCCCCATCCTTAGAATTAGATGCCAGGGCTTAGAGAGACTGGGGAGCTGGGGCAGAGCTGCAGGAGCTGCAGGCTCTGTGTGCCATCAGGATCCTGCCTGGAAGGGCAGCACCACACACAGGGTGACCCTGACAGCCATTGTCTTCTTGGAGGCTATTTTCAGCACCTTTGTGCTGCTCACCTGCATCCATTCTAGATGAAATGCTGGATGAGATGCTGAGGAAATGCTCACTATTTATCCACTTCAGCTTTCTTCCTTCCCCCATCGCTGGCTGGAATGGGTGTGAATTGAGAGATATGCAGAGGAGTTTTGCTTTTTTTCCTGGCAGACTTAAACAATTGGTACTGTGCGTCCCTTGTGATATCACAGGAACTGTGGCACAAGGATATAACACACAGCAGATGAGGGAGTGCTGCCAGGCCTTCAGGGCAGCCTTTACATTGCAAAGAAGGGACTGAAAAGCCAGTGGATGGGGTTTAGTGGGTTAGACATGATGGATCAGCACCCAGAGCATTTCTACATGCTGCATTTACTTCTTCCCCGACTGAGCCTCTGCCACTGTCTCCCAGTGTCGCTGGTCACATCCAACTCTTCTGACTTGCAAGTTCTGCCATATAGGAAAGGGCTTTGGAGAGGGAAAACCCTTCGGTGTTCAGCCCCAGTGCTCTCTGGTTCCTCCCTCAATTTACAGATATTGAACCAAAGCAGCAGGCAACAGCTTCTGCTTGGAACCCCCTGATGGAGCTAAGCACTGCCAGCCCCAGTGTCAGCAAACCCCATCTCAGTTCAGCCAGAAGAGTCAAACCAGACAGTCGCCAGCTATCGATGCCAGTAATTCTCAGGTCATGGATCAGCTTTGCATTTTGCAAGGTACCTGAAACAGGCGCTGCAGTGCCTTATTCAGAAAGAAACTGGCCAGGCCAAATCATTTGGTGCTTCTTGAGATTCTGCCTTCTATTTTTAGGGATTGCTTTTTTGTCTCAGTGCAGAGTGATGCCTGCCAGCCCCAGCAGCTGTGAGGGATGCTGCCAGTGAATTTCTGATCCTATCAACACTGCAGCCGTACAAACAAGATGGAGTGCTTATTCTCAAGAAACAGCAAATGTACCTGACCTGGCCTCAGCACAGGGAAAGCTCTTTACCCTACTTAAAGTAGAACTGCAATGTTGAGTGTTCCTCCCCTCACCCAGGTATGCCAAAAAATTGCCCTGACACCGCCCCCCCCCCCCCTCTTCCCCCCTCCCCCCAAACCCCTTGGTTCACTCCAGGTCTCCTCCAGGAAGGCTGCAATGCTGCTAAGTTCTGCAAGCTGCCACCACACGCCACGGAAGCCGGAGCTGTTGGGGAACAGAAGGAGAGGGAGTAAGGCTGGACTGAAGATGTTCCCCAGAGACATAGGCTGCAGGAGTGGGAAGCATGCAGACTGCAGGAGGAGGAGCAGGAGTAAGTGCTGGTGGACATGTCCTGGTGAGAAGGCAAACCCAGCAGGGCTGGTGCTGACCCCGAGCTCTGCTTCCTCCCCTTCCCTTTCTTTTCCCAGTCTCTTCCCAGCTGCATACTGTTGAGACACAAGGGCAGAGGAGGGGCAGTTCTTTTTCCTACACCACCCAGAACAAGTGCACACAAACATCAGATGAAACTTATTTGGGAAACATGATATAATCAGGACACAATTCAGGTGTTTAAGCTCAGGTGTTCAGTTCCACAAGAGATGCCATCAGGCATCCAAAGCTCTGCAAGGTGTGAGAGATGTAACTCGGGACTTACAGAAGACCTTCTCTTCTGGGAATGGCAGTGGGAGGCTGGAGAGATTCCAGGGGCAGCTCCGGTGGGACCAGGCACTACTGATGGGCATCTAAACTGGCCCCCAGGAGCAAACCCCCACTACAGGGCTACATTCACTTCAAGGCAGATGATAGTAATGGCCATAGAGGTAAATTTCCATTTCTGGATTTCTGGGAAAACGGGAGTTTTCACCATCTCTCAACCCCTTGCTGGGCCACAGGAGTTCTCTGGGCACTGAGTAAATGCAACTGAAGACATTTCAGGTGAGTGAGCAGCTTGTTCAGGTGGCTCTGCAAAGTCCTGCAGCTAGCAGCACCTCTACCAGCTCTGCATTGCTCAGAGAGGCTCAGGCTGTATCCCAGCAGGGCCTAGATCATCTCACACCGGTAACAAAGTATGCATAGAAAACACACAGATCATGAGAGAGAGACAGGAGCCTTGCAGTGGTGGGGCAGTGTAGACAGAGACATCCTCCTCCCCAAAGCATCCAGGCGTGGAGGCAATGGCGTGCAGGCCAGAAAGAAGCAATGGGAGCCCAGGCCTGCTGGGGATGTGATAGGAAGCACAGGCTGAGCTCAGGACACCAGCCCAACCCTCCCACCCAGCAGTGCTGCCTGGAGGGCTCCCTGGGTTGGGCAGCAGTGGAGTAAGTGGGGAGGAGAGGTGGCCTTCTTCAGGGACTGTTTGTTTCTCAGTCTGTGGACACAGGGTTGAACAGGACAGCCTCATGTTATGACCATGGCAGAGGGGTGTTGGGAGCTATGGCCAAATAACCCCTGGATGGAGCTGGACATAATTTGGGCAGTAAGGGAGGGCACACGTACCAGCAACTGCTCTAAGTGCTGTCGGTCTCAGGCTGGCTGGCTGTTTCAGGCCTGCAGGAAGGGAACAGAATAAAAACATGCAGGCAGTTACTGAGTGGAAGACAATTGCATCCTGAAGCTGAAGCAGAAACAAAACAGCAGCATCACCCTTGCAGAGAGAACACTCTGTAGGGCAGAGCAGTGGTCTTCAGCCCAGCAATTGCAGGTGGGACATACTGATGTTCCTCATGGTCTAAGGATATGGCAGCCCAGATCATGAGGAGCAAAGTGAGAACCTGCTGGTAGCGTCCCACTGCTTGGCTGGAGAAGTGCTCTGCCCTGACTGCCATACTGGGGGGGAAGGGAAGAGGAGAGCCAGCCCCACCGGGCTGCTCTTTGCCTGTTTGGTTGCAGAGCTCTCTGTACACTGAGAGCTCCAGCTTATTTGCACACATGTAAAACCCAAATGGCATCAATGTCCCAAGCTGGACTTAACACCAGAATGAATTAAGACCAGGGATGAACTGTGACAGAGTGCAGATGAGCAAACAAGCAGCCACAGCAGATCAGATTGTCAAAGGCCCTTCCAACATGCAGGGGCCTGCTGCCCACTCTTGGAGAACATTTCAGCTATGAAAGCTGAGGTTCTTTGTCCAGGTATTGGCAAAGGTGGTCAAAACACACACAGAACCCTTGGCGGGAGAAGTTCTTGCTTTCAGCAGCCCTGGCAGAAAGGGATGTCCTCTTCCCAGCTTGCTGCCTCCTGGGAGATGTGCACTCTGAACGTGCACCCTTTCTACAGTGGGCAGGGAGGCACCAAGAGCCCTCTCCACTCTTCCCACCTTCCTCTGAGCTGACATCACACTGGTGCAGCTGACAAGGAAAGGGCTCTAATTATAAACTGGCAGATACTTGGCGTGCCTGAGGAAGGTTACTTCAGCTGTCAAGATAACCTGATGCTCAGGGACTCTGTGTCAGCTCTAAATTGCCCTGACAGAGGATTTGGGGTGGCTTAACTTGCAGAGCCGAAACAAGGTTAAACTATATCATTACACATGCATACTATACACACATGCTGTATATGATACGATGTACTGCATACAGCTAGTGCATCACACACATTGCTGTGAGGGAGATCCTAACACTAAGCGTGCATATGTAAACCACCTTCGACTGCGTTTAGTTCATGAAACCTGCACAGATGATTTACGTGCGCTAAAGCAGGTGGAACTGAGCAAGGATGCTCTAGAGGAACGCATATGAACATATCTCTGTGTGCACATGCATTCATCTGTGCACCGTGCACTACATCAGACAAAAGCACTACGACGGAGTGTGGCTGTGCAAAGCCAAGCTCCCCCAAGCTGTGGATTACAGAAGTGTACTCTGAGTGCGACTAAGTGTTGTCCAATGAAACAGCAAAGAGAAAGAATCCCAAGCAGGTGCTTTTTGGTGGCTGGACGGCACAAGATAGTCACACTCTTCTCTTGTTTGCACAAGCCCTATGCACCCATTGCTCTCCTACTTCTCCAAAAGTGGCCAGGGAACTGGACAGACAGCTGCCTGGCTGTGAGAGCACACCTGGGGCTTCCATAGCTGCTATTTCTCCCTTTCCATTTAGGTCATGGAAGACTTTGGGCTGAGCCTGCTCTCAGTCTCCTCAGCTCCAGTCCGTCAGCATGGCAGGCTGTGAGGGATGAGCAGTGGCTCTGCCACAGGAATGTACCCAGAGCACAACTCCCAGCATGTCTGCACAGTGAAGGAGGACATTCTCAGAGAAGACAGGCCAAGCTGCAGTGCCATGCACGGCCATTGCAGCCCAGCAGGTTGCTGGCTGTACACCAGCTGCCATCAGGGGCTCAGCTGCCACCCAGAGGCATTGCACTGAGAAAGACCCCTCCATTTCCACTGCTTTCCCCAGACAGGAGACAGGGCGGATGATAGAAACCCTTGTTGACATGTCAAGCCATTGAGATCGCTCATGAAAACCTTTCTTCACTGGCCTACACTGAGGAAGAAAATGGTGCCGCATGCTCTTCAGTTCTCCTCCTGTGTGGCCCGAGCTCCTGCTACACATTGAAGGAGAAGTACCCCATGACTATTTTGTATTGCTCCACATCCCCCATCCTTGCAACATCACCCTTCTCTCGCCCACTCCTGCGGCCGCTCTCACCTCCTGCAGCAGCCCCCTGCCCCAGGGCCACCAACACCACCAGGAGGTGCCAGCAACTCTCCTCTCACACCAACCCCTTAAAGACATGGCTTAGCAGAAACGGAGCCCAGAAGAGCAAGAAAATAAAGGAAGGAGGTTGCAAGGAGAGCTGCAGCCAAAACAAGGGTGCCCACGGAGAACTGTCTTTACCGGTGACCCTCACGGTATCTCCTGGAAGCAGTCGGGTGCTGTCTTCTCCTCACATAGAGATCTGTGTCTACCGTCTCCTGAACCGCTTGTTCTGGAAGCAGGACAAAGAAAGATACAGCTCTGTTGATAAGCTCCTTGCAGTCGTAAGCAGGCCCTGCAGGAGTTTGTGTGGCAATAGCTGCTGGTGGGGCTAAGGAGGTTAGGAATGGCTGCCCCAAGTGCTGCATCCCATGTAAATGCTGTACTGACCCCCTCTCCTTAGCTGAAAATACCTCTATCCTCTCCAGCTTGATTAAGATTTTCCAGTGGGGTGGTATGTTTGGAAACCCAGCACACTGACCTCCTGAAATCAACCACTGCACAGCACAGGAGACAACACTCAGTGCACTCTCCAAGAACCAGGAGGGATTTCTGCAGCCAGGATTTACCCAGCCCCATATGGCCAGAACTCAGGAGTCACTGGCTTCCAGCATGCAGAGAAACGGTCACCAAATGGCTTCATGGCCACGCCATTGGCCTCCCTTCTCCTCCATGCTAGCTGAAGTGATGAGTGCTGCACACCCTCCTCCAGTACCTGAAGCTGTCTTTCCTGCTTTCCTAAGAAGTGCCTCACCTGCTCTGTTTCCCACATCAGTTCAGGCAGCATAGGAAAGCACAGAACAGAGCAGCCAGAAATGGGTCCCTTTTTGGAGAGCTGCCATCAGTGAGTCACTGTTCAGTCTCTTCCTTGCACACTGGTTGAACTGAAACTCTGTGCTTGTGCTTTGTGTTGCACACATACTTCACCACTGTCAAATGGTGCACGCAGTGATTATGTTAAATGTGTGTGCAGTTAGCTTTAGTCTGCGTATAAATAAGCTGAGGTTTCCAAACACAAATCTGTAGGTTTACAGAATGAGGAAGGAAGTGGGTGAAGCCACTTTACCTGTCTGTGATAAAGCAGAGGAAATTAAAATTATGAATGTTTCCTTCCCTGAAATACACACAATACTAAACTGCTAGAGAGCTAGTCAAGCACATGGCCCAGCCGGTTTGAGATCTGGTTTTGCAGTAAGCCTTTGGTGAGTGGCTCCTTGGGACACAAAGATCCCTTAGAGATGCTGCAAACCAAAGGCAGGCATTCACAAGGTTGTTCCTGATAGGACTATTGTAAAAGTATTTAAATGGTTGGATAGGCAGTGCTGGTATTCACGAGTGACTGCATCTATCTGGAACATACCCACATAGATGTGATGCCAAGTGCAGGGGTCCAGTGGGAATCACCTGCTGTGTTTTCCCACTAATGCTAAAGAGGGAATGACCAAACCCAGGGGGAGGTAAGAGAGGCAAAAGGAGGTTTGGAGGTGAAAAAGGTTTAAATATTTTCCTTGTAAGAACAGCGTCTGCACTAAGATTATCCTGTTACTGATAACTGTACTTTCAGCAACAGAAGATTTCTTCTAAAACAAAACATGGATTTAATTATTTCATGATGTTCAAAAAAATATTTGCTATAGTTGTGGATAATAGTAACAAACCATCTAAAGCTTTCAGAAGCTGCCACCAGAAGTAGTTGTCAACTACATATTTTTGAGGGCTGGTTGGAAACTCACTGCTGGTGGAGGGCCTGGGATAAGCACAAACCCCACATGGTCCTCATCCTGGCAAAGCCCTCCTTCATTTGACCAGCCCTGCAAACTGAAGACCCAACTTGTGGTCTCACCACTTCCATGTGAAGGAAGGGTTGGTTTGTAAGGGGACAAGATAAACTTTGGTCTGGAATTCAACCCCCCGTGCCTAGCAGATAATGCACAGCACTCACAGCTGGACTCTGAGCACTACCTAGGAAGGGACCTCAACAGTTGGCTGGAAGTACAGATGTTCATGCATGAGAGGGCAAAGCCAGGAGAGTTTCACCTCATCACTTCTTGAAGTGGCAAAAGCACAATTTCAGAGTTTGGCCCAACTCACCAATCTCTTCCACAATATTCTCAGTGCTTCCAGGAGGAGTGGTTCTCCCCTGTTCAGAAACAAAACAAAACAAACAAAAAAGAATAACAACCTCAGGTGGGTGCCTCCTCAACCTGTCCCTTTGCTCTGAGAGAGGAGCAGGAAGCCCTGGGGCTTTCCACCATTGCTATGATTAAGACCATGAGCACCATGGAAGTAGAGCTGGAGCCCTCCTGCTCTCAGCTGCCTTCAGCTGCTCCACCCAGCAAAGTGGTCTCCATCCCATCCAGCGCAAGTCCTTCAGTTATGCTGCTGTGCAACCACCTCAAGAGCTGAGTCCTTCTCAGGACATTTTTCCTTAGAAAAGCAACATTCAGAGAACTGGAAATTGCACTGCATGCTCCAGAGCTTGGATGAAAGAGCAAAGAGCAGCCGCTGCTCATCCTTCCGAAAGACACCGCTGGCGTGACTGACATGCAGACGGAGAAACGACGACGAACAAACTCAGCAACCGCAGCGTATAGTGAACGAGGAAAAGAAGTGAGGTGAAACGGTTTCTCAGTGGAAACACTGACATGGATGCCCAGGTGCTGAGCATCTGGGGCTTTGTTGTTTGGGATAATAAAGGAAACAGTTCCACTGACTTCGAAACATCAGAACAAAGAATCCCTTCCTTTACCAACATGAGGAGAAAAGAACAAAAAACTCTAATTTGCTTTATTCTAAATGCAAGTATCGTTTTGGGTCCTCTACGTGTCAGCCACATGCTGCTGCCATCTTCAGTGCCCTCTGCCGTGGCTCCTCTCATTGCACTGCAGCCCTGCTGCTCCTCCCTGCAGCAGCTCGGGCTCATCCTCAGGCACAGAGCGTCTGAGTGCAGAGCAGAAATCACCTTTAAACCAACCCCACAATACCTCCTGGGCTCATGAGCATGCCTTGCACATTCTGTGCTCATCCTGCTTATGGCAGCTTGTAAATGAATGTGACTTGAGGTAGAGGGATGCACTGGAGCAAGAGAGGCACAAGCGAGCAGGGCTGCAGCCAGCTCCCACGCTTTGCCCTCTCTGAGCAAATAGCACTGAGCGCAGACAGCCCCACGCTGCCACGGAAACTGCTGCAGCTACAAACCAGACACTGCAATACAAGTGAAGCTCTCACACGAGTATTTAACATTAGGATGTGTTAGATTGTTTTCCTAGAGCCTGTGGATTACAGCGGATCAGCTGTGAGCCCAGCGCCTGCCCGCTGATGCTGTGAACAGCGGGTTTGCATTTTGGGTCAGCTCACAGGCGGGCGCCCTTCGGGGTCACTTCTCATATGCTTGTAAAATAAATCTCTGCACTCTGCTTCTAAATCTGCTTCTCTTGCCTCCAAGCACAGCAGTGGCTTACTAAGTTTCCCTGCAGGGAGCTGGTGGAAGGATTCACGTTCCTTACTCGCACGGCAGGTGCAAGCTGCTGATCAGGATCCGATCTTTAGGCTGAAAAGACTCTTGTTGGGTGCACAGACAGATTGCTGCTGCTCGGGCTTTTCATTGAGTGCTGTCTGCCCTCCAGAGGTCTGTTTTTATTTTGTTGCTCATGCTGTAGCAGCTTTTAACAGCCCCCAAAGGCCATCTGAGCAACCCAGGGAAAGGGCAGACCACCAGGGCTTCACCACCACCCTGTGGCATGCCAAACCTGGTAACTTCCCAACAGGTCAGTGCTGAGCTGTGGGAGGGAGCTGCTGAACAAAGGAATGGAAAAGTACAGGAGAGATGGGAGAGGCAAACCCAGCTATCTCCCCCAGACTGTGCTCCAGAAGCCTTCCTTCTGGCAAAGCTGTGCTGTGACATTAACTTGACCTATCTGGTTTAAAGACGGCCAGTGGCTCCTGCTGTTGGTTGGGATATCTGAACGGGTCACGCTGGCAGGGCCCAGCATTCCTGCGGGGGCCTGACTGTAACTCAATGCTGTGCTGGCCAGGGTGCCCATACACCAGAATCCTGCCTGGAGGAGCAGGACCCCCACACCACCAGGAGGAGGGGGCAGGTGGGAGCTGAGGGCGAAGAGGATGCTGGGAAAAGAATGGGTTTCAAACAAGAGGCAGCTTTCAAGAACCATGGGTTTTCCAGCCTCTCCATAAAGTGTTGCTGACACGGCCTCACAGAAACACCAGGATGCCTGGAGTGTCCACAGCCTGAGAGCAGAGCTTGAAGAGCAGGAGGAGAGCCGACAAGATGCTGCTGTAGGACTCAAAACTGACAGCTCCCCTGGGCACAAACAGTTTATAGGGAAACCACAGCAACTCCTCCTGCCAAGCAATTACACACAGGATTAGCGCTTCCCTCGCACCCGACACGGTGTTACGTGGTTATGGCTGCCCCAGATCTCAGCAGCTTGTGCTTCCTAAATCCCAAAGGGCATCTGATGCAGAGCAGACATTACAGAGTCAAGCTCAGGCCTGTCAAGGAACTGCCATACACAGATGTGCCAGTGCCACATGCAAGCAGAGATTTTGCTCCACCCTTCATCAGAGTCACTACAAGAGATCAAACGACCACATCTGGACACACTACAATTGGCTGGGCCAAAGCATACACTGGTGGCAAAGCAAAAATAGCTTAAATCACCTTAAAAGTGATTTAAGCCAACATAAAAATCTTCACACTTGAGTGAGCTAACAGTAGGCGCATGATAGATAGTTTTGGGGAGTTTTATTCAAACCCACAGAGTGTTTTACCACGTTTTGGCAGTTCCCCTCACTGAGTTCTTCCAGGTCACTCCCCACTGCTCCTCTGTCACCACTCTGACTTGCCCTCTCCCCACCCCATGGGTTCTCTGGGCTCAGTGGCTCCCTACCCAGCTGTCCACTACTGAGTTGTCCATCAGCCCTCTTTGTTCACTCTGGGGAAGCTCAGTGAGTTACTCCTGAGCTGCTTGAATTCATCTTGACTTTTCACTTCCAGCCCTGATGAAACCACTTCTGATAGTCCACAAATCCAAAAATCCTGGTGCACAGACCTCGGTCCCATTTGGCTTTCTATCCCCAAACACCACCCCGTTCATTCTTCCTCATTCTCTTTTACATTTCCTGCTCACATGCTTTTCCAGTTTACTGTCGTATTCTATTCTTCAAAGCCCTCTAGCCCACTCCGTGCTGACATCACCATCAGTTCTTCTCTTCCAGGTTCTGCTCGAAGCTGCAATCACCTCAGTTCTCAAGTTGCTCTCATCTGCCCTGTGTGAAATCAAAACCTTTTTTAATATTTCCACCCATTTCCTTAATATCAATGTTTTATCCTGGTGTCTCTGCCATCTCTTGGATGGCACATCACCTTTGCCAAACTTGATGTGCCATAGACATACTCTGTCTTTTCTTATGAAGACCCTTCATTGCATCCTTTCTGTCTTAATCGCTTTAGACTGCCTCCATAGCCCTGGAGTACTGGCAGCTTTTGTCTTTGTCACTGCATGCAAGCTTTCATGATTCCTGGTCATTCCCCTTCAACATCTCATGGTTAGCATGCTAAAAGGCATAGATAAGCCATTATACTTTCTCCTCTTGCAGCTCCATACTGCCCTTTCCTTACAGCTTTCTTATTGATGGGTGGATAGACTTCATTTTCAGAAGACAGGCTAAGGCTGTGTCTCCTGGGAGCATAATGGGCTCTCCAACCTACCTCCCATGCATTCAAAGGCTTTGAAGGTGAGCAACCTGTGCTGTATGCTTGGCCATGGCCCCAAGAAGCCCATCAGAGTTTATCTGAAGAACATACTGTTCCCTGGGTGAGGCTGGCCTTGAGGGCTGCCTCCAAGTGTTCTGCTGGATAACGCCTAAAATAAGACTTATCCAACTGAAGTGGAGGAGTGAGGCACAGAACCCAGAACTGCTGAGCCCTGACCATAATTCTGACGTACTCACTTAGGACTAGGAATCTAAAAAGAGTTTGAGATTAATTATCATTACCTCACCGCCAGCTCCTAAATCCCAGGTCAGTCCCAACTGATCCATCCCAAGTAAGTGGTATCTTTGTCCCACAAGCAGAAGGAAGTCTTTATCCTGTCTAGGAAACTACTTTTGGGCTTACAGTGGTTTCTCAAAGAGCTTAACTCCACTTGGCTCCGTGTCTTGCTGTAGGTCCGTGTGCTCCTTCAGAGCCCTCTGTAACACACCAGCATTTCTCACAAAGCCCTTCAGCTGTCCCCGACCCGAGGACTGACATGCGGTTGACTGTAAATCTGTCATTACACGTTCTGGTATCATTGCTCATTTCTGCGATTCGGATAGCTAGCAACCATGTTGGATTCCCTTCTGATGACCAGAAGACCTTGAGACCTGATTTATCAGAAGTGATGCAGGCTGGAACAAATGGCGCTGTTCGTTTATCTGAGCTAACTTTGTGTGTTTGCTAGGGCTGGAGGAGCTCAGTCCTCCTGGGCAGGCTGCAAAGGCTGAATGCCCAGCACTGCTGCTGTGCCCTGCCTCCCTTTGGTCTGCTTATCACAGTTTGTGAGGGATGATGGACATCGAATCACAGTCATGTCCAAACCGAAGACATGACATACACAGGGTAACAAGATGATGGTGGTTGTTGTTTTAATTAATCCTATGTAGATGTCCATCCTTCTGGTTCTTGCAGTCAGGATTGAAAGTGTTTGAGATCCTGTCATGGCCCCAGCTTCTACAAATGCATTTCGTTCTATTAGAAGTCCGTACATTTGATTGCCATGCTGTTGCTTGGCAGAAATTCACAGCTGTGCTCTGAGTGCTGCCCTTTGCTGTAAATCTGATGCTTGGCAATTCTGCCAGCTCACCCACATTTTTGCAAGGAAACAGAGCTAACACACCGTCACCCACAGCTCACTGTCCTGTGTCCTTCAGGTTGCAGAACCTTTGCCTTATTCTCTCCATCTGGCTCACTCCCAGACACATTTGAGATGTAGTTTAACATTGTCTGAGTTTACACTGGACTGGACAAAGATCAACACTATCCAAGCACACAATCCCATGCAGGCATGGCATGGACAGCAGCAGCTCATGCCAGCACTCCAGCAGGTACCAAATTGAGAGGAGATGTGTTTACTGATATGTGTTTGTTTACTAACAACTGGGCTGGATAAAAAAAGGATGCCACAGAAGCCAAGTCAATAATTCAGGCCTCCACTTGAAGACTGCCTTCTGTCCACATGCAGTTCCCTGAGATATTCAGTCTGCTTCTGCACTGCCTTTAAACCACAGAACCACCACGACTCTGCCCAAATAACAGGCAGTTTGTTTTAAGACTAAAGTATAGATTTGCTCATTGGTTAATCTCTCTGGTAACTTATTTAACTGGGATTAAAGGAGGTGCATTCTCTCCAGGACACAAGGATATTCTGAAAACCCTGAGTTTAGTGGGAAGGCCCTCTCTCTTTTGCTGGCTCGTTGACCTCAGCAGTTAGGTACAGATATATGGGCCACTTTTGCTCCTGTAGTGAAAATCTGCGAAGCCCAGAAGAAAACAACTCTATAGCAGTGATCTGCAAATTGTAAAGCAATCTAAAATAATTGGTAAGGAGAACACTGAGCTAATTAGTGTGAGTGGAGTACTGCTCCAACAGAATTGCACTGCCTGTTTCCACCAGCAGCTCAGGCACACCTCCTACACGCTGCAGTGCCATGAAGGGGCCAGGACTCATCATGCAGCTTTGGCAGCCCATCTGATCTGAGGGGCCAATGCACAGAATGGGTCACCCTCTGAGGAGGCCTGTTTTTTCCCTTGTCTACAGAAGCAGTAATGGTCAATCAGCTCAGGCTTCAGGCATTTAACTTGTAGGCACCTAAGTCTGGGCTCAGGCATACAGACATACTCCTCCCTCTCAAATTAGAAAAGTTAAGGGTTTCCCTAAGTGCTCACAAGCATTGAGAGACTTTGGTACTTCTGAGCTGTGACGCTGCACTTTCAAATCTCGTTCTCTTTTACAATGGCAATACCACAGTTAGTCAGAGTGGTACAGGCTAGGGGTAAGGGAGCTGGGACATGGTTAACCACACCCTTCACCAAGGCTACATTAGGCATTGTATTTTTGCTCTTAACTTCAATGCTCCAAATTGTGCCTCAGGGCACTGAAATTAAATCTCTGAAGTTAAACAGTGTGAATACCCCTGAGGTCACTCCTGCTCACTTGAAGAGGCTGGCAGGGGTCCTGCTGCAGGCCTGGTGACACAGAGCACAGGACAGAGAACATTGTGATCAAGATTTCCCTTCACTTAAACAGACTCCTGGAGGACAAACTGACACGCCAACAGGATAAAGCCACACTGATTTTATTATTGGTATTAAGAGCTTGCTTGCTTATTTATGGTCATTTTCTGCTGCTGCTGCCTGATCTCACCACCTCACCTACCTGATCTCACCACTACCCCATTCAAACAGCCAAGAAAGGAAACATGCAAGGCTCTAACAAACATTCATTGGTTTTCTGCCAAATAATATCAACCCTTTCTAACCATTCCTCAAATAACCAAATTGCTTCTTGGGTCAGTCATGTATTCTCTTTCTTCTTATCTCACCCATCTGAATGAACATGCCATTAAAGGTGCCCCATCACAAATCATGATGGTGATACCAGATGATGACATTTGCAATACAGGCATCTTGCAGCTAATGCAAAGGCTGAAGTTTTCTTGCACAAAGTCCTCAAAACCTGGAGCAGAGCACTTAGAAATGTCCAGTCTGGATGGCCTCTCAAGAACAAAGTTCCATTTTGAGGAACATAAATTTCCATCCTATACCATTCTAATATCCTAATATTTGTCATCTTGTACCCCTCTGTTTACCTTCTTCAACAAGAATCTTACATCCACTACTAAAAATAGTAGTGGGGGGGTGTGCAAGATGACAATGTTGACTTATTCTTCAAATATCCTTCTACATCACCTCCCGAGCCTTCTACAGGCTAACAAACCACGAACAACTAAAGGAATGTTCTCCTTTTCAGTCTGTGTTAGTCTTTCTCTTGTAAGGCACAGAGCAGATCCACACACATCCACATTGCTGGTTGCTGGTTCACATTACCAGCTGCTGGGACATGCTGGATTCTTATGGAGCTTGTGGATCACATGAAGGTTTATGTCACAATTAATTTTTCAGCCAACTGGATGTTAAATCTTGTGCGCTGAAAAATCCTAATCTGCTAGACTACAAATATAGCTGTTACTTAAATGTCACCAGCTGCTGGGACAGCGAAAGGGATTCAAGAGAAGGAAATTCCATACCTGTAAACCTTATTACTGGTGATATGACTTGAAAGCTGCTGAACCTCTGGTCAGCTTGCTGGAATGTCCTCACTTTCTTAACAGCAAGGAAAAGCAGGGCAGAATTGTCTTCTCATGTTAAAAGAAAAGCTTAGAAGTTCATCGTGTTTCACGGTGAACCTCAAGTTCTGTGTACTACTTGGAATGTGTCTCTTTAAAAGTCAGGGCTGAAGCACAAGTGTGAAACATCTGCTTTCAGATATATATCCTGATACCATAGAACCACAGCATGGTTGGGTGGGAAGGGCCCTCCTAGCCCTGCCATGCGCTGTGCCTCCAGTTCAGGCTGCTCAGGGCTCATCTGTGGCCATAGGCACCACCAGGTATGGGGGCACCCACAGCTCTGGGCAGCAGTGCCAGTGCCTCACTGCCCTCTGGGTGAAGATTTCCTCCTCACATATCACCTCTTTAATTTTAAAGACATTCCGCCTTGTCCTATCACTGTCAGACCGTGTGAAAAGTTGGTCCCCATCTTTTTTATCAATCCCCTTTAAATACGTCCCTGTGCTGGAGCCGGAGCTGGATGCAATGCTGCAGGTGGAGGCTTACAAATTAGGGACAGCACTGGATTCATTTACCGACCGTGGGAGGCACTTCCAGCAGCAGCAGCACAGGTAGCACTGAACCTTTCGACTCATGTCAAACACAGCACACACAACCATGGGCACCTAGTCGGGCATCAGGTGTGCTCCTGGCAAAAGGATTCTGCCCTGTCCTAACAGGAACCTGTTCTCTACCAGCCACGATACCGCAGCTTGGCTGGCGATCCATTTTACCAGCAAGTAGAAGGCCCACACCTCTTTGCCATCTGTTACCATTCATTTTTCATTGCTTCTGAAAACAACCTGAAAATAACCCTGCTCTGATTCAGTTTGATGAAGCAGGAAGCCCTCAAAGCACATTCTTCTTACTCGATCTGCTTACTGCCCTGTCCCACCTTCACCCATCCCACCCTCCTCCGCTTTGCATCATTAATTCTAGATCCATTTGCTTGCTCCTGTTTTGGCTCCCAGGAGCAGACTGCTCAGTTTCCATGAGAACAGGGAGTCTCTGGAAATTGTTTTTAGTTCATTTAATGCAGTCATATGCAAAGCCAAATAGAAATCCATGAGAAAACAGGGGTTCCAGCTTACTGGACAAAGGCTTAGACGAGTGCAATGAAGGACAGAAACTCCTAGATCCTTTTGAGAATCTATTTACAAGACAGGAGAGCTTTCTCCAGTGGAAGACAGGATAACGGAAGGTGTCTGCACTGACACTGACCAACCATGACTTGATCAGAGACCGTTTAATAAGTCCAACACCTCTGAAGAATCTGCAAGGCCTCTTTCTGGCACCATTTCTGTTATTCTGAATCTCCACAGGTTTTCACCTGCATGCTTGCCTGGGCCTGGCCAGGTGGTGTTTTCTCTCTCCATCAAAGCAGGTTTTGTGCCACCTCCCTCCCACAGCAGCACCAGCTGCCTGCTTTCTCTTCAGGCAGGAAAGCAAGCAGAAATTCTGGATGTGACTGCTTAAGATGTGATTTCTGAAGGAGTTTTTGCTGCAAACCATCCTATCTCTGCTAGACAATACTGAGGATTTCATTTTCCAGACATCCTAATGTGGCACCTCCCACCAACATGCATTCACTTTGAAAGACATAGGAAATGCACAAAAGGAAAAGAATACTCCTCCTTCCCTGAGCAGGTCCTTCCTCAGCTCGGGGCTGAGGGAAAAGCCCTCATGTGTCCACAGGTGCCCAACTCTTGGATGGCACAGAAATGACACCTCCATCACACCGTGCACACAGGGAACCATGCTCATTCAAATAGTGCTCCAGAAACCATCCCAACGCACTCTGCATGACCTGTAATAAAAACTCTGCCTTTCTGGCACTAACACTGTTCCAAGCCATGCTGAAAAGCTTTCCATTGTACACCAGGAGGGAGAGAAACGGGCTTTCATTCTGGATGACTCACTAACAAGCACTTGTTCAGATTGGGGTCTTTCTCATTGCTCCCAATAAACAAGACGAGGAGCAACAAAAGATGATTTCTGTTGTTTTGCTTCTGCACAATCAGAGTTCATTTGGCGTAACGGAGTTTACAGTAAAGCTCTGAACTGTCAGAAGTCTGTCACAAAATTACACTTTCTTAGCAAGTGACAATTCATTGAGGTTAAACAGTGCCATGTTAAACCATACAGAAGCAGTGACCGCAGCATTTTCTCCCCAGTTTGTATTCTTCATACAGCAGTCTCTAATCATAGTGGGGCAAAAAAGGAAGCACAGATGTCATTTTGCAACAATCATTTTCATATGAAAAATCGTTGCTATTTTTGATCTGCAGTGGATCCAATGAAACTAATAGCGTTGACTTTAGTAAATGGAAGGTGCCAGTAAATAAATAACCACTGGAATTACTGCCTCCACTCGTGCATTCTGCACAGCAGTCTCACATTTCGTGTGTCTGCCTCTCCCCCTCCAACTGGATGCACTGATTCCTCCAAATAGCTCAGGCAGCTCTTGACGATGAAGGCATGATGGACTCTCAGAGTGCTGCCCCAGAAAGGCTGTTTACAGCAGCAACACTATGAAAAGAAACCTGTCTCTAGGTTCTTTGGCAAGCTGTGGTTGCCAACATCAAGGTCTGTCTCTCCTCTAAGGGGTCGGCTTCGTCCTGCAGTTTCCACCTGGGCCCAGAACGTGCTCACTGACACAGCAGGGTATTGGCACTGCAAGATACGTGTCTCAAGAATGAAGACCATAAACAGCTGCTAGCATAAAGTAACACAGCCTTGCATAGCTGCCATGCAACTCTGTCATCTCAAGGGCATAATCTGATGTATTGCAATGAGGATAACGATAAAAATATAAAGGCACGCATCTTGTTCCATTCCCTAAATAAGCGTCTTGGCCAAGCAAGAGAAGTTTGCAGGTTGCCAATAGTAACGCTCGTGTTTTCAGAGTACAATATGCGCCAGAAAAACTACCCAAGTATCTCTCATGGCTCAATAGCATGCGTTCACTCTGGGCACAGAGCTCCTGTACCCTACTGGGCTGTATCCCTGCCTGAGTAAACTGGCCAAGCACTGCTGCTGGTTGGAAAAGTGGAATATTTATACAGATGAAAATTTGCCTGATAATTTCTCAAAATAAGGAATGAAACCTCTTTCTGTTCACACAGGAGGGAATGCTGTTTACACACGTACACATACATGCATAGATACTAATGGCAACATTAACCTCTTAAACTTGCAACATATATACAGGTAACATCACACACAGTTTCCTCTCAAGGACTGCTCAGTGTTGCAGAAATACAGAAGTACTGTTACTCTTCAAAATAGTGAGGCTTTCCCCCCACATCTTCCCCATCCAAATTTATGGGCTGCGCATTTCCACAGGCTCAGCTCCCCAGGCAGGAGCTGGAGGTCTGCTGGGGCCTGAAGGTTTGGATAGGCCTCGTACCTGAACCCTTGTACGGCTTGCCAGATGAGAAGAGTAAGCTGCTTCCTTCCCTGAGTGCTCCACAGCTTCAGGCACAGCATCGGCGCTTTTGTGCTGGTGATGGTGGGATTTCTGATCGTGGTGGCCTTCCCTTTTCCTGGCATCTGTGTCAAAGAAGACGTGGGTTAACCTCTCCAGGTAGTGCTCCAGCTCCTCCTGGGTGTGCTCCAGTTGTTTGCCAACACTACTGGGAAAAAAGGAAGAGGATGGCGGAGGGCTTTTGCTTTCCATCTCTTTCTTAGCCTCCTCCACATGTGGGTTATGCTTCATTAGGAAAACCACGATGATAAACAAGATCAGGCACAGATACACAACCCAGACTTCTTCCATCTCGGTGGATAATGCTCGTCGATGTACTCAAAGGGAAGAAGACAGATGTGCCAAACACAGTAGGTGTGTCAGTATCCACGGGAAAGGACTGTTGCCAGTAATTAAAGCACTGCAGTAATGTAATGTCAGAGTTCAATTTTCTAAAGCAGTGTGGCTTGCAAACTTCCCTTCAGTTCCAAGTATGAAAGCAGCACAGTGGACGGCAAAAAAATAAAATAAAATAAAATTAAGCACAGAAAACAGAACAGTTTTGTCCTTGGGGTAAAATAACTTCAGCAGAAAGATGGAGGATCATCTGTCACAGCTCAGTTTGACCTTAAAATAGCAGTATTTCTCCTTGGTTTTGATAAGAAACTGCAGGTACAATGCTTACTACTCTTCAAAATCTTTTCTTCTTACATAGGGTTTGAACTCTTGTCTTGCTTGAAGTGGTATGGTTTTCTTTCTAATTCAAAGAGAAGATAAGGTAGGACTGGGTTTTTCCTCCCCTGCAGATCACAGATCGTTTTATCCTTCGGGTGTCTTCAGATGCTGACTCCACAGTGTACACCCAGCACTCCACAAACAAAACTGTCAGAAGGGAATATCGGTCGCTTGAGTTACAGATTCAGTGGGACCGGTTTTGTTGGGTGAGGGGCTCCCAGGCCTCGGGAGGTGGTTCCAGCTGCACTCAGCAGGGATCCCTTGGAGAGCCTTTGTAGGCTGCTCCGCAGGGGCTCTGCCCCCTGGCTGCTCAGTGCAGAGGACAGGCAGCCCAGGGACCAATAAATGCATTTCCACTGGCAGAGCCTGAAAGGGGATTGGAAGAACTCACAAACCAAAATGGACAACCAAAAGGGAAACAGGGACAAAAAGCTGCCAGGACAGGGCCAGCCTGTGAGGTGGGAGGGCAGCCACCAGCCATCAGCACCGCTCTCCCCTCAGAGTCAGGGTCTGTATGGAATGGGATTGCATTTCCTAACCTTTGCTAGGGGATCTTTTTACAGATGAGGCTGCCAAAGCCTAAAAGGATCAGGGATCACACCCAGCCTGCTGCTGTGCATTAACGCGCTTGGTCTCATTCGTTTGCCATAGAAACAACTACAAAATCCTTCACTTCATTCCCAGAACTGAGATCTTTGCTTTGCTAACATGAGAAAAAATACAGCAACTTGTCATCCTCTCACTCCAGAAGTTAATCCTCCACTCCTGCCGTTCCAAGACCAATGCTATTAGTCAGGTTCCACTCTAGAGGCAGTGTTGTACTCTGCAGACACTTTTTGCCTGGTTTTTAAGTTTTCCCCAGGGCCACAACCACACTGGAGGCTCTTGCGAGCAGTTTGCTGGTACAAGCCTGACCTGCAACTGCTGCACTACATTTAGGAGGCACCACCAAAGAGACACAGCGTTATGAAACCGCCCGCCCCTCTCACACTGATCTCAAGTGCATGGCACAAAGCTTAGGACAGGGGTACAGGGAGAGACAGGTAGGTCAGCACTAAGCTATATTTCCTACCAAAAATGAACACCTTCTCTTCTTCCCACTGCTTTACTTTGTAAATTCTGTAGAGCGATGTCTCCAGCAGCTACTAGAGCTAAGCCCTCAGCTAGGCCTGACACTGCTGCAGCAAGACATCACAAAATCCACAAACATCACTGAGAGGCTTCAGAAAGCAATGTCACAAAGGGAAAAACCATTTAAACATCATTATGACAGCACTATGACTTCTATGAAGAGGAACGGACTTACAGAACAGCAATAGCATTTCCTAACTTACTTACAGTAATACTGTTTATTTCCTTCAAAAGTAACGAAATGGTAATGCAGCAGAGATGCTTCAAACATTACAGAGCTGACCTGTGGAACTGACCAACCCTAACACTAAAACTACTAATGCAAATCCTAACCCTACCAAACCTAGCCCTGAACCTAGCCCTAACCCTAATTACACTAACTCTAACAACCCTAACCATAGAATGGCTCAGGGTGAAGGGAACCTTAAAGATCATCTAGTTCCACCCTCCTGCCATGGGCGGGGCTGACTACCACAAGATCACGTTGCCCCAGGCTCCATTCAAACTGGCCTTGAATGCCCACAGAAATGGGACATCCACACAGATGAGCACCACCATTGATGGTGCTTTCTGGGCATAACCCTTTGGGCATAATCCTAATCCTAATAAAATTAACACTAACCCAAACACTGCCACTAACCCCAGTACCCTAAACATAACCCTAAACAAGTTAACCCTAACCTTAAGCCTAACCCTAACCCCACTCTAATCCTAACCTTGATGCTAACAACCCTAACCATGACAAATCTAACTGTAAGCTCTAACACTAACCCTAATCTATCTCTATACCTAAACTCTAACCCTGACCCTAATAGCTCTGACCCAGGCCAAGCATGCCTCTGTACAGCCTGCTCTAATGGTTGGTGACCCTGCCCATGGTAGGGGGGTTGAAACGAGATGATCTTTGAGGTCCTTTTCAACCCAGGCCATTCTATGATTCTATGAATAAAGAAGCCCTGCCAAAGGAACGTGTGTTGGCTTTGCAAGTCAGCATTATGTGAAAACCTCTGAAAAACCGCAGCAGCCTCTCACCTATAAGAATGCTTTTTTTTACTTGGAGATAACACAACTGCATTAAGTCAGCTGAACATTCACCTCACCGGTATCTCTATCCTAACAGTGAATACCTAAAAGAAAAGACACTGAAGCAATTGTGCAAGAATGTCCTGGAATCCTCCCACAGCCTTCCAACAGCACGGGAATGTACCATGCCTCATCAGCTCTAGCTTCATCTGGAAAAAGAGAAAAACTATTTCCCAGGCATACTCTGCATAACCAGCTCGGTAAGGAAAGGACTGCAGTTCCAAGGTCATATACAGCATGCTGCTTAATCCAAGTAAATGGCATGAAAACATGTTTGAGAACAATGCAGCTTTCGTATGCTTAATCTGGGAAACAAAATGAATCCCAGTGACCCACAGGGTCAAAATACCTGCCGTACTTCCCAGCAAGCCACAAGGACCCGCAAACCTACTGGCTTCCAGATTGAAGCCCCCTCTCCGTACTTCTACTCACTGCATGTGCTGCTCATGGCCAGTGTTTCGCTATGCCTTGACATATTTAACATTATTTAACATGTTTTAAACAAACAAAAAATACCCTGGCAGATGCGACAGGCTGCATAGTAATAAAATCCATTTCTTTTTTCTGTAGGCAGCGTGAGGATTTTTTTTCGAGTCTTTCTCTGTAAACGCTTCCCACCACCTCTCAGTTGCTCTCAGTACACGCTGGAATCTGCCTACACTTCCATTTCTTGCTTCTCACGCAGGATGACTGACTGGACTATAAAAAGGAAGGAAAGCACTGCGCCCTGGGGCCACCTGATACCACGTTTCTTTTTAAAGGACTTCTGTTCCTTCAGCTTTTTTAGGCTGAGTGGGGAAGAACTGCATGAACACAGGGGATGGGCTGACCAGCTGAAGCAGTATGGAGACACAAGAGACATACATTCAACTGGTCAGAAAGCAAAGATTTAATACAAACCAAAAGCAAGAGAACCTTTGGGCTCTCGTGGTTCATTCCAAAGTTCGGCATTCAGTTGGGTTACCCTCTGAGTCGCTGCTGGTTGTGACTGGGATACTTGGGAGTAAACTGATTTCAGAAACACATATCTTTCCCTGCCTGGAAACAACTGCTTTAACATCCCTAGGTTGGAACAAATCAGCATTTGGCATTCTCTTCTAAGTGAACACCTGTCAATTAAACAGATGAAAGAGCAAGGATGACTCTCACTCATTTTCCTCCCAGATTCTGAACTTCTGTACTCTCCAGATGGCAGTGAATACACACACTGCCCTGTGCTTCCCTGACACCAGGAGCTGCACTCACGCAGTTGTCAGGTGGAACGGAAGCACTGACAGCCTTGCACTGCTCTCCCTCTTTCCCCTTTGCAGAAGCTGGATCACCTGCCAGGTTGGCAGGCCTGCTCTGCACCTCTAAAGGCACTCAAAGAGAATCCTTTCCTTAGGAAATAACAGAGATTCCTCGATGACATTTTGCCAGGAGCTCTGGCAGAGTTTTTAGCCACAGTTTTAATCCAGAAGACTGTCCTAGAAGAAATTAAAGCAAAACTCTTCTTGAGAAACTGTGAATCTGAACGCGCCTGCGTTAGGTGTGTCTGGTGACTCTGAAGGGCATCCTGCTGATCCTTGGCTTTCCTCACATGCTCCGGAGCGTTTCCTGATGACCCGGCACTTCTTGTTCTTCACTTCCACAATCTTGGCAGATTTTGCATCTTAAAAACGGGAGAAAATAACGGGAAGAGATTTTAGGCACTTCGTATGGCAAGCTCCCACACTGCAGAGCAGTAATAGGGAGGGAGTGAAGTTCTTTCCTCTTTAATTTCCCTCCTCTTTAATTTCCCCTTGCATGCAAAATTTTCCTACCTGATAGCATGAGCTTCAGCTGTTTGCACAGCTCCTCCTCCATCTTCTTCCTGTAGTCCCCAAATATGGTTCTCATGATTTGACGCTTCTTCACCAGCGGAGCCTTGTCACTGCGCAGCGTCTTGATGGCACGGAGAGCCTCCTCGACTGAGGGAGTACAAAGGAGGAACACCTCAGTTTAACATTCCCTGAACCCTCCAACAAGGGACATTTCTCATTTATTAGAATTACCCACCCTGCTTGGGAGTGGATTTCTGTGTCTTCAGGCCTATTTCCAGTTGTTCCACACACCAGTCCACCTCCTTCCGCAGCTGATCATCTGACTGCTGTGCAACATGGAACAGAGAGAGCGTGAGGAAATAAACCACCCAAAAGTTAGAGCAGCAGCTGCTACATGGGAAAAAAACAATCTGCATAAAGGCAGGCCTATCCAGAATTTCAGGTTCTGGAGATCACAGGCTTCAACACATCTTCCCTATTCCCTGAATTTCCACTAGATAAACTTAAAGCATCAGAGAAAAATTCTGTTTGCCTTTGTTTGATGGATTTAATATGTGGCTGCCACTCAGATGACACAGTGGAAAGCTATTCGGGACCTTTCATAAGAAAAACAAACTGTAAAATCGACTCATGGATGAGAGGAATGAGCATTCACACCACAGAACAAAAAGCTTTCCAAAAACCTGCCCAAAATCTAAGGTAAGCAATGGGCAAATTCAGAAGCTGAGCCTCAGTGTCTCAGCCCGAGTGCTTGCTCAACCAGAAATACATGAAGACGAAGCCCACAAAGATGGAAGGAAATGAGCCCTAACAAACAAAGCCAGCCAGTGGAAGGGAAAGGAAAAGAGCTGCATCTTATGGCTGAAACACAAAGTTCTCATGCTACCTCCTCCTTTTCCTTAGAGCAGTCTCCTTCCAATGAATGGGAGGGGATGTGCATCATCTTCAAATCTCCCTAACTCTGTTATTCAGCAGCGTTTACTGGTAGGGTTGCTGTTCAAGAGGCAGGTGAAAAAATAATACAACTTCAGTCCAGAATATCAAAAGCAACTTTTGTTTTTGTAATTTTATAGATCAGAATTGCTCAGCTGGCAGGGTTTATTAATAATAACTATAACAATGCTGTAAAGAAAAATAAAACGGAGACCTGGACCATAGCAGAACATCAGAAAGTGTCAGAATGTGTTCAGATCAGAAAATCTTAATGGTGTCTTCACGTAACTTGCAACTTCGTCTGAGCTTGGGCCTCCCTCACAGTAGGAACTTTCTTGGAAGTTCTCTTAGACTTTGCACTGCAATGTGCTATAGCCACAGTTATCACCACCTAGCAGCCTTTCTATTTGCATTATGTGAGTAATTCATCAGGCATTCATCAGTAATTCTGTGATCCTACCTGATAACGTGCAGATCAAGAGCACTTCAATACCTGCAGACACCAGCACGACACTGGCTGATGACAGTTTTTATTTATTTTAAATAAAATGTGGCACCCAGTTTCCCAGGATTAGTTATTACAAGTCTAAACACCAAATGTTTCAGCACAGGTCTGAAACAGAAGACGAAGGAACAGTGCATTTGCTTCCACTGATCAGGCTCTCAACAGGGAGCAAACAGCTGCTCCAAGTCAGCAGCAATCCCTGCCTTTCGTATTCATCTCATGCCAATACAGTAACTGCTCATCTATGCACTGACATTAAGTTTTTCTTTTAGTGAACATTTTAAATAATGGGGTCCCATCAATACTTGAATACCTGAGAGGTCTCATCCTGCTGAGCTGCATCTTTGTCCTTGCATCCATTAGTTTCCACCTTTGCCTTCCTCTTGATCTCAGTTTCTTCTACGTCCTTTTTACTGACAGATGCATTTTGTTTCTTCTTCTTTTTCTTCTTTTGCGTAGCTCCCTCTGATGCTGATTTCTCTATCACTGTGTTATCTCCAGGAGCAATCTCTGGCTTGGGGATCTTTAATGTGACATGGCTTTCATCCTCCTTGGGCACACTACCTGCAGTCTGAGCCAACTCAGCCTTCTTTGAGGCTGAAATCTGCAGCATACCCACTGATTCAGTAGGCAGTGCACTATCCAGCACTTCATGATCTGCTGTACCCTCCATGTGCTGGATGACTGACACCAGTGGGACCAGAGGACAGTCTTTTTGGGATGACAAAGTTGAAAGACAACTTGGTTTCTTGTCCAGAGGCAGCAAAGCTCCACTGCAGTTCTTTTGCTCTGTGGTTCTTACGTTGGTTTGTGTCTGCTCAGCACCACTGATACCAGGAACTGCTTCCAAATGTGCACCAGCTGCTTCTGGGTCTGCTACACAAAGCGTGAAATCAAACTGGATGCTGCTGTCAGATGATGTGAACCCCTCTGGTTTTGCCTCAGAAATGTGGTCCGAGGGCTCCCCGTATACCATACCTCCTGTACCCTGCTGGACTTCCACATCCACAGGTTTTGTGTCTAGAAAAAAAGAAAAAGAACATTTCTATTGTTATGCCTGTTTCCTACTACGGGGATGCCACTGCTGCTGCCACTCCCTCTGTAAAGCACTGCCAGAGAGGAGAACCAACCCAAAGCTCTAAGATGGGAAATTTACAGAAAAGAACCAAATCCCACCAATCCCCAAAGGGACTGCTCAACTCACCGGCTTCCTTCGTGCTCTTCCAGCTCTCTCAAGATGGTAACCCCCAAGCATGCAGCTCATCACTCCTTGCTGCTTTACAAAAGCAGTCTCACAAGAGCCCAGGACCTTAAGAACATGTTGTGTCTCTTCTGCTGCACTCAAGAAGACCGAGAGAAATGAGAAACAGGTTACAGTGGGCCCTAAAAAAACACACTATGAGACTCCAACAATTGAGCCTCTTCTGAATGTGTACTGTGTTTATACCACCTCTGATTAATTCATGAAGGGCGTTCAGGTGAAAGGAAGCTCCAAGTGCCTCTAGGAACTGAAATAATACCATTAAGCATCCTCAACAGAAAAAAACCCAACAAAATAACATCTTGATATCTTAGTATACATACATAAGAATCTTATAGAGCAGTAAATGTACTACTAAAAGCACTGAGGTTCCTGAGTGCTTAACAACCATTCCCCTGAAGGAACAGAGAAATCCAGGAGCAGAGCTTGGTGTCTATCCCTGGGAAAATGGGGAAAGAGCTGACTGAGTGAGTACACCCTAAAACACAGCACTCTTGCTCGAGGCTCACACAAACCAGCCAAATGAAGGGCACCTTGCAGACACACTGCAGATGTAATGCTGAAAAGTCCCATGTTATGAAAGGAGTAATGGCACTGCGTGTATGAGGCAGAGACACCTCAATGGGGCTGTGCCCACCCAAAAAAGTGGGATGTACCTTCACAGCACCTGGGTGTCAGCACCCTGAGCACACGTGCCTCCAGATAGCTGGCTGCAATCAATGACTGCTTGCCACTAAGAGCTATTACCAAACAAGAATTAGAAAAACCTTCAGGTGAAGCTCCCTTGTCCAGCTGTGAGGTGTTTTCACTGAAGATCTCATAGCTGGCCTGCCTAGCTATGCTGCAGCCACATGCATCATTGATCTGGACCACGACCCCAGTCCTGATGGGATCTGCCCCATCACGACAGATATCTATGGCAATGTGAGTCTAGACAGAGCCCAGCTATCTTCAGCAACACTGCTTCACTCTCCTCAATTAGGAACTGCACAAATGGGCCCCTTCCAGCCAGTCTCTCCCTGCTTTGTTGTTGTGTTCAGCTTCTAGAGGCCATTCCTGCTGCCCCATGGCACCAGGTTGGAGCACAAGGCACTGGGATAACCAAGCACCCTGATGCTCCAGCGTGGTGAGCGGGCATGTGTTAATTACTGCTATGTCCTGAGGTGCACCAGCAAACACCCTGCTAGGCATCTTACAAAGGGCAACCGTGCTTCTTCCCTAAATAAAAAGCATTAGCTGTTTGTAGAAGCTGGACACTTGCCTTCGTATGTTAACTTCCCCTGAAGAGAAGTCCTCCAAACTTAGACAATGAAGCCCAAGCCTCACAGAAGGAAACTTACTTTCTGATGTCGTACCTCTTCGAGACGACACAGAACCGAAGCCACGGGAAAACCAGCAAAGCAGCTCACGAACAGCCCTCAAAGTTCAGCGCAGAGCAGAACCACAAATCCCACATAACGCGAGAACAGGAAAGGGACGGGAGGAAAGAAAGAACGGATGGAAAGAAAGAACGGATCTGGAGACGCTTCGGGGGCAGTAAGGCTGGGATTTGGCTGCAGACGGTGCAAGAAGCAACGCGCCCGGCGCTGGGGCCGAGGTCCGCCCTGCAGCTCGCTGAGAACCTCCTGCTGAGCCCTCGGGGCCGGGCTGCGACTGCGTGCAGCGGTACGGCGGGCACACAGCGCGCGGGAACGAGCGAAGGGAAAACACACCTCGCCTCAGCAGGACGACAAGGCGGCCAGGCGCGGAAACGGGCCGCGGCGAGCCACGAGAGCCGGGAAAGCGCCTGAAATACAGACGGCCATCCCCCGCCGGGAGCCACGGGGAGCCCCTGAGCCTGGTCCTGCCCTGCCCGGCCCTGCCGAGCCGCTCAGCCGCCCCGCACCTCGGGCAGCAGCCGAGCCCGGCCCACCTCACCTGGCCCACCTCACCTGGCCGCCCCGCGCCGCGCCGCTGTCCGCCGCACAAAAGCGCCCCCGCGCCGCTCTTCCCCCGGCACTTCCGTTCCGCCCCGCACCTCCGTTCCGCCCCGCCCTCACCCCGCCGCCCGTCCGTTTAGATTTATTTTTATGACGCTCTTTATTCATGTTCCCCTCCGCGCACACACGGAACCCGGCAGCCGAGAGGCGCAGCGCTGCAGCGCGGTGCCCGGGGCCTTTCCCGCATGGCCCCGGGGCTGGGCGCGCAGCACGAGGCCCCGCCGAGCGGCCCAGAACGCCCAAGTGTCAGTAACGAGCTATCCAACCGCCCCGACAGGCCAGAATCCATCTGCAGCTCTCCGCATCAAGCCCCGAGCTGCCCATCCGGATACACCCCTAAAGCAAATGTTCCCTGCGGCCCGAGGGATGCACCCACGGCTGGAGGAGGCAGCGGCTGTTCTGGGCCTGCAGAACCCATCCAGGCAGCACGCAGAGCTGAGAGGAATGTTGCTTTCCAGGGCGTGACGGGATCCGTGTCTGCAGACAAAATCACATCCTGTGGGCTCAACTCCCATGTAGAGAAAAAGGCACAAAGGACCAGCAATGCCTCGTTTTCCTGGGTTTGATCTCTGCCCTGAGGATTCAGCCCACACTGGTTCACAGCAACATAATGGCCTCAGGTCAGACAGCTGCACCAGCCTCGCTCCAGAAGACACAGGAGGGTGGACCCGTGGGTCAGAATATGGTCCTCAGCTTCAGACGGACAGGAACCTTGCAATATGAAGTGCTGTGAGCTGAACCAGTGGCTGCTGCCATCCTGCCAGCTACAGCTGCCCAGGAGCAAGGGAGGATGGAAAGAGATGGACATGGCTTGAGTCTGCCCTGGGCACAGGCAGATCGTGTGTGCTGCATAACACAGTGGGACAGCTTCACACCACTGTGAGGTGGACATGTGAGCACCTCTATCTGGGGACTCCACACAGGACAGCTGTGCAGCCCTTCAGGTCTCTCCAGAGACTGTCAATCCCTCCTGACACAGATCTGCCTGCTCTCCCCACTCCACCAACTGAGCACCAACAAAGTCTTTGCAGGCATGGCTGTAACTGGAAGCAGTGGTTGCGCTGGAAAACACAGCTCTTTGGTATGAGGCTCCTTTAGGGGAGTTGCGGGAAGGAAGGAGAAAAAAAAATCAAGAAAAGTGAAGTGGGGTGGTTACCAACGCTGCTAATCACAGTGTCAGGGTGCCTTGGAGGGCATGGGGCAGCCCAATGTCACATGCCTAACACATTCCGTCTCCAGACTTCCTCACCCGCGATGTACGTGGCTTGTACATGCAGGCTGTCATCCAGCATCAGGAAATCTGCACCAGATAAGAGAGAGAGGAAACATCCATTAGAGGAACAAAGGAAGAGGAACTGGGGCAGCTGAAACAGGCTTAGAGGAGCTGGGCTCCAGTGCTGCCTCTGTGCAGAGGAATTTCTCCCCACTCCAGAAATGGGGCAGGACAGCACTGCAGAACAATCCTTGCTCTGCTCCACGCTCATCTGAAATGTGGGAGCCTCTCCAAATGGCTCATGAAGCATCACCAGTGCCCACAGGAGAAAACACCAAAGTCCAAAGCAAATCCCGGGCACAGAGAGGTTCCCCAGAGCCCCTGACGAAGCAGCAGACATAGCCTGCATTTGCAGCAGGCCCTACTTTGCTCCAGCATGCAGCAGCCCTCCCTTCCACCACTGTCACCATACCTGCATCAGAGTCATAATTCAGGGTCCCCTTTTTGTCTTCAATCCCCAAGAGCTGGGCCGGATGCAGAGATGCTGCCTCCAGAGCAGTCTCTACTGAGCACCCTTGGACAGAGGAGGAAGAGGCGTTAATGCAGCAAACAGCCCCATCAACAGAGCAGCCCCAGTCCCAAGCTAAGGCAATCAGTGGCACTGCAAGGGGCCTGCCTGACAACCAAACCCATGCCCAAGGCCCCAGTGTATTCTTCAGCACTGTCTTTATCCTGTCCTGCTACAGCAGGGCACTAATGCTGATCTGACTGCCACTCCCCTGAGCTACAAGGGCAGAAGGAGCTGGGAGGCCCAGGCACAGCTGGCTGGAGCACAGGAGGGCAAACAACTCTTCCAGGAGACAGTAAGAAGAGGAGAACTAATTACTTAGGGTATGGGGAAATCGTTCACCTTTAGGTCCTGTATGAGAAAAGAGCAGGACAGTTCAACCCTAATTAGTGTTGCAGGTTAAAATGAAGCATCCCTCTTAAAGGTGTTTGTCTCTGAGAACAAAGTCACTGATACCAGCCCTTCTCATGAGGGGACATCTCTGGCTGAGTGGACAGAACTGGAAAGAGCAACACATCTGTGCAGGGAGGAACAGCTTGTAGACAAGGCTCACCCACCTGTGGCTTCCAGGAAGTGTCGCACACACGTGTCCATGGTCGCCACGCTACCGCTCAGGGTCTTTGTGCCTGGGAAAGGAACAGGACAGCACTGAGCAGAACCCCAAAGGGGCAGAAATCCTGGGTCACTCGAGGAGCAAGTTGAAGGGCTCTCAGCCACTGCTGAGAAGTGACAGAAAGAGGTATGAGTGTTCGTGCTGGCAGTGAAGGAAGATGCATTAGGATGTCGTCCTGTAGCTCCCATTAAGACCAGCTGGACTGGTTGGAACTCTAGCTCACAGCACAGGCACCTGCTGCCAGAGACAGAGGGAGGGAATTGACAAAGGTATAGCCCTTCTCCAGAACATCCTCCCAGTCCTCAGCTGTTAGCAGATTAGGGAGCTTACTTAGCAGAAAGTGGTGATGTTCCACTAAAGACAACAGACAGTAAGTAGGTGTGGGATTTCTTTGTCCTTTCTGACCACACAATGATTTCTAGCATCCACCCTACTGGGCAAGGAATTCAAAGGTGTTATAGACAGCTAAAAGTGGTTGAATTCCTCCTCACACACAAGGTGTGCTGAGCTCTCCAGGAATGGGCACGAGGGGTAGCACCGTGATCAGCTCTTTTGCAAGAGGCACTTACCTGCAATGTACGTGTTCAGCCCGTCGATCTCCACCACCTGCTGGCCCAGTGTATGCCGACCTGGTGCCAGCCCCATGCCAGCAATAGCATCGGTCACCAGCACCATGCCTGAGGAATGCAAGGAAACAGGCTGCAGCAGCTTTGCAACTAACCCCACTGCAGCTCTGAGCTCTGCACCGTGCAGTGAGAGGTACCGACCCATCTCCAGCCACATCCAGCTGAGGCGACCAGCTGTGGATCAGGACTTCTTTCAGACAGCAAGACAGCACGCCACAACAGTTGTGGGAGATGGCACAGCATCTGTGATGCTGGTGACACCGTGTGGCATGGCCTACCTTTGGGGTGGGCTCGATGGGCGATACGCAGGGCAGCAGGGTTGGTGTGGATGCCATCAGAGATCATGCCATAGAAGACCCTCCGCCCAGCAGGAATCTTATCACTTGTCAGCAGCCCCACGATCCCGGGGTCACGATGGTGGAACTAACCGAAGTGGGAGAGGAAAAGATGATGGGTGTCACCAGAACGTGTAGGCTGAGACCCTTCCTGCCCAGGGATACAGCTGTCATCTCCAGCAAACAGTGGCTGGCAGCTGGGCACTTCATCCATTACCAAGTGCAACCAGGCAACCCCTCCCATTGCAAGAGACTGCTACAGCTTTGACTCTTTTAAATCAGGCAGTAGAAAATTGAAGCTAGAGGTTCTGTGCTGAAATCCTACTGCAAGGTCTGGTACAAAACAAGCTGATTATGCAAATCAGCATTTACAGGGAGCAAGAGAGAAAGCACTGAAAGCAAAGCCAGCAAAGGACAAATGAATGCCCTCGGCAACTCACCGGCAACATGGCATTGAAGAGGTGAGTGATGAAGGTAGCACCGTGCTGCACAGCCTCCTCAGCCTGGCAGAGATTAGCCACCGAGTGACCTGAGAACAGAGAGCACTGCATGATTTTTCCGCCCTCTCTGCATTTACTTTCCCAGAGGGACATCCAAGAGTAAAGGTGTTCCGCCATCAGGGCTCAGCTCTGAAGCCCCACCCTGGGTTTAGGTGAGACACCAGCCTCACTGCAGAGCTGGCTGACCACAACCACAGGGGGCTGGCAAGAGGTGATTCACCTCAACAGCCTCACTGTTCACAACAGTCACAAATGCTGCCTTGCTCCCAGAGGCGCTAGGGAGAGCTGCCTTCCAGCTGGGCTACAAGATCTAGGACACGCTTTTCTGCTGCCCTCAGATAATTCAAGGCTTTATACAGAGCGGTGTCAACGGAATATGGAGGCAGCAGGCAGTTTTCCAAGAAATGTTATGCTGATAAAATAAAATTTAGAAAGAAAGCGTTGTTTTCCCTAACACAGACAGCAGATCTTTTGCCTTTCCGTGATTGCCCTTACGTGACTATGAGACAAGAGACTTCTGCTGCACAAATACCCTTCTCAACTAAGGTTCAGTTTCAAGAAAAGGCAGTGGGGGGAGAGGTCTTCACCATTTTCAGTTGAATAACTGAGTTATCAAGACTCATCAGCAACCTTTGGAAAATGACATCTCCTGTCAAATAAGGCCTAAAGCAGCTGAACTTCAGAGTTTGAACCTTTCCATGTAGTCAGCCTGGAACTACATCTTTATTAAACTGAATGTTGAAAAAGGAAAGGCAGGTGCAGAAGGAAAGGCAGGCAGAAGGAAAGGACTGCTATTCTTTTTTGTGTTTCCCCAGCACCGGTGCTACCTTGAGCAAAACTGCAGGAGCCTTTCAACCAATCTGCTGTTTGTAGAAAGGGTGACATTTACAACATCAACTGTGTGTCATAAGTCTGTCACCCTCCTAAAGGCCAGGAAAGAGGTGGCAAAAGGAAATGCCCAGCCACACAGAGACACCATTAGAGATGCCACAGCTCCAGGCTGCCTGGCCCATGCTGCTCATTATTACTCAGACAGACCGAGCCTCCCCCCCAGCCCTTACCGAGTGAGACACAGATGCCTCGCTTGGTGAGTTCCCGGATCACCTCACTGCTCCCCTTTATCTCTGGGGCCAGGGTGACAATCCGGACACAGTCCAGGGACCCATAGGTAGCAAGCAAGTCCTGGAAGGCATTTTCCTCGAAGGTGCGGATGCAGTGCTCCGGGTGTGCCCCCTTCTTCTCCTTGCTGATGAATGGCCCTTCCAGGTGAGCTCCTGCTCAAACGGGAACAGAGTCATCTTCCTTCCTCTCCCAACCAAGGACCAAGAAACCGGCCACGTCCATCCTGCTCCAGCCAAGCTCTTGCCATTCTCCCACAGTAAAGCAGAGTTCAGGTAAAACAGCACTCAGTACAGCAAAAGATGCAGCAGTGGCCAACCCCACAGCCATTACTCTGTCGAACTCCATGGGGTTGATGGCAGAGTGCACAACAAAGGCCTGGGACAGGTTGAGGGAGACAGCAAGTCTGTGCCCACCTACATATCCCTCCCACCAAGTGAGCTTCAGCTCCCAACTACACTGTTCCTAGAAGTTTCTTTTTCCTTAAGAAGGCAAAAGATAAACATCCTCCAAAGAGGAAGTGAGAGGAAAAATCACTTACCCAGGATTCCAGCTCCATGAGCTCCACCGTTTCTTACACTGATCTGGGGAAGAACCTATAGAAAGGCGTTTGTCAGACACCTCACACACACAGTACTGCCAAAGCAACCCAAACCTTGGGCGTCCACAGAGCTGCACCACCAGGAAAGAAAAGCCAAACAGCTCACAAAGGAAAAGCAATCTGCAAGACCCACTGTGCAGGGCAGCTACCTGCTGGCCTGGGAAACACCGCTGCCTCAGTGGTCTAAAGCTTAAGGGCAAGAAATCTGGGACTGGAGTTCAGCTCCTTATAGCTACGGCTCTTCCATCATGGCAGCTGTCTCAGTCTCTGAAGATGAGGCTGCAGAACGAGCCTCAGCTTTCAGCTCTTTATCACCCTAAGGATGAGAGGTGGGGAAAGTCGCTCACCTGGTGGTACACAGACGGAGGGGATGTCACCAGGGTGGGACAGAAGGAGGTCACTCCATGGGAGAGTATTTTCTGACTGACCAGGTCAATCCCTGCTCCAAAGTCATCTGTAGCCAGGGAGAAGTCCACCCCAAAGCCTCCTGCGTGGTGAACAAAACAAAGGTGAAGCTGCAGCCTCTGCAGCAGCCAGGCCCGGAGCCCCCTCTCCAGCCGGGGCCCGGCGAGAGATTATTCCCAACCCCAAAGCACCGCGGAAGCATTTGGGGTGAGCAGAGCAAGCTTCCAGCTTCGCATGGCACAGACTGGAAGCAAAGGGCTCCTCCAGCACCCCTCCTGACCTCACCCAAAGCCAGCCAACGCCATCGGCTCCCCCTCCAGCGCAGGGGAAGGGGCCAACGCGCGCACCTTACCGTTGATCTGCACGTCGATGAAGCCCGGGGCGAGGATGCAGCCCTTGCAGTCCAGCTGGACGTCGGCAGAACCCTTCTCGTCGAAGAAGAGTTTCTCGGGGTTGAGGATCTTCCCCTCCCGCACCCACAGGTCCTCCCTGCGGGGAGGCCGCGCTCACACACCGCCCCGCACCCCGCAGCCCCGCGGCCGGGCCGGGCCGGACCCACTCACCGCTGCAGACGGCGGCCCCGCAGGATGCGGCAGTTGGTGAACCGCGCGATGGGAGCGTCCGACACGGATTTGTTGGACGGCATCGCGGGGCCGGGGGAACCGACCCGCAGCGGGGCGGCCCGAGGGCACGGCCCTGCGGAGCCGGCGGCCGGGCCGGACCCGGGCTCCTCCCCGCGGCTCCGAGCCCACGCTCAGACGGACGGCCGCGCAGCCAGAAGCGGAGCCCGGGAGTGCCGGCGGAGGGCGGCAGAGGGCAGGAGGCGGAGCGGGGCGGGGAGCAGCGCGTACCCCGCGGCGCCGCCGGGCCTCTCACGTGATCGCTCCGCCCGGCCACGTGACCGGCGCCTGTGCAACGCCATCTTGGGGAGGTCGCGGGGGGGAGGGGGGGAGTGAGAGCGCCGCCATCTTGAGGAGGTCACTGTATCTGCGAAGAGGGAGAGGACGGGGCCAGAGCCGCTCCTCCGCAGCCCGCGGTGGGCGGGGGTTGGAGTGCATGGTTTCCGACCGCGATGGTTCAGTGGTTCATTATCCGAGCTCCTGTGGGGGCTGGCGGGAGCGTACGCTGGCGCTTCCCCGCAGCGAGCAGCAGGGCTGGAGGAACAGATGCTCGTGAGAAGGTGTGCCGAGCTGCAGCAGGAGGGGACGTGTTCCAGAAAGCAGCCCATCCCACACGGCTCATGTCCGAGCAGCAGCAGCCCATCTCCTGCACGGACCGCGGCGGCCATCTCCTCGTTCCCCGACCCCCACGCAGCTCCTGCTGTCTCTATCTCTCTGATTCTGAATGTTTGGGCAGAGCCTTTATTTATTTACTTATTTATTTCTGTTGTGTTTGTGCTGATTCCACTTTGGATCCCCCTTGGTGGATCCTGGAGGATCGACCCCGAAGGACTCCAGGCTGAGCCAGCCCTGTCCACCTTCATCTTCACAGCATCGCCCAGACAAGGCCGCTGCAGCCCCCAGCCAGCCCCGACACGGCTCTGGGACCATCCTCGCTGCCACAGCTCCGTCAGCCCCCAGCACTGCTGAGGACTACAGTTAAATAGCTTGGAAATGTTACATTCAAGTACATCAGGCAAAGTTCAAAGGCCTGAGAGGTCGGAGGAGAGGGATTAGGGGTTCCTAATGGCTTTTAAGTCTGAATTTGTGAATAAGTAACTCTGGCTTGAATGGTTGCAGCGGACTCATTCCTCCCTGGGGAACGAGGAGTCTGCCTGCAGGAACTGCTCCGCTTTGTCCTCGTGCATTGCACACGCATGCTGCTCCACGTGGGGTTCCCCGCTCATGGTGAAGGGAAGCAGTGCTGCATCCCGCTCATGGTTATTTACTTCTTGACTGGTAACCCCATTCAAATGCAGGGCTGCTAGCTGCTGAAGGACCGGCCGATCCTCACCCCCAAGAGCCGGCAGAGAGTGTGCAAAGCGTTTACGTGCTGGGCACAACGCTACACCACAATCACTAACAAAATGAAATCATGATTGGCTCAGCAAAGTAGCCCCTCACTTCACCTTTCCACTCTCAGCTTCAGGGAAAGAAAGCTGTCACCCGGACATGTAAGTCATTGTTTCCTTTAAATGTTACTGCTAAGCTGACAGTGTTGCTGCAGGCAGGCTCCTCTGGTCATCTGACGAGTCTGCAGCAGCCTGGGAGAGAAGACAAAGCGTGTTCTGTGCTCTAACTGCCAGCCCCCAGCTGCCCTCACCAGCACACCATGCCACCAGTGGTCCTTCTGATGTCTGCAGTCTCTGTGGGCAGAAGGGAAATAAATCGTATCTGACCACCAGAACAGTAAAGGAAAGCGCTGTGCTTTGTTCTAATTAAAGCAGCATCCCCATCAGACTCCATATTTACTCCTTGATGTCTGCTTGCAAACACTTTCCCTTCCATTCTCTTTGCTCCACGTTGCTGCAGCAGAGTCCAACCAACACTCTGGCTCTCATGTTTATCTAGCTCGGTGTCCCACGGTGTTGCAGTCCATTACCTTGTCAAGGACTGTGTCTAAGCAGGGTGCTGATGTGAGCTCCTCTGATGAATCATGTTGAGAAAAGATAAATGATGTGAAATGTAATGGAAGTTAATTTAGAGGTCAGTGTTTAATACTGCACTTATTTCATAGGTCAGTGCTCATCTGCACAACAAAGCTACCTTTTAGTGTCAACAGGATGCCAGTAAATGCCACTGAAATGGAGAACGACATTAGTTTATCCCAAGAAAACTACACATGGTCTGGTTTGGGCACGTGAAGCTAGGAATGGCTTCAGGTGGGTTTTACTCACCATAGTTGAGTATTCACCCTCAGGGGCACCCAGCAGAATGTCAGCAAGAATGACTGTAGCTTTACTACAGGTAAAGAGACTCCAAACCCAGAAGATTAGAGAACGAACCCTAAAAACGTATCTCAGGCCTGCTTATTCAGGCCAAGAACTTTCTAAGGGGAGAAGCACCCTTCCAAACAGCTGAAATCAGATGTCAAAAGGCACACGCAGCACCCAAATGGCCTACAGCCAAACAGAATATTTTCACATGCATGTACATGCTGACAGACTTGTGACACTAGTTTTCCTTGGCAGTGGAAGAAACATCCAGGTAGTTAGTTACATGTGGTAACATCCACTATAAAAGGTCCTGCCACTCTGCCGACAGCTTCACCAACCCTTTGGCAACAAAGGGATGCAAAACATCTACAATGAAAGGCAGAAGTGAGACACTGAATCATAACTCTGGAAGACAGCCCTGACCTCCTCCTGTATTGCTGGATGAACAAACAGAACAGCCTGTTCCGAGCCAACAGGTATGGGAATCTGCCTCACTGATGCTCTAGGTGCATCACCCAGCCCAACTTTATGTCATCCATCTGCCCCACTTAAAGATTATCTCTTTAAGATGCTCTCCCTTTGTTTCTCAGAATTAAACCAACCCTGCCTTGCCTCGCCAAGAATTGCACACTCCTCTAATAACCGTGTGCTCTTTCTCTCCACTGCCCCAGTAACAGGCTGAGGGAATCACAAGCTGTAGCTTCACTTGCTTTTCCCTTAGCAAATCATTTCTTTTTCAGGTCAAGTTATTTTTAACCTGGCTCAATTCCCAAATCAGATTCGCAGCCTTGCCACATGAAAAGCTGTAGCAGCACATTTGGGAGAAGCAGGGGAGCACTCACTACAGATGTGAGTACAGGTATCAGAGCAAGGAGGGTGTAGGCTAGCTCTGCTGCTAAAGAAACGCTTGTGGAGGTGCAGATTTGGCTTCTCATTTTTTCACATGTATTCCCAAAGAAGACTGGAAATTGCTGTAACGAACAGGGAGCAGAGATGCTGCTCGTATCTGTGAGCTGGAAACCCGGCTGACCCTGGAACTTCAGGGATTTCCTAAGATTAATCCCCAGCCTAACAGAGACAAAGCCATTAAAGCAAGGTGGTCATCCCATTACCCTGCCTCCTCAGAATGAAGCATGAACAGCTAAATCCACATCACTGACAAAAAATGAAGTGCCACCTCCATTTTGCTACCAAACTGCAGCAGAGCCTGCTCAGCATCACGCCAAAACCAGAGTAAGGCTGGAAATGGGATCCATTTCAAGGCCATACCCAGCTTTCTCCACATGTGTACACCTTTCTGCAGCTCTTCCTGCTTGGTTTGGGTTACACTATTCTGCTCAGAGTTGCTCACTTGCAACCCCCTGTAATGCATCAACCACAGGTATGCAGGGGAGAGGAAAAGGGGTTTCTCAGCGCAGGAATTACTTAGTTAATTTTCAGATGCTTTGAATTTCTAAAGCAGTCCTGCAAAGCAGACACTGACCAACCTTGGTGGGTTCTGCTTCTACAACACAGCATTCGATAATTGAAAAAATCACAGCCTTTGGAGGGAAGAAACAACAAAAAAGATGAAAGCTAACAAAGAGAAGGGTCAGCAAGCTCTTCCAACACATTGTCTATGCCGACAGCATCCGAGAGCAGGCATCCCTCACCCTCACCCAGCTCGAACTGACTGCTAATGGACATTATCCTCTGCTGCTGCTGCAGAGCCGTTCTGTTCTGTTCTCTCTGCAGGGCTGACTCACTCTGCAGTGCACGCAATCTGCCACATTACAGAGAACTATTTATGCACCAGGAGACGCCACCTCTTTTCAGTCAGGCACACCACGAGGCTGTCATTTCATGGTCTGGGGCTGCACTCAGATCTAGCAAAAAAACTGTTAGTAAACGAAGGAAAGGGACCGAAAGCACTGTGGTTCTCTCAGCACCTTGAATCACCTCAGAAATCTGATGACACAAAAGCATCACTGGAGGACTTGAAATGCAAGTTTTCACCTGGGAGTCACCAGTGAGGATCTAGAACATGGCTGTAACAGAAAACAGCTGAGACATTGGAGTTAGGTTGTTAATTTCAATCCTGGTGTATTTGCAGGCACTAATGCAAAGCGATTGTTCCCTATGCATAATAACCCTGTCTTTTGTTTCATACTGTTCTCATGATTTGCGTGGGTTTATAAACAACGAGGAAAGCTTGACATTCCAAGGCACAAATCAAGATGCTGCTGGCATTTTATCTGTATGTGGTTATGTAAGCATCCATCACGATTCTAAGCCTGGAAAACAACACTGTGGCACCGTGGTATATCGGGATCTGAATGAGTTCCACAGACCAGTGCCTTTAAATTGCTTTTCTTCTCCTACAGACAAGAGCTACTGCGAGTGTTGGTTGCTCCCAAACATGTCTGCTTATATTCTCCTCATCTGGCTAAAAGCAAGGCTGGCAGCACGTCCTCCTCAAAGAGATCACCAATGATTTCACCCAGCCGGGCCCTCCTCCTGCCACACAAGCACAGTGCATCTCCTCTTACTATGCTCTCCAGACAGCAAGAATCCCCTGCCACCTCTCCCAGCCATGTGCTCTGCCAGGCTCTTTGAAGAAGCACTCATTACAATCACTGCAAGGAGGGTTTCACACACTACAGTTTCCAGAAGTGTTCAGAACATCAGGGAACATGCAGCGAGTCAGTGCTTTTCCTCAGGAAGATGGGATTGATGTGATTCAGATCAGGAAACATTAAAGAAACATTTTCCTCCCCATCTGGTGCTACCACAGACGTGGAGGGCTGTCCATGAACCAACTCACATCCCTGCACCCCCAACGCTACTGACAGCATTGCTGAGAGTGCCCTCAAGCCAACCCACTCAAAACACAAAAGCCACAGTACACTCCAGCCCAGAGCCAAGCAGCTGACAGCCCATCACATGAATGCAGGCAGACATCCTCCAGCAGACAAACCAGTTAATTTGTTAATAACACTGCTGAGTGGTCCCTAGTTTAGGGATAAGCTTCTCTGAAGGCACAAGAGTTCCCACCAGGCCTGGCCAGTGCTTCTGCCAGGCTAGAGGCTGAAGGGGTGACGGGCAGCAGCTCTCAGAGCTCTGACCACAGCTCTCCATGTTGTGCAGACTTGCCTGTTGCACAGGTATACCTGGGATACAGCACTGCCATGCCACCAGTCCATCAGGCAGACATTCTGGACTTCCCAGCTTTATTTGATTACAGAGATGCTACTACATATCTAAATAGTTTGTTAACATTCTTGCTTGAATCAGGAAAAGCTTTTTCTGGGCCATGTACTTCCCAAATGCATCTGGCTCACATTTGCAAGATGTAAGGGCTTCATAAGGGCTCAACAACACAGCTCCCACATGAGCTCTAGCATTGCTTTGAGACACCCTGATCCCCCTAGACAGAAGAACATTGCTTCAGTGCTTTTCCAGCTGCACCAGCAGGCTTCTCAGCTAGAATGCTCCCGGTTTTTAAGTTGGAAGTTCCTAAACAAACCCATTTTGTTGATAAGACAGTTGTTCAGGTACTCAGCAGCAACTCATGCTATCAGTGCAGCTCCCCCACCAGCCCAGCTCCTACAGAGCAATCAGACAGACACACTGCCTTGAGGGTGCTTGGCAGCCCCCATTCTTTGCCACACGGGGCAGCTCCTACCCTTGCTCCCTGACTGTGGCTGCTCAGGGCACAGTGCAGCAGCTCAGCGTCCTGCTCACGAGCACAGCCCGGGCACCAGACAGCAGCAGTGTTCACTGCTCTTTGCAGAAAGAAAAAGGAATGTTGAAGCAGTCGTCAACAACTTCCACACAGCACTCAGTCACTCCTGAGCCTGCCCTCCTCCTCACAGAATCCCTGCTCTTCCTAAAGGAGCAGCAAAAGCATTAAATCAGAGGCAGAAGAGTCGTTACAGCAATGTAGTGAGGAAGTTTTATTTGGAAACATCGTATAAGTTTGTAACCCAACAGTGGGTGCACAACTCTGATGCCAGAGCATACGCAGTTACTACTGAAACACCGGAGTGTTTCGGACAATTGCTGTAATAAAACACAAAATTCTCATACTCCAATACCATGACACTACAGCAATCTTTAGAATCAAAGTTACATCCAAGGAATTCTCTGCACTTACAATTGACCCCACAGTGTAATCTACCTATATATAAGATTAATATATATAGCATGGGAAATTGAAAATCTCTGCTCCATAGATGTATGAACATGTCAAGTCTTTTATAAATAAACATCCAGTGAAGAGAAAAATTACATTTCTAGTTCATATTTATACATAAAGTACTAACAGCAATGGGTGGAAAATTGCACGCAGGCCACCCCAAGCCACGCGGCAGGCTTGGAGCTGCCCAACCAATTTAATATTGAATTACACACATGATGGACAAGTCACTAACGTACATTGCGCATTTACAAGAGATCAACTACCAAATTGGGACAACTGTACACATTGGAGAGACCATTTCCATTCTGGAGCTTTTTTTTTTTTTCTTTAAATGTTGATTTGTTACATCTCTTTACAACATACTGCAACGTTTACTTTGTGGAGAGGATAAGGGCAACAATGAGGCCGTAGAGACCCAAGACTTCAGCGAAGATCAAGATGAGGATCATGCCCACAAATAACCTGGGCTGCTGCGCTGTTCCCCGTACACCTGCATCACCAACGATGCCAATGGCAAAGCCAGCAGCCAGACCACTGAGGCCCACGCTCAAGCCAGCGCCCAGCTGAAGAAAGCTCCTGTAGGACAGATGAAAACAAGTTTCAGTGGCAAGCAGCAGGACGCTACCCTCCATCTTTGGGATAAACTTATGCCCCCCCTCCCCAGAGAGGGGGAAAATACACATCTAAAGAGAACCCCTTTCCTGCAGGAAGGCCTTTTATACTCATAGAGGTAAGCACAGCACACCTCGTGAAGTAGATGCTTCCCATGACTGCAATACTTACACAAGCTAAGCTAGATCCTGTCTAGCTGCTGTTCACATACTCCTCGCGCAGTGAGGGCCACCTGGCTGCTGTTCAGGCCCAGCACACTGCCAGAGCTGGGCTCCCTCCAGCCAGGCAGGCTACAGTTCACATGAACACCTGTCCCAGTAACATGCAGCCTATCAGCAGCTGCTTTTCCTTCTTGCCTTTAGCAATCATATTAAAAAGTTGTGGCACACACTGGCGAGAAGTTCTCCTGCAGTACCAGAGTTGCACAAGGAGTTAATACGGACACGTCAGTCAGGGGTGGAGGCTCTGGCATTGTAGATGGGGTGCCTGAAGAGCAGTCCTTAGGGTCTGACCACCTGGGAACTGCAAAGGAACATTTCCATCTGCTATTTCTTAGATAAAGGCTTACAGCTCAGCTAAGCACAACGCTCATGTGCTGTCACTTGGAGAGGAGCATGGCTACCTGCTCTATTAGGCTTCAGAAGTACTGTTTTATTCTGACATCAATCAAGCTAGTTCCAGCAATTCTCAGGAGCTGAGCAGATTAAGTTTCAGACTATAGCTGGTATAGAGGTACAACACATAGCCTGGGGATTGATTTACCAGCATGTAAAGAAGCAAGCACCATTAATTATTCACTTGCATCTCCCAGGCAACAGGAAAGCTACTTAGACACCTTGATTAACTCTTCAGAAGACATGCATACTCCATCTCTAGGACATGACACCATGAAACAAACTCAGGCCCCCATCCCCTGACTGCACTACTTCTTCAGAGACATAAACCATGAGAGTATCTCACAGTGCTAGCTGACAAATCAGAAGCAGTACACTGCCAGCATTGCTGCTAAGACATTAGGTAGGACAGCTGACATCCAGTTGGCATTCTTGAGGTCAGCCTGGGAGCATTCAGTATTTACAGCAGTCCATGCTAGCAGCCTTTCCAAAGAGCCTTTATTCCCAGTTCTATCCATTCCGCAGCATCCAAGCGTTGCCAGAACAAATGTAAACGAAATTCACGGGAACAAAACTTACTTGAATAGTGTGATGGTTGGTGAAAGGGCATTGGCAATGAGGACTGCCACTACGAGGCCATAGATAGCTATAATACCCGCCATGACAACAGGAATAATTGACTTCATGATGAGCTCAGGCCTCATGACAGACATGGCCGCGATACCCGTGCCACTCTTCGCAGTTCCATAAGCGGCTCCCAAGGCTGCAAGAGAAAAGACACATTAGGAAGCTCCCCAAATAATACCACCGTTGTCAGACTGCAGTTATCTGAACAGCTGAGTCAGCACAGGGAAGAGTTGAGCAAGTCTACCACAGTCACTTGACTGCTTGGTTGGTCAGGCAGGCGTATTCCCCTAAAGCATGGGGAAGTGATTTGCCCATAGTCCTGAAATGAAACTGCTGCAGTTCAAGCACTGCTGGCCCCAGAACATCCTCAGAGCAGCCAGCTTCACAGCTGCAGAAACACATTCTCTATTTAGGGCCCAGCACCAAAGGTCTGCGTTTGAACTTGTTACCTTGGCATCTGTGCCCTTCCAGAGCACAGACTGCAGAGGCTCAGCTGAATTTGGGAGGAAATGCAGCAAAGCATGCCTTGCTACTGCAGCAGGATGCAGCCTGACCGAAAGCCGTAACATTGCTGAACTTTGAGTTCTTGAACACACCCAATGCTTAACAAGTTGCCTTGGAATGAAACATACAGTTCCAGCCTGATCAGAAACCTTCTGAGATAGCAATGAGCGTTCACATTATTGCTGCACTTTGTTCCTTGGAGAAAGGACTCCCTCTTTGCATGCAATACCTCCACCTGGTGAAGCATTCAGGTCCCAACACTTGCTAACCCAACCACTGGAGTCAGCACAAGCTGCACAGCTTTCAGTCCACAGACAGCCACGACCACCACCTCACCCCTGAGGTCCCCATACCACCCAGGCAGGTTGTGAATACGCAGCCTGCAGCACACAAAGCCAAAGCTTGGCTTCAGCACGGGCTCATCACCTCTAACAGAGAACTGCTAAAACAACAGCCCCAAAGTGCTGCCTCTAAAAAGTTACTTTCGTCCTGAAAGCTTTTAAAGGAGTCTCAGAAAAGCTCATTCTGTGATTCTGAAGTATTTTTAAAGGCTCATCTCATTTCAGCCTTGCTCTGGAGTACAGCAGGAATTGCACCTTCGGACTGCACTCAGCACCACCAGGAGGTGACATGCCATCTAAGACCACAGCTGAAACAGCACCAGCAAGCAATGCAAGGGCCAGCTCCTCTCCTGACACAAGTCTGGTCCACCCTTGGTAAGAACTAAGCTTTCTACAGGGGAAGTTGTTTGTTCCATGTGGATGTGTAGCTCTTACACCAGTGGAGGATGTCACAGAAGAGCTGTTAGTTATTCAGATGGCCTAGGCTATCCACTCTCCCGTTTTCCCCTATCTAGGTAAAGCTAACTTCAAGCAGCCAAGAACTGAACAGGAATCCTCCAGGCTCTGCACACCAGAAGTTCAAGAGAGTAAGGGTTATACAGCCATGACCACACAACTCCCTCACAGAAGTGGTTTTAGTTAAAGATTGGAAAGGAAAGCCTCATCAACTACAAATTATTTCTGCATTAACAAAGCTCTTTAACCTCCTGTAACCTGGATCCTTTTCAAGTCTTTCCAATAAAGAGAATCATAAAGAACTGTTCGGTGCAGTTCAGAACTAGATTATTCCATTAACTCTAGAGTTTCCTTGCAACCATGAACCTGTCCACATAGGTGAAGCCCAGAATTTACTGCAGAAACTTAGCTAGCAATCTCAGTGATGCTAGCTGTACATGTCTATCCTTCAGAACATCTAGAAGACTACTCTGGCTTCAATAAGGAAGCTTTTCTTTCAGATCAGACATCTGAGGAACGAATGCAAGTGGAATCAAGATTCAGGTTACCTTCTTCTAGCCAAAGCTCTCAGTAGGAGCCACTTCTAAGCTTCCACAGTTCTAAGAAAGCCTGCAAGGGGAGTGAAGTGAACTGATCAAAACTGCATTCGTCATAACTTCCTCCAAATCCGAGGTTACTCAAAGGTGCTGCAATTAACACAGCAGCAGATTACAGAAATGGGTTTTGCAATCTCACTTACAGAAAATCTAGGGAACAGGCAACTGTCTGCACCTTTGACTCTGTCTAAGCCATTCCTCAAATAAAGTCAGCCCATACTGTGGCAGCAAGCTGCCGCACAGCTTATGCTGTCAGAACCACTGTTTGTCCCCCATGAGGAGTACACAACAAGCATATATCCAGCCTCAGAGCTGGCACATCAGCACCCCGCCCAGCAGGCTCACACCACAGCTCCCCACACCTCCACTAAGCCTACAAGGCAGCTTGCCTTCTCCCTCTTCACAACCACAAGCGCTCCCCGTGCTTTCGACGTTACCCTCAAACTGCATCCCAGGGAGCAGGTCCACCTCCCACCACACAGCTGCTCAGCATGGGCCACGTGGCACCCAGGGCACTTCTGTACATCTGGACTTCCACTTCTTGACAGCTGTGAATGCTTGATGCACAATCACTTCATACGTTACATTCAAAATGCTTCAGGTGAGTTGGATTGCAAGGATATTATTCTCTGGAATCTCAGAGAACAAGGCTTGAGGAGACTGATGTGAGCTGCAGTAAGAAGTGAAACTAGAGTTTTTTTTAATCAGTGTTACATACTATGACTCCAAATCTCCACTAACACAAAGGCCAATTAGATTGTAACATTACTTTCATAGCAAACACCTCCCTGCAGAAGGAACAGCACTTGGCCACCTTGCTTCGTCAGGAGAATGAGCTATGCCATCTATAACCAGAAACTGTGCCATTCAAAAGCTCAATGGCGTGCAACACAAGTTGCTTCACACACCATTCAAGGTTTACTCCCAGTTAGCCTGTTCCAAAGGTAACTCAAATCTGAAGACTGAGGAACTTCTGTAGGGTCATGCCTTGAATTGTCATGCTAAAGCTGCCTCAGTACTGCTCCTTGGGCAAGGTGCTCTCCCGCACAACTGCAGCTGCACTGAACTGTGCTTCTATTAGCCAAATGCGGGGACAGAAGCAGGGTAGCAGTACAGTTCTGAATTGAAGCATGGACTAGAAAGCAACGTGCCATGTAGGCAGTGGCTGCAGTAAGGACTGAAGACAGGTCTTACCACAGCCAGGGCTTTCACCGCAACTTTGACACTGCTGGCACTCGAGTTGTCTGTGGTTCAGGTCAGTGTAGCACAGTGTTAGGATCAACCTCTTGCAGCTGTAGCTGCAGTGCTCAGTAAGGTCGTGCACCAAGCACACTAATCCTGCAGCCAAGACAGCTTCAAGTCACCTCATGCAGCACCACCTCCATGCAGGAAGAGGCTGTAACCAAAAGCTTTACGCTGTTTCCATGAGAAGGTGCTCACAGCAACAGTGGGGTTGGGCTCTTCTCACTGCTGACAGTGACAGGACAAGGGGAAATGGCCTCAGGTTGCACCAGGGTAAGTTTAGGCTGGATATCAGGAAACACTTCTTTACAGAAAGGGTCGTCAAGCACCGGAATGGGCTCCCAGGGAGGTGGTGGAGTCACCATCCATGGATGTGTTTAAAACCCGTTTGGATGTGGTGCTCAGGGCCATGATTTAGCAGAGGGTTGTTAGAGTGAGGGCAGTATGGTTAGGTCGTGGTTGGACTCGAGGATCTCTGAGGTCTTTTCCAACCTCAGTAATTCTGTGATTCTGTGAAACTCTGCAGAGCAATGGGCACTGACACCCACTGACCACCAGGAGCCTTCACATCAAAGACCCACTGGCACAGATGTGGCCTCTTGCAGTCTGAGCAGCTGTGACAAATCCAGTTGGGATCAGAATGAAGATGTTGGGAATCAGTCACGCACACCCCAGCAGCATCTGATCCTCATGACACAGCGCAGAGATGCAGGTTCCCACACACCAGTGGTAGAGCACAGACTCCCACAGCACTTAAGCTGGATTTCCTTGGATTAGTAATACAACTTCCAGACAGATGGTCGCTATCATGGCAAGACAGAAAGACCATCCTGGGTAAGAATCACCGAGGTTGGAAAAGACCTACAAGATCATCCAGTCCAACCACCCACCCATCACCAATCATTCTTACTAAATCATGTTCCTCAACACAATATTTCAGCGTTCCTTGAATCCCTTCAGGGTCAGTGACTCCACCACCTCCCTGTGCAGCCCATTCCAGCACCTGACCACTCTTTTGAAGAAGTATTTCCTAACATCCACTCTGAATTTCCCCCAGTGCAACCTGAAGCCATTCCCTCCTGTCCTATCACTTGTCACATGAGAGAAGAGGCCAAACCCCAGTACATACCCTGAGCCTTTTCTAATTAATCCAGCATGAAATGGGCTGTCCTGTGCAGCAGGCAGGCCTGCCTTGTACCAGACAGGAGTCAGCTCACCTGGAGAGCTGCTAATCCTCCAGCAGGCTGTTTAACCTCTGCAGGATTCTGCTAGAGGTGACAGCCAGGTCAAGCACAGCCCTTGCTCTGCCATGCCAGGCACGCATTCAGACACAGGAGCTCCCCAGCAGAGCTGAGGCCTCTCCACACCACCAAGTTTAACACGAACACAGCCCTAGCTCAGACCACAGTCAGAGATGCTCCATAGCACCACCCTGCTGTGGTGCACAGCTGCCCCTTCCTAGGGCAGCCACACAAGTGGGGAGGTGCCTGGAACCCACGCAGCAACAGAACACAGATCTGCAGAGTGATGGCTGCAGGCTAACAGATGCTGCCCTGCAGGAAGAGGCAGTCTGCAATTCTTGACTTGCGTCACCCACTAAAGCATTAGGCACAGCATATATTTTTTTCTTCCCTCATTTTATGAGAAGACATGGGGTTATCAAATAAGTCTCACACTGCCAGCCGTCAGAATGACTGAAAAAAATCAAGGTCCTGCAAGGGACCAATGGGCAACATGCTCCTCTTCAGTCAACGTGACAACTCCAAGTTCACAAATACCAGTGACAAACAGACAGCCCTAAGAAGAGGCTACCAGTCAGCTGCCCAACCTGCTGAGATGGCTGCAACTGTACTCCGCATGCAGTGCACAGCATAGCACACAAGCCAGGTTTGTTTTCTTTAATAAGTAGTGACAGAGAGCACAGGCCTTGTCAGATGAGTGCAGGCTCGCTTTTCAGTGAGCAGAAACATGCACTGGTCGCACCACCACCACCCCAGTAACTACTCAGCCTCATCATTCAGCCCTCCCACAGCTCAAAGATGACTATTTCACACCACTACACCATGGCTGCAGATTAGGAGAGCTGCTCCTTCTCATACCAGTTACAAGGATCTCTTTCCAGCTGTCTGGTCCAACAGCCTCAGCAGACAGCAGCCACAGCAATGAAGCCCCTGGGGAAGCCAAGGTCATCCCATTCAGACCCATGTGATAAGACTGAAGCCTTGTGCTCATTCAAAGGGAGCAAGGTCAGCAGGTTATGCCTTGTGAGGGCAGTTAAGAGGGGGAAGCACAGTTCTGTGGTTCCATGGTTTCCAGCACCATAGAACAGCCTGAGAGAGCTGCAGAATTTTCCAGCTGCCAACCACCATTTGCAATTAGTCAGGCTCTGGACAGACAAAAGAGGCTCATTTTAGGAACTGAAAGAAAGAAGTCGATTAAGAGGTCCTAAGGCAACTGGTGCTCATCTCAACTACTGCTGCACTGAAGTTCCGTCGCAGTGAAAATGCTGTAAGACTTCAGTCTACAGTGACTCTGCAGCCAGATGGGAATCCCACCAGACACAGCTGGAAACCACCACACAAGCAGCAGTGTACTGGCTTCAGCCCACTCCCACAGAGCTAATGGGTGAGATAACCATCCTGAACCCATTTTGGATGTTCCAGACACTAGCATCAGCAGAGCAGGAATCATGTCCCTATTTATGCCTGCTATCAATTCCACTCGCTTGCAGAAGCACTGCTTGTTGTACTTCAGTTCCAGCACTTGTGTTGAGTCTACCATTTTACCTGCTGTAAGTTAAAGATGATGTGATGCTGCTCTCTTCTGCAGACAGTACAGCCATGCGAGATGCTGACCCACGGAGCTCTCCTGCCCCTACCACCTACTTCTGAAGGTCTTCGGAGTGGTTGGGAACAGAGGACCACTCCGTTCTGCCATTTTGTTTGTTGCTTGCAAGCTATACCTGGGCAGTATGTGAATTCCTGCTAGGATGAGGTCTGTAGAGCTTTCCACGCTCTCCTCTACCAACCCCACACCCACCAAGAACAGTATTTCAGGAAGCACAGGTGCCATCCGCCCTCAGGGGCACAAGCTACTTCTCCTGGAATCAGAGTGCAGGGCTGCCAGCTGCACCAAGCTCACACTCCGAGCCAGTGATTCCATGGGGAGGGATGTGCATACCCTGGGAGCCCACAGCAGCTAACCAACAGCCAGAGCACACCCATGGCCCTAGCTTAAAATAAGTGCTTTGCTAGCTCCACAGCAACGATGAGAAGTAGGACACAGGACTGCCCTCACACTGCTGGCTGGAGTCCTTCCCAACGCCTGATAACACTGCAGCATCACATCGCTCACCCCAGTGGGTCCCAGCGAGACTCTTACTGCTCTGTGGGGACCTGATAGGGCAGCCTGGGTCATCCCACTCTTCTGGGCAAACTGGCTTGCACACTGTTGGACAGCTTTGCTCAGTGCCACACTTCTTCATTTCTGGCACGCAGAAGTCACATGGAAAAGTCTCTCACTGAATCACTCAGCAGCATCTGACACTGAGCCAGCCACATGTTTCAGACATAGGAAATAAAGGAATCGTAGCTCCCAGAACAGGCTGTGATCAGTGACAGCAGGCCTGGGACAGCCAAGGTCACGGCAGCCTGCTCTGGGCTCTTCACTGCCTTCAGCACAAGCTGACCAGAACGAGTCCTGCTATCTATTTCACATCAGCTGGGAATGTTCCAATACCAAACAGAACTGCCTGAAGTCACCTGTTTTCACATCAAACTAGCCTGGACAGAGTAAAACCTAAGCATGTTTACTAGAAACATTAATACAGCCACCAGCCTTGCAAGAAGCTGATCTTTAGACACAGCATGAGTCAGCCACCATCGCTGCACTACTGAACACCCATCCACAGCAAGTTCAGGTACTTCCACACTGCCTGCCCACGCAACCTTAGCTCCAAGTCATTTTCAGATGTGCTTCAGCAGTCGTTATTTTCTGGATGTGCCCAGGCCCAACAGGTTGCCAGCTGCCCGAAGCCCTGCCCTGCCCCAGCAGCAGCACAGGCAGTGACCAAACTCCCATTGGTACAGCTTGTGTGCCCTGAGTTACCCATGCCAAACCCTGCCCTGTTACCTGCTGCCCCACACTACAGCACTACCAGACCTGCAGGTTCAAGGAAATACTTCGTTTCCAGATCAGAGATGCCAGGCAATGCTGTGAGTCCTTACTGAAAGGCTGACTCAACTTTACATCCTTCACCCAGCTTTCCACCAAAGCAAACTTGCAGTGAGTCTGAAATGCCATACAGTGCTCCTCTGCTTCCAGTGCTGTTCTGCAGGAAGAACGAGATGCAGCACCTCCTTGGCGAAGCGGCCACTGAAGACTTCAATCACTGCTACTGCTGACGGCACTCATCTGCCAGCTCCATTTTGCTTCCCTCCCTGCGAGGCGCTCAGTCTGCTCCTGGTGGGCACAGAGCCCTGAGCTGTGTGAGCCACAATCCAGGCAGCATCAGGCACACGTCTGAGGGCTGAGCTCTGCAGCAGCAGCCGCCACCACGAGCCCCTCCCGTGCAGAGATGTGAGCTCAGAGCAGCGCAAGCACAGCTGCCAGGGCCCACTTCAGCTGAGCTGAAGCTGACCCTCAAACATTTTATACCCACTCTATGTTTGCAGCGTGATCTGCTGCACCAAGCGAGAGCCTTTCAGATTAGACACCATCTCAGAGGCATCATTAATACTAAAGCACACGGGTGCGATAGCAGCAGTGACGTGACCGGAGCTGCAGCCGCTGCTGAATGAGCATATGGACCCCTCCTCGTCATGCTGGGCAACACGCGGGCAGAACAGCCCATGCACGCAGGTCACTGCGCACACACAGGGATCCCATTGAGGCCTCGGGGCAGAAGCCGCTCCCCCCGGGGCACAGCTCCCGTTATGCGCACGGGGATGGATGAGCGCTTCCAGGGCCGAGGAGCGCTGCCAGCCACAGCACTGCCTGCGATGGGGCAGAGCCGCAGCGCTAGTGGGGGAGCGTCTGCGGGGCTCCACGCCGACATCGGGCAGCTACGGCAACATCACGCACAGACAGCGGGGGGACCAGAGCATCCCCCGCCGGCATCCCGCAGCGCCGCAGCGGGAAGGGCCGCAGTCACGTGGCAGCGGGGGCTCCGCCGGCGGCGGTGACGTCACCACGCGGACCCTCCGCCGCCGGTGCCCGGATGGAGCCGGGGGGAGGGGGGGGGGGGGGGGGGGAAGGGAGCGGCCCCGCTCGCCGCCCCCGCTCGATGCCCGGAGCCCCCATCCCCCACCCCCGCCCCGCTCGCCGCCCCCGGCCCGCGGGAAGCAGCGCGGCGGCGGCTCCCCGGGCGCGCAGCCCCGCTCCCCCCCTCCCCGCACCGCTGCGGCGCTCACCGCTGAAGACCATGGCGGCCGAGGCGCCCATCACGGCGAAGAAGGAGGCGTACTCGGGAGTGCTGCCGGAGGACATGGCTGCGGGGCCGGGGTGGGGGGGGCCGGAGCGGGGCACGGAGCGGGCAGGCAGGGAACCGGGCTCCGCCGCGGCGCCGTCCTCCGCAGGCAGCGGCCGGCCACAAAATGGCGGAGGCGAGGAGGGAGGGTGGGCGGGAGAGCGGCGGGCGGGGGCCGGCGCTGGGCAGCGGCGCGGAGGGGGCGGGGCGGGCGGCGCGGAGCTGCGTCCCGGCGGCACTGCGCGGTGCGCTGCGCGGCGCCCTACATATGGCCTCCGCAGGACAAAATGGCGGCGGCCCGCCCGTCACGTGACCGCGCCCCGCCCGCCGCCGGCCGCTCCCACGGGGACGGGGGAGGGGGGGAAGGGTTGGCCGTCCCGCTATCCGCCGCCGCCGCCCGCCCCGCGCTCGCACGGCGCGCTGTGTCCCGGTGCCTGCCGCCTGCCGCACTCCCGCCGCGAGCACGGAGCTCGGCCGCGCTCGGGTCCCCGCTCCGCTGGGCCTCCCCCCCCACACACGGCGGTGGTTCGGTCCCGCCCGCCTGAGCGTGATTCAGCGCTCATTAGCATAAGGGGCGTGTCATCACGCAACCACGCCCACGTTCGAAACGGGGTGGGCGTGGCCCCGCGGAGCCCCGACGCGGGTGGGTGCGCCACGTGCCCGGCGGTGCCCGCACCTCTCGGGACCGTCCGCTGTTCCGTGCAGCGCTCCGGAACCCTCTGCCGCTCCCCCCGCCCCTGCCCATCCCCAGTGGTCTTCCTCCTGACCGAGGGCCCCTCTCCCCATAGTGTGGCAGTGCCCACAGCCCTCTCGCGCGACCCCGCAGCCCCGCGCCGTGTCCCTGTCCACGCTGTGTCGCGTGTGGTCTGAGCCACTGCCTGGAGCGTGTAGGGCTGCCCAAACTGAGCCCTGCCCAAGGCCATCGCCATCCCCACAGCCATCCTGGAGCCGCTGCTGCTGCTGAGAGCAGTGCGGCGCTGGGAATGGGGTGCACGCTGCTTCACAGCCTTCCCTTTGTGCTGATGTTGCCCTTAAGCATCGGAGCTCTCAACTAATGGAGGACCTCTGCGCGTCGCCCGTTCTCTGCCCTCCTCCCTGGGACCGGCCAGAAGCGAGCAGAGAACTGGAGGCACTGAGCATCAGTACCCTGGGGGTATGCAGGGTGCAGGTCCCGCATGTGCCCCTCCCCCACCCCCTCAGCTCTCTGCCACCTCTCCGCTTTTCCTGCAGCGCTGCACCCTGGGACCTGTAGTTTGCCACCCCAGCACTGTCACTGTTGCCATGGCAGTGGCTGCCACCGCTAATGAGGGTTTCCAGCAGCCCCGGTTAGCAGCAGGGATGCCTTCCAGGAGCTGAGGCAGGGACAGGCCTTGCCCTGGCGTGGTGGAGCAGTCAGCTGTGGGTTGATTCCCATTATTCGGATGCTGGGGTGGGCAGGGCCGTGGCAGTGCTGGCGGTGATGCTCTGTGCAGGGTGGGGGGCACTGGGGCTGTGCGGTGCTTTTCCCCCTGTGCCTGCGGGCAGCCTGTGCTATGGAGGGTAAGTACAAAGTGCTGATTCATTGAGGGATGGTTTCTACGTTTTTAACTGTACTTTTTCCCCAAAAATTGCAATTTACACTTCCACAGCACCTTGCACTTATCCAGCCCCACTCTGCCCTGCTCATTCCTGGGCTGTGAAAGCATCAGGTGGGGAACCAGCTGCTGCAACACTCATGGCCTCACCAGGCTCTGTCGGTGTGGTGTACAGGTACCGAGGGGCTGCTGGGCACGGCTAAATCCTTCCTGGGCTATTGCTGGTTAAAAACAGACAATGTCCTGGTGCTGCTTCGTGTGCAGAGGGCACAGGCACTGCTGCCAGGGCTGCAGGTGTGAGGGTGCCCAGGCTGCAGTCACATGGTGCCATCCATACAGCTCCAGGGGCACAGCACTGCTCCCCAGGTCCGGTACTTTGTACCCAGGGGTTCTTTTCCTCTGCTTGGGTCAGAGGTAACTGATTTCCACCCTGGGCTGTGCGCTCCTGCTCATCTCGATGATGCACGTTGACGCCTCAGATCAAATCCAGTTCTGTCTCATCCAAACACACCACCATCTCATCGCTGCTCTGTGCTTTCCTGCCCATAAATCCTCTCTTCTATTTTTCATACTGTGGTTTTTCTTTGCTTCCCTGTGGATGAGAGCAGGTGGGAAATCACCACCACTGCTGCTCTCTCTCCAGAGATCACCCCCAGCCCCACTCCACTCCTGCAGGTACAGCTCTGCCCCAGCTGCAGCTCCCAGCTCTGCATCCATGCCTCCGGAGCACCCAAACAAAGCACTGCAGAGAGCCAAGGTAAACAGCACTGGGTTATCACCTCGTTCGGCAAAGAGAAACTGAAACAGAGCAGGAACTGTTTGGTTTTGATATTTCTCTTGGCCCAGAGCTGCTCTGTGCTTTGCTGCGGGAGCCAAGGCCACACCTGGGCAGGATCCCACCAGCACTGATGCACAAAGCATCCCCAGAGGATGGGGATTTTGGAAGTGGATGGCCAACCGTCTGCTGCTGGAAGTGGGCAGGGTGTCACCTCTCCTCCAACATGGGCACGGTGCTGCATGGTTGGCTGCTGATGGGGACAGGCACGGCCTGCCAGAGCACTCCCCAGGACACAGCCCACACAGCACAGCTCAGGGGATGTAGGTGAAAAGGGCAAAAGTCATTTGTGAATGACAAAAGATCACACAGGGAGAACTGTCCAGAAAAGGGGAAGCTTTGGTTGGAAGAGACTCAGTGGAAATATGGGATGTGCACGACGACACTCAGTTCCTCCTCTCACCATATCCCATAGCATGGCAGCATCAGGGGGCTGCACACCTGGGGGCTGTCACAGTGTCCCTGCTGTGCGAGGAGCAGGCAGCAGTCCCAGTGCCGTGCCAGCGGTTCTCTGCAGCACGGAGCAGCACCCGTCCTCGCACCCACAGGTCTCCCCAGGAGCCCTATGGAGAGCTTGTCCTCATGTCCTCAGCTGGGAAACAGCCACAGTGCTGCAGGCAGCACACAGCGCTGCAGATCTGAGCCCCTTCACCACAGCCGCACTAGGACTGCCTCAAACCAAATCCAGGCTCGGTTCCTCCTCCTCCCTCACTCAGGACTCATCTGTGCTCATCACCGCACTGTGCACAGCCGGGTAGCCACGGGGAGGATGGGCCCCAGGCCCATGTCAGCCGTGCACTGCTTCTTCCATAAAGGGATTTTTTCCCATCAGCTGACACAGTCAAGATCACATGGGGCCCTTCAGGAATAGCTCATTTTGTAGGAACGCCTCCGTGGCTCCACGTGAATTACCAACACCCGCTGATGCACTGACACCAGGCCGGCACGGTCCCCATGGCACACAGCCACAGCACAGCTGGGCTACGAGGTGCTTCCCTGCACGCTGGGGAGGGATATGGGGCAGCAGCAGTGCAGTGCTCCATGCGATGCATTCTCAGCAGCAGGGAAGGGCACGGCCTGAGCCCACCACAGCTGCATAAGCACTGTGCAGATGCTCCAGAGTTCATTCTTCCTCTTCCCTGAGCGTGCAGCACTTCCTCACGCTGGGGATGGCTCTCATCATGTGCCTCTCCCTGCACGAGCACTGAGATTTCAGTCCCTGCCCTCTGCAGAGCTGTGGCCTCGTGGCTCTGTGCTATGGGAAGGACAAGGAGCCTGTCTTAACCTTCACAAGTTCTTCAGGCTCTCAGGACACAGATTAACCATTAAGCCCTTAAACACATCCTTTGCCTCCAAAACCGGTGCAATGGCAGGAGCTGGCTGGTGCCACTGCTGCTGAGTGTCCCTGTCCCTTGTGTACAAGGAAACACAGATCCAGCCCCTGCAAGCACATTCTGGCTGCTCCAGAGATGGATGGCAGCAGAGGTCATGAGGCACAATTCAGGCCAAAGGAACTTGTTTACACTGACTTACTGCCAAAGTCCGCCCTTCTGGGTCACCCCAGACCCTGCTCTCCACACACAGCCCCTTAGGGCAGCAGCTGGAGGCCCCCAAGGGCAGGGCAGGAGTCCAAGGAGGGCACAGCTCCCTTCCTGTACAGACCAGCACCCTGCACAGAACGTCCCATGGGAACTCTGGACCCATCAGAGTGCTGAATACACACAGGGCTGGGCTGGGGGGAGAGGGGCTTTGCCCTTTGTGCTCATCCCTACTTCCCTCCAGGCTGCACCAAACACTTCACCATCACATTTCTTCTCCTGGTCAGCTCTTCCACCCCACCCGCCTGGGTTTCCACTTCTGCAATTTCTTCACACAACAGTGACAGGGCGCTTTAGCTGTCCCAGGAAGACCCACACCTTCAGCAACACCAGGAGCCATCCCAGGCAGCATGTGCAGTACTAGAGCCAGCACTGACACTGAGTTCCCCAAGAGCAGCACAGCCCCAGTGTGGCACAGCTGCAGCTCTGGCTGCGAGGGATCCTTCTCCTTCATCCACCCCAAATGATGACTGTTACTCAGGAGCTGCAGCTGAGCAGTAACTTGAGATTCGGCATCAGTTGTGACTGCTCATGGCAGCTGGTAAAGGAAAATAAAGCCTGGCAGACTCTTTGAGGTACAAGCATTTCTGTGAGCCTGGAACTGCTGAAATCTGGCAAAGCCACAGGGAAACCTGTGGGCATTGTCTCAGCAAGAGCCACAGATGCCAGCATGGCAATGCTCGTGCAGGCAGAGCTGCCCTGCTCCTGTCCAGGAGCAGCTCTATGGGGCACTCACAGGGCCTGAAGCCATCCTTGCAACACAGCAAGGAGCTTCTTCACATAGGGAGGCAGACGTGGGCCTTCACATCAACACAGAGGGCATGGAAGGAAGCGGGATTTCAATGTGATGAGGACGTGAGGAATGCCCTGTGCAGCCACCACCAGCAATGCTGGGAGCCATGCTGGGACGGGCTGGCTTTGCACTTCTGATTATGGCTCAGAGAACCTGGGTGCTGTTGGAAGGTGAGGTGGCCTGAGCTCTGGTTCCCCTCTGCTATGGGACTTTCCCAGGCTGGCTCCTTCCCTGGCAGCTGTAAGAGATCAGCAGGAAGCCAGGTCAGTGGCAGACGGAGGGCACGGCCGTTAGCTCTGGGAGGACACCTTGGCCGTAAAGAGGGAGGTGAATCACCAACAAACAGAACCAACACTGAGTCAGCTGCAGGGAGGCACGCATCCATGCTCAGGGACACTGCAGACACTCTGTGTTCACTCAAGAGGTACACACAGGACAGAGGCCAAATGCATCCAGATGCTGCACAGCTGAAGGGTGGGTTCAGTTTTGCTGATCAGACCATCACACGTTCTGTGAACAGAGCACAAATTAGCCTCAGAGCCGAGGGGCCCAGGAGCCAGCGGCAGCCACCCCACCCCACTGAGCCCTCCCATCACTTGATGCAATCAGGTATTCCACTTTCCTTTCTGGTCCATGTGCTTTAAGGCAGTAGCAAAGCCCTGTGCCAGCAGCCCACCCTGTGCAGTGCCCTGAGCTGCACTGTCCTGCTGCAGAGCGTGCCTCTCATGGGGCAGAAGGTCTTTAACAGACTCATAAGATCATTGAGTTACGGAGTTTAATGCTTAAATGTCATTTCCAAAAGTGAGCTCGCTCCCATCTTCACTGTAAGAAAAAAGTACTCTGATGACCTCAGTTTACTCAGTTTTTGGGGCTGTAAAATTGGCTCGGTTTGCAACGGAGCGAAGAGGAACAGCTTTTCCTAACCATGGTGAATCAAAGGGGAACCCCTGCTGGCCACGGGCTTTCCCCGCAGCAAACACCAGGCACAGGAACAGCCCGAACTGTTTCTGCACGTTCAAACTGTGCTGCCCGCTGTCACCTCAGAGCACAGCCTTGCTCTTGGAAGCACCCCTACGCAGCAGCACAACCTCTGTGTTCTGCAGTTCTTCCCCTCCTCCCTGCCAGGGATTTCACTTAACACCATGTGAGAATGAGAATACATTTTCAATGGTTTATTTCTCAAGTTTAACCAGATCACTTGCTACGAGGCCTACGGGAAGGAAAACCCAGAGACAGCTTTGCTGAAGGATGTCAGTCGCTTCCACAGTTCAATGCTTTTAATACAATCCAAGATTCTGCACAGTAACAAAAACAGCATCAACTCAGGGCAGCGATTTCAACAGAGGAGCAGGAAACCAATCATCCAAATAACACACCCACCCCAGCTCCCAGTAGGTCAGTACAGTACCCACGGCCACAGAGCTGCAGGACAGCTGTCAGTCCCCACTCACTGTGGCACTGGCATCACAATGTTAACACACAGTCAGCAGAGGAAGCTCGGTCCCCATCCAAAATGTGGATGTATTTCCAAGGAGGAAGAATAAGAACTTCAGAGCACATGTGCACAAACAGCGGTGGACTGATATGTAAGGGCCACTCCTCCCATGGCAAAACACAGCTTTCTACTGGCATTAATGTGTAACCCTTCACAGAGCAGTACCGTCTGCCCCTTGGATTTGTCTTTGGTTATCCCAGCACAGAGGCAGTTGAAGTCTTTCCCCCTTCCTCCTGCCTCACAAATACTTCATCAGAAAACAAAGCATGTCAAAGTGCAGGAATGGCAGTTGTGGATCTGGCGGGGAGGCCTGTCCAGCACTGCTATCAGCTGCAAACAGCTCCTGTGGCTGGGAAACAGCTTAGATGCCATTGTATTTACGTGCAAGTTCCTAGTGTCAGGAGTTTTTGTTCTTTTCTGCCTTCAGAAGAGTACCATAAAACAAAATCAGCTCCTCAGGAAAGCAAATTGCTCCTGTAGAGCTGTGGCAGCCGATGCTCAGCCTTCAGCCCTGCAGCTTCACATCTAACAGTTCCGGCAGTGACAGCAGGACTGCAAACAAGCAGGAGGGCACACAGAGCCAGCTGCAACCCAAGCAGAGCTGCCCTGCAGCCTGGGGTACTTCAGATAGCTTTATCCTTCAGGGAAGGTGCCCACTGTACCCGTCCCTTAAAAGCAGTTTCTTCGCAGCCTATCTTGAGGGTTTTGCATGTTAGCACACCAACTGTTGGCTTAATTTCTTGGACTGCTGACATACACTTGGTCGGTGACAACCATTAACTACAGGGATGGAAATTGCTTCTCTGCTACTGCAAAGAAACTCAGTTCATAATACAGTTCCTCAAGGATAACCATAATGACAACTACACGAGGATCTGCACCTGAAAAGAAACACTAATTTTTACTGAGCCAAAGGAATGTGTGAAGATGATACAGCTTTGTATAATGTATCCTGTTGGACTACTACAGCCTCCTGCTCAGTTAGGCTACTCAAAGACAACCCTAGCACTGCAGGATGTCTGCAAGAGGAGAAAGCTACCACACACTAAAACCACTGCTGCATCACGTCTCTCTTAAGGTTGATATGAGTAACAAAGAGAAGGGAGATCTCCTGGTAGGAGCCCACCTACCTGCGGCCCCTGAAGGAGATTTTCCTTTAGCCCCGTACCAAAGACTGTTTGGCCATCCAGGTTCAGTCACCTAAGAGGGGGCTCTTGTGCACCTTCACCAGAGGGAACAGAAGCTGCTTTCATTTGACACAAGTGCACCTGGAATGAGGTTTGCAACTGACTTCTGGAAAGGACGTGACACTCAGACACCTGAACTGCAGTGCCACTCCTCGAGTTCTCACACTAAAATGGTAGGACAAATTCCTGACCGACTGTGATTAACTTCTGTTCAAACATCCACGTCCCTGTGCACTACTAACAGAGCGGGGAAAGGAACAGGGTTTTGTAGACATGGCTTAAGAACTGGTACAGTACTCAGGCAATGCTGACAGAGTTGCATCCAATGGGGATGGAAAGAGACAGGAGTCACCATTAGGGGCTGCAGGAACAACTCTGCACAGAAAAAGCTGTTCATTATTTTGAGTGTAATATCGAAGTCCCACAAACCCTGCCAACACACAGCTCTAGGGAATTTCTGACAGATCAACAAAGCTGAAAAATCAGTATTATTTTCTTGCAAGGGCACTTCAAAGATGACCTCAAAAGAGAGGAGATACAGACAAAGTTAAGAAATCCCATCTCCGTTTAAAGATCCTACTAAATGGGGTTTATTTTCCAGCTATTTGTCGTAGGAAGATGATGGGATGCTTCCAAGCACAACATGATACCACCAGCTTTGCAAAAGAGGCATGAACCAGTGTTAACCAAAACCAGATATGATTGTCAAGATCCTTCCCATTGATATCTACAACTGAACAATACCAACCCTTCCGGTTCAATCAAGCTTACAGTAAACCTATGAAATAACATAACTGAAAATACATGTGGGGCAAAAGATAACACCTCAAATTTATATATGCAATCAAGTATTTCAAGGAGTTATTCTGAAAAAAGAATAATAACAATACTTCAATAATGGCACCTTAAAAAACAACTCACATTTTTGTCAAGTTTGCTCGTACACTTTGCAAGAAGCAAAACACAATATTTTCTTTGCTAGCAAGCTGTACGAGCCAGCATTATCAACATGACTGACCCACGACCTCTGAATATTAACAGGACCCCATCCAACACAACTGATATTTTATCATCGTAAATCTTTAGTGCTACCCCTTATGGACTTCAAGTTTAAGCAGTAATCATGTTTTCCTTACTCTAAGATGTAGGATTAAAGAGCCAGAAAAACCCAGCACCTTCTTCTTCCCCTCATTTCACCCGTAGTGGTAAATCATTTTACTAGCAAGTCACCCATGGAAGTTTTGAGAGCAAAGCGTGGTGTGCTGGGGACTACCCACTGATGTTTATGTACTCGTGCCTCACAGGAGAAGCTCTACAGCACATAAAGCTTCAGATAAAGGCTCCCAGCAGCTGCTCCCAGACAACACACGAGACATGCCGGCAGAAGGGAACAGCACGGATTCTCAGGTGTAAGCCAAATCCTCCCTGCGCCAACACAGCTGGCATGAGAGCGGTACCTTCCAGAACCTCATCGCTGGGAAGACTCATGACATGGAGCAAGTGTCACCTAGAGTTCTCCTGGGAAACTGATTCACTCCCAGAGTAATGCTGCACAGAAGAATCCCCTCCCACATTCCTCCATTTACTTGAGGAGGATGCATTAAGTTTCTGTATCTCAGTGCCTAACCCCCTAAACATTTAGTGCTATCTGCACAGTTACTCATACTTTTAATGCTTCATTTCAGCTTCCACGAAAGACAAAGAAATGTGTCTAAGCACTGTATACAATCCTGTGCTTTCAGCTGCCTGAAACTCGAGTCAGTCTGAAGCTATTATACTGATATGGAATAGGAATGTAAACAAAATCAAACCTCTGAGATATCACTGTCCAGTCTGGACGCCCTCTTCAGAAGCAGCCTCCTCAAAGAGATGCAACTGGAATGTATCAAGGACTCAGGTCCAAGCAGAAGGGGGACTAGCAACAACTGTTCCTTCATAATGTACTCCTAAAATGGAACTGATGGTACATCAGTGGTACTCATGATTTGTCTGCACAATACCAGTTCATACTGGGGCAATGGTTTTATGCACTACTGCCCTATGTCAAATCTGAGTTCTCCAGTGTTGCTGTAAATGGACACTTGATATTTCTGACTCAGGCCAGATGCTCCACAGTACACCTTGGCCAGCTCAGCACCTCTGAAGAATTGTCCTGAACTGCAAAATTGTCCTCTGATACACACTTGAATACATTTAGGATTGTTTGAAACAACATTCAGTTTTCACTTTTACCTAACATTGGGTCTCTAGAGGTACCGAGCTAGAACTTAATAGGGTACATCACTTTCACCCATCTTAAATAAGAGTAAACAACTAAGCCCTGCACTCAAGTGCGCTGCTTAGTAATTATTAAAGAACACTGAGTCCAGTGGGAATTATGCTCTAATTTGGCTGCTGCATTACAACTTGCCTGGGGAATCCTACAACAACATAAAATCTAGTTAAATAACGATAGTCATGTCAGCCATTCATGGTGTCCCTGAAGCCCCACACCTCCAGGACAGAGATCTGGAAACTTTCGGAACACAGAGGTTGATTATTGAAGGTGTTGCAGTGGCTGGTTCTTCCATGGTTCAGGTCTGCATCGAGGTAAAGAGCCTGGCCATCACCGCCTCCTGCCAAGAGAAAATACCAAGTTTAAAGCTGACTCTGCACTTCTTAGGATGAGAAATTGTTACACCCCTAAATCAGGCACACCCAACAGGTGAGTGTTCAACCAAAGATGGACAGATGAGTACATTTTGTTCAGACAAATAAGTCACTATGCAGTATTTGCAAGGAAATCGTGTCAGCTTTCAAAGATTACTGTTTGAAAAGACGTTATATGCAAACACATGCTACCAAATTCAGTCAATCAATATCAAGGAATGCTTCATGAGGCCAAAATAGTGGAAATGAAGGAAAGCTCTATCTCCACAAAATCTTTGTAAAGTTAAAACCCCAGACCATTTACCAATAGTCAGTTTAGTAGGAAATGTGTGGAAGGCGTGGAAGATCTTGTCTGTCCAGATAAACAGCAGAACCACTGGAAGAAATCTGGAGCCTAAAGCTGCTCATTCTAAATGCTGTGCTCTGCTGATAGAGGAAGGTACCCATGCTGCAGATGAGGCTCAACTTGACATTTTTATTATTGTTAACAAACATAATGCCACTGAAGCAACAGCTGCTTTGGTGCCATTAAAGGACATAACTCGACCTCTTGATTTGTATGAAGCAGTTAAAAAAATACATTAAAGTGTTTTTCTTTAATCTTTGTCAGCATATCTGGTACAGCTACTGATGGGGCCCAACAATGGTTGGTATTAAGAGAAAAAGGGAGACTTATTAAATGAATAGAAAACCATGAAACTGCTGCCAGCAACTCACATTTGATGATATATCACTGCATCCAACATCAAGAAAATTTGTGCACCAAAGGTCTAAAAATGTCATGTAAATTGTCAGCAGAGCTGAGAATTTCATGTAGTTTAAAGGGTTCAACCATTGCTGAGTCCAGGAGTTCCTTCAAAGCATGGATGCTGATCGTGGGGACACCAGTCAGGTTTCTGAAGGAAGGTGGTTAAGTAACTCAGGGTAAAATGCTACAATGCTATTATGATTTGCAAAATGAAATCAAGTCATTTCTGGAACCTAAAGGAAAATTTGTGCCAGAACTTAAAGACAATGGCTCAGAGATGGAGTATTTATGGTGGATGTGACTGCTCATTTACATGAGTTAAACTCACATAATCAAGGTGATAATCAACCTATGTGCTATGTTTCCAACCACACCAGCTTTTAAAATGAAACTTTACTTACAGGAAGCGCACATTTTGGCAAACAACTTCATGTATTTTGATGCACTGGCTAAGCATGGTTCCATGAGCAGTGAAAAATATGCAGCCTTGCTTTTTATTTTGAGAAAAGAATTTGAGAAGAGATTTCAATATCATTATATATTTTATATGTGGCCCAAAACAATTCTTCTTCACTCAGTGCGGCCCAGGCAAGCCAAAAGGTTGGACATCCATGTCCTAAGTGATGTTTGCTTGCTGTCTTCAGGCGTAATAGAGTAAGTGCAAACTCATTGCTTTTCAGTGACAATATCAGAATAAGGATTCTGAAATAGATACATGCAATTCATAAAGAACAAAAAAACAGACTCAACTTCCTGCCTTGAAGACCTTCCTTTCAGTGCTGCATAATCTGGGAGTTACCAACTGCACATCTGCCCTCTGTAAAGAAAAACTGAGGAAACTTTGCTACCAAAATCAAAGCCAGGAGAAGAACCAGTCTGAGAAGCAACAGTACTGGCTTGCTACTCTTAATCATGATAAAACACATAAAAACAAACTGCATTGTGATTATCTGTGTGCCTAGGTCAATATTCACAGAGCTTATGGCCAGGGATGCAGTAGAGTGAAATAGATTTAGAGACAAATGTGCTAGGAAGAGGAAAGATTTCCCAACTGCCTACAGGGTAACTGTGTAAGCCACAAAAACCACCTGAAGAATCAAAAGGGTAGAAACTACAGCTGGATTACGTACAACATTCACTTCTATGAAGCAGAAAATACAGGAAAGCTTTTGTTGGGTAAAATGACGTTTTGGCAACTTTTCTCTCTAACTGTACTAATACTGAGATGCATATATGGTAAATAAGTGGGACTCTCTCATCTAAATAGGAGTGGTTAAGAGCTGGTGTGGAATAGATGCTCGAATTCTCACAGTGACTTACCTATGATGATGCATTCACTGCTGCCAGCCATGAACATGGAAGCTGTTTTGGATGGTAAATTGAAGTGCCGAGCTGATAAGAAGGGAGAAAGGCGATCTGACGGGTCTGAGGGGGTGCTCCTGAAGGAAAGGGTGTTGGAAGCTGGTGAGGTGTGGTTTTCTGGCTCAGAACCACTTGCAGCCAATTCTGGGTGTTTTATGATCACCCACTCGTAGCGTTCCACTTCTGGTTGCAGCTATGCAAGGGAAGAGAAAAAGAGAACTCTGTATCAGAGAACAATAGCAATGCTGAGAGGTCTGCAGAGAAAACAGCACTCAAGCCCCTCAAGATTCCACCCACACCATCAGCAGTGAAGATCAGACCAAACTATACTCTAGGTCAGGTATCATCTCTTTTCTGTCTTTGCTTTTTAAGTGACTGAGAAAACAATGCAGTGGTTCCCAAGTTACTTTTATAAAACTTGTAAGGAAGAACTTTGAGCATTGGGAGAAAAAGGCTCAGCAGAAAACTGAAAAGCAACATTTCCTTCACCGTGCTTGGTAGGCTTTAAAAACTAGAAGTGCATACAGTGCAACCTCTCGCATTGGAAAGGACGCATGAGACAGACACACCAGCACAGGGCACTGCATTACTGCCGGGCAAGAACTACGAACCCGTACTCACCCTAAATACAAAGCACTCCCCGGTTCCAAAGAAGCTCAGCTTGTTCCCGCCTCGCCTGCGCTCACTCCAATCGGTGGACAGATAAGCACCGCAGACCTGGTGTGAACAGCAAGGTCAGGATGCTTTCCATGGAAGAACAAAGTGCGTTACAACAACTGATAGCAATGCTGCAGAGTCCGGAACTGGAGCTTTTACACAGTTTGGTTTTCAGAAGCTTGAGATCAGTGGATTAAAGTACTTATATCTAAAGATAGATTTAAACTGCTCTAATCTGCTGGGGAGCATCCTTCAAATACTAAGTGCTTCATAAATTATTTTATATCTCTGAGGCCTTAAAGGAGAAATGTTCCAACGTATCCTCAGTGACCAAAACATAAATGAGTCTGGACTTGTAAATCCTTACATTACTTCCTCCTTTTAGCATCCAAAGTCCCAGGATAAGCAGTTCTGGCTGATCATTCTCTGCTAGCACACAGTAGCCTTGAGCTTCCCCTTTACAAGCTGTAGGTTAATATCAGCCTAGCTAGGCCAATTCTAAACTAGCTCCAACATTTAAAGCAGCCTGTTTGAAAGGCATAGATCTCAGTGGCTTCCCATTAACAAAAGCACAGCCTTACAGGGCTGAATTCTTCTGCGGACTGCCCAGTTTGCACTAGAAGAATTTCTCACTACCAGCAACAAGCATCCCTGCCAAGTGGAGACACACCAAACAGCGAAGGTCTAAGAACACGATCAAAGCAGCATGCTGTGCTCTCAGAGCTGTGGTTAAGCAGCTGCTCAAAAGTACACTGTCTGTTTAGACACTGCCAGCACTACAAGCAGAGCTCCTAGGTCAAAAGCACTGAAGAACAGGAAAAACACATGAATGAAGTAAACAAACAGCCCAGAATGTCTTTGGATCTGACATGTCCAAAGTTCACTAGTCTTCATGGGAAGACTAGTTTTCTTTCCAAAATGCAAAGATAAACACTGGAATAAAGGATGAATGTGTAAAAGAAGACACACACACACACACACACACACACAGACAAATTCCCACCAACTAACCAAACAAAAAAGCCCATAATTTCTCTTTTTCCAGGTGGACTTTGTTTTAGTTTGAGAAGAAACAAACTAACTGCACTGTCAAAAGAGCATCACTTAAAACTAGAGAGGACAAGAAGCAAAACAATGCCTTTTCTATTTCCCCACTTCTCTTTAGATATAACACACATCATAATAACCACTGGTTTGTTTCTGGCTGGTCTGGGACTGCCAGAAATGGACACAGCTACGAAACAACCTGCATCACCAGCATCAGCTAGATGTGAAAAAGAGCAGCAAAGGGCTTGCTGCTTCATTTTACAGGAACATGAGCAGAGACACAGAGCTACGGGCTGGACTAACAGCTTCACATTATACACAGATTTTGCAGCTCATGCACAGTAGATGAGAGAGCAGACTCGTTACTCAGTACTTCTGTGCAGTCCTGAGGTTCTGGGAAGCTTACTTGTTTTAAGCTTTTTTTTTTTTTTTTAATAAGCATGCAATAAAGGTAATGTGCTTGTTTTCACATTATTTATCCACTCTTATTCATACCATAAAAATTCTGCTACTTTCTTTCCTCATGTTCTGGAGAAAATGAAAATATCCTCTATGAATCACAAGTTTTATGCAATTCCACAGCCTCTCTTTCTAATTCTCGAAGACAGCCTGTCCAAGAGCTCAGTGAGTAGCTACAGTCCATCAGCTCCCATTACTTATGAAGAACAGCAGGTCAAAACCTAGTTTACAAGACTTAGCCAAGAATGTACAGTTCCACACTCAACAAGTGGAATAAATTAAAGCACGCAAATGTTAAAAAAAAAACAAAACAGAAAAACCTAACACCGAAGCATTTCCAGGCTCTCCAATTTATTCAGAACTGTTGTGTGTTGCAATACAGCATTACACAATTGCTTAAAACCTCATTTCTTCAGTCGCCTTTGACCTCACTCACCTCTTTTGCTGTGGTCTTGATGAGAAGAAGAGTAGGCTCATGTCCCTCACTGTGAGAATAGAACCTGAAGTGCAAAGCATGCAAAAATAAGCACTCAGCAACCATCACCAACTGCAGCTCACATCCACCTTAACACTAGGCACCACCTCCTCCTTCAGCTCATGGCGTGGCAAAAAAAATCATCCGAGGCTTAAAAATATGATGAATGCTTTCTGTCATCATTGCAAATAACACAGCTGAGCGCAAACATGCTGTGAAGCAGCTCTCCCCTAGTCAGCTTTCTGCAGAGATATTTGTGTTCCCTCTGAATAAGCCTAGCTATGACAACAGCAGCATTTTACATCAGGCAATGGAAAGCAAGTTGCATCCCGAGGGCTGATGACTGTATCTCTGCTTCAGAGCTTTGTGTCTTCATACCAAATAATCATGCATTCTCTTTGCTTGCTTTCACTTTTCCTTATGGACATGTGGCCCTGGGTCAGCTCACTATCTCAATTTCAGAGTGGAAGTAATTATATGATTATAGTCTCATGTGACAAGTGTGAGTAAAACTCACGTCTACTTTATCCCACTTCAGTAATAACAATCAGAATCAGGGACAGAGAGAATCTGTAAGAGAACCACCAGCTTTTGCTTCCCTTATTTCCCTCTGGATAACCATGTTCAAACTCATCTCTCAAAGGCTACAAAGCAGCCATCAATTTAAATCATTTACAGCCTGTGGAGAATGACCCAGTCTCAGAGCAGTACCTTCTGAATTGATGTATGTTTGACTTTTCCAATTGGTTGTGGGCATATTAAAATGGCTCCCTGAGTTCTGGCAAGTAAAATGTCCTAGTCAAATGCTGAAGCCAAGAGGAATGTGCCATGTTTATGTTCAATCGCTGACTGCTCTTCAGTCAGAGTTCTGCCTATGTGTGGCTTGCACACCCATCCATTCAGCAGCTCACTAATTGCTCCTCTCTGCCCTACAGTAAAGAAGTGCAGGGAAAGTGTTGCAATTACCTGCTCAGACTACAGCCGTGTTCCAAGGTGGTGAAGAGCAAGAGGGGCTGGCAAAGTGCAAAGCGCTCTGGGATCCATGACCAGATATCTCGCATCTCTTTCACACTGACAATTTCAGACTTGAAGTTCTCTGCGTGGACTGCCAGGTGCACATTCTGCCTGAGAAATACAGTACAAAATATTGAGAGACAATGACCTAACAAAACCAGCAGACTGATTACTGGATGGCAACAGGAGCTGAACCCCTAAAGACCCTAGCAGATAAGTCAGCACCCAAAGCTCCAACCCATGGGATTAGAAGGCCATGATTTAGTGAAGAATATAAAATACAGCAGTTTAACACAATCTTTGAGAATGAGTGACCCATCCTTACTGGAACACCTGAAGCAATACCCTGCATGGTAGCTGTCGCATGTACCTATATATACAGAGGACATAATGGTGAGGCAGCTAGCTTGACCCTGACATTGAACAGACAAAACTGAATTTGCCATGTGAGACAGTCTTACCTGTGCTGGTACTTAGGTGCAAGGAACTTTTTTTTACCTACAGAAACAGACAGAAAAAAAAAAAAAAAAAAAAGGCAGCATTTTCTTCCCTCTGAGGTGCTGCCTGTATTGTGGAATTAGGGAATTTGTAAAACCCTCAAAAATCTTAGAGCAATCAGCACTACCTTGTTGAGCAATACTAATCCAAGCCAAATATGTGAAGCTTTTGCAAAGTTCCTCCAACAGGAAAAACTTCACTATGAACGACTTCACTTAATTAAGAAGTGAAGAAGTTCCTCGCCTCACAGACGCAGCCAAAATCTGAGCAGGTGAAATGAGGGAACTGGAGATCGCACTGGAAATCAGCCCCCACCTCAGAGGGGCCCGATACATTTATGAGAACTGACTCATGGCTTTCAAACACTTAAATGTAATAAAAATAGTAATGAGAGCAGAACATCTCAGCCCGCCTTCGGTTCTCAGATTAAATAAACACAAAACTTAGAGCCTGAGGATTAAACGAGCGTTACTGAATTCATGAGCAATGTTAAGGACTTTTAAAATGCAAATGTGACAGCCAAGAACATGGGATAAGTGACAGATGAACTCACACAAGATATTAAGTTACAGAGTGGCAATTAGTGGCACCAAGTTTTGTGCAGTTTGCTCTGCATGCAGGAGTTCTGCTTGTGGAAGAACTGCAACTGTTTTCCAGTTCAAGGTTTCATCGTTTTTTCTTTTGGATAGTTTTGCATTTCCTTCCTCCCAGACTCATGGAAATCAGAGGTCCTCAGCACTACATATGTGCACTGCCAGGCTGCTCTCTAAAACACATAACACATATCTTTTTTTCTTGCTTGTAGTGCAAAGAGATTAACATTTGCAACACACTTTAGAGCAATGCTTCCTAGGAACTATTGGGAAATACTTACTGAAATTCAGCACAGCTGCCTTAGCGCCAGCATTTGTAGCTAGGTGACTCCTTAGGTCACTTAAAAAAACAAAACAGCATCACTGCTTCCTTTAGCAACGTGAACCAAGTCACAACTTGCACTGTTGCCCTGCACTATGTTTGCCAGTAACTCATACAGACACCCACTTAAACAGGCCACAACAGTCAGCGGGCTGTAACATTTACAATATTACTGATGTTACAATATTACAATATCTGACTAGGTATGCTTTTATTCACGGCACACTGAGACAAAGGAGAGGTCAGCTGGCCTGATCCAAGAGCCCAGATTTGAACTTGCATCAGCCAGGTCTCAGCCCTTTCAGTCCCCTGGGGTCTGCACCTCAAAGCACTGCCGAACTCAGCTGGCAAACAAAGGCCCAGTTTGAACTCATCAGGGTTCTTCCCACATTTGAGGAATGAGAAAAACAGTCAGCATTGTCTACTGCTTTATTCCAGTGAGCTACAGAGGAAAAACACGATGATAAATAGGCTAGGACTTTCCTGTGTAGGTGGAGTATCACCTTTACCAACAGAGCCTTCTGCTTTACTAAAATGCAGCTCGCATTCCATTGGCATATGAAACTACTCCAGGCCGACCCCTCAATGTCACTGCGAATCATTTTACACTGCATGTCACCATTCAATGAGTGAAACGCAGGGCATAGCCTGGCTGCAGGATTTCATATGAAATGACTTATTTCCCGGTCATAAATCACAGCTGTAGGTGTCTGAGACTGGAAATGTAATCCGGTGTTGAAACCAGTCCCCCTGACATCAGTTCCCCTCAAAACCAAATTCTGTACTGCTTTATAAACCCGATGGCTTTCAGAAAATTGCAACCAGAGTTACAAGTACCTAACCTTCATTCCTCCTCTCCTTTTTGGCAGCGTTTCTGTTAACCTTAGAAAATATTTGTTAATGCTGAAAGCCATCTGCTTCAGCTGGACAGCTGCTTTTCAAGCAGTAAATGAGTGAAAAGGAACAGCACACAAACTGGCTGAACAGAGAGGTTCTGCTCGAAGGCAGCTGCTGAAAACTAAGTTTAGCTGCCATCGCCATGCAGACCTTTCAAAGTCACTCAGTGGGGAAAAAAGAAAGCTAAGCACACCGGATTTGGACTGGCAGAGCATGGAGATGTGCCCTGAAAGTATCACCAGAACTGAACTAGTTATCTGAGATTGGGATGTTGGGAAGACGCGTTCTTATCCCAAACGGACCGAGACACTACTGGGTCAGAAAGTAGTGCAGTTTGAGCGCTCTGCTTTGGGTCAGGTCTTACAGGGTCTGCATAACCTCTAAAAATCGATTTGCTTAGCACACCAATGCATGGTGGAAGTGGCACATTCCTTTTCAGTCATTAATTATGAGCTGCAGGTGTTCAAGGCTGAAATGCAATCCGGTGTTGCAGGCTGTCTGCTGACACTGTTCTCACCTACACCGGCCCCCTCAGCTCTGAGCTCCACGCTTCCCAGCAGAAATCAAGGCTCTCTGCTGCTTTCAGAATCTTATAACATTGGTAAAATAACATGCAGACTTTGCAGGTTTGCTTGGCTGGAATTAAAAGCACTCTGACTGACTGGAGAGAAAAATCCTCAACACACCATATATGAAATGAAACATGCTTTGATGAGTTTGCTCTCGAGGTGTTCTTTCAGACATGAAAACGTGGAAATTAGTCCCACTTTGATTTTAGAGATTAGTACAAATGTTAGCATGCACCTCTCACTGAAGTTAACCCAGGGCACCTGCAACAAAGCCAAAAGATCGGCCCAACTGCATCAGTTTGGAACCATACATCTGTGAGACTTAACACTCACAGGGCAGCAGTTCTCTGCAAGTTCTCTGCTTATCAGGTGTTACGATCCACTGGTTTTTGTGCTCAGAGAAATGCTTTTTTGGGCCAAGATTTGATGAATGACTTAATTAACCATCAGTGCTACATGGCTGAGTAACTCTGACCCTCTTGACCCAGAAGTATTTCTACTTAGAAATAAATATAACGTAGCATAAATCGAGACAAGTTACTTCTAGGAGCGTGCCAAGTTGGGCTCAGTCCAACAGCCGTTCATTCAGCTGCAGAAAGTTTGCAAAGAAAAAAAATCAAGCATGTCTTGCTTAAATTTGCAACAGCACGTGCCAGGTCTGAATGTGGGCAATACCTAATTGTACAAAAAGCAACAGGAACAACAAAAACAAAACCCCACAACAAACCCCCCCCCCCCCCCCCCCCCCCCCAAGCTGAACCAACAAAACACATACGGTATTTCTTCTAGCACTGTGATGACTTAAATTTGATTGTTAACACCAAGCTTTTCCATCCTGGGGCATACAGATTTGCACCGCCGTGTGCAAAACACTGCGCTGATCATGAGCCCTCTGATCTCACAGCTGTGCAGGTGCTTTGAAGTAACTTTGTAAGAGTGTATGCAGTAGATGTTATGCAGCAAACTGATGCCACAATTGCTGCCTTGCTTTTCTTGCCCCAGCATTAGCAACAGTGACAGCTCCGAAATAAAGCCAGGCAAAGACAGAAGCAGCAAGCAGAGCGCAGAGATGCAAGTGTTGGAACCAACCTACCTTTTTGGAGATGTAACACTGCAAACAGGAGGGGTGCAGTGGGTATGAAATTGATAGAAGGAGAACGTATAAGGAGGAAGACAAAAAAAAGACAGAAAAGATCAGTGATTTTCTATAGCCTTGACAAAGTGAACGTAAGGAGCCTGGAAAGAAACAAAAGTACAGTTTGATTTGAATCACCAAGCAAGAGGAAAATAAAAAGACAGGCTCTGTTAACATATTTTCTACATTCTCTCTTCTGTTTTCTTCCCTTTTTGCTGCATGCTCAGTTACTGGATTGGAAAATAATCCATCAAGTCCCTGCACAGGCCAAGCACATATCTGGACAAAAAATACTGACATCCTACTGAGCACTAGAGAAAAAGCTCACTTCTCCAGCATCTCCTGCCTACAGCAGGATCCAAACTGAGCCTGGTTCACAGCAGTGCCAAGCCAATGGATGAAGGGAGCTCAGGTATGTTTACAACAGTAGTTGACAGAGGACAGAAGTTTTTCATTAGGAACATGGCTTGGTAAACCAGCTCCTACACAAGTTATGTGGATACTAGCTAACTAAATTTCGCTTGGAAGGTACCTCTGTTCCGTGCAAAAATATCTCTGAGGTTTCTCAAGGCCAAGTTGGATGGGGACCTGAGCAGACAGATCTCATGGACAGCAACCTAGTGCAGGGGGGTGGACATAGAAGACCTTCAAGGTCCCTTCCACCCTAAGCCATCCTATGATACAACATGCAGTGCAACAGGAGCTTCTGCTTCACTTCCACTCTATTGCTGAAGAATATACTAATATACTCAGAGAGGATATTACAGCTCTCTTGAACTTCAGCATGTGAAGGAAGGGTATTATTCCTGGACTGGAAGAGTCAAGTCCTGAATATAAAGATTGGGAATATACCTAACACGACCCTCCAGTTGCTAGAGGCCTTGAGCCTGGCAGAACAGCCTCTTCCAAGAGAGAAGCAATGTAACGGACAAGCCAGCTGCAAACCAAACTAAAAATATAAAACTAAAGTAAAAATATTCCCTTGGAAAAGACTGGGAACTTCATGCATATGCCATACATGTAAGTAGTTCTGTCAACACTTAAGGTACTGTCCTTGATTTTCAAGAGGCTTCCAGTCAAACTACTTTAAAAAGTAACCTGTGAGCATGACTTATTTCATCCTTATTTTACTGGAGTAACTGCAGGTGAGCAAAGCATTCCCACCTCAGACAGTGTCTGTCTACTTACAGTAAAGAAACAGCAGAATACATGGAACTGGACACCATGAAATTGATCTTTTATATGAATAATCTCATATTTTAAAATTATTGTCATATTTGTTTGGATACTTTTCTTCCCAATCATTTATTGACTGTTTTTCCAGCTTCAAATGCCTTCCTTTTTAAAAAGCAGCCTGAGAAAGACACTTTGGAGATGAAATAATTGCGATGAGAACAAACCTCTAAAAAGTAAATTATAAATACACCATACTTTCCATTACAGTCTCAGCAATACTTAATTTTGGGGCTGCTGACTTTTTCTAATCAAGTGCACAGAGAGAAAGTCAGCAGAGATGCCCAGCATGCACCAGTAGAGCACTTCTTCTCCACCAGTCACCCACGGCTGGCTGACCACTCATCAGACTGAGGTAACCACAGGATCTCACGTTTGAGGAGGTCACTCGGACCACCTGTGGGGAGACCCCTACCTTTTCTGCTTGACTGTGATGCCCTTCTGCTGTAAAGCTTTCTCATTGGCCATCTGCAGCAGCTGGATCTCCTTCCGTGAGAAAAGGCGGATAGCAAAGGCTTTTTCCAGCAGCCTCTCCGGGGACACCGACTTCGCAATGTCTCTCACGAAAGCTCGAATATCCTGCTGTACGCTGTCAGACTCCATGGGCTGCCCAGCCCTGACTTTGTGAAAGAACTTCAGAATAGCCAGCGCAACACGATAGAGAACTTTGTAGCCCTCCACCAGAAATACGTCAAAGACTCGTGCAATGTAAACCATGGGCAGCTCTCCAAAGAGCCACCGCTGCCAGTCGGAGTACACCTCCAACACGTCCTCAGACACCGCCACCATCAGCTTGTGTGCTGCCTGGCAGTACTTGTTAACCAGGTCCCCAAAAGTCATGCAGGAGGACTCAAAAGCCAGGAACGTCTGATCGATGAGCCGTTTGGAGGGGTCGTTGCAAGCAAGGATACGACAAACCTGTTCAAAGCACTCCGCCTCGTCCTTGCTGTAGTGGAGGAGCAAAGCGATCACAGAAGGCAGCGCGGGGCAAAATGATATGTCTGGGAACTGATTTGCAATGCACAGTATAATCTTCCTAACTGCCCCAATGCCTTCTGCGTTCAAGCAGTACGTGGGGACGAGGCTGTCGTCCACAAACTCTGGCAGTGGAAGGGAGCTGCTGTTGCGTTTCCCAACTATCTTCACGACAATGTCCCGGTAAACGTTTGCATCTGGGGTCACTGTGCGACATGGGATATTGCTAATCAGCTTGTGGTACACTTTGGCTCTCAGCGAGTGGTTCTTAGCCCAGTAGCCTTGCCGGGCCAGCTGCTTCAGCTCCTGGAACTCTGTGCAGGTCAGCTCTTTTATATCCTGGCTCTGGACAGTAACATCCATTTTGTCCCAGTCCACAAAGCGGTCGTATTCATCCATGACTCCAAGAGAAGCATATGAAAAAAATTATGAGAACTGATCATTAAATGACTTGTGGCTTTTCCTGAAAAAAATAAGAAACAAGTCTGAGTAAGAGATGGTGTCCCATTTTCTGTGGGAACACATGCACACAATTGACTTGCTCCCATACAGCCAAAACCATAAGTAAAGATGCTCCACTTTTTTAAGGATTATTTTTGTTATTTTTAAGCTAAACTTCACTTCCATTCTCATTATGTACTTGTCAGTAACTCATATCAAGGGTCTGACTGATGGATTCTGAGCACATCTACACATAGATTCTCTATTCCGAACTTGCTGGGGACGTAACCGCTATTTATACTAAAAGTATGCAGTTTCACAAGCAGCTTAAACTGTTCCAATACTATGCAGCTAGTGGAAAGAGATGCTGAATTTCTGCTAGACACAACCATGTACTCCCAGTTGCTTCTCCACGTTGGCACTGGTTCTCATGCAGCCACACAGTCACAGAGGTTTGCTGATCTGTTACAACTTTTCCTTTCCATTGGATAAGCAAGATGTGCAGCCAGCTCAACATTAGTGTGCCAGTGCAAAGATGACTGCAGGGCAGAACCTCCTTTTAACGGCAATACAGGCTCATGTCAGCTTAGGACAGCTTCATGAAACCGCCTCTTAATCCTCTCGAGTGCTGCACCGGACATCTGGTTCTGATCTTGTACAAATGTCAATGAGCAAATCACCCTCTAGAGGGCCTGCTATCACCGTTAGAAAGGCTGAAACATGAACGGGAGCAGGATCAGGCACTAGCTCCTAGTTCCTCAGACCACACGTTGACATGATCTACTAGTGCACTCCAGCTTTAAAGTACACCTGGGTCCCAAAGACAGGGTGAGCACAACCACTAATGCACATACTTGAATTATTTTTCATTAAGTTAGTGCACAAAGTGGAGATGCAGTAATACACATTAGTGACAGCAGGCAGCAAGAGGAACATCTTCATTGGGGCCAGACTGAAGCTAGGGAGCACACCTGCACTGATGCTGCAGACTCTGCAAAGGCAAATAAGCCCTATTAAATACAGCAGGCCCATAAAACTGACCTGCGCAACGATGACATTATGTAATAGAAGTAAAGTAACAGAAACAGCTACTGAAATGCTTCCGAAAAATCTTCTGTATCAAAAGACAATGCATGGAACTCAACACCTCTACAACCATTAAAATGATCCAAAACTCAAATACTAATTTGGGATTTTTTGGAACTCCATACTCAAACTCCAAAATTTAACTTCTAGTTCAGAGGGGTGTCAGCAGCACACAGGAGCCTTTCACAGACAGCTGAGGGGTGCCTCTTTTCTTGGAAATAATTTTTCAGGTTTTATAAAAACAGACCCTTTTTGGATAAACTTTTACATCACAAAGTGTAAGAGCAATAGAGAAATGCTCACCATTTCTTTTTGTTGTACTCCTATTTAGAATTAATTCTTCATGTGCAGCCCCCAGTTCACTTCTGCAGGCAGGGTGCCTCACAGTGTTTGGAAGCACTGTCTCCCGTGAGCATGATCTTCAGGATATGCAAAGGCAGTAACTGGAGGACACCAGTCCAACACAGAGCCCACGTCAGCTCTGTAGGAGTTCAGGTTTTTCTGTCATTCTCCACCTGGGAATCACAAAGGAAACTTATTATCTTTAATTCAATTCATCTTTCATGCTACGTAACAGAAGGTGGAACAATACAGTCACTTCAGTATACAAATGTTAATAATCCTTTACTTGATGGGATCTCCACCATACAACAACTTCCCCTTTCCACCATCATCACTCTGGAGCCATTTGTACTTATATTAGGAAGAGTTAATTAAAGCCTCTAAGAGTCAATGCACAAGACAGTCTGCGGCACCTGGGGCTGCTCTTTTTCCAGACTTTCTACTACTCAAGGTCATAGGCATGTATAGAGGTTGCAACAAACAAACATCTTCCCCTCTGGAAGCTTCTGCCCAGAAACTAAGTAATGTGATGAGCTCCTTGGCAATCCCACTGAGGTCAGTGGCTTGGGGTCAGAAATCAGCCAGACAAAGTTTTGATCAGAGCTTTCATTCTTATACACACTTAGGCTGGGATAAATCTGCTGGCTGTTTCCATAGGTCTGGCAGCTCATGCTTTTTAAGACCTAAATTAAAATAAAAGGGCAGCAAAGCAAACAGGCATTGTCAAGGTCACCAAAGCTGCCCTTAACTGCTCACAAAGCCAACAGAATTAGTGTGCTTCAGTTTAATGGTGCACAGCTCCTGACACTGTGCCAACAGCTACAAGCCAGCAGGCCTCCAACTGGGAGCATTTACTTGCCAAAGAAGAACAGACTAGAAAACTTCAGAAAAATTCTAGCCTCTGTGGTGTCCTTCTCCCATTCCTTCCCAATCTTCCCTCACCCTCCACCCAGTCTGTACAAATTCCCTCTTCTGGCAACAATACCAAGAGCAATGCTGAACTCTGAGTTGATGGGAAAAGGAGACACATACTGCCTTGTGTTCAGCAGCTAACAACAAGCTGCTCGGGGCCTGCCTCCTACCTGTCCCCTGCTGCCAGGAGCAGCAGGCAGTGCAGCCTGTTATACCCCGAGGGACCTGGGGTATCCGTTCAGCAGCGAAGGGTGAAGCTGTGTGGAGTGCATGTCTGTGTCAGAAAGTCCTGCCTTCAAGTGAGCCACTCAGCTTCCACGTACAGAGAAGGGAATAAGACAACTAAAAGAGAGAAACATTTCAGAATGAAACGTTTGCGTAAGTATGCGGTCCAAGGCACTGAGACCAATACCTCCGCAGCGCAGCAAAACTCTCTCCTCCTTGCTAAAGTCATTTTGGAGAAGTTAGCAACAAGTTACAGTGAGTGTCCTCTAATGTGACCTCTGGACAACAGAAGGGCTCAGCGCACAAACTGCAGAGAGCTGTGATTCCTTGAAGCACCTCAGAGCAGAACTAGAAGGAAATTCAAATATAGCATAAAAATAAAATAAAAAATGGCTAAGCTTGAAAGCTGCATAATGCCTCTTTAAGGGAAAGCCCCCATTCGCCTTTCTAATTAGACTGACTTCTCCAGGGCAGCAGGAATCAGCACAGAAAAGTCAGTAACTGCCACACAGTTCTGAGGTTGCTGAATCTACAAACCTTTAATGTAGCTTCAGCTCCAACAGCAAGGACGACAAGTGAGAAGCAGAGGTGTTTATTGAAAATACACCAAATGGTTGCAGTACAGACAAAAGATTTTTACAAGTTCAGTTTAGAACAGTGAAGCAAACAAATAATCATCACCATTCAACCCAGTGCTGGCCATGGAACAGGAACTGGCATAATTTCAAGTCAGTGACTGCACTTTCAGGAAACATTCAGCTTGCTAGCCTGGCCACATTTTCATTCCATTCCCTTCTTTATCCCTGTTGTTATGTGGGCTACTTTCAGAAGATGTCTGAAAACTGCACTGAAGTTGTATAGAATATTGAGCAATGAAGAAGAGTGCAGCAACCAGAAGTCAGACACTGCCTGTGAAGAAAAAGATCATCTATGAAATCTGCTAAGAATACATCAGTCAATATAGAAAGGATTTGAATTTGGAAGTTGTTGACCTTCAAGGTCTCACCCAACCCAAGCCAACCTGTGATCCTATGAATTATGACTTCCCTTCATTAAAGAGAATATCAGGTTGCAATTTTACTGAAGTTAACGTGGCTAGGGACAACTTTAATTTCACTGCCAAAGAAACCTTGTAAGTTCTACAAGTGGCACTTCAATCAATCACAACATGAACCAAAGCTACCTCCAATTCATTAAGATCATCAGTTTTTGCTTTCCAAAAAGTAGGAATTAGCAAACTGAAGCACGTGAATTATAACTAATCCAGCATACACATCTTTCATTCACGTCTAGACTACACGCATCCACAGTAGTGAAACAGTTGTATTCCAAACTTCTGACTCTGAATTCAACCTGAGATGATGCTGTTTAACTCTGCATCTAATAAACACTGTAAAGCTCCTCAAAATATATTGTATAGGGAACAAGGCACAAAACCAGGAAACCCATGTTCTCTACTCTTTTCCAGCAGCGTTGCAGTTTTGCTTGTGAAAGTCTGATGACACACAATTACCAGGATACCTCATGCTGACCCCGCACATTAAAAGAACAAACTCTGGCAATAATACTGCTCACGTCAACCACGCACTTCTTCCCTGGTTTAAACAAAGACCATCACCCCAGCACCTTTTGCTATGTACTGTACATACACAGCAGATATGGACAATAAATACATTGGCATGCCTTCTATTGTGAGCTAACAGAAAGGAAGGATTTCCTCTTGCTGCACTGCAGACAGAGCACTGCTAACCTTGTAGAGCTGCAGAGAGCTGCCTCTGAGCAGTGACGTGGCCTGAGATAAGGCTGTGTCAATACTCAGAAAGTCTGCTTTCCTTCACTGCCTTGTTAGTCCAACCTGAGAGGAAGGCAGAAGAACAGAGAATGAGAACTTCTTCCATGAGACTTCCGCCCTCCAATGAAAGGAAACTAAACCCAAAGCTCCGGTGCTCTGCCAGTCCTGAACAATGACAAATCACGCCTGAGATTTTCACTTCATACACCAAAGAACAAAGCAATGCAGCAAGCTAGTAACGCTGCTGAGGAAAAGCAACTAGCAGGAATTATACCTTGACATCTCTGCTACAAGGATCTGGAAACAAGACTGGATGTTACAGTGTCATCCTTCCTCCCCCAGTACCTCCTGTCACACTGTGTTTACAGCTTCAGTGACTTCCCATTCCATAAATTAGTTAGGAAGACAAAGATATCAGGCAAAAATTAAGCACACCATTTAGCAGCAAAACAAGCCAAACACAACTAGCTCATCGCATGTGTAGCAAAGCAATTTGCACCACGTTGATGCACTTTGGAGCGATGATCTTTTTCAGCAGAGGATATGAGTGTGATGGATTGTTTTGATGAGTTAAATGCGGTTCGATCTCTTTGTGAATCGCCCCAGGCACTGTGTACAGCATGGGCTGTGCTCCAGCTTCAGGAGCACAGTCCTGGCCAACGCTTTAACACTATCAGTCTATCAGTAACAACAGAGGATTCTTTGCTCCCCACTGTTTTTTTTATACTCTTTTTGGGACAAGGACTAGAAATCTGTTGGACCCAAACAAGTACTCAATGCTCGCTTCCCTGAGGAGCAGGTAAAGACCTGACAGCGTTGGATAGTACTGAAACAGTACACAACAGGGCACATCATTTTCAGCATCTACATCGTTTCTCTTGACACCGCTGTATATGCAACGCAGTTGTGGAAGGTTTGCCCTGGAATCCTCTGCTTTCATCCTTAGAAAAGTACTTCTGTCATCTTAAACAGGGTCTTTTAATGAGTTGTGACTGACCTACCATGTGCCTTGTTACAGTAAAACGCCCAGAAGTGCAAGGAGCAACAATGGTCAGATCACTGTCACCATGTATCTGGGGGACTGCGTGGGTCTCACAGCTGCAAGCACTTCAACAGAAAGCAGCCAGCCCTCCTTCCCACCTCCTGCCCTGGGACAGCACTTCTAACATTCAATCACTCCTGATTCCATGAGCTGTGTTTGTGAAAAGATATCACAGAGGTACAACACTCAACCGCTCCCAAAGCCAACAAGACAGAATGAGATTAAAACTGAAGATTGTATGTTCAGTACACATTTTCTAACCATCTGACCTAATATCTTTCTCACATTGGTAACAGAGTCCACTACATGCAACCAAAGACAAAGGGCAACCACCAGTGAGAAGCTCTGACACGACAGCAAATCTAAATGCAATAAAACAACCAATTTTCCTGCCTTCTCGCATTGAAAGCTTGCCATCAGTTTGACATTTATCACCCCTACATCTTAACCCATTATAAACATTTAATGGCAGAAAAATATCTTCTAACATCTGTGCTTTGAAGTGTTCTCCTCTTAGACACAGCGTCTGTGTTTATTTAAGTTGGACACAGATTTATTTCTCTTTTCTCCTCTCTAAACTTCCCCATAGGAGCACATGGAACCATGTTTTATTTCTTGCCTTAGGTACAGCACAGCGGCTGATAGACAGATGATGGAAACACCGATTTTCACAAGTAGAAGCCAGAATCTGTGACATCAGAAAAGGGCATCACTCAGCTACTAGAAAACATTTGTCAAGAAACATTGTACAGACAACATTGATGCTTAAGAGTTCACTATTGCGAGAAAACTGTCCTATAACGTGTTTTTTTTTTTTTTCTTAAAGCACATGTATGTCCTAAATCTTTCCCTCCCTTAGCTGACCAGTTTGTGAGTACACAACAGTCTTCATAGGCAGGTGTCACAACAGCAAGCCCAAGGATTTTCTCTGAACTGTTTTGCTTTGCTCTGGGTCAGTCTCTACACAACAGTGTGCCCTGTGCAGCCATGGCACTATGGAATATGCTGCACATAAAGCACAGCAGTGAAGATCCCCTGACCACCACTCTGCAAGTCATGCCATACCATGCTGCTGTGCCTTCCTGTTTCTGTCTCCCTGCTTCACAAAACAGCAGCCTCTGCTGTGCAGGACTGAACAGCACAGCAGGATGGGCTCTGAGAACCAGGAGCCTTGCTTGCAGGCTGCAGGGAAGCCCTACTGAGCACAGCTAACTCATCACAGCCTGCACCCTGTCAGTATAAACACATCTTCCACTACTGTGTGTGCATACATGCACGTAACGTATATATACAAAAAGCCTTAGTCTGGAAATCAAGGACTGCCTAAGGGAAACCAAAGTTAGATGATGGGCAGAACAACTCTGGGCTAGTTGAGTACATGAGTCCTTACTCTGCAGGGAGCCTGTGGAAATGCTGCGTGCCTTCTATAGTTTGCAAATGGTAAGGCACACACTGCTCACACTAGCAGTTATCAACGGATCTTGTTTACTCCAGGGTAGGTTTTGCAGCCTCACATTTTAACTGCCAGCTGAAAACAGAGCTGGAAAACACTTCCATCTCACACTACCTTATTATCTTCTGCACTACGCGCTAAAGATATGGAGGCTTTAACTTGGAAAACTAGAGCTAATTTACAGTAAATGAACACTATGAATATTAGAAAGTTAAAGCTGTCAACCTGCAAAGAATCCATTCTTTTCCATCTCTGTGAAACTGAGAATCTACTCCAAGGCTGCCTCAAATAAAAGCTTCCAAGACCTGCTATCCCTGCTGATGGGTCACTGCTATTCTGAAACAACACAAGGTCCACACTGAGATGCTTCCAAATGCAGTTCACAATGAAAGGAGGGTCCAACTGCAGGCAAAAAGCCAACAATTCTATTTCAGGGAACTTGAACAATACATTGCTTTGTCTTGATTCTAATCTCTGTAGCCTTTACAAAGTTATGCCCTACTAAAACCCAAAAGAAGCAATGAACAGAGAGGGCTGGGGCTGTACAGAGACACAGAGCATGAACAGGACTCTTGCCCCTTGGGGTACCAGATTAAAAGCAAACATTTCCTCTAAACAGAGGAGACATCGTTCAAAACAAAGAGAACAATGAAAGAAATACCCCAAACACCTCTCCATCCCACATGCTGAAGTGATCACACTACTCCTTACCTTAGAACTTGTCCTTGAATAGATCTTCTTATCACTTCCACCCTCTTGCTGGATCTGCTGGTATGGAAACAGAAGTTAAAACTGGACCAGCAATGCAGCATCCACGTGCATTAAGTGCCTCAGAGACCTCTGTAACCTCTAAAAAGCTTCTGACTGAACCTCTGCATGGCTTCCAGCCTTCACAGAACAGAGAACAAGGGTACAGGCACTCTCACAGTTCAGAAGAGCAGCTAATCAACCATACAGTCAAAGTGCTTACAGCATAAACAACTACCTCCAGTCTCAAACCACAAGCAGGATTACTGCTGGTGGCACCTTTGTAATAAACACTTTTAGCCAGTGTTCTCTTTGCAGTTTATTGCTGGCTCCCCTGCCCCAGTGCAGCCCAATGTTCTGATCCACAAAATCACAGGAAGGGCAAAAACTCTACGTGAAATGGGCAGCCTCTAAAAAGTGCTCCCCCCTCAAGGCAATATCAGGTATTTTCTGAACAGATAAGGAATTTTAAAGTATTAGCTCTGCAGCTTACAGTATTTATCCCCAGCCGTGAAACAAAAATACCTTTATTCTGAAGATAGGTAGGTTTAAACATACATACAGAGATACACCAGACCCTTGTCCTATTAGGTGGGAAAATCTGAACTAATTTGATGAACACACATTTTCTTTTCAAACGAATGATGATCAGCCTAGCTTGAAATAACCCATTTGTAGTTTCCTGCAAAACACAGCCATTAGAGCAACTGCTTGGACGAGTTACTCCTTCCTTAGGTTATTTCTCCCTGAAAAAATCCTAACAAAACAATGCAGTGTTGGTGCAGCCATACACAAGTCAAACCTACTGCCAGCAGAACGCAGCTGCATACATACCAAGCACAACTCAGCACGCTCACTAACACAGCCAGCCTATGGGGATCCTTCCCTGAGACAGTGTGAATCAACTCATGGTCCTGCAACACGTTTGAGAGCTCAAGAAGCTGTCCTCTAACTTGGAAAGTTTAAGCAAGAGGACAAATGAGATATGGTGAAGCCTAAGTGCAGGTGCAACACAGATAAGAGCGCGTTCATGCACTAGCTCAGAGAACTTGGAACGGCTGACTCCACAGCTGGATGCCTCCAGCACGTACTCCCACTCACACAGAATCCACGCAAGTCAATCATTAATATAGCGCAGTTAGCTCTATTTTTATATCTGACAAGTCGTGTGACTGCCTGCTCAAGTACAAGGGGACGCAGCGGCCAAAGACCAGCTAAGGCAAGCTCTCCTGCAAGCTCCTGCCCGCAACGACACACCGTGCACATCCACCTGAACGTTCAATTTACATCTGACAGTAAAGACAGCCCAAAGTGAATGAATTCGACTTCTAAGAGAAATTTTAGTTCATTCTTTACCACAATTCAAGGCTATGTTTAAATGGAAAACAGCCATTCTTCTAGGCAATGAACAGCTTACTTCAAGTTCTACCACATCCACCTGCCTGTGAGCAGGGATCCACACAGCCTAGCACAAGCAGCTTCAACAGCCTCTCCAACCTAAGAGGCAAAGCAGGACGTGCTCCGAAGAGCTGCAAGAACAGCAAGGGCTGAATTTACGCTCCGAAATTTGCTTGTCATCACCTCTATGCAGCTTCATCACTGAAGCAAAAGCACTCGTGATCTAAACAAACACCGGGGCAGCATTATCACATCGCAGTAACCTTGATCTTGGAGACACAGTGAGAGGCATAAGCAGTGTGGACTGGTTCGCTTTACCTGCTTGCCCGTCCTGAAAGTATGGGCACATTAATTTAGCGCAGCCGTAGCTTTCTCCAGTTTACGATCCAAATAACAAGACTGACAGAGACAGGGAGGCTGGTTCGAGGTTTCAAGTTCACAGAACAAAGAAAGAAATGACCAAGGGGAGCAATCAAAGGCTGCAACAGAAGGAGAGGGCTGGGATGCACAGAGGAGCTTAAAGACGTGCAAGGTTCATGGGCAGCCTGTTACAAACATTGCCTTGGCAGCATTTAATTATTAACAGCGCGAAAGAGAAGCAGAAAGCGCTCTCCCTCGTGCTCAAACTTGAGCCGCACGAACACCCGCAAATTTTCAAATATTAATGAAAGAATTCGGCCGCAGGATTCCGAACGGCAAACCGTTGTGCGACAACACCCGCATCCCTTCCACAAACCACGAAGGACGGAAGCACCACAAGCAACGAGAAGCTGACACAAAACCCCGCCGCAGCCCTTAGATGCAAGTTATCAGCACCGCTCCTGCGAAGTGCCCGTCCGCGAGAGAGATGCCTATCTACCAGCGACTGCGAGAAGCAGAGCATCCCAGCAGGGAATCCTTGTCCTGACAATACCTAGCTGCGATCTGCGTCATTTCAGCGCTCGGAGCGTTCCCGGACACTCCGGCAATCCAGCTGGGCCTGCACTTAAGGCAGAAGAGCTCTCAGACGGCTCCAGCTTGCCGCAGGAAGCGGCCACGAACGCTCCCGGTTTGCGGCTCCCGGGGCCGGGCGCGGAACCGGCGCGGCAGCCGCAGAGCTCGGCCCCGCGCGGCACAGCTCCGCCGGAACGCATCCCGTCAGCTCCGGCGTCCCACAGCGATCCTAGACAGAGACCGACACAGGAATGAACGGCCAACCACGTTTCGCTCGGGCTCGGAGAGCTCCTCTACGCGTTCGGCGATGCCAACGGCGGAGCTCCGCTCTCCGGGAGCGCGCACGGTGCCCGAGGGCGGCGGCGGCGGCGCGGAGCGGCGCTACGGAGCCCGGAGGGCGACCCCGCTGCCACCCGCGTGCCCTCAGGGCGCACCTCGGAGCCCCAGCCCGGCCCCGGGGCCTCGCCTGCAGCCGCACGCACCGCGTCCGGGCAGAGGGCTGCCGAAAGAAGCCCGCCACACCGCGCCGCTCCGCAGCCCTTACCGCGCTCACGGCCGCCGCTCCCGTCAGCGCCGCGCGCACGCATCCCCACCCACCCGCTTGGGGCGACGGGGGCGCCGCGCGCATGCGCGCAAAGCGCCGCCGCCTTGGGCTGGGAGTGCGCATGCGTGCCCGGAGAACGGGTGGGCCGGGTCGGTGGGGCGGGGGTTTGGGGTTGGGTGCGCTGGCTGTTGGGTGCGATAACTGTTGGGTGCGCTGGCTGTTGGGTGCGATGGGTATTGTGTGCGATGGCTGTTGGGTGCGCTGGCTGCTCAGTGCGATGGCTGTTGTGTGCGATGGCTGTTGTGTGCGATGGCTGTTGTGTGCAATGGCTGTTGTGTGCGATGGCTGCTTTAGGGATGCTTATGGGCCTGAGTTGTTCAGTGCTCAGTGGCAATGCAACTGTTTTCTTGCAAGGCCTGAAAGCTGGGGCAGAAATCAGTTATTTTTAAGGAGGGGTGGCTTTGCGCTGTTTGTTTGCCTCAGCTTGGCGGCAGTGTGCTGTTCACGGCCGGGTTAGCACTGCTGTACTGAGGTTATTGGTGCAGGACGCTGGAGAGGCCAATAAAGCTCTAATCTTTTATACGCGCCGTAATGTACACAGCGTCGTGGTGCGGGCCCTTGCCAAACAGATAAGGAAGCCTTTCCCAGAAGGTTTACGGTCTGGCAGAAACCGCAAAGGCTGCGAGGAAATGCGATGTGATCACAAACTGGGAAGCACAGAGGAGCCGCGTTGCTGACAGCCAGGCTATAAACAGAGCCTGAAGTGCGGCTTCTCTCCTTCCTCTGCATGTCCCACATCAGCCAGCATTGTCCCTGTGGCAGGGAGCAGCAAGGTGGCAGAGCTGTGCTGTGTGCCAGAGGCAGTGCTTCTGGTGCTGCAGCAGCTCTCTGTGCACCCTTTTCTGGATGCCAGTGAGGTCCTGTTTGCTTTCTGGAAGCCCTGAGCAGTGCTGAAGCTGTCGTGGAGCTCCTCACGATCTCCCTCTGGGCTGAGGCCGTCTCAGGGTGCTTTGCTTTTTAGTGCAAAATGGGATTTTTGTTGTAGTGTTCAGTCTACGTGAGATTTCATCCAGCACTTTCTTAGCAGTTTACTTCCAGTCCTGAAGTCCTTCTGCTGTTCTTTGTAGCTGCTTACCTCCCTTGCCTTGGGTGTCATCACCGGGATGCCTGGTCACTGCTCGCTTGCCTTGCTGCGCCACTTAGTGCACATAATACATCACAGCCTCACTGCTGCAGCTTTAAATTACAATCAGTGGAGGAAGGGAATTGAAATCTGTGAGACACTGAAAGGCCGGAGAACACTCTCACTTTAGGAATAAGCAGGGAAAAGCCTCAGAATTGTCCCAGATGATCCTGAGAGGGTTCTTCTGAGAAGGCAGTGCTGCTGATGGCCTGGCTGCACAGTGTCCACAGCATGGGAAATAAGCAGGAAGATTTGGAGGCCACAGTATGCCCCTGTGAAGAAAGGCTGAGGGAGCTGGGCTTGTTTAGCTTGGAGAAGGGAAAGCTCTGGGGAGAGCTCATTGTGGCCTTCCAGTACTTAACGGGAGCTTATAAATGGGAGGGAAGTCAACTTTTTACATGGGAAGATAGCAACAGGCAAGGAGAATGTTTTTAAACTAAAAGAAGGGAAATGTAGGTTAGATGTCAGGGGGTAAATTTTCACTGAAAATGAGTGAAAATTTGGTGAGGCGCTGGCACTGCTGCCCTGAACTGTGGGTGGTACCCTGACCTATGGCCACGGATGAGCCCATGGCAGCCTGAGCTGGGGGACAGCCAGCCCACAGCAGGGCTGGGGCTGGGGGAGCTGGGAGGGCCCTTCGGACCCAGTCCTGCTGGGATTCTGGATTCTTTGTCGCTGAAGCCCGTGACAGATCCACTTCCAGAAGCTGTGCTGGGAGATAACTCATTTTTCCAAATGTCGCACATGTCCTAGGGACATTTACATGCATGGAAAGGATTTTGTTCCCGTGCCAAATTAAGTTGAGCTAGTAAGGAAAGTGGAGTTAGAAAAGGAGAGAGCTGCGGGAGCAGGGAGAGGTGTAGGCAGTGCTAGATAAGGTTCTGTAGGAGGATGAAAACCTTTCATCTGTCTTCAGTATTTATAGCATCTTCTTGCTGTTGTACGCATGCCCTACGTAGTATGTGTCTGTGGGCAGGTGGCAGCCCTGAGGAAGAACAGGGCAGGAGTTCTGGAGCTTCTAAGGGAAAACTGAGGCAGGGGGAAGAGGTTTGGGTGGTGTGTGCAGAGCAGGGGACTGACAGGCTGTGGGGAAGCAGGACAAAGCATACAGAAACATACTGGACTGCAGGAATATGTCTGCTGAAGTGTGAACTGTGATTCGAGCTGAGCATACCCTTCACGCGAACGTGCTCAGCGTTCCATGCAAAGAAGTAATTGAAGACTCCCATCAGATTTCTGTGCTGATGCTCTGTTGTTCTCTACTGAGAGCCTCTATGCTGCCTGACAGTGTCAGTGTTCAAGTAGCCCCAGCCCGTGGGCTGTTGGGGACTGGGGACATGGCAGGTGGTGCAGACAGCTTGCACGCTACATGCTGACTTAACACATGGAGACTGCACGGCTGCATGGGTCCCCTTCGTTACGCTGCACTCAGGCTGTTGTGCCGTCTGTAACCGTGAGGAGAGGGTGAAAACCATGCTTGGCTGACTGCCTGCTTGCTGATAGGAAACTTGTTGGAGTGCATCTGCTTTTGTTCCTGGAGAAAGGTGTTCCTTGCTGGTAGACTTTTACAAAAGCCCTCAGCCTGCTCAGGCTCTGAGTACTGCAGCAACTCAAATAAAGAGCAAGACCGAGTGACTGCTCAGGCACTGAGAGCAATGAGCCTGAAAAGGCTTTTTAGGGATTAATAAAGGGTATTACTTTATAGGGCTGCCAATCAACAACTTCCCTGAACTTTGGAGAATTTTCACATAGCATGAAATAAATAGTTTCACAGATGTGGTGTTCTGTGTTAGCCTGGTTTCCTCTGGGTTTACGACTTGAGCATGGTTTCTGACTGTATTTCTGAAGACAGATGAGCCCACACTGAGCCATTGATTTGTTTGGCAGTGCTATTCCACCTAGCCATTCACTTACCTGAAGCATATTTGGACAGAAATTCATCCTTGCACTCAGTCGTACATGTCCCATTTTCATATGAAACCACACCAGGGTTCTGATTTAGGCACTGGTGGTAACAGAGTCTTTTTGGTGATGGCAGGAGAGGGTCTAGAAGGCTGGAGTGGGAAATAAAAAGAGAGAAGGAAAGGAAAATAAAAATAGAAAGGGATGGCAAAGGAGCTGGAGTGGGTCACAGTGCAGGAAAGCTGTCCCTGTGGGTATCTGTCAGCCTCGGAGAGGGGCCGGCACCCTTCAGGTGGGCACATCAGCAGGGAAAGGTGTGCAGCAGGGATGACGGCCAAGCCCTGAGCTGGGCAGGTGACACGGCGGCTGTGCTGGTGCAATTTGTACGGGGCTGATCGCGCTGAAAACTGATAAGCATGGCAAAGTGTGACCTCCTGTGGGTAAAACTGGGAATTACCGTGGGATAATTAAGCAAATCCTTTTCCTATCACATGCTGGCATCTTAACGGGATGCTTGCCCAGTGGTGTAGATCACTCTCGTCCACCTGCAGCAGCCAGGCCTGGACCTGTCCCATGGGCGAGCTGCTGATGTTCCTCCTGGCATGGATTCAAGCCTGCCCAGCTGGGAGAGTGCTGGTGGCTGTGCCAGCTCAGAGTCAGGAGCATCACTTGAGCAGGCAGCACCCGTTCCTCTGGAACAGATCTGTGGGCACTACACTTCCCATTAGCTGGGCAGGTTGCAGCCCTCTTGTCCTGTCTCCATCCCTTCCCTTTCCCCAGCGGTGCCCCTCTGGGGCAGGCAGTCATCTTGCCATACCTCAGGCACTCGTGCCACTGAGTTACCCTCTTGCGATGCACAGTGGTTCGTTAGGAGGGACTCAGAACCTCCCTTCTGGATGACTGTAATTGCCCTCTGTGAGAGGAGAAGGACATAGCTGTGGGTGACAAGAATAGTACACTCTCGGCATATTGTATCAAGCATTTTGAAATGCATGATGATTGCTACTTCAGCATCTGGCTCTGGCTGCAGGTGTTGCTGTTGTGCTGGATATGGTGCAGGGCTGGATCCACGCAGATAACTCAGGCTGCTGGGCACCTTCAGGGCACTCCTGCTGGCCTCTGCAGCACCTGGAGGAGGAAAACTCATTGCGGAGAGACCTTGCACTGCTGACCTTTGGGGTCTCAGGGCAGACCTGTCTGTTTTCTCATACTTTCTGAGGCCAGGCAGCTTCGCATCCAAACCTGTATCACTGCGTGCTCTTGGACGTGTCTCTTCCCCCACATGGCAGAGCAGATCCCACAATTAGTGCTTCCAAAAGGTGTGAAATGGAGCCAGAGCTCAGGCAGGCTGGGTGGGTGCTGTGACCCGGGCCTGCTCCGTGCAGCCCTCACACCTGTGCTGGTGGTGAATCGTCGCTCTGTGCCATTGCCCCTCTCCCCTCCGCGCGCTGTTTTCATTAGCGTGTGCTCTTGGGTTAAGGGCCGTTCTCGCTTCCAGCTGAACAAACACTTTCCATCGCGTGTAAAATCCAGCCTGGTGCTAATAGGCGTCTCCCCCGCCTTCCTCCTCCCCTCTGCCAACCTTTTGTGCGGTTGGCAGGACAAAAAAGTGCTGCTATTACCTGACTTATTATCGGCACGGGACTGTAATTTATGGCCTGTGCTTGGTAAAATGCCATGCTGAAAACATTTACGGCCCACTTAGAGCCCTGCGGGGCGGCGGGTGGGAGATGGTCGTGGAGGGGAAGCCAGTTGTTCCACCCTTGCAGAACAGCACGCAGCCTCGGAGCTTCCCCTGCCTTCCGAGGGCAGAGCGGTTGGCAGCAGGCTCAGCATTGCAGTGGGGATGTCCATAAGACCCTACTGTTCTTAGGAGAAACACTTTTGTCTGCCTCTGGACATATATCTGGTTTTCTTATTCTTTGTGTCTCTGGTTTTGTCTCAACCCTCAGGTCTCATATCTGGCCTTCCCCTTGCACGTGGCACCTCCTCCTGCTCCCAGGCTCCGGTGCTCCAGACTCTTGTAGACAGCCTGTGCACAGCAGGTCTGCCACAGGAGCCCTGGATGACTCCTGGAGGGAAGGCATTACAGCAGCACGGCTGCTCTCCAGCAACCAGGTCCCAGCTCTGAAGCAAGCACCCCCAACATTTAGATCACCACATCTGGATTTGACTGCACCCAGTGGAGAGAAGAGGGCAAATGAATTGCCACTGCTGTAGGTAGGCTGGGTTGGAAGGCTGACTGTGGGGCAAGGGGAAAGCTATTCCCAGCAGCAGTGACTTGACAGAAACGAGTTCACACCCTGATCCAAAAGAAGTTCAGCATGGAAAAGTGTTTTTAACACCAGGTGATTTGCTTATGACCTGAATGTTCTTGTTTGTCAATTTTCTCTCAAGAAAACATCATCATTCTTCATTTAAAGGAGTTTGTCTGCCTACTGCTGTTGTTCTGATTCAAAGGATGGGAAATCAGAACATTCTCCAAATCATTTTGCTGGCTTCACGAGCATGCTTCCTCTGAGCCTGAGTTGTTAGAGAGACTGGCATGGCCTGCAGTGCGCTGGGCTTGCTGCACACCGTGCAGAAGGACCCCATGGAAGTTTGTTCTTTTTCTTCGGTGTCATAAAACCATGACATTCAGTCTTTGCGTACTGGGGAAAAATTGCATTAATGAACCTTCAGCTTCAATCACGTAGTACGTGCACTGGGTGCTGGTGTTAAAGGGGGTGTTTGGCTGGGGCTGTGGGGCTATGCAAGTCTTGGACACCTTCTGCTTGTTGTGTTGGAAGCTTTGCAAGATCGAGCCTTGTGTGTTTGATGATGCAGGGATTCTGCATAACGCCCACAGTGCCAAGCTAATGCCACTTCCAAATACATGTCACTGTTCTGCTGTGGTTTCTGGCCATCCTGTCTGAAGGATCCTAGGGCTGAAATTAGGGTCTGGGAGACTGCCTTGAGCTGGAGTTGCTTCACTCATGCGCAGTTGGGAAGAGTGCATATTTTGGATGGCATTTGTTTTCCCAAACAGTAGCTGTCACAAAGTTTGCCATCTGGTGTAACTTTGTCCTCTAAGCTCCATCTGTGTTATACAGTGAGGAGGGACCTCAGCCTCCCGAGTGGGCCAGCTTGCAGGTCCTGAGTGCTGAATTTGTTTTTGTTTCTGAAGCAGCAGAGAGATTCAGGAGCCAAATTGAGTGCTGAAATCAGAGGAAGGGGAAAGCCTCCCCTTGGGCTCTGTGCGAGTGAGGGATGGTGGGGAGCTCACATCACCAGTGGGATCTGTGCCCCCCCCTTTGGCCTTGTTCTGCTCACCCAGCTCCATCATGCCCAGGTTGAATCCCCACCTAGGTTCTGCTCAGATGGTGCCGAGGGGATGGGCGGCAGTGCTGGGCTGGATCCTGTGGTGGCAGAGAGTTGTTATCCCAAAATGTCTCAAGTGTGTGTGCAGAGAGAAAGCAGCTTGGCTGATAGCAAACCTCTACTGAGCGTGAGGGTATTCAGCGGGAAGGGAGTCTAGGGGATGCAGAAATACCTGTCTTGAGAGGGTTCACTGTATGTGCACCTGATAAAAATCACAACATGGGATCAGCTTTCTTCTCTGCTTGCTCGGCTTTTGGCAGGCACAGCCAAGCTCTGGCAGGCAGGGTGAGTTTCCTTCTCCCCAGGGTCGTTAAAAAGGACCATTTCCCCATTTAAAGAGCGGGAGGTGGGGATGGAAAGCGGAGCTGAGCCAGGCAGCGGGCTCGACCTGCTCGCGCAGCCTTGGCTCTCCCACTCCCACCGCTCTCCGCGGCATTAGGCACGTGGGATCGAGGGGGGCTGGACGGGTATGAAAGCAAACACACATCTGGAAGTTCCTCCAGTTAATTGGGCAATTATTCATACCACTCTTGCTGGAAGCAGCCTGCTACCGCCGAGCCAAAACCAACAACAACAGGCTGTGGGCGTGCTCCGGCCAGGCTGGGGCGCGTGCGGTGAGGTGGGGCCGCAGAGGGCAGGCAGAGTGTGGGCACGGCCGCCCTGGGCTGTGGGGTGGGTGGGAGCCCTATGGCATGGGTGCTGCGAGGTGCTGGGGGGTGTGGGCCCCAGCTGGGAGGGGGAGCAGCAGGGGAACCCCAATCAACCTGTGTTGGGTTTTATTAGGAGCTTGGCAGGCTGTGGTGTTGGGGAAGGTAGTCCAGGCCCAGCTGTGCTCTGTAACACTTTGCTCCTCGTAAATAGTGGATTCGCTGCCATTTCTGCCCTGCTCCACCTGAACCAGGCTCCGGCAGCCACTGTTCACCTTTTCCATCCCTCCTCCTCCCTCTTCCTCACATCCCCAGCTCCTCTGTGGTCTGACAGCAGCAGTGCAGCACGTCTTCGTCTGCTGCTCATCCCTGCCGGGTGTGGAGGAAGGGCACTACTCGCTGCCCTTGGCCCTGGCAGCCATTCCCTGTGGTTAGCTCTTGATCTGGGGCTGTGCAAGGGCCTCTGCAGCTCCTCAGGGGGATGATGTGGGGGTACCTGTGCACCGTCAGCTCCGGAACTCTGTCTCTTCTTCTCATCCCTAAATACAACGGGATATGGCGTCACTCCTGGGGCTGAATCCTCAGGGATTGCCTATCAGTGGGACAGAAGGACAGAGTCACATCCTGAAGCCGTTCCCCTGGAACTGCATCTGAGTGTGGTGTGGATGTTTTGCCATAACTCCCTCCTCGCTGCCAAAACCCACAGGCAGCCAGTCCCCTTCTAGCAGCATCTCTGTTATTGATAAAACCCATCACCCGCCCTCGAAGTGTGCCTGCCACCAGGAGGTGGGGCCCAGCCCTCCTGCTTCCCGCTCGGCCTCGGGCGCGTCTCTGGCACTGGGATGTTTTGTGGCAGCCTCAGAAGTGCACGCAGTGTCGTCTCCGCCACCGCAGCTGGAGCCTGCCCCAGCCAAGCCCAGCTGCGATGCGGACAGAGAAGAGTTCCCGTTGTTCCCTCTTTCCTTGTCTTTTTCCCTCTTCCATGAACCACGTCTTCTCCGAAGAACTTTACTGCCGTTAACTCTAGATCTTCCTTAGGATAACGTCAATCAGACAGACAGTTTGGCTCCAGGGTGAACGTGGGAATGTAAGCAAGGCTACACTGAGTCACACCATGGAGCTGCCCCGTGCAGAATCTTCTCCCCAGCATTGCTGGAGTGAGTGCTCTAGGAAAAGGCTTGAAACAATGCATGCATGGCGTGCTTTCTCCTGCTCTTTCCTGGCAGCCCTCAGATGTGATGAAAGGTTTATCTAGTGGGTGATCAGCTAATATTTTGCGTCTTTGTTTGCCCATTTTTTGAAGTGTTTTAGAAGCAGTGGTGGTGCTAGCTTGGAAAGGCTTGGGGATGCGTAGTTCTCTGCATGCGATTTTAGTAGTGCTCTCAGAAGTACCATGAGGACATCACACCATGAAAAACCACTGGAGAGAGGAGAGCATGATTCCCAGTTTCACAGGAGAAAAGAATTTGAGTGGCTTGACCAAAGTCTCAGTGGGAACCCGTAACAGAGTGAGGTGTTGAAACCGGATGCTTGGACTCCTGGTGATGGCCCAGCCTCCTCCCTCTTTGACAGTCACCACACAGAGATCTAAGCTAGGATGGGAAGTGCTCATTGAGGAGACAATGCAGAAATGAACTAACTGGAGTGAAATTCTTCCTCACTGTCCAGGTGGATGAGTGAGCTGTAGGATGATAAAATCACCCAGGTGAAGAGGCCAACCAACAGAACTTACTTTGTGTTTAAGAAGTGGAAACACTGCTGAGGGTCCAGAGGAGATGGAGCTGTTCAGAAAATCAAGATAAGCCACGTAGAATGAACTGGAGAGGTACAGCATCGGGGAATGAAGAGTGAGCCAGGCCAGGATCTGTAAGCCAGCAGGAAGAGGCTGGAGCTGCCAGCCGTGCTGAAGGAATGGGAAAGGTAGCCCTTGGTGTAGGAGGATGTATGGAGCCGGGCACTGAAACGAAACAGTTGAGATACAAGCACCAAGGGACAGCTCTTGCTCTCACTGAAGGGAATGGACTGACTCCCATTGACGTCAATGAGGGTTGAACTGGGACCCTTGCGAGAAATATATTGAACACAGACAAATCCAGCAAAGTCAAAACAGATGATGCAGGCCGCTTAACACAGTCACAGGGAGCTTGTTGCGAAACCTCCTAATGAGGCACTTCTGTCAAGCAGCCATCTCCAAGCCCAACAGGCTCCAGCCTAGGAAGGGAACATGGGAGGCTGTGGTGCTGGAGGAGGCACGCCCAAGATGGAAGGCAGGAATGTCATGGGATGGGTCCTTGTCGTGGTGGAGCATTACCCCACTGACTTCCACACCTACCTGATCACGGTCCAGGGAGCTTTTAGTTCAAGCTTTGCTGTCCCACTGATGAATCTTGTCATGAAGCTGAAGGTGCAGACAGACTGGACAAGTTACCACGGAGGAATCTCTGCCATACATCAGCTGACGGCGGGGGGCATCTGTGTGCACGCCCTTAATCCATGGCACATGCAAGTCAATTCAAGTTAGCCAACATGACGGAACCGCACTAAGCTGGCTAGAGTGACCTTATTTGCACGGACTAAGCGAATGCACATGGACTGCAATGCTGACGCAGTGACTGCTTACCGCGTGATGGCCTGTTCCCGTGTTCGCGCTCAGTCTCTGACTCATCACCCCAAGCTCTTCCCTTGCTGGGCTTCTCAGTCCCTCGTTCCAGGTTCCCAGTTCCCGCTTTCCACTGTGTCAGGGATGTCTGCGGTCCTACCCAGCCCTTGTTTCTCTGGAGAGTGGTTTCGGCAGTTCTTGTGCCCTGTTCTGCAGGGACAAAGCTGTCCCCCAGCGAAGGCTGTCCTGGTCCTCAGCGTGGCCAAGAGCACTAGAGCATCCTGCCTTGGGGATGTTGGTCATGGCCTGAGCACAGCACACAATATTTCCACAAACATCTGACCCTTTCTAACCCGGCAGGCCGCATTCAGCACCATGATCTGCCCCTCCTCCCTCTTGTTCTCTCCTCCTGGGGTCGGCAGTCAGTCAAGACAAGGTTCAGACCTGAGAGAAACAGGAGATGCTGAGCACTCTGGTCATGCTCATGGGAAGATCCTCTCTCTGTCACTGAGGGAGTTTGGAAAGGTGAAGGAGTTTAGAGCAAAGACAAGAAGTTACCGGTATGGATTATTCAACTGAAAACAGAAGGAGCTGAGTTTCTGGCTGCTGCTAAGAGTGTGAGCTCTGCAGGGCTTATTTCCAGTGGAGCCTGGCTCTGTCTGTACCACTGAGATGCTGGTGAGGCTGCCTTTCCTCTATACTGTGCTGAAGCAGAATCTAGTCCTGAAAGATCCATCTCCCCTAAACCAGGACTTGCATATATTGGCTGCAGTGTGACAGAGGGGACAGACCTAAATCCACTGATTTGCAGCCAGAAAATGGAATGGAAAGAGAGCTCTGGGATGGAGACAGGCAGGGGGCATTGTTGCTCTTAAAATGGTTCTGTAGCATACGTGCAGCTAAGATATTTTGATCCCCCTCAGATAGATTGGGACACAACTTCGCCTTCCTTTCCTCTGTGAATCCACTGAAATAGCCACATCTAGGACAAGGTTGGGCTTCCTTGGTGTAGGAGCAGGGTTTTGAGGGTGGGAACTCGAGGGGAAGCTCCCAAAGGAGGGTGGCACAGGGATGAGCTGTCTGCAGTGACCATCCTGAGCTCTCAGGAATGGAGTGAGGAGAGCCAAAGCTTGCCAGTACCGGAGCTAGCAGATGTGACAGAGAAGGGCCTCTTCAAGTGTCCCCACAGCAAAATGAAAGCTAAGGAGAGGGTGGAGATGCTGCTTTCTGGGGAAGAGGATGCAGAAGCAAAGAACGTGGAGAAGGCAGAGATACTCGGTGCTCTTACGATGCTGGAACCAATGGTGTTTCACAACTTTATTAATGACTTAGAGTGCACTCTCAGTACACTTGTGGGTGATATCAGATAGAGGGCAAACAGTTGATATGCTGTGGGCACAGCTGCCACTCAGAGGGGCCTTCTCAAGCTGCCATCTGTTTTGTCCTTTCTCTGGAATCAAGCTTCCCTTCCCAACACAAGCAGCTGAAGATTGTGTCGGACTTATCCAATCCCAGTGAGTTCCCCCTCCTCTTTATTCATGAGTACATCGTAGGGTGAAGTGTTATTTATAAGGCTGATTCTTCTCTCTCTTGTCTCTTTCTAGCAAACACTTTTCCCCTCCACATCCCACGACCATTCACCTCTTTCGGATGTCTGTGTGGGGATGTTTATTGACATGACAGCATGTAGCAGCCAACACTGCCAAAGTCAATGCATCCCATCTCTGTTCCAGACAGGCTGGGACTGTCGGCTTTGGGTCCCCTGAGAGATCCCAAGGCTGTTTGTTGACTTTGTCCTTGGCCAGTGTTAGATAAACAGTGAACCTGTATTCTTTTGGTTCTTCTTCCAAGGAGCAACTCAAGTACAATAGTGGCCACATCACTCACTGACATCGACCCTTTTCTCTGGATTGTGACCTGAGTGCTTAGTGAAGCTGGGAAAAAGCTACCACTGAAATTTGCCTCAGAGGGTGAGAAAATCAAGGTCCTTCCTGCAGTGCCAGGGCTTGGGCATGCTTAATGCCACCTGGCATTTTTGGATGCTGCTCTCCAAAGACAGGGACTACTTCGCTGCGTCAGGTACTGGTGTTGCTGGGTGTTAACCTCTGAGCTTTGAGCAGTGGCAGCCCCAGTGCCAAATGAAAGGCAGCAAGAAGCAGCACGATGAGACCTGCTGTCCCAGGTCTGCCTCATGTGCCATGTCTTCTGTAGCTGTGCAAATAATACGTCCTCCCCAAAACTCCAGCATGAGGAAATACCTGGGGGAGCTTTCTGTACTTGGGTGTGTTTCCTGTTGTCAGAAAGCTCTCCAGCTTTCTGTGTGGGTTCCTTCCATGCTGACAGCTGCAGAGATGGACCTCCTATCACCACTGGGTCAGACCACATGTTCCTTGACCCTGTGTCGGTTTTGGGTGAAGGATCCATTGAGTTCCCAAGCTGTTGGGCACGGATGAACAAACACCAATTGTGTGATTGCATAAGTTTCATCTCTCTTGGAATCCAGGCTGAAGCAGCCAGCTCCACCATCCCTGTGGGATAGCCTGCGACCGAAAGCATTGCAGAGGTAATGAGAACAATGCTTCCTGGTTCCTGGATGGGATCTTCTGTTGGTGTAAACTAGTTCTGTGCCATTGGAACCAGCTGTCAAATGCTGATTTGCAGCAGCTGGTTTGAGACTGCTGCTCATGCCATGCTGGGCTTTCAGTGGGCTCTGCTAAGGCATGCCCAGGTAATCAGAGGGGAAAAGTTGATTAAGAAATGCTTACTTTTGGTCTCAGGCTTCTGCTAACAGAGAGCAAGCCCCACTGAACAAAATGGGGATGCAGAAGTGAGATCAGCTCTTTTCCCAGATGCTGGAGACTTTCAATGTGCATCACAGCAGAGCAGAGCAGCCTGAGATGTGCTGACCTGCCTAGGGTGGGCTTGCTCCGACACAGGTCTTTCCTATTGGGCAGAGTCCAGAGTCCAGACTTTGCCCAGCAGGAGACAGAGATGACAAGAGAGGTGACCCAAAGTGTTTCTGGACTGTTTAGCTTTCCTGGTTACCTGGAATTTTTTGTTTGTAAAGTAAAGTAGAAGCCAAGAACCAGCCAAGCCCTGCAGCACTGAACCATCCTTTGGTTCTTCATTGTACATCAATAAACTGCCTAATCTACTGTGTTAGACCACTTCACTGCTGCCTTCCCTTCCGTGTGGCCAGCTCCCTTCCCATGCAGCTCGGAGAAGTAGGGGGCAGGTCAAACAGCCTGGAGCTGCTGTGAGTGGTGGTTGGCACAAACAACGTGTTGTGAACCGCAGAACCAGGGAGTGCAGCAACTGTGCTGGTGTGATCTGCGTCTCTGTAAGAGAAGGGGAGATAAGGAAAACCAGAAAAAAGTGTCCTTGGAAAGATAAATGAACCAGAAGAGCAAGTTAAGTTGATCTGGGATGAAAAACTGCTGAGGGCAGCAAAGGTGTATGGGAACAAAGAACTGCAAACTTTCTAAAAAAGAATCAGAATACCCTCACTGTGTCTGAGGGTGGTGAGCTGGGGGAATCCCCACACGTCAGCTCCCCCTCCTAATGCTCTACAGGTGTCTGCTGGCACCTTGAGATCTCAATAAAGGCAATGTGTGGAGCTGCTTGGGGCTGTGTGAGCCCAAAACACGTGCTGTCTGCTCGGCTCCTGCTGCCCTCACCTGCCCTCTGGCACCAGGAGGGGTGGCCGTGCTGTCACTGGGGTGTGACGTGATTCCCACCAAATACTGGCACTGGAAGAGGTTCCCAGGTTCTGCAGTTTAGGCACTATTGTTGCCTCTCGAGGTTGTATCATTTATCTCAGTCCTCAGCCCTGAAACCTTAAGCATCTGCGATGATGGAGAGCTGAGACCTTCTTAGATCACCAGTAAAACCCTTCCTGTCTCCTTTTTCCAGTCCCCTCACCCTTCATATCCATGCAGTGCACCATATCCATCTTCTCACCCCTTCTGTAGCATCCCTGCTGCTGGAAAACTGGAGGGCAGGTATGCTCCTGAGTGGGTATGGCTCCTGCACGCAGCTGCTCTCTGTGAGTATGGTTCCTCCTGCAGATGCCAGCACAAGGTCCTGCATGGCATTGTGCACCAAAGCCACACGTGTGTCTATGTGAAATAAGAAGCAAGAGCTCAAGGGTGAGCCCGTAGAGCTGGGCTGCCATGTGGAGCTGCAGGGATGCCCACAGGGCTGGCTGGTGGGCTTAAGAGTAAAAAAGTACAGCAAGTCCTTAACCTGGAGCTGAGTTGCCCCTGTGGCTGAGAATGATCCATGTATGAAATCGTTCTACAGAGGGACAGAGGGAAACAGAGATGCTGAGGTAATGCACAGGCATGGCTGGAGGGAATGCACTCTGCTTCTGGGCACTCTGCACTAAGTGTGGGCTGTGGGCTGTGCTGGGCCCTGGATGCTCACTGTGCCCACCAGGACCTCTCTGTCAGCTCCCCACGAGGCCGCTGTCTCCACTTGTCCTCAGATCTGCTGTGGCTTTTGCTCCCTTCCATCCGAGCCAGGCAGCGAGTGCCAAGGTGGGGTGAGGGATGCTCGAATCCTCCTGTGCTGTTTCAGGAGCTGATGGCTCATGCACCGATGAGACCTGCTCAGCAGCGGGAATCAGCAAAGGATTCTGTCTGATCACACAGGGCTCAGGGTCCCATGGCACGCACATATGAGCTGGGTAGGTGTACAGTGCCGAGGATACACAGTGACAAATCAAATGCTGGACAGAAATAGGGCAGCTCCAGAGCAGGGAGAAGCAAAGGAAAGTTGGCAGAGAAAGCAGTGAGGAGCTGCTTTTGGGGAACCTGCTGACATGTGGGGCCTGTGTGGTGGCTGAGCTCTCATCCAACTTACTGATGTGGGCATGGAGCTGCTTGGAGACCCCAGCATCTCTCAGCACACCTGGCCAAGGTTGTGCTCCGTGCAGGAGTGGGGCCCTGGGAGGGAGCAGCATCCCATACCGTGCTGCTGGCAGCACAGCCTGCCAGGGAATTAGGAATTAATGTGGAACTGATCTGAGATGAAACACGTTGGATCAAGACCACGACCAAAAATTTTTGAGTCGGATCAAACTGAACCAAACCAATGTGTTTGTTTCCTGCTTTCCCAGCAGACAGTCAGCCTTAAAGGTCACAGAGCTGAGAAGTACAGCTGGGCACAAATGCATTTTTTTCTTTAGGAAAAGGACTATGATGGATTCACTTTCCCTGCCCCAGATCAGCCTGTTTGTGAGGAGCTGAGGCTGGGAACCCTCTGATGGGACAAGGGAAATGGCTTTGAACTAAAAGAGAGGAGATTTAGGTGAGACGTGGAGTGGAAATTCTTTACTCAGAGGGCAGTGAGGCACTGCGCTGCTTTCCAGAGCTGTGGGTTGCCCCATCCCTGGAGGTGCCCATGGCAGTGGATGGGCCCAGGGCAGCCTGCTCTATGGGAGGTGTTCCTGCACACAGCATGGAACCAGATGGGCTGTGGGGCCCCTTCCACTCCAACCACGCTGTGCTTCTATGGCTCTGTGGTGCTATGATCTCCAGAAGGATGCCTGCGGGGATCCTGTCTCCTCAGGGATGTGAGCAGTGGGGGGAGGTGACAGCTGGGACCCCATGTCCTGGGTGCTGAGAGGAGAATGGGGCTCCTCCAGACAACCTCTGAGCTGCTGGCCCTGGGAAGTGGGAGCCTTTCCAGGCCTTGGGGACTGTGTCAGCAGAGTGTGAAGGTATGCAGACAGGTTTAGGCAGACAGGGACAAGAACAGTCAGACTCAGCCCTTTCAACGTCTGCTTTTCTATGTCTCCCAAGCTGGCACCAGGCAGTGACCCAGGAGCAGCCCCTGCTGCCGGTCCCCGCTTCTCCTTCAAGATCAGGACCCCCAAGGGGATGCTGAGCCCCGGGCCAGGCTGCTGAATGCCGAGCAACCCAAGTCCGTTCTCATCCAGAACCCTTCTGGAGGGGCCACGAAGCTGCTGGCTCCCACCCAGCTGCAGTTCCCCTGTTTCCCCAGCTCAGCTCCGTGCTGCGATCCCACACACCGAACTCCCCGCAGGTGGGAGCACCCCGCCATTGAGCGCGGCCGTGGGAGAGCGGCGAGACGAGCGGGCGGGGATGCGGCGAGCTGCGTGGTCCCGCTCGCAGCCAGCTGCAGCCGCAGCCGTCCCGGTTCCGGTGGGGGCCCGGTTCTCCCAGGCAGGTGCGTGGCCGAGCGGCCCCGGGGGTTCGGTGCTGCAGCTGAGCCTGGCGCGGCCGCTGTGCCGGGGATACCGCGGCGGAGCCGCAGCCGGACGCGTCCGTGCGCGGGCAGATGTGTCCGCACGGAGATGGGCACGGATTCTGAGCGCACCCCGCGTCCTTCTCCTCCTCCGGCGGAGCCGCGTCTGCTCGGTGCAGCCTGGTTTCCGAGCGGAGAACACGCGCTTCGAATTTGGCAGTGTCTCTTTAATTCGGGGAACGCTTGAAGATGCTCAGATGCGTTTGGCAGCTGCGGTCTGTTTTTATTAGGAAAATGATAGCATATGATAGCGAAGCCTGTTTTCATTGCCCTCGGTGAAAGAGATGCCAAATGCAAATTCATTTAGGGACGCGAACCGGATTTATCAGCTTCCTTTTGCTGTGCCTACGGGCGCGGCGTCCTCGCAGCTCCTCGCTGCCCAGGCCGGCAGCTGGGCGGCCGCTTTGCAGCAGCAGAGGGTGCTCTTCCCCTGCCCGGAGCACAAACCACGGAGCCCTTCGTGCCTGGAGCCAGGAGCCAAGCCCCGTGCTTTCCCCGTGCTCGGGTGGAGGTGGTGTTGGAGGTCCCGGTGCCTCCCTGTGCCTTCTCACGGGGTTACCCGGTGTTCTCAGCACTTCTGGAGTTCACGTCGACCCTTGATAACACCTCAGCAGCCGCCCCTCTGAAGGTCTGTGAGGAGATCCCGACCCCAAACGCCTGGGGGATGCGTGCACCCAGCACAGCGGGCATGGGGCAGCACCCAATGGCTGCGGGTGCAGAGCCTCTGCCCCGAACTCTACAAGCCCAGAAGATGAAGTTGCACAGCGTTAGCAACTTGTACTCATCACAATAACCCAGAACACTTCGAGTTCATCTCTAGCACGGCCCTCTCCCACAGCATCTGCAGTCCTGGGGACATCGCTGCTGATTCTGACCCAAATCTCTTGAAGGAAGCACACGGTGCAGAGGAAGGGATGTGAGAGCCTGCTCCTGAGGCAAGGAGAGCTCCAGGGACCTGCAGACAGGAGGGAGTGGTGGCACACCGTCCTTTGGGCAGGTGATGCAGCCCGAGGTGCCAGCCCACGTGCTGCCCTGCATGGATGCTGTGCCAGGTACATCCAGGGGCGGCTGCTGCCCCGGCACTTCCCAGCTGGAAACACAGGCGGAGGAAGTGATTCACTCAAAGCCACCCAGTGAGTTAGTGGCAGAGCCGGGAATAAAGCACAAGTCTTCTCCTGCTCAAACCATGAACTCAGCCAGCTCCTCCGGGGAGGTCGGGTGCGTTCGAGGGGACCGTGAACTATTCTCTCGCCTGCTTCAGCAGTTTCCAAAGAATCAGGGCTGTGGAAATAACCCAGTCCCAGCTTCACAGCGGAAGCTCTGCTCCAAACTGCACTTGTGAGATCAGTTGTTTAGAAAAACATCATGAGCCCAAGTAACAAGGCTGGAGCTCCTGCCAGGGCATAGCACGAAGGTATTTGGGCAGAGGAAAGCACAGCGGGCTGGGTGTGCAGACCAGGCTCCAGCGTCTGTGCGGTCTCATGCAAATCTGAGGTGCCTGGGGGCCCCCATCACAGGCTCTAGCAGTGCATTAATGATTCACCGCCCTTCCTCTCACCACTGCTCCACGTGCAGTCTGCTGCATGGCCCCCGATGGAGCTGGCTGCAGTGCAGGGCACAGGGCTGCTCCCTGCTGCCTGGCTGGGCTCAGCTTCACGCTGCAACTGGGTTCTGTGCCCAGGGCCCACAACACAGACACAGCTCGCGGGCTGTGCCACCCCGAGCTGGGTGCCTTGCTAAGCTGACCAGGATCCGGCCACACTGTCTGTTATGGGCTGAGGCCCAGCAGCTAGTGCTGCCTGGGGAAATGCGCTGCAGGCATGGTGCTCTCTTCTCCCTCTACTTGTCCCTCTCCTCCTTCTCCTTCTTTCTCCTTCTCCTTCTTTCTCCTTCTCCTTCTCCTTCTCCTTCTCCTTCTCCTTCTCCTTCTCCTTCACCTCCCCCATCCAGCCGTCTCTCCTTGCTCTGCTGCCTCGCTGGGACCCGACCATCAGAGCTGCTTATCTCTGTTTCCCATGTGTAGGCCTAGCCAAGCCATGCAAGTTTCTTGTTTGTTTGTTGTTTCAGCCCTCTCTCCACCAGCGGCGGTGGCAGACAGCACTTGCAGCTGAACCCACAGAGACCGCAGGGCCGGAGCTTGCAGCACCTCTCGGCATGGCCGTGCCAGCCAAGTGGCCACGGTGGCAAGCAGCAGCGGCCTCGCTGGAGGGGCTGTTTGTTTACCCTGAGCCACAGGCGTGCTCACGGGGCACAGGCCAAGCCGCAGTGTCTGGCAGGCGGCTGCGACGAGATGGAGCACGCAGGACATGGGAGCTGTGGTTTCTGCAGGCAGAGGAACTGGTGCACAGCTTTGGTGCTGGCCTGCCCCTGGATTTGGGAAAGAGGGGTGGGGATGGCCCCAGCTCGTGGTGGCCTTTTGGGTTCCAGCAGCTGATCCTGCATGGTGGTGGCTAGCACCCGACCTGGTGGGTCCCGCTGAGCATCCCCAGCCCAGTAAGCCCACACGGGTGCCCTGGCACTTGGTGACCCTGCTCAGCCATCCCTTGGCCTATGCTGAGTACTTTGCTTGTCTGGAGGAGCCAACCAGCACAGCAACAGCAATAACCCCTCTGCAACCTCTTTAGAAATGAACCTGCACACGTTCAGACTTGTAGTCCTCCTTGGAGGAGAGAAGTCACCATATCCCTTTCCCCAGTGAAACCAAAGTGCAGCACTGGTGCTGAGGTGGGAGCCCACTGCTGGCCCTGCCTCTCTGCCCAGGGTGTCCTGTTGTCATCCCGTCCCTGGCAGCTGCCTGGTTCCTGGGGCTGCTGTTGGACAGTCCCTCCTGTGCTGCTCCAATGCCCAGAGAAAGTTTCTGGGGTGGCAGTGGAGCCAACACCCTCGGGGAGAGAAAAGGCAGATGTCTACATCCTCTTCTACACCTCATTAACAACAGGGTGTCCCATCACCAGCTCACCACAGAATCCTGCGCGGGATCCTGCTCCCCCTGGGTCACCACGCTCTGTTCTCTCCTGGCTGCTGAAAGCGCTGGAGGATTTGCTTGCCACACTACCAGGCCAGCAGCGAGCTGGGAGGGCTCCAGCTGGCGTGCTGCAGTCAGCCCAGGGCTCAGCACTCCTCTGACACAGGAACCCCAGTGGGAAAGTTATTACCACCACCCGGGCAAGCGGTCAGAAACCGGGGCCAGGCTCTGTTTGCTCACCCTGGATGCTCTCAATGTCAGGGTATTGTTGCCATCATTGCTCAAGTCACGGTCACCCCACAGGAGACAGCAACAACAGCTGCAGTTGTGCTTGTTTTGGGGTGAGGTGAGGGGCCCCCACCCATGGGCGCAGCTGCCACCCCCCAGTCCATGCTCCAGAGATGTGGTTGGGTGGCACATCCCTGGGCACTGCTCTCCGCAGTACCAGCACATCCTGCCTGTGGTGTGGCTGTGTCAGGACGGGATGCTGCAGCTCGCTGGGTGTGTGCTGTGGGGCCAGCACCATTCCCAACAATCTCTTCATGCTGATTTCGTGCCCTGGAGCTGCCCAAGATCTGCCCTTTTCTACATGGAGAATAGCAGGAGAGGGGCTCCTCCTCCTCCACCCGCAGGCGCTGGCCCTCTGCCACCGCATTCGGAGGCCGTGGCAAAATCGTGCCACACTTTAATTACACCAATTAATTCCTGAATACCAGCCTTGCTGTGGCATGGAGGAGGTCAGGGAGGCCAGCAGCCGGGAGCATAAGTGGACCGTTGTATTGTCCTCCCATCTCATTTGCCTGCCAGGCCCCGCGCCCCGCTGGCGGTCCCCGCCCTCAGAAGGGCTCCAGCAACCCTCCAGCTGCAGCTCCCCTGCACGTGGGTGCCCTGCACTGTTCTGAGGGCTCCTTGTGCTGGGAGAAGGGGAAAAAGCCCTGCAACCCGTGGTTGGATTGGGAATGGCTGGGGCAGAAGGATCGTGCTGGGTTCTCCCCTCCCTCTATCCCCAGGGCTGTGCTGCTTCCTGGGGCTGCTCTCAGTGATGTCCCCATGGGGACATCATACCCAGGAGCTTTGCCCAGAAAATCTCAAGGAAATCCTGCTCTGCTTCCTCTGCTCCCCAATTAGGCTTCACTGTCGGGAGCCGCTGCTCCAGGGGCAGAGCCCACTCACTCCGGGTGAGCCGGGCAGGGTTGGAGGTGAGCCAACCCCAGGCTGGCCTTGCTGTGGCCAACCCTCTTTTTCTGTGAGGATGCTTTATCCGCAGGGCCGTGAGGATTGCCAGCAGCCAGCCTGGGCTGTGGGTGCTGGGAGAGCTGCGGGCACAGGCAGGGTGGCAGAGCTGCCTGCTGGGTGCCATGCTGTAGCACTGCCAGCGCAGCGGCTGCTAGTGGCTGTGCTCCCAGCAGAGAGCATTCTGACAAGGCAGCTTAATTCAGCCCATTGTAATGCTATCTGCCAGAGCGTTTTTGAGGAGGGTTTTTGCTCATCACATGGGGGCATCTGCAGGCATTTCCCAGCCCCACTGCTTCCTGTGCTATGAGGCACTGGGGGCTGAAGGTTGCGCTGCTGCCCCCCCTTTCTAGTCCCCAGCACAGCCCCTAAAGCTGCTCTGCCCATGTGCTGCAGCCCTGCTTGCAAAGTGGTGCCAGCAAATGATTAACGTGTGTGTGAAAGTCAAACGTGCTCAGTGTGGATTGCATACAGCTGGACCAGAAAGGAGAGAGAGAGTGAGAAGAAGAAGAGGAAGAAAAGGAAGAGGAAAAAGAAAAGGAAAAAAAAGAAAGGAAAAAAGAAAGGAAAAGGAAAAGGAGAAGGAAAAGGAAACAAGAAAGAATTCTTGCTCTGGGTGGTGCTTGGGCTGGCAGGCTGCAAGCTTGGGGCCTGTGTGTAACTGGAGAGATGTGATCCTACACATGGGCTGTGGGTTTCTGTGTGTCTGGGGAGCCCCAAGTACTGTCCAGAAGAGAGCACATCCTGCTGCCCAAACCCATTGGCTGCTCTGGCACAGCCCTGCACACGGATCAGCCCTTTCCTTGCACCACTGGGCAGCCCCAGTGTCCTGCTGTGCAGGCTGGACTCACATTGGCTCTGATGTCCTGTCCTGAAATCATCCAGCCCCTGTGGTTTCCTCTGCGCTCATCTTGCGGAGCGGACGCTGTGTTGGTGCACGCAGGCGCTGGATCGCTCACAGCTACAATGTCCCGTTTGCAGCAGAGGCTTAGAAAACAAACAGCTTTTCCAAAACAAATGGGATTTGCCGGCCCAAGTGATGGAGGCAGAGCTGCCAAGAGGTTGCTGGGAGTAAAAGGCCACGCAAACATTGGTTTAATCCCTCTGTCCTCCTGCTGTCAGCAGGGATGCTCTAGCAACATCCCTGCAAGCTCATGCCTGAGCTGCTGCAGGTTAACAGGGGCTGCTAGGGTCTCTCCTTGGTACATCTCCTGACCTCTACTTGTGCCTTTGGAGGGCAGCAGGCTCGGCAGTGGGGCCAGAGGCCCCTTTCCTCTTCCTCCTTTGCCCCCCTGCTCAGCTGTGTTGGAGCATGGAGTGCTCTGTACTCCTGGGCTGCCCTTGACCCCTTGACATGTCCATCATGCAGGGATGGAGCTGGGAGCATCTGGGCTGAGAGGGGAGCACTGGTCACCCACACAGACCTGGCCCCAGGCTGCTCCACTGATTTGCACTCCTGTGTTTGGGGTCCTGGGAAGGCCACTGTGAGAGGGGGACAAATAAGGGAATAAGAGCCTGGAGAGAGGTGGGAGTCTCTATCTTTGGAGATACTCAGGTCTTGGTGTGGGCAGACTGGGTGCATCCTGCTCAGAATCAGTCTGGAGCAGCAGCACTGGGACCTGCAGCCTGGCCATCTGGGTACGGGTACTCCTGGAGAGAGCTGCCCCACACTCATAGTGCAAATGGGGTTAGGAATAGGTGGGTGCAGGGAATGTGGCCAGCCCTTCCTGCCCTGCTGCAGCCCTGCGTCCCATTGCCACGTCCTCATGCCTGGATTCACACATGGCTCTCGTGGCCTGCAGACCACCCTCCTGCTGCTCCTCCTCCTTCCCCTCCAGCGTTTTGCTCCGTGAAGCCCTGCGGTGTGGCTGCCTCACATGCACAGTGCACTGTGTCATTTGCTTGAGTCTCAACTTGAGTCTTGATCATCAGAACCACAAAAAAGGCAAACGTCCTCCGCAGACCCTGATCCGAGGCTCAGCGGTGTCTGGCGAGGGTGGGATCCACTTAAAAATGTTTATGGAAGAGGGATAAAAAAATCAAAAGGTGGAGGAAAGAAAGAAGAAGACAGCTCAGCAGATAGACAGCAACCCCAGGAGACCCTCCCCTCGGCAGCAGGAAGCGGGGAACATAAGGAGCCGTTTATTTTAAGTAAACTATAAATATCAGACTACAACAAACGCATGTAAGAAAAGAAAAGTTGGTCCGAATCCAAAGATTTCCAAGAGGTCGCGAGCAAACATGTGTGATTGAGTCTGGCAATTCCGCGTGTGCGTGTGCGCTGGTGCACGTGCTCATCAAGGGCTGCGGCGCTAGAGACAACATAATCCTCCCCCCCAAATTAAAACCAGAGGGAATTAAAAATCGAGACAAGGCTGTGGCAGAGTCTCGAGGCTGCTGATAAGATTGGTGTGCGGATGGAGGGAGCGCCCTGAACATGCTGGTCCCTGAGCATGGCTGTGCTGCGCTGCCCATTCTTGTGGATGGTGTCCCAGGGCTGCTGTAGGCTTGGGGCTTGGTGGAGCAGCTTGTGGGGCTAGGACTAAGACACGCCTCACCCTAGATCTCTGTGGGGCAGCTTGGTGCGGGAGTAGCCCCTGCAGAAGTCATCTGTGACAGCCCTGAGCTTGGGGAGCAGTGCCCGGGGTGCAGAGTGGCAGTGCTGCAGCTCGGTTGCACATATCAGCACCAGTGACGCTGCAGTCACACTTGGGCGACTTTCAGCTGATGTGACCAACTCTATGGCGCCTGTGCGTGCGCGGGCCTTGGCAGTCTGCTCACGAAGCCCTGCTTTGACCTCAAGCAGAGAGTAAATCTGATGGGCACGAGGCGCTGGCCCTTGTTGCACTCCCAGGCTTGATGACAGTTAACATATTGCTCTGTGAGCGGCGCCTGCTTTGTGTGACTGCCCTTATCGCAGCGAGCTGACATGTTTTGCCCTTTATTTTCGCCCATGTGAAGTATCACCCCGTCCCTGTGGGCCAGTCTGGCTCTCACACGTCGCCTTCCTGGCAGTGGGACACACCAGCACCACGCTGCAAAGCTCAAAGGAGAGCAGGGAGAGGGACAGACCCCTGCAGCACCCCTGGGGATGGGGCTGGGTCCTGCGGTGCACCCATGGCCCTGTCTCATTGCTGTAGGATGGCTACCAGCTCCCAGGTTGGGTGGCTGGAACTGGACCACCACTCCACGTGGAGAGGTCTCCATGCAGGTCTCTCGTGCCCTGAGCTGCTGCAGGTTAGCAGGGGCTGCTGGGGTCGCTCCTTGGTGGATCTCCTGACCCCTATTTGTGCCTTTGGAGGGGAGCAGGCCCAGCAGCGAGGCTGCCTGTTTGATCCTTCAGGAGAAGCAATGTGTGTTCAGTGCCAGCTGTGCCTGCGGTGTGACAAGTAATCCAAGTAACAGATTACTGTGTCACCACTTGTTTGCTCTGTATGCCACCAGCATTGTCTTACATCTCTGTGGTCACTGTGGCCTCTCCAGATTGTCACCATCAGTCACACACGCTACTCTCAGACTTGGCCATTAGGCAGATTAACCTTAATTGATACTCCCCGTCATCACTAATCACTATCTTCATTGTCAACTTCAATACCACACAGCGCCTACAATTTCCACTTATTAGGAGTGTGGAGGAGTCCCTGACACGTGGTGCATCAGATCCAAGGTCAGATATCCCATCTGAAAGGGATTTCCTTGCTTAAACACACGCTGAGAGCCCAGCTCTGTGAGTAGGTTCTCCCAGTGCTCCCAGGATGCTGAGCAGCTCTGTCCCCTTGGCATAGGAACCGCTCACCTGCAGCAGGATGCAGCTGCAGTGATGTAGCTCTGGTTCAGAGGGAAGCGGAGATGCAGTGTTGGGGTGCCCCAGAGTCAGGGTATCCCAGCACACCACAACGCTCCCCCCAGGGTCCACAGCAGGATGCACAGCTCTCGTCTGATGCGTGCTGGTCCCAGCGAGGGGGGAGCAGCTGCTGCGTGTTTAGGAGAGACCCAGAAAATATCGGGGTGGGCTACGGGGAAGGTCAAACAAACCATTTATTTTCAGTCAGAACAGTCAGATGTGAGCGTCTCTGTTTAGGAATCACATCCAGATGCTGAAGTTAAACATCTGGGCTTCACCTCTGTGTTTTGTCTACGCCCTGTGAGTGTGGCACAGCCTTTGGAGCCATCTGCCGAGGCGTTATCACCTCGTTCATCAGCTGCCCCTCACCTCTGGCCGGGGCTCCCAAATCCCCTCCATTTCCGCAGCTGTCACTGCTGCAATGAGTCCACAGGTCTCATGTTCACCGGTGTTTCAGCCCTTTCCCCAGGGAGATGAGGGAATAGGAATGTGTGAACCCTTCTGGTCCAACCTTGAGGAAGTCCTTTCATGTCCCAAAGAAGGGGTTTCTCCCTGCCAGGAAAACCTGGGGGATGGATAGAGCATTTGCACATTCCGTGGTGAGCAGGACTCAGTGCGTGCTGCCAGCCCTTCCATGGGGTCTGTGTGCAGCTCTCATCCTACTGAGCAACTTGGCTGGCACAAATAAATTGCTGGAGGAGGCCTTAAAACCCTGAATGCAGCCAGGGCCAGAGCAGAGCTGTGAGTGGCTGTGGTGCAGTGAGACTAGGAGCAGGCTGACCCCAGGGGGAGGTTCTTTAGACATGTCTGCTGTGTAAAGAGCTTCTGCTTCTATGGACTGGAGTCCTTGCTTCTTTTGGATGGCCTATGTCATGCAGCAGCACAAGAGATGGGTGGGATCGTCATACTGATATTTGAATACTCCATCTATTCCTGCTGTGGTGACAGTCCTGCCTTCTGTGCAGAAGCCCAAAGCATGTCACATATTATGGTCTTGTTCCAAGACCACCGCTGGAACTGGATGTTGGGCTGGATAAGGAAACCTACCTTGAGGAGGTGGCCACCACTGGGTGTTGGAAGAGCCAGGACTTCAAAGCGGAGATGGACAAACACAGCACCAGTATCTTCTGGGGTATCATGAAATCCTGAAAGCCCAGATTTTTGTTTCAATATTCCAAGTGATTCTCCTTGTTCAGAAGGGGCTGGATGGCAAGAAGCCTGTTGTTCAGCTGACATCCCTTGTCCTCCAAGCTTCATGGCCCTGAAGGACTCTGTGCCATCTGTAAGGGTTGTGGTGCATGCATGGGAACGTCATGCTTAGTGCTCCCCACCCAGAGACATGGAAGAGGCTTGCCAGGAGATGCTTTCTGTTTTCTGTGGGGGAAAACAAAACACTGAGGCATATCCCCTTGCCTAGGGTAGGCAACAGTTAGGATCAGAGCTCTGGTCCCCATCCTGATACAAGGGAGCCCATCTGGCAGGGAGAAGGGGTTCTGTGCTGCCCTCCTGGGAGGAGACGAGCCACTGCCAGGAGCAGAGATCACAAACCTGGATGTGAAGTGCAGCTTCTTTAGCTCAAAGCAACAGGCACATAAAGATCAAAGAGCTTTCCCTTGTTTTCCTTCATTCTTCTGCTGGGAAACTGTGTCCTGGCACGGATGGCCTTGGAGCACCTTCTCTGTGAAGATCAGATCCAAGGTCATAAAAGAAAAAATTAGTTCCTTTCAGGCTTTCCAAAGGGAAGGGAGCCTGAGTTGGAGCTGATGCAACAGAGCTTGAGTGTGCTGGCAGCACCTCTGCTCGCAGCTCCTGCACTGGAGGCAGGGCAGCTGCTGGACCTGCAGCATGAGGGCTCCATCCCGACACTGCACTTCTGGCCTCCTGCTCAGGCAGGCCACGCTGAGACATTTGGAGGCGATTAATTAGTCAAAGGCAAAGGGCTCTAGAAATAAGGAACAGCTGGCCACCTGGAATGGAGACCAGCAGCAGGTTTATTGCAAGGCCAGAGGCAGCAAGCGGGAGCTGTGGAGGGCTCAGGGATTCCTTGCAGCTAATTGCCATCTGACAAACGCTTCTCACCCCTCCTTGATCCCCCCGGGGTTGCCCTGTGGTGGTCTGCAACACCTCTGTGCAGCTCCTGTTTGAGCAGGCCAGAACGAACCACACTGCGTGCTGTGTTTGATTCAAAGAGGGATCAGTGAGCTGTGTTGTGTTGGTGTCTGCTGAGCCCAGGGATTTGGGCATCCTGGACAGCTGACTGCTGCCAGGAAGACCTCACTTCAGCTCTTGTGATTTCTCCTAAAACCCACGGTCAGGCTGTGCTGGACATAGCCCTGCCATGCTGCCCTCTGGTAGGGCATCCGAGAGCAGCAGCACATCACAGGACCTTGATCCAGCAGCCGTGTGAGGATGGCGAGATGGGTCATGGGGGGTCAGTGCCAAGCTGACCTCAGAGCTCCTGGTTTGGCTCTGTGAGGCACAACTGTTGGAGGAAAACCAGATGTTGATGTGGGGAAAACATGGCTTTTGCAGAAGCTGTAATTTCTGACAGAAAGCTGCTGAGCAGCAGAGCTGTGGGCAGATGGGGCTGGGTTGGATGCGGGGCTCCCCAAAAGCAGGGAGAGGCTCTGCCCAGCCCTGAAGCTCTGCTTCCACCCTGAGCTCTTTGGGCTACAAAGCAGAGAGCCCAACTGCCTGCAGCCTCTGGGCAGCAGCTTTGCACCCACCTGGAGGAACTGCATCTGGCACCATCACACCGAGTCACTCTCTGGCCCACTTTTCCCAATCAGAGATGATGCTTCCAAGTGGGTGTGTCTGGTTAACCCAAGGTATGAAAGAGGAAGAGAACAGCTCTCAGCCTTCTTCTCACAGCTGGGCTCTCACCGGGAGATACCCTCCATCCCTGTGTGAGGAGCACGGGCTCTGCATCAGGGACAGGTCCGGCTTTTCTTCACTGGGAGAAACAGTAGAGAGAAATGTGTTGTCTCTGATTCCCCTCTGGGCTGCTGTTTCTGCAGCCTCCTGCACCCTCTCATTGTTGTTATTAGGGCCAATTTGTGCAGCAGATTAACTCATTGCTGAAGTTGGAAAGATGTTCCCATTTTCTTGTGAAAACACATTAATTAATACCACTGTGATTTTGTCCATCTGTGGAGGAGTGAGGTCTGGCAGCACCTAATGCAAACCAGCTGGGTGTTGAGCTCAGGCAGTGGTGAATGGGCTGCAGAGGGCTGAAGCAGCTTGGGTTAGGGTTAGGGTTGATGGGAATAATGCATCAGGATATGGGACAGGATGGGCTCCCATTTTGGTGCACGTGGATTTGGGTACATGTTTGCACGCGGATGAGCCTTGTGATGGAATGAAGCATGTCAGGCTCTGCTCCTGGGGAGACAGATGCCCCAAAGGTGGATGGGCACTGTGTGTGATGCCCATGCAGTGCTGGGATGGAGCTGGGCAGTGCAGTGAGGTGTGGTCGCATCTCACTGCTTCCCAAACACCGACCGCCTTTGCAGGAGCCGCAGACTGCAGAGGGAAATTTTCCATCCGCCGTGGAAAACCCAGAATCATGACTCAGAGGTCTCAGAAACCAGGAGGTGAAGAAACAGATGGGTGTTTATTAAACATTTTTGCAATCTTTCAATTTTTAAGCTCATCTTGTAGTTTTTCTGGCTTCCTGAGGGAGTTCTGTCGGAAAGGTGTGGGCACATCTTGTCCGGGTGTATCCTTGGGGACTTTTTAATGGCTTGGCACGTTTTAGACCAACTTAGACACCAGATCCTACAGGTTATGTGTCAGGATGCCTCTGCCTGGCTGGATGAGACCCTGGACCAGAGCAGCTCCTCCTCTGCACTGAGGGATGTGGTGGGACGTGGCTTCAGCACGGCTCCTTTTTGAGACCTAGTGAATTCTTGAATTCCAGTAGCCACTGCTGGGGCTGGTGGCATTTTCTAGGGGATTTGCATCTCATGGTTTCTGGGCACGTGGGCTGGTGCTGAGCTGCTCTCAGCAAGCAGCATGTGTCTTACAGAGCAGAGGGCTTTTCTCCCCTGCCTGGAGCACTGCTGTGAGCCATGCAGATCACAGTGTGAGCAAGTGTTCAGCATAGGGGGAAATGCGTCGGAGCTCTTCCAGGCTTTTGGTGCTGCAGGGTGAGGAGCTCCCCGCTGCCTTCCCAGCTGCTCCGGGCCAGCCGCTGTGCAGAGCCGGCTCGGTGGTGGCAGGGGTGGTGGCGAGGAGGGGGTCTTTTCTCTCAGCAGATCGCCACTTCTAAGCCCATCTTCATAGCGCGGGCTGACTTTGAAGGAAAGCTCCCAAGTATGTGTTTCATTAAGATTTAATAAAGCAGCTGCCTGCTCCTGAAGCACAAAATGATTATTAGACTCTTTATTGAGGATTAATAGCTATGTAATCAGCACGTATCTGGTTCCTACAGGCATCTATTACATAGCTTCTAAACCTCAGTGAATATGTTTCTAATTGGCCTTTAAGAACATGCTGTTGCTTTATTAAACCCTAATTAAATGCATATTGGGTGAGGTCCATTCAGAAGTGGTTACTGTGAACTACTTGTCATTACCTAATACGTGCAACCTAATGTGTGTTCGGCTTATTTGCTCTGTTAATTATTGTATCTTATGGCCTTTGTTTGGGCTTTGTGTCCGTAATTCAGATCATGTATGATGCTTCCCCCCTCCATCAGGAGTGTTCTGATGATGTGGGTGCTGGTGGCCATGCAGGGGGGGATTGGGCAGGCTCCCCAGCAGTGCGGGTGGCAGGGGTCTGCAGGGAGGAGCCTCCAAGCTGACCACGAGCAGCTTTCCTCCCTGGCTTCTTCCCTGCCAGCTGGGGGTGTCAGGTCTGCTTCGCTGCCCTTACCCAGGCTCTAAGCTCTGTTAGACAGCTCCTAAACATACACAAGCCTGTTTCTCCAATCGCTGCGAGCAACAGCCTTGGTACAGCAAATATGGGAATTAAGGGATCTGGAGGGGATCAGAACGTAGGCTGGCTCATCAGCAAAATGATGGATGCTGATGGAGCATCTCAGTAGAAATGAAGTGCTGCAAGGGCAGCTGGTCAGCAAAGTGCTGATGGGATGATGCTGGGAACAGGGTGGTTTGGCTGGGAACAGAGTGCTCTGGGAAGCAACTCAGTCTGGGTTTCGGTTTGGGACCTGTTTTCCATTTTTGCCTGGCAGTGTCAGAATATCTCGACTCAGCAGGTTCAGGACAGGACATCTTCAGCACAGGTCTGGAAGGAAATGACACTTTGCTGTAATGTACTGTTGCATCATGTTGTTTGAAGCAGAATGGAGAAGTCAAAAATCAAGGAAAGTCGGAAGTGGAGTAAAAAAAATGCTTCAGTTTGCCCAAAACAGGTTTTTTTTTGTTTTGTTTTTTTTTGTTTTGAGGGAGAGAAGAAGGAATTTTCCATTGTTGTAGAATTTCAAAACTCCCCAGAGCCTCTGGGAGGGGACGGTGCCAGCCATGAGTGCTTTCCCAACAGCCACTTCCTGTGCTTTGCTCAGTGCTGCTGCCATTTGCAAAGAATTGAGGCAGTGGTCCTCCACGGGCAGTGCCACGAGGGCACACATCTGTACAGCTCCATGAGATGTGCTCTGCGTGGCTATGGACACACCACTGAGAGTTTAAAGGCAACCACATCATCCTGGTCCATCCCAATGGGCTGGTGGGGCTGCCACCGTCTGCATGGGGCCAAGCTGGTCACCCAGCCCCACACTGCTCCGATTCCTGGAGAACCAGCAACTTGCCCCAAATTTCACCTCCAACTTGAACCACCCCCAAAGCAAACTTGCATATGTTTGAAAACGTTCAGCGAACTCCCCTCCCCCACTTTCTTTTTTTTTTTTTTTGTAAGGTTTTGCAGCCTTTGTACTTTCTACATCCCTTCTGGAAGCAAAGGTGCCAAAATACTTCTTGAAAGGCTGTTCTTGCTGTGTTTCCCAGACCTTCCCGCACCAGGAAATGCCAGAAATCGTGGGAGCAAGGCTGCTCTCTGGAGAGTCTTGACACAAGTTTTGCAGACCCTGAAGATCTGGAGAAGCCTGAACTTCCTGAGACATGGACTTCTCTCCAAAGCCAACAGGAACTCGGAAAGTTTGGGGCCTCTTGGTTTTGCTGCTCTGTAGACCCTGAATCTTAAACTCAACCTTTGTTTTATGTTTATGTGTTGAGTAATACACTGTTATTTTTCTTTTTAGGGAACCTGTGTCATGAATTCGTCACAAAAGCCACCTTTGGGCCAGGGATTGTCTTCCTTGACTTGAAGCCAAATCAGAGAGGTATCTGGGCTTGGGGCTGCATCTCATCGCCTGCCTTCAGAGCTGGTTCAGAACACCAGCCAATCCATCAGGTGGCATGGGGAGAGCAAAGGAGACTTCGTGGGATTGAGCAGCAATGCCGAACTTATCAAGACAGGCCAAGAAGGACATCCTCTTCCACCTGAATACTGATGAAAGCCCCATCCACCCCCTGTATACAATCTCCAGTTTGAAAAAGCAATCATTCATCTCCCACAGAGAGGTCACCTTTTGCCCAGAATGCAGCAGGGGATCCATTCGTTGGGACAAGGCAGGACTGGAGCCGTGGGTCTGATGCCTGGGTCAGCTGGGGACACGGGGCAGGGTGCGTGGCTAAGTGAGGGGCGAGCAGGATGCGCTCTCCCCAGGAACACTGGCTCTGCAGGGCCGGTTTGAGTTGAAGTTCAAGAAGAACAGCAAACTATTGTTTGTTCATTTAACAGACCATTTCCCAATGACTTTGCTCCAGGCTAATTCATTTCAATGGGTTTCCCCTTCCTGTAGATTTATCTCGCCTTTCTTCTCCTTCCTAGAAAATGCAAGGCAGAGGAGTGAAGAAGATATTTCCTTTGGAAACATAATTTCAGTGCTTACCTGCCCTATGGGAAGAGAGGGAAGGTGTCATGGGAAAGCTGAAAAAGGAATCTTCCTTTTGAAATTTCCCATAAAATTAAAAAGTAACAATTTTGGCAAAGCCTTCTGGCTCCAACCTCATCTTCTTCCATTGCCAGACTGGGAGAGACACCTTGGGGGACAGTCTTGTGCCACACAGGGCCTCCTTTTAACCTGTTCCATGCCCCAGACCATGTATTTGTGAATCCAGAGCACCCTGAATTACCAGCCTAACTCCCTGCTCTGCCCCCCCCATGGCTGACTGTGGCCGTGGGTAGCTCTACAATGTCCAAATCCTGGCCAGCTCGTGCTGTGCAGGGTTCCCATCTGTGCATCTATGGCAGCCAAGGGCTTGAGCAACATGATTTCCAGAGTGTTCCTGGAGTGTATTCTCCTTGTGGAAAAGACCTGGGCTCACGCGTATGTGCCGTGATGCATTTGCCTGCCCAACCAGCACGTGTGGGCAGCAGCACCCCCCCCTCTGTGCCCCCGCCGTGCCCCTGCTCCTGCCAGTGGCCCAGCACAGGGCAGAGGTGGCAGTGAGGTTCCACCTCTGAGCAGAATTGGAGCCCTCCCGGCCCCCTCCCTTGACGTTTCCCCTTGGCTGTGGATCAGCTGGCTGGAACTAGTGAGTCTTGCAACAAAGATGAGCAAAAAAATCCCTTCATGCCTCTAAAAGGAAGAAGGAGAGCACGGCAGAGACAGGGAGGCTGATACAGCTCCGCTCTCCGCTGCGGAGGCGGGAAGCCTTTCGGACAGGATTTATTTTGTATAGTCTTCCATGCAAACTGGATCCCCCTCCCCTCCCAGCCCTTCCCAGCCCTAAATCATATCCTTTGTAATGACATTTCATGCTTGTGTGGCGCCTCGCTTCTGAGCATCCCCAAGTGCTCCATAAATAATGGACGTCTCCGGGCCCATGGGGTGGACACAGAACCACCCTCTCCATGTCCCCATCACCAAGGGAAGGTGACAAACCCTTCCTGCAGCCTCACCTGGAGGCTGGGCAGGGACAGGGTGCAGCCTCCCCAGCCTTCCTCTGGGTTCTCCTCCTGTCTTGGCTGCTCTGGCGATGTCTCCTCTGTCCCAGTCCAGGTGAGGTGCTTGGGGACCAGCAGCAGAGGGTGGTGGCCATGGGCACACAGCCGTGCCTTCTCCCTATGGGTTCAGGGAAGTCCTTGCCATGCAGCAGGGCCAGTGGTAGATCCATGCTCCATTCTTCCAGCCCCATTTTTAGGTCAGGGATGGATTTGTCTGGCACACTGGGTCCTGACGCTGGAGCAGGGCGGGTGTTAACCACATGGAAGCCTTGCTGATGAGTCCAAATAATACAACGTCTCGGATTCCCTCTTCCCTGTCCAAGCCCTTTGCTGTCATCAGGTCCTTCTCAGTCCTGTCCAGAGGTTTGTTCACAGCTGCAGCATCCCAGGAGATGGGGTGGTTTTCATCGGACACCGCTCTGGCTTGGCCCAGCAGCCTCTGTTTGCAGATGTGCTCTGCAGCCCATTGACTGCACTCCCCCTTGGGGCAGTGGGCAGGGAGAGCCACAGGGCGCAGCCAGCAGTGGGTGTCACATCTGTGTGCAGGCAGCTTAGCACAGGATTTTTGCTGTGCTGGATGGTTTTGGAGGCTGTCTCAAGCAGCTTACTGGATTCTTCTGAAAATCACCCCCCTGGGAAGAGGTTTTCTAACTTGCCTCATAGCTGCAAAGCTGCAGCTCAAGGCCTGACCTGTGGAGGGTCCCAGTGCCGGCTCTGCCACAGCCTGCAGGGCTGCCCTCAGCCTGGTTGTGGTTGTGGCTGTGAGGGGCCTTCACCAGCAAGGTGAGGAACTGCTTCCCTATGGCCTGACCCATGCCAGACCTGCAGGGTGGGTGCGGGAAAGGCTGGTCCTGACTGTGGGTGCATTCTGGAGGAGCTTCCTCCAGCTCCTGCTTGTCCCCTCCTGAATCTTCATGGACATAAGTGCTGGCTCTGTGTGCCAATAGAGCACTGCAGCAGCCTCTGTACAGAGCACACCTCATGGCCCACCCAGTGTCAGGGACTTGGCCATAGGTCTCTGGGCAGCCCTGCCAGGCTTGGGTTCCTCCTCCTAAGGTATCTTGAAGTGGTCAAAATGTGAAGGAAGATCGAAATGTGAAGGGAAAAAGCAAGTGATGTTACCACCTCACCTCATCCTATCCCATCCCACTCCATTTCATTTCATCCCATTCCAGTCTGTCTTACCCCATCTTGTCCTATTCCTCCCACTCCATATCACCCCGTCATACCACATTCCATCCCACCCCATCCACCCCATCCCATCTCACTCCATCCTGTCCCATCCCATCTGACCCCATCCCATCCATCTGACTGCATCCCATCCCGTCTGACTCCATCCCATCCCATCTCATCCCATCTCCTCCAGGCATCCATGCCATCCACCCCATGAAGAGCTCCCTTTGCTGCCTCAGTCCCGTTGGTGGTGGAGCTCCTTCGGAGCATTTTCTTATCCAGGATGTGTGTCGGTGAAAACAGAAACCTAATAAGTAAGATAAGGAGACGATTTATAATGGAGTTTGTGAACTTTAGGAAAGAGCTTTACAGCCAGTTTTTGCAGACCACACAGGGAGAGGTTATACTCTCCAAAACCTTGGAGATTTTTTAAAAAATATTTTTATATTTAAAAAAAAAAAAAAGAAAGAAAAAAGTTTCCAAGAATTAAATAACACGAAAGTGTATGAAATATGATGTAGGGAATGTTCCCATTGCTCTCACATCTGAAGTTAATTTGGGAGACGCTCTGAATAGCTTTTTAAAGAGTGGATAAACATTGGCATCAAAAGTGTAAATAAAGTTACCAGACAAAGCGGCCGTTCAAAGAGAATTGTCTCTGGGATATTGGCTGGGCAGTTTTAATGGCTGCATGCGGGAACATTTGAAGATAAAATAAGGGCCTCGCTGATTAGCTTGGGGGTGAGTTTCTCCACTTTGTCTCCCTCTCATGATGTCACCTTTGAGCAGTGCTGGCAGCTGCTCTTCCATGGTTTCCTACCTGGTGGTGACGCTGGTGAGGGTTCCCACACCCGTGGCACCACGCTGTCCCTCCACGGCTCCACACCTGCTCGTGCATCCCTCTCTGTGCCTCGGGAGCAATGTGATCTCTTTGTTTATTTCCTTGTTTTAGCGTTGAGGTGCTCTGCAATTTTGGTCCCACGTTTCCAAGCAGGAGCTGGCTGTGTTGGGGTGAAGGGCTGAGGAGAGCCTGGCTCTGAGCATCTCAAAATCCTGGCTTCTGGAGCAGGTGGGGATGTGAGCAGCTATGGCCTAGGATCACACAGTGAAGACACAGAGTGTCTTCCTACCACATCACTTCCCTGCGTCCAGCAGCTCCATGTCAAGGGCTGCTGTTGCACTTGAACATATGGAGCAGAGCCAGAGCTCCTTCTTCACCCTAGGCCTTGGTCGTGGTCCTGATCAGTGAGGGTTCACATGATGGGAGGGTGGTAGCAGGGGCGATGAGAGTGGACAGAGTGTAAATCCAGCTCCAGGCTGTCCAAGCACAGATCATCTACCTTCGTGGCTGGATATATCACAGTAAAAAACCATCTCGAATTTGGTCTTTATGACTTCATTTCACTTTCCAGAGGGAAAACATTCTAATTCCACTATGATGCTTCAGCTCGGTGGTCCTTGGATGACCTGTGCTGCTGCTCCATGCTACTTAGCAGGTCCTACGAGGAAAGTTTGTCCATTTTCAAGGTTGAAAACTTATACCTGGTGTGACAGCAACCTATCTCTGCATGGTGGGCATGCTTCCATTCACCTCAGCTGCAGGAGAGTCCATCCATGGCCACTGCTGGACTGCTAACAGCTGACATGCACCAACCTGGGGAGCTTCATGGATCCAATGGGATGGCACCAACCGTCTTCCTGGGGTGAGGATCTCGCTCCCCAGCCCAGAGCAATGCACACAGTCCGTGGGTTTTCATCCCTTCTCTGAGCTGATTTCACTTGGAAGGCGTTAAGATGGATAAACCTGGGAGGACCAGTTTACTCTGTCCTTTCCCTTGATAGAATAAGGGTTAACAACAGCCATAAATCTTTTGATATTTTTTTTTTCTTTTTTGCAGCCTTGACTCCAGAGTCTCTTTCCCAAGTGATAAAGAGCAAACCTCACTCCAGTTAGTCCCAGTGCTCTGGTGCTAACCACAAGCAGCAGCAGCTCTCCGCACTCCCACCACATGCAGAACCCAGCACAACTGGGATGCTGCTCGCTAGGGCACCGTCTGGAGGGAGTGCCATTCCCCCAGAGACTGTGGCATGGATTTTGTTGCAAATAACTCAGTAATTACACTTGAACTCCTCCTTTGCCTGGGACTTTCCTGCTCAAGTGCTGGAAAGCCAGGATCCCTGATGGAGGTTTCATGAGCACCGTTGGGGTGGAGGAACTCAATGCCACAGAGCTGGAGGAGGAAGAGGAAGAGGAGGAGGAGGAGCCTGCTCGGTGTAGGGTCTCACAGCATGGTGCCAGCTGGGGGGGAGCAGGAGCTGGCCCTCCCCACCCAACCCCAGTACCGTGTGCATTGGAGGCATCGGCCTTCGTGCCACTTGTGTAAACTATTACAGCAAAGGGCAGAGGTTAAACGCAGCACATGTGTGGCATCAATTAACAGGATTTCAAGGTCTCTGGTGGAGTTTCTGCTCAAATCTCTAGTGGCAGGTTTGGTTTTCTTAACCCCTCGAATGCCGTGCAGTTGGCAGCCTTGGCTCTGCCCTGCTCCCTGCTGCTGTGGGGTCCCCCAGGGCCATGCTGCGAGCAGCCTCTGTCAGCTCAGGCATAGGGAGACAGCACAGAGCCCATGGGTTCCCCATAGGAATTGCTCCTCCAGATGCCCAGGGGCTCAGGTCTTCTGAGCCTTTGGTCACTGCCTGTAAAATGGACAGTGCAGCCCCGCATGTTTTGGGGCAGCAGGAGGACAAAGGTGTTGAGAGGGATTGGGTGAGATTCAGCATTCGGGGTTGTGGTGTGAGAGGGGGTTTCTGCTGTGTTTGGTTGGGGGTTGGGTTTGGCAAGGAAAAGGAAGGCTTTAGCTGCTGTGGCCGTGGAGGAAACTTGAAAACGTGATTCCAGCATGGCCTGAAGGCTCATAGACTCTACAGCAATAAAAAGACACCCTCAAAATACAAAATTCTTCCCCTGCATGTGTGAATCGTTCATCTGCCAGGCGTGGGAGCTGCAGACGTACCCCTGCCCTGGGGTAGTGCAGGGCTGGGGGCAGTGGAAGGAGCAGGACAGTGCTCTGCCTGGGATGTCTGCTCAGCAGTGCCCTGGGGGCAGTCCCCATGCTCCCTCTGCCTGTGTACCCCTCCACTTTTTGGAAAGGAATGACTTCAATCCTCTGAGTTAAAAAAGGAAACAAACCAAACATTCAAAAGTGCTACAAAGCTATACATTTTAATACCATTTGAAGAGAGATTTAGATGTATTTTTAAGCCCCGAATCCTGTTTAGATGACTGAAAGGCTTTCCTAAGAGAAGGAGATACTCAGCTCCCCTGGTTCCCACTGTCAGAGCTGTGTGGAGACTTCTGGATGAAAGATGGGTTTGGTCCAGACGACTCCACACAGATATCCACTGTTTGTTAGCAAACCTGTAAAAATCTTGGTAATCCCCTTGATCTGAAACAAATGGGCTCTGCTGTCTAGTGCTGATTTTATTATCAGACACTGCTTAGTATCATCACATGGCTTGGACTCCTGCCTAAGACTCAACGTCAAGTCAGTCGTGCGCTGGCCAGCAAAGGTCTGCGCTTTGCAGTGGATCAGTTCTGGTTTCTGGCACACATGTACCACCCGGGTGGTGCTCAGAGCAGCAGGGCAGAGCTTTGTGGCCATCACCAACCTTTGGGAACACGGTGAGCCCTGGGTGGCTGCAGGCTGGGCCAGCTGCGGGGCACCCCGGGACGTGGGCTACCTAGTGGGTGGCTGAACTCCTGCCAGCACAAGTGTTGGCCCCTTCCACTTTTTGGGAGTGTTTGAGCCCCCAGGGCTGCACAGGGAAGGAGTGTCCTCAGATTGATGCCCACTCTCTTGGTGGTGATCATCCCGGGTGTGGTGTTGGCTTGTCCAGCTGTGCAAAGAGGTCACCGGCTGCAGGTGGCCTTGCTGGGGCAGAAGAAGGCCCTGTGCTTCAGAGCTCCTGTCCCAGAACTGAAGCTGTGGTGTCAAAAAGAGGAGCAGAATCTTGCTATGGATCAGCTCTGAGGGATCTGAGGTCACTGCCTCTGGTCCCAGGTCCCCGGAGCCACCCAGCTTCTTTCCTGACCTGCAGAGAGGTGGGGGCTGAGCAGGGTAAGCCCAGGTTGAAATGCCCACGTTGGGCTGCATAAACTACAGGCTTCTCCCATCAGAGGTGCAGGGCCCATGGCCAGGCTGTTCAGGACCCTTTACTTCTCTTCCTGAGGGAGGGATTGGGGTTGGGGGGGACATGGGGAAGAGGTCTCTGGTCTCCAAGCTGATGCTGTGGGTGCAGGTTGGGCTCTCTCCCCTTGCACCAGCTTTTTGACACGGGCACGAGTGCTCTTCCTGCAGGAGGAGGGGTCCTACCCAAGTGGGACCCTGGGACACATCTCATGCAGGTCCTGTAGCACTTGGCACCTGCAGGAGGGGCTCACAGCTCCCACTGCCTCTGCCACCACCTCTCCCATGGCACGTACAGCAGTGACGCAGCCGCAGCGCGGTTGGACACCATTTCTTTTCCCTCTGAGTTTGAAAAATGCATTTATTTCTTTGTTCGGGATGGAAAGGTCACCCCTCGCTAGCAACTCATTATGTTGGAACAATGGGGATGGCAGCGGCCGGCCGGTTCCTGGCACTGGGTCCGACTCCTGCGGGCGTGTGAGCGGGCGCCGTGGGGTGGCACGGAGGGAGGGCCTCCCCAGAGCAGTTCAAGGCACGGCCGGAGGACCTCAACAAGCATGAGGGCTTTTGTTTGTTTGTTTTGTGAGTGTGTGTGTGCACACAGTGAGCGTTAGCCCTGCTGTCGTTAGGAGAAAAAGAAGTACTTAATGAAGATTTTCTCTTCGCCCCCCTCCTGAGCTCCCCGGCTTCGACCAGTTCTATTTCCTTCATGTGGGAGGCAGCTGTGCTTGTCTCAGCAATTGCATTTCGCTGCTGCTCTGTACCACCGAGGACACGATGGAGATAGGAAGCACTCCTTGTTCCCAGGCCTGGTGATGTGTCCTCCCTTCTGTCCGGCGTGCTGCATCTGCGTGGTGGGACGGATGGGAGCAGGAGCCATTGCTCCGTGGCTGCGGTGCACTGCAGCACTGTCCCCGCAGGAGGAGGACGGCCGCTCTGCATCCTCCTGGACGCGATCCTCCCGCAGATCTCCGGACAGCCCATCTGGCTTCGCAGCCCCTCCTGTCCCCTCGATGTCCCCCTCTGTGTCCTCTGCGGCACCCAGCTGCCCGACGGGGCTCTCAGGGGACGGACGGGCAGTGGGTGACACCGATCCGGATGGAGTCCCCGCTGAGGACGGTCCCCGTGGGGCTGCGCTTCTCGGACGCGCGGGGAGGTGGCAGCAGAGGCCCTGCGACGGCAGCGCGGGGGCGCGCCCAGGGCAGACGGAGCGGGGCCGCGGCCCGACGGCGGGGGTACGCCCGGGGCACCCCCGTACCCGCTCCGTGCGCTGCCAGCCCGTGCCCGGAGCCGGGCCTGGCTGCAGGAACCTTCACAGGGCAGAGACGGGGAGTTAGCATCATAGGATCAGAAGGTCAAAATCTGCTTCTGGGATCGTCCGTGCTTCAGCGTCCCGTTCCCTGCTCAGCCCCAGGATGTGTCCCGATGTGGGTGTGGGGAGTTGGGTATGCCACGAGAGCCGCCCGTGAGGCTTCGGGGCTGTCAGAGCTGAGTTTGAACCCTGATCTCAGGTTGGCCCGCTGCCCGCAGCCCAGCCAGACCTAATCTGGGGCTGTACGCTGCCCTTGTTTAATGAGGTATTGTATACAGATGTGTCTGACTGTGTATATGCACATGTCCCCAGCTGCGGGTGTCTCGCGCAGTGTTTGCATCTGTCTGTTAGCGGGTTTGGGCATCTGGGGCTCTTCCCCTCTCTTGATTAAATATCTGCCCGGCAGCATGTTTGTGTATCTGCGGATCTTATCGCATGTGTCCGTGTCTGCACATGGAGGTGCTCACAGCTGATGGCATTTGCATACACATGTGTCACACCAGGCTGTCGATGACACTTCTTCCACCGTGGGGACAAGTGGAACAGCCCAAGTCGCCTGCCTGCAGGTGGGAGAGGGATCCCAGCCTCCTGCCCATGTGCTGCCCACCCTGCCATTGCCCAGAGCTGGCTGGGGCTGTGCCCTCCAGCTCGCACCCTCAGTGCGTCCCAAGTGTGCATACTGGAAACCCAGCCAGAGGTGGAACCATCGCTGCTGAAGCAAGGCAATCTCCCTGGCCACGGGGGTATATTTGGCTGTAGATATTTACTGAGCAATTTGCATTCTATTACAGAAGACAGAAGGATTGGGAGGATTTTCCTTCTGGTTTTCTCTCAACCAAAGCCAACTTGTCCGAATCATGACCTAGGCAGCATCCCACTAGAGGGAAGCAAGGTCTCCAAAGCACAGAGCTCACAGAAGATGTTCCCCAGTGGTGCAGGGCTGCAGGCTGTCTGGACTGTATGGGGGTAGGCACTCGTCTGCATGCTATTGTCTCACCCATGGTTGTCTTCCCCAGCTAAGCCCTCTCCCATGGCACCTGAGCAGAGAGGAGAGATTTCTGAAGGCCACCAGCTTGTCACACAATATCCTCATCCCTTTGCTTCTGCTAAGCCAGGGTCTGGTCATCCTCCTCCTCCTGCCCTCTCCTGGAGGTGCCTGTTTGGGACCAGTGGAGCTCCAGGGCTGGGGACATCATCTCCACATCACTGCAGCAAGGTGAACAGCCGAGGGCAGGGTGTGGGGCAGGGGTGAAGCAGGGGTCGGGTAGAGGGGCTGGGGCAGATGGCAGTGGTATCTTCTGCCGGGGTTGGGGATGGCAGAGAGGCAGGGGAGTGCAGCTGGCAGCTGTGCCCGTGCTGACAGGTCTGCAAGGCAGCTTTCACGCCAATGACAAAATGCCCTTCCAAAAATGTTTTCTTGGATAGAACTCACATGCAGTCTGCTGAGCCAGCTTCTTCCAGCTGCTGGGCACGAGCTGTGGTGGGGAGGCACAGATTCAATATTCCCCCAACTGTGGTGCTCAGCATTGTACACACCGGCTGTTGCTGCAGTGCAGGAGGGGACTGGGTGTGCTGGGTGCTGTGGGGACCTGTGCCGCTGTCCGGGCTGCTGGTCCTCCTGCTGAGGCACCTGCTGACCCCTGCCAAGCACCCATCTGCTTCTGCACCATGGCCAGCCAGGGCTCCCAGTGCTGCCCAGACAGGGGACCCCAGGCTCCCAGCCACTGAGTGCGGGGCCCTGGACCCTGCAGCTGGGTGCCAGCAGTGCCTGGGACAGGGGCCCTGCCCCGGCTGACTATTCTGCTGTGTTTCCTTTCTGTGTTTCCCGATGGCAGCTATTTCAAGGTTGAATTTGGTGAGCTTCATCTTCCCATCAGTAATCTCGTGGTGACTTTGTTGTCAGACCAGCCCTGCTCCTGCCTCCCACAGCCATTCCCAGTGCAAGCTGGGCACAGACAGCCCCAAGCAGCAGGTGAAGGAAAGCCAACCCCTCTGTGACAGCCCAGCCACCCTGTGTCCCCATCAGAGTGGCAAAGGTTCACCCAGGTTTCTGTGACATGAGTGGCTCTGCGCACAGCTAGGCTGACTGGTGGTCTGAGGCCATACCAGGCTGCTGTGGGGTCTCTGATGCTCCTGGACACCAAGAGGAGGAGGATGGCCACCTCCCCAGCTGTGCCTGGTGCGGTGGGGATGCGGTGTTTCCATGGTGGGCCGCCCACCCGGAGGGATGGATGGGTCCTCATGTGCTGCCCTTATGGGGAGGGCCGGCAGGGATGGGGGACAGCCCCATGGCTGCTCCCGGCCCCGCAGTCCCGCTCGTCACCCCGCCATTCATCGGGCCAGACAGATGCCCCCAAATAAAGGCCGCCGTGATTGATACCCAAAGACAATGGGGTGGGAGGGGCCAGCGGGGCTCCGCATGAATAAACATGAGGGACTTTGGACAGAGCTTCCTCTCTTCACAAAATGGGACTGATTGTGTGGCAGGCATTTAACATTCAGCTGTGGTCGGCCTGTCTTCCATTGCCCCCCAAACTGCCGAGGTGCTTCATTTATTTAATAATTTCCCCTCCTCCCCTTTTGCGCTCCCTCAGCGACAGACCTGGGTCCTTTCACGCTTTGTCCTCCCTCTTTCTTTCGTTCTTGCTCGCGCTCTCTCTCTCTCTCTCTTTTTTATCTTCCTTCCTTTTCCTACTCCTTGTTTCTTTCTCTCTCTGGCTTTTGTGCAGGGGGCCGTGACGAATGGCTCAGAAAAGAGGGTGCTGTGAGAAACTGGAGCTGCGCTGGCGGAGTGGGTGGTGAGGACTTGGTGTGAGGGGTGAGGGGGGTCTGGGGGCTCCACGCGGAGCGGGGCTGGGGATGGTGGGGGACAGAGGCCGTGCCAGGGTCTCTCTCTGTGCATCAGGGAAGCTGAGGGTAGTGGTGCTGGAGTAGGGGTGCCCCCCACCCGTGGGGACCCAGCCCTCCCTGCTCACCCTACACCTCCACTGTTGGCTCTGTATGGCCACTGGGGAAGGGCTGCCCTGCTGTGTGTCCTGATGCATTGAGACACGGCCCCGGGCTGGGATGGTGGGGCTGCTTGGGATGGCACTGCGGTGGTTTTGGAGGAGGGTTCCTTGTCCAAGGCTTGTAGCGATGCTGATGAGCTCCTGTGTCGGGATGGTGTGGTCACTGGCACAGCTAATGTCCACAACGGCTGCTTGCAGCCCCTGATGCACAGATGTGTCTGTTCCCACAGAGGGGCCGAGGAAGCAGCACAGAGTCTGGGGCTGTTGGCACCGTGGTGCACAGGGAGATGTGTGCCGTGTGCTGGCACTGCTGTGCTGCTCACCCTTGGGAAGACCATGACACACCTGAGGCAGTCAGTGTGAGGGTTGCATGTGGGATGGCTCTGCTCACCATGGCATCCCTCTCGGGATGGCTTCTGCTCTCAGTGAGGCGTGGCCCATAGCTGGGGTGCTCAGGACCTGCAGGAGGACACAAGGAGAGGGAGCATCCCTGATGTGCATCCTGCTCTGTGCCCACGCAACACCAGGACAGCTCCACCAGCAGTTCCTCACCACCCCATCCTCCTGCCCCGCTCCCTCAGCCCCAGCTCTCCATCCTCAGCCCCAGGGATGGATCCCGGTGTCCCGCTGCCCACTGCAGGGCCCAGCCCGCAGCCTGCAGGGGACGGGCCTGGCAGGCTCCAGCAGCAGGAGGGCTCATGCATTACAATCCAGTACAATCTGTCCCCCTTCCCGCTGCCCAGCGGTAGGGGAGACGGTTACTGTTTAATCCCATTTGACAGCTCTTTCATCATCTGCCTGCCTCCCTCCAGCTTCCCCGTGGTTCCTCCAAGGCTCCTTTGTGGCCATAATCAAAGCCTGGTGAGTGATGGCTGTTTGGGGGGAGGGAAGGAAGGGACACTGGAGGGTGGCTTTCCCGCTGGGGGGGCGAGGGAGTGTGGTCTCACCATGGCCTGGAGAGTTGATGGGACAGGGATGGTGGGATGCAGGGTGTGGGGTGCCTGCACTGAGCAGCTCCTGTGGGCATGGCTGTGGGCGATGATGCTGGGGCTGGACACGGCATCCCTGGCACTGGGAGCTGGGCACCTTTGACACACTGCTGATGGGCCCATGTGGCTCTGCTTCACAGCGTGAGCTAACCACCCAGCAGTGCCACCAGGGTCATTAGCACTGCCAGCCCAGCCTGACCCTTTGTGAAGTCACTGAGTTTTTGTTATGGGTTTCAATGGGCATTAGTCTGTAGCTCTCTGCCTTTGCCTGTCTATTAACTTCTTGGGGTTATATTTCCCCAGGTACCATCGGGCAGAGATGAGGCGTGGTGCACAGGAGCATGGCTCAGCTCACACTTTGAGTGCCTCCTGGACTGACTGGACAAACTGTGAGGTCTTTACCAAGGCATCCCATCTCTCAGGAGTGGCAGAGCTGGAAGCTATGGGAACTCCCAAAAAATGTGCTGCTCCCATGGCCCACGGAGGCCAGCTCAAGTCCCATGGCCAAGGGTAGGCTGGAAGCAGGGCCCCGTGCTTCCCAGGGAGGGAGCCTGCACGCCCGTGGGTTATCGCCTGCATCAGGGCTCGGTGACGGCGCTTCCCGAGAACACATGTTCCCTCGTAAACCCGGGATCCGCTTATCTCAAAGGGCACATCCGACAATTAGCTTATCTGCTGTGAAAGTGAGGAACAGCTTTAGTTATCTGCCCGGCTTCCGCAAGCCAAAAAAAAAAAAAAAAAAAGGGAGAAAGAGCCCCTGGAAGGACGAGGCACATACGCAGCATCCTATAAATAAAGTGACTGCGCTGTGAGTGTGCTGCAGACAGGCTCCATGTGCTTGCGGTGGGGAACTGGAGGTGCCCCTGAGTTTTAAGGACGCTTGGTTCTTCCTGGTGTCAAACGCTGCCTTTGGCTGCTGGCAGCTTTGCCAAACCATTCCAGGCTGGGTGGTAATATTTCAGGGTGGGTTGCGGTTTCTTATTAAGTTTTGGGGGGAAATCTCATCCAAAGAACCAGGCTGTTTCCAAGAGCGAGGGTACAAGGAGATAAAGCATTTGTCCTTATTTTGTTTTAAAATTCTGCCTTTTGAAGCAAGAGCTTGAACTTTGGCAAGTAGGGAAGGGAGAGAGGCTGAGATTTGTCTTGTGTCCCTGGAATATACTCAAATTTGACCAAGTCAGAACGCTTTATTTGGGAAAAAATGCACTTAGCACAGGCTGGCCATGGAAGTGGGCCCTGCTCGGACGTGCAGGTTCCCCCCTGCATTTCCCACCCAGTGGCACCAGAGGACATCTTGGGATGTTGGTGCTTCTTCCCCGGTGCTGCTGCTTGCTCGGCTCCGGCAGCAGTGTGGTAATGCTGGCTTTCCTTCCTCCCAGGTTAATCTTCATGGCTGCACGGTGCGGGTGTGGCTGCGCTTGTGAGATCTGATGGAAGCCATAGTTTCCCAACTACTTGCCTGCAGAAAGGTGAGCTGCCTTCTGCTGTGCTGTGTTCAGTGTCATTTTGGGTGCCCCACAACGTTTTTCTCTTGTCTCTCAACCATCCGGAATCACACATCAAGTGAAGCTGGGAGTTTAAACAGCCCTGCAGTGAAGACATACTCTGATGGGCACCGGCAGTGATGTGCAAACTGTCCAAATCCAGGGTGCTGCGGGGAGGGAGACTGAGTGTGTCTCCTCTTGTGTTGCCCTCTTATGCTCTTCTCCTTGTCCCCATCACTGCTGTGAGCATGGAGGTGCTGGAGGAGCAGAAGCTGGGGATGCCTGGCAGCTCCGTGGCAGTGTTGGACACCCAGCTCTGGGTGAACAGCTTGAAATTACCAACAGACGTTGGAGTGAAGGATTTCAGAGTGCTCATGATGGTTCACATCCTGACTGTGAGGATGTATGACATTGGTTGGCATCACCCACCTCCCTCCCTGCCCTGTCACCACCTCCTCGTGCCTGCTGGCCTGGCTGGCACCTTCCTGCATGCATGGCAGGGACCTGCCAGCTCTCCCTGGCCCAGGGCACTGCATCCCTTGCTCTAACATGAGATGTTGGCTGAGTTACTTTGGTGCAGGTCACTGCTTGAGAACTCCTTCCTATGGAGACCTCAGGAGTGCACTGGTGCCAGTGCTGGCCTGGGGGGAGCTAAGGACAGCCCTGGAGCTGCTGCTCCCTGGTCACAGTCACTGCCTGCTCCCCTCTGGTCCAGCACTTTCTTCCCGCTCTCCCCAAAATCCACATGAAGAAACAAGTATCTTGTTTGCAAACTAAAAACTAGAAATGATTTATATGTTTATAAGCCCAGCTCTGGCTCTCTTTATTTTGGCAAAGGGATTGTTTGCATCTTTTCAGAATTCCTTCACCCAAACCACTCATTAGATATGAATTTCAAAACAGCCGGAGGGAGCGGGTGACTCAGGGGAATTAGCAAATGGCTTCCCAAAGCCTTTTACGTCAAGGCCAGCAGCTCGATGCCAGTGGCCCAGAAGACACTGTCACTCAACGTCGGGTCAGCATCCTCGAGCCAGAGGGTGCACTGGCTAAGCTGTGCCTTCAGTGCCCCGCTCGCAGGTGCTTCAGCTGGGGAAGCAGTGCAAGAGAAGGGCTGAGAATCATGGGGTCCAGCTTCAGTTCCACCCCCGGGGCTTCAGTGACCTCCAGGCACCAAGCCTTGGGCACTGCTTGGGATGGAGACGCGTTCCCCCACAACCTTGCACCCCGTTGTAGGTATCTGGTGTCTTCTGGAGGAGCAGACCTGGCAGCCTGGGCACGGGGATAGCACATGGGAGCGGTGGGGATGCGGTAAGGGCAGCGTTGCTGGGGGGATCAGGCCCAACCTGAGCTCTGAGCTGTGGGGCTGAGAGCTCCTCCCGCGCTCCTCCCCGAGCACAGCTTGGCCATCGTCTCACGAGCAGAGATGAAAATAAACTCAGCTGAAGGGTCCTTTAACTTTCTCTACTCGAGTGAAAATAAATGCGATTTCCCTGCCACCCGGCCCTGTAAATTCCCCTCACTGTGAAATATCTTCCAGATATAGTAAAGAGACGGCTTTCGGCTATTTTTTTAAACATCTTTAACTGCTGTATATATTTCCAGGGAGACGTAATAAGCGCTGCAGCTAATTTATCTGCATGTACTGTAAATATTTTCAGGAGATAGCAGAAAGGATTTCAAACACATGGCTGGAGGACTGGCACACAGCGGACGCTGGGTGGGAAGGACGCCGTTAACCCTCCGCCTGCCACTGCCCTCCACGCACCATCCCCATGCCCCCAGCTCCATGCAGGGGTACACACAGAGGGGCAGAGGCTGTGCATCCCCCTGCCCCCCCCCGCCCCCCTTCCTGCTGACATCTGCCACAGCCTGGGCAGGGCTATGGAGCTAACAGCCCCTTGTCATGAACATCCTGTCCTGAAGCTGTGGGTCATCACAGTGCAGTGCTCATCCCTTGTAAGAGCTGCACCCTGGCTGGCTGGGCAAACCTGCTGTGGGCACCCCTTGCTGCTGCCCCATCCTTGGGGGAACCTGGGGAGCCCCCAGCCCTGCAGCCTCAGGAATGGTGGCTGTGAGTCCCCCACCACATCGCTGCCCACTGCTCCCTCTGCACCTGCGCAGTGCGGCTCTGGGCTCTCCTGCGGCTTTCTGCTCTCACCGAAAGAACTGATCTCTCCGCTCGTGATTTGTTCCCAAGCCTTGTTTTTTCATGATGCAATTTAACACAGAGCAAGGACACAGAGTACCTATTGGCTTGGAGCCCACCCTAAAAGCCGTAAAAAGGAGATAAAAGCCTTTAAATGCTAAGCCTGTCTGAGGAGACAATAAAAGGCAAATGTCTTCCCAGTTTTATGTCTGTGCCTTTCACTTGATTTATGGAGATTTTGCCATATTCCTTCATGGTTTGTGACTCTTCAAGCAGTTTGACTGTTGTAAAAGGACCATAGAGGCGAACTGCACCCTCCAGAGGCTGCTTGGTCTCCAGCTCCAGTTGTGCATGGCTGAGGTGCCCCGGGTCCCTCTCTCAGCAGAGGGCACTGCCAGCAGTCGAGGAAGCAGTGAGCAAAGAGAAAGAGCCAGGATGTTTCCGCTCAGCCTCCTCATCACTGGCAATGTGTTGGGGAGAGAACTGCAAAGAGGATCCAGATGGGGAAACCGCAGCTGCTCCCCGCGAGCAGTGCTGTGCTTGCTTTGGGGATACGTGGCCCTGTGGGAAGCTGAGGGTCAGCCCAGGGCCAGGGGACGGGGGCCTTCACTCAACCAGAGTGCTCAGATCTGGAGATCATCAGCTCAGGGGCAGGATGCGTGCATGCCTGTTGAGGCAGGGATGTGAAAGCAATTTCTCTCAGTAAAACAATGCTTCCCTCCTCTGCTTCTTTCAGAAGCGGATCTGTGAGCCCGAACGTCCTCAGCTGACTCTGGTGGTACACGACCCCCTTGGGGGAGGCTCTGTGGGATGCTCGGGGAGCAGAGCTGCCATGGAGGCCTCAGCTGGAGCTTGAGAGCCACACCTGAGTGCTCAGGGTGCTTGGTGCACAACTCCAGGATGGCACAACACCAGGTGCTGCAGCCCTCGAGCACATCTCATTTGCTTCACCAGGCGAGAGAGAGGGATCGGTACTCATGAAGCAACACTTTTTCTTTTTTTTCCATTACTGACACCTCCGAGCTCCAGATTCAGGTGGTGATCGGGGTCCCCCTATACAGCTCTATAGCCATCATCCCTGGCTTGCTGAGCCATCCACTGCCTCTCATGCCTCAGAAAACACCTAACGTGCATCTGTGGTTGGGGGTGCTGAAGAGCAATGTGGGGGAGCAGAATTTGGCTTGTCCTTAAAAGTCTCTAAAAATATATATTCTTGCCTGTAAAAAAATTAGTAATTTTAAACCACAGGCGAGTGCTTCACATTCCTGAGGAATGCTGCCCTCTGTTTACTGCTCGTATTGTTCTCAATGAGCTGGAACCGTGGAAATGAATATTCGCTCTGACGCCCTGAGAAAGAAAGGAAGAAAGAAAGAAAAGGGAAAAAGAACCAAAACTGCCGAAGGAAAACAGAGTCATTCTCCCCATGACTGAATGAAAGAATAACACGGGACCGTGGAAACAGAACTGCCAGGGCGGAGCAATTGATTTAAAGTGGGCTCTGAATGCCATCACGGCGGTGGTGTGAGGGCTCGGCCCAGCTGGGGGTCACTGCTGGGGTCCCTGAGCCCCTCCCCAGCACAGGGGGCACATGAGAGGTGAGGCACTTGGGGGTCTCTGGCTGGGACATGGTGAAGGGAGGAAGATTTAAAGCCCAGCCCAGGGCTTCCTGTGCTTAGGTTATCTCAGGCTGGGGCATTGCTTCAGACCACACAGGCACATGCCGAAATAATTTTTACTGGTTCCGCAATATAACGTGCAGCACATGGGGCGAGGAGCCGTGCTGCGCTGACACGCTGCCTCGGCACGCCGGCATGCTGCGGGGCTGCCAGCACACGGGGCTGCAGCGGGTCAGGCATCGGGATGCAGGGATGGCATTCACTGGGATGCAACACGACGGGCATTGGGATTCAGTGAGGATGTGCACTGGGAATCGGGAGGATAGGCAGTAAGGTGCAGTGAGCCTATTCATTAGGATAAAGGGAAGGTGTGCGTTGGGATGCAGGAGGACACATGCTGGGATGCAAGAGGGTGTGCACTGGGATGTAGTGAGGATCTGCAATGGGATGCAGTAAGGATGTGCACTGGGATGCAAGGAGGGCATACATTGGGATGTAGGATGTGCACAGGGATGCAGTAAGGATGTTCAGGCTTTGCAGCCTTGCCCTGAAGTGGACCAAGGGCTTCCAGGCTGCTGTGATGTGGGAGCAGAAAATCTTCCTGCAGGGTGCAAACATCTTTGCCTAGGTTTTCTCTCTCCAGAGCATAAACCCATACCCTGAGGGCTGGAAGGAGCACCAAAAGCAGCTGAGCATTTGGGCTTTGCCCCAGGCAGCCCTAGTGCCCCATTTCTGGGGAGGGCAGGGATAGGGGAACACAGCACCACGGCACAGCCAGAGAGGGACCAGCACAGAGCACACAGAGAGCATCTGCCTGGTGCCCGATCCTGCTGCGCTGCCTCCCCATGCCATGGGACCTCTGTGTGGGCCCTGGGTGCCTGGGGTGGGGGGGGGGGGGGTGATCCCACACCACCTGCACCTCGGGGTGAGGGCAGTACGCTGCTGGCAGGGAGATGTCCCCGTTAATCATCACGTCGGGTAATTGCACGAGTGGCCGAGCGGGTGGGTGCGAGGGCTGGCCTGCAGGTGTGGTAGGAGCTGGGGGCCCCCAGGCCGTGGGCCGGCGCAGAAAGCTTTCAACTGGAATAGGGTTACCGCCAGGCAGCCCAGCAATGCCAGGGATGTGAGGAATCCCCTATCTGCTTCAAAAGGACGCATTCTTTATCAGCTAATTAAAAAAAAAGGCAGTGGGGGTGGTGGGGGGGAACGGTGTGCACCTGCTCCAGCAAGCACACGGCCAAGAAGGGGGTGATGGGGGGGCTGGGGCAGGCCGCCAAGCGGTGAGCAGGGCAGCACTGGCACCTGGCAGCACCTCTGGGTGCACTGACACTGTGGTGCATCACTGCGGCTGCTCCTGCTCACTGCACCCCGGGTGCTGCAGGGATGCTGAGCCCCATTGGGTCCGTGCTGAGCACAGCGGGCTTGGGGACTGTGGCCAAGTCTGCATCCCCACATCGCTGTCATCTGCCACCTGGGTTTGCCTGAATCTGTCTCATAGGAAAGACTCAAGCTAGAAAACACCTGCACTACTGATTTATTATCACTAATCTGTAGAGATGCCTCCTCTGAACAGTGGTGTGGCACATCTCCCAGGCACCGGCCAGGTTTTGTTCTGCTGCTCTGCGGTTGCTGTTTCCTCTCTCTTAGTGGTTGTTACTGAGTGGGAAGAATGTTCAAAATGTGGGTTTTGTTGTGAATTGTTCCCACAGGGAATCAATTTCAGCAGCATTGATCTGGGCAAAATTTTGAATAGAAGAAAGGAAATAATTGCTCTCAGAGCTGGTGAGCAGCGAGCCATGAAGTGACCATTTATGGATCCTGCTGCATCCTGCTCTCGCCTTCACTTGGCACATGCAGGGACAGAGCATCCTCAAATTCTTCTTCCCTCTCTGAATTTGTATGCAATTGGTTGGTGTCTTCAAGTCACAGAGATGGAAAGTGAGACATACCCACAGACACCACGATTGCACCAACCTCGTTTTCTTTGGAAACCAAGCCAAAAAAGAAAGAAAGAGTGAACCGTGGTGGAAATGAGCCAATGGTAAGCTGTCAGAGCAGTTTGCACACACAGCACAGCACTGATTTAATGAGATCGCTTCACATCTTTAATTAAATAGGTGTGACTGGGGCTGGAGGAGCTGGGGGTGGAGGATCCTAGTGGAGGATGAGGCTGGCTGCTGTGATGATGGTGGGACAAGGGATGGATATGAGCATACAGGAGGGGTGGGGTAGCTGGGTGAGGTGGGTGTCCTGCCTGCACACCTCCATGACAGCACGGATGGACTCTACACAAGGGCAGGTGCTGTCCCCAGGCCCTTGTGGGATGCTGGTGGCACGTTGTCAAGCCCAGAATGGGACACATTACCTTGCAGAGACGTAAGAGGGACTGTGGGGATGTTAGAGGCCAGGGGCCTGGCACCTGGGCTGGGGATTTGGGCAGCAGCTGAAATCAAGCTGAAGTGAGACTAACTCTTGCTACAAATCCACACACCAAGGCAGAGATTGGGGGTCCCTGAAGACTTCCTCCCCTACAGCGAGGTGGATATTGACAGCAGGGCTGGGGACTGTCCTGACATTGGCAGCGGTGATGGGCAAGTCCCACCACCAGAAACACCTGACACGGTGTCTGGGTCTGCTATTCAAGGACTCACCCCATGAGTCACATCCCACACCGTGGTTCAGACCACATTCACCCTTGGCAGTAGCACAGCTGGACACACAGGCAGCAGTGTGTGGTTGAGTTTGGGATGGCTGCTGGATCCCCTTCCACCCACATCCACTGCCCTGCCCTGCTCCTGGCCAACCCAGCCCTGCCCGCATGTGGGGACAGCCCCATCCTACAGCCCTTGTGGACAGGAGCTGGGGATGGATGGATACACCCTGAGCACACACAGGCTTCCTCCCCTGAACCTATTCCTTTGCTCTTGGCTCAGCCTCCCCTCCTCTCTCCGCCTGGCAGCCGGGCTCCACGTGGCCCCATGCCAGCTGAAGCCTAATGTCCTCCTGTCCCTCCCTGGGGGTGCAGGGGGCTGCTGGCAGAGCCAGGACTCATGTGATGGCAGAGGGAAAAGGGGCTCTTGAAGTCACACTGGGATCACACACCCCAGTGGGACAGGCTCTTGCCTCTGTGCTGCACTGGGGCCAGGTAACAGCATGGCCCCGGCCATGGGGACACCACTGAGCCTTGTGCTGAGCCCCTGATCCCCCAGGCCCTGCCATAGGAGTGGAGTCACAGGACATGGATCTGAGCCTTGGCAGCAGCCCCACAGTGTCCGGGAGGGGACAGATGGTGTTCGGACGCGCAGGGGAGGACATGAAAGCTGTCCTGATGCTGTGGTCACCTGTGCTGGGGGCAGCTGCAGGCTGGCAACTGGCCTGGCTGCCTCTTGCTGAGCCAGCCCTGGGCACGCCATGGGGTGCATGTGACACCCAGAGGGCTGGTGTGTTCCTTGCTGGGCTCTCAGCTTTCCAGCACATCCCACCTTGTGGACATAGACTCACTGCCACTCTGAATCAGGTTCCTGCTTGCAGCATGGTCAGTTGCCTGTCCCCATCCATGCTCCCAAAGGACAACATACTGCTGCTGCTTGTGCCAGCGCTGAAAAGCTCCTGCCACCAGCCCCTACTCTGTGTGTACAAACACATGCTAACGTGTCCATATGGTCAGTGTGCCAGCTCCATCCTACAAACACCTGCTGGTGCCCTGCAAATGCACCACATGTGCTGCAGCCTTGGGGCACCCGGGACTGGGCTGGCAGGTGGCTGGGAACAGCAGATCTTCAGGCTGTGTGCCTGATCCATCCCCTCCCTTCACCCTGTGTCAGGTGTCAAATCCTAAAGGAAGATTTCAGGGCAAGCACATAGGGAACTCGTCTGTTTACCCATGAAGAGCTTGAAGCTGAGCACAGAATCCAGCTCCGTAGTGTTTGGAGCTGCTCACGTCCCCCAGCTCCCAGTTGTGAGTGCTCACAACTTGGCAAACCTGCACACCAGAGCCAGGGACATAGTGCTGGGGGAAAGTGACAGTTCTATCTGCAACCAATCTTCAGTAACCTCCATGCTGGCACAGGGATGGCACAGCCTGGTAGACCCATGCCCCACACCCCACCCTGTGCCATGATGTCGTTGGATTTTCCAACAACGTGAGAAGCTGAGCTGCCCCCAAGGAGAAACCAGGGATGGGGCAGTGGTAGGAAGAGGGAGGGGGAGCTTCCCCTCCTAATTTCAATAAACTAAATGAAAGGGGTGGAAAATTGGTATTTCATGCAAAACTTGGCAAAGGTTAAACCACTTCCAGATGCTGTCTCAGAAGGTTTCACTCCAACCTGATCTGTTGCAGATAAAGCTGTAGACACCCCTGCCAGATATTGTATTACATGCCAGTGGAGTTTCCAAGCAGCGTTGAGATTCAGTCTGCCTTTTGTGCTACGTTGTCCCATAAACGGAACAGGAAGGGCCCGACAATGTCCCTGTGGCCACGCACCTGACTGGAGTCCCACTGGGCACCTCTGGGTACCTGCAGCAGAGCAGGCAGTGTATGGCAAGGCAGTGACAACTACAGCACAGGGGACTGGGCACAGCTCAGCTGCTGCTGGTTTTTAAGGTTGGGAAAACCGAAGTATGGCCATGCCAAGCCTGGAGGGGGGCTGCTGTCCCGCTGTGCTACTGCCCTGCTCCTCTTCTGGCTGTGCTGGGGCAAGGAGCTGCTGTGCCCAGTCAGCACACCTGCCCATCGCTGATGTTCCTGACCCCCAAGCCTGCTTCCTGCTCCCCTGAATGCGTTTTGCCCCCACTGCCTTTCGACCTCCGCTTGTTTTCTTAGAAGGCGGCTCCTGCGCTCACCGAGCCCAACAATTTCCTGCCCAGGCGAGTGCATTCCTCTTCCCTGTTGCAGGTCCCTCCCACTGCCTCCCCACCTTGGGAGCACAGCCCAGCCTGGTGCTCCCCCTTCCCTCCCACTGCCCTGCCTCAGTTTCCCCAGATGATACCTCACGCTGTTTTTGGGAAGCAAATCAAAGCTTGGGGACGCAAGGTCCTGTTGGGCTGAGCTTGGAGTGTACTGGGAGGTGCCATCCGCCCCTCCTGGCATTGCTGAAGGGGTAGGGATGATCAGGATAGTGGTCTGCAGCAGATCCAGTGTACCAGTGCAACCCCAGCTCGGGCTCAGGTCACACAGCTGTTTGGAGGTGCCACTGGCAGTGCTGATGGCACCGGGATGTCCCCTGGCTCTCCAATGGGGGAACAACCCCATGTTCCCCTGCTCATGGCACAGGAGGGTGATGTGATGAGCAGGATGGAGCTGCTGGCAGCTGTGTTGTGATCCTGAAGGCATGCTGCTGCCCTGCCCTGTGACACTTCTCAGGTTGTCTTCCTGCTGTGCAAGCTGGGAAAGCCCAGAGCAGTCATGGCAGGGTCACCCAGGACAGCCATGGTGGCCGTCACCTTGGGGAACTGAGCCTGGCACTCACATGAGACTGGGGCTGCTGAGGGGAGAGCACATTGGCACCCCCTGGGTGGCCACCACAGGGTCCCCAGTGGCCCAGTGGGACCTGCTTCACCAGAAGGACCCTGGTGGCAGGGACTGGGGCTGCGATGAGTGCTTGGGGCGGGGGCTGGGGGCACGGGGCAGGCAGCCCAGCAGTGTGGGCGCATTGGCCGGATGCGCCCTTCCCTCCGCGAGCTGCCAGCCCAATACCCACCCATGGCCCGAAAAGAAAGAAAAGCCCCGGCCCGCCTGTCAGGAAACCTCAAATCAGGGCCAATGTTTTTGAAAGTTTTTTTATCCTCTCTCTTTTAACACATCTGCCAATATAATCTGACCTTTTCCAAATAAATAAAGCCCTCGCGCTCCGGCTTTGATCCCACACTCCAAATTTTCTATTTACTTAATTGGCCCATCCAAGGTCTGAGCAAGCCGCGGGCCCGCAGCTGCCGCCGCCGCATTCCTGGGGGCTTATCGCCGCCCGCTCACCTGGATGTCATTACCACGGGGCCGGCTGCGCCCCGACACAGCCCCCCTCCATGCAAATCCTGGCACCTCCAGGGCTCTCGGGGACCCCCACTCATGTGCCAGCCCCCAGAGCCCTGCTGGCCCCGTGCCACAAGGGGTAGATGCTTCCTGGGCTGGTGCAGGAGGAGTGCTGCCCTAGGTTGGGGGGGGTGGGGTATGGGGGAGGCACAAGAGCCCCGATGCACTGCTCTGAGGTGCAGCTCACATCACAGTGATCCACCCTTCCTTTGGGTTTGGAATGAGTGTGCACTGCAGGAGGGAGTGCTGATCTCAGAGTGGCAGTGATGCAGTGTGTCGCAGTGAGGACCAGGCTTGGCTGGGCAGACCCCAATGAGCAGCCGGGATAGCTGTGAGTCTGTGGGCATGAGGAGTAGCCCTGGGGAGGGCAGCAGAGCTGGGGGGCTGCATCGTGCCAGGTGCCTCCCTTGGGGTCTGCCTGTCTCTCTGCAGGTGTGGCTGAGGGACCACGGGAGGGTGGTGGACCCTGAGGCTGGGGTAACTCGTGTGCCTTCATCTGTCTTTTTTCTTATTGTTCAGGTAACAGAAAAATGTGCAGGGAAGGCTCTAGACGGACCCAGACGTGCTTCTAGGTCCTGCATCTTTCATCCATGTGTCAGCTAAGCTCGTCCCTGCCCTGAAGAGGCAGAGGATGTTTTTCTGGCTTTGAGTTCTCAGCCTCTGCAGGAAGGAGGCAGTGAGTGGGCAGAACCCTGGGAGCGCACAGAGACAGAGAGTGTGCTCTGCACCAGGCAGGAGAGACCAGGACCACTGCATGGAGCCTCTGGCACAGAACGTGTGTTTCACCCCCAGGGAGTGACCCACAGGGCTGCCCCGTGGGGTGCTGCAGTGCTCAAAGCGTGCTCTGTGCTGGGAATGTCACTTCTTGGTGTCATCAGTTTACCCCAGTGTGCTCAGTGCCTCCCCATGTCCATTCCCTGCCTGCCCAGCTGGCTCCAGAGCTGGGAGAATTCTCTCTGAGTGGCCCCCTGGGTGATGCCATAATTAAGTTTGTGCCCAAGATCTCCTTTGTCTGGGGAAGGCTGCCTGCATCCTGTGGCTCACTGGTGCCCATCTGCTCAGCTGTGTTCACTCAGAGACTGAGAAAGGTCTTCGCTTTCCTTGCTGGGGTGGGGGCTGTCCTACTGCAGCTGTCTTCTCAGCACTCTGAAACCACAGTGGGTATCTCCTCTGCTGTCCAGCTCTGCCCCATCCACCCCACCCAGCTCAGCCTGCTGATCAGCAATGCCCCTCGGTGACACCCAGTCCCCACACCTCCCCTTCCTCTGCCATGACAGCGGGATGCTGCGAGCAGCAGCAGGAGGCAGAGCAGAGGGCAGGGAGGGAAGATGGTGTAGGGTGGGATTTCCACGTCTGACGTGTTGATGTGTCCCAAGTAGAAGGCAGTCACTCAACATCTGGCCGAGAATATTGCGTCTTGCTTAAGAGCAACTCCAGATGTTCCCGAGACCTTTTTTCATTATTTTATTTCTTTCTTTCATTCTTTTCTTCTCCCCCCTCCTTCCCAGCCACTCTTGACTCACTAAATCAAGGGAGACAGGCTTTTAACTCTCTGGAACGACTCAGTGCTGAGATGAAACGAATTCTCTGGAACTGTGTGAGCAGATGTGTGCTGGGGGAGGGCGAGGGGGAACAAGGTAAGGCAGAGCAGGAGACAGAGGGGGCACGTGCATGTGGCCATCTCTTCAGCACGAGGTGCCCCACTTGGATCCATAGTGTGATGATGGCCAGAGGGATGAGTGACCTGCGAGGAATGTGCAGGTCTGGCAATGGCAGGACCTGAGACTGGGGGTGCAGATGGACCAGTTCCTATTTCCCTGGGTGGACTGGGGGTTTCCTCTCCACCATAATTGGGTCCAGTTCTTACCTCCTGAAAGTGGCTCAGAGCCGAGGAGGTCAAGAGAAGGATGGGGCTGGTATGTCGATGACGCTCATCCGAAGAGGTGATTTATCATCGCTGACGGGAATGGGAGAATGAGCAGCCAAACAGCAAGAGACTTGGGAAAAGGGAAAGTGTGATGGGAGGAGGGGAGAGGTCAAAGGTGAGAGAGATGAGTAACAGAAGGATGGAGGAGGGTGGTGAGAACGTGGAAGGAAGACTCGGAGATGTGGAGGCACGGTTCGCTCTCACGTTTCTCAACTCCTGCTGAGGCTCTGTTCTGGTTGGCCTGCAGCATTGGTATCCATCGTGTGCCATGCAGGGTGGGGCCTCAGGTACCTCTGTCCTCTGAGGGGCCTCTGGAGTACCAGAGCTGCACCATCTGAAATCTCTTCAGGCAGAGAATCATGAGCATGGTGCCTGTCTCCCATTAGCTACGCTGTCCCCTCCTGAGCCGTCAGGTCTGGCTGCAGCCATTTGTCAGAGCTGCTCTGGATGGGTTTGAGTGCTCCCTGGCAAGCTCACCTCTTCCCAGCGGGGTTCTGCACACTCCTTAGATAAAGCCAAGAAGCTTAAACCATCTGCTTTCTTCTCTTTCTACATCTGCAAAGTTACCCTGACAAAAGGTGCAGTGGGGGGGAGCACAAAAAAAAAATCTTGCTTTTCTGCCTTCCCTTAGAATTAATGAGCTAAAATATCAAATGACTGCTGCAGTCAGCCAAGAGTAGCAACCTGATGGCATATCTGCATCCAGTGTGAGACTGCACCCACAAATCCAGAGGAGTTCATCCCAGAGAAATATCCCACGGAGGAAGTTAGCACAGCAGGACCCAGCCCTGTGCTGTCAAACCTCATGTCCCCACCACGTTTGGTGTCACCAGGGCTGAGTCTGTTGCTGTTCCTGCTGCTCAGTGCCCAGCCCAGAGATGGCCCCAGGTGGGCTGGGTGCTGGCTGCAGGTGGCCAGTGTCCTGGGGACAGGGCTGGGAGTGCATCCCGGCTTCCTGCCCTGCATGGGGGTCTTGGCTTCTGGCTCCTGGCTCCGGAGAGCGAGGCTGTGAGGCCATCCTAGCTCTCGGGAGGACCTGTGCTTCAACATTTTCCAAACAAATCACTTGGATTATTTCTAACTGACGTCTTTTGGAGGGCTTTTCCTTCTGCCGGAAGGGAACGACTTGATTTATTCATTTCTCAAAAATTCCCGAGGAAGGGAAGTTCCGACTTTGGACAACTCTACGGAAAGCTTCACCCAGCCATAAGCAGCACCTACATCACCATGTGTGCTGTCCCGGGGTGACTTCCCCCAGGAGGGGAACAAACCGCTGTCCCAAGTCCCAAAGAGCTTGAAGGAATGCATAGAGCTGGAGGAGCCAGGCTGCTGGACCTCAGCCCCAGCCCTGTGCCTGAGCTGCCTGTGACGGGGACAGCCCAGGGATGGCCATGCCACAGCCCCACTGTTGGCCAAGGCTGGGATGGGATGTGGAGATTGACACCTGCCAGCACGGCCTTCACAGTGGGGATGGGGCAGATCTCAGAGGCTGTGAGATTTGGATGGAAAAAAATACATATGTACATATATATTTTTTCAACCATTATATTTCACAAAAGTAGATGTTCATCTGCTTAAAATGTAGGTGACAGGAACAAAAGGCATTTGGCGTCATAAAGCAGGCCAAATTTTCAGGAGGTCGAAGATATATGGTATGCAACCGAGTCCCAGCTTCAATCTGCTTCTACACTGTAAATTCCAATTACATCATGCTGCCTTGTTTAAATACCGTGAAACCTGGCTCATGCCCGAAGTATGTTTTATATATTGCCACATCCATTTGAAATAGATGGGCAATGTGTTTTACGACACATGTGCAAATATCTCCGTATTTTTCCATCTGGGGGTTTATGAGATCTTTCAGAAAATTAATAATGGGGCTCGGAGGAAATGTTCGACTCGGAGGCAGTAGCAGAGATTTACGGCCATCCCAGTGGATGCCAGGGAAAAGTCTGGGAGCGCCCGCAGCAGACAAAGGCCCACGGTTTCTCTGGGCGCTCTCTGAGAGCTGATTTGGCAGAAGGGATGAGCATGGGAACACGGGAATTTCCCCACGTGAGCCAGCAGGTTGTTTCTCTGGAGGCAAAGACTGAGCTGTGAGGCAGGAACATGGCCGTGCCTGCATGCTTTGGGTGCAGGCAGTGGGATTGGGCAAGGACTGACCCTGCCCTGGGACCACAGCTCTCTGCCAGGCACCCCTCATCTCTCACCATAAACAAAAGCTGATTATTCCCCCTCACGTGGATCCTCCATGGGGGAAACACTGGCTGGTGTTTATTTTGAGAGCAGGGAGATCTGCTCTCTGAGCGTTCTGGGTACTGAGTGTCATCCAAGATAAAAAAATCGACCATTTATTTGAGTCTCACGTTGGCTGTGTAAATAGAGGACTCCCTACAACAGATGCCGTCTGGCGGATCCGTGGAGCAGGTCTGATCCTGCTCTGTGAGTGCCAGCACTGCAGCTGGGACATGGCACACCCTGGGTGAGCACCACTCAGCCCTGCACTCCACGAGCAGCACATGCCTGAGGATGGACCAGGGCTGAGGATGCTGCAGGGATCTGCAGAAGAAGCTTGGGAGAGATGTAAGGCTGAGATATCACGGAGCCCAAGTCACTGGGTCTGTATCATCAAGGCCATGTCACCAAGCACTGTGTCACGGAGCCCGTGTCACCGAGCTGCTCAGGTGGGTGCTGTGCTGGCCTGGCCCCACTCCCTGAAACACATTGCAGCTGTGTCACAGGGTCAGCACTGCGCAGCAAAGGGGTGAGCACCCCATTTTCAGCACCTCACTGAGGGGACTGCAGAGCTGTGGGCTGCCCCACCCTGTGCCATCATCCCAGAGCCCCCTCCCTGCACAGCCCTACCTGGGGTGGCCTGTCCACTGGGACCACAGAAACCACAGGGACTGCAGGGACCATAGGGACCCCTCTTCTGCTTTGCTGTCGCTGTTGAGGTGGGAAGCCCAGGCAGGAGGGGCTCGGCGGGCTCCTCCAGATGGTGCCCCACTGACCTTAGCCGTTCTCCGTCTTCGACTCTTCCTTAGGAAAACACGGTGTGGGCCAGCCCATCGATTAATGGTTTCCGCATGTTCCCCCCATGCGGCCATCGTGGGAAGCTGCTTCACCACAACCGACCTGCTCCCCGCTCCTGGAGGGGGGTGGGAGGGTTCCCCTTTTTTGGGTTTGATCACTGCACCCAGGGTGGGTGCGCAGCCGCTGGGACAGTGCGTGAGATGCTGAGTGCCCTGCCTGAAATAAGGCCTGGCAAAGATGAACAGATAGCTGGGATGAATGAGTGAGCGCACAAACGTGTCGGTGACACAGTGATTGCAGAACATGCCCTGAAAGCATGTGAGAATGCGCCTTGGAGAGCAGCACTTGGGAAACAGGAGGTGGATGAAATGCTCGGTGCCACAGCATGGCTTTGAGCGCACTGTGTGTGTGTCTGTCTGTCCGACCATCCGCCCGCCTGTCCGCTCAGGTTGGGGCTCAGCTGTCAGCACTTGCGTGATCTCTTATGACTGGAGCTGGCTGGAGAACGTGGAAAAAAAAGAGAATCAAATTTTCTTGTCGTATTCTCACATTTTGCTTCTTTCCTTGGCCAAATTCCGGCTTTCCACGACAAAAAAAAAAAAAAAAAAAAGTCCATCAGTGTTTTAAAATGAGAAAAATTTCAACCAGCTGCAAAATTCAGTCCCAAAGCAGGGGGAAACTCGCAGACTTGGCCTCTTTTAGAGACAGTTTGCCCCAGCTGACTGCACAACGCCAGGAGAAGCCCTGGAGGTCTGAGCAGGGAAGCGATCCCGAGAAACATGCCTGGCTGCTGTGCTGGTCCCGGCACACCACTGCTGCACACCTGGGTGGGGGCTGCAGGGCCAGCCACGAGTTACCCCATTTCTTCCCCCAGCTCTCTGGCTCTCAAAGCAGCTAAGCCCACTGGAAATGCGGTTTGATTGCGCCTTGCTTGAACTGTGGCTTTGTTTAAGTATTAGCGTTACAAACAACAGTGAAATAATGGCATAAACCATTAATGATCACATAAATGCAGTACCTAAATTAAATAAACAGCGAGTAATATTGTTAGTGATCCTGCTCAGTTCAGCTGCAGCTCTTGGGGTTGGAACTCTGCGTGGGGTCTAAGCCTGCTCTGGGAGAGCACAAAGGAGGGACAAAGCTCCTGTGGCACCCATAGGATGCCCATAGAAATCCGTGGGACACCCATGGGACACCTGGGGGACACCTGAGGGACACATATGGGACACCTGTGGAAATCCATGGGACACTCTGGTCACAGGGACACCATGAAGCCCCTTGGCACCCCAACACAGAGAAGACACAGGATTAGGCGGTCAATACTTATTAGACTTGTGTTATTAAAAATAATAATAATAATAATAAAAAAACAAACGTACATATATATGTCACACTGCGGTCCATAGCATTTGCTGGCTTTTCTTTGTACATGTTGGACACGGCTTTCGTGAGTGCCCTAGGTGGTACCTGTATTGCACATCTCAGCAGCCCCCATATCCCATCAGAGCCCCTCAAACCCACGTAGGGGTTCCCAAAATGATCCTACCAGCCTCCCAGGTCTGCTCCACCCGGTGACCTGCTTCACTTATAAAGCAAATGGGAAGAGGTAACAAAAAGCATGCAGACACGGGGGAGTTACACACACATCTCGGAGCACCCCCAGCAGTGCTGCTGCTCCCTGTGTGCTGCTGGGCCCCCAGATGTGGGGTCCCTGCCTGCAGCTGGTGCTCAGCTCTGGTTAATGCGATGGCAGTGGTGCAGTGGTGCTGGGTTACGTGGTTCAGGGACCCAGCAGGATGCACGTGAGACACTGCTGGGATCTCTGGTCCTGGTGGCTGAACCAAGGGGAGGGTAAATCCCAAACAGCAGCTGCCAACACCGAAGTCCTCCCAGAGCTTTGGGAGCTGACTTCAGGTGAAGAGGAGACAGGTGCCAAAGGAAAAGCTGGAGCCTCCTACCCCATAGTATTTGCAGAGTGGATTTGGGGGAGCATGGGATCTTCATACCTCTGCCTGAGGCTGTGAGTGTTTGGAGGTTGCATGCTCCTTCTGCAGTCCTGTCCTGGGCAGTGATTGTGCTCTGCTGCTCTACCACAGCTGTGGCTGAGGAGGAGAGGGCCTGGCAGACTGCAGTGCACCACAGGGCAATGCTGAGCACATCCAGAGCTGTGTAGGTGACACCAACAGGAGTCCCTGCATGGACAGCTGAGGGTGCCTCTGCACAGCTCTGCCATGAGGGCAGCAATGTGGCTGGACAAGGGGTGCTGGGTGCAAGCAGCAGTGGGAGGAAGAGGAAGGCAGGGTGCCTGCATAGTTCAAGGGGCATCTTGTGGCAGAGGCTGATGGCCTGTGACAACCAGAACAAGCAGCACTAGGGATAGGAGCATCCCTTTGACTCAACCAGAGCAGGGAAGGAAGCTCTGAGCTGGAAGCATAGCGCAGGAGCAACTCATCCAAAACCACACAGTCCCAACTCACCCTTTGCCCCTCTGCTACTCCAGTTCTGCCTGTGCCCTGCAAGAGTACCACAAAGCCAGAGGGACAGCGCTGCTGGCCCCATGCATCTTTGAAAAGCAACCATCAGTATCTTCAGCACCTTCTCCAAGTTGAAGATCCTCACTCCCTGAACTCCCCTGACTGATCCCCCAGGGCTCTGCCATCTAATCTGCTGCAGATCACCCCTGGGATGGGGTGGCTGCTCACCATGTGATGGGCTCAGAAGGACAAAGCATCCTCCTAACACACTGGGAGACTGCAGCATAAGCTGCAACACCTCGCTTAGCCTTGCCTTCCTAAACAGGCAAGGTTTGCAGGGAAAGGAATATCTATCATCAGATCAACTATTATTTCCACTCATGTTTATTATGCCAAGACTACTATAACCTCAACATGGGAAGAAACTGGTGTCTGTTTGAACTGGAGACTAATACAGTATAAAGAAGAAATAAAAGACTGGAGATTGGTCAGTGAAAGCTCTTCTCTCTTCCTGCCACCTCTGCCTCTGCACCTCCAGCATGGCCAAAGTCACAGCAGCACGCAGAGCTGGCACGAGAGGAGAATACAGGTATCTGCAGGTCTTTTCTGTTGGGTCACCTAGACCATGAACCAGGACAGGCAGTCCCCTGCTCCCTGCTGAGCACAGCTCTGTGGGGTGGTGGCCAACAACCCTGGCTGTCCCCAAGATTTCCACGGGTCCTGCCCCTGGGCGGCAGCACCAGTCCGTGTAAAGCTGAGGTCCTGAAGATTCAGGTCTGGAGAAAGGTCACTTGGTTCTCCCAGAGGAGCTCCTGGGGCTGGTCCTGCAGCGCTGGATGGTGTCCACCCAGGCAGTCCATCTGTGCGCCGGGATGGAGGAAACTGACCTCCTGTTCCTGCTGCACAAGAAAAGGGGCACGGAGAGCTGACAGCAGCTCATGTGCAGCATGTGAGGGGAAGGAGGCCCGTAGCACCCAGCAGGGAGAGCCACGAGCTCGGACAGCAGCACTGGGCAGAAGAAGATTTTGTACAGGGGGAAAGAGAGACTAGGACAGAAGGGTGAGGAACAGCATGCCCAGAGCAAGAAACCAGCCCCTCGAGCTCCTTCAGGCAGCAGGCACCCGTGGGACCCCCTCTGCTTTGCTCCTCATTAAAGGTTTGTCATTATCGCGTAATTTTTAATACACACTGAGAGAAGGAGACCCACCCACACACACACATACACACACACACACACACACACACACAACAGGGATTAACCATTGCCAAAATATACACTATAGACAGAAGAGTCCGTTCACACTATATATATGTACAGAGTCTCTGGGCACGGTGTGGGTGTGCAGCCGGGCCGGGACCTGCGTGGGGCACGGGGCCCTCAGGGTTTCACACATTTCCCTTTCTTCTCCCGTCGCTGCAGTTTCCGAAGGCGGCGAGTCCAGGCGTCCCGCCACTGGATGACCAGGCTGTTCTTGTCGGCCATCAGTCCCGGCCGGTCGGTGGAGTTCTCACTGATCCCCATCACCAGGTACTTCTTGCTGATCTGGATTTTGGGGCACTTGCAGGACAGGTCCTTGAGGTGGATCCACAGGAAGTTGTCGCCACGCTTGACCCGCTCGTCGCGGCACTTGTAGACGGAGAGGATGTTGATGGTGAACTTGGCCCAGTTGGCCACCGTCTCCATTTCCAAAATGTTCACTTGGACCACTGAAGAAAAAGAGGGAGAGGAGGGTGACGGGGATGCTCTGCCAGCTCCTGCTGGAACTGCCATCCCTGGGGACACAGGGCAGCCTTACCATAATCCTTCTTGCAGTACTTCTTCATGTTAATCTTGTAGTTGCCTTTGGCTGGCTTGCAGTAGGAGTCACAGTCTGCAGAGGAGGAACAGAGAGTTTAACATGTGGCGCAGTACCGTGTATGGGGCCCTGTCCCGCATCGAGTGAAGGTGTCATGGTGGGAGCATGTCCAGAGTGGGCTTTCCTGTCTCAGCATCCTCCAGAAGGCTCAGAGCCTGGGATGCCACTCTCAGTGGGGTCCTTGAGCCCTGCTGTGCCCCACTATTATCCCAGCAGCTCTTGCAAGCTAAGACTGGCACCACTGCAGCTCCCTAAACACAGGACTAAAGCCACAGCAGTGGGGAAGAGAAGCCGAGTGGCCTTGGGCCTCTCAGGCAATCCCCTCCTGTGACAACAGTGACAATGTCATGGATTATTCGGGACATGACTGGTGGAGGCAACCTGGAGACCCTCCCCTGGGATGCAGGAGTAGGTGGAAGAAACCCAGAAGAACATCTGACTCTAGACCAAGGGACAGAGACTGGATCATGACCCCTACTTCTGTGGGGTCCCAAAGCCCTCAGAGGGCATAGGAACAGGGGAAGCCAGCAGGTGAGGTCACTCCCCACTGCCCAAGCACGTCCTGCTGGCTCTGACCAAGCATAGCCAGGGCAGTCACCATGCTGAGCTTCCTGCACACACACCCATGCAGACAGCATCCCTCCCTGTAGCATCCCTCTCTTCATGCAGCATCCCTCCTTTCCTTCAGTATCCCTCCCTGCCGCATCCCTCCTTCCCCGTAGCATCCCTCCTTCCTTGTAGCATCCCTCTTTCCCCATAGCATCCCTCCTTCCCTGCAGTATCCCTCCTTCTCTGTGGCATCCCTCTCTTTGTGCAGCATTCCTCCCTCCCTGCCATTCCTCCCCATGCTGGGGCAGAGGCTCATGTCCTCAAGGAGGCTTTTTTCTGTGCATTTCTAAAGGCTCCAGATTTGCATCTCAAGCAGAGGGGAGGCAGGCCAGGAATGCCTCTCTCCTTCTCCCCAAAGGCTTTGATCCCAACAATTGCCCGAAGCAGCCCAGTTCTCTTTATTTGCCCCTGCCACCTTCCTTTGAACATCTCAATTTGTCTTTTTCCAAATGGCATGTTTTTCTAAGCCCATCTTTCTTCCTTTCTCTCCCTCTCCCAGGTTCTCTGTCCAGTTGGCAGAGCCCTCACCAGTCCCAGGACAGAGGGCAGCCACTGAGCTGTCTTTGTCTGTGGGTTGCCACAGAGATCACTGGGGATGGAGGGGGATGGCGGGGAAATAACAGCACTTTGTGCCAAGGGGAGGAAGGAGAAAGAGGAAAGAAAGAAGCCCAGAAGCACAAACTCATCCTGAGCTCTGCTGCTCCCCTTTCTGCCCGGCTCCCTTTCAGAGGGGACTTTGTGCTGCCTGTTCCAAATTTGTCATCGACAGAAGCGGCTCAGCACGAAGCTGATTCCTGGCAGAGTGAGCTCTGCTTTTCAACTCAGCCCCACTGAGGAGCACAGTGCCCCTACTGCGTGCCCCTGGGCTGGGCTGCCACAGCTGCCCCATCGCTGTCCCACTCTCTGTCCCCATGAGGTTCCTCCATCCCCAGAGTCACTGAGCCACACAGGGACACCACACAGGGACAGAAGGGATGAGGCAGAAGGGACTGAGGATCACTGCCAGGGACCGACCCCCCCCTTGGAAATGAGCCTTTCTGGACTAGAGTGGTTTTTAAGTACCACAAGCTGTAGAGTCATCAGCGGGGGCAGAAAACACGTTTTGTGGATTGGAGTGATTTTTCTTGGAGAAACCAGAATGCTTTCAGGGGAAAAGAGGGGAGGCATCATAAAAGGAAGGAGGAGCAGCAGGAGTGATTAATTGCATTCTTCTTGCAGCTTGACAGGGTGCCTGGCGGCCACGTCCCCTCCCGAGAGCTGCGTGCAAGGACTGAGCTGCTGGTGGCAGTGGGGACAGAGCCCAGGGGCACGGCACGCTGCGGCTGGCAGTGCGCAGCATCTTCAGAGCGGGCCACGCTTTAGGCTCCTATGAAGGGAAAACCCCGCTGGGGCCGCTTTCAGCTCCTTGCAAATCTGGCCAAAGCCGCCCGAGCCAAGCTGCAAATTCACAAGGACACACAGGACCATATGGGCTCGCGGTCCCCTCCGCTGCTGGAGACGGAGGCCGGGAGCAAAGCCACTGCAGCAGCAGCCAGAGCCACACAATGCAGGGCCAGGCAGCGGAAGTCCTCCCGTGTCCAGCCTTGCCACAGCCGGGCTGTGGGACGGCGATGCGCTATGGGGTGGCGATGCTATGGGGCACTGAGCTGTGGGGCAGCACTGGTCAATCTGCCAGGCCCAGCCCTCTCCCAGCTCTGTGCTTGGGGACAAAGGAAAGGAAGAAAAGAAGAAAGAAAAACAATAACTGCCCTGGGCTCCCACTCATGATTAACGTCATAAAACTGTGAGTCTGAAAAGCCAGAGATGGTATTTGGAATTAACAATTCAGGATTCGTTTGGGGACTTTTAACCTCAGCTTTGTGCTGAGGAACATTCCTCAAAAATAAAAATGATTTCTGCTCCATTGATGGAAGAATCTTGGGAAACAAATAATGAAGAAGACTTGTGTCTGTCCACAGGCCACCACGTGCTGCAGAACTGAGTGAGGGGTGCCAGGCTGTGTCCCAGCCCCACATCCCGACTGGGATTGAGCTATGAAGGCAGGGTCCCAGCCCCACAACCCGACTGGGATTGAGTTATGAAGGCAGGGTCCCAGCCCCACCACCCCACTGGGATTGAGCTATGGAGGCAGGGTCCCAGCCCCACAACCCCACTGGGACTGAGCTATGGAGGCAGGGTCCCAGCCCCACAACCCTACTGGGACTGAGCTATGGGATGCCCAGCACTGGGGGATGGGGGGAGTGCAGGGGGGGGCAGTGAGTTTGCACATCTGGTTGACTTCTCTGCGCCTCGAAAAAAAGAAGGAATATTTTGTTTTAAGAGAGATGTAACTTAATTAGGTGTTACGGCTGCAAATCTTTTACTGCTGACTTTGAATTCCTTTAAAGCCCTCTTTTGCGCTCTGCCGGTTTCGTTAATTCTGCTAACGGGGAACAAGGTTTTTTTAATTATTATTATTTTTTTGCAAAGTGGAAAATATTTTAGACTAATCATAATAAAAAAAAAAAATCACAAGAAATGGAGGCGGGACGCTTTGCTGCAGTGCTAGCCCAGGTTTGGGCAGGGATCAAAGCCAGAGCCCAGCGGCTGTGAGGGGCTGGGGAACACAGTGATGGGATGGCCATGTCAGAGCACAGCTCGGATGCAGACGGTGCCTGGATGTGGCAGTGGGGAAGCACCTGAGCAGCCATGGCCCTGAACAATGTCCCCCTGTTCCTGCAGGTGCACCTGCTGTGGGGTGGGGGGGAGGGGCAAACGCACAGTCCTGGGCAGCCCCTGGCCATGCCCAGTCATCCCAAGAGGGTCCTGTGGGACCCTGGCCCTGGTGCAGGCTGGGGGCAGAGATGGGCTATGTTGCACTGAATGTACTGGAGCTAGAAGGCAGAGATCTTCAAACAAGGCGCAGGTACTGCGACAGGATGCCTAACACAGGCCTGCTCCACCAAAACAGAGTGAATGCTGGGGTCTCCATCGGCTGCCATTTATTTTCATGTGGCTGAAAATATCAGACAGGATACTAAGAATGCTCCTATTTATAAAGCACCGGAGGGAGTCACCCTGATTAACTCTGCTCCACACGTCCCTCTCTGTTTACAACAAAATCACCCAAATCCACTCAATTTTCCTTTCACTAAAGCACCTTCTCTCGCATTCCCAGCTCCTGCTCAGAAGCTTCATGGCCAGAAAGCAAAGCAAGCTGGAGAGCAGCCTTCACCTCACTCCCATCACCCTCCAGAGCAAGGAAAGACAAGCACCCGCCCCCAGCCCCTGGCCTGCTGCAGACCCCAAATGCATCCCCTGGCTCCCACAGCCATGGTGCTCCCTGTGCCAGCAGCTCTGCTTTCAGGAGCAGACACAGAAACCCTTTCCCCAGCAGGTTTGTAGGTCCCTTTCCAGAAACACAGAGGTTTTCCATTCTTTTTGAGTGCTGGTGCAACCCTGTGCTGGTGATGTGGGTTTGGAGAGGTTGGGCTCTCCTGACAGAGGTCCTGTGGGGCAGAGGGGGTGGTGTGTCTGGGCAGGGCTGGGGCTGGGTGTGCAGAGCACTTACCCGCAGGTGCCTCTGTGCTGGTGACAAGAGAGGTCGGGTTGATGGCAGGGATCTCTGGAAGAGAAAGGGGGAAACGTCTTAAGGAAAGGATTCCCCAGCCCAGAGCAGCCCCCGTTCCCAGCCCAATACAGGCATCCCTCCCTATCCAGACAGAAGGGTCTCCCAGCCCTGGCTGCTTTACCAAGAGCTTTGGGGGCTGCCTGAAGCTGGGGGTGCAGGGGGAGGTCTGGGGGTGGCACACAGACACAAGCAAATGGAGCGCAGAGGGGATTTAGTAGGTCACCTCCAGGAAGCTCACTAAGAAAGACAATGGATTGGATGAGCCTGCCCTCAATAACACAGGCCACTAAGTAGCCCTGGGGACACTTCAACTGGCACAGGACTCACTGATGCAGGGGGCCACGGGTGAGCGGCTCTGCTGGAAGCCCTTGGCGCAGCGGTTGCAGGTGAGGCCAGTCACGCCGTCCTTGCACGGGCACTGTCCTGTGGTTTGGTTGCAGGTCTTGCCAGCGGCACCAACCGGGTGGCAGTCACAGGCTGTACAGAAAAGGGAGGAAAATCTTCGGTTATATGGGAGGCAGCGCATGACACAAGCCCACGTCTTGTCTCTGGTTCTTTCGGCCGGCCACCAGCTGCCTGTTCTAGGGGACAGTGTGGTGAGCCCATGGGGGAAGGTGCCCTGAGCTTCCTCTCCATAGAGCTGAGCCAATGTGGACTTGGTACACCAACCCGAGCCTTGTTGTTTTGGCATGGCCTGAAGTGGGTCTTCTGGTGGTGATAGGTCAAGGGGGAATGGTTTTAAGCTAAAAGAAGAGAGATTTAGGTCAGATGTTGGGAGGAAATCCTTCACTTGGAGGACGGTGAGGATATGGTGCTGCTGCCCAGAGCTGTGGGTGCCCATCCCTGGATGTGCCATGGAGGGGCCCTGGGCTGCCTGAGCTGGGGGGGAGCAGCCAACCCACGGCAGGGCTGGGGATGTGGGCTGTGAGGTCCCTTCCAACCCAACCATGCTGGGATTCTGGGATTCTGCAGTTCTGATTCTCAGGATCTCCGGATCATGAACCCCAACACACATCCTGTCTCCTGCGAGCCCTTCCTGGAGGATGCTGTTACTAATGGTCTTCCACCACAGCCTCCCCAGGAGACAAGCCAAACCTGACCTGAGTGGAAATTTGGTTTCCAACCCTGGGACAGATCTGAGCAGATCATCATCATTCTGGATATGAAGCTAATAATTGGGATGACACAGCCAGGGACATGGGAGGAAGAAGACAATGCTTTGTCACGAGAGGACCCTCCCTCTGCTGGCCCGAGGCTGGGCCTGGCTTTGAGCTGGAGGAGGTTATCTTGGCCTCCATCGGTGTAAGAGTTGAACGTGATTCCAAAGCAAAACAAAAACATTTCCCCCCACCCATGCCCACAGCCCCCTGATGTTATCGCTTCCCTAATTTTCACCAGATGGGGCTGGTCGCAGCACCACGGCACGGCTCCCCAGGCTTCTCCTGCACGGCGAGAAACAAGAGCGAGCAGCCCCTAATGGGGACCAGATGCTGCTCTCCTTATCAGATCCTGGCTGGGGCTGGAAACGGACGTGTTCCTGACAAGGATATTTTGGGGGCTCAGCTGTGATAACAAATGGCAGTGAGCGAGGGAGCCTTGGCATGATGTGGGGAGCAAGGGGCCTTTCTTCAGCCATAGCCATGCTCTTCCCAGGGTGTCCTGGGGCTGTGAGCACCACCTGCAGCCAGCTCCTTAAGAGCTGGGGGTGACGGTGCATGGCAGAGTCCCTTCTGTGCAGGCCTGGGGGGCACAGGTGCCCTTGCAGAGCTGGCTGCTCCTGGAGAGTGGACATCAGTTTGTCTCTGCCACCAGTAGGGCCTGAACTGCTGCGTGAAGCTGAGCACAGAGCTTGAGCAGGGCTGTGATGCCAGGTGGGCTTAGACGTGGCTGCAGGCACCGTGCACAGGCTGCAGGCACAGCGAGGGATGGTCTGTGCCCTGGGAGATTTATGGCGGAAGGCACGCGTCCAGCCAGGATTTATGCGAGCGCTCAGCTTCACACATTGTGCATAATCTCCCTGGTCTCAGCGGTGTATTCCTGGTGTAAAGTTTAAGCAGGTCCATAAATCTCAGCTCAATCACGACCCAGTTCATCTAGACGGATCCTCCTTGTGCTGTGAAGGCTTCCAAAGACTCAGCATCTTACCTGGACCAGCAGGTGAGCTGACTTTGCTCATGCCAAGTCCAGGAGAGACGGCCAGGAGAGACAGCAACCCAGCAGGTTGCTGCATCCCACCGTGCCCCCTCCCCCCAGGGCTGACCCCTGCATGCTCCCACCTCTGTGCACATTGCCCACAATGCTGCGCTCCTGCTCAGTGCTGGGACAGAGTCCCCATCCTGGAGCTTAACCCACAGAGCTGTGCTTGCCATGGAGCACGTCTTGCACCTAATATTGAGGGTAGTTGTGCTTCTTGAGGCTTAGCTGCTGCTGCTTCACCAGTTTTCATTGGAGAAAGCTCAGTTTTTACAGTTCTGTTGAAATTACGGGGATTAATGCACAGCCATTCTTTATTTGACTTTCCAATTAACACTGTCGGATGAATCCTGCATGTTGTCCCATGTGATCCACGCTCCCAGCTCCTCCGTGCCATGGTGCCCAGTGGTGAGGCCAGTGCTAGCTGCTGGTAGCCAGTGCTGGGCTCACCCCTGCTCTGCCAGGTGCTGTGGGAGATGTGGGCTGGTGCAATCCATGGGGAAGAGCATCTTTGTACCCACCTCTGAACCCCAGCAGAGACGAACCGCACTTGGATTGTTATTTAATAAAACAATTTGGGTTTGTTTAAATAAATCACAGTAGTTGCTGGCCTCTGGGCTAGCTTTTCAAGCCCTGAATATGAGCTGAGCTTCCCCACAGCGTTTCCCTTCGCTAGGCCTCTCTGGTGCTGCCCTGGACCAGTGCTGGATGAAGACCTTCACTCAATCCCTGCAGCTCTCCTTGCCCTGCTGCATGCTCTCCAGACCTGCACTCAGGGCCTCACCTTTTATTCTCTTCCTTTCTCCTTGCAGAAAAGTAGCTACTCAGAGCAGCAGGTGCATGGCACAGCTTTGGAAAAAAGGAGCCCAAATCATCCTATTGCATCTCCACCACCTGGGGCAGGCACACTCTGCACACACACGAGGAAAGGGAAATGCTCTCTGCTTTGCGAGGGAGGGATGGTCGGAGGAACAGAAGCGTGAAGGATTTTATTATTGACTCGGATGCCTGGGACAGAGCCAGGAGCTGGCTCCACGGATCCAGGCACTGCTCTGCTGCAAGATCCTCTCCAACATATGCCCCATAGCGGGGGACAGGCTTTGTGCACATGTTCATCTGGCTGGGCTGAGCCTTTGCAGCATTTCCAAACCACTCTCAGGCACTGCCAGCCTTCAGGAAGCAGCACCACGGCCCTGCCTGGCAGCAGCCTGCCCCTGGCTTGGCATGGGGACCTGCAGGAGAGCTCTTCTCTGCAGGGGAACCCTGCAGCACCACACCCTGATGCTGTACTGGGGTCGGTGGCTTTGCTCGCTGGACTGGGTGCTGCAGCCCCAGAGCAATGGTGATAGCTGAGCCTCTGCCAGGGCAGGAAACACACTGAACCCCTCCTGAAGCTTAGTTCCTGTGTCCAGAAACTGGATAGGTCCTCAGCACCCTCATGCACACCTGCACCACAAATCCCCATGGCCAGAGGATGCCTAAGCACTTCAGGATGAGACACTGCCTGGAGCCCAGGGGGAAGCACTCCCACAAACCTGCACCCAGCTCACACTCACACCTCGAGGCTGGGCTGAGCTGAGCCTTCCCATCTGCAGCACCTAGCAAAATCCTGTCTCTATGGTTCTTTCTTTTTTAATTCTGTAAGCACTTTTCCCTGGAGGGACTGGCACTGGGTGACAGCAGGCCAAGAGCAAAGGCAAGGCAGTGGGAGCATGCATGCATACCAGCTGTGGGGATAGCAGCCAGGCTGGGGGTCTTTGGTGCAGTTCCATTTCAGGCATCCCCCTGCCTGCCCTCCAGAGGAAATGACTCAGGGCTTTCCCTGAAACCGCAGGCTGATGAGGCTGCTGCCTGCCCGGCTGCTCCTGCACATGGAGGGCTCTTGCCTGGGGCTGGGGGGACCAAGCACAGCTGCAGGGTGGAGAAATCCTCATGGAAAGGGACACTGTGCCGCACTGCTCTAGCCTGACTATGTCGCAGAAGGAGGTGGGGCTGCTGCTGTCCTGCTCCATCCCATCCCATCCCACAGCTGCTCAGTCATGACCTCGGTCTGTGACACAACCCCAGCTCTGGTTGTCTGCACTCTAAGGAGGCTGCAGAGGCTGTAAGGAGGTGCTGCACGCTGCAGGGGAAGGGAGCAGCCTCCTCCTCCTTTCCTTCAACCTCCTTATGTGAAAAGCAATGGAATCTCTGGAACAGTGAGGAAGCTGGGGGCCATCCCCAGTAAGGACCCTCAGAGTCTGCCCGATGTACCAATGAAAGCAGTACCATGGAGCCTTGCCAGCCAGATACTTCAGTTCTGTGGCCACAAAGTTGCTGCCCAACACCAGCAACAGCAGCAGCTGTAGGCCCTACAAAAACACACAGAGATCTGGCCAAGTGTTTGTCTGCTTTGAGGACACTGATGGCCTGGGGGTGGGCAGCATTCCACCACCACCCCAACAGCATCCTCAGCGCACACGGAAGCAGCTTTCCCTGCTATCTGTGCAGTGCCACTGCCAGAGGGGAAGCTGCACTCCCTTCCGTGAGATACTTGCAATCTCAGCTGGAAAAATGGGATCAGGGGTGAGTTCCGGGCCTTGGAGAAAGCATAGCAAAGCTCCTGTCCCCTCTGATGGGGTCAGCACAGCAGAGGCACTCCAGGGGGACGGTCAAGGTGGCTTTTTGTTATCTGATGGCCACTGGTGGGACCATTGTTTGGAGGCTCTGCAGAGGATGGAGGCTGCACGGAGAGGGCTGGACAGGAGAGATAAGGCAGTGCAGATGGGAGAGGAGAGCCTTGGGCTTGGCACGGGCCAGGAACTGCAGGGCCAGGACCTGTGGGGCCAGGCTGTGCTCCCAGTTTGGAGCCAGCGCGGCCACCAGATGCCTTGGGGCAATGAACCCTGCCCATGGGCAGTGCTGCTCAGCACCCCACATCCAGAGCCCCGTGGCAGCACAGCAGGAAGAAGGGAATCCCTGCCAGCATCACCCCAGCCCTCCCAAGGTGAGGAAGCACCACAAATCCTTTTGTGAAGCAGCGCAAAAACTTCCAAGTGTATCTACATCCAAGACTACATTGGTGTCCGTGCCTAATCCCCATCAAGCTGCCACAGGCCTTCTGCAACACCTGCACAGCTCCATATCTCCCCAACACCTAACACTGGAGACTGCGCCAGGGCCAAGGGCAGCTCCTCATGGTGCAGAGGGAGCTCCCCCAGCCACCTGCTCCCCATCCCTTGGGTCTGGGTGCCCACAGCCATGCTGGGTTCAAGGCCATCCCAGATGGCTCCCGGCTCACCTTTGCAGGCCTTGCGGTCCGTGATGGACTTGCTGAGGTCGCGGTAGAAGCCCTCCTTGCAATAATGGCAGTGCCGCCCGGCCGTGTTGTGCCGGCAGTTGAGGCAGACACCGCCACTCTTCCTGCCCGACAGCTTGTACAGCTCCATGTTGAAGCGGCAGCGACGCGCGTGCAGGTTGCAGTTGCAGGCTGCGAAGGAACAGAGCATCAGAAGGGGAAGGAGCAGCTCGTCATCACCCCCGTGCACCAAGGGTTGGGGTCAGACACAGCGCTCTGTGTGCTCCGTGTCACAGTCCCCAGCACGGTTGGCCATGCCCTCTCCACCTGCACGAATGGCTTTTACCCCGAGGAGTCCCAAAAGCAGGGGTTGGTGGGTTGGTGGTCTACTGGGATTCTGCTGCACCAGCACTGCCTGAGTGCATGAACAAGGCATCACAAGGGGTGACACCCCCCCCCCCCCCTCCATGCCAGGTGCACAGCATGGACCCACAGAGTGGATCCATCTGCACACTGGTACACATGCTCACACGTACATGTCCACACATGCCCCCACACACGCATGCATGGATGCAAACACACACGCTGTTTCTTTCATTAGCCACAGGAATCGAGAAGACCCCCCCTCGGCCGATTCCACGTGTGCAGGATAAAAAGAAAAAGCAGTGCCAGTTCCTGTTTAACACTCTCGCAAAAAGATAATGGGAACAAGATTTCCTTTGGCAAAATTCAGAGCCCGCCCCCAGCCCCCTCCCCGCGCTGGTAAATTGAGGCTGGGTGAGAGTTTTTCCAGGCGTACTGTGAAATTCATTAACATGTCAGCCCAGATTTAACTGCTGGGCCTGCTTGTCGTTTGTGTGAAGTTTCCCCCGCTCTCTCCCCACCCCCCCAGGCCTCCTGGGAGCACACTGGGAACCTCAACCAGCGCAGATCAAACGGTCCTGGCATCATGTGGGGAGATCAGCAGCACACCCTGAACCCAGAGCCTTTGGGAGCAGCCCATCCTGCCCCCAGCCCCAGCACGGACCCATGCACCCCATCCTCAGCTCCCCCACATTATTGGATTAGAGTAAAAACCCCAGGGTGGGCACAGTGCTGACACTGCACGGTGCACTGAGTTCCTCCTGGGGTCTGTGCCTTCTGAGCTGACTTTTTTCCCACTAGTGGTGGGGCAAACTCTCACACTTGGCTGGACAGTGGGATGTGGTGCCTGAAGGAAGGGCAGCACATTTTGCTGGGTGGTGTGGATGGAGCTGCATGGCGGGGATGGTGCTGAAAGAGTGGGGATGGCCCTGGCATGGTGGGACGGTGTCGGCACTGTGGAGGTGGTGTTGGTACAGTGAGGGCGGTGTTGGAGTGATGGGAGTGGTGCTGGTGAGATGGGGATGTTACCCCAGTTGTTACCCACTCAGGAGTTAGGAGTTTCAGAAAGCAAGCACCCAGTTCTGTGCAGGATTAAACAAAGACCTTCATGTGTGACTCAGTGTGCTCCTTTAATTGGTGCATCAGGCACAGACCAACTCCCACATCCCGACTGCGATAACAGCAATGCCACGGGCACAGTGGGGATGCGGTGCAGCAGGGATGCAGCTGCTCTGCTGAGCTCTGTGCAGGGCCAGCCCCAGAGCACAAGGCTGCTGCCCCATCCCCAGGCTGGGGGCAAGCTGGACAGGGTGGCTTGTGCTGCTGAGCAGAGGCACTTGCAAGGGAGTAATTCCGGGGGCAAACGGACCTTATTTTTGCCTTGCTCCATTTGGCAGGCTAAATCCTGGGCCCCTGCAAGCTCCTGCATCCTCTGGGAAACAGAGGGAACATGAGGGCAGCAGAGGAGGAAGGTCAGGTAAATGATTCACCACAGCCTTCACAGGTCCCTCTCTGCCTTAGTTTAATTGGTGATGGAGTAACTGGCCCAGCCTCCCCGTGGCCATGTCCCCACCAGCCCCAGGACCACCCCTGCATGGCTGCAGCACTGTCCCAGCACCGAGAGCTGCCCCGAGGGCATCACAGTGATACTGGCTATCGCAGGGACCTCAGTGTGAGGATCTGGCCAGGCTTGGCCATGCTGGGATGGGAACAGGGTCGCAGTGTGGCACATGAGCAGCTATGCACTCCCGGGCACGTGGTGCTAATCAGAACGGACGGTCCCCACTCACACTGCACTAAATGCTTGTGCTGTTCTCAGAGCCGACTTGGTTGCAAGCTCTGTCTGTCTCCTGTTAATCACTAATTAAAGGCTTGAATGCTCCCTGCTGTTTGGGGTATTAATAAGAATTTAATTGCACAGTTTGGGGCTAATTACATGGTGGTTTGCTTCTGCCCTCGTACAGTATGCCCAATTAAACAATCATATGATCAATTGAACAATCACAAGATCTAATAATTTGGAATAATAGACTAATTAAACGTCAACACCTTGAAACGGGGCCGCCTTCTGTCCCCCTTTTGAAGGCTTTGAACCCCCCGCCCAGACCCTGGCTACCTCAATACCTCCTCCCCACCACATCCCCGGGGCAGCAGTCAGCAGCGAGGTGACGGCGGGAGGGGTGCAGGGCTGGGGACCCCCATGGGGACACAGGACGGGCAGCACCGTGCACAGGGAGCACACGTGCAGCAGATGCCGGTGCCAGCAGGACGTGAGGGGGTTCGCCGCCCCCTCGAGCTCCCTGGGAGTGATTAGTTAACAGAGCTGGCTCAGCGAAACCCTAGACCGGCTGCCGCTGCCAACCCACAGCGGATTCGAGCTACGCCCCTGCTTTGGCTGGAGGGGAGCCCAGCCGGGAGGCGAGGCGGGACGGCTGCACCTCAACCCCGGAGAGCAGCGGGGCAGGACAGCCCCTGCTCCCATTGCCAACACGTGGGCCGTTCCCTGCCTCTGTGGGATGGGAACAGGGATGGGAAGGCAGTGCCGCGCAGCAGCCTGGTCACCTCCTGGCTGCCAGGTACCTGGAGGAGAGGCAGCACCCCACGACCTGCGAGCCCCGGGTGAGGATGGAATGAGGCTGAGCTGCTGCAGCGCATCCCAGGAGTGGGGCTCAGGGCCTGAGCTGAGCGCTAATGCCCTCTTCTGCAGGTAGACCCCTTGCCCCGGATCACCGGGTACCCCACAGCCACTGGGGAGGGAGGATGCTGGGGGGTGGAGGGCGTCTGCTGCCCTGATCACCACCTCCCAGAGCCACCTCCTGCCTGGCACCAGCGTAAAGGAGGCTGGGTCAGGTCACCGAGTTTAATAAGGCGATTTCTGAGGGAATTCTGCATCAGGAGCACTGAGATAAAACAAGAAAACGTATACAGGAAGGGGACAGAGGGAACGAGTGAAGGAGGGGGGGGGGGGGGGTCTGCAAATCCCATCAGCACTCCGGGCACCGGCATCCCAGATTGATGCCCTGAGTTCCTGGCTGCTCCTCTGCCCGGTGCGGGGGGGAGCGGGGTCCCACTGTGTGCACACAGACCCCGGATCAAAGCGAGCCCCGAGCAGCATCCTCGCGCTCCGCGGTGCAGGTTGTGCTCTCGGAGCAGGGTCTCCCCTTTGTGCCGCGGGCAGAAAGGCACTCCAGCCGCGGCGGCGACAATGGGAACAAGAGCTGCAGCATTACCAGCGAGTGGATCAATTACTTCCAGTGGCTGCTTCGAGCTAATCCGCTCCCCCCTGCCCTGGGGACAGCCTCCCGACTCGGGCAGAGGGCTCTGGGTGGCAGCTCTGAGGGAGCAGCGATGGGGATGGAGGGCAGGGCAGGGCAGGTCTGCCTGAACAGTGCTAATGTGACTCCCAGGGGGCTCATGGGGGCTCATGACCCCGCTCCTGCCTGCACCTTTGTAGGGATTTCCCCTCCCTGAGCCCATCCCAGAGGCTGGGAGGGCCCGGCTATGACCCGGGGACAGTGGCACCGCTCTGCAGCCAGCGTGGTGGGCTCGGGGCCATGCACCCTGCAGCATGGAGCTGGCCTTGCCCTCGTGCCAAACTGGCAGTGGTGGAAAAGCTGCTGCTGTTGGCAAAAAAGTCCCCCAACCCACTCCGTGAATGATGTTCACTGCCACAGCTATGCTGCATGGCAGCATCTCTGCTCCCTACAGACACCACAGCACGATGCACACATCTCAGCCTTTGGTGGCTGTTCTCACCTCTGCACACCTCAGCACCGGTGAGGAGTGGAAATTCTTGTGACATGAGAAAAGCAGAACCCATGGGAACTCTGTGTGCTGCCCTAAGAACAGCAATCAGCTGCCCAGAGCTCCGTCCTCCTCTGATCACCACGGGACAGCTCAGCTGCAGCACAAACTCCCAGGAAAGTGGGGAGCTTTGTTTTTTCTTCCCAGCCCTACATGCACACTTGGCTGTCCCAGTATTCCGCCGTGGGGCAGGACTGTTCCCCATCCCCAGTCCAGAGCAGCTCCCATGGCCGGGTGAACCCTCAGCCCCATGCGGGGAGGATATGTGAGCACAGAGCACAGACTGCACCAGCACCTCAGCTCCGTCCCGAGCTGCTCGCATGGGGATGCAGAGCACTCCAGGGCACTTGGACCACCTTCCTCCTCCTCCTCTTTGGCCACGGGGCAGCGTGGGGCTGGGGCGTGGGACGGAGTCGGAAACCCCACAGCCTGGGCTGAGCAAAGGGAACTTCCCGGGCGGCCTCTCCTTTTAATTGGTGCTAATTGCTGCGTCTGTTCGTGCTGGCTGGGGAGATGTCATTGTTGAAAGGCACAGAGGGGAAGGCTCGGGGAGCTAATCCAGCTTTCAGCCGCTAAGCCCTTCGGAGGCGTGTGATGGAGGAGCTCTTTCAGGTCCCTTCAGAGAGGGCACAAAGCCCGAGAGGGAAAAGGGAGAAAGAAGGGGATCGAATCAACAGGAAAAACCACTTTCACACGCAGCTTGGCTAAGGGCCTTTGTGTGCGGGGTTTGTCAGGGTGTCTTGAAGGGACCGCTCTGTGCCCCCGCCTCCTCCCCGCTCTTCTTTTCTCTCCCTCGTTTATCTTTTCAGTCTCATCTGCCAAAAGGGATACCCGGTTGGGGGAGGCCCTTCGGTCTGCCCTGCTCACCCGTGCTGCCATACTGCAGGGCCAAGCAAAGGGCACAGAGCAGCACGGGGCGGAGGGGATGCTGGGCTGGGGTCCTCCTTTTCATCCATGTCTAAATTTTGCTCCAAAATGTGGCAAGCGGAGAAACATCAGGGTTAACACAGTCCCATGGGGTGCAAGGTGCTTTACAGAATGGCTCGGGCTCTCCCTCTGGACCAGTGAATGTTTTAGCATTTTTAGCCTTTTTAGCTTCTTTTTTTTTTTTCTTTTTTTTTTTTCTCCCTGGAAGAAATCCTCTGTAACGGGCACATATTGAAGCCGGCAGCTGGGATCTCAGCAAGCCATCGATCATGAACACTAACAGGTCCCCTGACCTCTGGCACATCCAGCAGGCCGTTCCGGGGCTGATTGATGGCGCGGTTCCCTTGTCCCCATCCTGCCTCTCCTGGGACTGGGCGGGGGTCCAGGCAGGGCAGGAGCCCATTCCCCCCTCTCCCAGGGCTTTGTGGGGCTCTGGTATTCCCCACGCTGCATGAACAAAAGATAAAAGCCTCGCAGAACCCCCAAAGGAACAGACACGAGAGCGGGGCAGGAGAGCAACGTGGGGTTGATATTTGTGGAAAGTTTCCTTCAGGTTACATCATCTTTAACCTGCGTAAAGCTTTGTAAGGAGAGACGAGCCCAAACCACAATACCTAGCACCAAGCCAGACCAACTGGGAATGATGACATGCTGAAATGGGGAAGCTCGGACATTCCTTTGACCCCTGTTGGGTTTTTGCTGCCCGCTCCAAACCCAGCGCTCACCTCTGTCTTATCCTGAGGATAAGCAGCTCCAGCAGGCACCACTCCCCTCATGTGCTGATGCTCCAGAACATATCCTCGTGCCTTTGTAGGGGATGAGCGTGCATGGCCAAGCCCACACATCCCATGGGGCGCAGGCAGCAGAGGTTCACCCGCATCCCCATTGCAACCATGGCTCAGCCCCACACTCCCTCCCCCTGGGCCTGCCCCATGGTCAGCACAGTGGGCACTTACCCAGGCACTCGTTGGCCTCGCGGGCGCTGGCCCGCTGCCACGGTCGATCGTAGTGGAAGGGCTTGCAGCGGTCACACTCGGGCCCCTCGGTGTTGTGCTTGCAGTCGCACACCAGCTTCTGCTCCTTGTCCTTGATGCAGCGCGAGGCGTGCCCGTTGCACTTGCAGCGCCCGCCGACCTGCAGCTCTCCCACCGAGTAATAGTACGGGGTGGTCCCGGCCCCCCCGTCCTCCTCGCCGGCCTCGCGGCCCCCCAGCTCACGGAAGAGGTGGGGACGGCTGAACACCACTCGGATATCGGTGGCTGTCACCCAGTCCTGCAGCACAGGGCTGCTGTCAAAGTCCTGGGCTGAGGGTCTCCCATCAAGCGTGCTGAAGGCGATGAGGCCGCCGGTGAGCGGGTAGAGGTCAGTGAGGCCGTCGGTGCACAGAGCCTCCTGCTCATTCTGCTTGGTGACGGTGGCCTTGCTGGGCTTGCCGTAGATCTTGCGGCACTGCGAGGAGTAGTACTGGTAGGGCACCCACGTCTTGCCGTAGTCCATGGACTTGAAGATGGCGGTGGACTCAGGCCGGGGTGAGCAGAACTGGAGGCTGACGTAGACCACCTCGAACTTCTTGCCAAGGGAGAGAGTGAGGGTGACGTTGTGGGGCAGGTGGTGCAGGGTCTCGGAGCGCCAGCATGTCATGTTGGAGGCGGTGTTGAGGTCGGTCAGGTAGGCAGGTGGGTGGGCTCGGCGTGGGTCCGAGGCATCGCAGTGCCGCGTGGGGGGCTTCCCGCAGGTGCTGGAGGCATGCACCTCCTTCCCGAAGGCGGCATTGACGAATTCAGGGATGCAGCGGCGGGGAGCCCCGCTCTCATCGTAGCAGGGGTCTGGGGGTGTCTGCTGGGCCACGAAAGGGTTTGCAGTCTGTGCCAGGCGCAGCACGCTGGTGGTCAGCAGCAGGCGCAGGAGCTGTGGGGCCTCCATCCTCCCGGGTCTGGGAGAGCAGCTCCTCCCTGGGATGAGAGCACAGAGTGAGGGATGGCACGGTATGGTGTGGCGTGGCACGGCACACCCAAAGTATGGAACAGCCCCTGCAGAATGCACAGGGTGTGGGGATGAGCTGGACACCTGGACACTGAGCTGCAAGCCTCCCACACTGTGCCCTGCCACAGCGTCATCTCAGGATGCCCTACCCACAGCACTGGAAGGAGGAGGTCAGAACCAGCTTCTAGCCCCTTCCCGCACAAACACCCTGCAGGTTTCAGGCAGGATGGGGACATTCACACCAGCGGATATCAGGCTTGCATGCAACAAGATGATGCCCCCGAGCTGAAGCTCCCCACAGCAGGAGCACGGGAATGGGACTTAGCCCCACAACGCTGTCACAGCTTGCTGGGGTCAGCATCCCATTCCCCTCTGCCTTTCTATGAGGTGGAACATCATGCATCTCCCTTGTTGCTGACCCTGAGTTGGCTGCAAGCCAGTGGCTGATCCCCCTGCAAATGCCACTGCCACACACACAGCTGCAGTGCTCCCACTGCCAGGAGCTCCCTCTGGCCTTGTTGCCTATACCCAGCGGGGAAGGAATCCCACTGTCCCGGTGCTCCCAGCACAGCGCTGCAGGATGACTTGGTGCTGCCCTCCCAGGATTGGTCCCCAGCCCCTGTACTGCTCCTGTCAGCATGCCCCTGCTGCTGCAGACAGCTCTGTTTCTACTGCTCTGTGTTATTTTCCTTTTGCTGTGGAAGGGAGCTTGCCCTGGCCAGGCTGCCAAACCACTAATGGGGGAAGCTCCTCCCTGCCCAGCCAGGCCCAGATCCACAGCCCCTGAGCCAGCAGCAGGCAGCGGGGAGGGTGATGGCAGCTGGTGCCCAGGGAACTCCCCGCTGCCGATGAGCCCTTCCCTCTGCTCCACCACCACCCAGCAGCACATCCTCTGCTACCTACAGAGCCTCTCGGGGACAGCCCTGCACATGGCACAGTGCATGGCACTCAGAAAGCAGCACCAAGAATCCCTCGTGCCAAGAGCACAGTGAGTGGGTGGGCAGAGGTGGGCATGGGGGCCAACCCTAGAGAGGCGAGTGTTGCCCAAAGCCATGCCCTGCAGCAGGACCTGTGGGCAGCGAGCACAGAACTGTCAGCACAGAGCAGGAAGCAATGGGAACATACCGGGATGCAACCACCCTGACCCTAAACCATCCACCCATTTTGGTGCACATGGCATTGTTGCTGCTTGCAGCATTCCTGCAAGGGGGAACAGCACCCAGGGAGCAGCGATGCAGGAGCACAAGGACTTGTACACAGTGGAGCACTGCCCATGCCCACCACCTCCAGCCAGGTTTGCACCATGTGCTGTACCATGCATGGCAGGAGAGCACCTGTGTGTTCCTGGGCTCCAACAATACCTTCCCTATCGGGATCTTTTCCGATCTTACCAAAGCTCCCCTGGATTTTCCATCCTCCTCTGCAAGCTTAGCAGCTTTGTGCACTGCAGCTAAGCCATGTTCCAAGCCCCTTGGTGCACTTCAGTCTGTTTGCTTGCCCCTGCACACTCACTCCATGCCCTGGACAAAGCTCACATTGTACACAGCGGGAACTGCCCAGGTTGCTCTGGCCATCGTCTGCCCCATGTGCCTGGCCCCACTGCCCACGTCTGCACACTGGTGAGGTGCCCCACCAGACCACAGCCACACACAGACCCGCAGAGCCCAGCACAGCCCCATCCTTCCCACGAGCTTCCAGCTCTCCCATTGTTCACATCCCACATGAGCAGGGACTCCCCCTCCCACCCCAAGGAAGGAACTGATGGAGCACTGACACCACCCTGACCTCCAACCCTACGTGGTACACGGGGATAGCCCTGAAGGGATGGGCGTCCCGTGGGGTGACACCCATGGCAGAGCCCTTCCTGCCCCACACTGTGCTCTGGTGCCCAAACTTTTGGGGCTATGCCGGGGAGCCAGGCCCTGACGCTTGCTGAGCAAAGGCACTGTGTGAATGGAAATCATTATCATCCTCCAGACCACACACAGGCACACACGCTCCGTGCGCAGCTCACCCCATTATCCCACTGAAAGGGAGCTGGGGCCGGTGGTCTCCACGGGTCTCACCTCTGCATCGGAGAGGAGGGCAGCTGCAATCTGCTCCCTTTTATGCATATTCAACGTGACCCCTGGGCTGCCGGCAAGCTGCCAGGGAGGCCCGGCAGTGGGTATTTCTCTCCTAGTCCCCCTCCCTCTTCCCATCTTCGGTGCCTTTTCTTCAAACCCAACGGAGACACTGCTGGGTGAACTCAGCAGAAGGCAGCCAAGCAACGACGCTGAGTTTGTATCAGCATGGATTTGGCCCTCCACAGTCCCAGGGCGAGGGTGAGGTTCCCTCATGCCTTCCAGTCGGGTGGGGACACGATGCCAGCTCCAGCAGGAGCGTGGCACAGGGTTTGTCCTCCCCGAGGCCACAGCCGCTGTCCCAGCTGCTGCCGCGGCCGTGCTCCTCCCCAGTGGCGGTTGCATTTTTGAGGTGGGTGATTTCCTCACTCCTCTGGTTGGGGAATGCTAACAGCCGTGCGGTTTGGAAGGAAGTCCCCATGCCTTCACACTCGGAAGTGCTTTGCACTTTAAAAATTAGCTACTATGCACGGCATCTCCACGCCCCTGAGCACCCGCGGTTCTGCACCGCCCGCAGCCATGCCGAGGGCCCAACGGGATGGTGCAGCCACCCCGTCACCCCCACGAGGGCACCGTGCTGTGGGTGTGATGGGTTGGGATGTGAAACTTGGCTCTCAGGGCTGGCCGGGTGCTCAGTACAAAGCCTGGATGGAGGAAGGCAGGTGCAGCAGGTGAGCGGCACGGGAAGAACACACTTCCCAGCGCTGACCCCGGTGCCGGCAGTGGGCCTGGGGTCACTGCGGAGCAGAGCGAGGCCGCGGAGGCTTTGCGGAGGTAATTATAGGATTAAGTGGAACAACATGGGGAGGGGAGGGAAGGCGGTTATTAGCCAGATTTGATCCCAGGACCTTTGCGGCGCTGGAGCAGCCTTCTCCAATTAAAGCAGCAGGGAAGCTGTGAGCAGCCCGAGAAACGGCCACACCACGCGCCGCAGCCCGGCCACCGCAGCAGCACTCCAGGGTGTGATGGAGGCCCGAGTCACGCACTGGTAAATGCCATTTAACACTGCTGCAGCTGGGCTGTGAGCCCGCAGAGGGTGGGGGAAGCGCACTGGGCTCACCGTGCTCCATCCCCATCAGCCCTGCGCTTGGGCAGAGGGTGCCTGGTCCCCGCTGGGTGTGGGTGAAGATGTGGGGTGCCTGCCCCACAAGGTTCCCTGTGGCACAGCACAGCAAGGGGGGGAAGCACCCAGCAGGGTGCAGGAGAGCTGAGAAGATAAAGGGCTCCAGACAAAGAGAGATGTGGGACTTGACCCAAAGCACTGGGATAAGGCCAAACCACGAGGCTGGCTCATCCCAGAGCTGGGCTGTCCCCAGCAAAGCCCAGCTCAGGTGTGTGCAGAACAGAACAGTGTGCCCAGGCAGCACTTGGAGAAGCTATTTCTCATCACCAATGGACAGAGTGAGGCCTTTAAATATGATCTATCTATCTGTTATCAGATCTCACACATTGCCACCTTACTTATGAAGAATCCCTGCCCCATGGCCACATGTACTGCAGGAGAAACCCATAGGGTATCTCCCCGAGTCCATGAGCTGTGGGGCCACGGGGCCCCTCTGTATGTGCCCGCTGAGCTGGTGCCAGCTGGGGTCTTCAGGCCCCCAGCAAGAGGCATTCACCAAGACCAAATCGAGCTCTGGACACGGATAAATCATTCCATGTGTTGTTAGGACAAACATAGAAATATTTTAAAAGGAAAGGAAAAACGCCATGCACTGGGAGCAGGCTTGGCTTTCGGGCAGGAAGGAGTGAGGCGGAGGCGAGCGTGCTGCAGCTGGACTGTGGGCACTGGGGTCAGGCTGGGGCTGTGGGCACTGGGGCAGCCACCCACAGGGACAAAGCTGCGGCTCCAGCACAGCACAGTCCTGGCTGATCTCCCCCTTCCCCCCTCCATTTGTGATTTCAGAGGGCCGTCAATGCATACATACATCCCCACAGCCACCCCCAGCTGCAGAGCTGCTCCTTGCAGCCCCTCGGGCTTGCAGCCTGTGCCCCACACTGCACATGGCTCATGTGGGCGACGTGAGGCAGCGTGCTCCTGCAGCAGGCGCTCGGCAATTGCTATTGCAATGCTCTCTGGCAGGCCAGAGGCAGCATTACACAAGCCATACGGTACCCCAGCAGTGCCAAGAGACGCATACATATTACCCCGCACGCAGGAAAGGATGGTCCAGATTCTGACCTCAGCCCCTCTGGCATCAGACAGAAGCAGCTCCATTCAGACCAGGCCAAGCAAGACGTAAGCGACTCCATTCAAATTTACACTGGCATACCTGTGGTCAGCATCTGGCCTGGCTTGAATTAGCTTCAGTCTGACGTTACAAAAGGGAGGAATGGAGCCCAGATTTCCTAGGTTATCGAAAACAAAAAAAAAAAAGGAAGGAGTCCACCCAAACCACCCCAAGGCCGCTCAGACACGTGCACAGAGGTGTCAAAGATGGGATGCCTGGATGCAACAGGAGCTTCCCCCAAGGGAGCATTGCCCCACACAGCCCTGGGAAGAGCCGGTCCTCTCGCCAGAGTGAGGTTTGCTGCACAGTGGTGCTGAGCCCACCTCACTGCAATACCAAATTCGCTGCTGAGCGAAGCAAGCGCTTCCCACCAGCACCAGCTGCAGACCTCCTCCTCACCCAGTGCAACGGCAGACCACAGCCTTCTGGGAGCAGACAGCACGGCTGTGATGATGCTGCCCTGTCAGTTCATCTCTGCTACTGCTCCACTCGCTCTGTCACACACTGCGGGCAGTGTCCCATCACTCCCCGCAGGCGCTCCGGCCCCACTGCGGATCCCTCACAGCTTCTGCCCTTTCCACTCCATCTGGGAATAAAGCGATCTGGTTTCCATAACGGCCCTTGTTGCCTTTTCACAACATGCCGGGCACAGATGTTGAAAATAGTCTGGATGAATATTTAAAATGGTATTCAGAGATGAGAACATTTGGCCAGCTTTGAAAGATCTCTCACATCGGGTACGGGATGGCTCACGACAACGGGGCCGGAAGCGCGCTGCACTCTGACATCTCGTTCTCTCTCTCCCTGGCTATGGGTACCACGTTTCGTGCCCCTGGTGTCACACAGCCTGTTACTGCCTGAGTGCCAGCCAAGTCTGCAGCATTTGGAAGAGGCTGTCACGTACGTTTTTAACATCACGGGGCAAAGTGGAATATGGAAAATCTGTCGCATTTCCATACTGAGCCTAAGTGTCCCGCGCAGGCTCAGGGAGGGACTCGTGGGGGCACGGAATAATTGCTTCCTTATGGAGCAGGGCCTGGGTGGGAGGTGGGGGGACAGGAGGCAGAGGTGCCGCTTCCTTGGGGAGGGCAGATGGAGGCAGCCCCATTGGGAACACATGTCCAGGGCCTGCACTGCCTCTCACCTCCTCCCAGGGACCTTGTCCAGCCCTGCACCTCCCCCAGCTGCCACGCAAAGGGGGGTCCCTCGGTACACCATACCCAGATCCCTTGGCTGCCAGCACCCCTCCCCACCTGGGCTCCTTGGCACCTTGCATTCTGCGAGACTCCTCAGCAGAAACTGCATCCCCACTCCCAGATCTTCCTCTCCAGGCTCACTGTGGCTTCTGCCAAAGCCAGCACAGCACCTGCCATCGACACGGACCTGATGCCTTCCTGCTGCACTTTGCTGCCCAGCAGGGACCCCACAGCACCGCGCACCCAGTGCTCCGACCGCGGGACCTCCACCGGGCGGTCAGAAAAGCACAGCAGCTCCCTCTGTTTTGTAACGGGAATACTGCAGAAGGGAAAGGTGCCACCATCCATCATCACAACGCCTGGAAGCGGGTGTCTGCAGCGCGGCTCAGGCCCTGTCTCTGCTGCACCACGGACGGGGAGCTGCGCTCCCTCCTCGCTTTGTGAGCGGGCAGCAGTGGATTCAGCGAGGGAAGAAAGACCCGTGCCACTCCTGGCTATCCTGGGGCTGCGTACACTCAGCAGCACCGCAGTCTGACCACGGCTCCCTCACAGACAGCACAGCCAGAGGTAGGGATGCTCAGCCCAGCTCACATCTCACCTCCTTCCCCGGGTGTGTCTGAGCTCACACCAGAGAGCTGGACGCACACATGAGCGCTGCCCATCCCCGGCCTCCCTCACCTCCCTGACTGCGGCACAGCGAGAGCTGGGCCGTGCTGGAGCTGCCGAGCACCGCAACCCCAGCACGGCAACCAGTGCTTATCCCAGCAAAGGTATTTCCATCCATCCACCCACTCTCCAGCGGCACGGGGAAGCCGTGGGAGGGACAGAATTTGAAGAAATGAGCGTTCAGCAGCAGCCCTGGGACACAGAGACAAGAGGAAAACCACCCAACGCAGCCGTGCTTCCCTTCTCCCTGCCTCACCTCCCGCTCACACTGTGCAGGGGCAGCTCTTCCCCCAATTGCAACGTGGGGCCAAAGCAACGCCGGGAGAGAAGGGGGGTGGGGGGTGGGGGCAAAGAAAGAAGGGGTTGGAAATCCGGGGGTTCTCCAGCAGCCCTAACGCACCGCAGCTGAGAGCAGACCACGGGAGCCTTTCCCAAGGGGAATCCCCCCCCCTCCCTCCACGATCCGCCGTGCAGGACGATGGTCCCCGACCCGGGCAGGGACGCAGCGGCGAGGTGGCAGCGCTCAGTACCCGCAGCAGCCGGGCACTGCTCGCGCACGGGGGGTCGGTCCCCCCCAGGCAGAGCAAGGGCAGCGAGGCCACGGGGCTTCACGGAGCGCCGGGCACTCCCTTCCCCCCTCCACCGGGCTGGGCCGGGCCGGACAAAGCGCAGAGCAGCGGAGCTCGGCCGTGCCCGGCAGCGGCACCGCGGCGAAAGTCCCGTTTTTTCGGCGAGCACGGAGAGAAAGGATGAAACGGAGTCGGGGAGGGGGGTGGGGGGGGGGCGGAGGGGAGAGGGGGGGAAGGGCGGGTGGGGGAGAAAGGGGAGGAATAAAAGGCAACGGGGGAGGGAGCGGTGGGAAGGGAGCTGCTTTCCGCGCGGGGAAGTTGGAGGAGCAGCTTACCGCGGCCGGGCAGGTAGCGGGCTCGGTCCGCCGGAGGATCCGGGGCCGCGGCGGCGAGAGGAGCCGGGGCCGCCACAGCAGCGCGGGGCCGCTCCCCTTCCCTTGGCTGCTGGCAACAGGAAAAAAAAAAAAAAAAAAAAAAAGGAGAAAAAGAGAAAGAAAGAAAGAAAGAAAAAAAAAAAAGCAATAATAACAATTTGCCAGGAAATAAAAAAAAAAAAAAAAAAAGCGAAAGCGAAATGAGGCGAAATAGCGCGGAGCGGCAGCGCTGCTCCGGCCGTGCGGGCGGGTCCCAGCGCTCTGCCCGCAGCACGACGAGCTCCGCGCCCGCTCCACCGCACTGCCCGTGGCCGCTCGTGGGGGGAGGAAAAAAGGAGAGGAAAAAGAAAAAAAAAATTAGAAAAAAAAAAAAAAGAACACCAAGAAAAAAAATGAACCAAAAAAAAAAAAAAAAAAAAACCACCCAAAAAAACCACCCAACAAAAACCAAGAAGCGGAGAAACCGAGCCCCGACCGCTGCCTGGAAGCGGAGTAAAAAGGCTCCAATAAATCCCGGGTTGAAAAGAAGGGAAAAGTCACCTCCCCGAGGAAATCAGAAGCAGATTTCGAGCCATTTAATCACATGCAGGGAGGTGTGTGTGCGTGTGTGCGCCGCCCGCCGCGCCGCTGCCAGCCCTGCCTCCGCCCTCCCGCCGCCGCGGCCGCCCCGCCGGGAGAGCAGCGGGCCGGGAAGGGGCCGGCCGGGGGCTGGGAGCGGGCCGGGACGAGAAGGGAAGGAGGGGAAGGGAAGCAAAGGGCTGCCCCGCCGGGAGAGCCGGCCCCGTCGGGGCTCCCACCTGCCGCCCGGCCGCGCTGTGCCCCCCAACCCCAACCGCCCCCACCCCGGAGCCGCGGGTCGCTCTCGGCTCTGTCCCCGCCGGCAGATCGCTTCGCCCGACGTGCGCCCATCAGCGGGGAGCGCTCCGCGAGCCGCCCTGCGAGGAAAGCAGCCCGTAATCGTCCCCTGATTTCCAAAAGCAGGCGAGGAGCAGCCTCCCCTTCCTTACAGGAGCGGCTCGGTCCCGTGATGCGGGGGCTCTTTACGTGTTGACGCACCGGCGCTCGGCCCGCGGTGCTTGGGCAGGAGGGAGGTGGTACGTGGGCATCTCTGCTGGCACGGGCTGCCCAGCACGGCGGCCCCAGTCCCCACCCAGCAGCCGCCTGCCCTCGGCCATCCCGGGCCACCTGCGTTCCAGCTGACTCCAGGAGTGCCGGGTGTGTGTGTGTGTGGGGGGGGGGGGGGGGGGGTGAAAAACTAATTTAATCAGCATTTGTGTGAGGCGGTGAAGGGGAGCAGAAAACCCGGACCTGGATCCCCCTGCTCCCTGAGCCCACTGAGGCTGGGCTCAGGGCAGCGTGGTCTCCAGGATCAACCCCTCCCTTCCACGTCCCACCCACGGGTGCTGCTGTGGCGAACACGAGGACCGCGGAGAGCACCGGAGAAGGGCAAGGTGCCAGTGCGGTGCTGGAGCTGCCCACCCGCTGCACGCAGGGCACGGACCACCTGCGCCAGGCCCCAACACGCATCACCCGCTCCCGGAGGAGCTGGTTAGCCACATCCTGTTGCTCCGGGGAAGCAGGTTGCAGAGGAGGGGTCTCCCCCGCCGGGCTGGCAGATGCTGGAGGAGGAGACCCCAGCTGGCCGCAAGGCCCAGGGGAAAGGCTGTTTGCAGCTTGCAGCCTTGTAGCACAAAATGTATTTCCCCAGCAGCGGGCACAGGGATAAACAAGGGCAAAGCCACCAAGTGACAGCGAAGAGGAGAAGTAGGAGATGGACAGGGGAGCCTCGGGGCTCCTGAAGTCGGGTGCTGCAGGTGTGTGTTGTGCTGGGATTTGGGCAGCCAGGAGGCTGCAAGCTGCAAAGCCCCAGCAGTGCAGTGCAGATACCGGAGGGGGAGGCAAACACAGGGTCGGTGCTCTTGTGTGTGAGCCAGATGTGAGCGTGGTGCAGAAGGAGTATGTCAAGGAAGTGCAAGACTGTGCAAGGGCCTGGAAGCAGAGTGGGACTGAGGAAAAAGGGGCAGAAGGGAGTACAGCTCCAAGACACAAAGCTGGAGTTATCCCAGCAGCAGTTCTGAAGTGTCCCCACCAGAAAACATAAGAGCTATCAAAAATGTGAGCCACAGTGCTGGGCCAGGCTGGCCTGGCTGATGCAGTGTGGTGCTGAGCAAGGCTGGGTCACCTCCATTGAGTTTTCACACTCAATGGAAAGCACTGACTCTGTTGCCCTGGGATCCACAAGTGACATGAGAGAGGCTGGCCGCTGTGTGGGAAGTTCTGGAGCTGGTGTGCCCAAACCTCTCATCAGCAAAAGCCTAGATGAAAGAATCAGAAGCTGGTTCCCCATTTCCACTGCTTCCTGCACGTTCCCTCTTTCCAGGAGTAGACAAGGGCTCAAGAGAAAAACGAGAATCTGAGCTTGGCACACTGGGTGCTGAGGAGGGCAGCAGAGGCTGGACTCTTGCTGCAGTGGGAGCCAGACTGCTGAGACCCTGCTGGGTGCTGTTGTTTGTCTGTCCCTTGGCACGGGGGTACCCAGCAGCCCAGCGTTGCTCAGCCATCACACAGACCTGGGCTGTGGGAAGGAGAGCTGGGAGGGGAAAAGGGTTCATGCCGTTTCTGTCACCCTGATGCCAGCGGGGAGCTCGGCCCATCACACCCACTGCTCCCCGTGTGCACATCCACTCCTCTCCTTGTGCCAGCCTGGCAGAACGTGAAGGAGACAGCTGGTGCCAGGCAGGCTCCCCACTCAGCAATGAGGACACGGACACACACGCCTGTTGGAGCAACGCCTGCAGCTCGGGCACAGCTCGGGACAGGCGTACCGCAGTCTCCGCATGTTGCCCGGGGGTGGGCATCCCGGGGCTCCCCCAGCTGCCGGTTCCCTTCCCGGGCCCCGCACCGAGAGCCGCTCCGGAGGTTCCCGGCGCTGCGCGGAGCTCGCTCGCCCTCTGCTGGTCCCGCATCCCCCGAGCAGCGCTGCGGGGCGGAGTTGGGGGGGAAGGAGGCGCGGGGGAAGCGCTCCGTGCGGTGCGGGATGGGGTCCTGCCACTCCTTTCTCCTCCTTTCCTGAGCGCTCCCTTCATCTCTTCCGAAGGAGAGGTTTGCTGTCAGATTGGAGGACTCGTCTTGCCGCTGCTCCCAGCGGGCTGGTGTCTCAGTGAGTGGGAGAAGAGCATCCTAACCTGAGCCGCAAGGTTGTCCTCAGGGCGATTCCGCGGTTCCCATGTTTCCTTTCTCTCTGTGCCATTTCCCCGCTGAAGGATGCCGTGCCCTTCACCCGCCTCCCCCTTGCCAGGCTGCCGTTCTCCTGGCACACACAGCTCCCCGCCATGCTGTGCTCAGAGCCTGTCCCCACACCTGGTCTCTTCTGTGTGCAGCTCACCCCTGCAGTCCCCGGGCAATGAAGCGTGGCACCGCAGAGAGCTCTGAGCTCTGCAGAGGGGAACGTGCCTTTGCATCTGCCCTCCCATGGGAGCGCTGAGCTGCTGGGGCCCAGCTCTCATTTACCCACAAGCTGTTTGCTGTTGACATAAACAGCCATTTTCAAGCATGAGCAGAAGTGAGAATCAGACTCCGCTGGGGACAGGGATTGTTGGTTGAAAAATGTGTGATGAACGTGGCTTGGGGGAAAAAAAAAAAAGAGAACCAAGGTGTGACATCATCGCTGCAGAACGATGCTTTGTGGATTTTTTCCCTTCCCACCCAGCTCAGAGGGTGAGCTATGCGAGAACAAGCCCAGGTCAGGCATCCCACAGACTGCAGCAGGAGAAGGGTGCTGGGGACAGGACAGACACGCAGAGAGGTGTGTGAGCAGTGCCTCGTAATCCCTCCATGTCCTCTGCAGCCCCTTCAGTGCCCTGTGACAAAGGGACCCGTGTGTCCCTGCTCGCGCTGCCAGCTGTGCTGGGTCGTGCTGAAGGTGCTGACCGTGCCCTGTCCTGCTCAGCCTCCAACCCAAGGCCTGGCGAGAAACAGTGTGGATAAGCAGCGAGCGCAAAGAATTATATGTATACCTCATTCCTTCTCTCTGCAGCTGCAAGCCGCGAGCCTGGCTGTTTCCAGCCGAGCCCGGGTGCATTCCCAACTCACCTGGGTGAGCGGTGCGGGCCGTGCGAGGCCGGATCCGGCCCCGGTGCTGCCAGGAGATGGAGCCGTCTGACCGCCGTCGGCTCCGTGCTGCCTCCCCGGTCCCTCTGCCCGTCACGGTGCTACCGCTGTTCCCCCACTGCCCGAGTCCCCGGGACCTCTGCTCTAAGCTGGAAGCTCCCTGTGTGGGGCTGCGTGGGTACAGAGGAAGGGCTGCTCCTGGAGGACACCTCACCGAGCTGCAAGGGATGAGCGCTGCTTTCTGGAGGCCCAGAAACCATCCGCAGTCCTGGAGTAGTCAGTAAACCTCAGCATTAGCATGAAGTGCAACAGCTCTTTGAATTAATTTCATCATCCCCCGGGGCTGGGGACACCCCCTGTCACCTCCAAGCAGTGCCCACCAGCCCCAGGTCTGTGGGAGCAGAGCGATGTCCCCCGTATTGTGCACTGCTGGTGCCTGACTTGTGCTGGCTGGGGTCTACCTCACAGTGCTGGAGAATGGGTGTCCGACACAGAGAGTGGCTGCAGGCACTGCTGTCAGAGCACAGCATGCTCCTCATGCTGCAGGGACATTCCCAGGGGTCCCACAGAAGCTGCACTGCCCAGTACTGCTGGCACCTGAGCCTGGTGGATGGAGCCATCCTATGTGAGCAGGGAGCAGCTCACGCAGGGCTCTGCCATGGCCAGGGCTCAACTTCGGTTCAGTTTGCTCCAACCTTCAGTGTTGGAGCAAACTTCAGGAGGTTGTGGGATTCCAGAGACCATCAAGCACTCGGGTTGTGGCTCTGCTGCTCAGCAGACACAGCGTGGCACTGCCACTGTGTGTCATTGTGGAGAGGGCAGCTCATGTTCCAAAGCATCACGGCCGGTGGCCTCTCCACTGCTGCCTTGGTGGCTACGGAGTCCACATGGCTCTGAGCAGCAGTGTGATGTCAACAAATCCCTGGGTGTTGAAGTGCTGGTGGGATCAAAGTGCCTGCTTCCTCAGCCTCTTTGGGACTGCTGGTGCCCAGGTAGGCTGCAGGGCTGAGTCATCCCAAGGAGAATGCAGGAGGAGGGTGAGCACTTGTTAAAGCGGGCATGCTGGGAGGAGCAGCAGCCTTATGCCCAGCAGAGCCTGGGCAGCATGGTGGTCCCAGAGCTGGGCTGTGCAGAAAGGCTGCACAGTCCTCTTCCAAGCATAGCTGTGTGGTCCCTCACCTTGGCACCCACACGGGCCAACATGTCCCTTTCACAGCATGCTGCTGTCCTAGCATCCCAGCATGGCCATCCCAGCTTGATCCCATCCCCCTGTGTCCCCAGCAAAGAGTGTCCTCATCTCAGCATGTCCCTGTTCCAGTACATCCATCCCAGCGTGCCTCCATCCCAGCATTTCCCCTCCTAGATTGTGCCCATTCTGCCTATCCCAGCAAGTTCCCATCCCAACGTGTCCTCACCTCAGCACAGCCCTGGCCCAGCACAGCACCAGGTAATGCTCACAGTGCAGCTGGGCTTTGCCCTGGGACTCTGCCTGGGGAGGTCCTGCCAGCAACCCCAGGGGGCTGGGAGTAGCAGGGCTGGGGTGATGGGGAGGGAAGGGAGGTGTGGGGCAGGTGGGGAGAGGAGGCAGGAGAGGGGGAGGAAAGGTGGGAGGGGAAAGATCAGAGGAAAGCAGAGCGTGAGGGGGAAGAGAAGCAAGACGGGCTGGGGGGAAGAGAGACACACACATAGAGACAGAGAGTTTTGTAACAACTTAAATTCATTCCAGACAATGTCCAAGGAGCCCTGGCAGCACGGGTTGAAACAAACCCTGCCTTTGATTTTATGAGTTCATTATATGTTGTTTGGGACAGTGATTCAAGCGTCTTGGCTGCTTCACATTTTCCCTTGTGTCACAAATGAAGAGGGGACCACGAGATGGATTCTTTGGGTGGAAAATATTCCCTCAATTGTTAGGTAGACGTCTCTGTGCCACGCAGAGGTCCCAGGGGAGTGGTCTCCTGGGCTGCCGAGCTATCCTCACAGCACATACAACCTCCAGCCCTGAGCCTTAAAGAGAAAACACTGGGATTGACTGTACAGGAGCAGGCAAGAAGTTGTCCAGAGGTGGCCGCACATGTTCTGCACCATTGCAAAGCACTGGACAGAACAGAGGTCACACACTGTCTGCTCAGGGACCTCCCCATGGTCACGATGCGAATGCAGACCCTTTCCCATACTGGGTGGGTGCTCCTCACTTCTGTCCCCAGCCCTGCAGTACCGCTGAGCTCAGCAGTCATTGCTGCTGAAGGTGCGAGGAGCTGGATGAGCTCCAGGGGAAACCATTCAGGAATAGGTTGGTGGCTTTCCTTGATCATTTTGGCTGGACGTATTCACAAACCTAATACAGGCCCTGGTCAGAAAAATAACAAATCCTTCCCCAGCCAGCACCAAAGTTTGCATTGGAGCTGATTGGAAAACACCAATGACTTGTTTGGGCATTGTTACTATTTTTATCTTCCTGTGTCATTTCAGGTTTTCCAGCAAAAAGAGAGGGAAAAAATGCACTGATTTTTAAAACATGTTGCTGGTAGAGAAAATAAAGGCCTCAGAAACCGAACACCAAAAGCTGTTTGCCCGGCATTTTCTGGTTTTGATTTATAATTTCTCTCCCAAACCCAGGCAAAGTTCAGTAAAAATTCCTGTGTTGACCAGAAAGCCATTCTTCAGTGTGGTCAGCTCTAGCCTGAGCCTGGGGAAGCAACAGTACTACCCTACTGCCACAAGCCAGCTGACACCAACAGCCAGCACCAGGGCTGCAGGGCTTCCCAAGCTGGTACTATCTGGACTGACCAGCACAAAGCTGATGCAGAGCCCGCTATGATCCTCATCAAGTCACGGAAACATTGTTGGTCTGTTTCAGGTCTTTGGAAAGAGTGAGGGTGCTGGTGGAATCTGAAGAATCTCAGAATCATGGGGCTTGGAAAGAACCTCTGGGGGTTGTCAATCCAACCCCCTGCTAAAGCAGTTCTCTACAGCAGGTGGCACAGGAAAGTGCAAAGGTGGGTTTTGAATATCTCCAGAGAAGAAGACTCCACCACCTCTCTGTGCAGCTTGTTCCAGGGTTCTGAAACACTCGAAGTAATTTTTTTTCCTCCTGTTTGTATGGAACCTGTTTGTATGTTCCAGTTTGTTCCTGTTGACCCTTGTCTTGTTGCTGATCACCACTGAAAAAGGCCTGGCCCCATCCACAGTGATGAGCTCCGCCTCAGTCCTTCCCTTCCCTTCCCTTCCCTTCCCTTCCCTTCCCTTCCCTTCCCTTCCCTTCCCTTCCCTTCCCTTCCCTTCCCTTCCCTTCCCTTCCCTTCCCTTCCCTTCCCTTCCCTTCCCTTCCCTTCCCTTCCCTTCCCTTCCCTTCCCTTCCCTTCCCTTCCCTTCCCTTCCCTTCCCTTCCCTTCCCTTCCCTTCCCTTCCCTTCCCTTCCCTTCCCTTCCCTTCCCTTCCCTTCCCTTCCCTTCCCTTCCCTTCCCGCAGTTTCCTGTCTTTCTTGAACTGGGGAACACAGAACAGGACCCAGTGCTCCAGATGTGTCTATCCCAGGGGAGGGCAGGGGGGAGGGAACATCACTCGCCCTGCTGTCCACATTCTGCAATGCATCCCAGGCTCCCGTTTGCCTTCTTAGCTCCAAGGGCACACTGCTGGCTCAGTGTCAGCCTTTGATCAACTGCTGGTCAAATGCTGGTCAACTGAGACACCATTCTTGGCTATGAGGGCACACTGATGGCTCATGGCCAGCCTGTTGGCCACTGGGATGCCCAAGTCCTTCTTCACAGAGCTCCTTTGCAGCACGTCAGCCCACAACCTCTACTGCTGCATGTGGTTATTCCTCGCCACATGTAGGACCCTACTCTAGCCACTGCTGAACTTCTATGGTTCCTCCCTGCCCAACTCTCAGCCTGTCCAGGTCTAGCTGAATGGCAGGACAGCACTCCAGTGTTTCAGCCACTCCTCCTGGCTTCATATCATCAGCAAACACACTGAGGGTGGACTCCATCCCTCCACCAAGAAGGCTGAGTGCTGCCTGAAAAGAAAAAGCATCATGTGGGGAGATGGGTTGGACTTGGAGAGTGTGAGCAACCCTCATGCTCTTTGGGTATTGCTGGATTTGATCCTGAACACAGCTTGGGATCCAAAGTGTGCTTTTGTTCTCTGAAGAAGCAGAGGAGAAAGCAAGCTCTGGCTAAAGATGATTAGCCCAGCCCAGCCCTACAGCTGCAGAGATGCTCTGCTCTGAAGGAGTCCCTGAGCTGGAGCCACCCCATGCTCCCTTCTTCCCTCCGTCGGGGTCAGGGCACTGCTGGTCCTGCAGGGACTCTGATCTGAGGATAAAGTGCAGTCTTTATTCTACTGGGATTTGAGGCTGGTATCTTTCCCCAGTACAAGCTTCACTTCAGGAAAAGGAGTTTTTTAGTTTGAATGTTGTTGTTTTTAAAGAGAATTCTTAGGGAAAACACTCTCTGAGACTGATCAGCTCATTTTCAAAGTTTTCCTGGGGCAAGAGACAGAGGGTGTGGGCTGTGATACACACCCACATCTGTACAATAAGGAAGGCAATAGCGCATAGCAAAAACAATTGCATGAAAAGCTTTCCAACAACAAAGTTTGCAAACCAGCAGAGCCCAGGCTATTTCTTGTGGTCCGTGGGTAAGAGTTCCCAGATAATGGGGCCTGACAATGGAACAATGGGGGCCGAAAGACACAGCTCATGATTAGGAGTTATATAACAGTGGCTGGCATTTATTAATAACACTCTCATGCTTTATTTTCTCAGTTAGCACTTTTCAGGTTCAGAGCACTTCACAACCCCCTGGCTATTCTATTTTTGCTGCTCGGCACGAGGTGACGAGGAAGAAACGCTGGCCTGCAGCAGTAGCAATGTCCTTCATGCCCACTTCTGGTTTAGACCTCAAGGAGGAGAAAGGGGAAACGTGAAACAATGTGCTTGCTGACCGTCTGGGGCCTCTCCCCTTCCCTGCTATCTTATGGGCAGCATAAGAAAAAACACATGGGAAAAGAGGCTCTTCCTGGGATGAGTTATGGAACCTTAACATTTTCAAAGTGCTCTTCTTCCTGGAGAACGAGCAAAGCTAGCAAAGCTGGGACCTCAGTTGGGACACTTGAGATGGCTCCAGCACATTCCCAAACAAGCAGCAGTGCAGAAAGCGCAGCCCGCAGCCGGCCTGCACCGATGGCTTCCACCTCTTGGCACAGCTTTGGCTGCAGGATGGAGACGTCCCGCTGGAACAAAGGCAGCCCTCGTGGCTGCCTACCACGTCTTCTAGGGACGTGCAGACTGAAGGCGCCAGCATGGCCGCTCCTGGAGGACCCGCTCGGCGCAGACTGGGCGTCCTTCCCTCGGCACGCACGGGGCCTTGACGCAGAGCAGGAGTCATCCTGCCCAGAGCAGGGGATGAGCGGCCCAGTCTGAACAGGTTGTCTCCTTCTGGTCTGGGTAGGCTATTTATTGCTCCTCTGACTGTTGCTCGTGGTATGTGCTGACCGCTCAGGCTGCTCATGAAAAACAAGGGAATTCCCGTCCAAGCTCCGGAGCCAAGCAGGCAGTGACAGTTTTCTTCTGAACAGGCCTGGGAACCTCTTCTCAGCCCTGGGCGGCAGATGTCTCCCAGCAGTCCCAACCTGAGGAGCTGGAGCCCGGCATCAGGCTTTGCACTCGCACCCAAACAGCTCATCCGACAGTCCACAGCATTCTGTAAAAGCAGAACTAGCACAGAGAGGAGTGAATCCTGCCTGCACACGTGCAGGTGAGAATGAAGGCATCCTTCTGGCCCCTGCTTGTGCTTCTAACCTGGAGGAATGGGAGAGCTGCAGATTTCAGCTTTGCAGATTCCATTGCACTTTGCGATGAGAAGGTCAGAGCGAGAGCAAGGGCTGGGACCTCGTGCTGTGCTCCACTGGTGACTGGAGATCCTGTGCCCCAGCAAACAGTCCTGAGGCATGGAAATTCACACTTCCAGCAGTTCCTCTAGCAGGAAAGCCCGGAGACATTAAACAAAGCTGAAGCTGAAGATCCACCCTAGGAACAGCCCTGTGACAAGCCTGGGGGGTCCTGGGGAGGTGCCCATGCAGAGTTGGCTGTGGTTCTCAGCTCGCTGGTTGAGGGCACTGGGCTGTGATGTTGAGGTGCAGTTCCCAAAGAGCGCTGAACTGCCAAACTGAGGCATCCCATAAGGAGAACATTTCATTCACTGGTGTGATTTTAATCCTTCTCATTTGTCCAGGAAGAAAGCTTGAGGCAGCAGACTGAGATGCCGCTTTTGTTCAGCCTGGTCTCTCAGAGGCAGCTGAATTTGTGGATGGGACCCTCTCGGCTTCAGAGGGGGGTTGGAGTTTTGTTCCATACCTCTGACGTGAGACCTACAGCTAGGAACGATGAGCAGCACAGTACTCCCAGGCAGAGGCGTAGTTTTCATTACTCACCCTGAAATCCTGCACAGAAAGTGCTTAATTACAGAGAATGTTCTTTGGAAAACAAGAATAAATAAAACAACACATACAAGCAAGCTGATGAGGAATTCTTGCACTTACTGGGCAAGGACTGCATTCACCATCTGTCCTGAAATGACCTTGTGGTTCCTTTCTTGCCTCAGGTCACTGCCACCACATCAGCTTCACAATCTGAGTGTTCCCTTCAGTTGTGCATCACAAGGCTTTGGTCCTGGCTGAAGGGAACCTGCAGAGTGCCTCACCACAAATTCTTTGCTACAATTTAACTTGGTGGCCAACAGAAACAGTAGACAAATAATACAGTTTCAAGACCCTTGGGACTGCTTTCAAGCTCTTTGGACTGCTCATTTCTGCTGCGAGCCTCAGTGCTCGCCTTCTGTGCCCTCACACCTGCAGATGAGGTGCATTTAGCAGCATGTTGAAGGCATCTTGCATGACAGCCAACGCTGACGATGACTCAGGGGCCTCTTTGCTTGTATTTCTTGACCAGCTCATCCAGGCTGTGGGGTTTTATCCTGATGCAGCTAGTTACTTTGGACCCTCGAAGAGCTTTCGAGCACCTTGGAGATTCTGCACCTCGGGGATTGACTTGAAGAGCAATTTAAAGAAGATAATGGACACCACATTGTCCAAAACCATTCATGGCACTGGGATTTGCTGAGTGCCAGTGGTGCTCAGGGCACAATAGAGGCAGTCTTCCCCTCACAGCTCTGTGCCATGGCTAGAGGGAAGGAAGATACATGGTAGGGCTGGCTGGATCTGTGGGTCCACTGCGTTTTCTGGTAGAAACTCTGCCATACATATCAGGGCTTCCCTACACCCAGGCATATATTCTCCCATCTCATGCACATCTCAACATGTATGCACCTACAGAAGCATCTCCTTTGCTGCAAAGGCATGGAAGTCTGAAGATGGCCTTTCCCAGGCAGCAGATGTGCTGCATCCTGACAGCCAGCACCAAAAAAATTGCACCAAATATGAAAATTTGATGAAGAACAGAGGAAAGAAAAAAAAAAAAAAAAACCTGACTGAATTTTCACGCTTTCTTTCCTGGCTTGCTTCAGAGTTGGTCAAAAGTTTCTAAATTCAGCAATGCTTCAAAATTTTTTGACCAAAAAACACAAGGATTTTTTTAGAAAAAGGTTTCTCAATTTTTCCTTCTGGTTTGGCCACGCGTCCTACTCACTGAAAGGAGACTCCGGTTGGTTTTTCTGACTGGAACCACACTTTAAAGAGCGCAACCATTTCCTTAATTGGGGCTGATAAATCTTTCAGGCATAGATGAAGATAAATCACATTTTGAGCCCGAAGTACAAATTCTCAGGGTTGAAACATCGTGTGGTATTTGTTAAGCAATTTGAAGGCTTATTGAAGTAACTGAGCTGGACAACAGGGCTGGAGCTGGACCAGGACAACAACTGTGTACAGACACTTGGAGCATAGGAAACAAAGATGGAGGGGCACTGATGAATCCCATTTCACTCGGGGCTTTCATGGAGGATACCTCCTTTCTTCTACACAGGGTATCTTTGGTTGTGTTTCTTCTACCACTCCCCTTGGGAGGATGGAGGGCAGCTCACTCAGTCCCCTCAGGAAGCCTTTATATTCAAGGCACGCTAGAGTTTCCCTTGATGAGTGAATTCACTTCAGCTCAGAGGAAAGCTGTATAGTGCTTTGGACTTCTTGGGTCTCTTTGTTGGCCAGTGACTGCTGCAGAAGCCAGAGGGAGGGGACGCATTGGCTCCAGCGAGGCTGGGCAGGACAGACAGGCCCACCAGGTTTGGTGGCAGCGGGTCAGAAGCTGAAGTATCTAGCTGAACCCTGCTCCAAAGTGCATCCAACACCCATCGCCCAACCCGGCCTCAAAGCTTTACAAAACCATAGGATTGTAAAGGTTGGAGAAGACTCTTGAGATCAAGCCCAAGCGTCACCCAACACTACCAGTTCCACCATGAAACCACAGCTCTTAAATACCTCCAGGGACGGGCATCCGCCACCAGCTTCCCACCGCTGGACCACCCCTCCGTGCACAGATCCTTCCTAACGCCGAACGAAACCTCTCCGGGCGCAACGTGGGGCCGCCTGCCCGGCTCCGCTCCCGCCTGTTCCCCCCGTGGCCGCCAGGTGGCGCTCGCCTCCCGGTTACGGCCCCCGCGGCGTCGCCCGGCGCCGGTCCGCGCCGAGCCGTGCCCGCCGCCCCGAGCCTCGGGACATCGGACTGCCCGGGGCAGGTGGCGGGGCCAGTCCTTCTCTCCGCTCAGCCAGCTCCCAGCAGAGGTGTGGGGCTGGACGAGCCGCTCGTCTCCCTACGCGGACACTTGACAGTGTGCCCTGTAGCCATGCAGGTGCCCTGTGCCCGGGCAGTACCTGGGACCCCATGCTCCAACCCTTCTGATGAAGAGCCTTGTTCAACTCTAATTCCAACCCTAACGGTAATTCCAACCCCGACCCAAACTCTAATTGCAGTCCCAAGCCTTACCTCAACGCTAACCCCAACCCTAATTCCAACTCCAACCCTAACCTCAACCCCAACCCTAACACCAACCCTAACTCTAATCCCATCCCCATGCCCAACCCAAACCCTAAATCCAACCTTAACACATTTCCAACGACAACCCTAATCCCAAACCCAAACCCAATCCTAACCCCAACTCTAATCCCAGCCCTAAGACCAAGCCTAACCCTAAGCACAACACTAACCCTAATTCCAAGTCCAACCCTTGCCCTAATTCCAACCACAACCCCCTAACCCTAATTCCACCCCCAACCCCAGCCCTAATTTCGAGCTGTGGTGCAGCCCAGCTCAACAGTGGGCAGCTCGGGCTGAGGAGGAACCTCCTGGTACCCACTGGGTGCTGCAAAACTGCACACACACACACACATCCCTTCAAAAAGGTTACAGCCGTGCATGCCCAGCTGAGCACCGACCCACATGACCCGACCTCCTCTGGATTGAAGAGGTGTCTGAGAGGAGTGTTGGCTGCAGTTCCTGGTGGGAAGGGAGGAGGCAAACGAGGCTCTTTCCTAAAATATGGTCAGAAAGAGCAGAACGCCGAGTCCAGCCTAGTGCTTCATCTCAGCTCTAGAATGAAATATGGTCATGGCCTGAAGAACGCATAGCTGAGCCAGGACTGGCGGCCCGGTCCTTTGTGAGCACCACCTCCTGGAGAGACCGTGTCTTTTGGCAGTTAATGGTGCGGAAGCAGAGCAGGCAATGCCTGAGGACACCAGCAGCCTCAGAGGGATTCGGTGGCTCTTGCATAACGCTCCCAGAGACACACAGACACCAACGATCCCCCAACATCTGCAACAAGGAGCTCTCCTCCAGGGCTGCTACTCTCTGTCCCACTCCGGCACTCAGATGTGCAGCTTTTCCTCTCGCAGACTCTCCAGCACAGCCGGTGCTGTGGACTGGGAAGCACTGGGTGCACTTGCTGCTTGGTTTTGGAATTGCCCATCCTGGAAGCTTCAGAACCTCAGTGCCTGCCCCCAGCAGCTCCGGTTCCAAAGCCCTGGATGGTTTGGTTGTTTTTTTAATTCAGCAGAATTTGTAGTGGGTTGAAAGGTGGGGAGAAAAATCTGTACCTTAATGAATGGGGGTGGCCAGTGAGTTGGTCAACTGCCCTATGGTCTGCAGCATGGGGACAGCTGGACAGGGCCGTGTGTGGTGTGATGGGACACGTGGCGTAACTGCAGATCCCAGAGCCTTACCCACCGCTCACTCTGGTGCTTCTCTCAGCGTGTGCTACCCAACCTGCTCAGGACACCCAGATGATGCTGGGGAGCAGTTCCCCATCCACACCTGTGTGGCTGCCCCCATGCTGGCGGTGCTGCCCGGTGGCCCCTGGCTCTCAAAGATGTACACCCCACTCTGGGCAGCTTGGAGCAGGGCACAGCACTGCCCTGGGAGGAGCATAGGGCCTGCAGGTGGAGGGAACCAGAATCCTCCTTCCCTACATCCCTGCACCTATGCCCATCTGGGGCACGGCTGCACCAGCCACATCCCACGCAGCTGCTTCAGGACTTGGATGTCTCCCTGGCAGGCTCGTCCAGTGAATTACAAAACAAAAATATGTAGACTGGTTTGCCGTTTGCAAACGGGACCTGCTTCTTCTTTTTTTTTTTTTTTTTTTTTTTTTTTTTTTTTTTTTTTTGTGAATGGATTCATTCACCATCTGCCTGAAAGAGCCATTTTAGCCAATGGTTTGCCTGCGAGCGCTTCCTCCCCACCGGCCGTGATTTGTTCTCCCTCGCTCTGCCTCTCGGATTGGGCTCCCGGGCAACACGTGATGGGTTCCCTTCTCCTTGACGGCACATCTGACATCTTTAAGCAGAATCACAAGCAGCTAATACCAAGGAGCAGCCATGCCTCCTGGGTGGCATTGCTGGCAGTGTTTGCTTTCAGTCATCAGAGGGAAGGGAAGCTCATGGGCACGTTTCTAGAGGAACTGGTGCCTTCGGGGTGGCTGAGGGTGAGGACCCAGAGAGCCCCTTTGCTGGTGGAGCAGTCTGTGCCCAGCTCTGCCCAGCAGCAATCGGGAATATGGTTGGGCTTGCTGCACGTGGAGACACGGTGTGATGGAGCACTGCGGAGCAGGGAGGAGGATCACAGCCTTTGATGGAGCAGGAGCTGAGACCACGCCCTCAAGCCCAACAGCCCAAGAACCATCTCCGGTGCAGCAAGAGCCCACCACTGTCTGCTCCCGTGGGGCAGGGACATGTCAGTGCTGGCTGCTGCCTGGTGAATTGAGAAAAGTCCCTGTTTGGCCTCAGCTTAGAAGTTCAAAGGAGGCCAATTAGTGACTGCAGACTGCTTGCCTGCCCTTCTAGGAATGACGAATGATAGGCTTAGGTCACCACCCAGCCTGAGCCAGGTATCTCAGGAGCTGGCATGAGATTAGAGCCCTGGCCCCGTGAATTCAGTCCAGCCTGGCAGAGCCAGCATGCCAACAAAGCCATTCCTAGAGAAAGGCCACAGGCAGGGCAAGGTCTGCCCAGAGCTGAGCTAAAGGGGGTGAGATGGCACAGGTAAGTGGGATGAGATAGGCTTTAGAAATGGAAACGGAAGAGTTAACCTGCTGCTGGTGCCAAAACCAAATAGGTTGAGAAAAGCAAAGAGTCATCTGGGCCACTGATTCAAATGTCAGAAGACATTCTGAACTCTCACTGTCTCACCCGGCAAACCAGTCTGTGCCTGCAGCTGGGATCATCTAAACCTGGGGTGCAAGCAGTGGAAAGGCAACACGCACAGTGTCAGGGTGACCCTGTCACTCCGAAGCAGTGGTGGCAGCCTCAGCAGAGCCAAAGGGCTCTCTGCTCTAAGCTGGCCCTCATAGGGACTGCAAAGGGAAAAATCCAGAGGTGATGGAACCGCAGGAGCTGCAGGACACAGCCCATGGGGTCGGAGCAGGCAAGCACCGCAGTGCCAGTGCTGGCTGTGTAGGGAAAAGCCACCTTTGCTTCCCTGCTGTGACAATGGGCAGCTGCCAGGTACTCCACCACGCGTCCAACCCTCCCCTGCCCAAAGGAGGGTGGGATTCAGCCACTGAGTCTCCCAAATGCTGCACCGTGTCTGTACTGGAAACTGTGAACTTGAAATCACAGTCCATGATGGCGAGTACAGAGATGGGGAGCAGTGCAGGACTGGCCAGTCCAGAGGTGGGAAATGCAGCCCGGAGCGGGGGAAGGGATGGACTGCAAAGCTCTGCAGGGCCAGGCCAGCATCACCCCACGAGGCACCGTGCCAGTCAGACACCTGGTGTCAGACACGGGGTGCCCACGCCTGCACGTGTGTGGCCACAGCCGTGTGCACCTCTTGTCCACACTATGACAAGCATGACCTAACCTACAGGATGCCCCCACCCCTGGTGCTCCGGGCCCCTCTCCCTCTGGGCCATCACCCCACGGTCCCAAGGAGGGGGGGGGGGGGTGTTGGAAAGAACCACGCCTGCAGAGCCAGCACCCGCCGCACCGCGGGTCTCACGGAGGCCTGTCGTGCCCCCTCTCCCCTCCAGCCCGTCCCTTAATCACAAGCAGCTTGGTGAGACAATGAAGCGACCGCACCAAAGAGCCGGGCTCGTTCGCCTTTGTCTTTCTCTCCTTTGAGGCTCTGCGGACGGGTGAGCCATCACGCCCACAGCCCGGCTGTCACACTCATCCGACTCATAGCATCCCCGGGCAGCGAGCGGGCAGCACGAGGACACCACATCCCGGCACGGCCCCCCCGGACCCTGCCCGCACCCCCAGCCCCTGCAGAAGCCGTGGGGCACCTCGGTGCTCTGCCTTCTGCCCGCAGCCATCCCATCGGTTCGAACAGGACCACCATGCCCTCCCCTGGGACGCGGGCAGCCCCCTCCTCCCAGCAGCACATGGCACGGAGGCTTTCAGGCTGGTTTTCTCCGGCGTTCACACAAATCTCTCCTTCCCCGCTCCCGCCCCCCTTCCCCACACAACTGAACTCAGCCATTGAGTCCAGCGAATGGTTTATTTCCCAGGTTAGCACAAAGCCGGGGTCTCTGTGTGCCCCTGGAACCAGCAGAACAAAACGCACAAAGACGTTCGAGGGCCATTTGTAACCAAATCTCAACACACCAGATACTGTTGGGATTATGTCAGAAATATTTTCCCAGAATGCCCTCCCCCCATGCTCCCTTCTACAGATGTTCGGCCCCCACACCACAGATGTTGTTCCTCTTGCAAAATGAGCTTTCCCCTTCCTCTCCCAAATGCCCCTGATGTTTTGCACATTGCCGTCGCGAGGTCTCCTTTCCACCCTGCCCTCCACATCCCCCCCGTCCCCACTCCCTCGCTGGCAGCCCCGTGGGAAGTTTGGCCTGCTCCATGGGGACGGCCGTCCACGGGGATGGCCACACACCACGTGGACAGCCACACGCTCCACGCAGACAGCTACAGGCTCCGCCGGGACACCAGCCGCAGGGCGGCCATATACCTCTCGCCTCTGCCCACCACAAAAGCCCTCTCCCTGCTCTGACCTCTCACCTTCCGAGTGCGACCTCTCAGGCCTTGCCAGCCCCAGGCGGGCTCGGCAGACCCCATTCCCATCGGAAGGACCCCAGGCAGCATCCCGCTGCCTCCCCACGGGCGTCCTGGCAGTGATTTGTTCCTCCAGGACACCAAACACATCACATATGTAGAAAGAACGGCGCAGACCTTCCCCTCACCACCAGCAGCCCCCATGGAGCGCACATGGAGACAGCTGGCCGTGCAGCACGGCCCCCCAAAGCCCGGGCTCATCCCTGCCAGCCTCTGGGAGCTGCCACTGGAGTACGGGCAGAGCAGTGCCAGCGCCTGGCCGGGTGCAGCTCCAGAGCCCAGCGCTGATGGGGAGATGTGGGTGCGATGGCACGGGGCTGCCATCCATCCTGAGGCAAGCTGGGCCGGGAGCCTCTCCCAGTCCTCGACTAGAGCCAGACCTGCAGTGCACGCAGGAGCCCTGGACGGCGACGCAAAGCGGGAACCTCCCAGTGACTTCAGATAGCAGCTCCTGCCTCGTGCAGCACAGCTCCTGCAACTGCTGCCCTCTGGCTCTCCTCGGGCAGCAGGTTCCCCCGGCCCGGAGCAGCCCAGTGCTCCCAGTACGGCTGTGTGACCCCACGGGGCTCCGTGCGGCGGCGTTCTTCAAACATAGAGTTTATTGCTAAAAACGTTTGGATCGGCGATAGCTCCTATTTACATCGATATGTTTGGTTGTTCGTTTTTAAAGGAATATTCACGTAAACATTTCCAATAGTTTCTGCCATAATCTCTAGCTCTTTTTTCTTTTTTTCCCCCCCCTTTTTTTTTTTTTTTCCCCTGTACACAGACGTTAAAAATAAATAAAACCGTACACGTTTCCTCCAGCATCTCTACGCGCCCGAACGTATTCCCACACGACAGAGCGGTTCCACTCGTTCACAGGTTTGTACTTCTCTTTAAAACTTCCTCCTTAATTCGCTGTTATTCGTTTGACCCCCATCCCCTCCCCCCCCCCACCCCCCCTCCACCCCCACCCCCATCCCCATCCCAGAGCCTGGCGAATGAGCCGGAACGCCAATGACAACGTCTGAAGAAGACAAAAAAAAAAAGAGAAATACAGCACAGAGGAACGACCATCCTCAGGGACGCTGCCGCTCTTCCCTCGGGTTTTCATTCCCATTGTTAAAACCATCTTTACAGGAAATCTGTGCCCCCCCCCCCCATCCCCCCCACCCCCCCTTCGTTCGGGGGAGCGCTCGGGTTCTGCGGGGATGGGTTTAAAACGTGGTCCTACATCTTTAAAATAATAATAATAACAATAATTATAATAATTATAATAATTAAAAACAAAACAACAACGACAACAAAGAACAGCTGCGATTTCCCCCTTTCCTTTAAAATCTCTCTATTTACACGGCTGGGATCTTTTTTTTTTTTTTTTAAGGGTTTTTTTTTTTTCTTTTATTATTATTTTCCTTTCGTTAGAAGGCTATATACGTATAAAAATAGACATCTGATTGTAGTGCTTTACTGTGCCTTTGGCCTGCCCTGCAGTTCCTGGGTTCGCTTCTCCCCCTTTCAAATAAAATAACATTAAAATAAGTCAGAACCGGTTCCTCCCACCCCGACCCCCCCCTGCCCCCACCCCTCCCCCGCCCCACGCGCGCCCCGTGGGGGAGTGCGGACGGAACCCCCCTCGGAAGATCCGGACGAGCAAAGAGAGCAGCGCGAGGGCCGGGGCCGCGCGGGGCCGTGCTAGCACGAGCACTTGCACTCGGAGATGAGCGGGTACTGCACGGGGATCCAGGTGCAGTACTTCTGGCTGGACCAGCCCTGGCAGTGCCAGCGCAGGAACGTCTTGGTGACCGACTTGACGGGCTTGCAGAACATGCCCTCGGGCAGCGAGCAGGACTTCTCGGCGAAGCAGTTGCCCTCCTTGATGTAGCGCGGCCAGAAGCGGACGCCCAGGTCCTTCCAGGTGTAGAGCACGGGGCAGTAGGTGTACGCCCAGAGCCACTGCAGCACCTTCCGCCGCGCCTTCTTGCCCACCCGCAGCCGCGGCCCGCCCCGCTCCAACCGCCGCAGCTCCGCCGCCCGCGCCCGCCCCGCCGCCGCCTCGGCGCCCGCGGAGGCGTTGGCGGGGCCCGGCACGGCCACGGCCATGAAGCCGGGGTCGAAATGGCTGCCCAGCTTCTTGCGCAGAGTCCGCTCGTCCAGGTCCTGCTCCTTGGGGTCGTACTCGGGGTCCGGGTGCTCCACGATGTCCTTCACCGGCAGGTTGTCGCTGGGCGAGGGCCGCAGCCGCAGGAAGGGCTGCCCGGCTCCCGGCCGCAGCAGCCCCAGGCAGGAGCAGAGCAGGAGCGCCCCGATGGCCGTCATGCTCCGGGCGAGCCCGGCCCCCGGCTCGGCGCTGGCGTCCCCGCGGGGCTGGCGCTGCGGCGCGGCTCCTAGCGTTGCCCGGCGGCGCCGGCCGGCTCCCGGGGACTCATAAATAGGCAGAGACAAAGTCCGGCGAGGCCCGTTACTTTAAATAGCTCGGCCGGCGTTGTGTGACAGACGCATCTGAGAGGCGCTCGGCGGCCGCTGGCTCCCCGGGGCTCCCCGCTGGGCCGGCTCCAGCCGCGGCCCCGAGCGCCGGGGGGTCCGTGCCTCCCTCGCGGGCGGCGGCGGCGGCGGGCAGGGCAGGGCAGGGCAGGGCAGGGCAGGGCACGGCGGCGGCCGAGCCTTCCTCCTCCTCCCGCGCCTCCTCCTCCTCCTCCTTCTCCTCCTCCGCCGCCGCTCTCGCTCGCTCGCGCTCTCCCCCCAAAATTCACAGCGGACTCGTCTCCATCGCCATGGTGACAGCTGGGCTGAGCCCCACGACAGCTCGTCTAGACGGTGTGACAGCGTTTGGCGTGAGACCGGAGCCCGAGAATAAAACCCTCCTTTATAGCCGGGCGAGCCGGCCGAGGGGGCGGGGAGGAGGGTCACGGCGGCGCGGCCCGTTCGGGCGGCCCCTGCGCGGGCACCGCCGGGGCTCAGGCGGCGGCGGGCGGCGGCTGCAGCGCCCGCGGCGCCCCGGGGCTCCTCCTCATAGCGGGCGGCCGGGGCGGCCCGCGGCCCCTCGGGGCATCCCGCGCGGCGTTCTCCCCGGCGGCGGCGGCGCTCCCGGCTCCCGACGCGGCGTCCTCGCTGCTCAGCACCCCATGCCGCCGCTCCGCTCGGCCCCCGCCGCGCTCAGCGCATCCGAGCCGCGGGCAGCTCCGGACGCCCTTCCCCTCTCCCCGCTGCCTGCTCGGCGCTCCCCGCTTCGGCTCGGCTCGGCTCCGCTCGGCTCGCCCGCCCGCCGCGCACTGCCGCTCTCCGTTCGCCGCCCAAGTTAAATACGCGCCCGGCGCGCGGCCGCTCCGCCCCCGCTGTCACTTTCACCGCGCGCTGAGTGACGGCGCGGCCCCGCGAGCTCCGCCGGGTCCCGCCGTCCCCCGGCAGCCCCACCTGCCGCCGCCCCCACCGACGGGACGGCCGCCGTCCGGCGCTGGAGCGGAGCGCGGCGTCCCCGCGGTCGCCTCCCACCTCGAGCATCCCTCCCACCGCGGCCCCGAGCGCGGCGCGGTGCTCGAGCGCGTTCTCGCCTCGCGGCGTGGGGCGGGGGGAACGGGGACCTCTCGGGGACCTCTCTCTGCGCCCGCGGCCTTCGAGGCGCGACGGGTGGGGTGGGAGGCCGGTGCGTGTCGGTGTGGCGAAAAGCCAGCCCCTTCTTACCTCCTTTACCTCCACGTTGCTCGGCGCTGAGCTCACGCTTGAACCCCGTCCAGAAATTGGACACACAGCTGGTTCCTCCGGGATGACGGTGTAAGAACATTCCTGCCGGTGCCAGTCACTCTCTCCCAGAGGCGTGAGATAACCAGCGACCCGTGGGGCCGGGGGCAGCGGGACGGCACGTTGCCCTGCGAGCTTCTCACCACGGCATGCTTGGCACCCACTGGGTGCACTGGGGGCTACAGCTGCTGCTGAGGTCGTGCCGGTGCCAACCAGCACACCCCACTGCTGGTCATGGCTCTGTCGTCCTAGAAATGCCCAATTTCACGAACAGGCAAGAGCAGAGAACAAAATCCCCTAAGGACAGCTCGTAATCCCAGCCCCGAGCCTGCGGAGAGCCAGAGTGCTGGGCTGGGAGCCCAGGGATGTTCACAGCTTGGGAGGCAAAAGCCCCCCAGCCTGGACCTGCTCAGCCCTCATTCCCTCCTGCCTCTCTTTGCAGAGCACCTTTGGATCATACAGATGCACTTAGGGGGACCGAGCAACGCACTCCGAACAATTTGCAAAAGCGTTTGGTATCGTTCAGCCCCAATACAGAACACAAGCAGCAAAACGTGCCCACTGCCCACTCCCTGAGCCCAGCACGAGGTGGTGGCTGAACCCGACCCTCCTGGCAGAGCAGATGTGTGCTCTACCGAGCGATGCAGGGTGGGAACACAGAGGAGGGGGGCTCAGCGGTGTCGGAATGGAAGCAAACAGCACCGAGAAGCAGCGTCAGGAAGGGGGCAATTACTCAGCGAGATGTACTGCTGTTGGCATCGCTGTGTTAGCAAACCCCGGTGAGGGGATTAACATCTGCCTGTAATTGTAAGAGTAAAATCCGACGTGTATACAGCATTTTTCATCCTGAAGGATCCCGAAGCGTTTGGGTAACTTAATTCCTTCAGCTGTCTCCCGGACTTTATAAACATGCTTTGCCATCGTTCGCAGCAGGGGAAGGTGGCTTTGCTCTGGGTATGACCGTGTCCCATTGACACGGCCCCCAGGGAGCTGGCAGCACTCTGGGAGGGAGGGGGGCTTGGAAAAGTTTCCCTTTTTGCAGGCAGAATCCAAAGAAAGTGGTTCTCGGAACATCCCGAGTGGGGGAAGAGATCCAGGGAAGGGCCTGCCCCTTCCCAGCAGCATTTTAGTGAGGGGAACTAGTGTCAGACCCTTGGACTGTCATTAAAGGGGTCCTCCAGGACAGCCCCAGACAGCTGCTGCAGCTCTACTCCATTCTTTCCCCTTTGGGAGCAGGGGTCCAGGGACACAGTCCTGTTCATGGCTGCGTGCATGGCTGACGGGCTGAGCGCTGCTATCCCTTCCTGCCCGCTCCCTTCTGCTGCTCTCTGTGCAGTCCAGCTCACAGTCTGGCCCTTAATTAAAGGATCTGATGTTGGAAGGCCACGTAGCACCCACAGAAAAGCTTTATTGAAGTCATTCCTTACAAAAGGAAAGACGTGATGTTAAAGGCACCTTCCTCAGGACGAAATGGCCACAAGCAACTTTGTTTTTGCTTCTTTCCCCGACTTGGCATCTTTCTGCCATCTAAAGAAGACCTGAGCTATTTTTGTTAACGTTTGAGACTTAAAACAGTGCCTACCTGGATTTATCTGGCAGGCTCCACGTGGAAGAGCATTCCTAGCAACTGCAAAGCACCAGAGATACTGTCTTGGCAACACTGTTATTCCACTGACAAGTGTTTCATCTTTTAGTTTGTTTCAGGTCATACCAGTGGAATTCAAACATGGGGGCGAAGAGGTAGAGCTGAGAGTTGTCTTTGTTGGGAAATTGTTCCTACTGCTTCAGCTCTGGGCAGAAAGTGTGGAGGAGAGGGAGAGGGAGAGGGGAGAGGGGAAAGGAGAAAAGGGAGAGGGGAGAGGGGGGAGGAGAGAGGGGAAGGGAAGGGAAGGGAAGGGAAGGGAAGGGAAGGGAAGGGAAGGGAAGGGAAGGGAAGGGAAGGGAAGGGAAGGGAAGGGAAGGGAAGGGAAGGGAAGGGAAGGGAAGGGAAGGGAAGGGAAGGGAAGGGAAGGGAAGGGAAGGGAAGGGAAGGGAAGGGAAGGGAAGGGAAGGGAAGGGAAGGGAAGGGAAGGGAAGGGAAGGGAAGGGAAGGGAAGGGAGCCAACTCCCAGTCAAATGTCTTTTGCCTCTTTTGGATTTTCTGTTGCTTTCTACGTGCCTGTTTAAGTTTGTCAGGCTCTCTTTATGCTTGAGAAATAATGCTGATGAGCTGTCACAGCAAGCGTGGGGAAAGCTTGGGTCTGACAGGACGAAAGCCCTAATCTTCACTTAAAGAAAGGAAAAAAAAAAGAAAAAAAAAAAGAACTCAATGATGGTGCACCAGGTTTTCATTAGAGATATGTTTATTTTCCAGTAGAAATACATTACCCTGCTCTCGTCAGTGTGTCTAAAAGAGCGGTTCCCAAACTATGCCATGGCAAGTAGTTGGCAGGGGGCCACGGAGCAGACCCACAGAGCTCCCCGACAGCAGCAGGGATCCAGCGGCTGCCCCAGAGCCCTGTGCCAAGGGACACAGTGGAGCCCCACTGGGGCCAGCTGTGCCTTGCTGTGCTTCTGTGCATCAGAGGTCAAGAGCAAGAATCACGTGCTTCCAGTCAGCCTGATTCCCTCAGGGCAAAAATGTCACCGTGAGCATCAAGTGGCTGGGACACAGGTGGGACACATGAACACACACACGGTTTCCTCGGTGTCCTTTCTGTGAGATGTGGACAGCTGAGCTGATGGCACTGGGTGCCCTTCCAGGGGACACCTCTTCCACACTCTGGCCTAGTAGCTGCCCCAGTACCTCCCTCACACCAAGTGCAGTCGTACCAGAGTGCTGTGGGAGGGAAATGCATCCCTGGAGCTCCAGGAGGGGATTACTTGTGCCTCAGAAATACATCTTGTTACCAGGTAGAGTGTTTTAGCTATTCTGATCTTCTTTCCTTAATCTTTTTTTTTTTTTTTTTTTCATATCACAAGGCATTTTTCTGCTTTTCCAGCTTGTGATGCCTTCATTCTGTTTGGCAATGGGATGCTGTGCCCCATCCCTCACTGGCTCACCCAGTTGTGATCCAGGCTGTTCTCCTGGACCATTATCAGCCCATTTCTATGCAGCTGTGCCATGCAGTCCCACAGCCACTTGGCACCTTTCCGTCACATCACAGCCCTGCAATGCCATCTATCTCCTAGTGGCCCTGTGGTGGTGACGCTAGCAGCAGCACCGTGCCCTCCTGTACTGCTGTCCCACGTTGCAGCCCCATTGCCCCTGCTGTCCCCAGGAGCCTAGCCACTTCTCTGCAGGTCCCAGCTGAGGGGTTGCCCAGGTCCTGGCATGGCTCCAGTAGCACCAGATGTACTGAATGCTGCAGAAAACCGTCCGTATCGCTGTTACATGCAAGGAAGTCCAAGGGGGTTTGCCTCCATCCTCCCATACAGCCTGGGGTTGATTAAGTCCAATTTGTTAGGGACAAAAGCCTGGAAAACGAGACCAGGTAATGCTCAGGGTGATGGGGGAGGCTGCACTGGGCAGAACGTTTAATCTTGTCACTCTCAGCCCATGAGTAGTGAGCACATCACCAGCTGACAGCCCTGGTGGAGGCCTCTGTGCAGCTCCGGGCAGGTCTGGGCACTGCAGCGGGGAGGGGAGGCAGCTCCATGCAGCTCCCAGCTGATATCCTGCTGTTCACACATCAGTTGCTGTGGACCATTGTGGTTTCGCCCTCAAGTGAACCAATTCCAGCACAAAGGTCCCCGTGGGACAGCTTTGTTCCCCTGCAGCCCTCAGGAGCTGTGCTGTCCAGATGAGTCCTTGTCACTCGCCCTCCTTTCCTCAGGGACAGTCCTCTGTGCAGAAACCTGGGACAGCCCCTGGACAGGCTCCAGCAGCAAAAAACAACAACACGGAGCTTGGAGATTTCTACCCGCTTGGCATACATCTGTCAGCACATGTGTTGACACGGAGCAATGCTGCCACGTCACGCTGTACGTGGCAGTCGCTGTCAACACTAGTCCAAGGCAGAGAGAACTGCTCAGAGCAGCTATTTCTTGAAAATGTCCCGAATAAAAGGGCCAGGGCACACCTGGAGGACGTGGCCCACCGCAGAGGGCAGCCGTGCCAGGCAGTCCTTCTGGCTGGAGATCTCCTGAGCCACTCTGCAGGGAGAGCACATTGCTGCCAGTGTCAACCAAATGCAAACGACCCGCTGTGGGGCAGCCAGGTGGCACAAAGCCCTGCTGGATTTGTTGCTCCTTCATTGCCCTGCTTGCACCACTCTGAGGAGCCCTGCCCCATGCCGCCCTGGTGCTGCCATTGCTGAATGATGCTCCCGAGACGACTGGGTTGTGGCTACAACCACTGTGTGATGGAGAGGCACCCAAGGGAGCTCCAGCTCTGGTGACAGCCAGAACACGTCAGGACAGAGCTCAAGCAGTGCACAGGGAGCACCTGGGGGGCTTGGCCATCTGCACTCATCTGCACTCAGCTGCACAGAGCCTGAGCTGTGCTGGCACTACCTTGTGGGACCTCTGTGCTGAGATTACAGGGGACAGGATGAGCTGCCATGCCGTGTTTGTAGCCCATCTCCTCTCTCCACATCATCAAGTCATCATCATCACAAGTGTGATGGCTTACCTAAACAGGGTCAGTTAAACCCTATGCTATGGCAGAGCATCTCATGTGGGCTTGTGCACAGTTTGGTCCTTTGCCTGCTGCATAAAGAAAGCAGCATCACAAGGCTCCTGCCTCCTGCTTTCCTTCCCAGCCCTACTACCAGGAAGCTCACTGCTGTGGGTGCTCCTCCTGGTATTCTCACTCCAGTCTGCAAATTCCATTTACTTCAGCTGAGGAAGATGAGGCTATATGCTCTACAAAGATCCTTCTAGAGCAAGTCTGACAGCAGCACCACAGCTTTCTGGGCACAGGCTAGAGCTCCTACAGGTGGGTGCAGCTGGGAGTCCCCATAGGTGAGCACATCTCAGATGCCCTATAAATGCACTGTCCCCAGATGCCCACCAGCACAACCCGAGGTGGCCCCTTGGGGCTGCAGCTTTCAGGTGCTCCTCAGACCCTGCCAGCAGCATCGCACCCACGAGGCTTTCTCTTGCAGCCATGTCCTGCCTGCAGATTTGCTTTCCCTTGTTTTGCTCCTAGCTCTGCATGTAACCTCATAACTCGGTGATGTCAGGGGATGATCCCGGGGCTGAGCTCCTCCTACAAACCTGGGGACACAGCAGCAAAGCCAACAGCAGCCCAATTTTCTCCAAGTTCCTGGTTGAAATATCCCAACCACGAACAATAGCTCTGCATCACATCAGCTCTGACCAAAGCGAGCGGCCCTACGCACCGGCGTTTCCTCTCCATGCCCCCCAGGACACCCAGCCCTGCTGGTGGGGGCAGTCCTATGGAAGACATTTGCATTTTGCCCATATTCACCCATAGATTGGGAACCATCAGTCTAGTCGGCTGCGTGTTTTTTTTTTTTAAAGCACTGAAAGATTTCCCAAATCCAGCCAGAGCTTGGGTTACAGGCACACGGAGCACCATCAGTCTCTGTCAGTCATTCCCTCCAGCCCGAGCAGCAGCGGTGAAGGCGCGAGCAGAGCGGGGCCCGGCTGCCACCAGCCCACGAGCGGGGATACGGGGACACGGCATGGCCATGGGGCTGTTGTCTGAGCAGACACATCGGGGACAGCAGCACGGGGAAGGCACAAGGCCGGCGTGAGCCTGGGCAGAGCACGGCTCTCATGGCATCATCCTTCTGCACTGAGAGCTCCGGGCTCAGTGACTGTGAGACACAAAGTCACGGGTGGAAGAGCTCTGGGTTTTCTCACCGAAATGATCACTTCCTCTCTTTCCTCTAAAAGGTTTTTTTCACATGGAAACGGTCCATTAAGGTTCTGGTTTCAATTTTCTAATTTAAATATACACATAAAATTTAGCTAGATCTGGTCTCAAAATATTGTTTTGAAACAGAAATATGAATAATTTCTTCTTTTTTTTAACGTCTAAATGAAACTTTCCCAGCGTTTTTTTTATTTTTTTTTTTCCATTTTGTTTTCTCTGGAGGAGAACCATGAATTGCTTCGATCTAAATTTGGGAAAAGCCTTCATGTTTCACAGGAAAAGCAACACACTGCTCATCTCAGACATCTCATTCAGCTCCATCCATTCCTCCCCACTCCTGCTGCCTGCAGGGATGCTCTGAGCAGAGGGGAGGGTGGGGAGGGGCAGTGGGGGCAGCCCTGGGAGCATGCTCTGCTCAGCACTCTGCACTCTGCTGATGTGAAACCTGGAGCGAAAGCTCTGTGAGCTGCAGCTTTTGCCCAGTGGGTGAGTAAAGGACGTGCCTCAAATGGATGCATCTTGCCATGAGAGGCACCGACAGCCCTCGGATGATCCAAGTCGACTTACAAATAACATGTTGGATGAGATAATGCAGTAAAACCAAGAGTTGTACCCCATGGCCCACAGGAGCCCGAAGCATCGCTGATTTCCACTGGAATCAGGAAGCTGAGGTTACGGGGAGAAGTTATGAATGAACGAGCTGAGCTGGCCTGAGGTTCCGTGCGGGCCAAAGGCATCGCTACCCGACACGACGTGTAATTAAATGGTGGGACTCGCTGCCACAGGATGCCGTGTCGGCCAAAAATACACACGGCTTTGAACTGAGATTAGGCAAATTTACAGAGGGCGGTCCGTGCGGCAGCCGGCACACAGCGGCCTGCAGACTGTGCAGACTGTGCGGCTCGGACAGCCACCACGGCCTCGGTTGCTCAGGAATGGAGGGGTATGGCAGGGCACTCGCTGTCCTGTTATCTGCCTGCACTTCGTCACTGTCACCAACCACCTCAACTGAGCTGGGTGCCGCTCCTGCCTGCTCTGCTGCTGTGCCCACAGCTGCCCCATAAGCTCAGGGAGCACAGCACCAAGAGGCCAGGCACCCCAAGTGTGCTCCTGCAGCCTTCTCCCCCTGAGCAGCTCTGACCTGAAGCTGGGGCTCTGCTCCCCCTTGGAGATGCTGATACCTGGCAGCAATAGCTGCAGATTTACCCCAGGTTCCGTGCATGCCCAAATGGACGGAAAATTTTCTTCACTACAAGCACATGCAAAGAAAAAAACAAAATGCAGGGCAGTGTGGGGCTGGTCCCCATCTGCATCCAGCCCTGGGCACTGCGTGTCGCAGCCAGGCTGGTGGCACAGCACTGGGGATGGAGGGCAGGGCAGGCTGTGCAAGGGGGACCTTCAGATGAGACAAAGAGCACGGCTGCTGCCACAGTCATTGCCCACCACACAAGTGGTGTCCAGAGTCTGTTGTGCTATTGCTCAGGAGTTTTCCCTGCTCTTGGCTTTTGGACAAGGCTCAGATTTCTCATTTTGAGGCAGGAGATGTAGGTGTCCCACACCCAAGGGGCAGGGGAGCAGCAGCACAGCTTCAGCTGAATGGGAGCACCTCCAGTTCTGCGTGCTGGTGAGAGAAATGAGAACCGCAGCCTTGGTTGAGCTATCAATGCAGGCAGATTGAGGAAGGCGACCACTGTGTATTTTGCTGCTCTCATCCCCTTAAGTCACTCAGTTCTGTAGATTTTAGTTTTTGTTTATTTGCTTGATTATTTATTTTAATTCACTGATTTATTTATTCTGTTGTAAGTAATGACATTTAATTTATTAAAAAAAAAAAGCACAAGAATTTTGTCATCTCCAATATGCCATAAGCCTCTGTACTCTTCGGAACCCAGGTTGGACTCTTCCCACCTCATTCCCATTCCATTCCCATCTGAGCCCTTCCTCATTCCACCCTCCTATTCACACGCCCACCCCCATCTCACTCCCGTTCCATTCCTGTCTCAAGCTATATCTTCATTCTACCCCCATCCTTATCGCCACTCTATCCATATCCCCATCCCCATCCTCATCCCCTTCCCTAAACCATCCTTATCCGATCTCCATTCAAACCCCTTCCCCACCCCACTCGCCCCCACCCACAGACCCCCATTGCTCCCCATCCCCACCACCTCTCCCCATTACAGCCCCCATCTGTGCCCACTCCAGCTCCCTTTTCCTTGCAGCTCTCCCAGCCTCCCTCCCAGGCCTGTCCCCCTGCCCCCTTCCCAGGCCCGGAGGTACAAATGATTAGATTTTCAGCCCAATTAAGGCAGCCTGTCTCCAGGCCTGCACAGAAAAGGTTGGCTCTGGAAGGTGGGAAACAAGCTTTGACAGGTCCTGGCGTCCCCAGTGCCCTCTGACGGCCCTGCCCGCTGGGCTCCTTTGTGTTGCACCAGCAGTGGGGCCAGGCTGCAGCTGGGGGTGCCGAGGGTCTCCCCACACCCCCCCGGCCCCAGCGCAGCCAGAAGAATGGCTAATTAAGAGGTCTCAGCGCCGGCACGGCTAATTCCCCATTCAGCCCTCCGCTGGGCAGCGGGAGGCCGGGGGAGCGGCAGGCGGTGAGCTGGGAGCGTGGCATCGCCCGAGCCCGCCGGGTTAACCCTCTCAGCCCTCGGCTGGGGTCTGTGAGGAGGAGCCCCAACACTGCTTGCCATGTTTTCACTTCCTCGCAGTGGGCCTGGTTTGTCCCCAGCATCACCTCCCTGAGCCCTGTGCTGTCCCTGCCCTGGGACACCACTCTGCCCACCCACTGGATGCTGTGGGTCTGGGTGGGATGTCCCCACTGTGGGGCTCCTGGGCCTGGCCAGCCCCATGCTCTGCTCCAGAGGTGGGACACGTCAGCCCGTGGAACACCACAAGCATCCCCATGTGGTGTCCCCGTGACAGAGGTTATGCAGAGAACACACGAGGCCATGATGACACACCAGGCTGTGCTTCTGCTCTCTCCAATTCCTAATCCTACGCAGTGTCTAGGTCAAAATCCCACCCCGCATAGGGCAACCATGAAGAAGTGCTCACAGCAGAATGTAGGGCAGGAGCCAGGAGGGCAGGCAGGGCTTCCTCTGCATCCCCTCTGCTGCAGGACATGTGCCTTGGCAGAGCAGGCACAACAGGACACACAGCCCCTGTATGTCCCTGTCCTCTACCAGCAAGAGCCAGAGGTTACCTGCAGGGGACAGTTATCCTCCCAGCATGAACCACTGCCCTGTTGGGAGTGACAAATTGTGCCAAGGAACAATCCAAAAGCTTTGGTTGCCAGAGAGCTACTGGGGATGGGCTGTGGTTAGGGGGAATGTGGTGCTGGGCTGCCCCACTGCCTGCCCCACAGCAAAGCAACTGGGAGCCTTGTTCCCAGCACTACCCCTTGTCTCCAGAATGTCCCAGCACCAGCAGGACTCAGAGGAAGCTTGGGCTGGCTGTGGTCAGCAGCCATGATATTGCATTCAGGCGCAGGCTGGGCTCAGCCGAGCTGGGCATAGGGTACAGGCGAAGGGATGCTGCAGGTGGAGCAGTAGGTGGAAGCTATGAGTTTCCTTCAGCTTCCTTGTCCATAAGAATTCTCTGTCGTTCTATTCTTGTTCAGCCTCTTGCTGAAGCACTGATGGCAATTTGACTTGTCTTTTCCAAAGAAGTCCTCGCCTGGCACATGCCGAGCAATCGGATCCCATTGCGCTGTCACGGTTTGCAGCACTGCGGGTCCATTCATCAGCATTAGTGCAGACCGTGCCCACCGCGGGCCCCACACGCACACAGCTGGCTCTCAGTCACTGTCAGCCTGAAGGACAGGACAGGCAGAGGGTGGGAGGAGAGACCCAGCTCTCTATTCTTCATTAAAACTGAATTAGTTGCTTTGAAAGAAACAGAGGGAAAAGCATCGAGAAAAATCTGGAGACTTTCCACGAGTCCTTTATGGCACCGCATCCTTCGAAGTGATTGCGAGGAAATAGTGGGGTGAGTGCCTTCAGCGAGAGCTGCCAGAGAGATGGAGAGATGCTCAGGTGCCGTTCCATCTTGAACCCTTTGGGCTATATCATCAGCTATTGGGAAACATCAGCCAACGTCCTCAGCCCATGGGCGGCTGCCGGGGGGATGCAGAAGGGGCACGGTGCGGCCGCTGCCTCGGTCCAGGCCCCAATTAAAGGAGCCAAAAGGAAAAGACCGGAGAGAAAGAGTGAAAGAAACAACATTTCCTGCCTGAGGAGATTAACTCTCCAAATTACATGTGAACAGAGGGGGAGGCGAGAGGGGAAAAGGAAACCCAGCTTCCACCCCAATAAAAGCCAGTTCATTTAATAAAGGAGGAGCGAGGAGGGGGAAGGTGGCTGAAAGAAAATGAGGCTGGGGGGTGTGGAATTAGCCTTGTCAAACAAGGGGCTTTGCTGTCCCAGAACTGCTTCTTTATTGTTCCAATTTTTCATGCTTACTTAGCTCTCAATGCTGCACAAGACAACAGCTCATTATTGGGGGGAGGACGGGATGGCCACGGCTGCAGCAGCGCTGAGAAGGGGAAGGGGAATAAAATTTTAGAAAAAGGAGCCCTGTCCCCCCTGCCTGGAGCTGCAGACGAGGTGGCTGGAGGAGGAGAACGTGGGACAGGGGTACAGGGGCTGTCTTCAGCATTTGGCACTGATGGAGGGACCCTGAAATGCCACCTGATGGCTGGGGATGGCACAAGGGTTGCTGCTGGGGGCACAGGGTGTTCTCTGCCCGTGCTCCTGGCTGCATGTCCCTGCAGAGCTGCTGGCCCAGGCATACCCGTGATGTCCTTGTTGAGCTCTGACACTGGGAAGATCCCTCCCAGTAGTTTTCTCCTCAGGATTTTCCCAATCGGGTTGGCCTGGCTTATGAAGTGAAGCTGACGCCAGGAAGGCTTCCAGGATGTTTGTGGGGAGAAAGGCTATGCTCACTGCTAGTGGTGCTGTCTTATCAAACCCCATTTGCAGAGGCTCAGAGCTTTCTGAAAAAGTGCTCCATCTTAGGATTAGAGAGTGAGGATGGCTTCGGGAGCCAAGCAGGGAAAGAGGAATGGGCATCACCAGCCAAGGCCAGCAGCAGCCAAAATGGGGAGTTTCCTGTGCTCTTCGGTAGAGAGCAAGGCAATGAGCACAGAGTGACCTTCCAAACAACTCCAATAATGAGGAGGTTTCAGCCGCTGACCCAAGGAAAGGGAGGAGAAACACTCCTGAATCACAAGGAGTGAAGCCTCCAGAATTTCGTTACACCGATTGTGGACAGAGTGATCTCTCTGTGTTTTAACATGTGCCCAGCTGCCTCCAGCCACATGCAGCTCCATCCCGCATGGGGTGACCAAGTGCTCCCTCACTGAAGCTGCTCGGAGCACAGAGCCTCAGTGTGCTGCTGTCCCTGGAGCGCCCATGGCAGCCAACTGCCACTGCCAACAGCTTGCAGGTGAGCCGTGTTTGCACACTGCATGCTATGGGTTCACCTGTTCTCAGTGGGAGGTGGTTAAGTCTTCCGAAACAACAGAAAGAAGTCATGGATGTTCTTCAAGAGCAGAGTGAGATTTCTCCCCTATTTCGCTCAGCCTTCTCACATCTTATCTTTGGATGCAGTTCCCACTGGGAAGCTGCAAGAGCAGTGAGGTCTGTCCTGGGAAGAGGAGCAAGCTTCCCTCTGGATGCTGTTACATTTCAGCACCTTTCCCTTTTACTAGGTGCAAGCTGCTCAGACGCAGAACAGAAAAGCCCCAGAAATGTGGAAAAGATTTTGGTGCCAAGGAGAGAAATATGGTACCTTTGTAGACCATGAAGCTCCTGATGGATGTGACTGCTATGGCAGGAGTGCACTGCCAGGCCCCTCCGTTCTGTGTCATGGTCTGACCCCAGCTGCCTGCTCCTTTGGTACTGGGATATTAATCCTGGAATCTCCTCAGCTATTTAGAAAGAGCCCCTTTTCTCCAAAAATTGGAGGCTTGCCTCACTTGAAGAGCTGCTCACTGTCCCTCCCAACACAGCAGCGACAGTATGTGGCAGCCTTACAGGGCAATCAGTGCCATGGGAGCCTCAGCAGCACACCTGAGCCACTCCTCATGTGGATCCCAGTGGCAGTGAGCAGGAGCACAGCAGCTCTGGGCAGGCTGGCAGAACAGGGACCCACTTCAGCTGAAGCTGGAGCTCATTTGAGGGACCCAAGCTATGCTGCAGGCACCTGCAGCAGCAATAGGGCAGGATGCAGGGCTCGTCTCCAGCCTCCACCCTAAAACCAGGGCAGCTGCCCTGCTCCAAGCTGACATTCCCAGTCCTCAGCCTGCATGGAGCAGACAGCTGCAGGTTGAGGATTAGGAATGCTGTGCTCAGCAGCATAGCACGGCAGGTGCTTGGTGCATGTGAGGATGGATGTTGGCTCTGAGGATGGAGATGTGCTTTGCATGGACGGGCAAACACACTAGATCAAAAGTCTAAATCCAGGCTGAGATGCTTCATCACTGCTCAGAACCATGCAGAACAACCGCAGCAATGGAAGCCTGCTCCTTTGCAGTGGCCCCAGTCCCTGTTCAGGTGTGCTGTGCTGGCCAGGCTCTGGAAAGTGGCCACACCTTCACCCAGTGTGGGAGCTCAGGAGCACAACCTGGGGTCATACCCATACACCCCGAGCTGGCACCTCCTCTTGCTCCCCATCTTTCCTCTCTTCACTCTCCTCCCTCAGCTTTGCCTTCAAACAGTAAGGAACAAATTCCAGGGATTTTGCCTGGGGGCCCACAGAGTGGGGATGCGAGCTGGTCTCCATCTGACTGCGACCGAGTCTCTCCCCCTCACTGGAAATTGAAAGCAGAAGCTGTGGAGTGGTGACAAAAATCTGCATTACGTTATGGCAACTGGATTTTTTTTTTTTTTTTTTTTTTGAAGATTTTATAATACATCGTTTTGAAACTCTGCCAGTGATCATCATCAAAGTCAGAGGAGCGCCTTCGAGAGAACAATGGCGGTGGAGGGTGGGGGTGAGCAGGGTGGCTGGTATTGATGTGTAATCCTTTTTAAAGCCAGTTCTAGAGGCAGCAAAGGTTTTTTTTCTTTTCCTGAAGCACAGATACGATTCAGTCTGGCAGCGGCAGCCAGCGGTACCCGCGCTGCAGAGAGGCACTGGCTTGCATTAGAGCTGTGCTGCAGTTAACCCACCCCTCCCTGCCACATCCCCCTGCAGCTCCGTCCCGGGAGGGCAGGGCGCAAGGCTGGGGAGCAATGGGAAGTGCAGAAGTGTCCAAAACAGAAGCTCAGGAGAGACCAGATGGAGAGGAGCGGGAGGGAAGAGCGGCACGAGCTGTTGCAGGCAGGGCCAGGGCTCGGGATCCTGCTGGGAATCAAAACCCAGAGACATCATCACCTCAAAGGGCAGCGGCTCAGCTCTGCCAGTGCGTTCTCCCAGCTCTGCCGTGCTGCAGCCTCCTCAGCATCACTGCCTCACAGCCTGCTGCAGGCCGGATGCCTCCTGCATTCCCACACTGCAGCCCCACACTGCAACCCTGCACCACTCAAGCAGCTGCTTCCCTTCCCCAATATCCCACAGAATTGTACGGGTTGGAAGGGATCTCTAGAGATCATCGAGTCCAACTCCCGTGCCAGAGCAGCTCCCTAGACCAGGTTGCACAGGTAGGCATCTGCTGGAGTGATGTAAAACATGGGGTCTTTCCTGGTTTCTGCCCCACGCCAACATCCTCCCAGAGACAGAGGGATCACAGCATGCATCCCAGTGCAGTGAAGACCCCAATTCTGGGGTGCTAGGGGGTTCCCCTGACCCATAGTTCTCTTGACAAGGAGGAATAAGCACAAATCACTCATCAGCTGTAATTTTGTCACAGCAACCATGTCAGAAGCACCCACAGCTCTGTGCAGACTCATAAGGATAAGTTCATGGTCTTGGCATCTTCACAGCACTAAACGCTCATACTTGAGGCTGGAAGGTGGTGCCTCATCCTGTAAGACCCGTTTCTGGCCAAGCTGGGAGAGCCCTTGCTGCTCTCTGGAGTCCAGTGACCCAGCCACTGCTGTCCCAGCCATGCTGAACCTGGAGATCTCATCCTGGCTGGTGAGGTTTCCTCCTGCCCTGCTCCAGCTGCATCGGGCTTCTTGCTATGGCTATGGAACACCCACATGCTCTACCAGCAGTGTCCAACCCTAGGCCACCTCACCCGGGCTTCCACTTGTGTTCTCCATCACTGAAACAAGGTTTCAGAGCCAAACATTTCCCTCTGTGAAGCACACCCAGCACTTTGTGCAACAGTGTGTTTTCTTCATCTAAGGGACTCATGCACAGTCCCCTTTCCCAGCTCAGTGTCAGCATGGTTGGAGCTGCTTGGCCAAGTCCCACGCATTTGCACCCTTGAGCAAATCCATCTGAAGTTCATACGCTGTGCCTGGCTCACTCCTCCTCACTGCCTGCACTGTGGCCTCCCCAGTGCCACGAGCAGGCACCAGCCCTCTGCTCCTCGCCAGATGTTCATGGTGTTACATAGCAGCAATTGCTCAATTCCCTCACGCTGCAGAGAATTGCACTGCCCATCAGGAACCGCAAATCTTCTGGGCAAGCTGCAGCCCACCTTGTTAGCAGTGTCTGTGGCACCAGCTCAGAGCTTCCCAGCTTAGGGTATTTCTTGCTAGCTAACGATGTGCTGATAATTGAGTCCAGCCCTCTCCAGGGAGAAATTCTCCTACCAGCTAATCCCAACAGCAAACACTGTAGATTGACTTTGCCCAGCCCTGACACCTCTGTCCCATGAGATCTCCACTCCCTGCCCCAAGCTGTCCCTTTGCACCACTGGGGACCAGGTGCAAAATGTCTCAGGAAGACGTGAGCTCGGTTGGGATTCTGGCCACCCCATGAGCAGTAGGACTCAGAGTGCAGCAGTGTGAGCATGGGGCTGGAGTTCACTTCTCCTCTCCTTGCTCTCTGCCCTGCTCTGGATGTGAGCAGCTTCAGCAGTTGGGACAATACCTCTCTCGAGTGCTGTGTTCAGTTCTAGGCCCCTCACTACAGCGCAAGACACCAAGGCTCTGGAGTGCATCCAGAGAAGGGCAATGGGGCTGTGAGGGGGGTGGAGCACAAGTCTGGTGGAGAACGGCTGAGAGAATGGGATTGTTCAGTCTGGAAAAGAGGAGGGTCAGGGAAGACCATATGGCTCTCTACAGCTCTCTGAAGGGACACTGGCGAGGTGTGGGTCAGGCTCTTCTCACAGGTAACAGTGATAGAAAGAGAGATAATGACTTCAGTTTGTGCCAAGGGAGGTTCAGGTTGGCTATTAAGAACACTTTTTCTGCAAAAGATTGGTGATGCGTCAACATAGGCTGCCCAGGGAGGTGGGGTCCCAAAAGGTATTCAAAAAACATGGAGATGTGGCACTGAGGGCCACGGATCAGTGGGCATGGTGGGGATGGGTTGGCAGTTGGTCTAGATGACCTTAGAGGTTTTCCCCAACCTCAGTGATTCTGTGATTATGTCAATCATGGCAAGGCACGTGGGGAGCTCCAACTCACAGCGTGGCAGAGCCCACACCACATCCACATGCCTGCAGTGATGATGCTTCTGCAAAGCATTGCTCTGGTGAGGACTGGGAAGGGCCCCAACAGTGACAGCAGGTCTGTAGGGATGGTATAAGACTGTGGCAGGAATCCCTTTACCCCGTTTTCAGACTCCCGTCCTTCCCTCTCTGCTCTCCTTCTACCTCTTGTGTGCATGCATACATGATGCTGGGTGCATGCTGTGCCCCAGCCCCACCACCTGCCTGGTGATCCCACAGATCTCCCCCTCCAGCCCACAACTCCTCCTCCTCCCAGCTCTGGTCGAAGGTGCACCTCCTGCACTCCCACAGCAGGGATGTGATAGGGCTGCCTCTGCTTGGACCTCCAGGTCCCCCCATCTGCAGGCAGGAGGGGAGAGGAGGTCTTCCATTGATGGATTTGGGGAATTTCCCCTACAGAAGGTGGGAAAGGGGCCAGGGTGGTGGGGAATTGTCTCCCCGCCTTCCTCTGTCTTTGGTCCCACAGTGGCACAAGAAAGTCAGAGGGTGCCCAGCCACTACCTGAGCTGCGAATAGAATTGATACAGAATTTGGGTGCTTGCAGAAAGAAAGAGGCTCCTTCGACTTCCTCCCTCACCCCCCCCCGAGGCAGAGTCCTCCTCCTCCTGCCCTCCAGCCTTCACTGCACTGTGAGAGTGCAGGTCTGCTTTCCGCAGGGCTCGGCATGCCTCATCTCCCCATGCTCTGTTCCATGTCCCCGTTGTGACGACCACACCTCGGAGGCACAATGAGCACCTCGGGCAGGAGCAGGTTCCCTTTGATGAAAAGCAGCAGATGGGTGTAGCTGGCAAGTGCTGGCTCGCGGGGTGGGGGTGCCGGGGGCGTTTAATGATGTCTTTAAACATTGTGAGCGTGTCTGTCTCTCACTCGTGTCCCTTCTGCTGTGCTGTGAGGATGCCTGTCCCCAGGCCGGAGCCTTGGGAAGCGCCCTCGAGGCGCGGGGCAGGTCAGGGAGATGAAAGCATGCCTGCGAGAGCCGGCTCCCACCTCCTAGGAGACGGACATCGCCGCCTGGAGCAGAGGACAATGGCGGGGTCCCGTCCCTCTGCGTCGTCTCTAGGTGATGTCACATCTATCAGAGCGGCTGCACCGAGGGGAGAGCAGCCAACACGCACGCACACAAAGGGCTCTGCTTTGAAGTCCCGCGCAGGAGTGTGCCTGCTGCCCACAGGCTGCGTGTCCCCTGCCCAGCAGACGGGAGGGACGCACCCCCTGTGCCCCGTGGGGTGCAGAGGGATGGGGATGCCGGCTCCTGATGCCCCTGGCATCCCGGCTCTCCCAGGCTCAGAGCACACATAGGGCAGCATCTCAGGGGCTGCAGGAGTCTCTCTGTGCCAGCGATGCTCGGGGACCACAGCCTGTGGTGCTGCTTGGCTACTGTCCCATTACTGGACACGTTAAACACTCTCATCTCTGGGCCAGGAGGGAAGCCCGGGAGATGACCAAGAGGAAATGAAACTCCTGCAACATTGCATCGCTCTGGGAGCTGGGACTGGGGGGGGGATAACACTGTCATGGAGCTGTGCACTGAGAGCAGTACTGCTGTGAGCCAGCCTGGAGCACAAGAGCTCTCAGCTCTTTGCAGAGCAGGAAAGAAATGAGCCCTTCAGTATATAAAGGGGGGGCTGTAAGAAAGAAGGGGACACACTCTTCAGCAGGGGTTATTGTGGCAGGACAAGGGGAAATGGCTTCAAACTAAGGGAGGGAAGGTTTAACTTAGACATGAGGAAGAAGTTTGTTAGAATCGTGGGGAGGCACTGGCACAGGATGCTGGTGGTGGGGGTGGGGCTCTGAGCACTGATGGAGTTGTAGGTGTCCCCGCTCATTGCATGGGGTTGGACCAGACAGCCTTTAAAGGTCGCCTCCAACTCAAACAATTCTATGTTTCTATGAATCCTACAGTTCTGTAAGATATAACTAAATGCTAGCTGCGAAACTTAAAGCTGTGACTGCATGAATCTATACCTTTACCTATGCTTACACTTATACCAAATATAAATAACTATATACATTGCATGACAGCTCTATATCCATACCTGTCTATGGAGTGTATCTACAGGTGCACTCTATGCACCAGGCCACATCTACACTGCACGCAGTCTTTCTCCCACGCAGAGCACGGCGTGAGTCCCATCCAGCACAGCGGGGCACACAGTGCCTGTTGCTCTGCACCATCCATGCCTGTCCTGCCCTCTGTGCAGCTGGGGCTGTGCTCCCCAGGCATCCAGAGTGCTGCCGCTTCCAGCTGCTGGAACCCAACATCCACAAACCCCATGGGGAAAGCCTGAGGATGCAGCCCCAGCCTGGCCATGGGACGGGAGTGCTTCCCGCTGACCTTGTGGCTCGTGCCAGGGCTGTTGCAGCTCCTGGGAGAGTAATGGCCACACTGGGGCAATTTTCACCCATCTCACACACCCACTGAACGCCAAATCAGTGCCAGTCGCCATGCTTCCCCACCTCCGCCCTGAGCAGAACTGCTGGCCCCGGTCACATCGCAGCTGAGGGAAGCAAAATAAACGCTGGCTTCAGTTTGTAGGAGTGACTAATTGTTTTCAACATCTTCCTTTCAATTAAAAAATTAGGGATAAAAAAACCAAAAAACACCCGAGAAGAATTCAGTTTTTAGAAGGAGCGGAGCACTTGTCATCTGGAAAAATCAGACGGCGGGCGGCTAAAAATAGAGCTCTGCACAACTCCCCAGGGCTGTGCCCACTCACCCCGCTCGCCTTCCGCCGCACACCGAACCATCTCCGCTTTTCCCCCCGCCGCTGTTCGGGCCCTGCTTCACTTTGGCAGTGCAGGGAGCACCACATCTGCAGCTCCGGGGGCTGTGGGTGAGTGCTGCCGCCACGCTGCCCCAGCACAAAACGTGGCTGCAAGGTTTGTTCGCAGCATTCGACGGCCACAAAAGTGGCAGGGATATGGAAAAGAGATGCTGTGTTTCCATCAGCTGCACGGCGGTGAGTGCAGCGGGGTAGCAGCATGCGATGCCTTGGGAAAGCATGTGCTCCTGGAGCACCCGTGCAGATAGAGGTGCCCATGTGGCATGATCATGTTTTAGGATGGTAGCACACGTTTTCCAGCATGCCCTCCAGTAAAAGCCCCCTGAAAGCATGATGCCAAAACACCGGTGCCAGCGCAGCACCCGGCCCTGCCTCGTGCCCGTGTGTCTGCAGCATTGCACGTGGAGGAGGCAGCTCGATGAAAATGCAAGGAATCAACCAGAGGGAAACCCCAAACAGCAGAGCCACGAGGGCAGCTTTGGAAAGGAGGAGCTGAAAGGCCCCAGCAATGACACCGCTCTCCCATCGCAGCCCCTGTGCCCCCAGCAGTCCCCTCTCCTCCAACAGCTGTATTGCTCCCATACAGTAGCAAACACACCCTCTGACCAAGCCGTGGAAAACGGTTGGGCTTTCATTTTCCACCCAGAGGGTACATTTCCTTGGCATCCTGGATGTCAGGCATTCCTGAGGCAACACGGTGCAAACACACTGCTTGCAAACAGGGGATGTTTCAGAGCTGCAGTAAACACCAGTGCTACTCCCTTTCGGGGACTTCTCCTCCCCTCTCCGTAACCCAGACCGCGCCACAAAGGAGCAGATGCTGGCACTGCTGCAATTTATTTTAATTCCAATCCCCCATCTTTTTCTTTCTTTCCTTTTTTTTTTTTTTTTTTTTTGATTTTGCGTGTGTCTGGGTAAATTTAGTTCCCATAAAAGTGAAGGACTGTCAACACCAGCTTTGGAGCCAACCATACTGCCGGCAGCTGTTGTGCGGGCTGCACACACAAAGCCCCGGGAGCACCTCTGTCTGTCCCTGCGTCCCACAGCAGGTCCTGCTCCTGTCCCCCCCCAGCGCTGGCCCCTGTGACCCTACATGGACCAAATCCCGCAGTCCCCTGCTCCTCCCAGCCCCCCACCCCCAAGGCTTGACTGCATCCCCCTCACCCTAAGCCTGTCCCCGGGGACTCAGCACCAGGCTACTCAGGGTGCAGGATGTCGGAGCTGTCCATGTGCTCTCCCAGCAGTGGGTGCAGACCACTGCCATTCAGGTGTTGGGGGTCCCCACTGGGGCAGCAGGAGGAGGACCCGAGGGATGTGAGCATCCAGCTATCCCATGCAGCACCAGGATCACTTGGGGTTCCCCTTTCCCCCTCACACCAAGACACAAGGCTCAGTACCTGGGGGAGCGCATGGTGTGGCTGTGGAGGCACGTGGGTGCAGGATTTTGATTTGGGTTATGGCACAGCTTTGCCAGAGCCTCCTCTCTCCATCCGGACAGCAGCATCCTTTCTGCTCAGCATCCCTCTTTTCTCAGCCATCATCTACCTCTGCCCTGCATTCTCCGCACCCATCCTGTCCCCCTGCATGACATCCACATGTATCCCTCTGCGCTTGCCCTCACACCTGCTCCTGCACCCCGCAGTGCTCTTGGGCAGCCCTATCACCATGCAGCCCTCAGGGCCAGGTCCTGCAGCAGAGCCAGGGTGCTGCCCCTCCTGTCCCACTGTCTGCGTGGAAATGTGGGTCTGACAGGTGACGGGAGGGCTGCCTTTGGTGATGGCATTTCTCCAGGGTAAATCCCCCCACCAAGATCCCAAGGCATCTGTGGGACTGCAGAGCTGGGCTCAGGAGGATGTGTGCAGGAGCAGGTGATGCTCAACTCCAGCAAGTGTGAGATGGATATCCCTGAGGCCACCATCCACTCCAGCCCCTGATGCTGGGATCAGGCTGTCCCTGCCCAGGGAACATCCAACTCCTGACCCTCTGGGAAGTCAACCGCAGACTGAGCTCCTCTGTGCTCCCGCCAGATGACCAGAGCCCACTCCATCATCATCTCCTTCCACTCACATAGTGCTCCTCCATCACCATCCCTGGGGAGCTGGGCAGCTCTGTGCTGCAGAGCCAGGAGCACCCGGCAAGGTGGGACATTTGCCAGGTTCAGCGCAGCTTCACCTTGTGTAGAGGAAGCGGCTGGGAAGCGGTTAACACTTTGGTTCTGGATTGATTTCTCCTGGAAGGAAGGAAGTGTCCTCACGCAGAAAAAATGCAGAAATAACAGGGTTGGGGATTTTTTTTTTCGTTTTTTAAAAATAGCTATTCTCTTTTTCCAGCCATCTGTGCCATTTGCAGCTGATGGGAGGGGGGACGGTGCTGGATTGGGGGAATCATTTGGGTTTGGGACTGATGTTGCATTTACAGTGTACAAAACAAGAGAGGACATCTGTCCCCAGAGGAGCATTACGCACCAATCTAGGATTTTAGCATTGTGCTCACGTCCAGTGCTATCATTACAGATGCACGGAGCGGAGATGGCCACGCACAGCTCTGCACTCCTTCCCCTCACCGTCCTCACCCACGACCACCATGGCTCCCCGTGCCAGTGGGCAGCTCCAGTGCTCCCTTGAGCACTTTCCAAGAGGCAGCATTTGCATACACAACTGCGTCTTCTTCTTTCTCCATCCCTTTTCCTATGCACTGATGGTGCTGAGAGCAGCCTGCCCAAGGCTTGGTGCTTTGCACCTCTGTGAAGCTAGCTGGGGAAGAGGGCTGGGGAGACACACAGAGTGTGCAGCCATTCTGCAGCTGCCTTTGAGCCGTCCAGCAGGCAGCATCATCCCGTCCACCTCTTGCACAGTACTGCAGCTAACACGCTCTTGCTGGAGGTAGCACCGAGCAGCATCTTCCTCTCTTCCTTTGCCAACATTTAAATCATCTCTGCCCCTGACCCACACCCTAGGCTGCCCTAACCTTTAACAATCCCATTTGCTGGCTGTGCTCCATGCTACAAGCAACCAGGCACTTGTCATCAGCTGGGCACAAACCTGCCAGGCACACCTAGCAGCATTGTGCCAGGTGCTAGATCACAGTACTGGCAGTGACTTTACTGCCTGGTAGGAGCAGCACTGGCACCTGACGTAGCACTGCCCAGGCAATGTGGGGCAGGAGGGTGCTTGATCCAAGCAGGAGCATGGCGATGCAAAACCAGCACACGGCTGTGTTTGCTGGGACAAGCACTGGCCATGGGCAGCACATCCCTGCTGAGTACTTCTCAACTAAATCTTCATCCTCACATTGGCTTTCCTCCTCACATGGTCCTCCCCTCCTCTCCTGGGTATTTCCTAAGGTGTGATAAGCCACATGGTGATCCCAGACCCACCAGAAGTGCTGAAGTTGTTGGTGAACACTGGAATGAATCAAGGCACTGCTCTGCTGACTTAATCCAGCACACCATGGGCAGTGTGAGAGCTTGCAGTGAGAAGGGCCATGGGATGTGACTGCCAGAGCAGCCCTGGTCCACTGCACCTGCCCTCAGATGCAGAGGGCAGAGAGGGACAGAGAGGGGTCAGAGGGAGCTGGGGAGGTGGGAGGAGGGCCACACTGACACTGGGTCAGGCAGCTCCAGGAGGGTTGGGAATCTGGCAGGATGGGAACATGTGCCCAGCGGCCACTGCCGCCCTCCAGGGATCTGAGTTCACTCACCCTGGAGCGCTGGGGGAGAGGAGCAGCAGACTGGTGGCTAAGTCCCATGATTTACAGCACATCTGATAGTCCTAGCCCATTAATAAAACATGCAGTTGGCCATGAAAGGCACATCTGCCTATTTTAAAGTCTATAATAATGGTGAAAGCTCTGACACATGGATTTCTGTAAGAAAACTAGCACTGTAAATAGCATTCCAAAATGATGTATTCCATCAAATTCAATGGGACAGTTATTGTATGGTAATTAAATACTACTGAACTATTCAGTCTTTGGATGGCGAATAGAGCCCCAATTGTGGAGCGCTACACGCGCCCGCGGAACACCCACAGACCGCGGCCCTGAGCCGAGAGCAAAGCCGTGCTGGGGCCCAGACCTGAGCGCTCCAGGACCAGGTGATGATGGATCACAAACCAAGGCTTTGTGCTCTGCTGCAGCTCCTGGAATGGGAGCTCTATGTCCTCACTGACGCCCATCCTGAAAGCTGTGCTGCTTTCGGTGACTTTCCTCCCTCGGGCAACCCTAGAGAGCACTTCAGGCCCACGGAGCTGTGCAGGCACATCTTCAAATAGCCAATAGCCATTGGCTGGAAACAGCCAGAATGGAAAGGGCTGCTCCAAGGGCAGGCAGGGTGCTGGCGATAGGAGGGCTGCCTGCACCCCGCTCTGCGACCCTCTCCGAGGATACAGGCAGGCAGGGTGCAGACTGGGGCTTCCTCAAAGCCCTCTTTGTGAGCAGCCAGGCCTAAGGATAGTGAAGTGGAGACAGTCAGACACAGAGAGCTTTCCAAGTCCTTGCTGGTGCCTGACATTAAAACCCAGCCTGTGGGATCCCGTTCCACCCTGCGCCTTGTCCAGGAGCTTTTGCACGCTCCAGCCCAGGGCTGCCAAGCTCTCTCCACAAAGGCAGAGCACTGATAAAGCCTGCGGACACTTTCAAGTCTGCTAAAAAGATGTTTCGAGGTGACAGATCTTAAGCAACACACAGAGCTGAGCGCTGCTCTGCTCTCCACACCCTTCCCCTCTGCCAGGGGAAAGCAGCCACTATCAGTGATGGCTGGATCCAATTTATTAGGCGCTTCGAGGAGACATTCATCAGGCGAGGAGATAAATAATCTTCAGATGGAACAATTAAATTTAATTGCCTGAAGATTATTTGTCTCCTTCCCTGATGATTGTCTCTGCTGAGCGCCTTATAAATTGGATCCAGCTATCAGCAATATTAACTGTGCTTCCCCTCAACGTTGGCTCAGCCACCCGGACCATAACACTGGGCTCAGAGGAAACTTTCACTGCTGTGTGCTGAAGCTGAGGTCTTTGCAGTGCTCTTGGGTGCTTTTGTCTCGTGCCATGTCCCAGTAGCCCACAGCTTGGGCTTCTCCACTGGGCACATCCTGAGCTTGGTGACGCCATGCAGGGCTGCTGATGCTGGGCTGGTATGTGTTGGGACCTTTCCTGGCACTGCTCCGTGACTGCGGGGTCCTGCTGGGAAAAAGCTCAAGGAGGAATGGAATGGCCCTGCAGGCTGCAGTGAGCCAGATCTCATCATGACTGGAGGGGCAGAGAAGCCAGAAAGGTCCAGAGTGTGGTGCAGAGCAGTTCCAGGGCACACAGAGATGTCCTCGAGAGGGCCATGGAGGAAACAACAGCCAATGTACAATGTGGGTAGCCACCATTGTGCTAAGCCAGCCCAGGACCAAAGCTGGAATCTCTTCAACAACCCAAGAGTCATCAACTCCCTCCTCTGAATGTGTCTGAAGTCTGGAAAATATCTTAAATATGGGAGAGGAAAGGGAGGGGTTTGATCCTCAGCTGGTGTAAATCAACGGAGCTCCATTGACGTTGTTGGACGATTACTGAGACTCATGTCCTCTGACCCCAAAAATTTCTAGAGAGGGAGGTAATGACTTCAGAGCATTCCAGTGTTGCAAGAGATTGTCCTCCAGCCCGGCGGAGGGGAGACCGCAGCTCTGGGCCTGGAGGTGTGGGGCCCGGTGTCTCCAATGGGCAGAAAATCCCTATGGCTCCCGGCCATGGGTGGAAGTGGGCTGTGCAGCAGGGCTGGGCTGCAGAGCCACCACGAGCTGCTTCTCCTGCACCTTTCTGAGTGAAGAGGATGGAGAGCTCAGGGCGTGAGCATGGGTTGTGGCTGCGGTGCTGCGTCTCAGCCACCCCAGTCTGTGGTGGAGTACCCGAGTGGGACCAAGCTCACCCCAGTTCTGCTCCCTGCACACCATGTGCCACAGGAGCTATCAGCGTGCTGTGCCACCCGCCCTGCTTGCCCTGATGCACGTGGGCAGATGGGATTTGCCAGGAGCCATGGGCGCCTTTGGCTTGAACACGGCCAATCTTACTGCACTCTGATGTCCCCATGCTCAGCAGCACACACAGGTGTGGGCCGGGTGCCAGCACCGTGCTCCTTCCTGCGCGCCGCAGAAGAGCCCCTGGAATCAACATGTTTACTGACAGGCTCCTGCTCTGCTGGCCTGATTTTCTAAGGAAATGAAGCTTGTGCAATCACATTGTCTGGGGGTGTCTGTTCCTAATAACTTCTGAGTCCACCAGCCAATTCCAACCCAATCTGACGAAGGGGGGGTGGGGGGAGAGGTCTCGAAGCGTGATGTCCTCTCACAGCTGGCAGGGCTGCAGGTAGCTCGGTGAGGCAGGGAACCGGAGCATCTTCCATGAATGATCACTGTCTGGAAGCGGGGCCACGTTTGGCCACCACGAGGCAACCCATAGGCCGGCTGTGAGGAGCACGTCCAACAGCCAGAGCTGGATGCGTTGTGTGCTGGGAGAAGCAGCGTGTCCGGAAGGGTGCACGCTCCAGCTGAGCAGGTCCTGGCCATGCCTGGGGTTTGCACACGTCTGGGCAGGGAGGACAGCATCTGCAGCGAGCCATGGCTGCCAGAACACTGATACGCCTCCAGCTCCCCAGTGTGCTGGGGCTGTGGGCTCCTCAGCATCCTGGCCGTGGAGGATGCGCACCGCCAGGAGCAACCCCGTGGCCCCACAGTGCATCTCATCCCGCCTCGGCCAGGATGGGACCAGAACAGCAGCGCCTTGTTCCTCCTCACGTGGATGCTGGCTTCATTTGCTGAAGGCATTCGACGGTGCACATGGTGTCTCTGGCTCAGCACTGCCAGGAATATGAGCTTAGCAGAGCTGGAGAGGACTTTTTTTAAGCGCCTATACAAACATGATTTGTTTTGTAATAACTCTTCTTCTGTTTTGTTTTGAAGGGGATGATGGCTCTGGGATCTGAAGGGCTGGAAGACAGCTCTGAACAGCTCAAATTCCTCTCCACGTGCTATCAATTAACGTCTTCATTAAACACTCAGATCAAAGCCGCTTCCAGCCAGAGCATGACGGCGCAACAGAGCTCAGCTTTGTGAAGTTGCCTGCAATTGGTGACAAATTAAGAAAGGGCTTGGCTTGTCCTCTTCTAGCTACACATGGAATGGGAGAAGGCTGTGAAAGGAGCGAGCGAGTGTCCTTCCATCACAGTCCAGAGCAGAAAACAGGACCCAAGCCACGATGCACAGTGTGGGACATGCTGCATGTGTGCTTGCTGAGGGTTCCCCGCCTGGCAGCATGCTATAGGCCACCTCAAGACCTGCCGGTGCCCAGAGCATCTCCCCTTTGAGTTGCTGAGGCTTGAACTGGATTTAACCTAGCAAAGCACTATGTTTAGAAAAATCATCTGAAAGGAAACAAGACCACAACATTGTCCAGATGGATATTTCCTAGGGGCTTTCCAACACATCTTCTGCCTCTATTTCATCCATGGGTTTCCAGGAGCCCTGTCCTGCTGGCATCCCAGCTGCTATCTGCAATGGAAATGAGACCATAGTTGTTCCTAATGCTCATAGAGCAGCAGGAATGGCAGTGTAGGGCCAGGAATGATGTGACATTTTGGGAAATGACATCCCCACACGTTTCCCCACTGCAGCACTCAGCTGCAAACCACAGCAGCACATGTTCGGGGTTTGGCCTCCATCATATTCAAAATGTCATGACTGTCAGGTGAGAACCTCGGTGACTGGAAAGAGGGAAGCATCACTCTCGCTTTTAAGAAAGGTAGGAAGGAAGATATGGGGAACTAAAAGTTGGTGAACCTCATCTCTGTGCCTGGGAAGATCGTGGAACAGATCTTCCTGGAAGAGATGTCAAGGCTGGCAAGATGTGGAGGTGATCCAAGACAGCCAGCATGGCTTCTCAAGGGGCAGATCATGACTGAGCCTTCTTTGACAGGGTGATGGCATCGGTGGACAAAGGAGGGGCAACTGATATCATCTTCCTGGACTTGTGCAAGGCCTTTGATATGGTCCCACATAGTCAGCCCTCAGCAGGGGTGGGACTAAGTCGAACGAAGGTCCTTTCCAATTCAAACCATTCTGTGATTCTAAGATTAATCTGGGGCTTGAGGGAAAATCATAGCAAAAAATAAAATGTTGTTCCGACACATCATCTGTGGGGTGTTTCTTTTTTCTTCCCAGTAAAGCCACCATTGCAGCCATGGAATAAATGTTCAAAAAGGATTGTTGGTCCCGACAAATGGTATTCTGCAAGACTCATGAGTTAGAACCAACTTGTCAATATTCCTGCTGTCCTGCTCCTGAGTTTAATATATGAAAATGAGTCTGTTTAATAAGTCTGTTTAGTTGTTGTTCTTTAAAAGCAGAAAATGATAGGAGAAAATGAACAAAAATGAAATGAAATAGAAAATATAAAAAGAAATGTTTTCCACCCAAGTTTTTACTTTTTTGTTTCGGCCCGTGTTTGCACGGTGTTTTAGTTTCCAGGTCGCTTTGGGAACAGACCACTTCCCTGCATCGCAGGAGCCTTCCTGGCCTGGAAAGCCCTGATGTTGCCCAGCCCTCAGGCGGCTTTGGGGAACCTCAGGCCAGGAATCCCAGACGCACCGAACCAAGTCGGGGCTTCCCACCGGCGTTAACACCACAGGACTCCCTTCTCCACCCTCCCAAGCATCTCTGTGGTTGGGAAATTACAATCTCGGTGTAAAACTGGCATTGTCCAGCCTGGCTGCCCATGGGAAGTGGCTTTGCCCGCAGTGTACAGAGCGCGGCAGTGTGTGGCTTCCCGCAGAAACCCAGCCCGTCCAGGAACGTCGGGCTCTGTCCTCGTGGGTATCTGTGCCGGCATGGAAAGTGTGGACTCTGAGCAGCCCTCGGCTCCCCAGCACACATCCGAGCACCACAGTTCCATGACATAGTGATTCTATTTATGAGCAGGGTAAACAGTTGCTGCATCAGGAATTGCAGTGTTCCTGTGGCTGATAGAGCAATAATTAAGTCATCACATGCACCAGAACAGCCCTGGAACTGCCCTGCTCCTTCAGGTGCTGCTGTGGCTCTTGCTTGCTTTCTCGCCTTCTGTTTGAGGTAGCTGGAACGAAGGCTTCCTCTGCTGCAGCACAACTTGGGGAGGGCTCTGAGCATCTCCTGTCTGCAGACGTTGCAGCTGCCTTAACAGAAAGGGAAACTCCTCAACCTTCCCCAGGAACCAGAACCAAGGCAAGAAATTCCTCAGTGGGAACACAAGAGAGAAGTGTCCCGGGGAAAATAAACCCAAAGCAAACAACAACAAAAACCCCATGCCTCAGCCTCAGAGAGCCAAACCTTGGGAAACACAAAGCTGGATTTGTTTGAGCAACTCCCCTTGGATGGGAGGAAAGAAATGCAGATACCTCAGAACTGGTGCCAACAAGCTCCTGATTTTGGGGGGGGGGGGGGGGGGGGGGGGGAAGTGCAGAGTGTCACAGTTCAGGTTTACTTCTATGAATCTGCATGATGCGAGCAAGGCACTGCAGGGTGATGGCTCTCCTGGCACTCAGAATTAATACAGTTCCATTTGCTTGTGTGGAATGATGCCAATTTTTCTCCTGCTGAGCTCCTGGACCTGGGTCTACCTCCAAGCAGAGGAGAAAGCCTGGCTGCAGACCTAGCCGAGCTTCTCCCTGCACTGATCTGCTTATGACTGTTGCTGACAATGGGAGCAATGCCGTTAGGGATGCAGGCACCCTCACCAAGCACAAAACGTTCTGCAGCATCACCTTTTGGTTCTTGGGGTGCCTGGGAGTGGAGCACCCAACTGCTTGCAGGATAACCCCGGACCACGCAGTGTGCTGGCTGAACAGCAGGAGCTGAGCCGTGCTGCCAATAGAACACTTCTCCTGAGTCCAGGTCGGTGCTCAGCGAGCTGCTGGTGACCGCCCAGCACTTTGCTCCCCTTCTCACCCCGGGGAGAATTGCTCACATCTGCCCTCAGCTGGAGGAGATGTTTAAGGGTGTCCAAGATATTTAAGGCCCCCAGCAGGATGTGGGGCCAGGTGAGATCTGTGTACATGTTCATGATGTCAGAGGGATGGCAGCTGATGACCACAGTGCAAGGAGTTCTCCTGGGCTCGGGGCACAGGTGTGAGTGCCAGCCTTGCTGGGTGCAGTTCACAGTGCCGGGGACAAGGGTACTGTAGGGACAGGGACATCTACACCTGGTGACACTGGTATGTAACAGGCCCCAGGGCCCCTCCTGGCATTCAGAATCCTTTCATTGATGTACCAGAGAACAGAGATTGCTACAAGCAGTGAGCATCATTTTTTGATGCTTCTCCCAGCTCCAGTGCTTTCCAGTAGCAGGAGGAAGGAGAGACGAAGTGCTCCTGGGACCTGTTTCCATGGCACACATGACAGCACAAATACAGAGCTGGAGCCCACTGGAAAGTGGCTTTCTGAGTTGCTGTCACCTGTTCCATTAGCACTGAGCGGGGAGAACTATCCTGGATCAAATGAAGACAAAACACCTGCCCCACCTGCCCCCGAGTGCCAGGAGCCGCCGTGCCTCAGTGTTCCAACCACAAGACCCTGTGTGTGTAACAGCCCCAGAAGGTGTAACACCAGTGCCCCACACACAGTGCCTGTCTCCAGGCTGGTCCCAACTCCCACAGCCCCCACATCCACGAGTACCCCAAGTTTACCCCAGAACCTGTCCCATGCAGGACCAACCCAGCATCCAACTCCCACCCCGCAGCAGGGGCAGGAGCTCACCAAAGGGCTTCAGGATCCATTGGAAAGAAAGCGTGGTGACGTGCCCATGAAGACACTCAGGAAGAGCAAAACAGGAAGAGCCATCAGGCCAAAAGGAGAGAGCCATACACAGTCAGCAGCAGTCACCTTTACTATGGACCACAGGAGATCAGAAAAATAACCTTGGGAACAAGAGACCTAGGTGCTAAGTGTCATGCTGTAGGACATACAAGAGGCCACTCACAATCACCAGGACAGAACGGCAACCGAGGAGGAAGGGCAGTCCCACGGCGGCGTGGGCACAGCTGCATACACGTGCGTGGGGCTGTGGGCGCGCCTTCCTTCTGCCTCTACAACAATAAAAGGGTCCACATCTCCTACATACACAACTCCAGTGTCTCTAGCGCAGGTTTTGTTTTTCGTTTCAGAGGAAAAACAAAAAACAAAAAAGCGTTTTGGTCTGAGCGGGATGCGCAGGAGTTGTTCTCCACGTGCAGTGAGAAAAGGACGGGCAGGAGACGAACCCCCACCGTCCCTCTGCACCAACTCCACAGCCCCCGCAGCAGTGCTCTGCAGCTATTCCTTCCGCGAACCCTGGGCAAGGATTTCCAGGAAAAAGAAAAAAAAAAGAAAAAAAGAAGGGGAAAAAAAAAGAAGAGGAAAAAAAAAATAAAAAGAGTATTGCTGCTTCTTCTCGTTAGATTTTTTTTCCTCTCTCATTCTGCCCCACACACACACAAAACCTTCCCCTTAGAAATGTTTGCTTTCAAAAATTCCATCCCTGCAAAGATTCCTCCCGAGCTCTGAGGTCTTCGCGCTCCACCCTCCCCGTCTGCAGTCAGAAAAACTGAGTCTCAATGTCTCTTTGGTTAAAAAAAAATAAAAAATAAAAGAGAAAGAAAGAAAGAAAGAAAGAAACGACACAAACAAGAAACACACAGCCCAGTGTGATCCCATCCCACCCCGCGGACTCCTGATGAGAGGGGGTCTGTGGAAGAAGGAAGCATCAGAGACGTGCCGTGTGCCGCGGGCTGCGCTCATACGGTGGTGGCCGGCCCGAACTGCAGCACCAGGGGCGACGTCTCCTTGATGCGGACGTAGAAGCGTCCCTCGGGCCGGGCAGCCTGCAGAGCCAGGGGCCGAGCTTCGTCCGGCAGCCACCGCTCGCCCTCCTCGGAGGCAAACACCAGTCCAAAGTGCTCTAGCTGCTCCTCGCCGTAGCAGAAGGCGGCCGAGCCGCCCAGCGCGCCGTGGGAGATGTCGTTCATCTGCAGCACCACCAGTTTCACCACCTCGCCGGCCGACGTCTGGCTGGTGACGTGCAGCTGCAGAAAGACAGAGGTGGGAGATGGGCATTGAGGAGGGGAGTGGGGCAGACCGCCGGCTGCCTCTGGGGAGCACGGGGCTGCATCCACAGTCCTGGGATGGGCTGTCCCCGCTCGGGTGAAGCAGTGGATCCCTTGGTACCATATCCCAGGGCCGTGGAGTGCTGCTTGGCCGGGTGGTCCCAGCCCTTGGCCCATATGAACCCTGTGGCTCTGAGCGCTCATTGCGGGGCTCTGCTGATTTATGCCAGCCAGGAGCCTCTCCTTTGAACTTGGTTCTTCGAGGAGAACATCATAAAACGCTGTCAAGCAGGCGTGTCCTGAGCTCTGCGACTTCAAACGCCACGTGGGCAGCCCGCCAGGAACCCGGGGCTGTGCTTCAGTTACATAGAAATCTAGGGTATTTTCTCAAATGCAAAATAAATACTGCGAGTCAGCTTCCCCTCTGCTTCTACCATCCCCAGGGGGTGAAGAGAACCCAGCTACCAGAGCTCCTGTCCATCCCTCCATCTGCAGGGAACCGAGCAGGGCAGAGCCCTGCAGTGGGACACTGCTCTTCCTGCCCCTCTGAGGGCACGTGCACTGGGACAGAAGGAGAGAGGAGCAGAGGCTGTGGAGCCCAAGCTGCCTGCCCTGCGTGGCACCACCTCTCTGTTTTCCCCCCTTACAACCCAGCCCAAACTCTCAGCAGCATGGGCAGAGCTGCTGGGGCCATGGGGACCCCCACCCTGCAGCAGGAGTGAACAGGAGCTGGGGCAGCAGCCAGGGCATCCCTTGCAAGGCAGAGGATGCAGAGGGCAGAGCCAGGCAAGGTGCCAGCCTCCCCCATCCTGCCTGGGCACGGCACAGCAGCACCACTGCCCTCAGCGGGTGCCAGTACCTTAACACTGGTCTCTTTGGAGAGTCCGGTTTCATACTGAGGGCAGACCCGCAAGGTGACAGAGCCCGGTTTCTTCCCTCCGGGCTGCTCTGGCGGCTCCTGGAAGCTCGGAGTCCACTCGGCTGAGCGTGTGCGGCCACGCTCGGGGCTGTGTGTGGAGCCAGTCCCTGGCCTGCCCTGACCGCCGGTCCTGCTCTCTGTCGGGGAGCTGTCGACGGAGCCGGGACACGATTTTCTGGCCACCGGGCAGAGCGGCTTGGGGAAGTCCAGGCTGCTGGTCCGCACGCAATAGGCCTGCCGCTTCTCCGTGACGCGCAGCAGCTCGATCTGCCGGCTGGGCAGCACGAAGTCGCTGTCGTAGAGCTCAGGGGGCAGCCGGGGCTCCATCGGGGCCAGCGGTGCGGGCTGCAGCTCATGGCTCTGCAGGACGTCAGGGGCACTGTCCCGCAGGCTGCGCGCAGCCCGTCGCCCGCAGCACTCGGGTGCCAAGGACACCAGGTCGAGCTCCTTGGGGCTCTGCGCCCTGCTGGAGTCGTAGTCGCTGTCGGTGGCCAGGAACACCTCGGAGGAGCCCTCCTCGTCCGACAGCCCGTGTAGGTCTGCGGAGGAAGCACAGAGGGGCTGTTGGCCGCTGGGTGTCTGCAGCATGGAGGAGATGTGAGGAGCCAGGCCCTTACCGGAGCTGAGCTTACGACTGCTGTCTGGTGAGGGTGCTGGGGAGGGAAGGAAGTCGAGGTGGGATGAAGAGGAGCGGGTCTTCTCCTTCACAGCACTGCTGGAGGTGCTGAGGAAGCCGCTGAGGGGCACGCCGCAGGAGGGCTGCTTGTAGCGGGCATGCTGCAGGGCGTCCATCATCCAGCGCATCTCACGCCAGATCTCCTCCATTTGCTGCCAGAGCAGGAAAAAAGGGATCCCTTTCATGGAACAAACCACCACCGGAAAAAAAAAAAAGGAACCGAACCCATACCTATCCCCACACACTTTTCCTGAGAGGTCAAAGCTTCAGGGAGATTCCCATGAGGAATCACCATGCAGCTCACAGTGGGATGTACCCACACACCCATTCCTGTGGGATGCAGGGTGCTGGGAACAGGGGAATTGCGGGGTGCTCCTCTGCAAGCCCACCCCCGAAGGCACTCCCAGGCCCAGTGGAAGCATCCAGCTCTCTAACCAGGACATAGACATGACTATTATAGGAAGAACACAGGGATGTTGGGGCAGAGTAGCATGCAGTCCCCCAGGGATGATCCTGCAGCTCTCCCAGCACATGCCAGACCCTGACGCGTCCCACCCTCAGCCCAGCTTGCAGCTCCAGTACCTGAATGTACTCCTGAACCTGCTGGTGCCTCTGCTTGGCGGTGGAAAGCTCGCTGTCGGAGAAGGCTTCCCTGAGGCTCTGCTGTGAGAGGAGGGACTCCAGTTCCAGGAGAGCAGACACCTGGCAGTACTGCGTGATGAACTCCCGGTCGTATGCGAAAAAGTGCACTGAGGGATAAAAGAGAGGAAGGGAATGAAAAATATCGCATCCCTATGGGTTCCTCCCCTCCTGCTCAATGCACCAAGGAGGCAACGCTCTCCTCTAGCTGGTCTGGAGCAGCAGGGTCCCCCAGGATCTCTGCCTCTGTCTGGGGATGGGCTGGTGAACAAAGCCAGCCCATCCCCTGAGGAGAGCACCATGGACAGGTCTGGGCGGTGTGGGTCGCCCCTCTTCTCACCCAGCTCAAATATCTGCAGTGGCAGCGTGAGGAAGCCAGACTGTGGGGTGTAGGGGTTGTTCTGGCCTGGTGCCGTGCAGACGTCATCTGAGGGAGGCAGCAGCAGCAAGAAGGAGACCTGGCCCCCGAAGTCTAGCACCTCTTGGCTGTACAGACGGAAATCTTTTGCCTGAGAGAGTTTGTCCAAAAGACATCATGAGTAATGGCTGCAAATGTCACCTTCCGTGTCCCCGGACATCAGCTCCCACCTGTACCTCTTGCAATGGGATGTTGACCAGAGCCATCAGCTCCTTGATGGCCACTTGGAGCTCCTGAAACAAGTGGTTTGGCGACGTCTCATTCTCAGACTCCACAGGAACAGGCTCCTCCATGTTGACCATCTTCTGCAGCCATTCCCACTCCTCTCTGAAGGACAGCAGGTAGAAACATGCTGGAGGGAGCAGCTCAGGTGGCTCAAACAAGCCATCCCAATGAGAGCTGTGCTGGTTCAGCTGCTCCACCCTGCATGGCACTGCCTTCCAAGGGACACAGGAGCTGCAGCAGCAGCAGGGGACCTTGGCTTGCTCCATGCCCACATGGCAGGGATGGGGCTGAAAGGTGATGCTGCTGCTTCCTGGAGCCCATGAGCAGGAGGCAGCGGCCAAGGATGCTTTAGAGTTGGATGAGGCTGTGAGGCCTGGCTGTCCCCAGAGACTCACCTGGAGATGTTGGGGTTGGAGCGGATCTTCACATGGCACAGGATGTTAGGGAGCTGCTCTGGCACCAGTACCCGGATCTGGTCCACAGCACTGCAGAGCTTCAGGTAGCCCAGGTAGAGGCCAGGAGGGAGGGCATGGCTGCTCCGCTGGTGGTAAGCCAGTTTGTCCTGGGGAGACAGATAATGCTTGAGAGAGCCAGCCTTCACTGCAGGGTGCTCTTCTGCCCTTGCGCCCATGGGACAGGCCAGGACAGCCTTGGTGTGCTGGTCTGGACCAGTGGCCACACCCCCAGCCTGCTCTCTTGTTGTGAAGCAGCACCTGTACGGAGATGAGCAGTGTGTCCAGGGCAGTGGGCTCCTCTGGGGAGGACACGGACTTGCGGCTCGTCTGCAGCTTGCAGATGGGCACCCAGCGCACGCTCTCAAAGGTCTGGTTGGTTTTCACCTCCTTCAAGGTGACGATGAGGATGTTTCCCTGCTTGTCTTTGATGGGCTCAAAGAAGACCTGCCCCAGGTCCTGGATGCCCAGCAACCCCTGCACATGACAGTGAGGGACAGGAGAAAGCAACAGATCAGGGGACAGTGTTTTGCTGCTGGAAACCAGTCCCAGAACAGTCCTTGGTCCCTTCCCTATGCCTAGCATGTCACTGTCCCTGTGAGGGGACCCACCAATGATGACAAGGTGGTGGCATCACCTTCTCCTGCTGACCCAGCTGCAACCTGGCAGCATGGGTGATTTTCCCACATGCTGCTCCAAAGGAGCTGGCTCCCAGCACCCCTAAAAAGCACTGTGTAAGGCAGCAGGAACACTTGCACCCACTCCCCCCTCCCCACCCTCACCTGCATTTGTGAGATGGCCAGCAGCATCTTGAAGCGCGTCTGTAGGATGCAGGAGCAGGATGACTGCGAGACGGTGACGCACTGCCGCAGCCACAGGATCTCTTCCCACATGCATGACACCTGCAGCACAGGCAGAGGCCATCACTGACAGCCAACCCCACTGAGTCTCTTCCCCCAAAGGTGCTTGGGGGAAAGCCACCTCCCCGCCATTCATGGCTGGGAAGGTGCACGTGCATGGATTGCTTCCAGCAGCAGGAGTGCGCTTTCTTACACCAAAGGCACACCTCCTAAAGAGGGTTTCTGCCAAGAGGGTGCACTTCCTCTTTTCTTTCGTGGTAGATTAGGACCCACCAGCAAGAGATTCTGGGCTTGAGCTGCCCACCTTCCCTTTTAGCAAGAGCTGAGGCCAGGCAACAGCATCCTGCCCTGCATGGGAGAGGCAGAACCAGGGAAGGAGCTGCAAGGAAGGCACCTTGCAAGTCAAAACACCCCTGCAGAGCACAGCAGCATCCACCGTGGTGGCTGCCAACATCCAACCAAGGCCTGGGCTGGTGGCAGTCGAGGGAAGAGACGCAGGCTGCAAGCACCACTGCCAGGCCTGCACAGCATGGGGCCATGAGGTTGCCTACCTTGGTGAACCACAAAAAGTCCTGCATGAGCAGGCAGGAGTAGGTGTCATCAATCTCCACCACCGGTATCTGGTCTTCGTGGGTCACCAGGATGTTATCGTCCTTGTAGAAGATGGCTGTTAGGTAGAGACCCCTGCGTGGGAGGACAAACAGGTTATGGGGTCACCAATGGCCACCGGCTCTGCTACCCAAAGGGTCTCCCCAGAGGGCAGAGGAGGTGTGCCAGGGTCTGAGCTCCTCTCCAGCAGCCCATAGGCAGTGCAGCAGTGGGAGAATGGCAGCAGGACCAGGAATCCACACAGGCAGCAAGGTCAGGCTTGGAGTGGGAACGTGGGAGGGTGGCAGGGTCTGGAGGATGGTGAGGTGTTGGGCAATGCACAGAGATACTATAGGGATTTGGTTTCAGGAGCAGCTTGGACACTCCAAATGGAAATATTTGATTCCTGTGAGATAGAATTGGTCCCCATGTCATGGGGCCCACCCTGAGCTTTGGCTGGGTAGTCCAATGTCCCCGTGGGGGGAAGGGCTGTGACATCCCAACACATGAGCCTCTCACCTCTTCAGTGTCTTGAGGAACTTGCTGCCTGGGTGGAAGAGGTGCTTGAGGCTCCTGGAGACCGAGTGCTTCCTGCTCTGGGGTTGGTTCTTGCAGGGCTCTGAGTGGCAGAAAGCAGAGGAATGAGACCAAGAGCAGCTCTGGAAGCCCAGGGGAAAGAGTCATGGGATTTTCTTGTGCCTCCCCTGCCTGAGCTGCCTCCTTGTTGCACCCATCCCGTTCCTATGTGCCATCCCAACCCTTTGCGCCATGGTGGGTGACATCCTGGGGGATGTGCTGTGCGGCAGGCTCACCGTGGCAAATGCAGTGCTGGTGGACGGTCTTCACCTGGCCCAGCAGATGGTCCAAAGCTTCAGCCTGACCCCTCCGCCGCGGAGCCCGGCCATCATACTCCCGCCAATCTGCAGAGACAGGGACAGTGTCACCCTCATGCAGCCCTAGCTGTGGGGCTGCTCCCTCTCCTGGCACCCTAGCAGAGCAGGGAGAGGTGGTCCTCTCTTCTTCACTCTGAGCCCCCACCTACAGCACTGCATCCAGCTCTGGCACAGGGAAGGAGGACATGGGGCCAACCAGCTCTATGGGAGCACACAGGGTTGGAACCAGGTAGGCTGTAAGGTCCATCCCAGCCCAAACCGTGCCATAATGCTGAGAACCCACTGTCCCACTGGGGACTAAGGGGCACCCTGGGGGCAGCACTGCCACAAATGGGACAGAGAGGCCGGAACCAGTGGCACCCCAGGGCCACCAGCTGCCATGCAGCAGGGGGATGGCAGAGGTCAGGGACAAGGTCCCGTCTGTTGCTGCCACTCTTCACCAGGCTTAAAAAATCAAATTCTTTCCAGTGCCTTTCTCCAGGTCTTCCCTGGAGCTGCAGCTGAGCATGGGGCTCCCAGGTAACATGGCTGAGCTCCACAGGATCAGGACAAGGCAATGTACTCGTGTATTAATTGCTCTGAACACCCCCCTGTCCTGCTCGTTGCTGTTTTCCATGGAAAGTTCAGCTCTGTTAACTTTAGCTGAGGTTGACCACTATTTTTAGGATCTTTAAAAACACTCCAGGAGGTGGCTAACTATATTCTGCTGGGCTGGGGAGGGATCCTTGGTGAGAGGAGAAATATTAATGCAGATAAAAATAAGAAAAAACAGTTATGTTTGATCCATTTCAGCTGCATTCTGTATCTGCTCTGTGCAGATCTGACCTGTGCTGGACAGCAAAGGGACTGCAAGGGAGCAAACATCAACAGCACCCGCTGCCAGGGCAGGGCACAGAAACCTGCCACAAGAGCTGGGCAACCCGCTTAGGCATTGATGTGTGTGCAAATGTGTGAGAGATGCCACGAGCTGGAGGCAGCATTCCCCAAAAGACAGTGCTCTGTGGCTCAGCCCCACAGCCACTCTGCCTGCTCCAGGGGCCATCTGCAAACCCCAGACGTTGTATCCAGCTCTGAATCCACCCCTGCTTCACAAGTCCTAACACTGCGTCCCCGAAGCCCCCAGTCTTGCCCCATCCCACAGCTGAGTGCTGTACTTACTGGAAGGGATGGCAAATGGGGGCACCGAGGCTTGTGGGGGCCCCCAGCCCTTCATGTTGTAGGCAGACACCTGGACATAGTAAGCTGTGCCCTGCGGGGGGAAACAGCATTGTGGTACTCAGCATACGGGGCAGGAAGGTGAGGAGGAACCCCAAAACATGGCAGGGAGCACAAAACTGGACCCTACACCCAGGTCCCCAGCCTGATGGCCCCCAGCACCCTGACCAGGGCTCTGCCCCATGCTCTCCTTCAGTGGAGCTGGGCAGCCGCTCTCAGGTTGAGGCACTCCTGGCTTGTCTGCAACCCCATGCCTCATAGAAGGCTTCTTCCCACTCCTTGAACCCACCAGTGCCCCCCTACCCCAGAGCAGGGAATGCTGAACCCCCTTTCTACTCTCCCCCACATCTCCACTTCTCCCATCCCCACCCCAGGCCCCCACTCTGCCACCGTCCCCGCAGCCCAGCTCCTGGCTCACCGAGGTCAGCCCACGGATGGTGTAGTGCAGGCTCTTCAGCTTGTCCACCACAGCCTCCCCAACCAGCGGTGAGAAGGAAGGCGAGCAGCTCCACTCCACTGCAATGAGAGACCCTGAGGTGCTGTGTCCATGGAGCACCAGAGGCAAGAGGGGACAGGGAGGTGACCAGCCAAAGCCAGGGGACCCAGCCAAGATGAGTGAGGGGTGGGCCATGAGCTGATGGGGGAGGGGGGATTTTCCCAGAAGCCAAAGCATCTGTTTAAATGGGTGAGGGACAGAGGAGCAGATGCTAACCCCACCTGAATGCTGCTCTGGCACCTGTCTGATAGTGATGGGACAAGGAGGAACAGTTTTAAACTAAAAGAGAGGAGATGTAGTTTGCATGTGAGGAGGAAATTCTTTACCCAGAGGGCGATGAGATGCTGGCACTGCTGCCCAGAGCTGGGGGTGCCCCATCCCTTGTGGTGCCAATGGCCACGAATGGGCCCAGGGCAACCTGAGTTGGGTGGGGGACAGCCATCCCATGGCAGGGCTGGGGCTGGGGAGTGCTGCAAGGTTCCTTCCAACCCAACCGTGCTGTGATACTGTGGTTCTATGGCTCAGAGGCCATTGGGGAGCACAAGCATGGCAAAGCCATGTGCCTGCAGGACGAGAGGGGGGAAAACAAGCAGCACCTTGAAGTTTGCTTTGGTCCAGGTGGGTGGTATGATCTGGCTTGGGCTGTTTGGCTGGAGGACATGCCATAGTGTGTCAGGGCTGTGCCACAGATCAATGGGGCTCAGCAACCCCTAGCAAGGCAGCATGGCGTGCACAGTGAGCCCCCATCACATCCCACTCACACACCTGGGGTGCTTGCTGCCACCATGTGCTCAGCAACGGCATGGGGACAGGGTCCTTACCCTTGTACTTGGTGACAACAGCCGAGTTGACACTGAGCGGCTCACAGAAGGTCACCTGCACCGAGGAGCTGCTGGCCACTGAAAGGTGGACGTTAGCAGGAGGGTCTGGCACTCCTGGGGACAGAGAGCGCAGGGCACCGCTACAGTGAGGGTGGCCATTTCAAACCCCACAGTGCCCCGCTGGGGTCCCCCATCCACCCAGGGGCACATCCCCTTGTGCACCCGTGTAGTGAGCTAGTGCAACCGCACACCTCCTCCCCAGCCCCACACGGCCCCGCTCTCTCCCCGTTGCTCCTGCAGGACTCACGGGCGTGCTCAAACCCTGCCTTCATGCGCTTGTACAGCCGGAACCGCCACTCCCAGGCCTTCAGCTGCTTCTCCTTCTCCGAGCAGTCGGCGTTGGGCGCCTCGTTCACCACTTGTGCTGTCAGCTCGTTGACGCGCTGCTCTGCTTCCCGCACCAGTGTGGAGAGGTGCAGCGAGCGGCTCTCCAGGCTGACAACTGCACGGCCACAGAGTGGGCAGGAGGGATGGGAAGGAGGTGAGGAGAGAGCAGTGAGGAGCAGCACCTCTGTGCCGGCACCAAAGCGCAGCCCTGAGTCCCAGTCTGGGCAGCAGCATCTCATTCCTGGGCAGTGCTGCTCCCCAGGTCCCTCTGCAGCATGCATTTGGGCTCTTTGCCCCCACAGCACCATTACCACTTGGTTCTCTGCTCTGAAATGTGGGGCCAGTGTCATTCTCAGCTTCTCCATGGCACACACAGCATGTAAAATGCTGATGCCCAAGCTGGAGTGCTGGGGTGCAGCATAGGGCACTCCTGCCCACCACATACACACATACACACACCCAGGAGGGGGAGGAAGTTCCCCAGGTCGTCCAAAGCCTCACACCATCCCTGCTGCCTCTGCTTGTCCCCAGGCAACTCACAGTGTGGGCTCTCCTTCGCTCCTGCCTGCAGCAGGGCTCTGGCAATGGGCACGTTGTTGGTCATGATGGCAATGTCCAGGGGCAGCAGCCCCTCACTGTTGGGGGTGTTGAGATCCAGCTCCTCAGGGCTGTACTGCTTCAGCAGCTCCTGCACCCTGTCCAGGTCCTGCAGCTCCACAGCCTCAAAGAGAGCAGCATTGCTCTGGAACTGGGTGGAGGGAAATGAATGAGTCAGCTGAGCACCAAGCAGCCTCCTGCACCCCAACACCCCTAATCCCAACAGCAGGCTGCCCAAGGCCAGGAACTTGGGACCACAAGCCCTTAGAGACACAGCTGACAACACTGAGTGATTGTCCTACTCCTCTACGGCTCCACTTCACACACCTGTGGGATTTGTGGCTCCCATAGTGCTCCCATCCCCTTCTCCCCTCCTCTGAGCGACAGCGGCACTTACCAGGTAGGACTTGCGGAGCTTCTCCTTCTCTCCCCGTCCTGCCAGGCTGCCCTCATCGAAGGACGTGTAGTTGACACGGAACTTCCCCGAGAGGTTTCGGTACAGCCTTTTGGCTGCATTTGGGGAGGATGGTCCTGGTGGCTTCCTGGCCTGTGCCAGCTGCAGGTCCCGCATCTGCTGCGTCATTTTAGGGGACGATGACCTGGGCCCAGGGGAGAGGAGGAGGTGAGCACCTGGCCAGCAGGACATGGAAGCAGACACCGGGACCTGAACCAGGGCTGGTGCCACAAGCCGAGCCGTCTCCAGCGCTCAACAGCCATTCCTCAGCTTCTGAACCTAACAGAACTAAGTGACCTTCCCTCCTCTCTGATTTTGCCATTCTTATTTAAAGAGTCACGATAAACACGCACAGGTCCTGAGGAAGGCTGCCACCTGGTCCCTCCCCCACCGAGGTGCAGCCATGGGGACCCTACATAAAAATAGTGCCTGGCACTACATGGGGCCGTGCCCATCTGTGGCAGCACTAGGGGCTTGCACTGGTGTCACACAACTGTGTTTCACACCACTCTCTCAGCTGTGACCTCATGGCCTGATGCACAAGGCATCTGTGGGCCATCCCTGCACCCCTTCACTGGTTAAACACCAAGCAAGGAACAAGCACGACAGAAGCCTGGCAGCTGTCTGGCAGGTCATGGCACAGTGGTATTGGTGTTTACAAAGCCATCATCAAGAAGGCAGGATATTAATACTGACACTGCTCTGTGCCCTCCGCCATCCTGCTTCCTCCGGAGGTGCAGTGGGCTGCCAAAGTGCTCTCATTTCACCTTTTATGATCACGGTGTCTAAAAGCGGCGTGATGGGGGAAGCTGGCTCCTGCCCACTTCTCATCTCATCAGCCTCAGCCCACGGATTGAAATGCCCTCATGGGCTGAGCAGGCATCCACACCGGCAGAACCACGGCAGAAAACAAACGGCACTTGGGAGCAAAAGCACATTTTTCTGCCAATTAAAACAGAAGGCAAACGACCCAGTGCAGGCAGAATGCACAGATCGGAGGCAGTTACCTCAGAGATGCTAGAAACAGAGGTGATACGGGGAAATGTCTCACTGTTTTCCCTCATCCGATTTGCTTCTAATGAGAAGTTAAGAGACGGAAATGATTCCGAGCTCTGGAGTGAACTTCTGTCTATCTGAAACCGGCTGCCACGCAGATAAAAGGGTTCCGTGCCCTGTGGCTGTGAGTCATCGGGACTCAGTGAAAGGGCCTTGATTTATATAGAGCTAAACTCTGTGGTGGAGCAACTGATAGCTGCAAACAACGCCCACGAGCTACAAGCGGCCGCAGCAGTGTGCCCAGCGGCCAGGCTGCGTGCTGTGGGCATGCAGCACCAGGTCAGGGTCACAGCAACGAGCTCCTTGCTGCAGCTCAGCTGCATTTATCCCGGCTGCAATCAGCTCTTGCTGCTCAGCTGAGGGCTTCCCCAGGGTCGGCAGGTTGTGGGTGCAGTGACAATGGTTTTCCAAGAGCGTGAGGATGGATATGCTCGATACAACTCCATTTTATCTCTCTCTTCTTTGATAATGAACGCAAGTGAATCTGCTGGGTGCTTCATAGCACTGCAGTTTCTGCAGATTCTGGGTTTTCCTGTTTGCAGTGCTGCAGATCTCAGCTCAGCAAGCAGTGTTAATAATTATTGCAATTATACAATTTTAAATACGCTTTGTTGAAAGGTGTGGGCTCCAGCAGATAACCAGTCTGCGTTGGATGGGGCTGCTCCATCCTGAGGAGCACAGAAGACAGGTGGGGAGGTGCTAACTCTTTGAAAGGATGCTGTGACTTGGGGTGGCAAAGAGACAGGGGCTGGGTTCCTGCAGGGTTTCTTGTGGCTGCATGACATGGGGAAGGCTCCAGTGCAGAGGGCACGGTGGAATGTCTGCACCGGGTGCCAGGGCTGCTCTCCTGAACCGCAGCCCAACCCGGCTCGAGGTTACCCAGAGAAAGTGCAAGCAAAGAGGGGGAAAACACTGATGAGCAGCTGTCAGGGAAAAGCCAACCCCATTTGGCCAACCTCACCCCAAACTGGGAGAGTGGAACCAAAGGATCAGCCAGAACACTGCCCAGGGGCAATGAGTGCAGACCACTGCCAAAGGACTCAGGGAGCACTTGCATTTTCCCCTCTCACTGCCTGATCACAAGCAATTTTTCAGGGCTGGAGAAACAGAGGATGGATCTAAACTGGAGCGTGAGTGCCTGTCCAAAACAGTGGGATTTCATAACCCACCCACAGGCAGCCTCAAACCTAGGACACAGCCCTGTGCTTGGCATCCCTGCACAGCAGCACCGCTGCTGGGAACGGCGTGCCCCAGCCACCTGCACACGGAGCATTTCACAACCAGGCACCTGGAGCGCCTCTGGGCTCCAGCCTGGAGCCAAGGTGCTGCTCCAGCATCGACCAGACGATTTGCAAGTGCTGCCATTGCTGCTCTACCTCATGGAAGGGTGCTCGCTGCTCCGGAGCCCTTTTTCCCAGGTGCACGCACCCCAAAGGTATTTAAATATTGCACAGATGTGGGGCGGTGACCAGGCCGTGGAAGGAGGGAGCACCCCCAGCGGCCAGGCTGCCTCCACCTTCACTGCTGGACCATGCTGCCATGTACCATGGAAACATCTGCGTGCCTGGAAAATGCACTTGCTTATTGCAACCTGGGTCCAGGGAAAGGCAGCAAACAAGTAACAGGGCTTTGTTAGTTTGTTTCCTACAGCTTTTCTCTTTTTCCCACTTGGCAAACCCACCGCGTTTTGTTTTGGATGGAGCCGAAACAAGCATGCCTCTTTTGTTCAGCAGTAACAACCAACTTATACAGACCCCACTCTCGCCAGGACATTTTTGCTCGGGCTCCAGAAGCCCAACACTGTCAGAGCAGCGCTGGGAGGAGCACGGTGTCCCCGTGCAGCCACAGGGCTGGGCATGAGGACGTGCCCCTGGAGCTCCTGTGTTCCTTAGGACGGAGCACAGCATGCAGTGAGGATGCCTGGGACCTCCCAGGGCCCGCGCTCCGAGGCTGGGAGAGATGGAGACCGTAGGTCAGCAAAAACGCTGGGACTCTGGGAAGGGTTTGGAGCCAACCAAGTAGATCACTTGCTGGCAGCCACAGGAGGCCTCCCATAAAACACACCGCTCCTGCCAGCCGAGCAGTAAATTTGGGGCAGGAAGGGAGCCGAGACACTCAAGTAAATTCTGTTGCAACACAATCGCTCCGCTGACGAGGATGGGGGGGGGGGTTTCTTTTTTGTTGCTTTTTTTGTTTGTTCATTCCGTTGTTTTTTTCCCCCACATTGTTTATTTATTTATTTGCTTTAATTAAGCATTCTGATCGGGGCTTTTAAACGAGCCCAGGAGGAGCCTGTGGCTCAACTCCTGGTAATGTATGATTGCAATTAGGCTTCCAGCTGCTTGGTCACCCACGAGAGCCTCTCATTGCAGCCGTGCAGGCAGCGGGCGCTGCTGCTCTGTGTGCCTACACAAGGCCCCTCCGCACCAGGCACCGCGGGGCAGGGTCTCCTCTGCGGAACACAAGTGGCACAGGGAGCTCCTGTGCCTGGAAAAGCTGCATTTTTGCTTTGGCACAACTGAGTTCCCATAATGTGGGTGCTGCAGAGTGCGGTGTCCCTGCCCCGAGGGGCTGCGTGGGGCAGCTCGGCCCCGTCCTGCCTCCATTGAGGGCAAACGCTTTGCGCTCCTGCAGCGTGGCCCTTCATTGCTGCTTGACATTAAGTATCCGAGCGAGGAAGTCTTGGGTAAATGTTCTTGCTATGGGAACACACAGTGCTGAGTCTCTTTAATTACATTGTTTTTGTTTGGCTTTTTTTATTAGTTGCGCTGCGGCTTCCCCTCCCCGACGGGCCGAGCAGCACACGCTAAATATGGCCGGGCTTAGCGGCCGCGCTGAAACCCGAAGCGCGGCACCAGCCTGGCTGGACGCGGCCGGACAGGGGGACGGGAGGGATGCATTCCAGCGGCCACGGCCGGCTCCGACCCACGCTGCTCCGGGCACCTCCACTGCCCTGAAATGCATCCTGTGCTCTCCCACCCCTCACCCCATGTCCTGCACCCATAGCCCTCCTGCCCTTCTGCAGCATCCCCCCACTTCATGCCCATCGCTGCCCGTATTGCTGTTACACACCTGCTGCCCTCGCGCTGCCCACCGGGCATGGTGCTTTCATCTCCCTCTGCCTCTCCCCCCACACCCCTCCTTGTTATTTTAAAGGCATTCCGGAGGATGCTGTGGGGCTTCGATGTGGTTTGGTTGGGTTGTTTGTTTTCGTACTGGAGGTTTTATGATCGCATTGGGAACGAGCCCTAATTGAGCTGCAATTCGAATTGCAGTCCATGGGTATTTGTTTCATTTTTGGAAGGGCTTAAGCTGCAGCGCAGCTTAGGCTGGAGAACGCATTTGGTTTTAACTGGAACCTGATGGGGATGGGGCTGAGCAGGACAGGCATCCACGGGCTGTGGCCGACGCACGTTGGGAACCCCAAATGGGGACAGCAGCCCCGTGGCCACCTGAACCCACAGCACCGCCCAGATGTGCACAGGGCAGCTCACAGCCACCCCACGCACCCCACAGCCCTCCGAGCCCCTCCAGGAGCTGCAGCAGAGCCGAGCAGCTCACAGGCAGCAGGCGGGACCTAAAGGTCAGCACCCAAACTGCCCTTCATGGGATCGGCGTCGGTATCAACTTCTGCTGACTGCCCAGCACCGACTGCCAGGCTCCAGCGCTCTGCGTACGCAGCACTTCTGGCACAGGTAGGGATGGGGCACGGAGGGATTCCCACAGAGCAGGATCCAGCCAAGCACCGGCCCTGCACGGCACAGTGCTCCCTGTGCTCCCATGGGTGCCGGGATGCTGGGGCAAGCGGAGGTGCTGGGGGGACGCCCCGACCCGCTGGCACCATCCCGGCTCAGTCCGACTTCCGCATATCAAAAGCGGATGAGGAGCGGGGACTTAGTGCCTGTTTCAGGAAGAAACCCAATCCCCGAGCGGCCTGCCAGGAACAGGCAGCGCTCTGTGCCACAGATGCATGTGTGCAAACTCTTCTCGGGGGTATCAAATGCAGGAGCTGAGTCATACGACGCCTGGGCTCAAAGATCACTGAAGGCAAAAGGAGGGGAAATATTCTCTCTGTGGGGTCACCGGGCCCCTGCTGGCCCCCCCCAGGGGAAGCACCGGGATGCTGAGCTGAGGACACATGGCCGCTGTGCTGGGAGGGGTGAGAAGGGCACGAAGCCATGTGCACCCACAGCTGGTGCCATCCCATGCTCAGCACCCAACGAGGCTGGAGGAGCTGTGGGGCCAGTGGCTCTCTCATGCCACTGCATCGCTGGAATATGGGGCCGTGGGGCCAGACGGCAGGCAGCCCAGCCCTCAGCCCCTCGCAGGCCGACCTGCAGGCTGGGCTGAGACCTGCAGACTTGTCACAGGAGTGCCAGGCACCCATTTGAACCCAGGCCTGCGGGATGCGCAGCAAATCCTTTAACCTCCTGCGCCACCTGGTGCCACCAGGATGAATGCGCGGGTGAGGGCTGGCTCCCATTGGAAAGCACCTCTTCTCCCAAACCATGAAACTGCGGAAAATTGGTCGCAGGAGGACGTGGGGAGGCCCTCTGCTCCACACCTGGGACTGGCCCTCAGTCCCAGCCCAGCCCATCCAACCTGCATCCCACCGCCGTTCTCTGCACGACCTCCCCGGCCCTCGCTGTGGTTTCCCTGACAGTGGAAGGCCACCTCCAGTCCCTTGCCCTACCCAAGTTGCGCAGCAAAATGGGGACCGAGCTGCTTGTGCATGCCAAGGCTGCACGATGAAAACCAGCACTGGCTGAAGACTTCCAGAGCTGCACCCAAAGGGGTTATAAAAGGCAGGCCACAGACATTGATCTCGGCAGGGAGGAGGAGACGACGGCCAAGGCACAATGGAAGAACAGACAAGCGCACACACCCGGCTCCAGAGCTGCTGCCCAGCTGGTAAATGTTACTGGAGTCAGAAAACCCCTTTCTTGCTGGAAGACAACCAGCAAGATGCAGCCGGCACCACTGGGCACACTGGCCATGACCCACACCACAGTCCTGGCACTCCGAAAAGAGTGGCCACCATCCATCCCTTGGGGACATCTCTGGCCTGCAGGACACCTCCCAGCACTGTGTGCATGAGGCTCTGCAGCTGGGCTGGCCTGTTCAGGAGTCGCTTCATTACAGCATGAGAGCTCCCAGTGCTCCCATGTGTCCTGCAGTGAGCCTCGAGGCTCTCCCATAGCCTCCATCCTTCCCACCATTGGGTGAGGAGCACAAGGACAGTAGAGCGTACGGAGGGATTTTTGAAGCACGGTAAGTAGAAAAGGTCCACCTTCCACTCTAATATGAAAGAAGAATGCCAAAAGCCACAGCAACCACCAGGTCACACCTCCACAAGATGGGACACACTCATCTGCCCACGCACACGCATTACGATACGTGTAGCCAAAGCACACCCACTGGAGACATGGGGGCAAATGCCCTTCTCCAAGGATTCCCAGGGTGCAGGAGCACATGGGGATGTTCTCCTCCCATCATACATCACTAGAGCTTCTCCCAGCTGCTGGAGCCTGGGGAACAGCACCCCAGGGGACTCACTGTGCCCCTCCAGGCTTCACAAGGAGACCCAGAGGGCAGCTCCTGCCTGCAGCCAGGGCCTCAATTCACGGCCACAAGGATCAAAACAACGCCATCATTTGTGGAGTGCTTTGCAGCTTCTCAGCGACCCTACTGGGGTCCTCGCAGTCACCACTCCTGACTTGGACCAACATGGGCTGGAGAGGGCTCTCTGTGCTCAGTGCCGTGGCCAGGAGCCTCCCTGCCTCCACTGGGAACTCTGAGGAGCTCTCCTGGCATACACAGCCATGCTTCCCAGAGGCTAACAATTTGACCAAATCTGGGTTGATTTCCATCAGGAATGTCCCAGCCCTGCCAAATTTCAAGTCTCTTTTCCAAAGCATGGAGGCACCAGAAGTCCTTAAACAAAGAGACGGGGGGAAAAAAAAATAACATTGGCAAAGCTACCGTTTTTCCCCAACCTTCTGCTGAAACTTGAAAGAAAAAAAAAATGGGAGAGAGAAAGTTCAGCCCGAGGCAGAGTGAGCATGGAAAAACTCAGCCCCAACAGTTAAGGTCTGGCAAAGGTATAAGCAAACAAACTTCCACTGGAAAGCGTTGTACAGCCTCAACAACAGCGTCTGCTGGCTCCGGCCGCAATCAGCTCAGCGTGCCCTCCACGCCCCTTCCCCTGCACTGTGGGGCACACGAGGACGGTGCTGCTGCAGCACGGACACCGCAGGCACAGAGCCGGTCCCGAGGCTGGGATGTGCTGGTTGTGGCTGAACCGGCCCCCAGGCTGTCTGGGGATGGCTCTGCTGGGCTGCGGGTGTTCCTCTTCCCGATGAGGAGCTGCTGCTTGGGCAGTGCCTCCCCCCTCCCCAGGACAGTGGGAGCATGAGGTGAGGACAAGCAGCCTTGGGAGCATCCTCCTGCAGACCTGCCAGCACTGTCAGCAAGGGAAATGGGCAAAAAAGGACCATCACATGAGGTTCACACCAGTGGAGCTCCGCTGCACAAGCAGAGTTGCTTTTCAGCTTGCCATGAGACTTTGGGACCTTGTGACCGGAGCAGAGCAGGGCCAGGACAGGAGGACAGGAGCTCCCGGCAGCAGCTGCCTCCACCTGCTCAGAACTTGGGGCTCCAAGCATATACACATGGCTGAGGCTCTCTCAGACAGCCTGGACACAGCTGCAAGACCCTGGGGAGAGTAGAAGCATCAGCTGAGTGCCACAGCAGCTCAGCTGCACCCAGAGGCATCCTCATTGCATCCCAGGATCCAGCATGCGGCAGGAGCCAGCACCCAGCAAAGGGACATCCAAAACAGAGCCAGGAAATAACTGAAGGCTATACCTGCCCGGATCTCCTCTGACCTGGCAAGAACCATCCACCCACCTCCGCTCTGCCACTGCCTCTGATCAGAATAACTGCCTCCTCCTCCACACAAAGACACCGATGAGTGAGAACACCACTCAGGAGAAAAATAAGCCTTGCTTTTTATAGCACCTGCTGCCTGGCCACCGCCACTAATGGCAGAGCCAAGGCACGAGGAGGGGCTGCCCAGGAGAAGCCACGTTCCTACACCCTAGTCCAGCAATACAGCCCCAAGCCCTCAGCCTGGGCCTCACTCCTTGGTGATAGGTGAAGCTCAGAAACCCCCACCAGTCAGTTAGGGCTGGGATCTTCTCTCCTCATCTGGGTCATTTCTGCATGAACGTGCAGCTTCTATCAGATCTGCATTACTCTGCACTGCCCACACAGAACAACATCCTCCACACTGCCAAGCAGCTCTCTGTGACCAAAGACCTTCATCCCTGCCTGACCTTCCCCACTGACACTGGGAATAAAGGAGCAGAGGGAAGTGGGGTCGTAGGGTCATAGAACTGCTCAGGTTGGAAGGGACTTAAAAATCATCCAGTTCCAACCCCTGCCAGCCACTAGGTCAGGGAGGAGGAGGGAAAGGCCCCAGTGAGCTACAGCAGGGCACACCAGGGGAAAAGGACACATACTTCTGTGGTGGGGAGAATGGAGATGCTGAAAAGGGAAGAAAAGGAACTTGGAAGTGAGCAGCAGATGGGAATAGAACTTCTTCCTCCTGATATTCCCCAGGCACGAGGCTCAGTGGGATGGTGGGGTTCCCTTAGTCCCTCCAAAGTGGCAGAGAGTGGATGTGAAGGAAAGCAGTGCAGGAGTGAGCACACAGACAGGGGAGGGCAAGGAGCAGAGGTGAGGGGGACACCAACACACCCAGGGCACTGCTTGACCATCTCACAGCAGCCAAGCAAGGAGGTCCAGCACCGAGCTGGCACTCGGACATGCTCTCCAGGAAGACAAACAGGAGGTTCCTGGAGCTCTGGCGGGCAGTAATGTCTCAGCCAGGAGGAAACTGTTGAAGAGCAGAGAAAATCACGCAACACAGACTGCTGCTGCTTGTGGGATGAGGGAAGGACTACAAGCACTCACTACCCTGAAGGGAGATGGGGCTGGGGACGTGGTGGTGAGGTGAGGAGTGCTGCTCCCACACCTCAGTGTTCCCAGCAGATCAGCAGTGATGCAGGACCCTGTCTGCCCCGGGCACCACCCGATCCCCTCCTCCTGCCCCACTGAGTGCTGGGGAAGGCACGCTCAGAGCCCATGGCTCCGCAGCCCTGCCATCAGGAAGCCAGGACTTCTAGTGATATTCCCACTACAGAAGAGCACTGAGGTCTATTTTGTGTGCAGGCTGAGGGCTGGGAGAGCTGAGACCCTCCCACAAATGCAGTACACAGGCACTAGGCAGCAGCTAGTGCAGGGGATCCCACAGAGCACACAGGAAAGACTAGTCTGGCTGTGAGATCCAGATATCCACGAGGTTTCCCTTCACACCAAAGACTGCGGTATCTCTGCACCTACTTCCAGCACAGCCATGGGGTCTGGGTGCTGCTCTGCAAACCCAGCAGTGGGCACCTTCCAGACATGGCTGCATCCATGGAGAAGGAACACTGGAGATCCCCAGGAGGGGACCCAAGGCATCCAACCTGCTATGCAGAGCCAGGCTGTGAGAGATGGCAAAGAAATGAGATGGCAAATGGCCTGGAGTCAACTTGCACTGATGATAATGGTTATGCTGTACTGAGAAATAAACTGATCAGGCTTGGATGTGCCAACCCGCAGCAGAAGGAAGTGCTCAGAATCACACACCGGTGTAAATAGTTCAAATTTGTCTTTTCAATAAATGCCATCTGCTTCCTGCACCCTCAGCGAGGCAGGGACCGGCCTGACGTCTCCAAACATGCACATCGGTCTCCCCTGACCATTTTCTTTCCATCCCTTACCCAGAGGGCTGCCTTTTTCCCACCAAAGCCACATGAGAAACAAGTGCCAGCTGCCTTCTCCTGTCCTCACAGACCCTGTGACGTGCTGCTTCCTCTGTGGCTCTCTGCTGGCAATGTTTCCTTTCAAATGCTTTCCTAAGGGCAACCCCAGCATTCAGGGAGATACAGATCAGAATCAGAACCAGAATCAAGGGTCAGAACCACGTTGACTTTAAGGTCCCTCCCAACCCAAGCCATTCTGTGATTCACCCCCAGCCATTGGTGAGCTCCAGTCTCAGGGGCAGCCCCTGCTCTCCCATATCCTTGGGGCACCCCTCTGCCACCCCCAACTGTGGGGACGGGGCCGTGGGGACGTGTGGGTGACCGCAGCCCTGGGGCAGGGCCGTGCCGTCATGAACAGAGCGCAGTGCTGTAGTCCGGTTCCACACGGCTAATTCAATAAGTCCCAGATACCATTACTTCATACGGCAGAGAGGCTCCACAGCTATTAGGGGAATTGGGAACGGGGGGAGGAGGAGCTGAAATGGAGAAGGGAGAGAGACAGGGAGGGTGGAGAGGGGGAAGCTAAGACAAGCAGCAGAACAAAACATCCCATAAATCATGAGGAGCCGCTGAAATACCAGAACAAATGACCCCATAGCTTGGCCATTGTTCCTGAGCGATGGCTCAAAGCTCTCCCAGCAGAGACAAAGCACAGATCCTTCGTCCCAACACCGTGCTGCCCGGCCAGAAGCAGCACCGAGCTGGGAGTCAGGATGGGTGCAAGTAACCCCGGCACGGCCACATGCCCCATGGCACCAGTGGGACCCATGCCTCCCTGTCTGCTGTGAGCATCCCTGAGCTATGAGTGCTCCCACGGTCCTACAGACTGCAGCAATGCTTTCACTGGGTGCATCGTGGCCTGATTCTCCCTCTTGTTGCTCCTTGACCAGACAGAGCCACCAGGGCTGGGAGAAGTGGATCTCCTCTTGGACATGCAATGTAAGGGGAAGGACTGCTCGGGTATGGCCACGCAACACAGAGGAGCATGGAGCCCTCCATGCTGCTGCTCCTCCCTGGCTCCCCAAAAGTCGCTGCTAATTCCCTCAGCATAAGCACAACCACTGAGCAAAGAGCCTTGCAAACCATCTGCAGAGAACAAACGCTGCATGCCCTTGGGCTGCAGGATGGAAGCATAGACAGCAGCAGCTCTCTGTGCATGGGAGCAGCCAGACCCAAAGCATCTTGGCACCTGCAGGGCTCTACACTGAGAGCTGGAAGCAAGGCACCTCCCAAGCATGGCCACTGTGCCCCCATACCAACAGCAGCATGGGGAGAGTCTCCATGCCACTAAAACCTAAAGGGGAAACATTATCCTGGCCAGCAGGGCACCTGCCAGCACTGCTCGTGGTGGGTAAGCAGGGAGTAGGGATAGAGTACAGGGACAGGATGAATAGTTTTCCTGAACTGGGAACGCACTGCTCTGACCACAGACTCAGAGGGGCTGAAAACATGGGGAGTCCAAATGGAACCAGGGGATGAAGAGAAGCCCCGAGCTGGAAAGAGAGGAAAACCTGGTGAAGTAGGAGGGAAGAATGGAAAACAAACGGGCAGAGAGCAAATGGAAGAAAGAAAACTGGAACGAGAGGTGGGTAGGAAAAGGAGGGCACAGACTGATGCCAGGAGGGCACACTGCTGCTGGGCACAGGAGCTACATAGGGGACAGAGGATGCCAGGGTCTGCACAGAGCCAACAGGAGCAGTGGGGCACAGCCTTCCTCTCTGCTCCAGGCTCACATAAGGGGAGAGAGGATCACTCCTGAGGTGACCCACGGGGAGAGGAGGCTCCCACTCACCTCAGCTCAGCCCAAGGGGAAAGAGGGATGCTCGCATTTCCCAGAGGGGCTCTGCAGACCCTGGGATGTCCCCACGGGGGCTGTTGGGGTTCTGATTCTGAACTCAGACAGCAGAAGGTGTTGAGCTGCAAATGGAGCACTTCTGTCTCTCAGCCTTCACCTCATTGAGAGTTTGGAGTTAAACTGGTAGCAGGGAGCATCAGAAAGCAGAGCTGGAGTCCTGCCCTTGCCCACCTGCATCTCACCCCACTGCCCAGCACAGGGGCTGCAAACTGAGCAGCAGAATCCCCCAAGGCCATGACCATGAGCACACCGGGCTCCCCCCAGCTCATGCTGCACTGCTCCATGCTCAGTGAGCTCCCAGGGCCCTGACAGTGGGGACTTTGTGGTGCTGCCTTTAAAAAAATACCCTAAAAAAAAAAAACCAAACCTCCTAATAATGAAGTATTTATTTCAGTAAACAACGTATGAATGAAATAAGTGTTTTCTCAAGACTTCACTTTTTTTCCCTGCCATCTCTCAGTAATTCTGTAATAGGCAGAACTAACGGGGCCCTGCTCGGTCGCTGCTGAGCTCAAGATCAGACCACGCTCACTCAGTGCAGCAGAACAGCACGTGCCCCCAAAGCTTGTGCAAGCCAAGCTGAAAGCTGACCCATCCTCCCCAGAGCTGTGTGCAGGTCGCCCTACAGCTCCACAGAGCAGCACCAAGCTCCCGTCTTGCAGCTGTGGGGGGCTGACAGTGGTATCAGAGGGAGAAGGGACCCGCTGACTTCCCTCATGTGTGCATGATGAGTGAAGAACTAAAAGCTGATGGGCTTTAATGAGCACTTTGCTTGCTTTCCTGTTTGGTATGTTCTGAAGTCTCGTGTTTGGAAGATTAAGAGAGACCGAGGAGCAGCTTTCTGATGACATCGGTTCAGCAGAAAGGAAAGTTGTGTGACTGGTGAGGAAAGCAGTCTGTCAGCACACAGCTGACATTCCTTGCCTGCCTCGGTACCTGCACAGCTTCGGTGCCCAATAACCTCACAGATGGAGGAATGGGGAGAAGGCCTCCACCTCCTCATGCAGAAGTGTGAGAACACATAACAAATGCCAGAAAGTTCTCCAAAGAAAGCAGGGAAAGCGAACACCAAACTTGACATTCTTAAAATTTCTGAGCATTTCTTTTTCTTTTTCTCTTTCTTCTTTTCACTTTTTTTTTTTCCTTTACCCTCCTTTCTCCATCTAAGGAAGCAGAGAGCAATGCAATTTCCAGTTCTCTGAAATATCCTTAGCAGGTTGCCTCCAGCGCGGGGAGGGCCAGCTGTGATCTGCTTCCAGGGATGTTGAATGAGAGCTCACTGAGCCGGCGCGGATCCCTCCTTGCAGCCGGGCTGAGCATGGGGAAGGGGCAGCTCCAAACCCCCGGGGCTGGGACCTGCTGCAATGGGGTCATGGCTTCCTGGCCCTGATGGATGCCCATCTCACTGCTCTCCTTTCACCCCATGCAGAAGGAGCCCATCCAGGGCTGCCTGCCGTTCCTGCACGGGGGGTTTGAAGGGTGTTATCCCATGGGACAGTGCACGGACAGAGTGGGGACAGGGGGGCAGGAGGGGGCTGGGAGGCTGCTTGCCCCCAGCCCCGTCCTGCAGCTCTTACCATTCAATGCTCAGAGACCTGGGCCGGAAGGCAGACAGCTCGGCCGAGCCATACTCAGCTTTCCTTCTCTTCTCCTGCTTCTGCTTCACCGACAAGCGGTGGGCAAACCTAGAGAGGCTGCTTTCCGACCTGGGGAAGGGGAGAGGAAAGGCATTAATATCACTGAAGCTACCTGTGCTGGAGGCTGCAGGGGGCTGCAAGGGGCACCAGACCGGGGCAGCACAGCAGCACTGCAGCAGAGCTTTGGCTCCAGTGCCAGCCCTATGGGGATGCAGCAGTGGCACAAAGCTGAGCCCCTGCCCAGCACCAGCACCACCGTGGGCTGCTAGAGCCAGTGCTGCTGTTCTCCAGGGTCCAGAGCAGTCCTGCTGCTCGAACACCTCTTAAAACACAATAACATATAGAAAAGGTACTTCTCAGAAATGAGAGCTCTCCCTTTTCCTTACGATAATTAAATAAACCGCGAGCAGCTAACAGTTTTTTTCCTGATACATTTTAAACGCAGACATCTTCAATTCATTAACTCTGGTTATTGATTTATTTTTCAGCTTATGAATTGCTGTTGCTTGGGACGGGGTGGAGACAGCTTTCTGGAGCAGGCGCTCGTCTCCTCCATCACCGCCGGGAAAGAGCTGGTCAGCCCTTCCAGGGTCATTCCTCACATTCTTGGGAAGAAATGCTACTTTGATGTAAAGGACGAGGTTTGCCTTTAAAGAAACCCCACCAGAAAAGCAAACCCCAGTGTTCCCCCTCAGAGCACTGCACGGGGTGAGGAGCACCCATGGGAGCACTGGGAGCAGAGCTGCTGCAAATGCAGCCTCTCTGGGGCCGTGCCACGGCCAGGAGGAGCAATGGCCTATGCCCATTGCTGATCTTCAGGGGTCTGTGAGCTGTGGGACCTGCCCAGAATAAGCTCCCATTGGCTCTGCACAGCCAGTACTTCAGCCTGCATCCTCTCCCAGACTGAGAGGTGTGTGTGTGGCCATGGGGAGAACAGGGAGAGGTGTCCTGAGGGTTCTGAGCAGGGACATGGGGGCAGCCTGGGAGCAGGAAACAGGGGGCACGGTGGGAAGCAGGATGCAGGCACGCAGGGATGCTGCTGGCACTGGGGGCACCATGCCCATGGGGTGTGAGGAGCCATGCTGGAGCCAGGTGACCACACGTGCTGAGGCCATCAGACCCAACAGCAGAGACTTCATTTCCTTTTCTATTTAGAAATCCAGGAGCACATTACGGTATCATCTGGCTATTTATACAGCACTGCTTTACATAAACGGTGCTGCAGAAGAGAGAATGAATCATACCTGCTCTGCCCCGGCTGCATGCACACCATGCCCAAGCTTTTCTGCCCCCTCCCCTCTCCCCTGTGCTCCATGATGGGTGCACCCTCAGCCCCCAAGCTCCAGTACTTGGGCACTGCTGGGTCTGTGCCCGGCTCTGGGTTAACACCAGCTGCTGTCACACACATCCATTCCCCAAGTGCTCTCCAAACACAGATGCCCCTGTCCCTTGATCCGCATTAGGGTAACCGAGGCACCAAGGCCATGCAGTGAGGCCAGCTCAGCCCCATTCCCTTGCAGGCTGCACTGGCCAGCAAGGTGTGTGCTTCTCCTCCCAGCAGCACCAGTACCAGCCCAGTCCCAGCTCCTGCCCAGCACCAGCTCCTGGAAAACCTGCCACCAGCGAGGGACGTGCAGGGAGAGCCATCAATTGAAACATCAACCGCAGCGATGGGGAGAGCCGTCTCCTGACAACCAGAGGAGGTTGTTCAGCTACTGTGCTGTATCATAAATCACACCTCTCTGACTTGCCATCTGTCAGCCAGATTACACATGTTCAGAGTCCCATGTCAGCATTTAAGTCCGAACACAGCATCTTTTTCCCAGAAATAATTATCAGCCCTGGAGAATCCTGCAGCAACACCACTGAGCTGCGGCTTGCCCCTTCCCTCAAAGCATTGCAGTGGAGCAGGCTGGCAGTGAAGGCACTGGGGATGCATGGGGGGGAACGGGGAGGTAGAAGCAGCTTCCCCCCTCCCTGTGGGATCTCAGCTTGATGCACATGAGAGCCGTGCATGGTCTGCACCTCTCAGCAGCAGCTCCTGTGCCCGCTCTGTCCCCTGCCTGCACAGCCATCACAGGAAGGCTACTAGGCACCCAGGTCACCTACACCTAGTGGGAGCAGACACCACGGGTGGCCCCAGCAGCACCCCCTGCTCACCAGCACCCTGCACAAGGGCTCGAGGCAGCCATGCAGCAGGGAGGGAGACATTTTAGCCAGGACAGGAGCAGCTCCCACCTGTTGCACTCGCTGGCCCAAGACACAGCACGTGCTTGGACGTGGAGGCAAACCGACCCTGCTCCTGCGAGGCAGCCAGCATCCCCCTGAGCATGCATGGGCGAGCCAAGTCCCAGGACGGGGTGTGCAGCAGCCGCGGGCACTCTGCAGCACCCGGCAAGCAGTGCTTTATGCTGTGCCTCCGCCTGCAACGGTCCCTGCACAACCAGCTTTGGAGCTGAGCTCATGCTGGGGAACAGAGGACAGGAGCCGGCACAGCTCCTGCTCCCTCACCCCTCTCAGCCCTCAGAAGCGCTTTATCTGCACAGGTGTAGTCAGAATAAAAAAAGGGAAGAAAAGAAAAAAAGCAGGAGGGGGGGAGGGGGGGGGGGGGGGGGAAGAAGTACCTCCCGAGCAAGCAGAAGTTTTCAGAGAGGCAGCCCGCACAGACCCACGGCTGCACGCACGCAGCCCCCAGCGAGCGTCAAACACGAGCGCAGCACGGCTCCCACCTGCAGCCCCGCAATCCCTGGGCACCACCGAGCGCGTTCCCGCAGCGGCAGGAGCGGATCGGAGCCGGCGGTACCGAGCGGGGAGGGACGCGATGCCCCCGGGATGCGCACTCACCTGCACCGCTCCGCCGCCGTCCCCGCGCGCTCTGCCAGCAGCCAGCAGCGCTCACCCGCGCACAGCTCCCCGGCAGCATCCCCATCCCCATCCCCATCCCCATCCCCATCCCCATCCCCATCCCCATCCCCATCCCCGTCCCCATCCCCATCCCCTCTCCGCCCGCTGCCGCACGCACGCTCCCACCCCGGCCCCGCTGCCCCGCGCCCATCTGCCACCTCCGCCTCCCTCACCCATCACCTCAGGTTCCTGCTGGTTCTGCGCTCGGCTCTTTTATTTCTTTTCTTTTTTCTTTCTTTCTTTTTTTTTTTTTTCCCTTTTCCTTTTTTTTTTCTTTCTTTTCTTTCTTTTCTTTTCTTTCTTTTTTTTTTTTTTTTCCTCCCAATCTTGTTTCTATAGAAACGAGATTAGCGGAGGGGGAAATAAAACAGCCCCATGTGACTCAGATTCCGACACTGAAGAATCTCCTGGTCGCGCCTGTCGGTGCTTTACATAACAGGGAGCCTGCGCGGCTGGGCATGGGGACCAGGCATGAGGCGGGGGGCCAGGGCTAACCACACACACCCCAGTGCCATGATGTGCCCCAAACCCCCTCGTGCCCCCGAGAGCCCCTGCTCCCTTCAGGCCCTGCTTTGTTGCTCACTTCCTCCAGCTGCAGAAGGGGCTGTGGCACTGAGAGCAGCCCCAGCTCGCACCAAACCCCCACACACAGCATGGGGCAGGGTGACCCAAAAGCCCCTCACACTGCTAGGCTGTCCCGACTGCACCCAGGGAATGGCTGCAGTCACTCGCAGGTGACAACTGCCCACGGGACCTCCTGAGCCCCCAGAGCTGCATGCACATGCTGCGGTGTGATGCTCAGAGCCTCGGGGACAGACGCTCACTGCTCCACAGCTCCTTCCAGCCCCACATCCCCCCCGGTTCCCTCCATGCTCCCCTGGTGGTGTTGACTCAGCCATGATTAATGTGATTAGTGTGATTAGCATGAGGCCTGATGACACCGCAGCCCCGGGGCCGCCTGTGGGCAGCTCACCCCCAGGCACATGGAGAGGGGCAGCCAGAGCCTGGCTGGACAAGGCTCTGCGCGAGATTCTCTATTTGAAAGATGGTAATGGGGCAGCGAAAAGTTCCGCCAGCAGCACAGCTTTGATACATGCAGTTAATTATAGCTGGCATTATCGGGATGTATGACAAGTAGCGAGCCGGGGGACACTGCCTATTTCTGACCCACAACACCAGGCAGGCTGGCGGCCCCAGAGGGTGAGAGGAGAAGGGAAGTGCAGGGAGAAGGACGGAGATACCTTCTGTGCGTGGTTAAACGAGTGGCGCAGCTGTTTCCGAGTGCAGGTTTGAGATGTGAGGTATTGACAGTGAAAGCTGGGAAGCGGCTTGACACATCCCACAGTGCAGCCCCACAGCCCCACTGCCCATCCCTCATGGTCTGTGCACCTTTGGGGGCACCCCGAGGTCCCCTGACCCATCTGTGCCCCGAGCTGGAGCCCTTGTTAAAGCCAAGAACCCTGACGCCCATCCTTTGCCTTTCACAACGCCCAACCCTGCTGGGCTCTGTGGGATCCAGGACCAGGCCGGTTGGTGCGTGAAAGAAGTGACAATCTTTGGAACTCGATGGCATTTTTAGAACTTTTCCTTGTTTTCTTTGAGTTTTGCTGCAAAGGATTTGATGCAAATCCAAGCAGAAGGGACCGCCTCATGAGTCCTAAATTAAAACGTTCCTTTGTTTTGGCTTTCAAACGCTGTATTTTAATGCCCATCCACACTCGCAATGGAAGGTAAATTTGCATGTCGTTCCCCTACAAATCCTTTGCCAAAGCAGTGATTTTGTTCATTTGTATTCCCCGGCGACACCAGCTCTGCCCTCGGAGCAGCAGCTGTCTGCCCACAGAGCAGCAGGGCTGGGCAGGCTGGGGATGGAGACTACACAGAGAGCCCCAAAACCAACTTTTCAGCGCAGATGGGCTGTCTTCAGCCGGCCTTGGACCATCTGGGTCTGCCCTACAGGCCCCAAAAGAGCATCTCCAAGCAGCGCTGTTGGCTTGCGCTGGGGACCCCTCTTGGTGTTGTGAAGCAGCTAAAAGAAAATGGGAGCAGAGGTCTGATCCTGCTGCGTAACAGATGTAGGTGTGTGTCAGTGTGCTTCACCCTTAAAACGAGCCACGTGGACAAAACTCCAGCCAACTGCAGATAACGTAAGACAGGTGTCTTTGTTGGGTTGAATCCTTGCCATCCAGCATGTTATTCGGGATTGAGCCATCTCCCTTAATGGGAAGCAGTGCTGGGCTGTTCAGGGCAGCAGGATGGGACCTGGGCTGTCCCACGGTGGCTGCGCGAACCTTGAGAGTCCTCATGCCACACAGAGCCACGTGTGTGCATCCCTTCCTGCTGGGGGACAGGAGCCTGCCACACACAGCTGCAGCACTCAGTCTTCACAACGTTCCCTGCAGCAAATCAGGTTTTTATCATAACTAACAGGATACCGAGAGCCTAGGAAAATTGAGAACGAGGAGAAAAGCAAACCCTGATCTCTCCCTTTCAGGATGAGGTCCCCCAGGCTCAGCGTTCCCTCCCCACAGAACCACAGCAGCACTCCAGGATGCGGCACATCCCGCACCTCAGGGAGCAGAGAAGGGATGCGGGCACTCGGTGTCATCCCCTGTGCTGCTTGGCCCAGCATCCAGGACTGCAGCCCCCACCCGCCGTGGGGCACCGGCCGCCCGGGGACCTGCTGTTGTTTAGTCTGACGGCGGCACTCGCGTTGGAGCCAAGCCTTGTTTTCGATGGCCCCGCGTCCAACGCTGAGCGCAGGAATGGAAAGACTTGTTATTCTGGGCTGCCCGACCAGCCGGGTTTTCCAAGTGCAGGAGAGGAGTGATGTGGTTAACGCGAGCCGGCCGCAGAGCCTCCATGGTTTTCCTTTTTGGACGGGCGTCAACCTGCAGCGGACCACACCGACCGACGCCATCAGGCACCTCCCAGAGCGGGCAGGTGCCAGCAGCCACGCGTGCACGTGGGTGCGTTGGTGCCCGTGGCACACTGGTGTACACAAGTGTGCAATGCACAAAGGAATGCTGGTGCAGGGAGCTGTGGGGCAGCACAAGAGGCACAGCACGGCCTCCTCTCTGCACCTTCCTACCCACAGAGGATGCGGAGTCGCCTGGGCCAGCTCAGCCCCACGCTGCAGAGCCCGGCCCGGGTCGGGCAGCAGGAGGCTGAGGGGCCGTGGGGCTCATGCACAGCCAGGTTCATGGGCTGGTGCGATGCAGCAAGCACCAGACCCACTAGGCCACAATTACAGCATCTCTTTAGGAAGAGTCTTTAGGAAGATTTTCCTCTGCAGTCTTCCAGAAGCCCTCGTGAGCATGTTGCATTGGAAACACAACCTGCCCGGCTCCCTGCTACCGGTGCATCCACCACAGCACCCTACCTCGCTTGTTCCTTTCAGGGATGTGTGAAGGTTCCTCTCTAAGAGATCTAAGGGGAAAAAGGCACCAGAGAAAAGCCCTGGGCAGCCCCCGCTCCTCCCCACAGCATGGAACCGCCGTGGAGGTTTGAGGGACTTGAAGGGACTTTGCGATGCAATAAAAACATTCCTGCCTACAAAGCATGAAACCCCAAAAGTTTATGGGAAACCACTGTCTTCGGATGTCTGCATATCTTCAGGCATCCTGGGAGCTGTAGTTCAAAGAAACCAAGAACAAGAAAGCGGCCGATAATGATAGTTTCTGGACGGAGGCTGTGACTATTGGCTCCCGGATGAAAGCCGCATTTCTGGGATGCTGAGCGCGTTTCTGCAGCCAAGCACAGAGCAGCTCTGCAGCGGCGGGGAGGGACCCAGGGCCAAGAGAACCAACACCGCTGCTCCAGGCAAGCACCACAAGAGCTGAAAGCTGGTTCCTGAGGGAGGGATGTGCTGCGGCCCCACCAGGGCACTGCGGGGCCATGGGGGCTGTGGGACCCCAAGGTCACGGCACATTGGCTTTCCCTGGGTCCTGCAGGACCAAAGGGCACAGTCCAGGCTGCATAAACCAAGCACTTGTGAGCCAGCAGCTTGGTGCCTCAGTTCCCCTATTAGTTTGTACTGCTCAGGGCTGCACCGACCAGCATCACTAACTCAACACCCAGCGAAGCTGAGATCCTGGGCCACCAGGCAGCTGAAAGGCACTTCATTCGGATACAGAAGCCTCTTTGTGAAAGGGACTCACATCCCAAGGGGCAAAGAACCGGCACGCAGCCTGCCCCCACTGCCCGGCCCCACCTCTCTCTATGGGGTGGACCCACAGGGATATGGGGCAGCACCTGCCCATCCCACGCAGCGGATGACAAACATGTGACATCGTGCTGCTGGCAGAGCTGCTGCCGAGAGCATGAGCTGGTTGTTTCAGACAACACAGCCAGCAGTGACAGATAAACCACAGGAGGGTTCTGCCGTGGAGAAACCTCATGCCCTGAAGAGCCGAGAAGAGGCGCATTGTTTGCACTGGCAGTAGCACCACGGATGCTTTCCACCCTGCTCCATCCTCCGGCACAGAACACACTGCAGCTCATTGCCAAAACCACATCTCAGCGCATATAACAAACACAGGTGGGACGTGATGGGTAGCAGCCCCATCCCCCCACACACAGCACCTTCACACTGCCCTGCAGACTCCTCCACGGAGCACACAGCCCCCTGGGATCCCAGGAGCAGGTCCACGCAGTGCTGCAGCCATGGGCTGCTGCAGGGTCTGCAAAAGCCCTGCTGGGTTGGGTCTGGCTGCTGGAGCAGCACTCAGAGGTGAGTCTGTGCTGGCTGTGCTTCCACAGACAGGTGGAAAGGTGACTTTAAGGTGCTCAGAAATGGGCAAGGAAAGGATAGGATGGTATGTGCAGTCAGAAAGATTTGGGGCATCTCACAGGTGTCCAGTGCTTTCTTCCCCATGACTGCCAAAGGCACAAAGCCATCCCAGCCATCCCTGGATCCAAACCCCAGGTGTTACCAAAAGCAAACCAAGAGGAACAGCCTCTCACTCTGCTCCCAAGTCACTTGGCCCCAGGGTAAAGTCCAAGCAGAGTCCAAGTACTGGGCACCCCAAGCCACAGCATGGTGTGCTGGACTGATAAAGCTCTATAGGATGCCACCACACAGCCCTATAGGATGCTGCTGCACACTCAGAACAACACAAGCCGCCAGGGCTTGGGGCAGGCTGCCTCAGCACTCCCCCCAGACGCAGAACGCAGCTTCTATGGCCTAAACCACAGTCTCTGTGCCTCTCTTTGAATTAACGCCGCTTTAAAGATCAGGTTGGAAACGCTGACGTCCATCTATTATACCCAGAGCCGTTCCCAAAGCTACTGTCTCTTTTTCAAAACGAGCCAAAGCAGCAATGGGTTATTAACCAAGGGGAAAATGAGGACAGGGAGGGAACGTGCTGTTCTTTGATCACAACTGTGCTAATGAACATCATAAAAATAAAGATCAGAAGACCTCGGTGACAACTTCAACCCTAGAACTGCTGCAGTCAGACCTACAGCACACCAGGTGAGAGAAGAGGGGAAAGGTGTGCTGGGTTCCAGGTGCCCTGCACCCCGTAGTGACCACACTCCTGCAGTCTCAGCTGGGACCAGCTGCTGGAGGGACCAAACCCAAAGCAGGCAGGTATTTCCCAGGATGAGAGCAGCCCAGCAGAGCGATGTTTCATGAAGTGCACCTCCACAGCCTGGAGCTGAGTGGGACCTCCCTGTGCTGCCTCTCTCCTGGAGCAGCAGTGAGCCCACACCTCGTGTCAACCTATATTTTAGGTGTTCAAAAATAAGCAAGCTCGCCCTTCTCTGCAAAACAAGAGCACAAACTGTGCCTTCACACATCTCCCACTGAGCACAAGCCTGGGATTGGAGAAAGGAGGCAAAGTGCGAGGGCAGCCAGGTTTGCAAGCAGCCCATCAGCGCGGCGGTGACAGGTAGCGGTGCTGCGGGAGCTCCCAGCGCTGCGCGGGCTCTGCGGGAGCCGGGTCGGACCCCGGTGGAACGGATGCGCTAAATTAGGAACGAAAACATTCCCCCTTCAGCAGAAGGGAAGGCTCAAAGTGAGCCCTTGTCCCGGACAGACAGCAGCCGAAGCCGGGCGACGACGACAGCTCGATGGAGTCCAAAACACACTGGAGGCTTGTTTTGAATTACTCTGCGCACAGCTTTGAGATGCTTAAAAATTTCCATCTGACCTTGCTGCGGGGCGGGGGGGTGGGGGGGGACCCTGTGCTGTGGGTCACATTTGGTTTTGTTTCCACGCAGTTGAAAAGAGAGAAACCTCCGGGAGAGCAGTGCCCGTGGCCACACAGTGTGCTGCGGCTGTGCCACGGTCCCCATGGCACAGGGTGGTTATGGTGGCCCTGAGAAGTGCCCCAGTGGGGTCACGCTTTGCAGGGATATGGTGATGTGGTGCCCAGCACTCCTGCTCATGGCTGGGACTGACACAGAGAATCTCTACAGAAATCTGGAGGAGGGAGAGGGAAAGGAAGAATCCCTCGAGGGATATGGCACTGGAGGAGCTAAAAATAAGTGCTGACAACAAGTTGATGTAGGAAGAGCAAAGCAGGATCCCCAAGAATAGAGGACTGACAGTCAGTGGAGGGGCTATGTGGCATCCTGCACACTGGTGTTGCTGGGCTTCTGGTGCGGCTGTGGGGCCCCAGGTTGTGCCAGAAGGGACAGCAGGACTTGGGCAGGGCACACATCTGTGTCAGGGACAGAGCCTGCTCCCCAGCAGCACACGTTTGCGAAGAGCACAGGTCTCCATGGCTTTTGTTCCATGTGGTTTTCAGTTGCCTTTCAAGATGGACCAGCTGACTTCTTGGAACCAGGATGCCAAATTCTGATTCCTCTTATGCTCCCTTCCCAGAAACAGAGTCAAAGACTAACCTGACCTATTACGTGCTGGCTGCTGTCCTTCCCACATAGAATCACAGTGTGGTTGGGTCAGAAGGGCCCTCCCAGCCCCCAGCCCTACCATGGGCTGTGCCTCCCCCAGCTCAGGCTGCCCAGGGCCCATCCGTGTCCATAGGCACCTCCAAAGATGGGGCACCCAGAGCTCTGGGCAGCAGTGCCAGCACCTCACTGCCTCTGGGTAAATAATTTCTCTCTAACATCCAAGCCCACTTTCAGTTTAAAGCCATTCCTCCTCCTTTTATCACTATCAAACTGTACTGGACAGTTTGGTCCCCTTCCTGTTTATAAGCTCCCTTGAAGCACTGGAAGGCAGAAATGAGGTCTCCCTGGATCCTGCTCTTCTCCAGGCTGCACACCCCCAGCTCCTCAGCCTGTCTGCACAGCAGAGGTGCTCCAACCTCTGAGCATCCCTGTGCCCTCCTCTGGCCCTGCTCCAACAGCTCCCATCCTTCCTGTGCTGGGGCCCCAGGCCTGGATGCAGTGCTGCAGGTGAGGGCTCCTGAGGGCAGAGCAGAGGGGGCCAACCCCAGGCTGCACTCTGTGAGTTGTTCTCCCAGTCCGTAGACATCTGGGATTGCCCCAACTCAAGTACAACGCCCCGCACTGGGCCTTGCTGGACCTCATAAGTTTCTCATGAGCCCACTCCTCAAGCCTGTCCAGGTCCCTCTGCACACAGGAATACAGGCACCCGTCGTGGTGCCAGGACAGGAGCCTGCTGTGTCCCCATGCTGTCACCTCAATCCACCACATCGCAGCCCAATGAGCCCAACGCCCTGCACCACGCACACCCTTTACATGCCACGCAGCCCTCAGCCGTGACCAGAGGGACGGAGCAAGGACAGGCCATGGGAGCGAGGCACTGAGCAGGGGGTGGTAACTCGATGACTTTCCACCCCCCCCTGCCCCAGCACCCGGGCTCGGGTGACTAATGCTGCAGGAAGGGGATGCCGGGCTCCTGACACGTTACCCGCTGCTAATCCCATGGGTTTATCTGTCGCTTCCGCACACTGGGAGCTGGCAGCACCTGGCCACCAGCACTGCTGCAGCACCCCCTGCCCGGTGGGGACCCAGCAGCCCCAGCACGGCTTTGGCACAGGGACATGCCCATGGCCACGGCCACGGGCACTGTGTCGTGCTGAGAACCTGCAGCCGGTGACAGCCGACACTGTGCAAGTGCCGGGACATGCAGCTCAGTGCTAGCCCAGCTCTCCCGCTCAGGAATGTCCAAATTAATACCAAAAAGTATAAAAAGGACATAAATAAGGCTGCCTGAGATGGCTGTTTGTCTCCCTCCTGGCCAGAACCCCCTCTGCCCTGGCACTGTTTGGCTTGGCAGATGACAGCTGGGTAATTTGTTTCCATTGCAATGAAGTCCTAATTAACTGGAATAAACTTTTTACACTAAGTGTGTTTGTTTAACAAACTGGCTCTTTCAGTGCCTCACCGAGACCTGATTGATGCATACGAGGGGAGTGGAAACACGCTGGGTGCTTGGGCATTAAAGCTGCAGTGTCTGAGCAGGACGACCTGAAAGGGCTCTCTCTGTGTTTGGGAAATCTAAGCTGACCCCCCCAGTGTCTGGGCCGGGGCGCAAATTTCAGCGTGGCCTTGGCGTTCTTAGGGCTCCACGTTCCTCTGGGGATCCGCATGGGTTGCTGCAGAGGTTTTGCTGGATGCAGCAAGGCACAGGGACACAGCTGTGCCTTGTGGTGCCAGCAGTGCTCGTGGCACTGAGTGGAGAAAAGTACGACTTCAGTGGGCAGGGCTCTCCCAGAGCCAGGCTGGGGAGTCTGACCTGAGGATGCTGGGATGCCAGGGGTGGGCAGAGGGCTGACTGCAAACCTCTGGGAGGGGGTAAAACATCTGGGACAGCAGCACACAAGCTCCACCTCCTGCACGAAGGCAGCTGATGGAGCAAGGAGCCTCGAGATGAGCAGTGCCAAGCCCACGCTATGGTGGCCTCAGCCCCAGCACTGAAGCTGCTGTCACAAGAAGGAGAGGGATGCAGTGGGAGATGACAGCAGGACCACAGCCAAGCAGTGAAGCCTGGCTGTGGGCAGAGCCCATCCAAGCCCTGAGCTGCACTTCATCTGTTTAATGAGACACCAGCACAAATAATTGCACTTCTGGAAAACAAAGCATCCCTGACACGAGGGGAGAATGAATGCTGCTGAGCCTTCCCTCCCTGAGTGCTTCTTCTTTCCCGCTGCAAAGAAAAACCTACAAACGGCCCCTTCTCAATCCCTGCCATGTCCAGCGGTTCTCATGAGGTACCTGAGCTTCTTGAAGGCCTGCCTTTCCTGTTTTTAAATGTGGAACGTACACTACCCTAGTGGGGGGAGGCCCTCGGGTTCTTAGCCCCCCTTTCTGCATTGCTCTCCTGGGCATACCACAGGCAATCTATGGGTCTGTGGGTTGGTGTGGGGACCGAAGTGGGGCTGAGGGCAGTGGGACCAGAGCACAGAGCAGCGCCCACCCAATAAAGAGGGGTCCCAGTGGATTCTGTGCTCCCTTCCCTTCTGTGTGACAGCCCTGGGCTGGAACTTTGAGGAATGCCTTCAGTTTGGAAAAGACTGAATTTGAAGCGCTGGGGTTCAGCACAACTCCTGCATACCCACAGCTGTAATGGCCCTTTTTTGGTGAGCAGTGCACCTGTAACTCACGCATGGAGCTCCTCAGAGTCAACCTGCCAGTGCTGGCCACAGTTTGACTCCATCAGGTCTTCAGTTAGATCAAAATATCACCACTCAATAACCCCACAGTGATTATTACAGGTTCAACCTCTCTCCAAGCAGCCCTTTCTGGATGTGGCAGAGATCTCTCCCGGGCCATGTGCCGGGCTCCATGTGCAGCATGGGCAGAGATGGAGAGCTCATAGGGTGGGATCCGTGTCCCCAGGAGCCACTCAGCAATGATGGAGATGCTGTTGCCCTACACAGTGCCTCGAATCTGCAGGGACAGTCAAGTACATGTACCCTTCCCTCTCTGCCCCGCATGCCAGACAGTCAGCATGTTGCTCTGGCTCCTGCCTTTGCTAACGGCCAAAACCAGAGGGCAAGCCCCGAGTGTCAAATCTCCCCTTGGCTGCTATTAGGGTGTGACAAAACTAATGTACTTTCCTCCTTTCATGTTCTCAGACACGCTGGACCTGGAGCAAATTAGCAATATCTCCACATCTGGGCAGCACAGCCAGGTAAACAGCACATTGTGCTTGATGGTCCCTCGTTTTCCCAGAGCAAATGGTCCCACCAGAAGCATCGCACAAGGACAGAAACCCAGAGGCAGGCTGCTTTCAAGGCCACTGCTGTCACTTCCACCAGCATGGGCAGCATTTGGCTTTGCAGCAAGCTGCTGTGCTGCCCCAGTGATGACACAAGGCAGCGAGGCTGAGTAAGGAGTGTGAGGCACTGGAAATCTTTGCTCATGGGCAGAAATTCCTCACAGTTGACACCACTGAAACCTGCTGCGATTGCCATGGTCAGGAGACCATGCACAGGAGGGGTGATCAGGGAAGTAAGAGGAGGACGCTGTGTACTTTAAACGCATGCCTTTCCCCTTTAGAATTGCAGAACCTTGCCTACCATTTGTACCTGAGGAAATACAGACAAGCTTTTGAACCAAGGACCAAGAAGAGAAGCAGCACAGCACACCTGAGCCAGCACAGCACTGTACCAGCTCAGCCTTAGATACATGCTGTCAGCTGGCAGCAAGAAGTGGAGAGTTTGCACATCACACACTAGGACACTCACAGCCAGCAGCATGACAGCATATGCATTTCCAAACATTCCTGAGCCCAACTCCTCATCATGCAAGGCTGGGGCCAGGCACACACAAGGCTGCTTGCAACCCTCTCAGACCAACAAGGGATGGTGGCAGCTGGCTGGGCATGCTTGGGGCTGCAGAATGGCTGTTCCCAGGGTCTGGGAAGATGGGACAAACCTGCTGCAAGGAAAGGCTTTGTAAAAGTCAGGGGAAAAATGTAGAATTCCTTATGGGGATTTTGTTGGATGTCTGCAAAGTCCAGTTCCGTAGGTAGGAAAATGAGCAACTGCCCTGAAGCCCTGTTTGTCAACTGATGGCTCAGCGTGGAAATGAAATGTGCAACAGAGAGAGATCAGTCTAAATGGAGAGTTATAATGCGTGGAAACTTGATGAGGAAAATGCACAGCTGGGACAGGCAAAGCGGCACAGCCACCACTGGGTCCCACCATGCCCTGGGCACAGCTCAGGCTGTGGGGCCAGGGGCAGACAGCCCCACTGAGGAGTGCAGAGCCTGGGGGAGGGTGACCCAGTCAGCTGCAGAGCGGCCAGGGCTGAGACCCAGAGCCTGAGCTCATCTGGAGTGAAATTAAGAAACGATGGAAGGACTCAGGCTGTAATTAAAACCTGCCGGCAGGTCTTTGTGGGAAAGAGATCTTGTCAAACGAACCTGATTTTGCTCTTTAGTGAACGCAGGCTGGGTTGTAAAAGCACTGTGTGCACAGACAGCCGGCGCAGTCGGAGCGCTAAGTGCTTCGTGACACTCTGATTTTAAAAGATAGCACTACTCCGTCCCAATAAAACACACCAAACAGGCTGGGAGCTGGCTGGCACATCCCAAACGGAGAGGGGAACTGCAGAGAGGTGTTCTCAGCAGCGAGCTCTGGGGGAGTGTGTTTGGTGACGGCTTCATCTGTGAGCAGGGAGAAAACAAAACCCTCGCTGAGAAAATGAGTGGATGACAGAAAAATGGATATGACGGTAAATATTGAGGAGCAAAGAGAGAAATGTGGGCTGCCTGGTAGAGCTGAGCTGAGTGTGCTGAGGCTGCCCAGCACCATGGGACGGATCCCAGCCGTGTTCAGGGATGGGGGCTTGTCCCAGTGAGAGAGGTCACCACGGGTGAACAGCCCTGCACAAGGCCCTAATGTGGTGCTGTGGCAAAAAGGGATGATGTGGTTCTTGTGGGAGAGGGGAGATACGTATGGATGCTGCTGAGGGTGGCAGGGGAGTGCTCCTTCCATCAGGACGCCATGCTTAAAGTGGGACACTAAAACCAGAGGGGCCAGAGGGGGACGGAGCACAAAATTAATCCGAGGGCTGGAAAAACATCCTGCTTCTAAAAGCCTGAGCTGCATTCCTTGACAGAAATCCTTCCCCTGTTCCCCCGGACCAGAGCACGTGTCAGGCAGAAAGCAGCACACAGAATCATGGAATAGCTCAGGTTGGAAAAGACCTTCAAGATGATCGAGTCCAACCACAACCAAAGCATACTGCCCTACCTCTAACAACCCACCAAGCACCACATGCAGATGGTTTTCAAACACATTTGGGGACGGTGACTCAACCACCTCCCTGGGGAGCCTGCTACAGTGCTTAACGACACTTTCTGTAAAGAAGTTTTTTTTCTATCCAATCTAAACCTCCCCTGGCACAACTTAAGGCCACAGAGTGCCCCACTCCATGCAGAGAGGCAGAGCCAGCAGGCTGGCACAGGGACGGGGCCACATCAGACCTCTCCAAGCAGCTGGGAGGAAGGGATGCTGCTCAGAGAGCATCCACTGCCCACATGGTATGATATGACGTCCCCTTTCTACCAAACCCACTCTGGCCAACTCAGAGGGTCCCTGGAGCCCTGAGTTGGGTGTCCAGGGAGCAGAGCCCTGTGGGAGGAAGGCAGGAGGCAGTGAGCAGGGCTGGGCCTGGCAGGATGGGAGCCAGAGTGCCAGGCTACGGGGAGCCCATGGGAAGGAAGGGGCCCGCAGCACTGGGCACAGAGTGGCTGCACTAAGCTGCAGCCTTCTCTGCCACCTCGGAGCATCCTTCATGCCATGGGCATCCTGGTGCAGGCTCATGGCCACAAGCACTTGCTCTTCTGCTTGGAGAGTGCAGGCTTGGTTATTTTGTTAAAAAATGTCAGTCTTCCTACGCCTGCTTCCTCAGCCGTGATTAACACCAGCCATGGTGGAGGCAGGAGGGCTGCAGCGGGTGCACAGAGGGCTCCCAGTCGGTCCCAGAGCAGCCCAGTGAGCCCTGCTGCTGCCCTCAGGGCTTGGGTTCCTCTGCGTGGCCTGGGGCATGGCATGGGACCCCAGGTGTGTTGGACTCCCTGATCTGGGACCCAGGACTGCCAGCGCATGGGAACACACACCCCTGGGTGAGGACAAAAGGAGACACAGTACAAGACACCAGCTCCTGGTGTGGCAGTGGTGGAGCTGGAGCCGAGCAGGTTTAATTGGATTGGAAGAGAAATTATGAAGGGAAAAAAACGGCTTTGGTTTAAAGAAAGGGGCTGGGGGGATAGGAGAAAAAAGCCCTTCAAGTTTCTATGACAACCGGCACAGCAAGAGCCTGCATCGAAAGCTCACTTAACACATTGAAAGCTGTACAGAAATAACTAAACCCCAAACTTTGTTCTGCCAGAGCTGGCAGCAGCACCGAGCCAGCACAGTGCACTGCTCCTCCTGTCCTGTGGGCTGGAGCTGAACAGCTCTTTGTCCCCTGGGCTGGGACATTTGGGAGCAGGTCCTCATTCCTGGGCCCAGGCCGGGTACCACTGATGCTGGTGCCATTCGGGCACAGTGAGAGGAGGGACCTCTGCCCTGGGACATGGGGTACAGCATCCCCATGCAACAAGCAATAGAAAAGAACGGAGTATAAACTGCATTAACTCCCACTTTACACCAACTGTTGTCTTCGTCAAAATCTGTGCTACATAACAGAGCACTGCTGCTGACAGAACAGGCACCAGCAGGCTCCAGCTTCCCCAGCTTCAGAAGCAAACGGCAGCATCGGGCTGGGCAGGCAGCATGGAAACCCCAGGGCAGAGCAGTACGGCTGTGCCTTCCTCAACTGCACTAGCCCTGCTTCTTGTCCAGGCTGCGTCCCATCCTCTCCCCTGTCTTGCTCTCTGCAGATATCCAAGGCAATCCCTATCTCCTGCCATTCACACCCACTCCTGCTAGCCTTCCTCTTCCATCAGCTCCAGTCTTGCTCTGCTTTCCATCCCCAGGGTGACATTTGTTGAACATTTCTCAGAAGTACCTCGGAAAGATTCCTTTCCTTTCCCAGCACTTGGAGAGGCTCAGAGCTCTCCACCTGCCCACAACATAGGCTCTCTTTCCACTGTTCAAAACCCCCAGGGGAAATACATTTTTAAAGTTCCAGTGGCTCAGCCCCTGCTGTTAGGATACCCTGCCCAGAAATGAAATCTTCTGCACCTTATTATGCTGCATGTGGAGGAGTTAACTCCCTGGCTTTAACACCAGGGTTAGGGCTCTGCTGCCCCTCAGCTGCCCCTCATGCCTTCAGAGCCCTTCCTAAAGGCAGGCCAATGCATCCTCCAGCTCAGCGAAGGCAATGAGGGGCAATTTCTTGCAGTGTTGAGAACCCCGTGGCTGTGGGGCTGGGCACTGCCTCCCCGATCCCGATCTGTACCATCTCTCCGTTCCCCTGGGCTTCCTTCTCCCACTGCCCGACTCCTTGCAGTGCAGCTGCTCCTTGCAGCATCCCAGCTCTGGTTCTCAGGCACTGCAAAGAAGTCAAACCCAGCACTCAGGTGTACTGCTGGTATTACTATCGTAATGATAACGTCTGACTTAAGGAGGCAGCGAAATGAACGCCCTGCTTAAGAACACATTATTGTGATGGCCCTTAATGCTTCTGAGGTGTAAATGCCAGTTTCCAGATCCTTAAAGATGCCAAGGAGTTACAAGGTAATGACTCAGCGATGAAACATTCACTTTCATCCCTGTGCTGGCAGAGAGAGGTCTCAGAGTAAGACCATCCACCTTAAGAGCAGGGCGATAACAAATTAGCTGCAGACGCTCTTGCCTTAATGAATACCGCAAGACAAAACAAACACGAGATGCTGCAGTTACATAAGGAGGTTTCAGAGTTTGGTGGTGTGTTTACACCTCCGAGGCGTCACACGGAAGGTGGGCAGCAGCCTTGAATCTGGATCAGAGATAGAGCCCCAAGGAGCGCCCGCAGGAGGGCTGCAGGATCTCCAAGGGCACAGGAGCGAGCTCTGAGCACGGCCACGTCTCCGCAGTAGCTGAGCACACACGGGGACGAGGGCAGTGTCGATGCTGACACCTCGAGTGCCTGCAAACATGAGCTGCTCCCAGCGAAGCTGCTCCTGACAGCTGAGCATCGCTCTCGGCGGAGGAAACAGCGCAGGCAGCAAGCGCGAGCAGCTCCCGCAGCAAATCAGTGCCACTTTAATTAAATCCAGGTATTTCGGTCTGCACTCGCTAGGGGCTTTATGATCGTTATTACAACCAACATTTCTCTCTTGGTTCAAAGCAACCAGTCCATGCCCGATGCTGACACACCTCCAGGAAGCAGCAGACTTCCCTGGTCCCAATTCAGCAGTGCCCGGTGGACAGAGCCTGTCCTGCAGCTCCACAACACACACATGGGGCCTCTATCAGAAACGCGGAAGGGGCTCTGGATGTCCCAGCACACATCCAACGTCACAGCCCGCTCTGCAGCTCCCTGTGCTGGGGGATGCTGTGGCAGCAAGCTTTGGGGCTGTGGGCAGGGCAGGTGGGAGCTGCAACCCCAAACAGGATAGGATAGGATTTGGTCAGATGCTCAGAAGGTGTCAGTGCTGCTCTCGTGGGATGCAGGGTAAGGCTGGCACAGCCAACTCAGGTGGTAAAACTGGTGGGTGCTGGGCATGGCCACAATTCCTCTCTTGGGAATGTCAGCTCTGGAGCTTTCCGTGTGCTGCTCTTCTCGAGGTGTTTTCCAGCTCCTTCAGTTCTCAGGTGATACAACTGTTTAAGGTTAAGCCTTCCCGATGCAAGCAGCATTCCTGCACATAACGCACAACAGGGAATGATGCCTCCTGTACACAATTCTGACATGGGCCAGGAGCTGGAATGGCCATCACCACCTTCAGCGATCTCTGGACACCAGAGCTGCTTTGGCCTTTGTTGAGCATGGTGGTCAAAAGCTCCCACTGCATAAGCACACAGCAGAGCTGCAGTGAGCAGCATGGAAATCTGGAACCGTGGTCAGCAGAGGTCACAAACACTAAAATCCTTTGCCAAATGTGTGTCACTGCATGCATGATGAGCCCCCTGGGATGCTCCTCTGGTCTCCCTGAAGGCTCAGTGGGATGCGGCAGCCTGGGAAATGGTTCTGGCTGGGTTTTCAGCAGGCTCCTGCTGCTGGTGGTGTTGGAAAGCTGGTAGCCAGCCCTGCCTTCAGGAGAGCAGCCGGAGCAGCCCTGAATCAGACCTTTCAGCTGGGGCCCGTGAGACTCATACTGGGTTGTCAAAAGCCTCCAGTGGCATAAGGAGAAAGGAGCCCATAGCTAACCCCAGACACATACAACAGCACTGGCACTCCTCATCCCAGCAGCTCTGTAAGGGTTTGGGGACACCCCACCATCCTGGACACCCAGATGTATCTCTGTGATGTTAAGTGTAAATAGGACCAGGAGGCAAAGGATGCTGCCTTGTGCAGCCTGTGGGCTTGGCACCGCTGGGAGCAGCACTGCAGGAATGGATTGCAATGCAGCAAGGAAAGAACAAGAACAAATACACCAAATTATGGAGGAGAAAAGGTGCCCTCAACCCAATCCCTTCTGCATCTTCCAAAAAAACCCCTCCCAGTGACAATCCTGCACGCTATTCCGCAGTTTCAAAAACACGAATGGCATTGTTTTCCCCAGTACAAAAAAAGATGTTAACAGACGGATGTTTCACTTCTCCCAAACCGTGCAGGAGCACCGCAGGGTCCTTGCAGAGAACATGCTCAGCATCACAACGCACAGCTGCTCTGTGCTCAGGGCCAGCACTGAAGCTCTCACTATGGGTTTTACTGGACTCTGCCCCCATGCAGCTCACGGTGCTGCCAGGAATCCCTCCAGCAAAGAGACCACCGTCCTGCCTGGAGGATGCCACGCTGCAGCAAGGCCCTGGGAATGCAGTCCAAGAGCTTGAGCTCTGCTGTGCATACTTGGAGCACAGCCCCACAGGGTCCCAGCAATGTTCAGCCATGCTGTCAGCTTCTCCTGACCTGATTTAACGATCTGCATATGCCCTGAAGCCAAGGTGACTGACAGCCCTTCACTCTCATCTTTGCTCATGTAATTGCTGCAGCTATTCCTGTACTCCGAAATGTCTAATCTTAGCAAGCCAGAGCTGCCTGACGATACGGACCAACCAGGAATTTCTAGGCAATTACTCACCAACACCACTGGCACTTACTTGGGCTGGTAGAAGTCCTTCTTGTCTGCTGACCCCAGGCTCTGCAAGACAGAAGACAAAACGATTATGTTCCTTTAAGCCATGGCCGAGCAGTGGCATTGATAAAGACGTGTGAGCAGGAAGGGCCATGCCTGGGCTGTGTGTATGGCCAGGCAGGCTGGGGACACACCAGGTTGTCAGCTCAGCACCTCTGGCCCCTAACACAGTGCAGGCACTGCCTGCAGTCACCAGTGGTGTGCTGAGAAAGGATCACGGCAGCAGCACGAGGATGCACTGGGTCTTAGCCTGGCACATCCACAACTGCCACTGCTCACTGCAGTGTGGCACCACGCATCAGGGCAGGCTGGAAGCAGGACAGAACGTGGGGCCAGTGGAGAGACCCACAGGTGTGGGGACAGGTCCACGAAGTTCTTCTGTCCAGAAAAACTCCAACAACGTGCAAAGCGAGGACAGCCCGATGCTCATGAGCTTCCCATGCACCCACGCCTGCAAAAATGCCACCACTGCCACCAGCATGTCCTGCTGGAAGCCCAGTGCTGTCCCAGCCCTGGGGGATGAAGGAATGGGATGAGCACGGGAAGACCCCCAAACACCAGAGGGATGCGTTGGGTGCAGCATGACACTCACGGCAAGGCAGACAGACAGACAGATGGATTGATGAATGGATGGACATGCAGATAGGTGTCTGGGCAGACAGATGAACAGGTGGACGGACAGACAGACAGACAGACAGACCCACCAAGTCAAGGCAGCAGCACGGCCACCGCACCTCCTCCTGCTCCTGCTCCCTCCCCTTGCAGCCCACCAGCACGGGGGCCCCAGGCAGTGGCACTTGGTGGCCTTGCCACCGTCCTCTCCTTGTCCCCGTTACCACGGGCGTATGCCGGCTGGCGGGAGGCACGCTGGGCCCGGCAGCTGTTGTAGTTTTGCTCCGTGGTTGCCAGGCAATCGCGAAGGCGAGCGCCGAAGCAGCAGCGGGGCCGAATGCTAATGGGGACTGGGAGCAATCCCTGCCCAGCCCCGAGGACGGCCCAGGGGTGCTCAGCACGCAGGGCAGCACTGTGCCACAATGACCCTGGGCGGGTGTCCGTGCTCTGGACACGTTCCCCTGGGGCTGGGGCACTGACCCGTTCTCAGCCCTGAGGCTGCAGCCAAACCTACAGCACTGGGAGCATGGGGCTGGGGCTGCGTTGTCCTCATGCTGTCCTGCAGACGGGGATGTACCCAAGCCCTGGCCCGGGCAGAGAGGGGAGACAGTGGGAGCCCAGCGTGATGGGATACGAATGGGGCAGGCACAGCTCAAGGCAATGTGATGGGAGCTGCACTGCAGCCAACAGCTGCACCAAGCAGCTCCCCGACATGAGGTGGGTTTCTCTAAAATCTTTTCTACACGTTGCAGTGCTCCTCCTCACTGAGCCTTCCTCCTGCCTTCCTCAGGCAGAGTCTCCTTTGCAGCCCCTGTGGGCACCGTCCTCGTGGGAAACTTCCTTGCACCATCCCCAGCCAACACATGCCTCCTCCTCACCCCATTCCATCACCAAAGCACACCAACTCATCGATTGCTGTGGCAAAAGTGAGTCCTCATCCCGGGAACACCACCTGTCCACTGGGCACAGCACTCCCACTGGATATGTCATTACTTCCTTAAACTTGACACCTAAACCCCAGGGTGCTGGATCCAGAACTATGGCTACAGTGCAGTTCTCAAGCCATGAAAAAATCAGTTTCATCCGCTATCCATGCCAGCGAGGATCATGGAAAACTGGTGGCAGCTCCACCACCCTACACACGGGGAATCCATACCAACAGCCACAGCCTGGACCCAGCAGAGCTCTGCAGGATGACTACCACTGTCCCAAGGCAGCTCAGAGCCCAGGGTGGCCTAGCACAAAGTTGGCATGAGCAAAGCTGGCACCAGGAGCCCCACAGCTGGCACAAAGAACCCAATGGCTATCACTGGGACTGCCATGGCTGGCACTGGGAGCCCCACAGCTGGCAGCAGGAGCCCCAGGGGGCAGGGAATGGGTTAATGAAAGCACACTGAGCAGCTGGTTTTTAAGAGTCATGGAAAACTCAGGGGGTATTAGCTGGAATAGAAGGACAAGGCACAAGCTTTGGAGAGAGGAAAAACAAAACAAGAAAGCGGGGAGCGCGGTAACAATGACTAGCCAAAACATCTCATTTGGAGCCTTATTAAGAAAACAGCAGTCGAGGAGGGACAGCAGAATTCCAGCACCATGTCCAAGGAGTTGGGCCTGGAGAGGGGCCAGCAGCCAAGGCTCAGCTCCTGGCTGCCCTGCACCCTGCTGGCTGACCCCCACCTGCCCCGTGCTTCCCCACAGCCCCCATGCAGCCCTCCTCACTCTCTTCCCAGAAGAGAAAGGGTCTGTGCACAGCACACAGCCAAATCTTCCCCCCCCACATTTCACTTCTTTTTCCTCAGAACGCACAGAATGTGAGGATGTGCTCTTGGCCACATTTATGTGAGATGCAATTGGAAGCCCCTTGGTGAGGAGCAGCGTCACCCCAGGGCAGTGACAACCCCAGTCCCTCTGCTGTACCAACAGCCCCAGCCCCATTTTACCAACAGCCCCAGTCCCATTGTACCAACAGCAGCAGTACCTCTGCACCAACAACCTGCTCTGCTTCCCCAGCCTGTGCCAGGGACCTGAGAGAGGCAGAGAGTTCCCAAAGCAGAGCAGAAGATGGCCCGGCATATTCCTCTGCACTCTGGGAGGAAAGATCAACCTCTCCTGCATTGATACAGCCTATGGAAGTTTTTATCTCTGCAGTTACACAACACAAAATTGAATGCCGGCCGTCTCAAACACATTGAGATTGGGATCTGCTGGCTGCCAACAGAGCTGCATGCTGGCAGCTCGGGCACATCGATGCCACATGGGGGGCTCTGGGAGCTGCAGATCCACAGGCAAAACAAACCCAGAGCCATAGAGGCTCTGGAAGGGCTCTGCTGATGCTACAGGGAGAGCCTGGTCGTGGTGGGGGACAGGGAGGTGCGAGCAGCCCTGCACTCAGAGCATCCCCCACACCGCAGCGTGAGTCACGTTCCACGGGGCCGCCGTGCTGCCTGCTGCTTGCTCATTTCATTGATGACTCAGGGCTTAGGAAGCACGTTCGAAATCCCTTAATGAAATAATGGAGAGAGTCATTTTTATCAGCATGTATTTTTAAAACAAATCGTTGAGTGAGGTTTGTGCCTAGCTCCAGCTTCAGGACAGAGCCCAGGGCACCGCTGGGGCAAGGAGCAGCCCCTGCACATGGCACATCCCAGTGGAGATGGTGGCTGGGAATGAGGATGCTGCCTGGCTGAGATGGGAGGGCTGAATCCCAGCATGACTGCGGTGCAGGGACCTCCCAGCCCCCAGCTTCAGCTCTGCCATGGGCAGGCTGCCCCCAGCTCAGGCTGCCCAGGGCCCATCCGTGTCCATAGACACCTCCAGGGATGGGGTACCCACAGCTCTGGGCAGCAGTGCCAGCGCCTTGCTGCCCTCTGAATGATTTCCCCCTAACATCTGACCTAAATCTCTTCCATTTTTGGACTGCTGGCCAATTTGACTAAGAAAGTGCTGTCCCGAGTGCAGCCAAGGCTGTTATCACCAGGACTCTCCTTCTCTCCCCACACCAGCATCACAGAGCTGGGCTGGTGCTGCTGCTGCCCTTGCTCTGAGATGAGCACCACCCCACATGATGCTCTGAGCCTGCCTGGAAGTGCAGCATCACCAGAAGCACAAGCTGCCCGATGATAGGACTTAGGCCAGCATCAAACATGAAACCATTGGAAAGGACAGCGTTGAGCCCTGATGTTGAGCAGCACGGGGAAAGAAGAGCCACGGGGCTGGGAACCAGGCTGCACAGAGGGGCCGAGGCAGTTCTGCATGATCCATTTATTCCCACCAACACACATCAGTACCGCCGCACTTTTTACTCCCTGAAATGTTGCCAAGCATGATCTGAGCTCATCTTATTTTTTTTTTTTTTTTCTGGGCAGTGTCCCTGGGAGAACCACGTTATGAGCGGGGCCGAAGAAGCCTCACGCGATTGTTTAGAAACGACACCAAAACGATCCCCAAAGACAAGCAGCTGCTCGCAGGTGGCAGCTTTCTCAGTCATTCCAATAAAATCTGGCTCAGTAGTCCCAGAATAACCGATGCCCAAACAAACAAAAGGAGAGACAAAAACTGAGGGAGGTTATTTTTTCCGCGCTGGAAGGACACTCCGCAAAACAAATGTGTGGGCTGATGCCAATCGTAGCCCACCACCCGAACCTGACCCCAGCATGGGCACCTCCTGTCCCTGTCTGCATTTAGCACAGCCTCAGGCAGGCAGGGGGAGAGCTGCATAGGCAGCAGCAGGAAGGGGCTCTCACAAGCAGCGTGCTGCTGTGCACGTGCTGTTTTCCACCTTCGTTTTTTCCCTCTCAGTGGCAGCCTGCAAACAGTTACTGCAACTTTGAGCATGCGGGGAAAGTGCTGGTGGAGCTGGGGCTGTGCTGTGCAGCCACACACAGCACTGTGTACACACAGAGCCCAGAATGCAGGTACCACTGGAGTCCACATTCCTCCACCAGGGGCCCAGCCCCTGGTGCCCTTCCTGGCTGAGCTCAGCAAGCAAGGAACACACAAGGCAACTTCTTCCTGCTGTTCTCCTCTGCTGGGACACAATGGCCCCTGGGTTATTGCAACCCATGCTGGGGGATGTAAGGGTGGAGCACAGCCCTGCTGGAAAGGACCTGGGGGTGCTGGTGGGTGGCAGCTTGGTGTGAGCCAGCACTGTGCCCTCGTAGTCCTAAAGACAACCGGCTCATGGGTGCACAAAAGCAGTGCAGCCATCAGTGGAAGAGAAAGGATCTGCCCCTCTGCTCTGCAACTGTGAGACCTCACCTGGAGTGCCGTGTCCAGATGTGGAGTGCTCAGTTCAGGAGAGACACGGAGCTGTTGGAGCAGGTCCAGAGAAGGGCCACAAAAATGATCCGAGGGATGGAACAGCTCTTCTACGGGACAGGCTGAGAGCTGGGGCTGTGCAGCATGGGGAAGAGAAGGCTGTCCCAAACCATCGCTGTGAGGCTGTGTGTTGGAAGAGCCTGTGGGAAACTCCCCCAGGTGCTGCACATGTCTCCAGGAGCATCCCTCCCCCCCAGCAGCCCTGCAGCAAAGGACACATGGTTTCCCCTGGGCCCCCCCATGCCACACTGCTGCCGCCCCACGCGCGGCCCCGCACAGCTCTGCCCGACCACCACTAAGAGCTGAGGCACCAAACCCCATCAAGGAAGCGCGAGACACGCTGCAGAATAATTGGAGAGCGTTTTAAAAAGCCCAGAGGGGGAAAAAGCTTTTTGGAACGTGTTCTCAATCTCATTAATTGGGAAGACAGCCTTGGAGGGGGAAAAAAAAAAAAAGATTATATTCCTCCCCAAATCATTATCCACTCTGAAGAGTGTATCATATGAAAACAGTTATATAAAAGAATAAATTATATTTGGAATGGCAGGAACCCCAGAATAAAGCTAAGAACTCTGATGTTCCCATATAAAGATAGGAGACAGTTATCTGTTCCAAATTTTCGAGTTTTCTGCTGTGCCAATTCAAATTCACTACATACCAGCATGGCCATATAAAGGGGACTCCACCCATGTAATCTTGGAACGAGCTCCAATCCCCCAAACTATCAATTTAATGTATGGGGATACAAAACGAGACAAGAATGTACTGACAGAGAGCGCAATCCATTAGCTCCGTGGCAGAAGGCACCAGAACGTGTGCGCAGGAACAGCTATTTAAAGTGACATTTGCATTTAAAGACCGGATCCGAAATGAAGATTTCTGCACGCAGACAGCATCGATTCTGCCAGTTAAAAGGGCCATCTCTGAATCCAGTGTGAGTTTTGTTTTGCATTTTATTTTCTCCTGTTTGCTCAGCATCACGTTTCTTGGCCAGCGCTGGGAAGAAAGCGGCTCAGGGTCGGGAGTTTCCCAGCTCTCTGTGCCCGTGTGCATCCTCCTAGCCCGTCCCACTCGGGCTCTCCCTTGTGCACAGTGGGGAACAGGGTCACTCCAGAGCTGCTGTTTTGGGGGTGTTGAGTCTCCGGGTGCCCTCTGTGACATGGATGGAGCCAGAGGGGGCAGCGTTCACTGACAGCCCCACACTGCCCTCCCCCTCACCCCACGAGCAGTGTTACATCCCAGAGGGGCAGAACGCACAACTTTCCTGTATTTCTGTAGGTATAAAATGGCTGCAACGAGCCCTGTCCTGTGCTGAGCCCTTCCTGCCAGCCCGCAGCAGGACCCTGCTCCTGACAGGGGTGCTCCTGCCATGTGGGGCACGGCAAGCAACAGCATGGGATGGCACACAGCCCCCACAGGGAGACTGCCTGGCCCAGGGATGGAGGCACGGACAGACCGGGTCAGCTAAGTGTTTCCATTCAAGCCAGACAGTGACTAATAACTCCATTAATTTGTTACTCAGTGAAAGTTTTCAGACCCACAAGAGCCAAACAGTCGTTCCAAGAGGAGAACTCCTGCAAGACGCATTCCTTCCTGCTGTCCCAGGAATACCCGGGGATCCATGCCTGCAGGACAGAGCTGACAGTCCTTTCATCCATCACAAAGAGCAATGCACTAACCTTTCCTTTATCCCTTTTCCTCCCCGAATGCCATTTACTGGTGGCAAGAACTCGTGTCACCCTCCCGCAGCGCTGTGGGAGGTAGGGGCTGAGCTCCTCGTGCTGCCACTGCCACACATCAAACAAATAAGAAAACAAACATTTGTTTTATTGGCGTTACAGCTGTCAGCACAGGGAAGAGCGTGGCCCACAGAGCACCCACCTTCCAGCCCTTCTGGATCCAGAGTCACTGCATGCACGAGCTGCACCCGGCAGCGCTTGGGGACTCCTCTGAGCTCCCTCGAGGTGCAGCACATGGAGCTCAGCTCAGGCACCACAGATGGGATTGCTGACGTTATGGGACCCACAGCAATGGCCCTTTTTATTTGCACCTTCAGAAGACAGTGCTCTTGAGAGCCATTGGCCAAGAGCCTGCATCACGCACCAGCGCATCCCAGCTGTATGTGGGGAGCCTGGTGTTCCCCTGCTGCCTCTCTCTGAGCCTGGGGCACGGTGGGGTCCCACTCCGTGCTCCACAGAGTGTGTTCTCCCCCCCATTCCCACCTGCCCGAAACGGAACTGCTGCCTCTGAGATGGCATTGAGATTCTACTGACAACCAAGCTTCAGGCAGGCCTCAGGAAGTCAAAGCAGAACAAAACATACATTTGTGACATGATATCACCGTGGTGGATCCTTGCACAGAACACAGAGGATAAATAACCACATCTTCTCTTACAAAAGCCCTGTGCTTTCTCTTAGTTGGTAAACATGCAGCCCTGCAAAGCCCGCAGCTCCTGCATCCCCACCACACCAGGTGCAATGCCACAGGGCACACAGCAGAGCTGCAAGCCACCCCGCACACCGCCTGCCCCAAGCCCTGCTCCTGCAGCACTCATCCTGCAGACTGCTCTCAGCCCATCACCAAACAAGCTTACCGAACCTCCTCAGGGCCATGGGGATGTGAGAGCCCTAACCCTCAGAGTTGAGCCCCGAGAACCCCTCTGGATATCCCCAAAACAAACCCCACACATCTCTAGGAGGTGAGACACAGACTGCACTGTAGCCCCCACCCTGGCTCACCGTGTTCTCAGGCTTCCTCCATCCTGTGCCCCATAAGGCACATTGACCCCTCCAAGAATGGGGCAGCACCCAGTACCCCCACAGCACCTGGCAGCAGCTCCAGCCCAGCCCTTCACCTCATACCTCCCTGAGACCCTTTACCGTCCTGGCCTCTGTCACAGCCAGACACTTGGGTTCACATTAGGCTTCTCCCAAATGATAACCCGGGGTACCCCAGCTCTGCAAGGTGCACTGCTCACCATCTCTGCTATGCTCTGATCTTCACAGGGGTTCCAGCTTCTTCCTCCTTCTTCTCCTCCACGTCCCTTCCCTGGCTGCACAGCAGCCGCCCGTTCCGGCTCCATTCCACAGTCTCTCCCCACGATTACAGGGCAGCACAGCCACCCCAGGTGAGGTGGCAATCACAGACCTGGAGGCAATTTCCATGGAAATGTCCCCTCCCAGCTCAGACGTGGGTTTATCTGCCTGGGAGGAGCATCCCACACCAGCACACTGCAGTGCCTGACCTGTGCCTTGCCATCCCAAGATGCAGCAATGCCTCACAAGCAACAAACTGCCCATTCTCTGCTTTCCTCCCTCTGTTCCACGGCAGCCCAGGAACTCACCTCCTCCATTGATGGCCCCGACCAGCAGCATCATCCCCATGGCACTGGGTCCCCACAGGGTCCCCAAGCCCCAGCCCCAAGCCATCAATGAGCAGAGCTGCTTCAAGAGAAAAGCACACGCCTGTCTCCATGTGGGGTGATAAGGGCAAAGACCTGACTTCAGTGGGAGAAAGAGATGTGATGGGCATTTATCAGTGCTGGGATGAAGATGAGGGCAAGCTTGGACCCCGAAGCTTGGCCCTGTGAACAGCCTCATCCCTGCAGGCTCCAGCACAGCAGCCTCCATGGGGCACTGTGATAGGATTCACAGCAATAGCACAGAAACACAAATGCACCAAGGATTAGATGACCTGGCAAATCATGAGCACGGCCAAGGATGGAAAACAAGCAGTCTGTGTCTCACCATGACACCATGTAGTATCCCTGCATGCACAGCGTACCCACCCCTACGGGGGCTGTGAGAAGCACAGCCACAGCACCCCAAAAATGACACACTGAGCTGTGATACACACACATGGTGTCTGTGCTCTGGAAGCAGAGCGGCTTCCAGGGGAAGCGCAGCACCTCGTGCCCAGACCCTGGGGAAGCCCACCCGCATTCAGGCAGCATTTACGCTGCTGCGAGGGAAGAAATTAAAGAAATAAATCATATTTTGTTCGTGCTCAGTAAACACTTGCTGGAGAGCCATGATTCAGCCTTGCATCTGCTCCTCCCCAGCAGGAAGCTGCCGTGTTGGTTACTGCGGTGGCTGCAGGGCATGGGGAGCCCAGGGCTGGCATGGGGACAGGGATGGGGATGGGGACGGGGACAGAGAGGAGGATGGCACTGCCGCACAGCTGTAGTGAGAAGGCTTCAGTGGGGACAGGGAGAGAGAAGGGAGCTGGGGGGAGAGTGGTTCAATGGGGAGAGGCCACTTTGGGGTCTCTGGGGAGCAGGGGGGAGTAAGTGGCTCAGGAAAAGAGAAACGGGGAACAGAGACAAAAAAGCCGCTGGGTAAGGGATGTAGGAAGGGAAAAAATAAAAGGGGGGGGAAAAATAAATAAAAGTTGAAAATAAATCCTTGGGGAATTGTGGAAGAGAAGAAAGCGCGCAGACACGGCGGGCGCGCCAGAGCCAGAGCCAGAGCACAGGAAGCGCCTAACGAGGCTGGAGACAGAGATACTACCGTGCCGCGTGACATCATACCGAGCCGCAGCCCTTTCCAAAACAGCTCTGAGCTGCAGCGTGGGGCACAGGCACTGCGGTGGGAGCTGTGCTGGGAGCTGCCCTCGGCCACGATGGCCCTGGGGCTGGCAGAGAGGGGACAGTGGTGGTGTGCGTGGGAAGGGGCATTGCCGTAATATCAGTTCTCTGATTGATGCAGACTGTGAGACCTGAAGTCCCTGCTCTGCAAAAAAAGGTATTGGATGCTCCTAACTAACCGAGCCAAGGAGTGAGAAACAGCAGAGACAGAGATTCAGAGGGCAGCAGGGCACCTCTGCAGCCAGGGTGGCTCTGGGGGGGATCTCTGGGCTGGGCAGGCAGCCGTGCCACACAGCTCCTGGTCCTGCAGGGGTCTGCATCCTCCCGGGGTCTACATGGGGTGCCCCCGCTGAGGGCACCCAGCAGCCAAGCTCCCAACACCCTTCTGCGGGAGATCTGCCCGCTCCACATGCTGGGCAGGTGGGAAAAACCCATCCCAGAGCCTCTGTTGCACACCCAAGCTCCGCACTCCATAGCCCTGGGGCTGCCTCCCTGCCTGGGGGGTGGGGTGGGGGGCTGACTCACACGCTGGGAGAAATTAATAAGCACGCACAGGAGAAGGCTCATCCCTCCACCAGCAGCATGAATCACAGCTCTGCCTGCCTGTCCAACACATTGTTCGGCACTGAGTCAGTACTGCTGTGCAGGTTAGCAAGGGCAGAAATTAAAAGTGATGGCCTACGAAATGCAACAGCGCTGAGAAATTGTAAGGCAGTGCCACTATAAGAAAGCTAATGGGACTGCCCACAGAGCCCCAGAAAAGGCGTGCTCTGTGCTCCAGCTTCTCATCAGCTGCCTCTTTTCAGCCGTGCCCCCCAGTGCCCTCAGTGCCCCGAGGCAAGGGGCAGCACTCCATGGCCACCACCTCTGCATTGGGCACCTGACATGTGCAGCCCTGGCTGGGGGAAGAGCCCTAAGTGAGCAGTGAGTGTCTCGGGGCTCGGGCCATCCCCAGAACAAAAGCCCCATCTGATCTTACCAAGTGCAGCTGCCCCCATTTCCCACCTGAAACAGCTCCTGGAGTGAAGTAGTGCATCATCGGTGCAAATAGCAACTATGTCTAGAAAGTAGTACATCGTAACCTCAGCATAGAGCAAGAGGCTCCTGCAGGCAAAGTCCTTGGTGTTGCTGAGGAATGACTGCTGTGGAGCACCTTGAAGTGCTCTTGATGTCCTCACCTTTGACAGCCCTCATGCTTTGCTACCTGGCAGGTACTGAGTACACCAATATGGGCTCTATTGCACTCGGAGAAACATGGGAGCAGAACTCGACTTTGTGAAATGGACAGAGAGAGAGAGGAGACACCCAGCTTGGGAAATAGGGTCAGCTGCTGGGCAGCCCTGGTACATGAGCATGAGCATACCCTGGAAACATGCACTGTGCCTTAAGTGATCCGTTCTGATTGTATCAGCCACCAACGACTCTCATCCTTCTCCAACACCAGCTGATAGATCAGCTTTGAAGATACTGTGCAGCAGCGAGTTCTGCAGGTTACCCCATCTGCTACAAGAAAGCACTTCCCCACGGCAGCGCTTCACTTGCTTCCTTGCAGCCCTGGCTAATGGACTTACGCCTGAGAGAAAGACCAAAACATCTCCAAGGACGCTGTGATTCATGGTGCCACCCCACGCTGCGCTGGGACCCCGGGGCAGCTCCCACCCACCACCAGCACCTTTGTCACTGCAGGGCTGGGGGTGACGAACACAATGTGACGCGCGCTGCTCCATCCCACCCGGCAGCCCCAGAAGAAGCTAATCTGAAGGAACCATCAACTGAAAACAAAACAAAATCTGCTCAACAAACCGGCGAGCTCCAGAGGACCCATTTTCTCCAACAAGGATCCGATTCAGCCCTAAGAGGACAGTTATTATATATTGAATGAATGGCAATCGATTATTAAGAGCGCATTCATCAGGGCTGAGTAAACGTGTAAGAAGATACCCACCTATTACATAGCTGTGAAACCACACTGAATGCGCTCCTAATGACCAACTGCTATTTACTTAACATTCAATATCCATTGCTAGGGAAGGTCTCTCTAGATTTAATAAGCCTCTGTTATTTTATGTTTAATTAAATACCGTCCACTATTAAAAACATATTTAACTGAGGTCAAAACCAGTAAAAACTGTATCTTATAACACAGCTGCTAAACCTCAAATATCTTCTTAATGATTAATTGGGATTTAGCACGATTGCTGTCCGACTGAGTGTGTGGAAGCCAGAAGCTCCAAGACTCAAGGACAAAAGTGCTTTACTTCTGCAAACAATTCTGCTGGTTGAATAGTTTGACTAACAGAAACATAGCAGGGCAGTGGGAGCCTCAGCCCGGCGTAACCCAAGTTTGGAAAATTCAACATACAGCATGGCCACGTGCATAATGCCTGCACAGCCAAGTGGGGAGCTTGGACACAGTGCCCCACACGCAGGGACCCCATGGGCTGGGACACTCACAGGACCCATCCTGCTCAGCCCTGTCCCAGCTCTGCTGCGGAAACTCCAGGGCAGTGGGCTGGGAGTCTCCCGATGGGACACGTCCATTTGGGATTGCCAATGACTTGGGATTGCCAATGGTTGGGATTTCCAATGGTTGGGATTGACAGTGGTTGGAATTGCCAATGGTTGGGTTGGCCATTGGCTTGGGACTGCCATCAGTCTGGCTCTGTGTCTTGTCGCCTAGAGCAGTTCCTCCAGCAGGAACCAGCAGTGCCAGGAAGGAGCTGGAGCTGGATTTGCTACAATGGCCTAAGCCCTCTCTGCTCCACTCAACATCGGCATCACCGGGCACAGGGACAGCTGTAGGGACAGGGGCCTCTCAGCTGGGGGAAAGAAGTTTGAGCAGGGAGCAGGGAGAAGTTCAAAGCATGTCAGCACTTGGGATAAAGCCATTCCACCTCAATGACCTCCTGCGAGAGGATTTGATTCTTGTTGTTTTCATTCTGAAAGCCCTTCAAAGCAAAATCTGATACTAGCAAAGAATTAAGTAGAGCAGCGCATACCCACACAGATTGCACAAGAAAACAAATTTAAAAATAGAAACAGCGAGAACAAAAATGAATGCAGAAGAGAAGTTCAAGAATGGAAATCCCAAGGGTCCTCTCCTCCTGCAGTTCCCTCCTAACCTCAGGTATGTGGTGGCATCGGGGTTAGGCAGCAGGCTGTGTGCTGCAATCCTGGGATGTGAGTTAAGAGCTCAGACCTCCAGCTCAGCACCGGGCAAACCCAACAGAAGCACGCTGTGAGCTCACCACGCTGCTGGAGGAATTGGACCGCAGTGTGGGGCTCTAGTGAAATGTCTCAAACAAGTGTCAGCACTGGGAAGCTGGATGGGGCTGAGACAAGCAAAGCTCTGCCCCAAATTATGTCCTAAGAGCGACTCATCAGCCTGCCATGAATGTCATTCCAAAGGAATAAGAAGCCGTCTCTGGCATCTGACAAGGCATCGTGCTGTGCACTGCGAAGTGGCGGGTACTAATATCCATATTGAGCAGGCACCTCTGGAGGAAAACGTCGAGATAATTAAGTGCTACTGACACCTCAAGGGATCCTGGGAGTCCCAGCAGCGTACCCTGAGGGAAGCCTCACAAAGTGAGCTGGGTGCTTGCCTCTGTCTCATGGCTGCCAGGCTGGCAGCTGCCTCTCCAGGTGCTCCAGGGACAGGATGGGAATGAGAAGGATCCCGTGGGAGGATGCTGGTGGAATAACCATGTCACCAAAGCCACTCACCTCCCAGATCTCAGCACCAGGAGGTAAGTCCACTTGGTCTTTCTTTACTTCCTTCTCCAAGTACTGATTTATACGTATACATAAATGCACAAAGCACCTATTTACGCTTCACAACAGCCCTCCCATGAACTAGCCATACCACAACGGTAAGCAATCCATGGCAGATACCATCTGCGTTACTTCAAAGCCACGCAACACATTAAGCAAATAGCAGAGGTGTCTGTCTGAGGAATATGGTGATGAAGGACGTCTCCATCTCCAGATCAGCCTTGAGGACCTGCTGCGACATGGAGTGCTGCCCCAAGATGCAGGGCAAGGAATGTAGCACCCGATCCATCCCATCTCAGTCAGGAAAAGTCAGTGGATGGGAAGAATCAGGAGCAGCTCCAGAGATGCCTCCCTGGTTGAGCGGAGTAAAAAAAAACCTGCTGCAGACACATTCATCCTGCCTGCTTCCCTTATGTACACTCAAGGAGCTCTGTTCATTTTCCAGTGGGTCCATCTCTGTTTGATTGACTCTGCATCACTATCCAAGAGCCCTGCTGAAGTCAACAAGCCAATAGTGAATGTTGGTATCTGTGAATGACTCCTATGAGGCATGGGAAACCTCAAGAGCTGCACCCATACAAGCACAAGGGTTTGCTTGCTTCAGTTCGGCTCTTGGTATCTTTGCCACACACTGACTCCCATGAAAAATGACTCAGGAGTACCTCTTCCACCAACAGAAATAGGGTTGCATGGATGTCTTCATCTGAGGCTCCAGGCCACGTGCTATAAAGGTCTGGGGGGCACCATGGATGTGTAGGACAACAAAACAGGGCTGAAGTCGCCCCTCTGCTCCTCTGCCTCCATGGCAGCATGACAGTGACAAGGACAAGGCCTAGGGCAGGCCAGCCAAGGCCTTGGGGGTTGGGCAGACAGCACCAGAGGGACCATGGCAGAGCCAACCCCCACCTCCATGCCTGCTGCAGCTTTCTTACATCCCTTGAGTCACGGGTTTCAGATCTTCCTCCGTTAGCTGCCTGCAACGGAGGCATTGGCTCCAGCCATCTCTGCATCCACCATTCCTCTGCTGTTTTATGCACCTATACCCACAGCAGCCTACGTCACACTGGAGATGCCCACTTCTCTTCATCCCCCATGCAGAAAGCCTGGACACACAGCCCAGACACCAGTGCACGTCGAGAACTCCATCTTGACCCAACCACAGCAGCATAGCATGGCTTAATTCATTACAGCCTGCAAACCGCCTTGAGATCCTCCTCTGCTCTACAACCCCAGGGCTGCTATTTGCTTAACCCCGCCAAGCAGACGGGGCACGCACCCAAAGCCACAGCAGCACAGGCTGCTTCAGCCGGCCCCGGCCCCACGGAGCAGCAGCAGATGGATTGGCTGCTGTGAAACAACAACTTCCTTCTTTCTTTTTGCTCAAGTTAGCTGGGGTTTAGGCTGAGATTTCGGTTACGTTTTGTGGCCCGCCTTTCTGGAGACAACCACCCGCCTGATGCTGGGTGAGAGCGAGATGTCTGAAACCACGGGCAGTTGCGTTTACTTCGGTTCCAATCTTCCAATCATTCCAAATCCTGGGAAAATGAAGCTACGTTGCCGGGGTGAAGCTTTTGTTTGGAAAATTGGTTTCAGTTTGGTGGTGATGTGATGTCCGGCCCACCCCTGCCCTCCACAGCACAAGTCTGCAGGGACAGCAGCACCGCATGCGGCCCCCAAGACATCCGGGGAGCAAGCAGCAAGCTTGCCCTCCGCCAGAACCTGACACCGCGCCGGAATGTAGAAAATTGCAAATGATACTTTAATTCCACAGTCACTCACCGCCAGTAGCTCTGGCCATGGGAAATACTGGGGCAGACGCATGCCTGGGAGCGCCCGCACGGAGCAAAGCCAGCAGCAGCCTAACCCAATGGGCTGGGACCGGGCTGTATCGACCAGCACTCCCAGGGTGGGCAACTTGAGCCCTGCTGCCCCACACTACTGCCCTGCAGCCCACCCAGTGGTTGCACCGAGTGCTTGTGCCCAGGTCCTGCATCTGTGCTCAGCCATGGCACCTCTCCCACCCATGGGGCAGTGCCTGCACCCTGCATCTGCTGCTCCCCAGGAACCAGGACTTGTCCCGCTCTGCCTGGTGCCTGGTGGAGCTCTGAAGTGATGTGGAGTCAGAACAGAACCAAAATTAAGCACAAGACTATGTGGAAAACTCAGAAAGTCCGTGTCCTGCATACCAGGAGCTCAACAACTGCCATGTTTGGACCTATAGTCAGGGTAATTATCAGATACAGGAGGATGTGAACTTCAGACTCCCTGGGACAGCTTGGAGTTGGATTTAATACCATGCAGAGCATAGCCAGAAGTGTTATGAGAGGAGAGGGACATCACACTGGGATGAGGACTGCTCTCACATTTCAACTTCCTGCTCCAGTTTCATGTTTTCCTTCCTTCCTCTTAACTGTCCATCTCAAGTCAGTGGTTTTGGAGACCAAGGAATAACATGATTCACTGCTGCACTCTCCAACAGAGTTCAGGGTTCCATGGCACCCAAGGGTCAGGGACAGATGTGCCCAAGTGGGTGCCACATCCCCCAGCTCAGGACACCTCCCTCAACCCTGTTGTGCCCTGGAATGGGGCTGAGCATCCTCTTGACCACTGTGGCAAGGAGCAACCAAGCCAGGACCCAGCTCACACCATCCCACGTGGCAAAAAGGGCAGCAGCAGGTGAGGTCTCATTCACAGAAGTGTAGAACCATCAGAGGATGATCTTACACAGCCATCATGGCCTCATCATCACACCCATACCAGTAAGGTACTACAGGTGTGGATTAGGTTTCCGCAATGGAAAAGCTTAAGCTTTAAATCCTTTTGTGCCACTGAGACTGTCCCTAGGCTGAAGTCTCTGAAGCACAAACACTGAACCCTCAAGGTGCGAGTCCTCAGCCCTGCACTGAGCAGGGGATGGAGGTTGGAGAGGGATAAGGACTCACAGCTGGAAGCAGGAAAGCTGTCATCAGGCAGCTGTCACCTCACTGCCACCAACAGGGACTTGAGGGGCTGGCAGGGCCATGCACTGCACCTGCTGCATCCTGGCCCCACCCCATAGCTCTGCTCCCCCCTGGGGTTCCATCTGCAAGCAGATCCCTCAAAGCTGAACTGGGGGCACTTTTGGAGATGCACGGCCCCAGGGGTGAGCATAGCAGTGTCCCAGTGCCTCCCCAACTCCCAGGAGCCCCATGTGCCACCTGCAGCACGCAGCCCTGAGGTGCCTGGGGCAGGATTCCCCCTTCCAGCAGCGCTTCTGCAGCACGGCCCAGGGTTTGCTTTGTGCTCTGCATAGAGGGGAGAGTGCAGAGGAGAGATGAGAGGAGCGTCACGCCGTGCGATGGAAGAGGGTAACTCGAGCTGCGGTCTACCCTACATTCCTTGTGGCTCCAGCTCCCCAGCCAAAACAAAACCAACATTTTCCTTTTTTTTTTTTTTTTTTTTTTTTTTCCCTTTCCTTGAGGCCAAACAGGAGGAGGGGGCACCCCTGCAGCACTCAGCCCAAGCCCCGCTGGCTGGGACCCAGCTCAGCTCCATCAGCTCCCAGCGCTGTTCCCAGCGACACACAGCCCAGCCTGGGTGTCCCCCCACAGTAACACCTCCACCCACAACAGCTCCAAGGGTCCACCCTCTCCTCTACCACCTCATAAAACCTTCGGTGTGTTTATGCGAAGGCTTCTGCTACCCACAGTGCCCACATGGGGCAGGGTGCCAGGAGGGGGGTCCTGAGCCCCTGATGTGCCATCCCACACTGCTCCATCCCATCTGCCAGCAGGAGCTCACTCTCCTAACTGCTGCCCACCTCATCCCCAAGCAGCGGCTGCACTGGGTTGGCCCTGGCTTGGCCATACAGCAAGACTGGGTGGCAGCATCCAGATGTGAAGCACCAAGAAGCCCCTGTGTGCTAGTGTGAGTGCACTCAGCATCTGAGCCCTCTGGGCTACCCCTCTGCACGGGGTTAGAGCTCACATTTGGGCACACATTGCCATTCACCTCCCAGCCCCAGCCACAGACCAAGGGGCCCCTACAGGCTTGTGGCAGTGAGCTGCCGACAGGGGAAAGAGTTAACGTTTCCCCCAGCTCAGCTCGTACGCTGTTATTCAATACATTATTGACGTTGAAAAGTCGTCACGTTACAATCCAGCAGTCCACGAGTATTAAGAGGAAAACAGAGGCATGCAGAGCGAGACACACACCGCGAGCTGTGGGCCCCTCCGCGCTACGGTTACGTTGCTGCACACAAACTCCTTTCCCAGACTTGGATTCCTCCCCCACCTCTCCCATTTGGTGCACAACCCACCCGCTCGCTTAATGCCGCTGTGAATCCCCAAATCCCGTTCACAGGAGGGATTACCCGGGGGAAGGGGGCACGGTGGCCGCAGGCTGTTCTCAGGCTCCAGCGGCTCTGATGCTCTGTGGCTGACAGCGGTACCCGGGGCCAAACCCTGCAGGGAGGGCTCCTGCGTGGGACCCCGAGGCCATGCCCAGGGGCAGCAGGGTGCTCAGAGGGGACGGCAGCACCTGCCCGGAGTAAGGGCTGGGGCCAGGCTGCTGGGACTGCTGCTCGCCAGCCACCGCGCTCCCCGCTTGTATTTTATTTCATCCCCTGATGGGCGAAATGTGTCCTTAATTTGTCCTGAAAGAAAAAGAGGGCGAGCTGCATTCTCACATCCAGAACGAAGACAACACGCGAAGCCCTTTAGAAGCCGGCGCCACACATAGGACGCGCTCCTTTTTCTAATTAGCGACGCCTTTCCCAGCGAGCGGGGTGGTGGGGCTGCGCACCAGGTCCCACGCCGCTGCCCCTCGTGCCCCTCCATGCCCGATCTGTCCCCAGAGGGCAGTTCTGGCTCCTCTCACACTGCAGAAACAGGGGATCATCTGGTTTCAATCCAGCCCCTCACGGTAGCTGTCACCATGGGCTTGCTGGCAGGGTGAAGGATGCCTTCATGCAGTCCCTTGCCAAAGTGACAAGCACTGTGGCTGTGGCAGACTCCCAGTGCTCCTCTGGCACACCTTGGCCACGTGGGGCGGAGCACATTGGTGCTTGTAATGAGCGGACACCGAGCAATGCACTGTTGGCAGCACGTGCCGGGCTCCAGCCAGCACCTGTGGCTGCAGCAAAGCAGTGTGGGCTCTCCTGGTTCCCTTCCCTTCCCCCAGAAAGCCCCAGGAACCACAGGAACCACAGAAATGCATCCCCGTGCTGCAGAGCCTCCCTGCGAAGGGCACGCTGCGCTGCCGGGGAGCTCTGCCGCCCGCACCGCCTGGCCGCCCGCCAGCCTCTGACAGCAGCTGTCACATAAAAGCAAACACTTAAAACCATTACATTTACAGCAGTTTATCTTGAACGCCGCCTAAGGTTTTGACGTCGCTCCACGATGACTGAGTTCAGTGGGTTCCCCCTGCGGCCCCCTCCTCCTCCCGGCTTGCCGTGACGCCACGGCACAGAGCTGAGGTCACAGCTTGCCCCGTCCCATGCAGGGACCTTCCCGTGCAGTGCCTGTGAGCTGTGTCACTCCATCCCTGGGCACAACACAGCTAGCATCCCCCTGCCAGGAAACATTCCCACACCAGGGAACATAACTCCTGATGCAGCCCCTGATCCCGTTGGCTTTAGGGCTGCGAGGGCACATTGCTGCCTCATGTCCAGCTGCCATCCACCAGTACCCGCAGTCCTTTCCAGCAGGGCTGTGCTCCATCCTTACATCCCCCAGCTTGCACCGCTAGCGGGGGTTGCCATGACCCAGGTGCAGACCTTGCACTTGGCTTTGTTGAACCTCATGCGGTTCTCCTGGGTGCACTGCTCACCCTGCCCAGGTCTCTGTGGATGGCATCCCGTCCCTCGGGTGCGCTGACCGCCCCGCGCAGCTCAGTGTCACCTGCAAACTGCTGAGGGTGCACTCGATCCCAGTGTCAGTGTCACTGCTGAAGATGTTCAGGAGCACCAAACCCAGCACACCCCATGCACTAACGCACTTCTGGGTGCCCCTGAGCGAGGAACCACAGGGCAGAGCCCCGAGCTCTTGTGGTGGGGTGGGGGCACAGAAATGCCAAAGCATTCCTCTTAGTTTCCACTCCACTCAGTGCATATCTCATGTGCAATGTCCTCAAAGAGCAACACAGCTCTGGCACAGCTCTTACATCACTGGGTGTTTTCCACACAGCTCCCACTCTGTTTCCTGCACTCCTCCTAATGACGTGACTCTTTTTTGTATATATATATATATATTATTTTTAAGCCTATTTTCTAACCCTTTGCCAACCAAAAACACAACGCAAGAAGGCAGCAAGAGCCCCAAAACAGAGCCCGATGCTTCTGAACCAACACATCCTACATGAGGCCAGGAGGGAGGAGAGGATGCTAACATCCTACAGGCAACCCCTGCTCAAGGGGCTGGGGCCAGCAGCAACCTGCTGGAGGCCGAATTCCAAGCAGGGCAGTGGCACCACGACCCCTCTCCATCCCAATCTGCACAGGTCCCTCAGGACAGCCCCAAGATCACTCCTCCCAGCATCACCACACTGCAGCAACCATCTTCAGGCCTCACATTGTGCGAGGAGGAAGGGAAACAGGACCTGCAATGGGTCCGGCTCCGTGGGAGAGAGGAGGAGGGGGTCAGGGAGTTTGAGAAAGCGGGAGCCAGACAGCCAGGGGATTTTGCTCCGCTTCGCCATCGCTCTGAGTGCTCCACGGGGTTGGCAGCAGCGAAACCCGATCGGCCGTTAACCCTGGAATGCGTGGAAATGACAACTGCGCATAACTCCGGGGAATCTGCAACGGTGCCCCCGTTCCCGGAGCGGCAGCGCTGACCGCGCGCCTGCGGCATGAGCTCATCGCGGGGCTAATACCCTCCATGAGCCCAGCATGCAGGAATGCGCCGAGCACTTGGGGCCGGGGGGACGAGGGGGGACACCCACCTGCCCTGTCCCCCCACCACCCCCCGTTTCCCACAGGTCGCATGCAGCCTGGCCTTCCTCTCTTGTTATTTTCTGCCTTGCAGAAAGGGGCCGAAAGCCCCGAAACCCTGACACCACAGCACCGCTCTCCCATTCGGCAGGGATGTGCGGAGCAGCATTACCGCCCTATTCCACTCCTCCTAACGAAACCAGCCCAGACCCACTCCCACTGGTGGTGAGAACCACGTGGAGCAAGAGCTGCTGAGACCAGCCACGCTCGCCAGGCACCTCTCAAGCGTCAGCATGTCCTGCTCTTTTAAGGAGGGGATAGAAGAAAACAAGAAAGTCCAACCTGACCTGTCTGTCCCTTGCACGCCCTGTGTGCTGCCTCTGGCAGCAGCTGTCTCACATCTGCTTTCTGGCATGAACTGAAGTGCAGCAATGCCACCACAAGCAAAGGCAGGGCTTCACAGAGCCAACATTTGGGTGACGTGGGGCTGCTGGTGCCGAGGGGAGGGGGACATGCAGGTTTTTGTAGGGTGTTTGTTGCCCACAGGGATTGGGGGAACCAAGAGGAAGCGTGGCACTGGATTTGAGACAGTGAGGGCAGCCCTGCTGGGATCTCCCCTGAGCATCACGACTGTGGACCTTCTAGAGGGGCACATGCCACACTCATCTCCATGGCTCTCCTTCATCAGCCTGCGTGCTTCCCACAGAGCCCAGGAACATGGGGCACATGTGGGAGGGGACCTGGGGACAGCCACAGGCAAAGGGGCCACGGCATCAGGCTGCTCCTCCCATCCAGGGAATGCTAATGGACGCGTCAGGGGCCAAGGAAGGTTCATGGGACCAGGAAGGGTCAGGGGGACCAAGGTCATCAGCCCCAGTCTTGTCATGCAGCCCCCAGTCACCGGATGGGTCCTGGGGACGAACTCTCTGCCAAGTGCTGAGCCTATGGGGGAGGGACACAGCACTAATGACAGGCGTCAGACAGATAGTCAGGGTTTGGATGTAGCTCTGAGCTCCTTGAGCTGCCTTCAGTGCAGAAGCACTCCTCACCTCCAGACTGCCCGATCCAATCTTTCAGGAAACACCCCACAATCAAATCCCCTCCAGTGGCTCCATGGCGAGCCTTCGATGGACCTCACCCAGCAACGCTAGAACAAAGTGAGCTCAGAAAATAGCTGAGCCAGGAAAAAGGTGCAGCTTATGCCTGCAAGGCCAGGTCCCTAACACGGTGGCTGGGCAGGTCCAGAAGCAGGAAGGCAGGAGTGATTTCACACATCAGCCTTGAGAGCAGCACCCTGCTCCTCAGCCCAGGGCTCTGTGGCTGGTGAGCAGCACAAAGCACGGGGCAGGGATGGGAAGGAGCAGGAGGAAAAAGAACTCAGAAAGTGAAAAACTGGCTTTTGAGAACAAAAAGCTGAGAGGTAAAGCAACAGATTTACCAGGCAGACCTGCAGGTCCCAGAACCACATCACCACCAGAATCCAGCCTGCTCTCATGGGCTGGGTCTGTGTCAGCTGCTCCCTGGCATCCAGCTCTGCATCCTCAGGGATGGAAGAGAGGTGAGAGGAGGAGGTGGGACACTGCTCACCACAATTAACACGTGAGATTTAGGTGATGCTGGGTTTAAAATGCCAGAGGCAACACCTGCTTTGGCACACCTGCTGGTCCTGCTAGCAGTGCAGCCGGGCAGGGGATGCTTCCACCAGCTCTGTACTGGCGCAGGGCTGAGGATTTTTGCAGCTCTGCCAGAGCTCTGCAGCATCAGGATGAGGTGGGCCAGGGGGCACTGAAGCTGCCAGCACTCAGGCTGCCCTCAGGGTCTGACACACGGGCACAAGATGAGCTCCTTGTGACACCATGAGCTGCCTGAGCGCTGCCAAGGTGTCCCTGACCACAGCAGGAACAGTCCCTCCTTGCTCAGGCCCTTGTGAGAAGCTGCACTGTGCTCTGATGAGTGCTTGGTGGGAAAGTCCCACCCAGAACCTCACAGGTGTCCAAGTAATGGGCTGCTCAACAAATTGCTTTGAGACCTGCAGAGTTTATTCTCTGGAGGGTTTTGTCTGTATTTCATCTACAGCGGCCTGGAATATCCTTTGGCAGGTGCAAATGTCTTTACTGAATTCCAAACAAAGATCTATTAGTAATACAGCTGGGATTTTTTTTTTTATTAGTGTTTTTTAAACCAAGTAGTAGAGGTTGCTGCACAGGAGCCTCAGCCCATGTAAATCCACAAGGACCTGGGGAGTGTGGCACCCTGTGCAAGACGTTATTTCTATGAATGCAATGGGACTTCAGGAGCAGCCATAGGCCCTGGGGTGCCTGGCAGCTGCTGTGCAATGGGGCAGCAGTGCTCCTGCACTGCCACCTGGAAACCATCCCATGGGCAGAGCAACCACGGCCTCTGTGCTCCCATCAGAGCAGGGGAAACCAAACCAAACCACACCAACTAAAAGGAAATGTTGCCACATTCTATCTTATCACCTGGAGGAGAGGAGCGAGCGCCGTGCCTGACCTCAGCTCCATGCCATGCCCAGTGCCCTGCGGCCGCCTTGAGTTACACAGGGGAAGCAGCCCAGCCTGGGCTCCCGTTTCCAAACACCTCGCCTTCATATGCCAGGGTTGCATCAGCTCCTGCGCCCGTATTTATAACTTGTCCTAAAACCTGATATTCCATTTCCAGTAGCTCCGTGGGGTGAGCTCAATGTCCGGGGCCCTGGCCAAGCAGCTGCTGCCAGCGTGATCCCTCTTCTCTTCACATCCTGCTCAGAAAAGCTTCCCACCAGCAGCCCAGTGCCTCAGCTTACTGCATGGGCTCCTTAATTAGCTGAGCGAGGCATGAGGCAGCCTCATTAAAGAGATAGCTGACGAGGGCTTGGCTGAGCGTGGCCGTGGCCGACACCATGCAGCTCATTGAACCATCCTGCCCTGCCTCAGCCACAGCCTGCACAGCCCTCCTCTGCCTGGAGGGCCCCAAAAGCTGATTTGGGGCTGACAGATGGGTGGGGAGGGCTTGGCCCAAGGGGGCCGGGCCAGGAGTGTGGAGGGGCCCATCCCCATCATTGCACCGGTGCCTCCCGGAGGAGACCTCCAGCTGCTCTAGTTATAAATAAGAAACGATCCAGCAAAACGAGCGAAACTTGCAGGCACTGGGATCAATCACACACCTATTAAATATACAAAGCCACCTCTCAAACGAACTGCGACACATAAACCTCGACACCAGGAGCCTGGCTGGGACCCATCGTGCTGTGCCTCGACACAAGGCAACCGTCAGAGCCCCTTAAACATCTCCATCTTCCATGGATTTCACTGCCATCTGTGGAGAGCCACACACCCAAACCTGGCAGAAACAACAGAAAAAAGACAGCTCAGAGCTGGGCCATGGAGCCCAGCAGAAAAGTGCTGTTTCCCAAGAACCTAGGGATGCAACACAGCAATGGCAATGAAACGCAGCCACCAGTAGGCAGGAGAGGTCTGATCCTGACAGACCCGACAAATCCAATCTCAGGAAGAAAACGTTCAAAACCTTGCATTCCTTAAACTTAGAATCAAAAAAGGGATTCCCCTGGCTCTTTCTCATCACCCCAAAAGATCAAAGTCCACGTCTGGAGTGTACAACACACACGCTGCCCTGCACACCACCGAGCACAGCCCCTCACTGCATACTGGGGGGTTCAGATGCTTTGTCAGGGGCAGAAATGCATTTATTTCCTCCCGGAGAGGCACAACTGCAGCTGTCAATTTCTTGTGCTGGTGCCATGGGAAAGGTGCTGTGGACCCCTGTGTGAACTCTCCCCTGAGGGGAGCAGAATCCCCCTCTCTTGTCATTGCCCCATTTGTATGAATGAGAGGGAGAAAAGGCCACTCTGCTAATTTTATAGGCACATCCGAAATAAATTCCTCTCCCAAGAACAGTATGGGAAGGGAACTCCCCAGAGGTTATTTTTACATGGAGCCCACATACCGGGCACCCTCTGGGGCTGTGCGTGCAGCCTTGGCTCTTTCCAGAAGCACAGACTGGGGAGGATGGAGCAGCTCCCTCTGCACTGGGCTCTGCTGCCAGGAGGGAGCCCACATGCTCGGTGCTTCTCTGCAGCATGGAGCTCCTCCAGCGCAGCACTCCTGCACAACTGATGTAGCTTTGAAGCCACCCCCTGCTGCAGGGCTCCATCTCTGCCCAGCCAGAGATGCTGAGGTGCAAAGAGCCTCTTGAGAGGAGCTTTTACTGAATACAAGTGGTTGCACAGACCCCAGGGCACAGTGTAATTTCCAAAGCTGAACAGCTCCACTGATGGCAGGCTATGATCTGCACTGATCTAATGGTATTTGATTGTACATGCTCAGGATCAGCCCCACAGCCATTGCACTGGGCATGGGCTTTACACCACAGACCGCTGACATTGTGAGGCAGGCAAGGCCAGGCTCAGGAGCAAAGAGATTGGCTTCGCAGCACTGAGCAGCAATTACAGTTCTTATCCAAAATCCCCTGATGCCAAAAGAAATCTTTATGTTGGCTTCTAGTGGCTCTGCTCACCTCTGGGACAGGGACAAAGCCCACAGGGGCAGGGCAGCCCAGCTCCACTGCCCAGATCAGCACATCCACAACCTCACACCCACCGTCCACGGGGTGCAGCCTCTGGATGAATGCACCCCACACTCCCATTTACTCTGCAGCTGAAAGGTGGTCCCCATGGATGCACAGACCCTTCTGGGTGGGCTGTGGGGTACCACGGGGCAAGGACACGAGGAGCTGAGTGCCCAGCCCAGCACCGAGGGGTGAACCCGGGGCTGCAGCCAGGGCTGGGGGGGGTCCAAGTCAACACCTCCTCTTCTGGTGGCAGCTCGTGTACAGCAACATCTAAATATATACTTTATGGAAAGTGTGGAGGGATTTATTTTTGTTATTGTTGGTCTCGAATTATGCTGGCTGAAACGGCCCCGCTGAGTTACAGGGCCTGGGCCAGGAGCACACAAAACATTATCAAAGGTGTGTCAGAAAGCAAACATCGCTCTGAGTCCCAGTGGGTGCTGCCAGCAGGGCCACCCTGCAGCAGAACACAGCTCAGCACCCCCCAGTGCCACTGCGGGCGTCCTGCAGCTCACACAGGCTTGGGCAGTGCCAGGCTCCGGGAGAGACCCTTCTGCTGGAGGGCTTGAAGCTGCTTCTCTCTGCAACCCCTACCTCGAGGTGCCCCACGCAGGAGCTATCAAACGTTTTGTCACCGAGCATGCAGATAAATGTCATAAACCCCCAAAGCCCCCATGTGCTCCAGCCAGCATCCCACCCCAGCTCAGCACAGCGTCTCTCCACACCTCTTGCCAACAACAGGGGGAGGGCACCCTGCACATGGGGAACCTCCCTCCCCTCCTTTCCCTCAAGGACATTCCTCACTGCTGCTGCTGCTGCCAGCATCCTCTGGTCCTCCCACTGCTACTGCATGTGGCCACATGGAGTTGCCCACATACCCAGGACTGCACAAGCACTCAGCTCTCAGCACAGTGCCCCTGTGTCCCCTCTGCCATCCCTGCTGCAACAATGCGCCTGCCTGGCACCCTGAGAATGATGGTCTCACTGCAGATGGGGATGGATTTCTTCCCCACTGCTGCCCCCACCCCAAGCACACACCCCTGCCTCTCTGTGTGCCCCACCACCTGGTGCTCACTGATGGATGGGGCTGAGCTGCTCCCAGCTCTGGGATTTGTGCACACCCTCACCAAGCAGGGAACAACAGCTCCAATATGGTTCTTGGGCTTGTCGCTCCCCTAGGAACCTTCCATTCATTTTGCAAAAAGGATCAGGCAGTGACCCCAGGAGCCACAGGCAGGTGGAAAACACCCCTCTTCTTTGAGCTGCTTCCTGATAGCACTTTCCTTGCAGATCATCTTGAGGAATATCACACTATGTGTGTGGGACAACCAGGGGATCAGACCTGGGTTCATGAAGGGCAGATCCTGCTTGACCAACTTGATCTCCTTCTGTGGTTGAGTGACCTGCCTGGTGGATGAGCTGTTGGTGTGGTCAACCTGGACTTCAGCAAAGCCTTTAGAACTCTCCCACGGTATTCTCCAGGAGAAGTTGGCAGCCCATGGCTTGGACAGGTACACTCCTTGCTGGGCAAAAAACTGGCAGGAGGGCTGGGCCCAGAGAGTGGTGGTGAATGGAGTTACATCCAGATGGAGACCAGTCACAAATGATGGTCCCCAGGGGTCAGTACTGGGGGCTTTCCTGTTTGATACCCTTATTGATGACCTGGAAGAGGACACTGAGTGCACCCTCAGTAAGTTTGCAAGTGACAGCAAGCTGGAGGAAGTGTTGATCAGCCTGGGGGTAGGAAAGCCCTACGGAACAACCTGGACAGGATGGATCCCTGGGCTGAGCCAATGGGATGAGGTTCAACAAAACAGGAGGCTCAACAAGTTGTGCCAGGGGATGTTCTGGTTGGATGTTAGGAAATACTTCTCCAAGACAGTGGTCAGGGGCTGCAATGGGCTGCCCAGGTCGGGGGGTCACCACCCCTGGAGGTGTGTGAGAAACGTTTCGATGTTGCACTGAGGGACATGGTTTAGTGGGAAATTTTGGTGGTAGGTGCAGATTAAGAGGGCAGGATGGATGGAGGATGTCTCCCTGCAGATCACCTCTCACGTTGTTGTTATTGTTTTTGAAATTGTACCTCTTTATTAATCCCACACAGAAATCCAAAACCCTCCTTTATAAAACAAACAAACAAACAAACAAAAAAAAACCACCAAAGATATATAATGATTTTCAAAGCCATGTCCCATAATTAATGTCACATTTATCTCTACAGCTGTAGAGATAAAAAGAAACCATCTACCCATGCTCTCATTATTTTTTATTCCTCTTCTAAAGCACAGGTTTAAATTCTTGGGAAGGGGCTGGGGTGGGGGGAGCTGGCTTTCCCTTTACTCCACTCAATGACGGTGACAAGAAGGTTCCCCCTGCCCCATCCCATGGCTGCAGGTGGGCGGCTGGGGCCAGCTGCCCCTGGAGCACAACCATTTTGCCCCCTCTACCTTTAAGAACTGCCAAAGCTCTGTGAGCTGGAGGGCAGTGAGCTCAGCTCCTCTGCACTGTTGGCACCAGCAGTGAGCTCAGAAATTGCTCCTTCCTGCCCCACATGGCACTGACACGAGAAAAAACCTCATATTCCCCTCCCCACTGCTTGAAGAGCACGCAAGTGTACTTGGGATCACACAAAAAGGAGCTGTACAAGCTCCCCATGTGCCCTCTTCTCCCTGCCCCAAACCAAAGAGGTTCAGCTGAGGAAGAGCACCTGATGGAACTACTCCAGCCCACAAAGCCATGGAGGGGCAGTGATTACAGACTGATAATCCAGTCTGCACTCGTGGCTCCTTCCAAAGGAGGATGCAGGAGGAGAGCTGTCCTCGATGTCACCCCATGGGGAGGTGACCCTATGAGGACAGAACATTTTGGGGTGGGATGAGCATGGCACAGCACTGACTCTGAGCACCAGCAGTGAGATGTGAGTGCTGCCCCATGGACAGACAGAAAGACGGACACACAAATAGGTGTGAGGCCAGATCAGGAGCTCTCAGCTCTCCTGGCTCAGAGCTGCCCCATACCAGTGTGCAGGCTCTGCTGCAGGCAGAGGTGGGGGCATCTCTTCCATTTTGCAGCAGCACAAGCTCCAACACTGAACAGATGGAGAAGCAGAACTGGCTCAGACACGTCCAGAAGAAATGTCTTCATTTTGCCTCTCAGAACCAACCCCATGCTGCTGTTTCTCAGTGCAGAACTGGATTTCCCTCTGTGTGCTCCAACCCACCAGCAATGATGAGCACAGAGCACTGTACTCACGCTCCTTCATCCTCTGGGCCACGAAGCAAATACGACATCCTTGTAGCTCTGCTGCATGACTGCACTCAAGCCATGGGCCAGGCAGAATCCCCACTGGGCTCCTCCCAACCGGACCCAGACAGTCCAAATCCCTAAACCACAGCCACCCTTATATCTCTGCAAACTGGGGAGGGGAAAACAGCAGCAGAACAGCTCCTCGTGTACCAAAGCATGCTAGCACATGTCCTTCCCCCTGCACCATGCTATCACTCACTGCTCCGCTCTGCCTGAGCTCTGGTGCCAGCCCTGTCCCTGACACTGGGGACAAAGCCAGCATCACCCACCCCAACCCATGGACACACACAGCCCAGATGGGCACTTCATTTGTTGAATGGAGGCATTTATGCAAGAGGCTCTGCAGACACCAAGAGCCCGTTTGCACGGCCACCCCGCAGCAGCAATCCCTTTATCTGTTTATTTATAGAAAGATATTTCTGTAGGATAACACACCCAGCGAGACGCAGCTTCCCTTGCTCAAACACCGCCTTGTAGCACAGGCAGCTATGTACAAACTTTCGAAGGGAGGATGATGAATTAAAACCAACACAGACTCGCAGAGGGAGCTCCCCGCCGGCAGCGCAGACGGGTGAGTCAAAGCCGGGCTCGCAGCACCTGGAGCCTCAGCGTCTGCGAGCACCGTCCGTGTGGTCTGGGCAGGACACTGAGCTCACTTCCCCATGGGATGCCAGCACACACGGAGCCTCCAGGACTGCATTTGCCACCGGTGTCCCTTGAAGGAATCCCTTTTCTACCCTGCCCCAGCTTCGTGCCGCATTAGGGAACCTGAGTGCAGCGTATTCATGGGGGGAAACTCCAAGCAATGGGCAGGACCCCAAGCTGGCATGGGGCCTCTGCCTCTCCTTGCTGTATTTGAACCTCTGTGTTCACTTTTCTGCCCAGAGAAAGGAGGGGCAGATGGCAGGAGGTGCAGAAGGGAGGCAAAAGCATTAAAACATGAGGAATGAGGGCCTCTGGGGATCAGAACCAGGGAGAGTATGCTAAGACTCCCCCACACACAGGCATGGACACCCTGGTTCAGCCCACAAAGGGCTCAGCCGCTGCTGTGCCCTCATCACAAACCTTTGGGAAAGGTGAGCTCTGCGCTGTGCTGCAGTGACGTTGCCTGGTATTGTGGGGCTGTGGATAGGAGGAACCAGACTACCAGCCCTGGTTTGCCATTAGTCCAGGCAGTCTGTGCTGACCTGCAGTGATTTCAGTGTTGTCCCCCAGTGAGATGGGATGGCCTGGAAGAAGGGGAAGGAGGAAACAGGGAGAAGAAGGAAGGATGCTTGTTGCATATTCCCCAGACCAGTTCAGTGGTTAGACCTTCCTCTTTCCATCAAGGCATGCAGGAGTACAGTGAGAGGCCATAGAAAAGCCCCTGGGGATGCACCCACACCGCACAGGTTGGCCCTGGCACGGCAGCACAAGAAGCAGCGGGTACAACATGTCCAGAGCAGCAGCTGGGGATGCTGCACCTCCCCAGCACAAGCCAGTGGGACCCTCACCAGACCCCGCAAGCCCTCTGCCTGCCCTACTGCCCTCAGTGCCCCACTACTTCACTCTGCTCCCACCATCACATTTAGTCCTCAGCACACCGGGCACCTCCCTCCTCCAGCTCTGCTCTCCACTGGAGGGAAAGCAACCCATCCTTCCTCCTCCTCCTATTCCTATCCAACGCATTTTGGCACGACCGACGCATGCACAGCAGAAAAGTAACCAGAAACTCTGCTTTTGAGCACCCCTGGGCAGGAAACCTTCGTGCAAAAGCAAAAGCAAGAGCACAGCACCTCCTGCTGGCACTGCCAGGCTCCCGGCAAGCGGGGCACCACTGCATGTGCAGGTGGGGATGTGATGGCAGTCGGGTGTGTCAGTACAGGCACTCACTGAGGTATATACATGTATACATAATGAATCTTAAGTTAAATCACTTGGAATAAAACTGCTAAGGAATGCAGATCGCCTCCTTATCGCTTTCTGCAGGTGAGCACTAAGAAGTGCTTTGGCAAGAGCTCTGCACCCTGCATGACGAATGGTCAGTTTAACAACCGCTGGATTTGGGACCGTTTGCTGCCTGCCACCAATGGGGAGCAATGGGGTTTGTGCTGATGCATGGGATTCACAAATCGGTTTATACGTGGCCAAAAGTGACCCAGTTCCCAGCGACTTCAGCTGAAAGCCACCTGCAACAGGGAACCGGCACAGAGAAACCTCTGGCCCACTGCAAATCAAGGTTGAGCAGATGAAACACATCCCGCTCATGGTCCGACAGCATTGATGTGTGTCCCACACGCAGCTCAGCAGTGTGCAGCACCCGTGGGACCTCAAAGTCAGCTCCAGCACAGCCCAATGCACTCCTGCCCCACAGCCCCAGGTCACTGAGTCCCTGAAGATGCTGGGGCAGATGCCAAGGTCATGCTGAGCCCTGCCTGGAGGGAAACACCTCCTGGGAAGGCAGAGAAACAGCAGTATGACCCCCATCGCCCTTCAGCATCACTGCAGAGAGAGGAGTGCATGTGGATGTAGGTTGGCACTGCCATCAGCAGTGGGGCTTCAGTGCAGTGACATAGGAAGGGACTGGGGCACAGCTTGCTTTCACCCCTCTACGTGCAGACACCTGCACTGGGGCTTTCCTTCAGCTCTGTCTTCCCTGAAGCCCAGCAAGACACTGCTCCCCTGCCCGCTCCCTGGTTTTGTTTTTCCCTATGACCAAACCCTACCACTAACCCGGCCTTTCTCTAACAAGAACAAAACTAAATGAAGACAGCTCTTCACACACCTCTTTGCTGTGTGGATCCTTGAAGCCCACAGAGATCAGCTCTGCACATCAAAGGTCGGCACAGGGCTTGAACTCGGCCGGCAGAACACTGCCAGGCACCAGGAGATAGCATCAACACCGCGAACAGGCAGACGCCTCCGAAATCCCACTGGGAAAGGCGAGCGGTGCCGCTGCCAAGCCCACCAGGAAGGGATGGGGAGGGAGCTCTGCTGCATGTAACTCAGCCCCAGCAGCATGTGAACAGAGCTCTGGCTGCCCCCAGTCCTCCTCTGAGGTACGGCCACATGGACGGGCTGACCCAGGAGCTGTACCCCAGAATGTGGGGCTGCCACTGGGGACTGTGGGTGGCAGAGGGTCACCTCCAGCACAGCCCCACCACCGCTGCTCCTCTGCACCACTGAGTTCTGCCCTCTTCCAGTGCTGTGAGCCTTCCTCCTCCTCTCCACTGGATCCAAGCGAGGAACACTGTGTTTCCGTTGTGCTGGGACCTCAGCCGGATCCAGACCATGCAGCGTGGCCATGCACAGCACCCACCCATCTCAGCATTCATATTCGAGCACTGAGCAGAGAGCACGCCGACCAACCCTTCCCTGGCGCCCGGGCTTCCCTCAGCTATGTGTGTCCTTACCCAGGAATTTGAGTCAGGAGGAATCCAGAGAGCAAAGGGAGGGCTGGCAAGAGCCACTTATCCCATTTTATCATGTACCAGAGCTTCGTGCAGGTCCGCTTCCCCTTGGCTCACACCCCCCTCTGGGTCTAGCAGCATACTTTGGGTAATGAAATGCACATTTGCTGGTCAGCTCTAATACATCCAGAGGGACCGTTTTCTGCCTGCATGTGTTTTAAGCTTGAGGGTGTTGTATGCTTGTTCCAAGGGTGCAGAGACAGGAGATAGGACATGGCAGGCAGCGCCTGGCTGCGGGGTGCCTGTGGGATTAGCATTTATCCTGTAACTGAAGGAAGACGTGACAGCATGAGAAAAGCAAACCACCGCAATGTTTCCTTACAAGGCACATGCTGGGACCTCAGCAGAGCCCACCAGACACTCAGCATCTTGTACACTCGCTGCTTGTTGCAAGGAGAAAAATGCTCTTGTAGGCCGAGTTTCCCCTCTGCTCTGCCCTTGGGAGCCCTCACCTGCATCCAGACCTGGGGCCCCAGCACAGGAAGGATGGGAGCTGTTGGTGTGGGGACAGAGGAAGGCATGAGGATGCTCAGAGGTTGGAGCACCTCTGCTGTGCAGACAGGCTGAGGAGCTGAGGGTGTGCAGCCTGGAGAAGAGCAGGATCCAGGGAGACCTCATTGCAGCCTTCCAGTACTTAACAGCAGCTTATGAGCAGGAGGGGGACCAACATTTACACAGTCTGATTGTGATAGGATGAGGGAGAATGGCTTTAAACTACAAGAGGGGAAATTTAGGTTGGGTGCACAGCTGGCAAACGAAAGGATCAAACCCAAATATCCCAAACCAGCAGCAGAACGAATGCAACTGCTCCAACACCACTCGGGACTCGTCCGTGGCAGGCAATATCCGTGTCCAATAAACCTTTTAAAGGTTCACTGATCACAGCTAGACGTGTCATAAATCTCCCTGAACAGTTTATTATGCCCATAAATCTCTGTAAAAACGACTTTATCTCATCTGGATCGGCAATTAAGCCAACTCTGCTCTGCCTGCAGCTCCTGTGCAGATGGGGCACGCAATCCTCCCCAAGCAAAGTGGGCACAGAGCTCCCCAGCCCTGCACAGAGGCATCACATCCCATGCCTCCAGAAGCAAACCTGCCAGCAAGGATCGCCTCTTCCACTTTACCTTCTAAATGTGCTACTTAAGGGGGATGGGGGGAGGTGGGAAATTAGTTTACAGGATTACTCAGCGCGCCTTTGCCAAAATGCATGCCCTGCATCTTAATTCAAGGGATGTTTTTGCTTCTGAAGGCTTAGCAGGCGCTTTGTCAACAGTTCTTATTGTGAAATGTTGACGTTTTACGGTTTCACATAGATCAGGTGGATGAATGCGCAGCCATTGCCTGCTTGGTTTCCAACTACAAGATGCAGCTCTGGGGTGGCCCACCTCCCCTGTGGCTTGCTTTTCTATCCAGTTGTTTGCTTTACCATCAGATCAGGCAAACAGATTGATTCCCCCCATAAGGAACTGATGCACAGGATCTTTAGGATCACGGCATCCTCAGTGGGAAGGCATCCATGAGAACCCTGCAGTCCAGCCCCGGCTCCACACAGCACCATCCAAACCCCAAAGCTGCACTGCCATCCCGTCACCGCCTCGGGGAAGGACCAGGAGCCGGCAAAGCACCCAGACGAGCAGTCCTGAGCATCCCTGGGACTCTGTGGGGTGTCTCTCTCTCTGGAACTCAACACAGCTGGAGACATTTTGGGGACTTCATCTGTGGGGATCATTTGTCGAATGAACCCAACCTTAGGGACACAGCTCCAGGAACATGGGCTGCATGGCCCCTGGGGTGCGGGAGCAAGGCCGGGCTCCCAGCATGGCAGCGATGCACGCAGCACACGAGCGGGACCGTGGTTTCTATGGCAACACCCGGATGCCATCGCTGAGGATTAGATGCTGACAGGAGGAGAAGCGGTGCCCGGGGAAGGAGGAGAAGTGCTGTGACAGGGACGTCGCGGAGGGACGGAGGCCCGCAGCACCGATTTTCACGCCCATCTTCCCTTTTTCAATTCTTCTCTAGCATGAAAGTCCCAATTTAAATGGCAGGCTTTGACACCATTGGAAACTTTCAGAGCGTTTAACACACTGCCCCTTCCTCCCACGTCATCGCAGCCGTGTCTGCCATCAAAATAAAGGGGGCTGCACGATCCAGCCCAAATCTGCGTCACACTGAGACCCTTTGAAAAGGGATGAATGCTAAGCGCGGGGGAAAATGATTTCTTTATTTATACAGACCACATCTCTTGTCATTCTAATCCACTCTAAATCCTCCTGGCGCTGGACAGCTGCAGGTTCAGGCACGAATATACAAACAAACATCAAGGCAACAATGCAGTGTGGGCAGAGGGAATAGGGATGGCTGCTGCTGGGGTCTGGGCAGCCCCTTCATGCACAAACCCCATCCCCACAGGGCCGTGCTGGCTGCTGCCAAATGCCCCTTCACACACACCAGGGTGGGCACACTGAGGAGCTGGCACACAGCAGGAATAGAGGCAGAGCAGTGCAAAGCACCACATGCCTCTTGGAGGGGAAACAGGACCTAGCAGAGCTTGCTAGAGGGCTGCTTTGCAGAAGGGACGATTTCACTTGTGCAATGAAAAGCAGGGTGGGTGTGAGGATGGTCACAGTGCAGCTCCTCAGCTCCCAGGCAGCAGATGAGACATGATGGGTTCGCCCGCCTGGGACCCTGCACCAGCAGCAGGGCACTGCGGGGCCACGGCAGCACCCGGAGCGCGTATGACAAATTCAGTGTCAAAATAAACAGCTCTGAAGAGGCTCAGCCAGCTGATCCCCTCGTTGTGCTCACACTCCCGGCATCCAACCCAAACACAGCGCTCACGCTGCCGGTGGTCCAGCACAGCAGAGGGCAGGAGGGTGTGCCAAGGGCTGGGGGTCAGCGGGACGGCCGTGGGCCACGGCGGGGCTCCCTATGATGGGGAACCCCGTGGAAGTGAAGAGGCTGGTGCCTGCGTGGGCTGCCATGCCCGCATCAACACAGCAGTGGCAGCCCCGCTGCCTGCCCACCCCCATGCTGCATGGCCCACAGTATGAGAAAGGGTCCCGTCCCCCCCCCCCCCACCCCAGCCCCTTAAATCGCCTTTCTTAAATAAAGGTCCCTGAAACAAATGGCAGCAAATCCCGATGCAGAGTGCACAATGGATGCTTCAGTCTTGCCCAGGGGGAGGGGGCGAGCGGCTGTCAGTGCCCAAATAAATTCAATTTGCTCGTTAAGAGGCAAAGGGGGCCACGGGTATTCAGGGCTCCAATTAACATTCCAGCAGCACTGCTCTGCTTTCGAGGAACAATCACTTTTTTTTTTCTTTTTTTTTGGGGGGGGAGTGATGAGCGTCGGATGTTCCTGGAGAAAGGAGCCACGTCCCCACCCCAACAGCACCGGAGCTCATGCGTGATGGGAACCACCGAACAAAACCAAGAATACACAAAGATGGAGCCTACGCCAAGAGAACCTGCTGATAAAGCCTCTCATGTCCACAGTCCAACATCATTGGCCTTCGCTGCTGATCTAACTTCTCTCTGCACAGACTGTGGCAGCAGAAAGAGGCAGCTTGCTGCTGGATCCCAAAGTGGGGCGATGAAAAACATTGCCATGAGCTGCAGCACAGCCCCACGTTGGGCTGAATGCTTGGCAGTGGTGGGTTTTGCTTCCAGCAGGGCTGGTGGTGCAGGCAGAGCCCTCAGGGCAATATTTTGGGGTGTCCAACAGCTGTGCCAATGGTGGCCCCAGGGAGGTGGGAGGGCAGCAGAAAGGGCTGTGTCTATCTGAGCATCCCAAGGCTCCGCTCTGGTGCCAAGGAGCTGGGTCTTTTTACCAATCAAAAAGGTCTGCATGCAGCAGGAGCTCCCTCCCAGCTCAGCATCAAGCACCAGGGCTCCACTTCTCCCACATTTCAGCGGCCACACTCTGTGTTCTACCACCTGAGCAGCCTGCACGACCTACTGCTCCACAGCTGATGCTGCATATGCTCCCTGGAAGTACCTTCAGTGGCCACAAGGAACAGTAAATTTAGACACCGTGAACAAAAACCTGAATGAAAGAGTTGAGCCACGGTCTGGAGCTGCTGGAGCCTTTTGAGTATGAAAGAAGAAACCAACCATGAAACAGAAAGACCAGCTCTCAAGAGGGAAAGACCCCTGCCTGAGGGGATGTGACATGAACCAAGGCCAGGCTCAGCTGCGCTCTTCCCCACCCCTGCCCCGCAGACCACACGTGTGCCTCTTCTCCTGGTGATGCCATCACTGCTGTAGTCGAATGTGGGATGAGCTGAACAAGGACACAGATTCAGTGAAGCCCTACAATGCCCTATACACGTCTCCACACCGTGGACTCTCTGGAATGTTTCTCCCTCTCTCCCAGGGGCTCCACCAGAAGCACCAACACACGGGGGAACCAGGCAAACGCAGGGTTGCTCTGGGACAGCAGCTTTTATATCACCTTCTCTAAGTATCCAGAAGAGCACGTAAAACCCTTACCACGTAGGATACAGCCACTGCTGAGAAGTGTGAAGATCTACAAGCTGAACATTGTCATCAGCTGCTGAAGCCTGAGCTATTTCTGCCTCTCCAAACATTCCCTTTGGGAATGTAGAAGCTGTAGAAACAGCTTCTTCTTTCTGAAGCCTGCAGACTGGTCATTAAAAAAATAAAACGTGAGAGCAGTAAAGTGAGATGACCAAAATGCTAATGGGAGCCCCGGGTCAAACCACCTCCCCTGTCACCGAGCCCTCCTCCCCAGCACATTCCTGCTGCTAATGAGGCCCCCGCCGCTTCCTCCTTCCTCCTCAAGTTGCTCCTGGTGATGCAAATCCACTGTCTTTGTTTCTATTCTTGGAGGAAAAACAGAACCAAAGTAAATAGCAAAACAGCTCTTGGGTTTCAGGATCCTTTCTTTTTCCACCCTTCCCAACAGGGCAGGGCTGCTGTTGCCGTCAGAGCGAGGTGACACCCGACCCCAGACATCGTCCCGTGCCCAGCGGAAACGCTCCGCTAATCTCCACTTTCCGATGTCCCCTTGGAGGAACCTGCAGGACCCAATGACCATTACGCGTCCCTTCCAGCTTGGGATGTCCTGTGGTTCTATGACTCTCAGAACCCCACGTTCCTGTGCTCTCCAGGGGCAACCTCCCAGCAAGAGCAGGGGCTCCAGAGAGCATACTGTGCTGTCCTGTCCAGCAGGCTGGGGAGGTGTCCCCAGCAAGACACCTCTGCCCGAGGAGCTGACCCCACCCTGGTCTGCACTCAGAGAGACTTTGCACTGCCCAGTGTGTGCCCACATGCCAGGGTACAGGTGCACAGCACTGCACAGCAGTACAAATCGGAGTCACCAGCAGTGCGAGTGGCCAGTGCAGCAACGTGATGGTTGTCCTGCCATCATGCTGCAGGGCAGCCAAAAGCTGGGGCTGAAATCAGCTCTGCCGCTGCTCTGAAAACAGAGGAGGCACAGTTAAGTTGGTGATTTTGCGATGAAACCCCCTGTTCAGCTGGAGATTCTTTCTACAACATCCCCAAAGCCACTTTCTGGTGCAGGTCAGGTGCAGAGCCCCGAGCAGGGCTGACTGAGGGCAGCAGCAGATGGATGCTCCTGGGGGCACCGAGGCTGTGTGGCTGCAGTCCCACCTCCACAGCTCTGCTGGAATACAGCAGAGCAGCCACAGCTGCAAGGAAGAGCAGACACAGCCCCGCAGAGCCTGACAGCTCCCAGGGATGTTCACACACAACCGCTGCCCTCCTCGTTGCTCTCAGACACAGGAACATGAAGATGTGAAGACGGGGAGAACTTGGATCTCTCCAGCAAGGAAAAGGATGAGGAAAACAAACCCCCTTCCTCTAGATCTGGGCAATGAAGGGTCCGGGCAGCAAGAGCTGCCGTTAGGAGTGAGGCAGCACCCTGAAGTGCAGTGCTGCAGAGACCTCTTGCAGCATAGTGCTGCTACTGCATGCCTGCCTGCAGCCCAGCATCGCCTGGTGCCATGGGAAAGCAGCACTCTGCTCCTCTGCTGCTGTGTACCCGGCTCATCCAGCACGCACAAAGTGCCACCTGTGGATGGCCACTGCCCTGAGAGGCTGCTAGCTCTGCCGCCCATCCACCTGGCAGACACTTGAGGCTTGATCCTTGAAACCATGGTGATGTGCAGAAGGGCTGCAAGCATCTCACTGCTCGTGGGGAAGGTGCTTTGCAGAGTGCTGCCCCATTTCATCAAGGATGTGGGGCACTGCTCAGAGCCCCAAATCTGCAGACTGTGAGCTCTGAGCTGCGTGAAGACAGCGCAGCAGTCAGGTGTGCTGTCCAGTGCCTGCAGGAGAAACAGCAAGGGGGTTGGAGAGGAAAACTAAGGCAGCACATCCACCAAGGTAGACGTGAGGGAGTGCCACAGGAGGAACAAGAGAAACCCTGTGACAAGCAGCAGTTGTGGCCTACTACACCTGGCCTGAGCAGTGAGCAGGCTGGGATGCCTAGATGTGCAATCCCAGAGCCATTCCTGCTGCCAAAGCAAGAAATGAGAAGAAATCAGGATGGCAAAAGATACCTGGCTGTGCCCCTAGGGACCACAGGAGCAGATACCAGAGGGACCGAGGGCCACTGCCATCATTGCACAGTCAGTGAGAAAGGACAGGGAGCGGTGGCACGCCAGGACCTCCTCATCATGACCCGATCCTGCCCCTGCTCCAGCCCTGCCAGCACAGTGCCTGTGTGCTCAGCAAGGACAAGCCACCCCGAGCACAGGGACATTTCAGAGCAGCATGCCTGCAGGCAGAGCAGTGCAGCACCTGCACGTGCAGTGCTGGGCAGCCTGAGGCAAACCCAGCCCCAGCAGGAGCCCAGCACTGACAGCTTCATGCAAGAGCCCCCAGCCCTGCCTAGCAAGTCCAGCTTGGAGACATGCTGTAAAACAAAGCTGGCAAAGGGCTCAGCTTCCCCCAACCCGTCCGCCTCCTGTCAGTACACTCTGCTGGGTGTCCCTGATGCACCCTAGCACCCCGCAATCCCACTGCTCCTGCACAGCACCAAGCCAGCAGAGGGAGCAAACAGCATGGGTTCATGGAAGACGGAGCGATTTGTTCTTGGGGCTGGGACATTTGGGACCTAGAGACCATGCCCCAGCATTTTACAAGTGAGGAGCAAATCCAACCTGTCCTTGCCCTTGTAGGAGCCCTGAGCATTGATCCCACCAACACCCCACCTGCAGAATGGCAGTCCCCAAACCAAAGTGTGTAAGCAGCTGATGAGCACAGCGTGTGGGCTGGCACCACTGTGCAGACCTCCCCTCACAAAGCTCCAAGATGTGTTTGCATATGCAGGAGACCAAAGTGCCTGCAGCACAGCCTGCCTGTGCCGTCGCTCAGTGCACAGGAGAGGATGCAATACTCTGTGCTGCTCCACTTCAGAGGTGGGTGTTCAGCACACAGTGAGGCACCCAAGGTTCACAGACCCATCCTTCCATGCAATGAGTAACGCAAAGGAAGGAGCTGCGGCTGCACGCTGAGTTAGGCTCCATCTGCTCCACATCTGCAGCACCATCCTCCTGGAGCACAACATGACCCACTCTTGGGTTTGGGAGACATTTCCCTCCGCTCAGGATGGCAGAGCAGCCCAGCAGGTTGTTTGCCCCTTCCCAGGGCTTTCTGGCACCTCCTGCAGCACTGGGGCACCACGAGCTGCTGCCACAGTTCAGCCCTTGCCAGCCCGAGCAGGAGGCAGCTGTGCCCGGCCAGCCCTGCTCCTGTTTGCTGGCGGTGATGCGTCGCACTGATCTGCAACACCGGGTGATTCACGCTCAGCCTCTCCCCCTCAGCACCCGCTCCCCGGGATTATTCTCTGACGGATGAGCTCTGAATGAGCCTCTCCACGGCGCAAAGTGTTACATCATTGATTATGTTTGTAATTATTATTGGAATGCTCATCAATGAACGACAGTCAGCAAGCAAGCCATGTGCCGAGGGTGGACTGGCATAATGGGATGATGCAGCTCATCCACCTCCACGCATGCCTCCTTGAGACATGCACACTGCCACTGAGCTCTGTGGGGTGTGCAGCACCTTTGCTGCCTTCTTCAGTCCCTTCTGTTTCCTTCTGTTCCCTTGCAAACAAGAATCACGGAATGGTCGGGTTGGAAAGGACCCCAAAGATCTCCCAGTTCCAACCCAGCCCTGTGGGCTGGCTGTTCCCCCAGCTCAGGCTGCCCAGAGCCCATCCACAGCCACAGACACATCCAGGGACGGGGTATCAAAAGTGCTGGGCAGCAGATGGAAACAGGGCAGGGCTGACTGTGAGCATCCCACAGATCCCTGCATGCCTAGGAACAAGATCCAGAGGTGGAGGTAACACTGGCATGGAGAAGGGATGGGTCCCACCATGCAGAAACTGCAATCCCACGTTGTGCCCCACACAGTGTGGGTCCCCACACACCCCTGGCCATACACGTGCCCCGTGCCAAGGGACATGTGCAGCTGTGACAGCGGCACAGCAGCGACCAAACGCTCCCAGCCCTCAAAGACGGGGACTGTGCCAACGTCAGCAGCCTGAGAGCAGTGCAGGGGAAGGCTCGTCAGAAAGAAAATTCATTCTGACAATCACAGGAATCGGAATTCATTTAAAATTCAAATTATGCAAATTCCAGTAAATCCCTACGTGCGGATCCATCACACACCAGCAGTGGGACGGCAGACATGCCACTGGCTGTGGCTCACAGAGATCCATCCTTCACCAGCTCTGCAGACAGCACGGGGCCCCAAGCAGGACCCAGGGGGTCCCCCAGCACTGGTACAGAAAGGTAAAGCTCCCACAGCCCTGCAGGCACAGGGTGCAGGCCCCAGGCACTGCCTCGCATGCTCCACGAAGTCCTCTCACAGAGAAGCATAGATGCAACATGAAGCCTCCATCGGGCAGAGCCCCAAGAATGGGGGCCCTGCTCCACCTGCACCCACAGCAACAACACCTTACAACCGTAACACAAAGGAAATACCAGCCCCATGGGTGCACCATGGAGAGCTCAAGGTCCCCAAAACCAATGGGCAAAAGCCCTCACAGAGTCAGAGGCCGAAGAGAAGTATGCACAGAGCACAGAGAGCTGGAAGAGAGCACAGTGCCCACTCCTTACCCCACAGCAGGACCGCCCCAGCTGTGCCCTGTAGCCCCTCAGATGCTGCATCCTGCTGCTGCTGCTGCTCAGTGCCATTCCCAATGCTGCCACCTCCTTCCCCAGCACAGGGAGCAGCTCCAGGACCCCGCTCACAGCACTGGATCCCAACCAGCTCCTGCCAAGTCCCTGCTACGGGCAGGATCAGCTCCGGGGAGCACACAAGCTGCTACCTTCAGGGTTCCATGGGGTGTGAGGGGCTGGAACGCAGTGCCAGCAGCCTCATGGCTGGGGGGAAGCGACTCAGGAGCAGTGGGTTTATGGAGACACATTACACCTGCCCAAACCCCACAGCAGGTGAGCCTGGCCGGCCTGGGCTGATCGCCTGACAGCACTTCAGGTTGCACTGGCACACAGTGCCTGCTCTGCTCCCATTGTCATAAAGCCCTCATCCATTTCCAACCAACACCGGGTGCCTTTCAGTGTGGGGACACCCGAGCCCTCATTACAACCCCAAGCCAGTAACGAGGCGGGAGGAAGGCCACCGAAAGCCCTGTATCAGGTGTCTCTGGGAAAGTGAAGATGCAGAGCCCATTAAACATTGAGTGGGGAGCACACGGCACCCGCAGAGCAGCTGGAGGACGGCTGCCCCGAGCCCTTGGGAAGGCCCAAGTGCTGTGTGTTGAGGCAGAGCACTGCTCTCCACTCCTTTCTGCCTTGAGCCCCACTTTGTTCTGAGCAGCAGTGCCCAGAGGTGTGGTGATGGGATGTCCACACTGCGCATTACCAGCAAGCAGCAGCCACCCAACCCTACAACAAAGCTGTGACCAGGAGCCACGTGTCCAGCATGGCAAATGGGATCCTGGCACAGTGTGGGCAAACTGAGCAGCACCGAGCTAGAGCATGACACATCTTTTTGTTTCGTCACGCTGTACACACAGCCAACCCTCTGCTGTGTTGGTGTAATGCAAAGCCACTCGGTTGGGTCGCATCATCCCCAGTACTCACAAACTGCCGCCGCAGTCGGGTCCGGACGCGCTCAGCCTTCGTCTCGGCAGGGTGCACGGCGTAGCCCAGCGAGCCCAAGTGGTTGTCAACAGAGAGGCTCTTCCTCATGTAGAAGGAGCGCATGCGAAAGTGGCTGAACGGGGCGTCCTCCACTGCCGTGCGGAGCTGTGGCTGCAGTGGGGTATCCCCAGGGGGGTCCATGCCATCATCCTCCAGCCGCCAGGCATCCCCTGGGGACAGAGGGACAGAGGGACAGCCTGTCATAGCTGTGCTCACCCCCTGGTCAAGTGCACCCATGCAGGTGGAGATGCCCACCCAGACCACTTCCATCCATCCCACCATGGGGCATGAGGGCCAGGTGCTGCCCTGTGGGGGCTCATGTCCCTCCCACAATCCCCACACATTCCCTCCTCATTCAGCAGCTCCCAGCCCATTAGGACCCAATGAACAAAACTCTTCCCAACCGTTGCTGCCCATCCACCTCTCTTCAGGAGCTGAGGCCACCACCTCCGTCTCACAGAGCACCACAGCACACAGGGCTGGGACGTGGGGACAGCACCCAGCACCCCTCCCTGCACCAAAAGGTTTCCCACAGGTGACATCTCCATAGCATCACATCCCGGGTATGGATATCGCGTGCTTCTTGTTGCCTGGCAGACAGCAAGCTCCCCTGCTTCCATCCCCTGCAGCCCAAACCCCTTCTCAATAGTGAGAACAAACAAAGAAAGCAACCCTGTGCTCAACCCCACTAAACCCGGGCCAACTGCTGGTCCTGCAGCACAAAGGGAGCGGTGCGGGGCTGCTGCTGCTGCCTGCTCCTGTGGCTGCACTGCTTTGTTGGCTTTCTGAGCAGCCCGGCACTGGGGGGCACGATACCACGGCCAAGGCTGGCGAGCAAAGTCCTTCAGAGTTTGAAAGCAGATAAAGGCCTTAAGGAGAAAAATAATCAGAAATAGGAGAGTGAAGAAGAGAAAGGAAGAGGCTACGGCTGCCAACAGAGTCTACCCGGAGCAGTGCAATACCTAGGAGCTATTTTCTTTTTTTTTTTTCTTTACCCCTGCTTTGAACGCAATCAGCTGTGCCGCTCCTCTCCAAATGTCAGCTCGTACAACACGGGAGCGGCTGTTTGAAAGCTGTGATTACTCCAGGCACAAACACATCAATCTGCACCAGCCCCAGCTGCCGGCACACAGCAGCCCCACACGGATCGGACTGCAGGGCCAGGGCAGCTCCCAGTGTATGGACACCATACATCCCACGGTCCCATCCATATTGAGACATAGAGGAGGTCAGGACCTTACCTGCTCCAAAACAAGGACAAGAGGGAATAGCCTTAATCTCTGCCAGGTTCAAGTTGGATATTAGGAAACATTTCTTCTCTGAAAGAGCTGTGATGCACTGGCATGGGCTGCCCAGGGAGTGCAGGGGGCTTTGCTCTCTACCAGGATTCAGATCTCCACTGTGCATCCAGGTCTGTCCTTGCCCACCCTTTCTCTGTAGGCCTAGAACTCCTGAGGGAGCAGCCCTGACTCTGCTCAGCCACTGCCACCTGCCCACCCCATCCTGTCCCCCGTGTCCCCACGGGCACAGCAGCCACCAGCAGTCCTCCATCCCACACCCAGACCTGCTGTGTCAGAATGAGGAGCACTGAGAAACCAAGCACAATCTGCAGAGCATTAAAATTAATCCGGGGCTTGGCCAGCTGCTGGGTAGCTCGCAGCAATCTGACAGTGAGGGCGTGAGATTAAAAAAATAATAATAATAAAAATTAAAAAAAAGTCAAAGGGTGTTGGGTAGAGGCAGCTGCTGTGTAGGGGTTTTATTTTGCACTGGATTGCCAGCCCTGGCTCATGAGCCTTATCTCTGTTTCAGTGCTAATCACCTTCCCCATCACTCCTATGGCCCCAGCGTGACTCTGCTGGCACCAGAAGCGTGAAACACTTTGCCTATCAGTGGTTTTGCCAATAAACTTGCTCAGAGCAGCTGGGCCAACCGTATTAGTATTTCATCAGGATCAGCGCAAGAGCAGAACACGATAAAACCCTCGGTTGCCAAAAAGGCCAACCCACAGCCCCTGGCTGGGGAGCATCCATCACAGTGCATCCCTGGGGCAGGAGCACGGGAAGGCAGAGCAGTGCCACTGTGCCCCTGCTCCCCAAGGAGGGCAGCCAGCTGTGCCCCACTGCATGCCAGAGGAGAGAGGGACCTCAGCCCCCTGCACAGGTCAAAGGAACCCAGGCAGCAGCTTGCTCGGCTGGAGCTGAGCACCATCTCCAAGCCAAGGGTGTTCTCCTGAGCCCGCTTCAGCTTTACCACCAAGGGTCATGAAGGACGGAAAAGTTTAAATGATGGCCTCAAGGAAGGGTTTGGAAATGGACACACAAAAAATCACTGAGAATGGCAGATTTGGGCACAGGACAACCCTGCAAAGGCTGGTGCTGGACCTGCCTGGTTGGCGGTGCCCCCGGAGAACCAGGTAGCATTTGGCAGGGGTTTGCAGGCCCCTGTGCACTCACCGGCAGATGGGACCGTGCAGCCCTTCTGGCCATCGGGGGCTGAGTGCTTCTGGTACGGCTTCTGCTCCGGCATCGCCTCCCGGAACGCCGCCGAGTCGAGGAGGGGAATCCTGCTCAGCACTGGGGACTGCGGGATGCTGGGCAGCGTCCGGGACTTCCCCAGGAGCGGCCTCTGCAACTTTCTGTCCAGGGACCTGCAGGGGAGAGAACACAGGGCTCACTGCAGACCCTGGCATGGCTGCTTTGAGCCACCTCCTTCTCTGCAGGACACTTCGTCATGTGCTGCCCCTGGAACAGCAGCACACGGTTCTTCCCAAAGGTTCTTCCCCTTGGTTATCAAGGCTGCAGCCGTCTGGGCAAAGCCTTCTCCCTTTGCATTTTAATTAAGCTGCAAGCCACAGTCAGTACCAGCAGCACACCAAGCACTCAGCACCTCCAAGCTAGCCCACCTCAAAATGCACTGATAATCAGAAATAAGCAAATAAACAAACCAGAGGCATCAGGATTGAAATGATATACACTGTGAACAAGAGAATGAAAGCTCTGCCCACCCTCTGTCTTATCCCATTGCCAGCACGCTGCTCCATCAGGCCTCAAAGCATTGCCTTCCTTCTTGCACGTAAATCTCAGTGCTTCTCCAAATGTGCCTGCACACATCTCTTTTTGCTGCTGAGCACCATCAGCCTGTAGGACACTAATGTCATTTCATACCTACTGTGCTGTTCATGTGGACTGCACGAGGGTCAAAGGGGCGAACTCATGCCATTGGAGATCTTTGGAGCTTTGTATTTGAATCCCAAACCTGTTTCCACCTGGAAGCTGACTTGAATCCCCAAGCAAAGCCAGTGCTGGGGATGCACCTCGCTGTGTGCCACAGCCAGCAGCCAGCACTGCTGCTGGGATGTCGTGCAGCACCGTGCGCTTTGTGAGCTGGCCCCAGCGCCGTGCGTTACCAAGGATGCCACATCCCATTAGTAAAGAGTCTTGATGGGAGTGTACAGCTCAATTAGAAAAGCCATCATCAACGCAGTTACAGCCCATAAACAGCAGCTGTTCAGTGCTTGGTGGAAAGAAGAGCACATACTCAAGTCTTGCCAGCCCCATCACTGCCAGGTCCCTGCCTCCAGTTCTGGGATGGCCAGAGGGTGCAGGCGGGTAGCACCAGGCTGGTGGCACAGCACAGACCACTCCAGCACTGCCTATCGTGCAGCTCCCAGGGCACAAGTGCTGCTTTCTCCAGTGTCTATTAAAAGTAAACTACCCAGCCAAAGCAGCCACCGTGGCAAGGAAAAGACAGCACCTGCTCTGTCCATCGCTCATCACACCTTCAATTCATCCACTCCCTAAATGTGCCATAAATCAGGAGTTCATGAATCCATGTGATTGTATGGGAACTGTTGAATCACTACCTGAACCACTGATTGATCACCTGAGATGAGCACTGAGTCAGCCACGGGAGCACAGGTGAAGGTAAAGCACCTGTGTGACCAGAAGGGGTGGAGTCTGGCTCCACCTCTCAAAGACCCCATTTAAGGGCTGACCACCACTGGAAATCACTCCTTTGGAGTTTCCTACTGTGAGCCTAGAACACAGGTGAACATTTTCCTTTATTTTGATTGCCTCTTTCTATCACGATAATCTTTCTAACTCTACCATCTGTAAAATATTTCAGCTACAATACTATTTGGCATTATTCATTCTGTTAACCGTACAGCACCCAGGTGACCCTCCCCAATGAAGCAGCAATAGCTCAGCCCCCGTGGGGCACAGGGATGTTCAGAAATCACTGCAGCTCATTCCAAGCCCCACACTGCTTTCAGCAGAGCTGGGGCTGAGCTGTGGGCACTGAACATCCCTTCCCAGTCCAAGCTGAGCCTCTACCAAGCTGCCTTTGTGCTGCTAGGTGCTACCAGGGGCTGAGGAGCAGAGGGTGAGAGCTGAAAACAGAGCAGCATTTAGCTGGCTGTGAAATGGATTCAAAACAAACAAACAACAAAAAAAAACAACAGCATTCAGCTCACAAGTTCAGTGGAAAAATAACAACAACAACAAAAAACCCAACAGATAAAACCACAGCCAACATGTGAAGCTATAAAAATACCTCCCCCAAAGCTCTGCTTTGAGCTGGTAAATATCATGATTTCCACCAGCTGGTTCGCAGAGCTTCTCTCCTGCCATTGCTCTGGGCTGATGAGCATCACACAGTGGGGATCATCACCTGGGTAATGACAAGAAGCAGCTGGGACCATCCCCAGCAAACCATGGTGGGCCACAGAGCTGCTGCCCACCCCCCCCGGTTCCCACACAGCAGTGAGGATGCTGAAGGCAGCTGGAATGCTCAGCAGGAGAACAGGAAAGCCTCACAGGGAGAGCAAACCAGAACAAAGCTTTTTGTTTTAAGCCATGAACCTCTCAGTCTGACACATAACAGCTTATGCTGAGAGGCAGGGAGAGCTGAGATAAGACATCCCATGACCTGCCAAAACCTGTGGCAGGGCAGGTCGTCCCTGCTCATACATGCAGGGCAGACTCACATGGCCCCCAGCCCAGCATCCCCAGTTGTGGCCATGAGGATATGGGGCAGGGCTGTGCTTTGTTCTGGGCAAAGGAGGCGAATGGAGCTGAGCCCACCTCGTGCAGGGCACTGCAGCTCCTCGTAGGTGTGGGTGACGCGTACCAGGCAGGAACTCTGAAAGCTCCGGTGCAGAAAGCTTGGTTTGCTTTAAATCCCATCATTTCTGCAGCACGAGCAAGCGTTCCTCCCCTTGAGGTCAGCATTGGCAGGGCTGCCCTAACTCTGCTAAGCCCCGTCAAAAAGTAATCATTTCATATTTTGTCTGAAAAAATAACCCTGAACACACAGTTTTGGACAATGTGTTGTTGTTCCAAACCCTCCTATCCTCCTGAGCTGGGCTGGGTTTTGCTCTGAAGCACCAGTAGCACCAGTAGCATTCCCACTGAGGCCAGGTGGACCAGGAGCCTGGCCAAAGGGATGGATTTATGCTCCCAACATGCTGCAGTAACATCCCTAACAAGTGCTCCGTAATGAAGGGGGGTGGATGCAGGTCGAGGTCAGTGCTCCCTGGATGGCACTGCCCCCATCCCATGGGGCTGGCAGCATTGGGCTGAGATGTTCTCACCAATGGATGAGAAGGAAATGCGCAGAACGACAAGAAAGGAAACCCACCGAGGCTGCGTTGCCTCTTCTCCTCTGTGCAACCCTTTGTACATAATCACAGAGAGTGCCACGAAGGGTCAGCAGCACTGACAATGCACTCGGGCTCTGTTAATGTTCCTTCCCGATGGAAAGTGAGACATACAGATATCTGTGCCATCCCAAAGGACAGCTGATCCCCACTGCAGAGCTCCCACTGCCCCTCCTTGAAGGAAGAGAGGGAGAAAATATAATCGAAAAGGGCTCCAGGGTTAAGATAAGGACAGGGAGATCACTTGCCAATTACCATCACAGACAGAGCAGCCTCAGCAGAGGGAGATTAATGTAATTTATCACCTATTGCCAACAGACCGGAGCAGCGAGAACTAAAAGCAAACTGAACAAACCTGCTCAGAACCCCCCCAGCCCCACGCTCCCGAAACACAGACGTGTGAGCCCAGCCAAGGGGTGAGATGGGGACAGAGCCTGGCCCCCTGATCCATTCAGAAACCTCCCTCTTGCCGACCACCGCTTTAATTAGAAGCCATTGGCATTCACATCCGCCGCGTTCCCCCGGTGTGTACGGCTGGGGCCCCTGTTTCTTACCTGCCCACCCACCCATCTGTGACTCAGTGCCAACACAGTGGGTGAATGAGGCACCAAGCAGTCTTTCTAGCAAGTGTGACTCACAGGCCAGGGCTCGTTGCTGGAGAAGTTTGCTGCAGTCATGCTACATATGTAATTCTCCTTAATGCCAGCATAACTTCCCCTTCCTGCTAGCCCATCCAGCTGTCATGCCAAAAGAAAGGATGACGATTGGGTTTATGCCTAACCCAGGCTAAGAAGAGCTTCAGCTCATACAGAACACAGCCAGCTCCCAACCCCATCCCCGCCCCAACAATTAGCTCCAAGAGGAGGTCAGAAGCTGGGCAGAGAGGAAGAAAGTCAGTGCACACCCCACCATCACTTGGGTTGAGATTGTAACACACCCCCAGACCCGAAAGGATGACACCAAGAGCACCTGGGAGCTTTTCCAAGCCAGCAAGCCTTCCCAGCACCTTGGGGACATGCACACAGTGCCTGGGCACAGGATGGGGCAGAGAACCACCCCCACCGCCATACAGCACAGCGATGGAGGCAGGAAGGATCTGCTCACCCACTGCCACGTGGGAAAGGCACAGGACGGCCACGGGAGCACAGCCCCACAGCTCCCTGCATACTGCCACCACGCAGGCACCGCAGGCGGCACCCACGCCTTACGCAGGCACAAGTGAGAGGGGCTGAGCCCTAAAGACGCTGATGTTTGCTGCAGGAACTTCAACAGGATTAAGTTCTGCTGAGCAGGCTGTGGCTGAGTCACTGGCACGGGATTTAGGGCTATTTCCAGCTTGGCTTGGTTCAGCATCAGCACGGAGAGCTTCCACGCATCAGCAGTGGACATGTCTGTCACTTCTTTTTATTACTATTTAATCCTTGCATAGGTGACACCGATCCGCTGTGGCAGTAATGCAGATGCACACCCCCCCCAGCTGGGGAGCAACCACATCTCACATACAGCTGCCACAAACACTTCTTCCGAGCAGTGTCAGGATGGGAACTTCTCACTCAGACTCAAGAAATTCCCAGTGCTGTACTTACTTTATCTTTCAAACTGCAGCTCCACTGCTGCCAGCGACGGCCAGCACTGACTGAAGGGCACGGGACTGGGACTTGACAGGACTCAGTCATGACGTCCAAGGGGATTCTCAAGGCTGTAAAGCAGAGGTGGGAAACCCACTTCCATTTTTACCGTGCTGCTCACACAGGGTTTGTGCCTTTGGTGTGGTTTTCCAGCCCCAGAACGTGCCAGTTCCTCCTCCTCCCCAATACGACCGCGTGCCTGAGCACAGACTTGCTGCCAGAGCTGCAGAGATATTTTTACATACCCCAAAGCAACCAAGCACAATCCTGCCAGCAGAACACTGACTGCCCCCCTCCCTGCCTGGCAGCGCTGCTTTCAGGTCCAGACCATCCTCAGCAGTTGCTGAGAAACCATCCAAAACCCATTATCTCTGTGAAATGCTGCTGGATCCACTCCCTCCCAGGAGGGCCAGAAGCACCCAGGACCTCCAGCCAGGAACCTGGGCTGAGACAGAGCCCAGGAGGTGCCTCTACCTCACACACGCAGCGAGTCCCGGTTGTGGTCGTGCCTTCCCTCCTTCCTGATCCACTTCCGAAAGCAGCACGAACTTGACAGAGGTTGTCCAGTCCGAAATGAAAGTTAGCTATTCTGTATGGCGTGTGTCTTTTTCTTCCATTGCTCCTCCATGTCAGGTGTGAGCACACCAATGCTGGCACCAGGAGACCAAGCAGAGGATATAGCCCTGCACAGCAGCTCATGGTCCCTTCTGCCCGGGCTTGTGTCCGTGCCCAGCACTGCAGCTGCAAGAAATGCACCTCTGCAACAACACAGGCCCTCACCTTAACAAAACCAGCACAGCCCCACAGCTGGTCAGCTCTGCCATAGGCTGCAAAAAGTCACGGCAAATAAATCACTTGTTTAAGAGGATTGTGGCTCTGGCTGACTTTTTCTGTCCATCACAAGCACTCGGAGGTGTTGCCTGATTGGTGCCAGCCCATTCAGCTTAATGAAGTGGGCACCTATGCCATGGCAGGGCATCTCTCAAGGTGGAGGAGCACTTGCTGACATAACACAGGAGGGCATGGGCACCGGGAGGCTGAGCAACACCTGCCAGCACTGGGTTCGGCCAGCAGCGTGGAGCAAGAAGGTGCTATTGCTGTGTTAGCTGTCTGTGCACAAGTTGGAGCCCTGCTGGCTTACAGCACAAATTCCCAGACCCAGCAGACTTACTCAACCCGCCTCTTACTCCCTGCTTTTTCTGTGGGTGTCATTTAAAAACGCAGGCATATTACTTAATACCACAACTACACGCTGCTAATATCTCTTTAGATCCTCTGAGAATGAGTGGGATCACTATATTTAGAATTTAATAACTCCAAGCAGAGCACCCCACGTGCCAGCAGTTGCTTGCTGTGTCCCGACAGCAGACGGAGCCCATCACCCTGAGCCACTCCAACCCTGGGCAACCCAGGGCAGCGACACTGATTTCAAGAGCATCCCATGATTCAGTCAATGCTTATTTTGATTTCCACCTGCAGCTGCACGTCATCGGGGCACAGATGCAGCAGCAGCAGGAGCAGCTCTGTGCTTGGAGCCAGCCTGGCCACGCAGAGCACGTGGAGTGGGCAGAGCACTGAGCCCTGGGGCTGCAGGGCTGCGTGGGGAAACTTCTCCTCACAGGAACCATGGGGCAGAGCTCCGTCGGGAAGCCCCACGCTCATGTGCCGGGGAAGTGCTAGCACATCTGTACCCAGCAACACCCCAGGAAGTTTGGTACATGAATCACGCACCAGCAATGCCACTTTATGGTTAGTGCTCCTGAGGGAGCAATGCACTGCGGCATCTCCCTTCACGTGGGAAACCAGATCCGGGAACACAGCACCCTATGCATGGGTGGTGGCACAGTGCAGGGACCCAGGAGCATCAGCTTGCCACCCTCTCGCTGGCACAGGCAGGTATATGGCACATGTTTGCTGTCCACGAGGTGCTTGCCTACATGTCAGCAAACCCCGGGGACATGTGTGCTCAGCAGCACCCGCACCATCTCCACATTCAGTCCACACAGGCACAGCCAAACCCAGGGTTCACAGCTTCCACGTCTGTCACTGCGCTGCCTGGGAAGAGCAGAACAAAGCTCTCAGCTCAGCCATGAGCATCTCCAGGCTTCTGGAGAGAGCATGCAATGCTCTGAGTGAGCGGGGAAGAGGCGATGTCCCTGGAATTGTGGAGTGAAGAAGGGAGCAGCACTGGCACCGCATGTCTCACCAGCTTGGTGCAATGTGGAGAGCAGCAGGAGGGCCCCCAGCAACAGATCACCAACTCCTTAATATCGTTAGCAGAGCCCGGGATGCTCAGACACCAGCGAAGAATGTGAATGGATATCTCAGTGCTGTTTTTCCATGTCAGCTCCACCTGGCACAGGTTCAGCTCCGCCTGGGCTGGCACACGGGGACAGCGAGGACAAAGGCTGAACGCCAGCTCAAGCACCAGCCCTACCCCACAGACAACCACAACAGCGAGGTGTTCCCATGCACCGTGGGGTCACACCCCCCCCCGCACAACGCAGGGGCTTAGGCAGGGCACCCAGCACGCAGGCTTCCATCTCCACCCATGGAGCAACCTGTTGCTGTCTTTGTAGCTGTGGGTTTTGTGTGCAACAGGGCAAGGGGCGGACGGAGAGGACAGCTGCAGCACGTAGCCTTGCCATTGTAACAAGGGACTGGGAGAGGAGGCACAGCACAAAGCAGGAGACAGAAGCAGGCAGGTATACGTGCAGGCAGTCACATGGCAGACACCCGAGATGCACCGCCGACACCTCGGACGTGCCCTGGGCAGAGACACAGGACACCAGACGCCCCGAGGCTGCAGCACCCCAGACAGCACTGAGATGCTGCTCGCAAAGCTCTCAGCTCATTCCCCAGCCCCTGATGACAGGAGAGGGCACTAGGAAGCAAAGCACCAGGGACCACATCTCCCTCCCTGCAGCCACACCAGGACGGAGGGGCCGCCACCACCCCATACCTGCACTCGGTGACGCTACAGCAGCAGCTCCCGCTGCGCCGGCCCCGTCGCTCGGAGCGCAGCTCCGTCCTCGACTTCCTCAGGCTGAAGTACTCCGTCAGCTTCCCAAACGAAGCCATGCTCCCCTCCAGCTCCCAGAGCACGCCTGCCTGCAGCCGTGGGCACCAGTCCCGCCACGCTCCCGCATGCTATGGCCCAGCTCACGGCCCTGCACGCTCCATCAGGTGTGGGACCAGGAAAGGAGCTCAAGGCAGGAGTCACAGTGAGCCCTGGAGCTGGGAGCTGAGATCGCTCTGCCCGCCTGAGCCGTCCACGGGCACCAAGGCTGCACGGCAGCAGCTCAGGGCTGAGTGCTTCTCCGTTGTAACGTAGCAGCTGCTGCAGAGCTGAGTTAAGAAAAAATAATAATGCCCTCTGGAAAGGATCCCTGGGTAGAGGTGGCACAAGCCTGCATGCCCCCGTGGCAAGTGGATGCTCAGCACGCGCCCAAGATGAGGGATCCGGTCCTCAGCCAGGTGACGGGTTGGATACCAGGCAGGTCAGCAGCAGCAGAGTGAATGCCTGGGACATCGGCTGGTCAGATGAATTTCCAGAGGGTCTGTTCTTAGGGCACAGAGATCAGCGCAGGAGGCGGAGAGCATCCCCGCTTGCTCTTCTTGCGGCTGTTCAGAGTTTTCCAGTTCTCCTCCCTCCCTGTTTTCCAACGCAGAAGCCAACCCTTTGCCTCCAGCAGAACCTACCCAACACGATTTTCCAGCTCGCCACTGAACACCTGAGCACGAGGAGAGGCACAGACATTTAAAACAAGCAGCTCTGATCCATCTAGAGGTCACCTCTGGGCTCTGCTCCCCGAGCTCCAGCACAAAGCATCTCTCCCGCCGGCAGCAGGCAGAGGGATGCTGCGGACTTGGAGGGAAATCCTGCTCCCAAAGCTCCCCTGTTGGGAGCTCTGCATCCTCAGTGCCTGGCGCAGCCTGGGCAGAGGGAAAGAAAAAAAGCCTTCAAAATACCACTCCAGCCCTGCAGAGCGAAACCAGGTCGAGTCAGTGCTGTGCATCCAGGGGTGGCTGATGGAAACCCCCAGCCGTGCCAGCACAGACCCTCGGGGAAGCGGCCAAGACGAGCAGCGCTAACCGAGACGACAGATCAGCGAGCTGCCTTCGCATCCTCTCGATCCCCGCGTCGTGGACGATGCCATGTTAAAATAAACCAGTAAATAAACAACAAAAATCGTTCACCGTCTTCTCCCCGCTCTGAGCCATCGGCCGCCGGCAGCCCGCTTCCCCGCCCCGCTGCCTTCCTCCCCGCTTCTCCTCCTCTCCCTCGCCTCCCCGCTTCGAGTTCGATGCCTCCCGCAGCAGGGTACGCCCCGCCGGGGTGGGGGGGGGATCCTCCCGCCCGCACCGCCCACCTGCCCGCCCCGAGGGGCTCCAGCGCTGCCGGGGGCTCCCCAAAAATCTACGTGTCGGCGGAGAAGGGGGGAAGAGGCACGGCACTCAGCACTCAGCTCCGCACCCCCCCGGCTCCTATCGGCTCCCCATTACTATTCGCGGCGAAAGGCGAGACGCCGAAGGAGGGCAGCGGGGGGCGGGGGGGGAGGGGGGGAGCGGAGCGGGACGGATCGGGCACTGCTCGCTCCGAACCGAACGGGGAACGCAGATATAGGGGGAGCGGTCACCGCAGATCCCGGCGCTGCCGGAGGATAAAAGCGGAGCGAGGTCCGGCCGCGATGCCGTCCCCTCTCCCTGCGGAGATGGGGAGACGGAGCGATGCTGCCGGGGAGCCGCTCCTCCAGCCGCCGTGCTTTGCGTTGCTTTGCAAATGGCATCGCGATTTTGCTTCGCAAAGGCCAAAAGGAGCGTCGTTTTCGATGGGGGGACAATGGGGCAGTGAGGAGGAATGTGGAGAGAGCAGAAGGATGGGCGAGGGCGGACATCCCTGGGACCCCGCAGCTCTGTGAGGGCAAGGGGCTGATGTTGCAAAGTTCAGAGCAGGACAGCTATAAACTTCTCCAGGTGCAATCGACAGCTGACACCAGAGGGGATTGCTCCATGCAGCCCCCGCTGCCGTGTCCCACTGCCCTGCCCAGGTGGGACCAGCTGCAGCTCCATCCCTCCTCCTCCTTTCGAGCTCCCCCTCCACCCCAGTGCCTCAGGCCGAGGGAAGGCCGTTTCCTTCCTCCCGAGGCAGAGGAGCATCCCCGGGCCCGCTCAGGGCACAGTGGGGTCAGCCCTTGGGGACAGAGCAGTCACAGCCACCTGCTCCCAGACGAGTGCTGCTCCTTTTATGGAGCAGAGACAATCTGCTGAGATGCTGCCTGAATCCTCTCTCATTTCACATTAGCAATCTGCTGCACTGGGGGTGCAGCCACGTACTCAGCGATGCGAGAGGCAGCTTCCCACTGCCACTTAACAGCGGAATGAGAAACTTCAAGTGAAATTGTAGTTAAGTTTGTGGGGGGGCATCGGTCGTTCAGTTCTCATTCTGTACTGCGATTCTTTTTAAAGAAGAGCTGCAGAGAAGACGGTGGGTAAAGCAGAAATGAAGGCCGGTGGGGCTGGGTCTTGGTGCTGCAATGATGTCGTGCTCAGCCACACGCACACCTCAAAACCTGCCAAAACACCAGCACCAGCATATTACACCTGCGTCTGGAGGGGAAAAAAGAGCCACGAGCTTGCCTCCACATTTGGGGCCATCACATTCCTGTGCATGTGCACACCAGGACACCAGTGCAGACCAGCACTTCTCATTTCAAAGCTCTCGCTTCCAACAAGGTGAAGGCAGCACAGACCTGGGAAGTGACACGAGTCCCAGCTTGCAACCAACCTCAGCCCATTTTCCAGGCAGAAGCATTACCAGCTCCCTCCCAGCAGCCTGAAACAGCCCCACGCTGGGTGCCCAAGTGCCTGGCTTGGAAACCATCCCTGGTGCTGGAGATTGCTCTGGCCTCAGCCCCAGGGGTCTCCTCACAGCCCCATTCCTGTGCTGCTGAGCAACCCGCAGCTGGATGCTCTGTTGTTTCCCTGGGCAACTTTTATTCCGACAGCTCTTCTCCACGGCAGCTAGGGAAGGAGGGAAAGGGCATTGCTCAGACAGAGCTGACAGCTTCATCTGCTCCCATGGTGCTGGAAGATGCCAGTACCATTCCTGCGGGGCTTCGCTTTTGGTTCCCCATGCCAAGAACTGAGCTGCACACCCCTCAGTCTCTCCAAGATGTGCAGCCCCCAGAACCCAAGGACAGCTGGTGGATTTGATGGGTGAGCTGTTTGATGGATGTGGGACTGGTTATGAGATCACAGCTGGAGAACGGTGGTCAATGGTGTCCGGAATGAGGTTGATGACGAGCAGTGTCCCTCAGGGTCAGTGCTGGGATTGGTGCTCCTGAACATCTGCAGCAGTGACACTGACATTGGGATCGAGTGCACCCTCAGCAGTTTGCAGGTGACACTGAGCTGTGCGGGGCGGTCAGCACACCCAAGGGACGGGATGCCATCCACAGAGACCCGGACATGGTGAGCAGTGCACCCAGGAGAACCGCATGAGGTTCAACAAAGCCAAGTGCAAGGTCTGCACCTGGGTCATGGCAACGCCCGCTAGCGGTGCAAGCTGGGGGATGTAAGGATGGAGCACAGCCCTGCTGGAAAGGACTGCGGGTACTGGTGGATGGCAGCTGGACACGAGGCAGCAATGTGCCATCGCAGCCCTAAAGCCAATGGGATCAGGGACTGCATCAGATGCTGCAGAACAGTCAGAGAAAGGGGCAGAACATGAACCCATGAGATGAGAAAACCAAGCAGCGCAAGGGCAGAAGAAGCACATTAAAGACTAGTATGAAGGCTGCTCCTCAGGTTGCTAAGGAGTGCATAGGAGACTACTGGCAACTACTAAATGTCTCTGTGCTGAATGTACACACACTCTTATCCCTATTAAAACATCACCTTGCAAAGTCCTCCAGTAGCTCTGGGGTCCCAAAGTCATTTAGTGGGGAGGGAGGAGGGGGTCAAAGTAACTCTGTGATCATCCTACATGCAGCTGGACTGGCAGCATCAGCACACCACGGCATGTCACACAGAAACAATGCACAAAGAAGACACAAAACCCCAAGGGGAACCTCCATCCCAAGGGGCCCAGCCCCCCCCAGCACCCCGCTGTGCCACGCACTGCCCCCATTCATGGTGTGTGACACAGGGACAGCCACTCCCAGCCAAGTGCCACAGCCCCAGGCCCAGCACACGTACGGCGCAGCTACAGCCCTATGGCAGTGCTGCGTTTTAATACACTTGTAATAGAAAGCAGAGTATAAGAGGCACTATAATTTCAATCTAACTAGGCACTTTGCTTTAATTGTCAGTTCTATGGCACTGCACACAAATCTCAGTGCTGATACCTCATGTCAACCACCGCGTCAATTTACTCCTTTGCCTGGCGCATCCAACTCATTCAGCACAACTCCCCCAGTTCCAGCAGCAAATCCAGATGTGCTGCACAAGCTGCAGTCGAAACATCCTCCTTCTTGAGAACAGCACCAAAGAGAGAAGCTCCAAAGACACAGCTTTCCTCGTAATTTGGGCCACTTTCCTGTGCATGAAGCTCAGAAGAGAGGGCATTACTCACGTTAAGGAATGCAGATGTAGTGCAGCGCCCTGCAGCAGAAGCTGCCCTGCCTGCAGCCTGCCAGAGCCCTGCCCTAGTGCCTGCTCCTTGGAGATGGCACAGACACCTTGCTGAAGCTTGCAGGGAAAGATAAGGGCAGGACGCAGCGGAAGGAGCAGCGGGGGTTTGCTATGGAAAAAAAAGAGAGAAAATTAGCCAGCCTTTCCCCAGCAAGATAGTTTGCTGAGTTCAAAAGGATGAGAGAAAGCATCAAACACCAGCAGTGATGTGATGGGAGGAAACAGCAAAAGGAGAAGCAGAGGCAGAAGAACTGGAGGAGGCCAGAGCTTGCAGGGGCACACGTGGGCAACACAGCTCTGCCCTATGCCTTCATGCAAAGCCCCGGACTCTGCCCAACTGGGGCAAGCTGGTGACACATCATCTCCCCTTCCTCAGCCAGCCAGGAACAGACAGCTCAAAAATCATAAAACACAATCAAAGATCTCAGAAAATGGAGTCTATTTCTGGTAATTACAGCCCAGCCAGCACCAACTCCCTTTACAATAACAATCTGTATCGAGCAAGGCTCAGGAGAGCAGCAGGGCTGAATTCCACAGGGTTGGCTGAGCCCAGGGACAACCACTGTGCTGCCTGGTGAGGAGCAGCCCCCACAGCCCATCCCCTCCCTGCCAACATCTCTGGGTCATCCCTGGGCACTGCCAAGCAGTGCTCAGAGCCGGGCTGAGCCTGTTCATCACCCAGCACCATCATCCCGGGGTGCTGGGCCACGCAAGGGAAGGACACTGCAGCTTCTCCCTTTCACACACGGATTATTTCTGCATCCAAACAGTGTTAAAACCTCAGCTTCTTTGCCAAACGGTGGATGAACGCAGCCGTGCCCTCCGTGGAGGAAGATTGTGAACTCTCAGGGCCCAGAGTGAAATTTTAACTTCTCATGTCGGAACTCAGAGCAGCGCAGTCATCAGACGGATGTTGGATTTACTCGGCATACGGCTGCTCGTTTAAATTAAGCTGGGAGATTTCCCCCCAGGTTCTAGCAATTTAATTAAAATAAAGTAAAAACAAACCTCTAAAACTTCCAAACGCTCGTCGTGCAATTAAAACCTGCAGGACTGCCAAACAGAGCACAGAACCCAAATAACATCCAAGGGAAAGGATACACTCCCACTAATTCAGGCCAAAGCCAGTCACACCGAACCCCCCTCCCCAGTATGAGGAAGAATTAAAGCCCCCACTGAGCACAGACCAGAGAGAGATGTCTCGAGGGTGACCAGAGGATGCACAAGGGCACCAAGGTGCTGCATGACACAACGCTATGTCCTGAGGAGCTAAAGGCAGCAGTGGTACCTGTGGGGCAGCAGCTGGCACAGCTGGAGGGTCCTGGAGCAGCAGCATGGCATCCTCAGCACCAACAGTTCCTCCCTTGCCCCAGGCAGGATGTGCTGGTCCCTTGTCACCCGATGCTTGTGAAGGCACAAAGCGGGGGTCATGGGGAGCATCGTGGCTGAGAACAGCAGTAAACACAGCTCCCTGACAAGCTCTGTGCTTCCCAACCCCACACAGGGCAGAGCCTGAGCCCCAGGGACGGCCCTGAACATCAAAGCCAAGCAAGCAGAGCTCAACACGTGCTCAGTTACGCAATCTCCAGTTGAGGCTGGATATATTAAACGTACTGCTCTCCCACTCACAAGGGTCTCTGTGGGCTCCTTCCCTTCTGTGTGCCCACCCCGCAACCCTACAGTTATAGGGGGCTGCTCCCCATCCTCGGGACAGGCTGTCCCTACTCTGGGGCCAAGACAAGGGCTCTGCAGCCACGTCACCTCCCTGCAGCTCTGTCACACCCCCACCACTCCATCCAGAGCCCATCACAACCCCTGTGCACCCCCAACCCTCTGCCACTCATGGGGTCAGCGAGCACTGCAGCAGCCCAACCCACAGTGCTGGGCTGGGCCATGGGCTTCACACCTTCACTCTTTTACTGGTCACTGTCTCCATAGAGAGATACCAAAGGTGACTGCCAGCACAAGAGCAACGTGGCCCTTCACCACCAAGGCTCTCACGGCCCCAGCCCCAGCTACCGCAAACAGCAAAGCCTCTGAAACAGCGTCAGGGCCGTGGATGAGCTCAGTAGCAACGCAGGGCGCCTTGGCGTGCTCCCCTAGCAGATTGCTGGATTAAAGATTTAATGCAGTGCGTCCCTCTGGAAGAAATTACATAGGCTATTAAGAAAGATGCGCTGCTCAGCTGATGAAATCTCGCAATCATTGCAGCAATATGTGCAAACTAAATAGGCTCTGTAGAGCAAAGGGAAAGCTGCAGTTGCTCTCGTGAGCCCTTTCCAGGGAGAGGAACCAATGGGTAAAGCAGCAGCTCCATTAGCAGGAACACGTATGTGCAGACACAGCCGTGTTTGCAGAGAGCAAGGCAGCCCTGCTCCCACCGAAGGAGTGGAGCACATAGGGGCCCTCCCAGACCCAACCTCCAACATCTCATGGGGCACTGGCTGGAAGAAAAGAGCACAGGGGGGAGAGGGGAGGGTGCCGATGCCTGGGGAGCTCAGGAAGTCAAGGCATGAGCTAGCACTTCTCCTGACAAGCAGGAATTAATCCCAACACGCTCACTCAGAGCCAACGGGACATCCTATGCTCAAGCATCTTGTTATATGCCACAGATACCTGAGGTTTAATAGCCTTCTTCAGGGTGCCTCTTTCTGGAAAGCGCTGTGCTGCTCTGTGTACTGCAGCAGCACACTGCCTGCATTAAATCCTGCTTCGACATCCCCAGAGAGCATTCACTGCAGCTGAACCCGGTCTGTAAAACATCCGACTTGACCGAAGAGCTGGTGGTAAAGCTTATGTTTGTACCTGCAGAGCTCGTTGTGTAGCAAAACCATCCATGCATGACTTGCCTTGGAGCTGTTTTCCCCCTAAAACTCAAGCTGAGACCCCCACACCTCTGGGGCCGTGGTGCTTGGCACCCTGGAAGGGCACTGCAAAGTCGCAGCTCTGCTCCATAAACACTCCTCTGACCTCCTATAGCAAGAAAAGGCAGAAGGGCTGGAGATACCCAAGGCACACTGATCCCTGCATGGGAAACAGGGCAGCCCACAGGCAGGCACTGGAGCAGGACCTTGGGGTTGGGGGGACAGCAGTTGCTCACCTACACCCCAGCATCACCCTGCTGGGATCAGGGCCCTTCTCAGCACCACAGCTGGCTCTGCTGACCACAGCCAGTGCCAACAGCACGGCGCTCATCAGCTGAACACGTCAGCTCCAGCACTGGCACTCTGTTGGCAGCTCCCTTCAGTCCAGGAGCGAGAGCACAGACAGATCCCACAGCTCAGCTGGTGAGCAGCTCTTTGCAGGTTATTAATGAAATCATTTACTGCTTATTGCTATGATTCTGCCAAAACACAAGGCAAAAAAAAAAAAAAAAGCACAGCTCTTACTGCCAGCAACACCACCGGCTCGCTGCAGGCCAGCTATTCGCAATGACTTCTGAAAACATGGTGTGCAGTGACCCCGTGCACAGCCCGGGCTGCTCCCAGCACAGTGGTGACACGTGCACGGAGATGATGGTGAGCAACAGCCCCTGTGTGAGGGAGCACACAGCAGCAGAGCTGCCCTGCACAAGCACAGGGCTATGGGGTGCACGGCCCCATGCTCGCAGCAAAACCTCTCTGATGCACAGGGAGGCAGCTCCAGCCCCAAAGCACAGAGTGCACGGCCCTATGCAGCGCGGCTGCTGCTGGCAGCCAGCCCCTTCACAGCCCTTCCTCCCAAAATAGCCGAGGGAAGCGGAGCAGTGCAGGAAGGGATAACAGCCAACCTGCTAAATAGCAGATCTGCTTTCACCAGCACATCAAGGACCTGCGGAGATCAAGGAAATCTATTCCTTTATACGCTCTCCAGGGCACACAGCTATTTGCAACCTGAAAAATAGCTGCTGTCGTTGTACATAGGAGGAATTTTCCCAAGCACAGCAGCACGGCTTTAAGGGAACAAACAAGGGTTCCAGGAGGGCAGGTCGCTGTGTGCTCCAGCCAGGGCTGCAGGGGACAGCAGTGTCCCACTGTGGGATGGCAGCGGGCAGTGCCCCTCTGGCTGGGTGTCCCATGCCACAGGATCAGGAGCTCCGCATCCATCCAGTGCAGCCATCGTCCCCCATTCCCCACAGTTACTGAATAATTAATCCTCCAGAAATTCATCAAGTCCTTAGCTAAGCCAGCTCAGCAAACCCAATGAGGAATTTCTAGGTCAGAACAACTCGGAGTGGGGCAAGAAAAAAAACAGAAGAAATGTGACTGTTTTGCAGGGCCTCCCCCCCACCTCCCATCCTAAAGCCCAGGATGGTTGTGCAGAAAAAGCCCCAGGACATCACAATGGCATTTCCCAGCACTAGTCAGCAAGAGCACCATGAGACCCGACACAGCAAGGGAGAGCTGTGCAGGGAGCATGGTGACGTGGGGCACTGGGTGACAGCTGGGCCCCCTTGCAAAAATGACCATCTTCCCAGAGGATTCTTGTACAAGCAAGGGATTATTTACTGAAGACAGATCATCCCTGAGACAGATAGCTTGGGTTTGGGATACCCAAAGGACCTGGAGTTATGAAAGTTGCTTCTAGCAGGCAGCATATCGAGCTGGAGCAGTGTGGCCGAGGGGCACACAGAGCAGAGCTCAGTGCCAGCATGCTGCTGGTAGCACAGAGCTGCACTGTCAGCTCGTGTCCCTCACCCTGCTGGGTGTTCACTCCACGCTATAGGGACACGTGGGAGAGGGGCACAGCTCCAGGGAAGGCTGAGTGCCCAGCGGGATGTGCACAAGGAAACCTGCAGGGGCTGAACTCCTGCCCAAAGCCTGGGAAGGAGGGACCCTGACAAACCCCTTCTATTGTTTGCATACGCTAAGACCACAGCCCTGATCCCCATCCCTACAAGCAAAGGCCCAGCCTTGAGGAGCTGCCGCAAGCAGATCCACAGACAGGAAGGTGGTAGGGACTGGGGAGGAGAAGCAGCCCACGCTGCACCCAACTCCTCTTCCTCTGCTCCATGCAACCTGCAGGTGCACCAGGAGTGTACCCTCCGCAGGCAGCCTTCAGAGTGCTCTCCCTTATACACCACCACCTTACTAGGTTCTCCAGTCCATCCTGCTACTCACCCCATAAGCCCCTACTTGCACAAGGAAAGCAGACTGCGTGCACACGGTCACTGCACTCACCATCAGCTCCAGCACATCATCCCTTTGCTGCTCACAGATCATCTTCCAACCTCACGCTGAGATAAACATGGGCGATCGGCCCAGAGAAGGACTTGAGGCGGGGGGGGACTAGTGAAGAACGGAGCAAGAGCCAGCCTCCACAGTTAGCAGGCTGCATCCCACTCCCCCCATCACCACTGCAGGGCAGGAGGAGCAGCACAGCCTGGCTGCAGCAAGATGCCGGAGCCCCTCACACTCACCCGCACTCTGCCTAGAGCCCCGGCAAGGCGGGGGCGGCCATGAACAATCCCAGCATTGAGATCCCACCCACCCCATCTGCAGCTCCGCAAGCCAACGGCACACAAAGCCAACATCGGCCCATGGCGAGCCTTGCCAAGGCAGGGACAGATCAGCCTTTGTGTGCACGCAGGCAAAGTTAGCTTTAGGGGACAGACGGGATTGCTTGGGCACTGGAACCTGCTTCCCATGTGGATGGCAGCGGCTCACGTGCAGATGACAGAAGTCACCAGAGCTCCCCTCCTCTCTCTGCCCACACATGGCAAGAGCCACAGGTCCCACCAACTTGGGTGCTGACATGAGGCTCTTCAGTGAGGTGGTTTAGTGGTGGGAGATATCAGTGCACAGGGTTAAGCACATCTCACCCTATGCCATTCATCACACACACACTCCTTTCACCCCAGGTTGGGAGCAGTGGCTCCTTAGGGACAAGCCAGGCAGAGCCCCACACTCTGTTCTCAGATCTGGCTCACCCCCTCCCTTCCAGCACTTAGACTTCACATCCACGCCAGTAATGACTTCCAGATGCAAAACCACAAACCTTCCCCCAGGGAGAATGGGCTTTCTCCCATTTCCCCTCTCCCTGCTGTTGCTGGAGCCGTCGGAATGAGTGCAGCCCACCTGCGTGCCCTCACCCCGCACACTGCTGCTCTCAGGGGATCCCAGCACTGATCTTTGCCAGGGGAAACATTCAGCAGTGCCCACCAAGGTCTCTGGACTGCTCAGCCCTGAGCGTGCTCCCCCCAAACACTGAGGTGCACTGAGGATGCACCCACCCCCCCAGTTGCTGGACGCCTCCAACATCCAACAGAGAAACAACCAGCGCGTGCTGCCCTCCTTCTGGGCGATTACCAGACACTGGATTAATAACTGATTACATTTGTTAATTGATTATATCGGTTCCTTATTTAACAAGAAGAAGATGCGTGAGCAACAGCTACGTGCTTGTACTTCCATACATCTTCCCTCTCTGGCACTCGCAGACAGATATATTAGGGCTTCCTGCTGACCTCAATAAATATGCATGGCTTGGCAAGAACAGCCCACACGTTTACTTACTGCATGCTGACATTCATTTATTATTACAGGGACGTATTCTCATTAGCCTGAAACCCAGAACGGTGAGAGATGAGACGCCACACGCAGCAGGCAGGAGCAGCAGCCACCTACAGCAGAGCAAACAGGCAGGGCAGGGAAATGCACAGCGCTGGAGCAAGGGGAGCTCGGCATAAAGCCTTCCTCCATGACGGATTGTAAAGAGGAAGAAAAAAAACCCACTGAAAATAGCCTTTTCAGTGCCTACCGCCGCTGCCCAGAGAACCACCGCCTCGCTTCAGCACGCACTGTGAACCGCTCTCTGCTTCAGCCCTTATTTCAGAAGCAAAGAAAACAAACCAACCAACGATGAAGGTGATCTACAAGCCCCTACTTTGCTTCACGAACGCTGGACACGCACACAAATAAAAGCTGCTTGAACCGTATCCCCATCTGTGCCTGCCAGTAAAGCACTCTGCTCCCACCACTGTGTTTATAAGAACACACACAGGACCGAGGGGACCGCTCCGTGTTGGCTGCGGTGCTGGAGGAGCAGAACGCATCTGGGTGAAAACTGCTTCCCTCAAAGTCATGCAGAAATCCAGAGTGGCTGTCAGGTGGAAGCCTTCCTGCTTCTGAATTGGAGACTGCAGCCAAGGAAGTGGTTCGAGTGCTAATCAGCGTGTCTGGCATGCAGGAAGGTGCCAGGGAAATGTTATTTATGATGCTGCCAATGCCCTGAAGCACTGGGAAAGGCTTCCAGCTCGTTACCCAAAGCAGGCATCCCTCGGACAAATTAGGGATTGGAAAGTCATGTCTGCAGAGCAGTCCTATCATTTACCTTAAACCGACCTATAAAAGGAAGGAGACATCACGCACACACTTCCCAGCCGCCCTCACCACAGCACTATTATTATCTTCATCCAAAATGGGATGGGGTTTAGGGACCCAATGACACAGCCGCTCCCTGTGACCCAGGGAATGGTTCGATTGGAGCAGCTACAAGCCCAGCAGCCAAAAGAGGGGTTCTGCTCTGTTCCACAGCCTCACAGCTCTGCATCCCAGAGGGGATTCATCCCACAGCCCAGGGCATTAGGACCAACGCAGGCCCACCCAGCAGCCCATGCAGGAGCCCAGTAGAAACAGTCATGCTTGCCTTCTCAAGAGCTCAGCTCATACACCCTCAGCTCATCCACCAGCTTGCTGTGCTCACGGCTCAATCTCATGTGCTGCTCACAGTGAGGGGCTCCGATTTGTACCTCGGTGACTTTGCTTCCTTCACGAAGAGGTCACAGCCAGCAGCAGAGCAGAAATGAACCGCTTCAGGAGAAGGAAAGGAAGGAAAATTCCCTTTCGCCACGATGAAATACAGTCCTGTTGGAGAGCTGCTGAGGACTTGTTTGTTCTTGCTTTGAATCCGCAGTCAATGGAAGAGGTCTGTGCCATCGGCCGCACGCTCCCTGCTCCAGCACCAGCAATTGGAGCTGCTCTCCTCCCTCCCAGCACGAGGCCTGGGGCTGCAGCAGAGCCCCACAGCACACCACAGCCCACGGGGCAAAGGAGTGATGGGAAAGCTGCTCCACACTGCCCTGTGCCAAAGGTGCACAGAGGAAGGACGGCAGCCCCACACTCACCAGCACTACATCAGCCACGATCTCCTTCCCTGAACCCAGAGAACCACAGATCACAAGCTCTCCCCGCCCCAGGACAAAGGGCCACCACCAAAGCAGCCCGGCACAGCTGCTGCTCCAACATGTCAGCCACAAGTCCTCCGCCGGTGGGCAGGGAGCGAGGGGAAGCAACAAGCATCAAGAAGGGCTTTGTGTGCGAGCATCCCGGCCGGTGCACGTGCAGCATGCGCTTCCTGACAAGGGCAGTGGGGACTAGGGGGGGGGGGGCTGGGGAGGATGACTGAACTTCAGGCACCGTTTCCTCCCACAGCTCCACTCCTCTTTGTCTTCTAAAAATAAATGTAAACACTGAAGGAGAGCCCTATTGGTTTGCTGTTTCTGCTGTGTCACGGAGTTTGCTGGTAGGAACGGGTCCTTGGAGCACTTCTTCCCCGAGCTCTGGGAGCCCAGAGCAGCTCCCAAAGCAGCAGTGGGGTGCTGCGATGGGGCCCGAGGTACCGACGAGGGGTTCCCACCTGCACAGTGCTGACCTCACCCACACCGCGGGAGGGCTCAGTCTGAGCTGCTCTGCTTCCCCTAACGATGCCTGAGAGCATGAGGAAAGGCAGCAAAGTGGCTATTTTTTAACTTTTCCCCTCTTTCCCACGTATATTACACAGCCCTGGGCATTCTGTGCTGACTGACAGCCAACCCTGCACAGCCAACATCGCTGATGAACCAGGAGCACAAACTTCCTCAGCAGGCAGCTGCCCTGAGCGGAGCACCGCGCTGCTCCACCATTTGTTTGTTCAGGCTCTTCCTTCACCACTGAGCCACCGTGCAGAACTGCAGGGTAATGAGACACAAACACAATTATCTTTGTCTTGTTGACCTGCGTACGGAGTAAACCCAGCGTTAATTATAGCCCAGAGCTTCAGCCGTCCTCCCAGATTCCATAAAGTTGCTTGCCTAAGCAAAACCCCGCAGCGAAGAGCCTCGCTGCCCACCGCAAAGCGCTTCCCCCACACCCTCATTAACACCACTTAAATCCACCAACAACCAGCCCATAAGAACTAAAATACAGAGGAGATGCGTATTCTGCCCATCTGACTGCTCCGGCTGCTTGCACCACGGGATGCACCATCGGCCCAGAAAGGAGATCCCAGCCCTGGGAAGCAGGGGCTGGGAGCAGCCATCCTCCCAAAGGCAGCTTGCAAGGATGGCAGGGCACTAACACGGGAAAGATGATGGGGTGGATCCTCCCCCCCTGCTCCCTCCCAGCAGCAGGCAACAAACCAGCACAGCAGGGAGCAGCCTGCAAGTGCACAGAGCAAAACCCAACAACAAAAACACCATAATCTCCTAAACAGTCCCTCTCCTCTCTACCAAGCACGAAAACCTCACTTGTTTGTTTTGTAGTTTTTCCCCTCTGGGACCAAGGACAGTGGCCCAGGAGCCCCACACACACACACACACACACACCAACCCCCAGTGCCACAACTCACCCACAGGACACGATGAGAACTAAAATCACAGAACCTAGGATGCAATGCCAGTGGCAGCCGTGGCACAAGGGATGGACGCGGGGATGCGGCCGTGCCCACGCTGCTGGCAGTGCTGCTGGATATGATGATGCCTCCAAGCAGCAGCGTGAAAGAGCAGCATCATCCGTACAGGAGGGCCCATTTATCACGGCTGTAAAATTTATGATGCCCTTATCTCCCAGTCCTACCAGGATAAGCTGCAATCTGTTCTCAGGTTGTGCAGCTCCCATTTGTGGGTGCGTACCTTGATTTGCTCATGGCGCATCAGCTGCTCCTTGTCCCACCTCACAACCCAGAGCAGCCGAGGCAGAGGGACGCTTTGCTCGTTCTCCTCTCCAGGCAAAGCCATAGGAAAGCTCTGGCTTCCCTCCAGCCTTCACCTTAATTTACATCCCTGCACTTCCTAATGTTGGCATCACATGCAAAATCAACAGCAGATGCTTGCCAAAGCCATCAGCACTGTGGCTCTGGGCAGAGGAGTGCTCACTGGGGCAAGTAGCACCCTGCAGAATTCTCCCTGACAGGACCTGAGCTCCAGACCCCACACACCAGGATGCAAGCACAGGAGCAGGACAGCATCCCAGCTGCACAGCTACCCCATGCAGCCAGGCCACGACAAGGGCAGTGAGCACTGAGCAACAGGGAGGAGAGGAGGGCAAAGAACAGCCCCCATCTTTCCTGCTCACAGCCCCACTCCATATGGGCACATCACATGACACACAGGCGCTGCGACAGTACTCAGGAGTGGCAATTATTAGGATACCCATCCCAATTAATTATTACCCGGCCAACTATTTATGCTTCTATATGGGAACAGCCTCATTTGGCTCCAGGGAAAGAGACATGAGCAGTGCACACACTGCCACAATCACAGAGCCCACCCATCCCCACCCACCGCTCACTTGCACCGAGGACAACGCCTTGCTGAGTGGATAGAGGGTGACATGACAGCCCCAGTGCCCCACGTGGCAACGTCCAGCTCTGCTGCACACAGCACAAAACGTGCCACACAACTGCGGCAGGATTGTGCACCTACAGCAGAGCACACTTGGAAAGTCATCAGTCAGAAGGGCTTGAAATTATTTTACACATCATTAAAAGGGAGGGTAAAAAAGAAAAACACACAAGAAAGCAGCCAAGATGAGATCAAGTGCACATCCTCAGAGCCTCAAGCCTGTCTCAAAATTAGGTCCCTAGGTAAGAATAGCAAATGAATTGCTAACTTGCTAAAAAGCTTCCTCTGCAAGAGCATTCGTGTTCAGGACTCGCTGTGTCCAAGCTCTTTAGAGCAGTTAATGTGGTACCAAGCAGGAAAAATAAAGTGAGCCCACTGCAAACCTTTCCTGCACAGCATCACTGTTCTGCACGGCTGCTCTCAGGCCAGGATGGGCTGTGCAACCAGGACAGAGAGCAACCAGTGTTCCATAGTGCTGCAGTCCTTGCAGCAGCACCTGCAGCCCTGCTGATCCCACAGAGAGAAGCCCTATGTAGGGTGTGAGCATCACCCTTAGCAAGGAGGCTGCCAAGCACAGCGCATGGCACAGCTCCAGCCCCTCTGCTACAGGGCACGTGGAGGATGGTGGCCACCTCGAGTCACCACCTGTTTACTCAATGAGCTCTGGCTGGGCTGCAGGCAAGGAGATGCCATGGTGACACAGGCTGAGCATGACTGCCCCAACAGGAGCCTCCAGCACAACAGGGACTGCTGGTCACAGCCATCTCTCCCACCCTGCTCCCAGTAGAACCAAGCGGATCCATGCCACTGCCACCCAGCATGCTGAGGACCTGAGCAGAGAGCAGCAGGAGGTGACCATGCCACCAAAAAAGCAACAAACCCAGAGCACGAGCAGCACCGGTGTCTCCAGCCAAACACCAAGCCCCATTTGCAGGGCAAGCACTGCACTGAGCTGCCCCTGGCACAAACCCAGCCCTCTGTGAGCACTGCACGTCCCAAGGAGAGAAGGGAGAGGTGATCCCCCCCTCCCCCCCCCCCATCCCACACACACACACCCCTTGCAAACAAATTGCTCTGCACAGGAAGCGTGGAAGGAGCAGCAGGAGCACTCTGCCTTGGGAGCAACAGACAGAGGGTCACAGCCCTGCTATCAGAGCCAAGGAGATGATGGGGAAGCAGGGAAGGAGCCAGAGGGAAGCTGTATAAATAGCAGCATTGTCCTTGGTGTCACAGGACATCAGATGTCAGCTACAATCCCTCACTCCAGAGTGGAAGCCTCTAATTGATTCCCATCTGACAGTTTCTTACCCAGCAATTACCGTCTGCCCAAACAAGCCTAGTAAATATGCTTTTTTTCTGCCATTATAGACAGCAACAAATCATTGACTTGCAACAAAAGCAGCATAAACAGCAGTGTGTCTCCAGGCTGGACCTCCTGCTGCTCCCCCACCGATGCTTGGCCAACCCCAGCAGCCTCAACCAGAAGAAATGCCATGTGTCCCACAGCTTGGGGCTCCCCAAGTGCCAACACACACTCGAGGGAAGCTGGGGCTGGACGGGAAAGAAGGGACCAGGGACCTAAACGAGAAGGATGCTGCTTCCCAAAGGAAGGGAAAACACTTATGTGCACTACCACAGTGCCCCTCTGCTGCAGCCCGCTCTGTTGCCTGCCCTGCTGTCATACAGAAGCAAACAACGGGAACAAGTTTGTGCTCTTGGATTTCTTCCCACTGCAAGAAACACGATCCTGTCACTTGAGCCTAGCATGCTGCGTTCCTTACTTTTCACACCACTGCTTACAAACTTACCACCCTTCTGCACAGTGCACCACAAACAGCAACGAAACCTCAACCCGTGCAGAAGCGACAGGGACAACAGGGGAAACACCAACCCAGAGCAGGAACTTCCACCTGGATCTCTTGGGTGTTATCCCAGGGAGAAACCATCTGAAAAAGCAGAGCTGACTTCTCTTTCTCATAGGTTATTTCACTTTCAGGTCGGAAGGAGCAAGAACATCTCAGTGACCTCTGTGAGGAAACACTGTTAGCGACAGCAGCTCATTTAAGCAGCACAGAGCACACCCCAGCCTCCAGCCCAAGGTTCTTACAGGAGGCAAAACCCAGTCTGATAGAGGAAGCTTGAACCCAAGTCACAAAAGACCTCCAAGGATCAGAGCCCAGTGCCACACATGGCCACTCAAACCCAAACTCTATCTGTGGAACATGGACACCATCCGGTTGTGCAGAAGTGAGGATGGGTGTAAGGATTCCTGCTGCCTGGATGCTCTGCCATCTGCTCCCATAGACTCGCCCAGCACCAACACCATGCCATGGGTCCCCTCTGCCCTGACCAGCGTGCACAGCTTAAACTGCTGCCACCCACCCCAGTGTGCAACCTGTGACCACACTTCTGTCACTGTGATCCCAGAGTAAGAGTAGCTTTGCTTCCTGATACTAGCAAAACCTCAAGGCACTCAGCTTGGAAGGCACCCAAAGCAAAACAAGAGAAAAGGAGACGTGTGTTTTCCGGAGATGGTTGCTGAGAGCTTCTGAGACCTTGCATTTTCACAAAGGGCCTCCACACGAAGAACGCAGTGCTTTTTAAACACACAGCTGAGTTTGGATCTGAACAGTGACCGCACACTGGTAGCAGCCCAACGGTCAGCACCTGCAGGCAGGCATTTCCCATGAGGACCAAAGGCCTGAGCTTACCATAAGCCTGGCAGCAGACATTTGAAGAGCAGGGAGCAGAAAGGATGAGCAGATGCGTGGAGCCAACCTGTTTCCCAAATCCACTTGCAGACTCCAACACTGCTTCGCCTGGGGCATCCCTCCTCCATTTGGATTATGAGATGCATTAATGGGCAGAGCAGAACCCAGAGGTTCATCACAGCTCCCTGCCTGTTCAGAAACGTGGCTGTTGCTTTGAGAGAAACAGAAAACGCCCCAAGAAAAGGGGGAATTTACAGTCCCTTAAAGCTGCAAACTTCTCTGCATCAGGTTGTGTTTGTGGTGCAGGCAGAGCTAAGATTTATGGTGTCCTTCAGCTGCACGTTTCCCTGCTCTGAAGCATCCAGCAAGAGATGATCCCATCCAGCTCCCGACCCCCATCACTGCACCACCACACCAAGCATCCTGCCCCAGGATTGCATCCCTCTGCCAGCTCTGAAAGCACCTGGCCAAGCTGCTGGTGGCTTTATGATGCTCCATGCACATGGCTGTACCATCAGCCACGAAAGGCTCTGCTTCCACCTGCATGGGACAGCAGCATCACTGGGCTGCAAGTTACAGGCAGTGGCACAGCCCTAAAAGGAATAGATCTGCCCTTCTGCAGAGTGTTTTGCTCCTGTACCTGAAAAGCAGAGCGGAAAAGAGGACCATGTGTGACACAAAAAGGAAAACCTCAAGTTCCTCGGCTCTCTTCTCTCCGGGAACTACAAATATTTGCAGTGTTTTATCCAATATTTCTCCATGTTTGCTCAACGCCTAAAGATGGATGAACAAGTCACATGCACCTCGGATATAAAGATTTCACAAGGTTTTCTCCTTTTCTCTGTGTCAGTGACCTTCATCCCCGTGGACCAGCACAGAGGACCGAGCCAGGACTGCCCTGCACAGCAGCACAACCCACATAACACAGCACAGTAGCATGGCACAGCCGGGCTGCACCTCCACGCAGGCAGGCAATCCATCAGCAGCACCTCCTTGCAGCCTTTCTAAAACACTCTCTCTCGGCTCCATTTCTTTAAGAAGCTTTCCCGACTGATGTCGGCAGTTGGACGGCCGAGCTCTGGCTCTCTTCCCACAGCCTGTTTTCAATCATGTGTTAAAAGGGCAAGCAGCACAGAAACAAACCCACACTAAAGGTCAGGGAGCTTCCCCATCCCGTGCAGTGGAAGGAGGGTCCTTCCACTGGACACTTTGGCACAGGGCAGCTCCAGGCACCTCGCTGCACCCACCTGGGACTGCCACCTGCTTCAAGCAGACCAAGAGTCAGCAGAGTATTGGGTGGGAAAAGATCCCACAGCCCACCCAGTTCCATGTTGTGGGCTGGCTGCCTCCCCAGCTCAGCCTGCTCAAGGCCCATCCACGGCCATGGGCATCCCCCACAGCTCTGGGCAGCAGCGCCAGCTGGAAGCTGCCCCCCACAGCCACACAAGCTGTGTCCCACCTCCCTCTGCTCCCTGCGCACACCAGAGCCCCCCAGACTGCCCAACAGCATCACAGCCAGCCCCCCCAGGGGACAACATACCAAACACACCTTGGGTGCAGGGCCACAGCAGCCCCTCCAGCAGCCTCTCTCCTTCTGCACAATCTCCCCGTGCTCTCCCTGCCACACGGGCAGCCCCAGATCAGTAGCACCAGCTAACCAAGCTCACTGCAAGGAGCTGCCACTCTCTCCGCTGTTTCCTCCACCAAACCCTGTCCAAGAGAACCACGAGCTCAACCTTCATGCTCGGACTTCTTCCCACACTGCTCTGGGCAACCCAACTGAGAGAGAAGCACGGGAAAGACCTCAAGCCAAAGCAAACAGCCCCAGCAAACACAACAGCACTGGGCTCATGTTCAGAGTCAGGAGTTGCAGAGTGCAGACATGCTGGGCTGCAGGAGGAACGGTTTTCTGCCCACGCTGGAGATGCCACAGCATCTCCAGGAGCACCAAATTCAAGCAGCAGCGTGCTTCTATCACATCGTCTATTTCCATCCAACCCATTCCGCTACAAAGGGAGGAGAGCTGGAAAGGTACGCTTCAAGCTGCAGAAATGGGAGCCTTTGAAAAAGAACAGATCAAAGGTCTGTCGTTTGAAATTAATTAACTCAAACCTGAACTATTAACGTAAATTAAAAATTCAAGCCACATGCGCAGCTTCATTCACTTCCAAGTCATTTTCAAGAACCTGCAGTGCTGCAAGATAAGTTAATCACACATTCCATTAATTTGCGGCGTGCACAAAGGTTAACCTCCACTTAATTAGAACTAATTTTAATTCTGCAGGAACGGGGCAAGCACACCTTGTAAGAAATCCCCTTGACGTTACACCTTAGCAAAGGGAGCTCCCTGCTCTGCTCCTGCTGCCCTCACCTGGCAAACCAGCCTCACCGGGCCCCAGCACCCAAGGCACAGCCTGGGAAGGATCCCAGCAGCTGCACCTCAGGCCAGTCTGAGCCCCCCACCCCCTCCCACCTGCAGCTCTGCCCCCCCCCCCCCCCCACCCCAGCCTGGCTTCATGCACAGTTCTGTTCAAACCATGCACAGAAAAACGCTGGGGGGGAGGGGGGGGAAGCCTCCAGCCTGATTAACCCAAATTGATGCAAAGAAGAATTCAAAGGGAATTAAAGACATCCACGCTGGAGTCTTTTAAAAATGCGCCTAACCCAGTTTAGAATTCTAAATCCTCAACTTGGCTGGAGTCCCCTGTGGGAGGAAGGCTTTGCTGCAGTTTGGGGGTGGGCTGCACACCCACTGCTACCCTCTGCAGCCCCTGGAGCCCGAAGTCAGGAACACACTGGTGGGGACATCCACCCCCTGCACCCCCGGGTGCCTGAGCTGCCAGCTCAGCCTGCACTGTGGGGTACAGTCGAGGTGCTGCTCACAGGGATGGGGATGGGGCTGCTGCTGGGACAGAGAGAGCCCTCTGCAGCGCCCACAGTGCTGAGCGCTGACCATCCTGCATGCTGCCAGCCTGGGGACAGTGACAGCGACCTACACACAAAGGACAGAACTGTGTGTTTACCTCCTCACTGCCTTCACTCCGACCTTCTAGCCCCATCCTGCCAGCACCAAGCCAAGCAAATCAGTGACTTCATCCCTGCTTCCTTCACCTAACTCGCCCTGGGAGACCCCGCTGCTGCTTTCCAGAGTGCAGCATCCTCCACACACAGCTGCACAGCCCCCGCTTCCTTCCTCCCCACAGGCCCGGAGCTCGCGCCCACCGTGGTTTGACCTCAGCTTCTCCTCCTCCTTCTCTTCCTCCCATGCTGCCCCGTGGCCGGGTCTGAGGACAAGCAGAGGCAGCAAGCAGCCTGCAGCCCCCACACCGGTACAGCATTTGAGGATGGTGCAGTTTGGGATGGAACACTGCTGTAGGAGATAAATAACCGGCGTGCCAGGAGCAGCCACTGACATAAGGCGATGTCACACACTGCCACCTTTTGCTTTACTCCAACAAGAGCAGCAACATCCTTCTGAACACGCTGGGATAAAACACCCGGCATGACTTCAAAGCCACGCAGCAAGGTTAAGCATTTCCTTCGATAACAAAAGCTTTCATTTCATCCTGCCTCCCTAAACAGGTCCTTCCCTAGGCCCTAAACAACACCACATGCAGTGCCCAGCAGCACCACACCTGGAGACACTGCACCCCTCCCAGGTGCACGCTGCCCGGAGCAGGAGCTGGCTTCTTGCTGCCTGCATGCACAGATGAAGCAGCTCTGAAGGCTCCACCTGGAACCAGGAGCTCCAGGACATGCAGCTTCAGCCTTAAGACCTCGAGCCTGCACAGCTCTCTGTGCCAAAGGAGAGCCAGGCTGCTGGCACGGAGCAAGCATCACTCCACTGGAGCTGCTCTCAGAGCAGAAGGGAGCTGTTTAAAGCACACGGCCCGCAGCATCGCACGCGGCATGCGTTCGTTGCTCTTTTCTTAATCATTATTAAAAACATTATCACAACTTCATTAATTAATTTTTATTGTTAAACTTCTGCGCCTCTGTTTGCCTCCTTAATTGGCGCCACTGTTTTTAACCCTGCTGCTGGAGCCGCATTGCCATGGTTACCCACGCAAGCCTCAGCGAGCAGGAGGTATTTTTAGAATTGCCAAAATGCACATCACCAACAAACGGGGCCGTGTGCCGTGCTGAGCTCCCCTCGTTCTTCCACACCAGCATTAAAACGAGGGAAATTCAAAAGCCACCACCACAGGAGGGGCACCCACACAGCCCCCATGTGCTCAATGGGAGCGCCGTGGGACAGCTCAGCCCGGGGACGCAGTGGTGGCCGCCTGCTGCCGACCTTCTGGTTGGGAAGGAGTGGAGGAGACCTCCTAGCCCAGGGGACAGCCCCCCAGGAACATCACCCTGCTGCATGAACAGCAGCTGCCTGCAGTCACAGAGTGCATGGGTTCAACGCTGCTTGGAGTTTGCACGGCAGATTTAACATCACTAATGCCCACACGGCACAGGAATGCATTGGTTCCTTCACCAACTCAAAGAGCTGCCCTGCTGGCTCCAGCTCAGCTTCCCATCACCTCTCCATCATCATCCTCCACCTCTCACAGCAGTGATTGCAAGCTCTACAACCAAGACCAGATACATCATTCCCCCCCAAGCAAAGAGGAAATACACCTGACCTGGCAGCCAGCTCCAGGTGCATTGCACACCTGGAAGGATGCTCTCCTGCCAGAGCAGTCTGACAGCAGTGATGCTCACACTGCCCCAGCTCTTTCCTAAGGACACGAGTAATTATGGAGCACTCCACTACTAAACCTGATTACAGCAAAACAAACTAATTTGGTCGCAAGCCACCGATCTGACCTTGTTAACCACACACATAGCTCACTGACAACATTTTGCTCTTACACAGCGATGCCTTCTGCTGGATCTCAAGGCCCTTTATAAAGGAGACCAGCATGTTCCTTCAAACCCATTTTGCTCAGGAGGGAACTCATGTGAGCACCCACACAGCCTGGGAATCACGGAGCACCTGATGCTGTAACCACGGATGGGAAGCCCCTCCTGCCCTGACAGAGTGCTGGCACTCATAGCACCCGGTCTGGTACTGCCCATTTCCTCCTCCCTCACCACAACCTCAAGTGCCATCTGTTCTTGCACAAAGAGAACAACTTTGGACATCCAGACCCACAGTAAAACCCCACAGTGATTATTCAGACTTTGCCATTCAGGGCCCTGCAATGCTCTGCAGCACAGCTACCAACCCCAAGAAACACCCCATGGAGACTCCAACCCGGAGCTCTCAGACAGCCCTCCTCTTCTCATGGCCATTGGTCACAAAACAAAGCCACAGCCGTCCTCAAGTCAGTCCTCCCCGCCTTGCACCCTGCCCCCACTGCTCACTAGCACTCCCTGGTTGCTAACAACCAAGCTCCTACCGTTGCACTCCTGGGAACAACAGTTTTCCCCCATCTCACAGGCTCAGCTTATGACCCAAAAAAAGCACTTAAAGATCTTAATCCAACTTTCCCCCCGTACTCAGTTGAAAGGATGTTTGTGCAGCAAGAAACAGGACAGAATTCAAGGAGGCTGAGCACAGCCTGAGGACAACCACACTGTTCCCATCTCCACGACACTCCAACACAGAGCAAAGGGAGCTCACAAAGGGAAGCAGCAGAACAAATGCCTCACAGGGACTTCTGGAGCCAGACCCATATTTGCACGCTACAAAGAACAGGGAGCTGCCCAACACTTACCTGCACACGGAGGGATTTCTTGGCACAGGTGCCTGGCGGTGCTGGCGGCCCTGGGTGAGCTCTGTAAATAAGAGAACGTTGTTTTACACTGTGTATATCTATCACAAGTGTGCTCCAGATCAGATCCCAGCACTGCAGCGATTTGCAGGCTCGCAGGGTGTTAATCTGGGTGCTCTGAAGCATGCAGGTGAAACAAGCCACTGGGAGGAGAGCGAGGTTACTGCTTCTCATGTGAGGAGAGGGTTTATGACCACAAAGTGCCCAGAACAGAGTCAGCATGGACACTACAGCCCCAGCAAGCTAAAAGAAGAGATGACAGGCCTTGTCTCACACCACATGAGTCCTGCCAGATGTCCAAAACCAAAACTGCACCGATCTCTCTTCCCCAAACTCATGGTCCTTCTGCTTATCTCTGGGCATGCCCAAAAAGCAGCACCCTGGCTCTCACAAAGGCACTGCAGGGTCCACGTGCTGGTGCAGCACTTCAGGCACTGAGAGCACGCCTGGATGCCACAATACCAGGACATAAAGCTATCAGAGGGCATCTGGAGGAGGGCTGCAGTGCCACAATACCAGGACAAAGTTATCAGAGGGCACCTGGAAGGGGGCTGCGGAGGTGGGGAGGGGTCCGGCTTCCCCCACGCACTGCACAGAGCACACTGGTGGCCCCCAGTGCTAGCACTGCTGCCAAGCAGAGCACTGGAAACAAGAATTACAGCAGCTGAGCGCTGTGTAAATGGCAACGGGTTGCCCTCTTAGAAAATTAAATCCTCTGAGCTAACGAGAAGAGTGTTTGCTCTCGAGCTGGAGGTAAAGGGCTGATAATTAAAAGACCCACTGGCATACCAACTGCCACAATTCTCCGACTCTTAATTTAATTATCCCCGTTTCATTATCCTGTAGGAACACACAGAACGTCGCCCCACAAATTGCGGATGCCAGAAGCACAGCTCGCTCCCTGCTGACATCACAGCACACGAGATGCACACAACCCCTCCGTGCTGTGCAGCACACGGATACACACCCAGAGAAGCTGCACTCCGAGGACATGGATGGCAGCAAGTTCCTTGCAGGGGTTTTGGCCTGCAGAAACACCTGCCCTCCTCCACTGCCTGAGACAGGCACAGCTCCGAGCTTGAAACGGGGAACGACTGCAGCTGCCCCGAAGCAACTGAATAACACACATCTGCATCGCCACTTTGCAGAGGGGGAGAAGGAGGGGGGTAAGAAAAGTTGTGCAACTATTAGGGGATGTATGTATATATACACACACCAATCCGAACTACTTTTGGTGTCGTGGAGTGAAAGCTGCAGCAAAAGATCCCAGCGAGCAGCACTACCCTTGCAGGGCAGAAGGAGAGTCCCGAGCAGCCCCAAACATCTCCGGTGCAGGAAGGCTTCAGGGGCTGCATCGCAGCTCCGGGCACCGCGGTGCAATGAATTCAAGCAAGCAGAGCAAAGCAAAGCAGCCCCAGCCCACATCCCAGTAAGAAAAAAAAGAGACAGGAACAGAAACCCCCACGGAGACGAGGCAGAGCCAGGGCTCCCTCCGCACTCTGTCACCGGACTTGGCTTTTTCTACAGAAAACAAACCGAAGCGAAGCAGAAAGCCCTCGCGATGGATTGAACCCGCCGGGCCCCGAGGACACCTGCGAGAGCAGCGCAGGAACCGCCGAGCATTCAAAAGCACGGATCCCATCCGAAGCCGCAGAGAGAGCGAAACGTTTCTCGGCACACGGCTCAGCCCTTCCACGCGGGACGACAGCAACAGCACATTGCAGGAGCATGAAGTCATCCCGCTCCTGCACTCGCTGCTCCGCTATCCAATTAGCTGCTCCGAGTGTAAAACGGGAAAAAGGAAAAAAAAAAAAAAAAAAGAAAGAGGAGAGGGGGGGTTGGGGCGGGGGATGGAGGAGGAAAGCGCGATGGAAAGCCAGGAGATGTTTTGCAACGACGGACTGCTGGAGCACAGGCCCGGTGCAACCAAAACCATGGGGGGGTTGGGGAGGGGGTAATGCAGAAGCGGTAGAGCTGAGGGAATAGAGCGGAGGGAGGGAGGGGTGGGAGGGGGATGTTAGAGCCCGCAGCCCCCACCCCGCTCACTTGCTCCGCCGTCCCTCGGCCCTCCCGCGGGCAGGAAGCGGGGCGGGGGCAGCCCCAGAGCCACCCCCCGCCCCGCCCCACCCCGGGATGCTCTGCCGGGGGATGGCACGGGATAACATCGGAGCGGCCGCGCTTACCGTGCTTCAGCAGCGCGCTGCTCCGCTGCCCCGGGTTTTCTCCCCTCCCCCGCCCCGGTTCGGTTTAACGCAACCCGTTTGGAAGCGCTCCTTGAATTCCTCCAGCCGCCGGAGCCCTGAGCCGGGCAGTGCCGGCGGCAGCGGGCAGGTGCAGCGGTCACCCCAAAGCCCGCAGTCCCCTGCGGCGAAACGAGGTCCCCCAGGCGGGCGTTCCTTTTTTAAGAGCTGCAGAAACTCTGCGCCGATGCGCGCTGCGGGCTCCGTGCAGGACAGGACGAGCGGTTGTTTTGCAAGAGTAAAACGTGAGGTCTTGAGCGTGCTGCAGCAGCGTGCCGGTCCTGCACGCACGGACCTGGTGGGATAGCAAATCCTGCCGCCCCACGAGAAGCCGCAGAGCTTCTCCTGGCTGAGGGCTGCTGCTCTTCCCCACGTTTCCCCCTCTCCAGCCCCCCTTGCCCTCCCTGTGCAGCTGCAGCTGATAGCACATCCCAGCTGGTGCCCTCACCTGCAGCCCCCCAGCCCTTGTGTAGGGTCCCCAAAGGACATCGGGGCGCTGGGCATTGCAAAGTGCTTTGGATGCACTGTAACTGTTTCAAATTATTGCTTAAATGTATTTAAAAATAGAAGAGGTGATCACAGTATCGCAGAATGGCCGGGCTTGGAAGGGACCTCAAGGATCACGAATCTCCAACCCCCTGGCACAGGCAGGGCCACCAACCTCCCCATTTCATACTACAGCAGGTCGCCCGGGGCCCCATCCAATCTGTCCTTGAGCACCTCCAGGGACGGGGCATCACAGCCTCTGTGCAGCCCGTTCCAGCACCTCACCGCTCTCATGGTAAAGAACTTCCCCCTGACATCCAGCCTAGATCTTCCCTCCCTCGACTTGAAACCATTTCCCCTCATCCTGCTGTTATCCACCCTTTCAAAGAGCTGGCTCCGTTCCTGTTTATAGACTCCTTTAGGTCCTGCAAGGCTGCAATGAGGTCACCCCGCAGCCTTCTTTTCAAAGCCCAGCTCCCTCACCCTTCATAGGGGAGGTGCTCCTCTGAGCATCTTTGTGCCCTTCTCTGGACCCTCTCCTGCCAGGAGCAGGCAGAGGTACACGTGCAGCCCCAGGAGCAGTGTTAGCATTCACCTTAGGGCTGGAAACAGTCCAGAACAGCATCACCCTCACACTTGGCAAAAGAGCAATCCACATCATTCAGCAAGAGAAAAAAAAATATATGTTCTAGGACTAAGGAGATACAGCACAGTCAAAACGTTTGCTAGGAAGCACAAAAAAACATTTTTCTTTGTATGACTGAACAGCAAAAACTCCCGACAGGCCCAGGTCTGGCAGAGGAGCTGTGGGATGAGCCGAGCTCCCAGGCCAAAACGCCCAAGGCACGCTCTGAATAAAGAAGGAAAACATTTTCTACTCTGGACATGAAGCATCCAAGCCAGGGGAAGGCTGAGCCTACAAACACAGCAAGGAGAGTGCACCCTGACCCTGCAATGACTGCAGATCTACAGTCAAAGCGTGCCAAGGGTGGGGGGCTGGCACCACACTGCCTATAGAGCACCTGCTCCTCACAGCCACGTCCTCCTGCCATGCTTTCCATGAGGACAGCTGCACAGCCTGTGCTTTTATTCAGCTCCACACTGCTGGCAGAGCCGAGGAGGGACAGTTCTCGGACCATCAGACTGCTGCTCCTGGCATCTGAGAGCCCTCACACCCCCATCCCACTCTTACATACTATTTTACATCACTTCTCTGCACAGCAGGACAAAACAACTCGACCTCTCTTCGGGCAGCTCCAAATCAGCTGTGAAACAGTAGGCTGTAATTAACGAGCTGTGTTAATGCTCTAAGTCACTCACTTTCCAGTCCTCATGAAGAGAAATTGCCCTGCAAGAGAAGAGCAACATTGGGGCCACCAGGCTTGCAGAGCACGTTGCTTTCTTAGAGTCTACACACCCTCTATGCTATAAATCATTGCCAAATGTGAGAGCAAGGACAGCAGCGCTGATGGAAATGCTGACACTCTGCACGTGTGAGGCCAATCCCTGCCCTGGCTGTACAGCTGAGCTGGGGACAGGGAGCAGCTCCCCTTGCAAGGACACAGGCTTTGAGGGGACATCACCCCCAAGGGTAGGTCATTCCCCTGTCTTCAGACATCAGTCCCCATCAGGGTCTGCAGGTGAGATGTTGAGCACCCACTTCTCTTCTGGGCTGTACCTTCTGCTCATTGGACTGCATCTTCCTCACAAGGCATCCTTTGTAAACGGGCAGCACAGGGTTTGAGACCCAGCTACAGAACCCTTGTCTCACACCTCCTCTTGCTCCAGGACTGACGTGCGTGATTAGTAACGAAGGTGGCTCCTAATGAGCAGGCACAAAATGAAGAGATGGATGGCACCAGCTTCACGAAGAGCTGATCAAAGAGTGGTGCTTCCTGGTCAGAGAGAGTAATTAACAGTCATTTCTAAAATAACCAGTTTCAGGTTTGATGAAAAACACCAGCTCTGACAGCTTCCGAGTGCTAAGCTGCCTCAGGGTCTGCAGCACCAATGCAGAACATCCCCTGCTGCTCAGCCAAGCCTGGCACGTGGGCTCAGGGCTGGTGGGGCCATCCCTGGGCAGCTGCTCAGCTTTGGTCCTTTTCCCATACATGGAGCAGGGCTGTTTAACATTGCCCAGGGTAACAAACCCACTGGAGCCTGCCATCTCAGGGAGCTGTGCTGAAACTCCTGCAAGTCTCGAACAGAATAGCGTCCGGGCAGGTCTTTGCTCTTGCTAATTTGATCTTCTTGCTGGGCCACAGGTTCTCATATTGTCTTCAAGCCACTTACCCCCCCCGGGTTCAAACTTAATCCCCTCTAACCCAACTCCCACTTTGCTTTGAGTTCCCACATGGGAGGACTGCAGGCAGCCAACAGACCGCAGCCAAAGGCTGAGCAAAGGGATGTGAATGCAGCACTGGCACCCCACCTGCATGGCCTTCACCTGAGTCTTCTTCACCTGAATGGTGGGCCACCTCTGCTCCAGGAGTTCCTGTTTGTGTTCCTGCAGCCAGGAGCAACGCAGAGCCGGTGGTGCCTGCTGGAGCACTGCAGCTCATTTGGTGAGATCAAAACTACAAGAGTTCAAAGTTGCTGTGCTCTTACGGAGCGTTGGGCGCGATCAAATTGCCTGAGAAAATCAGAAGGCTGTGAAAAGGGCTGTGTGTGGCTGGCCCACCTTTCAATAGCTCACTGGGGAAAGCTATAGCCACTGATTGGGAGGCAGGCTCTTAATCAGCGCCTGCTTCCAAGTACAAAGAAAAACCGAAGCAACTTCATCTGATACGACCTCCCCTTAGAAACTGAGAACTGCTTCCTCTGGTGATTAGAGCTGGTGTCTCAGGGCACTGGGAGATGCCAGAGGCTGAGAATGGCTGCGCGTGAGACAGAAGCATTGGCCCTCCCAGGACAACCCGAGGCCTCACCAATGCTATTTATTTTTCCCAGAGATTCTTCAGAAAATAATGCACATTCTTTTGCCATTCAGAAAGAGCAGTTGGAGCTTTTGAGGCTGAGTGTGAGTGCTGGAGCGGTCTGATAATCCTGGCCTTGCCAACAAGGGCAGGCACAGCACTGAACGCAAGGATGCACTCCGGCAGATGGAGTGAGAACCCCAGTGTGAGATATGAGCAGAGAGCTGAGATCTCTCTGAGGACAATGTGCATGTGTTTGTGTGTCTGAAGCAGCTCAGAATTGACTGAAGGGAAAGAGAGTGTCAGCTGAATGCACCCGGGGATGAAAAACAGGCAGCTGTTTGTTTTTTGACGTCTTCGTGGCTGAAAGTGCCCTGAAAAGTTCTGTCCCGTGTACTCAGTCAAGTTTGGGAGTAATGAAAAGGTTCCCAGTCTTCCAGACAAGGAAGATGAGACTGAATAAAGCAACTCAATGAGCTCCGTTCTGAGTGTGATTGCTGCCCACAGGGAACAGGATGCAGCTCATCAAACACTCTTACCTATGCAGCGGATGGCACGACGGCCTGCAGCTGAAAGCTCTTGTCTGAGGCCAGCAGCAAAGGCAATGCTAATCTGATCTGATTAATCAGATCTGAATCTGACAGTAATGTTTGGAGAAACTTAAGACACCTTCCCCCACCTGAGACGATCCTCTCTGTCATTACCTTTCACGTATAGCCTGTCTTAATCAGCTTTGCACAGCAAGACACTGTCAAATGCTCCATTAAAGCCTAAATATATTACTGCAGCCCCTCCTAACACCAGTCAGCGTGGTGTAGAAGAGGCAGGGGCAGCACTCAGAGCCACCATTTCCCTTCTCCTCTAACTCCAAATCATTAGCTAAAGAGGGAGAACAATCGAAGAGTGGTCAGGAAAAGAAGTTCTTAACTGCCTGGCTTTATTGCCTTGGATTTGCTACTAGGACAGTGTGAAGGCTGATGGAGCAGGCCTCTGTCAGCACTGCCCTATGAGTGCCTGGAGGTTCCTCCTTCTCGCTGGACCGCCTTCCCCACGGAGCTGTCAGGGCAGTGGGGCATCCAGGCTGAGCCCAGCTGCGTCATAGCAGCAGAACATCACCCACATCCCAGCAGAAATATCTCCAGGTGGGAAAAGACAGAGCTCACTGAAGGGAAAGGCTTGGTGTTCCTCTAACTGGGAGGAACACATTTGGGAACAAATGTGTTTGTCTCTCCCCCAAGGTATCGTATGCCCCATGTTTGAACTTCTTCTAATAAGCAGAGAGCCAGCAAGGTTTTAGCCTTTACACCAGTATTACAGCAGTAGATGAGAACATAAATTCATTTTATGCTTTACCAGCGGCTCTGGGAGAAGCAGGAGAAGATTTCCCATGGCCCTTGCTCCCCTCCATTTCCCATAGGGCTCAAGCTCCTGCTAGTGTCAGGAGAAGCCCAGGTCAGTGCTCTCTGTCCCACAGCACCCCATCTCCCCTGGGCAGGAGGACCCCTGCTGCGAGAAGGTCGGGAGAAAAGGAAGCAGACCCTCAGGTTGCACTTTCCCAGGCTGTAAATCAGCAAGCAAGGAGTCTGAAGGGTAAAACAGCCCCATAAATCCCTCAGCGGTTGCAGGTCCCTCCGCACACAGTGGGACCACAGCCCTTCACAGTCCGGCAGCTGCGAGGAATGCTGCCATCGCTTGGTGTGAGCCAAGACCTCAGCCTGGCTTCAGGATTTTGAAGACAAAAGCCGTCAGCAGAGCAACAGTGAAGCTGTGCCCACCTGGCAGCAATCCTGCCAGCCAGAGCTGAGCTGCACGGGAATGCACAGCAGAGAGAGAGCTGCCAACCTGCTGCATGCAGCCGACCTCCCCTTCCAGTTGCCTTTCCAGGACATTTTGCATCCCCTTCCCACCTGGGAGAATTCTGCAGGGATTTTGGCTGCAGCAAAGTGCAGGGTCTGGGAATCAGTTTCCTGAAGTATTGGCTCCAATGAGATGACAAGGACTGAGGAAGGATCTCTGGATGGCTGTGCAGTTCTGCAGCCACACAGCAACATCCACAGGTTTATGCTGGAATTGCTGTAAGGATTTTTCTCCTCTGAGCGAAAGAAAATGGCTTGGGACCCAGAGTGCCTCTCAGTTAGCTCAGTCTTTAAGCTATCTCCTCACAGGCTGCTGGGCTGGTACAGGACATTCCCCTCCTACACACAGGGAGGATTTCCCCATGTCAGCTCAACAGAAAGCTGCAATCTCTATGGGCAGCACACAGGAGGAGCATGGCTGGTGTCATACAATAAAGACTGGGTAGGTTTAATGGTGACGAATTGCACCATCATTCTGTCTATCAGGATTAAGGCTTTCCTGCGCTGGCTGAAGAGTCAGTTTGCTTTGAGGGAGCCTGCTCTGCTTCTGCCTCCTACTTTTTCACCCGCTGTTCACCCAAGCACAACGCCTGTTTGAATTCTGCCCTAGGGAGTCTGACCATGATGGGCTCTGGGTTGGGTTTTCAAACAGCTTTAGGCCGTCGGCAGGAGATCCGAGTCTCTGGACAGCTCTATTGATGAGCTGCCAGGCGTCTGACAGCAGGGCTGGCAGTAAGGAAGGAAGATGGATTGCAGGATATCACCTGACAGCCTGAGCAATGAGCGCTGACACTGTAATTCTGCCTTTCACCCAGTGCAGAAAGTGGCAGGTCCTGAAGATACACGGTTCTCTCCAAAAGTAATGCCTCCTACTTATAGTCACTACTGCTGATAAAAGAGAGCACGATGGGACGACCTGGCAGAGCCAGTTCTAAGCTACCAAACTGCCATTAGCTGCGTGTTTCCAGAAGAGATGAACAAGAATGTGTATGCTACACCCATACAGATCTGCATGGCCATCCGGAACATCTTCCACATCACTGTCACTGCTGCTGAGAAGCAGCACCCACCACCTCGCTGTGCTGACAGCCACCGTTCGGTCTCCATCAACACTCACAAGCATCGTGCCATGTTTTCTGCATGGAAGGATTCAATCCCACGCCTCTGCTCCATGTCAGGCACTGCTCTGTCAGACTGCCCCACTGCTGCTGTCTGTCACACAGCTACAAAATGCAACCAGATGTTGGTGGGAAGGTTCTGCCTCTGCTGCCATCCCACCACCATCCACTTCTGACAGCCTGGGCCAAAGTAACAACATAGCAGGCATCACTTTTGGAGCAGCCTTGATGACAGCTGGCCCAAGTGGCACAACTGCCACTTCTCCATTACACAGGTATTTCAACCTACCTGTCTTTCATAAGCAAATCATTAAGAGCTAATTTGCCTCGGCTGAAATGTCGTTTAGCATGTGTGCTATGTCACAGGACCCAGTATTTCCCCAGCAAGCAGGAACACGAAGCAGGATGACAGCTTAGGCTCTGTTAGTTTAAAACACCATTGCTCAGTGCAGGCATTGATGTCCTGTGTGCCAGCTGGTAGGTCAGGTTGGCACCGACTCATCGCTGTATGGACAGAATATCACCTTTTGCTCTTTACCCCTGCTGCTATCAGTGAAAAAATACCAGGTACCTTGGGTTTTGTCAGATGAGCCACTGGAGAGGCAGCACCCAGCGAGGAAGGTCTGTTTGGGTTCACACAGCAGCTGTACGGCTCCGCAAAAGGCACAGAGCAGCTCGGGGCACGCTCCGAGGGCAGCAGGGCTCTGCCATGGGCAGGTTTGGAGCTTCAGGCGCCAGCAGGGATCTGTCAGAAAGCTCCTGCTCTCCACCTGCTAATTATCACCTCACCCCAGCTCTTGCGGCACAGTGTCCACGCTGCCAGCCTCCCACCTCCTGATGCTTTGGGGCTGCGGTGCCACCCAACCCCAACCAACTCCAGGCAAGGGAAGGTCTGCAGTACTGGTGACACACAAAGGGTCCTTCTCCCCAGCAGGTGTGGACCAACCTTAAAGCCCCAAGGCCTCCTTGGCCTCGGGAGGCACGCAGCATGCAGCTGCTCGCATCCAGCTGCATGCTGGGTTCTCCTGGGCTGCTCTGGTGCCAGGGGCTGCCTGCTGCAGCACTTCCTGGCAAAACTGGTGCCCAGCTCTGGCACCAGCTGACTTCCATCTGATGAAAGATGGGCTGTTGGGCAATAGGGCCATCCCGGTGGCTGTGAAACAGCCAGGGCAGCTCTGCTGCTGCAGGTTGGCACAAGCGTGGCACGCAGGCTGGTGCTCACCGCTGGCAGAAAGGCAGAGCTGATAGCGATGCCCACGTTGAAACACAGCATTTAGTGTCGGGGAATGGGCTCTATCAAACAGCATCATTGAGCTCTTGGCATCTTGAATCGAAGAAGTGGACGTGGAGGGACTTCATGGCAGTTTCCTTACTGCTGGCAGCAGGCATTGTGAGCGGCAGCGCTGGGTTAGCACTGGGGTAACTCCCCAGAAACACTTCCCCAGCTGACTGATCGCAGATTATATCTGCATACGTATTATGCATTCATTACGCTCTCAAAATCATTATCCTTTCTGCTCCCAATGGGAGATACAGCCTCACCCGGCGGTCTTCGATGTCACCTAGCGTCCTTCCAGCATCGTGAGGGTGCACTGCTGGGTGTTGGGATCGCTTCCTTCCCCCAGCAGCCTTAATCTTTTCAAAGACACCCCTTTTTTGTCCCGAAGAAGACGAAGGGCAACGTCTTGCCGCCAGCTCGCCGCAGTGTAAGCTAATCCTGCCCGACGGGGGGGCTGGCAGGAGGGGGGGGGGAGGGGGGGGGGAGGGGGGGAGGGGCGGTCCCGGTGTCTTTTGATAAGAACAGTTGATAAGGACTCCGCAGACCATCAGCTTCCTCTCCCCTCCCGCCGCTCGTATCCCGACGGGCAGCGCAGCGGGGCGGACCGCAGCCCCGTACCCGCCCCCGGAGCGGCCGCCTCTCTGCCGGGGCAGTGCCGGAAGGAAAGCGGAGGGGAGGGGGGAAGAGACGGCATGCTGCCCGCGGGATGCGGCGGGCGGTGAGCGGCAGGGGAGCGGGGCAGCGGGGCGGGGAGGAGCGGGCCGCGGTGGGCTGACGTTCCCCGCTCGGGTCCCGCAGGCTGACGGCGGCTTTGGAGGCGGCACTGCGAGGCGGAGAGGAGCGGCGGTGGGAGATGGAGCGGAGAGCGGAGCGCGGCCGGGATCTGCTGCGGGGGTGAGCGGGGCCGTCGGGGGGAGGGGGAGTGCGGGGCCGTCGGGGTGGGAGAGGGCGTGCGGTGACGGCTGACCGCTGTGTGTGTGTGTGTGTGTGTGTGTGTGTGTGTGTGTGTGTGTGTGTTCCCCGCAGGGAGCGGCGCGGAGATGAGCGGCCGAAGGAGGTGGAGGTGGGGGCCGGCGGTGGACGCGGTGAGCCCTCCTGTGCCGAGCCGGTGTCAGGCGGCCCAGCTTGGGGTTCCGACTGAATTTCGTGGGGGGAGAGAGCTGGAGTGTGGAGGAATAACGGGCAGTCCGTTTTGGGGGTCTGCCGGTCTGTCTGATCCTCGCGCAGAGAGCACGCCTTCACCCCGGGAGCTGCGGGAGCTGGAGCTGCTGAATGCTGCCCTGGAGAAAGCGCTCAGAGTCAGGAAAAGCGTCTCAAGAGCATCCTGCGTGGCACAGGGAGCTGCGGGGGAGAAATCCGTGGGCACGGAGCCTGCTCGGGGGGATGCAGGACGGCAGCAAGAGCCTGCAACCACCGGAGATGGCCCTGCGACCTGCAAGGTGAGAGCTGGGAGCAAGGAGCCCGCTGCTCCCAAGAAGGCCTCTCCGTACCAGCTCCGAGCCCCATACAGGACTGAGCCAGATGTGAGAAGAACGCAAAGGAAAGGCCCAGCAGGACGTGTCAACAGAGCTCCTGGAGCAGCTGGGAAGAGCTCTTCCAAAGCGGTGGCTTCCAAACGAGGACGGACTTCTGAGGCAGCGGTCCATGCAGCTGCCGAGCCCCGAAGGGCAGCTGGCTTCCCCACATCTGCCCCCAGTGAGCAGCATGGCTTCCCCATGACCGAAAGGAGCCCTGTGGATGTGTGCAGGCAGCAGTTCTGTGTGGGGAAGGAGTGTTGTGGTTCCCTTGGAGCAGAGGAACCCTCATCTGCTGCAGGGAGTGCATCACCACGGGCAGCCACGCTGCAGGAGCAGGGGTGAGTGATGGCTGAGTGCCATGTAGCCAAACACAGCCACAGCATGGCCCCTCTCACTGCTCCAAAGAGCCTGACCTGGTTTTGCCGCCCCTCCGCTTCTCTGCTGGAGGAAGGGGTCTTTAGGGTCCTCTGTGGTTGTTGAGGGCCACAGAGGGCCGCATAGCTGGGGCTTTGGAAGTCCTTTCATAGAGTCTTCTGATGCTTCTCACTGGTGACAGTGACAGAACGAGGGGAAATGGCCTTACATTGCACCTGTGTAAGTTTAGGTTGGATATCAGCAAACACTTCTTTACAGAAAGGGTCGTCAAGCGCTGGGATGGGCTCCCAGGGAGGTGGTGGAGTCACCATCCCTGGATATGTTTAAATACTGTTTGGATGTGGTGCTCAGGGCCATGATTTAGCAGAGGGTTGTTAGAGTGAGGGCAGTGTGGTTAGGTTGTGGTTGAACTCACTGATCTTTGAGGTCAGAATTATATACCCAGTGCAGTTCGGAGAGAGGCTACCTGGATTTCATGCTCTGCCCTTTAATCTCTCAGGTGCTGTCTGCTTTACTGTAGAATCTGGACTGGCTGTTGTTTCAGGTGTGTGGCACGAAGGGTGTTACTGCCGCATCCTGGGGAACAGCAGGAAAACAATACTGAGAACTGTGGCTTTGCACTCAGACCCATCTGTCCTTTCAGATAACTTCTGCGTTCATTTCTGTGTGTTCTGTGCTTTAGAGAAACACTGGTGCTAAGGTCTGGTCCTGTGCTGAGGTGTTGATCTCAGCAGCCCCAGCCCAACAGCTCCATATCCGAAGAGCGCTGGAGTAGCTATTGCTGGGGGTCAGGAATGTGGATTCAGTCATGTATTTCTTCCCTCCACGGCTGCAGCACTGCCTGTGGTTTGCACAAGGCTCAGCTGTAGCTGCCAGCCCAGCTGGCAGAGGGCTTTGTGCCCGAAGAGATGGGAAAGGAGCACTGAACTGATATCCATCCCTCCCCCACGGCAGAACGCACCTTGACTCGTTACTGCACGCAGTGGAAGCTGCACTGTGCCTTTCCCATTCTTGGTGCCCACAGTGCTAAGTGAGGTGGCCTCGCTGTGCAGCAGCACAGTGGGGAAGGTGTGCGTGCAGCTGTGCAGCAGTTGCTTTGCTCAGAGGTGTGATTTCTCCCCTCTTGTGTTGGGGTTTCGGTCCCAGCCCTGCTGGCACGATGTCAGAGCTCCCCCAGCTCTGCTCAGTGACGAGAGGAACAACTGGTGCTCCCACCATGGGGACAGCCTGATGGCAGCGGTGCATTGAGCTACAGCTAAATTAATTTGGACAAAAAGTAGCTTTCTCTATTTAAGGTAAGGCTCTGCCAACCTCTGCCTTCAGCAGTGCTGAGCTTCTGTTTTGCAGGTGCCAGCTGGAGCTGCCCCTTCCCTACAGGAAAGCCCACTCCAGGAACTCCAGGTAAGTGCTGGGGCAGTGTGGAGGGCTCAGAGTGGGGCAGTTCATGGACCTGACCTTGAGTGCCCCATGCTGTCAGTTTCCCAAGTTGTTGGTGCCGTGGAAGCACTGCTGCTGTGCTTGGACGAGGATGGATCTACTGACAAACTGCCCCAAACGGAGCACTGGTGGTGTGGGCAGCTGGGTTTTTGGTGCTCTCATCCATCCTCCAGTCCCAAGGGATATCTCAGTGCCCCCCTTGGGGCTCCCCAGGGTGGGATTTGTCCCAGTCCTAAGCTTCAGCCACAAATGCAGTGACAGCTCCTCATGTTAACCTCAGTAATTGCTCCTTCTGTGGGAAGCAGTCATTTATCAGGCAGCAATCCCTCAGCTGCCCTTTGGCACACTGTAAACAACCAGTTCCCTTAATTTTCTCCTCTTAAGCAGATCGCTGACACTGCTTTCAGCTCACTAACTAAAACTAAGCTGTGCACTGTCAGAGTGGGCAGTGTGACTCACCTCCTGACCCTCTGAATTTTCAGGGCGTGGGAGAAGTGCCGTCTGTGCCACACGAGTGCCGATGCGGTGGCTGCGAGGATGCGTTTTACAGAGAGGATCCAGAGCACCGTATCCTTCCTCCGCTCAGCCCTCCCAGCTCGCTCAGCCCATGGTGTGCTTCCCATAGCAGGAATTCAGGCCTGCTTTCTGGGAAGTGTTGTTTCCTTCTCGTAGCACAGCTTTGGTGTAGTAGTGTAAGTTGTGATCTGTGCGAGGAAGGCTGCCCCGGGTTCCAGCTGCTCTGTGCTGAGGCTGTTATTGTGGAACGTTCCTTAAGCTGCTTTTGCTTTGAGTTCCGTTCACCAATGCCGACGCTCAGTCCCGCAGAGATAGAGGAGGAATTAAAAGCCCTGCAGGATGTGCCTTCCCGTCTGAGCCTGTGTGTGGAGACTGAGTCTGCAGGTAAGAATGAGAAGAGTGGGGAGGAGGGCAGAGGGTGGGGTGGGGAAGATTTCAGTGGGCTCCAGTTCTGTGTGCCTGGTCCTCTTGGTGTGTGCCAGATGTGAGGGACAGGACCCCTCTCCACCCCAAGTGCAGGCTGGCTAACCCACAGCTGCTCCAGAAGCTGATGTCTCCTGTGGGTTTTATCATTTTCACGCCTGCTGGTTTTCCTCTGCTTCTCTTGCAGACCATCCCACTCTTCAGAGAGAGTACGAAAGCCTTTTGACCTTGGAAGGTCTGCAAAGCACAGCATCCCAGTGCTTGCACAAGCTGCAGCTTCTCCGGGCAGGTGAGCCGGTGCTTGTGCTTGTCCTCAGGTGTGGACATGGCCAGCTGTGCCTGGGCAGTACTTTGCTCTGTGTGGATAGAATGCTGTGGACCAGTGTTGTTTTTTCTCCCTAGTTATTGTTCATGGTAAAGTAGTGTGTAAAATTCTCTCTGGTGGGAAGCGGTGCCTGTTTTTGGGACTGGTTGCAGTTCAGAATTGGTGATGGAGCTGTTGAGAGAATGGGGAGGGGACGCTTCATGCCATGAGATGTCCTGACAGTGCCGTGTGTGGGGAGCACGCCCAAATGGAATAACAACATCAGTTGTTATTTCCTTGGAACACAAAGTAGCTCACAAGCTCTGTGAATACCAGTTTAACTTGCATGTTGCTGCCAATTCTTCACCTTGACAGCTGTGGAGTCCCAGAGGAGCCTGCACACAGACTGCACTGGGGACAGAGGACACTGCTGTGCAGCCCGTGCTGCTGCCGGGGCTCGGGTGTGCAGCAGTGTGGGCATGCTGGCTGCCCCTCTCCTCTGCTACTCTGGGCTCCAGGAGCTGAGCGACCTGTTTGCCTTGAAGCTGCGAGTGTCAATGCTGCACCAAGAGATTGCCTTACAAAAGGTGAGTCTTTAAGGGCTAGTGCTGCCATGGTAGGGCGAGAGAAATGTGGTAGGGAAAAAGAAAGGCAGCCATGGGGCAGCAGCTGTGGTGCCTCAGTGACTCTGGGGAAGAACAGACCGACCCTTTCAAGAGCTTGAAGTGTCTGACCTCTTCTGATAACATTTTTTCGCCACTCTTCTGGAGTGTGGCAGTGGAGGCTGGAGTTGGTAGTGTGTGGAGATCAGCTTTGGCAGCCCTTTGCTGTCCCATCAGGGTCCCCACTTTGTCATCCTCTCAGTGTGAGCTCCTCAGCTAGCAGACTTCTCTGCTGCCCGTTGTTTTCATTTTAATGTCAACCCCCTGTGCAGCTAATCTTGACTTTACCCTCCTTTGGTTCCTGGTAAGAACATGAAAGGAAGTCAGCCTCTCCGCCAGCTGACAGTGCTTGCTGCACAGGGACCACTCATTCTTCTCGACAGCAAAGGGCAGAGATCTGTGAAGCCACATCTGCCCTGTGCCTTTGACCTGCCCTTCCACCTAGCTCAGTGACAGAGGCTTTGGAAATGCAGTTGTTCATAACCCGGAGAAGTAATTTATAAGATGCCACGCTTTTCTCCCTGGCAGAAGATAGAGAGCTTGTTTCCAAATAGGATTTTAGTGCCATACCCTTGAATTCTGGGCTGCAAGGCCTTTGCTTTAATCTGCCTAAAACATCACACTGTCTGAAGCCCTGTGCTTCACTGCTATTTCCTGTGCACATGGGTGCTGTGTGTCAGCTGAGCTCTGAGTATCTTCAGAGTGTGCGAGATACATTAAATTCTTGGGACAGGTGATGTGAATGATCTTGGTGCAGGATAAATAACCAGGGAAAAGATCTGTTTATTTTGGGGTCAAGCCTGTCTGTTGCGTGTCTGCAGAGGAACAGCAGGAGTCACAGCAAGTGCTGTTAACTCTTAGCTTGTCTCTGGCAGAGATCTGTTTCCCATTATTCTTCAGAAACAGACAGGGGGATGGAAAAGAGGACAGGCTTTCTCTTAAGAGTGCTACATTTCCCCACTGCTTTCATGTGCCAGTTTTTCCCTGTGATGGTGAGCTCAGTTTGTGAGCCAGGTGCCAGGTGTTTGTTGCACAGCCACTTCAGTTCTCAGAATCCCAGGAGAGCCCTGTGTCCTCACACCACTGACATGTTCTCTACTCCTGCACAGCTCACGATGACGGAACTGCTGCCTGTCCTGGACTCCAGGCCCTGCCTGGGGACCTCTGTGGCTCAGCTCTATCGGGCCATCTACACGCAGCTCTGCGAGGGAGGTGAGCGCTTCCCAGTGCTGGTGCGAGATGAGCTGACAGACTGAGCTGGTGGGAGCCTCCCTCCACCCTGTCGCGTAAACAGAGATGGTTTTAAGCAATAAATCTTTTCTGGAAGCTTTTGGTACCTTACCTGTTTGTGTGACTAAAGGGAGCTGCTTTCCTGGGTTTTGGCTTGTTCCTTGTCGGTTGCTTTTGCAGCTTGCTAATGGCGAGTGAAGCTTCTGCGTGGACACTGGTGGTGGGCTTTCTTCCAAGGTCTGCCTGCTCCAGATTGCTGTCTCCTTCAGCCTTGATGCTGGCCTTCTATTTGGGTTACATAGCTGTCCCTAACATGTGACTTAGACTGTTGAGAAATCCAAGGAAAATGAGCTGCTATTGCCATAACTTCGTTCAGAAGATGGAATGTAACCAGCGTTACAGTAATACTGCCGGTGTTTCTGATGCCTTCATCCACAGCCACCCAGGCTGCATGCAGTCGTGCCTCTTTGGGAACCACTTTGGTTTGCAGACATGAGCTGTGCTGCTGCTGGGACCGCTGCAGCAGTCCCTTCAGCCCCTGGCTCACCTCTGCTGCTCGGGTCACAGCTCCATGGGGCAGCTCTGTGACCTGCCACGCTCTTTTCTAAAGACTCCCACCTCTAGCCTACAACTGACATGCTTCTGCTGGATCATCTTATCTGGGGATGGTGCCTGAGCCAGGGAAGGGCTGGGCTGTGTGCTCGGGGGTTGCAGCTGCAGCACGAGGGAGTGATGGAGCAGCCCAGTAGATGGCACTCAGCCCTTTGCTCTGCTGCTGAGCCCGAGCCGGCAGCTGCTGCAGGAGCAGTCTTCCCAGGGTGACTGATGCAACGCCCTGCCCAGCTATGGAAAATACAAGTTCTGTAGTTATCCTGACCTTGCCACCACAGGAAACCTCTGCTTTGGTTCTTCCTGCACCTTCAGTCTTCACTTAAACCCATGGCATTGCTGTGTGGCAGTTGTTTCAGAGTCACATGGCAAACTTCTGGCTTGCAAGCATTTTGAAGTCCATTTAGCAAAAGGCCGCTGAATTACTGATGCAGCATTTCTACTTCTTGTTACGGCTGGGCTTGCATCATACCTTGCAGCTGGACTGAACTCCTGTTTGGAGGAATTCAGCTCTTGGAGATGCTGACATCGGTCATTATTATTTCCTTCCGTGATTTTTAGAAAGGCTGGAGTTAAGGTGGTTTCACTTCCAGATGTCTGGCCCTTTCTGACCCCCCCAGACCCCATCCCGGGGCTGGGTGAACATCAGTGTTCTCCTGTCACTTTAATTCCTTCATTGCATTGCATTCAGTTCTTTGTGTTTTGGTTCAGCTAGGGCAGCTCCGCCATGGGTAACAGCAGCCACCCGGGAACATCAGTTCTGTGAGTCTGGATGTGTTTGTCTCCATGCCTGGCAGGTTTTTCTGCATACAGATGTCAGCCGGGGCAGGGGAGGGATTGCTGTTGCAGGAGGAAATGATGCTGGTGCTTCAGGCTGAGGTGAGATGAGAGATCGTATCCGTGATGCCAGGGGACAGTGTTACAAAAATACAGGAAATACTCAGTGTCTCATGAAGGTGATGGATGACAGCACCCGAATCAGCCATGCAGCCAATGCTGTGTTCCAGAACTCACCAGTCCTGTGCCTCAGTGGGACCTAACAAAGCAGAACCCCGCAGCGTGAGCCTGACTCCAAAGCCCTCCGCCCAGTCCAGGCACTGGGCTTTCTGTTCTGCACTGTGCTGATGACATTGTATTTTTGTGTCAGCAAAGATCTATCTTCTTGCTTTTAATTCACTGAAGACTTTCTTTTTGCACACTATAATTGAGGAAAATCAATTGCTGCTCAATTAAGCTGAGTCCATTGGAAAGGGGAGGGCACAAAGCACGCAGAGATGTTTGCAGACAACAAGGAACAGAAGCGACAGAGCCAGAGTTTGGGTAGAAAAGAGCTGCAGGTTCAGGAAACTGCCCGAGCTGTGCATCTTACACTGTGTTTTGTTGGTTTATTTCTTTGCACTGTGTGTCTCTGTGATGGTGCTCCTGCAGCAAGTCTTGCATAGGAAGCTGTTGGGTGTTGTCTGTGTGTGGTGATGAGGATCTGCAGCTCCTTCACGTGATGGGGAGCACCCAGCACAGGGACAGGCACACACAGTGGGAGGGGACTGGGATGGTAACTGCTCAACCACAGACCTGGACTGCTTTCCCCAGGAGGTAACACCCAAGGCTGTCTGTGCTGATGTGCTTTGTGTGGCACTCAGTAACAGTATGGCACATGGGCACACCTGCACTGCCTCACTCTGCACTGTAACTCAGCAGAGCTGCCCAGAGCTTTGAGCTGCCTCTGCTGGAGCAGTTTCCCACTCTGTACTGCGGTACTGTACGGTATATGGTTAACAGAATGAATAATGCTAAATAGTATTGTAGCCAAGATACTTTACAGATGGTATAGTTAGAAAGATTATCATGATGGAAAGAGAATCAAAATAAAGGAAAACGATCACTCATGCCCTAGGCTTGCAGAAAGAAAGCTCCAAAGGAGCGATCTCCAGAAAGAGATCTTTTCTCAGTGGTGTTCAGCCCTGAAATAGGTCTGGGAGAGGTGGAACCAGACTCCACCCCTTCTGGTCACACAGGTGCATTGCTCTGTCACTGCAGCTTCTCTGTGCAGTTGTTTGTACCCTAAATAGTCTTTCCCTCTTTCTTGCCGTGGTCTGAAGTGCATGGGGTGGGGTGTTAACTGTTCCCTGGCAGCCAAATGCAATGCTGATTTCCTGTGGGAAGACAAAACCTCGTAGGGATGTGGTGGTTCTCACAAACTCCCACATTAGTGCAGCCCCTGCGTGGGCCGTGCTGCACTGCTGCGTGGCTTTGCACCGCCTCTGTGTCCCCGGTGTGGGGCTGTGGGCAGCACTGTCCCTGCAAGTCACAGCCCACGGCACTCAGCTGCACGTCCCCAAAATGAGACGTGGGGTGGGCACATGAGAACGGTATAATGGGTTACCCATGATTGCCTCTGCCCTGTGGTGCTGCTCTGTGCTTCTTTGCAGACCCACTGCCTTCTGGTTTTGGGAAAAATAAAGGGTAATTTCTACACCTACAAACCCTTTCTCCTGCATGGTTGTTTTAGCTCCCATACGTAGGCACTGGGGTTAAGGTCACTGCTAGCGTGTGCTGAGGCAGTGGGCTGTGCTGAGTGGAGCTGTGTGGGTGCCTGCATGCTGGCCCCATGTTCTTTTGGTATTTCTTTGTCAACTCCAAGTTATTCTGGCTCTCTGGGATCTGCTATGAAAAGCAGAAGCTTGTCCCTCCCATGTGCTCAGCCCGGTGCGGTGCTGGGGTGGGGGTCAGCACTGAGCTTGGCTCCAGCTCATCGTTCTCTCTTGCAGCCCGGGTTCCTCGTCCCCTTCTCTCTTCTGTTTCCATCCTGGGAATGGGTGCAGACCGGTTGCCTTCCATTGGGCTCGTGCAGCGTGAGTCACCGGTCCCAGCTGCGCTTTTCTCTCCTTCTGTAGGAAGCAGGAGGGGGCATGCACAAGTCTCTATTTCTGTAACAAAAATTACACCCTTAGTTGATGGCAGAAGGAGCTGCTGATGCAAGCAGAGGGGCCCGTTCCCCCCCCCAGGAGGCTGCACCAGAATGGGATGCTGGGGGAGTTCAGTGCGAACAAAAAGAGCTTGAACCCAAACCTGGCTCACAGCACGCAGCACGGAGATCACCGTGCTCTCCACAGGAGAGCAGAGCAGTGCAATGGGGTGGCATGGAGTTTGGCACTGCGCAGGGACAGAATCCATGGTGCATCTCCTGCTCCTTCACCTCCCCACCCTGCACAGGGTCACAGCACAGCTGGGGTGGAAGGGACCTGACAGATCTCCTGGTTCCAGCCCGTGTCACACAGCTCTCTCTCAGTCCATTCCTGTTGCAAAATGGATTTTCTTGCTTACTTTTGGTTCCCCCCCGGCCTCCGGAGCAGAGGCAGCTGGGCCCCACATGCTGGGGGAAGCTCTGACCTGGGAATGGCTCCAGGCTTCTTACGTTTGCTGCAGCAGCTAATTCCTTTCCATTCTCCTTCAGGAAAACCAATTAAAAAAAAAATAAATGTGCAGAAGAAATGAGAGGAGGTGGAACCGCTCCCCCCTTTAAAAAACGTTTGTCTTTGTTCGGTTATTGGGTCATCCAAAGAGAGGCAGGATGCTGTAGTGGGGGGCAGTGCTGGTCTCAAAGCCTTGCCTGCTCGCTGGCATCTTCCTATTCATGCTGCCCTCTCTGCATCTCTACTGCCCTTACCCTGCCCCAGTCTCCCCCAGCTCCTCCTATGGTTTCATCCCCTTTGGCCCACACCCCCCAGCCGGTCCCCACCCAGATGGGTGGTCCCATCACACAAACATGCTCGGTGTCATCACCTGAATGGCTCGGGGTCCCACCAGCATGATGTGTCGGGGTACCCCCACCCTACAGAGTCGCAGCCTCCAGCCCTCCCCCACCCCTCTGCATCCCCATCCCCGCGGATCGCGTTGTCCTCGAGAGCCAGGGCGCACAGCCGGCAAAGCCGGGTTGACGCGGGGAGACAGGGCTGCTCGGAAGGAGGTGAAGGGGGGGAGGGAGTGGAGAGGGTGGGAGGCAGTCGCTGCGCTCAGCCGAGGAACGACTCCGGACTCCCAGCGCCCGAAATGGTTAAACAGCAGCGCCCGCGCGGTCCTCCCACCGCCGTGAGCTCAGCACCGCCGCCGCCAATCCCCGCTCCCTCCGGCAGCAAAAGAGCCGGGAGCCAAAGCCGGGAGCCAGAGCGGGGGCACCGAGCGCTGCTCGGCACTTCGAGCCGCTGCGCTGCCATGTAGGGCCCGGCCTGCCGCGGCCACGGCGGCTCCCAGCGCCTTCCCGGCGGCCGCTCTCGCCAACATGATGGGCTGCAAGTCCAACTCGCTCACCTGCCTGCAGGGAGGGAAAGCGGGGCTGCCGCTGGCAGCGGCCACCGACTCCACGGCCACGCTCAACAAGCTGGCGTTGGCCACGGGAGGGACGGAGAAGTCCTGGTACCGCTGCATCTTCCCCTTCGGCATCGTGTCGGTGGTCATCGGCGTGGCGGCGACGTGCATCACCTTCACCATCAATGGGCCGCAGATGGACATCGCCAAGGTGGTCTCGGTGGCCACCCTGATCTTCGGGGTGGGCCTGCTGGTGGCCGCCTACGTATGCTGGAGGGCCAAGCGGGAGCGGCAGCAGAGGAGGCAGCGCCAGGAGCCGGGCTCCGCGGAGCAGGGAGCCCAGTGATGAGCTGGAGGAGAGAAGAGGCTCCGCCTGGACACCCCAGTCGTGGACCACGCGCCCCACAGCATGGGGCTCGCAGCCCCGAGGAAGTCCACGCCGTGCCCGGGGTCATCCTGCCACCATCCCACGCGTGGCTGTCCCCGTTCCTCCGTGGGCTGCAGGTCACCGTCGCCAGGACCCTTCTTGCAGCCAGCACCCAGAGCGGCACGGGAGCACTTTGCCCACGCACAGCTCTGCAGGACACAGTGACACAGCTCCGCAGGCTGCTCCAGGCCCACGTCCCACTGAGCTACTCCAGGATGGGGATGGAACAGCTCGCACCATCTGGAAACCTCTGCTGGGGGCACGGGCATCCCTCTGTCCCTTTTGTGGCAGTGACACGCGAGGACCCCGGCAGCTCGGAACAAGTGGAGTTTTGGAAGAAGGCTGTGGGGTGTGGGACGGCGTGGGGCAGCGGGAGAGGCCGGCAGCAGGTGCTGGGTGATGGAGGGTGAGCACGGCTGATGGCACAAGGGATCGCGGTGACACCTGCGGTAACACGGGTCTGGGCTGAGCATGGGGGCTAAGGCAGCTAAGGTAGGGTGGAGGAGGGTGGCACGGGGCTCTCACTGCACAGCCAGCACCAGCATGGGGGTTCCAGGTCCCTCCGTGGAGCTTAGGATGCTCAGTGAGAGGGAACCCCAGCAGCAGCCCCCGATTCGGGGCACGTGGAAGCAGCTGGGATAGGACAGGGTGCTGCGGTGGCACTAAAGAGAAGAAATTCCATCTGTAGCGGTTGTTTGTAAGCTGTGAAACAAGGCTCCCGCTGCCATTCTTTGCATTCGGCTCTGAGCTCTTTCCTCTAAAAGTGAGCACGAGGGAAAATCCCACCACTGCCAGTGCTGCTGTACCCCCCCAGCCCTGTGCCTTCTGTGCCCCCAGAGCAGCAGAATGGAGCAAGCGTGTGAGCAGGGGAAGCGATGCTCAGAGCATGTGGGAAGTTGGGGGGCTGCGACCCTGCTGAGCTCTGGCTCTAAACCTGGGGCAGCCTAGCCCTGTCCTGCATGCTGTGCCCCACACACCGCAGCAAGCATGGCCCCGGCCCGGTGGGTGTTGGCACGGGCTGTGGGGCTGGGCTGTTTCCCTCAGGGATTTTGGGTCTACTCCACAAGCGTTGTGGTGCTGCACGATGCCACACACAGGGAACTGTTGCACCTTATTTCTCTTCTGCACTGGTGTGGGAGCTGGGGGCTGGCAAGGCAGCAGGGCTGGCACGGGGACGCAACAGACGGCGGTGGGAGGGGGGCACAGCGGGAGCCCCCCATGCACAGACGGACACTGGCAGCATGGAGCCGTGGCCCCGCGCCCGGTTACATCACCCCTGCCTGGATCCCATACACACTCCCAGTGCCGAGTTCCCTCTCTCTGTTCAGCAGGAGCACACTGGGGCAGTGGGCATGGGTATGGGGCAGCGGTTCTGGCAGCGCAGAGCTGACCTGGGCAGAGTTAGTGCAGGGCAGTGCTGCTGCTAACAGCTTCCCCGGATACGAGATCTCTAGTAAGGAGCACACGCACACAGAAATCCCTCCTACTGCCTTCAGTGGTTTTATTTACACTCCCGCAAGTTGCCCTTGCAGGACACTACTGCAGAGTAATGGTTGGAGGGTGAAATCTAGAGAGCATTTATCTCTTTAAAAAGAAAGTTACGCCCTGTTCAGCAAAGCCCTGCATGCTTGGTCCCCACGTGCCCTGCTGCCCAGATCCCTGTGGGTGCCAGGCGTCCTGCTGGCTGCAGCCATTCCCATCCCTGTGTAGGGCCATCCTGCTGTGCATCCCACCTGAGCCTCACGCCCGGCGCCCACCCGAGGTCCCAGGGCTGTTTCCCAGGGTGCCCTGATGCACACCTCTGCTTGCTCGGAGCTGCGTGTCCCATCAGAGCGTGGTTTTGGGGAAGGTAGCTCACATGGCAGCCCCTGGCCCAATGCAGGGTGGTTTGGTGCCGCAGGCAGGTGCAGCCCCGCGGCTCTCCTGTCACTGCCTGCGGTACAGGACACTGTTTACCTTTTCTAGGTCAAAAGAACCAAAAATGAATAAATCTGGAAAGCTGTAATGCCGGTCTCTGTGTGCTTTGCTCCCCACCCTTGCCAAGGCCCTTGGCACTGCTTTGTGGTTCCCAGTGCAACGGGAATCTTTCCCTGCTCTGATACCAAAATGAAGTTAACAGCCTCCACACCAATTTCTCCATGTTCCACCGCTCTGTTTTTGTGACAGATGTCTGCCCCATTTCTGACAGCTTTGGCCAAACCCACGATCATCACCAAAGAGGCTTAAAAGGAAAAGAGTCATTGTGTTGTGCCCGAGTAAAGGGCTGAAGCCTTCATTACCTGACTGGGAACAACTACAAAGGGGAAACACAGATAAAAGCACGGATCCCTGAAGCACAGTGACATTAGTTTCTTATGGCTGATGCATGGGTCCATCCCCTGTGCAGCAGTGCCTGTGAGACTGTGGGTGCTGAGCAAGCAGAGCTCCAGCTCCACTGCCAGCACTGATCCCCCCCAACTCTGGGGCCCAAACTCAGCCCCAGTGCAGGTGTGCAGGGTTTGGAGCAGCCTGAAGGTGCCTCCCGCCTCAGCCCCGAGTCTGTTAACCCTGTTAGTCACCATGACACCAGAGCACATCATAAATGAGTACCTGATCTTGCAAAAATATCATCACTACAGCATGAGGTGTCTTCGTTAGGGCGGTGAGGCGCCGGCACTGCTGCCCAGAGCTGTGGGTGCCCCATCCCTGGAGGTGCCTGTGGCCACGGAGGGGCCCTGGGCAGCCTGAGCTGGGGGGGCACGGCCCATGGCAGAGCTGGGGCTGGGGGCTGAGAGGTCCCTTCCCACCCAACCGCACTGTGGTGCTGCAGTGTGAGGCTGCTGCAGCTGCAGGGCTTCAGCAGGGCCGGGTGTCCGTGCAGCCCGGAGGCGAGAGAGTATTTTGAGACTCAAAAAGGTTTTGTTCTCCCATCGATCTTGCGAAAGACAGATGCAAAATAGCATTATGCCTTGAAATGTCTTAAAAAGGCTATAAATACCGTGACATTATCAGGGTGAAATGCCAGGGGCTGTTACATCACTATGGCTTTCTGCCGGGTGCTTTCCATTAGGGGCAGGGGCAGCGTGGCACAGCACTTTGCACATCCTGGTGGCTGCTCTCACGCTCCAAGCTGCAGCCGTGCCCTAAAACTTCACTGCTGCACCAAAGGAACGAGAACATTAGGTCAGAAATGTGACCTATCTGCACTAAGTCTTCTTGCAGCGCGAAGCCTGCTCTAAGTACGCGAATAACCCGACCAACCCACAGCTGTTTATTGGAAGCGATGGCACTGGTGGGACCTGCAGGCACCTGGAGGCTGTGTGAGCCTTCCCAGCACCCGACAGTGGGACACAGGGCTCTTGGGGCCGAGGAAGACAGCACTGTACCCTGCAGGACACATCCTCTCCCTGCTTCTGAGAGAGGATGGGAAGTGGGAACCAGGACGAGTGGAAAGAGAGAGCACGGAAGTTTTGTTTGAAGTGAAGTGGCATCTGCTGACGCTAGTGGGGCTGCTGGGCTCTCGGCGTTTCTTGTAGAGCAAATTTACTTTCTGCTGAATGAGATCAAGGCAGTGACACTTCTGCAAACATCCATCTCGGATTACACGTAACCTTTCTGTTGGTCCTCGGAGCGCAGAGTTCCACTTAGAAACTCAAAAACGAAGCGTGGGTGAGGCTGTGCCCATGGCTCCATGTCCCCCGCTGCTGCCAGGCACTGCATCCCAGCAGAGCCACAGCTCTGTGCCGGCTCCGTGCAATGGATAATGATGGCACTCCACTGCTGCTGTGCTCTGCTCCCAGAAAAGCTCTGCCCCATGGTCAGGGCTCACACGGGCACTGCTGGTTGAACCCTTTGGTTCCTCACCATGCAGAGCTGCTCGGAGTGCTCAGTGCCTCCAAAACACCAACACTAAGATCTGGAGTTTGGGGGTGACGTGGGCAAACACATTTTGGTACATTCAGAACCTCTTGGGCACACCCCATCTGCAGCCCCTGAGTCCCAGAAGCTGCCTGCCCCGCTCCCCATCACTGTGACCTCCCCAGGTTGGAGCACTACGAAGAGCTTCTAAAATTGTCACCACATTTTGTTATTCGCTGCTCGTGGGGATTTGAAATCACTCAGGGGAGCTGTAATGAAGATGACAAAACACTGCAAAGCAGCTTCGCCCTGTGCAAAAGTCATAGAATCACAGAATCACTCGGGTTGGAAAGACCTCAAAGATCCTCAAGTCCAACCACGATCCAACCATACTGCCCTCACTCTAACAACCCTCTGCTAAATCATGGCCCTGAGCACCACATCCAAATGGGTTTTAAACACATCCAGGGATGGTGACTCCACCACCTTCCTGGGAGCCCATTCCAATGCTTAATGACTCTTTCTGTAAAGAAGTGTTTCCTGATATCCAACCTAAACTTACAGTGGTGCAACCTGAGGCCATCTCCCCTCATCCTGTCACTGTCAGCAGTGAGCAGAGCCCAACCCCACTCTCACTGTGAGCAGCTTTCATATATTGGAAGAGAGCAATGAGGTCTCCTCTCAGCCTCCACTTCCCCAGACCAAACAGCCCCAGTTCCTTCAGTCTCTCCTCGTAGGACTCACTCTCCAAGCCCTTCACAACCTTGCTGTCCTTCTTCGGACCTGCCCCAGCACCACGCTTTCTTTTCTGACCAGAGAACCACAGAATCACTGAAGTGTGAAAAGACCTCGAAGATGAACCGCTCTGACCCTCCACTTGCCACCAACACTGCTCTCTGGGGTTTGGAGCTCAAACCTCCCCGAGCTGTGGGAGCCTTTGGCACAACCAGACAACACATTTTAGGAAGGGTCCGTCTGAATCTGCTCACATCTGCTTTTCTTTGGGCTGAGAATTATTACAGTGCTGAACCTGCATGTTCCTGTCTGGATCAGACCCCCTCACTGCAGCTGGAGGCAGCCTGGAGCCGGCTGCCATGGGGCTGCTCTATCAGCTTTACATTCAGTGCCTCCCAGCCCCGCTGATCTCCCTGCTTGCTCTTCGCTCTCTGGGACATTTCTGGCTTTCTGTCATCCCCCTTTCCACGCTGGGACCAGGAGCCTTCTGAGGAGCAGCACCCAGCAGCTGGATGGATGCCTTTTGCGGGGAGCTTTTCAGTAGAAACCTCTTAGCTCCAGCTCACTGCACAGAATTAAATCCAATCAATTTTGTCCATATATCACAGTGCCACTGGAGCCGGAGGGAAATCTCACATTTGCTGCAAGAAGCGTGGGTAATCTCATGCACTGGGAGAACAGAAAGGAACTGTTGCAGTTGAAGCCACGTGCAGTTGGCAAGCTGTGTGTGCCAGCAGTGGAGGCAGCATGGGCAGCAAACCTGGAAAGAGAGAGAGTGGCGGGGAGATGGAAGGCAAGAATGCACCCAAACATCAATCCCACAGACCCCGTCCGAAGCAGACCCTCCCAGCTGAACGCCACTCTGGGTGGTTCACAGGAATCCCATTCTCCCTCGCTGTTCCCCATGGGATTTTCCTCGGAGTGCACCTTCGGTTGGGATTTTAACGGGACACTTTGGGATGGGAGGAGGTGATGGGAGGGAACGGGGAAAGCCCCACATCACAGCGTGTTCCTGCACACCGGCAGAGAGCTGCCTGGGGTGGGGCATAGGGAGACCCAGGGCAGAAACCCCAACTTTCAGAGTCAGGAGCTGCCAGAAAACAGCTGCGGGCTCCATCCTGCAGCACAGCTGGGCCTGGAGGGTCAGGGCTCCCAGTTGCACGGCCATGCAGCTGCGGCTTGTGCTCATCTCTGAACTTTTGGCCTCCAGATCCTTGGCTGGCCCACAGGAAGCTCCCCGTCAGCTTTTAATTGGGGGTGTGCTCCTCTTGTTGCCATAGCGGGCAATGATGTCCTTCACCTTGCAGAGGGGGCGGAAAAGAAATAAAAAAAAAAAACCTTCTTGACAAACAAGTGGGGATTTTATTACAGCTCGTGTCACACCAGAGGAGTGAGCGCTGAGTCACTGCCAGGTACAGACAGTGACTGTGAGTCACCGCAGAGCGGCTCGTCAATAACCCCGGGGCTCCGTGCCCGGCCCCGGTGCGGGTCCCCAGCGCTGCCCCCCATCCCCGCTCTGCCCACGGGACGCTGCGGGCAGTGCTCGCCCTGCTGGAGATGGGAGCAGAAGGGTGAAGGACAGCTGTCCGTCCGCAGCGTGACGTGGGGGGAAATCAGCGGCAGGGAGCAGTGAGAGCGGCAGGGACGCGAGCCTGAGCTAAATCGGTGCAGAAATGCCAGCTGGCGTCTGCTATCCCTTAAACCCAAAGGCCAGAGCTCTTGCTTTTGCATGACGAGCTGCTTTCTGCTGCGGTCCGTCACCCTGCTGCCATTAGCAGCTCCCCACTGGCTGACCCCAGCACCGGGTGCCAGCACAGCTCATGCCCAAGAAGCAAAGCACCCCGGGAGAGCAGTGGGCAGCACAGCCGTGCGTCCTCTCCCCAGTCAACCTGGAACCTCAAGAACACAAAACAAAACAGGGCACACGGAGCAAAGTGCTGGCTCTGGGGTCTGGCCATCCCCAGAGCCCTGAGAGCACCCTGCGGGGCGATGCTCCCCTCCTCGGGGTGTGGGAGAGGGCACAGGGCAGCATCAGTCCCCAAGGGGAGGTGGCACATGGGCTGTGTCTTCGGCAGCCGCCTGGGCCGGCACTGAACCAGGGTCTTTAGGAAGGCTTTACCATAGCAAAAAGGCCCTTGTAATGAAAAAGCAGAGAAAATGAAGCAGCAATCTCCAGGAAAAAAAAAAAGGAAAAAAAAACACCAAAGGGAAAGAAGGGTAATTTAGCACAGAGTTAATAACGGCAATGAATAATCCGCCCAAGCGCCCAGGGGACAGACATGGCATCATGCAACTAGCACTTAGAGGCTTTGCACACTTTCTTGTTCCTATCTCAGCAGCTGTTAGCATCAGGCCTCCATTTGCTGCCCTTATCCTTCAGCACCTTTTATATTAAAGGTTCTCGAGCACTTCCCGTCCTATTATGTGCACAAATCACCTCGCCCGGCCCCGAAATTCATCTGTTACTGTGGGAGGAGTATGGCAGCATTCAGTAATTAATATTACACAACAGCTTAGGACCAGAAGCAAAGGATAAACTCGGTGCTGGACTGTAAATAAGCGGGGCTGCGTAGGATGAGCCAGCCAGGCTGGAGCCCAGCCACGAGCCCTGCGGGTACGAGAGCTCTGGGGCTGCACTTCACCTCCAGTCCCAGCAGCAGCACAGCACGACGCACTCTGCCTTGCCTCAGCTCCCACCCACCCCCCCAGAAGCCCCTTCTCAACATCCTCCAATTTCCAGGAAACCTTGGAAGGGGGCCCAGCCTGCCAGACGGCTTTTTAGAAATCAGGAAACCAATGATGTGTTAGGAAAATCGCATTAGTACCTCCGTGCAGCCCATGAGTCACCGGCAGCCCTATTGCAGCAGTGCTGCTCTGTGCTCTGCCTGCACCCAGCGATGCCTCCTCCGGCCCCGCAGCAGTGCCATGCAGCAGCACCAGTGCACGGCGTGGGGAAAGGGCTGGAGCTGTCAGCTCCTGAGTGCAACACTGCAGCAAATCCCCCTTCCGTCAGTGCCCAGCCTTGCTCCTGTCGGGGTTTGGGGCACGCAGCAGCATCAGGGCTCCTCTCCCTGCTCCCCGTTTCTCTCTGCGCTGTCCCAGCAAAGATCATCCCGACGGCGGCTGCCTCTCCCACCGGGAGGGCTGGAGGCGCGGGCTGTGAAAGCTTTGAGCTCATTAGCTGCCACTGGAATGGGTAATTAGGTTGATTTGTGCAGGAAGCACAGTGGGAGCAGCCTTTTTTAAGCAGCAGAAGCAGGGCTCCCACCTGCTGCCCCCCCCCCCCTACCCTCCCCCCACTCAGGATATGGGGGGAAGGAGCCATCCAAGTGCTTGAAGCTGGGAGGCTCCAGAGCCGTCCACAATGGGATGGTCTCTGCCCAAGCTGGGGGTGCAGGATGACCAGGCTGAGCTGCAGTGCCTGTCCTGTCTGGTGATTTGAGCAGGTTCCCTTGCCAGCTGGTCCATCAGAATGGCAAAAGTGTGCTTGCAAGGATGGAAGCAGGGTGGGTGCATGGCTGCAGCACCAAATGATCAGCTTTCCATGGGCCCTAAATGTTCCCCGAACCTCATGAGATGGGACCAGATCCTAAACCCCCAGCCCCCGCTTTCCTCAACCCTCTACATCCCGTTTTTCTCCCAGGGGAAGGATGCATCATCAGTTCAACTTAAACCTGATTACCACTGGTGAAAACAGAGTCTGCAAATCTGGCCCTGGTCCATGGCTTTCCTCCTAACCCTGACGTATCTGTGGGGTACGAGCAGAAGCAGAGGAGCGATCCCAGCCCACACCTCCAGCAAAGCTTCTCCCTGCCCGTGTGAAAAGCTCCTGCTAAAGGGGTGAGGTTGCACCATCGTGCGAGAGCCACGTGTCCCTCTGGTGACAGCATCCTTGCCCCCAGTGATGCTGCTGGCACAGGCCGTGTCCTCCCTGAGTTCCTGGTGGCCCTGTGGGGCTCTTCCAGAAAGATATCAGCCAGAGGCTGCTGAGGGATGTGGAGGGAGGTAATTGGGGAAGATGGGACTAATCTCATTTTTTTTCTGCTTGTGAAAAGGGCGTGAAGAAGAGAAAAGGAGATGTGCTGGTAAATTACCATCAGGGCTGCTATAGTAACACGACTTTAAAGACTGCCGAGCTGGCCTCCTCGGGGCTGTAGAAAGCTCTTCAGTTTGTTCAGTAGTTTTCCACTTTCTCCTGACGCAGGCTGGGTCTGCCCCCAGCCCATCCCCATGCCATGCCCTAGGTCTTGTGGCCATCGCAGCTCCACACCTCCAGACACTTGCTTTCCTCCTCACTCGTTTACCAGGCACTCTCCCCTCTGCTCCTGCACGATGCCATGCGAAATGTGCTGGGATGCGCTGGGGCTGAGAGGTGAGATGAAGGCAGCGGTTGCTTCAGTGGAACAGTTTCTTTCCTCTTTCTAAATGAAAGCTCCAAACTTCAGAGCAGCAGCAGAATGCCCCGGGGCCAAGCACTACTGAACGCCTCCAGCTGAGGAAAGCACAGGGAAGAACATCTTCCCACCCAGCCGCCATCAAGCAGTCTGATCTCTGCAGAGTCCTCAGGAGTGAGCCTTGTTTCCAGCGCAGTCGGGTTCAGGGTCACCACGTGCTGCTGAAGTGTGGTTGCTGGATAAACAGGGCTTCGCAAAACGTCAGACACATCATTGACTCAGAAGGCCCCGATGGAGGGGTGCCCTCCCAGCACTCCTGTACAAAGGGTTCCTCAGCACGAGCTGTGTGTGGAGCCGTCTGTGTTTTATGCCTTTGTGTCTTCAAAGTTCTCCGGGATGGAGAAACGCAAATGTTTCGTTTCTACAGGAGGGAGAATGTGTTAAAAAAACAAACTGCGCAAAGGAAAGACAAAGGGCTGTTGTGAATTCTGCCGTGAACATTTGGAATAGGCAGGTGCGCTGGCCTGCAGCTCAAAGCACTTAAAGAGTTTTGAGTTACACACTGTAAATCCAGAGAAATCGTCACACTTACGTTCCTGCCGGGCACAGCAAGAGCAAGGGGGGGATGCTGCGCTCCCTAGAAAGCATTTCTAGATGAAAGCATTCCCCCCACTGCTGTGTTGTCTCACTTGGCTCCCATAGTGCAACCCAATTCTTTTCCTTCCTAAAATCTTGCATCTCAGATGTCGACCTCGGTTCCTGCTTGCTCCACCTCTTTCATTTCCCCTTCCCTGAGCTGCCTGCCTGTTCCTAACACCAGCTGCCTGACTGAGCTCTGGGTTTCCTTGCAGGCTGCAGGGGACGGCTGCTGTGCCGCTCCAGCTGTGCCCTGCTCTCACCAAGTGTGTCCTTCGTGGGGTGAAACCACATAGCCTGCTGAAGGACCCTCGTCCTGTCTTCTGGATGCCCCCAAGGAGGACAACAATGCCAACTGCCAACAGCTTCCTCTGGCACAGGAATGAAAACCCAGAGCCACCACTGTACTCGGTAATGCTTTGGCGGGGACCCTGAGCCCTCCCTGGCTGCTGGAACCACATCAGAGCCCAGGAGGCTCCCTGGCAGCTGCACGCCTTATGCATTTCAGATGCTGATGGAAGAACATCCCCTGGCTCCTTGGCTGAGCTGGTTTACCCCTCCTCCAGTTACTGGAGTCATATGGAGCAATCTATCTTCAGCAGCAGGATCAGTGCCTGCAGAGCAGGAAAGCAGCAACCAGAAACTTTTCAACAGAGATGAGGGCACCGCAGCCCCAGCCCAGCCCCAGCCAGAGGAGCACGTTCCTAGGCCTAGGAAAAGGAAAACATGTTTTGTTCCTTCATGTTTTCATGTAAGTATGCAGTGCCCAGAAAGTTCCTTCGTCTCTATTCTGAAATGCTTCGGTTTTCCGTCAGCGTGGTTGCTATTCATCAATCCACAGCCCTGTGATCTGCAGAGTAAATTATTGCTAACATCCCCTCATATGAAAGGACTCAGCCTTGGGGCTTCATGTATATTTATACTAAATGCCAGGCTTGCAAGGACATTGACATTTCACTTGGTTCCCCTCTCAGAACAGCAACCTTCCTACCCTCTTGTCTAAGCATTGTACAGCGCTCAAGCAAAAGCCAGATGGAAAACAGCCTTTGGCTAAGAGGGAGAGATCTGAGCCCTGACATGGAAGTCATGCTCTCCCAGAGATCAGGCTGCCGTTCCACAGCAGCTCACAACGGTACCATCTCCCCAGGAGCAGGAGGAAGGCAGCGTAAGAAACTCTTCTGTTGGTGGCAAAAAGATGACTTGGAGACAGACGCTTTGACTGGGCAGCTGGAAATGCTTCCTGGTTTTGTCTTGATCTCATCTTTGATTCTGGGTAGTGTGATGACTAAGTGGAGTCTGTCCTTGGATGTGCAGTGTCTGTGTGGCCATGGAAATGCCTCATCCTCTGCCCTGCTGACCCGGCTCTGTGCTGAGAGGGGGCGGCACGAAGCAAGCTTCTGTGCCACAGCCCCCGTCTGCAATTTGTACAGCTTTTCAATGGCTTGGGAAAGGCTAAAATGAGCTCCCTAAAAGCTTTCCACTGCTTCATCACTCCCCTATTGCACTTCTCAGGAGGAACAGGAAAGCCAGGGCAGCCTCAGAGCAGCTTGTCTCAATTGATGTTCAGACATGAATGGTCCTCCTCAAGGTGCCAGGTGCTTGCAGCAAGACCATTTCATCTTGTGCTGTGGCTCTGCCCCTAAGACATGTCTCTGGAGTTTAGAAGGATACGAAATCTTGCCTCTATTTGTCTGGAGGTAGCATCTTTACAAAGTCCCAAGTTTTATTAGCCCTGTGATACAGCTGATGTATGTACAGGAAAGGCTTTGAGTTATTCCAAGTGTGCACATGACAGGAACATAGCAATGTCTGTGCACTACCAGCCACAGCCCGGCGTGCTACCTGGCTTCTCAGCGTGGCCATCTGGAGCATGTCACAGGCTTTGAACATCCTGCTCTTTCTGTACCCTTAGAGCACTTGACTAAGACACAGTGGTTTCCATCTTTACATCAGCAAAGTGTTGCTGGGTGGCACGAACTGCAGGGGTGGTCACCCAAACGATGCCAGTAGCTCCGTGTCTCAGTTTGCTTTTTGCTGCATGATCAAAGAACTGAGATCATAGAATCACAGAATAGCTCAGGTTGAAGGAGAACACCCCCCTACCCCCCCCACCATGGGCAGGGTTGCCACTCACCACATCAGGCTCCCAGGACCCATCCCACCTGGCCTTGAATGCCTCCCATGATGGGGAGCCCACAGCTCTTCATGGCCCTCAAGATGGGTCATTGTGTGTGTGCATGAGATGTGTTTCTGCCAGGGTATCCATTCTCACCCATACTAGGGAGTAAGCATGGGTACCCCAAGCCTGGCCCCACTCTTCTTTCTGGTGTGATAATCCAGGAGGGTTTGTCACTCCCTCCTAGTGTGTCTGCTTCTGGTTCTGTTTGCACGAGGTGTGGTGTCCTGGGGAACACCAACTAGAAGGACTCAAGTTGAGGAGGCCAAAACAGAATTTTAGAAAAGAGACATTCTCTCTGCTTGAGTCATTTCTGGTTTCCACGTGTGGATCGCTGGGGTCCCCCCGCTCCATGTGCCACCCCATGCCTGGGGCTGCCACCACCACCCAGCCTCTCTAGGTGACCTCCTGTGGTGCTGAAACTGCAGAACACCTTGAAGTAAAACTATTTGCCAAGCATCTGGCAACAAAACTAGGCAGGTAAAGCTGCTCCCTTCACCCCGCTGGCATCCACGGCTTCACCACTCTTTTTCCACGCATCCAAGACATCACATGACACTCATTTGATGGCACTGAATGATCCTTCCTCTTAGACGTGAGCTCTGGAAACACAATCGTTTGCTCCAGCAACTGAAACAGGTGTCCTCTGGTACTGCCATGTTTTGATTAGAAAAAGCACTGAAGTGCAAGACAGCAGCAACACTAATGAGCTTGTTGGAGAACAGAAGAGGCAGGAGAAAAAAGGTCTGCTTGATGGCTTCCGAAAATTAAGCTGTGCTGTGTTTGTGAAGATGCAGAGTATTACAGGGATCAACAGGAAAGAGCAAAACATGACAGCTCACATCATGCAAACACACACACACACAGGGGCACCTTGTGCTCCTCTGCGGGGAAGTGAGGAGATGCTGCTCACACAGAGTGTGTTCCCAGGGGCAGGGGAGGAAAGCTGGGCTCCACAAACCCAGGGGCAGGCAACATTCTTGACAGTGAATGAAAATTACCAATCAAAAGAATTGTAATTGAAGCAATTACCGTGTTCTCTGCAGATACACACACTGCATGTTTCATAAAGTCTAATAGAGTAGTGTTGGTCTGTGATGGATAGGAAATTGCTGGTTAATCACTAGGGAATGGATAACTTCCTCAGCCAATCTTCAGTTAATGCCTTTAACACGCTCTTTTGAACACAATTTGTACAAGCTGTGCTTATGGAGAGACTGTTCAGTGAAGTAAAGCTGGTTAATAAAGTGACAGCCCCCCATGTGGATCAGAACAAGGCTTTGAAGCACTCCACACTAGGTCCATCTCCATCTGAGAGGTCCTGCTCTGGTACTGTCACCTCCTTGGTAAGTTGCATTTCGTCTGCAGCTAGAGCGTAGGAGGCATTCTGCCACAGCCTCACAGTGGTCCTCTAGAAGTGATAACTCTTGAGCATACGAAGCCCTTCTATCTTAACCTTAACTTCTAACCATTCTCTGCCTCTTTTTTTCCCACCTGTTTCCTTGCTGGGAATGGCTTCTTGTTACTACCCTGAAACCTCGACAGGAAGGCTCAGTCCCTTGGTGGCCTTTGGCACAACTGAAGAACCCCAACTGAAGGTGTTGGGTCAGCATTCAACACAACCGAGGAGCTGATTTCTGTGCTCCCAGCAGTGAGATCGCCCTGCTCGTCTCATGGGCTTTGGGACTGCTGTGAGCAGTAGCTCCTTGCCAGCAGATGGACACAACAGCCCCCAGGACCCATGCAGCACCCCAGAGGTACATCATCCCAAGTGAGGGGAGGGAGAACAGGAGATCATTTGGATCCTTGGAACTTTGCTCATTTCTCAGGTTGAGAAGTCCAGGTCAAGTTAACCAACAGCCACCACAGACAATGGGCAGAAAACAGCTCTGTCAGCCATATGGAGCACATAATGTAATGAAAAAGCACCTCAGAGGCACAGTGGACCTGTCAGAGATTTGGGGTTGGGTGCCTGTTTGGGATGAGAAGCATCCATGCTTCAGTGTTGCCTCATTACAGGTAACCTGGTGTCATTTTCTGTGAGTGCCTCATAAAACATCCGACATAAACGTCAGCAGAGGACAGTTTTCTTTCCACTCTGGGAACGTTTCCAGCTCATTGAGTTACAGCATCATCACAAGGAAAGCAACATTTTATGAGTATAATTATTGAAGACAGGCACTGGAAGGGGGTAACAGTGTTTAACCGTGGCAATTCTGGGAATGCTGGTGCGAAGGCATGTTCAGAGGCTTTCTGGCTGATGCTTTGCACTCTGGGTACCATCAGGGCTCTGGGTTCAGCCCCCAGGAGCGCTCAGGACCGCAGCAGGCAGTGAGCAATGCAGAGCTTGCTGCTCTGACTGACTTTCCCAGGCATGGATCAGGGCCATGAGGGGGGATGAGGTGACAGGAGCAGCAGGATGAGAGGACTTGAACAGCAAACCCTGACTTAAACATGTTTTTTGATCCACAGTGAGTACTATTAATGAGTTTGAACTCATTTTCCCTCTCCCTTCCCACCCACTATCCATTCCGGTCTCCTGCTCCTTTTGCTGTGTTGGGCCGCCCGTTCTGGCCGGTCACCAGCTATCTTCGGAAATCCTCCATCAACCTTTTCACTCCCACAGCTGTGCTCATTGCTCTTCCCTTCCTTCCTGTTGCACACGCACTCCCCTTCCTCCCCCGGCGATGTCCTGGCTTCAAGTTTGCTGGTGTAGGGTTGCAGATTTCTCAGACGGGCCCTGGTCGTCACAGTGTGTGCGCTGCGTTCCTGGCTGGCTGTCAGCACCAGTCCATGGCTGAGCCCTCTGAACGGGTTCCTGGGCCTATCCCTTTGACTCTGCATGCCCAAACTTCTTCTGTTACACCCTCAGCCCACTTGCAGAAATCGCTTCTAATTCTGTAGTTCATAAAGCCAGAAGCGTAACTGCAAGCGTATCAGTGACTTCCTTTTCTCAAGCCAGAACTCCCTAGCAAAAATGGTTTATTTCACAGGATGCAGCAACAAAAACTGAAAACCGTGGCCCGCAAAACTGACTACCTGGATTTTCTGCCCAGGATACAGTTTTTCTGAGGTCGATCAGACTTCTAACACATTGCCATGTGTCCAAATGGAGCCACTTCTCACGTCGCAATGAGCTCAAAGCAAAGGAAGTGCCCACGTGCCACGCTCATCTCTTTCTACCTCACGGACTCCAAGGGGAGCTCTACTTCCTCCACCTGCCCAAAGGTATGCCTGAAAATTACCACCTATATATATATATTTGGTCACAAGTTGCCCGACTAGGTTGCTCTGCAATCCCAGACTTTCCACTGCAATACAGCTCACAGTGGAGGTTTCTGCCAGCACGGTTCTCACCCTTGCCCTTCTGATTAATAAGATGGTGGCTCTGCAGCTTGATTCTGCTTTCCTGTTGCAGTCAAACTGATAAAAAACAAGCTACTGATTCATTCCTCTTTCAATTAGATGTAGCACTCAGGCTCTTTGCTACACTCCTGCAAAGTCTGCTGTGAAGGGGGTCAATGAAAGCACAGTAACAAGTCACAGATCCGTACTGAAAATCAATGGTTGTTAGTTGGCCAAGTACCTGTGGGGATCTGAACACTTGTTTAATTCTTATCATTATCTATTTGCAGGAGATGAAAGACACAAGGCAAGCAGTTTCCTTCTTTCTGTTGAGATCGCATAGGGTATATACTGGTGCAGGGTACCCCGAGGGTCCCTCTTGGGACCAGTGCTCTTCAACTTCTTTATCAGTGACACAGGCAGTGGATGGCACCACAGAAGGGAGGGATGGCATCCAGAGGGAACTGGACAGGTTCAAGAAGGGGACACAAAAGAACCTAATGAGGTTCTGCAAGGCCCAGTGTGGGACGCTGTACTTGGGCCGGGGCAATCCCAGATGTGTACAGACTGGGAGAAGAACTCACAGAGAGCAGCCCTGCAGAGATGGACAGGGGGGTTCTGGTGGATGAAGAGCTAGATGTGAGGCAGCAGTGTGTGCTTGCAGCCCAGAAGGCCAATGGCATCCTGAGCTGCATCACCAGTGGGCGACAGAGGGCAGGGAAGGGACTGTCCCCCTCTGCTCTGCCCTTGGGAGCCCCACCCACAGTGCTGCATCCAGACCTGGGGCTCCAGCACAGGAAGGATGGGACTGTTGGTGCAGGGCCAAAGGAGGGTGTGAAGATGATCAAAGGGCTAAAGTACCTCTCCTAATGAAGAAAGGTTGAAGGAGCTGGGCTTGTTTACCTTGAAGAAGTCTCCAGAAAGACCTCAATGTGGTCTTTCTACACTTGAAGGGAGCTTATGAACAGGAGGGGGAGTGACTCCACACAGTCTGATAGAGAGAGGACAAGGAGGAATGGCTTTAAACTAAAAGAGGAGAGATTTAGGTTAGATTTATTACTCAGAGGGCAGTGAGGCACTGGCACAGGCCGTACAGAGAGGCTGTGGATGGCCCATCTCTGGAGACATTCAAGGACAGGTTGCATGGAATCCTGGTCAGCCTGGTCTAGGGGTAAGCAGCCCTGCCCACGCCAAGGGAGTTGGAACTAGTTAGACCTTTAAGTTCCCAGACCTAAAGCATTCTATGATATTCTTAAACATTTAATTTTTCACTTGGTATTCTAAAATCCAGGCCTCTAAGGACCTGCCTTGAAGTGTAATGGAGGGCACCATAAATTCCTGGCAACACAAGACTTACAAGAGAAACGAGTTTTCACCATGGATGTGCACAGATCAGTTCTCTGCCGAAGCGGAGTCTGGAAGGTGACCGACGTTGCAGGACCTGTGCTTGCAGAGATCTGGGGCTTGCATTTCACAGGCAGGGTGGCTGCACCGCTGCAATCCCCCGGCTGCCGCAGTGCTGGCAGGGCTCAGATCGCCTGCGTCTGCTCCATCCCCAACAGAGATGGGTTTGCTGTAATAAGACAAATGCAAATCCTGTTGACTCGGATGCAGAAAGGAATAGCAAACGCCCCCTGTAGGGTTAGCATTGGCAAGTTCTTACAGCGAGGGCTTTATTGCAGAAAGGATTAATTCTGATTATGGGAAGCAACCCTCAACCCCACACAACTCTTCAGAGCCCTTACCTCAGGCTGACTGGAGGGAGGGATGCTCGGGTAGACGTCATGGCACTGAGTCATGGTGCAGAGGGTTTGCAGTTAGAAGGGTGAAAGAGCTCGTTCCTCTCCTCTGATCCGAAACAGCAGCTTCGTTTCTGTAGGAGGTCATGGATTACAAGAAAGGAAACACTGACACAGAAAGCTGCCAAGTGCTTGCACTGTCCTACAGCTTGTCTCCTTCACACTCTGCATGAGTGTTTCTCAAGGGCTTACTCCTCCACAACATGCCTTGCCTGTGCCAGTGCTACCTTGATAACCATCCATTCACCACATTAAAAACAGGGTGGTCCTGCCCAGTCACGAGCAGGCTCTGTCCCAGCCCTGCAGCCCCCCAGCTCTTGTAGTGCTCAGATCCATTCCTACATTTCAATGCCATGTCCCCTCGAGGACGGGCACCCTGCATGAAGGGCTCTGTGTCCCCCTCCTGCACCTCCTTTTGCTCCTCAAGCTCTTACGTTGCCTCTGGCTTTGCAAAGCCTGGAAAATATCTGTTTTATGGCATCCTTCTTCCCAGATCTTGCCCTCCAGAATCGCTGTCGTTTATCTCCCTGCATCATCAACTCCCCACCCATTTCAGATTCAATTGAAAGCACATTTTCTCCCTTGCCTGTGGTTCTTAAATTATATACTCAGCTCATTTCAAAATACCAATTCAGAAACTTGGCGAGGTGATTATTAATAACAGCTCTGTTCTCCTCCCGAGGAGAAATAACTAGAAATATGTGAAATGTGTACACAGTTGTCATTCTCACTCTCCTCTTTTGCCAAACACTACGTTCTTTACAAGAAATAAAAACAACCCTACACCCAGCATTAAGTGCCTGACCGTGTAATCAGCGAGGCACCACGCAGAACGAGGACTGTATCATTTTACATGTCCCGAAACTCGGGGTGTTTGCCCCCCTCTGCCATGAATTAGAGCTTGGCAGTATGTAGCTCTGCAGCACGTATAGGGCTAGACCTCGCATGCAGCAATCTGGAGCCCAGCTGGGCCTGGGTGGTCTCTTCACTCACTTGTGTACAGCAGCACACGATAGACATAAATACGCTTAATTAGTCACGGCAAATTGTGGTTCAGCTATAAGGTTTTTTTCCCCAGGGTTCCCACGGAAGATGGGCCAGGGTTCTGCAGGGACCAGCACTGCTGGCAGCACAGAGCTGTGGTCTGGCTTGCAAGCTAGGCTGGAAACTGCTTAGGCAAGTCTTTTATTTCCTTTCCTCTTTTTCTTTGTTTAACTGTGCTTATTAAACATGTGGCAGAGTACTGGAGACTGTTCCATGGCCCAAGAAGCAACAGCATGTGCAGAGAAGAAGCTCTGGGGTCTCTCCTAACGTAAACCCGTATGTCTGTATAAAATAAACCACAGGATGTCCAGGTGCTTCCAACTCCCAGGTGGGCTGTGCCCTGGGAGAGGTGAAGTCCTGGCCTTCCCACTGGTGTTTGGAGGCTCACAGTGTGTCATGCCAGCACAGAGCACAGCTGCAGCACAGCAGCTCAGCCCTTGGGCACCTCATGCTGCCAAACATCAGCACCGAGCTCCCTGAGATTGTTTTTGCTGTTCCTTTCTTTTTTTTTTTTTTTAATGCAAAGATATAAAATTGGATGTCCTACTAGAAAGAGCCACCTAACACAGTGTCAGGGCTGCATTGCCCATCCACTGTGGGCAGCCACACAGCACAGTCAGCTGCTAACCAGCTGCTGTTAACCCACAGCCCTCTGCTTTGGGACTGTTAAGCCAATTGCAGGCTCCTTTTGCCAGGTTATTTGCTGTTATAAGGTATGCTCACTCTGCCCCTGGGCAGGCATGAATTTTGATTATTGCTGCATGCAAACAGCCACATTCTGCTCATTTATAACCACGGGGAAGGCAGTGAGATTGCGCACAGCAGTACTGTAACATGAAGACCCACTTCTAAAATATTTACAGAATCACAGAATATCACGTTAGCACACTCCTTGGGTTAGGACTTCTGCACCAAGATGCCCTTGGATTTGGAGAGAAAACTGAAAGCTGAAGCTGCGATGCACCATCATATGGATTTAATGCCACCTCGTGGCCGTTTCATCTCCCAGTGTAAAAGAGGTTTAGACTCTGGATGCTTCTTAAGTGTACTCTTCATGAAGGATGAATACTGTTTGGAGAAAGGATGAAGACATTACAGACACCCTGCTCTGCCCCTGCCCTTCTCTGCAGTGTCACTGAGCTGTCACCCCACTGAAAACATTCCCCAAACTGGGATTTCAAATGATGCTCCATAACACGATGCTGAAATACCAGCAGTGGGCATTAGAGAATATGTTGGGATGCCCTGACTTAAAACTCTCCCTCCACTGAAGAGCAGCTTTCATCTTCAGCACAGCAGTTACATGGCATTACCACTCCAATAAAGAACTGAGTTACATCACCCTCATAAAAGGAGGACAGGAGAAATTACCAAGTCTGCTATCACTATTTCAGCTCTTTCAAGAGAAAATTGGTTCTTCTGTCCTCTCAATAATTTAGTCTATAGCAGAGAATGGTATTTGCCAGAAGAACTCACAGAGCATTTCAGCCTCTCATCCAGCAAATGGCCTGTGTCGCTTTTGTTTGTCTCTAGAACTGTGGAAGTTTACATCTGACTGAACACAGTCCTTAGATATTACAATGTAAAAGTACCACGTTAATTGAGTGATCAGGGACCATGTAAAACTCACAGCCAAACGACTCCTGGACACACACTGCTCTCCTGCCCTCAGACGTCCTCGTATCAAAACGGCACCACGTCAACCCCTGCAGAAAAGATGACTCCTGAAGGCAGCATAGCTGCATAAGAGCTAATTACTCTTAGGTTTCCACTTGGCTAATTAGCTTCCACATAACATGACAATACCACATTCATTTAATTTTCAACTCCAGAACTACGTCAGACAGCGCTTGTTTCAGGGGAGGAATCTCTGCAAACCACAGCAAGGTACACATATGCAGGGATAGTGTAAATCTAATTGAGAGTGCTATTGCAGTGGCACAGAGCACAACCTTTGGTGCCCAGCTGCTTGTCTGCAACGAGTGGAACGCATTCTGTATATCTAAACTAAGTAGCTGGTTAATTTGTTTGCTAGATGGGATGCTATGCTCAGATATGTTGATATCGTTTACTGATAAGATCGATTTGACTGAAATTCTTTGCCTTTGCTCTTTCCTTAAAATCTGCATCTTGACTCAGATCATAATCCATGTACACATTAAGCTAAAGAAGCCTTTAACAAATGACCATCTGAGAGTCTCTTTCCCTCCAAGAAAACTGTCCCCCAGCCTGACAGACCTTGCCCTGTTTTGCCAGGAGAACGCAGCTGCTGACCAAGCACACGCTGTCCAGATGCCACGGTCTCAGATCCTTGAACCCGTCTCCAGCAGAGGGTCCAACACCTTGACTGAAGGTTGAGTTAGCTTGGCAGCAGCTCTTGCCCCCAGAAAACTCACAAGTTTGGTAGCACAGTGAGTAACCTTTGTTGAGTTTTGTTTTGAATCACTGCAACAGAGGCAAACAAAAGGCGCTCGCTCTGTTCAGCTTCATTTCCACAGCCAAGAGATGCAAAGGGAGGAAAGAGGCACTCTGATTTTGGAGAAACACAGCCTTCTCTCTGCTGTCTAGTGGAGAAAGAGCCATGACAAACAAGGGAAATTCATCTCAGGTGCTGGTGACTAACACAGATGAATCAGCCTTCTGCCTTTTTAGGGGGCTACTTGTGTCTGTTTTGTGCCTTTCTGAGGAGCACAGAAGAGTGAAAGACGGCACATTCAACCTGGCCCTCTCCCATGCCAACCTGGGATGCTTGCTGAAGCCACAGGGTTTTGGACTTCTTGCCAGATGGCCGTGTTTAAGCAACATGAATGCCTCTGCACACTGGACTGCCTCTCATTTTCAGGAATAAATCCATCTGGATGTTCTGCCACCAGACTCCAGAGAGGACAAACCAGGATGAAGTTCATTGCCACTGAAAAATTCAACTATAAATATTGCTTTCACAGAAAAGACAGAATACTACTTGGACTAATTTATCTCACTAGATGTCCTTCATCTTTCACAGACCTGCTATAAACCCTGCAGATGACATCTACAGGTGTCATTAACATCATTTCACCTCGAGTCAGGCCCATTCAAGGCTGGCATTGTTGTTCCAATAAACAAGCAATGTGTTTTCAGCAAGCATTGGAAGAATAGTATTTCTGGGCTTTTGGCAACCCCTTTGGCAATCCCTTTAGCTGCAGCTTCAGTGTGTCCGATTCACTGGTTTGAGTGCCCTGCCCAGAGCCTTTCTGGCACCCATGCTCATGGTCTCTTGGTTCCTGATTGCCACACTGCCAACTCCCACCTCTCTGTGCCCACCTGGGTTTCTGATACACCCCATCACCATCACGGCCTGCACAGAATCATAGAAACACAAAGTTGGAAATGATCTACAAGATCATCTAGTCCAACCGTCCACCCAGGACACTCAGGTCCCTCTCTACAGAGCTCCTCTCCAGCAGCTCATCCCCCAGCCTGTACTGGGGCATGCAATTATTCCTCCCTAGGTGCAAGGCTCTACACTTGCTTCTGTTAAATTTCATCTAGTTTCTGACAGCCCAGCTCTCCAGCCTGTCCAGGTCTTGCTGAATGGCAGCACAGCCTTCAGGCGTGTCAGCCAATCCTCCCAACTTGGTATCATCAGCAAATTGCTGAGGGTGGCCACTATCCCCTCATCAAGGCCACTGATGAAGATGCTGAACAAGACCGGACCCAGCACGGATCTGCTGTTTACAGGCCTCCAACTGGACTCTGCACCACCAACTATGACCCTCTGTGCTCTGCCAGCCAGCCAGTTCTCAACCCATGTCTGATAGCTCCTCACCCAGAGGCCTCCTGAGCACTGCCAGGGATGGTGGCTCCATTCCAGTGCTTGACACTCCCTGTGAGAACGAGTTTTTCCTCATCCCCAATCTAAACCTCCTCTGGCACAACTCGTGGCCGTTTCCTCGGGTCCTATTTGTCGCCTGGGATAAGAGGACAAACCCCTCCTCATCACAGCCTCCCTTCAGGACGTTGCAGAGCGCAGCGAGCTCTCCGTATCCGCTCATCCCCACACAGGGCCGGGCGCAGACGCCTCCTTCCTCCGCTGGGCATGCTCTCGCTGCAGCCCTGGGTACTCGGGGGATGTAAATGAGGTGGGAGTAGGAAACAAAACGTCAGTACACCAGCGCTGCAGCTGTGGGGGGGAAGGCAGTGAAAATGGAGCCGCAACCGCCATAACAAACCGCCTCATGTGGTGGGAGGGGGCGGCAGCGCGGGAAGAGGGGGGGGGGGAGGGGCCTGGCTCCCTACGCCTGCGCCGTAGCGGCCGTGCCCGTGAACCGCCAACTGCCCCAATTCGAATTCGCATCCTCGCCGTCCAATCGCGGCCCGCGGGGCGGGGCAGGTCCCACCTCCCGTCGGCCTCTCGGCCAATCACGGGTCCTGCTGTGTTTAAAAAAAAAAAGTGCGCGCGGCCGGTAGGCGTTGCTCAGCGGATCGCTGCCTGAGGCGGGCGGGCGGAGCAGAGCTGCGGCCGCCCCGAGGTGGGCTCGGCCGGGGCGGAGTCAGAGGCGGCCTCCGCCTCGCGGTCCTTCCCTGACTCTCGCTCAGCGCCGAGGGGGCGCGGTTTCGTCCAGCTATGCCCGCCCCTCGCGGAGCTTTTCTGCTGGTGCCGGTGCGGCCGCGAGTGAGAGCCGCGATGAAGGCGGGCGGTGAGTGCGGGCCGCGCGGCTCTCCTTCATTTCTCCCCTTGGGCCCTGGGCTCCGCACGCATCACTCCGTGAGGGCTCCGCGGGCGGGCCTGGGGGGAGCGGCGGGAGCTCGGACGGCGGCGGCGGCGGCGGCGGCGGCGGGGCGGGGGGATGCGGCGGTTCGTTCGGAGCCAACGGGCCCTGTGCCGCGGCCGGCGGGGATGGGGCAGCGCTTGAAGTGATCTTCTAACGAGGAGCGCAGCCGTGCTGAGTTAAAGCGAAGAGGAATGAAACGGCGTTAACGAGTTCCCCAGGTGTAACCTCTTGGTTTCGTTGAGCATCCCCGGTTGGGAGGGACTGGTAGGGATCGGCGGGTCCAGCTCTGCCCCGTCCCCGTCTGCTGCCTCAGCTCTGTGCTGTGACTGCTGCCCTGCTGGGAGCCTGCTGCAGCATCGTGCCAGCCCCTCCGCTTGGCTTTTTTTTGAATACCAAGAAGCCTTCTGTAGGCAGAAAGCCTTCAAGAGGTCTTCAGGGGCATCTCTGAGATGCAGGCTTGCACTTTACAGTTTGTATCGTTATTATTATAATTTGAGCTCTTCTGTCTGCAAACTGTTCAGCACCTTCTGTGCAAGGAACGGCCTCTGTTACCTGCGGGTGACTCTCAGGAGCGCTGCTCGGAGGCGTTCACTGCTCCTTTTGTAGGAGGCTGACACTGCGGTGAGCAGGGTGGGCAGCTCAGCCGGGCTCTGAGGGGTGCAGTGTGAACAGACACTGATTTTAGGGAGCCCTCGTGCCCAAACAGGGTGATTCTTCACCACTGCTCATGGGCTGGAGGTGGAAGATGTGCTTAGTTCCCTGCTAGCAGCTTCCACTCATCTGAGTTTCTGATGTTTGTTGAAGTGCAGTGGGGTTTGGAGCTCCTGAGTGCAGGCGGAGCTGTGCTGCTCACAGCAGCCCTATCCCTATGCTGTCCCAACAGATAGATGGAAGGTGCTTCGGGCTTTCTGTCTTCTGCCAGCACTACTCATGTGTTCTTCTTGGCTTTGCCTCATCTCTTAGATCATTTGCCTCTCTTGGCTAATGCGTTGAGGGTGAACTCTCAACTGGGAATAAAGATGTAGGGAGTGCGTTGGTCTGTGAGTGCTGCGAGATGATGAAACTTGCTCTGAGGTTTCTAACCTATGGCAGAGAGGTGGGCTTTGGACCCAGGTGGCTTAGTGGGTCTTACCTTCCTAATCTCTGCAGTCACATTTCAAGGACTGCTATCAATGGCTAAGGAGAAGTTGGAGCATGGGGGAGGTAAGTGAAGTTGCAGCAGTGACAGTTTAACTAAACGCAGTCAAGTGATGGGGTCAGGGCACCGTTGTGCTCTCTGATGGGTGTGCACCATGCCTTCTGGGCAGCTTGATTGAACCGATCTGAACAAGTCACATCTTCATAGTTTGGTCTTGCAGCATTCTGTGCCGTGTGCTGAGTTTCTATGGTTAATTTACTTGAAGAAGTGTCCTACATTAAACATACATTCTATACGTGACTTTCTTCTCGTTGTTCCATCACTAACCAAGGTGCTCTGTTTTTGTTTTCCAGTGGTTCACTGCCGGTGTTCCAGATGTTACTCTTTCCCTTTGAAACGAAGGGTAAGAAAGCGACCTCAAGTCCTGACATTGCTAAATCTGCCAGAGGATGTTCTGCTTCATATTCTGAAAGGCCTTCCTGCTGAGGACATCCTCTCGCTCAGAGCGGTGAGTGCCAGCCCCTCCTGCACTGTGCTGCCTCATTTCTGTCCCTGGGAGCCAGAACTGCACGCAGGAATCCCTGTGCCTGAGGGGATGTGAGGAGAGCAAAAATATATATATACATGCAGTAGATGAGATAGTTGCTATCCTAACAATTCAATTTCTCACTACTCTAACTTCAAAAGATTTGCAGCAATAACTGTGTGTTTTGTGTAAAGTTTCTCTGGGAATTCTCTTTGCAGTCCACTGTGACTGGAAAAGTAAATTTGGTTTGGCATCTCTTGTTGTAGTGATGGTTAGGCAGGAAAAGAGTTGTACTTGTGATTAATTGGTCACCTATCTAAAACTAGATCATGAGCTATTTTTCTGTTGGTCCCTTTATTTTAACAATTCTTTGATGTTCTCCCTCCTACCTTACAGGTGCACTCCTATTTTAAATACCTCGTGGATGATCACGCTAGTGTTTGGGCATGTGCAAGTTTTGAAGACGTATGGCCTTCTCCAAAGAATCTGAAGGTGTTTGAAAGGTAAGCTTTAAGCATCAGTATTCCTTTGAAGTTGTAGAGGAGGGCGTTTCATGCTGCTCATACAACTCTGATCAGTCTTCACTGCAAGTGGGGAATCTGACCATCCTTATTTGTGAAAGTCTTCCTGTAGAGTGATGAGAGCAGCAACTTTGTGTCCGAGCTGTGAATAAGAACATTTTTTTCTGTTAACTGGAGCAGGGCCTATCACATACGTGGAAGTTATTACTGTAAAGGTGTAACTGTTCCATGTTTGAACATAACACATTAACTGACAACTGTCACTGCTGCTTCCATATGTACAAGTGAGATCAAAGACCACAGTTGTGAGTCTTGACTGTTCTGCTCAAACCAATGTCCTGAAAAATGAGTGAACTTCAGTACTAAAGCATGCCCCATTTGAATGGGTTGTTTTAAATCTTAAAAAGGGAGGAGGGTGTCTTTATCCATCTGATTTGAAGGAGGTGAGTCAATTTAAATGTCAGGCTAGTTGTTCTGCTTTTAACTGTTGTGCCTGCTCTGATTCACGTATATCTTCTTTCAGAAGAAAGTTATCTGAAAATAGATCAGTGAGGGAGGAGCACAGGGGCTTGAGGCATGTCCTTGAGGGTGCAAGTACCAGCACCTGCTTTCTTGTGCTGGGGATGTTGCTTGGGACTGGGAAACTTGGATTCCCTTGAATTGTCAGATTGGGGATGTTTGAAACTATTGTAGCAAGGAAAGCCACATGATAACTCACTTGTAACTTTAGTAATGAAAGTAGGTATGCTTATGGTTGGTGAACAACAAATCCACAGCCAGGCCTTCCCTGAAGTAAGTTGTCTGATGATGTGGAAGCACCCGTTGACTTCAACCTGACGAATCTTCTCTGTTCCCGTTCAGGGCTGCTGAAAGGGGCAACTTTGAAGCTGCTGTGAAGCTGGGGATAGCGTACCTGTACAATGAAGGCTGTAAGTGTGCAAACTTTACTTGGGCCCCTGGGGAAGATGGTGCTGTTAAGGGATAGATAGATGAGCTGATGGCTTGTATTGTCTGATCTGTATCTATAACAGTCTCATTGTTTTTTCTGGTTACCTGTGAAGCTATTTCTTTTGATTAATGATGGTTTTGTACTCAAATTCTAGAGCAGTGATGTGCAGAACCAGTTTACTGGCTTCAGTGTGTGGTTAGGTTTCATTTGTTATCATGCCTCTTCAGTTCTATCTTTCAGTATAACTTAAGAACTGGGCAGCAAAGTGCTAGGTGTTAAGTGTGTGGCACACAGGGTTTCTAAAACTCCCAAATGAGCCCTTGCAGAGCTTCCTAATCTGCTTTGAGAACTTATCTTTTGTAAACTCCCAATTGAAGCTGGCTACGTCACTGGTCTGTTGGATGTAATGGAGGGGACTGATGGTTGGCAGGAGGAGCCTGCTTGCTGAGGGTGACTTGCAGACCAATTTGTGTAATGCCAGCAGTTAGCAAATGAACATTGCTTTGACCACTGGTATTTGTGGAACTTCTCCCAGGCTTAGGATCTTGCATTTCCACAGACCAGTTGTAGCAAGTCTTTTTTCTGCTTTTATCATCTCCGTGATCTTTAAAGGTTTACAGAGAAGATAATATTCAATCTTTTCCCGGTTCTACACTATCTCTTGGCCTGACTAGATGGCAGGACTGCGTTGTGAATCAATTCTAACCTATTTCTGGCTTTTTTTTTTGTTCAGTGTCCGTCTCTGATGAGGGTCGTGCAGAAGTGAATGGATTGAAGGCAGCTTATTTCTTCAGTCTGGCAGAGCGTCTGAATGTGTCCGCAGCCCCATTCATCTGGCTTTTCATTCGTCCTCCCTGGTCCTTGCGTGGAAGCTGCTGTAAAGCTGTGGTCTATGAGAGTCTTAAAGCGGAGTGTCAGGTGGACAAAGTAAGATTGCTTTCTGCCTTTGGCTTTAAGATAGGTTGGGAACTGCACCCAGCCCCTTTGGAAAAATGATTTCTGTTTCCCTAAGGAGCTCCTATTCTCCTACTGCTTAAATAACTGTGGATCAATCGTTTTAATGAATTCACTGCCAAGCTGCAGTATGTCTTGATTGCCACAGGTGTGTGCTGTCTGTTCTGAGGCATTCAGTACTGTCTCAGAGATGACAAAGAGAAAAGCAGAGGGGGAAGAATGGAAGGCCAACAGAGTTTTAGTCTGGAATTCCTAGCAAAAATTGCTGTTATTTGTTTGGCTTTAGCAATGCTTTGTCTTGATGCTTTTTGCAGGCTCAAAAAGGATCTATTCTGTACTGCCTGGCTAAGATCTCGAGTCTCTTTGAGGTGAGCAGTGTTTCTGATTTGTGTTTGGGGATTTTGAAAATGACTTCTTTGCTGATGCTAATGTGGTTTACCTTGATCTTAATTATTGTAATGATAATTCAAATCTTTCTATGTTCTTCAAGTGGCCTAAGGAATTTCTGCTCTCATGCATTTAACTTACTGGTCGTTTAAAGGAACGGATCAGTTTTAGAAACAGAAAGTTATTTTGTCTTAAGCATGAGTTTGCAGTGTGGTCAGGCCTTAAGGAAGGCTTTCCCTTTGTAATACACATAATCAAAAGCAACCAAATGCAAATGGCCTTCAGCAGCATGCAAGTTAGAAACCTTTCCTGTAGCTGAGGAAAACCTCTCCTTCCTCAGCCAGGATCTTTAATGCTGAGTGGATGTCGGAGCAGCCCTTACAACCTGGGGAGGCTCACAAGTAGTTGGTTCTGCTCTTGCAGTTTTTGGTAGGGAGTTGTTCTGTAGTTTCTCAAGTATTAAGTTCTGGTTGGACTGCGTAAATACCATCATGCCTTTTGTCCTTAGGATGAAGAAAAAAGAAAAGAATCCCTTGAAATGCTTGAAGAGTCTTCAAAGCAGGGTTGTTTAAACAGCTCCTACCTCCTTTGGGAAAGTAACAGAAAGTTTGCTGTAAGTAACTCCCCTTTTTTCTTCTCTCAGACCATTTTCATTCTTCTGTCTGGACCTTCATCATATGCAGGGAACTCAGACATTGTTTTCCTCAGGTCGTACTTCATAACCAAGAGCACTAAAAATGCTCAGAAATGAGCTCTGGTACCTGTCTTGGTGTTTAAAGCAAGCAAGTGTACAAGCCATTGTAGCAGAGGTATAAGCCATTCTTTGACAGTGACTCTACTGAAGGCACTGCTGGATAGTGGTCAGGCTGCTCACTTGTGAGCAGGGAGGCTGCATGCCTTGTTAATAAGACTGCCAAAGCTCATATGTTGGAGTCCCAAGTGAGCCACCTTGTTTCCAGTAAGACTTTAGGCAAGAATTGAAGAAAGTCTCTTAAAAACAGTGTTGTTGTGACGAGAAACAGACTGGTTGCTGAAATAGATGTACCTACAGGCTGTGTTTTTTCTCTGGATGTTTAGTGCTAAGTGCTTCTGCTTCTTAAGTATAGGCAATGGGATTTGAACTCTGTTTACATTCCTCTCTGTAGATGTTAGACCCTGGAAGATACCTCCAAAGTCTCAGGAAGCTACGGGACTATGCAACAAAGGGATGCTGGGAAGCACAGGTATGCTTTTTCTAGTTGTTGGTTTTTGTTTTTGTTTGTTTTTTTCCCCAGGAATGTGATCATGATTTGCTTTTTTCTATGCTTTCACTGCATACTTGGGCTTCTTTCAGAAACAGGGTCAAAATTGCTGAGTAATGTCTCTGTGTGTACATATGTGTTCTCCACAAATTGCTGCCTTCTGAACAATGCTGTACTTCCTCAATATGAAGTAGTGATAGATGTAAGAGCCTGTCCCTGAACAACGTGTGGTGTTCAGCTCGTAAACTAGATTAAGAACCAATTCTGCTAATAGCTCTTTCTCAGCTTTTTTTCTCAGTTTTAGTCTTCATTTGTTAAGAAGTTCTTTTTTGTGCATGTGTGTTTCTCTACTGCAGCTAACTTTAGCCAAAGCTTGTGGAAGTGGAAACCAACTAGGATTAGAACTAAAATCTTCCAATGAAATGGTGGCTCAGATGTTTCAAGCCTCCCGTCCTATCAGCAAGCAAAGTATCTTCGCTGTGCAGAAGAGAATAAATGAAACAATGAGGTAAAAACTCAGATCCAGGAGTGAGGTCACGCAGCAGAAATGGTTGCCTCTTTGCCTTTGCATCATTAAAGGGGAAGTGTATCCAGAATGAGGCCTGTTGAAAGATGGACTCTAGCTTTACACCCATGCCATGCATTATGTACAATCAGAGAAGGGCATGACATTGTGCAAAGAGGAAGTGTCAGAAACCTTATGTCATGCCCAAGTAAAGAGGAGAACTGAGGTGTGCAAAGTTGTGGGGTTTTTTTCTGGACTGTAAATTCTTTGCATTTGTCTAGAATTCAAATTTCTCACAGAACTGGAGGCGCTGTTTGACTTCTTGGAGTTGTTGTTGCTCTCCAGCTTTCTTAGGTGGCCTTTGTAGTCCTAATTGATACACCTTACCCAATGTCTTGTGCCCATTACTTGTAAGTTTGCTTCTGATTTCACTCCACAGACAATTTGAGATGACCACTGATCCTTCAGAGCATAACACCCCTCTAGATATGAATCCTTATCTTGGTGCTATGTGTTATCTTTCTGAAAACCTCACCTCCTTTTCTTCAATTTCCTAGCTTGGAAGTTTTGAGTGGAGAAGGGATTCGGTTGACCAGGCCCAGGGAGGGTGTTCAGCATTAGTTTGAGTGGCTTTTTAACTGGGAACATCATGTTTCTCTTTGCTATCTAGGTACATCCTGGTTGACTGGCTGGTGGAAGTGGCTACCATGAAAGACTTTCCTTGCCTGTGTCTTCACCTGACAGTGGCATGTGTGGATCGTTACTTGAAGCTGAGACCTGTGCCTCGCTATCAACTCCAGCTCCTGGGAATAGCCTGCATGGTCATTTGCACACGGTAGGGGTTCTGACTGATGATGGGAGGTGGTTACTGGGATTGTTCAAGCTCATTTGTGCAGCTCAGGCTTTTTTTTTTTTATCCCCCCTTGCTAATAACAGTATTGGAAAGAACTTTTGGCTTCCATCTACACTGGCTGCTATTTGAACTGTGTTCACATACAAACACTTCCAGGCTCTGCACACGAGGTGTATAGTATTCCTCAAAGTTATTTTTTTAATTAAATATAACTCTACAGTAGCAGACAAGTCTAAGTGCATTCTGTTGAGAACTGAAGCCTTGTGTACCATACTAGCATGAGTAACCCTGGATAAGGAACAACTGCAGCAGTGTTGTTACCTAGTTTTGTCTGTTGTGCTCAGATAGTAGCCTGGTGTGTTGGAGAACTGTTGTTCTGATAGTTACCTCAATGTGTTACCTCAGTGTCTTACGTCTTAGCCAGGAGAGGTTCCATAAATGAAGAATTAAGAATGTTTTAGTCGATGGTTCCAGCTTTAAGGGGAAATGAATGAGGAGCTGCTGTTCCTTCTCTCCTAGCTTATACCTGACCTCAGTACCTTACAAAGTTTACCTCCTTGGTTATCTTGGACGCATTTATTGGCCACAGAAATTTTTGTGTGTGGGTACATAAATTAACCTTCTTCTGGGGCTAACTGTTAGTAATATCTGATGTTGCAGTTTTATCAGCAATGATATCCTGACGGTACGGGAGGCTGTATGGCTAACGGACAACACGTACAAATACGAAGACCTGGTCAGAATGATGGGTGAGATCATCTCTGTCCTCAAAGGAAAGATAAGGGTGAGTTTGGAAAGTGGATGGGCCATTTTATCCCTGGGGCTGCTATTGAACTGAATTTCTTGTTTTCAAATAACACTTCACTTAGACAAAGATGGTATCATAAGTGTTCCCTGTGGAGACTGTAGAACATGCAGATACAAAACCATCTGCCTTTCTGTAGAGATTGAAACTTGAGTTTCTTAAGACGTGTTCAGAGATCATTCATTCTTTCAGTGGGGAGTATTCCTGTGCTAGTATAGAATTTAAATAATACTTGATAATGAAAGCAATGTCTTTTGGATACAACAGTGGTCTAAATACTCGGTGCTTGAGTAGTGTTGCCAACCTCTGTTCTCCTTTGTGTATTAGGTACCTGCTATTGTGGACTACAAAGAAGTGTTGTCAAGCATTGTCTCACTGGAGAGAAGAACTCTTCACCTTTACAGCTTCATTTGTGATCTGTCACTCTTAAACACAAGCCTTTTTGTGTACTCTCCAGCTCGGCTGGCTGCTGCAGCACTGCTGCTGGCCAAGATACTACATGGCCATGGTAAGGAACAGCCTGTTCAGTGGAGCATCAGTCTGCATTGCCCTTCTAGGGGACCCCTTTGGGCAAGGTGTTCCAAACACCCTGGGGTGTGTGGAGAGAGGGGGACAGGTGTAAGAGTTGAGAGTGAAGTTGAGTTCAGTCCATAGTAATGGAAGCAATGCAAGACCTGCGTTTAAACAGGACTGAAGGTTTTTGCCCTTATCTACACGGTAGAATTCTATTTAGGTGTAACTTCAGTTTCTCAAGTAAGCCCATCCTTGAAGCAATTCTGAACTTAAACTGTGTACAGGCAGAAGCTCCTAAAGATTATTGTTAACATAAAAATGATCTTTATCCCATTGTCTGATTATACAACTTGCAAGCTCTGTGAAATGGTAATACCTGTTCTCTTTTCCAGCACATCCCTGGACCAGACAGCTGTCTGACTGCACTGGCTTCTCTCTTGAAGACCTGTTGCCGTGTGTGCTAAGCCTTCACAAAAAATGGTAAAACTTTGGGAACTCTTCTGGGAGGGAACATGAGTGTTTGTATTCTGGCTCTCATAGCCCTGCTGCAAGTCCTTCCAAAGGAAGGAGGTGACTTTGGCAAACTGCTTTGCTCCCCCTACTACAGGGCCCTGAAATCAAGGGGCCAGTTCAGTGATGGCTGTTCTGTTGGCCTTGACTGGTAGTGGCCCTGAGTTATTGAAGTCCTGCTGCTCCTCCAGGCTAGCAGGCTTCAGCTTGCCAACATCACTAATTCAAGGTGACTGAGCTTTTTGATGAGTTTCAGGAGGAGCTCAGTAGCAGAAGTAATGCCTTTTTGAAAGGCTGGAAGTCAAATATCTCAAGAAACAGAAAGAATTAGATGCTTGTACGCTTAGCAACTCTGCTGAAATGCCAGCTTGCTCAGCACAGGGCTGAGGTGGACAGAGGGAAAGTACTTATGTTGCCAGAATTTGCTAACAATGTTTTATGTAATCCATTCGTCCATCCAAGATTAAAGCCCCGGTCTTTCTTTTCAGTTTCCATGAGGAGCCCCCTAAGGATTATAGGCAGGTGTCATTAACTGCAGTGAAACAACGATTTGAAGATAAGCGTTATGAAGAAGTAGGCAAAGAAAAGGTGGGTTAGCTCTTTTAATTCATATGCTAAAATCTGACACCTAGAGCAAAAGCTATCGTGTGGCAGGGTGTACAAAGCTCCCAGTAATGGGAAATGAGTTTCATCTTCAGGTCTTTGAAGTAGAGAATAGCTAGGTAAGGTTGGAGCTTCTAAATTTCATCTGCTGGGGCTCTAACTGCTGTGGCTGAACAGCATTTTTAGGAGGGACTCAACAGGATAGCTTTCTCCTGGGGAAAAAAAATAAGGATAAATAAGGATAAAAGCTGCTTACTGGCAGAGGGAAATACATAATCTAATTCTTACTGCTTCTTTGTTTTTCAGGTGATGAGCTACAGCCAGCTGTGTTCAGTGTTGGATGTGAATCAGGTGGACCCGGAGCCCACTCCCTTGCACACGAATGCTGTGGAAGTTAAAGGTTTCCCTAGCTCTCCTTCTCGAAAGAAAACTAAAAGGCAAGTATAACTCCTGCCTGTGAAGGTCTCCAAAGACTAGCACGAGCCTTTCCTCCTCTCTGGCATCCTGAGCTTCTATTCTTAACTACTAATTTTTTCTGTCACTCTGTCTTAGCTGACATGCCTATTTAGAAGAGCTGGAGAAGTAGAATTGGATTTTAATGCGTGACTTCTGGATTTATTTTTTTTCCTGCAGGAGGAGGGAAGACAACACTCAGGATGACAGAGGCAGCATTGTGACTACACAAGCTGTTGAGCTATCCACCCAGGAAGAAAGCCTTCTGGACAGCTTTCTGGACTGGAGTTTAGATTCTGGCTCTGGTTATGAAGGTGATCAGGAAAGCGAAGGCGAGAAAGATGGAGATGGTAAGGCTTTTAGTCAGATGACAGAACTCAAAATCTGCCTTTCTATCTTTGCATAAAACTCCTTCTCGGGCACCAGAAAACCTGGACTTTCAGGAGTAGACCAGCTGGGCAAACTGTCCTCCTCCCCCAGCGACCATAGTTGTGAAACTTGTTTAGGGGTAAATGTTTCTTCTCTGTGCTGCTTCAGAACACAGTGAAGAATTTTATAGCCACTCAGTGTTTCAGAGGCATTGTTTTCAGGTACTGCTACAACAGTAGACCAAACTTGATGAATGGGATTGCTCTGTAGCCAACATTAGAACACAGTTAGCTGTTTTACTGAAGTGGGATCTGGCCTCTTATTTTCTTAGCAGCTGTTAGACAGTACTTATCCAAACAGGTTGAGAGGGAAATATTACAATATTTTAATGAGAGTGAGCTCTACCCTTACCCTCCGGGGGGTTTCCACTTGTCCTTTTTTTCCTGCTTGGCTGTTAGCTTGGTGTTGCCCGAATGGTAACTAGCTTTTCCTTTTTCCGTCCCTCAGTCACAAGTCCCAGTGGGATCTTGAATGTGACAGTGGTTTACGTGGATCCATCAGAGCACTGCTGTCAGGACTCTAGTGATGATGACACTCAACAGAAAGAGTGCTCTGGGCATGCAGCACCACCAAGGAAGTCCAAGATACCTAGTGAAACCCACAGAGATCCAGCATGCATTGCCTCAAGAAATCCTAACCAGGAACGGAGCTCGGGCTACTCTTCTGTCAATGGTACCGTCTCTACATCTTCTACAGAAGGCAGCTGTGGAGCACCTCCCAAACCTACCTCAGCACCGTGCCTTGGCCGTGCCGTGAACAAGAAGCCGTGCCTTCCTCACTACTTAGATTCTCGTTTACAGTCAGCCTGGGCTAGAGCTAGTGATAGTAAGTCTAACAGAAGGCAAGTCAAGCGAAAGAACTTAGCAGAACACAGTGAAGAGAGGATGAACTTGGGCTTCTTAAGCCTTTGATTTCATCCTTGTTTAGGTTTCCAGGAAACAGCATTTCTGTCATAGTTGTACAGGAACGATAGTGAATAATTGTCAATACCTCCAAAAAGAGCCCTTCCCTTTAACTTTGCCTATGCTTAGCACATTCTGCAAGCCTGTCTTTTTAATCCTGTATCTCAGTTCTGGCCTGTTTCCTTTCTTCATAACTGCTTTTTAAAAGTATTCCTTATTTTCTGATCCTCTGTAAGTTAAGATCCCTCCCTGTGTAAGAAATCTTATAGCTTGTGTCATACCTCACCAGTTCATAGGAAATGACCCTGTCCTGTCCATTGCTTCACTGCCAGGCCTGGTGCCATGAAAGAAAGGCATTTACTTTGGTCACGAGGTTACTGGATGTAACACTATGCTTGAATTCTTCCATTTGAAGATGTTTTTAGCGGTTATGCTGCATTTTAACTGTGACCAGGTACTGTTTCTAGTCAGCTGGTGCTTCCCTCTTCTATGTATATACCCTTTGCTGCACTGATCTGAAGTTTTTATGGATTCAGTCAAGAGGTAAATGAAGGCTCATAGCAGGTCTGAGCTTTTTTTTAACCTACCTCTCGTGGTTTTATAAACCCTATTTGCCTCAGGCCTTAGTTGCCATGTGTTCCTCCAGTGAGAAGTCACCCTCCTGTGCCTTAATGCTTCACTGCCCAGTGCTACAGTAACGTGATCTCTGAGAACTGTTAGTCCTTGATGGATCACTGTGGTTTAACCACACCTCCAGCCAGTGGTGCTGCTTCATCTCCTGTCTCGCAGTCCTCCTTGCTCATTCCTTGAACGTGGACCCACTTGAACACCTCACTTGAACACTAGAAGCAGGCAGCAATGCAGTAAGGGCAAACTGTTACAGAAAACCCTAATTTAAGCCTTGCAACTGCATCCTAGTCCACAAGGGCAGCGTATGCTCTTCTTATTACAATCTTCTGTACTGTATCAGTAGGGCTTTGAAGGAACCTCCTACACTGACCTCCGCCTAGCCAGCCTGGGTTAAAGCTCCTTCAGCCTGTCAATGTTAGGAAAACAGCTTTCTTTTTACACGTTGTTTTTTGAATGTTCGTTACTTCTTAAGTTAAGAGTTGGTTCTTCTTAAGTTAAGAGTTGGTTCTTCTTAAGTTAAGAGTTGGTTCTTCTTAAGTTAAGAGTTGGTTCTTCTTAAGTTAAGAGTTGGTTCTTCTTAAGTTAAGAGTTGGTTCTTCTTAAGTTAAGAGTTGGTTCTTCTTAAGTTAAGAGTTGGTTCTTCTTAAGTTAAGAGTTGGTTCTTCTTAAGTTAAGAGTTGGTTCTTCTTAAGTTAAGAGTTGGTTCTTCTTAAGAATTCTTTTTAAGGATTACTTCTTTTTAAGACTTCCAGGAGTTTGTCAATGAATTTAACACTGGAACTGGCCTCCATTTTTCCTTTGTCTAGAAGTTACTGTGGCAGGTGGCAACAGTTCAGATAGATAGGATATAGTGACTTTTATTTGTTTATATATATATATATATATATATATAATATAAAAAACTTGTTTTTACATCTTGAAATGGCTCCCTGTATTGCTTTCATGGTGGTATCCATTCACCTCTCGTGTTGAGCAGGGGCTTGAACAATTGAGACAGCATTTGGGGATGAAGACGCAGCTCAGCTCTGAGCCAAGCTCTTAATCGTGATTAAGTTCTAAGATAGACTGTGTCTGAGCTGTTCACACCCATATCGAATCCCAAGCTGCATCCCCAGGAGGAAAGAAAGCCAAAGCAAGGCCTTGAATATTCCCCCAGTAAGCACACAGTGGGAGCTTTGCACAAAGTTTATTATAAAACAACAGTAGGTAAAATATCTGACATCTTTCAGAAAAGCCTCACAACACAAAAAGCTCCAAACTGCTTTGTCCTGGGTGAGTTTTCTTGACCTAAAAGAGGAGGGGACAGAAGAATAACATTAATCAGAGATTTCAGCTTCCTCCTGCAACGCCAGGGAAAGCATAATGAAATGGTAGGGTAGCAAGGTCCTACGATACAGAGAGTGAGCATCTGCTCCTTGGAGTACAGGGGATGAGTGCTTTATGTTGCAGCACTCTAAACTGTGGGTGCTTACTTAGGGCACTATCATGATATCCACAGAATCATAAGCTGAGGTTTTCATTGTCTGCAGCGGCTTTTTGAAGAGCTGCCGCAGGGCCTCATAGTTAGGCTTCTCCTCATACTCTAGTGCCATTACTTGCTGCAGGTAGCTCTGAAGGGCGCCTGCAAAACACAAAATGTCACTGTGCAGATCCCTGCAAAACTGCCAAGCAGCCTTTCCAGAGTGCATTCCCTGCAGGGAGAGGTCACTCCTCAGCCCTGGCCAGGCGCAGAGAGAGGAAAGCTAAACCTGGACAACATCAGAAGTGCAGGCAGCAGGTGAGGGAAGGGATTCCTCCCCCTCTACAGCTACAGAAAGACCTCTCTGCTGCCTTTCAGAGCCTGAAGGGGATTCTGGGAAAGATGGGGAGGGACCTTCTACAAGAGCGTGAAGCAACAGGACATGGGGTAATGGCTTTACACTAAGATTGATTTTAGATATAAGGAAGCAGTTTTTCATTATAGAGAGAAGCTGTGGATGCCCCATCCCTGGAGGTGCTCAAGGCCAGGCTGGATGGGGCCCTGGGTAGCCTGAGCTGGGGGGAGGTGTCCCTGCCCAAACTAGATGACCCCTGAGGTCCCTTCCAGCCCAAACCATTCTATGAAAACAAAAGGACTAATACGAGGCCTAAAAACAGGATGGGGAAATGACCTCGAGCTCCAAATTCTGCATTTTTAAAGCCACCAGAACACTTGTCTCTTCAACAAGGCTTATGAATATAGATATAAGAGGTAGCAGCCTTCTTTGTTTTGGTACAAAGAAAACAAGGGCTTCATTCATAGGAGGAGCCTGACACTGCTTTGTCACCAGCACCACCAAAGCTATCCCAGATAGCACGCCAGCAGGAGGAAGGTTCTGGCTTCAGGTATGGTCAATCCTCCCTCCCCAAGAAGCCCACAGGGAAGCAAGCCTGCACCTGGAATTGACCTCTGCCTGATGAAGCACTGTTGGAGAAGGTGAGTCACATCATTTTTGTACCTGGAAGAACCAGTGCAGAGAGCTGTCAGAAGAGAGCAGTGCAGCAGGCACTCCAGCATCCTGTCCTCGACAAGAGCAAAATACAAAAAAGGCCCAATTCTGATGGCCAAGCTCTAAATGCTGCTGAGATCTGGGGTCACCAATAACCCTTCCACCTGGGAGATAATTTTGGCCACCAGCTTCAAGTCTCAGACTTTTCAATAGGATTCACCCACATCACAATAGCAGACTGCGACCAAATGATTTCTCTTTAGTCACAGAATCGCCCTCAGTGCCTCCTGCTGAGCATTTCCCAAAACAGCGAATGAATACTCCTACATTTCTTTCTTCTCCATCACGGTTTCTACTTTGTCCAGATCACTAGACCAAGGCAAGAATCCGCTGAGCCATTTCAGAAGACAGTAGCCCAGAGATTCCAAGTCACTCCGTCGAGATGGTGCTGAAAGGAAAGAGATCCACACGTGGAAAACAGTTTGGGAGCCATCCCAGGGAAGGCCCAAGCTAGCACCTCTCCAAAGGAGAGCAGAGCACTCATGGCACAACCTTGGAAGTCTCTATTTGAGAGACTGCAGCCAAGTGTCTGATTTGAACGTCCTTCCAGCTCTCCCTGCTGCAAGGTCAGAGCAGAGCCTGTTTCAAGCCTGCTTTGGGCAGGGATCCAGTCTAGCCTGAAACAGATCCCACCTAAGCCAGCATGAAGCAACCCAGTTTTCTATTCCTTGTGTGCTTGCAGGAGCCAAGACTCCAGATGGAGCAGGAACATCCCTGCACCTCTTGCTGCAGTTGCTGCATAACCTGGCAATTCCCAACACTGGAGAGGTTAGAGGAAACAGAAACTGGGTTCCAGGTGCACATAAATGCCTGGAAAGCAGCAAGAACAAATGCCAGCAGGCAGCCCTCACCCCAGAGAGCCCTGCTACAGAAACAGGTCTAGGTAGGCTTATTTACAGGTTTGTTAGAAACAGACCCACCTGCTCCCTTGTGACTGTCCTGGCTGATAAACTCTATTGTGCCTTCATGTGGAGTCCTGCTGCCTTCACGCCTAGCCACGTGCTTCCCTTCTGGGCAGTAGCGGAAGGCAAAGTAGTAGCCTGCTAGGGTCACCTGGAAGACAGCAGGAAACACACCTGAGCATTACTGCTTTGGGCCAAGACCACAGGATGTGCATCTGCTCTGCACGCTCCGCAGACGTCTCCAAGTCAGAGCCTGAAATTTCCAACCGAGTAATCCCTTTATGGCACACCAGGTTCCTTCAGGCGTTAAATCTGTGCATCTCCCAGTCCTGCACTGCATGGACTGCACTGCTCCCCAGCCCAAAAGCAGGAACCTGGGAGCAGCTCTGTATGAGCCCACCTCCACTGCCACTTCCTTGCAGCACTGCTCCTGCTCCATACCTGCGTGAGGTCTGCTGGGTTCACGTAGATGTTGTCAGCTGTGATGTCCCCATGCACATACTCATTTTCATGGAGGTACTCCAGGCAGTCCAGCTACAAGTAAACAGAAGAGAAGAGCGTATCAGGTCCTCACTCAGCACCCAGGCTTTCACTGAGCCAGACCCTGCTCCTTCATTTCTTGTAGCTGTCTGGAGGAGTACATAAGCACCGTGTCCCTCAGCTTCTGTTTTCAATTGCCAGGTTTCTTCCATTCTCCTCACCTTGGATTCCTTCCACTTTACACACTGCTCAAGAGATGCTACTCAAGCTTACAACAGGCTCTAGAGATGCTACTTTAAGACCCCACCAAACTCCCTGGGTTAGCTTTAAAACACCTTTAAAAGACAAGGGAGGAAGTTACACGCCTTTTCTGAACAAGTCTCTTGGGAAGTGTTGGCTCTCTACGTACCAGCCGGACCGCAATCTGAAAAGCTGCCTTCTCATTCAGGTGTAAGCCGTCATTCAGGATGGACTGAAGAGATCGCCCTAAATCAGAGAACACCAAAAACCTACAAGAGACAAGGATGTAGCAGTGCCTGCCTGGTTCGGAAACCCTGCAACAGATACTCGAGTGATCTACCTGCATTAGGCACACCCCTCTATTTCACACTGACCTGGACATAGCTTTCCTCACTTCAGCTAACAAAAATCTCCTTGTAAAGGATTTTGTTGCAGACACAAAGCCTCAAGTCCTCTTTATTTTGTGTGAATTTAGAAGGTAAGAATAAGGTGTCTCTAGGCCAGAGGAGCAGAAGCTACAAGATATAACAGCTATGCCAGCAACCCAGGGACTGAAGGAAGTGGGATGGTGAGAGGCAAAGCATTTGTTAACAAATGAGGAGCAGCACATAAAATTAGGGAACAGCAGGAACGGCATAAAAAAAAAGACAGCAGACAGCAAGAAGGGAAGGAGGAAAGCCTGGGAAGATGGCAGGCGCGGACAGAAGAGCTCAGCTGTGCCCTCTGCAGAGTTGCCTCACCTGTATTTATCTGCATGCAGTCCAAAGCCAATGCAACTGGGGACTCCCAGCAGTGGCAAAGAGTGCAGCTTCTTCCACTTCTCCACTAGAAGGGAAAAGAGTACAGCAGAGGCCAAGCTATTTCCATACTGATCTGCCCCAGAAATGCCAGCCTAACATGCTGGGGTGTTGGCACGTCAGTGCACATAGTGCTTGCAGAGCAAGGATGCTGGGAATAGCAGAGCAGGCTACGGCACGTGCTTGCTGTGGGGCTACAGAGAACAGGAAGGGGAGAAGAGCCAGGAACAGCGATGGAGAAGCAAATTCCACAATCAGGTCTAGGAAGGACTCGACTACAGCCCTTCCAGAAGTGCAGGAATTCCCCTATTACCTCTGCTCAAACACCTGCCCCCATTCTCTGGTCAGCTCTGCCCATGTTTCTGCATCAACAAAACAAATACTTAGCAGCTGTCAGAAATGCCCACAGAGGGGACACAGAAGAGACAGGGAACATCAGCCAGTGAGGCTGCAGGGCGAAACAGCTCAGCATGAGTAGAACAAGAGAGCTGCAAAACGCCAGTGCTGAGCCAGTGCCTTAAGGTACACCACTGGGACAGCAGGCTCCGTGCTCATGTGCTCAGCATTGGCACAGAGGAAGCAGCAAACTGGTTTACTCTAACGTGGCCTCCTGAGAGACTCAGATAACAAAGGAGGGTGATGGCAGTTTCCCTGACAAGCTGTCTTCTCCCACCCAGAAAGCACCAACCTCTGTCTTTCTTTGCAGCTCGCTGGAAAAAGTTCTGTTCATTGTAGATCTTGCTGTCTTTGACATCCTGCAAGAAGCAGAAAGAAAAGGCATTACTCCAGCTACACACTTCCTGCTAGAAAGGGAAATTTGGGCAAGATTGCTACACGACCTTCACTATACCTTTAAAAGAACTTCCCCTGTCCCATCCTCCCCAGAAGAAAAAAATATATATAGGAAAAAAAAACCCCAAGAGAACAGAGTTTGGTCTTTTGTGTCACTATTTAGCACCGTGCATCAACTCCAAACAGCAGCACAAAGCAAGGCGGCAGCTGCCTCGTGCTGGAACATCTCAAGCACCACCAAGAAGCAAGTGTGGGTTCAGAGCATCAAAGCAGTGCACGCCACCTGGCAGCCCACAGTGAGCTCAAGTCCTGGAGCTGTTATACGAGAAGGAGCCAGAGGCAAACTCTTGAGCACAGCACAAGCGAGCTGACTGCTGCAAGCGGGGGGGTCCAAGAAGCAGCCCTCAGAAAGCAAGGAAGTCTGTATCTATCACATTCCAGCGTCTGGGTAACGCTGAGCTCTTAAACCCCATCCTCTTTACGTGTACACGAGTGCTCAGCACACAGCAAACTAACAGGGAGGGATGCTGTGCATGGGAGGAAGCGGCCGCTCCGCACCCTGCTGGCTCTGATACCACAGCTCCCACCCACGAGGGGCCGTGCTTTCTGCACCATCAGCAGACTCCAGACAGCACAGACCACCACGTCCCCCAAGATATTTTACCGTGCATCTTGCCTGGGCAGCCAATATGAACCGTCAGAGACAGGAACTGAAACAGCCTCACGTGCCACAGCACGGCCCTCTGCTGCAAAGCCAGGAGGTGCCAAAGGTGCACAGTAACGGAGCTGGGAGCCTTACACTCACAAGTGAGCAGAGCTCCCCACCTGCTGCTCCTCCTGCCGTAGCAGTTAGCTGTCTTTTCTCATTAATAACACCGCTTTCATCCTCTGACACGGCTCCTCTCTGACAGCAGAGTGGGTAACTTTACAAGCACGTGTGAGTGGGCACTGCCACGGCCCCACGCAGCCTTGAGTCATCCACTGAACTGCAATTGCAGAGCAGCTATTACTGAAAATACCACGTTTCTGGAGAAGCTGTGCTGCTGGCAAGTGCTCAGGGATGTAAAGACGTACTGTGGCACTGAGTCTCTCAGTGCTGGTTCACGGCACAGCCACCAAATTGTCACCCCCAGCTTCCCCAGACTTCAACAGCATTTATGCACGTCATACCAAGAGAGCATATCTGACCCTAACAAAGTGAGAACTCGACCTCACACCACTGGATTCAGCTTTAGAGACCACTGAGCCTGCCGGATGGAAGAGGGAACTTCCCGGGACGGAGGTTTTCTGTTGTTTTAAATTCAATCCTCCTATTTAATTGCCTTTGCATCATTAGCGGGAGGACACAATCACAACGACAACCAAGCAAGGAGCTCCTGGGACATTTTATCCGCCCCCTAAGCAACGGTGGTCTCCCCCTCACTTCTCTAAGGGCTACACCCACAGCGACGAGGACAGCAAACAGGTGCCCACCCCATGGCACAGCGCAGCATGGCCGGGGTGGCCTCTCAGACCACATTCTCTGCGTTCCTTGGACACTTTGGTGATACAGAGCGGACGGGGTCGGGCCCGGGATGCAGCACTACACACTATTCCTTACCCACGCGTATCAAAACTCACAAGTTTGAGGGAGAATCTTTGCTTTTGTGGACAGGTTCCAGATGCTGACTGTGCTGTGGAAGGATGGAACAGATGTGGTTACAGAGCACGGAAAAGAGGTACCTGCGGTGTCAGCCGCATCGCCTGCACAGCTGACTCCTACTTATCCTCTGCTTCTTTCACTGGGTCTTTGCAAAAGCATCCTCTGCGATGGTGCTTTCCAGTGCTCCTACAAAACAGCTCTTACCTCGCTCCAGGAGCACAGCACCCTGACACACGCTGCTCACGTTGCACGAGCTCCTGGAGCTACAGCAGTGGGGACTTCGGGGGTGGTACGTGAAGAAAGAATCATTAGCAGAACCTCCAAGGCAACCCCCATTCACTGGTGAGAACTCCCTCCAGCTCACCCTGTAATTTATCAGAGCTGGAAGAGATCAGAGCCCCTTCTCCCCTGTGTGGGTGCCACGGTTATATGTGACAGAATGCCCCCAGCATCCGCACCCGTTAATTTTGCCCTGGGGAAGCTGTGTCTGAGCTCTACACGTGGTTATATGCTCCTGCTCAGCACAAGGGCGGCTCAGCAACAGCACCCTCTGTACATCCTTCCCTTTTTCTCACACCACGCCTGCGTTGTGCAGCAGAGAAAGCAGGTATAACGACGCTAAAGCCAACCATCAGGCAAAGCTTAGGAGCGGAGAAAACTCCTCCCGAGCAGCTTCCAGGACAAACAGCAGAGGATGAGACTGAAACGTCTCCCGTGGCAAAATACAGCGGGTAAGGGGAGCACCCAGTGCCCGAGCGGGCTCCTGCCCACCAGTCCGAGCCCCGAACTGATGTGTGATCAGCGCTGACAGCACCCACAGCACAGAGCGCCGGGACCTGAAGGCTGCGGGCCCGGAGGAACCGAACCGAACCGAACCGGAGCGGTGCTGTCAGGCCGGCACCGCGGGGACGCGCATCCCTCCCCCCCCCCCCCCCCGCCCCGCTCGGTCCCGCACCTTCATAGAGCAGCCCGCAGCCTCCGTGCTCCAGCAGCCGCAGCAGCCTCCAGCGCCCGGTGCCGCGGTCCCGCAGCTCCTCACCCTCCGGGAGCGGCTCCGCGGGGCCGGGCCGAGCCTTGCGGGGCGAGGGGGAGCCGCGCCGAGCCGCGGGACGCGGCGGGCGGGGCGGGGTGCGGGCGGCAGGAGGAGACGGCCCGGGCCCGGAGCTCGGGGCTGCCTGCTGCGGAGGGCCGGCCGCGTCCCTCGGTGCCGGCGGCGGCGGCAGCTTGTGGCCGCAGGCCGGGCAGAACCTGAACGTGGGCTCCACGCCGACGCCGCACTGCGGGCAGAACCGGGTCACCCTGCGGGCACAGCACACAGCGTCACGGCACGGCACGGCACGGCAACGGCCCGCCCGCTCCTCGCCACCACCTGTGGAGCGGCTCCTCCTCCTCCTCCTCCTTCTTCTCCCGCTGCTGCTCCGAGCCGACATCACGCGCGTCCCCGACATCACGCGCGGCCCCGAGCGCCGCGCGGCCCCGAGCGCGGCTCCGCCGCCCGCAGCCCCGCATCGCCAGCGCCGCTCCGCACGCCCGCAGCTCGGAGCGCGCATGCGCACAGCGGGCGGGAGCAGAGGGGGCGCGACCCGCGGCCGGGTGGGCAGGGAAAAGCGAAAGGGAGGGGAGGAAAAGGGAAGCGGAAGGGGAGAGAAAGGGAAGGGGAAGAGAATAGGAAGAGCCCCTGCCGCCTCGAGAGGCCTTCCGCACAACAGCTCTGCCAGGCGTGCAGCGCAATGGGTATTGCAGCCCTCTCCTGAACCTTGTGCTCCTCTGTTAACCCCCTGCCCTGCCTGCAGGCCCAGGAGCCTGCTGTGCTTCAGCATCAATCCATTAAGCCCCGCAGTTACTATATATACATACATATATATATATTGGAGGGAAGGCAGAGTTCTTAAAGAGTTCAGGAGCTCCCAATCTGGCACCCCAGCAACGCCCACCCCAACGCAGCAGCACCCAATAGCAGCCATTAGCGCCTTGCTGCTCTCCCCATCTGCGGAAGAAATGCCTGCTTCTGAAGGCTTCTATTTTGATTCCTGCCATCATTTGCAAGAATTAGATTTTCACTTCTCCTTGCAGCTTTCTCTGCTCCGTGTATTCCTTCTGGCGAGGGCAGCTGAGGGTTGCTGCGCTCATCTTGAGGCCCAGCAGCAAGTGCCACTCCACTCCTCGTCTCCAGCATCTCCTCCTGCAAATTGGAGTAATAAACACAGTCCCCAAATCGCGCCAGCCCAGCAAGCTGGAAGAGAGCAGGACAAGGGGAAGCGAAGTCAGCAGGAGTCAGCTCTGTTTGTCTCTGACCCAGTCTGCGCTCACCCAGCGCAGCGGTGCTGGCAGCTTCTGCTCCATGGGTGCCAGGGGAGCACTGAGACGGGGCTGGCTTGCTTCCTGGAAGCTAACAAAGCTCCTGGAGAGATGCTGAGCCCTCAGCCCCCAGCCAGGCAGCCCAGGGCACAGCTCAGGGCACACAGCCTGGCACGGCTGATGTGAAATCAGTTGCTGCATCGAGGCTATCTGTATGGGGACAAGCAGGCACAGGAATGTGGTGGTAAGCAGAGATGTGGGGGATGAGGGGTTACCACAGGAGCAGGGCGAGCAGTGCTGTGCTCCACGGGGGCTGGTCCTCATCCTTTCAGGTGCTGGTGACAAGCATGGTGGAGCCACTGGAGGGGACACCTGCAGAGGAGCGCTGTCAGCTTTCTGTCAGGGTGAAGGGGACGGAGCTGTCACCTCCATTTGTCTCCTGTCCCCTGCTCCAGCCCCGCTGCCCTGGCACATCTCAGGGTGTGAGCTGAGTCACCGCCGTGTCACCCCGTCTCGTTGCACCATCCCTCATTTTCTGTTCCAGCAGCAACGAGGAGCCTGTAAATACTGTCTTTGGCAAGCCTTATGTTCTGATCTAATCGCTCCACTTCCTTCAAAGCCAGGCACGGTGAGGAGCTGAATGAGGCAACAGGGCAGGTCACGGGGAAGCTGTAATTGGGGAGGATCAGACCAAGCTGGAGCAGGGGTGTGGACGCAGATGGGTGGCTCAGCACCCAGGAGCGGCTTTCAAAGGCACTGCTGCCCCAGATACTGCCCAGGACTGTGGTCACACTGCTGGGCTCTCCAGCCCTGGAGCACAGATCCCTCATGAGAGCCTCTCCCGTTCCCATTACGTTTGCAGAAGGTTGCAAGCACCGTGGATGTAACACGGTCACAAGCTGCAGGGAAATGCAGCAGAGCCCAGCAGAGGGGCACTCTGTGCTCACGGGAAGGCACTTCCACCCTCGCCCTGCATTGTTCCACGTGCTCCAAAGCGTGTGTATGGCAGGGCAGCTCAGCGCTGCTCGCTCCTCTCCAGCGCTTTGTGATGCCCTATTCGTGCCGGATGGCATAGCATCGACCTCCGCAGCCACCTGCGAAGAGACTGCTCGCCCCTCCTCCCTTGCTGTGATGCGTGTCAGCATCCCCCACCCCCTCCCAACCCCACCATCCCCCCAAAGCCCCCCAGAGCTGTGGCTCTGCTCCAGGACAGGGGACACGTGCCCCACTGATGCTCGGCCATTGAGTCACAGCTATAGGGCACTCACACAAACCACCCCCAGACCAGAGCACTGCAGCACAACCGATTTCCGAAGGCGTTCAGCCCAGAGCCGCCGCAGGATCCGCCTAAACGGCAAACTGATAACTGCAGACAGGTGAAAGGCGGAGACCCGCCGTGTGCCGCAGCGGAACCCGATGTCCCCGAGCTGCTCGGGGCAGCGCAGACACGGCTCCATCCCGCAGCACCGCCTGCCGCCAGCAGCAGACCGCCCTCCAGGTGCTGTTATCCGTGCTCTCCTCTGAACCCTTCTCCTGCCAAGCCGGCAGCGAGCACAGCTCCGACCCAACGCCTCGAGTGGGCTCCGAGCGGTGGGCACAGCCCCGCCCCAACCCCCAATCACCCCCTCTGCTCGGCACCGAGCGCAGCACGCCCTCAGCCCCCCCCCCCCCCCATCCCGCAGCATCCTTCGGGCCCTCCCCGCGTCCCCCGTTCTGACGCCAACCGCACCGAGCGCGCATGCGCAGTCGCTCCCCGCCACCCCTCCCCGCCCCAGCGCTACCGCGCGTGCGCGGGGCGGTGCCCGGGATGGCGGCGGGGCCGGCGCGGCGCTGAGGCTGGAGCCGGCCGCCCGGCGGGGGCCGGTGAGTGCGGGGCCGCGGTGCGGGGAAGGGGTACCGGGTCGGGTCGAGGCGGAGCGGGCGGTCCCCGCGCTGCCGCCTCCGCTCCGGGTCCGTTCCCGCGGGGCGGCAGAGCGCCGCAGCCCGGCCCCGGGCGGAGCTCGGCCTTCCGGGGAGGGAGCGCCCGGTCGCGGTGCGGGATGTGAGCGGAGGGCTCGGCCGTGCGAAGCCGCCGCCGCCGTCCCCATCGCGGCTCACGCGTCTCCTCCAGCGGATGGGGCAGAGGATGCCGCGTCCCCGGGTGGATGTGTCGGGAGTTGGCGGAGGTATCGGGAGCAGCTCGGTGCTCCTGAAGCCGCCGTCCTAAGCTTCTCCCTATCTGCGTCGCCTCCGGCTCCGGGCAGACCTCGCTGGGGACGTGGCCGCTTGCTTTCCCAGGGATGCTCCGTTCTCGAGGCGGGGGGGGAGATGAAAAAAGCCACGTCTGCCATTTCCAGGCTGAGTTTCTATGGTGACGGTACATCAGAGGAGCGAAAAATGCGGTGAGAGCTCTGAAATAACCACCGGCTGCGGGCACGCACGTGTGGCTTCTGCACGGTGCTCCTGGCCGTGCCCTGCTCCGAGCTGCATGCTCAGGGTGACCAGGCTGTGTGCACTCAGCACCCCGTGCAGAAATAGGGTTATTTGTGGAGAGACAGAGAGGAATTCCCTCTGTCGAGGCAGCTCGTGGAAGCCGGCAGCGCGTCCTCTTCCCAGGGCTGGGACCGCCTGGTCCTCGAGGTCCCTTCCAACCTAAGGTGTTCTGCAGTCCCTCAGGTGCTGGGCCAGGGAGCGCCTTCTAAAGAAAGGCTTTCCCTTCGGGTTGATCCATTCTCAGGTTGGAAAACCCATTTCTGTGGGTGCTCCGAACCTGGGACTTGCACTCAGGTCGGTAAGAGGAGCTACTGCTGTAACCAAGCTTCTTTCTTTTGTCCTCCGTGGAGTGACAGGTTCAGTGTAAAGGTGGAAAAATGTGGTTGGCCCCAATGGAGTTTGTCGGTATGGTACAGCATTGGTGTTACTGGGAGCTGTGATGCCGTGCAGGACAGTGAGGGGCTGCAGCCCGGCTCGTCCCACTGCTGTGCCTCAGAAACACAGCACAGGAGGTCTCAGTTCCCCCCAGCTGGCTGCTGGTGCCCTCAGCCACATGCAGGAGGAGGTTTCTGCTCCTGGGCTGTGTGTGGGTCAGGGACCGGAGAGATCTGGAGGAGTCCCACGCTCTCCTGTGGCAGAGGGGTCTTCCCCAGGGCACGTGTGGTGTGGGATGAAAAGTCCCCTCACCGTTCCTTCTCTATTGCTGCTGGGAAGGGGTGGTACCTGAGGTCCCTCTCGTGCTGCTGAAGCAGAGCTCTTCTGCTTTTTCTTGCTTACTACACAGCCCAGGACACACGAGCACAGCTGCTGCTTGCTGCTGTGGGGATCTGACTTCTGCGTGTTGTAAAGCAGGTGGGTTTTGCTCAGAGGTTGCACTTGGGTTTTGATGTGGGGGAGGTAAGAAGTGCAATGAGCCGGGAGGATGCTCGTGCAGGGTCAGGGGCTGGGTGTGGAGGGCGGGCTGGGCACACGGGGCTCACTGCATTACCTGCAGAGCTGCACAGATCCCCCCGTGGCTGTTTTCCTACCCTCACCGCAGGCAGTGGCAGGAGGTGGCCGTCCTCTCCAAGCTGCAGCAAGACCTCTGTGTGCCTCACAAGCACAGCTCGTGCTTTGGTGAGGCCAGAGCTGAGCGCATTGCCTCGCGCTGGGAGGTGACAATCTGCACCCCAGTGCTGCCCTCCTCCTCCTCCTCTGTGGGGCCGTGCCCGCAGCCTGCCTCGCCTCTCCTGCTGGCCACTCCTGCTCAGCTGACTGGCGGCAGGGCTGGGAGGGACCTCTCCATCCTCCCATGGGCAGGGCTGGCTCTGCCGTGGCACCAGGCAGGGCTCGCTCCCTCTGCCCATCACCTGCAGCCTCCACTCCGTCTCCGGCAGCTCTGGCCTCGTGTTTGCAAGCGATGCTTTTGTGCAACGGCTGCTGAAAGCAATCTGCCCACCCGGCCCCATCTGCTCGCACGAATGCAGTGAGCTCCGAGCATGGGAGCCATGCAGGGGCAGGCGGGTGCCAGCGAGGTCTGCGGAGCTGACACTGTGCTGGCGGAGCTGGGAACGTGCTGCTGAGCAGCTCCTGTGCTGCATCTGGTAGGTGACATGCGTGTGGCAAGGCCGGGTGTGGGGCACGGCTCTGGGGTGCTGCTGTGGGAAGGGGATCTGCTGCTCTCAGCCCCCCAGTGCTGTTGGGCTCGACAGCTGCTTTCCCCCAGCTTTGTGATTTGCGTTTCTTTGTCCCATTGTCTGATGGTGTTGGGTTGAAGGGAGTTCAGCTGCCTGCCACAAAGACCTGTAGGCTTAGGGCTCTGGCATAGCAAGTTCGTGAGCAGGGCTGTGCTTCCTCCCGTGTCCCACAGCCCGAGGTCAACACTGCTGGGCAGCAGTGCTTCCTCGGGAAACCCCACAGCTCTCTGGTTGTGCTGAGGGCAGCGGGTTCCTCCGGAGAAGGGAAGGGCTCAGGCACAGCATCCCGGGGCGCAGACCTTTTCATGCCCTCGCCTCTCACCTGAAACAAGGGTTTGTTCAGGAAAAGCACTGCTGGCGTTGCACAACCAGCACTTGTGAAGCCTTCGCAATGCAGGAAGCAGAGTCACAGCCTGAAATCTGAACCAGCCCTGCAGTAATGGGCTACAAGTGGTTTCGTGGCCTTTCTGTGCTCCCCCTCTGTAACAAAGAACATCTACAGGGGGTGCAGCTGCCAGTTGTGGGTCCCAGGCCGTGCCGCATCTTCCCTGCAATCCCCAGGAGTGACTGGAAGTGCTGGAGCAGAGCTGTGGGGCAGGAGCGTGCTTGCTATCTCTGGCTGTGCCCGCTGTCACAGTCTGCGTGTTAGCTGCGATGTCCCGCGTGTGTCTGAGCTCTGTGGCCACAAAATCCTGGAGCTCACAGGTTGCGTTTCCAACCAGCAGCTCCCTTGCTGCTCATCTGTCTGCTCAGGGACATATGGATCGGGACCAAACAGCACTGGGAACCGCGGCGCCTCTGGCTCTTGAGGGCTCCTAATGACCCTTAGAGAGGGAACACAGCAGTTATTTTCCACTGTTTCGGGGCTGAGCCAGCTGTTGCGACATCAAGCTGGGAACAGGGACAGCCGCCCTCTGCCTCGCTGCCAGGGCATGGGGTGTTCCTGGCTGCACTGAGGTGGTTGCTCTGCTCATGCCACCATTGGGGGTTTCATGTTGTGGCTCCTGCCTTGCTGCAGTGGGTGGGCAGAGAGATCTCTGTGGTGCTTAGCATGCTCTGCCCCCTCAAGCCTGGGGCTGAGCAGCTTGCCAAACACTGGGGCCTTGACATGGGGAAGCAGCTCAGTTCTGCTCACTGCTCTCTCCACAGAGTCCTGCAAAGCGGCGGCGGTCCCCGTCCGATGGGAGGATGGTTGTTCTCAGGCAGTTTGGGCTGCTTCTCTGGAAGAACTACATCCTGCAGGTAGGCGGGCACGGCGTGCTCAGGCATCACCAAATGTCACCGCATCGGAGGTGTTGAGCATCCTGGTTCTTGTGCTTGTGTGTCAGGCAGGGATGAGCAGCAAGAGAGCAGAGAGGCGTGGCTGCTCTGTCCCCGTCTCCTTCCATCCACACTTACCCATTGTCCTCGCTTTTGGGATCAGATCGGGTGCAGCTTCACTTCCCACAGATGGGACAACCCGCGTGCCCTCCTGTGTGACAGTGGGTTTCTGAGTTGTCTCATTAAACAAAAACCCTTTGACATCCTCTGGAGGTGGTGATTGCTGTAAACCTGGTGTGACCCAGTCGGTTTTTCTCGATTAGTTCGTGCCATCCTCAGAAGCAGCTTTTAGGGATGCGTGGGCTGCCTTAAACCATGCTGTCCTGGCATCTGCTCCCAGCCCGGCTTTATGTGTGGCAGCTGGCTCTTGTAAGGGGTTTAGGGAGCTTAGGGCTCGTTGCCCAGTTGCTGGCCCTGCCTGATGGCACCAAGGGGCTGCAGCCCCCAGAATGCTCAGCCTCTGGGAGAAGATGTGCTCCTGGTGAAGGCACAGAACTGCCGGCCAGTGCCATGAAGCTGAGTGCTGGACATGGGGACGTGCCTTGCTCGGAGCTGGCGTGGGTATGATTATGGCTGAGTGTCCCCATTGCCTCTGGAACACGGCAGTTTGAGTGACCTCTGCGGTAGCACAAGGCTATGCTGGTAAATGCGTGCTAGCTGCTGAGTTCACAGAGTCAGGCAACTGTTCTGGAGTCAGTCCAAGGGGCTATTAGAGGGTTAATTCGGTAGTAAATCAGCAGAAGGCAGCTGGTTTACAAGAGCTGCATTATAAAACCATCAGACATCTGCAATACTCGCTTTTACAAGCGTGGCCTTTGGAACACTCCTTTTCCCTGCCAGTCCTGCTGTGGTGCTGGGCTGACCCTGTGCTCCTACTTGGGGCTGTGCCCCTGTGGCTGGCGTGCTGCCCAGCGGTCACTGATCCCCTCGGGACCGTTGCCCTGCAGGAGGTGCTGGGTGAGGAGCTGGATGCCCAACTTGCTCATTGTTTTCCTCCCATCTGAAAAGTAAAACCTTTCTCCGCTCTGCAGAGAACCTGTGAGGTTATGGCCTTAAAGTGCAGCGCTGGTCGGGGGTTGGTGTTTGCAGATCTAAAGCAGCTGCTGTGGAGCATAGCTCCAGAGTGACAGTGCAGGCAGGGAGGAGAGGCAGCAAGCTGCTGAGGCAGCCCAGTTCGGAGGATAAACCCTTTGGAGCTGCTTGTGACCCATATGCCCATCTTGTCCCAGCTCTGGCAGACAGAGGCTGCAGTGCCCCTTGCTGCTGTCTGGGCCCTTGGAGCTCAGCTTTGCCACTTCTGCCAGCACACATGGTGCCGGGTTTCCACTGAGCCTCACTGGCTGTGGATGCTCCTGGAGAAACCTCAGGAGCTGGAGCTGCAGAGATGGAGGTTGGGTAGGGTGGATTGCCTGGGGCGTGGGCAGCTCAAGCTGCAGGAGTAAGCACAGTGCTGGGTGCAGCTCCACCAGGTGTCCCATTTCCCCTTTGGTGTTGGGGCCAAGCAGGAGCAGGGCTATGGCAATCACCTCCATCCCCCAAACCATCCCGCAGAGGGCTGTGCTCCCAGAGTGGTGCATGGCTGCATGCCAGCAGCAGCGGAAGAGCCACTTAAAATGGTAATTAACACACGGTGTAGCAGTTAGTGGAAAGCTTGCAGTGCGGGCTGTGCCACCCTGGCACGGCCATAGAATCACAGAGTGGTTGGGTTGGAAGGGGCCTGCTGTGAGCTGGCTACATCCCACTGAGCTCGAGCTTCAGGTTCAAGAAGCACTGTGAGGTGCGTGGTGATTTCGGGGATCCCCTTTCCCTTCTTCCAGTGTTGACATTTATTTCCACCCCCAACCCCGGCTTTGCCACAGAAACGTCAGATTTTGGTCACCATCATAGAGATCTGCCTGCCTCTGCTGTTCGCTGCCATCCTGATCGCCCTGCGGCACCGCGTGCACTCCGTCAGCCACCCCAATGCCACCATCTACCCGTCCCTGTCCGTGGATGACCTGCCAGGCTTCTTGTACCGCCGGCACCCCAGCAACCCCTGGGAGCTGGCCTACGTCCCCTCCAACAGCAGCGCTGTGCGGAGCATCGCCACGGCAGTGGAGAGAGCTTTGCCCATCAGCATCCGAGGTGAGCAGGGCCAGGCGGAAACACAGAGCTCTGCCCAGCAGCCTGGCGCTGTGGGGAACGTCTGGGTGATGCTAAATGAGGTTTGACAAAAGAGCGTCCAAACGGGACTGATCTGTGCCTCATCAATCCATGCTGACAGTGGGTGGGCTGGCTGGAAGTTCTCTAATGATTTTTTTATGTGGATGTATCAGAGGACTAAGCAGGATGGTTGGGTTGAAAAGGCCCCCAGCTGTGCCATGGGCTGTGCCCCCCCCAGCTCAGGCTGCCAATGGCCATCATGGGCACCTCCAGGGATGGGGCACCCTCAGCTCTGAGCAGCAGTGCCAGCCCCTCGCCGCCCTCTGGATAAAGAATCTCTCCCTCGCACCTCACCTAAATCATCCCTCTTGTAGTTTAAAACCATTTCCCCTTGTCCCATCACAGTCTGCCAGCGATGCAGATGCTCTGTTCCGAGGATGCATCAGTTTTGTCAGAATGTCAAGGCAACGGTTTTATTTTTGTTTCATGGAAACTACAGTTCTGATTTTTTGTCACATCTTGTTACAGTTTCTATCTAGAAAACGATGCCCTTAAAATAGTTGAAAGTGGCTGTCACTTCCTCACAATGAAGCATTTGGAAGTTTTCTTGCCCAGAATGTTTTGGCACCTTCATGTTTCAAACTGAAGATAGCATTAGGATTTTCTGTGAAAGGAAATCCAGCACCGAGCTGTGGGATAGGTCAGCACACCCAAGGGGTCGGGATGACACACAGGGGGACCCTCATGACACCCAGGGGAACCTCATGAGGTTCAACAAAGCCGAGTGCAAGGCCTCACTTCCAATGCAAGCTGGGGGATGAAAAGATTGAGCACTGCCCTGCTGAAAAAGACTTGGGGACATCGGTAGATTTGAGCTGGCAAGGTGTCCTCAAAGCCCAGACAGCAAAACTATACTGCATCCAATGCAGTGTGGCCAGCATGGTGAGAGAGGGGATCTGCCCCTCTGCTCTGTGCTGTGAGACCTCACCTGGAGCGCCGTATCCAGATGTGGAGTGCTCAGTACAGGAGAGACACGGAGCTGTTGGAGCAGGTCCAGAGATGGGCCATACAAATGATCCGAGGGATGGAACAGCTCTCCTATGGGACAGGCTGAGTGCTGGGGCTGTGCAGCATGGGGAAGAGAAGGAAAGTCTTTCACAGTAAGGGTGGTGAGGCACGGGAGCAGGTTGCCTAGAGAGGTGGTTGATGCTCCGTCCCTGGAGACTTTCAAGGCGAGGCTGGATCAGGCCCTGGGCAGCCTGATGTAGCTGCGATGTCTCTGTGCATTGCAGGGGAGTCAGACTAGAGGTCTTAGATGACTAAAGGTCATCTAAGGGCTCTATAATTCTGCCTCCGGGGCAGGCAGGGCTGCATCCCGCATGGACTTCCCCACCTCCCCCATCTGGGACATTCCAGCTCTACCTGGGGTGCATCCCTCCCGCTCAGCACCGCAGCTGGGAGCACAGCACTGCTCCAGCTCTGTGCCCACGCTCATTCTGCTCACAGCCCAACTTTCCTGCCCCACAGCCCAGGGCTTCTCCTCGGAGAGAGAGTTCGAGGACTACGTCCGCCGGGACAACCGCTCGGGCAGCGTGCTGGCTGCCATTGTCTTCAAGCACCACTTCAGCCACAGCGCAGACCCTCTGCCCCTCCAGGTGAGCGGTGTGGGAGCGGGGCTGGGGGTACCCTGTGTGCAGCCCTCCCCAGCAGCTCATGGCAGCTGCTCCAGGGCCGTACCCCAGGTTTGTGCCTTTGACACGGGCACCCGTGTTCTTCTTGCAGGTGGACTATGAGCTGCGCTTCAAGTACAGCCCCAGGAACGCGCCACGGAGCGAGCAGACAGGGCTGAACCCCAACCTGGACCGGGACTGGCACACCAGTTACCTCTTCCCACTGTTCCAGCTGCCTGGGCCCCGCGAGGCCAAGTTTGCCGATGGCGGAACGCCGGGTAAGGCCGCTGGGAGACTTGGAATTTGCCCATCTCTCTTTCTGAATGCAGAATCCACACTATCTAGGATTTCTCGTGCTATTTAAAGACTTGAGTTCTGTGGTTTGGGCGCAGGTTTTTAATGAAAAACCGCAGAGCGAGCAGGAGGCAGCAGCCGTCTTGCAGGAACTGGCACTGGTTTCAGACGAGCCCGGCTCTCAATTTTGGGAGCTTCCTCTGTGGCTGCACAGGGGACGTTTCCCACAGTTTTCCATCTGGTTCCGCAGTGACGTCAAGAAAAAGATTGGGAGCACAGGCAGACTCACTCATCAGTGTGAATAGACCAGAGCACAGCGGGGTGGTATCTGCTGGTTTGGATACTTCGAGGGGTGGGGTGACCCAGCTGGGGTCAGTTCCCTCGTTACAATATTTGTTTAGCAGATGAGTTAATAAAAAGCAGTAGTAACACACTCTCACCTTTTTCTTACCTGTCTGGTTCGTTTTAAGCAACCGCCTCTTAAGGCGTTCATCTGAGGCTCTCTAAACAGAATCTGAGCTTCGTTTTGAGTGGCAGAGATCCCAAATAAAAGCAGAGAGGTTAAGAAGTGAAAAAGTGTTGCACTGCTTTCTAATGAACAAAGCTTTTAAGCTGCATGTGTCAGTAACGGGCTGTATTCCTGCTCACCAACATGTTTCCTGTATTCTGGGCTTTCCAATCAAGAACCACACGTGTGTGTGTGTGTGTGAGCTCAGCTCAGTGGTGCTGTTGGCCATGAATCTTTGGAATCTGTGTCCTTAGGAAAACAAAAACGTGCATGCAGAAAGGTTGCAGTTTACATTGAGGTTTCCTGCCACCCGCCTTTAAATGGTGATTAGTAAAGATTTAAATAGCTCTGCAGTGGTAGTGTCACAGCAGTGATGTTGGTTTTGCTTTTCTTACAAGCTCTTATATTTCCTGCTCATCTTCCCAAGAAGTCCCTCCTGTAATGGCTGCCTCTCTTCCAAGGGGGCTGTGCTGTTCTCTGCTTCCTGGGAGCACGTGCCTGGTTTTATTTCCCTGTGTTGCTGCCTTGCAGGTTACATCCGGGAGGGCTTCCTGGCAGTGCAGCATGCCGTGGACCGGGCCATCATGCAGTATCACACCAACAGCACAGCCTCCAGCCTGCTGGAGAACATCACCGTGGTGGTGCAGCGCTTCCCCTACCCGTCCTATGTCAATGACCTCTTCGTCCTCGCCATCCAGAACCAGCTCCCACTGCTGCTCATGCTCAGCTTCACCTACACCTCGCTCAACATCGTCCGCGCCGTCGTGCACGAGAAGGAGAAGAAGCTGAAGGTAACGTTGTGAGGGCTGCACGCCTCCTGTGGTGTGAGCACCACGGACCAGCAGCTCTCACTGCTGTTGGTGCAGGTATTTTGCATGCTGAGCTGGCTGCCCTCATGTTCACCCCTTAAATGAGCCGGGCGACAGCAGAATCCCCGTAGGCTTTGGGGCCGGCACGTGGAGGTGGGCAGGGAGCGCTGGCAGCGGGTTAGCGAAGCCCTGGAGGAATGCTGCTAATCCTGGTGCCAGGAGCAGTTGGCCGGGCTGCAGGCTGCAGGGCAGCTTGGCAAGGGGCAGCTCTGGCGGGTTCAGGAGTTCAGCATGTGGGAAGAGCAGTGCTTTGGCCTTTTAAATTTAGAAACCCATGTTTTTGAGCTGTGGTGTGTGGGTGAGGGGGGATCGGTTGATGCAGCGGTCACAGCATCTGGGTCAGGCTGTCCTGCCCTCTATCCCACTGCCAGCAGCCCTTGCTGCTGCTTTGGATTCAGCTCAGACCCTTAGTACCACCCCAGTGAGAGTCTCCACCTCCTCTTGCTGTGCCCGCATCCCTTGGCGTGGGAAGTGTGGCTGCAGCCCCAAGTGACATAGTGACCTCCCTGCAGGAGTACATGCACATGATGGGCCTCAGCAACTGGTTGCACTGGAGCGCCTGGTTCCTCATGTTCTTCCTCTTCCTGCTGGTGTCTGTGTTCTTTGTGACCGTGCTCTTCTGTGTCAAGGTGAGTGTATTTCCTCAGGCCAGAAGCTCTGTGCTGGTGGGATGCGAGGGCAGCAGGGCTCCTTTGTCACAGGTCGGGCTGTTCCAGTGACTCAGGGCTCGTACGTGTGCCTCAGAGCCTGGAGCTGTTGGGTGGGCAGAGCTTGAGCTCTGTGGAGGGCTTCAGCATCAGGGGGATGAACTGACAGCCCAAAGCTGCCTTTGCCAGCAGCTCCTCCCCCAGGAGGAACTGACTTGTCCCACTGCTGAGCACACATCCTCAGGGGACTCAGACTCCCCTCACTGTGCACCCATGGCACGAGAAGCACAATGTGGCTGTCGGCGCAGAGCACAGTGTCCTCATAGACTGCGTGGGGACAACCCTTATTTCCTCCCTCTGGAATGTTCTGAGGGGGGCCTGGGTGTTCCTACCTCCTTCTACCTCTCTTTAACCATGGATACTGTCAGGCCTGGGATTCCCCTGTGTCCCTGCAGCTTTGCCAGCTGCCGAGGTAACTGCTTTTTCTCTCCAGGTGAGTGAACAAGGAGCTGTGCTCACCAGCAGCGACCCCACTCTGGTGTTCACCTTCCTCGCCATCTTCTCCATCTCCACTATCTCCTTCAACTTCATGGTGAGCACCTTCTTCTCCAGAGGTGAGTCCCCACCCGCCTTCTTGCAGGGCTGGGTGCGCCAGCCACGCGATCCCCAGCAGCTGTGCTATGAAACCATGGATTAATTTGGGTGTTGGGGATGTTGAGAGGTGCATCCAAAGCTGGGCCAGCTCCAGAGCTGCTTGAGCTTGCTGCGTGTGGAATAACTTGTTCTGACCTGCAGAGTGGGGGTCCTTTCTTCAGTTTTTTGGGCTGTGTTTTCCACACGGTGCTTTGGGAGGCTGTGTTTGTGTGTGTGCTGTCACTTCTCAAACCAAATCAGCTCATGCTTCGTGGCCTTGTTCATCTGCTGTGACCTCAAGGCATGCTGGGTTGGGCTGGGCTGAGTGCTTCCTCCACTGCTGACCATGGGGTTGGTACTTCAGCCTTGCTATGAGGCTGGGGCAGTCATCATCCCCCTGAAACCACAGCTTGGGTCTCCAAGGGTGGCAGGCTGGTGAGAAATACTCAGCAGCACCAATATATGGTTGACGTTTTCCCTCCTACTTTTCTCTGTGCTCACAGCAAATGTTGCAGCTGCTGCTGGAGGCTTCCTGTACTTCTTCTCCTACATCCCCTACTTCTTCATCTCGCCTCGCTACGACCTGATGTCCCACAGCCAGAAGCTGGCATCCTGCCTCATCTCCAACGTGGCCATGGCCATGGGAGCACAGCTCATAGGCATGTTCGAAGGAAAAGGTGAGCGTGAGAGCATCTGCCCTGGGGTGGGTCAGGATGGGCGGTGTGAGGGGCAAAACGAACTTGGGCAGAGACAGAGCAAGAGCAGGAAAGGCAACTGCTGGGTGCTCTGCAGCTCTCAGCAGCTCCGGGGCTCTGCCCCTCTGAACCCATGCATCTGGGAGCAATGAAATGGAGTCTGGGCTTTGCACAGTGCTGTTGCCAGTCTCTTTGATGGCAAAGTTAATTTTCTTCCAAGGGATGCTAATTAATTGCATTTCCAGCATTCACGTGAGGTTTTTTTGTTTTGTTGTTGTTCCCTAATGTCTGTGTAAATAAGAATTTGCTGTTTGCTCCAACAGAGGCAGTGTTTTTTCAGAGATATGACTCTAAAAGGAGGCTGCAGGGAGGGAGGGGCAGTGACTGGAGATGAGATGGTTTCTCCCAGGGCATTGCAGGGATTGTGATGAAAGATGCCCGAGGAGTGGGGTGGGAGCCTCAAGATTTTAGTACGCTTCTGCTCCTTTTTTCCTCTGCATGTATGAAATGGATGTTGTGGGGCCGTGTGTGTGCCTTTCATTACGGAGCAGTGAGTTAGAGCAGGGCATGCTATCTTACAGCCCTGGGAATGCATACTGCTCTGCTCCATCCTCCTGAGGATGAACGAGCTCCCTCAGCAGAGGTGAGCAGTGTCCTGTGTCCCCGCAGGGACCGGCATTCAGTGGAGGGACCTCATGAAACCTGTCAGCGTGGATGACAACTTCACCTTGGCACAAGTCCTGGGGATGCTGCTCCTGGACTCGGTGCTCTATGGCCTGGTGGCCTGGTATGTGGAGGCTGTCTTCCCAGGGGAGTACGGTGTGCCACAGCCCTGGTACTTCTTCCTGACGGTGAGTGCTGCTTACACACCCCTTCCATGAGGACTTTTGGCATGCTTCAGTGATGTTCCCTGCTTTTCTCCTGTGCAGCAGGTCAGACTAAAGTAAAACAGTGCCACTGTTTGCCTCCAAAACCAGGATGCCTGCCAAGCATCTTCATCAAGGGACGATGTGGGCAGGTTCTTATGAAGGACATCTTGCAGCTCTTCTTGGCTTTAAAACTTTGACCTGACACTTGTTGGCATGCATGGTGTTGCTAACAGTGTTTCCAAGGCCCCAACATGAGAGAAAAACATTAGTTGCTTTTCCCAGCGTTAGGGAGAAGCCTGGGGTGGGAGTCAGCATGTGGTCACTTGGGGCTGCCCTGAGCGGCGAGGTCTGGCTGGGTCTGCACCCTGCCCTGAGCTGTACATGGAGCCACAGGGGTGGGATGTGGCTGTAGGGCAAGCTGCTTGTCACCCATCAGCTGTGCTGCTGTCACTGCCAGCCCAGTGCCATCACCAGGTCTGATGTGCCATCCTCAGCCTGTCACTGTTATAATCACTGTGACTCAGAGGATCCCCTGAGCCACAGTGACAGCAGCACTTCTGATCCTATAAGCATTGGGAGGCTTTTGCTCCTTCCCACTGAATTCCTTACTGCATCATGGTTTCGACTCCCTCTTGTAGCTGGAGCTGTGATGGAGGAGCACAGCTGTCTGCCAAAGCCCCCATGGGCTGGAACACAGTCATACCATGATGCAGCTCAGTGCTGCCCTGTGCTGGGCACATTGGTGTGCCAACCCTCAGGTTTTATTCTTAGAAAGCATGGTCAAAAATGGTGGAAGTGTAGCATTTGGACTCTAGCCTGACTCGTGCTACAGCGTGCAGGGTTTTTTGGAATGGTTATCTGTTGCATTTGTTCCTCAGGCTCTTCTGGGCAGGATGTTTCTCCCTGAGCAATTTTATTTCTTGCTGACACATTGACCTTTTCTGTGGAAGTGAAGACAGGGAAAAGCCACTGTGTGATCACGGATGGTGTAAGGGGGAAGCAGCCGGGGATGGCAGCAGGGCAGGAGGAGCAGCTCTGCCCTCTGGCTGCTCTGCCCATGCTGCCCAGCATCTGACAGGCCTTGCAGGGTGACCTATGTGGGAGAGCTGTTGGGAGTGGATCAGTCTGGGCCCGTGTCTGAGGGCCTGTCTGCCTTCTCCTGTCAGCCCTCGTACTGGTGCGGGCAACCACGGACTGTCATTGGAAAAGAGAAGGAGGAGGAGGAGGACCCCGAGAAAGCCCTGAAGAGCCAATACATCGAGGAGGAGCCTGCCGACCTCGTGTCGGGGATCAAAATCAAGCACCTTTCCAAGGTACCACCTTCACAGCACAAGCACTAGAGCAGGCGTTGGTCCTGTGCCTCCCAAAGCAGCCCTTGGCCACGTGGCTTCTGCAAGCAGCACAGTTCAGATCTTTTCCTGCTACAATTTTTCAAGCAGCCTCACAGCACCCTGGGCTTGCAGCATGCCTTCATCCTCACTCTGGAAGGCTGTGGGCACAGCACAGCCTAGCCCTGCTGGCTGGTGGTCCAAGCAGAGCAGCTTGGACCTGCATGGCTGTCAGTGCCTGTCCCAGCAGGCTGGCACATGCTTGCCCACACAGCAGCACTGCCCATTGCATCCTGTTGTTGATTTTCTGAAAGCTGCCACCTGCAGGGAGCTTCCCCATCGTTTGCTGCCCTCTGCTCCTGTAGTGTGGGTAGGGACCTTCCCCAGAACTCGTGACTTTTTGTTGTGGGCTGAAGTTCAGTACCCACAAGTGGGTGACGTCTGCACTGAGCCTGCTGGACACTGCTGATGCCAAACCCAGGCCTTGAGCTGCCTGGAGGTGCAGAGGGAGCTGTGAATACAGCATCAACTTGTTAACGTGATCTCCACAGGTCTTCAAAGTGGGAAACAAGACAAAAGAGGCAGTCAAGGACTTGACGGTTAACATGTACGAAGGGCAGATCACCGTCCTGCTGGGGCACAACGGTGCTGGGAAGACCACCACTCTGTCCATGCTCACAGGTAGGAGCTGTGTCCAGCCACGGGGCAGGCATGTGGCAGGGGCCTGCAGTCCTACCAGACCCAGCAGGGCTGGTGACGTTCCTGGGAGAGTGAAGCTGTGTGTCCTCTCTGGGTCTGGGGAGGGGTTTTGTTCTTCCCTGCTGCATCCTGGGCTCACTGAGCTGTCACATGGTGATGGTGGAGTGCTGGGAGCTGTATTGATACCTGGGGAGATGGAGGGAGCAGAGGGATCAGCTCTGGGGTGTCCACTGGGAATAGGGCCTGTGCAGGTCACAGGCAGTCTGTGTCCCAGCTGACTGCCCCAGCCTGCCTGGCAGAGTAACACAAGCTCATGGGTCACTCCTCCCAGGTCTGTACTCCCCAACAAGTGGGCAGGCATACATCAATGGCTACGAGATCTCTCAGGACATGGTTCTGATCCGCCGGAGCCTGGGGCTGTGTCCGCAGCATGACGTGCTCTTTGACAACATGACGGTGGAGGAGCACCTCCACTTCTACGCGGGGGTAAGCCCGGTGCTGGGGGCACTGCATGGCAGCGTGGCAAGCGCATGCAAAGCCAGTGGTGGGGTGAGTGGGCAGCATGGGCTCACTGCGTGGCACCATGTGCTGCTCGCAGGTCTGCCATCATGCAGGCTATTGCCTCTGGGGTGGGCAGAGGCTGTCCCTGTACCGCCTTGCCTTCTGGATGTGAGAGGATATGAATTGGGGCTGTGGTAGAGTTCAGCAGCTGGTAGCTGATGAGGTGGGAAGGGGTGCTTGCCACTGTGGGTGTGCTTAACCTCCTTCCTCTTGTCTGGCAGCTGAAGGGATACCCAGCCTCCAAGTGTCCCGAGGAGATCAACCATATCCTGCGGATCCTGAACCTGGAGGACAAGCGGCACTCACTGAGCAAGGCGCTCTCTGGTGGCATGAAGCGCAAGCTGTCCATTGGCATCGCCCTCATCGGGGACTCCAAGGCAAGCAACTGTTGTAGGATTCACTGAGAATCCTTCTCCCTGAGCCCAGCATGGGCTTTTCTCGTGTTTCTGAGGTTGTCCCTTGCCTGTTGTGGGCCAATGCAGGGGCAGCAAGGAGGAGGCAAGAGCACTGCCATGACAGGGGACAGCTCTGAAACCAGTTCCCCAAGACTTCAGTGCAGCTGTGCTGCCTGGATACTCCCCCAGACAAGACCACTGGAAAGCTCAGGGATTCTGGATCCAGGGCTACCCCCTGTGGCACTGCTGTGCCTCTCATGACCAGTGTCTGTGTCTGATGCACAGGTGGTGATGCTGGACGAGCCAACGTCGGGGATGGACCCAGCGTCTCGCAGGGCCACCTGGGACCTCCTCCAGCAGCAGAGGAGCAACCGCACCATCCTGCTGACCACCCACTTCATGGATGAGGCTGACCTGCTCGGGGACCGCATAGCTATCATGGCCAAGGGCGAGCTGCAGTGCTGCGGCTCCTCACTCTTCCTCAAACGTAAATATGGTAAGGAAGGAGCAGGCAGGCTGTGCTGGAGTTTGTTCTTGCCTCCCCTTCATGCTGTTATGCCTATTTGGAGGCTCTAACTTGCACTCCCTCCTCTCAGCTGCATAGCTAGTTGTTAAGAGCTGGCTGGTGCTGCGAAAGGCTTTGCTTTGTAGCTTACCCTCAGCCCTTCTCACTGGCTTTTGTGTTCCCTGCAGCCCATGCAAAGCCAGCAAGGCCCTGTGGTGCTCAGCAGCCCCTTTGCTCCAGCGCCGCAGGACTACAGCTGGCCCCAGGCAGCACTGCAATTTACACTCCTTTCCCCCCTCTTCCCAGGGGCGGGATACCACATGGTGATGGTGAAGGAGCCGTACTGTAACCTGGGGGAGATCTCCCGCCTCATCTGTCAGTACGTGCCCAATGCCACCATGGAGAGCAATGCCGGGGCAGAGCTTTCCTTCATCCTGCCCAAAGAGAGCACTCACAGGTAACAGCATCGTCTCCTGCCCTCCCTCCCTGCATGGATCCCCCTTACACACCGGGGCCCAGCTGCTATAGTCATGGGCTTGCTGTGAACAGGAGGTGCTCCCCTCATCTTGGAAGGTGCAGGGGAATGTGCAAGAGCATAGCTGCATTGCTGGTCCTGGAAAGTGGCTTTGGTTCCTCCTTTCAGCCCAGTCTTCTCTTGAGCCTGCTGGCGTGCTGCTGTCTCACCAGCATGCCTGCCATGCAGTGACTGCGTGGGTTGGGGTGTGGGATGCTGGGAGCAGTGAGTCTCTGGACAGGGTGGTGTGATAAAGGTGGTTGAGGCTACCTGTGCAAAAGCAGCGATGGAAAATGGAGCCTGAAAGCTGCTCCTGGGAAGAGAAGGGGGCTCAGTGCTGCAGGCACCTGTGACTGTGCTGAAATCCAGGGCCTGGGGATGCAGGATGCCACATTGTACAGCTTTGTCTGCTGTCCATTAAGCTGTCATTCTGGTGCTCCCAAGGTGGGGAGCTCTGCCTGGTGGGGCTGGCCTCTCATGCCAGCAGAAAGAGCAGCAAAGCCTGACACCTCCTTTGTCCTTCCAGGTTTGAGGCCCTGTTCACAGAGCTGGAGCTGAAGCGAGAGGAGCTGGGTATCGCCAGCTACGGGGCCTCTGTCACCACCATGGAGGAAGTCTTCCTGAGGTGAGGAGCTGCAGGGCTGGGTGGCAGCAGGGACCTGGGCTGTGGTCCAGCTGGTGGGAAGAGCAGTGTGCATGTGGGGGGAGGAGCTGAGTCCTCCATTTCAGGGTCAGTCCGCCTTGGAAGCAGTGCTCAGGATGCCTTCAGGGCTGGAAGCACAACCCATGTGCTTGAATCATCTCCTGTGAGAGTTTTCCTGAGGAGTATGGGCCTGGGACCTGGGCAGTGTGTGGGCTGGGGTCTGTGAGTGGTGCTGGGACCTTCCATCAGTTGTCTTGTGGCACAGTCCCTGCATGCATCACTGTCAGCTCCTCAAGCATGAGTGCTCTCTGGGCTGGAAAGGCAAAGTCCAAATATCAGTGTGAAGTCCCACTGAGCTGCTCTTTTGCCTTTTCCCTGCAAAAACAAACACGAGTTTTGATTATATTAAAGAAAAGAACAAAAACCAAACCACAGCTGCAGCTGTAGAAGAAGCTTCATGCGGGCAGCGCTTCCCTCCCATAAGCCCTTTCCAAAGTTCTTGGTCTGAATGCCCAGGCTGGGGGGAGAAACAGCTGCTTGGAGGAAGAGAAGGAAGGTTTGAAGACCCAACCTAGCACAGTTTGCTCTTGAGCTGTCCGTGGCATGCGTGGTTTTGTCTCGTGAGGTTAGTTCCTCCAGCTTGATCCTCTCTGGGTTGGAGTCTCACTGTCTGTTCTCTGTCCTGTCACAGGGTTGGGAAGCTGGTGGACTCCAGCATGGACATCCAGGCCATCCAGCTGCCAGCCCTCCAGTACCAGCACGAGCGGCGCTCCAACGACTGGGCCATGGATGACTCCAGCAGCCTGAGTGGGATGACAGACATGACAGATGACAGCGGGGCACTCATTACAGAGGACTGCTCCAGCATCAAGCTCAACACCGGGGTGAGTGCAGGGTGCCAGTGCCGCAGGACTGGGACCTCTGGGACCTCTGTACTGGTTTTACTGGACAGAGCCTGCCTGTGGCCGGTCTCACCCTATGTAATTTGGAAGTAGTCAATATAGAAGTGAACTCTGAAACTTCAGTGCACGTCGTTTTAAGAGTTGCTTGGTCGCTGGAGTGGGTCACTGCCATTTTTTTTTTTTGTGTTAATTCTTCACTCGGTAGAGGTGCCTGATTTTGAAGATACCCAGATGATTCCTGCTCATTTATCACCTGCTATTGCTAAATCCCTTGGCGTTTCCAGCAGGGAGATGAGAAAAACAGTCTTCCTTCCCTCGCTGGGCCCTTCATGGCCTGCTGCGTGCATGACTGTGATAAGTTGCATTGTCCTTCTCAAGGGCATATCTCCAACCAGAAAGAGAGAAAGATGTTTATGGTTTAAAAAGCAAAGAAGGTGCTTGCTTGCATAGGCTGGGCCTCTCAACCTGTCTACTTTGGCATGTAGCCATGCTGCACCAATCCTATTTGTGAACCGCCAGTGCTGAGTTTCGGGCAGAGGTAAAGGTTCCATCCAAAGCTGGTATTGACACCTTAGCTCCCAAAGTGCCTGCTTCCTGTTGGAAAGCTGTGGATTTTGGACAGCTGACCTGCTGCACTGAAGTGAGCAACTGCCCTGCTCACCCCTTTGCTGCTGGTGGGCTGATGGAGGAAGGAGGGCACAGGGAGAGGGGGCTGTGGGCTGCCACGCAGGACAATGGCTGGTGGGCTGCCCACGATGGCAGGGCATGCACTGACCTGACTTTCCTCCCTCTCAGTTCTACCTGTGCTGCCAGCAGTTCTATGCTATGTTCATGAAGCGAGCCATGTACAGCTGGCGCAACTGGAAGATGGTGGCGGCACAGTTCCTCGTGCCTCTGATCTTCACTGCCTTTGCCCTCATCGTGGCCAAGACCTTCCCAGGGCCCAGGGACTCCTCCATGCTGAGGCTTACACTGGAGCCCTACGGCCAGACCATCGTGCCTTTCTCCGTCCCCACTGCTTCAGGCCTGCCCCAGAGGCTGGCAGAGCAGTACGTGGAGCTGCTGGATGCCCAGCGCCAGTCACCACTGGAGGTGCCAGGTGAGGCTTTGCAGAGCACCTGGGTGATGCTCTGTGGGACTTTTCCTGATGGGCTGCGTCCTGTGTGACACCCTACGGTGTCATCTCCTGCACAGAAGGGTCCCACAGCTGGCTCCTGCCCTTCTTCCCCTGAGTAGAACTGTGTTCTGTGTAGCGCCTCTGTTAGAGCAGATTGGGCCACCGAGGCCAGTGCTGCTGAGGTTTTATCCACCTGACCGTTGCCTGGAGTCCCCTTGTAACAGCAGTGTTGTTCTGCAGGTGGCCTGGAGGAGTACCTCATCTCCAGAGCGTCCGAGGAGGGGGGGGCCTTCAACGAGCACTACATCGCCGCTGCCTCCTTCGAAGGAGCTGACAACCGCACAGTGGTCACCGCACTGTTCAACAACCAGGCCTACCACTCCCCAGCCACCGCCCTCGCACTGGCAGACAATGCTGTCTTCAGGGTGCTGATGGGCCCCAACGCTTCCATCACGGTCACCAACTACCCTCAGCCCCGCAACATCACCGAGAAGGCCAAGGACCAGCTCATGGAGTACGTGTGTTTGCGTGGTGCTTGCTAGGACTCACAGATTGCATTTGGCACAAATGGGCTCGGTTGTACAGGTGAAAGACTGAGGCAGGAGTTCCTCAGAGCTCCGTCGGAGCAGACAGCAAATTCTCCAAACTGTAGAGGTCAGGAGAGCTGAGCTGTGTGGCTGACTGACCTGCCTTAAGCCTGGCAGCCCATAGCCCTACACACACATCTCAGTGGTTGGGAGATCTCCTTTAGAAGCTGGCAGCCCGTGGCTGGGGACCCCTCCCCTGCAGTGCTCAGAGCTGCTGGGCAGCAGAGGGGCTGCGTGGCTGGGCACCCCACGAAGCCAGAGGGGTGATGTGTGGGACCTGGCAGTGACAGGGTGGTGTGCTGGGGCAGGGCAGCTGTGTTGCCCCCACGCAGTCTTAGTGTTTGCCTGTCACGCTGTTCCTGTTTTAACCACCACTGCTGCTCCCCCACAGAGGTCAGACTGGGTTTGCCATCGCCATCAACTTGCTGTACGGCATGGCCTCGCTCGCCAGCACCTTTGCTCTGCTGCTGGTCAGTGAGCGGGCCATCAAGGCCAAGCACGTCCAGTTCGTCAGCGGTGTCTACGTGGTCAACTTCTGGCTGTCTGCCCTGCTCTGGGACATCATCAACTTCCTCATTCCGTGTGCTCTGATGCTGGTAGGTTACCCCTGACAGCCTAATCCTTCCTGTCATGGGAGGTGGGGTAGCATCACTTGCTCTTGAGGCAACTGCACGTTCCCCTCACTTTGCTGTTCCCCAGGTGATATTCCAAGCCTTCGATGTGCAGGCCTTCACCCAAGACAGCCACCTTGTCGATGTGATGCTGATCTTCCTCCTTTATGGCTGGGCCATCATCCCCCTCATGTACCTCCTCAGCTTCTTCTTCTCAGTGGCAGCCACAGCCTACACCCGTCTCACCATCTTCAACATCCTCTCGGGCACGGCCACCTTCCTTGCTGTCACCATCATGAGCATCCCAGGTGGGTTGCTGCCCTCCCAGCCCAGCCCCACACTCTGCCATCAGCGAGGAGATGCAGCCCCCAGGGGGACTCTGTCACACTTAGATCCTGGGGCTGTCCCATGCAGCAGAAAACGCTAAGCAGCCTCTTCTCCCCAGTGGAGCATGACAAAATCTGTTGATTCTCTTTCTGAGATGTAACAGGGTCTTACTCTAACTCCAATCTGTTGATCCTCTTTCAGAGCTGGGCTTGGTGGACCTCTCCAAAACCCTGGATAAAATCTTCCTCACCTTACCCAATTACTGCTTGGGTCAGTGCATCAGTGACTTCTACCAGAACTACGAGTTCATTCAGTTCTGCACCTCCTCTGTTGAAGCCATCTTCATATGCAAGGCGTTCAGTGAGTCCCTGCTGCCCATCCCTCCCCCTCTGCAGCCACGCTGGGCTCCATGTGGGCTGGGGGGGCTGCTGGGGGTGCTGGAAAGGCTGGTGTGGGGTTTGGTATTCCCACCCAGGGCCTGAGGAGATGTTCACCTGTGTTCAGGTGCCTCTGGTGTCACGGGGCCCCTAACCCAGCCTGGGTAGTAATTACAGGTGACATTTTAAAGCAGATGGAGCATTTGGTAGTGACAGAGCGATCTAGTTAAGGCATCTTCTTTCTTACTGCTGGTTTGGAGGAAAGTGTGAAATAAGGAAGATTTCATAGACCCACCAAGGAAACCCAGTCATGGTTCTGATAAAGTGTCTGTGTCTCCTCTGTGTTCCTCCACTGAGCTGCTGCTCGGGGCCAAGACCCAAATCCTCCAGGGGGAAATGCTGGAAAGAGCTGTGGGCAGGGATCCCGGTGTGGGTGGGGTTGGAGCTGAGGCTGGCAGAACTCCCAGCTTTCTCTGAAACTTTTCTCCCTGGAGTGAGGATTGATCCACGTTTGACTTTGTTCCAACCCTGCTCAGATATCAGCTATCAGGTGAACTACTTCTCCTGGGAGTCGCCTGGGATTGGGCGATACCTGACCTCCTTAACCGTCCAGGGTTTCTCCTTCCTCTTCCTCCTCTTCCTCATTGAGACAAACCTCCTCTGGAGACTGAAAACTTTGATCTGTGGCATCTGCAGGCGGCGGAAATGGGTGAGCTGAAGCTTGTGGGAAGTAGCAATGTGGGGCAGGTCCTATGGGGTGTGTGGGAGTGTAGAGACAGGGGGCTGTCCCCATTGGGAGGTGGCTGATGGAGCAAGTGGCCCCTGCCTGGGCTGGGAGTGCCTGCCTAGAAGAAGCTGCTTGTCCCATGGCGGCAAGGTGACAGTTTTTTTATCACCCTGTGTTTAGGTGGCACTGCTGAACAGGGTATCTGTGCTCCCCGAGGACCGGGACGTAGCAGATGAGAGGAAGAAGGTTTTGGAGTCACCACCAGAACTTCTGTCATCACTGAGCAGCCCTCTGGTCATCAAGGAGCTCACTAAGGTGAGGAGCTCTGCTGTGAGCACAGCCTTGCTGTGCCCCTGGATGCCTTGCACATGCTGTGACCGGCGCACTCATGCCTTGCTGTCCCCCAGGTCTATGACAGCCGGGAATCCCTGCTGGCAGTGGACAGGATCTCCTTGGCAGTCAGCAAAGGGGAATGTTTTGGCCTTCTCGGCTTCAATGGAGCGGGCAAAACCACCACGTTCAAGATGTTGACGGGTGATGAGAGCATCACATCGGGGGACGCCTTTGTGGATGGCCACAGCATTCTGGCCAACATCAAGAAGGTACTGAGGGCTGCAGGGGCAGCACGTGGTGTCCTGCAGCTCCCTGGGCCGGGTGCCTTGTGAGCCCCCCAGGAAGGGCACAGCTGCAGGTGCCAGGGATGATGCTGTGCCCCAAGGACACGGCGTTCTGATCTGACCCAGCTTTCCATGTTCATCTGGACACTTGAAAGCAATCCTTTCTCCCCTGGACTAGCAGATATGAAACAAAGGGAAGCCAAAGCTTTTGTTAAAACTGTTTAGCTTTCTAAAAGGGTATGTGGAAAACATTGAGTTAATGCTCGCAATCACACGGTGGTATCCCTGCAACAAGCAGGTGAGATTTCCAGACCCCTTGACAATCTGAGAGCTACCCTCTCCCTTAGGCAGGGCCAGAGGTGAAACACAAACTGAAACACGCCGAGCGTGGATCAGGGTTTTAATTCAGTCCCTGGGTGCATCTATCTCAGTCAGCCCAAGGCACCGTGTTGAGCCCATAGCAAAGCTCCATGGGTGCCTGGGCCTCTCCCAGTGCCGAGCTGTCCTTGCAGGTCTGCTGCTAAGCCAACCCCTTCCTTCTTCCTCTCGTCCCCAGGTGCAGCAGCGGATCGGCTACTGCCCGCAGTTTGATGCCCTGCTGGAGCACATGACGGGCCGCGAGACGCTCAGCATGTACGCCCGGCTGCGGGGCATCCCCGAGCGCTACATAGGCAGCTGTGTGGAGAACATGCTGAGGGGGCTGCTCCTGGAGCCCCATGCTGACAAGCTCATCAGGACCTACAGGTGAGAGGAGGCTTCAGGCTGTGGAAGCTACCCCCCCCCACCCCGGCTGAGGGATCTGCCCCACGCTGTGCCTGGCTTCCCCGTGCTCAGTGCTGTCCCATCTTGCCCCCGCAGTGGTGGTAACAAGAGGAAGCTGAGCGCTGGCATTGCCCTCATTGGTGGCCCTCCTGTTATCTTCCTGGATGAGCCCTCCACTGGCATGGACCCCGTGGCCCGGCGTTTGCTCTGGGATGCGGTGACTCGGACGCGGGAGTGTGGCAAATCCATCATCTTCACCTCCCACAGGTGAGTGTCCCAGCAGTGCCTGGCCCCAGAGCTGCTCAGTCAGAGCTGGGAGTTGTTATGGTTTAACAGGGGTCCCGCTGTCCCACCCCGCTGACCGACTCCCTCCCATCCCACAGCATGGAGGAGTGCGAGGCTCTGTGCACGCGGCTGGCCATCATGGTGAACGGGCAGTTCAAGTGCCTGGGCAGCCCCCAGCACCTCAAGAGCAAGTTTGGCAGTGGCTACACCTTGCTGGCCAAAACACGGAGTGACGAGGAGGGCGAGCTGCAGGCCTTCAAGGCCTTCGTGGAGAAGACTTTCCCAGGTACCCTGAGCTGCAGGGCAGGCTGCGAACGCAAGCTGCCCCCGGTTCCCAGCTCAGAGCCTCTCTCTGCTGTTCTCTCACAGGCAGTGTCCTGAAGCACGAGCACCAGGGCATGGTGCACTACCACTTGACCAACAAGAACCTCAGCTGGGCACAGGTAAGGGATGCTGGAGTGTGTCCCGTAGCTCTGCAGGGGAGGTGGGGTGGCCGTGTTCCTGTACATGCGCATCCCAAAGGTGGCTGCAGGGTGAGGGGAGGGCTGTGTTTGGTTGTCACATCCTTCCCAGCCCACATCCCTGCATGCTGCTGGTTCTCAGTGGGCACAGACCCACATGAGTCTTGTCCTCCGGGCTGGGGTCAGGCAGGGAGGCTATGCGGTTCTTAATGGAGCTGGGTACCCTGCCCCGTGGTGTCCATGGGGAAAGCTTGGCTCCCACACTGTGCAGTAACCGGTGCTGCCGTGCCCTCCCCTGCAGGTCTTTGGGGCCTTGGAGAAAGCCAAAGAGAAGTATCGCTTAGAAGACTATTCGGTGAGCCAGATATCCCTGGAGCAAGTCTTCATGAGCTTCACTCGCTTCCAGCACTACACAGAGGACAGAGGGAAATGAGCAAAAGCCCTTCACGTCCTCCTTCATGGACTGGCCCCACCGCCTATACATAGTATATATAGAGACAGTAATTTATATATCAGCGTGTGTCTTAAATAATGTATAAATGTAAGAAAATTTTCACTGGGTTTTGGGGTAAGGGGGGGGTGGGGGGGAGAGGCCGGAGTGGTGCCTCCTGCAGTTGGGAACGCAGGGCTGCGTGTGCATCGTCTGCCAGCGCAGCGCACACCCGCGTGTAACTGTGTGTGTGTGTGTGCATCTCACACTTCCACCCTCATTTGTCCCCATCTGTGGCAAAAAGAGAAGCCCTCCAAGCAGGGGAAGGGGGTGCTGAGTGCTGGTGGGTGCTGCGGGCTGCGCCAGAGCCTCAGCTCCCCGTGTCCCCCCCCCACCCACCCACCCACCCTGCCCCACGTCACGCGCAGCGGGAAGTCGCTCTGTGGTCTCCGCACGTCGAGTTGTGTTCTGTGAGGTGGTTTGCTTCGTGGTTGATCGGGATGCCGTCCTATAGCTTAGATCCAGAACATGTGCTGGGTTCGTGGGAACGCACTGTGCCAGGGGGAGGGGATGTGACAGAGCAAAGCTCCACTCCCAGCCTTAGTGGCGTGGAGATAGAAGAAGGGAAGCTGGCACAAGCAGCGTATGCTCTCTGTTCCCTTGACACCAAAAACCCCCACTGCCACCGTGCCTGGCTCTCGGGGCCATGGCAAAAGGGAACCTCCAGAGCTCCTTTTGCCCCCACTGCTGAGAAGTTAGGGGCAGAGGGAGCCTGGCAGCGGCCCCGCTGTGCTGGGGCAGGCTGTGCTAATGGAGCAGTGCCCAGCCGTGATGAATCACGCCCCGGGGCTCCGTGTGTGGGCAGCCATGGCTTGGAGGTGTAACTCTGGCTCGGCACTGCATCCATTTATAGGTTGAAACAACAGCACTGCCCTGCAGCGTGTTCCCGTGCCCACACGGCTCCCTGCACCCTGCTGTCCCCAGCCCGCACTGCCACAGCTGTGCACAGAGCCCGGAGGCAGTGCCTGGGATTTCTGTTGGGTGTCTCCCGGTGTTTGCGTTGCTCTTCTGTTTGTTTGTTTTCCATACGTGTTGGTTGATTCTTGTCTGTCTCTAACTGGTCCCTGTGTCACCCGCGGGCGGTCCCCTCCGGCTGCTCCGCGATCAATGCAGAGCTATTTGCACTATAGTACTACACACGATTGCACATACTAAATGAATTAATATTTATGGCAGGGGGGTGCTGATTCCCTCCCTGTGATCGCGTTGTTGGGGGGCGGGGGGGGGGTTGGGGTGTCCTTTGGGTTGGGTTTTCCTTTAGTTCCTGTAACTGAATCATTCTTTCCTGTTCCATTTTTCCCTCTGCCTAATGTTGTTTAAAAATAACGATGGTGCATCATGTTACTGAGAGTTTCCCCAGATCTTCACGAGGTGTGTGGTTATTAGCAAGCAGCCAGCGGGGCAGCACGGCCCCTCGGAGCTCCCAGGGCTGTGCCCACTGCAGCATCCCTGTACTGTGGGGGGAAGCAGTGCAAGGAAAGTGATGCTGCTTTCTCTTGGCTCAGCCAGGAAGGTCAGGACCCCCTAGATGGGGCAAAAGCAGGATGCAGCAGGGCTGCTGGGGCTTTGCCCTGCACAGGGGCAGCCGTGGAGGAGGCTGTGTGGGCTTACAGGAGGCATTGCCATGGGTACAGCACCCTGGCACCACCATCCCTGCATCCTGCAGTGGCAGCAGGTGCTGGGTGCTGCCTGCAGCTCCATGAGCACAGCTCAGCCCCGTGTCTCTCCTTGCCCCAGCACCAGCCTGTGCTGGAGCAGGGTCCCCATGCTGCTCCCCCTGGAAGGGGGAAGCCAATGAGAAGCCTGGGGGAGTTTGTGGCTGCTGGGCTGCAGCACGGTTGTTGTTTCCACCACAAGAATAAAGCTTTCTTTTTTCCAATGGGTGTCTTCTGGCCTCTTTCACGTTCAGTGAGCAGCTTCCTACCCTGCATGCTTCGGTATGGGGAGGGCTAGCGGGGTCAAGGCGGGGGGGTCCAGCAGGAGGAGTCAGCCCGGATGAAGCCACACTGGGGCCTTTCCACCCCCAGCAGCTGTGTCCTGCAGGATGAAGGGGCTGTGATGCAGGGCTGCCCCTGGCCCCCTCCTCCCACTGCCTTACCCCCGTGGGGAGTGCAGAGATAACACCAGACTGCAGCGATAACACAGCTCCACAGCCAGGATGCTCAGCCCCACCCTGCCCCAAACCCACAAACCCCACAGCAGCGGCAGCACCTCCATCTCCAGGGGCAAGCAGGCAGGAGGGGGACGAGCCGGACCTCTCCATCCCTGCACCCCTCCTTCGGTCCACTGAATCCAAACACTCCCCGAGCCCCTCGCCACAGGCAGTTTCAGCGCTTTATTGTCTGTCCTGCTACAGCAGCCCGCCGTCCTCCGGCAGGGGATGGAGGGGGGGTGGGGTGGGGGGGCCGCCCGCACGCCCCGCAATGTCCCGCAGCTGCAGCTCAGAACTGGCACTTAAGGAATCCCGGCCGGGGCCACACGCAGCTCCTCTGCCCCGCACCGGGCATGGCTGTGGTCCGCTCCCGCTGTCCTCGGGGCAGGCAGAGGGGCACGGGATGCTGTCAGCTTGAAAAAGGTGTTTAAATACCACCGAGGGGAGGTGTCCTGTTCTTGGCTTTGAAGGTGGCTTTCTTCGTTGTTGTTTTTTTTTTTTTGTGTGTGTTTTGTTTCGTTTTCTTAATAAAAAAAATAAGGAACATGGAAAAAAGGCCCTCTTCCCTTTCATGAGCAGCTTTCAATTTTGGCCAGAAATTGCTGCGCCCACCACTCCTCCAGGTCGATGGGAACGAAGTCTGAAAGAGAGGGGAGGGAGAGACAAGGGGAAGCAGCTGGAGAGGAGCACAGCACGCTCCCACCAGCACCATTCCTTTGCCGCTGAGAAAAACACCCCTCTGACCCCCACCCATCCCCAGCTCCCTACCCCAGGGGGACACTATGGGCACTTGATCTTTTTGGGGCCATCCTCACTTCCAGCTGCCGCCCAGCCCCTCTCTCTGGCTGCTTTTACAGACACACCATCCCCGCTGCGCTCTGCCTTCAATCCTGTGTGCCCAGGGCAGCAGAGAGCAGGAGCCCATGGCAGAACTGGGGGTGATGGTATGACCCCACAGCCAGACCCCAGCTGGATCCACAGGGCTGGCCAAAACGTGGAAAGCACTGCACCCAGGAACACCGTCACCCCATGTCCCACTCTCTTGGGCTCTCCAGCAGAGCCCATGGGACCCTCCCCCCTTTCCCCCAGGTATGTCACCCCATCCCCAGCCAGGAACAGCCCTGCGATGGGTTCCCCCAGCTCCTCCTCTGCCTCCCTCCCCCTCGTCGCTCCCCACTCACTTTTCAGTCTGGGGTTCGGGGTTTTCTCTACGTACTGCACAGGCCCGCAGGTGCTCTCCCCCCTCTGCCCTCCGTCCAGCTGCTGCTCCACCTCCTGCCAGGCTGCGGATGGAGGGCTGTGGGTGAACCCTAGGGCAGGCAGTGCCCTGCAGACCCCCCCGAGCCCCCCCCGAGCCCCTCACACCTTCATAGACAAAGCGGACGTTCTCCTCATGCGCAGCAGTGTAGCTCTCCTCGGGCACTGAGGTGTGTGGCAGCAGCACCTGCGGCCGTTTGCCGTTCACTCTGTTGAAGATGAGCTTCTGGGCTGGGCTGAGGAAAGCAGGGACTGAGGGGAGAAGCTCGGGCAGCGAGCTTCAGGAGAGGGGCACACAAGGAGCAGAGCATCCCCACTGCCCTGAGTGCACGGCTGGACCAGCTCCTCCTGGCACCAGATGTGCTCAGCGCTGCTGCAGCTGGTGGTGAACATCTGGCCAGCTGCAGCACCCAGCCCTGCCTGCATCGCACAGCCCCCACAGCCAGGCAGGAATAAGTGCTTTCCAGCTCTGCTCCGAGTGAGGGTGGAGGCCCAAAAATAAAGGGGGAACACAAGCAGATGAAGGTGCACAACATGCAGCCCCCCCTCACCCTTCATGTGCCCTGCAGGCGGCCCAGCTGGGGACACAGCAGCTGTCACAGCTGCTACATGGGAACTCTGCAGCTGCTGCCCTGCACAGCTCGGAGCCAGCACACCGCAGGTGCACAGCACGAGGGAAACTGAGGCACGGGGGTGTGACACAGACCAGTGCCAGAGCAGCACTGCGGGGCTGCAAACCACGGGCAGCATGAAAGCAATGTCAGGACAGCCCTGCACCGGGGGCTGCCCCTTCCCACCCGCCCCTCCAAGAAAGCTGCTGCCCAAAAGGGATTGCTGAAGCACCGGGAAAATAAAGGGGATGTCAGGGCAGAGAGCAGTGCCCTGCAACTCAGGCTCACAGCACCGTGCTCTGCATGCAGCAGCAGTGGGGGTGCAGCCCCAGCAGCACCGTTCGGGCACCAGGAGCCCCAACCTCTCCCCCCCAGTGCAGGGCAGCATGAAGCTGGCCAAGGTGAAACCCTCGGAACGGAACAAGACCCGTGAGTGCGTCCCATGTGAAGGGTCAGCGCGGAGCCCCGGGCACAGCTCTGGGACAGGAGGAGTCCACGAGTCACACCGCTCACGGGACAAAGTCTGAGAGGCCCCAGGAGCACAGGGGGAAGGTGTGCGGGGCCGGGCAGTGCCCCCCTGAGCCCCCAGCCCCACACTGACACCACCACTGCCCCGCGAGGGCGATGCTCCTGCGGCTGTGCGAGGCGTGTGGGGTGGGGGGCAGCAACGGGGCGGCATTTCTTGGTTGTACCCTGAACGCAGAGGAAAGGGGGCGAAGGCTGCCTCGTGTCCACGGGCGTGCCAGATCGGGGACGGGGAGCATCGCTGCACGGGGACACGGCCCCGCTCCCCTCGCCTCAGGGACCCCAAGACTTCACCCCTTACGGCCCCTCGGGCTGTGCCCGTGGGGGGGGGAGGGAGGTATAGCGTCGGGCAGAGGGGCTACGGGCTCAGCGCAGCCCCGGGGCAGCGATACGGGCTCCCATGGGGAGAGCCCCGGGGTGCGGCCCCACCGCTGCCCCTGAACTTTTGCGGCGGTTGCACAACTCCGGGGCCGGGGTGGGGGGAGGGAGGAGGGATACGGCCCGCGGGGAGCGCACGGACGGACACACACACACGGACACGGACACACACGGAGTTCCACGCAGCCCTCGCGGGCCCAGCGCAGCGCACAGCTGCGCCGCGGGACTGCGCACATCGGACACCGCGCCGGGCCTGGACGGGGCGGGCGGGGGGGGGGGGGGGGGAGAGAGGAAAGGAAAGGGGGCACAGCAATGCGGCTCCCCCCCGTCCCCGTCCCCCCAACCCGGACCCCGCAGGGGACGCGCAGAGAAGGCAGCGTGGGCCGTCCCCGCCGCGGGGCCCTTCCCGGCGCCGCGCGGCCGCGGTCACCTTTCCCCAAGGTCACGGCGCGACGCGGGGCTCACCTGGCGGGGGGCCAGGCTCCGGGCTGCAGCCGGCCCCGCGGCTCGCCCACCTTGCTCTCCACAGGCTGCTGCGTGGGACCTGCGGGGGTTAAGGGGGGGGGGGAAGGAGGGGGGGGGGTCAGGGCCGGGCGGAGCGGGCGCCCCGCGGTGCGGAGCTGCACCCCTCGAGCCTCCTCCTTCCCCACGCGCGGTACCTGTGCGGCGCTGCGTGGCCAGCTTGCTGGGGCCGCGTGTCAGCGTGTACATCGTGCGGCCCCTCCAGCCCAGCCCGGCCGGCAGTGCACCCCGCGCCCCGCGCCGGGCCTTTAACGGGCCGGGCCGGGCCCGCGGCACGCCCCCGGTCTTAAAGGGACCGCGGCGCGCTCGTGGGTGGCACGCGTGGAGGGGTGGGGAGGCACGCGTGGGGGTTGTTAACGCGTGGGGCTTGGAGGGGTTGCGGGGACGCGCGTTGGGGGTTGTGGGACGGAGGGAAACGTGGGGAGCGGCGTCACATGGGGCGTGCGGGACAGAGGGCGGAGGACCGCGGTGGCACGTGGGGAGTGTGTGTAGGACGGAGGCCACGACACGCGGGAGCTCTGCTCAGGACGCGCACTCAGGGGCCGGGTGACACGCGGAGGACACTCGCGGGACGCGCAGGGCGCTGCCGGGGGCACAGCGCGGGGTGCAGGGGCACGGCCGATCCGGAGGCAATGGCACCGCGTGTCGCGGGGCTGCAGCGCTGCCTCCCCACGTCCACCCGTGTCCCACGTCGGGGGGTCCGCGCGAGGAGGGGAAGGACCGTGGCGGTCCCCGAGCGGTGGTGGCGGCGGCACCGGGGCCGCGGTGACCTTCGGCCGGAGGCGGTGCGCGGAGGTCCCCACGTGGAGGAGGAGCGGTGCTCCGCTCACGGCCGCGCTCCTCCGGCTGCGGTGGGGTCGAGCTGCGGCGTCACCGCGGCCCCGCAGCCCTCGGCGCTGCCATCGCTGCTCAGGCGGCCGTGCCTCAGTTTCCCCACCCGAGGCAGCAGCTGCTTTCCCCGCGTGCACATCGCCCGCACCGTGGGCTTCTCACCACATTTCCCCACGCAGAAACGTGGAACGCAGCCCCGGAGCTGTGCTCTTCCCACGCACTCCCCGCGTGTCTGTGGACCGCAATAGAGAGGGACACGGGATACACCACATCAGCTGCGCCGCTGGTGTAGTGGTATCATGCAAGATTCCCATTCTTGCGACCCGGGTTCGATTCCCGGGCGGCGCACGAGGTTGTAATATCCCTTTTAATACTACATTCTTCTCTTTTTTTTTTTTTTTTTTTCTCTTTTTTTTTTTTTCTTTTTCTTTTCCTTCTTCTTTTGCTCAATTTCTTTTTCCCTTTTCAAATATTTCTTCTTCCCATTTTTTTTCCCTCTTTTTCCTTTCACTTTCAAGCAAACCCCTTCTTTTCGCCCCATTCTGAGATCCGGCCGTGTCCACGGGGCGGCACCCGGGTGCTGGGGGGTGGATGCGGTATTGCTGCAGAGCTGAGCATGGTGGCTGCACTCCCCGTCCGACCACGGGGGCCCCGGAGGCGGCGGAACGGCTCAAGGGTCCGATAGTGGCAGTGCTGCAGCGTTGGGTGCAGTCTGACATCTGGAGGTGTTGGGCCCGGGGAGTGCTGGGGGGGAACTTCATGCAGCCTGCCTTCATGCGGGTGTGGGTGGAACAAGAGAGAGGTTTTACATGGGCAGAGAGTGGTAGGACAAAGGGGAACAGCTTTAAAGTAAAAGAAAGGGAGGGCTGGGTGAGACGTGAGGAGGAAATTTGTTACTCAGAGGGTGGTGAGGAGCTGGCACTGCTGCCCTGGAGGGGACATCTATCATGCATGGGCAGCCTGAGCTGGGGAGGGGGCAGCCAGCCCAGGGCATGGAAACAGATGGGCTGTGAGGTGCCTTCCAACCCAAACCATTCTGGGATTCTGAGATTCTGCCCCTCTCTGCAAACCAGACAGCCAAATTACCTGGGTTCTCCAGTTGGGTGCTTTTATTAAAAAAAAAAAAAAACAACTTAAATCCACTGTATTCTGCTCTCAGACAGCTCCACGTTGCTCCTCCTGCTGCTGAACGACTGCCACATTGCAGCACCCGCTGGATGGCAAAGCAGAGGTTGCCCTCTCATTAACAGCGTGTGAGAAGGCAGCGCTGCCCCATGGGATGCTCAGTGCAGCCCCACACCGTGCCCTGCTCCCAGCACCGTGCCCTGCTCCCAGCACCGTGCCCTGCTCCCAGCACCGTGCCCTGCTCCCAGCACTGTGCCCTGCTCCCATCCCAGCTGCCGCGTGATGTGTGCAGGCCTGAGTCTCACCCAGATGCCCATTCCAGGGATTGCAGTGCCGAGTTGGAAGGGATCAGTTTCCATTGATGAAACAAAAATAAACGCAGGCTCTTAAGTGGGGAGGAATTCCTCACCGAGAAATATTGCCCTTGGAGCAGCCTGGTGTGGAGGGGCAGAAATAGCCACCCGTGGCGAGGCACAGCCATGTCCTTCCCACATCCCTGCACCAGAAACCCTGCCATAAAAGTAATCCCTGGGGCTGGGGCAGAGGTTCAGCCCTCCCTGCATCCCTATAGTCAGGGCTGAGGGTCCTGAAGTCCTCTGGTTCAGGAGGACAGTGCCCCGTGCAGTGCTGAGCTGCCGTCCCTTCATGGTGGTGTTGCAAACTCAGCCCTTATTGTGAGACATCACATCACTGAGAGATGCTGCTGGCAGCTGGGGCACTGAGTGTGGCTGCATCCCCTGCCTGGGGCTGATGAGGGGCTGATCCCGGAGCAGGGATTGTGCAGGGGAAAAGGTGGGCACTGGTGATCAGCATTGCAGGGCACGCCGTGAGCCCTGCACGGGGCTGCTTTGGCCGTGTGCCGCAGGAGCAGAAGGATACAGCAGGCTGGGGAGCAGTGCTCCTGCGTCACCCCAAAGCACTGTGGAGGAGCAGGGCACGAGGAAGAGGGTCCTGTGGTTCCCCTCGGGGTCTCCCTGCAGAGTTGCATGGATTTCAACCACAGCCTGAGGCAGAGGTAGGAGGGGAGGGTGGGGGGCTGTGAGTCCCAGCAGCCTGACTGCTGGTGGTCCTGCCTATCCTTCCGACCCTACCTGCACTGCCTGTCCTACCCACGCTGCCCACAGCATGCAGTCATTCCTGGAGCAGAAGGTGAGGGCAGCCCTGGGAGAGATAGGGCTGTGCTGGGGAGCGCTGGGGGCAAGGCTTCTGCCTGCACATCCATCCATCCATCCATCCATCCATCCATCCATCCATCCATCCATCCATCCATCCATCCATCCATCCATCCATCCACACATCCATCTGACCAGCACCCCTCTTCCCTGCAGCAACCCTGCTGCTGTGCTCTGGGGCACGGTGCTGCTGGGGCAGCTGGCAGAGAGCAGCAGGATGTGCCTGGAGAGGACGGTGGCTGCCAGGCTCTGCGGGGTGGTCCTCGTGCTGGCGAGGTGTCCCCCAACCCCACTTGCAGGTGGATGTGCTGGTCGATGCCAGGAGTGTCTTCCACAAGCAGGAAGGGAGCGGTGCTGCACCCCCTGCACCCACAGCCCATGGTTGGTGGTTTGGGATCCATCTCCTCAGGTTCCATCCCTCGCTGTGGGGTCCCCCTTGGGGCTTCAGTGCTGTGGGAAGGGTGCCATGTGAAGGGGTGGGTGTCTGGGCAGACTCCTCTGCAACCCCACCCAGCCCTTTATTGCCACCGTCTGGGCTGGGGGCACGCAGGGAGGGCACGCAGACACAAGTCATGGGGATGGAGCTGCAGAATGGTGATCGTCACTAGATAAAAGCAGCGGGCTGTGGGCTCGGCTGGGACCCCCAGAGTCTGCAGCCCCTGTGTCCACACGGCCCGGCCCTAGTCCTGGAAGCGGTTGAGGAGGTCGCAGGTTTTCTTCTCCATCAGCTCGTAGATTTTCTTCACCCTCTTGTCGTTGGCCGCCCGCACGTAGCTGCCGGGATCCAGCGTGGCCATGCCGTCGTGCACGGTGCCCATGATGATGAGCGGCCCATCCTCGGCCGTCATGTTGGGGCAGGGGCAGCTCCAGTCCATGTTGACCAGCGTCACCTCCAGGTACTTGATGTTGAAGAACTTGAGGCCCATCTTCTCGTCCTTGAGGACATCCTCGAGGGCAAAGCGTGCGATGCCGGAGTCCTGGTCCTCCACAATCTCCATCAGCCGCCCCACTATGGCGAAGTCGCTGCGGCAGAGGCTCAGCACCATCTTGCTCTTCAGGCGGCAGGCTTTGCACTGCAGGCTCTTGGGGAAGGGGCACACGTCCTCGCACGTTTCCTTGCTGTCGAAGTTGTTGTTGTTGCCCTCGCAGCCGCCGTAGACGAAGGAGTGGCACTGCTTGAGGAGGTAATTGTACGCCCAGCGCGGCTCCCAGTTCTGGCAGGGGCCCTGCACCATGGGCAGCAGGCAGGTGGGCCGGGCGCTGCCCACGCAGGCGGCATGGCACTCCTCGTACGTCTCAAAGTGGTTCCTGTTGGCACCGCAGCCGCCGTAGCGGAAGGTGACGCAGGAGCCCTGCTTGGCATCAAAGTGCCAGCGCACCTCGGTGGCTTCGCATCGCCGCCGGTCGGGCTCCTTCAGGCACTCAGCGCTGGGGAAGGGCTGGGGGCTGCCGGGCTGGGGGCTGCCGGGCTGCGGGGCCGGCCCGGGCTCACGCTTCAGCACCGACAGCGGGAAGTCGGCGCGCAGCAGCCCCGCGGCGTTGCGGGCGGTGCAGGTGTAGATGCCGGCGTCCTCGTGGCGCGCGTTGTAGATGACCAGCTGCCCGATGTTGGTGACCACCACGTTGCCGTACATCTGGTCCGGCCGCATGATGAAGTTCTCGGCGCGGTCGCTCTGCTTCTCCCAGGTGATGTCGGGCCGCGGGCGCCCGCTGACGTCGCAGCGAAAGCTGACGGTGCCACCGGCGCGCACCGACTGGTGGAAGGGGTTGCTGTACAGTGCGGGCGGCACCGGCAGCTCGGGACCCCCTCCCGGGGTGGGCCGGGCCGTGGTCTCGCGCGGCACCGGGCTGGTGTCGGGCCAGGTGAAGATGTGCTTGCAGGGCACGGTGGTGAGGCGGGTGCCGCGCAGGCAGGCTTCGGCGTCCATGTAGCACTTGTTGTAGTAGGTGAGGCCGTCGGAGGCGCAGGTGAAGTTGGGCTCCTTCTCGCAGCGGTCCTTGCACTTGCACACGGGCTGCCCGTCCCAGATGTCGCAGTCGGAGCCCTGCTGCGCGCACACGAAGCTCTCGCACGACGGCCCGCGGCCCAGCTCCAGCGCCAGCACGCTGCCGTCGGCAAAGCGCGCGGCCACGCAGCTGCGCAGCCCGCACACGTTGGTGCAGCACTTCTCAAAGCCCTCGCAGTCCTGGGAGGGAGGGGACGGGGGTCAGCACCCCAACCCTGAATGCTAACCCCAAACCTAACACTGACCCCCACCGTAACCCTAAATGCCACGCTGCCGGCCACAGGGAGCCCCCATCATTGCCAGGTCAGCCCCAGTTCCACCTCAGCCCCTCAGAGCGGTGGCCCCCATGGCACAGTGGGGCCATAGTGGGCTTTGGGGTTTTGCAGGTGCCCAGCAGGGACTGGGGCCATTCCTGCCGCTGAAGCTGTGCTGCACTGCGGCCTGGGGAGCTGCAGGCTCCGGCAGGCTGAGGTCAGGCAGAACTCATTACAGTGATAAACTGCAGAGGATTCGCTCCCCAAGGATGGGCAGCAGTGAGCTCCTGCCTGGGGAAAACTGAGGGACAAGGGGAAGCAGTCCGAATGCACCCGCATCCCTCACTTAGCTGGGTGGGAGCATCCTGGGGGCACGTCATGGGGGTGTCCTGGCATGGGGGGGACGTGGCAGGGCCACAAGCCGCACCTCCACCTGCACAGGGGCTCGGAGCAGCCCAGGGCACTGCGCACACCTGGAGTGAGGCTGCAGAGAGCCTGAGTGCGCTGAACACCGCACTGAACACTGCAACCTCTGCCCATGGGACCCCCACCCCCACGCACCCCAGGGCATCCCTCCCTTTGCCACCAACCCCACACGGGTGCAGTACCCCAAACCCGTCCCAGCCGTGCCCCAGACTCCCCGTAGCCCCCAGCTCTCACCTGGTCCGCCTGGCACTCCCTCTCGCAGGTGCTCTGCGCGTCCACCCACAGGTTGGGGTTCAGCTGGTTGGGGCACACCCCCAGGTGCCGCATCCCGTCCTGCTGCAGGCTCAGCCCGGCGGCGGCCGCCAGCAAGGGCAGCAGCAGGAGCGGCACCGCACGCATGGGCTCAGCCCCACCGAGCCGCTGCCCGCCAGCACGGGACCGCGGAACCGGGCGGTCCGAACCCCGGCAAGGCATCTGTGTGCCCCCCCCCGCCTCGCCACCGGGCTCGGGGCCGATCACATTGGGAGGAGGGAACGAGATGCGAAGGAAGGTCGGGTGACGGAGAGGAGGAGGAGGTGATGTCCAGAGGTTCAGCACGCCGCGAGCACGCCGGCCCTGCGGAGATGCCGCCCGACAGCTCGCTCCATCGCTGAGCTCTCAGGGCACCGGGGACGGCATCGTGCAGCGGCGGGGAGAGTCCCGGCAGAGCCGATGTCCCCGCTCCGGAGTGGCTCAGAGCATCCCTGGCACCCGCAGCCGGGCAGCGCTCGCGGAGCGGTGGCAGTGGGTCCGGGAGCTGCGTGCGTGTGGGGCAGGGGTGGAAGGGGAGGACGGGAAGGTTGTAATCTGAACCCCCTCCCTTCTCACTGATGTTTCTGAGTGTTTGGAATGGAAAAGGCGCTGACCTCAGCCTCTAACCCCGTCTGAGCCGATCGGCTGGACAAACACAGGGGGGGGGAGATCAAAGGCAGAATGCGGAAAGTCTCCAAAGAGAGAGAGTGAAAGGAGAGGAAAAAAAAAAAAAAAAAATGCCCGGCCCGTGAAGCCGAATTCCTGCAGGATGAGAAAACGGCCAGAGCCTGCTGCCTGCCCCGGGCCTGCGGGTGGGAGGCAGCCGCAGTCCCCGGCCCCGCAGCATCTCCAGCTGCAGCGCGGTGTATCGCGGCCGCGCCGTGGGGCCGGGACCCCCCACACCCCCACGAGCGCCCAGGTTTGTAGCCAGCCCCCTTCCCCGCTCCAGCAGCAAACGCCGATGATTTACAGCCCGGCTTTGAGACCTGCCCGTGCCAGACCCCGGCTGCACGCCGCATCCCAACCTCTGCTCGCAGAGCACCTCCGAAGCCGGCCCTAAGCTGGGCAGGAGCCGGTCCTGCTCGCAGCCAGACTGCCCTAATCCCCGCTGGAGACGGACCTGGGGGGGATGGGTGGGGGAGCGTTAACTCCTGCAGCACTGCCCGGAGCCGGAGGAGCACCGAAACCCGCACAGCCCCGCACGACCCGGCCGCGCTCCATCCCCGGCCGTTCCCGTCCGTCTGAGCCGCTGTGCGGGCACGGCCGGCTCGGGCAGCCCGAGGAGGACCCGCTGGTTCCTGACCCCCCCCTCCCGCAGCCCCCCAACGGCAGGGGCAGATAAGGAGCGGCCCAACCTGAGGGGTCTGGAGATCCCCGCTATACACATAGCCAACCCCCACCAACCCCCGATCCCAATACCCACCTCGGGCTTCACACACAGGACACGGCCGCGTGGGCGCTGCTGTCCGTGGGAGGGGGGGGTGGCACAGAGAGCATCCCAGTGCTGGATGGATGGATCCCAGTCCGGGTCCACGAGCCGGAGCAGTGGGCACAGATTACACCGCAGCCCGAGGGGTCCCCGTGTCACCGTGATCAAAGCAGCAAAGCCTGGACAAAGGTCGGGAGGAGGTGGGGGGGCACTGCTGACCCCGCTCGATGCCGATCTGGGGGTGTCCCTTGTGTCCCCCACAGTACATCCAGCTCTGCACCCATCCCCCGTCCCCCAGGAGCATCGGCGCGGCCCCCTCCTCCTCCTGGATGCTGTTTCTTAGGGCACATCAGCCAACCCTCCCCCCCGGGAGAGACCTTTTCCACCTGAAGGCACTGTCACAGCTTCTGCCTTTCCCTGTTCTGTTCACTGAGGTGCGTGGGGGCATCCCCAGTGCCACCCCCTCGAACAGCCCCTTATCCTGCACCACAGCGTGGGCTTTTGGGGTCTCTGCAGCAAGGATGGTTCCCATCACCATTTCCCCCACCTGAAAGCCACTTCCAAGAGGGGCTGCGAGGAGCAGAGCCTGCAGAACAAACAGCTCTCCCTGCCTCTCCCCCAGCCGGGCTTTTACCTTAGCTCAGGGTTTTCCAGGCTGCAGACGCTATCTGATTTCCCCCCCCCACCCCCTCCCTTCGCCCCATTCCCTCCCAGCCTCAGCAATATTACACTTAAGCTGTTAAAACAAGCATGGCCAGTCTGGTACGAAGGGGAAAATCTGATCCTGGGGCAGCGAGCGGGCAGGGGGAGAGGGAGGTCATGGGGAGAGGGAGGTCAGGAGGAGGTGGGCTGGGAGCAGGATGGGCGGGGGTCCCTTCCAGCCCCAGGGAGCACACTTGGGGGCCCTACACAGCCCCTCTGCAGCCATCAAAGATGCTCTGTGGGTCAGGGTACAGCGGGCCTCGTCCAGCTCAGGGCGCAACCCCTTCCTCCTCCTCCCCAGCACCTCCCCCCAGAACGGATACAACTCCTGCACCTCCCGCTTGGCAGTTCAAAACAACACCAACAAAAAAAGGCTTTAATTTATATAAAACAAAACCATTGTTGAACAACACCGACTGACTGTACAAAGGAATACAAAAATAAAAGGACAGTCCAAAAAAACCCCTCGGGAATGGTACAAGTGGTGGAGAGCAGCTAAACACTAGTGTTGACATCGGATGCAAGAACCTCTTTTCCTTTTAAATTAAGAAACTATCACGAGAAAAGGCTGAGCAAACACTCCGGGGTCCATCTTCTGTTCTCCCTGCAGACGGGACACGCAGGATGAACACGAGGAAACCTCACAGCGGCGTTGGGCAGAAGGAGCAGGAGGTGGCACACGGAGCGGAGCAGGGCCAGGCAGAGGTGCTGAGCTGTGGGCACGCAGCAGCTCCGGGGCTCAGGGCAGGGATGCGGGGTGCACATCACCTGTCGGCCATATATCCCGGGTCCGCCAGGCTGCCGAGCCAGCCATTGTCTTCTGCCGTGCGTTAAGTGATGGGAAACAGGTGGTGGCCGTCTCAGACAGGTTGTGGAAATCCCTCGGACTCCGTGCCAAAATCGGCCGCTGCTTTGCTCTCGAGCCAAATCACCACTACAAAGGATTCTTCCCTCCCCGTCTCGGCATGGGCTTTAATTCTCTCCTCGCTTATTTGAGCCGGGCAATAAAGCGTGCCAGGGCCGAGCCAGGAACAACCCCCCTCCTCCCCAGCACCGGGCTTTGTTGTGCAGGGGGCTGCGTGCACCGAGGGGCATCAGCCCGGCAGCACTGCTGCGGCTTCATCCCGCCCCGCGGTGCAGGAGGGGCCCCGAGCAGGATGGAGATGGCAGTGCCACCAGGCCCCACCTTTTGGGTGGAGGATTTATGGCATCTCAGTCTCTAGCTGAACCGGCTGCGCTGCGGGACCAAGTCAGGGTGATGCACGGGCTGCTGCTGACATCTCCTACACCGCACTCCGGCTGCGTAGCATGCGTCCTCCAAAGTGCTGGAGCAGTCCCTGGGCTCTGCTTCCTGCCACAGCCCCGAGCTGAGCACACCCCCGCTGCTCCTTCACGCTCCAGCAGGAAAAGTCGTCCCTTCCCACCTTCATGCAGGAGGAGCCACGAGCTCGGCAGGGCGCCTTGGGGAAAGCAGAGCAAGAGGCCACGATGCAGGGAGAGTGTGAGGATCCACGAATGCACCAGAGTGGCACCTTGCACCAACACAGGACAAATCCACCTCCTCCCTCTGCTCTGGGCTCAGTGCTTCCAACCTCTGCTCCTCAGCCCTCTGCTGTACAGCTGAAGCATCGGCCACCTGGGGGGCTCAGAGCTGCTCCTGCCCTGCCCCAAACCAACCCCACAGCTCTCTGCTCTGCCCCTTCCATGGCAGCCAGCCCTCAGCTGGATGGGATGATCAGAGTACGACAGCTCAGGGGTACGGAACACACCCATGGTCCCTTCCTTCTGCACACGGAGTACTCCAAAACCTCATGTCACAACCCACACGGCGGGCCGGAGCCTCCTGAAGCACATGTGTACCCTCACCTCAGCATCCTCCACTTCGCCCCTCGTGCTGTCACGGGTTGAATGAATTCCCTGCTTTTATTTACATGGCTGCATAAAATTTTCCCTGACTGTTTCTTAAAAAAAAAAAAAAAAAGAAAGAAAAAAAAAACCCTTAAAAAACAAGTTATTATATATATATATATATATATATATGTATAATATTTACATAAATAAAGGCGGAAGGCGAGCAGACTGCTTCCCTCAGCCTCCTAACGGCCAACCCTTGCCTTTCCCAGTTGAGCTTTTCTTTTTGGCAACAGCAGGTTAACATCTCGGTGAAAATGGTCACTAATCCCCTCTCCCTTTCTTTTTTGTTTTTTTCCCCTTTTCTCTTTTTTCAATTCCTCAAACTACACCCAACAGCCACTACTGCACCAGCAGTTGGCTCAGGAGTCCAAGAGTTAAAGCTGCAGCACAGGCTCTCCTCGCCTCCTCCCTTAAGCCTCTCAATCTGCCATTAAATCCATTTCTCCATCGAAACGGGATGAGCTTCCCCCCCACCCCATTCCCCCCCTCCCCAACCCAGCAGCTGCTGAATTTTCCACCCCAGACTGAGAGGTGAAGCCCAAAGCATTCCTGGAGGGTCACTCAGCGGAGTCCTCTCCCCCCTGCAGCCGGCAGCACGCCTCACACGCGAGGCCAAAGGAGAGCACGTTCCCGGGGCCCATCCGAAAGGATCCACTCGGGAAGGGTGAAGTGTGCAAACATCTGTACATCAGTGGGTGGGTGCGGAGCTCGCCGTGCCCGTCCTGCTAAGAGATCTTGCAGTTGTTCCGTGAGCAGTTCTGGGGGGGGCTCTGGGGCGGCCGAATGGATTTGGATCTCTTGAGGCTGTTGCCTTTGCTGCTGCTGCCGCCGCCGCTGCTGGCCAGCGAGTAGGAGCGGCCGTGCATCATCACCGCGTTCATCCCGTTGGCCATGGAGAAGGATTTCAGGTGGCTCTTGATGGTGACGGGCAGTGGCAGCTTGTCGATGAGGTGCACGGGGGTGCAGGAAACGATGGCTCGGCAGCACAGGTCCTGCAGGCTGAACACTGCGGGGAGGACAGAGCAGACAGTCAGGGCCGACGCGCTGCGAGGGCTGCCGTCCTCCTGCGCCCGCTCCTTATGCCATGCAGCTCTTGCTAAGAGCTGACAGGGACTGCATGGCAGCCCTGAGCACACTCAGAATCCTTGCAAGGGACCTTTGAAAGTCATCTGGTCCTGCTGGCCTGCAATGAACAGCAGGAGCTCCAGCACGTGCTCCTGCCTGACCCCGAGTGCCTCCGGGAACCCACCACCGCTCTGGGCAACATGTGTCAGTGCTTCACCACATTAGATTTGTTAGGACAACAGTGTGGGAATAAAGGCTTCCCAGGCTCCAGCTGCAAGAGCCAGCACCTTGCACGGCATCAGTTTTAGTGCCAGCACTGGGCTCAGGCAGGGCAGTGTCTCTGCCTGCTGCAGCACACCAGCCCTGCTCATGGTCACATTACCCAGTCACCATTTGGTAGCTCCAGAGTGCGGTCTGTGAAGGAGGCAATGCACACAGGGTAGCCTTTAACTGGGACCTGCTCGGTGAGCGGCAGCTTTGGGGATGGCTCTTTGCAGGGAGCTCCCAGCCAACAAACATCCTCTCAAGCCAGGACAAGGCTTGCCAGCGCCCTCTTAGCTCAGTGTGAGCCACATGAATGAGCTATGGGAAGCCTGCGGGATGGGATTTCCCAGCAGCCGGCCACAGGAGGGCACACGTTCACCTCCAGCCGCTCACTGCTCCGAGCAGCCAGCAGAGCTGCCTCCAGACCCGAAGAATCTGGCAGAGCATTCGGTGAGCAGGGCCAGCACACAGGATCTGCTCCTGCTCACTGGGACAGAGGGCCCAGATGAAGGAAGGTCACCCAGATGGGAGTGTTTAACTCCTGCTGCTCAGCCCGTCATTCAGACCCACTGCTAACCCCAGCCAGGAACAGGGGTCCTAAGACTATCTTGCTCCAAATTCAACAGGCTGAGACATGAGGCGGGCTCTCCTCATGCTGCAGCCTACGCGCCTGGGTATATATACGGAATATCTCAGCTCACTGCTCCATGCTTACAGCAGGGATGGGCTTTATCCCCTTTCAGCTCCTTGCACTGCCCCGGGCTCACCCTGCCTCCGTATCTCTCCAGAACAGGAGATACAGGCTCAGACAAGGGTAAGGACAGAGGTGCTTATGCTTGGTGCATCCCACACACACAATCATCTGACTGAAGTGCTTTCAAGTTGTGAGCTTAATTGCCTTCAGCTTTACCTAGAATAAAGGCAGAGGTGTAAAGATGTCCCAGAGCAGTTCAGAGCCTAGACATGCTGAACTGCCCTCTGGAGCTGCACCAGCATGGGCAGCTCGCTCTGGCTCAGCTTCAGCACGCCTGACTGGAAGCTGTTCACCAGGGCAGGTGCTCTCAGATCCCACAGGTATGAGCACACACCCCTATCCAAGCTCTCCCTTCTCTCCAGACCAGCCCCCTCCTGACTGCCCACCTCGGTTGGGCCTCCAGATCTTCTCCATGCCGTGCCGCATGAGGACGATACGAGAGAGCTCTGTGAAGGACTCGATGACGTTGAAGTTGCACAGCGGGCTGACCTCGAAGAATGTCATGCAGTTCTTCTCAGCGTACGCCCGCGCCTGCTCCGTGGGCACCTGCCTCTTGAAGGCGAGGTGAAGTCTGTTTCCCACCAGGATCCGGGGCACCCCCGGGGCATGCTAACAGAAGAAAAACCCAAGTGGAAAAATAATCGTTTTGTTACAGACCACTGCACTTGGGTGCTGCATTTATCTCCCCGGACTCCACTCAGTGTGCCTGATCCCAGAGCCATAGGGGCCAGCAGCCCCAGTGTGGATGGGTGGTGTGGCAGGAAGCTGGCACGGCCCAGGGTCCTGCTGTGAAGCTCACCTCATCTATTTCCTTTATCCACCGATCTATCCCATCGAAGGACCAGCGATTAGTGATGTCATACACCAGGAGAATTCCCTGACGGAAGAAAACATGCAGTCACCAAGTTGTGTACGAGGCAAATGAAAAGGGAGATGCACCCAAAAGACCACTTCCACACCCCAAAAATGAAAGGCTAAAAGAAGGTTCCTCCAGTCGCAGTATTTGCGTGCCCCCACATCACTTCCAAAGAGGAGGAAGGACTGCCCCAGTGACTCTGCACCCAAAGGAGCACTGCACTGCTCCTGCCACAGACATGATGGCCACTGCTCAGCCCCAGAGCAGCTCCTTTGAGAGCCAGAAGTGCTTCTGGGGATGGATCCAGCTCACGTGAAAGGGAGGTTGACCGAGCTGAGGGCAAAGCAAACAGCCCAAGCCCGACTGCAGGGTGTCACAGGGCAGGAAGCTGGGCACAGCCAGTCCTCCTGGAACCAGGAACCCACAAGGGCAAAGGAGATCTTAGGGTGACAAAACTGAGAAGTACCTGCTACCAGGAGACATAAATCAAGAGTATTTTGGGAAGGGAAAAAAAAGGGGGACAGGGATGGGGGGAGACCCAGACTTTCTTCTGTTCTGTTTTGACTTCTGCCTTCCAAGGCTGCACACATGAATGAATGATGATCAGGAAATCACAGAGGATGAGGTTTGAGGACCCCCTTCCAAGACAAACTGCCAGGGAGCTCAATAGGCCCTGCTTGCTTTGTTTCTGGACTGCCAACAACCTTGAGCCAACAGAAGCAGACCCAAGAGCTGCTTTGTGAGGGCAGCTTCTGCCAGAAACACGCTCTCGGAGCAGAGTGGCTTTAAGCTCGCTGGCAGCTGCAGCCTGCATCTGCTTTGCAGAGCAATCAGGATAAAACATCAGCAAAACCACAACCCCAAGTTCTCAGGAACACGGTGGAAGGTCAAGACCACGCTCTCTAACTCCAGGCAGACTGCCAGCACAGCCTCCCAAGTCATAACACACACACTCTGAGTTCAGATTGTCAAGTAACACTTCCCAAGAGCAGACACCAAAGCCACGCTGCCCAATGCCCTGATCCTGGCCCCGTTCTCCCCAGCATGGGTGCTAGGGCAAATGGGAGGAAGCAACTCCAAGTGGAGCTCAGCAAGGGGACCAGGTGTGCTCCAGACACCGCCTCCAAAGGCACAGCATCATCAGCATTTTCTCCCCTGTGGGGAACAGCTTGCAGACATGCACGCAGACAGGGAGCTGGCTCCAGCTCTGCAGACAGCTCCGAGTTAGAGCTGTTGGTCCCCCCCTCCCCCCCCAGGTTTATAAACAAAAAGATTCCTTTGGAAGAACATGTGCAGAATTGTGATCGACCAGAAAGATGAACGGACTCCCATCTGCAGCCCAAAGCCTCCTTGAAGTGCCTCGGTGGCTCTCAGCACGCTGATCGCTCCGCACCTCTCACTGTTGAGCTTCCCAAGACACCTTGTGAGAACACTCAGAGCAGGTGTTGTGCAGTGCTCTCCAGCCCCTGAGCTGAGCAGCCTCTCCCCAAACCACCCCTACCTTTTGGAGATGGGTGGAAGAAGAGAGGCCTTATCCCCCAGCGCTACCCCAGGTCTTTTCACAGTTCACTTTCAAAGTCCACTTCCAATCTGTTTTTGTTCCACACTGCTGGGTTGGCGGAAGCCTGAGCTCCCAGTGAAGGATTTCCACGTGAGTGCACCATGTAGTGAACAAAGAACACAGAGATCATCTCTTACTGTGCCCAGCAGCACACGTGGACCCTCACTCTGCCAGCTATCAGGCTTGTCTGCAGCAGGAGCTCACACAAAGCCCCATCCACATAACCAAAGGGAGAATCAAACCACATCTCTGTCTGACTTAAGCACCTGCAGCAAGCAGATTTGCAAGCTTCGAAAGGCCGTAGGAGCAGCGTGCTTGAAAACAAGTGCTCCCACTGCTGCCACAAATCTCAGCATGCAGAGGACGGGGCAGCCAGGAAAGCCTCACTCACTGCTACTCTGCACTGCTGGAACAAAGCTCTTGGCTGCTGAGGAAGCCTGGAAGACCACCCCCTCTCCCCCCAACCCCAGACAGGACTTCTGCAGCCCATAGACTAAGAAAGCCATAAACAAAGACAGCAAGGAGAACACCATGTCCCTCCTCCAGCTGGCACCTGGGGCCTTGGCCCAGGGCACTGCTCTCTGCTGCCAAAGCATTTCCTAACAGCATAACACACTGGGGGTTATTTATCACTGAGCTCACAGCAAGCACCCACAGGCAGGGCTGACTCCTCCAGCAGCTGGACACCCCTCAGAACGACCCGAGGCAGGTAGAGCAGCACCCAGAAAGCTGCACAGCAGAGCACAGCCTGCATCTCAGAGCCTGCTGAGCTGCCAAAAAGCCCACAGCTCTCCGCATGCTAAGAAGCCCTGAGTGGGATAGGCAGCAACCGCTCAAACCAGCTGCCCAAGCAACACCCATCATTCTGTTAGGGCTGTAGCTTTGCTGTGAGGTGGGAGCATTTCTGAATGTCATTTTGACTTTCTGTAGATAGTCTGAAACTATTCCTGAAGGATTTCCTCTGTCACACTGCCTGCAGAACGGGGACTTGTCTGCTTTGGTTGAAAGAGGGGACTGATCCTCATTGGAAGCCAGCTCATTAGGGACAGCAAGGCTGATCCAGGACGTTTCCAACAGGAAGATGTTCCTCCCCAGCAGGAAAACCACACAGCAGCGAGGAGCCCAAACAAGGAGAGCTGGGCAAGGCACCATGGTGCTCAGGAAGAACGATGCAGCCCAGGATGAGCAAAGCACTAAGCTCTGCTGTGTCAGAAAGGAAAACTCACCAGCAGGTCTGGCTCCTATCTGGGGACTGCTTTTCCATTTAGCAAGGGTGTAACTTCAGAAGATTCAACTCTTATCATTCCACTCAAGAAGCAATGAGGTGGGGAAGGGAGCCAGGTGTGCTTCCCTCACTCGAAGGCACTTTTCATACCAAGCAGCTGTTTGCATATTTTCTTAAGCATTCTCCACTCATGTTCACACACCTCTCCTCGGCCAGCCCCAGCACAGGCTGGGCCACGGTGCCAGAGCACCTCCTGCTCTCCCAGCAGCCTCAGAGCCCTCTCGGGAAACCCAGCCCTCTCACTGAGTGAGTCCTTGTTATCCTTTACAGGAAGCCCTGTAGTTCAGAGCCTTTGCCCTCTGCTCAATAAAAACCTGCTGGTTTTCAGCATGAAGGTGCTCATGACCCGTTTATACCAAGCTGCTCTTGCACAAACACCATGCTGCACTTTAAACAGAGCTTAACCCCTCTAGCATTTCTCTTCTCCGTCTTTACTCTTCCCAGGCTCTTGGTTTGTTAGGTTAGAAAAAGCTGTTTCTCTTGCTTCCAACGGTGTTTGCAGCAGGCTTCCTGCAGCAGAACTCAAAGACTGATGATACCAAGAGAACAGAGGAAAGCAGACTGCTGAAGCACAGAAACTCAGTCCAACACACAGCATCAAGCACACCTGGCAGAAACAGAGAGCTCAGGAATACTCTGTGCCTTCCCCACGTCCCAGACCACGTTGTGTTGAGCTGTCTTCATGCTATCAATAAACCTACGAGGTGGCAGCTTGGTCCCAGAGGAAGGGCAGTTCTGCCCAGCTTTGAGAAGCTAACAGGCATTCAAGCCTGTACTTGCAGCAGAGATCTTTATTATTCAAATCTAACGCCCCTCTTGCACTGGTTAGTCATGAAGAGTTTACATTAGCAGACTTTCTGCAGGTTATTTCAGAGACACCTGTATTCCTGCTAATCCAGGAGCACTGCTGGGGAGTGCTTGGAGACAGGGGAGCCAACCACCTGAAGCTGTACTACAAACCACCTGGAGAACATGGCGCCTTCAGAAGGCACCCACTCATTTTTCACCATGCAGTTCACATCACAAGAGCATTTTTCAGAGGGCAGTGGAGGCATTTTCCTTGGGAATTCTCTCCTCTTCTGCTGGGCAGGCTTGCTGCTTACAGCTATTTTGTCATTACAAAGAGTAGGGGTTGGTTATTTTGGCAGATCAGGATCAAGGCATCACAACTCTGCAACAGGGATTTAAAGCACAGGCAGAATACAGATTCTGAGGAAGAAACATAAGCTACTCTCTGCTGCCTGAGTTAAGCACACACTCCAATAAAGCAATAAAGCATTCCCATCCTCTGCCAGGCTGGCTGATCACATTTACTGTCAATGGCCCTCAAACTGTTCCCCTGAGGATGGTGAGCAGGTAAGATGGACAAGCCAAGCCTTCCAGACTGTACAGTGGATGTTCCTAAAGCAATGCTGATGAATAAACAGAAGGGTAAGATGTTACTTCCAGTCCAAAGATGATCAAGAACCTCACTGTGAGGAAGGAAGGTAGAAGAAAGCCATTTCAAGCTTCAGGTCAGCTAGCTCATCCCATCCAGCCTCAGGTGTGGTGTGTGCAGAGGACAGGCTGCAGGAACCCAGCAGATGCACTCCCAGTGCCGCACTGCTCTGCTTCACTTGCTAGACCAACACGTACCTTCATCTGAACATTCTCACCACCATTTCTTTCATCTTTCCCACCTGTCCCAGGTCGCTGTGGTCAGGCACTGGTCTGGCTGCCCAGGGAGGTGGTGGACTCAATGACCCCGGAGGTGTCCAAGGAACATTTGGACGTTGTGTTGAGGGACATGGTTTAGTGAGAACTCCTGGTGATGGGTGGGCGGTTGGACTGGATGATGCTGTAGGTCTTTTCCAACCTCGGTGATTCTATGAATGCATGGCAGCCACAAGTTCTGGCATGCAGGGTACAGGCTCTGCTGGCTGAAGTCCTACACAGACACGGTGCTTGCTGCTCCCTGTTTAATTTGGGTGTCTGACACAGCAAAGTCTCTGAGGAAGACTGCCCAAAGCCAAGCTATGTGGCCATCAGAAAACCACACAGATTCTGTTTGCTTATAACCCATAAGGGAAAGGATACCGTCCCAAGCATGCAGGTTACATCACGACTGGAGCTCTACACAGTTTTCTGAAATACAGCACGGGCAGAGGGAAGTTTCACATTAAACTTACACATCAGTCTAAGTGTGCAAGTAAGAGATCCTGCCCATGGCACACTGCAGCACTCCCTGGCCCACTCCTCTGCAAGCACCAGGAAATTGGCCCCTGCTTCAAAGGAGCCACCTCAAACCCATCTGCAACACCAGAGATGTGCACAAACAAGACCAAACCAGACACTGGAGGAAACAGCAACAGCACATCCCAGGTGAAGCGCTCTGACATCCAAAGCACAGTGAGTTTACAGGGAAGAAAGAGAGTGTGATGGATTCTGCCAGTGCTCAAAGCAGGTCCGCAGCTACAGGGAGAGAGAAGCCAAGAGCAACTGCAGCGATTGCTTCCGACTCAGTGTGCAGAAGAAGGACTTATGCCAAACTTCTTGAATTAGAAAAGAAAGGAAATCATTGTAGTTCTTTTAACTTAATGAGATTTTTTTTTTTTAAACCTTAATGATACTTTATCTGGAGGGACTCTGGGACGTTACTCAAAGGATGACTATTAATACATCAAAAAAGCATTTTTTCAGAAGACCAAAAGATTTTACTAATATTCTCCATCTAGATGCTATTCTGGAACAAGGCCCAAAGGAGAAGCTCTCTCCTGCTCTCTCTGTTTCATGCTTTAAGGAACTTAAGTTTAAGATCCAACCGAGCTGCTCTAGTTTCAAGCCTGCACCAAACATACAAGCAGGAACCACCTTGCTTTTGGAATCTATTTGGTGGCAACACAGAGGAGGAACTCCATGGGGAAAGCTGGTGTCGTTTTGAAATGAACCTGATAAGCCTCTGAAATTAGGAGCCCCCACGTTAAAGCTAAGGCAGATCTCAGGTTAGAACTGCCACATCCTCTATAAGCCCAGCTCCTCAGCCCTTGTCTAGAAACCAAAAGAGAGTAATCCATTACAGAACGTTCTGGCAGCAGCCTAGGAGTGTCACTCACTCTGCTGTCTCCCATCATTTCATTAAACGAGAAAACCAGAGCACAAGAAGACCTGTGGTGCCCCTTGGTATTTTCACAGATCCCATCTTTTCAATGCTTGATTTGCTTCAGAGCTCTTTACTATGGCATGAAAGACTGTTACAGCCTAAAGAAAAGGATTGCCTCTGTCAAATACTGACAGCAGCGCTCACCTGAGCTCCTCTGGAGTACGACCTGAAAATGGTGCAAAATCTTCCTTGCCCTGATGTGTCCCTGCAGCAAAGAAAACTGGAGTTACACCTGTGAAATTCAGGAAAAAATAAAGACAAATCCCAGACTTCACAACTCCCACTGGACTAGAAATGGGAAAAGTGGCACCTTTTTACAAGAGTAAAGAATACAAAATACAAGGAGTGCATGCAATCATACAGGGCAGAGGAGATACATCAGCTGTTTGTAAGAAAAATGAGGACACGAGCTCCTGAGAGAGCAGGATTATAATTAAACTATGAAACTACATACTGCTAGAGTCAGTCCCTGAGGCTGAGAACATGTCATTCATTCCCAATGTAACAGTTCACACAGAACACTAATATTCCAGTTATTTCATACACGCCCGGGTAGAGATGTTTGGTTTGATGCTTCAGGACCCGTGTCACTCCCTCTTAGGTCCAGCTGAAGCGCAGCAGGGGCAGGCTATTCTTCCTGCATTTTTGGGGCATCTTCTTTGCAGTTTAAACCTCAGAGCTGGACCAGAAGGGTTCCAGGTCTTCTTCAGCTCTGACAGGTAAGGAAGGGGTCACCCTCATGTGTGGTATTCTCACTTCTCCACCCCAGTTCCAGGTCCCCCCCGCACACCCTGCTCTCCAGACATTGACTGTACGGTGACCAAGCCGTGGACAAACATCCAGGCTTCTGTAGGAACCGAGGGCTTTGTCCTCCTAATTCTCTTCCATTTGTTTCCAACTCTGGGATTTCAGTTAAATCCAGCATTAATTCCAAAACAACATCACTCCCTTAGCAAGCAGGAATTGTACAGGGAGGGAGTCAGCTGCGCTGGAGAAAGGCTGAAAAGGGACCACTCTGGCAAAGGACAGCATGCTGCTGGTGCTGCTCAGGCACAGAAACGAGTCTGATTCACTAGGATAACTCCCTGAGAAGAGAAACTACCAAGCCTCACCATCCAGCCAGGGATACTCTGCACTTGCCAGGCCTCAGTGCAGCACAGAAGCCAAACTCACCAGAGCTCCAGCTTGACCCTCCTGCCATCCAACAGGATCGTAGTGGTCTTGTAGTCAATTCCTAAAAGGAAAACGACAGAGGTCAGAAAGGCAGAAAGGTGGTGATGCTGTCCATCCAGAGAACACAGCTGCTGCTTTCCAGCTGCAAGAACAAAAAGAACAAGGCACACATACCTGCTAAGTTTGGTAACAGAAAGATTAAAATGACTTGTTAGATGAAATAAAAAGTTTAGATTCTCAATCTTGCTGATGAAAGAACTGATTCAGCGTGAATGTATTTTGGAAGAACATTGCTTTCTCAATTCCCACTCTTCACACTTGTCCTTGAGGACACAGCAGCACACAGCAGCATGTACTGCAGTGCAACGCAGGGCAGTCAGTGTGGGCACCGGGTTGCAGAGAGAGATGAGCCCAGGAATGCTCAGCTACAAACCCCACCATGGCACAGGCATGCTCCATCGCCTCTGCATTTCCTTTTCCTTCCTCTCACTGGGGGAGCAATCTGAAGGGTTTCACATTAGGGCCACGTGTGTCTGTGGACTGGGCCAGGAAGCAGAGGCTGATGCAACTTCAGGAGGCTCCTAACAACAGCTGGGAAAGCAGCACAGACAACTGCTTCCCATAGAGCCCCAGCTCCAGACCAGCATTAAACTCCAAAACCACAGCCACATTAGGAGCGCCCAGCACCTTCAGACACAGATTTGGTCCACGTTGGGGTGCAGCTGCCCTTTCTGCCTCCCTGCAGCCTCCCCCTGAGCTCCTGTACACCTGGTTGAACTCTACCACTCGCCGCACCCACTGGAGAGCACGAAGTAATGGCCAGCTGTCTGCTGAGTAACATCACCAGGATCGCATCAGCTTCACTCTCTCCTCCAGTCACTACATAACAAACTTGGAACGTATATGAAAAACTCACTGCTGTGTAACCACCTGTATGGCCCTGCTGCAACAACACTGCCCTGAATACCAAACAGACAAGTTTGTCAATACAGCGAATGGATTTTGGTCTGAGTCATCAGCAGGAGTTCCCTGTTACAGAAACAAATTAGATTTCAGTCTTTGCAGGGTGCTATAAAAAGCAATCAAGATAATTATCTTAAATCTCAACCGTTTCCAGTGCTCTATCACAGAAAATAGATAGTTTACATTTTATCTTCCTCCAGAGACGACAAGTGGTTTGTATTTATTTGCTTGGCAGATATAAAACCCACATCCCCCGGGACAGCAAGCAGCAGTGAGCTTGCTCCGTGCCCAGGGGAGAGCAGAGCATCCCCGTGCTTCCTTCCAGCTCTCAAAGCAGGACCCAAAGTGAGAGGGGTCACATCCAACAGCTCATGCTTGCAGCACACAAAGGAGGGCACGAGGTCTGGGTTTCACACTCTGGCAGCTGTCAGTCCCCAGGTCCACACACAGCTCCTCTTCCAGCACCACGATGTGCAGTGGCCTTTGAGGATGACACCACTGCAGGACTGCAATGAAATAAGCCCGAGAGAATTGCGTGCACCCAAGCGAAAAGCAAAGCTGTTTTGTCTTTTTATTCTGGGCTACATTCAGCATTTAAACACACCTGGGAAAGTGAGGTGGAAGAAAGCAATGCCTTTTACGTCCAACCTGCACACAGCCATATTTGCATTAAGGGCTAAATGTACAAGTTGTCTGGGGCAACAAACCTCTACCTGCAAGCTCAGTGGTGAGAACAAAGACTGAGCAACCACAAAATCTGTGAAAGCTTCAGCTCAGACTTCCCCCTTGCACGCACACAGTACATCAGGCCAGCTCAAAGGAACCCTCCTATTAAAGCTTGCAGCTATCTGTTTTGGGGGGAGGATCTGTCCTGCACTGGCTCCGTGCTCAGAGTAGGAAGCAGATCCCATCGGACACCAGCCAAACCTGAGGGCTGCTGCCCCACCAGCCACAGCCACCCTAAACCAACAGGACTCTGCAGTAGCACCAAGGGGGGATGCAGATAGGGCTGCCCCTACGTGGGGCTGGAGCTCAGCTCCCCTTGTCCCAGGGCTCTGGGCACAGCAGCCGCTAGATGTCATTGTCGCCCAGGGCGCTGCTGGCAGCCTGACACTCCCAGCCACGCCGTATCACAGCTGCTCTTTTTTTTTTTTTCTTCTTTCCATTTCGGGCAGCTCAGAAACCGGTAAACTCAGCAAAGGTTTTCAATTCCCCTTCCTGTAGTCATCAGCGGTTTCCCCCAGCCGAGCATCACCTCCGCCGGCAGCCGCATACCGCTCATTTCAGGACTGACATTTCAGCTCCGCCAGCGCAGTCTGAGAGCCCCGGGCAGGGATGCACAGCCACAACCCCACACCGTGTCCCTGCAGCTCCTGAAGCAGCCTGGCCCCCAGACACACAGCCCTGCAGGAGGAAAGCAGCCCTGCTGAAAGCTCAGCAGCTATCAGCCCATCTCTCTTGACCAGCATCCAGCGTGATGTAACCAAACGAGCGACGCTCAGAGAACAAGTCAGGGCTGCTCCCCGTGATTTAGCATTCAGTCCAACCCCTCTGCTATTCTTCTTTAGGCTCCTGCTTATAACCCGGCCCCACTGTTGGAGCAGCCAGCCGACCCAGAACACAGCGACCTGCTGTCACCAAGGCTGGGGACAGACACCCTGCACCCCCCAGGGCCGGGCTTCACGCACGAGCACCATAATCACTCCCGGGCAAGGCTCCAGGGCATCCCAACCTTTATCCCTTTTGCCAGGCGGTATATGGGAAACCTACCCACCAGCCACTTTCCCATGGGAATGGGCAGGGTGTATGTAGGAATCTCTGACCTGTTCCAAATTACTCATGCCAACACAGGATGCTTCACATCAATGGGCGCTGAAACAAAACTCGGCCAAGTTAAAATTTGGGCTTTCAGCTGCGAGATTACGTCTGATGTAACCAGGAAAAGCAAAACCCCGCCAAGAAGTGACAGTTTTCTTGCAGCACTCGGCAGCACTCTGTGGTGGGGCTGCTGCCTCCTTCCCCTGGGAACTTGCTGCCCTGTGGGATGTGCCCCAACATCGTAGCTGAGCCCCCGTGCACCCTCTGCACAGCAGCAGTGTGCCAAAGCCAGAGCAGGGCCAGTTGACAAGCAGGCACAGGGGCTGAGAAGTCACTGGAAAAAGCAGAAAGACAACGGGGATGTTTATTTCATGCTGCTCTAGCTGCATTTTGTGCTGCTCTTGAGCTCAGTGTAAATCACAATTACTCTACTGCTGCTTCAGTCACTGCTGGGGTTTGCAGGGCTCCGTTTTGGGACCAGTTCTCTTTGATGCTTTCTTCAACGACTTGGATACAGGGCTGGAAGGCACTCTGAGGCAGTCTGCAGAAGACATTAAACAGGGAGGAGCTGCTGCTTCCCTGGAGGGGGGAAAGGCAGAAACTGCAGAGATCTTGACAGATTAGAGGTACGCGTATTGGCAGCCACACGAGGAGCAGCACTGGATTCTGCAGTGGGATGGGGCAACCCCGGCCCTGGGCACTGAGTGGGGGCAGAGTGCTGAGAAGCAGCCCCAGGAGGGGGACCCAGGGGATCCTGGGGCTGCAGTGCCCTCAGACCAAGTCCAGGAGCCCACTTCTATCTGCAACAGGGCAGCTTTGCCATCGGGACAACCAAAGCCAACGTGCCACAGCTGTCTAACTGAAAACATTTAGTCTCCACCCAGACACTTCTGTTCTCTTACAGGTCATCAGCTCAGCTGAGTCCAAAGGTCTGGGACCACACTACCAGGTATTCACCAAGGTTTAGGTTGCCAGCATCAGATGGCAGAAGGGACCCAAGTCCCACCACCCTGCTATGGCAGCAACCCCAGGGACACCTGAATTCAGCTCTGCAAGGACACCAGCCTGAGCTGGCAGCTCGCACACCCCTGCCCTCCTTCCCCACTCACACTGGGTGCTGCTGGAGAAGGATGCAGCACACACCAAGCAGCAAACTTTAGTCACTGCAACAGCAGAGCTAGAGTTAGTGAGGAGAGCAGGCTCAGTTCCACCCTGGCCAGGGAAAAAAGGAGGAGGAAAAGCAGAGCTGGAAGCTGAAATAGAGAACACTTCCAAGATTCAGCCGCCTCCAATTGCACGGTGTCCTCAGGTAACCGGCTGCAGCACGCTGCGTGCAAGGAGGTGCTTGGGAAAAAGTGGCACAGGTCTCTGAGCATATGGCAAATAAATAACTGAAAAAAAAGGTGAAGACACACTGAGACTGCAAAGCAGGAGAACACCATCAGGGTACGGAACAAACCTTGTTTCTCCTCACAGTGGGACAGCAGCGAACACCTCCCAGGCAGCACGGTGCAGTACAGAGACAGACTCAGCAAATCCGTGGTACGAGTGTCAGGGAAATCCTTACTCAATAGACAAGGAAGGATCGGCAGTCACAAGCATCTTGTGCAGCTGCACTTGTGGCAGCAAGATCACTTAAAGATGCACACACCAAGAAACACTCCAGGGCAAGGCAACGGAACAAGTCATTTCTTGTTCCCTTCTGTAAAAGGAAGATGTTCTGAGCAAATTTTCGGTGAAGTTTCTTAATCAGAAGGACTTTGAGAGGTGCAGCTAAGCACAGAGGGCTGATACAATTGGTTGGCAACCTGCAACATCAAAATAACGCTGTGGATCCCAGCAAGAACACCATAATTAATTCTGAAGCTTCCAGGCCCAGCTCTGTGTCGCAGCTCCCGGGCACAGCCAGGGAGACATTTGGAAATGGAGATTCATCTGACAGCAGGATGAAACAAACTCACCAACCTGAGATGGTCACAGGCAGAAATGGCACAGCCTGCTCATGGAAAGGACTGAATGCACACATGCACACCAGAGGGGTGCAGCCAGCCCCTCTGCTGGACATGCTCGCCTGTGTGTGCAAGACAAGCTGCCCTCAGACTCTGTGTAACAGAGAAGGAACAAACAGGTTATTAAACCAAAGCAAAAAGCCACGCAGGGAACACGCACATCCCAAAGGCTCTGCTGGTAACAGCGTTCCCGTGCTCCTCAGCCCAGTCTGAAGCAGCCAGTGCAGAAACTAATTCATCCCAAACATCAGCAATAACTGAGAAGTGTCCAAAGACAATTGCTTATCCTGCCAAGTCCCTGGGTGTTACAGACATGAAGAAGAAGTTTCTCAGCCGTGACTGACGTGGCTGGGCTTTAACATCTCACCCAGGCGGGTGCAGCACGGACAGACACAGCCTCAGCCAGCACACCCAGCATGGAGCTGCCACGGGGACAGGAGCTCCCCACAGCAGGGCTGTGCCCCACAGGGAAGGCTGAGCACTGGTAGTTCATCAGCAATCCTCTCCTGGGCAGAAGGCAGCACTGAACTGACTGCTGCGTTGTCTGTAAGCGGTACTAAATCATTCAGAGAGATGCGGTATGAGCACACAGGCAGTAGCTGATGAAAAAAGCAAATTCAATCTGTTCAAATAACGACTGATGAAGTCATCCGACCTTAAAAAGTGTGTGCAGCAGCACATTAACAGCAGCAATTGAGCTCGTCAGCTCAGAGCTGTAAGCCACAGAAAAATCCCTTCCAAACAACACATGAGCTCATCAGCTTGAGTCATGCATTCAATTACCTACTCCTCAGATAGACAAATAACAAATTATCCTCATCAACAACGGGGGTCAACCAAACATATGGCTTAGAACAAAGATGGCTTCATCTCAGGTCTGTGGCACTCACACACCTCGCTCTATTGCTTTGATGCTGTCAGCACGCTGATGAAGCTCCCCAGCAGCAGCTCTGCACAACAGCCCGCGCTGGTGATCCCAGGCATCCAGCTCCTGACTGGCAGGTGGGCACCTCAGACCAGAGATGGATTGATTATCGCCGGCCAAAAGCAAAACCTGGACTCGTTCCCTGCAGGAAGCCCAGCCCTGCTGAGTGCTTCGCCCGCCAGCTGCTGCTCCACGTCCCTCAGAGGAGCTGTGCCACGCTCCAGATGACAACTGCATCTGAAATCTGTATTTGGAGCCAGAAGTAAATCTGTTCCCGGAGCTCCAGCCGTTTCGGTGGGCACCCAGCAAGCTGCTGAAACAGCCACGAGTCAGCCCAGAACTGGGAATGTTAAGTGGATTTGTTGTTTAGAAGAACATCAAGATGGAATTTATGCACAGAAGCTACCACAAATAAAAGAGTTTCTTCATCCTTAGCAGTTCTGATGTCCATAAAAACAATACAGCTGCACCCAGAAACAAAGGCAGCCTGTGAGGATGCGTGGCAGGGCACTGTAACGATCAGCACTGTTGCTGGCACACCATACAAACACCAAGATATGCTCGGAAACAAAAGCAACAACCACCACCACCATTCAAAAAGGGCTATTGTGTAAAACACCTCCACCACTCTGCCCTCCCAGCGCTTAACGTGGGCACCTCCTGACACCGTGCACACAGACACCTTGCTCTGAAGCACCTGCCCCAGGTCCCACTGCAGCACTGCTGCTGCCTGGTCTCCTAACGGGGAGGGAGAAGTCCACAAGGGTAAAGCCAATTGCAGCTCAATCTCAGAGCTGCTGCTGCACCCTTACTGCTCCTGCAGGATCACGCAGACCCCTGACGCTCCCCATGGAATGGGGCTTTCAGCAGAACAGCACGGGTGGGCTGAGATCACACATCATAGCTTCCTTTCTCCTCCTCAGGCCTGGGCTGTCAGAGGGCAAGAAAGCGAGAGCAAAGCGAGGCTGTAAATCCTTGGCTGTGCAGGCTAAGCTCGTAGCATGGCTGCTCGTGGGTGCACAGAGAGATGCTCTGCTCTTCAGTGGGAGGGAGGGGGGGAGGGAGGGAAGGAGCATGCCAGGAAACAGCTGGAAACTAAAGCTGAGGGAGATGGGGGCAGAGGAGGAGACACTGTATGTGAGCTTTCCTATGTGGTTTAGATAGGAAAAAAAAAACACCACGCACCACCAAAAGCAGACTCATCTCACAATCTGGAAAAATGGAGCAGACAGGCTTTAAAAAACACCAAAAAACTAAAATTAAAAAAAAGAGAAACTTTTAACTCAGTTCATTGGAAGAGCATTCTAGCCATTTCAGATCGCGTCACTCCGGGGGCTCGAGGCTCAGGCACACAGCCCCTGAAAGCAAAGCTCTCATACAAGGCTGGGAAGTGCCCAGCTCCCGTCCCCAGAAGGACACCTGGAAGGTGATGCACACAGATCAAGGCACTGTGCATCCTCCATTCTGACTTGAGACACAGCAGAAGACATCCAGACCTGCTTGGCACTTGGGACCAGGAGGGTTGGGCTCTTTAAGGTACAGATAAGAAGCATCAAGCAGAGACAGCGCGTTTTGAATTATTATTACTACACAAAGGAAAAGAAAGAAATGAGGAACAAGTGATGCCAGAATCGTTCCCAAGCCACAGACAGCTCTGAGAAGATCAGTTTTATATCCCTAATGACATGGAAAGAACCATCCCTGTAGGACTTTGGTGGAAGTGCCAGCAGACATGCTGAACTGCCTGCTGTCTGACACACGCTCCCCACTCGTCCGGAGCTGGAAGAGATTTCCAGCAGCGTGGCTGAGCTGAAGCTCTCCCTGCAGACTGATCCCACAGGAAGATGATAGCGAGTCTCCATTTAGAACATTGTGCCTCAACGCAACTCCCATCAGAGTGCTAAAACCTCAAAATAAACCATGACTCCAGTTACTACAGAGACATGGCCGCAGCAGCACTGCCCCAGCAGGAGCTCTTACCCACGGCCATGTGCTCAGGAGGGGAAGGCGAGGTGCTGCACAGATGGACAGAGCCCTGCCCTCCCACAGGCTGCACAGGTAGAACAGAATTCAGGCAACTGCGGGAAGAACAGAGGAGAGCACATCGGAGGAGGCGGCTGCTGAGGGAAACAATGTTATCTCTGGGGAACAGGGCACCAAAGAATAGCACTTAATGAGGACACCAGGATAAGGTGGAAACAAGTTGTGCAGTCACTCTGCAGGAGAGGGAGGGGAGGTCACAGCAGGACAGGGCCATCAGTGCTGCTCCATGCACTGCCTCGGAGCAGACGTAAGGAGGATTGCTCAACATGAGCACTGAGAGAAACAAAACCTATCTATCCCCCTTCCAATCAGAGCCATCTGTTCAGGAACATACTCCGCTGCATCCTAAGCACACGTTTCAGCTTTCCTATGGGAAGAGCAGCAGGTGAGGGGGCAGCCTGCTCCCAAAGCAGCGTGCGGCCACGCAAGGACCAGCTGAGAGCACTCACACTGCATCCACACGCAGAGCCTCCTCCTGCTGCATGGCACCCAGGGAAGCAACATGCAGCAACTCCACGTGAGTCACACTGCTGCCTCCTGCAGCAAGCCACCCAACGAGCTCGGCAGGATCGCTCTGGGGTAAGCACACTAACAACGAGCTGTTCCAGAAAGGCTGAGACGAGCACCAGGCTGCTTTGGGAAGTCTGAGGGAGAAAGCTGGGGAATAAGACGGCAGAAGCTCCGAGGAAAGAGCCATAATGCCCTCCCAAAAGCTCATGTTCTTCCCCAGAGAGCAGCATGAACGCTAACTTCAGGCCTCCTGAAGCTGCCCAAGGGAAGGACAAGTTTAATTGCACCTCAGCTACAAACTCTCCCAGCCTGGGGACGGCAACATCCAGGCACAAGCAGTGCTCCTGAGGGACAGATCCACTCCTCGCAGGGAGCATGGCTGGCCTAGTATTCCCTGAGACCCATATTCCCAGCAGCTTCAGCATCAACCTCGTGAGAGACTCAGGTGGCAGCTGGACCTCAATCCTCTGTTCCTAAGAGTCATTTTTAAGCCTCCAGAAGCTCTGCATTGATGCAGCATGAGGTACCAATCTACAGGGCTACACTGAGAAGTGACACTGCTCCTGAATGAGAACAGACAGAAGGAGCTACGGGGCTTTAGAAACACAGCATTCCAGGCTTCCTCCTGGAAGCCTGCAAGCAGCAGCTCCTCGGACCTCACCAAGAAGATGAACACGCCCCAGTCACAGGATCAACCTCAAGCACACTCCATTTCATGCTGATCCTGGTAAGTTTTGCCTCTGGGACAGAAGGAACAAGTTGTAGGTCATACAGTGCTTTTTCAGATTAGGACTGGGGATTGGGGGGGTGAGAAGGAAGGGTCTGGGAGGGAAGGAGGAAGACCCACTCACAAGAACAAAGCTTACAAGGAGAGCCCTTCCCATAACACAGTCAGTGTGGTTTTGGGACAGCATCAGGCAGACGACCCAGGAAGGAGACCCAGCACTAACACCAAGTGCCCTCACAGCGAGGGCTGCTCTGTGGGGCACGGATGCAGCACACCACAGAAGCTCACCCCCTCAGTACACACAACATCCCCAGCATTCCAAGACTGAGGTGATTCGACTGCCAAGGCCATCAGGGATAGCATTGGTATCAAACTCATTCTGATTTCAAAGCTGCTCCATCCAGTCACCCATAGGGTGATTCTGTTGCAGAAGCAACAGAAGTATTAAATACTAGTGTAAAATCAAACAAACAAACAAACAAAAATCCAGCACGTGACCCAATTCCCTAATTAGGAACGGGCTCAATTGCTTACAGAAGAGGAAGGAAGGCTCTGAAAACATTAGCTCATTGAGATTGGTTTTTTCTAGAAAGAGATAGCATTACTTTGCTGCTGTAACAGAGCGGGTTCAGAGAGGAACCCTTGCCAGCCATAGCTAAGTCACAGTGCTGCGTTCCACACACGTATCAAAGAACCACCACACACTCACTTCCCAACCGCCCTTACTGCTCCTGCATCACCAGCATCTCAACAACGGCCAAAAACATCCTTATCTGAAGACAATCCCAACGCTTGCAGCCTGCTCCACACAGCCCCATCCCAGCCCTCCATCCGCCTTGCTCAGCAAACCTCAGTCCCAGGGAACAGCTCCATTACTCCCATGATGGGGTTCCTTAGGGAAATCCCCCTGGGGAAGCTTCAAAGGCAAGCGGCAGCCATGCATCCCCACAGCCTCCTGCTTCCAGAATTTGCTACTGTAATTTCTCAGCCCTCCTGGTTCCCAGTCACTGTCTCCCCAGAGGTGTCCGTGGTTCAGGTGTGCACTTCCATCACCCGTGCAGTGTTGGTGGCAGCTCCGAGGACTGAGTGCACCGTGCCCTTACGCTGAGGCCTGCTTCAGTTCCAAGCCCTGACAAACACCCGGCTCTCTCAGGCTCTGCTGACTGAGAAAACCGAGCACCAACTGCTCCAACCATCGGGTGAGCTGCGGGGACAGCAAAGGATCTGTGTCCTATCACTCACATCGAGCCCCCAGGGCCGTTCTTTTGCACCGTAGTCCAGAGAGAAGGATGACAGATTGAACGCCACGCCAGGACCCGCGCCCCGCCGGGCTGTGCTATGCTTTAACTGCAGCGCGGGGATGCAGGAAATAGCACAGTGCCACTCCTCGGCTTTTAATCACGGTCTTGTGACACTACAGTTAATAGGCTGCCGTGGGCTCCATCACACACCTCGACGACGGCAGGAGGCGGACAAACGAAGCCGTGCTGCCAGCAGCACGCACACAGCCGCAAATAACGCTGCCGTTCTTTTGTTACGGAGCCCCTTTCCTCCCAGCGCGGCTCAGCCCGCTCCGAGCCGGGGCACAGCAGCACCGAGCGCTGCCACCCCTCGGGAGGACCCCCCCCCCCCACGGCCCGAGCAGCGCCGGGGCCGTGCCACCGCCGGCTGCCCGCCCTTACCGTTGCTGTAGGCGTACGGGGACTCGGAGGCGCCGTCCTGGAGGCTCTCCAGGATCTCCCCTTTGCCCACATCGCTGTCCCCCACCAGCAGGAACTTGAGGAGGTAATCGTAGCTCTTCACCGGGCTGCCCTGCGTGCCCATCCTCGCCGCCCAGCCGCATTCCAGGCACCGCCGGGCTCAGCGCTCCGCCCTCCCGCGGCCCATCTCGTGCGGAGCGCTGCGGGACCTGAGGGGGAGGAGAGCGGCGCTCAGCCCGGGGCCGCTGACAAAGCCCCGCGCCCGGCCCGCCGCTAGGCCCCGCCGCCCCCGCGCAGCCCGGCCCGCGGCCCCCCCCCCCTCCCGCCCTCCGGAGCCTCCGGAGCCCCTCGGCAGGCGGCGGTCGGGCGGCCCGAGCACTCACCTCGCGGCCGGGGCGCCCCGGGGCCGGGCCGGGCCACCGCCACCACGGCCGCAGCCTCCGCCTGGCGCCGCCGCGCAGCACCCGCTCGGCTCCGGGAGAGGCGCTGCCCCAGCCCCGCCCTCGGCTCCCGGCGCGCTATTGGCTGAGGGGCGCGTCATCACGCTTAGCCCCGCCCACGCCAGCCTCTGATAGGGCGGGGCGGGCGCAAACTACAGGTCCCGGCGTGCTTTGCGCGGGGAGGACGCGGCGGCGCCGGAGCGGAGCATGATGGGAATGCGAGGCTGGGGCGGGTTCTCCGGGGGGATGGGGGTGCGGAGCTCGGCCCCGCACGGTGGTCGTTTCCAAACGAAGACGGCAGCGGAGGTGCTCCTGCCTGGCTGTGGCAGCCACCGGCAGGAAGCAGGGCGCAGAGCACAGCCCGGCCCTGCGCGGGGTGACGCCCACTCGTGACCCCAAATGCCACTGCACGGAGCGGAGGGAGACGGGATGGGTTCTGGGGCGGCTGCCCTCACCCCTCCAGTACCCGGGGAAGGGGCTCGGGACCTGGGGTCGGTCAGGGCAGGGCGTGATCCCATCGCGGGCATCGGGGGACGCGGTGGTCCTACGAGCGGGCTGCACGGGGAGCAATGAGTGTGTCGGTCCTCGGCCCACGAAGGAGCCGTGGGCACCAAAGCCGACCCTGCGTGGCTGTCCGCACCCGGCTGCACGTCTAGAGCGCGTTCTGCAGAGCCCGCGGTGCTCCATGCCTTTGTTCGGGCACTGTCAGAAGTGGGGACGAGCCAAGGCCTGGAGATCAGCACAGACCGTGTCCCCGCCTCGATGGTCCCAGCGGCTGGGCTCGAGCTCATTTGCTGCCTCGGAGCCACACCATCCAAAGCCCCTTGGGAGGGCTCGATTCGACGAGGCTTTTGTTAAAGCCACGTCCCCGCAGTCACTGTAAATGCAGGAGGAAGCACAGAGAGCCACAGCACCGATGCACTGCGCAGAGCCACGGTCCTCACCCTCACATCCTCACCCAGCCCTGCCTGGTTGCCCCAAGTGCTCCCCACTACCTGCTCAGATAACTGCTGCAACTTAGCATAGGGGTTATGCATACGTGCCGTGCTTGTTTTCTTTGGGAATGATGATACGTTCGCGTGTGCCAGCAGAACAAGGCACAGCCCGGCTGAAGGATCAGGGATTAACCTCCCCAAACCATAAACAGAGCCTTCAGTGCAGTGTAATTACCGAGGTTTCCTTTCAGCATCGTCACATGCTGCGCTGGTTAGGAAAGGAAAGTATTTCTCAGAGGCAGAACTTCCATCTAGGACGGAATTTTACATGCAGTGAGTTACATTTTCCTTCACAAAAATCATGCCTGTGTGAAGAGACAGATCAAGTGTTGTGCCAGCACCGGGAACCATAAGTTGGAATAAGTAATAAAGACAAAATGCAGTATTAAAGGAAAAAAAACAACCAACAAAAAACCAAGCAAGATTACCATGTTTGAATGACAGCTGGCAAAGCCTGCTTGTCGCCTGCTAGAAGGCGTGTGGTGGGAGTCGGAGAAGACCTGAAAGCTTTTACTGCTTCTCATCTGAGGACTGAAATGGGTAACGTGAAGCTGAGGGTAAATGAGCTCCACAACCTCAGCAGCAGTCTCTTCCCCAAGGAAATGCCAGGGAGGACAATGCTGATCACACGTTGCAATTAGAGATGACATAAGGTCAAATGTTCCTTGAGCAGGATGTCTGCTAAGCTGTTGTAATGTCTCTGAGCAGCATCAGAAAAGGGTGGGGGAAGACTATTTCACATCAGCGTTTGGAAAGGAAGAGGAGAGACATGGCATGTATCCAGCAGAAGAAACTCACAGGCTCAGGAACCATCATGGGTGAGGAGGACGCTGAGTACTGCAGCTCAGGCACCCGTCCTGCATGGCACTGGAGAATGACACACACTGAGAGCCCTTAGTTCCCATCTGGGCTACTCAAGGCCCTCGATCTATGAGATCCAGGCTCTGGGGACCGTGCAGAATCTGTCCCTCCGATATGTCACCATCCGTGGTGTCAGTATCAGCCCTCAGAAACAGACCTAGTGCTGGAACACCGAACGTGTTTGGCAGGTCCCCAACAGGAAGGTCACATTTACTGCTTTGTGCTGTCCTCGGGCCTTTCAGGTCACCTGATCCCAAAGGTCAGCCAGGATTAGAACCATTACAAGCTGTTTTGTCTTAGAGAACACATTAGAAAAGCCAGGATATTAGGAACACTACTTCTGCAGTATCAAAAATAATAAAGCTTCCCTCAGCCGTTTGTGGACTGAGCTATGCAGGCACAGGGGGAAGCGGGGGAACATCGCTGAATTACTCCACTGGAAACATGAGAGGAGCTGAAGAGTAAACCTGCTCTGCTGTGCACCAGGTCAGGATGCTTTTCCACTGCTCTGACTTAATGCTGAAGGGAGATACATTACTAAGAGCATTCACCCACTGAATGGATCACGATCCAGCCTTACTTGAACCTGGAGTGGAGAGAAATACTATAAAATACTATGTAGTGTACGGGTGGGGAGTGTTAAGCACTGATCATTAAGGAACAAAGCTCTGCTCCAGTTCCTGCAGTCAGCAATGTCCCACCCGGAGCCACGGGGAGCAGATGGTGGCAGGGGGACTTCATGCCACTGGGATAAAGGAAACACACCATCACAGGTAGCAGTGCCTGTACACGGTGCCTCGTCTTGTGATGAGTCCCTGGCAGCTCCTGTGTTTGCCTTCTAAGGAAAATGTGGACCAAATACCTGCCTGCAGACCTCCATTTTCTTCCCATCACGCTGCAGCTGAAGAGGCTGTGTTGTCAGAGGCTGTGAGCAGCTACAGGCAAACCAAATGGACCTGGTCAGGGACATCTAAAAGCAGCCAACATCCCTGTGCCCGTAACCGCTGCTCTCCTGGATGCATCCAAGCACAAGGATGAGGCACGGGGTTGGAATGGGAAACTTATCCTGCGAATGAAGGTGCAGGCTGCCACCACACACACCTTCCTCATTTGTCCTCAGTTTCCTTGGACAGAGGCCAGGTTCCTCTGGGACCAAGGAAAAGAGGGCAGACCCAGCATGCCTCTCAGCAGCTGCTGGTTAATGCAGCTGCCTGGGGAGTGCAGAGCAGCAGCAGGTACAGTGATACTGCGTTGTTTCATTCACGGCAAGAGGAGCTAGCAGACCTGGAGAGTGTGCAGTTTCAGGAAAGGACTGTAAATGTCTGCACACCAGCAAAGTACCCAGCAGAACATCACACTCTTGGGCACAGAAGCACTCTCCTCAAGGCAGGAATAGATGGCTTGCTGGGCAGGGGAACAGACATCAAAATGAGCAGGCTGTCAGAACAGGATGCAGGAAAGCCAGCTGCTGCTGCACTGCAGAGCTACAGTTCAAAGTAGAAACAGTCTCCTATGACAAATCTGTCTACAGGTCCAGGGAAAGAAGTGGCTTTTAAGACTTCATCTGAAATAACTTTAAAAATGCTTTGACTGCCAGAAAGTGCAAAGGCTGAGGCAGCACACAAAGTGCCCTGAGAAGCAAGGGGATGTACTGCCTGTGCACAGTGCAGCACATGTTTCCCCAGGCTGCCTGAGCTGCGTTCCACCAGGCTGCTGCAGTCCTCTGGCAGATGCTGCAGTTGGGCTCAGCTGGACTCAGCAAAGCTACCTTTGCCTTAGACTGAAGCTGAGGGAAGGAGCCCTGAGGCTTGGCAGGGGCCCCAGCTCTCAGCTGCCTCAGCTTGCTGCTGTCAGCCTGGCTGGTGTGGGGTTGTGCACCCTGCACTTCCAATTCTGCTATCAGCTCAGGGCTCAGCTCTCCCCAGATTACTACTGGCTTTTGAAAAACATCCATGAGAGCCTCTGTCTTCCATGGAGGCACCATCAAACAGCAGTCTTTGTTTCTGGGCCTCCAGTGCCATTGTTTCTATGCTCAGCACCTGCTCTGGTGCTGCACTGGGGTATGTAATCCAAGCCCAATCCAAAGGAAAAGAATGAACATCCGACAAACCCAAATAATCCCACCATGCACTTTTCAGCGTGCGACTCCAGCAGCTGATCCTCTCTGTTTTGATCAAATGTCGAAGCATAAAAGATTCAGAACTTCCTTTGGTAGAATGCACCTCAACGTTGTGATTTCGAAGCACCCAAAGGGCTGGTTTTAATACGGCTCTGTGAACTCACACAAAAAGACACACACAGCATCAAACCACTCAGGAGGTACTTCCTTCATTACACTAAATGCTGCTTCCATCAGGCACTCGTGGGTTTAACCTTTTGCCCCAGAGAGAATCATTAGCCCCTAGTGCCAGCAGGCAGACATGGATGTCTGTCAGTAGGGTGAACACTGCTCTAACAAGAAAACAGACTGGAAACCAAAGCAGTTCAAACACACTGGAGGGGAAATGGAAAGTTGAAGAATAATATTTAAAAATATCTGTCTTTAAAAATTCAGCCCCTCCCATGTTATCAAAATGTAATTAAAAGGATCCAGCAGCTGCTGGCTCTGAGATACCTTTGGTCCAAAAGCATTAGGAGTCAGTATGTTTTTCTAACCAAGTTTTTCAGTCTTGGCTCCTTGCTTTGTTTTTTTTTTTTTCTTATTCCTGCTTCTCTCCTTTGTGTTTCCAAGGGTAGATTAGCTCTCCGAGGAACAGCTTCTTGCAGAGGGACGTCCAGGAATCCTTAGGGTAACAGCTGTAGGTCGGCAGCCTGTATGTCTGTACCACATTGCCATATGATAGAGGGTTGATCTATGAGAAGAAAGATAGCAGCAATGAAAACGCCCTGAAGCAGGAGGGTCAGGGAGATGAGGCAGCAAGTGCAACTTTTATATAGCACTGGCCTCTGTTAGAACATCATACAGGTACTGAAGACTTCAAACTCCCTCTCTGCTAGTTAAAGCTACTTAGACTTCTACAATGCCCTGAAACATTAATAGATCAACCACGGTAAGCAGTATTATTAGAACAATTTTCAAGCAGCTAAGCAAATGCAAATGTCAGAAAGATTTGAGAGCACTGCTCACTTTACAGTGAAAGGCAGGACCATCACCTTGTTGCATTAGCAGCTTGTAGTGGCTGGAGAGACGGGGGCCTCGCTGCACACACCAGTACTCCTTTGGGGATGCACTAATCACAGTCCCAAAAAAGATCTGCTTGGAATCTCTGCCTATGCAAGCTCTCGGCCTCTAACTGAGGTCACAAAGTTTGCGTGCTGTTCTTTCAGATGATGGGAACAGTCTGACAGATGTGTTAGCTGGAGAAGGGGCAACAGATGCACATCAGATCTTGGAAACTCTCATTCCAGTGAAGCATTTTTCAGGACAGAGAGCTGAAGCGCACAGGATCCAACCTGGACAAGTTCTGATGCATAGGAAGGACACACAGCAATAGATTGTTTTCAAAAAGTTAAGATTACACAGTAACAGCACTGTCAGAAAACAGACTGTGAGACATGCCAAGGCAAGGAGACCTACAGAGCCGGGGTAAGCCTGGACAGAGGGGAAGAGATAGAAGGAAATCGTTCTCTAGAGAAAGGGTCCAGTTCTGCTGGAACCAAGCAAGCAGCTGTATGACCAAGGGAAGAAGTTATACTTCATGGTAGAAAACCCAGTCACAGAAAAGATGGAGGCAATAAAAACTTGCATTTGGCCATTGCTTCTTCAGAAGCTGAATTTTCCTTTTGTCCACTGATGAGTGACCAGTGTTCTGGGAGTTTCCTTATACCACCAGTTTGCTCATGGAGAGAGGAAGGATGAATGAAGGCTGCCTACAAAGACAGAGCTTCAGGAAGGAGTGATTAAGCAAATAGTTCTTCAGAATTAGTCTCAGAGATCTTCATCAGATGAGTTCCGGAGTACAGGAGAAGGAGAAAAATGCTCATGCCAGAAGCACCCCAGGTTTAGAAGAAGGCCAAGGCAAGGCAAGGAACAGACAAGGGCAAGACAAGGAACAGACAGCACAGGGTCCAGCTGTGAGACAGCAACTTAAACAGATCCACAGGAAGCTGAATTCCACCAAAATGAACGTTTGTACCAGAAACCCAAGAGCTGAGCTCATACATGTGCAACCCAAAGTACTGCGGCTCCTGTTCCAAACACAGCCTTGTGGCCAGGGGTGGTCCACAGCATTTAATGGACATTATGTACAACTGTAACCGACTGAATCACATCGTGGCCATGGGCAGTTAGGAAAGACAGATGAGAAAGAAGGGAGAGAGAAAGAAGGGACTGAGAAAGAAGGGAGATGAAAGAAACCATCCCTCTCTCCTTGGTTAGAGAACAAAACGTGCAGATGCAAAATAAATAAATAAATAAGCCCAGCACCAGTAAAACCTGAGCCATGATTACTGCCTGCTTCCTCAGCTTTACTCAGTGCACACTGGAGGAGCACAGGATGTGCAGCTGCCTGCCTCTGGCCATTAGCTACATGGGCTGGAAGGATGCACACAGCGTTTCCCTGGGCACAGAGATGATGTCGGGCGGTCACACTCTCCTACTGAGAAGTAACAGGAGATCATTTTCATCCCAGCCCAATATATTTTGCCTCTGCTATTATAAATGGAAACAAACAAGCAAAAGAAAAGCAACAGTTTATTAGGGAAGCTGTGATATGAGTTCCCTTTTTTGCAGTTTCTGTCCTTCAAAGTGATACTACACTCTGATTTCATATGCATCCTTTGTTTCATAACAGAGCTGTTCCCTTTTCCTTTCCTCTCTCCCTTAACCCTTTTCAAAGTAATTGCTCTTTCGGATGACGTTTCTGGCAGAAGGTACACAGATGAATTAAACACATCGTGTCATCTCCCTGAGCTGAGCCACGCTGCCAGAAATATTTCTTCTTGTGTACTGAAACAAATGGTTTGAAACACTAATGAAAATAAGGAGCTACACTCAGACGTCCTGGGGAAAACCAAGTGGCATCTGGAATGGCAGTGTTACCTCTGCCTGCCCATGCCTGGACTTCACATCACTTCAAGATAAAAATAATCACTTGGCAGAACCACGAGCTGAGCATGAATGCTCAAACCCAGCATTATTGATTTCTCATCCATTACTGGTGCCTCAAGGGGTGGCTTCGTATCAGTCTCCCGCAGCTTACATTATTTTAGGCATGGTTACACGCAGGTAACCTGACTTTGATCACACGTGGCATCAGAGGGCTACCATATGGGGAGAGGACGAAGCCACTGTGATATTTCTAGAAGGGAACATCGTCATGTAGTACGGATAAGAATTTCAGCTTGTCACTTAAAAATAGGCTTTTTAGACTTTCCTCTCAAAAGGCCGATCAGAAAATGCTACATTCAGCAGAATTTCTGACAGGAGCCCATTTTTCATTTCCACCAGCACAAAGGGAGTAAAAAAAAAAGTGCCTTTACTGACTCTGTGCTCATAATTATTTGAGCAAAAGCCCAAAAGAGACATCCACAAAAGCACTTCCACCTTTTGATATGATGACTTATGCTATATTCTAGGTAGTAAATGCATCTTGCTGCAGTGGTCCAAGGAAAATTTAGCATATTCTTGCTGCCTCTGCTCCCTATCCAAGTCCTGCTATTCTTCCACTGGAGCATCTATCCACCTCAGCTCACAAGCACACTGCTGCCAAACTGGCTGCTCAGCTGCTCCTCTGCATCACCACTCATGTCCATAGTTTCCTTTTTACAGTGTTTTGTGGGGAAGGAGAATGACAGATTTTGGTTGTCCCACCAACATCCTACTGAAACTCGGGAAGCGGGAACAGTGTGCCTTAAAAACACTCATTTTGCCCCAGAAGACATCTGCAGGAAGGATTCCCTTTTGAATTTCCCTTGGTTCTGATCTGACCCCTGCTGAAACGGGGCAGGAGCTGGAGCTGTGATGGGAAAAGCAAAAGAACTGGGAAGCCATGGTTAATTCCTTCCCACACATTCCCCCAGCATGCTAATGGTTTGTTTCATTCCATATACAGACACACACTTTCTTCCTACAATGCAAAGAGAAAGAACAGCGACCCCATGATACGGCAAAGTCAGGAAAGGAGAGTTTCACAATCACTCCTGAAAGTGTAAGGAGACCCTCACTGCTACCATCACATCATTTCTTTGCAGAAGAAAACTGATAGATTATCTCTGATGACAGAGTGTGGAAATGCAGTCTTAGAAAAGCACAGGTAACCCTGTCCTATATGCCTTACCAGGGCAACTCAGGAGAGTAAAAGGAGGCATTGCCCACTCTTGTCTCACCCACACACCTGTCCTGGCTGCCCCATGGGACAGCTATGGCCTTTCAACACATCCAAAGTGAAAATCTTTCACTAGCCCTTAACCATCCTTCATTCTAGATGGTTCAGCTGTCTTCTGCTTCTCTCAGTGTTCAGCAGTTATTAAGGTGCAGCTGCATGCAGCCACCAAGTGCGGTGACACGGACATGGTATTTCATGTTTCTCAATTTCCTCCCATTTCATTTCACATCACACAAGATGCCACATTAACAGAGGAGTCAGCCAGGGCACTTAGAAGATGAGAAAGCAGCAGGCAGTTTAGAAGACCAGAAAGCAGGCAATTGTGATGTGAGGCATTTCCTTTGTCTCAGCATTTTGCAGTTGAAATTACTGAAGGGGGTCCTTACAAAAAGGGCACTGAGCTGTGCGAGCGGTGCAGAACTCAAGGATCTAGAGGTCAGCTGGAGGGGATGCTTACAGCACAAGTGTGACCGAGGGCACAAGCTGCTCACCTGCATCAGGAGTCGAAGAGGTTTTCCATCCTGCTGTTCAAGCACTCGGAACTTCACACCAGCTGAAAAGAAACAGAACACGAAAACTAAATTCATGCTGGAGAAGGGCCCACACCGTTTGCTGATCAGCTGTGTTGGCGGAGCACTCCAGAAGCAGCTTTCAACCTTTCTGGGATTGTGAACCCTGACCAATTTTTAACAGGAAACACCGATCCTCCCTAGAATGGCTTTGAGCTCCATTAAAATCAGTCCTCTGACTTCCAGGCTGCAAACACAGTCCTGAAGAAAGCACAAAGACCAGAAATCAGACAGGCAGTGCTGATGAGGACAGGGACCGCAGGAATCTTTCTCTGTTCCCAAACTTCCCTCAGAATGGGAACTTCATGTTAACAAGAGACACAGATCACCTTTGATTTGGGCTCATGGGGATGCAGCACACGTGCAAATCTCTCTTTCAGATTGAGAGAGGAAAGCAGTTGGGCCTAGAGGCGCTCAAAACATTTCAAAGCCACCACTGCCTATTAATGGCAGCATTCATGTTTCTAACACACTAATAACCCCATCAAACCTGCCACTTTCATATTCCCTCTTGGACTTGATACAATTCCAATACTTTAAAGATAAATAAGAAAGATTTTGGATTGCGATGGAGTCATCCTGCTCATGAACATTTAATGCAGGGTGTCAAAGAATGATAACAATTAGGGCCAGAGAGGCATTTTTCTTCTTTTCTTTCCTACTATTCTTTCTACGGGTGAGAAGATGGGACCAGAGTAATGAAGTGATCTGTCACAGATCAAACAGTGACTGAGGAGTACAAACAGAAATAAAACTCTTATCTTCACAGGCCCCGTCACTGCAGTATCTACATGACTCCTACACATTTGAAAACCAAAACAGTTTCTCTTTTCCCTTAGCTTTGCATTAATGGATATTATACAGTTTATTCTTCCTTATGGGAGAGAACACTCTTGTCTAGTAGAGAGCTCTTCCCAAATCACAAAGCCCTTTTTGTACAGGGCAAGAAGGGATTATCTGTTTATTGTTGGGTTATACTGAAACATGGGCTCCCCCAATGGCTTCAAAAAGAAGTCTGAATATCCTGGGTCTCAACAAGCAGACTGGAAGCAAAAAAGTCTTCAAAGTGAATGCTTCAAAGTGATTCACTGAGCTTTGGCTACAAGGAAGTGTCCAAGGAAAGCCTATTCCAGAATCTTCTTTTCAAGCAGGCAGTTTGTCAGAGACACGAACAAGTGGGTGCTGCCCTTGCAGGTGAGTGATCTAGCACTCCTTGTGCTAAGAACAGACCATAAGATCAGCAAAAGCCATTTCTCTGTGCCACGGCCACGCACAGCCCTTTTTCAGATGCAAGCTATTAATCTCTGGATCAAGTAATTTAACTGTTCAAAAGCCTTCCGTTTTTAACTTTATATGAAAAAACAAGCAAATTTATTGTAGAATGACCAACAGAGTGCCACAGTGCTCAGAAATCTGAGCAATTCACTTTACAGAATATGCAAGAAGGCTGGGACTACTCCACTGCAGCAGAGAAGAACCCTCTGTCATTGCCAGCCAGCCCCAAAGCTTCGGGTTCAGCATGTTTTTGTACACAGGAATCACCAATAGCACAAGAGAGGCCAGGGCATGATTCCATTTGCTTTGTTCCACATGACAGTGCACTCATGTTTGTGTTCCAGGAATTGTGGGGCTTATATGACTTATAGAACCATGCTATAAGGACAGAGTTTGCCACAGAGTTTGTGATGTGAACTGGCAATGGGCAAGAGGAGGACAGAGAAAATGAACTGAACTGTTTGCTATCAAACAGCACAGTGGTAGCTCGGGTTGTGAGGCAGTGTGAGACCCCCGACCTCACTGCTACACCTTACTGCATGCTCTATATCACCACCATAGTGCACAGGTTCCAGCTAAGGTGGCATCCCTTCAGCTGACACCGGGCAGTCAGAACACTCAGGCTATCAGTGTGGATATGTTTGCATCAATTTTTTAAAATCCAAAGCAATTCACAACACTAGAGAAAACAAAATACAGATTTAATATCTAGTATGTGGATGGATCTTTCATCTACATAGGCCCAGGCTTCACCAGTACAACATTTTGTCAGTTCAGAAGCTGAGTCATGGGACTTGGAAGCCAGATGCCAGCACTGAACTGAGATGAACTTAAACACTGTGCTAAACCCTTGCTGATAGGAAAAGCTATCCATTCACACTGGTAGAACTATCTTGCTGGTGCTCGAAATAATCAGATGCCGTTAACATACACAAGATCTCTGAGTCTGAAAAGGGAAGCAAAACCTAAGCAGTGGGGACATGGAGCCACGCATATTCTCTGAAGTCCTTTGAATCTGATTCAACTGCTCCATCTGTCACCACTCCAACGATATGTTTTTATTCTGGGGCAGGAACATAGGCTGCAGAGATTCTCAGAGACACCTCTTCATCGGGCAGGCAGCAGAGTATTGCAGTGTTTGCTTTCTCAAAACGTATAAGAGGAGCAAACAAATAGCCAGCAATAAAAGTCAGGTAACAAACAACCGAGCAGAAAATCCTCTGCCTGGGCAGAGGCTTCTTGCCCCACAGAGGGTAGAGGGCTGAACAAAACTGAGAAGCAACCTGAGACCGATGGGAGCACACGGCCTCACACCTCCCAGTGGCAATAAGATAACCTTCTGCCCTCTGACTTGCTGGATCCGTTTCCTTCAGCAGCAGTTCCTGCTCTCCAAAGACAGCCAAAGAAGGGTTAAGAAGTTTTTGCCAGGAAATTCATAGGAACATGCTGAAAGCACACATGGAATAGCAACAGACTTGGTAACGTGGCTTAGCTCTACCTTCCCAGAATCAAACCTGGGGCCACTCCAACACACTGAGCTGACAGCAGCTCCCGCCGGCTTCCTTAGCTTTGGATGACTAGCCCTAATCTGGTGATGATCACATTTCTTGATTTTTAACATTCCAGCTGCATGCTCTGCATGTGGATGGGAGACAATGATTTAGACCAGCTTGATTTTAACTGGATTAACCATATCTACTGACAGTTAAGCCCATTTCTGCTCTGATACTAATCTGATACTAATCATCATTGTCAAAAAGGGAACAACAATAAGTAGCTCCAAAATGGTGATAGGTTAATCTCAGAAAGGGAATGATGATCTGAAACCTGGCCAGAGCTCTGAAACTGACCCAAACATCTCAGAGCAGGACTCCAGTTAAGCCCCAGTCAGCACAGAACTGGAGCTCCATTCATTCACATTCTTTTATGTTTCACAGCCAGTCCATGGAAAGAGCAGATTTTCCAAGCATTTTGCAATTTGTTTCATAGCCAAAAACCCTGGTGGTAACAGAAGTTTTCACCTGATCTGGTATGCTACAACTGAAATTATATATATATTGATTTAAATTGTGTTTGCTTGGGTGTCACTTTTATTTATCACAGGCTTTGTATTCTGATAATCAGCTCCTGATTCTGACTCAGCATCAAATGTCTTTCCACTGGCATCCTGCTCCTTGCAGCAGCTAGTTAAATGCATGGAGAACTGCATGTCTTAATGCTTTGGGTCCCTTCCCAGCCCTCTGAATTTTCTATTCAGAAGCTATCCATTGCCTCAAAACAAAATGCATAATGCAAAATCCCTGACCTTTTGCATATGTAAGTGCAGAAGGACTTACCTGCCAGTCTGTAGGATCTGCAGAACCGAAGGATGATTGAATAAAGAGGCACAGAGTTAATCAGGTCAACCAGCAAGTGTATCAGGCCTTGCACAATCACCACCAGCAAACGGAGCTAAAGAGAAACAGTTCAATAAGTGACAGGAGATACAATCCCAGCATATTCATGAGTTGGCCTGCACTCTGACATTGCACATAAGCTAAATTCTCCCAAGGTGGGGCTGATGTCTGAAAATGCCGGGTACCCAGCTCCAGTATGAGGTTCCTTAAGGGTCTAATTGTAGCAAAGCCTCACACTGGTAGATGCTGTGAGCCATAAGGCCAATTCTTTCAACAGGCACAGTCTAAAAGGGAGATTTCATGCTTACAGTTCCAGTGAATTCCATCACTCCGTATCAGAAAATGCAAATTTCCCTCACTCCAGCAGAGAGCTAAAAAGCACTTTATTTCTGTCTGAAGAAACCCCACGTAGAGCATTTAAACAAGAGCAAAGCAGTCAGAATTGAGCTTCCTGCTTAGGGTTGTGCTGACTAAAGCTCCTTTTGTCACACTGCATTTATTTTTGCTGTCAAACTCATCTCAGAAGAGAGGGCTTGAAAATCATGTGAAGGCTACTGTCTGGAAAATGTTGCTCCAGGCAGGCCACAGATAGGACCGCTCATATTGGAGGAAGAAAAGAAAAACAAGGAAGTCTAACCCTCTTAGTAAAGCCTGGTGGAGAGCATTTAACACGGCAGGTCAACTTCTTGAAGAAGTTGTTTCGGATCAAACTAGAGAGGTTGTCACCCCAGATGTGGGATGGAAAGACTGAAATGACTTCTGAGGGAAAGACAAGGGAACAGCACGTCCTGATGGTCTGGATTTGCTGGGAATTCCCTTTGGAGAAACGAAGACATGTATCCTGAATTCCACTTACTTGGTCTGGATGGGCTGTGTGACAACCCTTCCTGGACACTCACAGAAATCTTGTGTTCTCTTTTGGATGACAGTAAACCACTAAGAAACCTTTATATATCTACATATCTCAGAAGACTGCTGTCTTCAAGCGTTGAATCTTACCAGTGTGAACACCAAATAGTACAGGGCAGTCGTAGGCAGGAGGAACAGCAGGATGGTGAATAGCAGTGTGCCAATAAATAACTAGGGGGAAAAGAAACACAAACAGTCATCAGCACAGCAATGGCAAAACAAAATAAAAATAATAGTGAAAAATGGTGAAACAGAGAGATTGTGCAGGACCCTTAATATTTTCTTTTAAATTCCCTAAGCGAACAATTCTGCTACTGAATATTTTCAGTATTTCTTCTCCTTTTGGGCCTTTTGTTTGGAAAGATAAATGACTGGATCCTGAAAGCATTTTTTCCTTTATGGACAGTGCTCCTATATTAGGCTGGCTTCCTTAGGAAGCAAAGCTTTTGTGATTATAATGTTCAAACATTCCCTGCCCTTGTGAGTTTGAAAACCATCGGTCTGTTTTTTACTGTGAAAAAAAAGTGGAAAGCTGCAAAGAAATAGGAACTTGGTAGGAAATTTTATAGACATTTGGGAGGTATTTTTGTTCCTCTTTGGTTTAGGAGAATTGGGTTAAAAATCTTTCCAATTGGCTGGCCACAGTACATCAGGGCTCTTAGTCTGTAGGCAACTGGGAGGGAAAAAGATAGAGTGACTGGGTGGGCTGATTTTGAGAGAAATAAGAAAAATCCATAGGAAAGCAGATGTCATTAGCTCCTCTGCCCACAGAACTGGTTATTTTAATGTTTTAATGGCCCAGCTGGTATAAGCCAAACTCATTTCAACTGAAACCAATGGAGAAATACAGATTCCTGAAGAGACCCGACTCTTCAATTCTCTGTTCTGGAAGTGGTGATTGAGAGGACACAGGAACAGAGGGCATTGCCATTTTTGCAGGAAGAGAACACAGCCATAGTGAGTTTTGAAAGAAAACAGTCCTATTGCAGAAGTGGATCAATAGCCCAGATTTCCACATGGAACCACAAATAGATGACAACCTGACCCATCCCCTTCACAGCCCTTGTTTCTCCCCTCCTCTGTCTCTCCACTGCAGTTGCTTAATGTCTCCTGAAGTCTTTTCAGGTCAGCTCTGAGTGTCTCATCCCACCCAGGCCAACACACAATTCCTGTGAGGAGCAGGAGCCTGGAGTGCCAAACCAATCCTCCTGAGGGCACACAGGGCAGAGCCTGACGTAAACTGCTGCCCTGACAGAGGCTCTGACTTTTCCATCACCATTGAAAAGAAAAATCACTCTGCCGTGGTGGTGTGAGAAGCCAGAGTTCGTCTGCTGAATGTGGATTGGGGCACCAGCCCTGGAGGTCACTGAACATAAAACATTTTGTTATTTCAGTGTTGTTTGCAACAGGAGCCGTGGGTTACTGTAAAAAAAAAAACAACCTGCCTCTGCTGTTTGAGTGAGAACGTGTGGGCCAGGCTCCAGCTCAATGTGAATGAAGCAGGGCCTTTTCATAGCAGTGCTGGCAAGCCTGTTCCTATGGCAACACTGCTGGGCGCTGCCTCCCTCCCCCACGCATACTCCATGCTGAGAGCATCTGCAGCACCCACAGAGCACAGTGGGCACCCAGCACCTGCCAGCACTGCACCGGGCACACAGGGAAGCACGGGGTGCTGTGGAATCCAGGGGTCACACAACTGCAGGATGACCCAAGTTGGGAATGACCCCCAGGGATCCAACTCCCAGCCCCTGCAACCAAAGCAGCCAGGATCATGCTGCCTGCCTGCAGCAAGCCCTTGTGCTGCAGCACTACCTGGTCCAAGTCATAGGAGCAGGAATCCACCCGCTGCCGGAGGACGTTCCACTTCTTCCCACGGAACAAGCGCCAGAGAGATGACAGGCCATAGATCTTCAAGCAGTAGAGCCTGAGCAAATAGAATATGCTGCACGTCAGAGCTGTGAGTTCCCCAGCCTCAACGCAAAGTGGCTGTCATCGCTACATCCCGTGCCCACTCACTGATGTCACAGAACTCAGGGCGGCAAAAGAAATCAACCTGAGAGTGATGCAGATAAAATGCTGATTGCTCAGCCAAGTACAGTGGGGCTGGCCCCTGGTACTGGTAAGGAAAGCTGCTGCAGGCAGGTCTGGACCACTGTGGGCCAAGCTGATTCCCTGCTCCTGGTGATGAAGAAGTTAGCATACCCAAAGTGGTAAGTGCAGTTGGAGGGTGGCCACTACAAGCAGTTGTTGCTACGGCCCTTCCTGCAGCAGGAGCAGCAAGCTTACTCCCCCCAGCCCACCTCTGCCTCCCCAGATCTCCCCTTTTCCCCCAGATCCACACCTTTTCTATGGAAGGAGCATCCAAGGCTTTATCGTTTGCACTTGAGTCAGTGCAATTTAATTTTCCCTCTGCAGCACAGAGGTGAGGCAGGGGAGCACTGCACCTTCATCCACAAGAGTGGGAAAAGATCAGCTAAATGGCTGCTGGCACCTCCTTTCCTCCTTTCCTGTGGCTTTTGTAACTTGGGGCTATGACACTTGGAACTACCCAAGGAAATGGCAATAGCAAGAGGCTTGGGGTGGTAAGAGGTGGGAAGCAGAGACACCTACAGAATAACACAAAGAGCCCTTGGAAGGGAGAAGAGGGACCAAGAGCCTCGGACAGCAGTGACCAAAATACAGGAATGTAAGGAAGGGAGACAGACCCAATCTATTGGGCAGAACAGAGCTTGGAAGAGCTTGACCTACAGCAGCCAGACTGGTTAACCACCCTATGCAAAGCATGAAGGCTGCTCACGCTTCAAAGCAGTGTGGTGAAAGCAGTGGTAAGGAGTCTTATCCCAGAGAAGAATGTGGTTTGAGGGACAGCAGCTGCTTCATGGAAGTGGCAGGTACCCCAGACAGGCAGGCAAAGCTCAGAGGACAGAGGGTGCCCAGTGGGCTTCTCCAGCATGCTGCTGCACACCACCCATGGCTCTGATGAAAGCTGCCTCTCACCTGCACACCCTGCCATGACACCACGCGTGTGGAGCTGACGGAGCACCTGCCCCACCTTTGCTGCTGCCTGTGCACAAATGCCAGCTCTTGTTTCACTGAAAAGTTGGTTGTAGGTGGGCACTCAGACTTCACCAGCACCCCAGCCAGCAATTTATTTCTTCAGCTGCAGGAACACAAGGTGTTGTGGGGATCATGCCCATGTGGGTGAGTGGTACCCCCTCCTGACTCTCCAAGGGGGCATCCAACACAGCAGGGACAGTTTGGTGCCAGCAGTGAGATAACGTATAGCTGTTCCATGCTTCTGACACAGCCCAGCCTGGTACACTGGCTCCCTGCAGCTCACAATGGGAAAGCAATCAGCGGAGAAAACGCTTTTCCTGTTTCCACTTACAAGCAGAAGGGACCAAGGACACTCCTCACAGCAAAGAACAGAAATTCCAGAAAACTAAGAGCTGTTGAGAAGTAACTCTGCATTACCAGCGTTACTGATTTCAGGCGCAAGTCCTGTGCTCACAACACAGCCAACTCTTAAACTGTATCTCAATACAACCATTCCCTACGCTACCTGTAACTGAAGTTCTACCACATCTGTAGTTGTTTGCAACATGAAGCCCTCTGCCCACAGCCTGCAGAGGAACAATGGCAGTTCTGTACTTTATCAGCCAAAGGTTCCCGTACTACATTACTTTGTCTCCTCGGCAAAAGCAGCTACTTTTCTGTGGTCTACATGATGCTTTGCAGCAGCACTTGTTAATGGAGGGCAGTAACAGAGCACTGTAATCCCAATGTGCCAGCACAAGGCATGCCTCAAAGTCCTCTGCATTTCCACATGGTCCCTCAGAGCCTCTGTCCCACTTTCAGGCAGTGAGGCCCTCCAGCAGATCCAGAAAATGCTCTCATAGTCATGCTGTAGCCCCAGAGCTGCCACCCATGATGCAGACTAGAACCCCTGAAGCCAGGCAGAGGCAGGGAACAGAAGAACAAGAGCTCCTTTCTCCTCCTCTACACTCCTGAACTGAGCAGGGTGCCACTCCAAAGTACTATGAGAAGTTAGGGTGAACTTGCCCTCCACTTACCACGTAGTTTTATTTTTCCAGGTCACTACCACAACTACAAGTCAATATTTAAAGATACAAAGGATCAAAACATAGATTGTTTGCACTGTTGTGACTATCATTCCTAACAGCTGCCTGAAAGTCTGAATTCAAGAGTACTATGCTAGCACTGAACACACCCAGTACGACACCTGAGCCTGTGATCAGAATGTTAATTGTCTCATAGATTCCAGTACATTAACTTGTAAGTTTTGTGGATTCTTTGGTGAGGAATCAAGCCACAGAAGCCCCAGGTATCCTCAGTGCCCATTATTTGCTTTCTGTGTATTGAGGGTCCATCCTGTATTGCAGGCTCCACCTTGGAGTCAAAGCCCCTTGCTCTGACTCCATCAGCAGCAGCCAGCTGTTAGGTGCAGTGCTCCACAAAGTAAAGACAGGGCCTGAATGTTCACCAGACTTTCTCTACAAACGCACCCAAGACACAACCAAGAGAGGTTAACTCACCTTGCTCCATAGACATAGAAGCAGTAGATGTGGAAGGTCAGAAGCGCAATGATGTCGGAGAGGATGCAGAGAGCCACAGTCAGGCCCAGACAAGCAGACAGACCAACATACCAGAGGATCATCTCAATGAACGGGGACATTAGGTGAATGTAGCCTAGAGAACACTGCAGAGTCAGGATTTGACTGAGACCTCTTCCCTACTGACACACTCAAAAGACTCCTTTTCCCTCTGTCCTGTTTCTCCTCTCTACTCAAGCACTGCTCCAGAAACCACAGCCACTAAACCATAAAAGTAAAACTAGAAAATCCCTTTGGATGGGAATCTTCAGCTTAGGAGGGCCAACAAAAGCTCTATTTCCCACTATAGCAGCTCCATGAGGATAGGGAGGACATGATTCAACAGAGCAGTCACCTTGCTCCACACAGGATTTACTTCTTCAGATTTGCATTCAGCTCTCAATTGTGTTTTTAACCACACACATCAAACTTTACTGAAGCCATCTCCCTTCTCTTCCTGTTCCCACAAACACCATGACAAATGAATTCTGCAGAACAGAAGTCTGGAGACATACAGTGTCTTTCATCACTGATTTGGAGCAAATTAAATATAACAACTAAGGAGTTTGTTCACACCATAACTATTTTCCTTCATCAAGACACTTATCAAGGATAACAGGGGTGTGTTACCTCAAGGAAGGAATACATACACAGAAAAGATCTAAAAATTGTGCACTAAGCTGAAGTCAGTGGTAGGGTAGGGTTTGTGTTTGCATCCAGAGCGGCCACTTCTCCTTCCTACCAAATGCCACTTTCAGGGCATAGCCTGGATAAGAGCTAAAACCTTCCCTTGGACACTCACTGCTAATGGCACCAAGTAAGCAAGGTCCGTTGTGACTCGCACTTCTTGCAAAACGTCAGGAGAAGTGCTTTATTTCGTATGCATGATTTCCTTGTGTGGGAATCCAACGCTGGCTTGAGTTCCCACAGCAGGAAGACTCACAGACAAGTTTGTACTTGCAGTAGTGCATTTTGATTCATTATTCACCTCTAGGCAAACATTAAGCACTTAGGAGGGAAGAGATGAAAAGGGAGGCTGAAATGTTAAACAATTGCACTTACTAATCCAGAGATGGATGTGGTAAAGGAAGAAACGACCCAGCACCTGATCCAAAGCTCGGTTCATTTTCAGTCCAGCTGGTGCTCCCATCAGCCACTGCAGCAGGTCCTGGAGCTCTTCAGCTACATGCTACAAACACATGGAAACAAGCACATGGAAACAACCTGAGATAAAAGACACCTACCACATCACTGGTCAATGCTGGAGCACAAACCAATTTCATTCAGCAGACAACTGCAAGGTCAGAACCAAGGGAGTAATGTAACCATGGGGAAAGCCGTTGGGTTTTGCAAAGGGGCAGGATGGAGCGTGCTCATGGACAAATAACCTGTGTGTGCTTACAGCAGAACAGACATACTTCATTATTAACCAATTTTCTTTCTACTCCGTGAGGCACTAGGCAAGATGAAACATGGTGTGTAGCACTCATCTTGCCTACCACTATCTCATCTGTCTTGCAGGCTACATGGAGAGATACCCATGGCATCCTAGGGAAAAAGAAGCTCTCAGTCATTGAGAACAAAGCGGATGGAGTTCATTCCCAAATCACTCACGGCTTTGACTTGCTATTTCTGGTGATTGAATAGCAAATTATTGACAGACTTTCTCTCTGTCCTACACTACACTGCCAGCAGTAGGCAGGGCAGAAGATGCTGTGGTTCCCCAGCAGCATGTGCCTGAACGACCCACCCGTGCTGAAATAAATGATGAAGTTCATTTACCAGGCTGTGAATTGAAGCAGCTGAGAACAGCAACCTCCAGCAATGGGGTGGGAACACACCTGGAAGAAGGGACCTTGCACACTGTTCCACAGAGACTGAATGAAAATCCACCTCTGAAAACACCAAATGTAACCAAGCCCATGTAAGCTGCCGTGCAAATTGTGCACGTGCAGCAGAATCACGACACGCTACCTGAAGCTGATGTGCTGCAGCCTACCTTCCCCACCACTCACAGGGGAAATGTTTTAGAAGGAACAATTCCATTTTATTAACCAAGTGGATCACTGCAAAATAGGTTTGTGTGCATTTACTTGTAGTGTAGTGGTAAAATTCAGAACTCTGCCTTCCATCTATCCCAAATTCCCCTTACCAACGGGACTGCCTATTTATTCTGTTCATTTTCCCTCTGTCTCAGCATCCCTTAAAACATCTCCCTGAAAGTCAGAACTGATTTGAACCCACAGATCTTCCCTCCGCGCAGAGAACCGTTAGCTACTTTATAAATAGACGGGCTTTAATATTTAAAGTGTTGGGTTTGTAACTTAGAAAAAGCATTTGAGGATTTTAATGAAATATTTAGATGCTTGAAAGCAGTCCTTCAGCAGCAAGGCACTGAGTGCTTCTGGAGGTTTCCAGTTCCAGAGGTGCCACTGAACTCTGACAGTGGCACGTAGCTGTGGGAAGGTGCCCAAGCTTCCTGCTATTTAGCTGGGCAAAACACTTCTGAACACAGTCCTAAAGCATAACCTTGCAAGCTGTTTTGCAGCCAGATATTTCAGGACTGATCAATAGCAAGCAGAACAAGAAAAGGTGACTGGGAGTCTAATCCTCTCGTTGCAGTCAGGCATTCTGAATGCAATCACTGTTAATAAATGAAACACAGTGAAATACATGGAAGCGGTTTCATAATGGAACATAAAGACAACAGCAAAGCAGAGACTACTGCTAACATGGCTTACATGAGGTGGCTGTGGAAATATTTTCTTTACAGCCATGCTTTTCTTGCTTGCCCCCATATGCAGTGTCCGAAAGCGATGTGACATTGATGGTGATAAACATGAACCCCACTGGAGAGGGGCACTGTGGGCACGGGGAAATGTAGCATAAGCTTCCTGAGTGGAGCATCTAGTGCGAGGCAGAGCAAGCTGAGCCAAGGCACTCCCCACCAGGCACCTACCTGTGATTTTACCAATTAACATCCAAGAATATTTTCCAAGCTGTATCCTCTCTGCTGGCTTTGTTTATAGATTAGAGAACAGAACTGAACAGGAACTTACATCCAATTATCTCCAAGCCCCAGCAATACTTTTGGAGGCAAGATCTATGATAAATATTTGCATGTTTCAATGAGATTACAGCTTAAGGAAAAGAGCAAACTGTCAGGATGCAAGAGGTGAAGGAGGAAAAAAAGAAAGAAGGTTTCTAAGCAGTTCTTCGATTTAAACCAGAAAAACACAGTGCTTTGAATTGGGTATTTTTCTGGAAGATGAAACCAGGGACTGCTGCTGGGAAGCCTGGCGGGAGCAAGAGGAAGGAGGAGTTCTGAGGGCACCCACAGAGAGAAGAGTATTCGCATTTTCCATGCTTGGTTTTGAAAGCTTGCTCCAAAATCAGCCCCTTCTATTGCATGCAGCTACTCCCTGGTTACTCCTTAGGTGTCTGAATCACATCTGCTTCATTTACCGACAAAAGCAACTTGTTATTATAGTCAGCACAGCACAGCTCATCAAGCTGTGAAAAGTGGGAGCTGCAGTCAATTGCTAGCAAAGTGTTGATTTGGGAACCATTGTATCAGGGGGTGACGAATGATGGCTAAGGAACATGGCTTGATCTTCACGTCAGCAGGCTGGGCTTGTGAGCCTGGCAGTCGTTGAGAGTCAAAACAACCCACCTGCATCTGTTTCTTCCCAGTGAGATGGTTACTGGGAACAAAAAAAGGCACTGTTTCCAACCCCCAGACAGCTAAAGGTTTATCAATATTAATATCAATGAAAACAATAAGGTTTTGCATTGTATAAGATTATTTTGTCAAGATTAAAATCAGTCAAATCCACAAGGTTAAAAAAAAAAAAAGTTGTACCATCTCATGACAAGATTATTAATATCTATCCATCTCATGTTCTGTTTGCTAACATACATGTAAGAAGGTCATCAGATCTGGGGCACTCCAAAAGCAGAGCAGCAAGGAGCATCAGAGAAGAAAAAAGTAACTCATTCTGCACATGGGAAAGTTAGCGTTGCTGAACTTGGCAACACATAAGCACTTGAGAAAGCTCAAGTGATGGGAATAATGTGTACCAGATGGACACTCAGCAGCAAAATGGAAACCTACTGTTGGATGGCTAAGGGGAGATTTTGCTGTCATACTGGAAAAGAAGTGGTGCTGGCTTGCATACCACACGCTGAAGTCATTGGTATATTTTGGGATAGCTCAGAACTTCATTTTTAAGGCCTGCACATAATGCACATAAATCAATGCCCACCAAAGGCAGTAAAAGGGCTCCAAGAGATTTTATGTCCACCATCTAATACGCTTGGAAAGAGAAAACAAGGCTGGAAAGTAAGGGGAGTTAAGTGGCCTGAAATGATAAGCTTGGCAAAAGAAAGGCACAAACTGACTACCAGGCCTCCCATACAAGAGGGAGTGAACACTTTCAGGCACGTAAGTAAACAGCTCTTGGTGATACTGAGGTAACGAGGTCTACACATGTAGAAGGCTTGATGAAAATAACTGACATTACGCTATATATGTGGAGTGACAGATGAGCTAAACTTCTAAAAGAGGAATGATTGAGCAACTCTCACAAGCAAACCCATCCTGGACAGGTGCTGGGATCAGATACACCTTGAGCACGGAGAGTGCCCATCTGCCAAAGACACTGGGCAGATGGAACCCCTCCTGGAGCCACCTGTGCAAACAGGAACACTGCCAAAAGCCACTTCCATGCAGACTTGTTAAGAAATCAGATTTTTGAGAGCTGGACAGTTACAGTAATCCCACAGAGAGAGCTTTAGAGAACTTAATTTTTTTCAGCTGAAATATTGACTGGTGAGGTCCCAGAAGACTGGAGGCTTGCCAATGTGACCCCCATCTACATGAAGGGTCGTAAGGAGAGTCCAGGGAACTACAGGCCTGTTAGACTGACCTCGGTGCCAGGCATGTTGTGGAGCAGACTGTCTTGAGGGAGATCATACTGCATGTGTGGGACAACTGGGGGATCAGGGTTCACGAAGGGCAGGTCCTGTGACCTAGTGACCCATCTGGTGGATGAGGGAAAGTCTTCTGATACAGTCTACCTTGACTTCATCAAAGCCTTTCACACTGTCTCCCACAGCATTCTCCTGCAGAAGCTGGCAGCCCATGGCTTGGACAGGCACACTCTTGGCTGGGTAAGGAACTGCTGGAGGGCTGGGCCCAGAGAGTGGTGGTGAATGGAGTTAAATCCAGCTGGTGACCACTCACGAGTGGTGCTCCCCAGGGGCTGGTACTGGGGCCTGTCCTCTTCAATATCTTTACTGATATGACCTGGACGAGAGCACTGAATGCACCCACAGTAAGTTTGCAGATGACATCAAGTTGGCTGGAAGTGTCAATCTGCCTGGGGGCAGAGAGGCCCTACAGAGGGATCTGGACAGGCTGGATAGCTGGGCTGAAGCCAATGGGATGAGGTTCAACAAGACCAAGTGCCGGGTCCTGCACTTTGACCACAATAACTCCAGGCAATGCTACAGGCTTAGGGTGGAGTGGCTGGAGGACAGTGTAGAGAAAACAGACCGGAGGTTATTGGTCAATGCTCGGCTGAACACGAGCCAGCAGTGTGCCCAGGTGGCCAAGAAAGGCCAATGGCATCCTGGCTTGTATCAGAAACAGCATTGCCAGTGGGAACAGGGAAGTAATTGTCCCCCTGGACTCAGCACTGGTGAGGCTACTGGTGAGTACTGTGTCCAGTTTTGGGCCTCTCACTGCAAAAAAGACATCGAGGCCCTGAAGAATGTTCAGAGAAGGGCAGTGAAGCTGTGAGGGGTCTGGAGCACAGGCCTTACAAGGAATGGCTGAGGGAGCTGGGATTGTCTGGAGACAAGGAGGCTGAGGGGAGACCTTACTGCTCTCTCTAACTACCTGAAGGGAGGCTGTAGTGAGCTGGTCAGGTGCTGGAATGGGCTGGCCAGGGAGGTGGTGGAGTCACTGACCCTGAAGGTATTTAAAGAACATTTAGACATTGTGTTGAAGGACATGGTTTATAGAGAGCTATTGGTGATAGGTGGATGGTTGGACTGGATGATCTTGTAAGTTGTTTCCAACCTTTGTGATTCTGTGATTTAGGAATAAGATGGAAAGAAGATCTTTAGTTTCTAGCTCAAGTACTACATGAGCACATGTGCTGCCGAAGAAATATGGTCCTTCCCACCTCACCACTGCTGCTAAATGCAGTCAGCACTGATCCCTAAAACATGCAATCCTTAAAGGTTCGACTACAACAACAAATAACAGAAATAGCAGTAACATGACCCACAGCTACGCTCCACACACACTCCATACACACTTTCTGAAAGCACAGCATGCATGAGAATGATCACAGACATTGGCTTTGACAACAATAGTGTTAGACATGGACCAAACAGATCATCGCTGAGAGAACTATAATCTCTTCCCAAGAAAGACAGGATGAATGGCAAAAAATAAATTGCTGATGGAATTCTCTAATCAGAATAAAATTCCACCCATTCACGAAGCTGGAAAAAAGAGCAAAGAAACCAATGGAAAGATCCACGTACTCTCCCAGAAGTGAAAAAAAAAATGGGCAGAGAAAGTATGAAGCTGTGCTGCTCCATGGCAATGCTTGACCCTGGCTACACTTGTATTCCCAAGATACATAAGCTCTAAAGCCAGAGCAAACTTTAGATTAATAGCCTGGCCCCCAGCCTCTGAAGTGCATTATCTGTTCCTGACTGCCACTAAACAGATATATTAGAGTGATGCACTTAAAGCAAGCCACCAGAAAAGCAGGATAATATGAGTCATGCTTGTTCTTCATGAATTTATGCTGATGCTGAGGGATCTCAGTGGGCAAGAAGAGTTATGTCTGAGAAGAGCACAGGACACAGCAAGTTTTTCTAGTTTACCATCTGCATGCCAGAATTCTTCGGATTTCAGGTGTTTGCATCCTGACTAGCTAATGCCTTTGGATTTCCCCATGAATTTCCTCTTCACAGGCACAGATGCATGCTTATCAAGTTTGACTTTTCAGTAGTATATCAGATTAAACCCAGGTTACAGCTGGCTTTTTCCAAATCCCCTATATAGCAACAGCTTGAGGATACTTCTGTGAACTTGATAACCACTCCAACTTGCAGCTGCAGAGCTCTGCCCAAGCCATTAATTGCTACTTTGGGAACTAGAACAGCCCTCCAGTAAGCATCTAATTATTATTCACTGCACACTTAAAGCAGAGCTGTGCTCCTTTTGAGCAGCCCCAGCAGACTTGATGGGAAAATTTCACTGTTCTTGAGGAGACCCAAGGTGCACAACTTCAGACCAGACCCTCTCTGAGATCCGTGTGTAAGGCAGTGCTACCTTACAACCACCCCAGGCATCAAGAGCTGTTCAGGATCCAGAGAGGGTGAGAGAGGAATGGCTCCAGCCATACTTACATCAGCCACAGGGATGAGAGTGTCAGCAAGGTGACCGATCTGGTTCTTTCTGTACAGCCAGGACATTAACAGTATCCCCAGAGCCACATCAATCAGTAGAGAGACAAAGATGTTGGCTTTCCTGCATGCAGGATAAAAAGAAACAACGTTAGAGCAAAAGGAAGGAAAGCACCTAAAGTATAAATGACAGCTGCTGGCTTCACTTACATAGTATCCTTCTTCTCCCAGGGACACTAGGATAACTTAGGAAAGAAACAGGGTACAGACATCTGACTTTCACTGACCTGTTGCTACTTCTGAGGCCCAAAACCAGCCACTCCAAGTCTGCCACACCATGAAATCTCTTTTAGTAACAGAAGGGAACAGCGGGGCTGAAGCTACAAAGCAGAACGCTGGACAAGGTGTATATGTATACTGGGTGGGAATTCAACAGTCCCAAGGGCACCAGCACTTGCAGTGTCCACATGGAGATCAGATGGCTTTCCAAAAGGCATAGTTCAGTTGCAGTCAATGCAATCAGTTGCATTCCTGGGGATGTCAGCCTCTCCAGCACGGCTGCTGAACTGCCCCTCACTGCTAGTGGGTCTGAAGGAAATGCTATTACATGAATTCTTCAGGCTAAACAACCACGGTTACATTTGGCTTTCAAATCTGCTAATTTAAGTGCTCCCTGCTAGTCTATTCCTCCAGGATCAGAGAACCACACAGAACAAGACTCTCTGTGTAACTGCCATAGCACATTCAGTATCTGCCTCAGATCCCCACCTCTCCTGTTCCACTCACCGCACTGAATATTTGCTTTTTCTATTACACTGACTTCCTCACTGCATTGGAGCCTCTGGTCTCCAGTTACTGCATGAAAGGAGCAGGCAAAAGAGGGCAGCAATTAAACCTTCCTGCTCCTTTGGGAAGTGCTGCTGAATACCAATGGCAGCTTTTGGTTAACCTTGGCAGCGTGTGTGCACACAGTGAGCTTGTGGAAGTACTGACAGCAAGGCACTATCCACAAGGGTGCAGTACAGGCCTTCTGTGGGCAAGATCCCAGCCGTCCTCCCCAGTGCAGGGAAAAAGGCATACACCTGGCAGAAGACATCAGCAGGATAAAAGAGTGCTCAGGGAAGATATCTGTGAAGTAACAGGGAGCAGAGCAAGCAAGGTAGCACGACATGACACAGCAAGGACTGCACAGTGCTGTCCTGTTAGCCAGGGCAAACTCAGAGCCCCATGGCAGGCTCCATGGTTTGGGTTCTCTTAAGGAGACAGGGCCATACGTGTCATTGTGTATGTTCCATACCTCATTAGCTGGGTCTGGTTTTGAGCCTTCTTGCTGCTACTGATGACCTGGAGGTGCTGCAGGCGATGTCCCAGCTGCTCACAGGTTGAGAGCTTGCTCCACAAGAAGGACAAAGGCCAAAACTTTAACACTCTGCAGAAACACAACAGGAACGTCCCCTTTGGCTTCTGCCTGCCTACTATTTGTACAAACTCTATGCAAAACATTTAGTGTAAAGTGAAGGTTATGTAACCAGAAACAGCACAGACACACTCAATGTCAACATCCACTTCAGGCTCAGAGGGGAGGGAATACTCACATGCTGGTTTTTATGTTTGACTGAGAAGAAAAGCACTAAATGATGCCCGTGTTGCCACACAATGCACAAAAGAAGAACAATTGTGATTTGTGTAGTCCAAAATGACACCATGGGATACAGGTCTGTCAAAGAGTGCCCAGCAGCAGTGCAGTGACACAAAGCACCACAGCTGTTTTTGGGAATAAGCTCTGATGTTGACATAACTGGGATCACTTCTTTCCTGTCCACAATGGTCATTTCACTCGTTAAAGGTCTAGAAACCTATCTCCACTTTCAGTTACCTCTTTCACCTCTCACTTCTACTGCGTTGGCACGTTCCTTCAGTTTACATTCCTTCCAAATGCTAAAGTTATTCCTAGGATTCTGCATCCCTCCTGAAATTGAACAGCTGTTGGAACCATTAGTGAGCAAAGCCTGGAGACTTCCATGAACTTGTGCATGCCTCCCCTGACCCCTACGGGAGGAACTCAGCCTGCAGTGTGGCAGCAAAGGGCCTTCAGGACCAGCCTCTGCCTGATTTTACACAAATTGCAGCATTATGGCTGGTTCCAAATCTTGCTTGGCTCACTGTGGCTGCTATCCCCTTCCTCTCCCCACTCTCCTGAACCCTTTTGACCACACTTTATGCAAGGCTCCTCAGTTTAATACAGTGCTGAAGAACTCTCGCCCCTCCCCATTCAACTTGCAGACATACTGATTCCAGAATGCATGCAGCACACTGTGAATCATTCTTTTTAATTGGAGAGTTACTCAGCTCTCCATCACAGCCGCCCACCTTAGAGACAAATGCATGTGATGTTGTTCAGCTGGCTTGCCAGGACACTGGATCTAAAGTGACGGAGAAAAGAGCTCCGTACAGGAGAGATACAGCGTGGGCACCTGTGCTGCCCACCTCAAAGATCTTCGCAGACTCTCTGACGCAGTGAACACTCTTCTTTTCCCTTCTTCCCTTCCTCCCTTCCCTTCCCTTCCCTTCCCTTCCCTTCCCTTCCCTTCCCTTCCCTTCCCTTCCCTTCCCTTCCCTTCCCTTCCCTTCCCTTCCCTTCCCTTCCCTTCCCTTCCCTTCCCTTCCCTTCCCTTCCCTTCCCTTCCCTTCCCTTCCCTTCCCTTCCCTTCCCTTCCCTTTTCCCTTCCCTTTTCCCTTCCCTTCCCTTTTCCCTTCCCTTCCCTTTTCCCTTCCCTTCCCTTTTCCCTTCTCCTCCCTTCCCTTTTTCCTTCTCTTCCCTTCCCTTTTCCCTTCTCTTCTCCCAGGGGCTCCAAGTCCTGGCCTGGAAAACCTCTCCTACAGCAGAGAATTGCACTTGAAATACAAAGCAGAATGGAAAGGGGAAATGCTCTCCCTGTTGAGGGTGAAAACTACTCCTCAAATCAACGCTGCCAGAGCACCCCAAGTCAGGGGAAAAGCAGTGGCTCTGGGTTCCTGCATGGAACACACTGGGCTGCCCACCTCCCTCCTGCTCCACCAAGGTGCCTCCTACTGCCCATGGCTGCTCCACAGCTCCGGACAAGCAGCAGGGAACTGCATCCCAAGAGCTGGGAGAGACACAATGTGGGTCTGGGCCTGTCTGCCTTCATCTCTTTTCTTTCCACTTAAGCAAGCCAACCTCTGTTCCACTTACACTCTTTCTTTGGCAAGTCAGTATGCACACATTCATTTAAATAAAAATACAAACACGCTGCAAAAAGTTTGATATAATAGTTGCAAGATGTGCTATGGAAACTCCCATCTGCAAGAGTAATGAGAAAGAAAGCCAAAAATATTTCTTGTGTGGTCTCCATCCCTACGCATAGCAACTGTGCATCACTGTAGATGCTCCCACCTGTTTGTCACACAGTATATGCAGGGATCTTTACAAGTGCAGTGGAAAACCAATCAGATACATAAAATATGAATGATGTACATTTGCTTTATTTAAACAGCAGGAGACCTTTGGGACACTGCCAAAGATAAGGAATTTTAGAAATAAATTAACATACCCTGCAGGAGTAAATCTTGAGTTTCCAATAAATATAAATATATATATATATATTTGTTTCCTAGGGCTGAGAGTGGATTTTCCAAATATCAGATGAAAAGCAGGCTTTGGAACCCAAATCACACACAGATGATACAGCTCCATTAACCAGACCCCCCGGATGTCTTTTTGTTCTTTCCAAGAAACCACAGGAACAAAGCCTCTCTTCTGGGTGAGGTATCAGGAAGAGGTCCCGGTGTCACTAAGAGCACTTTTAGAACAAACCAACCAAGCATGGCACGGCGTTTATTACCCCACTACAAAGCATCCTGGTGCTCCTAGCAGCTCACTGAGCCCGCCCGTGATGGGGAAACTGCACGCTCTGAACGCTGAGCTGCAATGGGCACTGCTCAGCACAAGGTGGTGCTGAAGAAATGCCTTCATTTGAGATCGGGGTGCGTTCGGTAAGGATGGATGGATGTCAGTGCTCGCTTTCTCCGATTTCTAATGCTATCACCGCACTTCTCCAGCAGAAATGTACAACAGAGGCCCCTGAGCAGACATCACTGAACTTCTCCTCCTGCCCTTCAGATCCGACTGTCCCTTAGGATCACAAACATGTGGCGATGAAGTAATGCAGTAACCGCAGACAGAGAAAGTGTCAGAGCAAAGGGAAGAAAGAGACTTCAGAGCTGAGAACTCATCACCTAGCAGCCTGTAGGAAGGGCCTTCCTCAGGTGAACAGCGACCTGTCCACAAGGCACCTGAAACATGGTGCACCCACTAGCTCATTTTCTCTAAGTTAAAGTGTGAGTGACACAAACCTTTATGTCAAAGCAAGCACCCAAGAAGCATCGCTGGGGAATGGCTCTGTTACCAACTGGTCCCATTTCAGGCCCCTTTCTGCCTCTGCATGCAGTGCTCAGAGGGTGTGGGCAAGAAGCCCTCCTCACCTTCCTCCCCCAGGAAGATCCAACCCCCACAGAAAGCAAGGAAACCATCCAAAGCAGCTGCCCTGAAACAAGTGGTGCCTCAAGAAGTATCCCTGATCCAACAGCAACACTATTGCACAGGGAAGAGGGGACTGGTAGGATGCTTTCACATGCCATCCTTGAACCCACCCTGCACTGCAGATATCGGCACAATTCAGCTGCACTACATACCAAGTGGAAAATGGAACTAAGCTGCATTGAATGACTTAGAAGGTCAAGCAGAATCTCTGTCATAAATCCAGGTACTAATCCATCTCCTCTAAGAACAATGTTTGAAACCACCAGCAAACATCATGCAGGTGCTACAGGTGAATAAACAAAGCAGAAAGAAACCTACACATATGTCCCAAGGTGAAGAACAAACTCAGCCCAGGTCTAAGCACAGCATGCCTTGCGTTCTGCCCACCAGTATGTGCAGCTGGCTGCTAGCCTAACTGCTGCACGAGCTTCAAACGTCCGCACTGAGATTAGTAAAAGCTGAAATCAGAATAGCTGCTGATAAACAAACTGTGGCTTTCTGTGTCAGCCTGCCAGGAAGGGGCTCAAATGCCCAGGTAATGCTTGGGCTATGGCCTTCTGGAGACCTGTGAGGCTTGGCCCTAAGCTGACAGTAAGTCTGACCCCTGATGAAGACGGAGAGTGAGGGCCTAGATGGAAAAGGATCACCCTGCTTGTTAGTAGTTGCTAAATGCAGCGCATGCACAGCCAAGAAAAGGACCTTCAGAGCTGACTTCAATCTTCTACGTGACCACAAAACCCTGTCTTCGCTTTCACTTACAGCCAAGTGCATGGTCAATGTCTACACAGCCACCCCAGCAGGCACTGGCGGGTTCTGATGACAACAGGTTTTATTCTGATCCTAAATCTCTTCCAGCAGACTAGTCCAAAACTGGACAGTTTTCCCTTCATGTACCAATGCACATAACCCAACTGCTCAGCAAATCTCTGCACATGAAGAGCTGCACTGTAATTTTTCATGACAGCATCATACAATTAGAAACCTGTTAAAAGAGTCTGCTCCCCATACCCTTAGGCTGCACTTGAGAAGATTTAACCATGAATACAACAGTAGCTATTATCCAAATCTGATCAATCAAAGTGTCCCCTTGCAGCTTGGAAGCTGATCTCCAGCACCCGCTCTGGTATGCTGGCACCTGCCAGGCTGACCAGCCGTGTTATTCAGCATTGGATGCAGAAGCTCCTGCCCTTCAAATATGCTCAGAATTCCTCTTTAGAGCATGGACTTGCCACACATTACATTTCAGGCATCCTACTCAGTTTCACTGTTGTCACAATGGGATCTCACCAAGGCTGCACGTAGACCAGCACCGCCTGTAACCCGCTATGAGGTGATGGGTTCAGGCATACTATTAAATAATGTATTTAGCCAGCTTGTTTTTCACAGCAAACAAGGACTGAAGAGTCTCAGCTATCAAGCCATTAAAACCCTCACAGCAGTCTGCCAGCCCATAACAGTTGGAAAACCATTTCAGCTGTTACAAACCTGACACTATCCATGCTCTACATGGGCAACAGCTCACTGCCTCCCCAGAAAACCTACCCACACCTCCAAGAGCTCAGCGATGTCCAAAGGTTTCGGCCTTGGGCTTTCAACAGAACTCCCCACGCTTTCACAACAGCTCTGCAGCAGCCTGTTTCAAGCAGGTTTCTCCAGGAGCTCCTCTGCCTGCTGTTGCCAGAGGAGCTTGACATGCCACAGGTTTGTATGGGGCCTGTGGATGTGGTGAGACTGGTGTAACACCAGCCCTGCCCACAACATCCATGAGCCTGACCCCCAGCCCGCCATGGTTAGAGGGCATGAGGGGAGCAGTGCCACACCTGGCATTGCCTGCCAGGGGCTCCTTCTCCAAGAAGCCACATTGAAGGCAGGCTCACCTGCTACCAGGAGCCCATCCAGGGGTCCTTTTGCACACTGGTGACCTCAGAGAACAGAAAAGTTTGCCTCTTAGCTGTCTCCAAGGTACCTGAAGCTACAAGCAGTACCAGGAGATGCCGTGTCACTGGTACTGATGGAAACAAAACAGTTTTAGGAGGAACCTCATGATGCTCTGCAATGCCTACACATCACATCTCCCCACAGAATGCAAGCAGGCCGATGCTGCACCACTCACCTGCTGTTGCAGACCCCAGAGACAAGCGAAAGCAGGAATGTCAGCAGCATGCAGGCAGGCACTGAGGCCTGCTTCATCAGCTCCACGATGATACTTGCTTCAACACCATCCGACTGCCAGTGGGTCATCTTAATGGGCCCATCATCGTATCTGTCTGTCATGAAGAGCACCTTGCTGTTTGCAACTGTGTTAAAGATGGCAGAGAGCTTGGAGGCATCCTCTGCCCCGTGGTCAGCTGTGTCCAAGGGGGGGTGCAGGTGGGAAAGCATGACCTTGCGCTGGTCATAATATACTAAGATGATTTCTTCTTCTCTGTGGATGTCAGATTGTTTCTGAAGGGTAGAACAGTTCCAGAACTTGCTGTCTCCCTCTTTGCTTATCTGAATCCATGGCTCATGAGAGAATATCGTCCCAAGGTCTTCCAAGAACTCACTCAGACTCTCTTCTTTCTCCTGTTTGCTGTTGTTCCACGAGCCGAGCACAGAAACACTGACCTTAGTCACCTGCTGGACTTCCCTGAGATAGTGCTTCACCTGAACAGGAATAAAGGGGAAATGGACCACGGCAAGGATAACAGCAGAGTTCTGTTCTGAGATCCAGCGGCCGATCAAAATGCCGCTTTCTGCCGAGGAGCAGCACGAAGGAAAGAAAACCTTAAGGACCATGCCAGCAATCCTTGAAGGACAGGATACCTGCCAACAGACACAGACACAAAATTTGGGGTGGTGATTAGATGCATGGAAAATGTGAGATGGCCAAAGTCACTGGCGAGGAGTTTTCCTTTATCAGCTAGGCATCCAGAGCGGAGCATGGTAACAAACCCACTGAACAGACACGGCCACATCACTCATCCCCTCCTCTCACTCCCCTCATCTAGAAACAGACAAGAAGTTTGTTGCAAGCAGACTACAATGACTAACTGACTAAAGCTTACAAAGTAGCTTCAATTTATTAGATGCAAGATCCCAAACCAGGAGAGGCATCTCTGCTTTATCAGTGTTCCTTATCTCAAGTATTTTTCTTGATGTCATTAAGAGAATATCCCAATGGCTTTATAAGACTTTTATTAAAAGGAGCTTCAGGGCAGCTAACAATGTCTCTTTAAATAAGGTGAAGGTTTCTAACAGAAATATAATTGCTGTAAGGAGAGCACTCGCACAGAACAATCGGCATCTGGCACCCGTTGTCCTTTTCTGTCCTTCAGTGCTTTGTTAGAGATGTAAAAACTCCACAGCCCCCGAGGCTGGCTCCTCTGCGAGGGACCCAGTCAGTCGGAAACAGAAATGCAGTGTGTTTATAACATGCACAGAGGATGCACAACATGCAGGTCCCTGTGGTTTTGTTTCTTTCTTTTCTTCTGTATAAGGACAATTGATCGAGTGAATCTCGGCACCAGGCAATTTGCAATGGAATGGTGTAGGCAATAGGGCAGCAACAAAGGCAAGTGGTTAAGCTGTTCCCAGGCCCACAGCCCTGCAAACATGGCTTACAGAGGAGCACTGTGAAGTCCAAACCAGTGCATCCCCTCTGTCAGGGGGCTCAGGAGGGTTCTGCTTCTGGCATGCTGCTGAGCACAGTGCCTGCAGGCACCTCCAGCCCATGGGGAGAGTAGCTCTGGGAGTCCACAGTGGGAATGGTGTCTCCTCCTCCCTGACTGAGGATAACTGCAGAGATGCAGAGCCTGAGAGCATCTTGGAAGAACCTCAAATAACCTGTATTTTTTCCAAAGGGCTTCAAGTTGCCAGCAGATTGGGAAGGGAAGTGGAAAAACATATTAAAAGGGTAGCAGGTGTGACATCCTGAGACTGGAAAGGTGCAGGACACCGGGCACAGAAAGGATGAAGGACCTCCTGTCCAGATGAAAAACAGCGTCACCAAACCCTAGCAATCATTAGATCTAAACAGACTGACAAACAAAAGATCCCACTTATCTTCTACTTCTCTTGACACAGCCAAAATGAGGGTGGTTTGTTTTTTGGGGGGTGGTTGGTTGTTGGGTTTGTGGGTTTTTTTGTAACTACAAGAGGGATAGCATCATAGAATCACTCAGGTTGGAAAAGACCTCAAAGATCCTCGAGTCCAACCATGATCCAACCATACTGCCCTCACTCTAACAACCCTCTGCTAAATTGTGGCCCTGAGCACCACATCCAAACAGTTTTTAAACACATCCAGGGATGGTGACTCCACCACCTCCCTGGAAGCCCATTCCAGTGCTCAATGATCCTTTCTGTAAAGAAGTGTTTCCTGATATCCAACCTAAACTTACCCTGATGCAACATAAGGCCATTTCCCCTCATCCTGTCACTGTCACCAGTGAGAAGAGCCCAACCCCACTCTCACTGTAAGCAGCTTTCAGATATTGAAAAAGAGAGCAATAAGATTTTCCCTCAGCCTCTTTTTCCCCAGACCAAACAGCCTCAGTTCCTCCAGTAGGGCTCATTCTCCAAGCCCTTCACAGCCTTGCTGCCCTTCTTTGGACCTGCTCCAGCACCTCAACGTCCTTTCAGTGCTGAAGTGCTCAAAGCTGAATGCAGTACTCGAGGTGAGGCCTCACCAGTGCTGAGTACATGGACAGGATGACTTCCCTAGTCCTGCTCACCACCCCATTCCTGACCCAGGCCAGGATGCCACTGGCCTTCTTGGCCACCTGGGCACACTGCTGGCTCACAATCAGCCCACTGTCCATCAGCACACCGAGGTCCATTTCCATCAGGCAGCTTTCCATCCGCTCCTCCCCACGCCTGTAGGATTACCTGGCGTTGCTGTGACCAAAATGCAGGACCCGACACTCGGCCCTACTGAAATTCATGCAGTTAACCTTAACCACTCGATCCAGCCTATTCAGGTCCCTCCGTAGCGCCCTTCTCCCCTCAGGCAGTGCTGCCCAGAGCTGTGGGTGCCCCATCCCCGGAGGTGCCACGAGCCAGAGGGAGGGAGGGCGGCTCGGGGGTGGGCACAGCCGCGGGTATAGGCGTGCAAGGGAAGGAGCGCCTGGTAAATCCCTGCCCGGGAACCTCGGGCTCCTCACGTGGGCGTTCGGGCGGCCAGGTACGGGAACACGGCACACAAGGAGAAGCCGAACCCCACCGTCCCGCCCCGCGCCCCGCTCCGGCCCAACGCCGCCTACCGCTCCGCGCCGCCCGCTTCCGGGTGCCGGTTGCTCGGAGACACCGCCTGCGCGCCGCGCCAAGCCCGGCCGGCCCCGCGCCCCGCGCCCCGCGTTCCGCACGCACTGGAGTTCCCCCCCCCCAACCTCTTTCTACCTTCAGGCCCCGCTGCGTTTGCAGGCTCTCACCCCCTTCGTGAGTGTCCTCTCAGGGCTGGGAGCCGTGCGGTGTAACCCGCAGCTGCCGAGGCTCTGATAAGCAGCGCCAGCGCTTAGCGCTGATATCTCTTGTGGCCACAGTGCTCAGCTCCAGGTGCCTCATAGTGCCTGGCATCCTCCCCCTGCATCCTTCTTGTGCCCCCCTCCTGCTGACCAAACGCGATGGGAAGGGGTTATCCCTGATCCCAAGAACAGCCCAGTGCTTGGGATCAGGGATAAGTGCCTTTGGCAGCTGCTGGGAACGGACCACAGCACCGAGGGCAGAATGGTGCAGCACCAGCAGCCAGCACGGCCAGGCTGAGCACCCTGGGAGCCCGGAGGTATCAGCTGCAGCCTTGGAGCTGTGGGGCAGCCTGCCCTGCCACGATGGAGCAGGAGAGGAAAACACCCTTCCGTCCTTCACCACACCCTGCCCGCTCTCTGCTGATAGCGACGTGGCTCCGGCTCCTGAACCGTGCAGCCTCAAAGTTGTGCGAGCAACGGGAGGCACGCATAGGCAACTCAACTCTGTGCAGTAGTTGCTGCTTCCCTGTAGAGGTCAGGAATGCAGCATGGAATTTATTACCTTTTGTTTAATGGTCTCCTGAAGGGTATCGCAAACCCAGCTCTGTCCTGGCCTTGCCCCTCTGGCTGTGCACTGCCTTGGATATGAGGGAGGCAGAAGCGTGGCCACATAGAATGGGTGTGTGTGGAAGAGAAGTAATTATTTCATTGGAAAGACACACATGAGGATGGCAATAAGTTTCCAAGACACCAATGCACCATCACTTTTTATAGAACCAGAGAACATTCCAAGTTGGAAGGAACCCACAAGGACCATGGAGACCAACCCCTGACTCCACACAGAACCACCCAAACCCAAACCCGACCTCTGAGAGCAGTGCCCCAATGCTCTGTGAGCTCTGGCAGCCTTGGGGCCATGCCCCATTGCCCTGGGGAGCCTGTTTCATGCCTACTGCCCCATCTCAGTCCTTCAGCTACTTTGGTGGATCCAAGAAGCGTGGAGCTGCACCTTTGTTGCTCTAGTCCTTGCTTCTGCCATCTGGAAAAGCGGGATGGCAACAACGTGGTTGAGTGCAGGAACAGTGCCTGGTTGTGGGAGCATCTTTGTTTGTGACCCACCAGCCAACCCGAAGCTCGGCAGGGTTGTGGTGGAACTGGCCCCACTCTGGAGGTTGTCACAAGGTGCCCAAGGGCTGGCGGGGCCTTGTGTGGTACTTGAAGACTTTGACACAGTTCTCACCTGTGTCTGCCACAAAGAGGTGCCCGAAGGGTGAGCAGGCCACACCGGCTGGCCTCCGCAGTCCTGCGGACACCAGGCAGACAGGAGCCCCGCTCTCTGGGAACAAGTGGACAGTGCGGTGCTGCTCATCTGCCACCACCACACTGCCTTCCCTGTCAATGCACACCCCTGCTGGGTTGCCGAACTGGTGTCCATATTTGGTGCTGAGTGAGCAAAGGAATTTATGACTGCTCATGAACACCTTGACGTCTCCGCACTCCTCACTCACCACAAAGCCTCCGTTGGGAGCTGGACTGATGTAGCGAGGTCCCTGCAGGTTGGGGACTGAGCGAATGTTCACTGTCTTGAAGGCATTGTCCAGTGCAAAGCTGCAGACTTGGCCTTGGGCATAGTCTGCTATTAAGATCTTGCCCATTGAGTCGACTCCAATACCCCTGGGGCAGCCAACCTTCCCAATCTTTATCCATTCTCCCTTGGAGGGGCTGCTGTGAGGATTGAAGACCCAGACAGCCTCATTTATCATGTCAGCTACGGCCACCATTCCTGCCCGAGTCAAAGTCACATCCTCTGGCAAGAAACTATCACCTTCCCTCCCCGTTTGCCAGCAGGGCAGAGACTTTAGCACTTGGCCTGTGCTGCTGAGCACGTGAACCCAGGGAGCACCCTCAGCTGTCAGATAGACAGAGCCATCCCAAGAGCAATGGATTCCACTTACACACCCATAACGGCTGCCAGTGGGGTTGCGGATCTGCTGGACCAGCTCATCCTGACGATAGTGGAGGAGGTTCTTAATATTGTCCAGGTCTCTACACAGGCTTTTGGTCTTGTCTGCCAGCTGGTGGACTTGGAGCTGTGTCACCATGCCCATGCCCCGCTGGCTGCTCAGTAGCGGGCTGGCTGTCTGGAGAGTGGTGTTTGACTTCAGCTGGAGGGTGTAGAGGGCTTTCAGAAGCTTCTCCTTCTGCTGGTTGGTCTCCAGAGTGGAGTCCATGATGAGACTCTCATCCCTGTTTAGAGTAAGCGGTAGAACTGTCACTGACCCTGCCTGGTGCCATCTCTGGGGATATGCTCTGAGCTCAAGTGCTTGTGGTCTACTCGGGGCCAAGGTGTTGGTGCTAGGCTGGATTCCCTCCAATGCAGCAGAGACCAGCTCATATCCCTGCAAACTAATTATGTGCTCAAAATATAAACAATGACAATGGCATAAAAATTGAAGGGGAGAAATACTGTATCTCCAAGCAAAACAGTGCGTGGGCTTCAGTGACAGTTTGAGTGACTGAGCTGTCCTGAGGGTTTATGCAGAAGGGACAGTCCTTTGTGTGAGCTCCACCTCTCCAGTTCTTGAGATCGGTGGCTTCTCTCAGGTTCTTCCCACTTCTTGACCCTATTTTTCCCTAAGCCACATGTCTCTAGGCCATGATCAGTCCCTTCTAGCACTCACTGAGGATAACTCTTCCTCCACTGCTGTGTGGGTCAGGTTTCACCCCTGGCCAGGGCGTGTGTTTGCTAAGGGCAGCCTCTTTCCATTCGAATGAATGTGTTCTGGAGACAACCGATGCCTTGGCAGGAAGAAAATGAAAGGTATTGCTCTGATTCAGCCTACACAAACATTTAATAAACAGGCTACACCTTCTTTCAGATGTGAGAGCCACCACAACAACCACAATTTCTCTTTTGTCCACCGTCTGTTTTACAACCACAGATATGAAGGAACGGATCCTGCAAAACTTGGAGTCCACAGCCCTGCTCTCCAGCAGACAGGAACTGCTACAAGAAACATGTCCTTATCAGAGATCCCAGAGAGGCAGAAGTTATCCTTGCTTTAAATGTGCTCATAATTATTATTATAAAGGACATGTTCAGTTGCTGCCAGGGTGCGATGGGGGTCACCTGCAGAACTGAGCAGAGTTCAAATCCAATAAACTGGCTTCCACAGTTGGGAAAAAGCAAGTTACCAGCCAGGGGGTTAACTTGCCAGCCACCACAAACTCAAAAACAGAAGTATCCACTTTGCTGACCCTGACCCCATCCCCAGCACAGCTTAGTGACTGTGCACAGCCAGGAGCCCAGCTCCTACCTCTTGTCTGGCTGTCCTGGGGCTGTCTGTCCTTCCCAGTAGTGCTTCCCTCCTGCTGGCTCTGTCCTGCTCCCTGGCCAGGCTCAGGGTGGTGGGGCTGAGGGTGCTGTGTTGTGTTGTTAGTGATGGATGATTGCCCTTGAGTGTGGGTAAACACAACAGCTTCTTGTGCTGACAACCAGAAGCAGCAAGACAAGGGCTGGTGCACGCAGTTTTTATTCCCTGCTGGTCTCATGTCCAGACAGGTGTCTTTACTCCAGGATCAGTGGAGAGACCCCAAAGTGCCCAGGTACAGTGACAATTAGGGGTTCTTATGCATAAAGGTCCAGGCAAAGGCAGCAATATGCTGCACCTGAGTGAAGCATCCTTTGGGGGGAGTGGGGCAGAGACACTCTCACACCTTGGGTCAGGGCTCCTAACTTATCTCACTGCTCTTCTCTGAGTCCCTACATGCTCCCAGCCTGGGTCATGAGTGGATGGGTGCCTCAGTGTCACCGTTTATGGGAGAAGATGGGGATTTTTTGTAGTGCCACGGCCTGAGGTCTAATGAAGAATCTCTTGGGAAAGAACCCAGCTCTTGATTTCCACGTCTCTCAACCATGGTTCCCTGCTGCTGTGCAAGGCCATGTTCAGGACTGGAGGTAGCACTGATTAGTTCAGCTTAAGCAAAGACAGAGAGGAGTAAAAGCAGAACCAGTGAGGTCCCACCTTCAAGGATCTGCTCAGAGGTTCCCCCCCGTCCCCAACAGCTCTGGCTTTGGTGTGGGGTCTACCCTGGCCAGGGATGAACTCAAGGCATCCACCTTAAATGTGGCCAAGGTTTTCCTTAGGCTTAATAATGTTTGTGTCTGTTCACTACTCAGGTGAGCCAAAGACAGTGAAGTTTGGATCAGGCTCCCCAGGTCTTTCCATCTTTTGGGATGCTTGGAAGCAGTTGGGCCCTGCTGGTTGTGGGGGCTGCAGGATGGGTGGCTGCCTCTGGAGCTCTGGGTTGGGAGCTCCTGATTTAGTGCTTGGGGCCCTTCTGGTCCTATCAGTGTGTCCCTGAAGCTCACAAGGTCTGGAGGGCTGCTTCAAACCTATTACCAGACAAAATTACAAAATAACCTGACGTGACAAGCACCGGGGCCACTCCATCCAAGTCCCAGCAGGACATAGGCAGCTTCAAAAACCATCTCCCAGGGCAACAGGGTCTGACCTTTTGTTTCACTGTTGTGTGCTCCATCACCAGGATAAACAAACACAGCCTGGCCCTGGGGCTCCTGTTCACCTTTCCAGGACCATGCCTCTGTCACAACCCGTTTCAAAGCCACCCCTGGACCTCAGGAGACACCTGTGTCATGGTACAGCCCATGCCCACGCTGGCTCTGGGAGCTGCCGGGTTCAAAGATGGGGAGGCATGTTCTGTCTGCCTATGCTATAGATGGACCAGGCGAGGAGAGCTTGGGTGCAGTTCAGGTTTTCCCAGAACATGGCACTGGCAGGCATTAGCAGTGACCTTCATCCCTTGGGACTTTCCCTCACCTTACCCTGGGGTAATCAGCTCTAGCCTGAGTGCCCACGAGATAAGCTCCATGCCCAGAAGATGGGGCACAGCACCTGCCTAGCACCATACATGTGAGCTGGATGACTTGTCCCATGAGATTTCTGCCTAGATGTAGAGTTGTGAAAAAAAAAAAGCCCAACTTACCTAGATCACACCTGCTGGGGATGGTGAGAGGATCAGGGGGACATGGATGGCCATGGTATCTGCTGAGTCTTTCAGTTGCCTTGGGGACTTTTGGACTGAAGGCTGGGGCTGTTCTCAGACAGACCTGAAGTAGGGCAGTGGTGTCTCAGAACTGCCTTGAGAGCATTGGGTGGGAGATCCTAAAACTGTGCTGCCCTGGAAAATATGTTCACCCTGTGAGACACCAGTCCCCACTGTCTAACCCGTGGAGAAGATTCTCCAGTGGCTGACAGGGACTGAGCTCCTTTGGCAGAGCAATAGGAAAGCCTCATTTCTTCTCCTGCACTGCCCTTCCCCCCCATGAGGCTCACCAGGGGATTAGGGAATTAATCCTGTTTGGGACATCTAGTTCTCCCCTGAGTCTGACCCAAAGGGCCAAGGGCAGTGCAGATCAGTGGGCAAGAGCAGGAAGCCCCTTCCCTGCAGGAGCAGAGCTATCCCCCTTCCTCATCTGCTGTGGCAGCCCAGTGCTGAGCCATGAGCAGCTCCTAGGGTGACACCCAGCTCTGGTACCCAGCATCACCTGCATCCCTTGGAGCAGAGGGAGGCCCGAGAGAGGCTCAAGGGAGACCCGCTCTCACTCTCGCTCTTGCTCACGCTCTCGCTCTCACTTTTGCTCTTCCAGGCTGCCCTTGGGGACCATGTGCCCCCGAGCCAGACCGCGGCTCTCCTGCATACTCCCAACATCACTTTCAAGTACTTAAACCCTCCCTGCTTCACTCTCTGAGCCTTTTATCCAACTCCAAAGCCAGAGTGGTTCTGCCCTGGGCAAACACGCAGGGAAATAATCTGTTCGCATCCATTCGAAGGCATCCACGAGCTGAGAAAGGAAACCTCCAACTGGAATAATGGATGGGCTGGGGAAAAAATGCAGCAGGGAAATGTTGTAGGGTTTTATACTCCTTTTTTTCTCCCACAAAACTGAAGAGGTTGGCTGCCTCCCCTGGCTCACGGTTCAGAAATAAGCTCATATCCCCCTCCTGCTCAGACAGAGCAGCTCTGCTGTAGGTTGTCTCTGCAGCTTCACATATCTTCTCAGAAATCTCCTTGCCGACCTTGGCCCTTCTTTAGTCCACGTTCGGTAACTTTCCACTGCTCTGAGCTCTGGCCTGCCCGTGTCAAGTTAGGAGAGAACTGGTTGTGCTGGGCAGAAACCACTTCTCATGCCCAGCTGGTTCCACCTGGGAGCCCACCGCTATGAGTGAGTGCGCAGCACCCCATCCACACCACACATGGCCCCACAGTGGGACAGCCTGCATGGGCATCCAGCGTGCTCCAGGCCCAGCTCTCTGAGCACAGGGCTGTGTCTGCCTCTGCTTTTTGCTGCTGGTCCTTGTGACCACAGCCAAACAACCGTGGCTGGAAAAGTGGGTTGGGATGCAGCAATCCCACCCACTGCCTCCCAGCAACCCTGGAGCCACGTCCTTGTGCAGGTAGGTTGCAGAGAGCAATAACCTCCTCCCGCACAAGTTACCCTGAAGCTTTGTTCCTTGCCTGAGAGAAGCCTTCCCTGGGGGGTTGTTTATCAGGAAACTTCACCCCCCTCCTCCATCCCTGAGCCGTCCTTTGCTCCCGAACCCGGAGGAGAAAGAATACACGAGCAGGATCAGCTGTACCCACCCAGGGTAAGAAACCCATAAAATCCGTGCAGCTCCATTAAGCAGGAGCTTCTGGTCTCTGTGCTGAGCCAGGGACCTGCTGTGACCCAGCATCCCCCCACCCCGCACAATCGGCCATGGAGGAATTCAGCCTCACTCATCTGGGTCCTCCGGCGAGTGATGGGAATGAGCCTTGGCACTGCCAAGGAACTTGGGGGGATGTACGAGTAGAGAGGCTTTGGTCAGCCGTGACCGAGGAAGATGGCTATCGGGTGGGCTGACCGCAAAGGGTAGGTAATGGGCAGCCATCAGATGCCTTTAGGGTGACCAAATAGCCGTGTAATGGGCCCCGTGCTGGAGTGGGCTGAGGGCCCCAAGGGCACAGATTGCAGCCTGGATAAGGCACCCTGGTAGTTCAACTCCCATCCATTATTTAAAAGCAAAGGTAAATGCTTCCACCTTTGGAGCTGAAATGATGCCACAAGCTGGCTGCCTTCTGGAGGCACTCACAGCCGTGCTGCAGGAGCCCCGGGCAGCCACAGCGGGCAAGGAGGGGAGCTGTCCCCTTTGCAGGGTGCAAAGGCTGGGTGGCACTGAGGACACAGGACTCAGCCCTACACCCTCCCTTCTGCTGCTTCCTGCGCTGGCACTTTGGAGCATGTGATGCTGTTACCATGCTGCCAGCTCCGAGGACAGGGACAACCACACTCACCATCCCCATAGCAGCTGACTTCAGTCATAGAGAGGGGACAAACCCTCAAAATCCGAAAGTGTACAGCTCTGGGATGGAGAGCCCAAGTGTGTGCCCTTGGCATCAACACAGCAGACAGCAGCAGCCCTCGGAGGTTTTTCTTTTTAATGGTTTGGTTTCCGTTTTGTACATTCGTAAAACTGTGAACAATAAATAGTGTGTGGTTGGCCTCTACCTCCTGCCTGCCCCCCGGCTTTCTGCGGAGGTGGGAGAGGCCGTGAGTGATGCAGAGAGGGCTGTGGGCACCAGCTACCTCCCTGGGCACCGGTGAGCGGGGGGGGGGTCCCAGCTGGGGGTGGTGGGATGGAGCCAGGGACTGGTGTGGGGAGGCAACCTGTGCTCGAGCAATACATCAGCTAATAGGGAGAAAAGCAGCACTGTGTAGTGATCTGGGCACAGACCTCCTGCTGAAGCACAGGGCTGGCTGTCAGAGAGCCCAGCGCTTTCACTGGTGTCTCAGACCTCCAAGATGCCCAGGATCTGCTAGGAAATACAACATGCTGCTTGGGGCAGGGAAAAGATGGGGCTCCAGGGTGGGCAGAGGGACCCAGAAGTGGTATTGTTCCTCAGAGGAGGTAAGGGCATAGTGTGCGGGGGTGGATATCACAGAATAACAGGGCTCCAGCCTCTGTGTGCCCTGCTGGGGCTGAGCAAGGGTCCTGGCATGGAAGAAGGTGGTATGGGGGAAAGAGCCCTGAGGTCGGGGGTAGGGAGATGCTGTTGTAGGCAAGAGCTGTGGGATGAGGGAGACAGAAAGGGGTGTGTTGACAGGAGGGACTCAAGGGGACACAGAGGGGCACAGAGTGGCAAAAGAGGCTGGAGAGGTGGGAAGGCTGCTGGGAGTAGGTAGCGTGAGCAAGGTGCTTGGTATGGAGGGGGCTGCTGTGCTCATAACCTTATGGCATCTGAAGATCACAGCACTGTTCAAACCCAGAAAGAAAGGCCAAGCTCCAACTCCCTTGGGCTCCAGAATCAAGGATCCTGCACCCAAACTCTGGGGTTTCTTGTAGCTGGGTCTCACAGCCACCACAGGTGGAGACAGGACCATGCTGGGAAGCAGCGGGATGTGGCTCATCAGGAAGATCTGCAGCTGGAGCTGTGGAGCTGAGCTCAGCAGTGCTCTCCTTCTCAGCATCCCCCACTGCACTCACTTCTCCAGAGAGACTCTGTGTGCTCTGAGCAATGTCCTTGAATGAGAAACAACCCCATTTGTTGTCCAAAGGGCAATCGTCAGGTAAGAAGAGGCAGCTTCTTCTGTTTACTAGGTCCATCAAAGTACCTGGAAAGATGCACATGGAGCCTTGCCTTCTTCAGACACTCACGGTACCATTGTCTACTTTGTGTCCAGAGAATTGCCAGTGCCTAAAGCTCCCATGCTGTGATGCATAGGCCCCTTATTGATGGCTTTGCTGTCCTCTTTGTTCTGCCCTCCCCATCCCTCTTCTGGGTTCTCTCATTGCAGTACAGGCCACAAGGTTGAAGGCCCTTGTGCTGACAGGTGACCCCCACCATTTCTTGAACAGTTTATGGATGGGAGAGAAAAGGGCTGAGGAGTGCACCCACCATGGTGGAAGGAAGCCCAGGAAAGCCCAACCCAGGCATTCTCGACCCCAAGCAGACCCTGCCCAGCATGGTGGCAGGGGACAGACTGGTGGTTGCCTGGTGTCATTCCAGCTTGGGACAGGCCAAGGAGCCACATATCCCGAAGTCCCTTTACAGTTCTTTTAGGCATCTTTGTCCCTGGAGCAGCAGGGCTTGCAGCACCACCATCTCTTCCCTTTTGCTGTCCTATTTACTGTGATTTGAGGGTTTATGACTATTGGGCAGGAGCTCGTGGGAGTGGTACCCTGCAGGGACATGGGCCTTTGTGAGAAGCATGCATCATGTCTGCATGGGGAGAGGCCAAGGGGACAGAAGAAGGGAAAGCCATTTCTGTGTAAAGGCAAGACAAAGTGCTGGTCACTGGAAAAACTGTGGGCAGGAACGTGTCCCCGCAGCCCAGCAGTCCCCATGCATGGCAAGTCCTCTTGACAGAGAGCTCAGTACCCAAGTGTGGAGCCATGCTTTGAGGCAAGGTGGCTATTGCGTCTTCTTGTTGTGGCTGGGAAGATGTTCCTGTCTTTACAGTGTGGAAGGTAGTTGGCCTCTGGGTCAGTTTATCTGGGCAAACACTTCCCTTCCATGACACTGAAGCCACCATGGGATGAAGCAGTCACAGCTCTGCTCCATACAAAGGTGACAGCCACCGTCTCTTTGAGCACAGCCACATCTGGACCCAGGCTTGGTCTTACAGACACCCCGTTTGTGGTCCCTCCCCTGTCGTGGGAGCTGGGTTGCAGAAGTCCCTGAGAGTCTCTGATGGGAAGATTGGATGAGCCTTCAACTGAAAGCTCAGTGCTTTTAGCATCTTGCTTTTCTTGCCTGCCAGTGACTTCCCTTCCGAAGGGAGCTCCAGGACCAGGGAGCAAAGGGAGCTGTTGAGCATGCAGAGCCCAGAAGGACAGTGGGGAGGGGGTCAGGGGCTGGTTTCTTACGCTTTGTGGAGTCAGGCAGTGGTGAAGCTTTCATCTGTGGGTGGGGAGGGGGGATGCCAGAGAGGTGGGACACTAGGAAGGTCAAGCATGAGGTGGCTAGTGAGATCCAGGAGCTTTCAAGCAAGGTGGACTTAGGGGTCGGCATGCAAGGGGCTGTGGACACAAACCGTGTCTGTCTCATTGGGAAGGCTGCAGGACAGGGAGCGCTGCATGGCCCGGCAGCCCAGCGGCCCATCCTCAGCGGTGACGGGGAGCGGAGGGCCCTGGGTGGTGCTGGATCTACCATCAGAGCACAGCAAGACGCTGGAGTCCGCCTCGCACTTGGTGGTGCGGCTGTAGTAGGGCTCCATGACGTGCCGCAGCTCCAGCGGCATGGCGAGCGGCAGCACCTCCGCCTTGATCACAGCACCCAGGTGGGGCTCGGAGGAGGATGCCCGGAGGTTCTCGGAGTGGCTCATCTTGATCAGCAAGTCGATGGTTTTGTTCTCGGCCTCCAGGAGGCAGCTTGGCAGCCCCTCCTCGTCTCCAGCCTCAGCTGGAGCTGAACATTTGTTGAGGGCCCCTTGGTCTTTGCCGTGGAGCTTCTCAATTCCCAGGCCCACACTGCATGTTTCCTTCTTGGTCTGTGGGCACTTCTCCAGGCCTTCGGAGGACCTCTTCACCGAGAGGTCCAGGGGCCCCTCGTGGGGTTTGGCAGCTTTCTCCAGTGCCTGGTGGATGTGGTAGAGCTCCCTTCGGATTTTGACTAGCTGGTCCCTCAGCTCTTTTTGCCCGGGAGTGTCCTCCTTTGCCAGATCAGACAGTTTCTTCTCCACCTCCTGGTACTCCTCTAAGGTTTTGGACAGGTCACCAACAAGCACAGTCGTGGCCTCAGCGTCTGACACGGCGGCAGAAGGCTCTTGCGGTCTGCTCTGCTTGCAGAGGCTGTGCTCTGGAGCAGACCCCTCAGGGTCTTTGCCCCTCTCTGGTTCCTCAGGCCAGCCTGCGAGGACATCCATGTGCCAGTGATCCAGAGCCCTGGGGATGTGGCCAGTGTTGGCTCTTGAACCACTGCAGAAGAGAAATGGATACAGTGATTAGGGAGAGAGCACTGGCAGCATCTTTGGAGCATGTTCAGGACCAGCATTCGCAGGTTCAGCAAGGGTTTCTCCATGTCTGCTGTCAGCATGAGCACCTTCTAGCAAGGGCTTTGGTCTGAGCTTGCAGAGATCTGGCTGGATCTGCTCCTGCCTTTGTTCTCCCAGGAGGCAGATGGGCCCTAAACTAGGCTATTCTGTGCCTCCTCCCAGCACTAGGCTGCTCTGGGGAGATGGTGCTGGTGAGCGATGCCTGCTCAGATAGACAGACCTGTTTTCCCTTTCTCTTTGGACCACTGAGGGACAGATGGATGCGTACACTAATGTGTGTCCAGGTGCAGAGGATCTCTGCAGCCAGCCTGAGAATGGTAAAGAGACAAGTGGAGGTAGAAAAGCATAGAGTGCTTCTCCAGAGAAAGCTCCTCTGGGTGCCAAAAGCTGTGGATTTTGCAGTGACATTTTTCTGGGAGCCACAGCTGGACTTACACAATCAGGGGAGGAACTGAAATTTTGTTACAAGGAGCTGTGCACATTTCTAGCCCCAGGTAAAAGGAAATGTTTGGAAGCGTGACCCTCCCTCTGGGCTTTGAAACCAGAAGGCAAATCAGAGGAATGCAAATGTGAATGTTTAAACAATTGTTCCAGCAACTGTGAGATACTTGGGGACCCAAAAGGAGATTCCCTGGTGCCTGGGGAGTGCAGGTCCATGCTGCATAGACCCCACCTTGTTTCTGACTCTGTGTGAAATGGGGGAAATGAAGGAACGGCAAGCAGTGATGTAGCCCAGCTGCTTGGATGCACCTGCTCTGGGTGGATGCCAGAAGCACCTCTGGCCTGGAGTGATGTGAGCCCTTGGAGCACCTCGCTGGAAGGGGTCATCAGGGATACAAAGGGGTATGAAGGCGGTGTGTAAGGCCAGCCAGATGTGGGGAAGAAAAAGACCGAGGACACCTTACCTGCTCTGATAGCTGACTTTTCCAGGCATCAGCATTTCAGATCCTATCAAATCCAGATCATTGGAAGGGAGCTTCCTCTTCAGGTTGTTGCCTGTGGGACTGCTGGTCTCCAGGCAGGTCACCGCTGTCAGCTCTGCCTTCTGGATGCTGCTGGGGGCAAAAGAGCCATCCTTCATCCCCACCAGGTTTTGGAAGATGTCAGTGGTTGGTTTTTTGCGCAGGCTGTTGAGGCCCAGGTCTGGGTTGCTTTCTTTCTCTTGGGACAACCACTTGTCATCTTCCTGCCCCAGCATGTGTCCGTGACTAAGCTCAAGGGCTGGCTCCTCTCTACCACCTTTGGGCCAAGGAAAACTCGTTTTCAGCACCGGTACCTTCAGCAGCCCTGGTTTGGATGGCTCACTGGGGGTCTTTGCTTGGGGAGGTGTGGGCATGACCGAGCCCACCAGCTGCTGGGCCTCCGGCTTGCTGGAGGACATCTTGCCTTCGGCAGAGCTGAAGGTGTGCTCAAAGAGCAAAGGGTAGTAGAAGCGAGGCAGGAAGGCTGAGCGCTCAGGGCTCTGCAGGGGCTGGAAGTGGGAGGTGTGCGGATGCATGAGCTGGGCTGTAGAGGCCAGGAATGGCAGCTGAGCCAAGTGCGGGTGCGTTGTCGTACCTGTTGTACCCATGGTGGGGCTCAGGTAGGAGAATAAGCTGGGGTTCAGAGGGTAGTTAATGCCCAGCAGTGAGAGGTTGAGGCCCTGAGGTTCGTGGTAGTCACTGTAGGCTGGAGGTGGATAGCATGGGATGATGTTGCTGTCAGTACAAGGTGGGGAGACCTCAGGTGTGCTCCTCCTTTGCCCGTTTGCCACCAGTTTCCACTGCTCCATGAGGATCCCACCACCGGCCAGGCATTTCTTTGGCACTTTGCAATGCTTTGGCTTAGCTTCTAGGTCTGGGGAGGCCATTTCTCTGCTTTTCATGACATGGTTCTTGAGGGAGAAGACATCCGTGATGATAAAATCGGGCTCCACCTCCTTGCAAGGCTTATCTCTCTTATTCTTGAAGCCAAAGACCAAAGCGTTCACTTCTGGTTCAGCTGGATCACCTTGGCAACCTGCCTCCTCATTTTTCTCCTTCTTCTCCCCCGCATCCATCTGCCTCAAGAGGCCAGCTACGTCCTCCTCCTCCTCTTGGAACGGGCTGCCTTCTTCCCCAGCCCCTTCAGCAGGCAGGATCTCCACCCCTGCTGCCGACTTCTCCTCCTGACCACCCCTGCCAGGGGTCTGCTTCAACCTGCCCGACCCTCCCGACGTGGCTGAGGAGTCACAGGTCTCCGGCTCATCCTGCCGCCCGCGCAGCCGCGTGGCCTCGGTGGCATGCAGGAGCCGCAGCTCTGGGTGAAGCAGGTTGCCCTTTTTGTAGGGCCAGTCAGACTCAATGAGGAGGGAGAGGGAGTTCTTGCAGAGGCTGTACTTCATGTGGTTGTAGAGGTGAGATTTCTCCATGCACGTGAAGGGGCACTGGAAACACTTGTAGTTGTAGGGCTTGCCCCATGGCCTCGGGATGTAGTGGGGCTTTTTTGGCTTCCTCTCCTTGTGTTTGTAGACAGAGGTCAGCTTGCAGCCCACGTCGTCCTTGGACATGGCAGTGAGTGTCTGGAGATGGCTTCTGGTGGGAGCAGAGGGGCTCAGTGCCTAAATCTCACTGCACCTCCAGAGGAACTTGTGTGCCCTGAAAGAGGACAATATGGGAGCTGGTGAGCTGTCAACCCTGCCAAGCCCTGCTCATGTGTGAGTACAGTTAAAGAGGATGTTCAGAAAGACAGACATTTTGGGAAGAGACTAAGACAGATGGAGTGTACCCCAGCATTGCTGCTCATTATGGGCAGCAGCATCTCCAGGCTGCCACAGGCATCTGGGGCCACAGGGGAAAGGTAGGACATCAGGAAGAGTGTGGTCTGAGCTTATCAGGAAAGAGATGACCACAGTTGGTCAGTCAAGACTAGAGCTGCCAGGGACATTCAGGTGGCCATGGGCATTTCTTCCCACTGTACCTGTGTGCACCCAGCCCAGCCCAGCCGTAGCCTGGCCACAGTGCTGGAGGGCTATTTCAGGGTTATAGTCTCAAGCATCGTTAACATTCACAAGCACCCTCTGCTCATGCCCTGCTCCTGCAGTGGCCCTGCGAACAGTGTCAGCAGCCCTGCACTCAGCTGTTGGAGGGCTGGAGGGTGCTCTGTGTGCTGGAGACTCCCCCATGCTCTGCTTCATATCCTCCTCACCCCTGGGACCATGGCATGACGTCCTGCCCTCTTCCCCAGCACCACTCCCAGCTCCATCCCCTAAGCCCCAGGTAGGTTCCTGAGCCCCAGCTATGACTATACCCTGTCCCAGTGCCCCATGGGAGGGTGAGAAACGTGGAGTTACCGAGCGGGAGCTGCACGGTGTGCTGTGTGTTTGCAGGTCAGTTGAACAAACATTTGCTGTTTATACACCGTAGGCAGATTAAATCTGTGCTGAGAGACTGGAACTGGTTGTTCCATTCTTGCACACCCGGCCCTCCTCCAGCGCTGCTGCAGAGGTGTGGGGATGCTGTGGAGCTGTCCCCACATGGGGACAGGGAGTGACTCCACAACACGGCCACTTCCACCTGGAGAGGTGGGGAGGGAGGGGGAATAGATAGCAATGCAGTGGGAAAGTGCCCCACGTGAGAGCCAGGGGCCAGGGGAGGAAGGCTCAGCACAGCAGAGGTATCCCCAGCGCTGGATAGGGCCCTGCGGAGCTGGGAGCCAGGCGTTGTGGCTCCTGGTTGCTGAGCAGTTCCCGCACCAGCAGATCTTCGTGGTCTGTTGAGTCTCGCTCTGCCACAACGCATTATTTCCAGTGGGCTGTCAGCTGCGGACGTGCGGGGCCGTGCCTGGGGGCAGCGCGCGGCAGGGACCGCGCACCTGTGCCTGGGAATTGCAGCATCCCTGCTCTCCTCCTCAGGACATGGGAAGGGGGGCATGGTCAGATGGAGGGAGCGGAGGGGCAGAGGGAGAAGAAAGAGATGGAGACACAAAGGCAAAGAAGAAGGGAGAGATGCTAAGGAAAGGGATCTGCAGTCCACAGCGTTCCAGCACTTTAAACATCCCAAACCCAGCCTGAGCTCCAGGGATGGAAGCAGTATATACAGTTCTAGGGGCAGCTTGACTGGATCACACCAAAAGTCTGCCCAGCTCATGTCTCTAATAACAGCCAAAAGGGGTGCCCAGTGCGTAGGGCAAGCATCTATGGTACTGCTTCAGTTTCCCAAACCCTCAGCTTGTCCCCATAGTGGTCATGGTGCCTCCGAGAGCAGCACACACCAGTGGCCCTCCCCTCTGTGGTTCTGCATGGGCTTCTCTGGAAGCCGTGGAAATATTCAGCCCCCAAATCATCCCGCAGTGGGCATTTCCCCACCATGCTGCTCAGAGTGCTGCCTCCTGAGCTGGCTCTCCCCTTGGACACCCCGAGTTCTGTGGCTCACCATGACAGCCCTACTTCAACATCTCCTTTCCAGGCAGAAATCGGGTGCAGTGTGAACTGCTGCAGACATTCCCCGCTGTATTTAGGCATAGCCATGTGCTCAGGAAGGCAAGACATAAAGGCTGCTGGAGTTCAAAGACCAAAGCATGGGTCCACTGAAGAGAAGGCCTGCCACTGTGAACCTGTCCTGATGTCTACTTTTGCTCATGGAGATGAGCTCTTCTGGTTGGAATGAAGACTCCATGTCTCAGATTGACGTCCTCTCTTTGGCCCCTGGGTCCTCCCACACTGTGTGGGCTTCCAAGGAGCCACAACACCATGGACACTGTTAGCCATCAACCTTTCCCAGCTGGGCATGGAAGCAGGGGGATGGGATTGATGCTGAGCTTCCAATGGTCTCAAGGGCTGGTCTTACCCTGCAGGGGCAACTTCAGGGACATGTTACCCCACGGCTACATTCACCTGGCTGCTTCCTCCTGGGTATCCAAGCCACTTGTGCTCCAGAGGCTGAGCATCACAACAATCTCGGTGTTCCCTGCACCGCCATTTGCCAGCAGCAGTTTCTGCAGCAGGGAGCTGGCTGCCCAAAGGACTACGAATGGTCACCAGAATGGTGCAGAAGGGAGCAGAGGGGGGAGGGCTTTTTTATGGGGTGTGACACTTACACTGATAGCCCCACAGGCCATCCCTTTCCTGCCATTACCCAAAGGTGTTGGGGTGCTTCCCGTGGGGTTTTATCCCATTTTGGCCAGTGCCAAGGCTGGAGCAGGCAGAGATGCTTTGCGAGATGAGGGGTGGGTGGCAGCGGCGAGCCACTGATCGATGCAGAGCACTCTCGCCTATGCTACATGCTCTTGCTGCAGGGGCTACTTAGCGGATAGCAGGACCCTTTTTATTTTCATAGCCTGGGGTTGTGCGATCTGAGCTTTTAAGCATTTATCGGAGATAAAGCCAGGGATGAGGGCAATTGGCCATGGCAAAGCAGCAAGAGCTTAGAAGAGGGGGAAAGCCTGGTTGACGGGCTGGGAGCTCCCAGCCTCCCCACGTCTCACCCCATGCAGGGGATGAAAGCTGAACTGCTCATGATTGCAGTTCAAATGACAGTGAAAGGCCATCCTTCGGGTTCTCCACAGTGGGAGATTTGAAAGCATTCCCACCTTGAGATGTGCCTTATTCCAGCTCAGGCTCCATTGAACGTGCTTATCTCTGAATAGATTTTTCACCTTTATGCTCCCCAAACTGCCCTTCAGGTAAAATGTCCAAACTCAGCTCTCAGAAAACTCAACAGAAGCTTGGGTTTCCAGCACTTTGGGAGATCGGGAGGGTCAGTTCCTATGGCTCCATCTCAGTGAGCACCTCTGCCTTCTGGTCACTCAACCTCAGAGAGTCCTCGAGGCCACTCCCCACGGTGTGCCACCCACAGCACCTTCAGCACACAAGTCTTAGACCTGAACTGTGGGTCCAATTTTTCCCCTCCCTTCTATGTCCTTGTTCAAGAAGAGTTCTGCGTCTCTCACCTCACCTCTGCCTCCATCCCCAAAAAGCAGCCTCTTGTCCCCAGTCTGTTAGCCTGAAGACACCCCGAGGCAACCCAGGCATCCTATAAGAAGCACACGCGGTGGCAAGCGTTCAACCAAGCGACAATGGGTTGGAGTCGTTGTCTCCTGCCCTCTGCCCGTGGCACACAACTCGCAGCCTCACGGAGAGAGATGAGATCAGGCTGTGAGAGCCCCCGGGCTACTCTCCATAGAGGCGAGTGCCCTCCACCGCAGTGGCTTTCCTCCCACAGCCCTTCCTGCCGCAGCCCTCTGGGGGAGGAGGCAGGTCCTGGTGAGGAGATGTAAGGCTGTCTATGCACATTACATCAACCACCTGCACAAACTTGTGCTTGGCCCCCACTGCAGGATTTTCCCTCTCCTTCCTCCACCTCCACCTCTACCTGCTAATGGAGCCCCGCAAGACCACAGGCTCTCTGCTGGGTTTAGTGGCTCCATTGCAAGCAGACCTCCAGATGTGTGAAGACATCCACCTCCAGCAGCTGCATAGAGGGAAAAGTGACTGTGTGCAAGCCACGAAGCCAGCAGCATGGCTGCCACCCAGAAGTGCACAGAGGAGATGGTGCCCACAGCTGGCATGGTGACTCGGGGGAGAGGATGAACATCTGGAGGGAGCTGGGAGGGCTCGAGATGTTCACACATCTGGGGATGGCCCAGCTCTCCTATGTGGTGAGGTCTGCATCACGCCTGTGATGTGCAGGGCTCCTGGAGTTTGGGATGGTACTGTAGCATTAAGCTGCCTGCTCCCGGGGGCTGGAAGGCTGCTTGGCACAATGTCTGAAAAGTTTCCATAGCCTCTTCCAGTTTCTAGGACCCCCAAGGTTTCTTTATCTCTCCTTACAGCTTCCTTCTGATATGTTTGGCACTCCCTAGCAGATGTCATGAAGCTTGGGAGTCCCCCACGGCCTCCCCCCCCCCAGCCAGCCACTGGGGCTGGAAGCCCCTTCCTCCTGGTGTCCAAACTCCATCTCCTCTCGTTTGATGTGGCACACAGGCAACAATGTGGGGCTCAACTCCACGCCACTTCCCACCACCCCTCTGCTGTGGCACATCCCATTGCCAGTCATTCCCCCTAGAAGAAGAGCTGCCAGCCTGCAAAGTCCTGGAGCCTGCCGAGTGATGGAGCTTTGCCCCTCAGCATCAAGAGATTTTCTCCACCTTTTCACTTCCCGTTTATCCTTGGACATTTCACGCTCCTTAAATGCACTGGGGAGGGGAAGGATGAGAACTGAATGAGCTCTCCTCTCTGTTTTGCTCTCGCTGGTCTAACAGATGCAAGCTCTCACAGTGTCACCCCAAAGCTCTCTGTCTGTTCCCTTCTCTACACACCTTTTCTCACACCCCATGTTTCAGCAAGCAGTGCGCTGTGTGTATGAGCTGCTCAGGTGTCTCACTCCCTTTCACAACCATAAAATTCACCACATTCCAGCTCAAATCCATGCCGTTTGTTTTGAGGCACAAAGCCTTCGCTTCTCCTTGCCTGCCCACCCTTTCTGCAGCACCCGTGCTGCACCACGGGCTGGAGCCATTGCAGATGGGAACCCCCATCCCATGAAATCCAGCCCAAACAACTCCAGCTTCTGAATGACTCCAGATCAGTCAAAAAAGGAAAAGGAAAATGCTTTGCTGCTCCCAGCTCGCAACTTGCAGCCCCACACTCCCACCTGGACCTTCGGCTCTTGGCACAATATGGGCTGCGGCATGGTGATGAGAGGTGGCCCTGCGTGGATAGCAGCACTCACCTGCAGAACAGCCCATCCATCCAAGGGCTGTATGGCCAAGCAGTGACCAGGAGGAGCAATGGCCCGAGGCAGAGCCACCGGGACAGTACATGGGGATGCTGTTAGCGGGAGTTGGGGACATTGTTAGCAGTGTAAGCCAGGAAGGCAGCTTGTTAACTCCCTCGTGAGACCATGAGAAACAGCCACACAGCACAGTCACCCTGCACCATGGGGCTCATGAGAGACTGCTATGGGCATCCCTGCTCCTAATGGGGTCCCCACCAAAGTGCTGTGGCTCAGCCCTGAAGCATCAGAAAGGCTCCAGGGGAGGGTGAGAGGACACAGGGGTAGCTCCCAAACCTCCCTCAGGTTGGCCCTGGGGTTTGGCACCGCTGCAACACATTTGGGACCTACCCACCTCTCATCCTCATCCCCCTCTATGAAGAGCCTCCTGCTGTGAGACGCTCTTCACTGCGCGACCCATTCATTTAATTGTCTAAATTACTGCAGACACACGTTACAGTTGGACTGGATGACCGTAGTGGTCTTTTCCAACCTTAACGGTTCTATGATTCTCTCATTTGAAGAGGTATAATTCTGGTCAGCACCATTAAACACCACAAAACTCCGAGCAGCTCCGCTTTGTCTCCGCATCTGCTGAGCAGAATTTAGAGAGAAAAATGACAGATGCTGGAGATATTATTTCTCTTATCCCTGACTCTCACCCTGCTCTGGTGCTCCCCTTTCCCAACTGCAAATACTTCTCTCTGAGCCTGCAGGAAACCAATGCTCTTCTCCATTATTCTGTGAAGGCAGGGAGGTAAATACAGTCCTTGGGAAAGAGCACGCAGAACGGCCCCGCGCCCCGCACACAGCCCGGCCGATGGGCTCCGCAGCACACCACACGGCAACAAGGAAACCGTCCAAAATCCTCCACGAACTTTCAATTGTGAAGGACTCGCGTGAGCAAATCCCCAGCAAAGGCAATTGAACATGTCATTAGGAGAGCCACCCAAGCAGAAAGGCCCCATATGACCTCCCCGGCGCTGAGCGCCTTTAATAAGATGGAGCCGCGACACTTTGTGAAGATATTGGTGATGGGATCAAAGAGCAGCGCTCTGAAAGGACCGAGCCGCACACCGAGCAGTCTCCCTGCTCCCTTATTTTGTGCATCCCTTTCTGGTACCCATTTATCTCTCCCACCCCAACCTCCAGACTCACAGCGCTGGGTCTCCAGTTCCACTGGGCTGACTTCTGGGGGACACAGCAGCTCACACCTCGGGACAGTGTCCCCTTCTGGGTCCTCAGTGGGGTCCCGTCCCCGGGGTAATCCCTCAGCCCCTGCCCACCCCTTCGTGCCCCACAGGGCAGCATCTCGGGGGCCCCACTTACAGCTCAGCCCTGTCCCTGCGCGGTGGGGCTGGGGGCAGTGGGCAGGTGACTTCGGACGCCGCTCCCAAGCATTTACAGGGCTGTTTGCAGACAACATCAAACTCGGGAACAGAAGCGTGAACCCAGGAGTCATTCCCCCTCCTCGCTGTCCCTCCCCACCCTCTTGCTTGGTCTCATTTGTACCAATTTGCCCCGCAGGCTTCTCTCTGATTTGCTACAGCCCTGGCAGAGCAGTGTCAGGGAGGAGGTGCGCAGGGCTTGGGGGGGGGACAGGCCAGTGGAAGCCTGACTTGCCAAAAGCAGCTCAGCCCCAGAAACTGCCTTAATGCGCACAGACGGAGCAGGCTGGGAGAGAAACCAGCTGGGCTGGAGGAGGATGTGCTCAGAGAGCGCGGGTCTGGTTTGGGGCTAGGTGCGTGAGCAGCTCAGGGCTGCTTCCTTGTACCAGTGTTCGGCCCCATGGGGTGGCATGGAAGGGAGGGGAGGACCGGAGAAAGAGTCCCCCTCCTGGCATCACCTTCTCCCATCGGCAGGCAGTGTGCTGGGTGCTAGTCCAGCTTTCTGCAGCATTTATCATTTACCCATCCCATCCCCACCCAGAGATCCCTGTGCATGGTTGAATTGCCCCAAACGAGACCCTCCCCAGAGTGCCCAATGCTCTGGGCAGGCTCTTCTCTTTGTGGCCAAACAAGGAGGCTGTGTCCCTTCACTGCTGACCCACAGGCTGCCCATCACCCGCTCACACCCTTGCTTCAGCATCTCACAGCCTGCCAGGTTCCTGGTGCTGGTGCTGAAGCTTTGGATCCAGAACCCCATTCAGCAGAGCGGGGACCTGCAGCCATCCCCCTCGTCTCCCCGCTCCCCGCCTTCACTCCTGTCCCCTTCCCAGGCGTGTTGCAGGCAGCCGGCCCCAATCTGCCGCGGCTCAGGGCCACCTGTGCTGGCTGCCCACGCCATCTGCGCATGGAAGGTCGGGGACAGACGGCTGCCACCCCCAACTCCGGGCCAGCAAGAGAGGGACAGCCAGGGGGGCTTGAGGCACGGCTGCCTCACTGTACCCTGCGGTGCTGGCACCCGGTGATAGCATGGCAGCAGCCCCCGTGCTGGCTACTCCAATGGTGGGAGTGATTGTGGGTGCGATGGTGGGGGGGGGGGGTGAGGTGGTCTGAGCCCCTCGGGGTGCCCAGAGTGGGGGTGATGGCTGTGGTGTGCCCTCCTACCCATCCCTGCAGCATGCCAACAGCTCATGGCCGTGCCGGGCAGCGGCGAGTTAACTCCTGACCTCGGTGAGCCCCACAGGCACTGCGGCGGTGGCTGCCCGCTGCCGGCCGGGCACGCTGATGAGATGATAACGGAGCCTGCCCGGCACCTTGCTACAGGTAGCCGGAAAGTTTTCTTCATTGCTGGCTGCTGGAAAGGTCAAGGCGTCCTCCTCCTCCTGCAGTTCTATTCCTGGCCCCTGCCCTTTTGCTGCTATATGCCGGACCCAGCTGTGCCATCTTGTGCCATCTCGGTGCGGCCGTGACCCTGGAGCTTGTTGGGAGGGCTGGGGCACGGCAGCAGCATGGCTGAGTGTGGAGCCGGGAGCATTGGGAGCCAAGGGGTGCTGCTGGGGTGCACTGCTCTGCTCCCAGGGTGAGACCCAGCTCTGGGTCTGACAGCGGGGGGGAAGTGCTGGCAGCATGCAAACCATCCCAGGTATTACCCAAAGGCAGGCTGCAAAAAGGGAAACCTCCCAGTACAACAGGATGGTGTTCTCCCTGAAAATCACTCTTCACTTGCACACTGCGGATTTTTAATGGAGATCTTCACGGGGGGACCCAGCCTCAGCCCCAGCTTGGCCTGGCCCTACCACACCACAATGTCTGGGCTGTACAGAACCCATCCTACAGCACTGGGTCAACCTGGAGAGGGGCCCTGGGGAGCTTCCTCACACCACTTTGTTCACGGAGCAAAGATATTCCCAGCCCTGAATTTATAGATTGGCCCTTAAACTAAAACAACCTCCAGGGACCAGAAAAACAAAAGTAGGTTTTGGTTCTGTTTTGTTTTGTTTTGTGTTGTGCTGTATTTTTCTTTCCTGCGTAGACAGCCTTTGCCCAGGAGGGGTTAGCATGAAAAATGCATGTGGGGATTGGGGGAGAGGGGGGTGTGCGAGGAAGCAGCTATCGATCAAGCAGCTCTGAAAGCCACACAGCTGTGCGCTCCCCGGCACTGCCCCGCTGCCGCTCGGTGCTGGGGAGAGCTCCATGTCCAGCTGGTGCTATGGGCAGAGAGGAGCTGGAGCCCCCCAGCCCCTGCCCCATCCGTGCAGGTGGGCTGCTGGGTGGCTTCTCTCCTCTCCTGCCCTGTTTTTCTCCTTCCCTGCGTCGCAGAGCCTTGCCGCTGCTCGGGACAGGTCTGCAGGTGGGCTTGGCGGGGCATGTCCCCAATGAAACCCAGCTGCAATGCCTCTCCCCATGGGAAAGAATCCCCTCCTGCACACACAAGAAGGGCTCAGGCCCTGCTCCCAACGTTTGGTGGATGCTCGGCCACCCCATAGGGAGATGAGGAGCAGCAAGGTGCTGGGGAGGGGGAAAACCCACTGGCAGCTCTGCTTCTCCCTCTGTGGGTTTGCATTTTAACCCCTCTGAGGGCAAGCAAAGCTTCTGCCAAAACCTTAATTCTCCTCCAGCAAATCAAACACGCTATGGGAATCACTCAGGCAAATTGTCAGAGGGTTTAACAGGGTTTGGGACCCCTACCTCTCTGCAGTGATATGCTCTGCAGCACCCACTTGCCCCCTTCCCCAGTTGGGTCTGCAGAGGGAAGGTGCTGCTTCTGGCAGCGTGCTGAGCAGGTCCAGCATGGCAAGGAGTGCTGAATCAGAGGGCATTTACCACCAGGCAGGGTTTTAGAAGGTAAAGCCCCAGCAGCAATCCCCTTCTCGCTGCTGCTGTCCCTCAGATGGGCTCCGAGCTGTGGACACAAGGGGACTCCCTGAGCACTTCCAGCGCTGCCACCATCCCAATGTCACCGAGCTACCAAGGGGAACTGGATCTCCACTTTTGGCCAGGAAAAGCTCCTGGCAGCAGGAAAATGCCAGGACGGCTTGGTCCAAACCAGCAGTGCTGCAGGGTGCCCTGCACAGACCAACAAACCCCAGCGCTCCTCTGTACCCTCATCCTGTGCAGAAATGCAGTTTTAATTACGATCTGCGCTGATTCCCCAGCAAAAAGCCAGATACGAGCTCCCTGCCCAGCAGGAGCAGCACGGTGCGGGCAGGAGAGGTGCACAGATGGGGAAACTGAGGCTGCAGCACAGGAGCAGCCCCTCGGGCTCAGCCTCTGCCCTGGGCACTCAGACACAGAAATCCACAAACACAGGAGGTTCAGTGTTTTGCCCCTCTGTGGCCCATTCACTCGCTGCCTGGTTCTGGGATTGCGCTCGGGTTCTTGCAAGCTCCTCGAGATTTCCCAGCCCCGAATGCAGCTGTACTCCTTAGTCCACCCCCCCCCCCCGCTGTCAGACACAGCTGGGACCCAGCAAACAACAGCAAAAAAAGAAAGAACAAAAAAACGCCATGCAAAGTGCCCAGGCAGCGAGACCCTGTGCGGGGAACATCGCTGTTCACCGGGACACAAAGTATCCCGGGCACGAAGTTTGTTCCCCGGTGCTGGCAGGGACGCAGGGCACAGGGAGAGCCCCGGCAGTGATGTATTGTCTGCTCTCTGCACGGACCCCTCCACAGACCCGACAGACCCCCGCCCGCTGTGCTTTGTTCGCATTTTAGGAGTGTTCTCTCCAGCCCACGACCCCCATTCAGCCCCAGCAGGGAACGGCTTCCTCCGCAAGGGAAATTCCAGCACACGAAGGTGAAGGCATCCAGGCAGGCGCTGAGGGCTTTGGGCTTGGGAAAAAAATAATAATAATAAAAAAAGAGTCTAAACAAACAAACAAACAAAAAAAAAAGTGCTTTTTAAAGTTGTTTGCTCTTGTTCTGCTCCTTTGGAAAAGGCAGAAAGCGGGTGCTGGTACCCAGGTACCGTGTCCCGGAGTAGCCAGGAGCAGGGATGCTCGCATGCAGGGAGCGGGGCAGGCAGCACAAGGGGATAAACCTTCCCAAACCACCGTGCCCAAATCTGCCTGCCTGCCTTCCAGCTGCACCGTGCTGCGGTGCACGGCCCCTCTCACCTTCCCCCTCCCCGTGGGGATCCCGGTGTGTGCCGCGGGGACTCACCTGCACCGGGGCTGCTCTCCCAGCACGGCTGCTCTCCGCCTGATGTTCGCGCTGTGAAAGTGGGAAGCGTTTCAGATCGTGCAGTAGGTTATATATTGTCTGCAAGTCTGGCCCTAGGGCGTCCATCAGTTGGTCTTGCTTTGCTCCTGCCCCTATATGGAAGGCAGCATCACATGCTCCGCGGCTCCCAGCTATCTGCCTGGCGAAAGGGGAGACGGAGATGGAGAGGAGAAAAGGGGGGAAGAAAATTAAAAGGATCTTCATCATGAAAGAGGCAGAGAGAATTTCCCAGTGTAAAACCAACCTGCCAGAAATCCCCGCCCGAGCCGAACTTTCCCCGCTCGCCGTCTGTGATCGCGGCTCCCAGCAGCCCCCTTTCATGTGCTCTGCGAGGCCTCCAGACATGCACGGCTCGCCTTGATCCCGCTGCCTCTCTGCCGGAGCAGGTGAGGGGCCGTGGCCCCGTTTGCAGGTGCTGACTGCAAAACGCTCTGTGCCTGTGCTGCGCTGCTGGGGCTGCTGCCTGCAGCTCTCCTGCCATCCAGCCCCGGGTCCTGGGCTTTTGGGGCCACCGCCTTCTCCATGGCATCTCCATGTGCATGGTGCTGATCTGGGATCAGGGCAGCCCGGTGTTGGGTGGGCACGGGTCCCTGTGCCCTGGGGAGCGGGCACGGCTTGCACCCGTTGTGCTGCCAATGGCTCTGATGGTGTGAGGACGTTTCTCTTGGAGGGAGAGGTTTCCTACACCGCCAGCCACCCCGGCAGTGGGGATCTACGCTGTGTTGCGCTGAGCGTGGCTTCTTGCAGGGAGAAAGCCTCACTTGGTGTTCTTCTCCACCCAGTTTTAACTGGAGGCTTCTCTGCCCTCTGCTTCTGCCACTACTTCTTCTAAATGTTTCCATTTTCATTTCGCTGGGGCTCAGAAACCATGCATTTTTCATTCAAAACTTGATCTGTTTTGCCCCTTCTCATTCACTGTGCCCCCCCCCCCCCATCCCAAAATATCCCACCCTGCACTGCTGTGCTGCCATTCCTCTGCCTGCAGGGACCACGATCAGAAATCTGAAGGTGCGTTCACAGGGCCTGAGGTCCTGCTCCCAAACCTGCATCTTCTGACACCTGCACCTCCTTGGAAAACATCTGGGGCAAAAAATAGCATTGTGCTCAAAGCTGAGGGTGGGGGGAGAGCCTTCTTATCTCCAGCTGGCACGAACATGGAGGAATTCGGACTTGTGGTGGGATCTGGTGGGTCCACCTAGTGCTGCAGTATCTGGAACAGAGCCCCGTGAGGTCTGCTGTGGATTTCCTTATAACCACCTGGAGAGCTGAAGGGCCGAGGTCAGGCTGCCACATATGTGAGTGGCACCTGGCACAGGCAGGGAGCACGGCTCTGCTGCTGCCACACCATCAGCAGTCTGAAACGTGCAATCCTGATGCTGCAGTTCCTTGCTGCAGCCTTGCTTTTCCTAACATTTTGCCACAGATGGAGATCTCCTGCCTGCCTTCCTTTTCCCCTGAGAGGGCCTGGCTCAGTAGGAGCATGTGCTGATGCTGGCTTGGTGCAGGCTCCCACTAGACCAGAAGTATCCTTCATAACAGAGCTGAATTTATCTTCAAAACTCAAAGCCAGTGTACTTGCATTGAACCCCCCCGTCCACATAATTCTGCTGCCCATAAAGAGCAGTACCACAATTTGGACACCTTGCACAGCCTTCACAGCGAGCTGAATGGGAGCCACCTTTCCTGCTGCTCAGGAAAGCTGAGTCCTGATGCAAACACACACATTCTGTCTGTCTTGCTGAGCAGGCTCCTACACAGCTATGTCCTTGTCGTTTTATATGTCTTCCACTGGCTAATGGTTGCTCATAACAACTTTGAAACTGGACGGTCGAGCAGACCTCACCAGGCACTGCTGGGATGAGAACTCCACCAAGAGTCAGCATACACAGAGAAATCATGTTTGGTCCAGAAATTCCCCAGGCTGAGTCTGGTTGGGTGTTTGGAAAGTACCCACGTGAAGTCTCATGCGCATTTACTCTGCCCTTCTCCTCTCCCCTGGGTTTCTGTTGCTGCATACCATCCAGGAACCATCTGAGGAGACATTTGGTGTGACTTTGTGCAGCCTCTGGGCTTTTGTGTACCATGGCATAGGGTTCAGCTGCTGAGCAAGGCAGAGAAGTCTCTGTCCAGTTCCAGAAGAGCCTAGAGGATATTCCCTAGATGCAGTTCAAACTTTCAGTTGGGAAGGCTGATTTCTTTGGCCACAGCCTCCCTCAAGTCAGGTGGGCAATTACCTGCTGTATACATCTGTTTTGTTGTGAGTTTTTTTGTTTTTTTTTTTAAGGAAAGATTTCCTCTGTTTGGGGACTAGAGGCATGGCCAGCTCCCACTCCCACTGAGTCAAGCATCTGGAAGTCAAGCATCCTTCTGCCCAAAGCTGAAGATTATTTCCACTGCCTCCCTTTGTACAGCTGAAAATCCCACCAGAAGGGGATTGTCCATGTTGGAAACTTTGACATTTGTATTTCAGGGCTTAAAATAATAGGATCATACAATCAGAGAATCATTCAATCATTAAGGTTGGAAGAGACCACTACAATCATCCAGTCCAACCATCAAACCAACCCCACTGTACCACTGGTCCATAGCCCTCAGTGCCACATCTCCATGGTTCATGAGCACCTCCAGGGATGGGGACTCCACCACCTCCCATGGCAGCCTCTGCCTTCAGTTTGCAGCTGGCTTCAGGCTGGTGTGAGGAGCCTTCATAGCAAATACCAGTCCCATTATGGCAGCCCGCCCCACAGTGGGAAGTGGGAGGAAGCTCTCAGCCAAGGGGAGGGATTTCCATGTTGCTGTGACTTCATCCTGTGTGGAACAGAGGTGTTGGAGGCAACCACTGGTGATGGGAACCATCATCAGTGATGGAGAGCACTATGAGTGATGGAGAAGACAGAGGCCCGGAGGGGCTGGTGCTGCAAAGTCTATCAGTTTATGCTGTGAGAGAGGAACTCCAGAGACTGGAGGCAGCTGCTCTGGCAGAATGAAAACAGAGCTCACATCCCTCCCTCCTGCAATTAGAAAGTCAGAAAAGGGGAACAGAGCAGCTTCGCTGATGACCTTTCCCTCTTGCAAATCTCAGCCCTCCTCACTTCATACACCAGCATCAGGAGCAAACAGCCGGGCTGGGACCTGGCAGGCCAGTGGTGGCACAGAACTACCCAAGGAGGTTGGCCGTGTGTGTGTGTGTGTGTGTGTGTGTACCGGAGTGCTTGCTTTCTTCCAGCCTGCAGGCTGCTTCGGGGGGGGGGAGCAGGAAGGGTTAGCTTGCCAGCTTCTCCCGAGGTCCATTGAGAGGTGTCTGTAGGGCTCATCTCGAAGAATGTCAGAGTGCATGTGCTCCGCGAGACGGCCTTTCAGAAGGCATCAGTCCCGCTGTCACGCAGTGGACCGCAAATCAGGAGTGACAGCTGTCTCCGTGTGCACCATCCATCTGTGGCAAATGTGTCAGCTAGCTGAACACTCCCGAGGAAACTGCTACGGAGCCGGGGAGAGGAGGCAGAGAGGGAAAGGGGGAGTGAGAGTCAGAGAGGGAAAAAAGCGGTGGCAATAGGGGTGAAGAATGGCAAGGTGCAGCTCAGCAAGGCCAAGGGTCCCAAGAGGTCCTTGAAGGCAGAGGTAAATGTTGTGCAATGAGCACCTTCATTGCTGTATAGAGTTGCCTCATAAATATCAGCCCTTTGCCCTCTCGATACAAGAGGCTCAAGGCTCTCCACAGATATTCATGATGCCATAAAGCTGCCCCATACGGGTGGCATTAGCTATAACTGCCTTGCAGTGGAGGGAACAGGACATATGGATTTGACCAAGACCAAGGGCTGGAGGTGCAGCAGATCTGGGTAGAGGATGCAGCAGTGCCCACACATCCCAGCCAAGGAATGGCTGAGGCATGGAGTACACGGTGAGACAGCACAGCTGTTCCCTCTTCTCCTGTGTGTACCATCTTCTTCTTTCCTCCTCTCTTCTCCTCCTGTCCATTCAGCCACAACGAATCCTTTGTCCCAAGTGAATCTGGAAGATCACAGGCATGGGAACTGCTGTTGTTTTGTAGTTCCTGTGGGACAGAAACTGTATGGCTAACAGAAAGAAGTCACGGCCCTCCTTTACTCCCTCCACTCATCCACTTCAGCCTCTCTTGAAAAAGTGATTTCTTGGGATGGAAGAAATTTGGTGCCTATGGACTACACTTTAGGGAAGATCAGGATGCGTTTTCGATGCTTTCCCAGTAACACCCATTGAGATCCTAACATTGGGATTGTTGTACCAGCTTTGGTGAACTACCAATTAAATCATGTCATCCTACCAGAAAGCTCCTAGGGATATCCACGTGAAACTGAGGAACTCAGGGCACCAGCCAAAGCTCTCCCAGCAGAAACATGTCTTGTCGTCATCCTAGCCTTGAAAACTAGCAACACAAGTCATTCTCCAGCTGAAAGGCCAGTCTTCATCTTTGAACCACAACTAGGTTTGGAAGGGTGTAGAGGACCCTTTAGCCCTTTCTGATGGGGGTGGGAGGATAGAATTGGGAAAAGGGTGCATAGAGATCAAGCTATGTGTCTTTCACTGGAGATAACTCTCCAAGCTGGTCTCAGCTGTGGGCTGCAGACTTCACTAAGCTGTGCTCACTGGGTTGCTCCTGGTCATGGATGGATACGTGGGAGTGATTTTGTTTCCAAATTCCTTAGGATTTCTGGTGTGACACTCACACCAGAGAGAAAACTTCACATGCACCAGCCCATGAGATGTGTAAAAAACAGCAGTTTCCCATCCCGGCTCCCAAAATTGGGACGGACTTCTCCAACAAAATGGGGAGGTGTCCTGTTCTCCGAATGCTGTCAATCATTAATCTAGCAGCCCTTCCAAACTCTCAACATGAGATCATTTTCCTTCTGAATTCACCGGACTTTCAAGGAAAACTTTCCAACTAAAGAGGCATGAAATCCCTGGCAGCAGTTAGAACGAGCTGGACATCTCCCTTAGCAGCATGGCACTGATGAGAAAGCCCCCAAAGCGCGGCGGTGACATTTCCCGCATGGCAGGTCCTGCTCACAGCCACCGGAGCTGCAGATTGGAGTGAGCACCACCGAGGATCGATGATCTCAGTGGTTGCACAAAGTCATCCAAGAGGCTGAATATGCAGCTAATGGCAGCTAGCTACATTGCCACCGAGACACCGGAATAAGCAACGTTAACACTTGTGATGGATTTGAGTAATAACCTCCCGTTAGTTGTGCCTTTTTACATCATTTTTGAGCACCAAACCAAAGTGTTAGCATAGCTATAATGCTATGTATGGTTGGACGAGATGATCTCATTGCCTTTTCCATCATTAATGATTTTATGATTCTGTGATTCTCTAATCATTTGTCTAGGTTACAAGCTCAACCAACTAAGTAAGTGGAGTGTGTTTCCATAGGGAAACCACAGCAAAGACACATGGAAAATTCCCAGTCATTTTCTGCACCCCCCCCCGAGCTGGGAGCAGAGTTGCACTGATGGTGGGTGGCTGAGTTCAGTGGCTGGGCTACAGAGCAGCCAGGTTTGCCGGGCAGAGGTGAATCTCTACTGAAAAATAGATGGGATGAATGCATTAAAAAGCAAAACAATTTACAGAAGGGTCAGTTTGCTTCTTACTTAGCGGCCAACTAAGATCAGTTGTCAGTCAGGGCAGATGAGTTAAAAAAAGGCTGCTCCTGTGTGTTCCACCAGCAAAAGCTGTCTCCGCTTTGTTTTGTTGTTCACTGTCTGATTCCTTCACACAAAGGCTGCAGTCAGCAAGCTGTCTGAGTTACCCATCCCATCTCAGGGGTGGATCCTTGTCTTCACTGACATTGGAATGACCATACATCCCTCACTGTTGATGGGTTGAGGTCAGAACACGACTACCTTAGTGGTCTCCTGTGGCCAGCAAGCTACCTGAGTTACCCATCCAATCCCAGGGGCGGATATTTGTCTTCACTGACATTGGAATGACCATACATCCCTCACTGTTGATGGGTTGAGGTCAGGAAAGGATGACCTCAGTGGTCTTCTCCAACCTTCTCTGTGATTCTATGTTGGTTCTTTTTTCTTTCTTTGTGAAGCAGACTGATTGCCATGCCAAAGTTCAGGTGCTGGAGTGTGTCATCCTTACGTCTCCTTTGTTCTGCACACAGTTGCAGTACAGACAAGGCTTGGGAGTCATGCATGGTGCTGTTCAGTGGGCTTCCAATGAAATCTCAAAGAGCAGCTACGCATACCAGCACAGCAGTGAATGACATCTTCATTTGGGTAGGGTATGGGAACTGTTGAATCATGGCCTGAAGCACTCAACGATCATCTGAGATGAGCACTGAGTCAGCCACAGCAGCACAGGTGAAGGCAATGCACCTGTGTGTCCAGAAGGGATGGAGTCTGACTCCACCTCTCCCAGACCTTATTTAAGGGCTGACCACCACTGGGGAAGGATCTCTTGTTTTGGAGGCCTCAATCCTTAGAAATGTTGGAGGTTTCCTTCAGGCAGAGGTCCTAGAGCCCTGCAGCAGTGAGGGAGCTGCACCACATTCACCTGGCTGCACCATCACTGGCACCACGACATCCAAGGATGGTGCTGGAAAAGAGATCCAAAGTGTTTTATTTTCGCAGGAATCTTCTGTTAAACACTTCCACAGATGTCCTTGCTGCCACAGGTCTTACATTGGCAGTCTCACAGGGGGATGTGACTTGCATATAAATAATGCTGCTCTTGGCAGGTCTTTTAGCTGCTCGCTCTTCCTCTCTCCTGAAAGCTCTCCCAGGACTGAGCTTTTCTCTGTGCTTGGTGGCTTTGCCATTTGTTTGGCCAGTCTCACTCTCCTGCTTCATCTCTCCTGCTTTTCCTTTTCCATCTTTCTCTTTTTTTTTCTTTCTCTTTTCCTTTTTTCCCTCTTTCTCCTTTTCCTTTTTTTTTTTTTTTTCTTTTCCTTTTTTCTTTTTTTCTCCTCTATCTGTAAAGGTGATAATTCCCCAGTTTCATTTTCGGGGAATGGGTGTTGGACTCTTCCCAGCTGCCCCAAAACTGGGGCCTCTCTCTGTCTTCCTTGCCAAATTCCCTTCCTAGGAATGATCCCAGAGCCACGCACAGAGGACCTCTTCTAAGTGCTCATTTCCAATCCCTTCCACCAGAGATCTTCTTCTTGGCCGACCAATCTCCTGTGCTTGACCAGCAAACATCTGCAGCCTCTCCATCCCAAGGCAGAGAGACAGCAGCAGGGTCCTGGGCAGCAGCAGTCCCATCCTGCCCAGCTCACCTGGCGGTCGCTGCCACCCACAGCAGTGTCACCTCATGCTGCCTCACAGTGACAGCTGCAGAGCTGCCCGGCATGCACTGCCCGGGGGCGAGGGTGTCCGCTTGATGCACAGGTTTCCCCGTGCTGCCTTATGGGCTCGGGCTGCCTTCAAGAGCCATTAACACCAAGGCAGGGAGAAAGCCACAACAAAAAGGCTCTGCAGCCAAAGCTTTCACTTCTGGGAAAGTCCTCTCGAGGCTGTGGAGGGGAAGGACCAGAGGGGGGTGTCTGCACAGATGAGACTTTCACAGACAGTGATCTTTGGGTCTTTCCCTCTGAGTGAGACAAAAAGCTTCAACAAAACCCGTTCACACTGCTGCAATTTTGACCATTTTGTCCGGTGTGATCGAAACAAAACCAAGCATTTGGGGAGCTGTAGGGCTTCAGCCTTGTGCCTTCATGGCAGCCAGGCGAAGCTGTGGAGCCCCATTAGTGCTGGGCAAGGGACAGGCAGTAAGCAGAGCTGGGAGCCGGAGCTGCTGATCCGGCACCAGAACCTGGCAGGGCCAGAGCTGGACAGTGAGGAGCTGCAGGCGAGCCTGAGCCAGTTGAGTTGGGGAGAACAGACCTCCTTTGGTTAACCTGACACATTTTTGGAGAGGGGGAAGGGTTGGCTGATGATGGGAATAGCACTGTGGGAAGCTGCTCGGCAAGAGGCTGAGCTGGCACCATGAGATAAACTGGTCCAGGTAAGAGGGAAGGAAGAGGATGGCCTGCTGCACGTTGAGCAAGCCAAATCCCAGGTTGGGAACATCTCCCAGGCAAGCAGTTACCTCAATTGCAAGCACTGCCTGGAGTGTCTTTTTAAACTGATCGTGGGGATAACCACAGTGCAGTGAGAGCAAAGAGCAGAGCTCTGGGAGCTGGCTCATAACCTGCCAGAGGGGATAGTGCTGTGGGGAAGCAGAGGAGCAGTGGGTTCAGCCCCACCACACCTAAAGCTGGGTCCCCACTTCTCAGTGGCTTTTCTGCACGGCTCGAAAACGGCAGGCACAGCAGCATCCACTTCAAAGCAGAGCGCTGATGTGAGAGCCGCAGCCCTGGCAGCACAGGGAGAGGGTATCGAAAGAACAAAATCATCCAAGGAGCGTGCTGGCTGGAAGGTGCTTTACAAAGTATTTATGAGGCGCGCTCTTTAAAAATGGATAAGGTGTGCAGGGCTCTGGCCCCCCCTCGCAGTGAGGCTGCGGAGATGCTGCATGCATCCGGATGTGCCTGGACCGGGGAGCACAGGGACGCAGCTGAGCATCACCTCCGTGCTCCATCCATCCACCCCAGCTTGGGGGAGCAGCATGGAAGGGACACCTCCCCGCAGCCCCCAATGACTCCAGTCCCACCCGTCCCGTGATGCGGCTGTATCCAGCACACCCGCTGCAGGCTCCGCGAGGAGCAACGCGATGTGATGGGGAACAGCTGCTTGGTGCGACGCAGCTCCCCAGGGCGGGCGGCCGGCGGTGAGAAAACGAGCAGCGCTGTCAGGGCCCATCAGCGCGGCCGGGATGATGGCAGCACCCGTGCCACCGGGGACGTGGGGACCAGGGCGGTGCTGGGATGTCGCTGCTGTAGGGTTCGGGGGATGGCGGGGGCTCCACACTGCGTCCCTGTGGGCAGGGGATGATGGGAGCAGAGGGGTGTTGGGAGGAGGTGCAACCAGAATGGTTTAGGAGGGGTGGAGGAGGAGGAGGTGTCCCCCAGTGGGTGTCTGCAGAGCAGGGGATGGCAGCGGAGCAGCACGAAGTCGGCTGGTAAAAGTGAACGGGGACGGTGGTTGAGTTTTGCCGAGAGGGCTCTTGCTTCACTGGGTGATGCTGAGCACAGGGACCGTGCAGCCTGAGTCTTTCCTTCAAAGCTGGACTCCCTGAAGTCTCTGGGGCAAAAGCTTTAAGGTGTCCCGTCACCATTTCTCTCTGCTTCTGATACAACCTGCTTCGCTTTGGGACAGTGAGTCCCAAGGACCGCCTTGGACCTCCCTTACCTCATCCTGGTACCCCCCCCAGCAACCTGACCAACCTCCCCTGGACCACACCCAGGCCCTCCGCGAGAGCAGCTCTGTGGGGTTCCTTCAGGTGATGATGGGTCCTTTGGATTCTATAGGGATGACGGGGCATGGAGCCTGTAGAGGACATAGGGACCCGTGGCTCTGGAAAAGAAGATGCTTTCAGCTGAAACAAGTTCATCATATTAGTGAACCCTTTCTCCAAAGGCAAGGTTCAGCCTGCGGGCAGTCCAGTCAAAGCACATACAAAGGAATGAAACATTGGTGGCTGAGATCTTGCCCTCGATGCAGTAGTTACAGCAGCTACTGTGGCAAAAATGTGGAGGATGGGAAGCAACTTTCTGCAGCTGGAGCTGGGCTTGGGAAGAAGACACAGAGAGGAAACCCCAGGCTGAGCCCTACCTTGCACTGGGAGGAGATGTTGGGAGTGGTGGGGCAGGCTGTGGGGCATAGCTGCTGCTCCAGGCCTGTGGGACATCCCAGCACTGCCCTTTGCAGCTCTGCTCAGCAGCACTGCAGCAGTGGGGCTGCTGAAGCCATGCACAGCATCCTTGTACCACGACCTTCCCTCTGGTGAGAGCCACAGGAGGAACACTGAGAGGAGCCAGCAGAGTGACAGTGCAACCACAAAGCACAAATGGTTCAAGTCGAGGGAAAGGGAGTGCCCCACTGTCTGATTTTTGGGCGGCTCCGTGTAGAATCAGGAGTTGGTGCCAGGGATCCTAGTGGGTTCTCTGCAGCTCTGTGATTCCAGTCTGCTCCTCATTGAAGCATCTGCTCCCAGGAAGAGGTGCCCCTCCCCACTGCTGCTCTCAGCCCCAAGTCCCAGACCCCACAAACATCAGCCCCCAGGAAGACCTCCAGATCCTTTTGGAGGGCCTTTGTTCCATCTTCTCTCAGGCAAGGGTTCAGCTCTGGCCAATCCCACAGGGAATTCAGCCTCACACTGATGCCACTTCCATAGGCACAAAGCAATGCCCTGTACATGCTGAGGTGGGTTGGGTGATCCACGGAGCTGAGCAGCACAGAGACCCCAGCCCTGTTCCTGTAGGACACAAAATGCCTTCAGGCAAGGAAGGATTTCCACCATTAGAAAGGTCGGGTTGAATCTAATTGCCCCAAAAGAGAAAAGCTCCGTGTCCCATCCCCAGACCCTCAGGCCTTCAGCATCTCTACGTGCAGCACGAAATCAGTAAATTGCTGTTTGTGTGATTCCCTAGATCTTTGCCCATAGGACATTTTTGTCCTGTCACATAACGTAAACTCCAAGCTTCGGCTGCTCAGGGAATCGTAAGTCACCGCAGGGAGAAAAGCAGAGCATCACCTGGTCCCTGAGAGATCCAAAGCTCTGCACGACCGTCCCCAGAGCATCTCTTGCACAGAGCCACAGCCACACCGTGTACCCCTCACTGTCTGCTCACACTGAGAGCACAGCTTTACCCCCCATTCTCCTATTGCTAGGAAAAAAGCCAACAAACCACCGTGATTATTAATATTCCAAATCGATCTCTTGATTCAATTTTTGACTTTTTGAAAAAGATTTTAATGGATGGATTGACTCACGGTACATGGGGTCCCTGCAGTTCCCTGCCTGCTGGGGCAGCCCCACACTGACAGTGGTGGTAATAAAGAGATGGGGTATCTCCACACCACGGCTGCACCCTGAGGTTGCAGCCACAGTCGGGTCCCCCACGGCCTGTGCTCTGTGTCACCTCTGTGGGTCTGATCCAGCTGCAGGCAGGATGAGCTGGGTCAGGGCGTGCCAGGAGATGAGGCATGGCGAGACAGTGGCCACTTGTGCTGGTAAAAGCCCAGCAGGTGCCTCCATCCAGTGTCAGCAGCAGAGGGACCACCTCATCCCACATCACACCCAACCCCTGCTCAAATGGGACCTACAGCATGCAGCTCGAGTGCTTGGCAGGGGGGTGGCACAGTCCTGGTCTTACAATCCTGGCCCATCCAAGAACAACTTCTCTTGACCCTGGGGTACCACCAAAGAAGTGTTTCCAGAAAGCCCGAATTCCAGCAGCTCCCCAGGCACCTCTCCCTGTGATTATACAAAAGGCAAGAGCACAGGACCACGGAACCACAGAGCAGTCAGGTCAGAAGGGCCCTCCCAGCCCCCAGCCCCACCTCTGCCATGAGGTGGCTGCCCCTGGCCAATCTATAGCCACAGACACCTCCAGGGATGAGGCACCCACGGCTTCTTTCCCTCCAATAGCTCAGTGGAAGAGGAAAAGCAGTGGCAGGGCCATACACCTGCTGGCCAAAGCTGATCCCCAGCAGGCGTGTGCCATCCATGAACCAGTGGAGGTGGACTAATTAGTGCCTCCTGAACTTCCTGGTGTTTTCTCTCGAGGAAAAACCTGTTCCTCAGCATTAGGGTTTGTCTCACGTGGACATATCTCTTCTCCAGAGGCTCAGGACCATTCTGTCTGTGCTCTGAAACCCATGGGCATCAAGGCGCTTCCTTCTCGGTGGGTGGGGGGCTCCCAGTGGTGTGAGCTCTGTGAAGAGCAGCTGATGCCAACCCCTGGGTTTGCATGACCCATCACAGGGTGGAGGTGCAGTAGCAGTCCTTGGGGGGTGTACAAACCCAGCTGTGCACACTGAGCTCACAGCTTCCACCCTGGGCTGCAGCTTCTGAAAGCGGATAGAAGGGCCGGGGCTGCAGGGCACGTCGGACATCCACCTGCCCGTGCCAGAAAGGTGCTGCTGTGCTTTCCCAGCAACATGAAGCAGTTCGGTGAGAGGCTCCATCCCCAGTGCCCCCCCCCACCACCGCTCCACCCCCACCCTCCATCGCATTCAGCCTGGAGGTGCCTGGAACAAGGTGAGGAGCAGGGCTGAGGTGCTCTCTAGTTCATTGAGCCCATCTCTCCAATGCAATGTTCGAGGGGCTGGTTGTTATTGTCTGTGCTGATTTCTGTATTCTTCTGCCTCTTTCTCCCTGACTGGCCTGGTGGCCCTGTCATTACCAGGCTTCCCCAGCTGCCTGTCAGGGTCCTATTGGCCTCAGTGTTGCCTCAGGCTCTGGGATAACAAACAAGGCACAGAAGAGTTCTTGGGCTTCCACGGCCTTAATTAGCCGGTGTCATTTTAGGGACGTGTGTCCTGCTTGCTGCAAGGAGACAAAGACAGCTCGGGAGGCATCTTTAAATGCATCCAATTAGAGGGGGCTTCAGAGATGCACAGCCAGCTCCCAAATACACATGGCGCTGCCAAAAAGCTCGTGTCCTGATGGAGACTCGTGGCAACTTGTTCCTCCTCTGGCAAACACAGTGCTCCCTTCGGCCCAAGGTGTCACGCAGGTGTTGCACAGCATCACTCCTGATCCTACAGCTGCACAGGAGATGGCAGAACCCAGGCACGTGGCAGAGCACTCAGAGCTTGGGTAACTGCCTGAATAACACTGCGATCCGTGCCTTCTCCAGGCTGCTTCCACCAGCCCCAGATGTACAAAGGAACTGCTGAATCTGCCGCCTGGTGTCTCTGGGGGAGAGGTTCAGGTTGGATATCAGGAAGCATTCCTTCTTAGAAAGAGCAGTGATGTGTTGGCACAGGCTGTCCAAGGAGTGGTGTGGTCCCTGTCCCCAGAGGGGTGGCACTGGGGATATGGTTTGTGGGCATGCTGGGGTGGAGTTGGTCCTGGTGATCTCTCAGATCTCAGGTCTTCCCCAGCTGTAGTGATTCTAAGGACACAGCACAGCTCCCTTTTCCCTTCTCCTTTTGCAGAGATAGCCTGTGTGACAGCAGGCTGATGTGTGCAGCTGCTCAGCTGCCACCTGCTTTGTCATGGCTACCGTCACCCAGTGCTGAGGTGCAGCTGGAGATGTGGTCTCCCTGCAGGAACCATTGGGAGAGACTTGCTCTCCAGGCTGGGTGCTGCAAGGAGACCACTGCAACCAGATCACTCCCAGCAAGACCAACAGCCAGAGAGACACGGGCAGCCTGCATGAAACTGGCTGATCTCACAGAGCAGTTCCACTGCCATTGAGGTGTCCTGAGCTCCTGTGTCACCAGATGAGATGGCAATGGTAGAGCGAAGGAGGAGCAGAATTGGGTGTGTAAGGATAGGGGGCAGTAGATACAGTCACCTTCAACCAGATTTGGATCACCCGAGGTAGTAGTCACCACTCAGCAGTAAAGAAGGAATAGCTTCCCTCTTTCTGAGGATCGGGGCTCACTGGAAGCTCCCCGAGGAGGTGATCTCCAAGTAGGGATGCTTCCCTTTTGGCTGCCAGCCCTCGAATGAGGTTAGGGAGGGGTGGGCCCAGGATCCACCCTTTGCAGTGGCACAGGAATGTTGCTTGCGCTGTGCTCCCAGAGCTGTCTCTGCTCAATCCCAGATTCAGACCATGACCTTACAGTTCCCATCCTGGGTGCTATGGGAGAGGCTCTGGGTGCTATGGGAGAGGCTCTGGGATGAGGCTGCTCAACAGCAGCGCATGGGTGTTCCCAACAGTGTTCCAGAGGCGTTCCCAAGGCTGTCGTGGGGAACTCCACGTCCAAACCCATGAGCATCTCCATCCAAATGTGAACACACTCAGCCTTCCTAGTGACAGTCCCTTCTCCCACTCCCAGGCCACCCCCAACACCACCTGGGGCTCTGGGGGTGTCCCCTGAGGGTCCCACTCAGGGTGACCCAGGGGACACCCATCCTCCTGTGCTGCCCCTCTGCAGCACTCACTGCAGCCTCCCTCCAGGTGGAGAACGGGCAACGAAACCCTCCTGGAGGTGGGACCCCCATCCCAGCCACGGTGAGGTGCAGGGAGGACCCAGCTCCTTCCTGGCTGAGAAATGCAGCCCGGCCATGGCCTCTGGCTGGACCCAAAGAGTTAACTCTGAGCACCAGCCATTAATATTCTCACTGATAACCCCAAATACCAGCCCTGCACGGCTGTCACTTTCATTAGCGCTGAGAAAATGAGCCCTTCAAAATAGGACAGCCGGCCGGGGGGGGGAGGAAGAGGAGGGCTCTGGGGCCAAACATTCGATTTTCCATGCGATTGACAGCCATGAAACCGCCTTCCCGTGACGTCTGGGGTCACTCGGGTGCTGGCAAAGGATTCCCCAGCCCCCAGTCCCCACGGCTGGGTGCCCCCCCCCCAGCTCGGAGGTGCGCGGGGCGGCTGTCACATCACATCAGCGTTGGGCCCGCGTGGAAGGTCCTTCACTGCACAACTGGTGGAGGTGGGTGACTCACTCGGAGCTGCAGCTCGGTCACCACTGGCACCGGTACCCCTGGCATGGGGCGGAGGAGGAGAAGGGCTGTAGGGCTGTTGTCCCTGCTGAGCTGCAGAAGGGAAGGCAAGGACCTTGCTCAGTGTGTGGGGATGTTCGCCTTCCAAATACTGCCTCAGGTCATTGCTAAGCCTGGAGCGCTGGCACTGCTGCACTGAGCTGTGGGTGCCCCATCCCTGGAGGTGCCCATGGCCATGGGTTGGGCCTGGGCATCATGAGCTGGGGGGGCAGCCAGCCCAGCACGTGGAACCAAGGAGGGCTGAGAGGTCCCTTCCAACACAAGCCCTGCTGGGATTCTTTGATTCTGTCATCCCAGCCAAGGGATGGGGCTGGATCCACTCCTACCCATCACTGTCTCCACCCTGCCCAAGCCGGGATGGTTTCTCAGCTGTTGCATCTTCCAGCTGCAGATGATCCCACCTGGCTGCTGGGGCCGTGAAGTGATCTCATGGCACAGGGAAACTGAGGCAAGGGCAGGATGCTCTCACAGCACACACAGCACGAGGTGCCATCCATCCTCCATGGATGGTGTTAGGGCTGTCATGGAGCTGCTGGCTTTGTTTTCCCCTAGAAGTGCCATAGAAGGAGCAGTAAACCAAGCCCACGGCTGCACACAGTCACTGCTGGTCTGGAAGGAGAGGTCGATACTGGTGGCACCATGTTTTCATCCTGCTTTCACCATCCGTAGCAGTGCAGGAAGCAGAGCTCCTTCCTAGCAGGCATAATGCCCAGCTTGAATGCCACGCAGCCAGGGCAGGCTGTGGCCCTGCAGCCCAGGGTTGCTTCGGGTGCCCATGTCCCACCCAGGGGATAGTGGAAGGTGCTCAGCAGAGAGCACTGGGTACAAAACTCCTGTGCTCCTCCTGGATGCTGCTGAACTCCAGCCAAGCACAGCTCATGGGCTGGTGGAGAAAACCCATCCCAGCAGTAGGGTGACAAAAGGTGACAAAAAAGGTGACAGGAGCCAAAACTTTCTGTCTGCACAGCTCACTCCCACTTGGGAGGATAACCCCCCCAACCCCAAGTGCCGGGTCCCAGCCCAGGACTGGGGGCCCAAATCCCACCCTGCAGCCCAGGAGGGCTCTGCGTGGGGACCCGGTGCTCAGTGCTGGCTGAGGAGCAGCAGGCAGCCTGTGTGACAAGCCAGACCAGCATGGTGGATGGCAGTAATTACCGTGCCGCCCACAGCTGAAGGGGAGCATATGGTAAGGAAAAGGAAACTAACTTGTATTTTTCCGCACCCCCCGGGCTCAGCCTTTCTGGGGCTGTCACAGTCGATTTGTGCCGCCTGAGCTGCTTCGCCCCGACCGCCTCTGACTGCAGCTCCCTCCCAGGCAGCAGTGAGGCTGGTGCTGTGCTCGCTGCTCCTGTGGCCCCGTGCAAGGCAGCCGGTGGGGACCCGGTGCCACCAGCCCCGGCCCTGCTCCCTGTCCCCATGTGAGTGCGGGGATTGCTGGGGCTGCAAGGCCAGGGGCACCTGGTGGGACCACGCATGGTGGGAAAAGGGTGCCTGGAGCTGGAAGTGGGATGGATGCATTTGGAGATATAAAAGGGCACCTTGGGATGCACGGGACACCAGGACCCATGGCTGGGGCCGTACAGCCATCCTTGTGGATGGGGAGATCTGCATGAAAGGGTTGGCTTTGCTCCACATCTTCAGGATACTGAGATCTTCTGGGGACCTAAAAATCACTGCGGGGCCTACAAGGAGCCCTTGGAGCCTCTGCACTGTGCTGGCACTGTGGCCACCGAGGGCTCCCCATCACTCACCACGCCATGGTGCAATACCCAGGTGGATCTGGCTGCCTGAACCTGGTGTCTCCTTTCATTCATCTGTCCAGGGCAAATACTCTTGCTAAAGCAAGCTAGAAATTGGCAGCTGGAGCAAAAAGTTTAAGCAAGGTGCTCTGCGTGCCAGCCGTGCCAGCTCATTCCCTGCGGGGACTTTGCAGGTGCTGGGTGATGTGTAACATCTCTGTGACCCAGCCCACGTGGTGAGGGTGGCCATCCGGCGTGGGTAGGCTCGTGGTGAAGCTGGCTGTGCTGGAGATCCTTAGGAAAACCAGGATGTGTGTGCTGCAGGCATCAGGGAGCGGCACCAGGCGCCTGGGGCTGGGAGCACCAATCCTGATCTCTGAGCTCTAAGCTGGACTCAAGGCTCTGAGGTCAAGGTTGGAGCTGCCCTTGTCCTGCTGCTCACATCCAGCCTGACCCAGCTCCATGCACCCCACATCGCTGCCTGGCTGCTGGCAGGGGCTGCCACGAGCTGGTGGCTCCAGCTTGCATCCCCCCACAGATCTCAGAGAGGGGACGACACCGTGCCCATCTGTCGTGCCTTCCTCTTGCCTGGGGACAGATTGCAGGACATGGTCCTGAGCATTGCTCAACACAGGGCCACGTCCCCAGGGCCCAACACAGCCCCCCTACACCGGGCTCCCTCCCCAACCCCTTACAGAGCACGGAACTCCTTTTGGGGAGGAAATGTGGCTTTTGGGGGACAAACCCCATCCATCCCGGGGCTCAGAGCAGGGATGCTGTTGGCCACAGCTCGGTGCCTCCCCCATCTGTGGGTCCCCTCCTGCTGCCGCTGGCCCTGACCTCCCATTTGCCTGTCAAGAGCGAGCTTGGGCACCGCAACACCCCCTGTCAAATTAGTGAGTCAGAAGACGTAAGAGAGACCACCGCTGCTAATTTGTACATTAACTGGTTCTGACAGAAATATTTCACAAGTGAAAAAACAGAAAATGTGCCTCAAGACAATGTTCAACTTCCGTACCAGCAAACTTCTGCTTAACTGTTTAGTGTGGGGGGGGGGTGGGGGGGTGGAAGGAGGGGGCTGCGGGGACAGACCTGGTGCCGTGGATGTTGGGGACCCAGCCGGGAGCCCATCCTTGCTTTGCCCTGGGGGAGCCCCCAGCTCTGTGGGGTCGATGTTCTGCCCCAGCACCCCTCAGTGCCCCCAACCAGGTAAAAGCTGCTGGGGTGTCCCCCATCAGCTGGGGGGCAGTGAGGATGCTGCCCCTCCCCCAGCACCCCTGAGGCACCCACCCCACAGCCACCCCTCATCGTGCCGAGCCCTGCAGCGATGGAGCCAGTTCTGGTGGCAGCTTCGTGCAGCTTTGGCAGGCCGTGACAACGTAACATCCCAAGGGATGGGGCACCCATGGGGACCGGATGGGCTCAGACCCAGGGCTGGGCACCCGCTGGTGCTGGCAGTGCAGAGCTGGGGGTGGCACTGGGGTTTTGGGGGGTGCTGCCCCACGGCACGGGCGGGAGCAGGCGCGGGCTGAGCCGGGTCCTCAGGCCAGCAGCATCGAGCGCATGATCTGTTGTGGCAGCTTCCCCGCAGCCTGGAGCCAGCCCCGAGCTAGCACTGATGATGGCTTTAATTGCTTTCAGATTCGATAGCCCAGCCCGTGACAGCCTGGGCGATGCGGTGTCTGCAGCCCAGCCGTGCCAGCCGGCCCCGTCCCAGCGCATCCCCACGCCAAGATGGGCAGAAGGCACCGAGAGCTGCTTGGCATGGCAGGGACTCTCCTTCCAGCACAGCCAACGGTTCCCCTGGCTCTAACTGTACTGTGGTGCTTCCTTGGGCACTGTTTGTGGTCACAAACGCAGCTGGGGCAGTGCTGCCCCAGGATGCCACTGCTGGGAAGCCACCCAGCCTTGTGCTGCCATCGGGACCCCATGCAGCCCCATCCAAACTCAGGGTGCTGCTCTGCTCTCCGGAGGAGATGCTGGAGGGGCCCACACTGCCTTCAGCGATGGGGACAGAGCAGGGCTGGGAACATGAGGGACATAGGTGGGTGCTGCAAGTCTTGGGGCTGCCCCAGAGCATGGGGGTGCCCAAGGCTGGCACAGCCACATTCCTGGGGACCCAAACCTGAGGGCCTGACTATCCCCAGCATCAGGCCCTTGTGCCACACTGTGCTGCACAGGGTGCTGGGAGTGCTCAGCATCCTCAGCCTCACTGTACTCCTCCTTCTTGCTGCCACGCTCTGAGCTGCCTCCCATGTCCCACTGAGGCCACGTCAGTGCAGGCAGCTGCCGGCAATGCCCCTAATGGCTCCTGCCTGCCAGGCAGTGCCTGTGCTTGGGGCAGTGGAGGTGGCACATAGGGCCGTGCGGTGCCAGCACCCACAGCACCGCGTGTCCCTGACCCCCTCCCCAACCTCCAGCCCCTCTGACCCAGCTCCATTCAATTGGGTGGAGTTTGCTGCCCACCTGGGGACTTCAGGGGAAATAAAGGTGCGGGGTTCCATCCGTTACCCCATTAACGGAGCTCAGACCTGGTCCCCCGCTGCCTCGCTCCGTGAGCTCCGCACCCCTCAGTTCAAACTGTGGGTGTTTGCCATTCCCATCCCACCCGGGGTGTCGGGGTGCGGGCAGCTCAGGGCCGTGCAGGGATGCTCCATGCAGCGATGTGTCCTCCGAGGGCAGTGTTCAGAGTGCTGGGCCGAGCTAGGAGCATCTCGCGTCCCCGATCCATTATTGCGGGCAGTGCCGGCGGGCGGTCCGGGGCAGGGGCTGCATTATTGACGAGGGAGAGGAGTGCCCCGGAGCGGGCAGTGCGGGCAGCGGCCCCTCCTGCAGCACGCAGCCGCGGGCAAAGCACTTTGCTCCGCCGCAGAGCCGCAGAGCAGCGCCCAGCGACCGCACAGAGCAGCGGCGGAGACCGCACGGCACCGCATCGCCCGCGACGTGGACGTGGACGGAGACAGAGACGGGACGAGGACGAGAGCTGCCCGCCCCAGCCGTGCCCCTGCAGCAGTGCCAACCCCATAGGGTCCCCTCCCCCCCCCCCCCCCGCGCAGCGCTGGTGGATGATGTTCTTTTTAAGCCTCCCTCTGTCTCTAGGCGGAGATTTGTGGCGTAAAATGCACAATATGTTCTATCTGCCCTGTGGGAGCCATAAAATATTCACCAGCAGCTCCCATTATAGTCAGAGTGAATCACGGAGAGCGCTCGAGCACGCGCTCCCCAGCGTGCCCCCTCCCTGCCAGGACCCCGCGAGCTGCAGCACGGCCACGGGCAGCAGTGCAGGCGGTGCAGGTAGGGTTGGCAGGGCCTCACGGGCAGCCAGGGCCACACTCGTGCACGTGGGGACACGGCAAGGACCACTTTCACATGGAAGACCCAACCCTGGGCTCGGTGGGTGGAGGGAGGAAGGGATCGTCGTCCCCCCCCCCCCGTCCCCTTGCAGAAGGTGAGATGGAAAACGCTGGAGCAGCTCCAGCCCAGAGGAACTGTGCTCACGGAGGAGACGAAGCTGCCATCAGGGCAGCGTGTGGGGGCCCCGTGTCCTCTGCTGCTCTCCATCCCACCCCGATGTCCCCATCCCACACCTTTTCGTAACCACATCTGGGTCAGGGTCTCACGGGGGACAGCAGAGCCCCGTGGGACAGCGTCTTGCCACCCCTTGTCACACACCCTGAGCCACATGCGTGGGTCTGACACCTCTCTTCCCTTCCCGTCCTGCTGCCCATCCCCATCTCCCCCTTTACGTACGATCTAAGGGACCTCAGGGGCTGTTAACGAAGCATCACACGCTACGAAACCTCCAATCCAAGCGCAGCGTTGCCTTTTTTGGCACGCTCCGCCAAAATACATATCTAGAAATGTCGCTGTGGAGCAGTCAGTTCCGACCCTTCCCTACTGCCGGCCGGGGACTGCACAGCCGCTCCTGGACGCGTCCGTGTGCGTCCCCACCCCCACCCGCGGCACCGCACATCTGCACGCAGCTGCTGCCGCACGGCGGGGGCTGCAGCCGATGTCCCCCGGCAGGAGCGGTGCTGCTGGGGCCGCCGGGTGACACCACCGAGGTCCCCTCGCGTGAGCACGAACGCGTCGTCCCGCGTGGGCTCGCCGTGAGATGCCCACTCGGGGTGAGCGCATCGCCACCGCCCCCATAGGGGGCCGCCGTCGGGGCTGCGGGGACGCAGGGGTTAAACCCTGCCTCTGCGGTCACGTTTCTATCCCCGAACAGACTGAGAGAGGAGAGCGAAGGAGAGAGGCAGTGCCCTCCCCACCAAAATTATCTCCCCATCTGTTTCTCCCCGGCTGAGGCTGATGGCTTGTGACAGGGCCTCCTGAATGCAAAGATGTTTCGCCCGGAAAATCTATTACAAGTTGCTCTAAGAAAGGCAGAAATCCTCTCCTTCTGTCTCTCCCTACTGGTCTCTCAAGGTGCCCACCCGGGGCGAGAGGGGGCTGGCACGCAGCCGGCCGCCTCCGCTCAGCCGGAAAGCTCCTCGCCAGCCGGCCTCGGCCCCGGCCCGAGGGCAGCCGGGGGGGGGAACCGAACCGAGCCGTGCCCCGGTGGGGGCCGCGGTGGAGGAGCCGTCCCCGTGCTCGTCCTGCAGCCCCAACCCCCGCGGATGGAGCGGTGCCGTCGGGTCCGGAGGAGCCGCACCGCGGACGGCGGCTGCCACCTCCCGGCCGCTGCCGATGTCGGGAGGTGATGGGATATTCTTCCGTCAGTCCCTCGGGATCGGAGGCGGAGTGCGGCCCGGGGAGCCAGAATCGATCACGGAATTGTAGTACATCTCTGGGGCTCCGCCGGTCCAACTGCCCCCAAAGCAGCTCCCTCTACAGCCGGGTTGCACGTGGAAGCATCCCTGCAAGTCTGAGTGTCTCCAAAGGAGGAGACTGCCCCAGCTCTCCCAGTACTTTGTCCCAGGGCTCTGATACCACCACGTTCACGTGGAACTTCCCACGTTCCAGTCTGTGCCCACTGCCCCTTGCCACCAAAAGGAGCCCGGCCCCGTCTGCGTGACTCTCACCCTTCAGACATCCATCAGATCCCCCTCAGCCTTCTCTTCCCAAGCTGGGCTCCCAGCCTGCCCCCATCAGGACGCGCTCCACCCTCTCCCGGGCTCTCCCCAGCAGTTCTCTGCCTGGATCTGGGGAACCCAGCCCTGGGTGCAGTGCTCCAGGTGTAGCCTCCCCAGGCAGAGCAGAGGGCACATCCCTCACCTGCCAACCCCTCTGCAAGGCACCCCAGGATCCACCCCATCCCCTGGGCCTGCTCATCAACAAGAGCACCCTGAATACTCACAGCGCATCACTATCCAACCAGGATACCTTCACCTACCTCCCTGCAGTGCCCCCAGAGCACGGCGAAACCAGGCAGCTTCAGTAAAAAACAAAACTTTATTTGGTCCGTCAGAACCTGAGTTTGAAAACCACCCATGGATAATTCGTATCATACAGGGATTACTGATCTGATTTACAATTGATAAAATATCCTATGTTTCTGAAGAGCTGGACAGTATTTACATGGTTAAAAATATTCACAGCTCAGAAAGACGGAGAGAAAAAGTGAAGGACGAATCATCCCGAGGAGGAAGGAGCGGGGGAATGACAGAGCGACAGAGACACACGGACAGAGCTCGGCTCAGCAGCCCCAGCCCTCGGGGCCGGGAGGGACGGAGGGACAAACCCCACACCAACACATCCCCACTGCCACGGGCAGTGCCCCAGAAGCTCCAGCCATGCCGGGCTGCGGGCAGATCCAGCACACACACACACACACACACACACACACACACACACACACACACACACACGCACACACCCCAACACGGAACCCCAGTGGCCCCCGCAGCTCTCTTTGCCTTGTGCTGACTGCTGTCCCTCCGATGGATGGGGCTCACCACCGGCCCACTACACCACCACCCCTCTCCCCCAGCAAAGCCACACGGTGGGAGCTGCTCCCCAGACCCCGGCTCTGTCCCCGCTGCCCCGTGCCACTGCCCCGTGCACCCCGCAGGGCGCGGGGAGGGGACGCATGGCTTCTCTCCAGGCGCTGCTTCCAGCGGCCGCCTTTGCATAGTAACACTGCGATGAGTTGGGGGGGGACGGAGCAGCACCCCGCAGCCCTGCTCCCCACCCCGGAGCCGAGGTGCACGTCCTCACTTTGCCCCGAAGCGTGGTGAAAACCAACAGCAGCAGCTTCCCGCAGCAAACCTTCGCCTTCTCCATCCCGGCCCCGACACACGGGGACAACCCCGGCAGCCCCGGCTACAGTACCTCGGTGCCCACTCAGTCCTGGCAGCAGACAACAGAGGGGACAAGACAGAGGATCACACGGATGGACAGACATCAGAGGTATATTCTTTTTTGTTTCGGAGCACCAGGGCCCTGGTGCTGCAGGAGGGGGCAGAGCCCTGAGCGTGGTGCCTGGGAGGGACGCTGACAGCCACCACGTCTCCCGCAGCCCCCTGCTACCACGCTGTGTGCCCAGAGAGGGTGGGATCCTGAGATGGCCCCGTGCCCCCCAACTGCTCCTCGTAAAGTGCATGGGGGGGGAGGGAGGGGGGCAGCGGGCAGAGCTGGTCCCGGCCCTGAGAGCTTGCCCCGGCCCCGCAGCACAGGGCAAAGTGCTCGGTGCCACGCTCCGGCCCTGCCCCGCAGCTCAGTGCTGGCAGCGTGAGGGGAGAGCCCGGGCTGGAGGCTCAGTGACAGCAACGGGAGGGAGGAGCGGAGCAGGAGCGGCGCTTCGTCATAGAGGTCGGGGTCCGTGGAGTCCGGCAACCTCAGGGGTGAGCAGCGGGTTGTGGGTGCCTTTCGTGGACATCCAGTCGTTGAGGAAGGCCTGGGTGGCTTTGCGGTGCGCCAGGCGGTGGGTGATGGAGAAGCCGGCGTTGCCCTCCAGCTGGGAGAGGATCACCAGCACCTGCCTGCGGAGAGAGCGGCGCTCAGTGCTCAGCCACGCTGCGAAACGCAGCTTTCCCTCGACCTCAAGCTCTGCCTCGTCCCAGCACCCATCAACTCCTGCCCCGCACCGACCCGCTCCTCCCACCCTTGCCTACCCCGGACCTGTGCAGGGGAGGGACGCTGTCCTGCGTTTTGAGGCTGCCACGCGTGGAGACGACGTTGAAGCTGTCGGTGCAGTCGCACTGCACGTGCAGGTAGGACTTGGGGTGCCGGTTCTCCACCACCACAATGAGCCCTGCCCAGCCGTGCGTCAAGTAGTAGCATGTCATCCCCTCACGGCCCTGCAGCAAACGGCACAGACAGGGGGTGTGAACCCTGGTCCCCTCCCACGAGGGGCCCAGGGAGTGAAAAGGATGGGCGGAGAAAGACCAGGGGCAGCCAGGGCTGGGCTGGCTGGCTCCTGCCAGGCTGGGGACGTGGCAAAAGCAGCGTCTGGGATCCCGTGCCACTGCACTCACCTCGTGGCGTTCGCCCTTGTTCTCAGTCAGCAGGATGATGGCATCTGCCAGCGTGGTGGGCTGCGCCTCCACCTGCTCCACCATCACCAGGCGGGAGCTGTAGATGGCCAGGATGTAGCTGGAGTAATCGGCGGCCGGCCGGCTGCTGGTGGGACTGGATGCTGCAGAGGTGACAGCACAGAGAAAAGGAGATCACTGAGGTGCCGAGCATGTGGGCGACCTCCATCTCCCACGGCGAGGATCGAGGGCACCTCACTTCTGCCTCCTGCAGTGCCCTCCCCCAAGCACTGTCCCCCAGCCCCTCACCCTGCGTGGCAGCGGGGCCTGCCAGCGCGGCACTCCAGTGATTGAAGGCACAGCACACCACGGCGTACTCTCCCGGCTCCAGCATCACATCGCAGTTGACGAATTTCTTGACAGCCCGTTTGCTGTGTGCCATCAAGCGGCCCAGGCTCAGCTTGTTGCCGCTGGTGAAGGTGGCCCGGAAAACCATGATGCAAAGATCCAGCAAGTGGCTGTCCACAGCATCCGACCGCCTGCGTCAGGGTGGGGAGAAGGGTCACACGTCACCAGAGAGACTCCCCACAGAGTGCAGAGGCCACGGGCAGGGAGGTGGGTCCAGGGTCCTTCCACTGCACTGGGGGCTGCTCCAGGAGCTGGAGCCTGGGCAAAACTGAGCCATGGAGGCTCATCCCTGAGCTCTGTAAGTGCAAGGGATTGCACCAGCTGAGGAGGAGGTATGACAGGGACAGCCCCGAGCGTTTTCTCCCTGCTCTGTTCACTGCCTGCAGCCCTCCCCTGGTACTGCCCAGCTCACCTGCTGCCCTCCTGGAACAGGGCAAACTCCAGGGCGGCACGCTCCAACACGGTCAGCGATGTCACTGTCACCGGCCCATTGGCCTTGTTGGGGAACATGCCCTGCACACGCACCTCATGCCAGTCTGAATGGAGCTTGCAGATATCCACGGAGTCAAAATACCTGTGGGGAAGCTGAGCTCAGTGCCTGCGGGGTCCTCAGGGCGTGCACTTGCTCTGTCCCATTCCCTATCTCACACAGCCCAGAGTGGCAGGCACTGTGGAGAGCCATGCCTGCCCCCAGCATCCCGTTTTCCCTTCCTCATCCTCCCTTACAAAGGGGCTGAGAGGGGAGGTGCAGCCCCAGGGCTCTGCTGCTGCCCATTACCGTGTGTTTTTAGGGCTTTGTCCCCTCTGAGCAAAGAGGTCCCCATGATCCTAAATGAGGCGGTCTCACCCCGCAGTCCCCCTTGGTCACGCTGCCTGCTCCCACCCCACTGCCTCTGTTCCGTGGGTGCTACCTACTTAATGAAATCGCTGTACTCCATCCAGAAGACGCCCTCGCTGCTGCCGTGGGGCATGAGGTCGTGGCGCAGCGGAGCAGGCCAGTGGGGCCACTCATCAGACCAGCTGCCGTTCCAAGAGAAGCGACCCCACGGGTTTCGGAGCCGCAGTAACCTATGGGACAGGGACCAATGGGGTCAGACAGTCGGGAGAAGGGAGACCTGTCCCCAGGGTTTTCTGCTGGCAGGACATCTGCTGTATCATGCCAGCTTCTGCCCTGAACTCACCTGAAGCCTTGGACATCCCGCACGTCCAGGATGGAGTAGGCGTGCCGCGGACGGAGCCCCATGCCCTCGTAGGCCACATCATCCACTTTCATGTTGCCCCCCACCACAGGATGCACCCATGAGGAACCTGCAGGGGGGACAGCAGAATGCTGCAAGGCGTGAGGGAAGCTCATACCTACCACCTGAGGCACGGGATGGGCTCTCCCCGGCAGGGCCCCAAAAATCCCTGTGCAACCACACGCAAACTTCACTGGAGCATGGTCCTGGTCCTGCTGAGCACAGCTCTGAATGGGCAGAAGTGAGCTCCCTCCATTCCCTAGGGCTTGTGCCGAGCCCAGGTTCTGCAGCAAGCTTCTCCGAGCAGTGCCCTCAGAGCAGAGCGCTTGGTTGACTTTCAAATCACACCAAACAGACAGTGCAGAGCCATCCTCACCCTGCCCGATCCCCCATCGCTTCCCATTCGCAGGCCTGGAAAGCTCTGTCTGTGCTTTGCCCAAACCTCACCTATTTTCTGCTAGGCCCCAGGGTCCTGCCACTGATCAGGCCACGTGGAGGGGCAAACAGTGGAGCTGACTGCATGCTGCTCCACAGAGGTGAGACAGGGCATTCGGGATGGGGGGGCTGCACGGGACAGCTTAGGGGGACACCACATGCTGGGATGCATCAGCCTCCCACATGGCAAAACCCAACGCTGAAAGTGGGCAAAGCAACCCCACAGGCCTGATGCTGCCTGCTTGCTAAACATCTGGGAGACAGCAACAAGCACACACCACAGAGTTCACCAGCATATTAAGTTTCACATGAAAATCCCCCCCCACACCCCCTCCTCTGAGACCCTGCAGATGAGAGTTGCCACCCTCATCCCCCTTCTCCGAGCATCCGCACCCCTGCCACGGCCCCTTCCTGCCTCGTCTTACCCAGCCTCCTTAGAACTCAGCATTTTGGCCCAGATGAGGTCAGTGTCAATGGGCTCCTCGCGAGGGTTAGTGGAGCTGACCTGCAGCATCAGGCTCTCGCAGGGGGCACCAGTTAGTGTAGCCAGGCCTTCAATAGCACGCCCTGCCTGGAGGGCAAAGTACGAACCATGAAGCTTGGCCAGGGCCTTCTCAATGAGGGCGACCCACAGCTGCTTCCTCTGGGCCTGGGGAAAGAGAAACACATCGTGAGCCATCCTAAGCAGGAGATGGACAAGCACTCACAAAGCCCTGCCCGCCCACCTCTGCCAGCCCCCAGCAGCAGTGGGAGCAGGAGTTCACCCCCACGAGGCCATGGCTGAGCCCTCTGCTGTCTGCTCAGCCGATCCAGCCTGATCTGGAACGTCCCTAGGGATGGGGCATCCACCACCTCTGAGGGCAACCCACGCCACTGCCTCATCACCATCATCATACACAACACATCTTTGGTGGAAGAGCACACATGGCTGCAGGACCGATCAGATTTCACACACAGAACCCAGAGGTTGTTTCAAGGACAAGCTCCAAAAACTCACAGGCAAACTCCTCCAGCTCCAGCACAGAGAGGTGAAATGAAATGAGAAGATGTGTTTCCAGAGGGGGAAACCACCCTTGTGGTGGGAGAGAGTACAGATCCAGACTGAGTACAGATCCATAAAGAAACACAGAAGATGCACTAATGTACTCTGAGGTTTATGAAGCCTCCATCAAACCCACCAACACAGGGCTGGTGTGCAGCCTTCCCAGCTGTGTCCAAGCCACCCTCAAGCACAGCATGTGGTGCAGCCACCAGCAGTGCTTTGCCACAGTCCCAGGCATGGCCAGCCCTGGGAGGAGACGCTGCTGTGGGGCTGCAAGAGTGCGAACACAGGAGGCAAAGAGACAATGTAGTAGCTCCCACTGCCTCCACCAAATCCAGTTCAGCACTCCAGCACAGTGCTGGGAGGGCAGCAGGGGAAAGCTCTGCTGCACGTGTGGCTGTGTGTGGCTCACAGGGGGCAGCCAAGGGTTGGGAGGGGAAAGGTGAGCTGCAAAGACTGAAGAAAGCTCACAGGTGCTTTTCTCTGGTTTGTTTCTGAGTCTCCCCGCTCGACAAAATCCATGCAGTTTATTTCTGCCTGAGACGCAGCCTCTGAGCCCTGACAAAAGCATGATTTTCCTTTCATTTTAAAAGTCTTTCCTCTGTTAGCCCCCACGTGCATCTCGTGCACATGAACACCCCGCAGAAAAATCTCATCGTGATTCAGATGCATTTGGAAACAGCAGCAAGGCAAGCCCAGCAAAAAAGCTGGGTCCAAAAATAAACCCAACGCAGACTCAAAATTGATAAGAGAGCAAAGATGAGAGAGGGAAAAAAAAAAGATGTCTAGAAATTCTACACTGAATATAAAGAACTGCATCTGCATCCATCCTTATAGCAGATCCCATCCACCATAAGGGACAACACCGGGCACTTCCATGCTGGGGGAGCTGCTGAGTGCAACCCAGGCTGGGGACCCTGAGCTGCACCAGCACACAGCTTCCCCGAGTGCTCATCTCCAGGCCTTGTTTCCCCACAGTGCTGCCCTCACCGTTTGCATGCTCGGCTCAGGGCTGTGTGTATTGTAAAATAGGATTTGGATTTGCAGAACAAAGTCAGACCCAACGGTCCCGGCTCCAAATCCCAGCACGATTTGGTCGACAGATTTTGCAGTCTGAGTTTCAATAAAGACGTTCTCAGTCTCCTTCATGGAAATGATCCCAGCAAGTGCCCCCGGGCCTGGCAAGCAGGGCAGAATGCACAGTGACGTCCCAGAGCGGCTCAGGGAGCTGCATTCATCCTAGCAGATGCCACCCGAGTGTGTTCAGAGCCACCGGGCACTGGCTCCAAACAGGCTGCTCTGTGCACACTCCCCCTCGCCACAGCCCCCCCTGGCAAAGCCAAGCTGCCAGACCTTCCTGCAGAGCAAAGGAACAGCTTTCACTCAGCCCCTCTCTGCCCCCTCAGTGGAAAAAAAACCACACAGAAATATTTTCCTTTCGCTGCTCCCATGCCAGCGAACTGACCTGCAATGCACAGAGGAGTGGTGCAGAAACAACTGCAGAAGAAACGTCTCCATCGCAGCCTGGAAAATGCTACGTTGGGTTTACACAAAGAGCTCAGCTCACCTCAGGGTGCAGCACCCACCAGCTGCCCTGTGTGAACACACCCCAGAGCTCTGCTCACCCCTCCCAGCCCTGCTGGAGCTGCTGACCTGTGAGAAGAGGAGGTACCCGCACTCATCGCAGGGCAGCATGTCGTCCACCAGCACCGTGGTCCACGTGCCGTCCTTGCAGAGCCGCACTTGGTAGGCTCCCTCAGGGCACAGCGTTCTCGTGATCATCACCCTTTCCACCAGCTCAGGCCGCTCAGCCAGCACGGCCAGGGCACTCAGGAACCTGCAGGGGATGGGGATGTGCTCAGTGGGGCAGGGTGGGCAGCACGGGGCAGTGCCCCTGCCCTGCAAATAGGAGCGCTTGGGAAGAGGTAAGGATGAGCCCCATGTGAACGGGGTCGGGTAAGGTTGAGGGGTCTGAGCCCTGTCTGGGAGATGGGGGAAGGAGCAGGAGGGGTCACGCAGCTCGCTCCTGCTTACCAGCAGTTTCCCAGCAGTCCCTGAAGGATATCTGAAGGTCTGGGTGTCCGGAACACCGACCACTTCACCGATCGGTCTTTGAAGATGTTACAGTTGATTTCGTGGGGCCGCAACCACTGCTTCACCCTCTGCTGCACGCTGTCACCTTCCGGGAATCCCACAGACTTGGGTCCAGGGTGGAAACTGTCATCTACAAAATTGACTTTGTTCTGCAAGAGCAAAAGGCGAGGACAGCATGAGTGTGTGCAGTACACGCAGCTCCCAGGGCTTCCAGCCTGGAGAGCCGCAAGCCCGTTCCCTTCTAGGGGCTCCCAGCTGCAGCTCCAATCTGCCTTTCTCTGCTTTACAAGAACCTCCTGGGCAGGAAACGTCTCACACCTCACACTGGTGTTAAAAGTTGGACAGTGGGGAACCTTGGCTGCCTCTACAAGTGGTAAAGCAGGCGAGCAGCAGGCCTGCAGGGAGCACCTGGCAACCAACGCTCCCCAGCCTGAGCCCTGTGCTAAGCTGTCCTGGCTCTGCAGCCCCAGCCCCACATAATAATAAGAATAAAATAAAGTAGGATGGACTGGAAGGCAGATGATACTGTAGGTATCAGCTGCAGATGTAGGATGGAAGCCCAGAATTTCTCCAAGGGGAGGAGGATGGCTTTTCCGGACAGTTTAACACAGGGTGAAGTAAGAAGTGGGATTTGTTACTGTTAATTAAATGAAATTCAGTTCTTTCTGCTTTAAATGAGCTTTCATACACAACAAGCTGATATTTGTCCTTCCTCTTCTGCTGCAGCCCTAGCTCAATGACGTGAGCCTTTCTACACAGTGCCTCACTTAGAGCTCCTGTTTTGCAGAAAGGTGTTTTGCAGCTAATTGTCACCACTCAAACACCAACACAGGCCAAGGAGAACACGTCCCCAGGCCTTGCATTCTCAAGGAGAGCATCTGATCCATGCCCACACATTCAGCTGGCACCACGTATTTCACAGCACAGGAATCCAAATGCCAAGCCCCGTGCTGTGACAGACTGGGGAGCACTGGCTGCATAGGACATTTGGTGGACTCTTTGCCAGGCCCTTGCTCGCTTGCCAGGGCAGCAGTGAGTCTGCTCCTAGACGGTGCCAGACAAGGAGCCCTGCTTGTTTGTCCTGCAAGGGGATAAGTCCGTGAACAGAATGGTTCTGCAGGCAGAGGTGCTGGAGCAGGCACTGACAGCAGAGTCCTGGGTCGTGCTTCTGGCTCTGCAGAACACGCTGTACTGCTGACATGCATCGTTACACAGAAAGGGGAAGGACACTGAATCACAGGAGAGGAAAAGCACGAGATGAGAGATGAGCAAGGGAAGCAGCAGCCTTGCGCAGAGGGGCAGAAGTCAGCCAATCTCTTCTCCTAGATGAATAAGAAAAGCTAAAAATGAGGGGGGAGGGGGGAAATAAAGTTAAAAATGAGGTCCAGGCACTGAGAAGTGCTGTGAAAGGCACTGCTGGAATAGCAGAGAACGCAGAAATCTCTGCTGCAAGGTGAGCTGCTCCTAGGACTCATGGAGAGTGGGCAGAGGGTTTGGCTAGTCAATGCTCTCCTCCAGCACTGACACACAGTGGCCACAAGAAGGAAGCTCTGAGGCTGCCTGACATCCCAGCTTGGCCAGGGGCTGCTGCAAGAAGTCACAGACACACAGGGAGAAGAGAGAGCAGGAGAGCATCCCAATGCTGCTGCCAGCTCCTCTCACACACCAGTGGAGCCTTTGACTTACTGCAAACAGCATCAGAAAATACCAGCTGTAGTGGGAACCCCAAGAGCCACCCAGCCCATGCTGATCTAACAGCCCAGCACTGCCAGGCTGGGGAGCTGGATGAGCTCAGCCCAGGCTCTGACAGACAGCTGCACAGGACGAGGTGAGGAAGACCCCTTCCCCTTTTGGCAGGGCAGAGATGCTAATTCAGCTTGGCCATCTCCCCTAATTCAGGTCTGATTCTACTGGGTGTAGCAGATGCTCCCTGCCTACAAAAAGGACCATTCACTTGCAGAGTCGGGGTCACTCTGCTATAAAGACACCCATATCTATTAAGGAAGGACATACAACAATTAAAACAAAAAACGATCCCAAAACAGAATCATTCTCAGCAGTTTCCTTCCCAGGTCAAACACCTCCTTGATCACCAGTCTGTGCAGCACAGACACAGGCATGGAGGCACTCCTTGGCCCAAGAAGGAAGAGCCTTGTCTCTGCGTCAGAATGGGACTGCAATTCCCTTTCCATCTGGTCCACAGAAGCTGGAGGCTTACCCCAGAAGGAGGGCAGAGCATTTGCAGGAGCATCATTTGCTGCTCAGGGGAAAAACAGGGCCATGAGAGCTCCGTTTGAGACTGAGACCCAACAGATTAAGACAGAGTGCACAGTGGCACGCTCCTGAGACCCCCACCTGGAGCCAGGGCAAAGCTCAACCTCAGCCATCTTTCACCAAACGTGGTGAGGCACTTGCAGCTGCATATTTGCAAGCACCAAACCCTGTGGGCTGAGAAGCCCCAGGACAGACAAAGAGTGCCACAAAGGCAGGACTTTGTTAGCAGTGAGAATCCCAGGCTCACACGCAGCTGCAGAGGTAATAGAGTCTTCTGCTCACATTCCTGCCAATGCTCTGAGCTCTGCCTGGAGCATCCCAGTTTCCTGCACCTGCACTGCAGCTGCTGCTCAGAACCACCGGGGCCAGCAGCAAACCTGCACGCACTCCTTCCCAGCATTCCTCACTCCTGGACAGGCAAGAATTAGACTGATCACCCAGGAGTGTTTTCTTCAGTGCTTATTGTTCTCTCTCATTGATTTGAAGCATCACTATGAGCCAGAGTTCACGTTCACACTTCCTGACCTTTGGACAGAGAGATAGGTCCCTTGGAAGGCCCCTTCACCCTAAAAATTACCTTGCACTGATTTAAAACACTACATTTCAGTGCTACAACACGGCATGCATCCACTGGGCCCGAAGTCACAGCGACAGCTTGCTTGTGCAAAGCCACATCCCAGACCCAAGTGGCAGGAGTGACAAGGGCACACTATCCAAGCGAAATCAGGAGCAAGGGGAGCTCAGCTCACACTCACCTCCCTGCAGAAGGTCACAATGTTCTCCCACAGCGCCTTGGCCTCTCCCTCATCTGTCTGCCTCCTCTTTTCCACATGCATGCTCTCCCTCCTCTTGAGGGGCTTGAGTCCCTTGCGCTGGGCCACGTACTGCTGCGGGGTATGGCAGGCCACACAGTGCTTGGCTTTCAGCTCGTTGAGCAGGGTGCAAGCAGGACAAGCCCACTGGCCCGGCCGGTCCTGGGTGCCGGGCAGCTGGGACGGGAAGAGGCGGGCGACCTTGCGGGCAGAGGGTGCCTTGGTGCCACAGGAGGAGCAGCCACCCTTCTCGCCTGCCCCACACTCAGGGCAGTGGGGGGACAGCTCACCCTGCGGGCTGTGCTCTTGGAAGCCATGCAGCTTGGAGGAGCCGCAGACTTTGCACTTCTGGGCCACGGTGGGGTTTTTGAGGGTGCACTTAGAACAGGACCAGGTGGTGAAGTCAGGGCTGGAGGGGCTACAGGGGGTGAATCTCACCGAGTCCCCCACCAAATTGATGGTGTCGCTGCCTTTTTGGGTGCTGCAGACCTCGCATTTGCCAGCCCCGGCGGAGTTGAGCAGGGAGCAGGCGCTGCACTTCCAGTGGGATGGGCTGACCTCCATCTCCTCCTCCAGCACGCTCAGCCGCTTGTTGGACAGCAGCTCCTGGAGGCGGGCGGCCGGCGCGGCCCTGGCCTGGCCCTGTGGGGAACCCTTCTGCCCCACAGTACCCTGAGCCCCAGGCTGAGGAGCTTCAGGACCTGGCATCTGCAGCTGGGGGGGCACCTCGCGCCGACTGCGGGGCACTGGGTTGTTCTGCAGCCCTGGGGAGAAGGGGCTGAAGGCCGGCATCTTCTGTGCCTCCTGTTCCATCGCCACCGGGCCCTGAGTGGCAGCGGTGTCACTATCAGAGATCTCTGTGGGGACTAAAGCCTGCGGGGTGGAGGGGGCCATGTGGAAGCCAGCAGGGGTGATGACCTCAGGGACGACCAGCGCCTCTGGTGGGATTTTGGGGAGGGAGAGTTTGCGTGGCCCGCCACAGGCCGAGCAGGAGTTGGCCACTGGAGTGTTGTGCAGCGTGCAGCGCTGGCAAGCCCAGCCGCTCTCCAGCTCTGCCTCGTCGGGACTCTTCCCCTCTGAATCCTCACTGCTGTTTTCCACCTTGGCAGCCTCCTCTTTGGCCGTACCCTTGGGCTCCACCAGCACTGCAGGCTTGGGCAGGATGCCATTGATGACGGGCAAGGGAGAGCCGCTGGGTCCCGGCTCCGGAGTGAAGCCACACACCTCGCACGTTTCTTTGCCCAAAAAGTTCCTGAAGGTGCAGCGGGCACAGGCCCACTTCTGCTCCTCCACGCTGAGCCGCAGGATGTGGTTGAGGTCAGGCTTCTGGCGTGGGGCTTCGCATATGGAGCACTGCCGTTGGCCCACGGGGTTCAGGAAGGTGCAGCGGGTGCAGGACCACTCGTGCACGGCAGCCATGGAGCCAGGAGAGTGGGAATGGCTGGAAGAGAGCAAAAGACAGTGTGAGCAAAGGGCTAGCAGGTACACAGGGGTGCCACGTGTTCCCCAGGCTGGCATGGGCAGGACTTACAGGAAGGGAACAAACAGCAATCCAGCCTTTGCTCTCCAGGAACTCATTTCTCTGGCACTGGCAACGTAATTCTGCAAGAGCACAGCAATGTGCCAGCTTCTACCCAAAGCACCTCAGGAAGGCCATAGAAAGAAGCACACAACTCCAGTGAGCCCTCTGCTGCACCAGGAAGGAGAGCAGGAGGACAGGGCACCTGACCAGCATGCGTACTCACACCTGAGAACTGCTCGTGCCTCTGTTGTGCAACACCTAGCCTTTTTTTTTTTTCTGCTCCCAGTATAAGTTCATTCCTCTTTCAGAGCCGTTCCAGTCCACCTCTGCTGCTCTCCTCTCAGCTAACCACAGTTACCCGTGCTGAGGGGAACCAAGACCTCTTCTGCTCTCACCACCAAGTATTTCTGGGTCTCCACAGCTCCCAACTCCCTCCAGTTCAGGCAGCAGCATGCCTTTTGTGTCCAGTAGACCCTGAGGGGCACAGTGCCCCAGCTGCAGCCCTGCTTACCTGAGAAGTGGAGAGGCCACACACCCTGGCAGTCCTTGGTTTCAGCCTGCACACCTGCAGGGAAAAGCCTGACCCCTGAACGTGGGAACAGGTCCAACACAACCAATGGCAATGGCAGCCGCTGGGCTGATAGAGCAGCTCTCCTTGCTGTGGCACTCCTGGTGCTTTCAGGAAGGCAAAGCCCTGACTGCACACGTGCTAACAGGAAGAACCGCAGTCCTTCAAATGCCCTTTGTCCCCTGCTCCGGGTCACTTCCTGCAGCTTCCAACCACCCTGGGCTGAAACAGAGTTTCCTGCTTCCTTCTCCTTTGTACAAAGACTAAATCGTTCTCCTGCAGGTAAATGCAAAGCACCAGAGCTCTCTCTCTGTGCACTCCAAAGAAGATAATGCAGAACCTCCGAGCCCACCCTGCACCCTCAGCTCTTCCTGGGAACTCTGACTTCAGGCTGCCCCAGAGCAAGGAGCCAGCAGCCTGAATCAGTGGGCTCACCATCAGCACAGCACACACTGGAACAAAGAAGGGAGAGAAAATGTTGTGCCACAGAGGACAGGTATAGAAAGCTCTGAGATGCCTGTGCAGCCCACAGAGGGAGCGTGGTGCTGGCTGCCCTTCAGCATCCCAAGCAGCAGTACCTGCATGAACAGCTTCCCAACATCGCAGCAGCGGGGCCTTGAGGGGACAGAGGACACAGCAAAAGCCACCCTCCATGGCTGGGTACAGGGGATGCTCTCCCAGGAGCACCCCGGCAGCATCCCACCACATTTCCCAACCACATCTTTTCCCAACCACATCTCGCTGCCAGCAGCAGAGCAGCTCTCCCCCACAAGGAGATCAGATGCAACCTTCAAATCCCTCCTTTAATCAAACGTTTCTCTAAATAAAGCCTGAACCCAAAAAATCCATTTTATTTCAAGAGAGAGCTTGAAAATTCATTTGGGCTCATACACCGTGCCTTCACAGTTTGAACTTTACAAGGCATTTATTTACTGGAGTCCTTTTAAGAATCTTTCCCAGCTAAAAGAAATATAAACATTGATTTTTCTGCCTGAAGTTCTACAGCCATGAGCACAGTCTCTCCCTGTAGCAGCTCACGAATGTCTGAAAGGGAAACCAGTCTTCAAACAGAGAAAGGGAAGGAGCAGTGTGACTGGCTCTGGCAGAGGCAGGGAAGCAAAAGGGGCCATGAAGGGCACCGTGATCCTGTCACATCCATTTGTCTTACTGGATGAGGCTCATCAAACCACAGACATCAGCAAAAGGCAAGCAAAGGCTGCCAGCAACCCGCAGCACCCACATCCATCCTGCAGCATCTCGTGCTGGAGAAGCATGGGCTCAAAAACCAACCCCTAACCGCACACGCTGCAATGCTTACCGCAGGTTGGGACCCTCCAGCCACCGCTCCTCCTGCTGCACAAAAGAGAAAGAAATCACCTGCCCCCTTCCTGTATCAGTAGAGAGGAGGGAAAAAACAAGATACCCAACAAGACGCAAGGGGTCAGTGGGATGAGCCAGGAGTACCTGACACGTTTCCAGCAAGGAGTTGCAGGCTCGGGAAGGCAGCACGGCTTCCCTTGGCCAGCTCCAGGCAGCAGGAGGGATGCAGCAGCCAGGACACTGCAGGGCTCTGCCCCAAGTTCTGACAGCAGCCACAGAGAGCTGCTGTCTCTCCCTGGCACTGCTGTGCCCTTCCATGCGACCTATTCCAGGAACACCAGCCCACTCACTGTTAGGATTTCCATCTACTTGACTGTGACAGCCCCCAGAAAAGCTTGCCTTTGGCCAGCTCTTGCTTCTGCTGCTCCCTTGTGGGTCTGTGACTTCCCTGGGCAACCAGCATGACAAGCTGGTAGAGACATCCCTGTCTTCCTGCCCTCAGGAGGCTCTCACATCTTGCCACCGTGCCCAGAAGCCACACACCTTCCCATGCAACCTAGTAGGAGATGCTGAGAAATTGGAGGGGACATGGGGAGGCATTTTGGGCTTTCCCAAGCACTGGTGCACCAGCCTGGACAAACAGCAGTGAGCAACTGCAGCTGGTTTCTGCCCAAGACTGGTGAACAATCTCACTCCCTGCTTAGTGCACCATGATAAACACAGAGTCCCAAGGTGCAGAACTGAACAGGCACTGTTGGGTGCTGGCCCTTGGCCTACCCTCATGCAGCAGACCTCGTACACTCAGAGTACCAAAGCAGCAGCCACTGCCCCACAGCTTCACCGACCTCGTGTAAGGATGCTGGGTGAAGGAGGAACCCTCAACAGCTTGCCCAGGGTCTCTACTTCTCCCTATAAGGCCTGGCTGGCTCCTTTCCTGACAGGCAACAAGCCTGTGTGAGAAAATACAGTTGTCTCCGCCATCTCTTCTCCAAGCCCATCTGCTGTATGATAACACACATGCTCTCCAGCCCCAGAAAACACAACTGAGATAAACACTGCCTACCACCTCGAGTGCCCCTACAGGAGAGGGGTTCTCCTCGCAAACAGCCGCTGTGCAGCAAGCTGCAGTCACCCACCCACAGGAGGGCTTTTTTCCTGGAAGCAGGCACTTCGCAGGGAGCAAGATGATGCAAGTGAAGGTGCCCAGCCTTTCAGCATCCTGTGATGTGGCACAGTCCACCTGGAAGACAGCAGTGAACATAACACCTCTACGTCCAGCAGCACGGACAGGGCCAGCCTCACATGGCTGTGCTTTCCAATGCAGGATCTCTACCCACCTAAGGCAGCCTGCAGGTCCCTGGGCAGGAGGCACCACCACCTCAGCAGGACTGCACCTACCTCAGCAGTCTAATCATAACACCTTAAAAAAAAAAAAAAAGCACATATAAAATACTCAACCAAGTATGGACCAAGTATGGAGCTCTTTGTCTGCTGTGATCGGGTCCCAGGGAACCTTACTGCTCACCCTTCACTGGAGGTTTACGAGTGCCACAAAGCACAAGGCCAAGGGGACAGCCTCTAGAGAGAGAAGGACAGGCAGGTACGTGGCTGCCTCCCTCTGGACACTGTTTTAAGGAGGATAGAGGTGGCAGAGAAAGGCAGTCACATGGAGGGAAGGGAGAGTCACCACAGATATACTGCTGGTCTTATGCTTCCCTCTAAGGAGAAGGAATTCTCCTCTAACAGAAGCAGGGCAGAAGGCAGTGAAGGAATTCATAAGGCACTTCCAAACCCACCTCAGGTCAGTGATGATCTCCTCCGAGGGCTGTGCTCAGCTTGCTTGTCTTGCCAGAGCCCTGGCACCCACATAGCCACCAAACAAGACAGAGGTCTCCATCACCTCTGGGCATCATGTGGGACCAAAGGCATCGCTGGAGGCCTCCCCAGGGCAGGACAAGGCAGAGAGGAACAGGGCAGGGCATGAGACTGAAAAGTGCCCCAGGCCTGCAGTTTATGTCTTTCCTCCATGCAGGGAGCTGGTGCTGTGCCAGCCCCAAGTGCTGTGCATCTCCAAGGGCGAGAGAAGCCAACCAGCCCTGGCCAGAAGCTCAGACTGCCACTGTGAATGGCTTGAGGTGACCCAGGCACTGGAGCGAGATATCCAGCGCTCTACTGCACAGCCCCCAGCAGCGTGCAGGGCTGCAAGAGCTCGTGTCAGCACTGAGATCAGGCTGTTTCTCTAAATAAAGCTCCTCCAGAGAAGCCAAAGCCTTACAACTTACTGCTTCAGTTCTCTCCAGCAATAAACAAACAAATAAATAAAAATCAATTGTTCTAGTCAGCAACATACAAGCCCCAAGTTCTCTGATGCAGAATGTATTGTAGCAAAATCCTCCTGCTTGATAAATACAAGAAAGGGCACTAGATCTTAGCGGTGGAAAAAGGAAAATCAAACAAAAACAAACACACAAAACCCTGCCTCGATTATCTGTGAGCTGTAAACCACTTCTCCCATGCAGCTGTTTTCTGTTTAACTCCTTCTGGCAGCACTGACCCAGGGGAGCAGTCTCACGCGCGGACCTACCACACCTCCAGCAGCAGCTGCAGCAGAAGACAGCCATGGCTGTGCAAGGACGGCTGCAGGAGGTTAGGAGACATGCAGCAGCACTCTGGCAGTCGAGCTGTTGGAAGGGCATGTGAGTGGCACGGCTTGCTCTTGCCTATATGCTGTGCAGCCCAGGCTGAGCTGCATTCACTCCTGCAGAGCCAGGCAGGGCTGGGTTGGATCAGGGGAAGGTTTTGGCAGATGTACTGGCAAAGCAACACAGAAAAGCTATGAGCAGGGACTTACCAATATTTACAGATTTTTATAGGAGCATCAATAGAGAAAAACAGCCTCTGATTCACACTTGTAAGCCCCCAAGGCTACAGAAGTGTCACCAGCTCTGTGCCAGCATCGTACAAACAGTGCAGGTTGCATAAGCATTTCCAAATCCTGCCTCTCCTCTGAAGTGAGCCAAGTAAATAAAACAGGCTGAAATTCCATTGACCTTCAAGCCTAGCTCAAAGAAGCACAGCCAAAATGAAAGCACAAGAAGGGACCTGTCCCTTCATGGTAATCTCCCACTTTCCCCCAGCACAGTTCTTCAGCTGTAGAAGGGAAGACCACAAAGAAAACAGCCCCTGGGTTCAGCCACACTTTCTTGGAGGCTCATAACAGAGTAAAAAGTCAGGTGGATCCTTCAAGACAATACGAGCTGGGGCCCTGGTCTGAGCTCCCAGCTTTCCTTGGACATAGAGATTACAGAAAACAGTAACTGCCAATGCTAATAACTCATGATGAAGCAAGACAACTCTATTTGTTCTGTTTAGGGAAATAATGGTGGCAGCTGAGGATCACTTATCCAAGGGAGAAAAATAATTCACTCTGCAGCAGAAGACCTTGCAAGAGTGAGCAGCTGAAGGTGAACAGGGCCATTAAAAGACCCATGAGCAGCACTCAACGCTCCCTACAAAGGGCCAAGAGGCTCAGGTAGACAGCACAGGTTCTCCAAGCTGATGACATGCTCCAGTTCGTGGGAATTTCTTGGTCCTGTTGCAGCAGGTCTCATGTGTGTTCTTGCACAAATCATATTCAGCTTCTACACTTTTTCTCATGCTGGACACAGCTCACCAAGTGCTCAGCCAGATCACGTGTGATCCACTGGCCAGGGAGAAAAGAGGCTGCGAGGTTTAACAAGAAGGCTCCCAGGAGAAAACTGAACTCATAAATGGGAAGTGTGAGAAAAAATACAGGACGCAGCTTAATGGAGTCTATTCAGCAGTGTACGCATGTTTGTGGTAGCCAACAAAACCACAGAACCTGCTCTCAGACTGCAACTTTCCCAGCAATTTACTTTGCAGTCAGTTCCCATGTCTTAACAAAGATGCTCCTGGGGAGAGGACAGGGAAGAAATGATTTCCAAGGCAACACTGTAAGGGCAACTGCTTGCAAAGGATGCAAGAGGAACAGAGAACATGCTCCGATACCTTTACTGGCAATGCAGGAGGCCCCAAGGAAGTGCCCATATTCAGGTGGGAAATGAGCAGAGGCAGAAGCACAGCAGAGACAGGAGCACCTTGAAACTCCAATAAGATGCACCAAAATCTGGCCGTGATTAAGGAAAGAAGCTCTGAAGATCTTCATCACTTGCAGGGTTCTCTTGACTGAGAGCCCTGCCTGGGTTTGACCTGGGAAAAAGAGCAGAATCTTTGAAGGCATCAGCACATCTGATGAAGTGGGCTCTAGTGTTGCATGAATGCAGAACAATGCAGCTGGAAGGAGCACGCTTCACACCCGTCTTCTTCTAAGGCTTCTAAGACATACAGACAGTGTTATCCTGTGCTGATGTGCTGGAGTCTTTTATCATTCTTCATGCAGATTCTTCAAAGCAGAACCTGAATCTGGAAGGCTTGCCTTGTGAGGAAAACAGGACGTGCATCACTAGTCTTTAATACACCTTAATTGCTTCAGTGCCTAGAAATACTATTTTGGGGAAGGAAACCAGTTTGGCTAGGGGAGCACCATGCAGCTACAGATCAATGAGACAAAACCGTCCTCAAGGGCTCTTCTGCAAATGAAAAGGTTACCCAAATTTCTGCCCAAATAGGAAGAAACCCTGAAAAGGAAGAGGCACAAAGAGTACCTCGAGGAGGCTGGCAAGTCCAAGTCCCAGCTTTGGTCAAATGCCACAAGCTCTAGGCTCATCATCTTTAGGCAGCCCGTCCTAAGGCAGCACCTCCTGCACTACCCCAGGGTCATGAGGATGCAGGGCCCAGAAGAGATGGACTATGGCAACGTGATCAGTTCAAATCTCAGCAGTGCTGGCTGCATAACAAACCCGTTAGCACTGCCACCATTCCTCAACACAACCACTTTATTTATCTTTTCCATACCTAATTTCCCTAGTTTTTGGCTATCTAGGGAGATCAAGAGCAAATAATATTACGGTCCAATTGCATGCAAGTATTATGCTCCACAAGGAAAATTTGCGTGCCATTAACTCAGTCCAGCATCTTACTACAGCTTAAGCAGGTTTGACAATGTCTAAATACATTGATTTTGCTTCAGGGAGTGATGAATTAATGGCCTCAATCTACATCTTGTCTTGCTTAAGTGCATTTCCTCACCGTCTTTGACTGAAATCCACATACAGTTGCTATTTGAATCCCACTTAAGAGCAAATAGATTAAAGAAGGTACACCACTCTTACAGTTTTTTTTGACCAGCCTCAGGAAATTGGTATAATTTGGGTGTAGAAAGAGCAAAGGAATATTCAGGTTGTGCTAAAACAACCTCAGCATGCATGTAGCCCCACAAAAGCTGCCCTTTCAGGTGAAAAAGACCCAGAGCCTCCAGCAAATGAAACAGGAACTGAAGAATTTACTTTTGCTGTTGTTGCTGTTACAAAAATCTTTTCCAAAAGAAAAATAAAGATCACTAAAGCAGTGCACAAGACTGTGATGAACGCTGCAGCGATAGCAGCATCACTGCAAACATTGGAGACAGAAAACAGAAAGCTCTGACCTCCAGGAGATGAACAGAGCCAAGTCACATTGGATGCTCGTGGCTTCAGCTGCCTCAACACGTGGAGCGAGAACGCATGGAGAGGAGTCTTATCCTCCAGAAAGCACAATACAATTTGATTCAGCTACCTTGCATGTTGGTTTTTTCCCCCACTGTGTTCCATCTCCCGTCTGAAGAGCGTTCCAGAAAGTTTCCCACATCAAATAAAACTGACCAGTAACATTTATGAGCAGCTGAGATGGGGGAAGGTTTGGACTCTTTGAAGTGAATCCCATGAATGAGAACAATGCATCTTATGGATGTGCTCCTAAATAAAGTACTTATCTGCTTGGAAGATGCCTTTTATGAAAAGGCTTGAAAAAAGGTCTTTCACACTCAGCCATCAAATCAAGGCCGAAGATCAGAAAAACAACATTTTCCACATCCAAACAAGGTAAGGCTCTCGTCAACAGGCAGAAGCACAGAGCCAGTACCACGACAGCCACCGTAACTCAGCTTGTGGCCCTTCAGACTCATCCTCCTCAGCATGGTGCGAGCAGCACACCACGCACACGTGCCAGAAGACACCCTTGAGCCCATTTGCTCATCAGTGCTGAGAACAAATTCAGAGTTAAAGTCCACCACTTCTTCTTAAGCACTCACCTCAACGGCCCCAGCAGGAGGAAATCTGCAATTACTCACACATGGAGATGCCTGAATGCTTCTGCAGAAAAGGTGGTAAACAAGAGCTTTCAGACTCTGCAAAATCCCCTTAGATAGGAAGGAAGAGTTCAAAGGAAGCACAGGGACTCCCAAACTGGATCGGTCCACTGAGTGGCCTCGAGGCAGCTCAGAAAAATTCCCAAAGGTTTGTGTCGGCTCAGTCCCAGCAGACACCTTCCCTGGTTGGTAACAGAGACCAACTGCCCAAGGCAGATCCAGCAGAAGACTGTGCCTGCTGCCTGGGCTCCAGTATCCAGCCTCAGCTCTCAGCCCGAGGACCTCAGGTCATCTGAACACAGAGGAGAAATTATTGCAGGGCAAATGCGGCTCTGGTGCCATCAACACGAGTTGATGAGCACTGACACCACGTACCCAGCAGGGAGCAGCCAGGACATCACATCCTCAGGAATGATACCTACAACAACCCCTGCACAGGACAAGGTCCTCTAAACATCAAGGTGTGCCACAAAGAAGTTGGGAGATACGAGGAGCACCCTGACAGGCTTCTGTGGCCTGCAGGAACCCCAGGACAAACATGTTCACAGCATCCCACAGCGTGAAGCCTCTGCTCGTGGTAATAGGATTTTGGACATGTTGTGGGAGGCAAGGGACAACAAGCACCCAGTGCAATGTGACGGAGCCCACCGGACACCGTCCTCAGACATGCTCCCATACTTCCCTGTAATTTAAAAGAGTAAATTAAATTCCTTCTTCCTGTGATGCAAAGGGAAATTCAATGTACTGAAAGGCAAAACAGTGCTGTTGGAGGAAGCGTGGTGAGGCTGGAAAGGCCCCCTGCCCCTCGGATGATCCTGTGGGCAAACAAGGTGGCAAAAGCTCTGGCAGCACAGGGATACTTGCAGGGAAGTGGGGGCAGGAGAACCTGCTGAGCTCCTCTATGCCTTTGTCACCCCAGTTCCCAGCCTGCATCAGCTGTTATTTGCTACAGCAACACCTACCTTTTTGCCTAAATTCTCCCTGAAAATATCAAGGCATAACCCCAAGGTGCACTGAAAAAACCCGCAATAATCAACAGTTCCAAATCATTTGGGGTAGATGGAGTCCAGAGCTGCACAGTGAGGTGCTGGCAGAGGGAGGGAGCAAAGCCCTGAGCCTCCAGCTCCTGACCTGGAGCTGTAACCCGGCCAGCACCCTCACCCAATTGATGCCAGTCACTCCTCCTGCAAGGGAAAGTGTTTGGGAGCCAGCCCACACCGCCAGGCTCTGCAGCATAACCATCCTGTGCCAGCCCACAAAGTGACCACAGCACTGCAGGCAGCACCATGAGCTGGCTGGCAATGTGAAAGGCAGCGAGGCACTGTGGTCAGTGTGAGTAGCTGTCAGCATCCCTTTAGGGTGATTACCAGGCCTTAATGAAAAGCTAAGCCAGCCCTATGCCTCAGGAAAGCAGCTCTTGCTTAATAACCCAGCCAGTATGATCTGCAGAAAGGGAAAGATTCCCAAGACACAGAAGAAGAAAGATGAACTCTGGCAACTCCTGATGTCCCTGGAATTCATCCTCCACTCAGATCGGGGCATGGTGACCAAGCCACCACTGCCAACCTACAAACAGCACCGAGCAGATCAGTGAGGATGGTGGCTCTTCCTGTGCCATTTGCCATCAGTGCCCCCACCCAGCAAGCACTGCAGTCTCCCTGCACACCTGAACAGCTCTTCTCCTTTGGCAAAAAGAAGCCTGAAGGCAGAGCACAAACCTGAAAGCTCTCTCTTCTACCTCAGGAACAACATTCGCAGCCCCTCAGAAAACTGATCCCAGAGGAGGATCTCAACACGCAGAGCAGCAGCTCAGGGCACTGTCTCAAACAAATCAGGATGGGAGCTTGCATACACGCACCCACTTGCCTTTTCCACCAAGCCCTCATCTCCAGACACAACTTTCAAGGGCACTTACATTCACCCACTGCCACACACTGGAAAAACATACAAGGTGGCTTGGAGCAGCCTGCTGCATTGCAGCCACACTCCTGCACATCTCACTCCACGCTGGGGGTACAAAGCAGGGCTAGGGGTGAATAGAGTTGCATGGCCTTGCATGGAGAGCAGAGGCTTCAGAGAGCACTAAATCCCACCAACCTCACAGCTGCTTCAGCCTTTCCCCTCCTGGATCATCTGCATCTCCTCCAGCTCTGTTCCTCTTGCCGTGCTATTTCAGGGCAAGCAGATGAATGCATTACTGCACAAAATCTGCTGCTGCATCAGGTGTGTTTTGGGGGAAGGAAGAACAAGGGGGAGAAGATGCCTTGGTCGTTGCTCAGGCTCAGGGCAAATGAACCAGCATCTCCTCCACACAATTGGAGGAAGAAGCAATTTACTCTGACAAACGGTGAAAGCCTGCAGCAGGGTTGGCTCTCTCTGTCAAACCTGGTGTATGACACAGAGGCTTACGTGCTGGAGCAGCGAGGGGAGGGTACTGGCAGTCAAATGATATATGCATCACTCACACAGGGAGATATCAGCAACCCAGAAGAACCAGGCTGCAAAAGACAGCTGCCTACTTACCCAGCACCCTGGAGGATGGCAAGCACAGAGTGTGCTGGCCACTGCACTTGGATATACACCACGCAACTCTCAGCATACCCCGATCTGGAGTGATCACATCTCAACCCTTCTCCTCAGAAGTGTCTGAACCTCCGAGCAAAGTGCCTCAGAAATGGGACACAGCACTAAGGGGCATTCAGCAACAAGCTGGCCACGGATCATCCACAGTGCAGGAGGCAGGGAAATAAAAACTTCCCACTTGTACACGATCTGCAGCAGGAAGGATCTGGGATGCCAAGTGTTCAGATTAACCAAAAGAACATGGGCAGCAGCACAGCTCCTCCTGAAGCAATGTAACTCCAGTGTTCATTTGGTCTCCAGCAAACGCAGACATGACTGCAGCCTCCCTACTTCACAGCGCCTGCTTGGCTGACAAATTCCTTCTTTCCATCAAGCATGTGGGGAGGTTCTGGACAGGACTGGGAATGACTCTGCCACTTCAGGCTAAGAAACACCACCTGAAACAGCCAGCACTGCATGCACCTCTATGTAAGTAACTGTGCAGCTCTGTGCCTGCTTAGGAGCCTTGGATTCTGCTCCTGAGGGGGTGGTGTGAGCCAGGCAGTGAACAAGGCACTGACAGACCAAGGACCATGCTCAACCACTAGGTCTACAACAAGTTAGCCACCCTCTAAATTACCTGTTAACCTAATGATTTCCAAACCTTTGGGTCAAGCCAGTCCTGCTGTCTGCAAACAGTAACAATCACAGAAATCAAGCAGGCCAAGAAAACTGAACTGTTCTCAGCTCAGAAGTCGTGGAGCTCAGCAATCAAGCTGTGAGAAGACAGAAAGGCACATGCTGCACCACTGCTCAATGCTCAGCCTGTGGCTCATCTAAGCCAGGACTGCTGGGACAGCCACTTTCAGAAGCACAGCCCTTCCTTGCTCTTCCCAGCCCCTCTGGGACCATATATTTGCCAGCATCCCTGAGTAAAAAGCAGCTGGAGTCACATCTGAGTGCTGCCCACAGGAAGATGAAAGACTGAATCAGACACTCCTCTTTTTCCACTGACACTGTCTTTATGGGCTCTTCTCCCCACTACTACATACACAGCTCCTTTAATTGACAATTTTCTACAGGTGGCGAAGTTCCAGATGCTCCTGAGAGGCTTTGCTAACTTTACTTATTTTATTTAAATAACAGGGGCATATGGTTTATTACAGCCATTAAAGGCTTTGCGGGTATATGTGGAGAGAATCTTAAGAGAATAAAATAAGCATCCAAACCTGGGACATGGTGAGCTACCAGAACCTCTGAGTACGCCAACACCAGTGCCTGGCCACAGAAGAACAGAGAGCAGCCTTAGAGCAAGAGCTGACAGCAAGTTCCAAGCTCCTCTCTGACACTGCACTCAATTTCTTCAGGGCTGGCAAGACTTACACCTGCTAAGGAGATGATCAGGAGTCCCACTTCCTTTCTAGAACAGCAGCCACCCCCTGAACAGAGTCCAATCCCAGGACATGGCCACAGCCACAGAGGAGGTTACACAGGATCTAACAGGAGCTGAAGCAGCTACACATGGCCCCAGGGAGCAGAGCATTAATACTGAGTCAAGCTGAGGGTGCTCCTTCAACAACCAGGACAGCCCTGGCTGAGGACAGACTCAGAGTGCCAAATACTGCCTGAAAAGGAGGAGTGAGGGAGGCAGGAAGCGAGCTCCAGACCCCTGACTATCTGTGAGGCAAGTGCAACCTCCTTTGCCTTAATTTCATTAGCTCAAGGGGGTTGCAGCAGGCTCCACGCAGGAGGTGTGTTAGTCCAGATGAGAAACGACAGCCATTAACAAGGTAGCCCAATGCTGGGCTGCACAAGCAGTACTTCTCTTGGGTGGGGAAATGATTCCAGCAAGGACTGCTGTCCCACCAACCTGCTGCACGTCCTGCAGCACAGCTGTGTGAGAGGAAACTGCAGAAGCACTGGGGGAGCTCACAGACCCAGGCACAGCAAGCTACAAAGGGCAGTCTCAATCACCTCTTTCCAGCTCAAAGTTGAAATAGATCCTGGAGGAGCAGAGAACTGGCTGCTCTTTGAAGGAGTGTCTGAGCAGGGAGGCAGAGAAGAAGGAGCCCTTCAGTGCTACAAATGTGATACCATAAGGCAGAAAAGCAAAGACAGCCAATTCCCATGGCTGCATTTTAGATTTATCAGCTCCCAGTGGGGAGGGGAAGAGGCAAGGAAAGGAGCAAAAAGCTGAACTCATGACTGATCTGGGACAGCAAGGTGTGTGGACTCCTGAGACCAAAGGATACCTGATTCCCCTCATTTAACCACCTGCACTGGAGGTATATCTGAACAATCTCTCCAAAAGTAATCCCTGTGGAGGAAAGAAATCAGGATGATGAGGAAGCTCTACTTGCTGTTTTCATTTCCCTAACTGTCTTTAAGCCAATTAAGGAATTTCTTTTCAAGTGAGGGTCTGCAGTCTGCCTCTGAGGAGCCTGCTATCCCTGAACAGAACAGGGCAAGGACGAGGCAACCATCTGGAGTTAGAGCCCTGCAGTCCCTAGACACTGCAGGAACTGCTGGCCCTGTGCTTCTCTGCAAAAATCCCAGCTATTCCAAACCTCCAGATCTCATGGTTTTGCAGTGCAGTTCTGCAGCTTTTGCCTTTCCCCTCTGCATCTTTGTTTCCTCATCAGTACCAAAAAGCAAGCCTTACTGACCTCAAGCAGACCTATCCTTGCAGCTTTCAATACCTTCCCAGAGCTGTAATGTGGAAGGTATTGAACGTGGAAAATGCTAAGATGAAGATGTGTCTTGCACGTGTAATGCTGGGCCTTAACAATGTGCACAGCATGCAGATGATACACACATTCTGCATCAGAAGAGCACCTGCACGGGCCAGGTCTGGAGGAAGAGGTCCATTTGCTGGGATGAAGACCACCTGCTCTTATCTTTAAGAACAGGGAACAATTTCAGATGTCACACGGCTGAACAACAGCAACATATGCACTCATCCTATCACACTATCCCACATTCAGCACTATTTCACACTGCTTTCCAAACCATCAGGTCTGAGCACTGGGTGAGACGGTTTTCCAAGTCCCACTGACTGGACAGACTGAGGGCCATAGCTGGAAAGAGCCAGGAAAAGCAGGTGGGACTGGAAACCAGACACACCAGGGATCCACCTAAAGCCCTTACACCCCATGCAACTTTTCTCCTGGGAAGGGAGACAGAAGAGACTTACTGGTATGTGTAAGATTTATCCTGAAATTTGTAGTGCTGTTAAAATAAAATGGCAAGAGGAGTGGAGGAATAGAAAAGGGAGAATGAAAGGAAGGGGAGGGAGGAGAACTGAAGCAACAACACAGCTCCAAAGTTGTCTGCTTCCATCACTCACATCTCCATGGAATAAATCACCCAGCATTCCCACCTGCTGTGCTTCAGCCTTCACTTCTTGCCGTGCTAATACCTGGGCTCACTTCACAGGGGAGCACAGGCAAGGTGTGGCTAACAGAAGTGCACCCATCTCCACAGAGAGCTGCAGTCAGGCTTGACACAAATGGCACAAGGGGTCAGCTCCAGAGGGCAGCAGGAGGGAAACCCCGACTGTCCCTCCCTAACTTCCACCTTCTCATCCCAGCACTGGTCAAGCACAAACTCCATTGCTACTCACTGAGGTCAAAGATGTGCTCCTGTACCTCCGGAAGACTGTCAGCTTTGCACACCCATCTGCAGGCAAAAGACCCGAGTCCCAACCACCAGCAGCTTCAAATGAATGGATCTGAATGCCCACATGCAGAGGGCCTACAAAGGTCACCTTCTCACATGCCTGCACTTTGGAAGGAATGGTTATCAGCATCTGCTTGGCTTCTCAGAGGAGCTTTGGAGAGTGGAAAGGGCCCGGAGCAGAGCAGCACCACAGCCTGCTCACACACCATGCTCTGTAGCTATTGCCACCTCTGCTGAGGCAGCAACACGTCCTGCTCCAGCAGTCAGATGGTAATTACCAGGGAAGTCACTACAATTCACACTGCCCCCAGGAGGCCTCTGGACTCAGTAATTCAGACTACGGTACTGTTTACTGCCTCATAAAGATGAAGCATACTTAAGTTATGCCTTGAAAGCCGGAATCCAGAGGATGCTCCCAGCTGGAGCACGTGCAGCTAACCTTCCCGTGTCCACACGCCACCAAGTGTCACAGCAGGCCAGCCAAGGCTGCTCCCACAGCAGGACACGGTGCTTCCCACCACAGAGGGCAGCTCCTGCTCTTCCTGAAAGCTCCCAGAGCTTTTCCACATTTCAGAAGCAACAGGTGTTTCCACATTTGTCCCTCTCTGCAGACAGTCAGAGCAGCTGTGGGGTGACACAGCAGCAGAAGTCCAGGCTTCTCAGCAGGGTGAGGAGGATCCGTTTGCTGCAGCTGGTGGCACAAGTGTGATGGGCAATGCCAGCACGGCACATGCCAGCTGTACCAGTGCCTGGTGCATCAGGGAACCAGGAGAAAAAGAAAAAAAAAACCCACAAAAAAACACCTATCCACACATACAGAATTTCACTTTTCCAAGGTATACAGGTCAAAACAAGGCTTCAGGAAGATGAACGATCCTACTTGTCTCTGGAAGGACACTGGGAACAGACATGCCCTCTGCATCTTGAAAGGCAATAAGGGCCAGCAAGAGCCAACCTACAGCGAGCCTGCCACGCTTGAAGCGCAGAAGCCCAGCTCCCTGCATCTATAAGCCCCAGCACACGGTACCACTCCACGCTGTGTGCCAAAAGCAGCGGGGCACGAACCCAGGTGTCTGGAAACAAACCTGAGCTATGCAGCTCTGAGCAAGGGCAGGCAAGGCCCCTCTGGCTCCCAGCAAACTGCCAGCTTGGCAACCCCAAAGCACCTGCAGCCCGAACTCTCCTCCCTACCCCAGGCACTGCCTCCTGCTGCTCATCACACCGCTATCCAGAAGGGCTGCGTTCAGTTCAAGTTTCCTCCTGGTTTTCCTGTTCTACTGCAGCCTCGTAAATACCATCTGGAAAGCAGGAGCAGTTCCTTCAGATCAGCTCTTCACACCATGGCCTCCAGCACCTGCCCCTCGCAGGATTTGGTGCTGCTGCAGTACTGCTGGCTGTGGTATCACTGCTGTACCCAGGCAGGGTCAGAATGGAGCACAGAGAGGATCCCAACTCAAATAAAAGCCCAGGGCGGGCTGTTGAGATTGAGAGATGCTGATAAAGCCATCTCCCCGGGCAGAAGCAGACAGATGTGTCCCTTGTTTTGCAGCTCCAGTTTGCCAAACTGAAACAGCATCAAACCACAGCTTATCTTTCTGTGTCCCTCAAACAAGTGCCCTTTTATTCAAGGCAGTCCCACACAGCGAGACGGTTTCACATGAACAAACAAAGGCCTCAGAGGGTTTGCTCAGCACGTGGTGCCCTGTCCCAGTACACACCAGCACCGGCTCCGAGCCCGGATGGGATCAGCATCACCTCAGTGCTGGAGGCAGGAGATGGGGACTGCAGCTTCACACATCCTCCTCATTTCTGAATCACATTAGTCAGAGACCCAAGCCCAGAGCCACTGGTGTCAAACCAGATTAAGTTACTGCTGGGGGAAATGCAGCAGCAACTGGTGCCTGCTACTTTTGGAAGGAAAGAATGAGCTCCAAAACAAGCCTGGAAGACAGCAGGCACCTGTCAGTGCTGTACAGCTCAAAGGGGCAGGGAGCAAACTCGGAACAGGCAGCAAGTTGGTCCTGCCCTCAGCCCCCTCTGCCAAGCGCAGAGCAGCAGGAGAACAGCCCTAACACGAGGACATCTCCCTGCAGGACAGACACTGCACGACATCAGGTGGAGGGGTGTGCAGTTCCACCCTGGCTCTTTCAAGTGACTGCTCCACACACTGCACGTCCTCCACTGGCTCTCTCCTTGCAGAGCTCAGGCACGCTCCCGAGCTCCTGCTGTCACCTCACCCATCCATCAGCTCCTTCTCCAGCAGCTCCAGGCTACATGCACAATGCCTCTCCAGGGGACTAGTGATTTGCCACCAAGCACTTGGCCAGGCTTCTGCCTCTGCAGCAAGAGAAAAGTCAAAGAAGCAAGGCAGAAAGGGCCACTCTAGAAGAATTCCTGCTCTGGCTCCTCTTACTATTTTTTTTTTTTTTACTCTTAAAAAATGAACAGCAAATTCACTTTCTGCCCATCCACCCCCAGCATATACGCACCTGGGAACAACCTGCTCCAAATGCAACACCCAAGTGCACTCACAGACCTCTCAGCACGAGTGACCACAGTGCACAAGAGTCTGTCCCCCTTCACAGCAAGATCACAGCTCCACAGCTTTTCCTTCCCAAAAAGGGAGGAAGAGGACAAGATCACAGACCTGAGCATAGTCAGAGATGGAAATCAACCTTCTGCATGCACAGTCACATTCTGCGAGCAGCACCAAAGCAAAATTACTCAATTCCTGCACCTGGACAAGGACCCGACCCTATCTTTGTGAGCAAGGGGGTTCAGCTACCACAGAGCACCCCAACGCCACATAAAGGTGCTGCTGCCCTTTCTTAATGACATAGTGTGACAGCAACACTCCAGGAATGGGGTTCAGGCACCTCTGGTAAAAGCTTAGCACAAGCTCTGCCTCCCTGCCCTGGCTTTTTTCTGTGCTTCTGGGAAAAAGAGATGGGGAAGGTGGCCTGGGGGCAACAAAGGGAGAGAAAGGAAAATTTGCCCTCATACCACTGGGGCCATAGGAGTTCACATTAAGACCGTCAGTTTCTACCACTCTGTGCCATCCTCTGATTTCTTTACAGCTCCAGAGCTATAAATAGCCTCAATTTAGACAATTAAGAGGCTTTGAGAGGAAACAGACTGGCTGGAACAGCCAGCACAGAAAGCGGATGGGCAGGGATGGAAGCCACAGCACGACGCACTGCCAGCTCCTCAGCACTGCACGCTTTCTGGGGGCAAGGCACCATTCCAGCTGCCACGTGCTTTGGTGAGAAAATGGCAAGCAAACACTCCCAAGCCCAGTGTTCCCACCAAGCAGGCATCCACAATGAACCACAGGTTCCCCTGCCACATCCCAGCTGAACTGGGATGCCACAGCTCCCAGAGGACCACAACACATGCAGGAATGCAGCCACCTCACTGCAGCACCTGCAGAGCTCCAGCACAATGAACAGGCACATCCTGAGCATCAAAGCTCCTGATGGCAGCAGCAGAGCAAGGTCCTGCCACCAGCACCTGTGGCACTGCACTGCACCGCCTGCAGCTTCACAAAGGGTTTGGCACGTCAGGAACTTTGCCATGAAGTGGTGGCACATCACCTCGGCCACTGCAGGCTCAGCTGAATGCTCTCACCCAGCTGAAGCCCAAACACCTCCACGTACGCAAGCACAGAGGAGCCTAAACAGACTTGCAGCTAAGCCAGAATTTATCTGGAACGCACACACAGCTATAGAGGATTTGTTTAAAAATAAAGTCTTTGCCCCAAGCAGAGATTTTAGCAACAAGATTCCTTTCACTACTGTGAATTTGTACCTTTAACCATAGGTAGTTGTAACCTCCCAGTACACTGGGGAGGGCAGGGGCATGCTCCTGTCTAAAAGATGAGATGCTAAAACACGTACAAAGAGACCACGCAGCCTGGTTCAGAAGCAAGCAGGCACTCAGATCTGGATATCACAAGGCTTCCATCACCAAGTCCCTTTCGCTGCTCCTACATCCACCTGTCCCCAGCAGACAGGGCAGCAGAGCACCAGCCTCAGCCCTTGAGGCAGCACAGCCTCCTCCCACCTTCCAGCACACCTCGAACACCACACACCATTGATTTCTTCCCTGACTTCTACTCCCACTGCGAGGGAGGCCGCCCTGCAAGAACAGCCCACTCGTGAAGCACTCCCACTTCTGTTTTCCTAACGTGGAAGGTGTGCATTCATCCCTGAGGCACACCACAGCAGGCTTGGCTCTGTACTGCCCATTGGCAGCCAAACATCAGCAGCTCTGAACGCAGCCGCAGGCAGGAAACCAGCAGGAAAAGCAAAGTCTATCCCAGAACTCTGGGCAGCCTCAGCCCAACTCTCCAGTAACTCCACTTCCTTCCTGCGCTATTGGGCTCCAGGGAAGAGGCCACGAAGAGGACCTACCTCCTTGGACTTCTTATATTTATTTTATTACTAAAGAAGAGTATATTAATCTGTTTCTCTCTGGAAACCAAGCAGCTGCTGCTGCTTCATCCCGCTGCTGTACCAGCCTCACCATGGGAACCGTGGGGACTTTGATGCCTGGCAGCCCGGCTGATCTCAGCACGTCTTTTGAACCCGCTTCCATAATCACCGCCTAAAGCGAGTCCTTCCCACGCAGAGGCTGCTCGGTGAATCATGGCTATTTTCCTGTCTCCAGGAACCACGCAGCACTCAGCTGGGATGAGCTCTCTCCTTCAGCAGGGAGAAAGAATAATTCTCACCAAACCACTCCTAACAGGACACTGCCTTTATGTGCACAAAGAGCAGCAGTTCCTGTGCTTGCCCCAACGTCCGCCCTGCTGTGGAGGCTGGCTGTGCAGGAAATGTACTTCCACGCATTAGGATTTCACTTAATTTCTCCATCTCCAGCAGGCTGCAGGCTCAGACGCAGGAGCAGCAGGCACACACCGGGCTGCACAAACATCACCCTGCAGCACTGAGTGCTGTTCTGCACTGCCAGCTCCTGAATCGCAGTGCTGGCTGTGCACAGGCGTACCAGGGCAGTCCGCTGCCATTTCCACACTTGTCCGGGGAAGAGAGGAGAAAGCAGCAGTTTGGAGGGGGTAATCCTGAAGGAGTGGCCCAGCTCTGTTTGCAGGATCCCTCTGCTTGCTGGCCACAGAGCACAGGCTGCCCAGCAGGAAGGCCAGCCCTGCAGGCTGGGACACACAACAGTGGTGGGGAACTGCACAAAGCCATTAAAGGCTTCTTAGGCATTGCCAGAACTCAGACACATGGCTGAGAGTAAAGACAACAACTAATTGCTTCCATGCTGTTATAAGCCCAACAAGGAAACCCAGAGCAGATCCTATGAAGGAGCAGAGCGTGACGTAGCGTACCATGGGGTCTCCCTGAGTCAGACACCAGACACTGGCAAATGAATTTGCTGGGACTAGCAGCAGCAACAAAAACAAGGACTACACCACAGAGAGGACGTGAGCATCACAGCAAATGCTTCCAGTGGAAAGCCACAACAGCTCGGGGACACCCAGAAGCAAGCAGCTATTCCTAAAACACTAGTGGCTCCAAACAGATTCAAGCAAGTACAGACACCCAACCACACTGGCATCTACAGAACGCAGGCTTCAGGCAAAGGCTCAGATAGTGTAAGCATGAAACACAGCAGCCTCTGTAGTCAAGCCCCCAGGCTGGGGATCTTTAGCTGCTTTCGGCATACCTCTCAGCCTGGTAGAGCCTGAACGTGGCACTCAGCCCTCCAACAGAAGGGAATATTCCTCACTCTCTGAGGTGGCTGATGGGGAACGAGCACAGGCAAATGACTCAGAGGCACACCTTGAGGTGCCGATTTTATCAAGGAGGGATGGAAAATGAATAGGAAACGCTGAGCTCTTTTTCAGAGTCATTCTGCTTTGGTGCGTTTTGTTCCCCGTGATGTGGTATTCGGAGCATTTCACTGCATCTCCATGAAAACAGCATATCTCTTGCTCTTTTAAGTTCAAAGACTCTAGCTACTACTCCCCACTCAACCTGGAGTCATAACGCTTCGTCTTTGACAGTTACAGTTAGTTGGGAGGTAAAAAGGGAGCCACGAGAAGGTGGCAAGCTTGTTAAAGGAATGGAGATCCCATTCCCAGGCAGACACCTTCACCACTGGGGTGATGAGGAAGAGGTGGTACGAGTCCTGCAGTTATTCTGCAGGAGACAATGGCAGCCTGCTAAACAAGATGTGGCTCGGCACCACTCCAATCAGTGAAAATTCAGCCCTGAATTTCACAAGGACTAGAACTGAGCCTCTGGATGAAAGAGCCCAACACTCAGCGGGATGCAAAGCGACTCAACCCCACTGCGCCGCCCTGGGCTGAAGCTGAGAGGTAAGCAGGTAAGCAGGCTCCTTCCCCTTCTCCTTACCTTCGCAGCCGGTGGTGTAAATGCTGTTGCTGCCGCGTTATAAGGTCACTTTCCCAAACAGGACCACCGTGACTACTCCTATACCAGCCCACAGCTGGGTGCCCTGGGTAGGGTGGGCTAGAGAAGCCATGGTCCGACTCCGTCTCTGCGGCCAGCGACGAGGCAGAGCTCCCCATGGTTCCCCCCTACCCAGGCCACGCAGAGCTTTATCCTAGGTTAGGTCCGAGGCAGCGGCACGGGCAGTTCGGGTGGGATGGGCGAGGCGCTGCGGCATGAGCTGCTGTAAGGTTCCCGACTCACCGGAGAAAGGAAGGTCGGTTCTGATCAGGAGTCGAAAAAAAAAACAAAGAGAAAGGGGAAAAAAAAAAAAAAAAAAAAGGAAAAAGAGAGAAAGATAAGGTATGATTTTAGCAACACCCCTCTAGTCTTAGATGCCTGTTTATGCATGCTCTGAGCAGGGCCATGTCACTGAGGCCAGCTCCTGCTGCCTGGAGATGGGGAGCACAGGGCTGCAGAAGAGGATCTCCCCAGGCAAGCACCAGGAGTTTCCAGGCTCAGGTTTGTCTATGGGGAGGAGATTGAACATCCCCTTTTCCAGTTTCCCATTTACAATGCTGCAAGCAGGCCGAGTGACTGCACAACTATGTTTTCTGTGACCATCTCACGCAGGGCAATGAAACTCTCTTTCAGCTCAAGCCAATTTTGAGCAGATTCTGAGCATTTCCCCACCCAAAGAAGTGGGTTTGGGGCTTTGAATGTTCTTCCTTTTCAACTGCTCTCCTTTATGCTTCTTAGAATCCCACAGTTAAACCCCAGAAACGTTTCTTGTCCTCTGACATTCAAAGAAGTTTAAACATATATGTCTCCTTAAAGGAGAGAGGCATGGCAATCTGGATGCGTGTCAGAAGGAACGGATCAAGGGAACATTCAACAGAGAGAAAAGAAGAAACGAGGATGGAGAAAAAATTAGCACAGCTGAGCTTATTCAATTACCCACCAGGATTTACAGAGATGAATGAACTGTACAAAGACCTTTGCGAAGAAATCTACTTTGCACAGCAAAAAGGCTGAAACAAAGATTCCTAAAATACAGCTTTTCAATCCCGGGGTTGTTCTAAGGGACCAAGAAAGGCCTTGATAGATAAGAGCCTCTCAAATGCCACAGCTCAAGGAGCAGGTGCAGTTTTGCTACAAGCTTAATACTGAAACGTGCCTGCATAAGGCCATTAGCTGAAGAACATTAGCTACTTTGTCATGGTGTCTCCTGTGTAACCTGCAAAGCTTGCACTAAGGAAATAGAGCTGGTAAAAATAATAAAAGCTCAAGAACACAGTTTTCCCTACCTCGGTTACCTCGCTGTAATTGGTCTGCCTAATTGCTGTGCATCAGGCAGGCTGAAGACAACATATCTCCACACTGAGCTCCCTGCACAACACCAGGGCTTTGATTTCTTGCAGGTCCAGCCAACGTGGATCCCTGGCACTCCCCCTCTCATTTCCTGCAACTCAGGCAATTAGCTTGCAACAAATCTGATTTTCTGGCTAACTGAAAGCGGTGATGTGAGGGGAAGTATCTCTCAGTGTCACCAGCTCAAGTCTGACTGAGACACCCCAGTTTCACACCACGCTAAGAGCACAAGCTGCCTCACCTCGTTTTCCTGCAAGAAAAAAAAATATATTAAGAAGTAAAAGCAAGTTGGGCAGAAACACAGCCCTGTAGAGTTCACCCCTTGGCTGTGCCGAGCAGAAGGTGGGATGCTCTATTCATTAACAGCCCTCTCCCCTGCACAGAGCCAAACCGCCTAACGAGGCCGTTCCACGGGCTGGATCGAGACCACTTCCTCCTCCGAGTGCTGAGCTAGAAAAGCAGAGCCCTTTGCTTCTTCCTCCTACGTGCAGAAGCATCAGTTTTAGCTCACCACAACAGGCAAAAGACATGTCTGCTGCCAGCATCACTGCGGGCTCCCAGCGCCGCTCAGGTCTCAGCCCTTCCTCCTCCTCAGGTCTGCACCAGGGACCCGAGCACGCTGCAGGAAGGAGAGAGGCTGCGAATCCTGCTTTAAAACCCTGCGGTAAAACCCCGCGGTGGGTGGAGCTGGGCAGGGACCTATAAATAGGTGCAGAATAACCCTGCTAAGTCCCGGTGATCTCCAAGACTGTCTGGTCTAAGTGGGCTGCTTGGCTGCGAGCGCTGCGTGAAATCGGATTTCTGTGGGCAAAGCAGTAAATCCTTCTCTCCAGGGTTACCCTTCGTGCCAGGTGAGAGCAGCCAGCGAACAGCTGACCGGAGTCCGTTTGCAAACAGGAGGAGCTGCATCACTGCAGCTCAATGCAAAGCACGTACCTGCTCGCCACGCTCAGCCAGAAAACGCCTTCGGCCAACAATAAGCAAAGGAAGAGTCTGCAAGATGGAAAGATGAGAATGCAAACTACACCCTAGCAAGGGAAGGGGTCAATTAAAAAGGTCTACAAAGAGGAAGGACTCTCTGAAAGCACTGAGCTTTATTTTTAGGAGCTGCTCCCACTGGGCAGGGAGACACCCCAGGAGATGCCCCATGCAGGTACACAGCCCATGCTGAGCAGGGCAGACCTCAGCCCCGGGAAGGGAGCAAACTGCCAACAGCTCCTCTGCCTTGCCACAAAGGAACAGGATTTTCCTCCTAATAAATAAAATAAGGCACTGCATCCACCTATCTCATCAGGACAGGAAGCAACAAAGCAAATAGACTGAAGTGTCTCAGGAAGGGTGGAACTTGTCCATGGAAATGAGCAGTCAAGCACCTTAGTAAGATGCTGAGTTGGGATTTGGGGTTTTTTTACTCCTTGCAGCTGCAATAATTATCAGGTTCCAACCGACACTGCTTAACTGCTCCCAAAATATTGCTTCCAAATCCAAAATAGATTTCATCTTTCCGCTTCCAAGTCACTCGCACGCGTTCGTGCTGGTTTTCAAGGCAGACCCTCCCTCAAATTGCTGCTCCCTACCAGGAGCAGCAGGCACTGGCAGTGAGCACAGGACAGCAGAGCTTCCCTGGGGGGGCTGCTCATGCTGCCAGGAGAGCAGAGCAGCTGCCTGGGTGCAGGACGGGCCCTGTGCCTCACGGCAGCCACCAGGTTGGGTACCACTGCTTCTGCCACAGCATGCAAAGCCAAGCACAGATGTCCTCAGTCACCTTCCCTTCCAAAGTAGATTTCCATTCTGAAGAGAAAAACAAACAAACAAAGAACAAAAAGAAAAAAACTAAGACCTAGCTCACATGTTCCAAAGCATCTGGGAAACTGCAGGATCAGCTTGTCTCAAGATCTTCGTAGGACCGAGCCCAAGCTCTTCCCTCTGGCATGCAGCAAGAAGAGACAGGTTTCTGGAGCTGCTCCAGCCCCTGAGAATGCCAAGGGCAGATTCACCTCTCTTGGTCCCGTGTGCAGAAGCCCCCTGGTACGTGATAGATGCTCCCCACACTCCTTTAGTTATTGATCTATTTGTTCACCTAGCACAGCTCAGCTCCTGCCTGACTCTTCCAATGTCTCGCTGTTCTCAGCCTCCCAGGCCTAAGGCTAAGACTTTGTCACCTCATTAGTTTCTCCACCCTATGAAGTCAACTCTGAGCTACTGCCTTCTCTGCTAGGTCCCAGGAACAAAAACACAGCCATACTGCACAGCAGACAGCTCTGTTCACAGCGTCCCTCCATGGACCTAGAGAAGAACCATCCTCAAAGCTGTGCCAGAGGAAGGTGAGGGCCTCTTGCCACAACACAGAGGCTTCCAGAACCAGCCCTTCTCTTCCCTCAGCTGCATGCACAACCCTGCCTCAGGGATCAGAAAGGCTGGACTTGGTATCACCCTCAGGAGCAAAGCCCTGTGCTCTCACTCACATGCAACTTGCTCCTTGCAAGCAGAAACAAGGGATCCTGAGATGTCCCCACCTGAAGTCAGAGGTCAGGCACAGGTAACTAAGCATGGGTGTAGTACAGAGCCCTGATGGTGTCATGCCAACCGAGCAAGTAGAAGAAGCTCAAGCATTTGTGTACACAGCAAGTGACAAGCAGAGAAGCTCCTTGCTGCACAGAGCAGGGTGGCAAAACCTGTGGATGTGCAAAGCCAGGCGTGGGCACCAAGCTGAGTACGATCTGCATTCACCATGCTGAGAGGACCTTGATAAAAGAAGAGACAGCAGGGGAGGATGGGAGAACAAGCTCTCTTCTTCCCACAAGGCAGGAAAAGAGCAGTAAGACATCCACATCAGACAGAAGCAGGCCAGACTGAAATCCAGGATGCTAAAAACCCCAACTCAAGGAAAGCTCTCAAGCACAGCAAGAGCTTCCACGGCTGTCAGCAAGACCCATGCTGCAAAACAGCCAAGCAAACCAAACACCCCATGCTGAGCAGGTGAGTGTCTTGCACAAAGCTGGCATCTCGGTGACAAGAAATGGAGTTTTGCTGCTCTTTCTTTGCTCACCCTACCGAGGCAGCACTAGAAAGCAACTCATGTGCTGCAGCTTTGGCAGAAAATTAAGCTGTCAGAAAGTTGCAGTTCCTTGCAAAGCTGCCGGAAGGGAGAGGTGGGAAAGTCCCTCCAGGAACAGACTGAGGCATAGGTCTAACAGGAAGGACAGCACAGTGGGAAGCTGTTTCAGCCTTCAGGCTCCAGCACCGAGCTTCCTGCGTGACTCGGGGCACAGCTGCAGACTCAAGGCACTGCTCTACCTGACAGGGTCAAAAGCACTCAGGCTTGCAAGGCACGAGGATGCCCGGTGTTACAGAGCCACCACAAATGGGAGGGCAGGGAGGTGGAGAGAATGGAAAAGTTTATCCACTCAAATGTTCGTTACGGGGCAGTAGGGCTGGCAGGAGAGAGGCCAGTCAGGATTCCTGGCCGAAGGTGAAAATCTGGAGGACTGGAAGCTGCAAATAAGCTGTTTTCCAAATCACAGAAAGAAACAAATGGGTGATCTACTTGTGGAGATACAACTAGATGAAATTAGCTGCCTGGATATAGTTTGCTAAATGGGCTATTAACTTAACCTGGAAACCTAAACCAGCACATAACAGGACCTCAAACATCATGCTACACTTCAGCAAAGTCCAGAACAGCAGCACATCTTTCTGCCCACAGACATGAACATGCAAAGGCAAGCCTGAGGATCTTTACCTTCTTTCAGCTGCCTTGAAACAGGTTCTGGCCCACCTTTAACACAGAAGAAACTCATACACACCAGCTGAGTTGGGCTGAGCTGCACTCAATGCCCAGCACTGACTCTTCATAAGTATGCAGGCAGAGGAAGAGGTGTTCAAAGCCTGAAGCAAAAGATTGATAGGAAAAGTAGATTTATCGCAGAGCCAGCTTAGCCACAAAGCAATTAGCGTCAAAGTCTGAAAAGTTTCCTCTTCTCCCTTGCACAGCACACTGTAAACCAGTGATAGATTATCCAGTGAGCTACTGGAATCTATCACGGTCACTTTGAGAGAAGGGATTATACAGATTCAAAAGGGGAAATCGGCGTCTTAGTTACAAGCTGCAGAGGAGACAGACAGGAAGGTTTCTTCAAAATAAAGGTTAACTTCAAACCCATCTCCCTAACTAAAGAACGGGAAGGCCCTTGCCTGAATAAGCACGAAAAAAAGCATCAAAGGCACAGCAGCACGGTCTGGATTTACACAGAATGAAAGACAAAACAAACTCAGCCGGGTGCTCTACTCAGTCAATTAACATAGCTTCGCTGAAGTGCAACAGGGCAGCATGTATCTTCCAGTTTACCCGCCAACTGTGGCTGGCTTTTGAGTGCAGTGTTAACAGAAGTGTGTGTGGGCTGGCACGGTTCATCTCATTAGCAACATCGCAGTAATGCCACGGACAGAAAGACAAGGGGAAGAAACAAAACAAGACAAGCCACAGCACCCAGCCTTGGGAAGCTTTACCCGCGGATCCGATTTCCAGATCTTTTCCTCCGTGCATTTATAATCCTGGCATCAGAACTCCGTCATCCTCCTCAGCCCACAGCCTACCCCAGCTACAAAACATGCCAGGCTGAAAAATCACCCTGACAGACTGCCTGCTGAGACCGGTCGCATTGTGAAACCCAGGAAGCCTTTATTTGCCTGCTACCAATATGCTGCAGCTTGAACAGGAAGTAGCATAAGCAGGGATGCTTTGCAGGAAAAACACATACATGGGCCCCTTGCCAGGAAAACACATCTTGAGTAACACATGTGCTCTTCGTTTTCGTTCCTTTTCTTCTTCTTCCCCCCCCCCCCCCCGATAGGTTTAAGTAGACTCTGGGTTACCCAGCAGCAATAAAACGTTTTCTTCCCCTTCTCACTTACAGCAGAGTGTTGATTGGTAAACAGCAGATCTTCCAGTCTGAGGCTGTGCCAGCCTGTGCAGAACAGAACTGTTGTTATTGCACATTCACAGCTAGAGATAAACACGAGTAAGAGCCAGGCACTGACTCTCCAATACGTTTGCTTTATCAAGTTCACCTTGATTCAACTGTTTCTGACAACATCTCTCCCTCCTGAAGGGGCAAGATTGCAAAAGTAGCAAGGACAAACATTAAAAAAAAGACAGAAGCGACAGTAATGCAAAAAGTGCCCCTCTATACTCACTCACACTCAAACCGTGCAGCTCAGAACTCCACCTGCACTTAAAACAGCCAAAAGCACAACATGGAAACAAACAGCCCCACCAAAACCAACCTCCCAGAAAGAAATGACAGAAAAACAAAAGAGTTCTCGCATCTCTCAGGATAAAGCTACACCGAGAGCCGTGGCTGCTGCAGGACGTAAAGGTTACAATGAACCAGGGAAGGAAAAAGAAAATTTGCAAGTCATCTCTCATCTGCAAGACGACACTCTGCTATGGCACACGAACAAGAAACCAGCCCAGGAGAACTGAACGCTCGAAGTGAGAGTTTCTAACCTTCCTGAGTGGAGATCTCTGGACCAACTGCTCCAGAAGTGCTGGGGAGAAAGCACGCAGTCAGTTCCAACATGAACAGAGAAGTTCATGACCTGCACAAGATGACTGCCTTCAACAGCGCTGAACCGGCCTTGACCCAGGAGTTCCCTCCTGGTCGCTGAGAAAGGCAGATCTCAGCTGCATGTCATCAGCCACTCGAGTTCACAGAGAGTCATGGATGCCCAAGCATAGCACAAACGCAAGGTCATACCCAAAAGGACACTGGGGATTGTATCTTCCGATCATGCTAAGCTGACAGATAAGCAGATGAAGAGCTGGCCACTGAAGAAGGGAGGAGAAGAGAGTTGCAGCAAGAACTGCAGCCTCAGAGCCAGCGAAAGCCCTGGGCACAGACTTGAAAAGCAGTTTCAGAGGAAGAGGGAGGAGGAAACGTCCCCTGAGCACACTGTCCCCAGATGCTTCAGCCACAGCTTTAATTCAACAGAGATTAGACAGACAATAAATATGTAATTCGCCCAAACCACATCCAGTTGCATTCCTTTAGTAGAGACAAATCCCAGCCTTCAGCGTACTGCCACGTCCAGAGCCAGAAAAAGCCTCCTTTCACAAGGGCAGCAGACCCGTGTGCCTCCTTCTCCCACTTCAAAGCAATTCAGACTTTCCTTGCTTTAATCAAGCATCATGTCCCAGTTTCCAAATAACCAACCTCAAGTTAAGCCACAACATCTCTGGCTGTGCCTCAAGCAAGCACAGAGGTAGGATGAGCCCGACAGGCAACAGCAGCATTTGGCATTTCCATCACAAACGACCAGGAGATAAAAGTGTAAGGATTTCTGGAGCACAGGGAACAAGGAAGGGACAGGGAGGACAAATACAAGGGGCCAAGAAGATGGTTTCTCTGCAGGCACAGCTCAGTGCTGTAACCTTATGGAAAAGCACTAGATTCCTGCCCGCCCCTCTCTCCACCTCCAGATTTCGCTTGCATCCTAACTTAAATCATCCTGAAAAACACACAAACCATTCTCCTCACTGGCACCTTGGCTGTGTCATCTTTTCTGTCAGGAGATGATACTGTCATCTAAATGATGTGGCTGGAAAAACATCTGGTGTCACTGGAGCGATACAGATACAGCGGTGCCTGATGCCACCATGGCATTCCCCTTTCCTCCCTGGAATAACCGTACTGTGTCTGCACCACCACACAGCTACACCAGAACAGCTGAAGCCACAGGACGTGTTCAATTACACAGGGCCTTAAGCAGCACTTACCCACGAGAGCAATTATTGGAACAAATATAACCATCACATGAGGAAAATGCTACGCTCTAGATGAGGGGGCTGAAAACTAGCACAGATGCCTTCAGGAAGCTGTAGCACAGCACAGCCAGCCCCAGCAGGCTGATCCACGTCCCTCCAGCACAGCCACAGGGCCCGGCCACACCAGCTCACTCAAACACAGCGAAGGTCTACGCCATCAGAACACCACCCCTCTGCATGGGGTGCCCCAGGCGTGTCCTAAGCACAGGCTCAGCCCAGTACCCAGCACCTGGCCCTGCAGGACAGGCTCTGCACCACCAAGCTAAAAGCAGCCAAGCTGCAGGAGGCACAAAAGAAAAAGCCCCTTGCAGTGCTCGTGCTGGGAACTGCCACAGCACTGCGGTTAAACGCAATGCAGAATTCCTTCCATTAGTTTGAGGCGATGCATGGGTGGGAAAACACATCCTCAGTCTTGAAGGTTCCATGGCTTAAGGTCCTGGATGACCACACGCTTTCTCTTCCACTCTCGGTTTCCTCTTTATTGTGAGAAAAACAGTGTAAGACAGCATCCCAACCCACAAGAGCACACGGCCCTCACACAGACACAGAGAGGAGAACACTCAGGGACAGAATTAAAACAAGAAAGATAAGTGGCACAAGAGAGAAGAAGCAGAGGTAACCACAAAACGGAGGAGAAAAGGCCTTTTTCCTTCCAGCCCCTCCCAGCCCAGCGCAGAGCCAGAAAATCCTCTCACCCAAAACAGTTCAGCTCCGAGGGTCCGGTGCCCGGTCGGTGTGAGCTCAGCCTGGTGTCCCCGGAATGCAACGGCTGCTGCTGGCGCCAGCTGCACGGCGTGCTTTGAGGAGCATGCTAGATGGTCTGCACAGAGCCCTGGCAACGCGCTGCGCCTGCCAGCAAGGACAGCAGCTGCACCAGGCTGGGGAACAGAGAGGAGAGACACGTCAGAACAAGGGCTGCTCAGACAGAGGGCTGATGGGCGTCGCACCGGCCCCCTGCCACCAACCTCACATGTTGGGTCACTCAATCGGCATCCGCTCGAACTACAGCTCCCAGAAGGCTCTGTGCTTCCTGCAGCATCAGGCTGGTGCTCGGTCCCACCCGGAGACACGGCTCGGTTTGATTCTGAGCCGGCTCACGCTCTTCACTCGTGGTTTCAGCTCCTTCAGCTGTGATTTATTGGCCTGCTCTCCTGCAAGCAAGGCTGCTGCTCAGCGCTGTGCCGGGTAACGCAGTGCCTCACGAGCGCAGCAGGATCCTGACCGTAAGGGATTGGGGCAGCTCTTCACAACGAGCAGCAGGATGGATTCCCCCGGAGAGCTGCACGCAGGGTCGGCCGGAGGGGCACACTGCCTCTGTTCAAACAGAGAGACACGTTAACTACCCTGCACAGCCAGAGCATCCTTAGCACTTACAGCTACTGCAAACTGCTGAACACAAATGCATTACATCAAACGTGCCCACCCCATCCCCTGAAGGTACGGGGTCTGAACAGCAGCCCCAGCAAAGCCAGCCCCCATCCCGCAGGACATCTCCCTGCACCCCTCCCTGCCCTCAGAGCAACGTGTTACAGTGAAATTCACACTGTCGTCTTTGGGACAGGCTTCTTTCCATAAGACAGAGAGACAAGAACCCTCGTCCACCACCGTCTAGCTTGTTGGCACGCTTTTGCTATCCCTATTTTAGATAGGGGAAGAGGCAAAAAAGGTTTGAGCCAGAACACTGCCATCACTGAGACTTCTGGGGGGTGTGAGAGAAGCAAAGGAGAGGGACAGCCCCCTCTGCTCCTGTCAGCTCGCCCTATCAGCCACATTGCTGCTGGGGTCATTTATTTTTCTCTCCTTGCACAGCACAGAGGTTCCAGGCAGTGGGAAAGGGACGACCTGTGCCAATACCTGGGCCTGCAGCACATGCTGCTAACAGCAGCAAGCCAGCACGAGAAGAACACTACGGAGCAGGCAAGAGATGCTGCTGAGGGATGAGCAGAAAGTAAATACCGTATTGATTACGGTTTTAAAAGACCACCCTGACCCTTCCAGCCCAAGGCTCTGTGTGGCACAGGCTGCACAGGGAACACCAGCCAGCAGCACCACGCTCATGGCAAAGCCGTAGGTCTACGAGACAGCGAGATGAACACTGCAGGGCAGAGCAACCCACGGCTGCCGACACCACACAGTGCCATTCTCCTTGCAGGAGACATGTCCACATGAGCACTGTCCAGGAAGAGAAACTGCTTAACTCCCAGAAGCTTAAAGCCCTTCTGCTGCACCCAGAGCCAAAGCACGGCCGGCTCAGCCTCCAGATGCAGGCACACACGGGTCCCTAAACCCTCCCAACGCCAGGCAGAACCCAGCACTGAGTTCTACAAAAGGGGCCACGTCGCACGAACACGAGAGCTCTTTCTTTTTTTATGAGCACATTTTAGAGCCCACACTGCCAGCAAAGCACGCAGGCACACACCTGAGCACAGATACTGTTCCAATGCCACTTTTAACGTGGGAGCCTAAAGACTCAGGGGTTTGTAGAAATCAAACTTGATCATTTCAAGCTGGCAAAAATAACCCCGTGTTCCCTCAAGTTATTTTCTTTTCAGCGAGGCAGGGTACAGCACAATAGGAAATAGCAGCACTTATGTACTCAACCTCCAGAAACCCGAAGGGCCAATTCCAGCAGCGCACGGCAGCTCTCCAACCCTCCCTGATCTATCTGCAGGAGTCAGACCGAAAAGCACGCTGCCCCCAAGCCAGCCAGCAAAACCCACGTCCTGCTAATTGCATCGATATAAATGCATTATCTCGGCTGTCAAACATCAGCTGGATGAGCGGGACCGCGCTCTGTGACGGAAACGCAGAAAAACAATTGTGCTTTCTGCTGGTGACACATTTCTTCAGATCTTATTTCCTTCCCAGGGCTTCCCCTTCTACCCAGGCAGCCGGGCAGCAGCGTTTTTATTTTCCAGAGCGGGGGGGAAATGGCAAACAAAACCTCTCCTTGCTTTTAAAACCAAGTGTGAGAAAGCTCTGGGAATGACCCCATCATATCCCACCATCCAAGACAAGAACGCACGGGGAGGGAGAGCTCTGAAGGCAAGAGGGAATGTTCCTCACGCACAGCCAGCAGCTTTCCTGCCTTCCTCAGCTGCCCTGGCTGAGCACAAGGTGAGCAGCACCCCTTGGTACAGCCAAGTGCAGGCAGATCTGGGAGCACACCGTGCCGAGCAGTGGGATGATGGTGGAAAAGGGGGAGGAAGCCCCCAGCTGCCACATCCAACCCACAGAAGCCCCATGTTCCAGCAAAGCAGCTCGTTGGGACAGCGTGCAGTGCTGCTCTCTACGAGCACTGCCCCAGCACAGAAACACAGTGTGGTTGGGTACAAAGGGCCCCCCCAGGCCCAGCTGTGCCATGGGCTGGCTGTCCCCACCAGCTCAGGCTGCCCGGAGCCCATCCACGGGGGCCTCCCCAGCTCTGAGCAGCAGTGCCAGTGCCTCTCTGCCCTCTGAGCAAAGAATTTCCTTTTCAAATCTCACCCAAACTTCCCATCTTTTGGCTTGAAACCCTTCCAACTTGCCCGTGTCACTATCTGCCCATGTAAAAAGTCGCTCTTCCTCCTATTTATCAGCTCCCAGTCTGTTACACGGCCACCTCCAGACTCCTGGGTCCACTGGCCAAAGCCCACAAAACCTCTGGGACAGCCAAAAGCAGTGGATTTCCCCCACAGTAAAGCCCCTCACTCCCAGCCACAGGCTTTGTGCCATCCCCTCCACAGACACAGCCCCCAGTGGCCCAGCCCCAGCAGGAGCTCACCCCATCCCACAACCACTGCCAGGCCGGACAGCACGCCCAACTTTTTCTTTCATCCTTCCTCTATTTGTGCAGCTTTAGCACTTTTGCTTTACTCCAACTCAGAAGTGATGCACGCCTCGGGCTCCCGTACGCTCCAAGTCACCAGACCGAACCCGCAGCTCTCCCATTCCCTGACCAAGCAATCTGCCCTGGCAGGCTCTGAGTCACATGAAACCTCCACCAAAGGGCTGGGCAGCCTCAGGGCCCACCTGGGGAAGAGGCCCCAGACACAGAGACGCGTCCACACCGAAGGACGGCAGCGCCAGGTGCTCACCGGCAGCTCCTTCCCCCTCAGAGCCCAGCAGGGCGGGCAGGGGCTCCACCGCGAGCGCAGGAGACCGCGATCCGTCGGGGCACCGCGCTCAGGCCCCGCTGCTTCCCGGGGCATCGCTCCGCGCCCGTCCACACCGCGGGCCCTCCGAGCGCGGCTGAGACCTCAACCGACGTGCGGAGCACAACACGCGGCTCCAGCTCGGGCCCGCTGAGCCCGGATCCCCCCTTCCCCCCCTTCCCCCGAGGGTGGACCCTCGCAACGGCCCCGGGGCGGCACACGGAGCCCGGCGCAGCGCGGCCCGAAGGCCGGCAGCTCGGCAGCCCGCCCGGAGCCGCCGTCCCCGCTCGGCCAACAGGTGGTGCGGGCGGCCCGGGCCCGCTGCGGGGAACGCGGCGGCTCCGTGACGGCCGCGGCTCCCGGAGGCCCCCGGCCCCGCTTACCTGAGCGGCCCCGCACTTCCCGCCGGGCGCAGTAACTTCTCCCCCTCTTCCTCTTCCTCCTCCTCCTCCTCTCCCCCGCCCGCCCTCCGCGGCTCACGGCCGCTCCGCCGCCGCCGCCGCCGCCTTCCTCCCGCTCCTCCGCCGGCCCGGCCTTGCCCCAGAGTCCCCACGCCCGCCCTTACGCCGCCGCCGTGGCGTAGCGCCCCATCCCGCCCTCCGGACGCTACGGCGCGGAAACGGCGCAGAGGCCGTCGTGAATAGCGCGGGAGGACTACAAGCCCCGAGCGGCGCCGCGCGGCGGTAACGGAAGGCGGAGCGGGGCGCGCCGGGAGCACAGCGCCGGGGGCGGGGACTGCAGCGCTCACACCGGGCCGGGCCGGGCCGGGCCGGGCAGCCCCGCGGCGGTGCCTCGCTGTAACGGCTCCGGCTCCGGTAGCGCTGCCGAGCCGCAGGAGGCGGGGATGGGCGCAGTGCCCGGAGCTGAGTTCGGAACCCCGGGGCTCCGCGTTCCCGTGCTCCGTACCCGCCCCGGCCGCTGCTAATTACGCCTCTTAATGAGCTGGCGATTGCACCAAGCAAACCGGGGTTTAGCTCCGGGATGCCTCGGGCCTCCGTCCGCCGGGAGCGTCTGCGGACACCGGTGGCCTCAAACCCCGACCCACCCCCCCCATCCCCGCTCCGACGGCCCCGCGCTGCCCCGAGGGGGACATGGATGCTCAGAGGGCTGGGGCACCGCTACGAGGGCAGGCTGAGGGAGCTGGGGTTGCTCAAAGAAGGCTGCGGGGGGACCTCATTGCAGCCTTCAAGGAGCCTATAAACAGGAACGGAGCCAGCTCTTGGAAAAGGAGGATAGCAGCAGGACGAGGGGAAATGGTTTCAAGTGGAGGGAGGGAAGATTTAGGCTGGATGTCAGGGATTTAGGCTGGATGTTCTTTACCATGAGAGCAATGAGGTGCTGGAACGGGCTGCACAGAGGCTGTGATGCCCCGTCCCTGGAGGTGCTCAAGGACAGATTGGATGGGGCCCCGGGCGACCTGCTGTAGTATGAAATGGGGAGGTTGGTGGCCCTGCCTGTGCCAGGGGGTTGGAGATTGGTGATCCTTGAGGTCCCTTCCAACCCTGGCCATTTCTGTGGTTCTGGGAGGAGCACCTTCCAACCCGCTGGGCTGAAAGCAGAAAGAAACAGGCACTGTTCCGGCAAAAGGAATGCAGCTCGTGCTGCTGTGCTTGGAGGGGGAGCTCGGGGCTGCCGGGGGAAAAGGGCACCTTCAGCATCGCTGTAACTGTTATTCAGGCTCTGTGCCCATCCCGTGCAGTGTGAAGCTCTCTGCTCAGGCACCTGCGGGAGGATTACAACAGTAAAACATTTGGAGGACCTGGAACTCCTTCCTAAAAGACAATCCAGGGACCAAAAGCTGAAGAAAGAGCTTTTCCTTCCCTTATCTCACCATAAGAAGGAACTGCTCATCGTTTTCATGTGTTTATCCATAGGCACTTCTTCCAGAGGCACTCCCTTCCTTCTTTGTGTGTGAACTGTGGGCAGTGGACTCCCAGCTGCCATCGTGTCCCAGTAGGTTTCCTGGACTGGGGAGGTCATGGAGAGCAGCGCAGCAATGCCTGACTGTCCGACCCAAGGACAGCACCCTAAGAAGGCCAGGTGGGGTTGCTCTGCCTGTTGCAGAGCCTGTCAGGATGCCCCGTGGGGGTCTGAAGGAACATCACTGACTATGTGGTGATGGCCATTTGAAGCAGGACATTCACTGTCAGCTATAAGAAGATCTTGGGGACTCAGCTCAGTATCTGCACGTGGGGTACCCCAGGTGCCCTACAGGCCTGCACATCTGCCACACGTGACACGAGGCCTATTGGGATGTCCTTCCTCTAGCTAACTTTGGCCTTACTGAGTAACAGCTGGACACAAAGGATCCCCGTAGTGCCAAAAGCACCCTCTCAGGTGCCAACAATTCAGTCTAGTCCCTTTTTACAGAACCACAGAATACCCCAAGTTGGAAGGGGCCCACAAGGCACTCAGTGGCACCGCAGGGTGCACTGCTGGCTCGTATTCAGCTCACTGCCATCAGAACTCCCAGTCCCCCTTTCCTGGGGCTGCTCCCCACCTCTCATCCCCAGTGCATGCCACCAGGGCTGCCCCACACCAGCACTGACCCCAGCTCTGCACAGACACCAAGCAGCTTCAAGTCCTGAACGAAAACTTGTGTGTTCTGCTAGGAACTCACGTCACCTCATTTTAGATGTCTACACTGAGGCATTTAAATTGCACTGACCACCAAGCGTTTGTCTCTGAGCAATGGAGAAAGGCAATTGCAGAGGTGGATTCCATTTATTACAGCATCTGAGATAGGAAATAGGAACTTGATTTCAGGAGAATCAAGTGTTCAGCCAACGCAGCGGAGGCATCAATATTTCAGTGGCACAGCACTCCTGGAAACAGATGCCTTACAGCACTGAATGCCGTGCAGAAGGTAAATGTCATCCACGGCTCTGTCCTGATCACACCTGACCATCTCATCCCAGAAAGCTGCACACAGGCACAGTAAGCTCTCTGTCTGACTGCTCCCCGGCTCTTACTTCTCCATCTGCAAAAAACAGCTTCCCTCAAGGGCACATGGCATGATTTTTCTTGGGGATCAAAGTGAAGTTGGTTGGCTTAAGTCATCCTTTGGGCCTTTTCTAACGACTGTACAAACATTGCTGTCCTCTGGGCATGATAGTTCTCCCCTGGTCCCCACAGCTTTTCCAGGACATTCTCACACGAGCTGTGTGAGAACACCAGCTGGTTCTCCCAGCACCCTGGCTGCAGCCTCACTGCACCCGTGGACAGCTGAGATCCAGTGAGCAAATGCCATCCAAAACCTCACTGCTTCCACTGCGTATCAGTGCAGACAGAGGCGCTGGGAGGGCTCCGAATCTGCAGTGTCTCCTCCTCAGGTGAACCATCTTGCCAGGTGCTGACTGAGGGATCGATAACCTGGGGGATGGTGGCTGAGCCGGAGCCCACCCCACTAGCCAAGCACCAAGGGCAGCACACAGAGCAGTGCAGAGAACAGGACATGGAGGCATCTCTGCTGAGCTCCTGGAGCCTGTGCTGGAGCCAGCAGCTCCTGCTTGAGGGGCATCAGGCCAAGGGGAGGAAGAGCTGCGGTGGTCAACCAGCAGAGCACCCAGCAGTCCTTTCCCTCCACCCTTACCTTCCCCCTAACCCTAGCTGGGGACTGGCGAGTGGCTTTTTTCCACGCTGTCCCAGCACGTGCCCTCAAACCAGAGCTCTCATTTACATCAAGGAGGTCCTGATGGATCTCTAAAGAAAAGCCGTGGCCCAGAGCACGTGACCCACTGCCTATCTGCGAGATCTTCCTCCACGTGTCCTTAAGTTGCGTTGCACAAAGCCTTATGCTATAAAAGGTGTGAAGAATATGCAACTTTTGACTAAAAATCTATTTGTGTGTGTGTGCGTGCAGGCAGTTACGTAGTAGATGCACTCACATGCATACATGTGCATGGGGTTCTATGTGTAACACAGAGGGCACTGAAGACAGTGATATTGTACAAACTCCAAATCATTTTCATTTCAATGTCAATATAATGCATCACCTGTGTTTCGCATGAGAGGTACATAAGACTCAGAAGGACAGAAGGGACATGCTTTTTGTCATGTATTACCTTTTCTGTGGGGTTGTGACAGGCAAATCCCTCTCTGTTCTGGAGAGAGGCATCTGTTCCCCTCCCATGGCCACCCCAGGGCCCCACATTCCAGCTCTACAAGCACTGGTTGACCCAGAACACCAGTTCTTGAGAGCTGGGACTAAGTCTGTGTCCTAGAACAGGCATTGGAGCCTCACCTCCTGGGGACATGGCCGATGAGGGGGAGACTGTCAGGTCCCCTAGGATGGGAGGAAGTAAATGACAGAAAAGAGGAGGCGATGCAGAATACAGACTCTTTTATGGAAGAGGAAACACGGCCGGCTGCAGCTCTCGCCTTCCTTGCTGCAGGAAGTCAGCCTTCAGCTGTCAGTGGTGCCCATCGGGTTCATCTGCCAGAGGAGGAATGATTTCTCCCGTCTCTAAAATTCTGTCCCCCTGATGAGAGAACACAGTGAGGTTTTCTGCTGTACTTTTTAATTAAGCTGTGACCGCCCCACTTCTGAACAAGAACTCTCACTTCAGTTTCTTCGGAACACTGTAATTTCAACGTTTCTCAAGATGCAGCCACAACACCGTAGCCGCATTTTCAGAAATCTCTTCTTGCTTCACCCTTCTGAGGCCACACAAAAGCAGCCAAGCATTTAAATAAATACTGTTTTAAAAAGGCATGCTGGATTTGCAGCACTGCACAACCACCTTCAAGGCAGCACCACCCTGGTGATCTCCAACACGGTCTGTAAAGCAACAGCAGGTGGAGAGCTGCATAACCTCTGAGCAGAACCAACCCAGTGCCTGTCCTCTGCATGCTCAGGCTGCAGGCATTGCCTCAGCCTGCCAAGCTGACCTAGCCCCAGTGACCAGGCTGATGTCAGAGGCTCACAGACAGACCTTCAGTACGTTGCTATGTTAGCGGTGGCATTTTTATTTCTTTTTTTTCAGATAAAGCAGAACTAGCAGTGTGCAATGAGCAGGAACAACAACAACAAACACTTAAATGAGAGTACTATACATTTGCTCACCAACTCGTTACAGCAATCAGCTAGCAACTGAAGACCAAATGGTCTGACAGATGCTGTCCACTGTCCCAGATGAGAACCAGACAAGAAAGCTTCAGACTCCAGTGAGCCCCCTGTGGTCTCTGTGTGCCCCTCAAGCAACAGAACTCACTCCAGGCACTACCAGAGCCCTGGAAGGGGATGCTGGTGTTTTCTGCTCACAGCAGACAGAGCTGTCAGCCCAGTACTTACAAGTCTGGGGTCACAAGGAAGGTGCTGATCAAATCAGCACCATCTGCTCTGAGGGCAGAACTGTACCCATTGTGCAGTGCTGCTTCAGGATGAGCTGCCTTGTGAGCATCGGGTGTTTCCTTCTAGAAATCCTCCCTGCACAGCTGCTGCACCAACCCCACTTCTGAAGCCACCCTTTCTCTGCCCCTGTTTTGTAAAGCTAGAAGACAGTACAAGTATTAATGGACTTACTGGGTATATGGCTGGATTTGACATAATGATACCGTACGGCTTTTTCTGAAAGCACAGAGAAGGAGAGAGAAGAAGGAACATCACCCAGATGAGGTATAAAGAATTTCCAAAACAGAGTATAACAATTCTAAAGCACATGCTCTGTTGAGGACAAGGCTCACCAGTTCTTCCCTCTAGCTAGCAAAACACCCAAGCCCAACAAAATACTGCCTCTCCAGACAGAAGGGACGTAGAAATGGGAGCTCTACCCCAACATTAGGTCATTGCATCTTTCCCTCCCACACCAACAGCTGCGTGGTTGGGTTGGAAGCCCATATGGCTCCATGCTGTGGGCTGGCTGCCCTCCCCACAGCTCAGGCTGCCCAGGGCCCACCCACAGCCATGGGCACCCCCAGGGACGGGCACTCCTAGCTTTGGCCAGCTTTTCCCCCCTCTTTTAATTTAAACCCGTTCTCTCTTATTGCATCACTCTCCACCCATGTAAAAACCCCTTCCCATTTCTGCTTAAAAAACTGCCCCCCTTTATTCAGGCACCGCAAGGTGAGGTCTCTGCAGCCCCGCGGCGCTACGCACCGAGACGTGGTACTTCACGTAGTAGTGGAGGAGCCAGGCGGGGATCAGCACCCGCAGCACGAAGAAACCGCTGGCCTGGTAGGCCTTGAACACCTGCGGGACAGCGGAACGGGGCTCAGGGCTGGAGCTCGGGGCTCAGGGCTGGAGCTCGGGGCTCAGGGCTGGAGCTCGGGGCTCAGGGCTGGAGCTCGGGGCTCAGGGCTGGAGCTCGGGGCTCAGGGCTCGGGGCTCAGGGCTCAGGGCTCGGGGCTCAGGGCTCAGGGCTCGGGGCTCAGGGCTCGGGGCTCGGGGCTCAGGGCCGGGGCTCAGAGCTGGAGTTCGGGGCTCAGGGCCGGGGTTCAGGGCTCGGGGCCAGGGCTCGAGTTCGGGGCTCAGGGCCAGGGGCTCAGGGCCGGGGTTCAGGGCCGGGGCTCAGGGCCGGGGCTTGGGGCTCAGGGCTCGGGGCTCAGGGCCAGGACTCGGGGCCGGGGCTCGGGGTCCCCCTTCCCGCTCACCTTCTGCCGCCAGAGGCCGCCGGGCTGCAGGAAGCGCTCCCAGAAGGCGGCTACGGGCCCCAGCCGCCGCTCCGGCAGCACGGGCTCCCGCTCGCTCAGCTCCTGATCCTTCAGCCAGCGGCGCCGCAGGACGCGGAGCTGCTGCAGCCGCAGCTTCTCGTCCGGGGTGTAACCGCCCATGGCGCCGCAGGGCCCGGCCCGGAGCGGAGCTGCGCTGCGGGCACCGTGTCCTTAGCGACGGCGCGGGGCGGCGACGTCAGCACGCCGCGCCGGAAGCGCAGCCCCGCGTGGTCGGGGCCGCGGCCACACGAGAGCGGGGGGTCGCTGAGCGGAGCGCCGTGGGTTCGAGTCCCCGTCCCCGCTGGTTGCGGATGGAGGAGCAGGAGCTGGAGCTGCGCTTCCAGCGGCACTTCCTGGCGGCGCGGCAGCTCCGCGGCATGCCCTGGGCGGTGAGCTGGGCCGGGGGTTGCGAGGGCTCGCTCCCCGTCCTGGTGCGCTTCAGCTCCGCGCTCGCTGTGCTTTAGGACCTGGAGCGGCGGTTGAGGGCCGCCCCGCAGCGCTCGCAGTCGTCGCTGCTCGCGGCCATCCTGCACCAGGTACGCGTGCCGAAGACGGCCGGCTCTCCGTCGGTGCCCCCGGCTGCAGCCCGTTCCGTTCAGCCCCGCGTTCAGCCGCGGCTTTGCCGTTTCAGACCGTCCTCCACCCGCTGTGTGCGCGGTACCCCCCCCCCCGCCTCCTACCGACGGCTGTTCCTCGCCGAGCTCATTCGGAAGGTAACGCTCGCTCTGCTCGCAGCTCCTCGTCTTCTTAATTCGGCGTTCGGTGCGCGGTGTCCGTTTTCAGACGCTGTTTGATGGCTGAAGCTCTGCCCCGGTCTCCTTTGACAGCACGAGGGCACGGCGGCCGAGCCCCTGGATGAGCTGTACGATGCGCTGGCACGCGTCTTAAACGAGGAGGAGTCCGCTCACTGCTACAGAAACTACTTACTGGTAATAACTGCTCTGGTACACGTCCCCTTTAGCCACCTAAAGCAAGCAGCAGGTGGCTCTGAGCACCTGTCTCTGAGCACCTGTCTCTGAGCACCTGGCCCTGTGCTTGGAGACCTCTGGAGGTCTCTTCCGACTCAGAACAATCCCGTGACTCTGAGAGGCAATGTGTAGGTGATGAAATCACCTCCAGGAGCCCGGAGCGCTTGCAGCCCTTTTTTCCAGGCTGCCGTACTGCTGTCTTTGCTGACCTGCCTCTCTCCAGCCTTCAGGAGAGGCCGTGACCCTTTCTGAGAGCGTGGCCATTATCTCTCAAGGAACCACGGGGCTCGTTACATGGGATGCTGCTCTGCACCTCGCTGAGTGGGCAGCAGAGAACCCCGCGGTTTTCAGTAACAGGTAACAGCAGAAATGGGGTTCGGTGGCGGCTCGCAGCTGCTCTCCTCCTGTTCTGCAACAGTTCACCTGTAGTTCAGGAGATGAGTTCGTAGCTGCTTTAAAAGGGGCTTTGAGATGAAGAGCATCACACTGCATGTTCTGATCCACTCTGTAATACAGGCTGTTAAATTTCAGCTGTCTGACCAGTAACTTACAACAGAATCCCAGCGTGGTTGGGTTGGAAGGAGCCTTATATAGCCCACCCATCCCCAACCCCTGCTGTGGGCTGTCAGCCACAGCTCGGGCTGCCCAGGGCCCCATGCACAGCTCTGGGCACCTCCAGGGATGTGGCACACGCAGCTCTGGGCAGTGCTTCACTGCTGCTACTGTAAATAACTTCTATCCAGTCAAAACGTCCCTTTGAGTTTGAAACCGTTTCCCTTGGTCCTATCACAACAGATCCTGCTAAAGAATCTGTGCCTTTCTTTCTCATAGCCCCCCCTTTAGATATTGAAAGTTGCTTTGTTTATAAGCAGTGCAGAGGAATGGGCGCTGTTGGGCACAGGTTCAGATAAATTAAGTACCTCACAAAGAAAGGAACTGTGCTTTGTGCTTCTCTCCGCTAAGAAAAGAAGTGGACAACCAGCTCAGATGGAGATAACTGCTGCAGAAGACCACAACTAGGTGGAATGTTTTAGCAGTTACTTGAAACTAACATAAGATTCTAGAGGGTTTGCTCAAAGCTTGAGATAATCCATGTCTGAATTTGCCTCTAGATATACTTGGAGTATTCTGATTTCGTAATTCAGAGTCCTAATCAATACTTATTTTAGACCGTTAACTTTTAGGACAGTCTTGGAATTAGGAAGCGGAGTCGGCTTCACTGGACTTGCAATCTGCAAAACCTGCAACCCCAAGACATACATATTCAGTGATTACCACCACTGTGTCCTCAAACAGCTGAGAGAAAACATCCATTTGAACGGCTTTATCCTGGAGCCTGAAACTGTGAGTGCAGCCCAGGCAGACGGCCAAGGGCAGGAGGCAGAAGGGCAGAAATGCCAACAACCCCAACTCATCGTAGCAGAGCTTGACTGGGGTTCAGCTACAGAAAAGCAACTGCTGGGTCTGCAGGCAGACGTCGTCATCGCAGCAGGTACCTCTCCCTTCTGCTGTGCCTGACTTGGCAGCGTCACGCAGGAGTAAGCAGACATAAACACCAAGAGATTTGTGTACAGGGCTCAGCTATGGTGCCTGGAGAAACGTCTCCCAGCTCCCTGCACCAGTTTGTCTTTTTTTCAGCTGCTCAGCAGTTTACCTGACGCCAAAGAACAAATTAGTTTTCCTTTCTGCGTGTTTTAAATCCAGAAACTGAAGATAGACCTCCCACTTTTCAGACCCTCGTAATTTGAACAGCGTTCTCATGAGGGATAACACTGAAAACCACTTCTGTTTTAGAATTTGCTTATGTACAAATGTTGAGGGAGCTTGTACAAAGCTGCTAACAGAAAGGCTAGCAAAGTAAAATTACATCAGGGTACCTGCAGGATTTTATTCCTCAACATAGTGGCTCTCCAAAGCAAAAATCGTTAAGAATTCAGGCATAGAAATGACAAAATGTAACAACTGTAGTCAAAGGTATCACACGATGCATTAAATATGTGAATTTGGGACCGATAGTGAAGATGAGAGCACTCTGTTGTGGCATACAGAACAGCGTGGATTGTAAAATCTTCCTGGAAATGTTTAACCTCTCAGTTTAAAAAAAAAATTATCCTTCCTCCTGCAAGTGAGTATTTTATCTTTTCTGTTCTGTAGCTTGCTTTCAGCTCGTTTCTTAATAAAAATTGAATATTTCCCTCTTTTCCCATGCAGATGTGGTGTATGATCCAGAGGTCACTTTATCCCTGACTGGTATGCTGCAGAAGTTCTCCACTTTAAGAGCCGACAGAAAACCTGAGGTCTATATTGCTCTGACGGTCCGTAACCCAGACACTCATCAGCTGTTCCAGGCTGGACTTGGTAGGTCCTTTTTCGTTCACTGGATCAATGGATTCGGCCTCTTTCCCAGTTACTTAATCTGCAGTGGAAATGAATTTTTGTTTTGTTTTGTTTTTGCAATGGGTATTATCCAGTGGGTATCATCCTTGGATTCAGGAGTTCTGCCTGAGAGCAGTAACCCTCCTGCATGGATTTGATCAGGAAGTCAGACGTCTCAGCTCTTTGCTGCATCCTGTCACAATTCTTATCTGTGACAGCATCAACTGGAGGCAAATTACGGGTTTGGTGCTTATAGGAAAGATCATGAGGGTTAAGCCTGTAACAAGAAAAAACCTGAGCTGCACTGTAACTGTGAGAGCATTTAAATGTGGCCTGTAACTTGTAACTGTTCTTTGAGGGTTTAAAAACAAGTAAAGAGGAAAGATGCAGGACTTCTCTTTGTACACTTCAAAAACCAATCTTCTGTGGCTGTTCAGGTGTACAGCTGGACCACAGGGGCTGGCTCATTAACAAAATAATGCTGAGTAATGAGGTCTGCTGCCTCCTTACCAGCACGTGGATATCTCACTGTACAGAACTTGACGTGCAACGTCTGCTCTTTATTTTCTCAAACAGAAATGTGATTCCCAGTGTTTCTCTTTGCAGATAAAGCTGGGATCAGATGGCAGATTCTTCCAGCCCACAGCAATAGGATTCTCCTCCACGATGCACAGCCAAACCTAACTATCCTGCAACTATTCGTGTAGATTTGGTAAATACAGTTCCTGCTCCTCAGGAAACCTGTGCTATCTCATCCTTGCAACGAGTCTGTTTTGAGTTCTAGAAGCACACTGAGTGGCATGCACCAGGAATCCCCTTGTATGCACGAGCTCTTGTCAAAATGAGTTATGTTTCTTCCTGCGGTTGCCAGCGTGCGTGCAGGCAAGCAGCTGCTCCTTGTAAGCATCTGTGCACCACAAGCTGTAGATGTACTTTGATTCTGCAGAACTGAACTGAATTATTTAAAAGAAGTTTTGATTTGTTAACAACACAGACTCATCCTGTGCTCCTGAGGGTGCACCTCACACTGACGAGGGAGCAGAACAGTGTTTTGTAATAAACATTTTTAATACTAAATTCAGTTGTAATGGATGTCAGCTTTTGTGTGTGTGTGTATCTGCAAAATGCAATCTGTGTCATCCCAGGATGACATGAGTAATACCTACAGAATATGCAGTGTCACAGATTACACGATGCTGTAGGAGGAGGTAATAGATTGTACCATAGATCAGGAGCATCTCTCCTCTGCAGTGCTGACAAAAATCAGAGCTGGCTTTGCATTTCTTTCACACAAGAACTATCACTTTTGCAAGACAAAGAATTTAGCTTGCCTGCTTAACTTCCTATAATCCCTCAGCCAGTTTGCCATTGGACAGCATTAATCCTGAAGCAGAACTGAATGTGTTATTTTCTCCACTTTTGATTTCCATTTCTATATGCTTTTTCAGAAGCTACTTTAAGAAAACGAAGAAATACATTCAATTCCTCCTCCTGTAGTAACTGGGAGAAAACAGATGACAGGTAACTTGAAGAAACATTCTTCAAGCTGAGGAAGCCCACGACTACTGGAATTAAGCTGGATATACAGAAGTAACCTGACTAGAGGGTTTGGTTTTTTTTAGTTCTAGCTGCCTTTCCCTCACAGAAGGAAGAACTGGACTTAATGCACACCAGGAGCCAAGCAGCAGTTTCTTCTATCTTCCCTGCTACAAAAGCCTTCAAGTCACTAAGCAGTTCTGTGTGGCTAGGTAGCTCATACTGGATTTAACTAAACTTGTTACAGGATGGTGAAACCTTGCTGAAGCTTTCATCAGCATCACTGAGTACGTAGAGAAATGCTTAGTTTACTTCCATGCATATATCACTGCTGAGGAGATGAGTCCTTCTAATACCTTCAGGATTTGGAGACTGCTGTAACACTGACAGGAATCTGCTGGAAAACAGTAGAGAAAAAACAATCAGCAAATAGATCCCTACGGATCATTCGAGCTAGTGAAACTGCCAAACTCCTACAGGAAGCAACTTGGCTTCTGGTTATCATCTTCCCACCAGCGGAACTAAATCACTATCAATGCTCTCTTTGCAAGAGCATGTCTGCTGTAACCATGGTGAAGGAGAAAGGTCAACTTTGCAACTGACTGCCTAGCTCGGCAAAAGCATATTACATGATTGCTCTGTGAGCTGCTCTGAAAATACTGGTGCAGAATCCATTGCAACAACTTACCACTGCTGAACTAGGAACTCCTAAGAGAGCCAGTCAGGCAGCAACTCTATGACAACACCAAGCACTTCAGCAGCTGCCTTCTGTTTCATAAAGAATAAGGTGTTTTTTTCAGAAAGCATCCTGTAAACATTGGGTCTACATCCAAAAAAAAAAAGGATGAAAGCTATACCAGGGTGACTGCTCAGAAAGTGAAGTGCATTTTCATATTAGATTATGCATACTTGATTATCATCATTTTTCCTTTTCTATTCTACTGAAATAGTACATCATGTGCATTCCTTTCTCAAGGGAAACAGGCGTGTTTGCTTCAGTGTATGAGCACTACAGTCACTGAAAGGTGTCCTTTCCTCTCAGTGTTCAATAAAGCTGTTCCATAGCAGCAGCTGTGCTTCTGTGCTCCTGCACACACTGTAAAAAAGGAAAAAAACCCCTCTGAAATTAAGTAGCTCTATCTTAATTAAAAAAAAACAAACAACACAAGTAGATATTCTGTACTTACCTAGGGAAGACTGGCCAAGAATGTTATCCATAGGAAAAAAAAACCTCATCATTTCAAACAAAAATTCAAATTAAAAAAGTTTCCCACTTGCAGAAAAAAAATACCCATTAATGTTTCTTGTACAGGAGGTGTAAGTGGTGTAGTTTATATACATATTAAAACACCTTCAGCCACAGGAAACCTTCAAGCAGCCCAGCTAAAACAAGACTTTACACATATGAGCTCCTAGAGTAACTAAACTCCCCCTGCTCTAGAGATTCATCCCAAGCAATACAGGCAGACAACAAGGATCAGCCTCTTCAGCACAGGAACCTTATCTTCCCTAAAGACTTACACACAACTTGTAACCTCAGCTGCACCTTCTGTGCTATTATTACCAACACAAGAGCTCCAGATGTAAGGGAAGAGGCGTGTCTTAAAGATGAAAGAACTAAAAATGACAGTTGTAAACAATCACAAGTGTTTATTCGCAACTTCAGCCAGTCCTGGAGGTGCACATGTGTGATAGCTTTTTTGACACAGTGCCCCTTGAAAAAGTCATTCAGTCTGGCTCAGTAAAGGAAGAACAGTCTGGTCCCAACTCTCATCCCAGTTCAGCTGCTTGGATGCACGAAGGTTCATCCTGAAATCGTGGAGTTTGCCTTCCAGTGTGGGAAATTCCAAGAAAAGCATCTGTAAGTTAAAATGACACAGAAAAATACATCATATTCTATTCTGGATTAATTCCAGCTTTTGCCTGTGCTAACCCTTGACTTTAGTGTTGCAGTAAGAATGAGATCTTCGGTCTTACCCTCTGAACAGTTAAATATCGAAACATTGGGAATATTCTTGACAGCTTCAGATTTTTATTCAAACAGAAATGTGGCCAATAAGACCCACGAGGCAAAGCAGTGCCCTCTAAGAATGCAAAACACACAGATGATTGTCACGTGCGAATGATGTAGCTCACACAGTAACACTCCTGTGGTTACGGCTAGCAGGAAAGAAAAATCTCTTATGTCTTTACCTTCAGTTGTTCTGCAAGTTCATTTGAATCCCTGAATATCAGCCCATTTTCATTGTGCTTCACAAGTTCATGTAAACTGTGAACAAAAGTCATAGAAAAAAAAAACAGAAGAAAAGAAGTTAGCAGGACACGCATGTTTCAAAAGTTGCATTGTGTATCTTTACCATGAAGGACCTAGGTATGGGCTGACAAACTGGAACCAAAGGCAGTTACTGAAGTTTAATTTAAAGACAGTCTGGCATCAGGAGAAACAATCCAGATGTACCACTGCAGTGCAATACAAAAGGGCCCTCACTCAGTCACTGTGCCACCCATCTGCACGTACATCAAAAGGAGGGCAATAATCTACTTTAACCCATAAGGAAAATCTTCCCACGATCAGAGATGCTTGCAGTTAATGCCATCTAGTGGTAAATGCAATTCATTTGTAAGAGCTCTTTTTTCCCAAAGGACTGTGTGGTGTAAGGTTGACTGCTGCACCTCCTCACAGAACAAGGACCTGTCTACACGGAATGAAGCCTTGACAGGTTTTGAAATGAAGTATATGGCAACACAGGATGATGGGGTATTAATTTTCAAGGTAGTTGCTTGCATTAAATGCTCCACAGTTTGTAGAAACTGGAGTTCATTTTTGGCTGCCCTTAAATAAAACAACATGGACGCCTGAAGTCTGTCCTTTTGAATCAAAGGAAGTTGTTATAATACTGGAATCTCACTGATACAGACAGAAGCTGCTAAACTCTTCATAAGAACAGTGCTTATAGGACTCTCTAAATCCTGGTAGCAGAATAAGCAATCTCTTACCATTCAAAATATATTGCACACACAGGCAAGCAACAGCCAAACATATCTACCACCTTCATAGGTAAATCCAAACCACTAGATGATTTATGGAGGCACACACCCAAGTCTGCTGAGCCTGAAAAACAAAGCAGACAAGACTCTGAATTCCCTGAAAGCAGCTCTTCTGGGCTTACTTCCTATTCACAGAATTAGAATGGCCTGGGTTGAAAAGGACTGCAAAGATTATTGAGTTTCAAACCCCCTTGCCATGGGCAGGGCTGCCAACCACCAGAGCAGGCTGCCCAGAGCCACATCCAGCCTTGCCTTGAGTGCCTCCAGGGATGGGGCATCCACAACCTCTCAGGGCAACCTGTTCCAGTGTGTCACCACCCTGGGAGTGAAAAGCTTCCTCCTCACATCCAACCTAAATGCCCCCTGTCTTAGTTTCAAACCATTCCCCCTTGTCCTATTGCTATCAACCCACGTAAACAGTTGTTCCCCCTCCTGTTTGTACGCTCCCATTGAGTACTGGAAGGGCACAGTGAGGTCTCCCTGGAGCCTTCTCTACTACAAGCTCAACAAGCCCAATTTCCTCAACCTTTCTTCACAGGAGAGGTGCTCCAGCCCTCCAATCATCTTAGCGGCCCTCCTCTGGACCTGTCCCAAGAGTTCTGCATCTTTCTTGTGTCAGGGACACAAGTGATCACTATTCAAGCGATTTCAAAACAGAGAAATAGCGATGGCATTTTAAAGACATCATCTTCATGACATAACAATTCTCAAACAAACACCACGTATTACAGCCACCCCAGCTGGCAGATGTGAAACCCAACATCAAACTGGATATGTACCCGACCACTATCCTGAGCTTATCAAACATGTGCAGTACTATGAACGCGCCAAGGGAACGCTATTCCAGAAACATCATTATTTAGGATTTCAGGTTCTTTGGGGGTACTCAGCCAAAAACTGTGATGTCTTTTCAGATCTGATCCTGAGAGCAAACCGGACACGAACAAGCACATGGTATTCCAGCAGAGTTAGAAAAACGGAACAAAAAAATAAAATAACAGGCAGTAACAGCAACACAGGTACTACAATTCTGCTGAACTGTTCTTCCACACTTTATCAAATGAAATCTATTTCATAACTCACTGTTTACCAAGCAAAACTGGGTAATCCTCAGCTTCCAGCCACGGCGTACAGATCTGGATATGTTTAAAGTGCAGTTTCTTTATCAGTCCATTGTAGTACTCTTTTAGTGGTCCTTTTCCTTTTTAAAACAAAGGGGAAAAAAAAAAAAGATAGTAGTGATTTTATCAGGATGGTTGAACATTAAATGCAATCTGAGCATGGTGCAACCCACAGCTGTGCTGGATAGGCCGAGAGCTTCCCCTCTTTAAAAACACTCCAATAATGACATCACTGTAAGAATCCAATTACAGCTTACTACTCTGGCTTATAATCACATAAAGACAACACTGACATCAGCAGAAGAGCAAACAGTACAAAAGTGAACGTGAAGTCTTCTCTACGAGCAGAAAGCAAAAAGAAAGAATTACAGCATGAATAAACTATTACCTGTTATCACACATACTAAAGCTGGAAGATTGACTCCCTCATTGATGTACCGCTCATAATCTGGGGAAGAGAAAAACCTTTTTAGAGCTGACAAGTAAATGGATGGTTGATCCTAAAGGGTCACAGTATCATAGAATGGCCTGGGTTGAAAAGGACTGCAAAGATCATTGAGTTTCAAACCCCCTTGCCATGGGCAGGGCTGCCAACCACCAGAGCAGGCTGCCCAGAGCCACATCCAGCCTTGCCTTGAGTGCCTCCAGGGATGGGGCATCCACAACCTCTCAGGGCAACCTGTTCCAGTGTGTCACCGCCCTGTGAGTGAAAAGCTTCCTCTTCACATCCAACCTAAATGCCCCCTGTCCCAGTTCCAAACATTCCTCCTTGTCCTATCATTATCAATCCACGTAAACAGTCATTAAAGTGTGGTGTGGGTCACTGTGTCCAAACAATTTATCCTACTTCAAGTAATTTCTTTATGAACGTGTCTCATAAAACAGTAGTAAATTTTTACACATTAAATCCACCAACCTCTACAGAAATAAATTACAGTTTGTATAGAAAGCATTCATCATTTCTTTCACTACATCATATTGGCTTTTTCAATACAGGAATTTAGAAACTGCAGCTTCTAAGTAGATAATGGATATTCCCTTCCTTCCTATCACCAGTGGCCTGTGGAGAATACACACCCAGCTTAGAAAAGAAACTGCAATTTACAAGCAAGAAATATAATTCTCCCCCTGCACCAATTGGAGTTGAATTCAGATGCCTCGTTTCCACGTGTCAGCTCCTACTCTTAAACCACTGCAATCACACACGCCTGCACTTTCACTTGAATACAGTGGCAGTGTTACTTAGAAAAACCCTCCCTAACCATCCAGCAAAAAAACATCCCCCTTTGTACAGATGTGGCATTGCTTAGTACCCACCTTCTAATGCTTCCAGAAGGACTGAAAAGTCTTCATCCTCTGAAAGAAAGGGCCTCATTAGCAACATTCACCTTTTTAGCATTTATAATGAATTACAGTAACAAAGCCTTCACTTTTATCTCAAAGATTGAAGCACGGAACATGCTTTTCCCATTACAAACGTGCCACAATTATGCTCATTTTGCAAGTCTAATAGCTACATGTTTTCCTTGTCAGCTACGTGGCAGGTGAACGAGCCACAAATGTGGCATGTCTTAAAAAGACAGTCCAGATCACAGTTAAATCCCCAGCTACAGAACCCAGAAATTTCTAAGGCCGCAGACTGCCTTGCACATTGCAAAACACAGACACATTTCTGCCGTGCTGCTAGCACCTGACTGGTTTCACCTCAGAGCCCCCTTTCTCATACAGAGGTTAAAAAAGAAAAGCAAAACATTATGTATCTGACGTATCAGGAATAGCGAGCAGATGTTTCATACCACAAAAGAAGGTATTATGTCTAGGATGAAAAATTAAAAAAGTGGGAAATCTCTTAAAGAAAAAGTATTTTTAGCCACTGAGGTGTACCACGTGCCACTCGTCGTCAAACTCTTCCAGGCAAAGGAAGGAAAACCTCTGCTACTTGTTATGGGAATACAGCATGCTAAGTGTCAGGTGTGGGGAAGTACACCCAATTTTATCTTATCTAAGTGGCGATATACTAAAAATAAACTCTTTACAAACCTGTCCAGCTTGTGCTGCTGATGAGAAGAGCTGGCCGCCCTCTGCTTTTTGTCACATCCCCGCTCTTCTCATCCCTTTCTGTAAAGGCAGTCCTCTCAGCATTCCAACTGACAGACTCCACGCTGCACAAACAGAACTTTCTGAGTATGGACTACACAAACACAGCCAACAAACACAGAAGGAAATGCAGTGTCTCACAGGCATGAAGTTCCAAGCACTTCATTTCAGATTTGATGGACAACTTGTCTGGAAATAGTCATTACTGCAGAGACAGCCCTGATGGAAGGAGAATGGTGTTAACCTGTCCTACTGCTGCCACGTGCCTAGCGATGCCACCGCTAGAAGCACATTCCCATCTTCTAAAGCTGTGTTCTCCTCAAGAAGGCAGCTTTCTCAACCCTTTCCAGCTGTGTCTCAAATACACATTAGAGGACAATGGCTTTCCCCTCCAATTCAGGCATTAGTTTGGTACAGCAGCTGTTAAGCTGTCCATTACAGCAGACATCCTCCACATATCGACAAGAAAACACTTAATGCTCAGAGCGAGACCTTGAAAACTCTCCATATTAACGAGATGGAGAGTTTATTATTAAGACAAGCCCTAAATTAATGCAATGAATGCAGCACCCAATCACTGCCAACTAGTTCAGCAGGTATTAAACTACTTTCACACTTCAGATATTCTGTTGCGGATTCCCTCAGCACTCATGCCAACATTTACACCAAACAAACCAACCAACCCCACTTAGTTTACACACCAAGCCACGTGCTATCTCAGTTCAATGATTTCTCTTATTCTGGCCTCTCCAGTGACAATTAAATGCACTTGTACAGCATCTGCTCCTCACTAAAAGCATACAAAGACCACCGCTCATTGATATTCAGGAACTTGTGTCCCCATCTAAAGGTACTGCTGGTGACTAAATGCTACAAACTCGTGCCATTCAGTTAATGGCTGTAACTGCACTCTGTACTTACACATGCTGCGGTCTAAATGGTTCGTAGTCTTTGGCAAGTTTCATGTACAGCTGATGCTGAAGTTCTAATGGTGTCTCCTTAAAATGAGAAGCCGGCCTGTCATACAGTGTCACTGCTCTGTAACAAAAGAAATTCACCAGTGAAATAAACATCAGATCCAACAAAAAAGCACGTGGCAAAGAAACAGTGAGAGGCTACAACAACGTAATGCAAAACGGGAGAGAATCATTACAATAAAACAATGATTCGACTCAGCATTCTGTATTCCTGAAGGTTGATGGAACAGAACAAACTTGACCCACTAATCCTGTGCAAAGGACATCCTGCTTAGGTGTCTATTCAATGGATGAAACACACCCACAAAAACAAAACAAAACCAAAAAAGTCGCTTCTGTAGGATTACTCTGAACCCAAGCTCACCATGGCTATACTGCCTTCACGTTGCTTTGATTACACACGTATCATCAGAAGCATTTAACTCACTTGATGTTGCAGTTCACCCACAGATCTTCCTTCATGGCATTAGTGACACACAAGTTATGGTCAGACAAACGCCCAAAAAGCTTCTCATACCTGACAGAAATTAAAAGATGATAAGAACCCAAGGCAGCCCCAGCACAAACAGTAACCGCTCTCCAGTACTAAAAGCCAAACAGAAACAAAATGAACTCAATTGCTCCCAGCAACTTTGGTTTAATTAACAATTACTCATGAACTCCTTGTTCATAGTACAGCAATGCCAATCCATGAGAAGGGATACATACGACTTCCTTGTCCTTTAAAGCCCAACAACACAACTCTCAAAAGCTTTTAAAGCTGTTCCCAGTCATGTAGATTCAGCAAGAAACAAAATTACCTCTAAAGATGGAGTTTAAAGCAGCATTAGAGAATAATAAATTAAAATAAAAAGGCACTACAGCAGACAAAGTTATAGCAGTTGGCAGTTAAGATCAAAGTTTGCATACACACTCCATTCTCTTCACCAAACAAGCCCAACTGAAGGGAAGATATTTACACCACGGCAGCAAATCTTTTAGGTCTTGTTAACATTCACACACCTACCTAAAAGACACACGTTTCTAATGACTTCATTTTTCTCTTTCTAGGTAGCTCACATGGCATGAGTCTGCACTGTATTGGGTACCACCATCTAAATTTAATTAATATTTATATATTTCTGTTACGGGCTAAACTTGTTAGAACAGAACGCGCTTTCTGCACTTCATCCTCTGTGTGTAAGTACATACAAGAAGAAGAACACCTCCTAACCCTTAAGCTGAAAGTCTTACAGTATATAATAGAAAGTAAAAGAAAGGAATTTGTTGAAGTTGCTCACAGCTGACTTTAGAAAGCAATTTAATTCCTGAAAGCTACAGACACACGTTGTTACACCACAGAAATTCACCTAGACAGAATTTTCAGTGTATTTTGCAGAACACCACCACCTTCCCAAGTCTTTAACAAAGGCATTTTAAGAACATGTTTTCTGATGGAAGTTCAACATCAGAATCCAGAACTTGTTCACGGAAACAACCCCTTGCTAATTATATTCTCCCCACTGTTTTCCATTGTTCCATGTCCTGCAAAGGTACATAATTTATAAAGAGGAGAAATTACTGTACAAACCATTCTGCGATGCGCACCAGCGGGTGATTCCTTCCGTGACTCAGGCTCATTATAGTGTATCCATAATTGTGCCAATCAATTATCAGTTTGCTTCTCCAGAAAAGACAGGCAACCCAGGCAACAGCTATACTGGGCAAACCCGGAGGATTCTGTTTAAAAAAAAAAAAAAAGGAAAATATTCTAAGGCTCGGGTCGAGTGACAAACACTAAAGTAAAACTGTACCAGAATGGCTAGGAAGAGACTTAGAGATCATGGAGTTTCACGAGCCCTGCTGCAGGCAGCTCTGCCAAGCACTCCATCAGGCACCACATCAGGGTGCCCAGGGCCACATCCAACCTGCCAGTGAAGACTTCCAAGGGAAGGAGCATCCACAGCTTCTCCAGGCAACCTGTGCCAAGGCTACACCAGCCATTCCTGAACAGCTTCCCCCTAATTTCTAATCTACACCCCTCATCCTGTAGTTCTCATTCCCCTCCGTCCTATCGCCACGTGGCAGAGTAAGAGAAACGGAACACCGAATAAAGTGGAAAGAAAAATAAAAAGATGGAGATTACAGGATCTGAATGAACAGAGAGGTTTTTGTACTTGCCAAATACAGGAGGCTGGTGTCCGAGAACGCTAAAAACGCACTGCACTGCCAATGGCGCTCCCTGCACACACACACACACGCACCTGAAGGAGAACACAGGCCGGCGGATCCATCTTCAGCATCGCGTGCAGTAACTGCGCGGTCTGTGCGGCGACTTTCACCGCGTACTGCAAAAGCTTCGGGCCAACTGCAAAACATCCCGTGGGAAGGTCACGGCTCCACGCGCACAAACACACACACACCGCAGAGCCACGCAGCTCTGCTGACACCTGCGGCCACAGAAACCTCACCATCCCCTCAGCTCCCCCAGCCCCCTCCCTCAGCCGTGCCCCCACCTCAGGGCCCCTCCACAGCCCCGGGCACCCCCAGAGAGGGGGCACCCACAGACCCGCTGGGTAAAGGACCCCCCCCCACAACATCCCACCTCGATCTCCCCGCCCGCACGCACCTCGCAAGCACCGCAGCTCCGAGATGGGCACGACGCGGACGTCCCCGCTGCTCAGCACGTCGCGGTGCGGCCGCGTCTCTGTGGGAGCGGGCGGACGCTGAGAGCCGCGGCCCCTCAACACCCCCCACCCCACCCCACCCGCGGCCGCCGCCGCCTCAGCGCCCGCTCGCACTCACGGAAATAGCCCAGCAACGTCACACCGCGCCCGTGCCGGGCCAGAGAAAGCGCGTGGTACTGCATCCGCGGGCTGCGGCCCAGGTCGCCCAGCACCGCCACGCACACCCGGCCCGCGCCGGGCACCGCCCGCCGCCACCGCCACCAGAACAACGCCGCCAACAGCGCGACCGCCGCGGCCAGAGCGCCGCCAGCAGCCGCCATCTTGCGGAGCCCGGCCGGGCACAGCGCCCTCATGCGGCGGGGAAGCCGCGCCCGTGCGCTCGGCGGAGATACCGCTCCTTCAGCTCCCTGAGGGGAAGGACCCCCACCGGGGCGGGGTCTCGCTGAGGCTGCGGGTGTTCTAACGGAGGGCTTCAGCTGATGAGGATTCATTCCTTGCCAGGCTGGCCGCGCCCCCGCAGCATCCCGATGAGCTCCCTTCTGCCGGCTCTGGGGAGCCCCCGAAGAAGGCCCGCCACGTTTGCACATTTGCCCGCTGAGCGCGTTTCTTCGCAGACTGCACCCAGAGTGACACCGTTTCCAGTTTCCTCCCGAGATCTCTCCAATAAAGGAGTAAAAATGACTGAAAAAGGCGAGGGAAAGGCAAAGCAAATCTCACGACCCGCAAGAGCCCGTTGCGTTTCTCGAGGAGCATCTCTGGCACAGACGGAGCCCAGCGGTCTGCATGCTGCTCCAGCAGGAGCCGGGACGCTGACTTCCCTGCTCTGCTCTTGCTGCTGTAGACAGAGCCGAGTTTGCCCCCTGCTGCCCAGGGAAGTCACCAAAAGAGCAGATCCATCTTCCTCAGTGCTGCTCCTGGCTCGTGAGCTAGAGCAGAGATTCATTAAGAGATTAGATCGGTCTCCGATCTCTTCAGTCTTTCTCAGTTTCGGTTCTGGTTCAACTTCACTGCTTTCTGGAATATGATTCCTTGTTCTTTGTTTCTTCTTTTTACGCGGAGGTCCTGAGTAATGCCCGGCACCTTTCACTCTAGAAAGTGCTACAGAGCACACACACAGTTGATAGGGCACCTCCATGTACAATCACTGCACAGACAGTTCTCCAGGCAGCTGACACCTATGTTCTTGACGATCCAGTCCCTACACTTTAGCTGCTGTCTACACGGCCTTTTGTCCCGCATGCCACGGTTTTTGATGCAGCCAGGGGGTGATGCCTTCTGCTGTTGCATTTTCCAGCCATCTAATTCAAGCCAGCCTCACCATTGCCTGGTGACTGCAAGGGTTGGTGTCCAGAGATGTGGTGTGCTCGTACTGTCCTGTGTCTAACCACGTAACATATACCTGTACTTTTGCCCCAGATAGGTCGCATGCAGACTGTCCAATCCTGAGTGGCCCACTGTGCTCTCCAAACCATGAGCCCTCAGTAGACCTGTGCAGATACTCAATGCACTGTTGCCTGGTTATAACCACATAGCTTGTAGCTCAGCCCACTCGCCACTTCACCCATTCCCCTTTGAGGAACATCTCATTTCAGCTGAGGGATGGTGTGCAACAGCTCACCATTTACTTGGGTTCCCTCTCTTTGATCTATCCATGTACCAGGCATCTTCTGGAATAGGGTATTTCCCTTCCTGCATGGGTCTGTGGTATATTACCAATCACTGGTTGTGATTGGGCCACCCCCATCTTAGAATTGTGGGTTAGATCCTTTTCCCACCTCTGAATCAACAAGGTTATTTTAACAACAACCACCTCTGGAAGTTTGAGTTCTTGGTTTTAATACCTGCAGCGCAGAGTAGGTTGCCAGCAACTGCTTCCTAATCGTACCATATCTTTCTTCTGCTCCATGCCAAACCTGTGACCAGAACTCATTGGGGGTTCAAACTGAACCCTGGTGCCACCATAACCCCGGCCAAACCCTCTCTCTGGCTCCTGCTCAGTCTTGGTGATTTCATCCTGCCCAACAAGCAGTCTATGCTGTTTTGTTTTGAGTTCTGGCACGGCTGCAAGCAAACAAGTGGGATCGGTTTTTGCATAGCCCCTTACAATTGATCGCACTGCCTGGATGCTAATACATCTCTCTCTCAATCTGAACTCTCAAACAAACCACATTTGTCTGGAGAGACAGTCCACAGTGAATATCTATCCCCAGAATACAATCTGGAACTGGGGGGACAGACACCTTGTCCTCCTGAGGTGATCGATGTCCAAACACCAACTTTTGCCTTCTGTGAAATGGAGCTACAAAACTTCTTACGGTTATATCCAAAGGCAGGTAAAGGAAGGTCTTTTAGGTATCTGAAACTGCTTGGTACCACAAGCACTCAACTGGAATCAAAAAAGATAAATGCTTAACAGCAGGTAAGAGAGATGAGATGTGCAACTTCCAAGTATAGATACCTATTCCTTAAGTCGCACTACAAACTGCTCTCCTGCAAACAGCCAGAGATCAGTCTGAAGGACTGAGTGGCTTTCAAAAGTACCTCTTGATCTTAGAAATCCTCCAGATATTTGACAGATGATGGTAGTAGCCTGAGAAGATCTGTCCCATCTGGAAATAAATTAGAACCAGATCTCAGAAGGCATGAAGTTAATGGTTTAGACTTTCATAGACTTTCATTTACAATAGTAAAGAAGGGTCTCAAAGGTGCTGGAGAGCGTACAAAAGTGAATTCCTTGATGTTTGCTCAGTGCATCCATGCAACCAAACTGTTCTGTGATTCTGTGACAGGAAGGTACGTCTACTCTCAGCACATTAAGGTTTGTTATTATCTGATATGTAGAAGTGAATGAGCTGCCTGACCAGGAACACTTGTGATGTTAAACTGGGAGATTTGTGTTTAATAACTAAAAGAAGGATATTTTAAGACTGTGGTCGAGTGACAAACACTTAGCAACAAAGAGAAAGGGAAAACCAAACAAATGAGCTTACGTTGCTTTAAAGGACCTTCACATTACAGAGATGTTCTTGCTGCCAAATACAGAATTGCTAGCATCCAAGACTGCCAAAAATATGTTGGAACGCAATACTGTTAATGTTACCTACACACAAAACATACCCAAAAAAGAATATAGGAAGGTGGATCCATCTTCAGCACCGCCTACAGTAACTGTATTGCCTGGGCAACAGCTTTTACTGTGCACTGGAAAAGCTTCAGGCCAACTGCAAAATGGCAGAAAATCCCACCAGAATATCACGGTTCCACAAAGAGAAACACACACGTCACAGAGCAGCAGCTATCAGAAAGCTTTACAGCAACAACGAAGACCTGTCATCTCAGAAACATCACCCTCCCCCTGAGCTCCCATCCTGCTTTTTATCTAGGAAAACAATCTGAGGACACGCACATTAATAAACACACATGGTAAAAACAAGAATAGAGAAAAGCAGAGATCCCTATGGACCCGCACCAGCTGTCCTCTGATTTGCTCCAGCCCATAGAGCCAAGTGCTCCTGGTGTGAAGGAGACTCCCCAGGACACACAGCCCATGTGTGCTGCACCCTCTTTATATCCACACTTAAACTGGTCAGGACTCAGAGCAGGCAGAAACATACAGCAAGGCCCTTGCTCTACACAGCCAGCAGAATTCCCTCGCTTTTTGTACCCCAGGTGTGGCAGTTTGCTCACCTGAGCATTCAGCAAACACACATACCCCTGCCTTAAAAGTGCTCTAGGAAATGATTCCTCAATACTTTCCCCAAAAGCACTCTGCATGCTTACAGCATTCTCCTTTGACTTGCAGATGGACAGTCCTTTGCCTCTATTGTTTCTACCTATGAGCAAGAGGGTCCCCCTTCAGATGGCAGCCACAAGAACTGTGTTGAAGCTGAGGAGGAAGGACTGGCTTTGATCTGTCAAACTGAACTGCCGAGTGCACTGGCTGACATCTAAAGGCCCAAAACATTTCCTGGCACTGAAGCTGGCAGCCAGGCCTTCTGTGAGACCACACCAGCATTCCTGTGGTTAAACTGGTAAGGGAAAGCATCCTGCCCCACAGAGCAGGGCCTGCTGGGAGCAAGTGGCACTTACTCAGAAGTCAGACAACGTCAGATCGCAGTAGCAATGCTGTACTTGTCCTTCTTGCTGCTGGTCCTTGCCTGCAAAGCTAGCTTCTTGAACGCTGAGCCTGACGTGAGGAGCTCCATCATTTCTGTGCTTGAGAAAGTGACCATCTTCGTGGAGAATCGGTATCAGGACATCAATCTAGATGCAGTGCTGGGATTGCATGTTTTGCAAGGTACTGTGACTCAGACTGCTGTTTTTGAGATATCAGCTTTCTCAGCTTTACTCTTCACATTAAGCAGATTTGACTGCTAGCAGCATGACATATATATATGTATATATACACTTCTGTATTAATTTTTATCATATTTTAGAGTCAGCTCCTTAAGTACAATGACAGGAGTAGAGATCCAGCTGCTCTATGCATAACAATTACGTCTCAGAAGAAAGAAACCTTGGTTCTTCTCATTTTTAAGAAGACTCATCTGGGTTATCCCTGAATTGTGAGGAATGGAATGCATGGTAAAAAGAGTATTTCAAGCTATTTGTTAATACTTGACATTATATTCCCCTGTAGAATCCAAACCAGTTATGGATAAAAATTGCCTCTACACACACACCTTAGGACTAATAAAAGGCACAGTCAGCTTGTGTGTGCTCCGTGCTACCTCGAGCTCTGACATTTTCTTACCACAAAGAAGCCCTTCCCCAGTTTGGGATCAGAGCCTGATGGTGTTGTCAGCATTCCACTTCTTCAGCACTGCCCTGTCTGAAACACGGACGCAGCAGAGGGACGTTAGCACCCCTAAGCACTCCCTAAGTCACATCCATGTCTTCCAGTGTACCACAGGAACTTGAGAGTAGGTGGTAACCTGAATACGTGGCAACTTTGTCACCTCAGGAAGGGGCCAAGATCTGCTCTTCAGGTTTATGAAGGATACCTAACGAGACAGTAAAGGTAGTAACTTGATACCACTCAGGTAAACATGGAGGAGTGCAAACAGATGCGCAGCCAGCCAGCTACAGAAGTTGGAGGACTAACAGAATGCCCTGTGAACTCGCTGAAAACAGTCTGCCAAACTCACAGAAGCACAAAGGACAGGAAGCAAACACAACAAGAGCAGTGGCCATCTGCCATCTTGCATTTAATTCATCATTCCTTGCCTATAGACTTGTGAGTGACCTCTTGGGCAGTCTAGAAGGGTTTTGGTGACACTTGAGAAATCCTCTCTCCTTTTATTTATTTGTGTATTTATTTTCCCTTCTATGGATGCTATCCATTTCACAGAATCACAGAATAACTGAGGTTGGAAGGAATCTCTGCAGGTGACCCGGCCCAAAGCTCTGCTCAGCATGGCCACCTAGAACAGGTGACCAAGGAACATGCCCTGGGCTTTTTGAATATCTGCAAGGACAGACTCCACAACCTCTCTGTACACCCTGCTCCAGTGCTTAGTCATCCTCACAGTGAGAAAGTGTTTCCCTGTGCTCAGACAGAACCTCCTGTGTTTCAGTTTGTGCCTTCTGCATCTTGTTCTGTCAGTGGGCTCCAGTGAAAACAGCCCAGCTCCATCCTCTGTGTACCCTCTCTTCAGATAACTGCACACATTGAAGAAATTTCCACCCCACAGTCTTCTTTTCTCTGAGCTGAACAGAAGCTTCACAATTTGTCTGAACATTGTTGGAGCATCGCTGGATTAGCACCCGTCCCTTAAAGGAAGCAAAAAAGGGGGTTACAGGAATGCGTGACCACCTCTGCCACGCCATAACACGCTCTCTCAAAGAGATCACACTAACCGTATTTCATAGCTTTCATTTCCTCCTTGACATCATATCAAATCATATCATATTGCATCAAATACTAGCTTGGCTTCTAACTACAGCAGCATAATGCTCTGCTGTAAGGTACCTGCTAACCAAGCCAGAGCAGACCATACTTTGGTATAACACGTTCCAGAATACTGCATCACTCGATTTGATTCAATGTTAAATCCCATTTTAAGAAATGGTGGCGGTGGTCACTAGGGGAGGCTGCAAAGTTCTGTATTTTAAAAAGGAGGAGGAAAACAAAAAGAGTGGGTGGAGATGTTATGGTAATACACAAAAGGAATTGTATTTCTGCAGGCTATTTGAAAGGAGCCCTAGGAAAATGGCCCTCAGAACACCAATTACTTGCTCAGCGTGCACGAGTGGAAAGCATGGTAAAGAAGCTGTCTTCTCTGCTTGAAAAAGCAACACATTCTCTAGTGCTGAATGACCCCAAGTATTTCAAAGGTAAAAATAACTTCTACCTTTGGTGCTAAAGAAAATATAGTCCTTGTTCGGGCTCAAGGTATTTGTGTTGCAGTGTTTTGCCTCTCTGCAGTGACCTATGGAACAACAACAAAGATGCTAAAGTTAATAAAAAGAAACAGCTTGCACAGAATCTGGTACCTGTTCTGAGATCAGTTAGAAAAGAAGGGGTAGTGAGCATCTGGAACATGGCAGCGCGAATCTGAATTCTTGGAAGTTATCACTCTGCTGATTTTTGGGATGGCCTGGGGAAAAGGACTCAGGACGAGAATGCTCAGCAGGGATGTGTAGTTCTGAAGGCCACAGAAAGGCGACGTCCACACACGTGCAAGAGTACCTTCAGATACAGACAGGCATAAGAAATCAGGCAGGAGCTGAGATCTTCCTTGACTGTACCAAAAACTAAAGGCTTTCTTCTATGATTTGCTTTCAGAATTTGCACCGATTTTAGGACCGCATTTTTGGGTCCTTCCCCATTCATGGAACCAGACTGATACCTTGATGGCCTATTCTTCATTTGGTAGTACCAGGTGTTTTACAGAGAAAACGAGTGACACGTGCTTCACATATTTGCTAGGAACGTGGTAAGTTTCAGTAGCATCAGCAGACCCTTTCTGGCCACCACTATTTCACACGACCTTTCTGCTGTCTGTTAGTATTTACTTTGAGAAGCAGAAAATGAGGGGTGCTTTCTCCTGTACAGGAGGAGGAATAGATCTTCTTGTATCACGCTCTTTATTTATGTTACTGTTTTTCAACAGGAAAGAGAATGGCAAGTCCTGCACTGTCACAAGTGCCTGTAGGAACACAATGACACAACCAGGTTGCTCGAATTACTGCTTGTCCCATCAGCTCCTCTACTTCATATTTGCTGATGTGGTACGTGACAAGCTTTATTATTGAAGATTTATAACAGCCAACATAGTACACAGATAACCACGGACTTAGACATGCTAGGAAGGTGCTTAAGTTGGGTGGAAGGAGTTATGTTTTTGCCATCAAGGGAGACAACCCACAATCTTAAAAATCACCTTAAAAGTAAAGAAGAAAAAGAAGTAAAATTAAGAAGAGGAAGCAAGGGTTGCCCTGAAAGAGAGAACTGGGAGAGGAGAGGCTGAGAGGCAGGTTTCTCCAAACAAGGTTTCTAAACCTAGTTTAGATAAAGAGCCTGTAGTTCTTTGATTCAACTCACAGATGTCCTGAACTGTGATGATATATCACAGCTAGGAACATATTTGTAATTTTATTGTTCATGTTACCCTCATTTTCTCAACTTGATTCCAAGGCTATGCCTCCCCCTACTGATTAACACAATATTTTATCCATGTTCCTTCATCATAAAATATCAGTAGTGTGTACAACCTACAGAACAGAAACTCCAGTCGCAAAGCTGGATAACATGCATGTTACACACACAGTCAATAACCAGCAGCACAGCACTTACACCTCACAAGGTCTTAGGCACCATGTTGTACCTATGTCTCCTGGGACAGCAGCATGGGTAGATAACCAAGCAAGTCTTGTTGGTCTTGAAACAGGCTGACAGTGGTCCCTGCTTGCTGTGTAGGCACCGTATACTGATGCTCTTTTCCATTCACCCAAGGTTTGTTAAGAGAGACCCATTATACTGGGGAGCCTGTGAATGTGCATCCTGCTATAAAATATCACCATTTAACTTTTCACAAAATGTCTGAATCCTATGTAAGATTATCAGTCCCAATTCATAGCTCTTAGAGCCGCTCTTCCCTATTCCAGATTGGAGGGGGAGGAGAAAATGACAAACAAAAAAGAACTTGAGTTGTTTTTCTGTATCCAGAAAGGATGCTCTGATCATCTGTTCCTAAGGACCCGGTATTACAAGAATATTTTCTGTGCTAGCATGATGAAAATAAACTTGGAGATAGAAAACAATGGATTCAACACTTCCTCTCGAGACCTTTTCATGGAGAACAGTACGTAACCTGTTTTCAGTTAACCAAGGATATGGTAAATGTTCTTGTGAAACCACAGAACCACCGAGGTTGGAAAAGACCTCCAAGATCATCTATTCCAATCATTCACCCACCGCCAACATTAATATAATGAAAGCTAAGATTTTCTTCAGTATTAGTGACCCACCTAACAAAAAATAAGAGAGATATGCGACATCAGTCAGCTATACAGTGTTTAGAACCTCAACCTCGAGTATCTATCTTGAATTTTGTGAGCCAAACCCTAATTTTTAAAACTGAAGATGCTTAGTAATGTAAAGCTTGTGATTTAGTATACGTACAATGAGTATAGCATAAGGGACATCATTCCAAATCTGAAACTGATTTCCTTAAATGTGTTGTTAACATAGATTTTTGGCAACAACGTGGCATGATTTTGGGTAAGCTTTACGAGCATGTTTCTTGCTGGAGAGCATAAGCAGCAATAACAAACATTTTAAAAGCTGTATTTTTGCATCTTCTTTCCCCTAGTTATGCTCTGTGGCATGTCTGGTTTCTCTGACTTCTACAAACTCAGATGGCTGGAGAAGATTCTCACTTGGCAGATGCCTAAGGAAGGATGCTTTGGAGAACCGAGTAAGCAAACCACAGCCTGCAGGAGTCAGGTGTTGTGGTACCTTGTCTAAAAGTACAAGAAGTGCATGGTCAAAGAGCTACACATAGCACTTCTCTAAGGTCCCACTGAGAATTCAAAGGGTGCTTCTCTGTCTCTACTGAAATAAGAGCAAATCTTAGTGTTTTTCGTGGAGAAAATCTTTCAGAAATGCTACACTGGCTCCAGCACAAAGAACACGTCTCATCACACAGAACGCCAAAACCTCAGACCAGTTCTAGCACTCCTCACTGGAAATCTGTTTGTCCAGCTGTAAGAATGGGCTGCTGTCTCTGCTTCAGAGAGCAGAAACTTCAGAAGCAGCAACAATCCACTTCCCCTCTTTCTTTTTTTCTTTCTTTCTTCTTTTTGAAACAGCAAACAACTACGAAACTGAAAACAACAACAAAAAAGCAAACCCCCATACATAGAAAACAACTCTTTCTCTCTCCAGGTGAAGAAACACAACACTCCTCTGGAGTAGAAGACGGAAAGAAGCTGCTCAGGAGAGTAAAGAGAAGGGAAAAGATGTTTGCAGGTATTTAAAGGGAAGTGTGTTTTGTATATGTTTAAATGAAGGAGTGCTTTTCGGAAAGCTTTGTTCCAGCTGCTGCTGAACAACTCGGCAGAAGTTATTCAATGACATAAGTTGGCACAGTCATTCCCTGGGTTAGTCTCACTTCTCTTTTTATATCTGCACAAGCACCTTTCCTTTTTTTCCGTAACAGAAAGAAGGCATCCCACGGGTCTGCATTAACGAGGAGAGTCATGTTCGTGGGGAAATAGTCCCCAGGTTTGTTTTTGGTGGGGGGAATCTCACTGTTAGATGACAGCTCGGGGGCAGATCCTGCCTCACCGTTCAGTTGTACCGTTCGATGTCCCGGGCTAATCTTCCCCCTTCCGAATGCACATGGTACGGTTGGACTAGATGATCTTGTAGGTCCTTTCCAACCTAATGAATCCATGAATCTATGGTTTTTAAACGAGCACGGCTGCTCTCTCTGGCAAACCATACTGCAACTTCTTCCACAGATGGGTGTTCCTCGCATTACACAGCCGTTGCAGCAGGATCGCTTGGAGGGTTCCTCTACTACCACTGCTGCTGACGGCGCACTGCTGCCAAAGGGAACAGGGTCTGAGCTGCCAGCCCTGATCTCTGCGTGACCTCTCTCAGTTTGCTGTCTCAAGTCTCAGCCCCGCCACATCCTTCCCTGGTTGTTTGCTTGTTTGTTGTTTGGCTGAATGATTTTCTCCAGGACAGCCGTATTGGCGCAGCACTTTGCATCACAGCGGGGACGGCGTAGCCACACCCCGAGGAGATGGTTCCCTCTTCTTTCATACAGCGGCTTGTTTAAAATTCCCTCAAGTCCCCTCCTCCTTTTGGCCAATCACTTCATCCTTCTGCGCTTGTAGAGGAGATTCTAAAGAAATGCTGATATTTATCACAGATGAACGAGAATCCTACCAAGTGTTACACTTCTTCCGTAAGTCATAGATATCACTCTTGGGTTCCTCATAAATAAATGCGACTGTGCTGAAGTGCTCAGTAAGACAAACGTGTAACTTTCTATGCACATAAACAGAATTAATCCCAGCCGTGCGGTCTTCCTTGCTTTATGAGAAGATACATGACTTACTGATTCTCCTGTTTCCATGTTAAAATCCCAAAGCTTAGAATGAAATTTGAGTTTGGCCATTAGCAATTCCAAATTCAGAAACTCTGTTCTCCTGCACAATAGAATCACTCTTCTCCCCCCAAATAAGCGTGCCCTGCTTGCTTTTGGACAGCTCCTCGCAGCTCTGCTCCTCTCCAGTCAGCAGGAATAGGAGATCAGTTGGCACTCTTTAATTGATTGGCTGCCAATCAAAAGCTGTGTAATGATAATCACAACCACCTTGATCAAGCCTTTGTGCATAGAGTGAAGAGCAGGACAGAACTCGAACCTTTTTCATTGTATGGCAATACAAAGTCTTCCGAAGAAGATTTAGTATTAAAAATTGTTCAGACCAAAGCCTGCTGATATTCAGCACACCCATGAAAGCCAGACTTCTAGGTGCTGGGTTGCAGGATTACCAGAAAATCCTCTCATCTGGAACTAGATGCACAGAACCTCATATTTGGGCTGAAATGAGAAGGGATGTGCCAAAGTGGTGATGCCTTAACTTTACACACAGCGAGCTCCAAGTGGGAAAGTTAACAAAATGTGAGAAGAGATGAAGGTCCAGTCCCATTTAACACAGAATATAGTATTAGAGGATGTATTCCGAGCAGCAAGGTCTCTGTGAGATGTAATGAGTATGAGAAGTGTGCATCCTCCTCCATTTTCAGTATGGAGGCATAGTAATAACTAGAGATGTTGCTAGATGTGGCACGAAATTTAAATTACATAGAGCCATTACTTTTGTTTCTCCTTTTTACACGTATGATTCTAGCTGTTTGTCTGAATTTTACATAATGGCACACAGGTCTTGGTATTTAGTCTGCAGTAACAGTTGGAGGCTTCATTATCTCTAGAACGTCAGCATTTACTTAACAATGAGGCAGAAGGTTTGTCAGTGATTCTTTCTGATATTGTAAAACTGGAGAGAATTTGAACCGTTTCTTCAGTCCAGTATGAGGACAGCAAGCTGTTGACTAGAAGGTATGATGGCAGCACAGCTTTTTTACTTCTCTTCATGAAACTACTTTGCGTATCTTTGGCTGAAAGGGATTTTCAGCACTGAAAGCTTACTCTGGTGGAAAATCACGACTCAGCAAAAATTTAAACAGCTTCTAGCGTCAGGGCTTGCTGTGTTTGTAAATAAAGCCTCTCTGGTTTAAGCTGTGACCATTTTAGTGTCACTGTCTTTTCACTCAGGAACAACTGGAAAAGACGAAGTAATAAAGGTCGGAGTTCTGGATCTGCACGTTATTTTGCTGCGCAGATGACTGCAGACAGTTCTAGCAGACTTCACCTCTCTTTCTGATTTTGGGATTGGGTTGGGATTCCTGTTACTTAACTGTTATAAAGAGGAAAGGTGAGCATCCTGTTTTTGAGTGGCTCCGCAGCCCACGCTCACTCTTGAGGCTGTGATGCCAAGAAATATTACTGATTACAGTTAATGCTATCAGTGAATTAGACTGAATAGATGAGTGCAATTGCAGACATTTAGCCTTGTCTTGCTGTGTACTGCACATACAGACATCTAAATTAACTCATCATTTAGACTGTGCCATAAAGATGCCTTCTTTTACTATCAGCCTCCTTAACCCATACAGTTTCTGAAGTACTGTCAGCCTTCTGCCATCTGTATTTTTGGTAGTGTCCACGTCTTTCAGGTCAGGTTTTCCTTGTCAGCGCCGATGTCTGGGCTCCCACGTGCACTGCAGATGTGATGTTTGCTTATGAGGCAACGTGTGTACCTTTTGAAGGACTGACTTGAACAGTACTTATGTTATTCCTGAAGGAGGGAACAGCACCATTATCAAGATTCCTACTGGCTAGTTTCTGGGTAATAACCTCATGGCAGAAATGGCCTGTAGTTACAGGAGAGCAAAGAGAACTTCATTGCTACTTACCAAAGCTCCCTTAGAACACTTCTCTTATAAACTTCATACAGGTGTTTGTTCAAAAACGAAGCTTCATTTGAACCCACAACAAAGAAACTCAAGCTGTGTGTAGCAGTGCCACCTAGTGTAGTCTGTCAGTCCCTGATTTTCAGGACTAACACATTTTCACTCCTCTTGCGTCTCGAATCTATAATGGTCCAGAGAACAAGCGTTGCCTCTTTGCTGTAGAACAGCTTTTTAGATTTGTTTCCCTTGAAATCTAGGCCAGAACACCATCTTACTTAAGTCTGGCTCTCAGGATGTCTTTCATTTTTGTTTCACTCTTCTTTGAAGAGCTAATGTCAAAATACTTTGAATTAATCCATGTACAACAGGTTATTTTCTTCAGATCATGTCTAGCTTTTAAAATGAAGCGGGTAGATAGGGCGGAGCCGTGAACAACTATCAGCTTGGCATTGCTGATATCTACTGAGTATACCAAATATTTTAGAAGATTATTCAGGAATAAAGCAGCAGTTAATATGACCCAAGCAGGTAGAATTTTGCACACCATTCTACAGAAAACTCAGCTAAGGGAGGGGAGGGGCTTGGGGGGATGACAAGAATTAAATTCCACGCTTCAAACAGGCAGTAAATGGTTTTTCCTCTGTGAGAATTCCAAAAAGAAATGAGTTTAAACATGCTCTCAGACTGAGAGCTGTTAAGGTTTTGTCTCCCTGATGTCTAAGAATATCTCCTACAAATCTAAACCTTGTTATAAATAAGGCCACGGAGTGGATTTTTATTTCCTCTGTAATGCCTCTACCTTTCAACTACTGAAATCTAGAGAAGTTCTGTTTTTTCACCAGTCCTAAGGAAATGGATTTACTTCTCTTTGCCTGTTTAACCAAGAGGAAGTGCATCACTGCAGCTGGGATTTGTGTGTTTTTTTTCTAGATTCCCAAAGGAAACGCTGTCAGCTAAAATTAGAAATGGCAGGAGGACAGAAAGCAGAAGGCACAACTGCTGCATTTGGACTTAAGTTCAACTTCCACCACTTGGCATTCTGACTGACTTAGCTGCCTCAGCTTTTCCAGTTTAGAACTGTTTATCTGGTGCTTAGTTTGTTAGACCCAACACTGCTGAGGCAGAACATGAAGGGTCCTGTCTTGAGATCCAGTTCCAGACATGCCCTCCTTCCATCTGCTGATTCCAGCCACCACAAAGGGAGAGCTCAGCCAACAGTGTACTTGAAGGAAACATTTAAATGAAAAGCTCTAAAGGCTGCAGATCTGTCATTACTCAGCATCTCCTGAGTAGATAATTTATGGCATATCGATCCTCAGAATATCCATCAGAATATCCTCAGAATCACGCAGTGCATATTACAAGCTTCTCAGAGACAACTCCAGATGCTAATGCACTTCAGTTCTTCCTTTGAAGGCAAAATGAGACTGATTACTTCGTGCTTCACCTTTTTTTTATTATCTTCTTCCAAATGAGCGTTCTGCTCAGCCCACTTAAATTCTGCTGGTGGCAACTCAGGGAGGAGCACCTTGATTATTACTCATCTGAGTAATGGGAACTGTTTGAAATCTTGGCTGCTAGTCTAAGAAACCACCGTTTAAAAATAAGCAAACTCAGAAAGAAACTCAAGTGCAATATTTTGGGCAAAAGGACTGATCTTCATTGACATCTGAAGCACAGGTGGCCAGATATGATGGCTGCAGTGACACTGTCGTTACTTTTACTGGTGCAGTAGACAGTGAATTTTGACTGCCCTGTTGTGAACGTGTAGCAGAAGTGCATATCCACGTCTGTTAGTCAGGCACAGCTGTGTTGTTGCTCTGAGCACATTCAAGGCTTTGCATTCTGTGCGAAAAGGATTTAAAATAACTCTGCTGCTCATTAAAGGCAGCCTATCCCAGCTCCTTCTGTGCAAAGCCAACAGCCCAACAGCACAGAGGCCAAAAGCCAATATAATTGTGAGAGGAAAAGGGGGAGGACTGGGAACTGAAAACCGTGGACAGAAATGCACGTACAGAATTATGTCGCATGATGCCAGTGAGAAATTTCAATGGATAAAACATCGAGTTCACTGCAGAGTTCTATCCACTAAGAAATATCAGTGCACAAGCTCTGCGAAAGATGTGTTGGTTTATACAGTGGCAAAGAGATACGCAGAGTCCAATCACTGAGTAATACAGAAGAGACATGAAAAAAACACCCACTGTCCATGCTGATGCTTTAACCACAAAGATGCACTGAATCATGAGAACAGCTTCTCTGCAGTAACGACAGCTGTAAGTCATCCACACACAAAGGTGCTACTCCCTGCTGATTTATCTCTTGGGTCAGATGTGTTGGGTGGGCTTAAATCAAACTGATAAGCTTGTCGATAAGAAAGCAGGATGGACATCCTGTTGTCCCAACAAGCTAACCAAACAGATATCTGTCTTCAGGAATAATGAGGAGCTCTCCACCTTCAAGGTTTAAAAATTGACCCTCAGGTTTGATCCCCTCAGAGTTTGGACTGTGATGAGTATGCATGTGCTATGCCCATAAATATGGATTCGTTTCTCTCTTTGGTGTGCATGTTTGCTGGAGAGATCCCCCACGCGCTGTAATAAAGGGAGTACCTGCTTGACATAATGCATTGCTGCCAGGTTACTGTGTCGGATTTCCCGGCATCACCATGCAGAATTCCTCCAGTCATTTCAGCGTGGTCTGATTCTGTTAGAACAGGTCTACTAACTCCATTCCATGGGGCAGTACAGCTGAGACCATGCAGTTGTTCAAAGGATTTTGGTCGGTTTATTTCTATTGGATTTCAAACAAAGAAACAAAACCCCAACAAGATAATGATATTCTCTGGAAAAAATCTGCAACCTTTGCAACTTTTAGAGATCAAAGGCTACTGCTCAGGTGTAGCCCAAGAGCCGTGGGGTGCAGGGGAAGGTTTTGCGCATATCCATACACTTCTTGTCAATGAAGAAGGAGTTTGCCTTCACAGAAATGTCGTACTCCAGCTTCGATTTGTTGTGAAGCAGCATTTGCAGAGTATCACGGGCTTCCTGCAGAAGTTTCTTTAAGCTCTGGATGGTGTCATCTATCGTGTAAACTTCAGTGACGAGGCTGAAAAAAGAGAAGGGCACACGTTACTCCAGTAACTTTAGCAACCTCCCACCATGTGCCTGTTTTTCACAAAGGACAGGTCAGAGTTTCAGACAGAATTCAGACACGCTCTCTTGGGCTGAATCATTATGAAACCTATTCCTTGCCAGAGCAGCTTCCATAGCAGCCGTAAGAAGGGTCGATTTCTGCTTACACTGACATTCAGCAGGAGATGAAGCCACTCAGGATCCTGAATGCTAGCTTCCTCACCTGCAGGCTCCTATCTGTGCAGCATCTCAAGGGCTAGCCTGGCCAGCCTGAGATCTGCAGTATGTGCAGCTTTTTCAGCATAGAACAGCACAGAAAATGGTTTTGCATTCTGAGGTTGGAGTTGCTCAAAGAAAATATATTTCATTTGAGGCAACGACACTTAAGGCATTCAACTTCAGATGGTCTGGCCCATTACTTCAGCAGAACTACCTGGATTTTACTTCTTTCTACCAGAATTTATAGTCACATAATACAGTTATAATCCTGTTGAATTCATTCACACGGTTGTTACATTTCTTGAATAGCTGAGGAAGGATGGGGTAGTCTGCCCTCTACTCACTGAAACTGAGGAGCATCACGGCACAGTTCCATATTGGGTCTCCTAGCTCTTCCCTCCAGGCGTGTCTGAGCCACTTTCAGTGAATACTCCTTTGCCCTGATGGATCTCTCCAGCAGCATAATTGTGTCTTCTGTCTGGAAGATTTCTTGAAGTACCTGAACAAAGCAGAACATTTTTGTAAGCATCTTGTAAACACGCATCCAAAATCAGCACCTGACCTGCTCTGAGCGCTCCTATCAGAACTGCTTCCATTCTGGCATGCCATTTTGCTTTGATTTAGGGGAGGAGATTTCTAAAACCTCACAGCAATCAAATGTATTTGTGTGATTTGTTGGCTTGATATTGCCGTTTATTTCAAAGGATCTGCAGCAGCCATAGCTCATGGGAGAGACAGAGGCCATGAAGTGCTATTAAAGCATGTAATTAAGTTATTCCTGCAAAACTGGGTATCAGCACTGGAGAACAACTCCCACTGACAAACAGACCTTTCATTTATTATAACATGAAGTAACGTTTGTGCAGATTGGAATATAAATTTATAACAAGCAGCAGAGAAGCACTGAATTACTGTGATGGGAGAATCCCAACTCTTTTATTGTATTTTATTTTGTGTTTATAGATTTAGAGGCTCACTTCCAATTTGCTTCCTCGTGTACTTTTTCTCCTAAATAAAATAACTGCTGTTTGATCAGAAAGCGCTTTGGTGAAGGGAAAATTTCCACAAACTGTCATTTTCAGTAAAACTTTCAATCCTTATTTCCTTTTCCTTCATAAAAATTCAAAAGCCACAAATTATTCCCCCTCTGAAGTGGCTGCACACTACAAGTATTCAGGGGACATCTGCTGCAACAATGTTAAGTGGAACTCATTTTTAAGTACTGAAACTGACTTCTGAGTGTTTTGCACACCTTATTATGCTTTAGAGGAGATATTTATGCTGGAGCTATTTATTTTGCACATGAACTACTTAGAGTAAAAGCACATTGTCAGATTCACTGTTTTCCACACTGTCTACAATTTTACCAGTTACATACTTATTTCTGTAGATTAAAAAACAAAAACCAAGGAAATGCGACATAAGGAAGTCAGATGCCTTCGTTTTGCAGGAATCCATATCTTTTCCCTGAAAGCACACGGGATTTGCTTATCCTGCTGCCTAATCAGGAGGAGGAGCAAAACTGGAGCAGCTCGTGCTGCTGCCAAAACATCGCCCTTTAGAAATTTTCCAAGAGAAGCCAGTGAGCACTGAGGTGCAGGTGGAGAGGTGAGATGCAGCTTCCAGGTGGGCTGCTGGGGATGGAAGGGATGTCACGGGGATTCCACAAGCCTCTCAGTTCTCCTCTCTGCCCACACCTTTCACATCTTCATGGCCATTCAAAACATCGACCTGTGCCGAGGGAATAGCACGCAGCGCTTCTGGAGGTCACCCACTGCTTAGTGGGGCCCTCCTTTCCTGTGTTCATGTTACAGCTTCTGTTGCTGCAGCACAGCTTCCCACGCTGCGCCTCGCTGTGTGCCAGTGAGCCAAGTTCACTGGGGTGTGGTTACGGTTCCTGCAGTGGGATTTTGTCAGGGTTTGGGCCTCTTACATGAATTCTACTTACAGTTCATACAAAACGATATTAATTATTTTTGGAATAACAAAAGAAGTGTAAAATAAAGTCAAATCAATACTTCACCTCAGCTCGGGAAGAACTGGGCAAAGCCACGTTTCAGTTTCAGAAAGGATTTGGGAGGGTTATTTGTTTCCTACTTAGGATGAAACAGAGGGCGTGCATTCTCAGTGCTGTTACTGAGTGGTTCAGACTTTGAGCTTTATTGGTGACAACATCTACACCACAAGCCCACGTATTTCATTTCCAGCAGTAATACTTCAAATGCACAAGTGCTGGAATTTCTCAAACCTGAGGTTCATTTCTATTCCTCCACTGCACTGATTGTGCTGTGCTGTGAGTTGTGTCCAACTGAAGCTCCCTGCCCACAGCACGTGTACAACACACGTGGATGTTACCCGAGCAGCACGGGCACAGGAGACTGCACTGTCCTGTGCAAAAACTTAAAATATTCAGCTGCCAATGCTTACTGAATCTTACCTTAGCCTGCTGTGCTTGCAGCTTGTTCTTCACATCAGCTACTTCAGCGATGCGACTGTTAAAGGCCGAATTGGTGCTGACAAACTGATTCCACAGCTCCTCAGATGTGCTCTCCAGGGCGACCTCTGTATCCTCCCGGAGCTTGGCAGAGTTGGCCCTTGCATGCTGAGAGCACCGGACATTGTCTTCACTGAATTTAACCCACGTTGCAGGAACCGAGACACTAGTAAGGAAAATAAACATGGCACATCGTTGAATTAGAATCAAATATCTGTGTGAACCCAAAGCCTTCGTGCTGGGGAAACTGAGCTGTGTGTCATCGACCAACAGGAAACATGAGAACCCAACCTAGTTCACGCCAAGTGACCGACGAACCATGAGAGGAGGACTGTTACACACCAACAGCCCTGCCTCGTGAGATACGTATAACCCGTGGAGTAGAGCATGTGGCTCTGACTCCCCTAGCAGCCTTCATCACCAGAAAGAATGGTGGCAGGAAAATGGACGACTCACTGACTGACCTAGGATAGGAGTAAGGAGAATTTTATTGCTGCTCTATCACTGTCCACCTTTACTGCCTGGAGGATCTCCATCCTCTTACTTTTCCACATAAACATCTCTGCTTTCATTGATGGGTCTATTATTCTTAAACTTGTTAATATACGGGAGACGTATAGAAATTACTTTGCTATGGGAAAGTCTGTGAGAAAAACTGGATAAAGGTGTCCTGCTTAGAAAAATGCCACCCAAGAATGTTCCCTCTGAAATGACACGCAGCCAGAAAAACTCTGGGATTCCTGGGTTTATGTCAAGCCTTCACAGATGGCCTTAACTGAATGTAAATCACACTCAGATTTTGCCCGAGTGGGAGCCCATAGGGCCCTAGGCATGCTGCCTGAGCCCACAGCTGGAAAAGCAGTGCTCCATAAACTGCCTTCTTTAAATTCACGACCCTCTTGAATACACTGCTTAATACGTTGCTTAGCCTACCAGATCACTCTGCCCTTCAACCAAAAATAATAATAACGATTTTTAAAAATGAGCATATTTTGTAAAAAGGTTCCTATGTTTCAGCTGCCAAAAGGAAATGCTGAGAAAAAGTTCTGCCTGCATTTAGACATCCTGCTTTACACAGAACTCCCTTCTAGGAACTACGTCCATATGTCAAAATCTGCAGGAAAGTTCTCTCATTTTCTGAGTCTCACATTTAATTTCTTTAGATTTTAACTGAACACTGAGATTTCATATTCAGGGATGAAATAATTCAACTTTGTTGTGGCCCATTTTTTATTTTTTTTTCCACTGTTTTGTAGGGTATTCCTCTCTCTCCAGACTGAAGCCCTGATCTTCCTAAGATAAAGAAATCCAAAGAAATCTTTAGTACTACATGTTTACATTCATTTTCTGATCAGAAAATTGAGTTCCCAACGTCTCCATCTTGATGGTTTGAAATACTTCATACCTAATTTGTTTCTCAACACTGTTTTTCCAGACTGAAATGTATCAGGCAGAAACCGCCTGCTCTGCTCCCAAGTGCTGTGTGTATGTCTCAGTTTGCCAAATGGTTTCAGTAGGACGTTAATGAAAAGTGGCACTGCTTTGGATTATGGTTGGTGAAAAAGGAAAAGGGCTGTAAAGCTTATCTACACGAATCTACTTTTTTACCAGGGCTGACAAGAATACTTTTACTCATTGCTAAACCTAAACGTAGGTAGTATCACTGGGAGTCAGCAGTAGTCCTGCCAAGTTTCTCTCATTTACTCCTTTTTTTCAGTAGTGAATGAGGTGATCTTCTGTTCTGTTAGTAAGCAAATAATACACGTTTTTTTCCTCCACTGTTCAGTAAGACACAGTGCCATAATCTGAAACTGTGGAGTATGTTCACCATTCAGGTACAGCTGAGTTGAAGTGAGCCAGTTAACAAGTCATTGGCACAAAACAGTGCCCTTAATTGTGAGGTGTTTTTCTTCTGCTATTACTTCAGGTGCAGATGCAGGTGTCCGTAAGTAAACTATGATAGGTAGTTTTAAAACTGTATCTAATTGGACATTTTCAATCAGTCATGCTAAAACCTGCTAAATCCTTACAGTCATACTATTGAATGCATGTTCTGTACGTCTTGATGGGCTCATTTCCAAATAATCCAAGCTTTTTTTATGAAAAAAAAAATATATATATATATATATAGTCTTTGGTGCTCATCCGCATGCTGCTCGCACCACTACGCTTCACTGCACATCTCAGCTATGTTTTACTTTGATGTCATGTGTTCTGAATACAGAGAGACACTTCTTTTTCTGCCACTTTTCAAATACAAGGCTAGAACTCGCGCTGCCATCAGGATTCGACAGCAGCAGCAGCTCATACTCACGTCCCATCTGCTTTCTCCACTCCACGGTAGAAGTTGATGCTGTCTGATGTGTTCCTAAGGTTAAAGCACTTCACATCAATAACGTGGGCTGAGTTTTTGTCAGAAAGATCCTGCTCCAGGGCGTGCTGCGCATCTCTGTTGATACTGTGAAGAGGAAAGTCTTACTTTAATCCAAACTACCTTTCAAGCTTTAGTACTAGGTAGCTAATTGCCTTCATTAACACCCTCCAGTGCTTCAGCATCACAATGGCATGAAAATGCTTTGCACTGTAATTTATCTGGTGGGAGCAGCTCACCCTGCTCACCTTTACACCCCAAAGAGCTGCATTTAACTCAAATGGTGTTTGTCACCTTGATGACAAATGACCACGTGTGTGAAAAACGACAGATGGCTGCTGTGTGGCATGCGGGAAAGCCTCAGAGCAAAAGAGAGCGGGCATTCTGCAACAGCTCTCACGGCAGCAAAGCTCTAAGATCAGAGAAATCTTCCAAGAAGATGGCACACTGGCTCGGTTCACTCGGTGCTTTAAGTGGGAGGTACTGCTCTTTTGCAGCTTAACAAATTCTGTTCTGAGTAATAATTAGAAGCGGAGGGCAAGGAGCTCCTAACAGGCGAAGCCTCTGATTCTGCAATTGCTGTTTTCAGTCTGCCATCAGATCCCCACCAATGCTGAATGCAGCTTCTTGTCTTTAAAACAGGAATTAGATGTAAATGCTTACCCCAACTGGTGACTGATTTTCTGCGCAAGTTTTGCCAGTATTTCTTGACAATCTCTGTATACATCAACCTCCTAGAGTGGAAAAAATCCCCATGTCAGTGCTTTCGTCAACTCCCTTTGTCTTAGGGAATACAACCTTTATATTCTGCATTCCTGATGTCGAAGTCATCTCACGAATCACAAATGTGTGAACTGGGAAAGCGTTTTTGTCCCCCTCTTCCTCAGTATTACAAAGCTGTATCTCTGGAGTTGGTTCTCTATGGCCTTTGATGGCAAACGTTCTAGCAGGTTTTAATAGAATCATTCTGATAAATGCAAGGACGGATGCTTCTTGGGCTAGGTATAATAAATGAACTAGAAACACGAGCCTTAATCAATTAAACTACTCCAACTGCCGTCACATTCTTCTACAGTAATACAAACACTTTGTTAATAGCAGCATAGGCTGAAAATGCATCTCATGTCAGAAGCAGGCTCCTTGACATAAATAATACAAAATTCTTCACAAGTTTCTGCTCAGATTAAAATAAATAAAAAATGCTGAAACAAACCACACTGGAAACCATGCCAACATGATACTTACAGTCCTCCAAACAACCTTATGGTACTCCATCCATCCTCTTTCCTTTTTAGAAACCCATTTTTAGCGTGAGAGACCCTTTTGCCAGTGTGTACAGCTTTTTCATACGATTAAGTTTTGAAACAGCAAACAAAGAGCTTTAAATGATTTGGAAATCATTAAGACACCCCAGATTTGGAATTACAAGTTCTGTCTCTGTACCTGTACCACAAATGAACGACAGACTTTACAAGTGGCTCTGCTGTTACTACAAAACAGGCCTTTGTTGGCCTCCACTGGCACTATCTGCCTTGTTCCACAGCAGTGCTCAGGGACATCACACAAATGGTGCTTATTTTTCATTTTTAAAAATATTTTTTGATCTGGTCACGTTGGAACAGTACGTGGCGTTTCATCCTGCCATTAGTTCTCTTGCTGAGTTAAGTTTGAGCTGATTGTTAGTACACATGCACACTGCATGCTCTCAAGAAGCATTCTGGTTATTCAGAAAAGTACTTCAGAAACGGCACTGTCCCATCATTTTCTTTCCTGGTATTAGTTTTCTTATGCTTCCATATAGCTTCTTTCAAGTCTTAGTAAAGCAGTACTTTGTTATTTTATTTTAAAGATTCAACAATCACTACAATCCTTATTTTCTATTTTCAGTAAGACTATACAGACATCAATTCTTTTACAGTGTAAGCCCTCAGGACTTCAGAGATTTTATGGAACATGGCCTGGAAAATAACCTCGAGATTGTTTCTACATCATTCCATAGGAGAAGACAAAACTGGAGAGGACTTCACATAAGATGCCAGGCTGTTCCTTCTGGTCCAGGGAGGATGAACCTCCCCACTGTGTGTAGTTGAACCCATTTTTTCTCCTCTCTCACCTTCAGTCTTCCAAATGAACGATGAAGTAATGGTTTTTTTTCCCCTGAGAAACATGTAGTTGGATTTTGGTTGTTCTCACAGTTTGAAAAATAAACCAGTAAGTCCAATCTTACCTTTATGAGGTTCTTTTCCACATCATCATGAACCAAGTCTATATCCTTTCGCTTCTCACGGTTGTACAAGCACTCCAGGGCTGCCTGCAAGCAAACCAAGGAACATTTGCAATAGACACAGCACTGCATTTTAGAGTGAAAAACTTTGCTGAAAGGACCACTGAGCTGATGTGACAATAACAATATCCATTGAAGGTGAAACAGAACAGGAGGTCCATGCCTCTCATTTCTCCTAACTGACACTTGCTCAGTGCTGAAGTTTGGAAGTTTCCTATCAGTATTCTAGAGAATGACTGCATAACAACCATTGCTGAACAGAGAGCCGAGGGGTACTGCAGCTCACTCGGGCACCTGGAAGGCATGGAGATGAGTGCCTGTGCCAGAGGCTCAGCCTCCTGGGGCAGGGAGACAGGGAAAGAAGGCACAAAGCATCCTGGTAGGTTCCTGCACTGACCTGAGCATGTAAGGCCCATGGTGGCCAGGTTTCCTTCCTACTGAGGGTAACGTTTGACCAAGTTCTGTCTCGGTGACAGTGGTGGAAGCATTAACAGCATTTGACAGAGAGAAAACTATTCTCTTTACCCATTCAGCCACACGGCCGTGAAGTAAGTAGCTGTGTCAGACCTACCTTCATCGGCCCCTGAATTTCTCCTATAGCACATTCAAGTCTCTTCTTGTCTGTTTCCAAGGCACGAGTCTCTTTGAGCAGACACTCCAGCTCATAGGTGAGCTCAGTTCTCCAGAATTCAATGTTAGAGATCCTCTCTCCCAAGTTTCTGTTACTGTCTTCTTGCATCTGATGAGTCAGCTGGTCCTTATCTTGCATCATCCGCAAAGAATCAGCGTTAAGCCTTCCAGCCCAGTGCCTGGAGGCTTCAGAGCCTTTTAACTGAACCATGTTAGCATGGTGCCAGTCGCGAGTGCTGTATCGGGAATGCAGCGCAGAGCGCAGCGTGGGCAGAACAGTGGGCGGCCGCCCAGTGGGCCTGAACTGCTCGGCAGAGCTGGGGGGCACCGAGGCCTCTCTGTGAAGCAGGCTGGGCCTCCAGGAACTGAGGCAGCGGTACCCTGGCGGGCAGTAGGACCGGTAGCTGTCCCTAGTGATGCTGGTTGGGGCTGGGTCCGGGAACAGACAGCTCTTCCGCGTGCCACAGTAGCTAGCAACCTGCGTGGTCCCCAAAAACTCCATGGTGCACAGAGCTCAGGCAGCTGCCTTCAGGCAGCCCCGGCTGCCAGCACACCTGTGACGTAGCACGGTGTGTCACACAGGGCTCTGGGACCATCACAGTTCCACGGCCCTTCCCCGCCCTTCAGAACTGGAGCCCCTCCCCGTGGGGCTGCGGGCACGGCTTCACTGAGAATATTTTCTGTGCTAGCATGATGAAAATAAACTTGGAGATAGAAAACAATGGATTCAACACTTCCTCTCGAGACCTTTTCATGGAGAACAGTACGTAACCTGTTTTCAGTTAACCAAGGATATGGTAAATGTTCTTGTGAAATCACAGACCACCGAGGCTGGAAAAGACCTCCAAGATCATCTATTCCAATCATTCACCCACCGCCAACATTAATATAATGAAAGCTAAGATTTTCTTCAGTATTAGTGACCCACCTAACAAAAAATAAGAGAGATATGCGACATCAGTCAGCTATACAGTGTTTAGAACCTCAACCTCGAGTATCTATCTTGAATTTTGTGAGCCAAACCCTAATCTAAAACTGAAGATGCTTAGTTAAGTGAAGCTTGTGATTTAGTATACGTACAATGAGTATAGCATAAGGGACATCATTCCAAATCTGAAACTGATTTCCTTAAATGTGTTGTTAACATAGATTTTTGGCAACAACGTGGCATGATTTTGGGTAAGCTTTACGAGCATGTTTCTTGCTGGAGAGCATAAGCAGCAATAACAAACATTTTAAAAGCTGTATTTTTGCATCTTCTTTCCCCTAGTTATGCTCTGTGGCATGTCTGGTTTCTCTGACTTCTACAAACTCAGATGGCTGGAGAAGATTCTCACTTGGCAGATGCCTAAGGAAGGATGCTTTGGAGAACCGAGTGAGCAAACCACAGCCTGCAGGAGTCCAGGTGTTGTGGTACCTTGTCTAAAAGTACAAGAAGTGCATGGTCAAAGAGCTACACATAGCACTTCTCTAAGGTCCCACTGAGAATTCAAAGGGTGCTTCTCTGTCTCTACTGAAATAAGAGCAAATCTTAGTGTTTTTCGTGGAGAAAATCTTTCAGAAATGCTACACTGGCTCCAGCACAAAGACCACGTCTCATCACACAGAACGCCAAAACCTCAGACCAGTTCTAGCACTCCTCACTGGAAATCTGTTTGTCCAGCTGTAAGAATGGGCTGCTGTCTCTGCTTCAGAGAGCAGAAACTTCAGAAGCAGCAACAATCCACTTCCCCTCTTTCTTTTTTTCTTTCTTTCTTCTTTTTGAAACAGCAAACAACTACGAAACTGAAAACAACAACAAAAAAGCAAACCCCCATACATAGAAAACAACTCTTTCTCTCTCCAGGGGAAGAAACACAACACTCCTCTGGAGTAGAAGACGGAAAGAAGCTGCTCAGGAGAGTAAAGAGAAGGGAAAAGATGTTTGCAGGTATTTAAAGGGAAGTGTGTTTTGTATATGTTTAAATGAAGGAGTGCTTTTCGGAAAGCTTTGTTCCAGCTGCTGCTGAACAACTCGGCAGAAGTTATTCAATGACATAAGTTGGCACAGTCATTCCCTGGGTTAGTCTCACTTCTCTTTTTATATCTGCACAAGCACCTTTCCTTTTTTTCCGTAACAGAAAGAAGGCATCCCACGGGTCTGCATTAACGAGGAGAGTCATGTTCGTGGGGAAATAGTCCCCAGGTTTGTTTTTGGTGGGGGGAATCTCACTGTTAGATGACAGCTCGGGGGCAGATCCACGAAAGCTGGGTTGCAGGACTACCAAAAAATCCTGTCATCTGGAACTAGATGCATAGAACCTCATATTTGGGCTGAAATGAGAAGGCATGTGCCAAAGTGGTGATGCCTTAACTTTACACACAGCGAGCTCCAAGTGGGAAAGTTAACAAAATGTGAGAAGAGATGAAGATCCAGTCCCATTTAACACAGAATATAGTATTAGAGGATGTATTCCGAGCAGCAAGGTCTCTGTGAGATGTAATGAGTATGAGAAGTGTGCATCCTCCTCCATTTTCTGTATGGAGGCATAGTAATAACTAGAGATGTTGCTAGATGTGGCACGAAATTTAAATTACATAGAGCCATTACTTTTGTTTCTCCTTTTTACACGTATGATTCTAGCTGTTTGTCTGAATTTTACATAATGGCACACAGGTCTTGGTATTTAGTCTGCAGGAACAGTTGGAGGCTTCATTATCTCAGAACGTCAGCATTTACCTAACAATGAGGCAGAAAGTTTGTCAGTGATTCTTTCTGATATTGTAAAACTGGAGAGAATTCGAACCGTTTCTTCAGTCCAGTATGAGGACAGCAAGCTGTTGACTAGAAGGTATGATGGCAGCACAGCTTTTTTACTTCTCTTCATGAAACTACTTTGCGTATCTTTGGCTGAAAGGGATTTTCAGCACTGAAAGCTTACTCTGGTGGAAAATCACGACTCAGCAAAAATTTAAACAGCTTCTAGCGTCAGGGCTTGCTGTGTTTGTAAATAAAGCCTCTCTGGTTTAAGCTGTGACCATTTTAGTGTCACTGTCTTTTCACTCAGGAACAACTGGAAAAGACGAAGTAATAAAGGTCGGAGTTCTGGATCTGCACGTTATTTTGCTGCGCAGATGACTGCAGACAGTTCTAGCAGACTTCACCTCTCTTTCTGATTTTGGGATTGGGTTGGGATTCCTGTTACTTAACTGTTATAAAGAGGAAAGGTGAGCATCCTGTTTTTGAGTGGCTCCGCAGCCCACGCTCACTCTTGAGGCTGTGATGCCAAGAAATATTACTGATTACAGTTAATGCTATCAGTGAATTAGACTGAATAGATGAGTGCAATTGCAGACATTTAGCCTTGTCTTGCTGTGTACTGCACATACAGACATCTAAATTAACTCATCATTTAGACTGTGCCATAAAGATGCCTTCTTTTACTATCAGCCTCCTTAACCCATACAGTTTCTGAAGTACTGTCAGCCTTCTGCCATCTGTATTTTTGGTAGTGTCCACGTCTTTCAGGTCAGATTTTCCTTGTCAGCGCCGATGTCTGGGCTCCCACGTGCACTGTAGATGTGATGTTTGCTTATGAGGCAACGTGTGTACCTTTTGAAGGACTGACTTGAACAGTACTTATGTTATTCCTGAAGGAGGGAACAGCACCATTATCAAGATTCCTACTGGCTAGTTTCTGGGTAATAACCTCATGGCAGAAATGGCCTGTAGTTACAGGAGAGCAAAGAGAACTTCATTGCTACTTACCAAAGCTCCCTTAGAACACTTCTCTTATAAACTTCATACAGGTGTTTGTTCAAAAACGAAGCTTCATTTGAACCCACAACAAAGAAACTCAAGCTGTGTGTAGCAGTGCCACCTAGTGTAGTCTGTCAGTCCCTGATTTTCAGGACCAACACATTTTCACTCCTCTTGCGTCTCGAATCTATAATGGTCCAGAGAACAAGCGTTGCCTCTTTGCTGTAGAACAGCTTTTTAGATTTGTTTCCCTTGAAATCTAGGCCAGAATATCATCTTACATAAGTCTGGCTCTCAGGATGTCTTTCATTTTTGTTTCACTCTTCTTTGAAGAGCTAATGTCAAAATACTTTGAATTAATCCATGTACAACAGGTTATTTTCTTCAGATCATGTCTAGCTTTTAAAATGAAGCGGGTAGATAGGGCGGAGCCGTGAACAACTATCAGCTTGGCATTGCTGATATCTACTGAGTATACCAAATATTTTAGAAGATTATTCAGGAATAAAGCAGCAGTTAATATGACCCAAGCAGGTAGAATTTTGCATACCATTCTACAGAAAACTCAGCTAAGGGAGGGGAGGGGCTTGGGGGGATGACAAGAATTAAATTCCACGCTTCAAACAGGCAGTAAATGGTTTTTCCTCTGTGAGAATTCCAAAAAGAAATGAGTTTAAACATGCTCTCAGACTGAAAGCTGTTAAGGTTTTGTCTCCCTGATGTCTAAGAATATCTCCTACAAATCTAAGCCTTGTTATAAATAAGGCCACGGAATGGATTTTTATTTCCTCTGTAATGCCTCTACCTTTCAACTACTGAAATCTAGAGAAGTTCTGTTTTTTCACCAGTCCTAAGGAAATGGATTTACTTCTCTTTGCCTGTTTAACCAAGAGGAAGTGCATCACTGCAGCTGGGATTTGTGTGTTTTTTTTTTCTAGATTCCCAAAGGAAACACTGTCAGATAAAATTAGAAATGGCAGGAGGACAGAAAGCAGAAGGCACAACTGCTGGATTTGGACTTAAGTAGGAGTTCTACCACTTGGCATTCTGACTGACTTAGCTGCCTCAGCTTTTCCAGTTTAGAACTGTTTATCTGGTGCTTAGTTTGTTAGACCCAACACTGCTGAGGCAGAACATCAGTGCACAAGCTCTGCGAAAGGTGTGTTGGTTTATACACTGGCAAATAGATACGCAGAGTCCAATCACTGAGTAATACAGAAGAGACATGAAAAAGACACCCACTGTCCATGCTGATGCTTTAACCACAAAGATGCACTGAATCATGAGAACAGCTTCTCTGCAGTAACGACAGCTGTAAGTCATCCACACACAAAGGTGCTACTCCCTGCTGATTTATCTCTTGGGTCAGATGTGTTGGGTGGGCTTAAATCAAACTGATAAGCTTGTCGATAAGAAAGCAGGATGGACATCCTGTCGTCCCAACAAGCTAACCAAACAGATATCTGTCTTCAGGAATAATGAGGAGCTCTCCACCTTCAAGGTTTAAAAATTGACCCTCAGGTTCGATCCCCTCAGAGTTTGGACTGTGATGAGTATGCATGTGCTATGCCCATAAATATGGATTCGTTTCTCTCTTTGGTGTGCATGTTTGCTGGAGAGATCCCCCACGCGCTGTAATAAAGGGAGTACCTGCTTGACATATTGCATTGCTGCCAGGTTACTGTGTCGGATTTCCCGGCATCACCATGCAGAATTCCTCCAGTCATTTCAGCGTGGTCTGATTCTGTTAGAACAGGTCTACTAACTCCATTCCATGGGGCAGTACAGCTGAGACCATGCAGTTGTTCAAAGGATTTTGGTCAGTTTATTTCTATTGGATTTCAAACAAAGAAACAAAACCCCAACAAGATAATGATATTCTCTGGAAAAAATCTGCAACCCTTGCAACCTTTAGAGATAAAAGGTTACTGCTCAGGTGTAGCCCAAGAGCCGTGGGGTGCAGGGGAAGGTTTTGCGCATATCCATACACTTCTTGTCAATGAAGAAGGAGTTTGCCTTCACAGAAATGTCGTACTCCAGCTTCGATTTGTTGTGAAGCAGCATTTGCAGAGTATCACGGGCTTCCTGCAGAAGTTTCTTTAAGCTCTGGATGGTGTCATCTATCGTGTAAACTTCAGTGACGAGGCTGAAAAAAGAGAAGGGCACACGTTACTCCAGTAACTTTAGCAACCTCCCACCACGTGCCTGTTTTTCACAAAGGACAGGTTAGAGTTTCAGACAGAATTCAGACACGCTCTCTTGGGCTGAATCATTATGAAACCTATTCCTTGCCAGAGCAGCTTCCATAGCAGCCGTAAGAAGGGTCGATTTCTGCTTACACTGACATTCAGCAGGAGATGAAGCCACTCAGGATCCTGAATGCTAGCTTCCTCACCTGCAGGCTCCTATCTGTGCAGCATCTCAAGGGCTAGCCTGGCCAGCCTGAGATCTGCAGTATGTTTTACTGGACACCATCAGTGCAGTTCCACGGCCTAGCAATGCAGAAGTGGGAAGGCTCCTTGCACAGTCACTGAGTGAGTAAACTTTAATACTGTCAACCTGGTGTGTGATCGAATGTTCCATTAAAAAAGCCAAGCACTGTAGCCTTTGAGAGACACTGATTTTTTTCCCAGAATCCACTTCAACTTGTTTTGGGACAGTCCCAGCTTTTTCAGCATAGAACAGCACAGAAAATGGTTTTGCATTCTGAGGTTGGAGTTGCTCAAAGAAAATATATTTCATTTGAGGCAACGACACTTAAGGCATTCAACTTCAGATGGTCTGGCCCATTACTTCAGCAGAACTACCTGGATTTTACTTCTTTCTACCAGAATTTATAGTCACATAATACAGTTATAATCCTGTTGAATTCATTCACACGGTTGTTACATTTCTTGAATAGCTGAGGAAGGATGGGGTAGTCTGCCCTCTACTCACTGAAACTGAGGAGCATCACGGCACAGTTCCATATTGGGTCTCCTAGCTCTTCCCTCCAGGCGTGTCTGAGCCACTTTCAGTGAATACTCCTTTGCCCTGATGGATCTCTCCAGCAGCATAATTGTGTCTTCTGTCTGGAAGATTTCTTGAAGTACCTGAACAAAGCAGAACATTTTTGTAAGCATCTTGTAAACACGCATCCAGAATCAGCACCTGACCTGCTCTGAGCGCTCCTATCAGAACTGCTTCCATTCTGGCATGCCATTTTGCTTTGATTTAGGGGAGGAGATTTCTAAAACCTCACAGCAATCAAATGTATTTGTGTGATTTGTTGGCTTGATATTGCCGTTTATTTCAAAGGATCTGCAGCAGCCATAGCTCATGGGAGAGACAGAGGCCATGAAGTGCTATTAAAGCATGTAATTAAGTTATTCCTGCAAAACTGGGTATCAGCACTGGAGAACAACTCCCACTGACAAACAGACCTTTCATTTATTATAACATGAAGTAACGTTTGTGCAGATTGGAATATAAATTTATAACAAGCAGCAGAGAAGCACTGAATTACTGTGATGGGAGAATCCCAACTCTTTTATTGTATTTTATTTTGTGTTTATAGATTTAGAGGCTCACTTCCAATTTGCTTCCTCGTGTACTTTTTCTCCTAAATAAAATAACTGCTGTTTGATCAGAAAGCGCTTTGGTGAAGGGAAAATTTCCACAAACTGTCATTTTCAGTAAAACTTTCAATCCTTATTTCCTTTTCCTTCATAAAAATTCAAAAGCCACAAATTATTCCCCCTCTGAAGTGGCTGCACACTACAAGTATTCAGGGGACATCTGCTGCAACAATGTTAAGTGGAACTCATTTTTAAGTACTGAAACTGACTTCTGAGTGTTTTGCACACCTTATTATGCTTTAGAGGAGATATTTATGCTGGAGCTATTTATTTTGCACATGAACTACTTAGAGTAAAAGCACATTGTCAGATTCACTGTTTTCCACACTGTCTACAATTTTACCAGTTACATACTTATTTCTGTAGATTAAAAAACAAAAACCAAGGAAATGCGACATAAGGAAGTCAGATGCCTTCGTTTTGCAGGAATCCATATCTTTTCCCTGAAAGCACACGGGATTTGCTTATCCTGCTGCCTAATCAGGAGGAGGAGCAAAACTGGAGCAGCTCGTGCTGCTGCCAAAACATCGCCCTTTAGAAATTTTCCAAGAGAAGCCAGTGAGCACTGAGGTGCAGGTGGAGAGGTGAGATGCAGCTTCCAGGTGGGCTGCTGGGGATGGAAGGGATGTCACGGGGATTCCACAAGCCTCTCAGTTCTCCTCTCTGCCCACACCTTTCACATCTTCATGGCCATTCAAAACATCGACCTGTGCCGAGGGAATAGCACGCAGCGCTTCTGGAGGTCACCCACTGCTTAGTGGGGCCCTCCTTTCCTGTGTTCATGTTACAGCTTCTGTTGCTGCAGCACAGCTTCCCACGCTGCGCCTCGCTGTGTGCCAGTGAGCCAAGTTCACTGGGGTGTGCTTACGGTTCCTGCAGTGGGATTTTGTCAGGGTTTGGGCCTCTTACATGAATTCTACTTACAGTTCATACAAAACGATATTAATTATTTTTTGAATAACAAAAAAAGTGTAAAATAACGTCAAATCAATACTTCACCTCAGCTCGGGAAGAACTGGGCAAAGCCACGTTTCAGTTTCAGAAAGGATTTGGGAGGGTTATTTGTTTCCTACTTAGGATGAAACAGAGGGCGTGCATTCTCAGTGCTGTTACTGAGTGGTTCAGACTTTGAGCTTTATTGGTGACAACATCTACACCACAAGCCCACGTATTTCATTTCCAGCAGTAATACTTCAAATGCACAAGTGCTGGAATTTCTCAAACCTGAGGTTCATTTCTATTCCTCCACTGCACTGATTGTGCTGTGCTGTGAGTTGTGTCCAACTGAAGCTCCCTGCCCACAGCACGTGTACAACACACGTGGATGTTACCCGAGCAGCACGGGCACAGGAGACTGCACTGTCCTGTGCAAAAACTTAAAATATTCAGCTGCCAGTGCTTACTGAATCTTACCTTAGCCAGCTGTGCTTGCAGCTTGTTCTTCACATCAGCTACTTCAGCGATGCGACTGTTAAAGGCCGAATTGGTGCTGACAAACTGATTCCACAGCTCCTCAGATGTGCTCTCCAGGGCGACCTCTGTATCCTCCCGGAGCTTGGCAGAGTTGGCCCTTGCATGCTGAGAGCACCGGACATTGTCTTCACTGAATTTAACCCACGTTGCAGGAACCGAGACACTAGTAAGGAAAATAAACATGGCACATCGTTGAATTAGAATCAAATATCTGTGTGAACCCAAAGCCTTTGTCCTGGGGAAACTGAGCTGTGTGTCATCAACCAACAGGAAACATGAGAACCCAACCTAGTTCACACCGAATGACCAACGAACCATGAGAGGAGGACTGTTACACACCAACAGCCCTGCCTCGTGAGATACGTATAACCCGCGGAGTAAAGCATGTGGCTCTGACTCCCCTAGCAGCCTTCATCACCAGAAAGAATGGTGGCAGGAAAATGGACGACTCACTGACTGACCTAGGATAGGAGTAAGGAGAATTTTATTGCTGCTCTATCACTGTCCACCTTTACTGCCTGGAGGATCTCCATCCTCTTACTTTTCCACGTATTACAGTAAACATCTCTGCTTTCACTGATGGGTCTATTATTCTTAAACTTGTTAATATATGGGAGACGTATAGAAAGTACATTGCTATGGGAAAGTCTGTGAGAAAAACTGGATAAATGTGTCCTGCTTAGAAAAATGCCACCCAAGAATGTTCCCTCTGAAATGACACGCAGCCAGAAAAACTCTGGGATTCCTGGGTTTATGTCAAGCCTTCACAGATGGCCTTAATGGCCTTAACTGAATGTAAATCACACTCAGATTTTGCCAGAGTGGGAGCCCATAGGGCCCTAAGCATGCTGCCTGAGCCCACAGCTGGAAAAAGCAGTGCTCCATAATCTGCCTTCTTTAAATTCACGACCCTCTTGAATACACTGCTTAATACGTTGCTTCGCCTACCAGATCACTCTGCCCTTCAACCAAAAATAATAATAACGATTTTTAAAAATGAGCATATTTTGTAAAAAGGTTCCTATGTTTCAGCTGCCAAAAGGAAATGCTGAGAAAAAGTTCTGCCTGCATTTAGACATCCTGCTTTACACAGAACTCCCTTCTAGGAACTACGTCCATATGTCAAAATCTGCAGGAAAGTTCTCTCATTTTCTGAGTCTCACATTTAATTTCTTTAGATTTTAATTGAACACTGAGATTTCATATTAAGGGATGAAATAATTTAACTTTGTTGTGGCCCATTTTTTATTTTTTTTTTTCACTTTTTTGTAGGGTATTCCTCTCTCTCCAGACTGAAGCCCTGATCTTCCTAAGATAAAGAAATCCAAAGAAATCTTTAGTACTACACGTTTACATTCATTTTCTGATCAGAAAATTGAGGTCCCAACGTCTCCATCTCGATGGTTTGAAATACTTCATACCTAATTTGTTTCTTAACACTGTTTTTCCAGACTGAAATGTATCAGGCAGAAACCGCCTGCTCTGCTCCCAAGTGCTGTGTGTATGTCTCAGTTTGCCAAATGGTTTCAGTAGGACGTTAATGAAAAGTGGCACTGCTTTGGATTATGGTTGGTGAAAAAGGAAAAGGGCTGTAAAGCTTATCTACACGAATCTACTTTTTTACCAGGGCTGACAAGAATACTTTTACTCATTGCTAAACCTAAACGTAGGTAGTATCACTGGGAGTCAGCAGTAGTCCTGCCAAGTTTCTCTCATTTACTCCTTTTTTTCAGTAGTGAATGAGGTGATCTTATGTTCTGCTAGTAAGCAAATAATACACGTTTTGTCCCTCCATTGTTCAATAAGACACAGTGCCATAATCTGAAACTGTGGAGCATGTTCACCATTCAGGTACAGCTGAGTTGAAGTGAGCCAGTTAACAAGTCATTGGCACAAAACAGTGCCCTCTATTGTGAGGTGTTTTTCTTCTGCTATTACTTCAGGTGCAGATGCAGGTGTCCGTAAGTAAACTATGATATATAGTTTTAAAACTGTATCTAATTGGACATTTTCAATCAGTCATGCTAAAACCTGCTAAATCCTTACAGTCATACTATTGAATGCATGTTCTGTACGTCTTGATGGGCTCATTTGCAAATAATCCAAGCTTTTTTTATGAAAAAAAAAATATATATATATATATAGTCTTTGGTGTTCATCCGCATGCTGCTCGCACCACTACGCTTCACTGCACATCTCAGCTATGTTTTACTTTGATGTCATGTGTTCTGAATACAGAGAGACACTTCTTTTTCTGCCACTTTTCAAATACAAGGCTAGAACTCGCGCTGCCATCAGGATTCGACAGCAGCAGCAGCTCATACTCACGTCCCATCTGCTTTCTCCACTCCACGGTAGAAGTTGATGCTGTCTGATGTGTTCCTAAGGTTAAAGCACTTCACATCAATAACGTGGGCTGAGTTTTTGTCAGAAAGATCCTGCTCCAGGGCGTGCTGCGCATCTCTGTTGATACTGTGAAGAGGAAAGTCTTACTTTAATCCAAACTACCTTTCAAGCTGTAGTACTAGGTAGCTAATTGCCTTCATTAACACCCTCCAGTGCTTAAGCATCACAATGGCATGAAAATGCTTTGCACTGTAATTTATCCGGTGGGAGCTGCTCACCCTGCTCACCTTTACACCCCAAAGAGCTGCATTTAACTCAAATGGTGTTTGTCACCTTGATGACAAATGACCACGTGTGTGAAAAACGACAGATGGCTGCTGTGTGGCATGCGGGAAAGCCTCAGAGCAAAAGAGAGCGGGCATTCTGCAACAGCTCTCACGGCAGCAAAGCTCTAAGATCAGAGAAATCTTCCAAGAAGATGGCACACTGGCTCGGTTCACTCAGTGCTTTAAGTGGGAGGTACTGCTCTTTTGCAGCTTAACAAATTCTGTTCTTAGTAATAATTAGAAGCGGAGGGCAAGGAGCTCCTAACAGGCGAAGCCTCTGATTCTGCAATTGCTGTTTTCAGTCTGCCATCAGATCCCCACCAATGCTGAATGCAGCTTCTTGTCTTTAAAACAGGAATTAGATGTAAATGCTTACCCCAACTGGTGACTGATTTTCTGCGCAAGTTTTGCCAGTATTTCTTGACAATCTCTGTATACATCAACCTCCTAGAGTGGAAAAAATCCCCATGTCAGTGCTTTCGTCAACTCCCTTTGTCTTAGGGAATACAACCTTTATATTCTGCATTCTCGATGTTGAAGTCATCTCACGAATCACAAATGTGTGAACTGGGAAAGCGTTTTTGTCCCTCTCTTCCTCAGTACTACAAAGCTGTATCTCTGGAGTTGGCTCTCTATGGCCTTTTATGGCAAACGTTCTAGCAGGTTTTAATAGAATCATTCTGATAAATGCAAGGACGGATGCTTCTTGGGCTAGGTATAAAAAATGCACTAGAAACATGAGCCATAATCAATTAAACTACTCCAACTGCCGTTACATTCTTCTACAGTAATACAAACACTTTGTTAATAGCAGCAGAGGCTGAAAATGCATCTCATGTCAGAAGCAGGCTCCTTGATATAAATAATACAAAATTCTTCACAAGTTTCTGCTCCGATTAAAATAAATAAAAAATGCTGAAACAAACCACACTGGAAACCATGCCAACATGATACTTACAGTCCTCCAAACAACCTTATGGTACTCCATCCATCCTCTTTCCTTTTTAGAAACCCATTTTTAGCGTGAGAGACCCTTTTGCCAGTGTGTACAGCTTTTTCATACGATTAAGTTTTGAAACAGCAAATAAAGAGCTTTAAACGATTTGGAAATCATTAAGACACCCCAGACTTGGAATTACAAGTTCTGTCTCTGTACCTGTACCACAAATGAACGACAGACTTTACAAGTGGCTCTGCTGTTACTACAAAACAGGCCTTTGTTGGCCTCCACTGGCACTATCTGCCTTGTTCCACAGCAGTGCTCAGGGACATCACACAAATGGTGCTTATTTTTCATTTTTAAAAATATTTTTTGATCTGGTCACGTTGGAACAGTACGTGGCGTTTCATCCTGCCATTAGTTCTCTTGCTGAGTTAAGTTTGAGCTGATTGTTAGTACACATGCACACTGCAGGCTCTCAAGAAGCATTCTGGTTATTCAGAAAAGTATTTCAGAAACGGCACTGTCCCATCATTTTCTTTCCTGGTATTAGTTTTCTTATGCTTCCATATAGTTTCTTTCAAATCTTAGTAAAGCGATTCTTTTTTATTTTATTTTAAAGATTCAGCAATCGCTACAGTCCTTATTTTCTATTTTCAGTACGACTATACAGACAGCCCTTAGGACTTCAGAGATTTTATGGAACATGGCCTGGAAAATAACCTCGAGATTGTTTCTACATCATTCCATAGGAGAAGACAAAACTGGAGAGGACTTCCCATAAGATGCCAGGCTGTTCCTTCTGGTCCAGGGAGGATGAACCTCCCCACTGTGTGTAGTTGAACCCATTTTTTCTCCTCTCTCACCTTCAGTCTTCCAAATGAACGATGAAGTAATGGTTTTTTTCCCCTGAGAAACATGTAGTTGGATTTTGGTTGTTCTCACAGTGCGAAAAATAAACCAGTAAGTCCAATCTTACCTTTATGAGGTTCTTTTCCACATCATCATGAACCAAGTCTATATCCTTTCGCTTCTCACGGTTGTACAAGCACTCCAGGGCTGCCTGCAAGCAAACCAAGGAACATTTGCAATAGACACAGCACTGCATTTTAGAGTGAAAAACTTTGCTGAAGGGACCACTGAGCTGATGTGACAATAACAATATCCATTGAGGGTGAAACAGAACAGGAGATCCGTGCCTCTCATTTCTCCTAACTGACACTTGCTCAGTGTTGAAGTTTGGAAGTTTCCTAGCAGTATTCTAGGGAATGACTGCATAACAACCATTGCTGAACAGAGAGCCCAGGGGTACTGCAGCTCACTGGGGCACCTGGAAGGCATGGAGATGAGTGCCTGTGCCAGAGGCTCAGCCTCCTGGGGCAGGGAGACAGGGAAAGAAGGCACAAAGCATCCTGGTAGGTTCCTGCACTGACCTGAGCATGTAAGGCCCATGGTGGCCAGGTTTCCTTCCTACTGAGGGTAACGTTTGACCAAGTTCTGTCTCGGTGACAGTGGTGGAAGCATTAACAGCATTTGACAGAGAGAAAACTATTCTCTTTACCCATTCAGCCACACGGCCGTGAAGTAAGTAGCTGTGTCAGACCTACCTTCATCGGCCCCCGAATTTCTCCTATAGCACATTCAAGTCTCTTCTTGTCTGTTTCCAAGGCACGAGTCTCTTTGAGCAGACACTCCAGCTCATAGGTGAGCTCAGTTCTCCAGAATTCAATGTTAGAGATCCTCTCTCCCAAGTTTCTGTTACTGTCTTCTTGCATCTGATGAGTCAGCTGGTCCTTATCTTGCATCATCCGCAAAGAATCAGCGTTAAGCCTTCCAGCCCAGTGCCTGGAGGCTTCAGAGCCTTTTAACTGAACCATGTTAGCATGGTGCCAGTCGCGAGTGCTGTATCGGGAATGCAGCGCAGAGCGCAGCGTGGGCAGAACAGTGGGCGGCCGCCCAGTGGGCCTGAACTGCTCGGCAGAGCTGGGGGGCACCGAGGCCTCTCTGTGAAGCAGGCTGGGCCTCCAGGAACTGAGGCAGCGGTACCCTGGCGGGCAGTAGGACCGGTAGCTGTCCCTAGTGATGCTGGTTGGGGCTGGGTCCGGGAACAGACAGCTCTTCCGCGTGCCACAGTAGCTAGCAACCTGCGTGGTCCCCAAAAACTCCATGGTGCACAGAGCTCAGGCAGCTGCCTTCAGGCAGCCCCGGCTGCCAGCACACCTGTGACGTAGCACGGTGTGTCACACAGGGCTCTGGGACCATCACAGTTCCACGGCCCTTCCCCGCCCTTCAGAACTGGAGCCCCTCCCCGTGGGGCTGCGGGCACGGCTTCACTGAGAATATTTTCTGTGCTAGCATGATGAAAATAAACTTGGAGATAGAAAACAATGGATTCAACACTTCCTCTCGAGACCTTTTCATGGAGAACAGTACGTAACCTGTTTTCAGTTAACCAAGGATATGCTAAATGCTCTTGTGAAATCACAGAACCACTGAGGTTGGAAAAGACCTCCAAGATCATCTATTCCAATCATTCACCCACCGCCGACATTAATATAATGAAAGCTAAGATTTTCTGCAGTATTAGTGACCCGCCTAACAAAAAATAAGAGAGATATGCGACATCAGTCAGCTATACAGTGTTTAGAACCTCAACCTTGAGTATCTATCTTGAATTTTGTGAGCCAAACCCTAATCTAAAACTGAAGATGCTTAGTAATGTAAAGCTTGTGATTTAGTATACGTACAATGAGTACAGCATAAGGGACATCATTCCAAATCTGAAACTGATTTCCTTAAATGTGTTGTTAACATAGATTTTTGGCAACAACGTGGCATGATTTTGGGTAAGCTTTACGAGCATGTTTCTTGCTGGAGAGCATAAGCAGCAATAACAAACATTTTAAAAGCTGTATTTTTGCATCTTCTTTCCCCTAGTTATGCTCTGTGGCATGTCTGGTTTCTCTGACTTCTACAAACTCAGATGGCTGGAGAAGATTCTCACTTGGCAGATGCCTAAGGAAGGATGCTTTGGAGAACCGAGTAAGCAAACCACAGCCTGCAGGAGTCAGGTGTTGTGGTACCTTGTCTAAAAGTACAAGAAATGCATGGTCAAAGAGCTACACACAGCACTTCTCTAAGGTCCCACTGAGAAATCAAAGGGTGCTTCTCTGTCTCTACTGGAATAAGAGCAAATCTTAGTGTTTTTCGTGGAGAAAATCTTCCAGAAATGCTACACTGGCTCCAGCACAAAGACCACGTCTCATCACACAGAACGCCAAAACCTCAGACCAGTTCTAGCACTCCTCACTGGAAATCTGTTCGTCCAGCTGTAAGAATGGGCTGCTGTCTCTGCTTCAGAGAGCAGAAACTTCAGAAGCAGCAACAATCCACTTCCCCTCTTTCTTTTTTTCTTTCTTTCTTCTTTTTGAAACAGCAAACAACTACGAAACGGAAAACAACAACAAAAAAGCAAACCCCCATACATAGAAAACAACTCTTTCTCTCTCCAGGGGAAGAAACACAACACTCCTCTGGAGTAGAAGACGGAAAGAAGCTGCTCAGGAGAGTAAAGAGAAGGGAAAAGATGTTTGCAGGTATTTAAAGGGAAGTGTGTTTTGTATATGTTTAAATGAAGGAGTGCTTTTCGGAAAGCTTTGTTCCAGCTGCTGCTGAACAACTCGGCAGAAGTTATTCAATGACATAAGTTGGCACAGTCATTCCCTGGGTTAGTCTCACTTCTCTTTTTATATCTGCACAAGCACCTTTCCTTTTTTTCCGTAACAGAAAGAAGGCATCCCACGGGTCTGCATTAACGAGGAGAGTCATGTTCGTGGGGAAATAGTCCCCAGGTTTGTTTTTGGTGGGGGGAATCTCACTGTTAGATGACAGCTCGGGGGCAGATCCATGAAAGCTGGGTTGCAGGACTACCAAAAAATCCTGTCATCTGGAACTAGATGCATAGAACCTCATATTTGGGCTGAAATGAGAAGGCATGTGCCAAAGTGGTGATGCCTTAACTTTACACACAGCGTGCTCAAAGTGGGAAAGTTAACAAAATGTGAGACGAGATGAAGGTCCAGTCCCATTTAACACAGAATATAGTATTAGAGGATGTATTCTGAGCAGCAAGGTCTCTGTGAGATATAAGGAGTATGAGACGTGTGCATCCTCCTCCATTTTCAGTATGGAGGCATAGTAATAACTAGAGATGTTGCTAGATGTGGCACGAAATTTAAATTACATAGAGCCATTACTTTTGTTTCTCCTTTTTACACGTATGATTCTAGCTGTTTGTCTGAATTTTACATAATGGCACACAGGTCTTGGTATTTAGTCCGCAGTAACAGTTGGAGGCTTCATTATCTCTAGAACGTCAGCATTTACTTAACAATGAGGCAGAAGGTTTGACAGTGATTCTTTCTGATATTGTAAAACTGGAGAGAATTCGAATCATTTCTTCAGTCCAGTATGAGGACAGCAAGCTGTTGACTAGAAGGTATGATGGCAGCACAGCTTTTTTACTTCTCTTCATGAAACTACTTTGCGTATCTTTGGCTGAAAGGGATTTTCAGCACTGAAAGCTTACTCTGGTGGAAAATCACGACTCAGCAAAAATTTAAACAGCTTCTAGCGTCAGGGCTTGCTGTGTTTGTAAATAAAGCCTCTCTGGTTTAAGCTGTGACCATTTTAGTGTCACTGTCTTTTCACTCAGGAACAACTGGAAAAGACGAAGTAATAAAGGTTGGACTTCTGGATCGGCACGTTATTTTGCTGCGCAGATGACTGCAGACAGTTCTAGCAGACTTCACCTCTCTTTCTGATTTTGGGATTGGGTTGGGATTCCTGTTACTTAACTGTTATAAAGAGGAAAGGTGAGCATCCTGTTTTTGAGTGGCTCCGCAGCCCACGCTCACTCTTGAGGCTGTGATGCCAAGAAATATTACTGATTACAGTTAATGCTATCAGTGAATTAGACTGAATAGATGAGTGCAATTGCAGACATTTAGCCTTGTCTTGCTGTGTACTGCACATACAGACATCTAAATTAACTCATCATTTAGACTGTGCCATAAAGATGCCTTCTTTTACTATCAGCCTCCTTAACCCATACAGTTTCTGAGGTACTGTCAGCCTTCTGCCATCTGTATTTTTGGTAGTGTCCACGTCTTTCAGGTCAGGTTTTCTTTGTCAGTGCCAATGTCTGGGCTCCCACGTGCACTGCAGATGTGATGTTTGCTTATGAGGCAACGTGTGTACCTTTTGAAGGACTGACTTGAACAGTACTTATGTTATTCCTGAAGGAGGGAACAGCACCATTATCAAGATTCCTACTGGCTAGTTTCTGCAGTGTCTCGGGCACGGACTCAGATGTGAACGATCCAAATCCTTTATTACAGGTTTTAACATCCCTTATATACTTTCACAAACTCTCTGTAACTTTCCCACCCGCCTTTACATGTCAACAGTATAACTTCCCAAAACAGTCCTTAACCGTGCATACAGGCAATTATCCAATCAGGGCTGTGAGTCTTCCCAAGCCATGCACTCTTCCTCCAATTGGGGTCTGCTAGCATGCAGCTTGCTTGAACTTGTTTTCCTCTTCTTCTGGAAGTGTCCTTGGTTCTCAGCCTTCCTCTCCCATGCTGTTTATTCTGTTCCACAGCTGCAGCTCTAAATATACTTTTTGTATTCCCACAATTCCCCCTTTTTTATTTATTAGCAAACTATTAACTTATTACAAATTAATAACACTCTTTAACAATATTGCTGAATGTAAGAAAAGAGACAAGGTAATCATATTCTAAGGACACAAAATATTCTTAAACTTAACAAGAAGTAAACAAAGACTCATTTCACCCATAGCTTCAGATTCCTGCAACCTGGAAAAGAATCCCTGATGGTCCCATTCTTTGTGTACCAGTAACTGAATAGAAGGAATAAAATTGCATGCCAAATAGAATCAACATCAGTAGGTAAGCCTGCTAGAGCATCACTTGTGATACTACTTTCCTTTGCCAGCTAATTTGGTGATTGTGGCTGAAGCTTGAGCGGTGCTGTTTCAGGGTATGCTGGATCTGAGAGACAAGACATCTCAATAGCAGAAACAAGCGAACTGTGCATTCAGAGCAACACAGTGGGTTAGGGTTTTTAGTCAACATACACGCACTCACACACACACAGACATTCATTTTAGATTTATGTATGTGAGAAGCAGAAACTCCCTAAGCAAGCGCATTATTAACTATTGACTCCTGAGAAATGGCAAACTACCAGAAAGAAGAGAGAAAAGGAACATGTCAGTGGTGGATGCGATAGGCAGTGCCAGCAGGGCGTCCCCTGCTTCAAGGTGCACTTTTCCCCTCACACCCACCACAGACCCCCCTGTGCCCTCACTCTTCTCAGGGTCTGCAGAAATTTTTCCATTTGTACACCGCATCCGCGTGGCCAGCGCGTGATACGGAGCCCAAGTGGAACATCTGCTTGCAAAACAGAATAAACTATCAAGGTTAGCTCTCTTAGCATATGCCTCTGTCTCAAATGATGCATGATTACAAAGAAACTATTCTGATTAGTGGATTGAAAAAGAATTGATCATTCTAAAACATCAAATCATACCTTTGCCTAGGATTCGTTTCCAGGTTTTGTCTTTGCAAATTAGAAAAGAGTTAACTGATAGGCTAATAACATCATAACTGTGCGTTCCTAATACATTGGAAGTGTTATTTTCATTGACTCCAACAGTGGTAACATCAAATCCTGTCTAATTCACACTTGATCTACTATTGAGATAGAAGAAGCACACAACAATCTAGATAATGCCTAATAATTCTTCACATTTGATCTACTACTACAGTAAAAGAATAAAAGAAGCATAGAGTCCTAGTAATCATAAAGGCTGGATGCTATTTTCTGCCTTGAGATGAGGCCGAACATATCGTGCTGGAACCCATGTGGGACCAGTCCCTGTGGAAACACAAGCATATCCACGACCCCATGTTATCAATGGTACAGGACCTTCCCAATGCCCTGTGGCCATATTCCGAATGTTAACCATTGGCCGTTCTTTGAGCATTGGGGAGGCCCCAAAATGACGGCCCACACGAGTTGTATCTGCATGATCACGATTCAAAAAATTCAGCACAAGCAAAGCCTTACATAATCTTTCCTGTGGTGTATCCCCCGTATTCCCCCTTTTTTGTTTATTAAGAATGGATTTCAATGTTTGATGAGCACGCTCAATGATAGCTTGCCCGGTGGGAGAATGAGGAATGCCTGTAATATGTCTAACACCCCATTCTTGGAGGAAAGTTCGAGTGGCCTTAGAAGTGTATGCAGGTCCATTATCCGTTTTTATAGTATGCGGAATCCCCATAGCAGCATAAGCAGATAACCAATGTTTACGGGCATCGCGACTGCGTTCGCCTGTATGTGCTGTGGCAAATATGTATGAAGAATGAGTATCTGTTGTTACATGGACAAATTTTAGACAGCCAAATTCAGGAACATGAGTGACATCTGTCTGCCACAGCTGAAGAGGCTCTGTGCCACGGGGATTTGTCCCAATCTGAGGCAAAGGGGCAATTGCTTGGCAGTCTGGGCATGTTAGAATAATGTTACGGGCTTGATCTGCTGTCAGTTGGAATTGTTTTTGTAAAGCTCTCCTATTCTGATGAAAAAACTGATGGGAGAGTCGTGCTTGCTGGAACAATTGAGGTGTAGCAAAGGCGACTGTGGCTTGATCAGCCTTACGGTTGCCCTCAGCTAAAGGACCAGGCAATGTAGTGTGTGATCGAATATGCATAATAAAATAAGGGAGAGTACGGTGAGAAACATAATGTAAAACTCGCTTGAGCTGCGCAAACAAAGCAGGGTTGTTAACTTCCTTAAGAAAAGATCCTTCAATCCGCTGAATGATACCTGTAACATACAAAGAATCAGTTATTATATTAAGCTTTTGATTTGAAAAAATTTGAAAAGCCCGAGCTACCGCAGCGAGTTCTACAACTTGAGGTGATCCGTCCACAACATGTACATCTGACTGCCATTGTGTAGCAGTCGCGCGCCAGAGAACCACTGCCCGCTGTGTCTTGCCGGAGCCATCTGTAAATACAGTAACAGCGTTAGGTATTAGAACATGTGAAAGTAAAATATTAGTAGAGAGGGGCAGATCACTCAAATTATGCAGTAACTGATGTTTTGGGGGATGAGTGGAGATCTGTCCAGTATAGCCTGCCATAGCAGTTTGTAAAACGAGTGACTGTGCGAGCAACCAATCTAAATCTTTTTTAGTAGCAGGTATGTAGATGCAATCAGGGTCAAGAGCTCGTAAGATCTGTAAGCGATGACGACCTCGCTGTATTAGCATTGCAAACATCTCCACTCGTGATGTAACGGTTTTTGAAAAGGTATGTGGCAAGAATATCCATTTCAGGATAATGAGAGGATCTTTTCTTGAGGTATCCCATTGACATAACAAGCTATATGGCTGATAGGAATTTGATATTATTACAAGAGCTACTGGCAGTGATAAACAAACACGATGGCTATATCGATGTTGCAGTGATGTCATTACTGAATCTAAGCATTGTAACGCTTGTGGTGTTAACTGTCTCTTAGAGGTTAAATCCGGATCTCCTTTGAGTAGCTGGAACAGAGGGTGCAGCTCTTGAGTAGTAATACCCAAAAGCGGTCGTAACCAGTTAATGGTTCCTAACAATTTTTGCAGATCATTCAATGTCTGTACGTGAGGTATTATTTTGAGGATTTGTGGCTGAATGGTATGAGATGTAATTTTCCATCCTAAGTATTTCCATGGAGAACTAATTTGCACTTTTTCTTCCGCTATTTGTAAACCAACAGATTGAACTGCCTGCCTTACAAGCATTAAAGTGTCCTTTAGGGTCTCTTCCTGTTCTGCTGCTATTAATATATTGTCCATGTAATGATAAATAAGGACGTGAGGTTTGGCTTTTCGTACTGGTTGTATTGCATTTGCTACAGTCAGTTGACATATTGTTGGACTATTAAGCATTCCTTGTGGTAACACAGTCCAATGATACTGCTGAGCAGGGCTCTGTTGGTTGATGGAGGGCACTGAGAAAGCAAATCGTGGTGCGTCTTTTGGATGAAGCAAAATGGTAAAAAAACAGTCTTTTAAATCAATGACTGCTATAGGCCAATTCAATGGTAACATTGAAGGCGAAGGGAGACCAGGCTGCAATGCCCCCATGGGCTCAATTACTGCATTGATAGCACGCAGGTCCTGCAGAAGCCTCCATTTTCCACTCTTCTTGAGGATAACAAACACTGGAGTATTCCAAGGGCTGGTGGTAGGCACTATGTGACCAGCATCCAGCTGTTCTTGAACTAGCTCATGTAAATGCAGCAACTTTTCCTTTGTTAAGGGCCACTGATCTACCCAGATTGGTTGTTCTGATTTCCAAAGTAGGGGTATAGGTTGCTGCCAATCAATGGCCCTTATTGAAAATTTGTCTGCAAAATCATGCCCCATTGACTTAAGAGATCACGACCCCACAGAGTATAGGGAACTGGCAAGATGTAAGGAGCAGTGTGAGCAATGCGACCGTCAGGCCCTTCAAAAGATAAAATTCGGGCACTTTGTTTGGGCTGCTGCAAGCCCCCAACTCCTACAATAGCAGAATTAGGGTATTTTAGTGGCCATTCAGAGGGCCATTCACTTGACTTAATGATGGTAACATCAGCTCCAGTATCCACTAGGCCTAATAACTGCCTGCCATTCACTAAACATGATAATAATGGTTTGTCTTGTGATACTTGTGTAGTCCATAGCACAGCAGGCTTGTCCGTGCTTCCAAATCCACCAATTCGATCCCCAATACCAGGTTCAGCCATAGAATGAAAAGGGACTAATTGTGCTATTTTTTGACCTTTGGGAATAAAGCAGGGGGGTGAGGGCGTCCATGCCATTATCTTAATTTCCCCAGTGTGGTCAGCATCTATAACTCCTGGTAAAACAAAAAGTCCCATACGTGTAACAGAAGAACGTCCTATCAGGAGGGCACTGCGCCCGTCCCCGAGGGGGCCCATTACCCCTGTTGGAATAAGAGTCACGTCGGTATCAGTTAGCGTCACTGACTGGGCGGTGGCCAAATCCACTCCTGCGCTGCCGGCAGTGGCTGGTCTGAGTGAGCTGGCCAGGCAGCGGCCGGCAGATTCGGGACCGTATTTGCTGTCATAGCGCGCGGCCTCGCGCTCTTCTTCCCGTTTCCCGGCAGACTGCAGGGCCGTGCAGCAACAGGGAGTTTAGATCGGCAGTCTCTCGCCCAGTGCAGCCCCTTCCCACACCGGGGACAGGGACGTGTTGGAACAGCACAAGCATTTTTATCTGCTTGTTTAGGTTTTTTACAGTCCCTTTGTACATGACCAGGTTTCCCACAATTGTAACACTTTATTTTTTGAGCTTTCCCTGTACCAAGCTGGGCTGCCAGGGTGTTTGCTAGTGAAGCCATTTTATAGCTTTCTGTTCCTACATCTTGACAGGCTTTAATCATGTCAGTAATGGATGGATCTGCATTCTTTAAAGATTGTAGGACCTTTCTACAATCTGCATTTGCATTTTCTATTGCTAATTGCTTAAGCAAAGTGTTGCCTTTATCCTTTTGTTACCTTTATCCTTTTGTTGTCTTTCCCAACGTGTATCCTACGATTTACGGTCCCTCTAGAGTCTGCGCGCAAGACCCGCCTGACCGGGCCAAATGACTGCATCCATACACCGATGCGGTGAGCAGCAAATGGTGTCTATTGTTAGCAACATACTCTTCTTACAACCTTCTTCATCACAGCACTACCAATCACCTATGCTACGGTTATCTCTACCCAATAGATCTGTGGCATGTCTTGTCTTCTCCATATATGGCCTTACTTGTTCTTCTTCTCTTATCTTCAAGATAGTGTTACCATGGTTTCCCAGGAGTCAAGGGGCCCCTGAGGGTCCTGTTGCTGTCTGGTGACCGCCACAGCTTCTTTCGAAGTTTTTCACTTAACTACATTTCCCCCTCCCCATGCTTAAGCAAATCTACTACAACCCGAGAGGACCCTAACCGCGTACATCCCGAAAGCCCCGTCTACGCCTAAACATGCCATTGTCCTCTCGGTGCAAGCCTTTACCCGTTACATCGCGTCCGCAGTTTCCCAAACTATCTTTCTTCTACCGGTTAGTAAACTATCATGCGTTAGTTCTACAGATTCTCCTTAACCTTATGATACCTTATTCTCTGATCAAATGCTTGATCTAATGTTCGCTGTAAACAGTCTTGTAAGCATCTAAATACACACGGTACAACCATGATTATTACCAAAATTGTTAACAAAGCTCCTCCTAGCCATTTGAACAGTGGTGTTCTCCATCCTTCTTCACTCTCTCTAAGATGTGATGAAGCTCTTCCACATCATGGTGCACAGTGATCAAGGTTTTCTGTCCATTGTCTCGAATAAGTTTTAGGAGTTGGCACAGATCATCATGTTGCAAGTTTCTTTACCAAAGCGAGACTCATTCCGATTGGTGCAGGCTCTAAGTTCCTAATCAGTGTGTAGTTGGACTGTAGCAACTAGTGAGACGTAACTGGAGCTGCATAGTTAAAATCACACCCTAGAATACCAGTAAAGTTACAAACACAGAAATTCGAATGATTACTAGCATCTACAGTGATATCATCTGCAAGTATGGTACTAGAAGACGTTCTCATACAAGCACATCCCTTTCCAATACATATAAGCACCATTTCAAATGTTGCATTGGGATGGATATCAAAATGACAAATGTTCTGCTTAGTGTCCAAACAGATGTCCTGAGACTTAATGGTGTTACCTTCACAGATAAATCCTCATTGTTCCCGTACTGCACATGAACTAACATCCACAGTTTGCCATCTTCCTTTCTTCTGAAGCACCCATATTTGTTACTCAATTGGATAGAGCACAACCCTGTCATGATTTAACCCCAGTGCAATGATAAGATATATAGAAAACACCAAATCATTTTGTATTGTTAAAACAAAAGCTGTAGCACAGTTAGTTACAGGATCAAAAGTAAAACTGACTAAATGTCACTAAGACTGAAATTTCCTTTCAAATTCGTTCGCATTATCCCAAATCACCTTTCAGATTTCTGTAGGCAGAGTACCTCCTTCACCTTCCCTCACAATTGCTGCTACCATGGATTGCATCCATATTTGGGCTTGGATGCAACTGAGAGCTAGAGAGGTATCGACCTGGGTGGCAGCAAGTGCACCAGCCAATAACTGGTGGCCTTTCATGTTCATCCCATCTCATTGTGGTAACACATCTGATAACAACCACTGATTACATCTTAATGCTGATAGAGAAGACTGCAAAGGATGCCGCAGCGCATATAGATCACATACTACAAACTAATTACACTCTTTAACAGTATTGTTGAATGTAAGAAAGAGAGAAAGCAATCATATTGTAAACACAAAAATATTCTTAAACTTAAGAAGTGAACAAGCACACATTTCACCCATGGCTAAAGGTTCCTGCAAGCTGGAAAAGAATCCCTGAGGGTCCCACTCTTTGTGTACCAGTAACTGATTAGAAGTAATAAAGTTGCATGTCATATAGAATCAACAGCAGGTAAGCCTGCTAGAGCATTACTAGTGATATTACTTTCCTTTGCCAGCTAACATCCTAACTTGGTAATTGTGGCTGAAGTTTGAGTGGTGCTCTTTCAGGGTATGCTGGATCTGAGAGACAAGACATCTCTAGAGCAGAAGCAAGCAAACTGCACATTCAGAGCAACACATAGGGTTAGAGTTTTTAGTCAACATACACACACTCACACACATGCAGACATCCATTTTAGACAAGCGTAAGCGAGAAGCAAAAACTCCCTAAGCAAGTGCATTATTAGCTACTGACCCTTGAGAAATGGCAAACCACCAGAAAAGAGAGACAGAGAGACATGCTGGTGGTGGATGAGATAGGCAGTGCCAGCAGGGCGTCCCCTGCTTCAAGGTGCACTTTTCCTCTCTCACCCATCACAGATTCTCTCCTGCTTTTATTCTTCTCAGTGTCCGCAGAGTTTTTCATTTGTACACCGCATCCGCGTGGCCAGTGCGTGATGCTGAGCCCAAATGGAACACCTGCTTGCAAAGTAGAATAAACTATAAAGGTAAATATCAGTTGCCTTAAAGCTGTCAGAATACTTTGTTCCTTCCCAAGATTGTTCTTCTGTCAGGGGCCTTTAGGTTCCTAATATGAGTGCTATTTAAAAGAATCAGCGAACTTAAATATCTATTGGGCAATATTCAAGATTCTCTGTTAGAATCATATGTTGAATTGAAGTAAGATAGTGTGTGCTTTTGTCTCAAGTGATGCATAATCACATTTTTAAAATTCTGATTAGTGGATGAAAGAGGGAATCATTCTATGGTGTAGGGTTATCCCTTTGCCTGGGATTCCTTTCCAGGTTTTGTCTTGACAAAATAAGAAAAGCTAATTGATAGGCTAATAACATCATAACCGTGTGTTCTTAATACATTAAAAGTACTATTTCCATAGACTCCAACTTTGCTAACATCAACTCTTGTCTAATTCACATTTCATTTGATCTACTATTGAAATAGAAGAAACACACAACAACCTCCTAACGACCCACAAATACTGATACTCATTTATCTGATGACTCATTTCTATCAATCAAGCAAGGGAACTGCTGACCCCTATGTTACGTTTAATGACCCATCTAAGCAATTAGCTGTAAAAAATGCAAGTGCGGACAGTCAGAAAGTTTTACAATCCCTAAAGAATGCAGATCCATCCACCACCGACATGATCAAAGCCTCTCTCCTCCACCTGCACAGCCGGCAGTTGTGCTGAGCTCCAGCAATTGTCAGGCAACCCCTGCCAAGGCAGGCCCCGGATCCCAAGGCACACCGAGTGAGCCCAGGACCAAAGCCTCCAATACATTTAAAGTGAGGGGTGATCTCAACCCTCGTTTCTCTCCATCTCCCCCACCCGCAGGTGTAGGCGGGGACAGCCAACCTCTGGGCGCAACCGAGGACGGCCAACCCCGCCCCTCTCGAGAAGCGGCAGGCGCTCCACTCCGCCCCAACTCCCCCACCCCCAGAGAGAGAGCAAGCATTCCAGACCGTTTAACTTCTCCCCCCTCCCCCGCTGGGGGTGTAAGGTTACACAAAGAAGGATATATGCAAGGATACGGGGGTGGTGCTGTTGGCGACGATGGCGACTCTTCCTTCTTCTTTTCCGGTATCGTCGTTCCGAGGGTGGTCGGTGTGTCCGACACCGTCCTGTCTTGCGGCAGGTTCCTAAAGGGGTTAGAACCTCCCGCCCGCAGCAACTCTCCACCGCCCGGATCCAAACCCAGCAACTCCCTGGCAAGGTTTTCGTCAGGCTTCTCTTCCCTTGCTGTCTTTAAAGCCCCCAGAATCAAACCCCAAATTTTTAACTCCGCTGCCCTTTGAGTCAGCATAGCTTTCTGGGACCACTGCCCGAGGTCATACACCTCATAGAGGCAGTTTAAAAGTCCCTCCTTTTCCAGGAAGATAAGGATCGCGGCCACATCCTTCTTAGAAGGAGCACTCCTGCCGCAATAGTCCTTAGACAAATAAAGGAGTACCTTAATCAATCGCTCCATACCGGCACGGCACCGATAACCCGATTCAGGAACGCCTAGCTGCCTACCGCAGTATCCACACCGCTCCCGACTTCCGTGGCCGCTGACCGATTCAGCGCTCAGGACGCCACGGGCACCGCTGCCCGACCGTTACCGTCGGCGCATTAATGCGGAGGTCGCCCTACCGGCCTTCCGTGGTCCCAGTTCCACGGGCTTGCAGGCACGTCGGGGTCACCATTTGTTGCCTTTATCCTTTTGTTACCTTTATCCTTTTGTTGTCTTTCCCAACGTGTATCCTACGATTTACGGTCCCTCTAGAGTCTGCGCGCAAGACCCGCCTGACCGGGCCAAATGACTGCATCCATACACCGATGCGGTGAGCAGCAAATGGCGTCTATTGTTAGCAACATACTCTTCTTACAACCTTCTTCATCACAGCACTACCAATCACCTATGCTACGGTTATCTCTACCCAATAGATCTGTGGCATGTCTTGTCTTCTCCATATATGGCCTTACTTGTTCTTCTTCTCTTATCTTCAAGATAGTGTTACCATGGTTTCCCAGGGCAAAGCTTCCCGGGCAGCTTGATTTTCTACTTGCCTCTCTAGTGTATTTTGCAAACGGTCAAGAAATTTAATGTAGGGCTCGGTGGCCTCCTGCCTAATTGATGTAAATGATGTGCTAGATGAATTAGTGTCGGGTATCCGACGGATAGCACGCAACACCAAAGTCTTAACTTGTTCAAAGCATTGCCTATCTGTGCCTGGGCCTGAGGTACTGCCCGGACCCCCTCCCCCATGAGTTCCTCTATGCCGATGTGATTGAAGTTATTCAAATTATTCATAGCCTGGATAGTAGCCAGTTCCCGATACTCGGTCATAAACACGGTGTATTGCATGGGAGACAGGATTGTTCGTAACAAAATTTTCCAATCATGAGGGGTCATAACATAACTGTCACCGATTGCAGTCAAAAGATGATATGTAAAGGGAGACTGAATTCCATAATCTCTGACTGACTTCCTTAGCTCCTTCACTGCCTCATAAGGCAGAGATTCCCACTGGGGGGGCTGGTTTGCATGATACAACACAGGAAAGGCTTGCAACGTATCAGCATCACCCCGTAATATTGCTTCTTTTCTGCACTGCTCTAAAACCCCATAGGACGCTGTAGAAAAAATTTTCTTTCCCGCTCCCTCCAAATTATCGTCAGGAGGGAGAATGTTCGATTTGTCTTCCGGGTCTACTGAACCAGAATCTGAAAGATCCACTGGTTCTGGTTCGTTCTCATTTTTAAGCAAGTTACACACCGGCTGCAGAGCCGCAGCAGTAGGCGACGCAGCTGGGGCTGACGGCGGCAGGGGCGCGGCGACTGTCGAGGGCGGAGCGGAGGGCGGAGCGGAGGGCGGGGGAGGCGCGACGAGCGACGGGGGCGGCACGTAGGGCGGGAGCGCGGCGAGCGTCGGGGGGCAGAACGGAGGGCGGGGGCGGCGCGACGAGCGGCGAGGGCGGTACGGAGGGCGGCAGGAACGCAGCGACCGTCGGAGGCGGAGCGGAGGGCGGGAGCAGCGTGACGAGTGACGGAGGCGGAGCGGAGGGCGGGAGCGCTGGGGGGGGCTGCGGTTTCTCTTCTCCCCAGTCGGGGGGGGCGTCGGAGCCGCGGATCGAGTCCGGGCAGGGGCCGATTCCCGAATCAGGGGGCAGCGGCGAGGGTAGGAGGGAGGGCGATAGGGCACAGCCGGAAGAACTTCTTCCTTGTCGAATTTGTTTAAGCCCTTCCGTTATTTAGCGCCAAGCAGGTAAAAGTTTGGCAGCCGTTCTGTCTTTAGTAATAGAAGCCTCCCAGAGTTTTATGCCAATTTTGTCCCAGAGTTCTCCATCAAGAGAGAACCCAGTTTTTGGAAATTCAGGGACATTTTTGCTTATCCATTTAAGAAAAGTAGCTAATTCTGAGTTAGATACAGGCTGATCCTGGAACTTTAAAACTATCCGTAATACTTCAAGATTTACTTGTTGCTCCTTCGTTAGTGAACTCCCCATGGTTCCCGACTGCTCACCTTCTGTCCTGCAGAACGGTGCGGGCGCGCGCGAAACAATCTCTCTGAAGTTCAGTCGGGCGACACTGCCGGACCGGGCTCGCTCAGCCGCGGCTTGATTTGCACCACGCAGTGGGCGCCATTTGCAGTGTCTCGGGCACGGACTCAGATGTGAACGATCCAAATCCTTTATTACAGGTTTTAACATCCCTTATATACTTTCACAAACTCTCCGTAACTTTCTCACCCGCCTTTACATGTCAACAGTATAACTTCGCAAAACAGTCCTTAACCGTGCATACAGGCAATTATCCAATCAGGGCTGTGAGTCTTCCCAAGCCATGCACTCTTCCTCCAATTGGGGTCTGCTAGCATGCAGCTTACTTGAACTTGTTTTCCTCTTCTTCTGGAAGTGTCCTTGGTTCTCAGCCTTCCTCTCCCATGCTGTTTATTCTGTTCCACAGCTGCAGCTCTAAATATACTTTTTGTATTCCCACAAGTTTCTGCGTAATACCCTCATGGCAGAAATGGCCTGTAGTTACAGGAGAGCAAAGAGAACTTCATTGCTACTTACCAAAGCTCCCTTAGAACACTTCTCTTATAAACTTCATACAGGTGTTTGTTCAAAAACGAAGCTTCATTTGAACCCACAACAAAGAAACTTAAGCTGTGTGTAGCAGTGCCACCTAGTGTAGTCTGTCAGTCCCTGATTTTCAGGACTAACACATTTTCACTCCTCTTGCGCCTCGAATCTATAATGGTCCAGAGAACAAGCGTTGCCTCTTTGCTGTAGAACAGCTTTTTAGATTTGTTTCCCTTGAAATCTAGGCCAGAATATCATCTTACATAAGTCTGGCTCTCAGGATGTCTTTCATTTTTGTTTCACTCTTCTTTGAAGAGCTAATGTCAAAATACTTTGAATTAATCCATGTACAACAGGTTATTTTCTTCAGATCATGTCTAGCTTTTAAAATGAAGCGGGTAGATAGGGCGGAGCCGTGAACAACTATCAGCTTGGCATTGCTGATATCTACTGAGTATACCAAATATTTTAGAAGATTATTCAGGAATAAAGCAGCAGTTAATATGACCCAAGCAGGTAGAATTTTGCATACCATTCTACAGAAAACTCAGCTAAGGGAGGGGAGGGGCTTGGGGGGATGACAAGAATTAAATTACACGCTTCAAACAGGCAGTAAATGGTTTTTCCTCTGTGAGAATTCCAAAAAGAAATGAGTTTAAACATGCTCTCAGACTGAGAGCTGTTAAGGTTTTGTCTCCCTGATGTCTAAGAATATCTCCTACAAATCTAAGCCTTGTTATAAATAAGGCCACGGAATGGATTTTTATTTCCTCTGTAATGCCTCTACCTTTCAACTACTGAAATCTAGAGAAGTTCTGTTTTTTCACCAGTCCTAAGGAAATGGATTTACTTCTCTTTGCCTGTTTAACCAAGAGGAAGTGCATCACTGCAGCTGGGATTTGTGTGTTTTTTTTTCTAGATTCCCAAAGGAAACGCTGTCAGCTAAAATTAGAAATGGCAGGAGGACAGAAAGCAGAAGGCACAACTGCTGCATTTGGGCTTAAGTTCAACTTCCACCACTTGGCATTCTGACTGACTTAGCTGCCTCAGCTTTTCCAGTTTAGAACTGTTTATCTGGTGCTTAGTTTGTTAGACCCAACACTGCTGAGGCAGAACATCAGTGCACAAGCTCTGTGAAAGATGTGTTGGTTTATACAGTGGCAAACAGATACGCAGAGTCCAATCACTGAGTAATACAGAAGAGACATGAAAAAAACACCCACTGTCCATGCTGATGCTTTAACCACAAAGATGCACTGAATCATGAGAACAGCTTCTCTGCAGTAACGACAGCTGTAAGTCATCCAGACACAAAGGTGCTACTCCCTGCTGATTTATCTCTTGGGTCAGATGTGTTGGGTGGGCTTAAATCAAACTGATAAGCTTGTCGATAAGAAAGCAGGATGGACATCCTGTTGTCCCAACAAGCTAACCAAACAGATATCTGTCTTCAGGAATAATAACAAGTGGTGCAGTTCTTCCCATTCTTCTGCTAGCACGTGTCGATGAGAGTTGGGTTTCATCACTAATACAGAACGTCTGAGGGGAGTCATTATTAAAATGTTGGTGTTGCACCACAAGCTTTTTCTTTTTTTTTCCTGGGGTTATGCAATAAAAAGTTTTGAAAGTGCTCCAGAGGTGGAGATCCTTATGGCCAAGTTTTCCCACCGCTGTTGCAGACAACCTGGTTTGTTTTGGTGCCACAGTCTCAGTGAGGTCCTGCTGCAGACCCCTCCAGGGCAATCTTCTGCCACAGTCAGCAAAGCCAGTTCGCTTTGGAAGGGAACTTCTTGGAACCCAATCACCTGACTGGGCTTTTAATCCCAAGAGGCAGCCACATCAAATGGAAAACTTACTTAGGTAAGTTATGCCAGACTGACGTATACAGTAAACAAGAATGATGTATTTTGGCCCAAAGAAAATAAAAATAAACAGCAAGTGCAAGAGCAGCCTCACAGTAACCACCAGGTCATGAGTTTGGACTCTTGTGGATTTCACACTGGCCTTGCATCACCCATAGCACTCACAGCTGTAAGGTTACAGAGGGCTTAAGTGAAGCCTTTGTGAAATATGACGAAAACGTTTATTTTTATGTTTTGTAATAATAAAAATCTTCCATGGAAACCTAGTGGGAATTGTGTTTTAAAAATCTACAGCTTTCTGGGTATTTCTGAAAGCTCATACATTTTTTTTTATCTTCTTCCAAATGAGCGTTCTGCTCAGCCCACTTAAATTCTGCTGGTGGCAACTCGGAGGAGCACCTTGATTATTACTCATCTGAGTAATGGGAACTGTTTGAAATCTTGGCTGCTAGTCTAAGAAACCACCGTTTAAAAATAAGCAAACTCAGAAAGAAACTCAAGTGCAATATTTTGGGCAAAAGGACTGATCTTCATTGACATCTGAAGCACAGGTGGCCATATATGATGGCTGCAGTGACACTGTCGTTACTTTTATTGGTGCAGTAGACGGTGAATTTTGACTGCCCTCTTGTGAACGTGTAGCAGAAGTGCATATCCACATCTGTTAGTCAGGCACAGCTGTGTTGCTGCTCTGAGCACATTCAAGGCTTTGCATTCTGTGCAAAAAGGATTTAAAATAACTCTGCTGCTCATTAAAGGCAGCCTATCCCAGCTCCTTCTGTGCAAAGCCAACAGCCCAACAGCACAGAGGCCAAAAGCCAATATAATTGTGAGAGGAAAAGGGGGAGGACTGGGAACTGAAAACCGTGGACAGAAATGCACGTACAGAATTATGTCGCATGATGCCAGTGAGAAATTTCAATGGATAAAACATCGAGTTCACTGCAGAGTTCTATCCACTAAGAAATATCAGTGCACAAGCTCTGCGAAAGATGTGTTGGTTTCTACAGTGGCAAACAGATACGCAGAGTCCAATCACTGAGTAATACAGAAGAGACATGAAAAAACACCCACTGTCCATGCTGATGCTTTAACCACAAAGATGCACTGAATCATGAGAACAGCTTCTCTGCAGTAACGACAGCTGTAAGTCATCCAGACACAAAGGTGCTACTCCCTGCTGATTTATCTCTTGGGTCAGATGTGTTGGGTGGGCTTAAATCAAACTGATAAGCTTGTCGATAAGAAAGCAGGATGGACATCCTGTTGTCCCAACAAGCTAACCAAACAGATATCTGTCTTCAGGAATAATGAGGAGCTCTCCACCTTCAAGGTTTAAAAATTGACCCTCAGGTTTAATCCCCTCAGAGTCTGGACTGTGATGAGTATGCATGTGCTATGCCCATAAATATGGCTTCGTTTCTCTCTTTGGTGTGCATGTTTGGTGGAGAGATCCCCCACGCGCTGTAATAAAGGGAGTACCTGCTTGACATATTGCATTGCTGCCAGGTTACTGTGTCGGATTTCCCGGCATCACCATGCAGAATTCCTCCAGTCATTTCAGCGTGGTCTGATTCTGTTAGAACAGGTCTACTAACTCCATTCCATGGGGCAGTACAGCTGAGACCATGCAGTTGTTCAAAGGATTTTGGTCGGTTTATTTCTATTGGATTTCAAACAAAGAAACAAAACCCCAACAAGATAATGATATTCTCTGGAAAAAATCTGCAACCCTTGCAACTTTTAGAGATCAAAGGTTACTGCTCAGGTGTAGCCCATGAGCCGTGGGGTGCAGGGGAAGGTTTTGCGCATATCCATACACTTCTTGTCAATGAAGAAGGAGTTTGCCTTCACAGAAATGTCGTACTCCAGCTTCGATTTGTTGTGAAGCAGCATTTGCAGAGTATCACGGGCTTCCTGCAGAAGTTTCTTTAAGCTCTGAATGGTGTCATCTATCGTGTAAACTTCAGTGACGAGGCTGAAAAAAGAGAAGGGCACACGTTACTCCAGTAACTTTAGCAACCTCCCACCACGTGCCTGTTTTTCACAAAGGACAGGTCAGAGTTTCAGACAGAATTCAGACAATGCTCTCTTGGGCTGAATCATTATGAAACCTATTCCTTGCCAGAGCAGCTTCCATAGCAGCCGTAAGAAGTGTCGATTTCTGCTCACAATGACATTCAGCAGGAGATTAAGCCACTCAGCATCCTGAATGCTAGCTTCCTCACCTGCAGGCTCCTATCTGTGCAGCATCTCAAGGGCTAGCCTGGCCAGCCTGAGATCTGCAGTATGTGTTACTGGACACCATCAGTGCAGTTCCACGGCCTAGCAATGCAGAAGTGGGAAGGCTCCTTGCACAGTCACTGAGTGAGTAAACTTTAATACTGTCAACCTGGTGTGTGATCGAATGTTCCATTAAAAAAGCCAAGCACTGTAGCCTTTGAGAGACACTGATTTTTTTTTCCAGAATCCACTTCAACTTGTTTTGGGACAGTCCCAGCTTTTTCAGCATAGAACAGCACAGAAAATGGTTTTGCATTCTGAGGTTGGAGTTGCTCAAAGAAAATATATTTCATTTCAGGCAACGACACTTCAGGCATTCAACTTCAGATGGTCTGGCCCATTACTTCAGCAGAACTACCTGGATTTTACTTCTTTCTACCAGAATTTATAGTCACTTAATACAGTTATAATCCTGTTGAATTCATTCACACTGTTGTTACATTTCTTGTATAGCTGAGGAAGGATGGGGTAGTCTGCCCTCTACTCACTGAAACTGAGGAGCATCACGGCACAGTTCCATATTGGGTCTCCTAGCTCTTCCCTCCAGGCGTGTCTGAGCCACTTTCAGTGAATACTCCTTTGCCCTGATGGATCTCTCCAGCAGCATAATTGTGTCTTCTGTCTGGAAGATTTCTTGAAGTACCTGAACAAAGCAGAACATTTTTGTAAGCATCTTGTAAACACGCATCCAAAATCAGCACCTGACCTGCTCTGAGCGCTCCTATCAGAACTGCTTCCATTCTGGCATGCCATTTTGCTTTGATTTAGGGGAGGAGATTTCTAAAACCTCACAGCAATCAAATGTATTTGTGTGATTTGTTGGCTTGATATTGCCGTTTATTTCAAAGGACCTGCAGCAGCCACAGCTCATGGGAGAGACAGAGGCCATGAAGTGCTATTAAAGCATGTAATCAAGTTATTCTTGCAAAACTGGGTATCAGCACTGGAGAACAACTTCCACTGACAAACAGACCTTTTATTTATTATAACATGAAGTAACGTTTGTGCAGATTGGAATATAAATTTATAACAAGCAGCAGAGAAGCACTGAATTACTGTGATGGGAGAATCCCAACTCTTTTATTGTATTTTATTTTGTGTTTATAGATTTAGAGGCTCACTTCCAATTTGCTTCCTCGTGTACTTTTTCTCCTAAATAAAATAACTGCTGTTTGATCAGAAAGCGCTTTGGTGAAGGGAAAATTTCCACAAACTGTCATTTTCAGTAAAACTTTCAATCCTTATTTCCTTTCCCTTCATAAAAATTCAAAAGCCACAAATTATTCCCCCTCTGAAGTGGCTGCACACTACAAGTATTCAGGGGACATCTGCTGCAACAATGTTAAGTGGAACTCATTTTTAAGTACTGAAACTGACTTCTGAGTGTTTTGCACACCTTATTATGCTTTAGAGGAGATATTTATGCTGGAGCTATTTATTTTGCACATGAACTACTTAGAGTAAAAGCACATTGTCAGATTCACTGTTTTCCACAGTGTTACATACTTATTTCTGTAGATTAAAAAACAAAAACCAAGGAAATGCGACATAAGGAAGTTAGATGCCTTCGTTTTGCAGGAATCCATATCTTTTCCCTGAAAGCACACGGGATTTGCTTATCCTGCTGCCTAATCAGGAGGAGGAGCAAAACTGGAGCAGCTCGTGCTGCTGCCAAAACATCGCCATTTAGAAATTTTCCAAGAGAAGCCAGTGAGCACTGAGGTGCAGGTGGAGAGGTGAGATGCAGCTTCCAGGTGGGCTGCTGGGGATGGAAGGGATGTCACGGGGATTCCACAAGCCTCTCAGTTCTCCTCTCTGCCCACACCTTTCACATCTTCATGGCCATTCAAAATATCGACCTGTGCCGAGGGAATAGCACGCAGCGCTTCTGGAGGTCACCCACTGCTTAGTGGGGCCCTCCTTTCCTGTGTTCATGTTACAGCTTCTGTTGCTGCAGCACAGCTTCCCACGCTGCGCCTCGCTGTGTGCCAGTGAGCCAAGTTCACTGGGGTGTGGTTACGGTTCCTGCAGTGGGATTTTGTCAGGGTTTGGGCCTCTTACATGAATTCTACTTACAGTTCATACAAAACGATATTAATTATTTTTTGAATAACAAAAAAAGTGTAAAATAAAGTCAAATCAATACTTCACCTCAGCTCGGGAAGAACTGGGCAAAGCCACGTTTCAGTTTCAGAAAGGATTTGGGAGGGTTATTTGTTTCCTACTTAGGATGAAACAGAGGGCGTGCATTCTCAGTGCTGTTACTGAGTGGTTCAGACTTTGAGCTTTATTGGTGACAACATCTACACCACAAGCCCACGTATTTCATTTCCAGCAGTAATACTTCAAATGCACAAGTGCTGGAATTTCTCAAACCTGAGGTTCATTTCTATTCCTCCACTGCACTGATTGTGCTGTGCTGTGAGTTGTGTCCAACTGAAGCTCCCTGCCCACAGCACGTGTACAACACACGTGGATGTTACCCGAGCAGCACGGGCACAGGAGACTGCACTGTCCTGTGCAAAAACTTAAAATATTTTCTTTCCTCTAAAAGAGAAAAATGTTACAGAAAACCAAAACTTTTCTTCCCTCGAGAAGTCACCAGGGAATAACCTCAGTAAATGAAAAAACAGAAAACAAACAACATCTTTCCACACCTCAGACATGTAAGTTACAAATCGACATAAGCACACTGATTCTTCATACAGCACAGATGCTGGACGGCTTCTTGTAAAGTGTTGTCATCTTGTCAGCCTGCTTACCTCTGAGTGAGCTCTTCCCAGGCTGCAAGTGATGCAAATGCACTGTCAGAGGAAAGGTGATAGAGCCGTGCCTTTTGTCGCGGTGCTTATTCAGGAAGGATGTAAATTCTAGAGATGTCTGTGCCTTTCATGTACAACTAAGATTATATTCAGCTGCCAGTGCTTACTGAATCTTACCTTAGCCAGCTGTGCTTGCAGCTTGTTCTTCACATCAGCTACTTCAGCGATGCGACTGTTAAAGGCCGAATTGGTGCTGACAAACTGATTCCACAGCTCCTCAGATGTGCTCTCCAGGGCGACCTCTGTATCCTCCCGGAGCTTGGCAGAGTTGGCCCTTGCATGCTGAGAGCACCGGACATTGTCTTCACTGAATTTAACCCACGTTGCAGGAACCGAGACGCTAGTAAGGAAAATAAACATGGCACATCGTTGAATTAGAATCAAATATCTGTGTGAACCCAAAGCCTTTGTCCTGGGGAAACTGAGCTGTGTGTCATCGACCAACAGGAAACATGAGAACCCAACCTAGTTCACGCCGAATGACCAATGAACCATGAGAGGAGGACTGTTACACACCAACAGCCCTGCCTCGTGAGATACGTATAACCCGTGGAGTAGAGCATGTGGCTCTGACTCCCCTAGCAGCCTTCATCACCAGAAAGAATGGTGGCAGGAAAATGGACGACTCACTGACTGACCTAGGACAGTAAGGAGAATTTTATTGCTGCTCTATCACTGTCCACCTTTACTGCCTGGAGGATCTCCATCCTCTTACTTTTCCACGTATTACAGTAAACATCTCTGCTTTCACTGATGGGTCTATTATTCTTAAACTTGTTAATATACGGGAGACGTATAGAAAGTACATTGCTATGGGAAAGTCTGTGAGAAAAACTGGATAAAGGTGTCCTGCTTAGAAAAATGCCACCCAAGAATGTTCCCTCTGAAATGACACGCAGCCAGAAAAACTCTGGGATTCCTGGGTTTATGTCAAGCCTTCACAGATGGCCTTAATGGCCTTAACTGAATGTAAATCACACTCAGATTTTGCCAGAGTGGGAGCCCATAGGGCCCTAGGCATGCTGCCTGAGCCCACAGCTGGAAAAAGCAGTGCTCCATAAACTGCCTTCTTTAAATTCACGACCCTCTTGAATACACTGCTTAATACGTTGCTTAGCCTACCAGATCACTCTGCCCTTCAACCAAAAATAATAATAACGATTTTTAAAAATGAGCATATTTTGTAAAAAGGTTCCTATGTTTCAGCTGCCAAAAGGAAATGCTGAGAAAAAGTTCTGCCTGCATTTAGACATCCTGCTTTACACAGAACTCCCTTCTAGGAACTACGTCCATATGTCAAAATCTGCAGGAAAGTTCTCTCATTTTCTGAGTCTCACATTTAATTTCTTTAGATTTTAACTGAACACTGAGATTTCATATTAAGGGATGAAATAATTCAACTTTGTTGTGGCCCATTTTTTATTTTTTTTTTTCACTTTTTTGTAGGGTATTCCTCTCTCTCCAGACTGAAGCCCTGATCTTCCTAAGATAAAGAAATCCAAAGAAATCTTTAGTACTACACGTTTACATTCATTTTCTGATCAGAAAATTGAGTTCCCAACGTCTCCATCTCGATGGTTTGAAATACTTCATACCTAATTTGTTTCTCAACACTGTTTTTCCAGACTGAAATTTATCAGGCAGAAACCGCCTGCTCTGCTCCCAAGTGCTGTGTGTATGTCTCAGTTTGCCAAATGGTTTCAGTAGGACGTTAATGAAAAGTGGCACTGCTTTGGATTATGGTTGGTGAAAAAGGAAAAGGGCTGTAAAGCTTATCTACACGAATCTACTTTTTTACCAGGGCTGACAAGAATACTTTTACTCATTGCTAAACCTAAACGTAGGTAGTATCACTGGGAGTCAGCAGTAGTCCTGCCAAGTTTCTCTCATTTACTCCTTTTTTTCAGTAGTGAATGAGCTGATCTTCTGTTCTGTTAGTAAGCAAATAATACACGTTTTTTTCCTCCACTGTTCAGTAAGACACAGTGCCATAATCTGAAACTGTGGAGCATGTTCACCATTCAGGTACAGCTGAGTTGAAGTGAGCCAGTTAACAAGTCATTGGCACAAAACAGTGCCCTCTATTGTGAGGTGCTTTTCTTCTGCTATTACTTCAGGTGCAGATGCAGGTGTCCGTAAGTAAACTATGATAGGTAGTTTTAAAACTGTATCTAATTGGACATTTTCAATCAGTCATGCTAATACCTGATAAATCCTTACAGTCATACTATTGAATGCATGTTCTGTACGCCTTGATGGGCTCATTTCCAAATAATCCAAGCTTTTTTTATGAAAAAAAAAAATATATATATATATAGTCTTTGGTGCTCATCCGCATGCTGCTCGCCCCACTACGCTTCACTGCACATCTCAGCTATATTTTGCTTTGATGTCATGTGTTCTGAATACAGAGAGACACTTCTTTTTCTGCCACTTTTCAAATACAAGGCTAGAACTCGTGCTGCCATCAGGATTCGACAGCAGCAGCAGCTCATACTCACGTCCCATCTGCTTTCTCCACTCCACGGTAGAAGTTGATGCTGCCTGATGTGTTCCTAAGGTTAAAGCACTTCACATCAATAACGTGGGCTGAGTTTTTGTCAGAAAGATCCTGCTCCAGGGCGTGCTGCGCATCTCTGTTGATACTGTGAAGAGGAAAGTCTTACTTTAATCCAAACTACCTTTAAAGCTGTAGTACTAGGTAGCTAATTGCCTTCATTAACACCCTCCAGTGCTTCAGCATCACAATGGCATGAAAATGCTTTGCACTGTAATTTATCCGGTGGGAGCTGCTCACCCTGCTCACCTTTACACCCCAAAGAGCTGCATTTAACTCAAATGGTGTTTGTCACCTTGATGACAAATGACCACGGGTGTGAAAAACGACAGATGGCTGCTGTGTGGCATGCGGGAAAGCCTCAGAGCAAAAGAGAGCGGGCATTCTGCAACAGCTCTCACGGCAGCAAAGCTCTAAGATCAGAGAAATCTTCCAAGAAGATGGCACACTGGCTCGGTTCACTCGGTGCTTTAAGTGGGAGGTACTGCTCTTTTGCAGCTTAACAAATTCTGTTCTTAGTAATAATTAGAAGCGGAGGGCAAGGAGCTCCTAACAGGCGAAGCCTCTGATTCTGCAATTGCTGTTTTCAGTCTGCCATCAGATCCCCACCAATGCTGAATGCAGCTTCTTGTCTTTAAAACAGGAATTAGATGTAAATGCTTACCCCAACTGGTGACTGATTTTCTGCGCAAGTTTTGCCAGTATTTCTTGACAATCTCTGTATACATCAACCTCCTAGAGTGGAAGAAATCCCCATGTCAGTGCTTTCATCCAACTCCCTTTGTCTTAGGGAATACACCCTTTATATTCTGCATTCTCGATGTCGAAGTCATCTCACGAATCACAAATGTGTGAACTGGGAAAGCATTTTTGTCCCTCTCTTCCTCAGTACTACAAAGCTGTATCTCTGGAGTTGGCTCTCTATGGCCTTTTATGGCAAACGTTCTAGCAGGTTTTAATAGAATCATTCTGATAAATGCAAGGACGGATGCTTCTTGGGCTAGGTATAAAAAATGCACTAGAAACGCGAGCCTTAATCAATTAAACTACTCCAACTGCCGTTACATTCTTCTACAGTAAGACAAACACTTTGTTAATAGCAGCATAGGCTGAAAATGCATCTCATGTCAGAAGCAGGCTCCTTGATATAAATAATACAAAATTCTTCACAAGTTTCTGCTCAGATTAAAATAAATAAAAAATGCTGAAACAAACCGCACTGGAAACCATGCCAACACGATACTTACAGTCCTCCAAACAACCTTATGGTACTCCATCCATCCTCTTTCCTTTTTAGAAACCCATTTTTATCGTGAGAGACCCTTTTGCCAGTGTGTACAGCTTTTTCATACGATTAAGTTTTGAAACAGCAAACAAAGAGCTTTAAATGATTTGGAAATCATTAAGACACCCCCGATTTGGAATTACAAGTTCTGTCTCTGTACCTGCACCACAAATGAATGACAGACTTTACAAGTGGCTCTGCTGTTACTACAAAACAGGCCTTTGTTGGCCTCCACTGGCACTATCTGCCTTGTTCCACAGCAGTGCTCAGGGACATCACACAAATGGTGCTTATTTTTCATTTTTAAAAATATTTTTTGATCTGGTCACGTTGGAACAGTACGTGGCGTTTCATCCTGCCATTAGTTCTCTTGCTGAGTTAAGTTTGAGCTGATTGTTAGTACACATGCACACTGCAGGCTCTCAAGAAGCATTCTGGTTATTCAGTTGGTCTGCACATCCTTCTGTAACCTTCTACTCCTGAAAAGTACTTCAGAAAAGGCACTGTCTCATCATTTTATTTCCTGGTATTAGGTTTCTTATGCTTCCATATAGCTTCTTTCAAGTCTTAGGAAAGCGATTCTTTTTTATTTTATTTTAAATATTCAGCAATCGCTGCAGTCCTTATTTTCTTTTTTCAGTACGACTATACAGACAGCCCTTAGGACTTCAGAGATTTTATGGAACATGGCCTGGAAAATAACCTCGAGATTGTTTCTACATCATTCCATAGGAGAAGACAAAACTGGAGAGGACTTCCCATAAGATGCCAGGCTGTTCCTTCTGGTCCAGGGAGGATGAACCTTCCCACTGTGTGTAGTTGAACCCATTTTTTCTCCTCTCTCACCTTCAGTCTTCCAAATGAACGATGAAGTAATGTTTTTTTTCCCCTGAGAAACATTTAGTTGGATTTTGGTTGTTCTCACAGTTTGAAAAATAAACCAGTAAGTCCAATCTTACCTTTATGAGGTTCTTTTCCACATCATCATGAACCAAGTCTATATCCTTTCGCTTCTCACGGTTGTACAAGCACTCCAGGGCTGCCTGCAAGCAAACCAAGGAACATTTGCAATAGACACAGCACTGCATTTTAGAGTGAAAAACTTTGCTGAAGGGACCACTGAGCTGATGTGACAATAACAATATCCATGGAGGGTGAAACAGAACAGGAGATCCGTGCCTCTCATTTCTCCTAACTGACACTTGCTCAGTGTTGAAGTTTGGAAGTTTCCTATCAGTATTCTAGGGAATGACTGCATAACAACCATTGCTGAACAGAGAGCCGAGGGGTACTGCAGCTCACTCGGGCACCTGGAAGGCATGGAGATGAGTGCCTGTGCCAGAGGCTCAGCCTCCTGGGGCAGGGAGACAGGGAAAGAAGGCACAAAGCATCCTGGTAGGTTCCTGCACTGACCTGAGCATGTAAGGCCCATGGTGGCCAGGTTTCCTTCCTACTGAGGGTAACGTTTGACCAAGTTCTGTCTCGGTGACAGTGGTGGAAGCATTAACAGCATTTGACAGAGAGAAAACTATTCTCTTTACCCATTCAGCCACACGGCCGTGAAGTAAGTAGCTGTGTCAGACCTACCTTCATCGGCCCCTGAATTTCTCCTATAGCACATTCAAGTCGCTTCTTGTCTGTTTCCAAGGCACGAGTCTCCTTGAGCAGACACTCCAGCTCATAGGTGAGCTCAGTTCTCCAGAATTCAATGTTAGAGATCCTCTCTCCCAAGTTTCTGTTACTGTCTTCTTGCATCTGATGAGTCAGCTGGTCCTTATCTTGCATCATCCGCAAAGAATCAGCGTTAAGCCTTCCAGCCCAGTGCCTGGAGGCTTCAGAGCCTTTTAACTGAACCATGTTAGCATGGTGCCAGTCGCGAGTGCTGTATCGGGAATGCAGCGCAGAGCGCAGCGTGGGCAGAACAGTGGGCGGCCGCCCAGTGGGCCTGAACTGCTCGGCAGAGCTGGGGGGCACCGAGGCCTCTCTGTGAAGCAGGCTGGGCCTCCAGGAACTGAGGCAGCGGTACCCTGGCGGGCAGTAGGACCGGTAGCTGTCCCTAGTGATGCTGGTTGGGGCTGGGTCCGGGAACACACAGCTCTTCCGCGTGCCACAGTAGCTAGCAACCTGCGTGGTCCCCAAAAACTCCATGGTGCACAGAGCTCAGGCAGCTGCCTTCAGGCAGCCCCGGCTGCCAGCACACCTGTGACGTAGCACGGTGTGTCACACAGGGCTCTGGGACCATCACAGTTCCACGGCCCTTCCCCGCCCTTCAGAACTGGAGCCCCTCCCCGTGGGGCTGCGGGCACGGCTTCACTGAGAATATTTTCTGTGCTAGCATGATGAAAATAAACTTGGAGATAGAAAACAATGGATTCAACACTTCCTCTCGAGACCTTTTCATGGAGAACAGTACGTAACCTGTTTTCAGTTAACCAAGGATATGGTAAATGTTCTTGTGAAATCACAGAACCACCGAGGTTGGAAAAGACCTCCAAGATCATCTATTCCAATCATTCACCCACCGCCAACATTAATATAATGAAAGCTAAGATTTTCTTCTGTATTAGTGACCCACCTAACAAAAAATAAGAGAGATATGCGACATCAGTCAGCTATACAGTGTTTAGAACCTCAACCTCGAGTATCTATCTTGAATTTTGTGAGCCAAACCCTAATCTAAAACTGAAGATGCTTAGTTAAGTGAAGCTTGTGATTTAGTATACGTACAATGAGTATAGCATAAGGGACATCATTCCAAATCTGAAACTGATTTCCTTAAATGTGTTGTTAACATAGATTTTTGGCAACAACGTGGCATGATTTTGGGTAAGCTTTACGAGCATGTTTCTTGCTGGAGAGCATAAGCAGCAATAACAAACATTTTAAAAGCTGTATTTTTGCATCTTCTTTCCCCTAGTTATGCTCTGTGGCATGTCTGGTTTCTCTGACTTCTACAAACTCAGATGGCTGGAGAAGATTCTCACTTGGCAGATGCCTAAGGAAGGATGCTTTGGAGAACCGAGTAAGCAAACCACAGCCTGCAGGAGTCAGGTGTTGTGGTACCTTGTCTAAAAGTACAAGAAATGCATGGTCAAAGAGCTACACATAGCACTTCTCTAAGGTCCCACTGAGAATTCAAAGGGTGCTTCTCTGTCTCTACTGGAATAAGAGCAAATCTTAGTGTTTTTTGTGGAGAAAATCTTTCAGAAATGCTACACTGGCTCCAGCACAAAGACCACGTCTCATCACACAGAACGCCAAAACCTCAGACCAGTTCTAGCACTCCTCACTGGAAATCTGTTTGTCCAGCTGTAAGAATGGGCTGCTGTCTCTGCTTCAGAGAGCAGAAACTTCAGAAGCAGCAACAATCCACTTCCCCTCTTTCTTTTTTTCTTTCTTTCTTCTTTTTGAAACAGCAAACAACTACGAAACTGAAAAACAACAACAAAAAAGCAAACCCCCATACATACAAAACAACTCTTTCTCTCTCCAGGTGAAGAAACAGAACACTCCTCTGGAGTAGAAGACGGAAAGAAGCTGCTCAGGAGAGTAAAGAGAAGGGAAAAGATGTTTGCAGGTATTTAAAGGGAAGTGTGTTTTGCATACATTTAAATGAAGGAGTGCTTTTCGGAAAGCTTTGTTCCAGCTGCTGCTGAACAACTCGGCAGAAGTTATTCAATGACATAAGTTGGCACAGTCATTCCCTGGGTTAGTCTCACTTCTCTTTTTATATCTGCACAAGCACCTTTCCTTTTTTTCCGTAACAGAAAGAAGGCATCCCACGGGTCTGCATTAACGAGGAGAGTCATGTTCGTGGGGAAATAGTCCCCAGGTTTGTTTTTGGTGGGGGGAATCTCACTGTTAGATGACAGCTCGGGGGCAGATCCATAAAAGCTGGGTTGCAGGAGATGAGACGAGATGAAGGTCCAGTCCCATTTAACACAGAATATAGTATTAGAGGATGTATTCCGAGCAGCAAGGTCTCTGTGAGATGTAAGGAGTATGAGAAGTGTGCATCCTCCTCCATTTTCAGTATGGAGGCATAGTAATAACTAGAGATGTTGCTAGATGTGGCACGAAATTTAAATTACATAGAGCCATTACTTTTGTTTCTCCTTTTTACACGTATGATTCTAGCTGTTTGTCTGAATTTTACATAATGGCACACAGGTCTTGGTATTTAGTCTGCAGGAACAGTTGGAGGCTTCATTATCTCAGAACGTCAGCATTTACTTAACAATGAGGCAGAAGGTTTGTCAGTGATTCTTTCTGATATTGTAAAACTGGAGAGAATTTGAACCGTTTCTTCAGTCCAGTATGAGGACAGCAAGCTGTTGACTAGAAGGTATGATGGCAGCACAGCTTTTTTACTTCTCTTCATGAAACTACTTTGCGTATCTTTGGCTGAAAGGGATTTTCAGCACTGAAAGCTTACTCTGGTGGAAAATCACGACTCAGCAAAAATTTAAACAGCTTCTAGCGTCAGGGCTTGCTGTGTTTGTAAATAAAGCCTCTCTGGTTTAAGCTGTGACCATTTTAGTGTCACTGTCTTTTCACTCAGGAACAACTGGAAAAGACGAAGTAATAAAGGTCGGAGTTCTGGATCTGCACGTTATTTTGCTGCGCAGATGACTGCAGACAGTTCTAGCAGACTTCACCTCTCTTTCTGATTTTGGGATTGGGTTGGGATTCCTGTTACTTAACTGTTATAAAGAGGAAAGGTGAGCATCCTGTTTTTGAGTGGCTCCGCAGCCCACGCTCACTCTTGAGGCTGTGATGCCAAGAAATATTACTGATTACAGTTAATGCTATCAGTGAATTAGACTGAATAGATGAGTGCAATTGCAGACATTTAGCCTTGTCTTGCTGTGTACTGCACATACAGACATCTAAATTAACTCATCATTTAGACTGTGCCATAAAGATGCCTTCTTTTACTATCAGCCTCCTTAACCCATACAGTTTCTGAGGTACTGTCAGCCTTCTGCCATCTGTATTTTTGGTAGTGTCCACGTCTTTCAGGTCAGGTTTTCCTTGTCAGTGCCAATGTCTGGGCTCCCACGTGCACTGTAGATGTGATGTTTGCTTATGAGGCAACGTGTGTACCTTTTGAAGGACTGACTTGAACAGTACTTATGTTATTCCTGAAGGAGGGAACAGCACCATTATCAAGATTCCTACTGGCTAGTTTCTGGGTAATAACCTCATGGCAGAAATGGCCTGTAGTTACAGGAGAGCAAAGAGAACTTCATTGCTACTTACCAAAGCTCCCTTAGAACACTTCTCTTATAAACTTCATACAGGTGTTTGTTCAAAAACGAAGCTTCATTTGAACCCACAACAGAGAAACTTAAGCTGTGTGTAGCAGTGCCACCTAGTGTAGTCTGTCAGTCCCTGATTTTCAGGACTAACACATTTTCACTCCTCTTGCGCCTCGAATCTATAATGGTCCAGAGAACAAGCGTTGCCTCTTTGCTGTAGAACAGCTTTTTAGATTTGTTTCCCTTGAAATCTAGGCCAGAATATTATCTTACATAAGTCTGGCTCTCAGGATGTCTTTCATTTTTGTTTCACTCTTCTTTGAAGAGCTAATGTCAAAATACTTTGAATTAATCCATGTACAACAGGTTATTTTCTTCAGATCATGTCTAGCTTTTAAAATGAAGCAGGTAGATAGGGCGGAGCCGTGAACAACTATCAGCTTGGCATTGCTGATATCTACTGAGTATACCAAATATTTTAGAAGATTATTCATGAATAAAGCAGCAGTTAATATGACCCAAGCAGGTAGAATTTTGCATACCATTCTACAGAAAACTCAGCTAAGGGAGGGGAGGGGCTTGGGGGGATGACAAGAATTAAATTCCACGCTTCAAACAGGCAGTAAATGGTTTTTCCTCTGTGAGAATTCCAAAAAGAAATGAGTTTAAACATGCTCTCAGACTGAGAGCTGTTAAGGTTTTGTCTCCCTGATGTCTAAGAATATCTCCTACAAATCTAAGCCTTGTTATAAATAAGGCCACGGAATGGATTTTTATTTCCTCTGTAATGCCTCTACCTTTCAACTACTGAAATCTAGAGAAGTTCTGTTTTTTCACCAGTCCTAAGGAAATGGATTTACTTCTCTTTGCCTGTTTAACCAAGAGGAAGTGCATCACTGCAGCTGGGATTTGTGTGTTTTTTTTTTTCTAGATTCCCAAAGGAAACACTGTCAGATAAAATTAGAAATGGCAGGAGGACAGAAAGCAAAAGGCACAACTGCTGGATTTGGACTTAAGTAGGAGTTCTACCACTTGGCATTCTGACTGACTTAGCTGCCTCAGCTTTTCCAGTTTAGAACTGTTTATCTGGTGCTTAGTTTGTTAGACCCAACACTGCTGAGGCAGAACATCAGTGCACAAGCTCTGCGAAAGGTGTGTTGGTTTATACAGTGGCAAATAGATACGCAGAGTCCAATCACTGAGTAATACAGAAGAGACATGAAAAAACACCCACTGTCCATGCTGATGCTTTAACCACAAAGATGCACTGAATCATGAGAACAGCTTCTCTGCAGTAACGACAGCTGTAAGTCATCCACACACAAAGGTGCTACTCCCTGCTGATTTATCTCTTGGGTCAGATGTGTTGGGTGGGCTTAAATCAAACTGATAAGCTTGTCGATAAGAAAGCAGGATGGACATCCTGTTGTCCCAACAAGCTAACCAAACAGATATCTGTCTTCAGGAATAATGAGGAGCTCTCCACCTTCAAGGTTTAAAAATTGACCCTCAGGTTTGATCCCCTCAGAGTTTGGACTGTGATGAGTATGCATGTGCTATGCCCATAAATATGGATTCGTTTCTCTCTTTGGTGTGCATGTTTGCTAGAGAGATCCCCCACGCGCTGTAATAAAGGGAGTACCTGCTTGACATATTGCATTGCTGCCAGGTTACTGTGTCGGATTTCCCGGCATCACCATGCAGAATTCCTCCAGTCATTTCAGCGTGGTCTGATTCTGTTAGAACAGGTCTACTAACTCCATTCCATGGGGCAGTACAGCTGAGACCATGCAGTTGTTCAAAAGATTTTGGTCGGTTTATTTCTATTGGATTTCAAACAAAGAAACAAAACCCCAACAAGATAATGATATTCTCTGGAAAAAATCTGCAACCCTTGCAACTTTTAGAGATCAAAGGTTACTGCTCAGGTGTAGCCCATGAGCCGTGGGGTGCAGGGGAAGGTTTTGCGCATATCCATACACTTCTTGTCAATGAAGAAGGAGTTTGCCTTCACAGAAATGTCGTACTCCAGCTTCGATTTGTTGTGAAGCAGCATTTGCAGAGTATCACGGGCTTCCTGCAGAAGTTTCTTTAAGCTCTGAATGGTGTCATCTATCGTGTAAACTTCAGTGACGAGGCTGAAAAAAGAGAAGGGCACACGTTACTCCAGTAACTTTAGCAACCTCCCACCACGTGCCTGTTTTTCACAAAGGACAGGTCAGAGTTTCAGACAGAATTCAGACACGCTCTCTTGGGCTGAATCATTATGAAACCTATTCCTTGCCAGAGCAGCTTCCATAGCAGCCGTAAGAAGGGTCGATTTCTGCTTACACTGACATTCAGCAGGAGATGAAGCCACTCAGGATCCTGAATGCTAGCTTCCTCACCTGCAGGCTCCTATCTGTGCAGCATCTCAAGGGCTAGCCTGGCCAGCCTGAGATCTGCAGTATGTGTTACTGGACACCATCAGTGCAGTTCCACGGCCTAGCAATGCAGAAGTGGGAAGGCCCCTTGCACAGTCACTGAGTGAGTAAACTTTAATACTGTCAACCTGGTGTGTGATCGAATGTTCCATTAAAAAAGCCAAGCACTGTAGCCTTTGAGAGACACTGATTTTTTTTCCAGAATCCACTTCAACTTGTTTTGGGACAGTCCCAGCTTTTTCAGCATAGAACAGCACAGAAAATGGTTTTGCATTCTGAGGTTGGAGTTTCTCAAAGAAAATATATTTCATTTGAGGCAACGACACTTAAGGCATTCAACTTCAGATGGTCTGGCCCATTACTTCAGCAGAACTACCTGGATTTTACTTCTTTCTACCAGAATTTATAGTCACATAATACAGTTATAATCCTGTTGAATTCATTCACACGGTTGTTACATTTCTTGAATAGCTGAGGAAGGATGGGGTAGTCTGCCCTCTACTCACTGAAACTGAGGAGCATCACGGCACAGTTCCATATTGGGTCTCCTAGCTCTTCCCTCCAGGCGTGTCTGAGCCACTTTCAGTGAATACTCCTTTGCCCTGATGGATCTCTCCAGCAGCATAATTGTGTCTTCTGTCTGGAAGATTTCTTGAAGTACCTGAACAAAGCAGAACATTTTTGTAAGCATCTTGTAAACACGCATCCAAAATCAGCACCTGACCTGCTCTGAGCGCTCCTATCAGAACTGCTTCCATTCTGGCATGCCATTTTGCTTTGATTTAGGGGAGGAGATTTCTAAAACCTCACAGCAATCAAATGTATTTGTGTGATTTGTTGGCTTGATATTGCCATTTATTTCAAAGGATCTGCAGCAGCCACAGCTCATGGGAGAGACAGAGGCCATGAAGTGCTATTAAAGCATGTAATTAAGTTATTCTTGCAAAACTGGGTATCAGCACTGGAGAACAACTTCCACTGACAAACAGACCTTTTATTTATTATAACATGAAGTAACGTTTGTGCAGATTGGAATATAAATTTATAACAAGCAGCAGAGAAGCACTGAATTACTGTGATGGGAGAATCCCAACTCTTTTATTGTATTTTATTTTGTGTTTATAGATTTAGAGGCTCACTTCCAATTTGCTTCCTCGTGTACTTTTTCTCCTAAATAAAATAACTGCTGTTTGATCAGAAAGCGCTTTGGTGAAGGGAAAATTTCCACAAACTGTCATTTTCAGTAAAACTTTCAATCCTTATTTCCTTTTCCTTCATAAAAATTCAAAAGCCACAAATTATTCCCCCTCTGAAGTGGCTGCACACTACAAGTATTCAGGGGACATCTGCTGCAACAATGTTAAGTGGAACTCATTTTTAAGTACTGAAACTGACTTCTGAGTGTTTTGCACACCTTATTATGCTTTAGAGGAGATATTTATACTGGAGCTATTTATTTTGCACATGAACTACTTAGAGTAAAAGCACATTGTCAGATTCACTGTTTTCCACACTGTCTACAATTTTACCAGTTACATACTTATTTCTGTAGATTAAAAAACAAAAACCAAGGAAATGCGACATAAGGAAGTTAGATGCCTTCGTTTTGCAGGAATCCATATCTTTTCCCTGAAAGCACACGGGATTTGCTTATCCTGCTGCCTAATCAGGAGGAGGAGCAAAACTGGAGCAGCTCGTGCTGCTGCCAAAACATCGCCCTTTAGAAATTTTCCAAGAGAAGCCAGTGAGCACTGAGGTGCAGGTGGAGAGGTGAGATGCAGCTTCCAGGTGGGCTGCTGGGGATGGAAGGGATGTCACGGGGATTCCACAAGCCTCTCAGTTCTCCTCTCTGCCCACACCTTTCACATCTTCATGGCCATTCAAAACATCGACCTGTGCCGAGGGAATAGCACGCAGCGCTTCTGGAGGTCACCCACTGCTTAGTGGGGCCCTCCTTTCCTGTGTTCATGTTACAGCTTCTGTTGCTGCAGCACAGCTTCCCACGCTGCGCCTCGCTGTGTGCCAGTGAGCCAAGTTCACTGGGGTGTGGTTACGGTTCCTGCAGTGGGATTTTGTCAGGGTTTGGGCCTCTTACATGAATTCTACTTACAGTTCATACAAAACGATATTAATTATTTTGGGAATAACAAAAGAAGTGTAAAATAAAGTCAAATCAATACTTCACCTCAGCTCGGGAAGAACTGGGCAAAGCCACGTTTCAGTTTCAGAAAGGATTTGGGAGGGTTTTTTGTTTCCTACTTAGGATGAAACAGAGGGCGTGCATTCTCAGTGCTGTTACTGAGTGGTTCAGACTTTGAGCTTTATTGGTGACAACATCTACACCACAAGCCCACGTATTTCATTTCCAGCAGTAATACTTCAAATGCACAAGTGCTGGAATTTCTCAAACCTGAGGTTCATTTCTATTCCTCCACTGCACTGATTGTGCTGTGCTGTGAGTTGTGTCCAACTGAAGCTCCCTGCCCACAGCACGTGTACAACACACGTGGATGTTACCCGAGCAGCACGGGCACAGGAGACTGCACTGTCCTGTGCAAAAACTTAAAATATTCAGCTGCCAATGCTTACTGAATCTTACCTTAGCCTGCTGTGCTTGCAGCTTGTTCTTCACATCAGCTACTTCAGCGATGCGACTGTTAAAGGCCGAATTGGTGCTGACAAACTGATTCCACAGCTCCTCAGATGTGCTCTCCAGGGCGACCTCTGTATCCTCCCGGAGCTTGGCAGAGTTGGCCCTTGCATGCTGAGAGCACCGGACATTGTCTTCACTGAATTTAACCCACGTTGCAGGAACCGAGACACTAGTAAGGAAAATAAACATGGCACATCGTTGAATTAGAATCAAATATCTGTGTGAACCCAAAGCCTTCGTGCTGGGGAAACTGAGCTGTGTGTCATCGACCAACAGGAAACATGAGAACCCAACCTAGTTCACGCCAAGTGACCGACGAACCATGAGAGGAGGACTGTTACACACCAACAGCCCTGCCTCGTGAGATACGTATAACCCGTGGAGTAGAGCATGTGGCTCTGACTCCCCTAGCAGCCTTCATCACCAGAAAGAATGGTGGCAGGAAAATGGACGACTCACTGACTGACCTAGGATAGGAGTAAGGAGAATTTTATTGCTGCTCTATCACTGTCCACCTTTACTGCCTGGAGGATCTCCATCCTCTTACTTTTCCACGTATTACAGTAAACATCTCTGCTTTCACTGATGGGTCTATTATTCTTTCACTTGTTAATATATGGGAGACGTATAGAAAGTACATTGCTATGGGAAAGTCTGTGAGAAAAACTGGATAAAGGTGTCCTGCTTAGAAAAATGCCACCCAAGAATGTTCCCTCTGAAATGACACGCAGCCAGAAAAACTCTGGGATTCCTGGGTTTATGTCAAGCCTTCACAGATGGCCTTAACTGAATGTAAATCACACTCAGATTTTGCCAGAGTGGGAGCCCATAGGGCCCTAGGCATGCTGCCTGAGCCCACAGCTGGAAAAAGCAGTGCTCCATAAACTGCCTTCTTTAAACTCACGACCCTCTTGAATACACTGCTTAATACGTTGCTTAGCCTACCAGATCACTCTGCCCTTCAACCAAAAATAATAATAACGATTTTTAAAAATGAGCATATTTTGTAAAAAGGTTCCTATGTTTCAGCTGCCAAAAGGAAATGCTGAGAAAAAGTTCTGCCTGCATTTAGACATCCTGCTTTACACAGAACTCCCTTCTAGGAACTACGTCCATATGTCAAAATCTGCAGGAAAGTTCTCTCATTTTCTGAGTCTCACATTTAATTTCTTTAGATTTTAACTGAACACTGAGATTTCATATTAAGGGATGAAATAATTCAACTTTGTTGTGGCCCATTTTTTATTATTTTTTTTTCACTGTTTTGTAGGGTATTCCTCTCTCTCCAGACTGAAGCCCTGATCTTCCTAAGATAAAGAAATCCAAAGAAATCTTTAGTACTACACGTTTATATTCATTTTCTGATCAGAAAATTGAGTTCCCAAAGTCTCCATCTTGATGGTTTGAAATACTTCATACCTAATTTGTTTCTCAACACTGTTTTTCCAGACTGAAATTTATCAGGCAGAAACCACCTGCTCTGCTCCCAAGTGCTGTGTGTATGTCTCAGTTTGCCAAATGGTTTCAGTAGGACGTTAATGAAAAGTGGCACTGCTTTGGATTATGGTTGGTGAAAAAGGAAAAGGGCTGTAAAGCTTATCTACACGAATCTACTTTTTTACCAGGGCTGACAAGAATACTTTTACTCATTGCTAAACCTAAACGTAGGTAGTATCACTGGGAGTCAGCAGTAGTCCTGCCAAGTTTCTCTCATTTACTCCTTTTTTTCAGTAGTGAATGAGCTGATCTTCTGTTCTGCTAGTAAGCAAATTATACACGTTTTTTCCCTCCATTGTTCAATAAGACACAGTGCCATAATCTGAAACTGTGGAGCATGTTCACCATTCAGGTACAGCTGAGTTGAAGTGAGCCAGTTAACAAGTCATTGGCACAAAACAGTGCCCTCTATTGTGAGGTGTTTTTCTTCTGCTATTACTTCAGGTGCAGATGCAGGTGTGCATAAGTAAACTATGATATATAGTTTTAAAACTGTATCTAATTGGACGTTTTCAATCAGTCATGCTAAAACCTGCTAAATCCTTACAGTCATACTATTGAATGCATGTTCTGTACGTCTTGATGGGCTCATTTCCAAATAATCCAAGCTTTTTTTATGAAAAAAAAAAAAATATATATATATATATATATAGTCTTTGGTGTTCATCCGCATGCTGCTCGCCCCACTACGCTTCACTGCACATCTCAGCTATGTTTTACTTTGATGTCATGTGTTCTGAATACAGAGAGACACTTCTTTTTCTGCCACTTTTCAAATACAAGGCTAGAACTCGCGCTGCCATCAGGATTCGACAGCAGCAGCAGCTCATACTCACGTCCCATCTGCTTTCTCCACTCCACGGTAGAAGTTGATGCTGTCTGATGTGTTCCTAAGGTTAAAGCACTTCACATCAATAACGTGGGCTGAGTTTTTGTCAGAAAGATCCTGCTCCAGGGCGTGCTGCGCATCTCTGTTGATACTGTGAAGAGGAAAGTCTTACTTTAATCCAAACTACCTTTCAAGCTTTAGTACTAGGTAGCTAACTGCCTTCATTAACACCCTCCAGTGCTTCAGCATCACAATGGCATGAAAATGCTTTGCACTGTAATTTATCTGGTGGGAGCTGCTCACCCTGCTCACCTTTACACCCCAAAGAGCTGCATTTAACTCAAATGGTGTTTGTCACCTTGATGACAAATGACCACGTGTGTGAAAAACGACAGATGGCTGCTGTGTGGCATGCGGGAAAGCCTCAGAGCAAAAGAGAGCGGGCATTCTGCAACAGCTCTCACGGCAGCAAAGCTCTAAGATCAGAGAAATCTTCCAAGAAGATGGCACACTGGCTCGGTTCACTCGGTGCTTTAAGTGGGAGGTACTGCTCTTTTGCAGCTTAACAAATTCTGTTCTTAGTAATAATTAGAAGCGGAGGGCAAGGAGCTCCTAACAGGCGAAGCCTCTGATTCTGCAATTGCTGTTTTCAGTCTGCCATCAGATCCCCACCAATGCTGAATGCAGCTTCTTGTCTTTAAAACAGGAATTAGATGTAAATGCTTACCCCAACTGGTGACTGATTTTCTGCGCAAGTTTTGCCAGTATTTCTTGACAATCTCTGTATATATCAACCTCCTAGAGTGGAAAAAATCCCCATGTCAGTGCTTTTGTCCAACTCCCTTTGTCTTAGGGAATACAACCTTTATATTCTGCATTCTCGATGTCGAAATCATCTCACAAATCACAAATGTGTGAACTGGGAAAGCGTTTTTGTCCCCCTCTTCCTCAGTATTACAAAGCTGTATCTCTGGAGTTGGCTCTCTATGGCCTTTGATGGCAAACGTTCTAGCAGGTTTTAATAGAATCATTCTGATAAATGCAAGGACGGATGCTTCTTGGGCTAGGTATAATAAATGCACTAGAAACGCGAGCCTTAATCAATTAAACTACTCCAACTGCCGTTACATTCTTCTACAGTAATACAAACACTTTGTTAATAGCAGCATAGGCTGAAAATGCATCTCATGTCAGAAGCAGGCTCCTTGATATAAATAATACAAAATTCTTCACAAGTTTCTGCTCAGATTAAAATAAATAAAAAATGCTGAAACAAACCACACTGGAAACCATGCCAACATGATACTTACAGTCCTCCAAACAACCTTATGGTACTCCATCCATCCTCTTTCCTTTTTAGAAACCCATTTTTAGCGTGAGAGACCCTTTTGCCAGTGTGTACAGCTTTTTCATACGATTAAGTTTTGAAACAGCAAACAAAGAGCTTTAAATGATTTGGAAATCATTAAGACACCCCAGACTTGGAATTACAAGTTCTGTCTCTGTACCTGTACCACAAATGAATGACAGACTTTACAAGTGGCTCTGCTGTTACTACAAAACAGGCCTTTGTTGGCCTCCACTGGCACTATCTGCCTTGTTCCACAGCAGTGCTCAGGGACATCACACAAATGGTGCTTATTTTTCATTTTTAAAAATATTTTTTGATCTGGTCATGTTGGAACAGTACGTGGCGTTTCATCCTGCCATTAGTTCTCTTGCTGAGTTAAGTTTGAGCTGATTGTTAGTACACATGCACACTGCAGGCTCTCAAGAAGCATTCTGGTTATTCAGTTGGTCTGCACATCCTTCTGTAACCTTCTACTCCTGAAAAGTACTTCAGAAAAGGCACTGTCCCATCATTTTCTTTCCTGGTATTAGTTTTCTTATGCTTCCATATAGCTTCTTTCAAATCTTAGTAAAGCGATGCTTTTTTATTTTATTTTAAAGATTCAGCAATCGCTACAGTCCTTATTTTCTTTTTTCAGTACGACTATACAGACAGCCCTCAGGACTTCAGAGATTTTATGGAACATGGCCTGGAAAATAACCTCGAGATTGTTTCTACATCATTCCATAGGAGAAGACAAAACTGGAGAGGACTTCCCATATGATGCCAGGCTGTTCCTTCTGGTCCAGGGAGGATGAACCTTCCCACTGTGTGTAGTTGAACCCATTTTTTCTCCTCTCTCACCTTCAGTCTTCCAAATGAACGATGAAGTAATGTTTTTTTTCCCCTGAGAAACATTTAGTTGGATTTTGGTTGTTCTCACAGTTTGAAAAATAAACCAGTAAGTCCAATCTTACCTTTATGAGGTTCTTTTCCACATTATCATGAACCAAGTCTATATCCTTTCGCTTCTCACGGTTGTACAAGCACTCCAGGGCTGCCTGCAAGCAAACCAAGGAACATTTGCAATAGACACAGCACTGCATTTTAGAGTGAAAAACTTTGCTGAAGGGACCACTGAGCTGATGTGACAATAACAATATCCATGGAGGGTGAAACAGAACAGGAGATCCGTGCCTCTCATTTCTCCTAACTGACACTTGCTCAGTGTTGAAGTTTGGAAGTTTCCTATCAGTATTCTAGGGAATGACTGCATAACAACCATTGCTGAACAGAGAGCCGAGGGGTACTGCAGCTCACTGGGGCACCTGGAAGGCATGGAGATGAGTGCCTGTGCCAGAGGCTCAGCCTCCTGGGGCAGGGAGACAGGGAAAGAAGGCACAAAGCATCCTGGTAGGTTCCTGCACTGACCTGAGCATGTAAGGCCCATGGTGGCCAGGTTTCCTTCCTACTGAGGGTAACGTTTGACCAAGTTCTGTCTCGGTGACAGTGGTGGAAGCATTAACAGCATTTGACAGAGAGAAAACTATTCTCTTTACCCATTCAGCCACACGGCCGTGAAGTAAGTAGCTGTGTCAGACCTACCTTCATCGGCCCCCGAATTTCTCCTATAGCACATTCAAGTCTCTTCTTGTCTGTTTCCAAGGCACGAGTCTCCTTGAGCAGACACTCCAGCTCATAGGTGAGCTCAGTTCTCCAGAATTCAATGTTAGAGATCCTCTCTCCCAAGTTTCTGTTACTGTCTTCTTGCATCTGATGAGTCAGCTGGTCCTTATCTTGCATCATCCGCAAAGAATCAGCGTTAAGCCTTCCAGCCCAGTGCCTGGAGGCTTCAGAGCCTTTTAACTGAACCATGTTAGCATGGTGCCAGTCGCGAGTGCTGTATCGGGAATGCAGCGCAGAGCGCAGCGTGGGCAGAACAGTGGGCGGCCGCCCAGTGGGCCTGAACTGCTCGGCAGAGCTGGGGGGCACCGAGGCCTCTCTGTGAAGCAGGCTGGGCCTCCAGGAACTGAGGCAGCGGTACCCTGGCGGGCAGTAGGACCGGTAGCTGTCCCTAGTGATGCTGGTTGGGGCTGGGTCCGGGAACAGACAGCTCTTCCGCGTGCCACAGTAGCTAGCAACCTGCGTGGTCCCCAAAAACTCCATGGTGCACAGAGCTCAGGCAGCTGCCTTCAGGCAGCCCCGGCTGCCAGCACACCTGTGACGTAGCACGGTGTGTCACACAGGGCTCTGGGACCATCACAGTTCCACGGCCCTTCCCCGCCCTTCAGAACTGGAGCCCCTCCCCGTGGGGCTGCGGGCACGGCTTCACTGAGAATATTTTCTGTGCTAGCATGATGAAAATAAACTTGGAGATAGAAAACAATGGATTCAACACTTCCTCTCGAGACCTTTTCATGGAGAACAGTACGTAACCTGTTTTCAGTTAACCAAGGATATGCTAAATGTTCTTGTGAAATCACAGAACCACCGAGGTTGGAAAAGACCTCCAAGATCATCTATTCCAATCATTCACCCACCGCCAACATTAATATAATGAAAGCTAAGATTTTCTGCAGTATTAGTGACCCACCTAACAAAAAATAAGAGAGATATGCGACATCAGTCAGCTATACAGTGTTTAGAACCTCAACCTCGAGTATCTATCTTGAATTTTGTGAGCCAAACCCTAATCTAAAACTGAAGATGCTTAGTAATGTAAAGCTTGTGATTTAGTATACGTACAATGAGTATAGCATAAGGGACAACATTCCAAATCTGAAACTGATTTCCTTAAATGTGTTGTTAACATAGATTTTTGGCAACAACGTGGCATGATTTTGGGTAAGCTTTACGAGCATGTTTCTTGCTGGAGAGCATAAGCAGCAATAACAAACATTTTAAAAGCTGTATTTTTGCATCTTCTTTCCCCTAGTTATGCTCTGTGGCATGTCTGGTTTCTCTGACTTCTACAAACTCAGATGGCTGGAGAAGATTCTCACTTGGCAGATGCCTAAGGAAGGATGCTTTGGAGAACCGAGTGAGCAAACCACAGCCTGCAGGAGTCAGGTGTTGTGGTACCTTGTCTAAAAGTACAAGAAGTGCATGGTCAAAGAGCTACACATAGCACTTCTCTAAGGTCCCACTGAGAATTCAAAGGGTGCTTCTCTGTCTCTACTGAAATAAGAGCAAATCTTAGTGTTTTTCGTGGAGAAAATCTTTCAGAAATGCTACACTGGCTCCAGCACAAAGAACACGTCTCATCACACAGAACGCCAAAACCTCAGACCAGTTCTAGCACTCCTCACTGGAAATCTGTTTGTCCAGCTGTAAGAATGGGCTGCTGTCTCTGCTTCAGAGAGCAGAAACTTCAGAAGCAGCAACAATCCACTTCCCCTCTTTCTTTTTTTCTTTCTTTCTTCTTTTTGAAACAGCAAACAACTACGAAACTGAAAACAACAACAAAAACGCAAACCCCCATACATAGAAAACAACTCTTTCTCTCTCCAGGTGAAGAAACACAACACTCCTCTGGAGTAGAAGACGGAAAGAAGCTGCTCAGGAGAGTAAAGAGAAGGGAAAAGATGTTTGCAGGTATTTAAAGGGAAGTGTGTTTTGTATATGTTTAAACGAAGGAGTGCTTTTCGGAAAGCTTTGTTCCAGCTGCTGCTGAACAACTCGGCAGAAGTTATTCAATGACATAAGTTGGCACAGTCATTCCCTGGGTTAGTCTCACTTCTCTTTTTATATCTGCACAAGCACCTTTCCTTTTTTTCCGTAACAGAAAGAAGGCATCCCACGGGTCTGCATTAACGAGGAGAGTCATGCTCGTGGGGAAATAGTCCCCAGCTTTGTTTTTGGTGGGGGGAATCTCACTGTTAGATGACAGCTCGGGGGCAGATCCATGAAAGCTGGGTTGCAGGAGATGAGACGAGATGAAGGTCCAGTCCCATTTAACACAGAATATAGTATTAGAGGATGTATTCCGAGCAGCAAGGTCTCTGTGAGATGTAAGGAGTATGAGAAGTGTGCATCCTCCTCCATTTTCAGTATGGAGGCATAGTAATAACTAGAGATGTTGCTAGATGTGGCACGAAATTTAAATTACATAGAGCCATTACTTTTGTTTCTCCTTTTTACACGTATGATTCTAGCTGTTTGTCTGAATTTTACATAATGGCACACAGGTCTTGGTATTTAGTCTGCAGTAACAGTTGGAGGCTTCATTATCTCAGAACGTCAGCATTTACTTAACAATGAGGCAGAAGGTTTGTCAGTGATTCTTTCTGATATTGTAAAACTGGAGAGAATTCGAATCATTTCTTCAGTCCAGTATGAGGACAGCAAGCTGTTGACTAGAAGGTATGATGGCAGCACAGCTTTTTTACTTCTCTTCATGAAACTACTTTGCGTATCTTTGGCTGAAAGGGATTTTCAGCACTGAAAGCTTACTCTGGTGGAAAATCACGACTCAGCAAAAATTTAAACAGCTTCTAGCGTCAGGGCTTGCTGTGTTTGTAAATAAAGCCTCTCTGGTTTAAGCTGTGACCATTTTAGTGTCACTGTCTTTTCAGTCAGGAACAACTGGAAAAGACGAAGTAATAAAGGTCGGAGTTCTGGATCTGCACGTTATTTTGCTGCGCAGATGACTGCAGACAGTTCTAGCAGACTTCACCTCTCTTTCTGATTTTGGGATTGGGTTGGGATTCCTGTTACTTAACTGTTATAAAGAGGAAAGGTGAGCATCCTGTTTTTGAGTGGCTCCGCAGCCCACGCTCACTCTTGAGGCTGTGATGCCAAGAAATATTACTGATTACAGTTAATGCTATCAGTGAATTAGACTGAATAGATGAGTGCAATTGCAGACATTTAGCCTTGTCTTGCTGTGTACTGCACATACAGACATCTAAATTAACTCATCATTTAGACTGTGCCATAAAGATGCCTTCTTTTACTGTCAGCCTCCTTAACCCATACAGTTTCTGAAGTGCTGTCAGCCTTCTGCCATCTGTATTTTTGGTAGTGTCCACGTCTTTCAGGTCAGGTTTTCCTTGTCAGTGCCAATGTCTGGGCTCCCACGTGCACTGTAGATGTGATGTTTGCTTATGAGGCAACGTGTGTACCTTTTGAAGGACTGACTTGAACAGTACTTATGTTATTCCTGAAGGAGGGAACAGCACCATTATCAAGATTCCTACTGGCTAGTTTCTGGGTAATAACCTCATGGCAGAAATGGCCTGTAGTTACAGGAGAGCAAAGAGAACTTCATTGCTACTTACCAAAGCTCCCTTAGAACACTTCTCTTATAAACTTCATACAGGTGTTTGTTCAAAAACGAAGCTTCATTAGAACCCACAACAAAGAAACTTAAGCTGTGTGTAGCAGTGCCACCTAGTGTAGTCTGTCAGTCCCTGATTTTCAGGACTAACACATTTTCACTCCTCTTGCGTCTCGAATCTATAATGGTCCAGAGAACAAGCGTTGCCTCTTTGCTGTAGAACAGCTTTTTAGATTTGTTTCCCTTGAAATCTAGGCCAGAATATCATCTTACATAAGTCTGGCTCTCAGGATGTCTTTCATTTTTGTTTCACTCTTCTTTGAAGAGCTAATGTCAAAATACTTTGAATTAATCCATGTACAACAGGTTATTTTCTTCAGATCATGTCTAGCTTTTAAAATGAAGCGGGTAGATAGGGCGGAGCCGTGAACAACTATCAGCTTGGCATTGCTGATATCTACTGAGTATACCAAATATTTTAGAAGATTATTCAGGAATAAAGCAGCAGTTAATATGACCCAAGCAGGTAGAATTTTGCATACCATTCTACAGAAAACTCAGCTAAGGGAGGGGAGGGGCTTGGGGGGATGACAAGAATTAAATTCCACGCTTCAAACAGGCAGTAAATGGTTTTTCCTCTGTGAGAATTCCAAAAAGAAATGAGTTTAAACATGCTCTCAGACTGAGAGCTGTTAAGGTTTTGACTCCCTGATGTCTAAGAATATCTCCTACAAATCTAAGCCTTGTTATAAATAAGGCCACGGAATGGATTTTTATTTCCTCTGTAATGCCTCTACCTTTCAACTACTGAAATCTAGAGAAGTTCTGTTTTTTCACCAGTCCTAAGGAAATGGATTTACTTCTCTTTGCCTGTTTAACTTTAAGGAAGTGCATCACTGCAGCTGGGATTTGTGTGTTTTTTTTTTCTAGATTCCCAAAGGAAACACTGTCAGATAAAATTAGAAATGGCAGGAGGACAGAAAGCAAAAGGCACAACTGCTGCATTTGGACTTAAGTAGGAGTTCTACCACTTGGCATTCTGACTGACTTAGCTGCCTCAGCTTTTCCAGTTTAGAACTGTTTATCTGGTGCTTAGTTTGTTAGACCCAACACTGCTGAGGCAGAACATCAGTGCACAAGCTCTGCGAAAGGTGTGTTGGTTTATACAGTGGCAAATAGATACGCAGAGTCCAATCACTGAGTAATACAGAAGAGACATGAAAAAAACACCCACTGTCCATGCTGATGCTTTAACCACAAAGATGCACTGAATCATGAGAACAGCTTCTCTGCAGTAACGACAGCTGTAAGTCATCCAGACACAAAGGTGCTACTCCCTGCTGATTTATCTCTTGGGTCAGATGTGTTGGGTGGGCTTAAATCAAACTGATAAGCTTGTCGATAAGAAAGCAGGATGGACATCCTGTTGTCCCAACAAGCTAACCAAACAGATATCTGTCTTCAGGAATAATGAGGAGCTCTCCACCTTCAAGGTTTAAAAATTGACCCTCAGGTTCGATCCCCTCAGAGTTTGGACTGTGATGAGTATGCATGTGCTATGCCCATAAATATGGCTTTGTTTCTCTCTTTGGTGTGCATGTTTGCTGGAGAGATCCCCCACGCGCTGTAATAAAGGGAGTACCTGCTTGACATATTGCATTGCTGCCAGGTTACTGTGTCGGATTTCCCGGCATCACCATGCAGAATTCCTCCAGTCATTTCAGCGTGGTCTGATTCTGTTAGAACAGGTCTACTAACTCCATTCCATGGGGCAGTACAGCTGAGACCATGCAGTTGTTCAAAGCATTTTGGTCGGTTTATTTCTATTGGATTTCAAACAAAGAAACAAAACCCCAACAAGATAATGATATTCTCTGGAAAAAATCTGCAACCCTTGCAACTTTTAGAGATCAAAGGTTACTGCTCAGGTGTAGCCCAAGAGCCGTGGGGTGCAGGGGAACGTTTTGCGCATATCCATACACTTCTTGTCAATGAAGAAGGAGTTTGCCTTCACAGAAATGTCGTACTCCAGCTTCGATTTGTTGTGAAGCAGCATTTGCAGAGTATCACGGGCTTCCTGCAGAAGTTTCTTTAAGCTCTGAATGGTGTCATCTATCGTGTAAACTTCAGTGACGAGGCTGAAAAAAGAGAAGGGCACACGTTACTCCAGTAACTTTAGCAACCTCCCACCACGTGCCTGTTTTTCACAAAGGACAGGTCAGAGTTTCAGACAGAATTCAGACACGCTCTCTTGGGCTGAATCATTATGAAACCTATTCCTTGCCAGAGCAGCTTCCATAGCAGCCGTAAGAAGGGTCGATTTCTGCTTACACTGACATTCAGCAGGAGATGAAGCCACTCAGGATCCTGAATGCTAGCTTCCTCACCTGCAGGCTCCTATCTGTGCAGCATCTCAAGGGCTAGCCTGGCCAGCCTGAGATCTGCAGTATGTGTTACTGGACACCATCAGTGCAGTTCCACGGCCTAGCAATGCAGAAGTGGGAAGGCCCCTTGCACAGTCACTGAGTGAGTAAACTTTAATACTGTCAACCTGGTGTGTGATCGAATGTTCCATTAAAAAAGCCAAGCACTGTAGCCTTTGAGAGACACTGATTTTTTTTCCAGAATCCACTTCAACTTGTTTTGGGACAGTCCCAGCTTTTTCAGCATAGAACAGCACAGAAAATGGTTTTGCATTCTGAGGTTGGAGTTTCTCAAAGAAAATATATTTCATTTGAGGCAACGACACTTAAGGCATTCAACTTCAGATGGTCTGGCCCATTACTTCAGCAGAACTACCTGGATTTTACTTCTTTCTACCAGAATTTATAGTCACATAATACAGTTATAATCCTGTTGAATTCATTCACACGGTTGTTACATTTCTTGAATAGCTGAGGAAGGATGGGGTAGTCTGCCCTCTACTCACTGAAACTGAGGAGCATCACGGCACAGTTCCATATTGGGTCTCCTAGCTCTTCCCTCCAGGCGTGTCTGAGCCACTTTCAGTGAATACTCCTTTGCCCTGATGGATCTCTCCAGCAGCATAATTGTGTCTTCTGTCTGGAAGATTTCTTGAAGTACCTGAACAAAGCAGAACATTTTTGTAAGCATCTTGTAAACACGCATCCAAAATCAGCACCTGACCTGCTCTGAGCGCTCCTATCAGAACTGCTTCCATTCTGGCATGCCATTTTGCTTTGATTTAGGGGAGGAGATTTCTAAAACCTCACAGCAATCAAATGTATTTGTGTGATTTGTTGGCTTGATATTGCCGTTTATTTCAAAGGATCTGCAACAGCCACAGCTCATGGGAGAGACAGAGGCCATGAAGTGCTATTAAAGCATGTAATTAAGTTATTCCTGCAAAACTGGGTATCAGCACTGGAGAACAACTTCCACTGACAAACAGACCTTTTATTTATTATAACATGAAGTAACGTTTGTGCAGATTGGAATATAAATTTATAACAAGCAGCAGATGCACTGAATTACTGTGATGGGAGAATCCCAACTCTTTTATTGTATTTTATTTTGTGTTTATAGATTTAGAGGCTCACTTCCAATTTGCTTCCTCGTGTACTTTTTCTCCTAAATAAAATAACTGCTGTTTGATCAGAAAGCGCTTTGGTGAAGGGAAAATTTCCACAAACTGTCATTTTCAGTAAAACTTTCAATCCTTATTTCCTTTTCCTTCATAAAAATTCAAAAGCCACAAATTATTCCCCCTCTGAAGTGGCTGCACACTACAAGTATTCAGGGGACATCTGCTGCAACAATGTTAAGTGGAACTCATTTTTAAGTACTGAAACTGACTTCTGAGTGTTTTGCAAAGCCTCTGAGAGTTCTAGAGGGAACAGCTTTGTTTTTCTCTCTAACTGGAGACAGTACGGAGTGAAACAACGTCAAAAGGTAGAGTCCCACAGAATTAGAATAGCACAGTTCTTAGTTGCAGAGCACGTTATCATATCATTTCAATATTCCCCAGCAGACTGCAAGTGCTTTTGGTCTGTTTTCTTCAGGATTAAAAAGTAGAAGAAAGTGCAAGGGAGAAGTAGCAGCATACGAACGTCTGTTCTGATTTCAAGCCATGTGCCTGCATCCACAATGTACTCCTGAGCCCTTTGGGTCAAGGTCTGGTTTTCACAGAGCTGCCTTTAGCGGACCTTCACCTAAAATAAATCTTCAGTGTGTACAGGTTACAGGCAAAAGGTCTGGTTTAGTGTGAAAGGAACACAACATTGAAGAAAGTGAAGCTAAAGGTGGTAAATCTCTTGGTATTACTGCATTTTGCACCAGGTCTTTCTTAATTAAATAGTCAGCGTAAGCAAGCCATGCTTTAGAGGAAATATTTATGCTGGTAGATCAGTGTGTTTTGGTAGCTATTTATTTTGCACGTTTTATTCCCCCTCTGAAGTGGCTGCACACTACAAGTATTCAGGGGACATCTGCTGCAACAATGTTAAGTGGAACTCATTTTTAAGTACTGAAACTGACTTCTGAGTGTTTTGCACACCTTATTATGCTTTAGAGGAGATATTTATGCTGGAGCTATTTATTTTGCACATGAACTACTTAGAGTAAAAGCACATTGTCAGATTCACTGTTTTCCACACTGTCTACAATTTTACCAGTTACATACTTATTTCTGTAGATTAAAAAACAAAAACCAAGGAAATGCGACATAAGGAAGTTAGATGCCTTCGTTTTGCAGGAATCCATATCTTTTCCCTGAAAGCACACGGGATTTGCTTATCCTGCTGCCTAATCAGGAGGAGGAGCAAAACTGGAGCAGCTCGTGCTGCTGCCAAAACATCGCCCTTTAGAAATTTTCCAAGAGAAGCCAGTGAGCACTGAGGTGCAGGTGGAGAGGTGAGATGCAGCTTCCAGGTGGGCTGCTGGGGATGGAAGGGATGTCACGGGGATTCCACAAGCCTCTCAGTTCTCCTCTCTGCCCACACCTTTCACATCTTCATGGCCATTCAAAACATCGACCTGTGCCGAGGGAATAGCACGCAGCGCTTCTGGAGGTCACCCACTGCTTAGTGGGGCCCTCCTTTCCTGTGTTCATGTTACAGCTTCTGTTGCTGCAGCACAGCTTCCCACGCTGCGCCTCGCTGTGTGCCAGTGAGCCAAGTTCACTGGGGTGTGGTTACGGTTCCTGCAGTGGGATTTTGTCAGGGTTTGGGCCTCTTACATGAATTCTACTTACAGTTCATACAAAACGATATTAATTATTTTTGGAATAACAAAAGAAGTGTAAAATAAAGTCAAATCAATACTTCACCTCAGCTCGGGAAGAACTGGGTAAAGCCCAGAAAACAAACAACATCTTTCCACACCTCAGACATGTAAGTTACAAATCGACATAAGCACACTGATTCTTCATACAGCACAGATGCTGGATGGCTTCTTGTAAAGTGTTGTCATCTTGTCAGCCTGCTTACCTCTGAGTGAGCTCTTCCCAGGCTGCAAGGGATGCAAATGCACTGTCTGAGGAAAGGTGATAGAGCCGTGCCTTTTGTTGCGGTGCTTATTCAGGAAGGATGTAAATTCTAGGGATGTCTGTGCCTTTCATGCACAACTAAGATTATATTCAGCTGCCAGTGCTTACTGAATCTTACCTTAGCCAGCTGTGCTTGCAGCTTGTTCTTCACATCAGCTACTTCAGCGATGCGACTGTTAAAGGCCGAATTGGTGCTGACAAACTGATTCCACAGCTCCTCAGATGTGCTCTCCAGGGCGACCTCTGTATCCTCCCGGAGCTTGGCAGAGTTGGCCCTTGCATGCTGAGAGCACCGGACATTGTCTTCACTGAATTTAACCCACGTTGCAGGAACCGAGACACTAGTAAGGAAAATAAACATGGCACATCGTTGAATTAGAATCAAATATCTGTGTGAACCCAAAGCCTTCGTGCTGGGGAAACTGAGCTGTGTGTCATCGACCTACAGGAAACATGAGAACCCAACCTAGTTCACGCCAAGTGACCGACGAACCATGAGAGGAGGACTGTTACACACCAACAGCCCTGCCTCGTGAGATACGTATAACCCGTGGAGTAGAGCATGTGGCTCTGACTCCCCTAGCAGCCTTCATCACCAGAAAGAATGGTGGCAGGAAAATGGACGACTCACTGACTGACCTAGGATAGGAGTAAGGAGAATTTTATTGCTGCTCTATCACTGTCCACCTTTACTGCCTGGAGGATCTCCATCCTCTTACTTTTCCACGTAAACATCTCTGCTTTCACTGATGGGTCTATTATTCTTTCATTTGTTAATATATGGGAGACGTATAGAAAGTACATTGCTATGGGAAAGTCTGTGAGAAAAACTGGATAAAGGTGTCCTGCTTAGAAAAATGCCACCCAAGAATGTTCCCTCTGAAATGACATGCAGCCAGAAAAACTCTGGGATTCCTGGGTTTATGTCAAGCCTTCACAGATGGCCTTAATGGCCTTAACTGAATGTAAATCACACTCAGATTTTGCCAGAGAGGGAGCCCATAGGGCCCTAAGCATGCTGCCTGAGCCCACAGCTGGAAAAAGCAGTGCTCCATAAACTGCCTTCTTTAAACTCACGACCCTCTTGAATACACTGCTTAATACGTTGCTTAGCCTACCAGATCACTCTGCCCTTCAACCAAAAATAATAATAACGATTTTTAAAAATGAGCATATTTTGTAAAAAGGTTCCTATGTTTCAGCTGCCAAAAGGAAATGCTGAGAAAAAGTTCTGCCTGCATTTAGACATCCTGCTTTACACAGAACTCCCTTCTAGGAACTACGTCCATATGTCAAAATCTGCAGGAAAGTTCTCTCATTTTCTGAGTCTCACATTTAATTTCTTTAGATTTTAACTGAACACTGAGATTTCATATTAAGGGATGAAATAATTCAACTTTGTTGTGGCCCATTTTTTATTTTTTTTTTTTCACTTTTTTGTAGGGTATTCCTCTCTCTCCGGACTGAAGCCCTGATCTTCCTAAGATAAAGAAATCCAAAGAAATCTTTAGTACTACACGTTTACATTCATTTTCTGATCAGAAAATTGAGTTCCCAACGTCTCCATCTCGATGGTTTGAAATACTTCATACCTAATTTGTTTCTCAACACTGTTTTTCCAGACTGAAATCTATCAGGCAGAAACCGCCTGCTCTGCTCCCAAGTGCTGTGTGTATGTCTCAGTTTGCCAAATGGTTTCAGTAGGACGTTAATGAAAAGTGGCACTGCTTTGGATTATGGTTGGTGAAAAAGGAAAAGGGCTGTAAAGCTTATCTACACGAATCTACCTTTTTTACCAGGGCTGACAAGAATACTTTTACTCATTGCTAAACCTAAACGTAGGTAGGTAGTATCACTGGGAGTCAGCAGTAGTCCTGCCAAGTTTCTCTCATTTACTCCTTTTTTTCAGTAGTGAATGAGGTGATCTTCTGTTCTGCTAGTAAGCAAATTATACACGTTTTTTTCCTCCACTGTTCAGTAAGACACAGTGCCATAATCTGAAACTGTGGAGCATGTTCACCATTCAGGTACAGCTGAGTTGAAGTGAGCCAGTTAACAAGTCATTGGCACAAAACAGTGCCCTCTATTGTGAGGTGTTTTTCTTCTGCTATTACTTCAGGTGCAGATGCAGGTGTCCGTAAGTAAACTATGATATATAGTTTTAAAACTGTATCTAATTGGACATTTTCAATCAGTCATGCTAAAACCTGCTAAATCCTTACAGTCATACTATTGAATGCATGTTCTGTACGTCTTGATGGGCTCATTTCCAAATAATCCAAGCTTTTTTTATGAAAAAAAAAATAATATATATATAGTCTTTGGTGTTCATCCGCATGCTGCTCGCCCCACTACGCTTCACTGCACATCTCAGCTATGTTTTACTTTGATGTCATGTGTTCTGAATACAGAGAGACACTTCTTTTTCTGCCACTTTTCAAATACAAGGCTAGAACTCGCGCTGCCATCAGGATTCGACAGCAGCAGCAGCTCATACTCACGTCCCATCTGCTTTCTCCACTCCACGGTAGAAGTTGATGCTGTCTGATGTGTTCCTAAGGTTAAAGCACTTCACATCAATAACGTGGGCTGAGTTTTTGTCAGAAAGATCCTGCTCCAGGGCGTGCTGCGCATCTCTGTTGATACTGTGAAGAGGAAAGTCTTACTTTAATCCAAACTACCTTTCAAGTTTTAGTACTAGGTAGCTAACTGCCTTCATTAACACCCTCCAGTGCTTCAGCATCACAATGGCATGAAAATGCTTTGCACTGTAATTTATCCGGTGGGAGCTGCTCACCCTGCTCACCTTTACACCCCAAAGAACTGCATTTAACTCAAATGGTGTTTGTCACCTTGATGACAAATGACCACGTGTGTGAAAAACGACAGATGGCTGCTGTGTGGCATGCGGGAAAGCCTCAGAGCAAAAGAGAGCGGGCATTCTGCAACAGCTCTCACGGCAGCAAAGCTCTAAGATCAGAGAAATCTTCCAAGAAGATGGCACACTGGCTCGGTTCACTCGGTGCTTTAAGTGGGAGGTACTGCTCTTTTGCAGCTTAACAAATTCTGTTCTTAGTAATAATTAGAAGCGGAGGGCAAGGAGCTCCTAACAGGCGAAGCCTCTGATTCTGCAATTGCTGTTTTCAGTCTGCCATCAGATCCCCACCAATGCTGAATGCAGCTTCTTGTCTTTAAAACAGGAATTCGATGTAAATGCTTACCCCAACTGGTGACTGATTTTCTGCGCAAGTTTTGCCAGTATTTCTTGACAATCTCTGTATATATCAACCTCCTAGAGTGGAAAAAATCCCCATGTCAGTGCTTTCGTCCAACTCCCTTTGTCTTAGGGAATACAACCTTTATATTCTGCATTCCTGATGTCGAAGTCATCTCACGAATCACAAATGTGTGAACTGGGAAAGCGTTTTTGTCCCCCTCTTCCTCAGTATTACAAAGCTGTATCTCTGGAGTTGGTTCTCTATGGCCTTTGATGGCAAACGTTCCAGCAGGTTTTAATAGAATCATTCTGATAAATGCAAGGACGGATGCTTCTTGGGCTAGGTATAATAAATGCACTAGAAACACGAGTCTTAATCAATTAAACTACTCCAACTGCCGTCACATTCTTCTACAGTAATACAAACACTTTGTTAATAGCAGCAGAGGCTGAAAATTTATCTCATGTCAGAAGCAGGCTCCTTGATATAAATAATACAAAATTCTTCACAAGTTTCTGCTCCGATTAAAATAAATAAAAAATGCTGAAACAAACCACACTGGAAACCATGCCAACATGATACTTACAGTCCTCCAAACAACCTTATGGTACTCCATCCATCCTCTTTCCTCTTTAGAAACCCATTTTTATCGTGAGAGACCCTTTTGCCAGTGTGTACAGCTTTTTCATACGATTAAGTTTTGAAACAGCAAACAAAGAGCTTTAAACGATTTGGAAATCATTAAGACACCCCAGACTTGGAATTACAAGTTCTGTCTCTGTACCTGTACCACAAATGAATGACAGACAGTCCCATCATTTTCTTTCCTGGTATTAGTTTTCTTATGCTTCCATATAGCTTCTTTCAAATCTTAGTAAAGCGATGCTTTTTTATTTTTATTTTAAAGATTCAGCAATCGCTACAGTCCTTATTTTCTTTTTTCAGTACGACTATACAGACAGCCCTCAGGACTTCAGAGATTTTATGGAACATGGCCTGGAAAATAACCTCGAGATTGTTTCTACATCATTCCATAGGAGAAGACAAAACTGGAGAGGACTTCACATAAGATGCCAGGCTGTTCCTTCTGGTCCAGGGAGGATGAACCTTCCCACTGTGTGTAGTTGAACCCATTTTTTCTCCTCTCTCACCTTCAGTCTTCCAAATGAACGATGAAGTAATGGTTTTTTTCCCCTGAGAAACATGTAGTTGGATTTTGGTTGTTCTCACAGTTTGAAAAATAAACCAGTAAGTCCAATCTTACCTTTATGAGGTTCTTTTCCACATCATCATGAACCAAGTCTATATCCTTTCGCTTCTCACGGTTGTACAAGCACTCCAGGGCTGCCTGCAAGCAAACCAAGGAACATTTGCAATAGACACAGCACTGCATTTTAGAGTGAAAAACTTTGCTGAAGGGACCACTGAGCTGATGTGACAATAACAATATCCATGGAGGGTGAAACAGAACAGGAGATCCGTGCCTCTCATTTCTCCTAACTGACACTTGCTCAGTGTTGAAGTTTGGAAGTATTCTAGGGAATGACTGCATAACAACCATTGCTGAACAGAGAGCCGAGGGGTACTGCAGCTCACTCGGGCACCTGGAAGGCATGGAGATGAGTGCCTGTGCCAGAGGCTCAGCCTCCTGGGGCAGGGAGACAGGGAAAGAAGGCACAAAGCATCCTGGTAGGTTCCTGCACTGACCTGAGCATGTAAGGCCCATGGTGGCCAGGTTTCCTTCCTACTGAGGGTAACGTTTGACCAAGTTCTGTCTCGGTGACAGTGGTGGAAGCATTAACAGCATTTGACAGAGAGAAAACTATTCTCTTTACCCATTCAGCCACACGGCCGTGAAGTAAGTAGCTGTGTCAGACCTACCTTCATCGGCCCCTGAATTTCTCCTATAGCACATTCAAGTCTCTTCTTGTCTGTTTCCAAGGCACGAGTCTCTTTGAGCAGACACTCCAGCTCATAGGTGAGCTCAGTTCTCCAGAATTCAATGTTAGAGATCCTCTCTCCCAAGTTTCTGTTACTGTCTTCTTGCATCTGATGAGTCAGCTGGTCCTTATCTTGCATCATCCGCAAAGAATCAGCGTTAAGCCTTCCAGCCCAGTGCCTGGAGGCTTCAGAGCCTTTTAACTGAACCATGTTAGCATGGTGCCAGTCGCGAGTGCTGTATCGGGAATGCAGCGCAGAGCGCAGCGTGGGCAGAACAGTGGGCGGCCGCCCAGTGGGCCTGAACTGCTCGGCAGAGCTGGGGGGCACCGAGGCCTCTCTGTGAAGCAGGCTGGGCCTCCAGGAACTGAGGCAGCGGTACCCTGGCGGGCAGTAGGACCGGTAGCTGTCCCTAGTGATGCTGGTTGGGGCTGGGTCCGGGAACAGACAGCTCTTCCGCGTGCCACAGTAGCTAGCAACCTGCGTGGTCCCCAAAAACTCCATGGTGCACAGAGCTCAGGCAGCTGCCTTCAGGCAGCCCCGGCTGCCAGCACACCTGTGACGTAGCACGGTGTGTCACACAGGGCTCTGGGACCATCACAGTTCCACGGCCCTTCCCCGCCCTTCAGAACTGGAGCCCCTCCCCGTGGGGCTGCGGGCACGGCTTCACTGAGAATATTTTCTGTGCTAGCATGATGAAAATAAACTTGGAGATAGAAAACAATGGATTCAACACTTCCTCTCGAGACCTTTTCATGGAGAACAGTACGTAACCTGTTTTCAGTTAACCAAGGATATGGTAAATGTTCTTGTGAAACCACAGAACCACCGAGGTTGGAAAAGACCTCCAAGATCATCTATTCCAATCATTCACCCACCGCCAACATTAATATAATGAAAGCTAAGATTTTCTTCAGTATTAGTGACCCACCTAACAAAAAATAAGAGAGATATGCAACATCAGTCAGCTATACAGTGTTTAGAACCTCAACCTCGAGTATCTATCTTGAATTTTGTGAGCCAAACCCTAATCTAAAACTGAAGATGCTTAGTTAAGTGAAGCTTGTGATTTAGTATACGTACAATGAGTATAGCATAAGGGACATCATTCCAAATCTGAAACTGATTTCCTTAAATGTGTTGTTGACATAGATTTTTGGCAACAACGTGGCATGATTTTGGGTAAGCTTTACGAGCATGTTTCTTGCTGGAGAGCATAAGCAGCAATAACAAACATTTTAAAAGCTGTATTTTTGCATCTTCTTTCCCCTAGTTATGCTCTGTGGCATGTCTGGTTTCTCTGACTTCTACAAACTCAGATGGCTGGAGAAGATTCTCACTTGGCAGATGCCTAAGGAAGGATGCTTTGGAGAACCGAGTAAGCAAACCACAGCCTGCAGGAGTCAGGTGTTGTGGTACCTTGTCTAAAAGTACAAGAAATGCATGGTCAAAGAGCTACACATAGCACTTCTCTAAGGTCCCACTGAGAATTCAAAGGGTGCTTCTCTGTCTCTACTGAAATAAGAGCAAATCTTAGTGTTTTTCGTGGAGAAAATCTTTCAGAAATGCTACACTGGCTCCAGCACAAAGACCACGTCTCATCACACAGAACGCCAAAACCTCAGACCAGTTCTAGCACTCCTCACTGGAAATCTGTTTGTCCAGCTGTAAGAATGGGCTGCTGTCTCTGCTTCAGAGAGCAGAAACTTCAGAAGCAGCAACAATCCACTTCCCCTCTTTCTTTTTTTCTTTCTTTCTTCTTTTTGAAACAGCAAACAACTACGAAACTGAAAACAACAACAAAAAAGCAAACCCCCATACATAGAAAACAACTCTTTCTCTCTCCAGGTGAAGAAACAGAACACTCCTCTGGAGTAGAAGACGGAAAGAAGCTGCTCAGGAGAGTAAAGAGAAGGGAAAAGATGTTTGCAGGTATTTAAAGGGAAGTGTGTTTTGTATATGTTTAAATGAAGGAGTGCTTTTCGGAAAGCTTTGTTCCAGCTGCTGCTGAACAACTCGGCAGAAGTTATTCAATGACATAAGTTGGCACAGTCATTCCCTGGGTTAGTCTCACTTCTCTTTTTATATCTGCACAAGCACCTTTCCTTTTTTTCCGTAACAGAAAGAAGGCATCCCACGGGTCTGCATTAACGAGGAGAGTCATGTTCGTGGGGAAATAGTCCCCAGGTTTGTTTTTGGTGGGGGGAATCTCACTGTTAGATGACAGCTCGGGGGCAGATCCTGCCTCACCGTTCAGTTGTACCGTTCGATGTCCCGGGCTAATCTTCCCCCTTCCGAATGCACATGGTACGATTGGACTAGATGATCTTGTAGGTCCTTTCCAACCTAATGAATCCATGAATCTATGGTTTTTAAACGAGCACGGCTGCTCTCTCTGGCAAACCATCTTGTAACTTCTTCCACAGATGGGTGTTCCTCGCATTACACAGCCGTTGCAGCAGGATCGCTTGGAGGGTTCCTCTACTACCACTGCTGCTGACGGCGCACTGCTGCCAAAGGGAACAGGGTCTGAGCTGCCACCCCTGATCTCTGCGTGACCTCTCTCAGTTTGCTGTCTCAAGTCTCAGCCCCGCCACATCCTTCCCTGGTTGTTTGCTTGTTTGTTGTTTGGCTGAATGATTTTCTCCAGGACAGCCGTATTGGCGCAGCACTTTGCATCACAGCGGGGACGGCGTAGCCACACCCCGAGGAGATGGTTCCCTCTTCTTTCATACAGCGGCTTGTTTAAAATTCCCTCAAGTCCCCTCCTCCTTTTGGCCAATCACTTCATCCTTCTGCGCTTGTAGAGGAGATTCTAAAGAAATGCTGATATTTATCACAGATGAACGAGAATCCTACCAAGTGTTACACTTCTTCCGTAAGTCATAGATATCACTCTTGGGTTCCTCATAAATAAATGCGACTGTGCTGAAGTGCTCAGTAAGACAAACGTGTAACTTTCTATGCACATAAACAGAATTAATCCCAGCCGTGCGGTCTTCCTTGCTTTATGAGAAGATACATGACTTACTGATTCTCCTGTTTCCATGTTAAAATCCCAAAGCTTAGAATGAAATTTGAGTTTGGCCATTAGCAATTCCAAATTCAGAAACTCTGTTCTCCTGCACAATAGAATCACTCTTCTCCCCCCAAATAAGTGTGCCCTGCTTGCTTTTGGACAGCTCCTTGCAGCTCTGCTCCTCTCCAGTCAGCAGGAATAGGAGATCAGTTGGCACTCTTTAATTGATTGGCTACCAATCAAAAGCTGTGTAATGATAATCACATCCACCTTGATCAAGCCTTTGTGCATAGAGTGAAGAGCAGGACAGAACTCGAACCTTTTTCATTGTATGGCAATACAAGTCTTCCGAAGAAGATTTAGTATTAAAAATTGTTCAGACCAAAGCCTGCTGATATTCAGCACAACGATGAAAGCCAGACTTCTAGGTGCTGGGTTGCAGGATTACCAAAAAATCCTGTCATCTGGAACTAGATGCATAGAACCTCATATTTGGGCTGAAATGAGAAGGGATGTGCCAAAGTGGTGATGCCTTAACTTTACACACAGCGAGCTCCAAGTGGGAAAGTTAACAAAATGTGAGAAGAGATGAAGGTCCAGTCCCATTTAACACAGAATATAGTATTAGAGGATGTATTCCGAGCAGCAAGGTCTCTGTGAGATGTAAGGAGTATGAGAAGTGTGCATCCTCCTCCATTTTCAGTATGGAGGCATAGTAATAACTAGAGATGTTGCTAGATGTGGCACGAAATTTAAATTACATAGAGCCATTACTTTTGTTTCTCCTTTTTACACGTATGATTCTGGCTGACTGTCTGAATTTTACATAATGGCACACAGGTCTTGGTATTTAGTCTGCAGTAACAGTTGGAGGCTTCATTATCTCTAGAACGTCAGCATTTACTTAACAATGAGGCAGAAGGTTTGTCAGTGATTCTTTCTGATATTGTAAAACTGGAGAGAATTTGAACCGTTTCTTCAGTCCAGTATGAGGACAGCAAGCTGTTGACTAGAAGGTATGATGGCAGCACAGCTTTTTTACTTCTCTTCATGAAACTACTTTGCGTATCTTTGGCTGAAAGGGATTTTCAGCACTGAAAGCTTACTCTGGTGGAAAATCACGACTCAGCAAAAATTTAAACAGCTTCTAGCGTCAGGGCTTGCTGTGTTTGTAAATAAAGCCTCTCTGGTTTAAGCTGTGACCATTTTAGTGTCACTGTCTTTTCACTCAGGAACAACTGGAAAAGACGAAGTAATAAAGGTCGGAGTTCTGGATCTGCACGTTATTTTGCTGCGCAGATGACTGCAGACAGTTCTAGCAGACTTCACCTCTCTTTCTGATTTTGGGATTGGGTTGGGATTCCTGTTACTTAACTGTTATAAAGAGGAAAGGTGAGCATCCTGTTTTTGAGTGGCTCCGCAGCCCACGCTCACTCTTGAGGCTGTGATGCCAAGAAATATTACTGATTACAGTTAATGCTATCAGTGAATTAGACTGAATAGATGAGTGCAATTGCAGACATTTAGCCTTGTCTTGCTGTGTACTGCACATACAGACATCTAAATTAACTCATCATTTAGACTGTGCCATAAAGATGCCTTCTTTTACTATCAGCCTCCTTAACCCATGCAGTTTCTGAAGTACTGTCAGCCTTCTGCCATCTGTATTTTTGGTAGTGTCCACGTCTTTCAGGTCAGGTTTTCCTTGTCAGCGCCGATGTCTGGGCTCCCACGTGCACTGCAGATGTGATGTTTGCTTATGAGGCAACGTGTGTACCTTTTGAAGGACTGACTTGAACAGTACTTATGTTATTCCTGAAGGAGGGAACAGCACCATTATCAAGATTCCTACTGGCTAGTTTCTGGGTAATAACCTCATGGCAGAAATGGCCTGTAGTTACAGGAGAGCAAAGAGAACTTCATTGCTACTTACCAAAGCTCCCTTAGAACACTTCTCTTATAAACTTCATACAGGTGTTTGTTCAAAAACGAAGCTTCATTTGAACCCACAACAAAGAAACTCAAGCTGTGTGTAGCAGTGCCACCTAGTGTAGTCTGTCAGTCCCTGATTTTCAGGACTAACACATTTTCACTCCTCTTGCGTCTCGAATCTATAATGGTCCAGAGAACAAGCGTTGCCTCTTTGCTGTAGAACAGCTTTTTAGATTTGTTTCCCTTGAAATCTAGGCCAGAATATCATCTTACATAAGTCTGGCTCTCAGGATGTCTTTCATTTTTGTTTCACTCTTCTTTGAAGAGCTAATGTCAAAATATTTTGAATTAATCCATGTACAACAGGTTATTTTCTTCAGATCATGTCTAGCTTTTAAAATGAAGCGGGTAGATAGGGCGGAGCCGTGAACAACTATCAGCTTGGCATTGCTGATATCTACTGAGTATACCAAATATTTTAGAAGATTATTCAGGAATAAAGCAGCAGTTAATATGACCCAAGCAGGTAGAATTTTGCATACCATTCTACAGAAAACTCAGCTAAGGGAGGGGAGGGGCTTGGGGGGATGACAAGAATTAAATTCCACGCTTCAAACAGGCAGTAAATGGTTTTTCCTCTGTGAGAATTCCAAAAAGAAATGAGTTTAAACATGCTCTCAGACTGAGAGCTGTTAAGGTTTTGTCTCCCTGATGTCTAAGAATATCTCCTACAAATCTAAGCCTTGTTATAAATAAGGCCACGGAATGGATTTTTATTTCCTCTGTAATGCCTCTACCTTTCAACTAATGAAATCTAGAGAAGTTCTGTTTTTTCACCAGTCCTAAGGAAATGGATTTACTTCTCTTTGCCTGTTTAACCAAGAGGAAGTGCATCACTGCAGCTGGGATTTGTGTGTTTTTTTTTTCTAGATTCCCAAAGGAAACGCTGTCAGATAAAATTAGAAATGGCAGGAGGACAGAAAGCAAAAGGCACAACTGCTGGATTTGGACTTAAGTAGGAGTTCTACCACTTGGCATTCTGACTGACTTAGCTGCCTCAGCTTTTCCAGTTTAGAACTGTTTATCTGGTGCTTAGTTTGTTAGACCCAACACTGCTGAGGCAGAACATCAGTGCACAAGCTCTGCGAAAGGTGTGTTGGTTTATACAGTGGCAAACAGATACGCAGAGTCCAATCACTGAGTAATACAGAAGAGACATGAAAAAAACACCCACTGTCCATGCTGATGCTTTAACCACAAAGATGCACTGAATCATGAGAACAGCTTCTCTGCAGTAACGACAGCTGTAAGTCATCCACACACAAAGGTGCTACTCCCTGCTGATTTATCTCTTGGGTCAGATGTGTTGGGTGGGCTTAAATCAAACTGATAAGCTTGTCGATAAGAAAGCAGGATGGACATCCTGTTGTCCCAACAAGCTAACCAAACAGATATCTGTCTTCAGGAATAATGAGGAGCTCTCCACCTTCAAGGTTTAAAAATTGACCCTCAGGTTCGATCCCCTCAGAGTTTGGACTGTGATGAGTATGCATGTGCTATGCCCATAAATATGGCTTCGTTTCTCTCTTTGGTGTGCATGTTTGCTGGAGAGATCCCCCACGCGCTGTAATAAAGGGAGTACCTGCTTGACATATTGCATTGCTGCCAGGTTACTGTGTCGGATTTCCCGGCATCACCATGCAGAATTCCTCCAGTCATTTCAGCGTGGTCTGATTCTGTTAGAACAGGTCTACTAACTCCATTCCATGGGGCAGTACAGCTGAGACCATGCAGTTGTTCAAAGGATTTTGGTCAGTTTATTTCTATTGGATTTCAAACAAAGAAACAAAACCCCAACAAGATAATGATATTCTCTGGAAAAAATCTGCAACCCATGCAACCTTTAGAGATCAAAGGTTACTGCTCAGGTGTAGCCCAAGAGCCGTGGGGTGCAGGGGAAGGTTTTGCGCATATCCATACACTTCTTGTCAATGAAGAAGGAGTTTGCCTTCACAGAAATGTCGTACTCCAGCTTCGATTTGTTGTGAAGCAGCATTTGCAGAGTATCACGGGCTTCCTGCAGAAGTTTCTTTAAGCTCTGAATGGTGTCATCTATCGTGTAAACTTCAGTGACGAGGCTGAAAAAAGAGAAGGGCACACGTTACTCCAGTAACTTTAGCAACCTCCCACCACGTGCCTGTTTTTCACAAAGGACAGGTCAGAGTTTCAGACAGAATTCAGACACGCTCTCTTGGGCTGAATCATTATGAAACCTATTCCTTGCCAGAGCAGCTTCCATAGCAGCCGTAAGAAGGGTCGATTTCTGCTTACACTGACATTCAGCAGGAGATGAAGCCACTCAGGATCCTGAATGCTAGCTTCCTCACCTGCAGGCTCCTATCTGTGCAGCATCTCAAGGGCTAGCCTGGCCAGCCTGAGATCTGCAGTATGTGCAGCTTTTTCAGCATAGAACAGCACAGAAAATGGTTTTGCATTCTGAGGTTGGAGTTGCTCAAAGAAAATATATTTCATTTGAGGCAACGACACTTAAGGCATTCAACTTCAGATGGTCTGGCCCATTACTTCAGCAGAACTACCTGGATTTTACTTCTCTCTACCAGAATTTATAGTCACATAATACAGTTATAATCCTGTTGAATTCATTCACACGGTTGTTACATTTCTTGAATAGCTGAGGAAGGATGGGGTAGTCTGCCCTCTACTCACTGAAACTGAGGAGCATCACGGCACAGTTCCATATTGGGTCTCCTAGCTCTTCCCTCCAGGCGTGTCTGAGCCACTTTCAGTGAATACTCCTTTGCCCTGATGGATCTCTCCAGCAGCATAATTGTGTCTTCTGTCTGGAAGATTTCTTGAAGTACCTGAACAAAGCAGAACATTTTTGTAAGCATCTTGTAAACACGCATCCAAAATCAGCACCTGACCTGCTCTGAGCGCTCCTATCAGAACTGCTTCCATTCTGGCATGCCATTTTGCTTTGATTTAGGGGAGGAGATTTCTAAAACCTCACAGCAATCAAATGTATTTGTGTGATTTGTTGGCTTGATATTGCCGTTTATTTCAAAGGATCTGCAGCAGCCATAGCTCATGGGAGAGACAGAGGCCATGAAGTGCTATTAAAGCATGTAATCAAGTTATTCTTGCAAAACTGGGTATCAGCACTGGAGAACAACTTCCACTGACAAACAGACCTTTTATTTATTATAACATGAAGTAACGTTTGTGCAGATTGGAATATAAATTTATAACAAGCAGCAGAGAAGCACTGAATTACTGTGAAAACCAAAACTTTTCTTCCCTCGAGAAGTCACCAGGGAATAACCTCAGTAAATGTAAAAACAGAAAACAAACAACATCTTTCCACACCTCAGACATGTAAGTTACAAATCGACATAAGCACACTGATTCTTCATACAGCACAGATGCTGGACGGCTTCTTGTAAAGTGTTGTCATCTTGTCAGCCTGCTTATCTCTGAGTGAGCTCTTCCCAGGCTGCAAGTGATGCAAATGCACTGTCTGAGGAAAGGTGATAGAGCTGTGCCTTTTGTTGCGGTGCTTATTCAGGAAGGATGTAAATTCTAGAGATGTCTGTGCTTTTCATGCACAACTAAGATTATATTCAGCTGCCAGTGCTTACTGAATCTTACCTTAGCCAGCTGTGCTTGCAGCTTGTTCTTCACATCAGCTACTTCAGCGATGCGACTGTTAAAGGCCAAATTGGTGCTGACAAACTGATTCCACAGCTCCTCAGATGTGCTCTCCAGGGCGACCTCTGTATCCTCCCGGAGCTTGGCAGAGTTGGCCCTTGCATGCTGAGAGCACCGGACATTGTCTTCACTGAATTTAACCCACGTTGCAGGAACCGAGACACTAGTAAGGAAAATAAACATGGCACATTGTTGAATTAGAATCAAATATCTGTGTGAACCCAAAGCCTTCGTGCTGGGGAAACTGAGCTGTGTGTCATCGACCAACAGGAAACATGAGAACCCAACCTAGTTCACGCCAAATGACCAACGAACCATGAGAAGAGGACTGTTACACACCAACAGCCCTGCCTCGTGAGATACGTATAACCCGTGGAGTAGAGCATGTGGCTCTGACTCCCCTAGCAGCCTTCATCACCAGAAAGAATGGTGGCAGGAAAATGGACGACTCACTGACTGACCTAGGATAGGAGTAAGGAGAATTTTATTGCTGCTCTATCACTGTCCACCTTTACTGCCTGGAGGATCTCCATCCTCTTACTTTTCCACGTATTACAGTAAACATCTCTGCTTTCACTGATGGGTCTATTATTCTTAAACTTGTTAATATATGGGAGACGTATAGAAAGTACATTGCTATGGGAAAGTCTGTGAGAAAAACTGGATAAAGGTGTCCTGCTTAGAAAAATGCCACCCAAGAATGTTCCCTCTGAAATGACACGCAGCCAGAAAAACTCTGGGATTCCTGGGTTTATGTCAAGCCTTCACAGATGGCCTTAACTGAATGTAAATCACACTCAGATTTTGCCAGAGTGGGAGCCCATAGGGCCCTAAGCATGCTGCCTGAGCCCACAGCTGGAAAAAGCAGTGCTCCATAAACTGCCTTCTTTAAACTCACGACACTCTTGAATACACTGCTTAATACGTTGCTTCGCCTACCAGATCACTCTGCCCTTCAACCAAAAATAATAATAACGATTTTTAAAAATGAGCATATTTTGTAAAAAGGTTCCTATGTTTCAGCTGCCAAAAGGAAATGCTGAGAAAAAGTTCTGCCTGCATTTAGACATCCTGCTTTACACAGAACTCCCTTCTAGGAACTACGTCCATATGTCAAAATCTGCAGGAAAGTTCTCTCATTTTCTGAGTCTCACATTTAATTTCTTTAGATTTTAATTGAACACTGAGATTTCATATTAAGGGATGAAATAATTCAACTTTGTTGTGGCCCATTTTTTATTTTTTTTTTTTTCACTTTTTTGTAGGGTATTCCTCTCTCTCCAGACTGAAGCCCTGATCTTCCTAAGATAAAGAAATCGAAAGAAATCTTTAGTACTACACGTTTACATTCATTTTCTGATCAGAAAATTGAGGTCCCAACGTCTCCATCTTGATGGTTTGAAATACTTCATACCTAATTTGTTTCTCAACACTGTTTTTCCAGACTGAAATTTATCAGGCAGAAACCGCCTGCTCTGCTCCCAAGTGCTGTGTGTATGTCTCAGTTTGCCAAATGGTTTCAGTAGGACGTTAATGAAAAGTGGCACTGCTTTGGATTATGGTTGGTGAAAAAGGAAAAGGGCTGTAAAGCTTATCTACACAAATCTACTTTTTTACCAGGGCTGACAAGAATACTTTTACTCATTGCTAAACCTAAACGTAGGTAGTATCACTGGGAGTCAGCAGTAGTCCTGCCAAGTTTCTCTCATTTACTCCTTTTTTTCAGTAGTGAATGAGCTGATCTTCTGTTCTGCTTGTAAGCAAATTATACACGTTTTTTCCCTCCATTGTTCAATAAGACACAGTGCCATAATCTGAAACTGTGGAGCATGTTCACCATTCAGGTACAGCTGAGTTGAAGTGAGCCAGTTAACAAGTCATTGGCACAAAACAGTGCCCTCTATTGTGAGGTGTTTTTCTTCTGCTATTACTTCAGGTGCAGATGCAGGTGTCCATAAGTAAACTATGATATATAGTTTTAAAACTGTATCTAATTGGACATTTTCAATCAGTCATGCTAGAACCTGCTAAATCCTTACAGTCATACTATTGAATGCATGTTCTGTACGTCTTGATGGGCTCATTTCCAAATAACCCAAGCTTTTTTTATGAAAAAAAAAAAATATATATATATATATATATATAGTCTTTGGTGTTCATCCGCATGCTGCTCGCCCCACTACGCTTCACTGCACATCTCAGCTATGTTTTACTTTGATGTCATGTGTTCTGAATACAGAGAGACACTTCTTTTTCTGCCACTTTTCAAATACAAGGCTAGAACTCGCGCTGCCATCAGGATTCGACAGCAGCAGCAGCTCATACTCACGTCCCATCTGCTTTCTCCACTCCACGGTAGAAGTTGATGCTGTCTGATGTGTTCCTAAGGTTAAAGCACTTCACATCAATAACGTGGGCTGAGTTTTTGTCAGAAAGATCCTGCTCCAGGGCGTGCTGCGCATCTCTGTTGATACTGTGAAGAGGAAAGTCTTACTTTAATCCAAACTACCTTTCAAGCTTTAGTACTAGGTAGCTAATTGCCTTCATTAACACCCTCCAGTGCTTCAGCATCACAATGGCATGAAAATGCTTTGCACTGTAATTTATCTGGTGGGAGCTGCTCACCCTGCTCACCTTTACACCCCAAAGAGCTGCATTTAACTCAAATGGTGTTTGTCACCTTGATGACAAATGACCACGTGTGTGAAAAACGACAGATGGCTGCTGTGTGGCATGCGGGAAAGCCTCAGAGCAAAAGAGAGCGGGCATTCTGCAACAGCTCTCACGGCAGCAAAGCTCTAAGATCAGAGAAATCTTCCAAGAAGATGGCACACTGGCTCGGTTCACTCGGTGCTTTAAGTGGGAGGTACTGCTCTTTTGCAGCTTAACAAATTCTGTTCTTAGTAATAATTAGAAGCGGAGGGCAAGGAGCTCCTAACAGGCGAAGCCTCTGATTCTGCAATTGCTGTTTTCAGTCTGCCATCAGATCCCCACCAATGCTGAATGCAGCTTCTTGTCTTTAAAACAGGAATTCGATGTAAATGCTTACCCCAACTGGTGACTGATTTTCTGCGCAAGTTTTGCCAGTATTTCTTGACAATCTCTGTATATATCAACCTCCTAGAGTGGAAAAAATCCCCATGTCAGTGCTTTTGTCCAACTCCCTTTGTCTTAGGGAATACAACCTTTATATTCTGCATTCTCGATGTTGAAGTCATCTCACGAATCACAAATGTGTGAACTGGGAAAGCGTTTTTGTCCCTCTCTTCCTCAGTACTACAAAGCTGTATCTCTGGAGTTGGTTCTCTATGGCCTTCTATGGCAAACGTTCTAGCAGGTTTTAATAGAATCATTCTGATAAATGCAAGGACGGATGCTTCTTGGGCTAGGTATAATAAATGCACTAGAAACACGAGCCTTAATCAATTAAACTACTCCAACTGCCGTCACATTCTTCTACAGTAATACAAACACTTTGTTAATAGCAGCAGAGGCTGAAAATTTATCTCATGTCAGAAGCAGGCTCCTTGATATAAATAATACAAAATTCTTCACAAGTTTCTGCTCAGATTAAAATAAATAAAAAATGCTGAAACAAACCACACTGGAAACCATGCCAACATGATACTTACAGTCCTCCAAACAACCTTATGGTACTCCATCCATCCTCTTTCCTTTTTAGAAACCCATTTTTAGCGTGAGAGACCCTTTTGCCAGTGTGTACAGCTTTTTCATACGATTAAGTTTTGAAACAGCAAATAAAGAGCTTTAAACGATTTGGAAATCATTAAGACACCCCAGACTTGGAATTACAAGTTCTGTCTCTGTACCTGTACCACAAATGAATGACAGACTTTACAAGTGGCTCTGCTGTTACTACAAAACAGGCCTTTGTTGGCCTCCACTGGCACTATCTGCCTTGTTCCACAGCAGTGCTCAGGGACATCACACAAATGGTGCTTATTTTTCATTTTTAAAAATATTTTTTGATCTGGTCACGTTGGAACAGTACGTGGCGTTTCATCCTGCCATTAGTTCTCTTGCTGAGTTAAGTTTGAGCTGATTGTTAGTACACATGCACACTGCAGGCTCTCAAGAAGCATTCTGGTTATTCAGTTGGTCTGCACATCCTTCTGTAACCTTCTACTCCTGAAAAGTACTTCAGAAAAGGCACTGTCCCATCATTTTCTTTCCTGGTATTAGTTTTCTTATGCTTCCATATAGCTTCTTTCAAGTCTTAGTAAAGCTATGCTTTTTTATTTTATTTTAAAGATTCAGCAATCGCTACGGTCCTTATTTTCTTTTTTCAATACGACTATACAGACAGCCCTTAGGACTTCAGAGATTTTATGGAACATGGCCTGGAAAATAACCTCGAGATTGTTTCTACATCATTCCATAGGAGAAGACAAAACTGGAGAGGACTTCACATAAGATGCCAGGCTGTTCCTTCTGGTCCAGGGAGGATGAACCTTCCCACTGTGTGTAGTTGAACCCATTTTTTCTCCTCTCTCACCTTCAGTCTTCCAAATGAACGATGAAGTAATGGTTTTTTTCCCCTGAGAAACATGTAGTTGGATTTTGGTTGTTCTCACAGTTTGAAAAATAAACCAGTAAGTCCAATCTTACCTTTATGAGGTTCTTTTCCACATCATCATGAACCAAGTCTATATCCTTTCGCTTCTCACGGTTGTACAAGCACTCCAGGGCTGCCTGCAAGCAAACCAAGGAACATTTGCAATAGACACAGCACTGCATTTTAGAGTGAAAAACTTTGCTGAAGGGACCACTGAGCTGATGTGACAATAACAATATCCATGGAGGGTGAAACAGAATAAGTGATCCGTGCCTCTCATTTCTCCTAACTGACACTTGCTCAGTGCTGAAGTTTGGAAGTATTCTAGGGAATGACTGCATAACAACCATTGCTGAACAGAGAGCCGAGGGGTACTGCAGCTCACTCGGGCACCTGGAAGGCATGGAGATGAGTGCCTGTGCCAGAGGCTCAGCCTCCTGGGGCAGGGAGACAGGGAAAGAAGGCACAAAGCATCCTGGTAGGTTCCTGCACTGACCTGAGCATGTAAGGCCCATGGTGGCCAGGTTTCCTTCCTACTGAGGGTAACGTTTGACCAAGTTCTGTCTCGGTGACAGTGGTGGAAGCATTAACAGCATTTGACAGAGAGAAAACTATTCTCTTTACCCATTCAGCCACACGGCCGTGAATAAGTAGCTGTGTCAGACCTACCTTCATCGGCCCCTGAATTTCTCCTATAGCACATTCAAGTCTCTTCTTGTCTGTTTCCAAGGCACGAGTCTCTTTGAGCAGACACTCCAGCTCATAGGTGAGCTCAGTTCTCCAGAATTCAATGTTAGAGATCCTCTCTCCCAAGTTTCTGTTACTGTCTTCTTGCATCTGATGAGTCAGCTGGTCCTTATCTTGCATCATCCGCAAAGAATCAGCGTTAAGCCTTCCAGCCCAGTGCCTGGAGGCTTCAGAGCCTTTTAACTGAACCATGTTAGCATGGTGCCAGTCGCGAGTGCTGTATCGGGAATGCAGCGCAGAGCGCAGCGTGGGCAGAACAGTGGGCGGCCGCCCAGTGGGCCTGAACTGCTCGGCAGAGCTGGGGGGCACCGAGGCCTCTCTGTGAAGCAGGCTGGGCCTCCAGGAACTGAGGCAGCGGTACCCTGGCGGGCAGTAGGACCGGTAGCTGTCCCTAGTGATGCTGGTTGGGGCTGGGTCCGGGAACAGACAGCTCTTCCGCGTGCCACAGTAGCTAGCAACCTGCGTGGTCCCCAAAAACTCCATGGTGCACAGAGCTCAGGCAGCTGCCTTCAGGCAGCCCCGGCTGCCAGCACACCTGTGACGTAGCACGGTGTGTCACACAGGGCTCTGGGACCATCACAGTTCCACGGCCCTTCCCCGCCCTTCAGAACTGGAGCCCCTCCCCGTGGGGCTGCGGGCACGGCTTCACTGAGAATATTTTCTGTGCTAGCATGATGAAAATAAACTTGGAGATAGAAAACAATGGATTCAACACTTCCTCTCGAGACCTTTTCATGGAGAACAGTACGTAACCTGTTTTCAGTTAACCAAGGATATGGTAAATGTTCTTGTGAAACCACAGAACCACCGAGGTTGGAAAAGACCTCCAAGATCATCTATTCCAATCATTCACCCACCGCCAACATTAATATAATGAAAGCTAAGATTTTCTTCAGTATTAGTGACCCACCTAACAAAAAATAAGAGAGAGATGCGACATCAGTCAGCTATACAGTGTTTAGAACCTCAACCTCGAGTATCTATCTTGAATTTTGTGAGCCAAACCCTAATCTAAAACTGAAGATGCTTAGTTAAGTGAAGCTTGTGATTTAGTATACGTACAATGAGTATAGCATAAGGGACATCATTCCAAATCTGAAACTGATTTCCTTAAATGTGTTGTTAACATAGATTTTTGGCAACAACGTGGCATGATTTTGGGTAAGCTTTACGAGCATGTTTCTTGCTGGAGAGCATAAGCAGCAATAACAAACATTTTAAAAGCTGTATTTTTGCATCTTCTTTCCCCTAGTTATGCTCTGTGGCATGTCTGGTTTCTCTGACTTCTACAAACTCAGATGGCTGGAGAAGATTCTCACTTGGCAGATGCCTAAGGAAGGATGCTTTGGAGAACCGAGTGAGCAAACCACAGCCTGCAGGAGTCAGGTGTTGTGGTACCTTGTCTAAAAGTACAAGAAATGCATGGTCAAAGAGCTACACATAGCACTTCTCTAAGGTCCCACTGAGAATTCAAAGGGTGCTTCTCTGTCTCTACTGAAATAAGAGCAAATCTTAGTGTTTTTCGTGGAGAAAATCTTTCAGAAATGCTACACTGGCTCCAGCACAAAGAACACGTCTCATCACACAGAACGCCAAAACCTCAGACCAGTTCTAGCACTCCTCACTGGAAATCTGTTTGTCCAGCTGTAAGAATGGGCTGCTGTCTCTGCTTCAGAGAGCAGAAACTTCAGAAGCAGCAACAATCCACTTCCCCTCTTTCTTTTTTTCTTTCTTTCTTCTTTTTGAAACAGCAAACAACTACGAAACTGAAAACAACAACAAAAAAGCAAACCCCCATACATAGAAAACAACTCTTTCTCTCTCCAGGTGAAGAAACAGAACACTCCTCTGGAGTAGAAGACGGAAAGAAGCTGCTCAGGAGAGTAAAGAGAAGGGAAAAGATGTTTGCAGGTATTTAAAGGGAAGTGTGTTTTGTATATGTTTAAATGAAGGAGTGCTTTTCGGAAAGCTTTGTTCCAGCTGCTGCTGAACAACTCGGCAGAAGTTATTCAATGACATAAGTTGGCACAGTCATTCCCTGGGTTAGTCTCACTTCTCTTTTTATATCTGCACAAGCACCTTTCCTTTTTTTCCGTAACAGAAAGAAGGCATCCCACGGGTCTGCATTAACGAGGAGAGTCATGTTCGTGGGGAAATAGTCCCCAGGTTTGTTTTTGGTGGGGGGAATCTCACTGTTAGATGACAGCTCGGGGGCAGATCCATGAAAGCTGGGTTGCAGGACTACCAAAAAATCCTGTCATCTGGAACTAGATGCATAGAACCTCATATTTGGGCTAAAATGAGAAGGGATGTGCCAAAGTGGTGACGCCTTAACTTTACACACAGCGAGCTCCAAGTGGGAAAGTTAACAAAATGTGAGAAGAGATGAAGGTCCAGTCCCATTTAACACAGAATATAGTATTAGAGGATGTATTCCGAGCAGCAAGGTCTCTGTGAGATGTAAGGAGTATGAGAAGTGTGCATCCTCCTCCATTTTCAGTATGGAGGCATAGTAATAAGTAGAGATGTTGCTAGATGTGGCACGAAATTTAAATTACATAGAGCCATTACTTTTGTTTCTCCTTTTTACACGTATGATTCTAGCTGTTTGTCTGAATTTTACATAATGGCACACAGGTCTTGGTATTTAGTCTGCAGGAACAGTTGGAGGCTTCATTATCTCAGAATGTCAGCATTTACTTAACAATGAGGCAGAAAGTTTGTCAGTGATTCTTTCTGATATTGTAAAACTGGAGAGAATTTGAACCGTTTCTTCAGTCCAGTATGAGGACAGCAAGCTGTTGACTAGAAGGTATGATGGCAGCACAGCTTTTTTACTTCTCTTCATGAAACTACTTTGCGTATCTTTGGCTGAAAGGGATTTTCAGCACTGAAAGCTTACTCTGGTGGAAAATCACGACTCAGCAAAAATTTAAACAGCTTCTAGCGTCAGGGCTTGCTGTGTTTGTAAATAAAGCCTCTCTGGTTTAAGCTGTGACCATTTTAGTGTCACTGTCTTTTCACTCAGGAACAACTGGAAAAGACGAAGTAATAAAGGTCGGAGTTCTGGATCTGCACGTTATTTTGCTGCGCAGATGACTGCAGACAGTTCTAGCAGACTTCACCTCTCTTTCTGATTTTGGGATTGGGTTGGGATTCCTGTTACTTAACTGTTATAAAGAGGAAAGGTGAGCATCCTGTTTTTGAGTGGCTCCGCAGCCCACGCTCACTCTTGAGGCTGTGATGCCAAGAAATATTACTGATTACAGTTAATGCTATCAGTGAATTAGACTGAATAGATGAGTGCAATTGCAGACATTTAGCCTTGTCTTGCTGTGTACTGCACATACAGACATCTAAATTAACTCATCATTTAGACTGTGCCATAAAGATGCCTTCTTCTACTATCAGCCTCCTTAACCCATACAGTTTCTGAAGTGCTGTCAGCCTTCTGCCATCTGTATTTTTGGTAGTGTCCACGTCTTTCAGGTCAGGTTTTCCTTGTCAGTGCCAATGTCTGGGCTCCCACGTGCACTGTAGATGTGATGTTTGCTTATGAGGCAACGTGTGTACCTTTTGAAGGACTGACTTGAACAGTACTTATGTTATTCCTGAAGGAGGGAACAGCACCATTATCAAGATTCCTACTGGCTAGTTTCTGGGTAATAACCTCATGGCAGAAATGGCCTGTAGTTACAGGAGAGCAAAGAGAACTTCATTGCTACTTACCAAAGCTCCCTTAGAACACTTCTCTTATAAACTTCATACAGGTGTTTGTTCAAAAACGAAGCTTCATTTGAACCCACAACAAAGAAACTTAAGCTGTGTGTAGCAGTGCCACCTAGTGTAGTCTGTCAGTCCCTGATTTTCAGGACTAACACATTTTCACTCCTCTTGCGCCTCGAATCTATAATGGTCCAGAGAACAAGCGTTGCCTCTTTGCTGTAGAACAGCTTTTTAGATTTGTTTCCCTTGAAATCTAGGCCAGAATATCATCTTACATAAGTCTGGCTCTCAGGATGTCTTTCATTTTTGTTTCACTCTTCTTTGAAGAGCTAATGTCAAAATACTTTGAATTAATCCATGTACAACAGGTTATTTTCTTCAGATCATGTCTAGCTTTTAAAATGAAGCGGGTAGATAGGGCGGAGCCGTGAACAACTATCAGCTTGGCATTGCTGATATCTACTGAGTATACCAAATATTTTAGAAGATTATTCAGGAATAAAGCAGCAGTTAATATGACCCAAGCAGGTAGAATTTTGCATACCATTCTACAGAAAACTCAGCTAAGGGAGGGGAGGGGCTTGGGGGGATGACAAGAATTAAATTCCACGCTTCAAACAGGCAGTAAATGGTTTTTCCTCTGTGAGAATTCCAAAAAGAAATGAGTTTAAACATGCTCTCAGACTGAGAGCTGTTAAGGTTTTGTCTCCCTGATGTCTAAGAATATCTCCTACAAATCTAAGCCTTGTTATAAATAAGGCCACGGAATGGATTTTTATTTCCTCTGTAATGCCTCTACCTTTCAACTACTGAAATCTAGAGAAGTTCTGTTTTTTCACCAGTCCTAAGGAAATGGATTTACTTCTCTTTGCCTGTTTAACCAAGAGGAAGTGCATCACTGCAGCTGGGATTTGTGTGTTTTTTTGTTCTAGATTCCCAAAGGAAACGCTGTCAGATAAAATTAGAAATGGCAGGAGGACAGAAAGCAAAAGGCACAACTGCTGGATTTGGACTTAAGTAGGAGTTCTACCACTTGGCATTCTGACTGACTTAGCTGCCTCAGCTTTTCCAGTTTAGAACTGTTTATCTGGTGCTTAGTTTGTTAGACCCAACACTGCTGAGGCAGAACATCAGTGCACAAGCTCTGCGAAAGGTGTGTTGGTTTATACAGTGGCAAATAGATACGCAGAGTCCAATCACTGAGTAATACAGAAGAGACATGAAAAAACACCCACTGTCCATGCTGATGCTTTAACCACAAAGATGCACTGAATCATGAGAACAGCTTCTCTGTAGTAACGACAGCTGTAAGTCATCCACACACAAAGGTGCTACTCCCTGCTGATTTATCTCTTGGGTCAGATGTGTTGGGTGGGCTTAAATCAAACTGATAAGCTTGTCGATAAGAAAGCAGGATGGACATCCTGTCGTCCCAACAAGCTAACCAAACAGATATCTGTCTTCAGGAATAATGAGGAGCTCTCCACCTTCAAGGTTTAAAAATTGACCCTCAGGTTCGATCCCCTCAGAGTTTGGACTGTGATGAGTATGCATGTGCTATGCCCATAAATATGGATTCGTTTCTCTCTTTGGTGTGCATGTTTGCTGGAGAGATCCCCCACGCGCTGTAATAAAGGGAGTACCTGCTTGACATATTGCATTGCTGCCAGGTTACTGTGTCGGATTTCCCGGCATCACCATGCAGAATTCCTCCAGTCATTTCAGCGTGGTCTGATTCTGTTAGAACAGGTCTACTAACTCCATTCCATGGGGCAGTACAGCTGAGACCATGCAGTTGTTCAAAGGATTTTGGTCGGTTTATTTCTATTGGATTTCAAACAAAGAAACAAAACCCCAACAAGATAATGATATTCTCTGGAAAAAATCTGCAACCCTTGCAACCTTTAGAGATCAAAGGTTACTGCTCAGGTGTAGCCCAAGAGCCGTGGGGTGCAGGGGAAGGTTTTGCGCATATCCATACACTTCTTGTCAATGAAGAAGGAGTTTGCCTTCACAGAAATGTCGTACTCCAGCTTCGATTTGTTGTGAAGCAGCATTTGCAGAGTATCACGGGCTTCCTGCAGAAGTTTCTTTAAGGTCTGGATGGTGTCATCTATCGTGTAAACTTCAGTGACGAGGCTGAAAAAAGAGAAGGGCACACGTTACTCCAGTAACTTTAGCAACCTCCCACCACGTGCCTGTTTTTCACAAAGGACAGGTCAGAGTTTCAGACAGAATTCAGACACGCTCTCTTGGGCTGAATCATTATGAAACCTATTCCTTGCCAGAGCAGCTTCCATAGCAGCCGTAAGAAGGGTCGATTTCTGCTTACACTGACATTCAGCAGGAGATGAAGCCACTCAGGATCCTGAATGCTAGCTTCCTCACCTGCAGGCTCCTATCTGTGCAGCATCTCAAGGGCTAGCCTGGCCAGCCTGAGATCTGCAGTATGTGCAGCTTTTTCAGCATAGAACAGCACAGAAAATGGTTTTGCATTCTGAGGTTGGAGTTTCTCAAAGAAAATATATTTCATTTGAGGCAACGACACTTAAGGCATTCAACTTCAGAAGGTCTGGCCCATTACTTCAGCAGAACTACCTGGATTTTACTTCTTTCTACCAGAATTTATAGTCACATAATACAGTTATAATCCTGTTGAATTCATTCACACGGTTGTTACATTTCTTGAATAGCTGAGGAAGGATGGGGTAGTCTGCCCTCTACTCACTGAAACTGAGGAGCATCACGGCACAGTTCCATATTGGGTCTCCTAGCTCTTCCCTCCAGGCGTGTCTGAGCCACTTTCAGTGAATACTCCTTTGCCCTGATGGATCTCTCCAGCAGCATAATTGTGTCTTCTGTCTGGAAGATTTCTTGAAGTACCTGAACAAAGCAGAACATTTTTGTAAGCATCTTGTAAACACGCATCCAAAATCAGCACCTGACCTGCTCTGAGCGCTCCTATCAGAACTGCTTCCATTCTGGCATGCCATTTTGCTTTGATTTAGGGGAGGAGATTTCTAAAACCTCACAGCAATCAAATGTATTTGTGTGATTTGTTGGCTTGATATTGCCGTTTATTTCAAAGGATCTGCAGCAGCCACAGCTCATGGGAGAGACAGAGGCCATGAAGTGCTATTAAAGCATGTAATCAAGTTATTCTTGCAAAACTGGGTATCAGCACTGGAGAACAACTCCCACTGACAAACAGACCTTTTATTTATTATAACATGAAGTAACGTTTGTGCAGATTGGAATATAAATTTATAACAAGCAGCAGAGAAGCACTGAATTACTGTGATGGGAGAATCCCAACTCTTTTATTGTATTTTATTTTGTGTTTATAGATTTAGAGGCTCACTTCCAATTTGCTTTCTCGTGTACTTTTTCTCCTAAATAAAATAACTGCTGTTTGATCAGAAAGCGCTTTGGTGAAGGGAAAATTTCCACAAACTGTCATTTTCAGTAAAACTTTCAATCCTTATTTCCTTTTCCTTCATAAAAATTCAAAAGCCACAAATTATTCCCCCTCTGAAGTGGCTGCACACTACAAGTATTCAGGGGACATCTGCTGCAACAATGTTAAGTGGAACTCATTTTTAAGTACTGAAACTGACTTCTGAGTGTTTTGCAAAGCCTCTGAGAGTTCTAGAGGGAACAGCTTTGTTTTTCTCTCTAACTGGAGACAGTACGGAGTGAAACAACATCAAAAGGTAGAGTCCCACAGAATTAGAATAGCACAGTTCTTAGTTGCAGAGCACGTTATCATATCATTTCAATATTCCCCTGCAGACTGCAAGTGCTTTTGGTCTGTTTTCTTCAGGATTAAAAAGTAGAAGAAAGTGCAAGGGAGAAGTAGCAGCATACGAACGTCTGTTCTGATTTCAAGCCATGTGCCTGCATCCACAATGTACTCCTGAGCCCTTTGGGTCCAGGTCTGGTTTTCACAGAGCTGCCTTTAGAGGACCTTCACCTAAAATAAATCTTCAGTGTGTACAGGTTACAGGCAAAAGGTCTGGTTTAGTGTGAAAGGAACACAACATTGAAGAAAGTGAAGCTAAAGTCGGTAAATCTCTTGGTGTTATTGCATTTTGCACCAGGTCTTTCTTAATTAAATAGTCAGCGTAAGCAAGCCATGCTTTAGAGGAAATATTTATGCTGGAGCTATTTATTTTGCACGTGAACTACTTAGAGTAAAAGCACATTGTCAGATTCACTGTTTTCCACACTGTCTACAATTTTACCAGTTACATACTTATTTCTGTAGATTAAAAAACAAAAACCAAGGAAATGCGACATAAGGAAGTTAGATGCCTTCGTTTTGCAGGAATCCATATCTTTTCCCTGAAAGCACACGGGATTTGCTTATCCTGCTGCCTAATCAGGAGGAGGAGCAAAACTGGAGCAGCTCGTGCTGCTGCCAAAACATCGCCCTTTAGAAATTTTCCAAGAGAAGCCAGTGAGCACTGAGGTGCAGGTGGAGAGGTGAGATGCAGCTTCCAGGTGGGCTGCTGGGGATGGAAGGGATGTCACGGGGATTCCACAAGCCTCTCAGTTCTCCTCTCTGCCCACACCTTTCACATCTTCATGGCCATTCAAAACATCGACCTGTGCCGAGGGAATAGCACGCAGCGCTTCTGGAGGTCACCCACTGCTTAGTGGGGCCCTCCTTTCCTGTGTTCATGTTACAGCTTCTGTTGCTGCAGCACAGCTTCCCACGCTGCGCCTCGCTGTGTGCCAGTGAGCCAAGTTCACTGGGGTGTGCTTACGGTTCCTGCAGTGGGATTTTGTCAGGGTTTGGGCCTCTTACATGAATTCTACTTACAGTTCATACAAAACGATATTAATTATTTTTGGAATAACAAAAGAAGTGTAAAATAAAGTCAAATCAATACTTCACCTCAGCTCGGGAAGAACTGGGCAAAGCCACGTTTCAGTTTCAGAAAGGATTTGGGAGGGTTATTTGTTTCCTACTTAGGATGAAACAGAGGGCGTGCATTCTCAGTGCTGTTACTGAGTGGTTCAGACTTTGAGCTTTATTGGTGACAACATCTACACCACAAGCCCACGTATTTCATTTCCAGCAGTAATACTTCAAATGCACAAGTGCTGGAATTTCTCAAACCTGAGGTTCATTTCTATTCCTCCACTGCACTGATTGTGCTGTGCTGTGAGTTGTGTCCAACTGAAGCTCCCTGCCCACAGCACGTGTACAACACACGTGGATGTTACCCGAGCAGCATGGGCACAGGAGACTGCACTGTCCTGTGCAAAAACTTAAAATATTCAGCTGCCAATGCTTACTGAATCTTACCTTAGCCTGCTGTGCTTGCAGCTTGTTCTTCACATCAGCTACTTCAGCGATGCGACTGTTAAAGGCCGAATTGGTGCTGACAAACTGATTCCACAGCTCCTCAGATGTGCTCTCCAGGGCGACCTCTGTATCCTCCCGGAGCTTGGCAGAGTTGGCCCTTGCATGCTGAGAGCACCGGACATTGTCTTCACTGAATTTAACCCACGTTGCAGGAACCGAGACACTAGTAAGGAAAATAAACATGGCACATCGTTGAATTAGAATCAAATATCTGTGTGAACCCAAAGCCTTCGTGCTGGGGAAACTGAGCTGTGTGTCATCGACCAACAGGAAACATGAGAACCCAACCTAGTTCACGCCAAGTGACCGACGAACCATGAGAGGAGGACTGTTACACACCAACAGCCCTGCCTCGTGACATACGTATAACCCGTGGAGTAGAGCATGTGGCTCTGACTCCCCTAGCAGCCTTCATCACCAGAAAGAATGGTGGCAGGAAAATGGACGACTCACTGACTGACCTAGGATAGGAGTAAGGAGAATTTTATTGCTGCTCTATCACTGTCCACCTTTACTGCCTGGAGGATCTCCATCCTCTTACTTTTCCACGTATTACAGAACACATCTCTGCTTTCACTGATGGGTCTATTATTCTTAAACTTGTTAATATATGGGAGACGTATAGAAAGTACATTGCTGTGGGAAAGTCTGTGAGAAAAACTGGATAAAGGTGTCCTGCTTAGAAAAATGCCACCCAAGAATGTTCCCTCTGAAATGACACGCAGCCAGAAAAACTCTGGGATTCCTGGGTTTATGTCAAGCCTTCACAGATGGCCTTAATGGCCTTAACTGAATGTAAATCACACTCAGATTTTGCCAGAGTGGGAGCCCATAGGGCCCTAAGCATGCTGCCTGAGCCCACAGCTGGAAAAAGCAGTGCTCCATAAACTGCCTTCTTTAAACTCACGACCCTCTTGAATACACTGCTTAATACGTTGCTTGGCCTACCAGATCACTCTGCCCTTCAACCAAAAATAATAATAACGATTTTTAAAAATGAGCATATTTTGTAAAAAGGTTCCTATGTTTCAGCTGCCAAAAGGAAATGCTGAGAAAAAGTTCTGTCTGCATTTAGACATCCTGCTTTACACAGAACTCCCTTCTAGGAACTACGTCCATATGTCAAAATCTGCAGGAAAGTTCTCTCATTTTCTGAGTCTCACATTTAATTTCTTTAGATTTTAATTGAACACTGAGATTTCATATTAAGGGATGAAATAATTTAACTTTGTTGTGGCCCATTTTTTATTTTTTTTTTTTCACTTTTTTGTAGGGTATTCCTCTCTCTCCAGACTGAAGCCCTGATCTTCCTAAGATAAAGAAATCGAAAGAAATCTTTAGTACTACACGTTTACATTCATTTTCTGATCAGAAAATTGAGGTCCCAACGTCTCCATCTTGATGGTTTGAAATACTTCATACCTAATTTGTTTCTCAACACTGTTTTTCCAGACTGAAATTTATCAGGCAGAAACCGCCTGCTCTGCTCCCAAGTGCTGTGTGTATGTCTCAGTTTGCCAAATGGTTTCAGTAGGACGTTAATGAAAAGTGGCACTGCTTTGGATTATGGTTGGTGAAAAAGGAAAAGGGCTGTAAAGCTTATCTACACGAATCTACTTTTTTACCAGGGCTGACAAGAATACTTTTACTCATTGCTAAACCTAAACGTAGGTAGTATCACTGGGAGTCAGCAGTAGTCCTGCCAAGTTTCTCTCATTTACTCCTTTTTTTCAGTAGTGAATGAGCTGATCTTCTGTTCTGTTAGTAAGCAAATAATACACGTTTTTTTCCCACCATTGTTCAATAAGACACAGTGCCATAATCTGAAACTGTGGAGCATGTTCACCATTCAGGTACAGCTGAGTTGAAGTGAGCCAGTTAACAAGTCATTGGCACAAAACAGTGCCCTCTATTGTGAGGTGTTTTTCTTCTGCTATTACTTCAGGTGCAGATGCAGGTGTCCGTAAGTAAACTATGATAGGTAGTTTTAAAACTGTATCTAATTGGACATTTTCAATCAGTCATGCTAAAACCTACTAAATCCTTACAGTCATACTATTGAATGCATGTTCTGTACGTCTTGATGGGCTCATTTCCAAATAATCCAAGCTTTTTTTATGGAAAAAAAAAATATATATATATATATAGTCTTTGGTGTTCATCTGCATGCTGCTCGCCCCACTATGCTTCACTGCACATCTCAGCTATATTTTGCTTTGATGTCATGTGTTCTGAAACCTGAAGAACGCAGAAGATTATAAATCAAAAGCGAAAGGAGAAATCTGCATGAAGCACTGGAAGGCAGCAGGTCAGCTGCAGTGTGTTTCTAAGTGACTGTTCTCCCTGAAACAGCTCAGTGCACTGTGCTGCAGGTGCTGCAGACTGTCAGCTTCTGCCCGGCCTTCCAACCACGGCAGCTGTTAGAAAGCACTCACAGAGGTTCACACCGAAGAAAGACAGAGGGCCATACAGAGAGACACTTCTTTTTCTGCTGCTTTTACAATACAAGGCTAGAACTCGCGCTGCCATCAGGATTCGACAGCAGCAGCAGCTCATACTCACGTCCCATCTGCTTTCTCCACTCCACGGTAGAAGTTGATGCTGTCTGATGTGTTCCTAAGGTTAAAGCACTTCACATCAATAACGTGGGCTGAGTTTTTGTCAGAAAGATCCTGCTCCAGGGCGTGCTGCGCATCTCTGTTGATACTGTGAAGAGGAAAGTCTTACTTTAATCCAAACTACCTTTCAAGCTGTAGTACTAGGTAGCTAACTGCCTTCATTAACACCCTCCAGTGCTTCAGCATCACAATGGCATGAAAATGCTTTGCACTGTAATTTATCCGGTGGGAGCTGCTCACCCTGCTCACCTTTACACCCCAAAGAGCTGCATTTAACTCAAATGGTGTTTGTCACCTTGATGACAAATGACCACGTGTGTGAAAAACGACAGATGGCTGCTGTGTGGCATGCGGGAAAGCCTCAGAGCAAAAGAGAGCGGGCATTCTGCAACAGCTCTCACGGCAGCAAAGCTCTAAGATCAGAGAAATCTTCCAAGAAGATGGCACACTGGCTCGGTTCACTCGGTGCTTTAAGTGGGAGGTACTGCTCTTTTGCAGCTTAACAAATTCTGTTCTTAGTAATAATTAGAAGCGGAGGGCAAGGAGCTCCTAACAGGCGAAGCCTCTGATTCTGCAATTGCTGTTTTCAGTCTGCCATCAGATCCCCACCAATGCTGAATGCAGCTTCTTGTCTTTAAAACAGGAATTAGATGTAAATGCTTACCCCAACTGGTGACTGATTTTCTGCGCAAGTTTTGCCAGTATTTCTTGACAATCTCTGTATATATCAACCTCCTAGAGTGGAAAAAATCCCCATGTCAGTGCTTTTGTCCAACTCCCTTTGTCTTAGGGAATACAACCTTTATATTCTGCATTCCTGATGTCGAAGTCATCTCACGAATCACAAATGTGTGAACTGGGAAAGCGTTTTTGTCCCCCTCTTCCTCAGTATTACAAAGCTGTATCTCTGGAGTTGGTTCTCTATGGCCTTCTATGGCAAACGTTCTAGCAGGTTTTAATAGAATCATTCTGATAAATGCAAGGACGGATGCTTCTTGGGCTAGGTATAATAAATGCACTAGAAACACGAGTCTTAATCAATTAAACTACTCCAACTGCCGTCACATTCTTCTACAGTAATACAAACACTTTGTTAATAGCAGCATAGGCTGAAAATGCATCTCATGTCAGAAGCAGGCTCCTTGATATAAATAATACAAAATTCTTCACAAGTTTCTGCTCAGATTAAAATAAATAAAAAATGCTGAAACAAACCACACTGGAAACCATGCCAACATGATACTTACAGTCCTCCAAACAACCTTATGGTACTCCATCCATCCTCTTTCCTTTTTAGAAACCCATTTTTAGCGTGAGAGACCCTTTTGCCAGTGTGTACAGCTTTTTCATACGATTAAGTTTTGAAACAGCAAACAAAGAGCTTTAAACGATTTGGAAATCATTAAGACCCCCCAGACTTGGAATTACAAGTTCTGTCTCTGTACCTGTACCACAAATGAATGACAGACTTTACAAGTGGCTCTGCTGTTACTACAAAACCGGCCTTTGTTGGCCTCCACTGGCACTATCTGCCTTGTTCCACAGCAGTGCTCAGGGACATCACACAAATGGTGCTTATTTTTCATTTTTAAAAATATTTTTTGATCTGGTCACGTTGGAACAGTACGTGGCGTTTCATCCTGCCATTAGTTCTCTTGCTGAGTTAAGTTTGAGCTGATTGTTAGTACACATGCACACTGCAGGCTCTCAAGAAGCATTCTGGTTATTCAGTTGGTCTGCACATCCTTCTGTAACCTTCTACTCCTGAAAAGTACTTCAGAAAAGGCACTGTCCCATCATTTTCTTTCCTGGTATTAGTTTTCTTATGCTTCCATATAGCTTCTTTCAAATCTTAGTAAAGCGATGCTTTTTTATTTTATTTTAAAGATTCAGCAATCGCTACAGTCCTTATTTTCTTTTTTCAGTACGACTATACAGACAGCCCTTAGGACTTCAGAGATTTTATGGAACATGGCCTGGAAAATAACCTCGAGATTGTTTCTACATCATTCCACAGGAGAAGACAAAACTGGAGAGGACTTCACATAAGATGCCAGGCTGTTCCTTCTGGTCCAGGGAGGATGAACCTTCCCACTGTGTGTAGTTGAACCCATTTTTTCTCCTCTCTCACCTTCAGTCTTCCAAATGAACGATGAAGTAATGGTTTTTTTTCCCCTGAGAAACATGTAGTTGGATTTTGGTTGTTCTCACAGTTTGAAAAATAAACCAGTAAGTCCAATCTTACCTTTATGAGGTTCTTTTCCACATCATCATGAACCAAGTCTATATCCTTTCGCTTCTCACGGTTGTACAAGCACTCCAGGGCTGCCTGCAAGCAAACCAAGGAACATTTGCAATAGACACAGCACTGCATTTTAGAGTGAAAAACTTTGCTGAAAGGACCACTGAGCTGATGTGACAATAACAATATACATTGAAGGTGAAACAGAACAGGAGGTCCGTGCCTCTCATTTCTCCTAACTAACACTTGCTCAGTGCTGAAGTTTGGAAGTTTCCTATCACTATTCTAGAGAATGACTGCATAACAACCATTGCTGAACAGAGAGCCGAGGGGTACTGCAGCTCACTCGGGCACCTGGAAGGCATGGAGATGAGTGCCTGTGCCAGAGGCTCAGCCTCCTGGGGCAGGGAGACAGGGAAAGAAGGCACAAAGCATCCTGGTAGGTTCCTGCACTGACCTGAGCATGTAAGGCCCATGGTGGCCAGGTTTCCTTCCTACTGAGGGTAACGTTTGACCAAGTTCTGTCTCGGTGACAGTGGTGGAAGCATTAACAGCATTTGACAGAGAGAAAACTATTCTCTTTACCCATTCAGCCACACGGCCGTGAAGTAAGTAGCTGTGTCAGACCTACCTTCATCGGCCCCTGAATTTCTCCTATAGCACATTCAAGTCTCTTCTTGTCTGTTTCCAAGGCACGAGTCTCTTTGAGCAGACACTCCAGCTCATAGGTGAGCTCAGTTCTCCAGAATTCAATGTTAGAGATCCTCTCTCCCAAGTTTCTGTTACTGTCTTCTTGCATCTGATGAGTCAGCTGGTCCTTATCTTGCATCATCCGCAAAGAATCAGCGTTAAGCCTTCCAGCCCAGTGCCTGGAGGCTTCAGAGCCTTTTAACTGAACCATGTTAGCATGGTGCCAGTCGCGAGTGCTGTATCGGGAATGCAGCGCAGAGCGCAGCGTGGGCAGAACAGTGGGCGGCCGCCCAGTGGGCCTGAACTGCTCGGCAGAGCTGGGGGGCACCGAGGCCTCTCTGTGAAGCAGGCTGGGCCTCCAGGAACTGAGGCAGCGGTACCCTGGCGGGCAGTAGGACCGGTAGCTGTCCCTAGTGATGCTGGTTGGGGCTGGGTCCGGGAACAGACAGCTCTTCCGCGTGCCACAGTAGCTAGCAACCTGCGTGGTCCCCAAAAACTCCATGGTGCACAGAGCTCAGGCAGCTGCCTTCAGGCAGCCCCGGCTGCCAGCACACCTGTGACGTAGCACGGTGTGTCACACAGGGCTCTGGGACCATCACAGTTCCACGGCCCTTCCCCGCCCTTCAGAACTGGAGCCCCTCCCCGTGGGGCTGCGGGCACGGCTTCACTGAGAATATTTTCTGTGCTAGCATGATGAAAATAAACTTGGAGATAGAAAACAATGGATTCAACACTTCCTCTCGAGACCTTTTCATGGAGAACAGTACGTAACCTGTTTTCAGTTAACCAAGGATATGGTAAATGTTCTTGTGAAATCACAGAACCACCGAGGTTGGAAAAGACCTCCAAGATCATCTATTCCAATCATTCACCCACCGCCAACATTAATATAATGAAAGCTAAGATTTTCTTCAGTATTAGTGACCCACCTAACAAAAAATAAGAGAGATATGCGACATCAGTCAGCTATACAGTGTTTAGAACCTCAACCTCGAGTATCTATCTTGAATTTTGTGAGCCAAACCCTAATTTTTAAAACTGAAGATGCTTAGTAATGTAAAGCTTGTGATTTAGTATACGTACAATGAGTATAGCATAAGGGACATCATTCCAAATCTGAAACTGATTTCCTTAAATGTGTTGTTAACATAGATTTTTGGCAACAACGTGGCATGATTTTGGGTAAGCTTTACGAGCATGTTTCTTGCTGGAGAGCATAAGCAGCAATAACAAACATTTTAAAAGCTGTATTTTTGCATCTTCTTTCCCCTAGTTATGCTCTGTGGCATGTCTGGTTTCTCTGACTTCTACAAACTCAGATGGCTGGAGAAGATTCTCACTTGGCAGATGCCTAAGGAAGGATGCTTTGGAGAACCGAGTGAGCAAACCACAGCCTGCAGGAGTCAGGTGTTGTGGTACCTTGTCTAAAAGTACAAGAAGTGCATGGTCAAAGAGCTACACATAGCACTTCTCTAAGGTCCCACTGAGAATTCAAAGGGTGCTTCTCTGTCTCTACTGAAATAAGAGCAAATCTTAGTGTTTTTCGTGGAGAAAATCTTTCAGAAATGCTACACTGGCTCCAGCACAAAGAACACGTCTCATCACACAGAACGCCAAAACCTCAGACCAGTTCTAGCACTCCTCACTGGAAATCTGTTTGTCCAGCTGTAAGAATGGGCTGCTGTCTCTGCTTCAGAGAGCAGAAACTTCAGAAGCAGCAACAATCCACTTCCCCTCTTTCTTTTTTTCTTTCTTTCTTCTTTTTGAAACAGCAAACAACTACGAAACTGAAAACAACAACAAAAAAGCAAACCCCCATACATACAAAACAACTCTTTCTCTCTCCAGGTGAAGAAACACAACACTCCTCTGGAGTAGAAGACGGAAAGAAGCTGCTCAGGAGAGTAAAGAGAAGGGAAAAGATGTTTGCAGGTATTTAAAGGGAAGTGTGTTTTGTATATGTTTAAATGAAGGAGTGCTTTTCGGAAAGCTTTGTTCCAGCTGCTGCTGAACAACTCGGCAGAAGTTATTCAATGACATAAGTTGGCACAGTCATTCCCTGGGTTAGTCTCACTTCTCTTTTTATATCTGCACAAGCACCTTTCCTTTTTTTCCGTAACAGAAAGAAGGCATCCCACGGGTCTGCATTAACGAGGAGAGTCATGTTCGTGGGGAAATAGTCCCCAGGTTTGTTTTTGGTGGGGGGAATCTCACTGTTAGATGACAGCTCGGGGGCAGATCCATGAAAGCTGGGTTGCAGGAGATGAGACGAGATGAAGGTCCAGTCCCATTTAACACAGAATATAGTATTAGAGGATGTATTTCGAGCAGCAAGGTCTCTGTGAGATGTAAGGAGTATGAGAAGTGTGCATCCTCCTCCATTTTCAGTATGGAGGCATAGTAATAACTAGAGATGTTGCTAGATGTGGCACGAAATTTAAATTACATAGAGCCATTACTTTTGTTTCTCCTTTTTACACGTATGATTCTAGCTGTTTGTCTGAATTTTACATAATGGCACACAGGTCTTGGTATTTAGTCTGCAGTAACAGTTGGAGGCTTCATTATCTCAGAACGTCAGCATTTACTTAACAGTGAGGCAGAAGGTTTGTCAGTGATTCTTTCTGATATTGTAAAACTGGAGAGAATTTGAACCGTTTCTTCAGTCCAGTATGAGGACAGCAAGCTGTTGACTAGAAGGTATGATGGCAGCACAGCTTTTTTACTTCTCTTCATGAAACTACTTTGCGTATCTTTGGCTGAAAGGGATTTTCAGCACTGAAAGCTTACTCTGGTGGAAAATCACGACTCAGCAAAAATTTAAACAGCTTCTAGCGTCAGGGCTTGCTGTGTTTGTAAATAAAGCCTCTCTGGTTTAAGCTGTGACCATTTTAGTGTCACTGTCTTTTCACTCAGGAACAACTGGAAAAGACGAAGTAATAAAGGTCGGAGTTCTGGATCTGCACGTTATTTTGCTGCGCAGATGACTGCAGACAGTTCTAGCAGACTTCACCTCTCTTTCTGATTTTGGGATTGGGTTGGGATTCCTGTTACTTAACTGTTATAAAGAGGAAAGGTGAGCATCCTGTTTTTGAGTGGCTCCGCAGCCCACGCTCACTCTTGAGGCTGTGATGCCAAGAAATATTACTGATTACAGTTAATGCTACCAGTGAATTAGACTGAATAGATGAGTGCAATTGCAGACATTTAGCCTTGTCTTGCTGTGTACTGCACATACAGACATCTAAATTAACTCATCATTTAGACTGTGCCACAAAGATGCCTTCTTCTACTATCAGCCTCCTTAACCCATACAGTTTCTGAAGTGCTGTCAGCCTTCTGCCATCTGTATTTTTGGTAGTGTCCACGTCTTTCAGGTCAGGTTTTCCTTGTCAGTGCCAATGTCTGGGCTCCCACGTGCACTGTAGATGTGATGTTTGCTTATGAGGCAACGTGTGTACCTTTTGAAGGACTGACTTGAACAGTACTTATGTTATTCCTGAAGGAGGGAACAGCACCATTATCAAGATTCCTACTGGCTAGTTTCTGGGTAATAACCTCATGGCAGAAATGGCCTGTAGTTACAGGAGAGCAAAGAGAACTTCATTGCTACTTACCAAAGCTCCCTTAGAACACTTCTCTTATAAACTTCATACAGGTGTTTGTTCAAAAACGAAGCTTCATTTGAACCCACAACAAAGAAACTTAAGCTGTGTGTAGCAGTGCCACCTAGTGTAGTCTGTCAGTCCCTGATTTTCAGGACTAACACATTTTCACTCCTCTTGCGCCTCGAATCTATAATGGTCCAGAGAACAAGCGTTGCCTCTTTGCTGTAGAACAGCTTTTTAGATTTGTTTCCCTTGAAATCTAGGCCAGAACACCATCTTACTTAAGTCTGGCTCTCAGGATGTCTTTCATTTTTGTTTCACTCTTCTTTGAAGAGCTAATGTCAAAATACTTTGAATTAATCCATGTACAACAGGTTATTTTCTTCAGATCATGTCTAGCTTTTAAAATGAAGCGGGTAGATAGGGCGGAGCCGTGAACAACTATCAGCTTGGCATTGCTGATATCTACTGAGTATACCAAATATTTTAGAAGATTATTCAGGAATAAAGCAGCAGTTAATATGACCCAAGCAGGTAGAATTTTGCATACCATTCTACAGAAAACTCAGCTAAGGGAGGGGAGGGGCTTGGGGGGATGACAAGAATTAAATTCCACGCTTCAAACAGGCAGTAAATGGTTTTTCCTCTGTGAGAATTCCAAAAAGAAATGAGTTTAAACATGCTCTCAGACTGAGAGCTGTTAAGGTTTTGTCTCCCTGATGTCTAAGAATATCTCCTACAAATCTAAGCCTTGTTATAAATAAGGCCACGGAATGGATTTTTATTTCCTCTGTAATGCCTCTACCTTTCAACTACTGAAATCTAGAGAAGTTCTGTTTTTTCACCAGTCCTAAGGAAATGGATTTACTTCTCTTTGCCTGTTTAACCAAGAGGAAGTGCATCACTGCAGCTGGGATTTGTGTGGTTTTTTTTCTAGATTCCCAAAGGAAACGCTGTCAGATAAAATTAGAAATGGCAGGAGGACAGAAAGCAAAAGGCACAACTGCTGCATTTGGACTTAAGTAGGAGTTCTACCACTTGGCATTCTGACTGACTTAGCTGCCTCAGCTTTTCCAGTTTAGAACTGTTTATCTGGTGCTTAGTTTGTTAGACCCAACACTGCTGAGGCAGAACATGAAGGGTCCTGTCTTGAGATCCAGTTCCAGACATGCCCTCCTTCCATCTGCTGATTCCAGCCACCACAAAGGGAGAGCTCAGCCAACAGTGTACTTGAAGGAAACATTTAAATGAAAAGCTCTAAAGGCTGCAGATCTATCATTACTCAGCATCTCCTGAGTAGATAATTTATGGCATATCGATCCTCAGAATATCCATCAGAATATCCTCAGAATCACGCAGTGCATAGTACAAGCTTCTCAGAGACAACTCCAGATGCTAATGCACTTAAGCTCTTCCTTTGAAGGCAAAATGAGACTGATTACTTCGTGCTTCATAGGTTTATGCTTCTTCATAGGTGATGAGATTCATCTTCACCCTTGCATGTGCATCAGCATGATTTTTGTTTGTTTCACCTAATTTGGAGCTTGCTGCTGCACCACTTTGATCAAGGCAATAGTAGCTCCAGAACATTCCCCCAAGGGGATGTTATCAATGGAGAAAACGGACAGTGTTTCTTACTGGGCTGAGATCAGAAGCTTAACATGCATCTATACAAAGAATGATTAAAATTAGTTAATTCTAATGCAGTCCATTTACATGAGCAGTTTTGGAAGCCTTGGAGTGGGAGGGCATCCAGCTATCTTCAAGTTTGCGAGCCTTATTTATTTCTGAGAGGAACGTGGCACACAAAGATGTCAGTGGTCCTGTAGCTGCCGATTCCAGGCAAGTACTAGCAACAGCAGGAATATTTGAGGGCTTCCTGGCCCTGATGGTTGGGTAATGGCCAGGTGTTCAGCTGGGATACAAACTATATTTAGAGAATGTACGGGGAAGGGAGACCTGTGCTGCTGATAGATGTGAATACGGTTGATCTTACTCTGTGATCTTGGTCACCGCTTTAGTGGAAAGTGATGCTTTATACAGAAAAACAAGTGGTGCAGTTCTTCCCATTCTTCTGCTAGCACGTGTCGATGAGAGTTGGGTTTCATCACTAATTCAGAACGTTTGAGAGGAGTCATTATTAAAATGTTGGTGTTGCACCACAAGCTTTTTCTTTTTTTTTCCTGGGGTTATGCAATAAAAAGTTTTGAAAGTGCTCCAGAGGTGGAGATCCTTATGGCCAAGTTTTCCCACCGCTGCTGCAGACAACCTGGTTTGTTTTGGTGCCACAGTCTCAGTGAGGTCCTGCTGCAGACCCCTCCAGGGCAATCTTCTGCCACAGTCAGCAAAGCCAGTTCGCTTTGGAAGGGAACTTCTTGGAACCCAATCACCTGACTGGGCTTTTAATCCCAAGAGGCAGCCACATCAAATGGAAAACTTACTCAGGCGGGTATTTTAGATCCAGGGTTGATTTGTGGCTGCCAGACTGACGTATACAGTAAACAAGAATGATGTATTTTGGCCCAAAGAAAATAAAAATAAACAGCAAGTGCAAGTGCAGCCTCACAGTAACCACCAGGTCATGAGTTTGGACTCTTGTGGATTTCACACTGGCCTTGCATCACCCATAGCACTCACAGCTGTAAGGTTACAGAGGGCTTAAGCGAAGCCATTGTGAAATATGACTAAAATGTTTATTTTTATGTTTTGTAATCAAAAAAATCTTCCATGGAAACCTAGTGGGAATTGTGTTTTAAAAATCTACAGCTTTCTGGGTATTTCTGAAAGCTCATATATTTTTTTTTATCTTCTTCCAAATGAGCGTTCTGCTCAGCCCACTTAAATTCTGCTGGTGGCAACTCAGGGAGGAGCACCTTGATTATTACTCATCTGAGTAATGGGAACTGTTTGAAATCTTGGCTGCTAGTCTAAGAAACCACCGTTTAAAAATAAGCAAACTCAGAAAGAAACTCAAGTGCAATATTTTGGGCAAAAGGACTGATCTTCATTGACATCTGAAGCACAGGTGGCCATATATGATGGCTGCAGTGACACTGCCGTTACTTTTATTGGTGCAGTAGATGGTGAATTTTGACTGCCCTGTTGTGAACGTGTAGCAGAAGTGCATATCCACGTCTGTTAGTCAGGCACAGCTGTGTTGTTGCTCTGAGCACACTCAATGCGTTGCATTCTGTGCAAAAAGGATTTAAAATAACTCTGCTGCTCATTAAAGGCAGCCTATCCCAGCTCCTTCTGTGCAAAGCCAACAGCCCAACAGCACAGAAGAAAAGCCAATATAATTGTGAGAGGAAAAGGGGGAGGACTGGGAACTGAAAACCGTGGACAGAAATGCACGTACAGAATTATGTCGCATGATGCCAGTGAGAAATTTCAATGGATAAAACATCGAGTTCACTGCAGAGTTCTATCCACTAAGAAATATCAGTGCACAAGCTCTGTGAAAGATGTGTTGGTTTATACAGTGGCAAACAGATACGCAGAGTCCAATCACTGAGTAATACAGAAGAGACATGAAAAAACACCCACTGTCCATGCTGATGCTTTAACCACAAAGATGCACTGAATCATGAGAACAGCTTCTCTGCAGTAACGACAGCTGTAAGTCATCCACACACAAAGGTGCTACTCCCTGCTGATTTATCTCTTGGGTCAGATGTGTTGGGTGGGCTTAAATCAAACTGATAAGCTTGTCGATAAGAAAGCAGGATGGACATCCTGTTGTCCCAACAAGCTAACCAAACAGATATCTGTCTTCAGGAATAATGAGGAGCTCTCCACCTTCAAGGTTTAAAAATTGACCCTCAGGTTTGATCCCCTCAGAGTCTGGACTGTGATGAGTATGCATGTGCTATGCCCATAAATATGGCTTCGTTTCTCTCTTTGGTGTGCATGTTTGCTGGAGAGATCCCCCACGCGCTGTAATAAAGGGAGTACCTGCTTGACATATTGCATTGCTGCCAGGTTACTGTGTCGGATTTCCCGGCATCACCATGCAGAATTCCTCCAGTCATTTCAACGTGGTCTGATTCTGTTAGAACAGGTCTACTAACTCCATTCCATGGGGCAGTACAGCTGAGACCATGCAGTTGTTCAAAGGATTTTGGTCAGTTTATTTCTATTGGATTTCAAACAAAGAAACAAAACCCCAACAAGATAATGATATTCTCTGGAAAAAATCTGCAACCCTTGCAACCTTTAGAGATCAAAGGTTACTGCTCAGGTGTAGCCCAAGAGCCGTGGGGTGCAGGGGAAGGTTTTGCGCATATCCATACACTTCTTGTCAATGAAGAAGGAGTTTGCCTTCACAGAAATGTCGTACTCCAGCTTCGATTTGTTGTGAAGCAGCATTTGCAGAGTATCACGGGCTTCCTGCAGAAGTTTCTTTAAGCTCTGGATGGTGTCATCTATCGTGTAAACTTCAGTGACGAGGCTGAAAAAAGAGAAGGGCACACGTTACTCCAGTAACTTTAGCAACCTCCCACCACGTGCCTGTTTTTCACAAAGGACAGGTCAGAGTTTCAGACAGAATTCAGACACGCTCTCTTGGGCTGAATCATTATGAAACCTATTCCTTGCCAGAGCAGCTTCCATAGCAGCCGTAAGAAGGGTTGATTTCTGCTTACACTGACATTCAGCAGGAGATGAAGCCACTCAGGATCCTGAATGCTAGCTTCCTCACCTGCAGGCTCCTATCTGTGCAGCATCTCAAGGGCTAGCCTGGCCAGCCTGAGATCTGCAGTATGTGCAGCTTTTTCAGCATAGAACAGAACAGAAAATGGTTTTGCATTCTGAGGTTGGAGTTTCTCAAAGAAAATATATTTCATTTGAGGCAACGACACTTAAGGCATTCAACTTCAGATGGTCTGGCCCATTACTTCAGCAGAACTACCTGGATTTTACTTCTTTCTACCAGAATTTATAGTCACATAATACAGTTATAATCCTGTTGAATTCATTCACACGGTTGTTACATTTCTTGAATAGCTGAGGAAGGATGGGGTAGTCTGCCCTCTACTCACTGAAACTGAGGAGCATCACGGCACAGTTCCATATTGGGTCTCCTAGCTCTTCCCTCCAGGCGTGTCTGAGCCACTTTCAGTGAATACTCCTTTGCCCTGATGGATCTCTCCAGCAGCATAATTGTGTCTTCTGTCTGGAAGATTTCTTGAAGTACCTGAACAAAGCAGAACATTTTTGTAAGCATCTTGTAAACACGCATCCAAAATCAGCACCTGACCTGCTCTGAGCGCTCCTATCAGAACTGCTTCCATTCTGGCATGCCATTTTGCTTTGATTTAGGGGAGGAGATTTCTAAAACCTCACAGCAATCAAATGTATTTGTGTGATTTGTTGGCTTGATATTGCCGTTTATTTCAAAGGATCTGCAGCAGCCATAGCTCATGGGAGAGACAGAGGCCATGAAGTGCTATTAAAGCATGTAATCAAGTTATTCTTGCAAAACTGGATATCAGCACTGGAGAACAACTTCCACTGACAAACAGACCTTTCATTTATTATAACATGAAGTAACGTTTGTGCAGATTGGAATATAAATTTATAACAAGCAGCAGAGAAGCACTGAATTACTGTGATGGGAGAATCCCAACTCTTTTATTGTATTTTATTTTGTGTTTATAGATTTAGAGGCTCACTTCCAATTTGCTTCCTCGTGTACTTTTTCTCCTAAATAAAATAACTGCTGTTTGATCAGAAAGCGCTTTGGTGAAGGGAAAATTTCCACAAACTGTCATTTTCAGTAGAACTTTCAATCCTTATTTCCTTTTCCTTCATAAAAATTCAAAAGCCACAAATTATTCCCCCTCTGAAGTGGCTGCACACTACAAGTATTCAGGGGACATCTGCTGCAACAATGTTAAGTGGAACTCATTTTTAAGTACTGAAACTGACTTCTGAGTGTTTTGCACACCTTATTATGCTTTAGAGGAGATATTTATGCTGGAGCTATTTATTTTGCACATGAACTATTTAGAGTAAAAGCACATTGTCAGATTCACTGTTTTCCACACTGTCTACAATTTTACCAGTTACATACTTATTTCTGTAGATTAAAAAACAAAAACCAAGGAAATGCGACATAAGGAAGTTAGATGCCTTCGTTTTGCAGGAATCCATATCTTTTCCCTGAAAGCACACGGGATTTGCTTATCCTGCTGCCTAATCAGGAGGAGGAGCAAAACTGGAGCAGCTCGTGCTGCTGCCAAAACATCGCCCTTTAGAAATTTTCCAAGAGAAGCCAGTGAGCACTGAGGTGCAGGTGGAGAGGTGAGATGCAGCTTCCAGGTGGGCTGCTGGGGATGGAAGGGATGTCACGGGGATTCCACAAGCCTCTCAGTTCTCCTCTCTGCCCACACCTTTCACATCTTCATGGCCATTCAAAACATCGACCTGTGCCGAGGGAATAGCACGCAGCGCTTCTGGAGGTCACCCACTGCTTAGTGGGGCCCTCCTTTCCTGTGTTCATGTTACAGCTTCTGTTGCTGCAGCACAGCTTCCCACGCTGCGCCTCGCTGTGTGCCAGTGAGCCAAGTTCACTGGGGTGTGGTTACGGTTCCTGCAGTGGGATTTTGTGAGGGTTTGGGCCTCTTACATGAATTCTACTTACAGTTCATACAAAACGATATTAATTATTTTGGGAATAACAAAAGACGTGTAAAATAAAGTCAAATCAATACTTCACCTCAGCTCGGGAAGAACTGGGTAAAGCCCAGAAAACAAACAACATCTTTCCACACCTCAGACATGTAAGTTACAAATCGACATAAGCACGCTGATTCTTCATACAGCACAGATGCTGGACGGCTTCTTGTAAAGCGTTGTCATCTTGTCAGCCTGCTTATCTCTGAGTGAGCTCTTCCCAGGCTGCAAGTGATGCAAATGCACTGTCTGAGGAAAGGTGATAGAGCCGTGCCTTTTGTTGCGGTGCTTATTCAGGAAGGATGTAAATTCTAGGGATGTCTGTGCCTTTCATGCACAACTAAGATTATATTCAGCTGCCAGTGCTTACTGAATCTTACCTTAGCCAGCTGTGCTTGCAGCTTGTTCTTCACATCAGCTACTTCAGCGATGCGACTGTTAAAGGCCGAATTGGTGCTGACAAACTGATTCCACAGCTCCTCAGATGTGCTCTCCAGGGCGACCTCTGTATCCTCCCGGAGCTTGGCAGAGTTGGCCCTTGCATGCTGAGAGCACCGGACATTGTCTTCACTGAATTTAACCCACGTTGCAGGAACCGAGACACTAGTAAGGAAAATAAACATGGCACATCGTTGAATTAGAATCAAATATCTGTGTGAACCCAAAGCCTTCGTGCTGGGGAAACTGAGCTGTGTGTCATCGACCAACAGGAAACATGAGAACCCAACCTAGTTCACGCCAAGTGACCGACGAACCATGAGAGGAGGACTGTTACACACCAACAGCCCTGCCTCGTGACATACGTATAACCCGTGGAGTAGAGCATGTGGCTCTGACTCCCCTAGCAGCCTTCATCACCAGAAAGAATGGTGGCAGGAAAATGGACGACTCACTGACTGACCTAGGATAGGAGTAAGGAGAATTTTATTGCTGCTCTATCACTGTCCACCTTTACTGCCTGGAGGATCTCCATCCTCTTACTTTTCCACGTATTACAGTAAACATCTCTGCTTTCACTGATGGGTCTATTATTCTTTCACTTGTTAATATATGAGAGACGTATAGAAAGTACATTGCTATGGGAAAGTCTGTGAGAAAAACTGGATAAAGGTGTCCTGCTTAGAAAAATGCCACCCAAGAATGTTCCCTCTGAAATGACACGCAGCCAGAAAAACTCTGGGATTCCTGGGTTTATGTCAAGCCTTCACAGATGGCCTTAATGGCCTTAACTGAATGTAAATCACACTCAGATTTTGCCAGAGAGGGAGCCCATAGGGCCCTAAGCATGCTGCCTGAGCCCACAGCTGGAAAAAGCAGTGCTCCATAAACTGCCTTCTTTAAACTCACGACCCTCTTGAATACACTGCTTAATACGTTGCTTAGCCTACCAGATCACTCTGCCCTTCAACCAAAAATAATAATAACGATTTTTAAAAATGAGCATATTTTGTAAAAAGGTTCCTATGTTTCAGCTGCCAAAAGGAAATGCTGAGAAAAAGTTCTGCCTGCATTTAGACATCCTGCTTTACACAGAACTCCCTTCTAGGAACTACGTCCATATGTCAAAATCTGCAGGAAAGTTCTCTCATTTTCTGAGTCTCACATTTAATTTCTTTAGATTTTAATTGAACACTGAGATTTCATATTAAGGGATGAAATAATTTAACTTTGTTGTGGCCCATTTTTTATTTTTTTTTTTTTCACTTTTTTGTAGGGTATTCCTCTCTCTCCAGACTGAAGCCCTGATCTTCCTAAGATAAAGAAATCCAAAGAAATCTTTAGTACTACACGTTTACATTCATTTTCTGATCAGAAAATTGAGTTCCCAACGTCTCCATCTTGATGGTTTGAAATACTTCATACCTAATTTGTTTCTCAACACTGTTTTTCCAGACTGAAATTTATCAGGCAGAAACCGCCTGCTCTGCTCCCACGTGCTGTGTGTATGTCTCAGTTTGCCAAATGGTTTCAGTAGGACGTTAATGAAAAGTGGCACTGCTTTGGATTATGGTTGGTGAAAAAGGAAAAGGGCTGTAAAGCTTATCTACACGAATCTACTTTTTTACCAGGGCTGACAAGAATACTTTTACTCATTGCTAAACCTAAACGTAGGTAGTATCACTGGGAGTCAGCAGTAGTCCTGCCAAGTTTCTCTCATTTACTCCTTTTTTTCAGTAGTGAATGAGCTGATCTTCTGTTCTGTTAGTAAGCAAATTATACACGTTTTTTTCCCACCATTGTTCAATAAGACACAGTGCCATAATCTGAAACTGTGGAGCATGTTCACCATTCAGGTACAGCTGAGTTGAAGTGAGCCAGTTAACAAGTCATTGGCACAAAACAGTGCCCTCTATTGTGAGGTGTTTTTCTTCTGCTATTACTTCAGGTGCAGATGCAGGTGTCCGTAAGTAAACTATGATAGGTAGTTTTAAAACTGTATCTAATTGGACATTTTCAATCAGTCATGCTAAAACCTACTAAATCCTTACAGTCATACTATTGAATGCATGTTCTGTACGTCTTGATGGGCTCATTTCCAAATAATCCAAGCTTTTTTTATGGAAAAAAAAAAAAATATATATATATATATATAGTCTTTGGTGTTCATCTGCATGCTGCTCGCCCCACTATGCTTCACTGCACATCTCAGCTATATTTTGCTTTGATGTCATGTGTTCTGAAACCTGAAGAACGCAGAAGATTATAAATCAAAAGCGAAAGGAGAAATCTGCATGAAGCACTGGAAGGCAGCAGGTCAGCTGCAGTGTGTTTCTAAGTGACTGTTCTCCCTGAAACAGCTCAGTGCACTGTGCTGCAGGTGCTGCAGACTGTCAGCTTCTGCCCGGCCTTCCAACCACGGCAGCTGTTAGAAAGCACTCACAGAGGTTCACACCGAAGAAAGACAGAGGGCCATACAGAGAGACACTTCTTTTTCTGCTGCTTTTACAATACAAGGCTAGAACTCGCGCTGTCATCAGGATTCGACAGCAGCAGCAGCTCATACTCACGTCCCATCTGCTTTCTCCACTCCACGGTAGAAGTTGATGCTGTCTGATGTATTCCTAAGGTTAAAGCACTTCACATCAATAACGTGGGCTGAGTTTTTGTCAGAAAGATCCTGCTCCAGGGCGTGCTGCGCATCTCTGTTGATACTGTGAAGAGGAAAGTCTTACTTTAATCCAAACTACCTTTCAAGCTGTAGTACTAGGTAGCTAATTGCCTTCATTAACACCCTCCAGTGCTTCAGCATCACAATGGCATGAAAATGCTTTGCACTGTAATTTATCTGGTGGGAGCTGCTCACCCTGCTCACCTTTACACCCCAAAGAGCTGCATTTAACTCAAATGGTGTTTGTCACCTTGATGACAAATGACCACGTGTGTGAAAAACGACAGATGGCTGCTGTGTGGCATGCGGGAAAGCCTCAGAGCAAAAGAGAGCGGGCATTCTGCAACAGCTCTCACGGCAGCAAAGCTCTAAGATCAGAGAAATCTTCCAAGACGATGGCACACTGGCTCGGTTCACTCGGTGCTTTAAGTGGGAGGTACTGCTCTTTTGCAGCTTAACAAATTCTGTTCTTAGTAATAATTAGAAGCGGAGGGCAAGGAGCTCCTAACAGGCGAAGCCTCTGATTCTGCAATTGCTGTTTTCAGTCTGCCATCAGATCCCCACCAATGCTGAATGCAGCTTCTTGTCTTTAAAACAGGAATTAGATGTAAATGCTTACCCCAACTGGTGACTGATTTTCTGCGCAAGTTTTGCCAGTATTTCTTGACAATCTCTGTATATATCAACCTCCTAGAGTGGAAAAAATCCCCATGTCAGTGCTTTCGTCCAACTCCCTTTGTCTTAGGGAATACAACCTTTATATTCTGCATTCTCGATGTCGAAGTCATCTCATGAATCACAAATGTGTGAACTGGGAAAGCGTTTTTGTCCCTCTCTTCCTCAGTATTACAAAGCTGTATCTCTGGAGGTGGTTCTCTATGGCCTTTTATGGCAAACGTTCTAGCAGGTTTTAATAGAATCATTCTGATAAATGCAAGGACGGATGCTTCTTGGGCTAGGTATAATAAATGCACTAGAAACACGAGCCTTAATCAATTAAACTACTCCAACTGCCGTCACATTCTTCTACAGTAATACAAACACTTTGTTAATAGCAGCATAGGCTGAAAATGCATCTCATGTCAGAAGCAGGCTCCTTGACATAAATAATACAAAATTCTTCACAAGTTTCTGCTCAGATTAAAATAAATAAAAAATGCTGAAACAAACCACACTGGAAACCATGCCAACATGATACTTACAGTCCTCCAAACAACCTTATGGTACTCCATCCATCCTCTTTCCTTTTTAGAAACCCATTTTTAGCGTGAGAGACCCTTTTGCCAGTGTGTACAGCTTTTTCATACGATTAAGTTTTGAAACAGCAAATAAAGAGCTTTAAACGATTTGGAAATCATTAAGACACCCCAGACTTGGAATTACAAGTTCTGTCTCTGTACCTGTACCACAAATGAATGACAGACTTTACAAGTGGCTCTGCTGTTACTACAAAACCGGCCTTTGTTGGCCTCCACTGGCACTATCTGCCTTGTTCCACAGCAGTGCTCAGGGACATCACACAAATGGTGCTTATTTTTCATTTTTAAAAATATTTTTTGATCTGGTCACGTTGGAACAGTACGTGGCGTTTCATCCTGCCATTAGTTCTCTTGCTGAGTTAAGTTTGAGCTGATTGTTAGTACACATGCACACTGCAGGCTCTCAAGAAGCATTCTGGTTATTCAGTTGGTCTGCACATCCTCCTGTAACCTTCTACTCCTGAAAAGTACTTCAGAAAAGGCACTGTCCCATCATTTTCTTTCCTGGTATTAGTTTTCTTATGCTTCCATATAGCTTCTTTCAAATCTTAGTAAAGCGATGCTTTTTTATTTTATTTTAAAGATTCAGCAATCGCTACAGTCCTTATTTTCTTTTTTCAGTACGACTATACAGACAGCCCTCAGGACTTCAGAGATTTTATGGAACATGGCCTGGAAAATAACCTCGAGATTGTTTCTACATCATTCCATAGGAGAAGACAAAACTGGAGAGGACTTCCCATAAGATGCCAGGCTGTTCCTTCTGGTCCAGGGAGGATGAACCTTCCCACTGTGTGTAGTTGAACCCATTTTTTCTCCTCTCTCACCTTCAGTCTTCCAAATGAATGATGAAGTAATGGTTTTTTTCCCCTGAGAAACATGTAGTTGGATTTTGGTTGTTCTCACAGTTTGAAAAATAAACCAGTAAGTCCAATCTTACCTTTATGAGGTTCTTTTCCACATCATCATGAACCAAGTCTATATCCTTTCGCTTCTCACGGTTGTACAAGCACTCCAGGGCTGCCTGCAAGCAAACCAAGGAACATTTGCAATAGACACAGCACTGCATTTTAGAGTGAAAAACTTTGCTGAAGGGACCACTGAGCTGATGTGACAATAACAATATCCATTGAAGGTGAAACAGAACAGGAGATCCGTGCCTCTCATTTCTCCTAACTGACACTTGCTCAGTGCTGAAGTTTCCTATCAGTATTCTAGGGAATGACTGCATAACAAGCATTGCTGAACAGAGAGCCGAGGGGTACTGCAGCTCACTCGAGCACCTGGAAGGCATGGAGATGAGTGCCTGTGCCAGAGGCTCAGCCTCCTGGGGCAGGGAGACAGGGAAAGAAGGCACAAAGCATCCTGGTAGGTTCCTGCACTGACCTGAGCATGTAAGGCCCATGGTGGCCAGGTTTCCTTCCTACTGAGGGTAACGTTTGACCAAGTTCTGTCTCGGTGACAGTGGTGGAAGCATTAACAGCATTTGACAGAGAGAAAACTATTCTCTTTACCCATTCAGCCACACGGCCGTGAAGTAAGTAGCTGTGTCAGACCTACCTTCATCGGCCCCTGAATTTCTCCTATAGCACATTCAAGTCTCTTCTTGTCTGTTTCCAAGGCACGAGTCTCCTTGAGCAGACACTCCAGCTCATAGGTGAGCTCAGTTCTCCAGAATTCAATGTTAGAGATCCTCTCTCCCAAGTTTCTGTTACTGTCTTCTTGCATCTGATGAGTCAGCTGGTCCTTATCTTGCATCATCCGCAAAGAATCAGCGTTAAGCCTTCCAGCCCAGTGCCTGGAGGCTTCAGAGCCTTTTAACTGAACCATGTTAGCATGGTGCCAGTCGCGAGTGCTGTATCGGGAATGCAGCGCAGAGCGCAGCGTGGGCAGAACAGTGGGCGGCCGCCCAGTGGGCCTGAACTGCTCGGCAGAGCTGGGGGGCACCGAGGCCTCTCTGTGAAGCAGGCTGGGCCTCCAGGAACTGAGGCAGCGGTACCCTGGCGGGCAGTAGGACCGGTAGCTGTCCCTAGTGATGCTGGTTGGGGCTGGGTCCGGGAACAGACAGCTCTTCCGCGTGCCACAGTAGCTAGCAACCTGCGTGGTCCCCAAAAACTCCATGGTGCACAGAGCTCAGGCAGCTGCCTTCAGGCAGCCCCGGCTGCCAGCACACCTGTGACGTAGCACGGTGTGTCACACAGGGCTCTGGGACCATCACAGTTCCACGGCCCTTCCCCGCCCTTCAGAACTGGAGCCCCTCCCCGTGGGGCTGCGGGCACGGCTTCACTGAGAATATTTTCTGTGCTAGCATGATGAAAATAAACTTGGAGATAGAAAACAATGGATTCAACACTTCCTCTCGAGACCTTTTCATGGAGAACAGTACGTAACCTGTTTTCAGTTAACCAAGGATATGGTAAATGTTCTTGTGAAATCACAGAACCACCGAGGTTGGAAAAGACCTCCAAGATCATCTATTCCAATCATTCACCCACCGCCGACATTAATATAATGAAAGCTAAGATTTTCTTCGGTATTAGTGACCCACCTAACAAAAAATGAGAGATATGCGACATCAGTCAGCTATACAGTGTTTAGAACCTCAACCTCGAGTATCTATCTTGAATTTTGTGAGCCAAACCCTAATTTAAAACTGAAGATGCTTAGTAATGTAAAGCTTGTGATTTAGTATACATACAATGAGTATAGCATAAGGGACATCATTCCAAATCTGAAACTGATTTCCTTAAATGTGTTGTTAACATAGATTTTTGGCAACAACGTGGCATGATTTTGCGTAAGCTTTACGAGCATGTTTCTTGCTGGAGAGCATAAGCAGCAATAACAAACATTTTAAAAGCTGTATTTTTGCATCTTCTTTCCCCTAGTTATGCTCTGTGGCATGTCTGGTTTCTCTGACTTCTACAAACTCAGATGGCTGGAGAAGATTCTCACTTGGCAGATGCCTAAGGAAGGATGCTTTGGAGAACCGAGTAAGCAAACCACAGCCTGCAGGAGTCAGGTGTTGTGGTACCTTGTCTAAAAGTACAAGAAATGCATGGTCAAAGAGCTACACATAGCACTTCTCTAAGGTCCCACTGAGAATTCAAAGGGTGCTTCTCTGTCTCTACTGAAATAAGAGCAAATCTTAGTGTTTTTCGTGGAGAAAATCTTTCAGAAATGCTACACTGGCTCCAGCACAAAGACCACGTCTCATCACACAGAACGCCAAAACCTCAGACCAGTTCTAGCACTCCTCACTGGAAATCTGTTTGTCCAGCTGTAAGAATGGGCTGCTGTCTCTGCTTCAGAGAGCAGAAACTTCAGAAGCAGCAACAATCCACTTCCCCTCTTTCTTTTTTTCTTTCTTTCTTCTTTTTGAAACAGCAAACAACTCCGAAACTGAAAACAACAACAAAAAAGCAAACCCCCATACATAGAAAACAACTCTTTCTCTCTCCAGGTGAAGAAACAGAACACTCCTCTGGAGTAGAAGACGGAAAGAAGCTGCTCAGGAGAGTAAAGAGAAGGGAAAAGATGTTTGCAGGTATTTAAAGGGAAGTGTGTTTTGTATATGTTTAAATGAAGGAGTGCTTTTCGGAAGGCTTTGTTCCAGCTGCTGCTGAACAACTCGGCAGAAGTTATTCAATGACATAAGTTGGCACAGTCATTCCCTGGGTTAGTCTCACTTCTCTTTTTATATCTGCACAAGCACCTTTCCTTTTTTTCCGTAACAGAAAGAAGGCATCCCACGGGTCTGCATTAACGAGGAGAGTCATGTTCGTGGGGAAATAGTCCCCAGGTTTGTTTTTGGTGGGGGGAATCTCACTGTTAGATGACAGCTCGGGGGCAGATCCATGAAAGCTGGGTTGCAGGAGATGAGACGAGATGAAGGTCCAGTCCCATTTAACACAGAATATAGTATTAGAGGATGTATTCCGAGCAGCAAGGTCTCTGTGAGATGTAAGGAGTATGAGAAGTGTGCATCCTCCTCCATTTTCAGTATGGAGGCATAGTAATAACTAGAGATGTTGCTAGATGTGGCACGAAATTTAAATTACATAGAGCCATTACTTTTGTTTCTCCTTTTTACACGTATGATTCTAGCTGTTTGTCTGAATTTTACATAATGGCACACAGGTCTTGGTATTTAGTCTGCAGTAACAGTTGGAGGCTTCATTATCTCTAGAACGTCAGCATTTACTTAACAATGAGGCAGAAGGTTTGTCAGTGATTCTTTCTGATATTGTAAAACTGGAGAGAATTCGAACCGTTTCTTCAGTCCAGTATGAGGACAGCAAGCTGTTGACTAGAAGGTATGATGGCAGCACAGCTTTTTTACTTCTCTTCATGAAACTACTTTGCGTATCTTTGGCTGAAAGGGATTTTCAGCACTGAAAGCTTACTCTGGTGGAAAATCACGACTCAGCAAAAATTTAAACAGCTTCTAGCGTCAGGGCTTGCTGTGTTTGTAAATAAAGCCTCTCTGGTTTAAGCTGTGACCATTTTAGTGTCACTGTCTTTTCACTCAGGAACAACTGGAAAAGACGAAGTAATAAAGGTCGGAGTTCTGGATCTGCACGTTATTTTGCTGCGCAGATGACTGCAGACAGTTCTAGCAGACTTCACCTCTCTTTCTGATTTTGGGATTGGGTTGGGATTCCTGTTACTTAACTGTTATGAAGAGGAAAGGTGAGCATCCTGTTTTTGAGTGGCTCCGCAGCCCACGCTCACTCTTGAGGCTGTGATGCCAAGAAATATTACTGATTACAGTTAATGCTATCAGTGAATTAGACTGAATAGATGAGTGCAATTGCAGACATTTAGCCTTGTCTTGCTGTGTACTGCACATACAGACATCTAAATTAACTCATCATTTAGACTGTGCCATAAAGATGCCTTCTTCTACTATCAGCCTCCTTAACCCATACAGTTTCTGAAGTACTGTCAGCCTTCTGCCATCTGTATTTTTGGTAGTGTCCACGTCTTTCAGGTCAGGTTTTCCTTGTCAGCGCCAATGTCTGGGCTCCCACGTGCACTGTAGATGTGATGTTTGCTTATGAGGCAACGTGTGTACCTTTTGAAGGACTGACTTGAACAGTACTTATGTTATTCCTGAAGGAGGGAACAGCACCATTATCAAGATTCCTACTGGCTAGTTTCTGGGTAATAACCTCATGGCAGAAATGGCCTGTAGTTACAGGAGAGCAAAGAGAACTTCATTGCTACTTACCAAAGCTCCCTTAGAACACTTCTCTTATAAACTTCATACAGGTGTTTGTTCAAAAACGAAGCTTCATTAGAACCCACAACAAAGAAACTTAAGCTGTGTGTAGCAGTGCCACCTAGTGTAGTCTGTCAGTCCCTGATTTTCAGGACTAACACATTTTCACTCCTCTTGCACCTCGAATCTATAATGGTCCAGAGAACAAGCGTTGCCTCTTTGCTGTAGAACAGCTTTTTAGATTTGTTTCCCTTGAAATCTAGGCCAGAATATCATCTTACATAAGTCTGGCTCTCAGGATGTCTTTCATTTTTGTTTCACTCTTCTTTGAAGAGCTAATGTCAAAATACTTTGAATTAATCCATGTACAACAGGTTATTTTCTTCAGATCATGTCTAGCTTTTAAAATGAAGCGGGTAGATAGGGCGGAGCCGTGAACAACTATCAGCTTGGCATTGCTGATATCTACTGAGTATACCAAATATTTTAGAAGATTATTCAGGAATAAAGCAGCAGTTAATATGACCCAAGCAGGTAGAATTTTGCATACCATTCTACAGAAAACTCAGCTAAGGGAGGGGAGGGGCTTGGGGGGATGACAAGAATTAAATTCCACGCTTCAAACAGGCAGTAAATGGTTTTTCCTCTGTGAGAATTCCAAAAAGAAATGAGTTTAAACATGCTCTCAGACTGAGAGCTGTTAAGGTTTTGTCTCCCTGATGTCTAAGAATATCTCCTACAAATCTAAGCCTTGTTATAAATAAGGCCACGGAATGGATTTTTATTTCCTCTGTAATGCCTCTACCTTTCAACTACTGAAATCTAGAGAAGTTCTGTTTTTTCACCAGTCCTAAGGAAATGGATTTACTTCTCTTTGCCTGTTTAACCAAGAGGAAGTGCATCACTGCAGCTGGGATTTGTGTGTTTTTTTTTCTAGATTCCCAAAGGAAACGCTGTCAGCTAAAATTAGAAATGGCAGGAGGACAGAAAGCAAAAGGCACAACTGCTGCATTTGGACTTAAGTAGGAGTTCTACCACTTGGCATTCTGACTGACTTAGCTGCCTCAGCTTTTCCAGTTTAGAACTGTTTATCTGGTGCTTAGTTTGTTAGACCCAACACTGCTGAGGCAGAACATGAAGGGTCCTGTCTTGAGATCCAGTTCCAGACATGCCCTCCTTCCATCTGCTGATTCCAGCCACCACAAAGGGAGAGCTCAGCCAACAGTGTACTTGAAGGAAACATTTAAATGAAAAGCTCTAAAGGCTGCAGATCTATCATTACTCAGCATCTCCTGAGTAGATAATTTATGGCATATCGATCCTCAGAATATCCATCAGAATATCCTCAGAATCACGCAGTGCATATTACAAGCTTCTCAGAGACAACTCCAGATGCTAATGCGCTTAAGCTCTTCCTTTGAAGGCAAAATGAGACTGATTACTTCGTGCTTCATAGGTTTATGCTTCTTCATAGGTGATGAGATTCATCTTCACCCTTGCATGTGCATCAGCATGATTTTTGTTTGTTTCACCTAATTTGGAGCTTGCTGCTGCACCACTTTGATCAGGGCAATAGTAGCTCCAGAACATTCCCCCACGGGGATGTTATCAATGGAGAAAACGGACAGTGTTTCTTACTGGGCTGAGATCAGTAGCTTAACATGCATCTATATAAAGAACGATTAAAATTAGTAATTCTAATGCAGTCCATTTACATGATCAGTTTTGGAAGCCTTGGAGTGGAAGGACATCCAGCTATCTTCAAGTTTGCGAGCCTTATTTATTTCTGAGAGGAACATGGCACACAAAGATGTCAGTGGTCCTGTAGCTGCTGATTCCAGGCAAGTACTAGCAACAGCAGGAATATTTGAGGGCTTCCTGGCCCTGATGGTTGGGTAATGGCCAGGTGTTCAGCTGGGATACAAACTATACTTAGAGAATGTACGGGGAAGGGAGACCTGTGCTGCTGATAGATGTGAATACGGTTGATCTTACTCTGTGATCTTGGTCACCGCTTTAGTGGAAAGTGATGCTTTATACAGAAAAACAAGTAGTGCAGTTCTTCCCATTCTTCTGCTAGCACGTGTCGATGAGAGTTGGGTTTCATCACTAATTCAGAACGTTTGAGAGGAGTCATTATTAAAATGTTGGTGTTGCACCACAAGCTTTTTCTTTTTTTTTCCTGGGGTTATGCAATAAAAAGTTTTGAAAGTGCTCCAGAGGTGGAGATCCTTATGGCCAAGTTTTCCCACCGCTGCTGCAGACAACCTGGTTTGTTTTGGTGCCACAGTCTCAGTGAGGTCCTGCTGCAGACCCCTCCAGGGCAATCTTCTGCCACAGTCAGCAAAGCCAGTTCGCTTTGGAAGGGAACTTCTTGGAACCCAATCACCTGACTGGGCTTTTAATCCCAAGAGGCAGCCACATCAAATGGAAAACTTACTCAGGCGGGTATTTTAGATCCAGGGTTGATTTGTGGCTGCCAGACTGACGTATACAGTAAACAAGAATGATGTATTTTGGCCCAAAGAAAATAAAAATAAACAGCAAGTGCAAGTGCAGCCTCACAGTAACCACCAGGTCATGAGTTTGGACTCTTGTGGATTTCACACTGGCCTTGCATCACCCATAGCACTCACAGCTGTAAGGTTACAGAGGGCTTAAGTGAAGCCATTGTGAAATATGACTAAAATGTTTATTTTTATGTTTTGTAATCAAAAAAATCTTCCATGGAAACCTAGTGGGAATTGTGTTTTAAAAATCTACAGCTTTCTGGGTATTTCTGAAAGCTCATACATGTTTTTTTTATCTTCTTCCAAATGAGCGTTCTGCTCAGCCCACTTAAATTCTGCTGGTGGCAACTCAGGGAGGAGCACCTTGATTATTACTCATCTGAGTAATGGGAACTGTTTGAAATCTTGGCTGCTAGTCTAAGAAACCACCGTTTAAAAATAAGCAAACTCAGAAAGAAACTCAAGTGCAATATTTTGGGCAAAAGGACTGATCTTCATTGACATCTGAAGCACAGGTGGCCATATATGATGGCTGCAGTGACACTGCCGTTACTTTTATTGGTGCAGTAGATGGTGAATTTTGACTGCCCTGTTGTGAACGTGTAGCAGAAGTGCATATCCACGTCTGTTAGTCAGGCACAGCTGTGTTGTTGCTCTGAGCACACTCAATGCGTTGCATTCTGTGCAAAAAGGATTTAAAATAACTCTGCTGCTCATTAAAGGCAGCCTATCCCAGCTCCTTCTGTGCAAAGCCAACAGCCCAACAGCACAGAGGCCAAAAGCCAATATAATTGTGAGAGGAAAAGGGGGAGGACTGGGAACTGAAAACCGTGGACAGAAATGCACGTACAGAATTATGTCGCATGATGCCAGTGAGAAATTTCAATGGATAAAACATCAAGTTCACTGCAGAGTTCTATCCACTAAGAAATATCAGTGCACAAGCTCTGCGAAAGATGTGTTGGTTTATACAGTGGCAAACAGATACGCAGAGTCCAATCACTGAGTAATACAGAAGAGACATGAAAAAAACACCCACTGTCCATGCTGATGCTTTAACCACAAAGATGCACTGAATCATGAGAACAGCTTCTCTGCAGTAACGACAGCTGTAAGTCATCCACACACAAAGGTGCTACTCCCTGCTGATTTATCTCTTGGGTCAGATGTGTTGGGTGGGCTTAAATCAAACTGATAAGCTTGTCGATAAGAAAGCAGGATGGACATCCTGTCGTCCCAACAAGCTAACCAAACAGATATCTGTCTTCAGGAATAATGAGGAGCTCTCCACCTTCAAGGTTTAAAAATTGACCCTCAGGTTCGATCCCCTCAGAGTTTGGACTGTGATGAGTATGCATGTGCTATGCCCATAAATATGGATTCGTTTCTCTCTTTGGTGTGCATGTTTGCTGGAGAGATCCCCCACGCGCTGTAATAAAGGGAGTACCTGCTTGACATATTGCATTGCTGCCAGGTTACTGTGTCGGATTTCCCGGCATCACCATGCAGAATTCCTCCAGTCATTTCAGCGTGGTCTGATTCTGTTAGAACAGGTCTACTAACTCCATTCCATGGGGCAGTACAGCTGAGACCATGCAGTTGTTCAAAGGATTTTGGTCAGTTTATTTCTATTGGATTTCAAACAAAGAAACAAAACCCCAACAAGATAATGATATTCTCTGGAAAAAATCTGCAACCCTTGCAACTTTTAGAGATCAAAGGCTACTGCTCAGGTGTAGCCCAAGAGCCGTGGGGTGCAGGGGAAGGTTTTGCGCATATCCATACACTTCTTGTCAATGAAGAAGGAGTTTGCCTTCACAGAAATGTCGTACTCCAGCTTCGATTTGTTGTGAAGCAGCATTTGCAGAGTATCACGGGCTTCCTGCAGAAGTTTCTTTAAGCTCTGAATGGTGTCATCTATCGTGTAAACTTCAGTGACGAGGCTGAAAAAAGAGAAGGGCACACGTTACTCCAGTAACTTTAGCAACCTCCCACCACGTGCCTGTTTTTCACAAAGGACAGGTCAGAGTTTCAGACAGAATTCAGACACGCTCTCTTGGGCTGAATCATTATGAAACCTATTCCTTGCCCGAGCAGCTTCCATAGCAGCCGTAAGAAGGGTCAATTTCTGCTTACACTGACATTCAGCGGGAGATTAAGCCACTCAGGATCCTGAATGCTAGCTTCCTCACCTGCAGGCTCCTATCTGTGCAGCATCTCAAGGGCTAGCCTGGCCAGCCTGAGATCTGCAGTATGTGCAGCTTTTTCAGCATAGAACAGCACAGAAAATGGTTTTGCATTCTGAGGTTGGAGTTTCTCAAAGAAAATATATTTCATTTGAGGCAACGACACTTAAGGCATTCAACTTCAGATGGTCTGGCCCATTACTTCAGCAGAACTACCTGGATTTTACTTCTTTCTACCAGAATTTATAGTCACATAATACAGTTATAATCCTGTTGAATTCATTCACACGGTTGTTACATTTCTTGAATAGCTGAGGAAGGATGGGGTAGTCTGCCCTCTACTCACTGAAACTGAGGAGCATCACGGCACAGTTCCATATTGGGTCTCCTAGCTCTTCCCTCCAGGCGTGTCTGAGCCACTTTCAGTGAATACTCCTTTGCCCTGATGGATCTCTCCAGCAGCATAATTGTGTCTTCTGTCTGGAAGATTTCTTGAAGTACCTGAACAAAGCAGAACATTTTTGTAAGCATCTTGTAAACACGCATCCAAAATCAGCACCTGACCTGCTCTGAGCGCTCCTATCAGAACTGCTTCCATTCTGGCATGCCATTTTGCTTTGATTTAGGGGAGGAGATTTCTAAAACCTCACAGCAATCAAATGTATTTGTGTGATTTGTTGGCTTGATATTGCCATTTATTTCAAAGGATCTGCAGCAGCCACAGCTCATGGGAGAGACAGAGGCCATGAAGTGCTATTAAAGCATGTAATTAAGTTATTTTTGCAAAACTGGGTATCAGCACTGGAGAACAACTCCCACTGACAAACAGACCTTTTATTTATTATAACATGAAGTAACGTTTGTGCAGATTGGAATATAAATTTATAACAAGCAGCAGAGAAGCACTGAATTACTGTGATGGGAGAATCCCAACTCTTTTATTGTATTTTATTTTGTGTTTATAGATTTAGAGGCTCACTTCCAATTTGCTTCCTCGTGTACTTTTTCTCCTAAATAAAATAACTGCTGTTTGATCAGAAAGCGCTTTGGTGAAGGGAAAATTTCCACAAACTGTCATTTTCAGTAAAACTTTCAATCCTTATTTCCTTTTCCTTCATAAAAATTCAAAAGCCACAAATTATTCCCCCTCTGAAGTGGCTGCACACTACAAGTATTCAGGGGACATCTGCTGCAACAATGTTAAGTGGAACTCATTTTTAAGTACTGAAACTGACTTCTGAGTGTTTTGCACACCTTATTATGCTTTAGAGGAGATATTTATGCTGGAGCTATTTATTTTGCACATGAACTACTTAGAGTAAAAGCACATTGTCAGATTCACTGTTTTCCACACTGTCTACAATTTTACCAGTTACATACTTATTTCTGTAGATTAAAAAACAAAAACCAAGGAAATGCGACATAAGGAAGTTAGATGCCGTCGTTTTGCAGGAATCCATATCTTTTCCCTGAAAGCACACGGGATTTGCTTATCCTGCTGCCTAATCAGGAGGAGGAGCAAAACTGGAGCAGCTCGTGCTGCTGCCAAAACATCGCCCTTTAGAAATTTTCCAAGAGAAGCCAGTGAGCACTGAGGTGCAGGTGGAGAGGTGAGATGCAGCTTCCAGGTGGGCTGCTGGGGATGGAAGGGATGTCACGGGGATTCCACAAGCCTCTCAGTTCTCCTCTCTGCCCACACCTTTCACATCTTCATGGCCATTCAAAACATCGACCTGTGCCGAGGGAATAGCACGCAGCGCTTCTGGAGGTCACCCACTGCTTAGTGGGGCCCTCCTTTCCTGTGTTCATGTTACAGCTTCTGTTGCTGCAGCACAGCTTCCCACGCTGCGCCTCGCTGTGTGCCAGTGAGCCAAGTTCACTGGGGTGTGCTTACGGTTCCTGCAGTGGGATTTTGTGAGGGTTTGGGCCTCTTACATGAATTCTACTTACAGTTCATACAAAACGATATTAATTATTTTGGGAATAACAAAAGACGTGTAAAATAAAGTCAAATCAATACTTCACCTCAGCTCGGGAAGAACTGGGTAAAGCCCAGAAAACAAACAACATCTTTCCACACCTCAGACATGTAAGTTACAAATCGACATAAGCACACTGATTCTTCATACAGCATAGATGCTGGACGGCTTCTTGTAAAGCGTTGTCATCTTGTTAGCCTGCTTATCTCTGAGTGAGCTCTTCCCAGGCTGCAAGTGATGCAAATGCACTGACTGAGGAAAGGTGATAGAGCCGTGCCTTTTGTTGCGGTGCTTATTCAGGAAGGATGTAAATTCTAGGGATGTCTGTGCCCTTCATGCACAACTAAGATTATATTCAGCTGCCAGTGCTTACTGAATCTTACCTTAGCCTGCTGTGCTTGCAGCTTGTTCTTCACATCAGCTACTTCAGCGATGCGACTGTTAAAGGCCGAATTGGTGCTGACAAACTGATTCCACAGCTCCTCAGATGTGCTCTCCAGGGCGACCTCTGTATCCTCCCGGAGCTTGGCAGAGTTGGCCCTTGCATGCTGAGAGCACCGGACATTGTCTTCACTGAATTTAACCCACGTTGCAGGAACCGAGACACTAGTAAGGAAAATAAACATGGCACATCGTTGAATTAGAATCAAATATCTGTGTGAACCCAAAGCCTTCGTCCTGGGGAAACTGAGCTGTGTGTCATCGACCAACAGGAAACATGAGAACCCAACCTAGTTCACGCCAAGTGACCGACGAACCATGAGAGGAGGACTGTTACACACCAACAGCCCTGCCTCGTGAGATACGTATAACCCGTGGAGTAGAGCATGTGGCTCTGACTCCCCTAGCAGCCTTCATCACCAGAAAGAATGGTGGCAGGAAAATGGACGACTCACTGACTGACCTAGGATAGGAGTAAGGAGAATTTTATTGCTGCTCTATCACTGTCCACCTTTACTGCCTGGAGGATCTCCATCCTCTTACTTTTTCACGTATTACAGTAAACATCTCTGCTTTCACTGATGGGTCTATTATTCTTTCACTTGTTAATATATGGGAGACGTATAGAAAGTACATTGCTATGGGAAAGTCTGTGAGAAAAACTGGATAAAGGTGTCCTGCTTAGAAAAATGCCACCCAAGAATGTTCCCTCTGAAATGACACGCAGCCAGAAAAACTCTGGGATTCCTGGGTTTATGTCAAGCCTTCACAGATGGCCTTAACTGAATGTAAATCACACTCAGATTTTGCCAGAGTGGGAGCCCATAGGGCCCTAAGCATGCTGCCTGAGCCCACAGCTGGAAAAAGCAGTGCTCCATAAACTGCCTTCTTTAAACTCACGACCCTCTTGAATACACTGCTTAATACGTTGCTTAGCCTACCAGATCACTCTGCCCTTCAACCAAAAATAATAATAACGATTTTTAAAAATGAGCATATTTTGTAAAAAGGTTCCTATGTTTCAGCTGCCAAAAGGAAATGCTGAGAAAAAGTTCTGCCTGCATTTAGACATCCTGCTTTACACAGAACTCCCTTCTAGGAACTACGTCCATATGTCAAAATCTGCAGGAAAGTTCTCTCATTTTCTGAGTCTCACATTTAATTTCTTTAGATTTTAATTGAACACTGAGATTTCATATTAAGGGATGAAATAATTTAACTTTGTTGTGGCCCATTTTTTTTTTTTTTTTTTTTTTTCACTTTTTTGTAGGGTATTCCTCTCTCTCCAGACTGAAGCCCTGATCTTCCTAAGATAAAGAAATCCAAAGAAATCTTTAGTACTACACGTTTACATTCATTTTCTGATCAGAAAATTGAGTTCCCAACGTCTCCATCTTGATGGTTTGAAATACTTCATACCTAATTTGTTTCTCAACACTGTTTTTCCAGACTGAAATTTATCAGGCAGAAACCGCCTGCTCTGCTCCCAAGTGCTGTGTGTATGTCTCAGTTTGCCAAATGGTTTCAGTAGGACGTTAATGAAAAGTGGCACTGCTTTGGATTACGGTTGGTGAAAAAGGAAAAGGGCTGTAAAGCTTATCTACACGAATCTACTTTTTTACCAGGGCTGACAAGAATACTTTTACTCATTGCTAAACCTAAACGTAGGTAGTATCACTGGGAGTCAGCAGTAGTCCTGCCAAGTTTCTCTCATTTACTCCTTTTTTTCAGTAGTGAATGAGGTGATCTTCTGTTCTGTTAGTAAGCAAATAATACACGTTTTTTTCCCACCATTGTTCAATAAGACACAGTGCCATAATCTGAAACTGTGCAGCATGTTCACCATTCAGGTACAGCTGAGTTGAAGTGAGCCAGTTAACAAGTCATTGGCACAAAACAGTGCCCTCTATTGTGAGGTGTTTTTCTTCTGCTATTACTTCAGGTGCAGATGCAGGTGTCCGTAAGTAAACTATGATAGGTAGTTTTAAAACTGTATCTAATTGGACATTTTCAATCAGTCATGCTAAAACCTACTAAATCCTTACAGTCATACTATTGAATGCATGTTCTGTACGTCTTGATGGGCTCATTTCCAAATAATCCAAGCTTTTTTTATGGAAAAAAAAAAAATATATATATATAGTCTTTGGTGCTCATCTGCATGCTGCTCGCCCCACTATGCTTCACTGCACATCTCAGCTATATTTTGCTTTGATGTCATGTGTTCTGAAACCTGAAGAACGCAGAAGATTATAAATCAAAAGCGAAAGGAGAAATCTGCATGAAGCACTGGAAGGCAGCAGGTCAGCTGCAGTGTGTTTCTAAGTGACTGTTCTCCCTGAAACAGCTCAGTGCACTGTGCTGCAGGTGCTGCAGACTGTCAGCTTCTGCCCGTCCTTCCAACCACGGCAGCTGTTAGAAAGCACTCACAGAGGTTCACACCGAAGAAAGACAGAGGGCCATACAGAGAGACACTTCTTTTTCTGCTGCTTTTACAATACAAGGCTAGAACTCGCGCTGTCATCAGGATTCGACAGCAGCAGCAGCAGCTCATACTCACGTCCCATCTGCTTTCTCCACTCCACGGTAGAAGTTGATGCTGTCTGATGTGTTCCTAAGGTTAAAGCACTTCACATCAATAACGTGGGCTGAGTTTTTGTCAGAAAGATCCTGCTCCAGGGCGTGCTGCGCATCTCTGTTGATACTGTGAAGAGGAAAGTCTTACTTTAATCCGAACTACCTTTAAAGCTGTAGTACTAGGTAGCTAATTGCCTTCATTAACACCCTCCAGTGCTTCAGCATCACAATGGCATGAAAATGCTTTGCGCTGTAATTTATCCGGTGGGAGCTGCTCACCCTGCTCACCTTTACACCCCAAAGAACTGCATTTAACTCAAATGGTGTTTGTCACCTTGATGACAAATGACCACGTGTGTGAAAAACGACAGATGGCTGCTGTGTGGCATGCGGGAAAGCCTCAGAGCAAAAGAGAGCGGGCATTCTGCAACAGCTCTCACGGCAGCAAAGCTCTAAGATCAGAGAAATCTTCCAAGAAGATGGCACACTGGCTCGGTTCACTCGGTGCTTTAAGTGGGAGGTACTGCTCTTTTGCAGCTTAACAAATTCTGTTCTTAGTAATAATTAGAAGCGGAGGGCAAGGAGCTCCTAACAGGCGAAGCCTCTGATTCTGCAATTGCTGTTTTCAGTCTGCCATCAGATCCCCACCAATGCTGAATGCAGCTTCTTGTCTTTAAAACAGGAATTAGATGTAAATGCTTACCCCAACTGGTGACTGATTTTCTGCGCAAGTTTTGCCAGTATTTCTTGACAATCTCTGTATATATCAACCTCCTAGAGTGGAAAAAATCCCCATGTCAGTGCTTTCGTCCAACTCCCTTTGTCTTAGGGAATACAACCTTTATATTCTGCATTCTCGATGTCGAAATCATCTCACAAATCACAAATGTGTGAACTGGGAAAGCGTTTTTGTCCCTCTCTTCCTCAGTACTACAAAGCTGTATCTCTGGAGTTGGTTCTCTATGGCCTTTGATGGCAAACGTTCTAGCAGGTTTTAATAGAATCATTCTGATAAATGCAAGGACGGATGCTTCTTGGGCTAGGTATAATAAATGCACTAGAAACACGAGCCTTAATCAATTAAACTACTCCAACTGCCGTCACATTCTTCTACAGTAATACAAACACTTTGTTAATAGCAGCATAGGCTGAAAATGCATCTCATGTCAGAAGCAGGCTCCTTGATATAAATAATACAAAATTCTTCACAAGTTTCTGCTCAGATTAAAATAAATAAAAAATGCTGAAACAAACCACACTGGAAACCATGCCAACATGATACTTACAGTCCTCCAAACAACCTTATGGTACTCCATCCATCCTCTTTCCTTTTTAGAAACCCATTTTTAGCGTGAGAGACCCTTTTGCCAGTGTGTACAGCTTTTTCATACGATTAAGTTTTGAAACAGCAAACAAAGAGCTTTAAATGATTTGGAAATCATTAAGACACCCCAGACTTGGAATTACAAGTTCTGTCTCTGTACCTGTACCACAAATGAATGACAGACTTTACAAGTGGCTCTGCTGTTACTACAAAACAGGCCTTTGTTGGCCTCCACTGGCACTATCTGCCTTGTTCCACAGCAGTGCTCAGGGACATCACACCAATGGTGCTTATTTTTCATTTTTAAAAATATTTTTTGATCTGGTCACGTTGGAACAGTACGTGGCGTTTCATCCTGCCATTAGTTCTCTTGCTGAGTTAAGTTTGAGCTGATTGTTAGTACACATGCACACTGCAGGCTCTCAAGAAGCATTCTGGTTATTCAGAAAAGTACTTCAGAAACAGCACTGTCCCATCATTTTCTTTCCTGGTATTAGTTTTCTTATGCTTCCATATAGCTTCTTTCAAGTCTTAGTAAAGCAGTACTTTGTTATTTTATTTTAAAGACTCAGCAATCGCTACAGTCCTTATTTTCTTTTTTCAGTACGACTATACAGACAGCCCTTAGGACTTCAGAGATTTTATGGAACATGGCCTGGAAAATAACCTCGAGATTGTTTCTACATCATTCCATAGGAGAAGACAAAACTGGAGAGGACTTCACATAAGATGCCAGGCTGTTCCTTCTGGTCCAGGGAGGATGAACCTCCCCACTGTGTGTAGTTGAACCCATTTTTTCTCCTCTCTCACCTTCAGTCTTCCAAATGAACGATGAAGTAATGTTTTTTTTTCTCCTGAGAAACATGTAGTTGGATTTTGGTTGTTCTCACAGTTTGAAAAATAAACCAGTAAGTCCAATCTTACCTTTATGAGGTTCTTTTCCACATCATCATGAACCAAGTCTATATCCTTTCGCTTCTCACGGTTGTACAAGCACTCCAGGGCTGCCTGCAAGCAAACCAAGGAACATTTGCAATAGACACAGCACTGCATTTTAGAGTGAAAAACTTTGCTGAAAGGACCACTGAGCTGATGTGACAATAACAATATACATTGAAGGTGAAACAGAACAGGAGGTCCGTGCCTCTCATTTCTCCTAACTAACACTTGCTCAGTGCTGAAGTTTGGAAGTTTCCTATCAGTATTCTAGGGAATGACTGCATAACAACCATTGCTGAACAGAGAGCCGAGGGGTACTGCAGCTCACTCGGGCACCTGGAAGGCATGGAGATGAGTGCCTGTGCCAGAGGCTCAGCCTCCTGGGGCAGGGAGACAGGGAAAGAAGGCACAAAGCATCCTGGTAGGTTCCTGCACTGACCTGAGCATGTAAGGCCCATGGTGGCCAGGTTTCCTTCCTACTGAGGGTAACGTTTGACCAAGTTCTGTCTCGGTGACAGTGGTGGAAGCATTAACAGCATTTGACAGAGAGAAAACTATTCTCTTTACCCATTCAGCCACACGGCCGTGAAGTAAGTAGCTGTGTCAGACCTACCTTCATCGGCCCCTGAATTTCTCCTATAGCACATTCAAGTCTCTTCTTGTCTGTTTCCAAGGCACGAGTCTCTTTGAGCAGACACTCCAGCTCATAGGTGAGCTCAGTTCTCCAGAATTCAATGTTAGAGATCCTCTCTCCCAAGTTTCTGTTACTGTCTTCTTGCATCTGATGAGTCAGCTGGTCCTTATCTTGCATCATCCGCAAAGAATCAGCGTTAAGCCTTCCAGCCCAGTGCCTGGAGGCTTCAGAGCCTTTTAACTGAACCATGTTAGCATGGTGCCAGTCGCGAGTGCTGTATCGGGAATGCAGCGCAGAGCGCAGCGTGGGCAGAACAGTGGGCGGCCGCCCAGTGGGCCTGAACTGCTCGGCAGAGCTGGGGGGCACCGAGGCCTCTCTGTGAAGCAGGCTGGGCCTCCAGGAACTGAGGCAGCGGTACCCTGGCGGGCAGTAGGACCGGTAGCTGTCCCTAGTGATGCTGGTTGGGGCTGGGTCCGGGAACAGACAGCTCTTCCGCGTGCCACAGTAGCTAGCAACCTGCGTGGTCCCCAAAAACTCCATGGTGCACAGAGCTCAGGCAGCTGCCTTCAGGCAGCCCCGGCTGCCAGCACACCTGTGACGTAGCACGGTGTGTCACACAGGGCTCTGGGACCATCACAGTTCCACGGCCCTTCCCCGCCCTTCAGAACTGGAGCCCCTCCCCGTGGGGCTGCGGGCACGGCTTCACTGAGAATATTTTCTGTGCTAGCATGATGGAAATAAACTTGGAGATAGAAAACAATGGATTCAACACTTCCTCTCGAGACCTTTTCATGGAGAACAGTACGTAACCTGTTTTCAGTTAACCAAGGATATGGTAAATGTTCTTGTGAAATCACAGAACCACCGAGGTTGGAAAAGACCTCCAAGATCATCTATTCCAATCATTCACCCACCGCCGACATTAATATAATGAAAGCTAAGATTTTCTGCAGTATTAGTGACCCACCTAACAAAAAATAAGAGAGAGATGCGACATCAGTCAGCTATACAGTGTTTAGAACCTCAACCTCGAGTATCTATCTTGAATTTTGTGAGCCAAACCCTAATCTAAAACTGAAGATGCTTAGTTAAGTGAAGCTTGTGATTTAGTATACGTACAATGAGTATAGCATAAGGGACATCATTCCAAATCTGAAACTGATTTCCTTAAATGTGTTGTTAACATAGATTTTTGGCAACAACGTGGCATGATTTTGGGTAAGCTTTACGAGCATGTTTCTTGCTGGAGAGCATAAGCAGCAATAACAAACATTTTAAAAGCTGTATTTTTGCATCTTCTTTCCCCTAGTTATGCTCTGTGGCATGTCTGGTTTCTCTGACTTCTACAAACTCAGATGGCTGGAGAAGATTCTCACTTGGCAGATGCCTAAGGAAGGATGCTTTGGAGAACCGAGTAAGCAAACCACAGCCTGCAGGAGTCGGGTGTTGTGGTACCTTGTCTAAAAGTACAAGAAATGCATGGTCAAAGAGCTACACATAGCACTTCTCTAAGGTCCCACTGAGAATTCAAAGGGTGCTTCTCTGTCTCTACTGAAATAAGAGCAAATCTTAGTGTTTTTCGTGGAGAAAATCTTTCAGAAATGCTACACTGGCTCCAGCACAAAGAACACGTCTCATCACACAGAACGCCAAAACCTCAGACCAGTTCTAGCACTCCTCACTGGAAATCTGTTTGTCCAGCTGTAAGAATGGGCTGCTGTCTCTGCTTCAGAGAGCAGAAACTTCAGAAGCAGCAACAATCCACTTCCCCTCTTTCTTTTTTTCTTTCTTTCTTCTTTTTGAAACAGCAAACAACTACGAAACTGAAAACAACAACAAAAAAGCAAACCCCCATACATAGAAAACAACTCTTTCTCTCTCCAGTGAAGAAACAGAACACTCCTCTGGAGTAGAAGACGAAAAGAAGCTGCTCAGGAGAGTAAAGAGAAGGGAAAAGATGTTTGCAGGTATTTAAAGGGAAGTGTGTTTTGTATATGTTTAAATGAAGGAGTGCTTTTCGGAAGGCTTTGTTCCAGCTGCTGCTGAACAACTCGGCAGAAGTTATTCAATGACATAAGTTGGCACAGTCATTCCCTGGGTTAGTCTCACTTCTCTTTTTATATCTGCACAAGCACCTTTCCTTTTTTTCCGTAACAGAAAGAAGGCATCCCACGGGTCTGCATTAACGAGGAGAGTCATGTTCGTGGGGAAATAGTCCCCAGGTTTGTTTTTGGTGGGGGGAATCTCACTGTTAGATGACAGCTCGGGGGCAGATCCATGAAAGCTGGGTTGCAGGACTACCAAAAAATCCTGTCATCTGGAACTAGATGCATAGAACCTCATATTTGGGCTGAAATGAGAAGGCATGTGCCAAAGTGGTGATGCCTTAACTTTACACACAGCGTGCTCAAAGTGGGAAAGTTAACAAAATGTGAGAAGAGATGAAGGTCCAGTCCCATTTAACACAGAATATAGTATTAGAGGATGTATTCTGAGCAGCAAGGTCTCTGTGAGATGTAAGGAGTATGAGAAGTGTGCATCCTCCTCCATTTTCAGTATGGAGGCATAGTAATAACTAGAGATGTTGCTAGATGTGGCACGAAATTTAAATTACATAGAGCCATTACTTTTGTTTCTCCTTTTTACACGTATGATTCTAGCTGTTTGTCTGAATTTTACATAATGGCACACAGGTCTTGGTATTTAGTCTGCAGTAACAGTTGGAGGCTTCATTATCTGTAGAACGTCAGCATTTACTTAACAATGAGGCAGAAAGTTTGTCAGTGATTCTTTCTGATATTGTAAAACTGGAGAGAATTTGAACCGTTTCTTCAGTCCAGTATGAGGACAGCAAGCTGTTGACTAGAAGGTATGATGGCAGCACAGCTTTTTTACTTCTCTTCATGAAACTACTTTGCGTATCTTTGGCTGAAAGGGATTTTCAGCACTGAAAGCTTACTCTGGTGGAAAATCACAACTCAGCAAAAATTTAAACAGCTTCTAGCGTCAGGGCTTGCTGTGTTTGTAAATAAAGCCTCTCTGGTTTAAGCTGTGACCATTTTAGTGTCACTGTCTTTTCACTCAGGAACAACTGGAAAAGACGAAGTAATAAAGGTCGGAGTTCTGGATCTGCACGTTATTTTGCTGCGCAGATGACTGCAGACAGTTCTAGCAGACTTCACCTCTCTTTCTGATTTTGGGATTGGGTTGGGATTCCTGTTACTTAACTGTTATAAAGAGGAAAGGTGAGCATCCTGTTTTTGAGTGGCTCCGCAGCCCACGCTCACTCTTGAGGCTGTGATGCCAAGAAATATTACTGATTACAGTTAATGCTATCAGTGAATTAGACTGAATAGATGAGTGCAATTGCAGACATTTAGCCTTGTCTTGCTGTGTACTGCACATACAGACATCTAAATTAACTCATCATTTAGACTGTGCCATAAAGATGCCTTCTTCTACTATCAGCCTCCTTAACCCATACAGTTTCTGAAGTACTGTCAGCCTTCTGCCATCTGTATTTTTGGTAGTGTCCACGTCTTTCAGGTCAGGTTTTCCTTGTCAGTGCCAATGTCTGGGCTCCCACGTGCACTGTAGATGTGATGTTTGCTTATGAGGCAACGTGTGTACCTTTTGAAGGACTGACTTGAACAGTACTTATGTTATTCCTGAAGGAGGGAACAGCACCATTATCATGATTCCTACTGGCTAGTTTCTGGGTAATAACCTCATGGCAGAAATGGCCTGTAGTTACAGGAGAGCAAAGAGAACTTCATTGCTACTTACCAAAGCTCCCTTAGAACACTTCTCTTATAAACTTCATACAGGTGTTTGTTCAAAAACGAAGCTTCGTTAGAACCCACAACAAAGAAACTTAAGCTGTGTGTAGCAGTGCCACCTAGTGTAGTCTGTCAGTCCCTGATTTTCAGGACTAACACATTTTCACTCCTCCTGCGTCTCGAATCTATAATGGTCCAGAGAACAAGCGTTGCCTCTTTGCTGTAGAACAGCTTTTTAGATTTGTTTCCCTTGAAATCTAGGCCAGAATACCATCTTACATAAGTCTGGCTCTCAGGATGTCTTTCATTTTTGTTTCACTCTTCTTTGAAGAGCTAATGTCAAAATACTTTGAATTAATCCATGTACAACAGGTTATTTTCTTCAGATCATGTCTAGCTTTTAAAATGAAGCGGGTAGATAGGGCGGAGCTGTGAACAACTATCAGCTTGGCATTGCTGATATCTACTGAGTATACCAAATATTTTAGAAGATTATTCAGGAATAAAGCAGCAGTTAATATGACCCAAGCAGGTAGAATTTTGCATACCATTCTACAGAAAACTCAGCTAAGGGAGGGGAGGGGCTTGGGGGGATGACAAGAATTAAATTCCACGCTTCAAACAGGCAGTAAATGGTTTTTCCTCTGTGAGAATTCCAAAAAGAAATGAGTTTAAACATGCTCTCAGACTGAGAGCTGTTAAGGTTTTGTCTCCCTGATGTCTAAGAATATCTCCTACAAATCTAAGCCTTGTTATAAATAAGGCCACGGAATGGATTTTTATTTCCTCTGTAATGCCTCTACCTTTCAACTACTGAAATCTAGAGAAGTTCTGTTTTTTCACCAGTCCTAAGGAAATGGATTTACTTCTCTTTGCCTGTTTAACCAAGAGGAAGTGCATCACTGCAGCTGGGATTTGTGTGTTTTTTTTTTCTAGATTCCCAAAGGAAACACTGTCAGATAAAATTAGAAATGGCAGGAGGACAGAAAGCAAAAGGCACAACTGCTGCATTTGGACTTAAGTAGGAGTTCTACCACTTGGCATTCTGACTGACTTAGCTGCCTCAGCTTTTCCAGTTTAGAACTGTTTATCTGGTGCTTAGTTTGTTAGACCCAACACTGCTGAGGCAGAACATCAGTGCACAAGCTCTGCGAAAGGTGTGTTGGTTTATACAGTGGCAAATAGATACGCAGAGTCCAATCACTGAGTAATACAGAAGAGACATGAAAAAAACACCCACTGTCCATGCTGATGCTTTAACCACAAAGATGCACTGAATCATGAGAACAGCTTCTCTGTAGTAACGACAGCTGTAAGTCATCCACACACAAAGGTGCTACTCCCTGCTGATTTATCTCTTGGGTCAGATGTGTTGGGTGGGCTTAAATCAAACTGATAAGCTTGTCGATAAGAAAGCAGGATGGACATCCTGTCGTCCCAACAAGCTAACCAAACAGATATCTGTCTTCAGGAATAATGAGGAGCTCTCCACCTTCAAGGTTTAAAAATTGACCCTCAGGTTTGATCCCCTCAGAGTCTGGACTGTGATGAGTATGCATGTGCTATGCCCATAAATATGGATTCGTTTCTCTCTTTGGTGTGCATGTTTGCTGGAGAGATCCCCCACGCGCTGTAATAAAGGGAGTACCTGCTTGACATATTGCATTGCTGCCAGGTTACTGTGTCGGATTTCCCGGCATCACCATGCAGAATTCCTCCAGTCATTTCAGCGTGGTCTGATTCTGTTAGAACAGGTCTACTAACTCCATTCCATGGGGCAGTACAGCTGAGACCATGCAGTTGTTCAAAGGATTTTGGTCAGTTTATTTCTATTGGATTTCAAACAAAGAAACAAAACCCCAACAAGATAATGATATTCTCTGGAAAAAATCTGCAACCCTTGCAACCTTTAGAGATCAAAGGTTACTGCTCAGGTGTAGCCCAAGAGCCGTGGGGTGCAGGGGAAGGTTTTGCGCATATCCATACACTTCTTGTCAATGAAGAAGGAGTTTGCCTTCACAGAAATGTCGTACTCCAGCTTCGATTTGTTGTGAAGCAGCATTTGCAGAGTATCACGGGCTTCCTGCAGAAGTTTCTTTAAGGTCTGGATGGTGTCATCTATCGTGTAAACTTCAGTGACGAGGCTGAAAAAAGAGAAGGGCACACGTTACTCCAGTAACTTTAGCAACCTCCCACCACGTGCCTGTTTTTCACAAAGGACAGGTCAGAGTTTCAGACAGAATTCAGACACGCTCTCTTGGGCTGAATCATTATGAAACCTATTCCTTGCCAGAGCAGCTTCCATAGCAGCCGTAAGAAGGGTCGATTTCTGCTTACACTGACATTCAGCAGGAGATGAAGCCACTCAGGATCCTGAATGCTAGCTTCCTCACCTGCAGGCTCCTATCTGTGCAGCATCTCAAGGGCTAGCCTGGCCAGCCTGAGATCTGCAGTATGTGCAGCTTTTTCAGCATAGAACAGCACAGAAAATGGTTTTGCATTCTGAGGTTGGAGTTTCTCAAAGAAAATATATTTCATTTGAGGCAACGACACTTAAGGCATTCAACTTCAGATGGTCTGGCCCATTACTTCAGCAGAACTACCTGGATTTTACTTCTTTCTACCAGAATTTATAGTCACATAATACAGTTATAATCCTGTTGAATTCATTCACACGGTTGTTACATTTCTTGAATAGCTGAGGAAGGATGGGGTAGTCTGCCCTCTACTCACTGAAACTGAGGAGCATCACGGCACAGTTCCATATTGGGTCTCCTAGCTCTTCCCTCCAGGCGTGTCTGAGCCACTTTCAGTGAATACTCCTTTGCCCTGATGGATCTCTCCAGCAGCATAATTGTGTCTTCTGTCTGGAAGATTTCTTGAAGTACCTGAACAAAGCAGAACATTTTTGTAAGCATCTTGTAAACACGCATCCAGAATCAGCACCTGACCTGCTCTGAGCGCTCCTATCAGAACTGCTTCCATTCTGGCATGCCATTTTGCTTTGATTTAGGGGAGGAGATTTCTAAAACCTCACAGCAATCAAATGTATTTGTGTGATTTGTTGGCTTGATATTGCCGTTTATTTCAAAGGATCTGCAGCAGCCACAGCTCATGGGAGAGACAGAGGCCATGAAGTGCTATTAAAGCATGTAATCAAGTTATTCTTGCAAAACTGGGTATCAGCACTGGAGAACAACTTCCACTGACAAACGGACCTTTCATTTATTATAACATGAAGTAACGTTTGTGCAGATTGGAATATAAATTTATAACAAGCAGCAGAGAAGCACTGAATTACTGTGATGGGAGAATCCCAACTCTTTTATTGTATTTTATTGTGTGTGTATGTGTGTGTAATGCCATTTTGGCAGAGGCAGTGTTTATAGATTTAGAGGCTCACTTCCAATTTGCTTCCTCGTGTACTTTTTCTCCTAAATAAAATAACTGCTGTTTGATCAGAAAGCGCTTTGGTGAAGGGAAAATTTCCACAAACTGTCATTTTCAGTAAAACTTTCAATCCTTATTTCCTTTTCCTTCATAAAAGTTCAAAAGCCACAAATTATTCCCCCTCTGAAGTGGCTGCACACTACAAGTATTCAGGGGACATCTGCTGCAACAATGTTAAGTGGAACTCATTTTTAAGTACTGAAACTGACTTCTGAGTGTTTTGCACACCTTATTATGCTTTAGAGGAGATATTTATGCTGGAGCTATTTATTTTGCACATGAACTACTTAGAGTAAAAGCACATTGTCAGATTCACTGTTTTCCACAGTTACATACTTATTTCTGTAGATTAAAAAACAAAAACCAAGGAAATGCGACATAAGGAAGTTAGATGCCTTCATTTTGCAGGAATCCATATCTTTTCCCTGAAAGCACACGGGATTTGCTTATCCTGCTGCCTAATCAGGAGGAGGAGCAAAACTGGAGCAGCTCGTGCTGCTGCCAAAACATCGCCCTTTAGAAATTTTCCAAGAGAAGCCAGTGAGCACTGAGGTGCAGGTGGAGAGGTGAGATGCAGCTTCCAGGTGGGCTGCTGGGGATGGAAGGGATGTCACGGGGATTCCACAAGCCTCTCAGTTCTCCTCTCTGCCCACACCTTTCACATCTTCATGGCCATTCAAAACATCGACCTGTGCCGAGGGAATAGCACGCAGCGCTTCTGGAGGTCACCCACTGCTTAGTGGGGCCCTCCTTTCCTGTGTTCATGTTACAGCTTCTGTTGCTGCAGCACAGCTTCCCACGCTGCGCCTCGCTGTGTGCCAGTGAGCCAAGTTCACTGGGGTGTGCTTACGGTTCCTGCAGTGGGATTTTGTGAGGGTTTGGGCCTCTTACATGAATTCTACTTACAGTTCATATTAATTATTTTTTGAATAACAAAAAAAGTGTAAAATAAAGTCAAATCAATACTTCACCTCAGCTCGGGAAGAACTGGGTAAAGCCCAGAAAACAAACAACATCTTTCCACACCTCAGACATGTAAGTTACAAATCGACATAAGCACACTGATTCTTCATACAGCACAGATGCTGGATGGCTTCTTGTAAAGCGTTGTCATCTTGTCAGCCTGCTTATCTCTGAGTGAGCTCTTCCCAGGCTGCAAGTGATGCAAATGCACTGTCTGAGGAAAGGTGATAGAGCCGTGCCTTTTGTTGCGGTGCTTATTCAGGAAGGATGTAAATTCTAGGGATGTCTGTGCCCTTCATGTACAACTAAGATTATATTCAGCTGCCAGTGCTTACTGAATCTTACCTTAGCCAGCTGTGCTTGCAGCTTGTTCTTCACATCAGCTACTTCAGCGATGCGACTGTTAAAGGCCGAATTGGTGCTGACAAACTGATTCCACAGCTCCTCAGAGGTGCTCTCCAGGGCGACCTCTGTATCCTCCCGGAGCTTGGCAGAGTTGGCCCTTGCATGCTGAGAGCACCGGACATTGTCTTCACTGAATTTAACCCACGTTGCAGGAACCGAGACACTAGTAAGGAAAATAAACATGGCACATCGTTGAATTAGAATCAAATATCTGTGTGAACCCAAAGCCTTCGTGCTGGGGAAACTGAGCTGTGTGTCATCGACCAACAGGAAACATGAGAACCCAACCTAGTTCACGCCAAGTGACCGACGAACCATGAGAGGAGGACTGTTACACACCAACAGCCCTGCCTCGTGAGATACGTATAACCCGTGGAGTAGAGCATGTGGCTCTGACTCCCCTAGCAGCCTTCATCACCAGAAAGAATGGTGGCAGGAAAATGGACGACTCACTGACTGACCTAGGATAGGAGTAAGGAGAATTTTATTGCTGCTCTATCACTGTCCACCTTTACTGCCTGGAGGATCTCCATCCTCTTACTTTTCCACGTATTACAGAACACATCTCTGCTTTCACTGATGGGTCTATTATTCTTAAACTTGTTAATATATGGGAGACGTATAGAAAGTACATTGCTATGGGAAAGTCTGTGAGAAAAACTGGATAAAGGTGTCCTGCTTAGAAAAATGCCACCCAAGAATGTTCCCTCTGAAATGACACGCAGCCAGAAAAACTCTGGGATTCCTGGGTTTATGTCAAGCCTTCACAGATGGCCTTAATGGCCTTAACTGAATGTAAATCACACTCAGATTTTGCCCGAGTGGGAGCCCATAGGGCCCTAAGCATGCTGCCTGAGCCCACAGCTGGAAAAAGCAATGCTCCATAATCTGCCTTCTTTAAACTCACGACCCTCTTGAATACACTGCTTAATACGTTGCTTAGCCTACCAGATCACTCTGCCCTTCAACCAAAAATAATAATAACGATTTTTAAAAATGAGCATATTTTGTAAAAAGGTTCCTATGTTTCAGCTGCCAAAAGGAAATGCTGAGAAAAAGTTCTGCCTGCATTTAGACATCCTGCTTTACACAGAACTCCCTTCTAGGAACTACGTCCATATGTCAAAATCTGCAGGAAAGTTCTCTCATTTTCTGAGTCTCACATTTAATTTCTTTAGATTTTAACTGAACACTGAGATTTCATATTAAGGGATGAAATAATTTAAATTTGTTGTGGCCCATTTTTTATTATTTTTTTTCACTTTTTTGTAGAGTATTCCTCTCTCTCCAGACTGAAGCCCTGATCTTCCTAGGATAAAGAAATCCAAAGAAATCTTTAGTACTACACGTTTACATTCATTTTCTGATCAGAAAATTGAGTTCCCAACGTCTCCATCTCAATGGTTTGAAATACTTCATACCTAATTTGTTTCTCAACACTGTTTTTCCAGACTGAAATTTATCAGGCAGAAACCGCCTGCTCTGCTCCCAAGTGCTGTGTGTATGTCTCAGTTTGCCAAATGGTTTCAGTCGGACGTTAATGAAAAGTGGCACTGCTTTGGATTATGGTTGGTGAAAAAGGGCTGTAAAGCTTATCTACACGAATCTACCTTTTTTACCAGGGCTGCACAAGAATACTTTTACTCATTGCTAAACCTAAACGTAGGTAGTATCACAGGGAGTCAGCAGTAGTCCTGCCAAGTTTCTCTCATTTACTCCTTTTTTTCAGTAGTGAATGAGCTGATCTTCTGTTCTGTTAGTAAGCAAATAATACACGTTTTTTCCCTCCATTGTTCAATAAGACACAGTGCCATAATCTGAAACTGTGGAGCATGTTCATCATTCAGGTACAGCTGAGTTGAAGTGAGCCAGTTAACAAGTCATTGGCACAAAACAGTGCCCTCTATTGTGAGGTGTTTTTCTTCTGCTATTACTTCAGGTGCAGATGCAGGTGTCCGTAAGTAAACTATGATAGGTAGTTTTAAAACTGTATCTAATTGGACATTTTCAATCAGTCATGCTAAAACCTGCTAAATCCTTACAGTCATACTATTGAATGCATGTTCTGTACATCTTGATGGGCTCATTTCCAAATAATCCAAGCTTTTTTTATGAAAAAAAAAAATATATATATATATATATATATAGTCTTTGGTGTTCATCCGCATGCTGCTCGCCCCACTACGCTTCACTGCACATCTCAGCTATGTTTTACTTTGATGTCATGTGTTCTGAATACAGAGAGACACTTCTTTTTCTGCCACTTTTCAAATACAAGGCTAGAACTCGTGCTGCCATCAGGATTCGACAGCAGCAGCAGCTCATACTCACGTCCCATCTGCTTTCTCCACTCCACGGTAGAAGTTGATGCTGTCTGATGTGTTCCTAAGGTTAAAGCACTTCACATCAATAACGTGGGCTGAGTTTTTGTCAGAAAGATCCTGCTCCAGGGCGTGCTGCGCATCTCTGTTGATACTGTGAAGAGGAAAGTCTTACTTTAATCCAAACTACCTTTCAAGCTTTAGTACTAGGTAGCTAACTGCCTTCATTAACACCCTCCAGTGCTTCAGCATCACAATGGCATGAAAATGCTTTGCACTGTAATTTATCCGGTGGGAGCTGCTCACCCTGCTCACCTTTACACCCCAAAGAGCTGCATTTAACTCAAATGGTGTTTGTCACCTTGATGACAAATGACCACGTGTGTGAAAAACGACAGATGGCTGCTGTGTGGCATGCGGGAAAGCCTCAGAGCAAAAGAGAGCGGGCATTCTGCAACAGCTCTCACGGCAGCAAAGCTCTAAGATCAGAGAAATCTTCCAAGAAGATGGCACACTGGCTCGGTTCACTCGGTGCTTTAAGTGGGAGGTACTGCTCTTTTGCAGCTTAACAAATTCTGTTCTTAGTAATAATTAGAAGCGGAGGGCAAGGAGCTCCTAACAGGCGAAGCCTCTGATTCTGCAATTGCTGTTTTCAGTCTGCCATCAGATCCCCACCAATGCTGAATGCAGCTTCTTGTCTTTAAAACAGGAATTAGATGTAAATGCTTACCCCAACTGGTGACTGATTTTCTGCGCAAGTTTTGCCAGTATTTCTTGACAATCTCTGTATATATCAACCTCCTAGAGTGGAAAAAATCCCCATGTCAGTGCTTTCGTCCAACTCCCTTTGTCTTAGGGAATACAACCTTTATATTCTGCATTCTCGATGTCGAAATCATCTCACAAATCACAAATGTGTGAACTGGGAAAGCGTTTTTGTCCCTCTCTTCCTCAGTACTACAAAGCTGTATCTCTGGAGTTGGTTCTCTATGGCCTTTGATGGCAAACGTTCTAGCAGGTTTTAATAGAATCATTCTGATAAATGCAAGGACGGATGCTTCTTGGGCTAGGTATAATAAATGCACTAGAAACACGAGCCTTAATCAATTAAACTACTCCAACTACCATCACATTCTTCTACAGTAATACAAACACTTTGTTAATAGCAGCATAGGCTGAAAATGCATCTCATGTCAGAAGCAGGCTCCTTGATATAAATAATACAAAATTCTTCACAAGTTTCTGCTCAGATTAAAATAAATAAAAAATGCTGAAACAAACCACACTGGAAACCATGCCAACATGATACTTACAGTCCTCCAAACAACCTTATGGTACTCCATCCATCCTCTTTCCTTTTTAGAAACCCATTTTTAGCGTGAGAGACCCTTTTGCCAGTGCGTACAGCTTTTTGATACGATTAAGTTTTGAAACAGCAAACAAAGAGCTTTAAATGATTTGGAAATCATTAAGACACCCCAGACTTGGAATTACAAGTTCTGTCTCTGTACCTGTACCACAAATGAATGACAGACTTTACAAGTGGCTCTGCTGTTACTACAAAACAGGCCTTTGTTGGCCTCCACTGGCACTATCTGCCTTGTTCCACAGCAGTGCTCAGGGACATCACACAAATGGTGCTTATTTTTCATTTTTAAAAATATTTTTTGATCTGGTCACGTTGGAACAGTACGTGGCGTTTCATCCTGCCATTAGTTCTCTTGCTGAGTTAAGTTTGAGCTGATTGTTAGTACACATGCACACTGCAGGCTCTCAAGAAGCATTCTGGTTATTCAGAAAAGTACTTCAGAAACGGCACTGTCCCATCATTTTCTTTCCTGGTATTAGTTTTCTTATGCTTCCATATAGCTTCTTTCAAGTCTTAGTAAAGCAGTACTTTGTTATTTTATTTTAAAGATTCAACAATCACTACAATCCTTATTTTCTATTTTCAGTAAGACTATACAGACATCAATTCTTTTACAGTGTAAGCCCTCAGGACTTCAGAGATTTTATGGAACATGGCCTGGAAAATAACCTCGAGATTGTTTCTACATCATTCCATAGGAGAAGACAAAACTGGAGAGGACTTCACATAAGATGCCAGGCTGTTCCTTCTGGTCCAGGGAGGATGAACCTCCCCACTGTGTGTAGTTGAACCCATTTTTTCTCCTCTCTCACCTTCAGTCTTCCAAATGAACGATGAAGTAATGGTTTTTTTTCCCCTGAGAAACATGTAGTTGGATTTTGGTTGTTCTCACAGTTTGAAAAATAAACCAGTAAGTCCAATCTTACCTTTATGAGGTTCTTTTCCACATCATCATGAACCAAGTCTATATCCTTTCGCTTCTCACGGTTGTACAAGCACTCCAGGGCTGCCTGCAAGCAAACCAAGGAACATTTGCAATAGACACAGCACTGCATTTTAGAGTGAAAAACTTTGCTGAAAGGACCACTGAGCTGATGTGACAATAACAATATCCATTGAAGGTGAAACAGAACAGGAGGTCCATGCCTCTCATTTCTCCTAACTGACACTTGCTCAGTGCTGAAGTTTGGAAGTTTCCTATCAGTATTCTAGAGAATGACTGCATAACAACCATTGCTGAACAGAGAGCCGAGGGGTACTGCAGCTCACTCGGGCACCTGGAAGGCATGGAGATGAGTGCCTGTGCCAGAGGCTCAGCCTCCTGGGGCAGGGAGACAGGGAAAGAAGGCACAAAGCATCCTGGTAGGTTCCTGCACTGACCTGAGCATGTAAGGCCCATGGTGGCCAGGTTTCCTTCCTACTGAGGGTAACGTTTGACCAAGTTCTGTCTCGGTGACAGTGGTGGAAGCATTAACAGCATTTGACAGAGAGAAAACTATTCTCTTTACCCATTCAGCCACACGGCCGTGAAGTAAGTAGCTGTGTCAGACCTACCTTCATCGGCCCCTGAATTTCTCCTATAGCACATTCAAGTCTCTTCTTGTCTGTTTCCAAGGCACGAGTCTCTTTGAGCAGACACTCCAGCTCATAGGTGAGCTCAGTTCTCCAGAATTCAATGTTAGAGATCCTCTCTCCCAAGTTTCTGTTACTGTCTTCTTGCATCTGATGAGTCAGCTGGTCCTTATCTTGCATCATCCGCAAAGAATCAGCGTTAAGCCTTCCAGCCCAGTGCCTGGAGGCTTCAGAGCCTTTTAACTGAACCATGTTAGCATGGTGCCAGTCGCGAGTGCTGTATCGGGAATGCAGCGCAGAGCGCAGCGTGGGCAGAACAGTGGGCGGCCGCCCAGTGGGCCTGAACTGCTCGGCAGAGCTGGGGGGCACCGAGGCCTCTCTGTGAAGCAGGCTGGGCCTCCAGGAACTGAGGCAGCGGTACCCTGGCGGGCAGTAGGACCGGTAGCTGTCCCTAGTGATGCTGGTTGGGGCTGGGTCCGGGAACAGACAGCTCTTCCGCGTGCCACAGTAGCTAGCAACCTGCGTGGTCCCCAAAAACTCCATGGTGCACAGAGCTCAGGCAGCTGCCTTCAGGCAGCCCCGGCTGCCAGCACACCTGTGACGTAGCACGGTGTGTCACACAGGGCTCTGGGACCATCACAGTTCCACGGCCCTTCCCCGCCCTTCAGAACTGGAGCCCCTCCCCGTGGGGCTGCGGGCACGGCTTCACTGAGAATATTTTCTGTGCTAGCATGATGAAAATAAACTTGGAGATAGAAAACAATGGATTCAACACTTCCTCTCGAGACCTTTTCATGGAGAACAGTACGTAACCTGTTTTCAGTTAACCAAGGATATGGTAAATGTTCTTGTGAAATCACAGACCACCGAGGCTGGAAAAGACCTCCAAGATCATCTATTCCAATCATTCACCCACCGCCAACATTAATATAATGAAAGCTAAGATTTTCTTCAGTATTAGTGACCCACCTAACAAAAAATAAGAGAGATATGCGACATCAGTCAGCTATACAGTGTTTAGAACCTCAACCTCGAGTATCTATCTTGAATTTTGTGAGCCAAACCCTAATCTAAAACTGAAGATGCTTAGTTAAGTGAAGCTTGTGATTTAGTATACGTACAATGAGTATAGCATAAGGGACATCATTCCAAATCTGAAACTGATTTCCTTAAATGTGTTGTTAACATAGATTTTTGGCAACAACGTGGCATGATTTTGGGTAAGCTTTACGAGCATGTTTCTTGCTGGAGAGCATAAGCAGCAATAACAAACATTTTAAAAGCTGTATTTTTGCATCTTCTTTCCCCTAGTTATGCTCTGTGGCATGTCTGGTTTCTCTGACTTCTACAAACTCAGATGGCTGGAGAAGATTCTCACTTGGCAGATGCCTAAGGAAGGATGCTTTGGAGAACCGAGTGAGCAAACCACAGCCTGCAGGAGTCCAGGTGTTGTGGTACCTTGTCTAAAAGTACAAGAAGTGCATGGTCAAAGAGCTACACATAGCACTTCTCTAAGGTCCCACTGAGAATTCAAAGGGTGCTTCTCTGTCTCTACTGAAATAAGAGCAAATCTTAGTGTTTTTCGTGGAGAAAATCTTTCAGAAATGCTACACTGGCTCCAGCACAAAGACCACGTCTCATCACACAGAACGCCAAAACCTCAGACCAGTTCTAGCACTCCTCACTGGAAATCTGTTTGTCCAGCTGTAAGAATGGGCTGCTGTCTCTGCTTCAGAGAGCAGAAACTTCAGAAGCAGCAACAATCCACTTCCCCTCTTTCTTTTTTTCTTTCTTTCTTCTTTTTGAAACAGCAAACAACTACGAAACTGAAAACAACAACAAAAAAGCAAACCCCCATACATAGAAAACAACTCTTTCTCTCTCCAGGGGAAGAAACACAACACTCCTCTGGAGTAGAAGACGGAAAGAAGCTGCTCAGGAGAGTAAAGAGAAGGGAAAAGATGTTTGCAGGTATTTAAAGGGAAGTGTGTTTTGTATATGTTTAAATGAAGGAGTGCTTTTCGGAAAGCTTTGTTCCAGCTGCTGCTGAACAACTCGGCAGAAGTTATTCAATGACATAAGTTGGCACAGTCATTCCCTGGGTTAGTCTCACTTCTCTTTTTATATCTGCACAAGCACCTTTCCTTTTTTTCCGTAACAGAAAGAAGGCATCCCACGGGTCTGCATTAACGAGGAGAGTCATGTTCGTGGGGAAATAGTCCCCAGGTTTGTTTTTGGTGGGGGGAATCTCACTGTTAGATGACAGCTCGGGGGCAGATCCACGAAAGCTGGGTTGCAGGACTACCAAAAAATCCTGTCATCTGGAACTAGATGCATAGAACCTCATATTTGGGCTGAAATGAGAAGGCATGTGCCAAAGTGGTGATGCCTTAACTTTACACACAGCGAGCTCCAAGTGGGAAAGTTAACAAAATGTGAGAAGAGATGAAGATCCAGTCCCATTTAACACAGAATATAGTATTAGAGGATGTATTCCGAGCAGCAAGGTCTCTGTGAGATGTAATGAGTATGAGAAGTGTGCATCCTCCTCCATTTTCTGTATGGAGGCATAGTAATAACTAGAGATGTTGCTAGATGTGGCACGAAATTTAAATTACATAGAGCCATTACTTTTGTTTCTCCTTTTTACACGTATGATTCTAGCTGTTTGTCTGAATTTTACATAATGGCACACAGGTCTTGGTATTTAGTCTGCAGGAACAGTTGGAGGCTTCATTATCTCAGAACGTCAGCATTTACCTAACAATGAGGCAGAAAGTTTGTCAGTGATTCTTTCTGATATTGTAAAACTGGAGAGAATTCGAACCGTTTCTTCAGTCCAGTATGAGGACAGCAAGCTGTTGACTAGAAGGTATGATGGCAGCACAGCTTTTTTACTTCTCTTCATGAAACTACTTTGCGTATCTTTGGCTGAAAGGGATTTTCAGCACTGAAAGCTTACTCTGGTGGAAAATCACGACTCAGCAAAAATTTAAACAGCTTCTAGCGTCAGGGCTTGCTGTGTTTGTAAATAAAGCCTCTCTGGTTTAAGCTGTGACCATTTTAGTGTCACTGTCTTTTCACTCAGGAACAACTGGAAAAGACGAAGTAATAAAGGTCGGAGTTCTGGATCTGCACGTTATTTTGCTGCGCAGATGACTGCAGACAGTTCTAGCAGACTTCACCTCTCTTTCTGATTTTGGGATTGGGTTGGGATTCCTGTTACTTAACTGTTATAAAGAGGAAAGGTGAGCATCCTGTTTTTGAGTGGCTCCGCAGCCCACGCTCACTCTTGAGGCTGTGATGCCAAGAAATATTACTGATTACAGTTAATGCTATCAGTGAATTAGACTGAATAGATGAGTGCAATTGCAGACATTTAGCCTTGTCTTGCTGTGTACTGCACATACAGACATCTAAATTAACTCATCATTTAGACTGTGCCATAAAGATGCCTTCTTTTACTATCAGCCTCCTTAACCCATACAGTTTCTGAAGTACTGTCAGCCTTCTGCCATCTGTATTTTTGGTAGTGTCCACGTCTTTCAGGTCAGATTTTCCTTGTCAGCGCCGATGTCTGGGCTCCCACGTGCACTGTAGATGTGATGTTTGCTTATGAGGCAACGTGTGTACCTTTTGAAGGACTGACTTGAACAGTACTTATGTTATTCCTGAAGGAGGGAACAGCACCATTATCAAGATTCCTACTGGCTAGTTTCTGCAGTGTCTCGGGCACGGACTCAGATGTGAACGATCCAAATCCTTTATTACAGGTTTTAACATCCCTTATATACTTTCACAAACTCTCTGTAACTTTCCCACCCGCCTTTACATGTCAACAGTATAACTTCCCAAAACAGTCCTTAACCGTGCATACAGGCAATTATCCAATCAGGGCTGTGAGTCTTCCCAAGCCATGCACTCTTCCTCCAATTGGGGTCTGCTAGCATGCAGCTTGCTTGAACTTGTTTTCCTCTTCTTCTGGAAGTGTCCTTGGTTCTCAGCCTTCCTCTCCCATGCTGTTTATTCTGTTCCACAGCTGCAGCTCTAAATATACTTTTTGTATTCCCACAATTCCCCCTTTTTTATTTATTAGCAAACTATTAACTTATTACAAATTAATAACACTCTTTAACAATATTGCTGAATGTAAGAAAAGAGACAAGGTAATCATATTCTAAGGACACAAAATATTCTTAAACTTAACAAGAAGTAAACAAAGACTCATTTCACCCATAGCTTCAGATTCCTGCAACCTGGAAAAGAATCCCTGATGGTCCCATTCTTTGTGTACCAGTAACTGAATAGAAGGAATAAAATTGCATGCCAAATAGAATCAACATCAGTAGGTAAGCCTGCTAGAGCATCACTTGTGATACTACTTTCCTTTGCCAGCTAATTTGGTGATTGTGGCTGAAGCTTGAGCGGTGCTGTTTCAGGGTATGCTGGATCTGAGAGACAAGACATCTCAATAGCAGAAACAAGCGAACTGTGCATTCAGAGCAACACAGTGGGTTAGGGTTTTTAGTCAACATACACGCACTCACACACACACAGACATTCATTTTAGATTTATGTATGTGAGAAGCAGAAACTCCCTAAGCAAGCGCATTATTAACTATTGACTCCTGAGAAATGGCAAACTACCAGAAAGAAGAGAGAAAAGGAACATGTCAGTGGTGGATGCGATAGGCAGTGCCAGCAGGGCGTCCCCTGCTTCAAGGTGCACTTTTCCCCTCACACCCACCACAGACCCCCCTGTGCCCTCACTCTTCTCAGGGTCTGCAGAAATTTTTCCATTTGTACACCGCATCCGCGTGGCCAGCGCGTGATACGGAGCCCAAGTGGAACATCTGCTTGCAAAACAGAATAAACTATCAAGGTTAGCTCTCTTAGCATATGCCTCTGTCTCAAATGATGCATGATTACAAAGAAACTATTCTGATTAGTGGATTGAAAAAGAATTGATCATTCTAAAACATCAAATCATACCTTTGCCTAGGATTCGTTTCCAGGTTTTGTCTTTGCAAATTAGAAAAGAGTTAACTGATAGGCTAATAACATCATAACTGTGCGTTCCTAATACATTGGAAGTGTTATTTTCATTGACTCCAACAGTGGTAACATCAAATCCTGTCTAATTCACACTTGATCTACTATTGAGATAGAAGAAGCACACAACAATCTAGATAATGCCTAATAATTCTTCACATTTGATCTACTACTACAGTAAAAGAATAAAAGAAGCATAGAGTCCTAGTAATCATAAAGGCTGGATGCTATTTTCTGCCTTGAGATGAGGCCGAACATATCGTGCTGGAACCCATGTGGGACCAGTCCCTGTGGAAACACAAGCATATCCACGACCCCATGTTATCAATGGTACAGGACCTTCCCAATGCCCTGTGGCCATATTCCGAATGTTAACCATTGGCCGTTCTTTGAGCATTGGGGAGGCCCCAAAATGACGGCCCACACGAGTTGTATCTGCATGATCACGATTCAAAAAATTCAGCACAAGCAAAGCCTTACATAATCTTTCCTGTGGTGTATCCCCCGTATTCCCCCTTTTTTGTTTATTAAGAATGGATTTCAATGTTTGATGAGCACGCTCAATGATAGCTTGCCCGGTGGGAGAATGAGGAATGCCTGTAATATGTCTAACACCCCATTCTTGGAGGAAAGTTCGAGTGGCCTTAGAAGTGTATGCAGGTCCATTATCCGTTTTTATAGTATGCGGAATCCCCATAGCAGCATAAGCAGATAACCAATGTTTACGGGCATCGCGACTGCGTTCGCCTGTATGTGCTGTGGCAAATATGTATGAAGAATGAGTATCTGTTGTTACATGGACAAATTTTAGACAGCCAAATTCAGGAACATGAGTGACATCTGTCTGCCACAGCTGAAGAGGCTCTGTGCCACGGGGATTTGTCCCAATCTGAGGCAAAGGGGCAATTGCTTGGCAGTCTGGGCATGTTAGAATAATGTTACGGGCTTGATCTGCTGTCAGTTGGAATTGTTTTTGTAAAGCTCTCCTATTCTGATGAAAAAACTGATGGGAGAGTCGTGCTTGCTGGAACAATTGAGGTGTAGCAAAGGCGACTGTGGCTTGATCAGCCTTACGGTTGCCCTCAGCTAAAGGACCAGGCAATGTAGTGTGTGATCGAATATGCATAATAAAATAAGGGAGAGTACGGTGAGAAACATAATGTAAAACTCGCTTGAGCTGCGCAAACAAAGCAGGGTTGTTAACTTCCTTAAGAAAAGATCCTTCAATCCGCTGAATGATACCTGTAACATACAAAGAATCAGTTATTATATTAAGCTTTTGATTTGAAAAAATTTGAAAAGCCCGAGCTACCGCAGCGAGTTCTACAACTTGAGGTGATCCGTCCACAACATGTACATCTGACTGCCATTGTGTAGCAGTCGCGCGCCAGAGAACCACTGCCCGCTGTGTCTTGCCGGAGCCATCTGTAAATACAGTAACAGCGTTAGGTATTAGAACATGTGAAAGTAAAATATTAGTAGAGAGGGGCAGATCACTCAAATTATGCAGTAACTGATGTTTTGGGGGATGAGTGGAGATCTGTCCAGTATAGCCTGCCATAGCAGTTTGTAAAACGAGTGACTGTGCGAGCAACCAATCTAAATCTTTTTTAGTAGCAGGTATGTAGATGCAATCAGGGTCAAGAGCTCGTAAGATCTGTAAGCGATGACGACCTCGCTGTATTAGCATTGCAAACATCTCCACTCGTGATGTAACGGTTTTTGAAAAGGTATGTGGCAAGAATATCCATTTCAGGATAATGAGAGGATCTTTTCTTGAGGTATCCCATTGACATAACAAGCTATATGGCTGATAGGAATTTGATATTATTACAAGAGCTACTGGCAGTGATAAACAAACACGATGGCTATATCGATGTTGCAGTGATGTCATTACTGAATCTAAGCATTGTAACGCTTGTGGTGTTAACTGTCTCTTAGAGGTTAAATCCGGATCTCCTTTGAGTAGCTGGAACAGAGGGTGCAGCTCTTGAGTAGTAATACCCAAAAGCGGTCGTAACCAGTTAATGGTTCCTAACAATTTTTGCAGATCATTCAATGTCTGTACGTGAGGTATTATTTTGAGGATTTGTGGCTGAATGGTATGAGATGTAATTTTCCATCCTAAGTATTTCCATGGAGAACTAATTTGCACTTTTTCTTCCGCTATTTGTAAACCAACAGATTGAACTGCCTGCCTTACAAGCATTAAAGTGTCCTTTAGGGTCTCTTCCTGTTCTGCTGCTATTAATATATTGTCCATGTAATGATAAATAAGGACGTGAGGTTTGGCTTTTCGTACTGGTTGTATTGCATTTGCTACAGTCAGTTGACATATTGTTGGACTATTAAGCATTCCTTGTGGTAACACAGTCCAATGATACTGCTGAGCAGGGCTCTGTTGGTTGATGGAGGGCACTGAGAAAGCAAATCGTGGTGCGTCTTTTGGATGAAGCAAAATGGTAAAAAAACAGTCTTTTAAATCAATGACTGCTATAGGCCAATTCAATGGTAACATTGAAGGCGAAGGGAGACCAGGCTGCAATGCCCCCATGGGCTCAATTACTGCATTGATAGCACGCAGGTCCTGCAGAAGCCTCCATTTTCCACTCTTCTTGAGGATAACAAACACTGGAGTATTCCAAGGGCTGGTGGTAGGCACTATGTGACCAGCATCCAGCTGTTCTTGAACTAGCTCATGTAAATGCAGCAACTTTTCCTTTGTTAAGGGCCACTGATCTACCCAGATTGGTTGTTCTGATTTCCAAAGTAGGGGTATAGGTTGCTGCCAATCAATGGCCCTTATTGAAAATTTGTCTGCAAAATCATGCCCCATTGACTTAAGAGATCACGACCCCACAGAGTATAGGGAACTGGCAAGATGTAAGGAGCAGTGTGAGCAATGCGACCGTCAGGCCCTTCAAAAGATAAAATTCGGGCACTTTGTTTGGGCTGCTGCAAGCCCCCAACTCCTACAATAGCAGAATTAGGGTATTTTAGTGGCCATTCAGAGGGCCATTCACTTGACTTAATGATGGTAACATCAGCTCCAGTATCCACTAGGCCTAATAACTGCCTGCCATTCACTAAACATGATAATAATGGTTTGTCTTGTGATACTTGTGTAGTCCATAGCACAGCAGGCTTGTCCGTGCTTCCAAATCCACCAATTCGATCCCCAATACCAGGTTCAGCCATAGAATGAAAAGGGACTAATTGTGCTATTTTTTGACCTTTGGGAATAAAGCAGGGGGGTGAGGGCGTCCATGCCATTATCTTAATTTCCCCAGTGTGGTCAGCATCTATAACTCCTGGTAAAACAAAAAGTCCCATACGTGTAACAGAAGAACGTCCTATCAGGAGGGCACTGCGCCCGTCCCCGAGGGGGCCCATTACCCCTGTTGGAATAAGAGTCACGTCGGTATCAGTTAGCGTCACTGACTGGGCGGTGGCCAAATCCACTCCTGCGCTGCCGGCAGTGGCTGGTCTGAGTGAGCTGGCCAGGCAGCGGCCGGCAGATTCGGGACCGTATTTGCTGTCATAGCGCGCGGCCTCGCGCTCTTCTTCCCGTTTCCCGGCAGACTGCAGGGCCGTGCAGCAACAGGGAGTTTAGATCGGCAGTCTCTCGCCCAGTGCAGCCCCTTCCCACACCGGGGACAGGGACGTGTTGGAACAGCACAAGCATTTTTATCTGCTTGTTTAGGTTTTTTACAGTCCCTTTGTACATGACCAGGTTTCCCACAATTGTAACACTTTATTTTTTGAGCTTTCCCTGTACCAAGCTGGGCTGCCAGGGTGTTTGCTAGTGAAGCCATTTTATAGCTTTCTGTTCCTACATCTTGACAGGCTTTAATCATGTCAGTAATGGATGGATCTGCATTCTTTAAAGATTGTAGGACCTTTCTACAATCTGCATTTGCATTTTCTATTGCTAATTGCTTAAGCAAAGTGTTGCCTTTATCCTTTTGTTACCTTTATCCTTTTGTTGTCTTTCCCAACGTGTATCCTACGATTTACGGTCCCTCTAGAGTCTGCGCGCAAGACCCGCCTGACCGGGCCAAATGACTGCATCCATACACCGATGCGGTGAGCAGCAAATGGTGTCTATTGTTAGCAACATACTCTTCTTACAACCTTCTTCATCACAGCACTACCAATCACCTATGCTACGGTTATCTCTACCCAATAGATCTGTGGCATGTCTTGTCTTCTCCATATATGGCCTTACTTGTTCTTCTTCTCTTATCTTCAAGATAGTGTTACCATGGTTTCCCAGGAGTCAAGGGGCCCCTGAGGGTCCTGTTGCTGTCTGGTGACCGCCACAGCTTCTTTCGAAGTTTTTCACTTAACTACATTTCCCCCTCCCCATGCTTAAGCAAATCTACTACAACCCGAGAGGACCCTAACCGCGTACATCCCGAAAGCCCCGTCTACGCCTAAACATGCCATTGTCCTCTCGGTGCAAGCCTTTACCCGTTACATCGCGTCCGCAGTTTCCCAAACTATCTTTCTTCTACCGGTTAGTAAACTATCATGCGTTAGTTCTACAGATTCTCCTTAACCTTATGATACCTTATTCTCTGATCAAATGCTTGATCTAATGTTCGCTGTAAACAGTCTTGTAAGCATCTAAATACACACGGTACAACCATGATTATTACCAAAATTGTTAACAAAGCTCCTCCTAGCCATTTGAACAGTGGTGTTCTCCATCCTTCTTCACTCTCTCTAAGATGTGATGAAGCTCTTCCACATCATGGTGCACAGTGATCAAGGTTTTCTGTCCATTGTCTCGAATAAGTTTTAGGAGTTGGCACAGATCATCATGTTGCAAGTTTCTTTACCAAAGCGAGACTCATTCCGATTGGTGCAGGCTCTAAGTTCCTAATCAGTGTGTAGTTGGACTGTAGCAACTAGTGAGACGTAACTGGAGCTGCATAGTTAAAATCACACCCTAGAATACCAGTAAAGTTACAAACACAGAAATTCGAATGATTACTAGCATCTACAGTGATATCATCTGCAAGTATGGTACTAGAAGACGTTCTCATACAAGCACATCCCTTTCCAATACATATAAGCACCATTTCAAATGTTGCATTGGGATGGATATCAAAATGACAAATGTTCTGCTTAGTGTCCAAACAGATGTCCTGAGACTTAATGGTGTTACCTTCACAGATAAATCCTCATTGTTCCCGTACTGCACATGAACTAACATCCACAGTTTGCCATCTTCCTTTCTTCTGAAGCACCCATATTTGTTACTCAATTGGATAGAGCACAACCCTGTCATGATTTAACCCCAGTGCAATGATAAGATATATAGAAAACACCAAATCATTTTGTATTGTTAAAACAAAAGCTGTAGCACAGTTAGTTACAGGATCAAAAGTAAAACTGACTAAATGTCACTAAGACTGAAATTTCCTTTCAAATTCGTTCGCATTATCCCAAATCACCTTTCAGATTTCTGTAGGCAGAGTACCTCCTTCACCTTCCCTCACAATTGCTGCTACCATGGATTGCATCCATATTTGGGCTTGGATGCAACTGAGAGCTAGAGAGGTATCGACCTGGGTGGCAGCAAGTGCACCAGCCAATAACTGGTGGCCTTTCATGTTCATCCCATCTCATTGTGGTAACACATCTGATAACAACCACTGATTACATCTTAATGCTGATAGAGAAGACTGCAAAGGATGCCGCAGCGCATATAGATCACATACTACAAACTAATTACACTCTTTAACAGTATTGTTGAATGTAAGAAAGAGAGAAAGCAATCATATTGTAAACACAAAAATATTCTTAAACTTAAGAAGTGAACAAGCACACATTTCACCCATGGCTAAAGGTTCCTGCAAGCTGGAAAAGAATCCCTGAGGGTCCCACTCTTTGTGTACCAGTAACTGATTAGAAGTAATAAAGTTGCATGTCATATAGAATCAACAGCAGGTAAGCCTGCTAGAGCATTACTAGTGATATTACTTTCCTTTGCCAGCTAACATCCTAACTTGGTAATTGTGGCTGAAGTTTGAGTGGTGCTCTTTCAGGGTATGCTGGATCTGAGAGACAAGACATCTCTAGAGCAGAAGCAAGCAAACTGCACATTCAGAGCAACACATAGGGTTAGAGTTTTTAGTCAACATACACACACTCACACACATGCAGACATCCATTTTAGACAAGCGTAAGCGAGAAGCAAAAACTCCCTAAGCAAGTGCATTATTAGCTACTGACCCTTGAGAAATGGCAAACCACCAGAAAAGAGAGACAGAGAGACATGCTGGTGGTGGATGAGATAGGCAGTGCCAGCAGGGCGTCCCCTGCTTCAAGGTGCACTTTTCCTCTCTCACCCATCACAGATTCTCTCCTGCTTTTATTCTTCTCAGTGTCCGCAGAGTTTTTCATTTGTACACCGCATCCGCGTGGCCAGTGCGTGATGCTGAGCCCAAATGGAACACCTGCTTGCAAAGTAGAATAAACTATAAAGGTAAATATCAGTTGCCTTAAAGCTGTCAGAATACTTTGTTCCTTCCCAAGATTGTTCTTCTGTCAGGGGCCTTTAGGTTCCTAATATGAGTGCTATTTAAAAGAATCAGCGAACTTAAATATCTATTGGGCAATATTCAAGATTCTCTGTTAGAATCATATGTTGAATTGAAGTAAGATAGTGTGTGCTTTTGTCTCAAGTGATGCATAATCACATTTTTAAAATTCTGATTAGTGGATGAAAGAGGGAATCATTCTATGGTGTAGGGTTATCCCTTTGCCTGGGATTCCTTTCCAGGTTTTGTCTTGACAAAATAAGAAAAGCTAATTGATAGGCTAATAACATCATAACCGTGTGTTCTTAATACATTAAAAGTACTATTTCCATAGACTCCAACTTTGCTAACATCAACTCTTGTCTAATTCACATTTCATTTGATCTACTATTGAAATAGAAGAAACACACAACAACCTCCTAACGACCCACAAATACTGATACTCATTTATCTGATGACTCATTTCTATCAATCAAGCAAGGGAACTGCTGACCCCTATGTTACGTTTAATGACCCATCTAAGCAATTAGCTGTAAAAAATGCAAGTGCGGACAGTCAGAAAGTTTTACAATCCCTAAAGAATGCAGATCCATCCACCACCGACATGATCAAAGCCTCTCTCCTCCACCTGCACAGCCGGCAGTTGTGCTGAGCTCCAGCAATTGTCAGGCAACCCCTGCCAAGGCAGGCCCCGGATCCCAAGGCACACCGAGTGAGCCCAGGACCAAAGCCTCCAATACATTTAAAGTGAGGGGTGATCTCAACCCTCGTTTCTCTCCATCTCCCCCACCCGCAGGTGTAGGCGGGGACAGCCAACCTCTGGGCGCAACCGAGGACGGCCAACCCCGCCCCTCTCGAGAAGCGGCAGGCGCTCCACTCCGCCCCAACTCCCCCACCCCCAGAGAGAGAGCAAGCATTCCAGACCGTTTAACTTCTCCCCCCTCCCCCGCTGGGGGTGTAAGGTTACACAAAGAAGGATATATGCAAGGATACGGGGGTGGTGCTGTTGGCGACGATGGCGACTCTTCCTTCTTCTTTTCCGGTATCGTCGTTCCGAGGGTGGTCGGTGTGTCCGACACCGTCCTGTCTTGCGGCAGGTTCCTAAAGGGGTTAGAACCTCCCGCCCGCAGCAACTCTCCACCGCCCGGATCCAAACCCAGCAACTCCCTGGCAAGGTTTTCGTCAGGCTTCTCTTCCCTTGCTGTCTTTAAAGCCCCCAGAATCAAACCCCAAATTTTTAACTCCGCTGCCCTTTGAGTCAGCATAGCTTTCTGGGACCACTGCCCGAGGTCATACACCTCATAGAGGCAGTTTAAAAGTCCCTCCTTTTCCAGGAAGATAAGGATCGCGGCCACATCCTTCTTAGAAGGAGCACTCCTGCCGCAATAGTCCTTAGACAAATAAAGGAGTACCTTAATCAATCGCTCCATACCGGCACGGCACCGATAACCCGATTCAGGAACGCCTAGCTGCCTACCGCAGTATCCACACCGCTCCCGACTTCCGTGGCCGCTGACCGATTCAGCGCTCAGGACGCCACGGGCACCGCTGCCCGACCGTTACCGTCGGCGCATTAATGCGGAGGTCGCCCTACCGGCCTTCCGTGGTCCCAGTTCCACGGGCTTGCAGGCACGTCGGGGTCACCATTTGTTGCCTTTATCCTTTTGTTACCTTTATCCTTTTGTTGTCTTTCCCAACGTGTATCCTACGATTTACGGTCCCTCTAGAGTCTGCGCGCAAGACCCGCCTGACCGGGCCAAATGACTGCATCCATACACCGATGCGGTGAGCAGCAAATGGCGTCTATTGTTAGCAACATACTCTTCTTACAACCTTCTTCATCACAGCACTACCAATCACCTATGCTACGGTTATCTCTACCCAATAGATCTGTGGCATGTCTTGTCTTCTCCATATATGGCCTTACTTGTTCTTCTTCTCTTATCTTCAAGATAGTGTTACCATGGTTTCCCAGGGCAAAGCTTCCCGGGCAGCTTGATTTTCTACTTGCCTCTCTAGTGTATTTTGCAAACGGTCAAGAAATTTAATGTAGGGCTCGGTGGCCTCCTGCCTAATTGATGTAAATGATGTGCTAGATGAATTAGTGTCGGGTATCCGACGGATAGCACGCAACACCAAAGTCTTAACTTGTTCAAAGCATTGCCTATCTGTGCCTGGGCCTGAGGTACTGCCCGGACCCCCTCCCCCATGAGTTCCTCTATGCCGATGTGATTGAAGTTATTCAAATTATTCATAGCCTGGATAGTAGCCAGTTCCCGATACTCGGTCATAAACACGGTGTATTGCATGGGAGACAGGATTGTTCGTAACAAAATTTTCCAATCATGAGGGGTCATAACATAACTGTCACCGATTGCAGTCAAAAGATGATATGTAAAGGGAGACTGAATTCCATAATCTCTGACTGACTTCCTTAGCTCCTTCACTGCCTCATAAGGCAGAGATTCCCACTGGGGGGGCTGGTTTGCATGATACAACACAGGAAAGGCTTGCAACGTATCAGCATCACCCCGTAATATTGCTTCTTTTCTGCACTGCTCTAAAACCCCATAGGACGCTGTAGAAAAAATTTTCTTTCCCGCTCCCTCCAAATTATCGTCAGGAGGGAGAATGTTCGATTTGTCTTCCGGGTCTACTGAACCAGAATCTGAAAGATCCACTGGTTCTGGTTCGTTCTCATTTTTAAGCAAGTTACACACCGGCTGCAGAGCCGCAGCAGTAGGCGACGCAGCTGGGGCTGACGGCGGCAGGGGCGCGGCGACTGTCGAGGGCGGAGCGGAGGGCGGAGCGGAGGGCGGGGGAGGCGCGACGAGCGACGGGGGCGGCACGTAGGGCGGGAGCGCGGCGAGCGTCGGGGGCAGAACGGAGGGCGGGGGCGGCGCGACGAGCGGCGGGGGCGGTACGGAGGGCGGCAGGAACGCAGCGACCGTCGGAGGCGGAGCGGAGGGCGGGAGCGCTGGGGGGGGCTGCGGTTTCTCTTCTCCCCGGTCGGGGGGGGCGTCGGAGCCGCGGATCGAGTCCGGGCAGGGGCCGCTTCCCGAATCAGGGGGCAGCGGCGAGGGTAGGAGGGAGGGCGATAGGGCATAGCCGGAAGAACTTCTTCCTTGTCGAATTTGTTTAAGCCCTTCCGTTATTTAGCGCCAAGCAGGTAAAAGTTTGGCAGCCGTTCTGTCTTTAGTAATAGAAGCCTCCCAGAGTTTTATGCCAATTTTGTCCCAGAGTTCTCCATCAAGAGAGAACCCAGTTTTTGGAAATTCAGGGACATTTTTGCTTATCCATTTAAGAAAAGTAGCTAATTCTGAGTTAGATACAGGCTGATCCTGGAACTTTAAAACTATCCGTAATACTTCAAGATTTACTTGTTGCTCCTTCGTTAGTGAACTCCCCATGGTTCCCGACTGCTCACCTTCTGTCCTGCAGAACGGTGCGGGCGCACGCGAAACAATCTCTCTGAAGTTCAGTCGGGCGACGCTGCCGGACCGGGCTCGCTCAGCCGCGGCTTGATTTGCACCACGCAGTGGGCGCCATTTGCAGTGTCTCGGGCACGGACTCAGATGTGAACGATCCAAATCCTTTATTACAGGTTTTAACATCCCTTATATACTTTCACAAACTCTCTGTAACTTTCCCACCCGCCTTTACATGTCAACAGTATAACTTCCCAAAACAGTCCTTAACCGTGCATACAGGCAATTATCCAATCAGGGCTGTGAGTCTTCCCAAGCCATGCACTCTTCCTCCAATTGGGGTCTGCTAGCATGCAGCTTACTTGAACTTGTTTTCCTCTTCTTCTGGAAGTGTCCTTGGTTCTCAGCCTTCCTCTATCATGCTGTTTATTCTGTTCCACAGCTGCAGCTCTAAATATACTTTTTGTATTCCCACAAGTTTCTGCGTAATAACCTCATGGCAGAAATGGCCTGTAGTTACAGGAGAGCAAAGAGAACTTCATTGCTACTTACCAAAGCTCCCTTAGAACACTTCTCTTATAAACTTCATACAGGTGTTTGTTCAAAAACGAAGCTTCATTTGAACCCACAACAAAGAAACTTAAGCTGTGTGTAGCAGTGCCACCTAGTGTAGTCTGTCAGTCCCTGATTTTCAGGACTAACACATTTTCACTCCTCTTGCGCCTCGAATCTATAATGGTCCAGAGAACAAGCGTTGCCTCTTTGCTGTAGAACAGCTTTTTAGATTTGTTTCCCTTGAAATCTAGGCCAGAATATCATCTTACATAAGTCTGGCTCTCAGGATGTCTTTCATTTTTGTTTCACTCTTCTTTGAAGAGCTAATGTCAAAATACTTTGAATTAATCCATGTACAACAGGTTATTTTCTTCAGATCATGTCTAGCTTTTAAAATGAAGCGGGTAGATAGGGCGGAGCCGTGAACAACTATCAGCTTGGCATTGCTGATATCTACTGAGTATACCAAATATTTTAGAAGATTATTCATGAATAAAGCAGCAGTTAATATGACCCAAGCAGGTAGAATTTTGCATACCATTCTACAGAAAACTCAGCTAAGGGAGGGGAGGGGCTTGGGGGGATGACAAGAATTAAATTCCACGCTTCAAACAGGCAGTAAATGGTTTTTCCTCTGTGAGAATTCCAAAAAGAAATGAGTTTAAACATGCTCTCAGACTGAGAGCTGTTAAGGTTTTGTCTCCCTGATGTCTAAGAATATCTCCTACAAATCTAAGCCTTGTTATAAATAAGGCCACGGAATGGATTTTTATTTCCTCTGTAATGCCTCTACCTTTCAACTACTGAAATCTAGAGAAGTTCTGTTTTTTCACCAGTCCTAAGGAAATGGATTTACTTCTCTTTGCCTGTTTAACCAAGAGGAAGTGCATCACTGCAGCTGGGATTTGTGTGTTTTTTTTTCTAGATTCCCAAAGGAAACGCTGTCAGCTAAAATTAGAAATGGCAGGAGGACAGAAAGCAGAAGGCACAACTGCTGCATTTGGGCTTAAGTTCAACTTCCACCACTTGGCATTCTGACTGACTTAGCTGCCTCAGCTTTTCCAGTTTAGAACTGTTTATCTGGTGCTTAGTTTGTTAGACCCAACACTGCTGAGGCAGAACATCAGTGCACAAGCTCTGTGAAAGATGTGTTGGTTTATACAGTGGCAAACAGATACGCAGAGTCCAATCACTGAGTAATACAGAAGAGACATGAAAAAAACACCCACTGTCCATGCTGATGCTTTAACCACAAAGATGCACTGAATCATGAGAACAGCTTCTCTGCAGTAACGACAGCTGTAAGTCATCCAGACACAAAGGTGCTACTCCCTGCTGATTTATCTCTTGGGTCAGATGTGTTGGGTGGGCTTAAATCAAACTGATAAGCTTGTCGATAAGAAAGCAGGATGGACATCCTGTTGTCCCAACAAGCTAACCAAACAGATATCTGTCTTCAGGAATAATAACAAGTGGTGCAGTTCTTCCCATTCTTCTGCTAGCACGTGTCGATGAGAGTTGGGTTTCATCACTAATACAGAACGTCTGAGGGGAGTCATTATTAAAATGTTGGTGTTGCACCACAAGCTTTTTCTTTTTTTTTCCTGGGGTTATGCAATAAAAAGTTTTGAAAGTGCTCCAGAGGTGGAGATCCTTATGGCCAAGTTTTCCCACCGCTGTTGCAGACAACCTGGTTTGTTTTGGTGCCACAGTCTCAGTGAGGTCCTGCTGCAGACCCCTCCAGGGCAATCTTCTGCCACAGTCAGCAAAGACAGTTCGCTTTGGAAGGGAACTTCTTGGAACCCAATCACCTGACTGGGCTTTTAATCCCAAGAGGCAGCCACATCAAATGGAAAACTTACTTAGGTAAGTTATGCCAGACTGACGTATACAGTAAACAAGAATGATGTATTTTGGCCCAAAGAAAATAAAAATAAACAGCAAGTGCAAGAGCAGCCTCACAGTAACCACCAGGTCATGAGTTTGGACTCTTGTGGATTTCACACTGGCCTTGCATCACCCATAGCACTCACAGCTGTAAGGTTACAGAGGGCTTAAGTGAAGCCTTTGTGAAATATGACTAAAACGTTTATTTTTATGTTTTGTAATAATAAAAATCTTCCATGGAAACCTAGTGGGAATTGTGTTTTAAAAATCTACAGCTTTCTGGGTATTTCTGAAAGCTCATACATTTTTTTTTATCTTCTTCCAAATGAGCGTTCTGCTCAGCCCACTTAAATTCTGCTGGTGGCAACTCGGAGGAGCACCTTGATTATTACTCATCTGAGTAATGGGAACTGTTTGAAATCTTGGCTGCTAGTCTAAGAAACCACCGTTTAAAAATAAGCAAACTCAGAAAGAAACTCAAGTGCAATATTTTGGGCAAAAGGACTGATCTTCATTGACATCTGAAGCACAGGTGGCCATATATGATGGCTGCAGTGACACTGTCGTTACTTTTATTGGTGCAGTAGACGGTGAATTTTGACTGCCCTCTTGTGAACGTGTAGCAGAAGTGCATATCCACATCTGTTAGTCAGGCACAGCTGTGTTGCTGCTCTGAGCACATTCAAGGCTTTGCATTCTGTGCAAAAAGGATTTAAAATAACTCTGCTGCTCATTAAAGGCAGCCTATCCCAGCTCCTTCTGTGCAAAGCCAACAGCCCAACAGCACAGAGGCCAAAAGCCAATATAATTGTGAGAGGAAAAGGGGGAGGACTGGGAACTGAAAACCGTGGACAGAAATGCACGTACAGAATTATGTCGCATGATGCCAGTGAGAAATTTCAATGGATAAAACATCGAGTTCACTGCAGAGTTCTATCCACTAAGAAATATCAGTGCACAAGCTCTGCGAAAGATGTGTTGGTTTCTACAGTGGCAAACAGATACGCAGAGTCCAATCACTGAGTAATACAGAAGAGACATGAAAAAACACCCACTGTCCATGCTGATGCTTTAACCACAAAGATGCACTGAATCATGAGAACAGCTTCTCTGCAGTAACGACAGCTGTAAGTCATCCAGACACAAAGGTGCTACTCCCTGCTGATTTATCTCTTGGGTCAGATGTGTTGGGTGGGCTTAAATCAAACTGATAAGCTTGTCGATAAGAAAGCAGGATGGACATCCTGTTGTCCCAACAAGCTAACCAAACAGATATCTGTCTTCAGGAATAATGAGGAGCTCTCCACCTTCAAGGTTTAAAAATTGACCCTCAGGTTTAATCCCCTCAGAGTCTGGACTGTGATGAGTATGCATGTGCTATGCCCATAAATATGGCTTCGTTTCTCTCTTTGGTGTGCATGTTTGGTGGAGAGATCCCCCACGCGCTGTAATAAAGGGAGTACCTGCTTGACATATTGCATTGCTGCCAGGTTACTGTGTCGGATTTCCCGGCATCACCATGCAGAATTCCTCCAGTCATTTCAGCGTGGTCTGATTCTGTTAGAACAGGTCTACTAACTCCATTCCATGGGGCAGTACAGCTGAGACCATGCAGTTGTTCAAAGGATTTTGGTCGGTTTATTTCTATTGGATTTCAAACAAAGAAACAAAACCCCAACAAGATAATGATATTCTCTGGAAAAAATCTGCAACCCTTGCAACTTTTAGAGATCAAAGGTTACTGCTCAGGTGTAGCCCATGAGCCGTGGGGTGCAGGGGAAGGTTTTGCGCATATCCATACACTTCTTGTCAATGAAGAAGGAGTTTGCCTTCACAGAAATGTCGTACTCCAGCTTCGATTTGTTGTGAAGCAGCATTTGCAGAGTATCACGGGCTTCCTGCAGAAGTTTCTTTAAGCTCTGAATGGTGTCATCTATCGTGTAAACTTCAGTGACGAGGCTGAAAAAAGAGAAGGGCACACGTTACTCCAGTAACTTTAGCAACCTCCCACCACGTGCCTGTTTTTCACAAAGGACAGGTCAGAGTTTCAGACAGAATTCAGACAATGCTCGCTTGGGCTGAATCATTATGAAACCTATTCCTTGCCAGAGCAGCTTCCATAGCAGCCGTAAGAAGTGTCGATTTCTGCTCACACTGACATTCAGCAGGAGATTAAGCCACTCAGCATCCTGAATGCTAGCTTCCTCACCTGCAGGCTCCTATCTGTGCAGCATCTCAAGGGCTAGCCTGGCCAGCCTGAGATCTGCAGTATGTGTTACTGGACACCATCAGTGCAGTTCCACGGCCTAGCAATGCAGAAGTGGGAAGGCTCCTTGCACAGTCACTGAGTGAGTAAACTTTAATACTGTCAACCTGGTGTGTGATCGAATGTTCCATTAAAAAAGCCAAGCACTGTAGCCTTTGAGAGACACTGATTTTTTTTTCCAGAATCCACTTCAACTTGTTTTGGGACAGTCCCAGCTTTTTCAGCATAGAACAGCACAGAAAATGGTTTTGCATTCTGAGGTTGGAGTTGCTCAAAGAAAATATATTTCATTTCAGGCAACGACACTTCAGGCATTCAACTTCAGATGGTTTGGCCCATTACTTCAGCAGAACTACCTGGATTTTACTTCTTTCTACCAGAATTTATAGTCACATAATACAGTTATAATCCTGTTGAATTCATTCACACGGTTGTTACATTTCTTGAATAGCTGAGGAAGGATGGGGTAGTCTGCCCTCTACTCACTGAAACTGAGGAGCATCACGGCACAGTTCCATATTGGGTCTCCTAGCTCTTCCCTCCAGGCGTGTCTGAGCCACTTTCAGTGAATACTCCTTTGCCCTGATGGATCTCTCCAGCAGCATAATTGTGTCTTCTGTCTGGAAGATTTCTTGAAGTACCTGAACAAAGCAGAACATTTTTGTAAGCATCTTGTAAACACGCATCCAAAATCAGCACCTGACCTGCTCTGAGCGCTCCTATCAGAACTGCTTCCATTCTGGCATGCCATTTTGCTTTGATTTAGGGGAGGAGATTTCTAAAACCTCACAGCAATCAAATGTATTTGTGTGATTTGTTGGCTTGATATTGCCGTTTATTTCAAAGGATCTGCAGCAGCCATAGCTCATGGGAGAGACAGAGGCCATGAAGTGCTATTAAAGAATGTAATTAAGTTATTCTTGCAAAACTGGGTATCAGCACTGGAGAACAACTCCCACTGACAAACAGACCTTTTATTTATTATAACATGAAGTAACGTTTGTGCAGATTGGAATATAAATTTATAACAAGCAGCAGAGAAGCACTGAATTACTGTGATGGGAGAATCCCAACTCTTTTATTGTATTTTATTTTGTGTTTATAGATTTAGAGGCTCACTTCCAATTTGCTTCCTCGTGTACTTTTTCTCCTAAATAAAATAACTGCTGTTTGATCAGAAAGCGCTTTGGTGAAGGGAAAATTTCCACAAACTGTCATTTTCAGTAAAACTTTCAATCCTTATTTCCTTTTCCTTCATAAAAATTCAAAAGCCACAAATTATTCCCCCTCTGAAGTGGCTGCACACTACAAGTATTCAGGGGACATCTGCTGCAACAATGTTAAGTGGAACTCATTTTTAAGTACTGAAACTGACTTCTGAGTGTTTTGCACACCTTATTATGCTTTAGAGGAGATATTTATGCTGGAGCTATTTATTTTGCACATGAACTACTTAGAGTAAAAGCACATTGTCAGATTCACTGTTTTCCACAGTGTTACATACTTATTTCTGTAGATTAAAAAACAAAAACCAAGGAAATGCGACATAAGGAAGTTAGATGCCTTCGTTTTGCAGGAATCCATATCTTTTCCCTGAAAGCACACGGGATTTGCTTATCCTGCTGCCTAATCAGGAGGAGGAGCAAAACTGGAGCAGCTCGTGCTGCTGCCAAAACATCGCCATTTAGAAATTTTCCAAGAGAAGCCAGTGAGCACTGAGGTGCAGGTGGAGAGGTGAGATGCAGCTTCCAGGTGGGCTGCTGGGGATGGAAGGGATGTCACGGGGATTCCACAAGCCTCTCAGTTCTCCTCTCTGCCCACACCTTTCACATCTTCATGGCCATTCAAAATATCGACCTGTGCCGAGGGAATAGCACGCAGCGCTTCTGGAGGTCACCCACTGCTTAGTGGGGCCCTCCTTTCCTGTGTTCATGTTACAGCTTCTGTTGCTGCAGCACAGCTTCCCACGCTGCGCCTCGCTGTGTGCCAGTGAGCCAAGTTCACTGGGGTGTGGTTACGGTTCCTGCAGTGGGATTTTGTCAGGGTTTGGGCCTCTTACATGAATTCTACTTACAGTTCATACAAAACGATATTAATTATTTTTTGAATAACAAAAAAAGTGTAAAATAAAGTCAAATCAATACTTCACCTCAGCTCGGGAAGAACTGGGCAAAGCCACGTTTCAGTTTCAGAAAGGATTTGGGAGGGTTATTTGTTTCCTACTTAGGATGAAACAGAGGGCGTGCATTCTCAGTGCTGTTACTGAGTGGTTCAGACTTTGAGCTTTATTGGTGACAACATCTACACCACAAGCCCACGTATTTCATTTCCAGCAGTAATACTTCAAATGCACAAGTGCTGGAATTTCTCAAACCTGAGGTTCATTTCTATTCCTCCACTGCACTGATTGTGCTGTGCTGTGAGTTGTGTCCAACTGAAGCTCCCTGCCCACAGCACGTGTACAACACACGTGGATGTTACCCGAGCAGCACGGGCACAGGAGACTGCACTGTCCTGTGCAAAAACTTAAAATATTTTCTTTCCTCTAAAAGAGAAAAATGTTACAGAAAACCAAAACTTTTCTTCCCTCGAGAAGTCACCAGGGAATAACCTCAGTAAATGAAAAAACAGAAAACAAACAACATCTTTCCACACCTCAGACATGTAAGTTACAAATCGACATAAGCACACTGATTCTTCATACAGCACAGATGCTGGACGGCTTCTTGTAAAGTGTTGTCATCTTGTCAGCCTGCTTACCTCTGAGTGAGCTCTTCCCAGGCTGCAAGTGATGCAAATGCACTGTCTGAGGAAAGGTGATAGAGCCGTGCCTTTTGTCGCGGTGCTTATTCAGGAAGGATGTAAATTCTAGAGATGTCTGTGCCTTTCATGTACAACTAAGATTATATTCAGCTGCCAGTGCTTACTGAATCTTACCTTAGCCAGCTGTGCTTGCAGCTTGTTCTTCACATCAGCTACTTCAGCGATGCGACTGTTAAAGGCCGAATTGGTGCTGACAAACTGATTCCACAGCTCCTCAGATGTGCTCTCCAGGGCGACCTCTGTATCCTCCCGGAGCTTGGCAGAGTTGGCCCTTGCATGCTGAGAGCACCGGACATTGTCTTCACTGAATTTAACCCACGTTGCAGGAACCGAGACACTAGTAAGGAAAATAAACATGGCACATCGTTGAATTAGAATCAAATATCTGTGTGAACCCAAAGCCTTTGTCCTGGGGAAACTGAGCTGTGTGTCATCGACCAACAGGAAACATGAGAACCCAACCTAGTTCACGCCGAATGACCAATGAACCATGAGAGGAGGACTGTTACACACCAACAGCCCTGCCTCGTGAGATACGTATAACCCGTGGAGTAGAGCATGTGGCTCTGACTCCCCTAGCAGCCTTCATCACCAGAAAGAATGGTGGCAGGAAAATGGACGACTCACTGACTGACCTAGGACAGTAAGGAGAATTTTATTGCTGCTCTATCACTGTCCACCTTTACTGCCTGGAGGATCTCCATCCTCTTACTTTTCCACGTATTACAGTAAACATCTCTGCTTTCACTGATGGGTCTATTATTCTTAAACTTGTTAATATACGGGAGACGTATAGAAAGTACATTGCTATGGGAAAGTCTGTGAGAAAAACTGGATAAAGGTGTCCTGCTTAGAAAAATGCCACCCAAGAATGTTCCCTCTGAAATGACACGCAGCCAGAAAAACTCTGGGATTCCTGGGTTTATGTCAAGCCTTCACAGATGGCCTTAATGGCCTTAACTGAATGTAAATCACACTCAGATTTTGCCAGAGTGGGAGCCCATAGGGCCCTAGGCATGCTGCCTGAGCCCACAGCTGGAAAAAGCAGTGCTCCATAAACTGCCTTCTTTAAATTCACGACCCTCTTGAATACACTGCTTAATACGTTGCTTAGCCTACCAGATCACTCTGCCCTTCAACCAAAAATAATAATAACGATTTTTAAAAATGAGCATATTTTGTAAAAAGGTTCCTATGTTTCAGCTGCCAAAAGGAAATGCTGAGAAAAAGTTCTGCCTGCATTTAGACATCCTGCTTTACACAGAACTCCCTTCTAGGAACTACGTCCATATGTCAAAATCTGCAGGAAAGTTCTCTCATTTTCTGAGTCTCACATTTAATTTCTTTAGATTTTAACTGAACACTGAGATTTCATATTAAGGGATGAAATAATTCAACTTTGTTGTGGCCCATTTTTTATTTTTTTTTTTCACTTTTTTGTAGGGTATTCCTCTCTCTCCAGACTGAAGCCCTGATCTTCCTAAGATAAAGAAATCCAAAGAAATCTTTAGTACTACACGTTTACATTCATTTTCTGATCAGAAAATTGAGTTCCCAACGTCTCCATCTCGATGGTTTGAAATACTTCATACCTAATTTGTTTCTCAACACTGTTTTTCCAGACTGAAATTTATCAGGCAGAAACCGCCTGCTCTGCTCCCAAGTGCTGTGTGTATGTCTCAGTTTGCCAAATGGTTTCAGTAGGACGTTAATGAAAAGTGGCACTGCTTTGGATTATGGTTGGTGAAAAAGGAAAAGGGCTGTAAAGCTTATCTACACGAATCTACTTTTTTACCAGGGCTGACAAGAATACTTTTACTCATTGCTAAACCTAAACGTAGGTAGTATCACTGGGAGTCAGCAGTAGTCCTGCCAAGTTTCTCTCATTTACTCCTTTTTTTCAGTAGTGAATGAGGTGATCTTCTGTTCTGTTAGTAAGCAAATAATACACGTTTTTTTCCTCCACTGTTCAGTAAGACACAGTGCCATAATCTGAAACTGTGGAGCATGTTCACCATTCAGGTACAGCTGAGTTGAAGTGAGCCAGTTAACAAGTCATTGGCACAAAACAGTGCCCTCTATTGTGAGGTGCTTTTCTTCTGCTATTACTTCAGGTGCAGATGCAGGTGTCCGTAAGTAAACTATGATAGGTAGTTTTAAAACTGTATCTAATTGGACATTTTCAATCAGTCATGCTAATACCTGATAAATCCTTACAGTCATACTATTGAATGCATGTTCTGTACGCCTTGATGGGCTCATTTCCAAATAATCCAAGCTTTTTTTATGAAAAAAAAAAAAAAAATATATATATAGTCTTTGGTGCTCATCCGCATGCTGCTCGCCCCACTACGCTTCACTGCACATCTCAGCTATATTTTGCTTTGATGTCATGTGTTCTGAATACAGAGAGACACTTCTTTTTCTGCCACTTTTCAAATACAAGGCTAGAACTCGTGCTGCCATCAGGATTCGACAGCAGCAGCAGCTCATACTCACGTCCCATCTGCTTTCTCCACTCCACGGTAGAAGTTGATGCTGCCTGATGTGTTCCTAAGGTTAAAGCACTTCACATCAATAACATGGGCTGAGTTTTTGTCAGAAAGATCCTGCTCCAGGGCGTGCTGCGCATCTCTGTTGATACTGTGAAGAGGAAAGTCTTACTTTAATCCAAACTACCTTTAAAGCTGTAGTACTAGGTAGCTAATTGCCTTCATTAACACCCTCCAGTGCTTCAGCATCACAATGGCATGAAAATGCTTTGCACTGTAATTTATCCGGTGGGAGCTGCTCACCCTGCTCACCTTTACACCCCAAAGAGCTGCATTTAACTCAAATGGTGTTTGTCACCTTGATGACAAATGACCACGGGTGTGAAAAACGACAGATGGCTGCTGTGTGGCATGCGGGAAAGCCTCAGAGCAAAAGAGAGCGGGCATTCTGCAACAGCTCTCACGGCAGCAAAGCTCTAAGATCAGAGAAATCTTCCAAGAAGATGGCACACTGGCTCGGTTCACTCGGTGCTTTAAGTGGGAGGTACTGCTCTTTTGCAGCTTAACAAATTCTGTTCTTAGTAATAATTAGAAGCGGAGGGCAAGGAGCTCCTAACAGGCGAAGCCTCTGATTCTGCAATTGCTGTTTTCAGTCTGCCATCAGATCCCCACCAATGCTGAATGCAGCTTCTTGTCTTTAAAACAGGAATTAGATGTAAATGCTTACCCCAACTGGTGACTGATTTTCTGCGCAAGTTTTGCCAGTATTTCTTGACAATCTCTGTATACATCAACCTCCTAGAGTGGAAGAAATCCCCATGTCAGTGCTTTCATCCAACTCCCTTTGTCTTAGGGAATACACCCTTTATATTCTGCATTCTCGATGTCGAAGTCATCTCACGAATCACAAATGTGTGAACTGGGAAAGCATTTTTGTCCCTCTCTTCCTCAGTACTACAAAGCTGTATCTCTGGAGTTGGCTCTCTATGGCCTTTTATGGCAAACGTTCTAGCAGGTTTTAATAGAATCATTCTGATAAATGCAAGGACGGATGCTTCTTGGGCTAGGTATAAAAAATGCACTAGAAACATGAGCCATAATCAATTAAACTACTCCAACTGCCGTTACATTCTTCTACAGTAAGACAAACACTTTGTTAATAGCAGCATAGGCTGAAAATGCATCTCATGTCAGAAGCAGGCTCCTTGATATAAATAATACAAAATTCTTCACAAGTTTCTGCTCAGATTAAAATAAATAAAAAATGCTGAAACAAACCGCACTGGAAACCATGCCAACACGATACTTACAGTCCTCCAAACAACCTTATGGTACTCCATCCATCCTCTTTCCTTTTTAGAAACCCATTTTTAGCGTGAGAGACCCTTTTGCCAGTGTGTACAGCTTTTTCATACGATTAAGTTTTGAAACAGCAAACAAAGAGCTTTAAATGATTTGGAAATCATTAAGACACCCCCGATTTGGAATTACAAGTTCTGTCTCTGTACCTGCACCACAAATGAATGACAGACTTTACAAGTGGCTCTGCTGTTACTACAAAACAGGCCTTTGTTGGCCTCCACTGGCACTATCTGCCTTGTTCCACAGCAGTGCTCAGGGACATCACACAAATGGTGCTTATTTTTCATTTTTAAAAATATTTTTTGATCTGGTCACGTTGGAACAGTACGTGGCGTTTCATCCTGCCATTAGTTCTCTTGCTGAGTTAAGTTTGAGCTGATTGTTAGTACACATGCACACTGCAGGCTCTCAAGAAGCATTCTGGTTATTCAGTTGGTCTGCACATCCTTCTGTAACCTTCTACTCCTGAAAAGTACTTCAGAAAAGGCACTGTCTCATCATTTTATTTCCTGGTATTAGGTTTCTTATGCTTCCATATAGCTTCTTTCAAGTCTTAGGAAAGCGATTCTTTTTTATTTTATTTTAAATATTCAGCAATCGCTGCAGTCCTTATTTTCTTTTTTCAGTACGACTATACAGACAGCCCTTAGGACTTCAGAGATTTTATGGAACATGGCCTGGAAAATAACCTCGAGATTGTTTCTACATCATTCCATAGGAGAAGACAAAACTGGAGAGGACTTCCCATAAGATGCCAGGCTGTTCCTTCTGGTCCAGGGAGGATGAACCTTCCCACTGTGTGTAGTTGAACCCATTTTTTCTCCTCTCTCACCTTCAGTCTTCCAAATGAACGATGAAGTAATGTTTTTTTTCCCCTGAGAAACATTTAGTTGGATTTTGGTTGTTCTCACAGTTTGAAAAATAAACCAGTAAGTCCAATCTTACCTTTATGAGGTTCTTTTCCACATCATCATGAACCAAGTCTATATCCGTTCGCTTCTCACGGTTGTACAAGCACTCCAGGGCTGCCTGCAAGCAAACCAAGGAACATTTGCAATAGACACAGCACTGCATTTTAGAGTGAAAAACTTTGCTGAAGGGACCACTGAGCTGATGTGACAATAACAATATCCATGGAGGGTGAAACAGAACAGGAGATCCGTGCCTCTCATTTCTCCTAACTGACACTTGCTCAGTGTTGAAGTTTGGAAGTTTCCTATCAGTATTCTAGGGAATGACTGCATAACAACCATTGCTGAACAGAGAGCCGAGGGGTACTGCAGCTCACTCGGGCACCTGGAAGGCATGGAGATGAGTGCCTGTGCCAGAGGCTCAGCCTCCTGGGGCAGGGAGACAGGGAAAGAAGGCACAAAGCATCCTGGTAGGTTCCTGCACTGACCTGAGCATGTAAGGCCCATGGTGGCCAGGTTTCCTTCCTACTGAGGGTAACGTTTGACCAAGTTCTGTCTCGGTGACAGTGGTGGAAGCATTAACAGCATTTGACAGAGAGAAAACTATTCTCTTTACCCATTCAGCCACACGGCCGTGAAGTAAGTAGCTGTGTCAGACCTACCTTCATCGGCCCCTGAATTTCTCCTATAGCACATTCAAGTCTCTTCTTGTCTGTTTCCAAGGCACGAGTCTCTTTGAGCAGACACTCCAGCTCATAGGTGAGCTCAGTTCTCCAGAATTCAATGTTAGAGATCCTCTCTCCCAAGTTTCTGTTACTGTCTTCTTGCATCTGATGAGTCAGCTGGTCCTTATCTTGCATCATCCGCAAAGAATCAGCGTTAAGCCTTCCAGCCCAGTGCCTGGAGGCTTCAGAGCCTTTTAACTGAACCATGTTAGCATGGTGCCAGTCGCGAGTGCTGTATCGGGAATGCAGCGCAGAGCGCAGCGTGGGCAGAACAGTGGGCGGCCGCCCAGTGGGCCTGAACTGCTCGGCAGAGCTGGGGGGCACCGAGGCCTCTCTGTGAAGCAGGCTGGGCCTCCAGGAACTGAGGCAGCGGTACCCTGGCGGGCAGTAGGACCGGTAGCTGTCCCTAGTGATGCTGGTTGGGGCTGGGTCCGGGAACACACAGCTCTTCCGCGTGCCACAGTAGCTAGCAACCTGCGTGGTCCCCAAAAACTCCATGCTGCACAGAGCTCAGGCAGCTGCCTTCAGGCAGCCCCGGCTGCCAGCACACCTGTGACGTAGCACGGTGTGTCACACAGGGCTCTGGGACCATCACAGTTCCACGGCCCTTCCCCGCCCTTCAGAACTGGAGCCCCTCCCCGTGGGGCTGCGGGCACGGCTTCACTGAGAATATTTTCTGTGCTAGCATGATGAAAATAAACTTGGAGATAGAAAACAATGGATTCAACACTTCCTCTCGAGACCTTTTCATGGAGAACAGTACGTAACCTGTTTTCAGTTAACCAAGGATATGGTAAATGTTCTTGTGAAATCACAGAACCACCGAGGTTGGAAAAGACCTCCAAGATCATCTATTCCAATCATTCACCCACCGCCAACATTAATATAATGAAAGCTAAGATTTTCTTCAGTATTAGTGACCCACCTAACAAAAAATAAGAGAGATATGCGACATCAGTCAGCTATACAGTGTTTAGAACCTCAACCTCGAGTATCTATCTTGAATTTTGTGAGCCAAACCCTAATCTAAAACTGAAGATGCTTAGTTAAGTGAAGCTTGTGATTTAGTATACGTACAATGAGTATAGCATAAGGGACATCATTCCAAATCTGAAACTGATTTCCTTAAATGTGTTGTTAACATAGATTTTTGGCAACAACGTGGCATGATTTTGGGTAAGCTTTACGAGCATGTTTCTTGCTGGAGAGCATAAGCAGCAATAACAAACATTTTAAAAGCTGTATTTTTGCATCTTCTTTCCCCTAGTTATGCTCTGTGGCATGTCTGGTTTCTCTGACTTCTACAAACTCAGATGGCTGGAGAAGATTCTCACTTGGCAGATGCCTAAGGAAGGATGCTTTGGAGAACCGAGTAAGCAAACCACAGCCTGCAGGAGTCAGGTGTTGTGGTACCTTGTCTAAAAGTACAAGAAATGCATGGTGAAAGAGCTACACATAGCACTTCTCTAAGGTCCCACTGAGAATTCAAAGGGTGCTTCTCTGTCTCTACTGGAATAAGAGCAAATCTTAGTGTTTTTTGTGGAGAAAATCTTTCAGAAATGCTACACTGGCTCCAGCACAAAGACCACGTCTCATCACACAGAACGCCAAAACCTCAGACCAGTTCTAGCACTCCTCACTGGAAATCTGTTTGTCCAGCTGTAAGAATGGGCTGCTGTCTCTGCTTCAGAGAGCAGAAACTTCAGAAGCAGCAACAATCCACTTCCCCTCTTTCTTTTTTTCTTTCTTTCTTCTTTTTGAAACAGCAAACAACTACGAAACTGAAAAACAACAACAAAAAAGCAAACCCCCATACATACAAAACAACTCTTTCTCTCTCCAGGTGAAGAAACAGAACACTCCTCTGGAGTAGAAGACGGAAAGAAGCTGCTCAGGAGAGTAAAGAGAAGGGAAAAGATGTTTGCAGGTATTTAAAGGGAAGTGTGTTTTGCATACATTTAAATGAAGGAGTGCTTTTCGGAAAGCTTTGTTCCAGCTGCTGCTGAACAACTCGGCAGAAGTTATTCAATGACATAAGTTGGCACAGTCATTCCCTGGGTTAGTCTCACTTCTCTTTTTATATCTGCACAAGCACCTTTCCTTTTTTTCCGTAACAGAAAGAAGGCATCCCACGGGTCTGCATTAACGAGGAGAGTCATGTTCGTGGGGAAATAGTCCCCAGGTTTGTTTTTGGTGGGGGGAATCTCACTGTTAGATGACAGCTCGGGGGCAGATCCATAAAAGCTGGGTTGCAGGAGATGAGACGAGATGAAGGTCCAGTCCCATTTAACACAGAATATAGTATTAGAGGATGTATTCCGAGCAGCAAGGTCTCTGTGAGATGTAAGGAGTATGAGAAGTGTGCATCCTCCTCCATTTTCAGTATGGAGGCATAGTAATAACTAGAGATGTTGCTAGATGTGGCACGAAATTTAAATTACATAGAGCCATTACTTTTGTTTCTCCTTTTTACACGTATGATTCTAGCTGTTTGTCTGAATTTTACATAATGGCACACAGGTCTTGGTATTTAGTCTGCAGTAACAGTTGGAGGCTTCATTATCTCAGAACGTCAGCATTTACTTAACAATGAGACAGAAGGTTTGTCAGTGATTCTTTCTGATATTGTAAAACTGGAGAGAATTTGAACCGTTTCTTCAGTCCAGTATGAGGACAGCAAGCTGTTGACTAGAAGGTATGATGGCAGCACAGCTTTTTTACTTCTCTTCATGAAACTACTTTGCGTATCTTTGGCTGAAAGGGATTTTCAGCACTGAAAGCTTACTCTGGTGGAAAATCACGACTCAGCAAAAATTTAAACAGCTTCTAGCGTCAGGGCTTGCTGTGTTTGTAAATAAAGCCTCTCTGGTTTAAGCTGTGACCATTTTAGTGTCACTGTCTTTTCACTCAGGAACAACTGGAAAAGACGAAGTAATAAAGGTCGGAGTTCTGGATCTGCACGTTATTTTGCTGCGCAGATGACTGCAGACAGTTCTAGCAGACTTCACCTCTCTTTCTGATTTTGGGATTGGGTTGGGATTCCTGTTACTTAACTGTTATAAAGAGGAAAGGTGAGCATCCTGTTTTTGAGTGGCTCCGCAGCCCACGCTCACTCTTGAGGCTGTGATGCCAAGAAATATTACTGATTACAGTTAATGCTATCAGTGAATTAGACTGAATAGATGAGTGCAATTGCAGACATTTAGCCTTGTCTTGCTGTGTACTGCACATACAGACATCTAAATTAACTCATCATTTAGACTGTGCCATAAAGATGCCTTCTTTTACTATCAGCCTCCTTAACCCATACAGTTTCTGAAGTACTGTCAGCCTTCTGCCATCTGTATTTTTGGTAGTGTCCACGTCTTTCAGGTCAGGTTTTCCTTGTCAGCGCCGATGTCTGGGCTCCCACGTGCACTGCAGATGTGATGTTTGCTTATGAGGCAACGTGTGTACCTTTTGAAGGACTGACTTGAACAGTACTTATGTTATTCCTGAAGGAGGGAACAGCACCATTATCAAGATTCCTACTGGCTAGTTTCTGGGTAATAACCTCATGGCAGAAATGGCCTGTAGTTACAGGAGAGCAAAGAGAACTTCATTGCTACTTACCAAAGCTCCCTTAGAACACTTCTCTTATAAACTTCATACAGGTGTTTGTTCAAAAACGAAGCTTCATTTGAACCCACAACAAAGAAACTCAAGCTGTGTGTAGCAGTGCCACCTAGTGTAGTCTGTCAGTCCCTGATTTTCAGGACTAACACATTTTCACTCCTCTTGCGTCTCGAATCTATAATGGTCCAGAGAACAAGCGTTGCCTCTTTGCTGTAGAACAGCTTTTTAGATTTGTTTCCCTTGAAATCTAGGCCAGAACACCATCTTACTTAAGTCTGGCTCTCAGGATGTCTTTCATTTTTGTTTCACTCTTCTTTGAAGAGCTAATGTCAAAATACTTTGAATTAATCCATGTACAACAGGTTATTTTCTTCAGATCATGTCTAGCTTTTAAAATGAAGCGGGTAGATAGGGCGGAGCCGTGAACAACTATCAGCTTGGCATTGCTGATATCTACTGAGTATACCAAATATTTTAGAAGATTATTCAGGAATAAAGCAGCAGTTAATATGACCCAAGCAGGTAGAATTTTGCACACCATTCTACAGAAAACTCAGCTAAGGGAGGGGAGGGGCTTGGGGGGATGACAAGAATTAAATTCCACGCTTCAAACAGGCAGTAAATGGTTTTTCCTCTGTGAGAATTCCAAAAAGAAATGAGTTTAAACATGCTCTCAGACTGAGAGCTGTTAAGGTTTTGTCTCCCTGATGTCTAAGAATATCTCCTACAAATCTAAACCTTGTTATAAATAAGGCCACGGAGTGGATTTTTATTTCCTCTGTAATGCCTCTACCTTTCAACTACTGAAATCTAGAGAAGTTCTGTTTTTTCACCAGTCCTAAGGAAATGGATTTACTTCTCTTTGCCTGTTTAACCAAGAGGAAGTGCATCACTGCAGCTGGGATTTGTGTGTTTTTTTTCTAGATTCCCAAAGGAAACGCTGTCAGCTAAAATTAGAAATGGCAGGAGGACAGAAAGCAGAAGGCACAACTGCTGCATTTGGACTTAAGTTCAACTTCCACCACTTGGCATTCTGACTGACTTAGCTGCCTCAGCTTTTCCAGTTTAGAACTGTTTATCTGGTGCTTAGTTTGTTAGACCCAACACTGCTGAGGCAGAACATGAAGGGTCCTGTCTTGAGATCCAGTTCCAGACATGCCCTCCTTCCATCTGCTGATTCCAGCCACCACAAAGGGAGAGCTCAGCCAACAGTGTACTTGAAGGAAACATTTAAATGAAAAGCTCTAAAGGCTGCAGATCTGTCATTACTCAGCATCTCCTGAGTAGATAATTTATGGCATATCGATCCTCAGAATATCCATCAGAATATCCTCAGAATCACGCAGTGCATATTACAAGCTTCTCAGAGACAACTCCAGATGCTAATGCACTTCAGTTCTTCCTTTGAAGGCAAAATGAGACTGATTACTTCGTGCTTCACCTTTTTTTTATTATCTTCTTCCAAATGAGCGTTCTGCTCAGCCCACTTAAATTCTGCTGGTGGCAACTCAGGGAGGAGCACCTTGATTATTACTCATCTGAGTAATGGGAACTGTTTGAAATCTTGGCTGCTAGTCTAAGAAACCACCGTTTAAAAATAAGCAAACTCAGAAAGAAACTCAAGTGCAATATTTTGGGCAAAAGGACTGATCTTCATTGACATCTGAAGCACAGGTGGCCAGATATGATGGCTGCAGTGACACTGTCGTTACTTTTACTGGTGCAGTAGACAGTGAATTTTGACTGCCCTGTTGTGAACGTGTAGCAGAAGTGCATATCCACGTCTGTTAGTCAGGCACAGCTGTGTTGTTGCTCTGAGCACATTCAAGGCTTTGCATTCTGTGCGAAAAGGATTTAAAATAACTCTGCTGCTCATTAAAGGCAGCCTATCCCAGCTCCTTCTGTGCAAAGCCAACAGCCCAACAGCACAGAGGCCAAAAGCCAATATAATTGTGAGAGGAAAAGGGGGAGGACTGGGAACTGAAAACCGTGGACAGAAATGCACGTACAGAATTATGTCGCATGATGCCAGTGAGAAATTTCAATGGATAAAACATCGAGTTCACTGCAGAGTTCTATCCACTAAGAAATATCAGTGCACAAGCTCTGCGAAAGATGTGTTGGTTTATACAGTGGCAAAGAGATACGCAGAGTCCAATCACTGAGTAATACAGAAGAGACATGAAAAAAACACCCACTGTCCATGCTGATGCTTTAACCACAAAGATGCACTGAATCATGAGAACAGCTTCTCTGCAGTAACGACAGCTGTAAGTCATCCACACACAAAGGTGCTACTCCCTGCTGATTTATCTCTTGGGTCAGATGTGTTGGGTGGGCTTAAATCAAACTGATAAGCTTGTCGATAAGAAAGCAGGATGGACATCCTGTTGTCCCAACAAGCTAACCAAACAGATATCTGTCTTCAGGAATAATGAGGAGCTCTCCACCTTCAAGGTTTAAAAATTGACCCTCAGGTTTGATCCCCTCAGAGTTTGGACTGTGATGAGTATGCATGTGCTATGCCCATAAATATGGATTCGTTTCTCTCTTTGGTGTGCATGTTTGCTGGAGAGATCCCCCACGCGCTGTAATAAAGGGAGTACCTGCTTGACATAATGCATTGCTGCCAGGTTACTGTGTCGGATTTCCCGGCATCACCATGCAGAATTCCTCCAGTCATTTCAGCGTGGTCTGATTCTGTTAGAACAGGTCTACTAACTCCATTCCATGGGGCAGTACAGCTGAGACCATGCAGTTGTTCAAAGGATTTTGGTCGGTTTATTTCTATTGGATTTCAAACAAAGAAACAAAACCCCAACAAGATAATGATATTCTCTGGAAAAAATCTGCAACCTTTGCAACTTTTAGAGATCAAAGGCTACTGCTCAGGTGTAGCCCAAGAGCCGTGGGGTGCAGGGGAAGGTTTTGCGCATATCCATACACTTCTTGTCAATGAAGAAGGAGTTTGCCTTCACAGAAATGTCGTACTCCAGCTTCGATTTGTTGTGAAGCAGCATTTGCAGAGTATCACGGGCTTCCTGCAGAAGTTTCTTTAAGCTCTGGATGGTGTCATCTATCGTGTAAACTTCAGTGACGAGGCTGAAAAAAGAGAAGGGCACACGTTACTCCAGTAACTTTAGCAACCTCCCACCATGTGCCTGTTTTTCACAAAGGACAGGTCAGAGTTTCAGACAGAATTCAGACACGCTCTCTTGGGCTGAATCATTATGAAACCTATTCCTTGCCAGAGCAGCTTCCATAGCAGCCGTAAGAAGGGTCGATTTCTGCTTACACTGACATTCAGCAGGAGATGAAGCCACTCAGGATCCTGAATGCTAGCTTCCTCACCTGCAGGCTCCTATCTGTGCAGCATCTCAAGGGCTAGCCTGGCCAGCCTGAGATCTGCAGTATGTGCAGCTTTTTCAGCATAGAACAGCACAGAAAATGGTTTTGCATTCTGAGGTTGGAGTTGCTCAAAGAAAATATATTTCATTTGAGGCAACGACACTTAAGGCATTCAACTTCAGATGGTCTGGCCCATTACTTCAGCAGAACTACCTGGATTTTACTTCTTTCTACCAGAATTTATAGTCACATAATACAGTTATAATCCTGTTGAATTCATTCACACGGTTGTTACATTTCTTGAATAGCTGAGGAAGGATGGGGTAGTCTGCCCTCTACTCACTGAAACTGAGGAGCATCACGGCACAGTTCCATATTGGGTCTCCTAGCTCTTCCCTCCAGGCGTGTCTGAGCCACTTTCAGTGAATACTCCTTTGCCCTGATGGATCTCTCCAGCAGCATAATTGTGTCTTCTGTCTGGAAGATTTCTTGAAGTACCTGAACAAAGCAGAACATTTTTGTAAGCATCTTGTAAACACGCATCCAAAATCAGCACCTGACCTGCTCTGAGCGCTCCTATCAGAACTGCTTCCATTCTGGCATGCCATTTTGCTTTGATTTAGGGGAGGAGATTTCTAAAACCTCACAGCAATCAAATGTATTTGTGTGATTTGTTGGCTTGATATTGCCATTTATTTCAAAGGATCTGCAGCAGCCACAGCTCATGGGAGAGACAGAGGCCATGAAGTGCTATTAAAGCATGTAATTAAGTTATTCTTGCAAAACTGGGTATCAGCACTGGAGAACAACTTCCACTGACAAACAGACCTTTTATTTATTATAACATGAAGTAACGTTTGTGCAGATTGGAATATAAATTTATAACAAGCAGCAGAGAAGCACTGAATTACTGTGATGGGAGAATCCCAACTCTTTTATTGTATTTTATTTTGTGTTTATAGATTTAGAGGCTCACTTCCAATTTGCTTCCTCGTGTACTTTTTCTCCTAAATAAAATAACTGCTGTTTGATCAGAAAGCGCTTTGGTGAAGGGAAAATTTCCACAAACTGTCATTTTCAGTAAAACTTTCAATCCTTATTTCCTTTTCCTTCATAAAAATTCAAAAGCCACAAATTATTCCCCCTCTGAAGTGGCTGCACACTACAAGTATTCAGGGGACATCTGCTGCAACAATGTTAAGTGGAACTCATTTTTAAGTACTGAAACTGACTTCTGAGTGTTTTGCACACCTTATTATGCTTTAGAGGAGATATTTATGCTGGAGCTATTTATTTTGCACATGAACTACTTAGAGTAAAAGCACATTGTCAGATTCACTGTTTTCCACACTGTCTACAATTTTACCAGTTACATACTTATTTCTGTAGATTAAAAAACAAAAACCAAGGAAATGCGACATAAGGAAGTTAGATGCCTTCGTTTTGCAGGAATCCATATCTTTTCCCTGAAAGCACACGGGATTTGCTTATCCTGCTGCCTAATCAGGAGGAGGAGCAAAACTGGAGCAGCTCGTGCTGCTGCCAAAACATCGCCCTTTAGAAATTTTCCAAGAGAAGCCAGTGAGCACTGAGGTGCAGGTGGAGAGGTGAGATGCAGCTTCCAGGTGGGCTGCTGGGGATGGAAGGGATGTCACGGGGATTCCACAAGCCTCTCAGTTCTCCTCTCTGCCCACACCTTTCACATCTTCATGGCCATTCAAAACATCGACCTGTGCCGAGGGAATAGCACGCAGCGCTTCTGGAGGTCACCCACTGCTTAGTGGGGCCCTCCTTTCCTGTGTTCATGTTACAGCTTCTGTTGCTGCAGCACAGCTTCCCACGCTGCGCCTCGCTGTGTGCCAGTGAGCCAAGTTCACTGGGGTGTGGTTACGGTTCCTGCAGTGGGATTTTGTCAGGGTTTGGGCCTCTTACATGAATTCTACTTACAGTTCATACAAAACGATATTAATTATTTTGGGAATAACAAAAGACGTGTAAAATAAAGTCAAATCAATACTTCACCTCAGCTCGGGAAGAACTGGGCAAAGCCACGTTTCAGTTTCAGAAAGGATTTGGGAGGGTTATTTGTTTCCTACTTAGGATGAAACAGAGGGCGTGCATTCTCAGTGCTGTTACTGAGTGGTTCAGACTTTGAGCTTTATTGGTGACAACATCTACACCACAAGCCCACGTATTTCATTTCCAGCAGTAATACTTCAAATGCACAAGTGCTGGAATTTCTCAAACCTGAGGTTCATTTCTATTCCTCCACTGCACTGATTGTGCTGTGCTGTGAGTTGTGTCCAACTGAAGCTCCCTGCCCACAGCACGTGTACAACACACGTGGATGTTACCCGAGCAGCACGGGCACAGGAGACTGCACTGTCCTGTGCAAAAACTTAAAATATTCAGCTGCCAATGCTTACTGAATCTTACCTTAGCCAGCTGTGCTTGCAGCTTGTTCTTCACATCAGCTACTTCAGCGATGCGACTGTTAAAGGCCGAATTGGTGCTGACAAACTGATTCCACAGCTCCTCAGATGTGCTCTCCAGGGCGACCTCTGTATCCTCCCGCAGCTTGGCAGAGTTGGCCCTTGCATGCTGAGAGCACCGGACATTGTCTTCACTGAATTTAACCCACGTTGCAGGAACCGAGACACTAGTAAGGAAAATAAACATGGCACATCGTTGAATTAGAATCAAATATCTGTGTGAACCCAAAGCCTTCGTGCTGGGGAAACTGAGCTGTGTGTCATCGACCAACAGGAAACATGAGAACCCAACCTAGTTCACGCCAAGTGACCGACGAACCATGAGAGGAGGACTGTTACACACCAACAGCCCTGCCTCGTGAGATACGTATAACCCGTGGAGTAGAGCATGTGGCTCTGACTCCCCTAGCAGCCTTCATCACCAGAAAGAATGGTGGCAGGAAAATGGACGACTCACTGACTGACCTAGGATAGGAGTAAGGAGAATTTTATTGCTGCTCTATCACTGTCCACCTTTACTGCCTGGAGGATCTCCATCCTCTTACTTTTCCACGTAAACATCTCTGCTTTCACTGATGGGTCTATTATTCTTTCACTTGTTAATATATGGGAGACGTATAGGAATTACATTGCTATGGGAAAGTCTGTGAGAAAAACTGGATAAAGGTGTCCTGCTTAGAAAAATGCCACCCAAGAATGTTCCCTCTGAAATGACACGCAGCCAGAAAAACTCTGGGATTCCTGGGTTTATGTCAAGCCTTCACAGATGGCCTTAATGGCCTTAACTGAATGTAAATCACACTCAGATTTTGCCAGAGTGGGAGCCCATAGGGCCCTAAGCATGCTGCCTGAGCCCACAGCTGGAAAAAGCAGTGCTCCATAAACTGCCTTCTTTAAACTCACGACCCTCTTGAATACACTGCTTAATACGTTGCTTAGCCTACCAGATCACTCTGCCCTTCAACCAAAAATAATAATAACGATTTTTAAAAATGAGCATATTTTGTAAAAAGGTTCCTATGTTTCAGCTGCCAAAAGGAAATGCTGAGAAAAAGTTCTGCCTGCATTTAGACATCCTGCTTTACACAGAACTCCCTTCTAGGAACTACGTCCATATGTCAAAATCTGCAGGAAAGTTCTCTCATTTTCTGAGTCTCACATTTAATTTCTTTAGATTTTAACTGAACACTGAGATTTCATATTAAGGGATGAAATAATTCAACTTTGTTGTGGCCCATTTTTTATTTTTTTTTTCACTGTTTTGTAGGGTATTCCTCTCTCTCCGGACTGAAGCCCTGATCTTCCTAAGATAAAGAAATCCAAAGAAATCTTTAGTACTACACGTTTATATTCATTTTCTGATCAGAAAATTGAGTTCCCAACGTCTCCATCTTGATGGTTTGAAATACTTCATACCTAATTTGTTTCTCAACACTGTTTTTCCAGACTGAAATCTATCAGGCAGAAACCGCATGCTCTGCTCCCAAGTGCTGTGTGTATGTCTCAGTTTGCCAAATGGTTTCAGTAGGACGTTAATGAAAAGTGGCACTGCTTTGGATTATGGTTGGTGAAAAAGGAAAAGGGCTGTAAAGCTTATCTACACGAACCTACCTTTTTAACAGGGCTGACAAGAATACTTTTACTCATTGCTAAACCTAAACATAGGTAGTATCACTGGGAGTCAGCAGTAGTCCTGCCAAGTTTCTCTCATTTACTCCTTTTTTTCAGTAGTGAATGAGGTGATCTTATGTTCTGCTAGTAAGCAAATAATACACATTTTTTTTCCTCCACTGTTCAATAAGACACAGTGCCATAATCTGAAACTGTGGAGCGTGTTCACCATTCAGGTACAGCTGAGTTGAAGTGAGCCAGTTAACAAGTCATTGGCACAAAACAGTGCCCTCTATTGTGAGGTGTTTTTCTTCTGCTATTACTTCAGGTGCAGATGCAGGTGTGCATAAGTAAACTATGATATATAGTTTTAAAACTGTATCTAATTGGACGTTTTCAATCAGTCATGCTAAAACCTGCTAAATCCTTACAGTCATACTATTGAATGCATGTTCTGTACGTCTTGATGGGCTCATTTCCAAATAATCCAAACTTTTTTTATGAAAAAAAAAATAATATATATATATATATAGTCTTTGGTGTTCATCCGCATGCTGCTCGCCCCACTACGCTTCACTGCACATCTCAGCTATGTTTTACTTTGATGTCATGTGTTCTGAATACAGAGAGACACTTCTTTTTCTGCCACTTTTCAAATACAAGGCTAGAACTCGCGCTGCCATCAGGATTCGACAGCAGCAGCAGCTCATACTCACGTCCCATCTGCTTTCTCCACTCCACGGTAGAAGTTGATGCTGTCTGATGTGTTCCTAAGGTTAAAGCACTTCACATCAATAACGTGGGCTGAGTTTTTGTCAGAAAGATCCTGCTCCAGGGCGTGCTGCGCATCTCTGTTGATACTGTGAAGAGGAAAGTCTTACTTTAATCCAAACTACCTTTCAAGCTTTAGTACTAGGTAGCTAACTGCCTTCATTAACACCCTCCAGTGCTTCAGCATCACAATGGCATGAAAATGCTTTGCACTGTAATTTATCCGGTGGGAGCTGCTCACCCTGCTCACCTTTACACCCCAAAGAACTGCATTTAACTCAAATGGTGTTTGTCACCTTGATGACAAATGACCACGTGTGTGAAAAACGACAGATGGCTGCTGTGTGGCATGCGGGAAAGCCTCAGAGCAAAAGAGAGCGGGCATTCTGCAACAGCTCTCACGGCAGCAAAGCTCTAAGATCAGAGAAATCTTCCAAGAAGATGGCACACTGGCTCGGTTCACTCGGTGCTTTAAGTGGGAGGTACTGCTCTTTTGCAGCTTAACAAATTCTGTTCTGAGTAATAATTAGAAGCGGAGGGCAAGGAGCTCCTAACAGGCAAAGCCTCTGATTCTGCAATTGCTGTTTTCAGTCTGCCATCAGATCCCCACCAATGCTGAATGCAGCTTCTTGTCTTTAAAACAGGAATTCGATGTAAATGCTTACCCCAACTGGTGACTGATTTTCTGCGCAAGTTTTGCCAGTATTTCTTGACAATCTCTGTATATATCAACCTCCTAGAGTGGAAAAAATCCCCATGTCAGTGCTTTCGTCCAACTCCCTTTGTCTTAGGGAATACAACCTTTATATTCTGCATTCTCGATTTTGAAGTCATCTCATGAATCACAAATGTGTGAACTGGGAAAGCGTTTTTGTCCCCCTCTTCCTCAGTACTACAAAGCTGTATCTCTGGAGTTGGTTCTCTATGGCCTTTTATGGCAAACGTTCTAGCAGGTTTTAATAGAATCATTCTGATAAATGCAAGGACGGATGCTTCTTGGGCTAGGTATAATAAATGCACTAGAAACACGAGCCTTAATCAATTAAACTACTCCAACTGCCGTTACATTCTTCTACAGTAATACAAACACTTTGTTAATAGCAGCATAGGCTGAAAATGCATCTCATCTCAGAAGCAGGCTCCTTGACATAAATAATACAAAATTCTTCACAAGTTTCTGCTCAGATTAAAATAAATAAAAAATGCTGAAACAAACCACACTGGAAACCATGCCAACATGATACTTACAGTCCTCCAAACAACCTTATGGTACTCCATCCATCCTCTTTCCTTTTTAGAAACCCATTTTTAGCGTGAGAGACCCTTTTGCCAGTGTGTACAGCTTTTTCATACGATTAAGTTTTGAAACAGCAAACAAAGAGCTTTAAATGATTTGGAAATCATTAAGACACCCCAGACTTGGAATTACAAGTTCTGTCTCTGTACCTGTACCACAAATGAATGACAGACTTTACAAGTGGCTCTGCTGTTACTACAAAACAGGCCTTTGTTGGCCTCCACTGGCACTATCTGCCTTGTTCCACAGCAGTGCTCAGGGACATCACACAAATGGTGCTTATTTTTCATTTTTAAAAATATTTTTTGATCTGGTCACGTTGGAACAGTACGTGGCGTTTCATCCTGCCATTAGTTCTCTTGCTGAGTTAAGTTTGAGCTGATTGTTAGTACACATGCACACTGCAGGCTCTCAAGAAGCATTCTGGTTATTCAGTTGGTCTGCACATCCTTCTGTAACCTTCTACTCCTGAAAAGTACTTCAGAAAAGGCACTGTCCCATCATTTTCTTTCCTGGTATTAGTTTTCTTATGCTTCCATATAGCTTCTTTCAAATCTTAGTAAAGCGATGCTTTTTTATTTAATTTTAAAGATTCAGCAATCGCTACAGTCCTTATTTTCTTTTTTCAGTACGACTATACAGACAGCCCTCAGGACTTCAGAGATTTTATGGAACATGGCCTGGAAAATAACCTCGAGATTGTTTCTACATCATTCCATAGGAGAAGACAAAACTGGAGAGGACTTCACATAAGATGCCAGGCTGTTCCTTCTGGTCCAGGGAGGATGAACCTTCCCACTGTGTGTAGTTGAACCCATTTTTTCTCCTCTCTCACCTTCAGTCTTCCAAATGAACGATGAAGTAATGGTTTTTTTCCCCTGAGAAACATGTAGTTGGATTTTGGTTGTTCTCACAGTTTGAAAAATAAACCAGTAAGTCCAATCTTACCTTTATGAGGTTCTTTTCCACATCATCATGAACCAAGTCTATATCCTTTCGCTTCTCACGGTTGTACAAGCACTCCAGGGCTGCCTGCAAGCAAACCAAGGAACATTTGCAATAGACACAGCACTGCATTTTAGAGTGAAAAACTTTGCTGAAGGGACCACTGAGCTGATGTGACAATAACAATATCCATGGAGGGTGAAACAGAACAGGAGATCCGTGCCTCCCATTTCTCCTAACTGACACTTGCTCAGTGTTGAAGTTTGGAAGTTTCCTATCAGTATTCTAGGGAATGACTGCATAACAACCATTGCTGAACAGAGAGCCGAGGGGTACTGCAGCTCACTCGGGCACCTGGAAGGCATGGAGATGAGTGCCTGTGCCAGAGGCTCAGCCTCCTGGGGCAGGGAGACAGGGAAAGAAGGCACAAAGCATCCTGGTAGGTTCCTGCACTGACCTGAGCATGTAAGGCCCATGGTGGCCAGGTTTCCTTCCTACTGAGGGTAACGTTTGACCAAGTTCTGTCTCGGTGACAGTGGTGGAAGCATTAACAGCATTTGACAGAGAGAAAACTATTCTCTTTACCCATTCAGCCACACGGCCGTGAAGTAAGTAGCTGTGTCAGACCTACCTTCATCGGCCCCCGAATTTCTCCTATAGCACATTCAAGTCTCTTCTTGTCTGTTTCCAAGGCACGAGTCTCTTTGAGCAGACACTCCAGCTCATAGGTGAGCTCAGTTCTCCAGAATTCAATGTTAGAGATCCTCTCTCCCAAGTTTCTGTTACTGTCTTCTTGCATCTGATGAGTCAGCTGGTCCTTATCTTGCATCATCCGCAAAGAATCAGCGTTAAGCCTTCCAGCCCAGTGCCTGGAGGCTTCAGAGCCTTTTAACTGAACCATGTTAGCATGGTGCCAGTCGCGAGTGCTGTATCGGGAATGCAGCGCAGAGCGCAGCGTGGGCAGAACAGTGGGCGGCCGCCCAGTGGGCCTGAACTGCTCGGCAGAGCTGGGGGGCACCGAGGCCTCTCTGTGAAGCAGGCTGGGCCTCCAGGAACTGAGGCAGCGGTACCCTGGCGGGCAGTAGGACCGGTAGCTGTCCCTAGTGATGCTGGTTGGGGCTGGGTCCGGGAACAGACAGCTCTTCCGCGTGCCACAGTAGCTAGCAACCTGCGTGGTCCCCAAAAACTCCATGGTGCACAGAGCTCAGGCAGCTGCCTTCAGGCAGCCCCGGCTGCCAGCACACCTGTGACGTAGCACGGTGTGTCACACAGGGCTCTGGGACCATCACAGTTCCACGGCCCTTCCCCGCCCTTCAGAACTGGAGCCCCTCCCCGTGGGGCTGCGGGCACGGCTTCACTGAGAATATTTTCTGTGCTAGCATGATGAAAATAAACTTGGAGATAGAAAACAATGGATTCAACACTTCCTCTCGAGACCTTTTCATGGAGAACAGTACGTAACCTGTTTTCAGTTAACCAAGGATATGGTAAATGTTCTTGTGAAATCACAGAACCACCGAGGTTGGAAAAGACCTCCAAGATCATCTATTCCAATCATTCACCCACCGCCAACATTAATATAATGAAAGCTAAGATTTTCTTCAGTATTAGTGACCCACCTAACAAAAAATAAGAGAGATATGCGACATCAGTCAGCTATACAGTGTTTAGAACCTCAACCTCGAGTATCTATCTTGAATTTTGTGAGCCAAACCCTAATCTAAAACTGAAGATGCTTAGTTAAGTGAAGCTTGTGATTTAGTATACGTACAATGAGTATAATAGCATAAGGGACATCATTCCAAATCTGAAACTGATTTCCTTAAATGTGTTGTTAACATAGATTTTTGGCAACAACGTGGCATGATTTTGGGTAAGCTTTACGAGCATGTTTCTTGCTGGAGAGCATAAGCAGCAATAACAAACATTTTAAAAGCTGTATTTTTGCATCTTCTTTCCCCTAGTTATGCTCTGTGGCATGTCTGGTTTCTCTGACTTCTACAAACTCAGATGGCTGGAGAAGATTCTCACTTGGCAGATGCCTAAGGAAGGATGCTTTGGAGAACCGAGTGAGCAAACCACAGCCTGCAGGAGTCAGGTGTTGTGGTACCTTGTCTAAAAGTACAAGAAGTGCATGGTCAAAGAGCTACACATAGCACTTCTCTAAGGTCCCACTGAGAATTCAAAGGGTGCTTCTCTGTCTCTACTGAAATAAGAGCAAATCTTAGTGTTTTTCGTGGAGAAAATCTTTCAGAAATGCTACACTGGCTCCAGCACAAAGAACACGTCTCATCACACAGAACGCCAAAACCTCAGACCAGTTCTAGCACTCCTCACTGGAAATCTGTTTGTCCAGCTGTAAGAATGGGCTGCTGTCTCTGCTTCAGAGAGCAGAAACTTCAGAAGCAGCAACAATCCACTTCCCCTCTTTCTTTTTTTCTTTCTTTCTTCTTTTTGAAACAGCAAACAACTCCGAAACTGAAAACAACAACAAAAAAGCAAACCCCCATACATAGAAAACAACTCTTTCTCTCTCCACGTGAAGAAACAGAACACTCCTCTGGAGTAGAAGACGGAAAGAAGCTGCTCAGGAGAGTAAAGAGAAGGGAAAAGATGTTTGCAGGTATTTAAAGGGAAGTGTGTTTTGTATATGTTTAAATGAAGGAGTGCTTTTCGGAAAGCTTTGTTCCAGCTGCTGCTGAACAAGTCGGCAGAAGTTATTCAATGACATAAGTTGGCACAGTCATTCCCTGGGTTAGTCTCACTTCTCTTTTTATATCTGCACAAGCACCTTTCCTTTTTTTCCGTAACAGAAAGAAGGCATCCCACGGGTCTGCATTAACGAGGAGAGTCATGTTCGTGGGGAAATAGTCCCCAGGTTTGTTTTTGGTGGGGGGAATCTCACTGTTAGATGACAGCTCGGGGGCAGATCCATGAAAGCTGGGTTGCAGGAGATGAGACGAGATGAAGGTCCAGTCCCATTTAACACAGAATCTAGTATTAGAGGATGTATTCCGAGCAGCAAGGTCTCTGTGAGATGTAAGGAGTATGAGAAGTGTGCATCCTCCTCCATTTTCAGTATGGAGGCATAGTAATAACTAGAGATGTTGCTAGATGTGGCACGAAATTTAAATTACATAGAGCCATTACTTTTGTTTCTCCTTTTTACACGTATGATTCTAGCTGTTTGTCTGAATTTTACATAATGGCACACAGGTCTTGGTATTTAGTCTGCAGGAACAGTTGGAGGCTTCATTATCTCAGAACGTCAGCATTTACTTAACAATGAGGCAGAAGGTTTGTCAGTGATTCTTTCTGATATTGTAAAACTGGAGAGAATTTGAACCGTTTCTTCAGTCCAGTATGAGGACAGCAAGCTGTTGACTAGAAGGTATGATGGCAGCACAGCTTTTTTACTTCTCTTCATGAAACTACTTTGCGTATCTTTGGCTGAAAGGGATTTTCAGCACTGAAAGCTTACTCTGGTGGAAAATCACGACTCAGCAAAAATTTAAACAGCTTCTAGCGTCAGGGCTTGCTGTGTTTGTAAATAAAGCCTCTCTGGTTTAAGCTGTGACCATTTTAGTGTCACTGTCTTTTCACTCAGGAACAACTGGAAAAGACGAAGTAATAAAGGTCGGAGTTCTGGATCTGCACGTTATTTTGCTGCGCAGATGACTGCAGACAGTTCTAGCAGACTTCACCTCTCTTTCTGATTTTGGGATTGGGTTGGGATTCCTGTTACTTAACTGTTATAAAGAGGAAAGGTGAGCATCCTGTTTTTGAGTGGCTCCGCAGCCCACGCTCACTCTTGAGGCTGTGATGCCAAGAAATATTACTGATTACAGTTAATGCTATCAGTGAATTAGACTGAATAGATGAGTGCAATTGCAGACATTTAGCCTTGTCTTGCTGTGTACTGCACATACAGACATCTAAATTAACTCATCATTTAGACTGTGCCATAAAGATGCCTTCTTTTACTATCAGCCTCCTTAACCCATACAGTTTCTGAAGTACTGTCAGCCTTCTGCCATCTGTATTTTTGGTAGTGTCCACGTCTTTCAGGTCAGGTTTTCCTTGTCAGTGCCAATGTCTGGGCTCCCACGTGCACTGCAGATGTGATGTTTGCTTATGAGGCAACGTGTGTACCTTTTGAAGGACTGACTTGAACAGTACTTATGTTATTCCTGAAGGAGGGAACAGCACCATTATCAAGATTCCTACTGGCTAGTTTCTGGGTAATAACCTCATGGCAGAAATGGCCTGTAGTTACAGGAGAGCAAAGAGAACTTCATTGCTACTTACCAAAGCTCCCTTAGAACACTTCTCTTATAAACTTCATACAGGTGTTTGTTCAAAAACGAAGCTTAATTTGAACCCACAACAAAGAAACTTAAGCTGTGTGTAGCAGTGCCACCTAGTGTAGTCTGTCAGTCCCTGATTTTCAGGACTAACACATTTTCACTCCTCTTGCGTCTCGAATCTATAATGGTCCAGAGAACAAGCGTTGCCTCTTTGCTGTAGAACAGCTTTTTAGATTTGTTTCCCTTGAAATCTAGGCCAGAACACCATCTTACTTAAGTCTGGCTCTCTGGATGTCTTTCATTTTTGTTTCACTCTTCTTTGAAGAGCTAATGTCAAAATACTTTGAATTAATCCATGTACAACAGGTTATTTTCTTCAGATCATGTCTAGCTTTTAAAATGAAGCGGGTAGATAGGGCGGAGCCGTGAACAACTATCAGCTTGGCATTGCTGATATCTACTGAGTATACCAAATATTTTAGAAGATTATTCATGAATAAAGCAGCAGTTAATATGACCCAAGCAGGTAGAATTTTGCATACCATTCTACAGAAAACTCAGCTAAGGGAGGGGAGGGGCTTGGGGGGATGACAAGAATTAAATTACACGCTTCAAACAGGCAGTAAATGGTTTTTCCTCTGTGAGAATTCCAAAAAGAAATGAGTTTAAACATGCTCTCAGACTGAGAGCTGTTAAGGTTTTGTCTCCCTGATGTCTAAGAATATCTCCTACAAATCTAAACCTTGTTATAAGTAAGGCCACGGAATGGATTTTTATTTCCTCTGTAATGCCTCTACCTTTCAACTACTGAAATCTAGAGAAGTTCTGTTTTTTCACCAGTCCTAAGGAAATGGATTTACTTCTCTTTGCCTGTTTAACCAAGAGGAAGTGCATCACTGCAGCTGGGATTTGTGTGGTTTTTTTTCTAGATTCCCAAAGGAAACGCTGTCAGCTAAAATTAGAAATGGCAGGAGGACAGAAAGCAAAAGGCACAACTGCTGCATTTGGACTTAAGTTCAACTTCCACCACTTGGCATTCTGACTGACTTAGCTGCCTCAGCTTTTCCAGTTTAGAACTGTTTATCTGGTGCTTAGTTTGTTAGACCCAACACTGCTGAGGCAGAACATGAAGGGTCCTGTCTTGAGATCCAGTTCCAGACATGCCCTCCTTCCATCTGCTGATTCCAGCCACCACAAAGGGAGAGCTCAGCCAACAGTGTACTTGAAGGAAACATTTAAATGAAAAGCTCTAAAGGCTGCAGATCTATCATTACTCAGCATCTCCTGAGTAGATAATTTATGGCATATCGATCCTCAGAATATCCATCAGAATATCCTCAGAATCACGCAGTGCATATTACAAGCTTCTCAGAGACAACTCCAGATGCTAATGCACTTCAGTTCTTCCTTTGAAGGCAAAATGAGACTGATTATTTCGTGCTTCATAGGTTTATGCTTCTTCATAGGTGATGAGATTCATCTTCACCCTTGCATGTGCATCAGCATGATTTTTGTTTGTTTCACCTAATTTGGAGCTTGCTGCTGCACCACTTTGATCAGGGCAATAGTAGCTCCAGAACATTCCCCCACAGGGATGTTATCAATGGAGGAAACGGACAGTGTTTCTTACTGGGCTGAGATCAGAAGCTTAACATGCATCTATACAAAGAATGATTAAAATTAGTTAATTCTAATGCAGTCCATTTACATGAGCAGTTTTGGAAGCCTTGGAGTGGGAGGGCATCCAGCTATCTTCAAGTTTGCGAGCCTTATTTATTTCTTAGAGGAACGTGGCACACAAAGATGTCAGTGGTCCTGTAGCTGCCGATTCCAGGCAAGTACTAGCAACAGCAGGAATATTTGAGGGCTTCCTGGCCCTGATGGTTGGGTAATGGCCAGGTGTTCAGCTGGGATACAAACTATACTTAGAGAATGTACGGGGAAGGGAGACCTGTGCAGCTGATAGATGTGAATACGGTTGATCTTACTCTGTGATCTTGGTCACCGCTTTAGTGGAAAGTGATGCTTTATACAGAAAAACAAGTGGTGCAGTTCTTCCCATTCTTCTGCTAGCACGTGTCGATGAGAGTTGGGTTTCATCACTAATACAGAACGTCTGAGGGGAGTCATTATTAAAATGTTGGTGTTGCACCACAAGCTTTTTCCTTTTTTTTTTTTTTTTCCTGGGGTTATGCAATAAAAAGTTTTGAAAGTGCTCCAGAGGTGGAGATCTTATGGTCAAGTTTTCCCACCGCTGCTGCAGACAACCTGGTTTGTTTTGGTGCCACAGTCTCAGTGAGGTCCTGCTGCAGACCCCTCCAGGGCAATCTTCTGCCACAGTCAGCAAAGCCAGTTCGCTTTGGAAGGGAACTTCTTGGAACCCAATCACCTGACTGGGCTTTTAATCCCAAGAGGCAGCCACATCAAATGGAAAACTTACTCAGGCGGGTATTTTAGATCCAGGGTTGATTTGTGGCTGCCAGACTGACGTATACAGTAAACAAGAATGATGTATTTTGGCCCAAAGAAAATAAAAATAAACAGCAAGTGCAAGTGCAGCCTCACAGTAACCACCAGGTCATGAGTTTGGACTCTTGTGGATTTCACACTGGCCTTGCATCACCCATAGCACTCACAGCTGTAAGGTTACAGAGGGCTTAAGTGAAGCCTTTGTGAAATATGACTAAAATGTTTATTTTTATGTTTTGTAATTAAAAAAAATCTTCCATGGAAACCTAGTGGGAATTGTGTTTTAAAAATCTACAGCTTTCTGGGTATTTCTGAAAGCTCATACATTTTTTTTTATCTTCTTCCAAATGAGCGTTCTGCTCAGCCCACTTAAATTCTGCTGGTGGCAACTCAGGGAGGAGCACCTTGATTATTACTCATCTGAGTAATGGGAAGTGTTTGAAATCTTGGCTGCTAGTCTAAGAAACCACCGTTTAAAAATAAGCAAACTCAGAAAGAAACTCAAGTGCAATATTTTGGGCAAAAGGACTGATCTTCATTGACATCTGAAGCACAGGTGGACATATATGATGGCTGCAGTGACACTGCTGTTACTTTTACTGGTGCAGTAGACAGTGAATTTTGACTGCCCTGTTGTGAACGTGTAGCAGAAGTGCATATCCATGTCTGTTGGTCAGGCACAGCTGTGTTTTGCTCTGAGCACATTCAAGGCTTTGCATTCTGTGCAAAAAGGATTTAAAATAACTCTGCTGCTCATTAAAGGCAGCCTATCCCAGCTCCTTCTGTGCAAAGCCAACAGCCCAACAGCACAGAGGCCAAAAGCCAATATAATTGTGAGAGGAAAAGGGGGAGGACTGGGAACTGAAAACCGTGGACAGAAATGCACGTACAGAATTATGTCGCATGATGCCAGTGAGAAATTTCAATGGATAAAACATCGAGTTCACTGCAGAGTTCTATCCACTAAGAAATATCAGTGCACAAGCTCTGCGAAAGATGTGTTGGCAAACAGATACGCAGAGTCCAATCACTAAGTAATACAGAAGAGACATGAAAAAAACACCCACTGTCCATGCTGATGCTTTAACCACAAAGATGCACTGAATCATGAGAACAGCTTCTCTGCAGTAACGACAGCTGTAAGTCATCCACACACAAAGGTGCTACTCCCTGCTGATTTATCTCTTGGGTCAGATGTGTTGGGTGGGCTTAAATCAAACTGATAAGCTTGTCGATAAGAAAGCAGGATGGACATCCTGTCGTCCCAACAAGCTAACCAAACAGATATCTGTCTTCAGGAATAATGAGGAGCTCTCCACCTTCAAGGTTTAAAAATTGACCCTCAGGTTCGATCCCCTCAGAGTTTGGACTGTGATGAGTATGCATGTGCTATGCCCATAAATATGGCTTCGTTTCTCTCTTTGGTGTGCATGTTTGCTGGAGAGATCCCCCACGCGCTGTAATAAAGGGAGTACCTGCTTGACATATTGCATTGCTGCCAGGTTACTGTGTCGGATTTCCCAGCATCACCATGCAGAATTCCTCCAGTCATTTCAGCGTGGTCTGATTCTGTTAGAACAGGTCTACTAACTCCATTCCATGGGGCAGTACAGCTGAGACCATGCAGTTGTTCAAAGGATTTTGGTCAGTTTATTTCTATTGGATTTCAAACAAAGAAACAAAACCCCAACAAGATAATGATATTCTCTGGAAAAAATCTGCAACCCTTGCAACCTTTAGAGATCAAAGGTTACTGCTCAGGTGTAGCCCAAGAGCCGTGGGGTGCAGGGGAAGGTTTTGCGCATATCCATACACTTCTTGTCAATGAAGAAGGAGTTTGCCTTCACAGAAATGTCGTACTCCAGCTTCGATTTGTTGTGAAGCAGCATTTGCAGAGTATCACGGGCTTCCTGCAGAAGTTTCTTTAAGCTCTGGATGGTGTCATCTATCGTGTAAACTTCAGTGACGAGGCTGAAAAAAGAGAAGGGCACACGTTACTCCAGTAACTTTAGCAACCTCCCACCACGTGCCTGTTTTTCACAAAGGACAGGTCAGAGTTTCAGACAGAATTCAGACACGCTCTCTTGGGCTGAATCATTATGAAACCTATTCCTTGCCAGAGCAGCTTCCATAGCAGCCGTAAGAAGGGTCGATTTCTGCTTACACTGACATTCAGCAGGAGATGAAGCCACTCAGGATCCTGAATGCTAGCTTCCTCACCTGCAGGCTCCTATCTGTGCAGCATCTCAAGGGCTAGCCTGGCCAGCCTGAGATCTGCAGTATGTGCAGCTTTTTCAGCATAGAACAGCACAGAAAATGGTTTTGCATTCTGAGGTTGGAGTTTCTCAAAGAAAATATATTTCATTTGAGGCAACGACACTTAAGGCATTCAACTTCAGATGGTCTGGCCCATTACTTCAGCAGAACTACCTGGATTTTACTTCTTTCTACCAGAATTTATAGTCACATAATACAGTTATAATCCTGTTGAATTCATTCACACGGTTGTTACATTTCTTGAATAGCTGAGGAAGGATGGGGTAGTCTGCCCTCTACTCACTGAAACTGAGGAGCATCACGGCACAGTTCCATATTGGGTCTCCTAGCTCTTCCCTCCAGGCGTGTCTGAGCCACTTTCAGTGAATACTCCTTTGCCCTGATGGATCTCTCCAGCAGCATAATTGTGTCTTCTGTCTGGAAGATTTCTTGAAGTACCTGAACAAAGCAGAACATTTTTGTAAGCATCTTGTAAACACGCATCCAGAATCAGCACCTGACCTGCTCTGAGCGCTCCTATCAGAACTGCTTCCATTCTGGCATGCCATTTTGCTTTGATTTAGGGGAGGAGATTTCTAAAACCTCACAGCAATCAAATGTATTTGTGTGATTTGTTGGCTTGATATTGCCGTTTATTTCAAAGGATCTGCAGCAGCCACAGCTCATGGGAGAGACAGAGGCCATGAAGTGCTATTAAAGCATGTAATCAAGTTATTCTTGCAAAACTGGGTATCAGCACTGGAGAACAACTCCCACTGACAAACAGACCTTTTATTTATTATAACATGAAGTAACGTTTGTGCAGATTGGAATATAAATTTATAACAAGCAGCAGAGAAGCACTGAATTACTGTGATGGGAGAATCCCAACTCTTTTATTGTATTTTATTTTGTGTTTATAGATTTAGAGGCTCACTTCCAATTTGCTTCCTCGTGTACTTTTTCTCCTAAATAAAATAACTGCTGTTTGATCAGAAAGCGCTTTGGTGAAGGGAAAATTTCCACAAACTGTCATTTTCAGTAAAACTTTCAATCCTTATTTCCTTTTCCTTCATAAAAATTCAAAAGCCCCAAATTATTCCCCCTCTGAAGTGGCTGCACACTACAAGTATTCAGGGGACATCTGCTGCAACAATGTTAAGTGGAACTCATTTTTAAGTACTGAAACTGACTTCTGAGTGTTTTGCACACCTTATTATGCTTTAGAGGAGATATTTATGCTGGAGCTATTTATTTTGCACATGAACTACTTAGAGTAAAAGCACATTGTCAGATTCACTGTTTTCCACACTGTCTACAATTTTACCAGTTACATACTTATTTCTGTAGATTAAAAAACAAAAACCAAGGAAATGCGACATAAGGAAGTTAGATGCCTTCGTTTTGCAGGAATCCATATCTTTTCCCTGAAAGCACACGGGATTTGCTTATCCTGCTGCCTAATCAGGAGGAGGAGCAAAACTGGAGCAGCTCGTGCTGCTGCCAAAACATCGCCCTTTAGAAATTTTCCAAGAGAAGCCAGTGAGCACTGAGGTGCAGGTGGAGAGGTGAGATGCAGCTTCCAGGTGGGCTGCTGGGGATGGAAGGGATGTCACGGGGATTCCACAAGCCTCTCAGTTCTCCTCTCTGCCCACACCTTTCACATCTTCATGGCCATTCAAAACATCGACCTGTGCCGAGGGAATAGCACGCAGCGCTTCTGGAGGTCACCCACTGCTTAGTGGGGCCCTCCTTTCCTGTGTTCATGTTACAGCTTCTGTTGCTGCAGCACAGCTTCCCACGCTGCGCCTCGCTGTGTGCCAGTGAGCCAAGTTCACTGGGGTGTGCTTACGGTTCCTGCAGTGGGATTTTGTGAGGGTTTGGGCCTCTTACATGAATTCTACTTACAGTTCATACAAAACGATATTAATTATTTTGGGAATAACAAAAGACGTGTAAAATAAAGTCAAATCAATACTTCACCTCAGCTCGGGAAGAACTGGGCAAAGCCACGTTTCAGTTTCAGAAAGGATTTGGGAGGGTTATTTGTTTCCTACTTAGGATGAAACAGAGGGCGTGCATTCTCAGTGCTGTTACTGAGTAAGGCCTGTGTGGTTCAGACTTTGAGCTTTATTGGTGACAACATCTACACCACAAGCCCACGTATTTCATTTCCAGCAGTAATACTTCAAATGCACAAGTGCTGGAATTTCTCAAACCTGAGGTTCATTTCTATTCCTCCACTGCACTGATTGTGCTGTGCTGTGAGTTGTGTCCAACTGAAGCTCCCTGCCCACAGCACGTGTACAACACACGTGGATGTTACCCGAGCAGCACGGGCACAGGAGACTGCACTGTCCTGTGCAAAAACTTAAAATATTCAGCTGCCAATGCTTACTGAATCTTACCTTAGCCTGCTGTGCTTGCAGCTTGTTCTTCACATCAGCAACTTCAGCGATGCGACTGTTAAAGGCCGAATTGGTGCTGACAAACTGATTCCACAGCTCCTCAGATGTGCTCTCCAGGGCGACCTCTGTATCCTCCCGGAGCTTGGCAGAGTTGGCCCTTGCATGCTGAGAGCACCGGACATTGTCTTCACTGAATTTAACCCATGTTGCAGGAACCGAGACGCTAGTAAGGAAAATAAACATGGCACATTGTTGAATTAGAATCAAATATCTGTGTGAACCCAAAGCCTTCGTGCTGGGGAAACTGAGCTGTGTGTCATCGACCAACAGGAAACATGAGAACCCAACCTAGTTCACGCCAAATGACCGACGAACCATGAGAGGAGGACTGTTACACACCAACAGCCCTGCCTCGTGAGGTACGTATAACCCGTGGAGTAGAGCATGTGGCTCTGACTCCCCTAGCAGTCTTCATCATCAGAAAGAATGGTGGCAGGAAAATGGACGACTCACTGACTGACCTAGGATAGGAGTAAGGAGAATTTTATTGCTGCTCTATCACTGTCCACCTTTACTGCCTGGAGGATCTCCATCCTCTTACTTTTCCACGTATTACAGTAAACATCTCTGCTTTCACTGATGGGTCTATTATTCTTAAACTTGTTAATATACGGGAGACGTATAGAAATTACTTTGCTATGGGAAAGTCTGTGAGAAAAACTGGATAAAGGTGTCCTGCTTAGAAAAATGCCACCCAAGAATGTTCCCTCTGAAATGACACGCAGCCAGAAAAACTCTGGGATTCCTGGGTTTATGTCAAGCCTTCACAGATGGCCTTAACTGAATGTAAATCACACTCAGATTTTGCCCGAGTGGGAGCCCATAGGGCCCTAAGCATGCTGCCTGAGCCCACAGCTGGAAAAAGCAGTGCTCCATAAACTGCCTTCTTTAAACTCACGACCCTCTTGAATACACTGCTTAATACGTTGCTTAGCCTACCAGATCACTCTGCCCTTCAACCAAAAATAATAATAACGATTTTTAAAAATGAGCATATTTTGTAAAAAGGTTCCTATGTTTCAGCTGCCAAAAGGAAATGCTGAGAAAAAGTTCTGCCTGCATTTAGACATCCTGCTTTACACAGAACTCCCTTCTAGGAACTACGTCCATATGTCAAAATCTACAGGAAAGTTCTCTCATTTTCTGAGTCTCACATTTAATTTCTTTAGATTTTAACTGAACACTGAGATTTCATATTAAGGGATGAAATAATTCAACTTTGTTGTGGCCCATTTTTTATTTTTTTTTTCACTTTTTTGTAGGGTATTCCTCTCTCTCCAAACTGAAGCCCTGATCTTCCTAAGATAAAGAAATCCAAAGAAATCTTTAGTACTACACGTTTATATTCATTTTCTGATCAGAAAATTGAGTTCCCAACGTCTCCATCTCGATGGTTTGAAATACTTCATACCTAATTTGTTTCTCAACACTGTTTTTCCAGACTGAAATTTATCAGGCAGAAACCGCCTGCTCTGCTCCCAAGTGCTGTGTGTATGTCTCAGTTTGCCAAATGGTTTCAGTAGGACGTTAATGAAAAGTGGCACTGCTTTGGATTATGGTTGGTGAAAAAGGAAAAGGGCTGTAAAGCTTATCTACACGAATCTACTTTTTTACCAGGGCTGACAAGAATACTTTTACTCATTGCTAAACCTAAACGTAGGTAGTATCACTGGGAGTCAGCAGTAGTCCTGCCAAGTTTCTCTCATTTACTCCTTTTTTTCAGTAGTGAATGAGCTGATCTTCTGTTCTGCTAGTAAGCAAATTATACACATTTTTTCCCTCCATTGTTCAATAAGACACGGTGCCATAATCTGAAACTGTGGAGCATGTTCACCATTCAGGTACAGCTGAGTTGAAGTGAGCCAGTTAACAAGTCATTGGCACAAAACAGTGCCCTCTATTGTGAGGTGTTTTTCTTCTGCTATTACTTCAGGTGCAGATGCAGGTGTCCATAAGTAAACTATGATATATAGTTTTAAAACTGTATCTAATTGGACATTTTCAATCAGTCATGCTAAAACCTGCTAAATCCTTACAGTCATACTATTGAATGCATGTTCTGTACGTCTTGATGGGCTCATTTCCAAATAATCCAAGCTTTTTTTATGAAAAAAAAAAAATATATATATATATATATATAGTCTTTGGTGTTCATCCGCATGCTGCTCGCCCCACTACGCTTCACTGCACATCTCAGCTATGTTTTACTTTGATGTCATGTGTTCTGAATACAGAGAGACACTTCTTTTTCTGCCGCTTTTCAAATACAAGGCTAGAACTCGCGCTGCCATCAGGATTCGACAGCAGCAGCAGCTCATACTCACGTCCCATCTGCTTTCTCCACTCCACGGTAGAAGTTGATGCTGTCTGATGTGTTCCTAAGGTTAAAGCACTTCACATCAATAACGTGGGCTGAGTTTTTGTCAGAAAGATCCTGCTCCAGGGCGTGCTGCGCATCTCTGTTGATACTGTGAAGAGGAAAGTCTTACTTTAATCCAAACTACCTTTCAAGCTGTAGTACTAGGTAGCTAACTGCCTTCATTAACACCCTCCAGTGCTTCAGCATCACAATGGCATGAAAATGCTTTGCACTGTAATTTATCTGGTGGGAGCTGCTCACCCTGCTCACCTTTACACCCCAAAGAGCTGCATTTAACTCAAATGGTGTTTGTCACCTTGATGACAAATGACCACGTGTGTGAAAAACGACAGATGGCTGCTGTGTGGCATGCGGGAAAGCCTCAGAGCAAAAGAGAGCGGGCATTCTGCAACAGCTCTCACGGCAGCAAAGCTCTAAGATCAGAGAAATCTTCCAAGAAGATGGCACACTGGCTCGGTTCACTCGGTGCTTTAAGTGGGAGGTACTGCTCTTTTGCAGCTTAACAAATTCTGTTCTTAGTAATAATTAGAAGCGGAGGGCAAGGAGCTCCTAACAGGCGAAGCCTCTGATTCTGCAATTGCTGTTTTCAGTCTGCCATCAGATCCCCACCAATGCTGAATGCAGCTTCTTGTCTTTAAAACAGGAATTCGATGTAAATGCTTACCCCAACTGGTGACTGATTTTCTGCGCAAGTTTTGCCAGTATTTCTTGACAATCTCTGTATATATCAACCTCCTAGAGTGGAAAAAATCCCCATGTCAGTGCTTTTGTCCAACTCCCTTTGTCTTAGGGAATACAACCTTTATATTCTGCATTCTCGATGTCGAAATCATCTCACAAATCACAAATGTGTGAACTGGGAAAGCGTTTTTGTCCCTCTCTTCCTCAGTACTACAAAGCTGTATCTCTGGAGTTGGTTCTCTATGGCCTTCTATGGCAAACGTTCTAGCAGGTTTTAATAGAATCATTCTGATAAATGCAAGGACGGATGCTTCTTGGGCTAGGTATAATAAATGCACTAGAAACATGAGCCTTAATCAATTAAACTACTCCAACTGCCGTCACATTCTTCTACAGTAAGACAAACACTTTGTTAATAGCAGCATAGGCTGAAAATGCATCTCATGTCAGAAGCAGGCTCCTTGATATAAATAATACAAAATTCTTCACAAGTTTCTGCTCCGATTAAAATAAATAAAAAATGCTGAAAGAAACCACACTGGAAACCATGCCAACATGATACTTACAGTCCTCCAAACAACCTTATGGTACTCCATCCATCCTCTTTCCTTTTTAGAAACCCATTTTTAGCGTGAGAGACCCTTTTGCCAGTGTGTACAGCTTTTTCATACGATTAAGTTTTGAAACAGCAAACAAAGAGCTTTAAACGATTTGGAAATCATTAAGACACCCCAGACTTGGAATTACAAGTTCTGTCTCTGTACCTGTACCACAAATGAATGACAGACTTTACAAGTGGCTCTGCTGTTACTACAAAACAGGCCTTTGTTGGCCTCCACTGGCACTATCTGCCTTGTTCCACAGCAGTGCTCAGGGACATCACACAAATGGTGCTTATTTTTCATTTTTAAAAATATTTTTTGATCTGGTCACGTTGGAACAGTACGTGGCGTTTCATCCTGCCATTAGTTCTCTTGCTGAGTTAAGTTTGAGCTGATTGTTAGTACACATGCACACTGCAGGCTCTCAAGAAGCATTCTGGTTATTCAGAAAAGTACTTCAGAAACAGCACTGTCCCATCATTTTCTTTCCTGGTATTAGTTTTCTTATGCTTCCATATAGCTTCTTTCAAGTCTTAGTAAAGCGATGCTTTTTTATTTTATTTTAAAGATTCAGCAATCGCTACAGTCCTTATTTTCTTTTTTCAGTACGACTATACAGACAGCCCTCAGGACTTCAGAGATTGTATGGAACATGGCCTGGAAAATAACCTCGAGATTGTTTCTACATCATTCCATAGGAGAAGACAAAACTGGAGAGGACTTCCCATAAGATGCCAGGCTGTTCCTTCTGGTCCAGGGAGGATGAACCTTCCCACTGTGTGTAGTTGAACCCATTTTTTCTCCTCTCTCACCTTCAGTCTTCCAAATGAACGATGAAGTAATGGTTTTTTTCCCCTGAGAAACATGTAGTTGGATTTTGGTTGTTCTCACAGTTTGAAAAATAAACCAGTAAGTCCAATCTTACCTTTATGAGGTTCTTTTCCACATCATCATGAACCAAGTCTATATCCTTTCGCTTCTCACGGTTGTACAAGCACTCCAGGGCTGCCTGCAAGCAAACCAAGGAACATTTGCAATAGACACAGCACTGCATTTTAGAGTGAAAAACTTTGCTGAAGGGACCACTGAGCTGATGTGACAATAACAATATCCATGGAGGGTGAAACAGAACAGGAGATCCGTGCCTCTCATTTCTCCTAACTGACACTTGCTCAGTGCTGAAGTTTGGAAGTATTCTAGGGAATGACTGCATAACAACCATTGCTGAACAGAGAGCCGAGGGGTACTGCAGCTCACTCGGGCACCTGGAAGGCATGGAGATGAGTGCCTGTGCCAGAGGCTCAGCCTCCTGGGGCAGGGAGACAGGGAAAGAAGGCACAAAGCATCCTGGTAGGTTCCTGCACTGACCTGAGCATGTAAGGCCCATGGTGGCCAGGTTTCCTTCCTACTGAGGGTAACGTTTGACCAAGTTCTGTCTCGGTGACAGTGGTGGAAGCATTAACAGCATTTGACAGAGAGAAAACTATTCTCTTTACCCATTCAGCCACACGGCCGTGAAGTAAGTAGCTGTGTCAGACCTACCTTCATCGGCCCCTGAATTTCTCCTATAGCACATTCAAGTCTCTTCTTGTCTGTTTCCAAGGCACGAGTCTCTTTGAGCAGACACTCCAGCTCATAGGTGAGCTCAGTTCTCCAGAATTCAATGTTAGAGATCCTCTCTCCCAAGTTTCTGTTACTGTCTTCTTGCATCTGATGAGTCAGCTGGTCCTTATCTTGCATCATCCGCAAAGAATCAGCGTTAAGCCTTCCAGCCCAGTGCCTGGAGGCTTCAGAGCCTTTTAACTGAACCATGTTAGCATGGTGCCAGTCGCGAGTGCTGTATCGGGAATGCAGCGCAGAGCGCAGCGTGGGCAGAACAGTGGGCGGCCGCCCAGTGGGCCTGAACTGCTCGGCAGAGCTGGGGGGCACCGAGGCCTCTCTGTGAAGCAGGCTGGGCCTCCAGGAACTGAGGCAGCGGTACCCTGGCGGGCAGTAGGACCGGTAGCTGTCCCTAGTGATGCTGGTTGGGGCTGGGTCCGGGAACAGACAGCTCTTCCGCGTGCCACAGTAGCTAGCAACCTGCGTGGTCCCCAAAAACTCCATGGTGCACAGAGCTCAGGCAGCTGCCTTCAGGCAGCCCCGGCTGCCAGCACACCTGTGACGTAGCACGGTGTGTCACACAGGGCTCTGGGACCATCACAGTTCCACGGCCCTTCCCCGCCCTTCAGAACTGGAGCCCCTCCCCGTGGGGCTGCGGGCACGGCTTCACTGAGAATATTTTCTGTGCTAGCATGATGAAAATAAACTTGGAGATAGAAAACAATGGATTCAACACTTCCTCTCGAGACCTTTTCATGGAGAACAGTACGTAACCTGTTTTCAGTTAACCAAGGATATGGTAAATGTTCTTGTGAAATCACAGAGCCACCGAGGTTGGAAAAGACCTCCAAGATCATCTGTTCCAATCATTCACCCACCGCCAACATTAATATAATGAAAGCTAAGATTTTCTTCAGTATTAGTGACCCACCTAACAAAAAATAAGAGAGATATGCGACATCAGTCAGCTATACAGTGTTTAGAACCTCAACCTCGAGTATCTATCTTGAATTTTGTGAGCCAAACCCTAATCTAAAACTGAAGATGCTTAGTTAAGTGAAGCTTGTGATTTAGTATACGTACAATGAGTATAGCATAAGGGACATCATTCCAAATCTGAAACTGATTTCCTTAAATGTGTTGTTCACATAGATTTTTGGCAACAACGTGGCATGATTTTGGGTAAGCTTTACGAGCATGTTTCTTGCTGGAGAGCATAAGCAGCAATAACAAACATTTTAAAAGCTGTATTTTTGCATCTTCTTTCCCCTAGTTATGCTCTGTGGCATGTCTGGTTTCTCTGACTTCTACAAACTCAGATGGCTGGAGAAGATTCTCACTTGGCAGATGCCTAAGGAAGGATGCTTTGGACAACCGAGTGAGCAAACCACAGCCTGCAGGAGTCAGGTGTTGTGGTACCTTGTCTAAAAGTACAAGAAATGCATGGTCAAAGAGCTACACATAGCACTTCTCTAAGGTCCCACTGAGAATTCAAAGGGTGCTTCTCTGTCTCTACTGAAATAAGAGCAAATCTTAGTGTTTTTCGTGGAGAAAATCTTTCAGAAATGCTACACTGGCTCCAGCACAAAGAACACGTCTCATCACACAGAACGCCAAAACCTCAGACCAGTTCTAGCACTCCTCACTGGAAATCTGTTTGTCCAGCTGTAAGAATGGGCTGCTGTCTCTGCTTCAGAGAGCAGAAACTTCAGAAGCAGCAACAATCCACTTCCCCTCTTTCTTTTTTTCTTTCTTTCTTCTTTTTGAAACAGCAAACAACTACGAAACTGAAAACAACAACAAAAAAGCAAACCCCCATACATACAAAACAACTCTTTCTCTCTCCAGGTGAAGAAACAGAACACTCCTCTGGAGTAGAAGACGGAAAGAAGCTGCTCAGGAGAGTAAAGAGAAGGGAAAAGATGTTTGCAGGTATTTAAAGGGAAGTGTGTTTTGTATATGTTTAAATGAAGGAGTGCTTTTCGGAAAGCTTTGTTCCAGCTGCTGCTGAACAACTCGGCAGAAGTTATTCAATGACATAAGTTGGCACAGTCATTCCCTGGGTTAGTCTCACTTCTCTTTTTATATCTGCACAAGCACCTTTCCTTTTTTTCCGTAACAGAAAGAAGGCATCCCACGGGTCTGCATTAACGAGGAGAGTCATGTTCGTGGGGAAATAGTCCCTAGGTTTGTTTTTGGTGGGGGGAATCTCACTGTTAGATGACAGCTCGGGGGCAGATCCATGAAAGCTGGGTTGCAGGAGATGAGACGAGATGAAGGTCCAGTCCCATTTAACACAGAATATAGTATTAGAGGATGTATTCCGAGCAGCAAGGTCTCTGTGAGATGTAAGGAGTATGAGAAGTGTGCATCCTCCTCCATTTTCAGTATGGAGGCATAGTAATAACTAGAGATGTTGCTAGATGTGGCACGAAATTTAAATTACATAGAGCCATTACTTTTGTTTCTCCTTTTTACACGTATGATTCTAGCTGTTTGTCTGAATTTTACATAATGGCACACAGGTCTTGGTATTTAGTCTGCAGGAACAGTTGGAGGCTTCATTATCTCAGAACGTCAGCATTTACTTAACAATGAGGCAGAAGGTTTGTCAGTGATTCTTTCTGATATTGTAAAACTGGAGAGAATTCGAATCATTTCTTCAGTCCAGTATGAGGACAGCAAGCTGTTGACTAGAAGGTATGATGGCAGCACAGCTTTTTTACTTCTCTTCATGAAACTACTTTGCGTATCTTTGGCTGAAAGGGATTTTCAGCACTGAAAGCTTACTCTGGTGAAAAATCACGACTCAGCAAAAATTTAAACAGCTTCTAGCGTCAGGGCTTGCTGTGTTTGTAAATAAAGCCTCTCTGGTTTAAGCTGTGACCATTTTAGTGTCACTGTCTTTTCACTCAGGAACAACTGGAAAAGACGAAGTAATAAAGGTCGGAGTTCTGGATCTGCACGTTATTTTGCTGCGCAGATGACTGCAGACAGTTCTAGCAGACTTCACCTCTCTTTCTGATTTTGGGATTGGGTTGGGATTCCTGTTACTTAACTGTTATAAAGAGGAAAGGTGAGCATCCTATTTTTGAGTGGCTCCGCAGCCCACGCTCACTCTTGAGGCTGTGATGCCAAGAAATATTACTGATTACAGTTAATGCTATCAGTGAATTAGACTGAATAGATGAGTGCAATTGCAGACATTTAGCCTTGTCTTGCTGTGTACTGCACATACAGACATCTAAATTAACTCATCATTTAGACTGTGCCATAAAGATGCCTTCTTCTACTATCAGCCTCCTTAACCCATACAGTTTCTGAAGTGCTGTCAGCCTTCTGCCATCTGTATTTTTGGTAGTGTCCACGTCTTTCAGGTCAGGTTTTCCTTGTCAGTGCCAATGTCTGGGCTCCCACGTGCACTGTAGATGTGATGTTTGCTTATGAGGCAACGTGTGTACCTTTTGAAGGACTGACTTGAACAGTACTTATGTTATTCCTGAAGGAGGGAACAGCACCATTATCAAGATTCCTACTGGCTAGTTTCTGGGTAATAACCTCATGGCAGAAATGGCCTGTAGTTACAGGAGAGCAAAGAGAACTTCATTGCTACTTACCAAAGCTCCCTTAGAACACTTCTCTTATAAACTTCATACAGGTGTTTGTTCAAAAACGAAGCTTCATTTGAACCCACAACAAAGAAACTTAAGCTGTGTGTAGCAGGGCCACCTAGTGTAGTCTGTCAGTCCCTGATTTTCAGGACTAACACATTTTCACTCCTCTTGCGTCTCGAATCTATAATGGTCCAGAGAACAAGCGTTGCCTCTTTGCTGTAGAACAGCTTTTTAGATTTGTTTCCCTTGAAATCTAGGCCAGAATATCATCTTACATAAGTCTGGCTCTCAGGATGTCTTTCATTTTTGTTTCACTCTTCTTTGAAGAGCTAATGTCAAAATACTTTGAATTAATCCATGTACAACAGGTTATTTTCTTCAGATCATGTCTAGCTTTTAAAATGAAGCGGGTAGATAGGGCGGAGCCGTGAACAACTATCAGCTTGGCATTGCTGATATCTACTGAGTATACCAAATATTTTAGAAGATTATTCAGGAATAAAGCAGCAGTTAATATGACCCAAGCAGGTAGAATTTTGCATACCATTCTACAGAAAACTCAGCTAAGGGAGGGGAGGGGCTTGGGGGGATGACAAGAATTAAATTCCACGCTTCAAACAGGCAGTAAATGGTTTTTCCTCTGTGAGAATTCCAAAAAGAAATGAGTTTAAACATGCTCTCAGACTGAGAGCTGTTAAGGTTTTGTCTCCCTGATGTCTAAGAATATCTCCTACAAATCTAAGCCTTGTTATAAATAAGGCCACGGAATGGATTTTTATTTCCTCTGTAATGCCTCTACCTTTCAACTACTGAAATCTAGAGAAGTTCTGTTTTTTCACCAGTCCTAAGGAAATGGATTTACTTCTCTTTGCCTGTTTAACCAAGAGGAAGTGCATCACTGCAGCTGGGATTTGTGTGTTTTTTTTTCTAGATTCCCAAAGGAAACGCTGTCAGCTAAAATTAGAAATGGCAGGAGGACAGAAAGCAGAAGGCACAACTGCTGCATTTGGACTTAAGTTCAACTTCCACCACTTGGCATTCTGACTGACTTAGCTGCCTCAGCTTTTCCAGTTTAGAACTGTTTATCTGGTGCTTAGTTTGTTAGACCCAACACTGCTGAGGCAGAACATGAAGGGTCCTGTCTTGAGATCCAGTTCCAGACATGCCCTCCTTCCATCTGCTGATTCCAGCCACCACAAAGGGAGAGCTCAGCCAACAGTGTACTTGAAGGAAACATTTAAATGAAAAGCTCTAAAGGCTGCAGATCTATCATTACTCAGCATCTCCTGAGTAGATAATTTATGGCATATCGATCCTCAGAATATCCATCAGAATATCCTCAGAATCACGCAGTGCATATTACAAGCTTCTCAGAGACAACTCCAGATGCTAATGCACTTCAGTTCTTCCTTTGAAGGCAAAATGAGACTGATTACTTCGTGCTTCATAGGTTTATGCTTCTTCATAGGTGATGAGATTCATCTTCACCCTTGCATGTGCATCAGCATGATTTTTGTTTGTTTCACCTAATTTGGAGCTTGCTGCTGCACCACTTTGATCAGGGCAATAGTAGCTCCAGAACATTCCCCCACAGGGATGTTATCAATGGAGGAAACGGACAGTGTTTCTTACTGGGCTGAGATCAGTAGCTTAACATGCATCTATACAAAGAATGATTAAAATTAGTTAATTCTAATGCAGTCCATTTACATGAGCAGTTTTGGAAGCCTTGGAGTGGGAGGGCATCCAGCTATCTTCAAGTTTGCGAGCCTTATTTATTTCTTAGAGGAACGTGGCACACAAAGGTGTCAGTGGTCCTGTAGCTGCTGATTCCAGGCAAGTACTAGCAACAGCAGGAATATTTGAGGGCTTCCTGGCCCTGATGGTTGGGTAATGGCCAGGTGTTCAGCTGGGATACAAACTATATTTAGAGAACGTACGGGGAAGGGAGACCTGTGCTGCTGATAGATATGAATACGGTTGATTTTACTCTGTGATCTTGGTCACCGCTTTAGTGGAAAGTGATGCTTTATACAGAAAAACAAGTGGTGCAGTTCTTCCCATTCTTCTGCTAGCACGTGTCGATGAGAGTTGGGTTTCATCACTAATACAGAACGTCTGAGGGGAGTCATTATTAAAATGTTGGTGTTGCACCACAAGCTTTTTCTTTTTTTTTCCTGGGGTTATGCAATAAAAAGTTTTGAAAGTGCTCCAGAGGTGGAGATCCTTATGGCCAAGTTTTTCCACCGCTGCTGCAGACAACCTGGTTTGTTTTGGTGCTACAGTCTCAGTGAGGTCCTGCTGCAGACCCCTCCAGGGCAATCTTCTGCCACAGCCAGCAAAGCCAGTTCGCTTTGGAAGGGAACTTCTTGGAACCCAATCACCTGACTGGGCTTTTAATCCCAAGAGGCAGCCACATCAAATGGAAAACTTACTTAGGTAAGTTATGCCAGACTGACGTATACAGTAAACAAGAATGATGTATTTTGGCCCAAAGAAAATAAAAATAAACAGCAAGTGCAAGTGCAGCCTCACAGTAACCACCAGGTCATGAGTTTGGACTCTTGTGGATTTCACACTGGCCTTGCATCACCCATAGCACTCACAGCTGTAAGGTTACAGAGGGCTTAAGTGAAGCCTTTGTGAAATATGACTAAAATGTTTATTTTTATGTTTTGTAATCAAAAAAATCTTCCATGGAAACCTAGTGGGAATTGTGTTTTAAAAATCTACAGCTTTCTGGGTATTTCTGAAAGCTCATACATTTTTTTTTTATCTTCTTCCAAATGAGCGTTCTGCTCAGCCCACTTAAATTCTGCTGGTGGCAACTCGGAGGAGCACCTTGATTATTACTCATCTGAGTAATGGGAACTGTTTGAAATCTTGGCTGCTAGTCTAAGAAACCACCGTTTAAAAATAAGCAAACTCAGAAAGAAACTCAAGTGCAATATTTTGGGCAAAAGGACTGATCTTCATTGACATCTGAAGCACAGGTGGCCATATATGATGGCTGCAGTGACACTGTCGTTACTTTTATTGGTGCAGTAGACGGTGAATTTTGACTGCCCTCTTGTGAACGTGTAGCAGAAGTGCATATCCATGTCTGTTAGTCAGGCACAGCTGTGTTGCTGCTCTGAGCACATTCAAGGCTTTGCATTCTGTGCAAAAAGGATTTAAGATAACTCTGCTGCTCATTAAAGGCAGCCTATCCCAGCTCCTTCTGTGCAAAGCCAACAGCCCAACAGCACAGAGGCCAAAAGCCAATATAATTGTGAGAGGAAAAGGGGGAGGACTGGGAACTGAAAACCGTGGACAGAAATGCACGTACAGAATTATGTTGCATGATGCCAGTGAGAAATTTCAATGGATAAAACATCGAGTTCACTGCAGAGTTCTATCCACTAAGAAATATCAGTGCACAAGCTCTGCGAAAGATGTGTTGGTTTCTACAGTGGCAAATAGATACGCAGAGTCCAATCACTGAGTAATACAGAAGAGACATGAAAAAAACACCCACTGTCCATGCTGATGCTTCAACCACAAAGATGCACTGAATCATGAGAACAGCTTCTCTGCAGTAACGACAGCTGTAAGTCATCCACACACAAAGGTGCTACTCCCTGCTGATTTATCTCTTGGGTCAGATGTGTTGGGTGGGCTTAAATCAAACTGATAAGCTTGTCGATAAGAAAGCAGGATGGACATCCTGTTGTCCCAACAAGCTAACCAAACAGTATCTGTCTTCAGGAATAATGAGGAGCTCTCCACCTTCAAGGTTTAAAAATTGACCCTCAGGTTTGATCCCCTCAGAGTTTGGACTGTGATGAGTATGCATGTGCTATGCCCATAAATATGGATTCGTTTCTCTCTTTGGTGTGCATGTTTGCTGGAGAGATCCCCCACGCGCTGTAATAAAGGGAGTACCTGCTTGACATATTGCATTGCTGCCAGGTTACTGTGTCGGATTTCCCGGCATCACCATGCAGAATTCCTCCAGTCATTTCAGCGTGGTCTGATTCTGTTAGAACAGGTCTACTAACTCCATTCCATGGGGCAGTACAGCTGAGACCATGCAGTTGTTCAAAGGATTTTGGTCGGTTTATTTCTATTGGATTTCAAACAAAGAAACAAAACCCCAACAAGATAATGATATTCTCTGGAAAAAATCTGCAACCCTTGCAACCTTTAGAGATCAAAGGTTACTGCTCAGGTGTAGCCCAAGAGCCGTGGGGTGCAGGGGAAGGTTTTGCGCATATCCATACACTTCTTGTCAATGAAGAAGGAGTTTGCCTTCACAGAAATGTCGTACTCCAGCTTCGATTTGTTGTGAAGCAGCATTTGCAGAGTATCACGGGCTTCCTGCAGAAGTTTCTTTAAGGTCTGGATGGTGTCATCTATCGTGTAAACTTCAGTGACGAGGCTGAAGAAAGAGAAGGGCACACGTTACTCCAGTAACTTTAGCAACCTCCCACCACGTGCCTGTTTTTCACAAAGGACAGGTCAGAGTTTCAGACAGAATTCAGACACGCTCTCTTGGGCTGAATCATTATGAAACCTATTCCTTGCCAGAGCAGCTTCCATAGCAGCCGTAAGAAGGGTCGATTTCTGCTTACACTGACATTCAGCAGGAGATTAAGCCACTCAGGATCCTGAATGCTAGCTTCCTCACCTGCAGGCTCCTATCTGTGCAGCATCTCAAGGGCTAGCCTGGCCAGCCTGAGATCTGCAGTATGTGTTACTGGACACCATCAGTGCAGTTCCACGGCCTAGCAATGCAGAAGTGGGAAGGCCCCTTGCACAGTCACTGAGTGAGTAAACTTTAATACTGTCAACGTGGTGTGTGATCGAATGTTCCACTAAAAAAGCCAAGCACTGTAGCCTTTGAGAGACACTGATTTTTTTTCCAGAATCCACTTCAACTTGTTTTGGGACAGTCCCAGCTTTTTCAGCATAGAACAGCACAGAAAATGGTTTTGCATTCTGAGGTTGGAGTTTCTCAAAGAAAATATATTTCATTTGAGGCAACGACACTTAAGGCATTCAACTTCAGATGGTCTGGCCCATTACTTCAGCAGAACTACCTGGATTTTACTTCTTTCTACCAGAATTTATAGTCACATAATACAGTTATAATCCTGTTGAATTCATTCACACGGTTGTTACATTTCTTGAATAGCTGAGGAAGGATGGGGTAGTCTGCCCTCTACTCACTGAAACTGAGGAGCATCACGGCACAGTTCCATATTGGGTCTCCTAGCTCTTCCCTCCAGGCGTGTCTGAGCCACTTTCAGTGAATACTCCTTTGCCCTGATGGATCTCTCCAGCAGCATAATTGTGTCTTCTGTCTGGAAGATTTCTTGAAGTACCTGAACAAAGCAGAACATTTTTGTAAGCATCTTGTAAACACGCATCCAAAATCAGCACCTGACCTGCTCTGAGCGCTCCTATCAGAACTGCTTCCATTCTGGCATGCCATTTTGCTTTGATTTAGGGGAGGAGATTTCTAAAACCTCACAGCAATCAAATGTATTTGTGTGATTTGTTGGCTTGATATTGCCGTTTATTTCAAAGGATCTGCAGCAGCCATAGCTCATGGGAGAGACAGAGGCCATGAAGTGCTATTAAAGCATGTAATCAAGTTATTCTTGCAAAACTGGGTATCAGCACTGGAGAACAACTTCCACTGACAAACAGACCTTTTATTTATTATAACATGAAGTAACGTTTGTGCAGATTGGAATATAAATTTATAACAAGCAGCAGAGAAGCACTGAATTACTGTGATGGGAGAATCCCAACTCTTTTATTGTATTTTATTTTGTGTTTATAGATTTAGAGGCTCACTTCCAATTTGCTTCCTCGTGTACTTTTTCTCCTAAATAAAATAACTGCTGTTTGATCAGAAAGCGCTTTGGTGAAGGGAAAATTTCCACAAACTGTCATTTTCAGTAAAACTTTCAATCCTTATTTCCTTTTCCTTCATAAAAATTCAAAAGCCACAAATTATTCCCCCTCTGAAGTGGCTGCACACTACAAGTATTCAGGGGACATCTGCTGCAACAATGTTAAGTGGAACTCATTTTTAAGTACTGAAACTGACTTCTGAGTGTTTTGCACACCTTATTATGCTTTAGAGGAGATATTTATGCTGGAGCTATTTATTTTGCACATGAACTACTTAGAGTAAAAGCACATTGTCAGATTCACTGTTTTCCACACTGTCTACAATTTTACCAGTTACATACTTATTTCTGTAGATTAAAAAACAAAAACCAAGGAAATGCGACATAAGGAAGTTAGATGCCTTCGTTTTGCAGGAATCCATATCTTTTCCCTGAAAGCACACGGGATTTGCTTATCCTGCTGCCTAATCAGGAGGAGGAGCAAAACTGGAGCAGCTCGTGCTGCTGCCAAAACATCGCCCTTTAGAAATTTTCCAAGAGAAGCCAGTGAGCACTGAGGTGCAGGTGGAGAGGTGAGATGCAGCTTCCAGGTGGGCTGCTGGGGATGGAAGGGATGTCACGGGGATTCCACAAGCCTCTCAGTTCTCCTCTCTGCCCACACCTTTCACATCTTCATGGCCATTCAAAACATCGACCTGTGCCGAGGGAATAGCACGCAGCGCTTCTGGAGGTCACCCACTGCTTAGTGGGGCCCTCCTTTCCTGTGTTCATGTTACAGCTTCTGTTGCTGCAGCACAGCTTCCCACGCTGCGCCTCGCTGTGTGCCAGTGAGCCAAGTTCACTGGGGTGTGGTTACGGTTCCTGCAGTGGGATTTTGTGAGGGTTTGGGCCTCTTACATGAATTCTACTTACAGTTCATACAAAACGATATTAATTATTTTGGGAATAACAAAAGAAGTGCACAATAAAGTCAAATCAATACTTCACCTCAGCTCGGGAAGAACTGGGCAAAGCCACGTTTCAGTTTCAGAAAGGATTTGGGAGGGTTATTTGTTTCCTACTTAGGATGAAACAGAGGGCGTGCATTCTCAGTGCTGTTACTGAGTGGTTCAGACTTTGAGCTTTATTGGTGACAACATCTACACCACAAGCCCACGTATTTCATTTCCAGCAGTAATACTTCAAATGCACAAGTGCTGGAATTTCTCAAACCTGAGGTTCATTTCTATTCCTCCACTGCACTGATTGTGCTGTGCTGTGAGTTGTGTCCAACTGAAGCTCCCTGCCCACAGCACGTGTACAACACACGTGGATGTTACCCGAGCAGCACGGGCACAGGAGACTGCACTGTCCTGTGCAAAAACTTAAAATATTCAGCTGCCAATGCTTACTGAATCTTACCTTAGCCTGCTGTGCTTGCAGCTTGTTCTTCACATCAGCTACTTCAGCGATGCGACTGTTAAAGGCCGAATTGGTGCTGACAAACTGATTCCACAGCTCCTCAGATGTGCTCTCCAGGGCGACCTCTGTATCCTCCCGGAGCTTGGCAGAGTTGGCCCTTGCATGCTGAGAGCACCGGACATTGTCTTCACTGAATTTAACCCACGTTGCAGGAACCGAGACACTAGTAAGGAAAATAAACATGGCACATCGTTGAATTAGAATCAAATATCTGTGTGAACCCAAAGCCTTCGTGCTGGGGAAACTGAGCTGTGTGTCATCGACCAACAGGAAACATGAGAACCCAACCTAGTTCAGGCCAAGTGACCGACGAACCATGAGAGGAGGACTGTTACACACCAACAGCCCTGCCTCGTGAGATACGTATAACCCGTGGAGTAGAGCATGTGGCTCTGACTCCCCTAGCAGCCTTCATCACCAGAAAGAATGGTGGCAGGAAAATGGACGACTCACTGACTGACCTAGGATAGGAGTAAGGAGAATTTTATTGCTGCTCTATCACTGTCCACCTTTACTGCCTGGAGGATCTCCATCCTCTTACTTTTTCACGTATTACAGTAAACATCTCTGCTTTCACTGATGGGTCTATTATTCTTTCACTTGTTAATATATGGGAGACGTATAGAAAGTACATTGCTATGGGAAAGTCTGTGAGAAAAACTGGATAAAGGTGTCCTGCTTAGAAAAATGCCACCCAAGAATGTTCCCTCTGAAATGACATGCAGCCAGAAAAACTCTGGGATTCCTGGGTTTATGTCAAGCCTTCACAGATGGCCTTAATGGCCTTAACTGAATGTAAATCACACTCAGATTTTGCCAGAGAGGGAGCCCATAGGGCCCTAAGCATGCTGCCTGAGCCCACAGCTGGAAAAAGCAGTGCTCCATAAACTGCCTTCTTTAAACTCACGACCCTCTTGAATACACTGCTTAATACGTTGCTTAGCCTACCAGATCACTCTGCCCTTCAACCAAAAATAATAATAACGATTTTTAAAAATGAGCATATTTTGTAAAAAGGTTCCTATGTTTCAGCTGCCAAAAGGAAATGCTGAGAAAAAGTTCTGCCTGCATTTAGACATCCTGCTTTACACAGAACTCCCTTCTAGGAACTACGTCCATATGTCAAAATCTGCAGGAAAGTTCTCTCATTTTCTGAGTCTCACATTTAATTTCTTTAGATTTTAACTGAACACTGAGATTTCATATTAAGGGATGAAATAATTTAACTTTGTTGTGGCCCATTTTTTATTATTTTTTTTCACTTTTTTGTAGGGTATTCCTCTCTCTCCAGACTGAAGCCCTGATCTTCCTAAGATAAAGAAATCCAAAGAAATCTTTAGTACTACACGTTTACATTCATTTTCTGATCAGAAAATTGAGTTCCCAACGTCTCCATCTCGATGGTTTGAAATACTTCATACCTAATTTGTTTCTCAACACTGTTTTTCCAGACTGAAATTTATCAGCCAGAAACCGCCTGCTCTGCTCCCAAGTGCTGTGTGTATGTCTCAGTTTGCCAAATGGTTTCAGTAGGACGTTAATGAAAAGTGGCACTGCTTTGGATTATGGTTGGTGAAAAAGGAAAAGGGCTGTAAAGCTTATCTACACGAATCTACTTTTTTACCAGGGCTGACAAGAATACTTTTACTCATTGCTAAACCTAAACGTAGGTAGTATCACTGGGAGTCAGCAGTAGTCCTGCCAAGTTTCTCTCATTTACTCCTTTTTTTCAGTAGTGAATGAGCTGATCTTCTGTTCTGCTATTAAGCAAATTATACACGTTTTTTCCCTCCATTGTTCAATAAGACACAGTGCCATAATCTGAAACTGTGGAGCATGTTCACCATTCAGGTACAGCTGAGTTGAAGTGAGCCAGTTAACAAGTCATTGGCACAAAACAGTGCCCTCTATTGTGAGGTGTTTTTCTTCTGCTATTACTTCAGGTGCAGATGCAGGTGTGCATAAGTAAACTATGATATATAGTTTTAAAACTGTATCTAATTGGACATTTTCAATCAGTCATGCTAAAACCTGATAAATCCTTACAGTCATACTATTGAATGCATGTTCTGTACGTCTTGATGGGCTCATTTCCAAATAATCCAAGCTTTTTTTATGAAAAAAAAAAAAAAATATATATATATATATATAGTCTTTGGTGTTCATCCGCATGCTGCTCGCCCCACTACGCTTCACTGCACATCTCAGCTATGTTTTACTTTGATGTCATGTGTTCTGAATACAGAGAGACACTTCTTTTTCTGCCACTTTTCAAATACAAGGCTAGAACTCGCGCTGCCATCAGGATTCGACAGCAGCAGCAGCTCATACTCACGTCCCATCTGCTTTCTCCACTCCACGGTAGAAGTTGATGCTGTCTGATGTGTTCCTAAGGTTAAAGCACTTCACATCAATAACGTGGGCTGAGTTTTTGTCAGAAAGATCCTGCTCCAGGGCGTGCTGCGCATCTCTGTTGATACTGTGAAGAGGAAAGTCTTACTTTAATCCAAACTACCTTTCAAGCTTTAGTACTAGGTAGCTAACTGCCTTCATTAACACCCTCCAGTGCTTCAGCATCACAATGGCATGAAAATGCTTTGCACTGTAATTTATCCGGTGGGAGCTGCTCACCCTGCTCACCTTTACACCCCAAAGAACTGCATTTAACTCAAATGGTGTTTGTCACCTTGATGACAAATGACCACGTGTGTGAAAAACGACAGATGGCTGCTGTGTGGCATGCGGGAAAGCCTCAGAGCAAAAGAGAGCGGGCATTCTGCAACAGCTCTCACGGCAGCAAAGCTCTAAGATCAGAGAAATCTTCCAAGAAGATGGCACACTGGCTCGGTTCACTCGGTGCTTTAAGTGGGAGGTACTGCTCTTTTGCAGCTTAACAAATTCTGTTCTTAGTAATAATTAGAAGCGGAGGGCAAGGAGCTCCTAACAGGCGAAGCCTCTGATTCTGCAATTGCTGTTTTCAGTCTGCCATCAGATCCCCACCAATGCTGAATGCAGCTTCTTGTCTTTAAAACAGGAATTAAATGTAAATGCTTACCCCAACTGGTGACTGATTTTCTGCGCAAGTTTTGCCAGTATTTCTTGACAATCTCTGTATATATCAACCTCCTAGAGTGGAAAAAATCCCCATGTCAGTGCTTTCGTCCAACTCCCTTTGTCTTAGGGAATACAACCTTTATATTCTGCATTCCTGATGTCGAAATCATCTCACAAATCACAAATGTGTGAACTGGGAAAGCGTTTTTGTCCCTCTCTTCCTCAGTACTACAAAGCTGTATCTCTGGAGTTGGTTCTCTATGGCCTTTGATGGCAAACGTTCTAGCAGGTTTTAATAGAATCATTCTGATAAATGCAAGGACAGATGCTTCTTGGGCTAGGTATAATAAATGCACTAGAAACACGAGCCTTAATCAATTAAACTACTCCAACTGCCGTCACATTCTTCTACAGTAATACAAACACTTTGTTAATAGCAGCATAGGCTGAAAATGCATCTCATGTCAGAAGCAGGCTCCTTGATATAAATAATACAAAATTCTTCACAAGTTTCTGCTCAGATTAAAATAAATAAAAAATGCTGAAACAAACCACACTGGAAACCATGCCAACATGATACTTACAGTCCTCCAAACAACCTTATGGTACTCCATCCATCCTCTTTCCTTTTTAGAAACCCATTTTTAGCGTGAGAGACCCTTTTGCCAGTGTGTACAGCTTTTTCATACGATTAAGTTTTGAAACAGCAAACAAAGAGCTTTAAATGATTTGGAAATCATTAAGACACCCCAGACTTGGAATTACAAGTTCTGTCTCTGTACCTGTACCACAAATGAATGACAGACTTTACAAGTGGCTCTGCTGTTACTACAAAACAGGCCTTTGTTGGCCTCCACTGGCACTATCTGCCTTGTTCCACAGCAGTGCTCAGGGACATCACACAAATGGTGCTTATTTTTCATTTTTAAAAATATTTTTTGATCTGGTCACGTTGGAACAGTACGTGGCGTTTCATCCTGCCATTAGTTCTCTTGCTGAGTTAAGTTTGAGCTGATTGTTAGTACACATGCACACTGCAGGCTCTCAAGAAGCATTCTGGTTATTCAGAAAAGTACTTCAGAAACGGCACTGTCCCATCATTTTCTTTCCTGGTATTAGTTTTCTTATGCTTCCATATAGCTTCTTTCAAGTCTTAGTAAAGCAGTACTTTGTTATTTTATTTTAAAGATTCAACAATCACTACAATCCTTATTTTCTATTTTCAGTAAGACTATACAGACATCAATTCTTTTACAGTGTAAGCCCTCAGGACTTCAGAGATTTTATGGAACATGGCCTGGAAAATAACCTCGAGATTGTTTCTACATCATTCCATAGGAGAAGACAAAACTGGAGAGGACTTCCCATAAGATGCCAGGCTGTTCCTTCTGGTCCAGGGAGGATGAACCTCCCCACTGTGTGTAGTTGAACCCATTTTTTCTCCTCTCTCACCTTCAGTCTTCCAAATGAACGATGAAGTAATGGTTTTTTTCCCCTGAGAAACATGTAGTTGGATTTTGGTTGTTCTCACAGTTTGAAAAATAAACCAGTAAGTCCAATCTTACCTTTATGAGGTTCTTTTCCACATCATCATGAACCAAGTCTATATCCTTTCGCTTCTCACGGTTGTACAAGCACTCCAGGGCTGCCTGCAAGCAAACCAAGGAACATTTGCAATAGACACAGCACTGCATTTTAGAGTGAAAAACTTTGCTGAAGGGACCACTGAGCTGATGTGACAATAACAATATCCATTGAAGGTGAAACAGAACAGGAGGTCCGTGCCTCTCATTTCTCCTAACTAACACTTGCTCAGTGTTGAAGTTTGGAAGTATTCTAGGGAATGACTGCATAACAACCATTGCTGAACAGAGAGCCCAGGGGTACTGCAGCTCACTCGGGCACCTGGAAGGCATGGAGATGAGTGCCTGTGCCAGAGGCTCAGCCTCCTGGGGCAGGGAGACAGGGAAAGAAGGCACAAAGCATCCTGGTAGGTTCCTGCACTGACCTGAGCATGTAAGGCCCATGGTGGCCAGGTTTCCTTCCTACTGAGGGTAACGTTTGACCAAGTTCTGTCTCGGTGACAGTGGTGGAAGCATTAACAGCATTTGACAGAGAGAAAACTATTCTCTTTACCCATTCAGCCACACGGCCGTGAAGTAAGTAGCTGTGTCAGACCTACCTTCATCGGCCCCTGAATTTCTCCTATAGCACATTCAAGTCTCTTCTTGTCTGTTTCCAAGGCACGAGTCTCCTTGAGCAGACACTCCAGCTCATAGGTGAGCTCAGTTCTCCAGAATTCAATGTTAGAGATCCTCTCTCCCAAGTTTCTGTTACTGTCTTCTTGCATCTGATGAGTCAGCTGGTCCTTATCTTGCATCATCCGCAAAGAATCAGCGTTAAGCCTTCCAGCCCAGTGCCTGGAGGCTTCAGAGCCTTTTAACTGAACCATGTTAGCATGGTGCCAGTCGCGAGTGCTGTATCGGGAATGCAGCGCAGAGCGCAGCGTGGGCAGAACAGTGGGCGGCCGCCCAGTGGGCCTGAACTGCTCGGCAGAGCTGGGGGGCACCGAGGCCTCTCTGTGAAGCAGGCTGGGCCTCCAGGAACTGAGGCAGCGGTACCCTGGCGGGCAGTAGGACCGGTAGCTGTCCCTAGTGATGCTGGTTGGGGCTGGGTCCGGGAACAGACAGCTCTTCCGCGTGCCACAGTAGCTAGCAACCTGCGTGGTCCCCAAAAACTCCATGGTGCACAGAGCTCAGGCAGCTGCCTTCAGGCAGCCCCGGCTGCCAGCACACCTGTGACGTAGCACGGTGTGTCACACAGGGCTCTGGGACCATCACAGTTCCACGGCCCTTCCCCGCCCTTCAGAACTGGAGCCCCTCCCCGTGGGGCTGCGGGCACGGCTTCACTGAGAATATTTTCTGTGCTAGCATGATGAAAATAAACTTGGAGATATTAAACAATGGATTCAACACTTCCTCTCGAGACCTTTTCATGGAGAACAGTACGTAACCTGTTTTCAGTTAACCAAGGATATGGTAAATGTTCTTGTGAAATCACAGAACCACCGAGGTTGGAAAAGACCTCCAAGATCATCTATTCCAATCATTCACCCACCGCCAACATTAATATAATGAAAGCTAAGATTTTCTTCAGTATTAGTGACCCACCTAACAAAAAATAAGAGAGATATGCGACATCAGTCAGCTATACAGTGTTTAGAACCTCAACCTCGAGTATCTATCTTGAATTTTGTGAGCCAAACCCTAATCTAAAACTGAAGATGCTTAGTTAAGTGAAGCTTGTGATTTAGTATACGTACAATGAGTATAGCATAAGGGACATCATTCCAAATCTGAAACTGATTTCCTTAAATGTGTTGTTAACATAGATTTTTGGCAACAACGTGGCATGATTTTGGGTAAGCTTTACGAGCATGTTTCTTGCTGGAGAGCATAAGCAGCAATAACAAACATTTTAAAAGCTGTATTTTTGCATCTTCTTTCCCCTAGTTATGCTCTGTGGCATGTCTGGTTTCTCTGACTTCTACAAACTCAGATGGCTGGAGAAGATTCTCACTTGGCAGATGCCTAAGGAAGGATGCTTTGGAGAACCGAGTAAGCAAACCACAGCCTGCAGGAGTCAGGTGTTGTGGTACCTTGTCTAAAAGTACAAGAAGTGCATGGTCAAAGAGCTACACATAGCACTTCTCTAAGGTCCCACTGAGAATTCAAAGGGTGCTTCTCTGTCTCTACTGGAATAAGAGCAAATCTTAGTGTTTTTCGTGGAGAAAATCTTTCAGAAATGCTACACTGGCTCCAGCACAAAGACCACGTCTCATCACACAGAACGCCAAAACCTCAGACCAGTTCTAGCACTCCTCACTGGAAATCTGTTTGTCCAGCTGTAAGAATGGGCTGCTGTCTCTGCTTCAGAGAGCAGAAACTTCAGAAGCAGCAACAATCCACTTCCCCTCTTTCTTTTTTTCTTTCTTTCTTCTTTTTGAAACAGCAAACAACTACGAAACTGAAAACAACAACAAAAAAGCAAACCCCCATACATAGAAAACAACTCTTTCTCTCTCCAGGTGAAGAAACACAACACTCCTCTGGAGTAGAAGACGGAAAGAAGCTGCTCAGGAGAGTAAAGAGAAGGGAGAAGATGTTTGCAGGTATTTAAAGGGAAGTGTGTTTTGTATATGTTTAAATGAAGGAGTGCTTTTCGGAAAGCTTTGTTCCAGCTGCTGCTGAACAACTCGGCAGAAGTTATTCAATGACATAAGTTGGCACAGTCATTCCCTGGGTTAGTCTCACTTCTCTTTTTATATCTGCACAAGCACCTTTCCTTTTTTTCCGTAACAGAAAGAAGGCATCCCACGGGTCTGCATTAACGAGGAGAGTCATGTTCGTGGGGAAATAGTCCCCAGGTTTGTTTTTGGTGGGGGGAATCTCACTGTTAGATGACAGCTCGGGGGCAGATCCATGAAAGCTGGGTTGCAGGAGATGAGACGAGATGAAGGTCCAGTCCCATTTAACACAGAATATAGTATTAGAGGATGTATTCTGAGCAGCAAGGTCTCTGTGAGATGTAAGGAGTATGAGAAGTGTGCATCCTCCTCCATTTTCAGTATGGAGGCATAGTAATAACTAGAGATGTTGCTAGATGTGGCACAAAATTTAAATTACATAGAGCCATTACTTTTGTTTCTCCTTTTTACACGTATGATTCTAGCTGTTTGTCTGAATTTTACATAATGGCACACAGGTCTTGGTATTTAGTCTGCAGTAACAGTTGGAGGCTTCATTATCTCAGAACGTCAGCATTTACTTAACAATGAGGCAGAAGGTTTGTCAGTGATTCTTTCTGATATTGTAAAACTGGAGAGAATTTGAACCGTTTCTTCAGTCCAGTATGAGGACAGCAAGCTGTTGACTAGAAGGTATGATGGCAGCACAGCTTTTTTACTTCTCTTCATGAAACTACTTTGCGTATCTTTGGCTGAAAGGGATTTTCAGCACTGAAAGCTTACTCTGGTGGAAAATCACGACTCAGCAAAAATTTAAACAGCTTCTAGCGTCAGGGCTTGCTGTGTTTGTAAATAAAGCCTCTCTGGTTTAAGCTGTGACCATTTTAGTGTCACTGTCTTTTCACTCAGGAACAACTGGAAAAGACGAAGTAATAAAGGTCGGAGTTCTGGATCTGCACGTTATTTTGCTGCGCAGATGACTGCAGGCAGTTCTAGCAGACTTCACCTCTCTTTCTGATTTTGGGATTGGGTTGGGATTCCTGTTACTTAACTGTTATAAAGAGGAAAGGTGAGCATCCTGTTTTTGAGTGGCTCCGCAGCCCACGCTCACTCTTGAGGCTGTGATGCCAAGAAATATTACTGATTACAGTTAATGCTATCAGTGAATTAGACTGAATAGATGAGTGCAATTGCAGACATTTAGCCTTGTCTTGCTGTGTACTGCACATACAGACATCTAAATTAACTCATCATTTAGACTGTGCCATAAAGATGCCTTCTTCTACTATCAGCCTCCTTAACCCATACAGTTTCTGAAGTGCTGTCAGCCTTCTGCCATCTGTATTTTTGGTAGTGTCCACGTCTTTCAGGTCAGGTTTTCCTTGTCAGTGCCAATGTCTGGGCTCCCACGTGCACTGTAGATGTGATGTTTGCTTATGAGGCAACGTGTGTACCTTTTGAAGGACTGACTTGAACAGTACTTATGTTATTCCTGAAGGAGGGAACAGCACCATTATCAAGATTCCTACTGGCTAGTTTCTGGGTAATAACCTCATGGCAGAAATGGCCTGTAGTTACAGGAGAGCAAAGAGAACTTCATTGCTACTTACCAAAGCTCCCTTAGAACACTTCTCTTATAAACTTCATACAGGTGTTTGTTCAAAAACGAAGCTTCATTTGAACCCACAACAAAGAAACTCAAGCTGTGTGTAGCAGTGCCACCTAGTGTAGTCTGTCAGTCCCTGATTTTCAGGACTAACACATTTTCACTCCTCTTGCGTCTCGAATCTATAATGGTCCAGAGAACAAGCGTTGCCTCTTTGCTGTAGAACAGCTTTTTAGATTTGTTTCCCTTGAAATCTAGGCCAGAATATCATCTTACATAAGTCTGGCTCTCAGGATGTCTTTCATTTTTGTTTCACTCTTCTTTGAAGAGCTAATGTCAAAATACTTTGAATTAATCCATGTACAACAGGTTATTTTCTTCAGATCATGTCTAGCTTTTAAAATGAAGCGGGTAGATAGGGCGGAGCCGTGAACAACTATCAGCTTGGCATTGCTGATATCTACTGAGTATACCAAATATTTTAGAAGATTATTCATGAATAAAGCAGCAGTTAATATGACCCAAGCAGGTAGAATTTTGCATACCATTCTACAGAAAACTCAGCTAAGGGAGGGGAGGGGCTTGGGGGGATGACAAGAATTAAATTCCACGCTTCAAACAGGCAGTAAATGGTTTTTCCTCTGTGAGAATTCCAAAAAGAAATGAGTTTAAACATGCTCTCAGACTGAGAGCTGTTAAGGTTTTGTCTCCCTGATGTCTAAGAATATCTCCTACAAATCTAAACCTTGTTATAAGTAAGGCCACGGAATGGATTTTTATTTCCTCTGTAATAGATTCATAGATTCATAGATTCATAGATACATTAGGTTGGAAAGGACCTACAAGATCATCTAGTCCAACCTTCCTCACACCACCATCCCTACCCACCAAGCTACTAAATCAAATCCCTCAGCACCTCATCTAAACGCTTCTTGAACAGCGCTAGGGACGGTGCCTCAACCACCTCCCTAGGCAGGCCATTCCAGTGTCGGACCACTCTCTCAGAGAAAAAATTTTTCCTCAAGTCTAATCTAAATCTTCCCCGGCACAACTTGTGGCCATTCCCTCTCGTCCTGTCATTAGTTACCTGGGAGAAGAGGCCGACCCCCTCCTTACCACAGCCTCCCTTCAGGAAGTGGTAGAGTGCAATGAGGTCTCCTCTGAGCCTCCTTTTCCCCAAACTAAACAATCCCAGCTCCTTCAGCCGCTCCTCGTAAGACCTGTGCTCCAGACCCCTCACCAGTTTTGTTGCCCTTCTCTGAACACGCTCCAGGGCCCCAATGTCTCTCTTGTAGTGAGGGGCCCAAAACTGAACACAGTACTTGAGGTGCGGCCGCACCAGAGCTGAGTACAGGGGGATGATCACCTCCCTGCTCCTGCTGGCCACACTATTCCTAATACAGGCCAGGATGCCATTGGCCTTCTTGGCCACCTGGGCACACTGCCGGCTCATGCTGAGCCGAGCATCAACCAACACCCCCAGGTCCTTTTCCTCTATACACTCCTCAAGCCATTCTGCCCCAAGCCTATAGCATTGCATGGGGTTATTGTGGCCAAAGTGCAGGACCCGGCACTTGGCCTTATTGAACCTCATCCCATTGACCTCAGCCCAACTGTCCAGCCTATCCAGATCCCGCTGAAGGGCCTCCCTACCCTCAGGCAGATCAACACATCCTCCCAACTTGGTGTCATCCGCAAACTTACTGAGGGTACACTCAATCCCCTCATCCAGGTCATCAATAAAGATATTAAACAAGACGGGCCCCAATACCGACCCTTGGGGGACACCACTCGTGACAGGACGCCAGCTGGACTTGACTCCATTAACCACTACCCGCTGGGCACGGCCCTCAAGCCAATTCTCAACCCAGAAAGCCTCTACCTTTCAACTACTGAAATCTAGAGAAGTTCTGTTTTTTCACCAGTCCTAAGGAAATGGATTTACTTCTCTTTGCCTGTTTAACCAAGAGGAAGTGCATCACTGCAGCTGGGATTTGTGTGGTTTTTTTTCTAGATTCCCAAAGGAAACGCTGTCGGCTAAAATTAGAAATGGCAGGAGGACAGAAAGCAGAAGGCACAACTGCTGCATTTGGACTTAAGTTCAACTTCCACCACTTGGCATTCTGACTGACTTATCTGCCTCAGCTTTTCCAGTTTAGAACTGTTTATCTGGTGCTTAGTTTGTTAGACCCAACACTGCTGAGGCAGAACATGAAGGGTCCTGTCTTGAGATCCAGTTCCAGACATGCCCTCCTTCCATCTGCTGATTCCAGCCACCACTAAGGGAGAGCTCAGCCAACAGTGTACTTGAAGGAAACATTTAAATGAAAAGCTCTAAAGGCTGCAGATCTATCATTACTCAGCATCTCCTGAGTAGATAATTTATGGCATATCGATCCTCAGAATATCCATCAGAATATCCTCAGAATCACGCAGTGCATATTACAAGCTTCTCAGAGACAACTCCAGATGCTAATGCACTTCAGTTCTTCCTTTGAAGGCAAAATGAGACTGATTACTTCGTGCTTCATCTTTTTTTTATTATCTTCTTCCAAATGAGCGTTCTGCTCAGCCCACTTAAATTCTGCTGGTGGCAACTCAGGGAGGAGCACCTTGATTATTACTCATCTGAGTAATGGGAACTGTTTGAAATCTTGGCTGCTAGTCTAAGAAACCACCGTTTAAAAATAAGCAAACTCAGAAAGAAACTCAAGTGCAATATTTTGGGCAAAAGGACTGATCTTCATTGACATCTGAAGCACAGGTGGCCAGATATGATGGCTGCAGTGACACTGTCGTTACTTTTACTGGTGCAGTAGACAGTGAATTTTGACTGCCCTGTTGTGAACGTGTAGCAGAAGTGCATATCCATGTCTGTTAGTCAGGCACAGCTGTGTTGTTGCTCTGAGCACATTCAAGGCTTTGCATTCTGTGCAAAAAGGATTTAAAATAAAGCTCCTTCTGTGCAAAGCCAACAGCCCAAACAGCACAGAGGCCAAAAGCCAATATAATGTGAGAGGAAAAGGGGGAGGACATGGGAACTGAAAACCGTGGACAGAAATGCACGTACAGAATTATGTCGCATGATGCCAGTTGAGGAAATTTCCAATGGATAAACATCGAGTTCACTGCAGAGTTCTACTCCACTAAGAAATATCAGTGCACAAGCTCTGCGAAAGATGTGTTGGTTTATACAGTGGGCAACAGATACGCAGAGTCCAATCACTGAGTAATACAGAAGAGACATGAAAAAAACACCCAACTGTCCATGCTGAATGCTTTAACCACAAAGATGCACTGAATCATGAGAAACAGCTTCTCTGCAGTAACGACAGCTGTAAGTCATCCACACACAAAGGAGCTACTCCCTGCTGATTTATCTCTTGGGTCAGATGTGTTGGGTGGGCTTAAATCAAACTGATAAGCTGTCGATAAGAAAGCAGGATGGACATCCTGTTGTCCCAACAAGCTAACCAAACAGATATCTGTCTTCAGGAATAATGAGGAAGCTCTCCACCTTCAAGGTTTAAAAATTGGACCCTCAGGTTCGATCCCCCTCAGAGTTTGGACTGTGATGAGTATTGCAATGTGCTATGCCCATAAATATGGATTCGTTTCTCTCTTGGTGTGCATGTTTGCCTGGAGAGATCCCCCACGCGCTGTAATAAAGGGAGTACCTGCTTGACATATTGCATTGCTGCCAGGTTACTGTGTCCGGATTTCCCGGCATCACCCATGCAGAATTCCTCCAGTCATTTCAGCGTGGTCTGATTCTGTTAGAACAGGGTCTACTAACTCCATTCCATGGGGCAGTACAGCTGAGACCATGCAGTTGTTCAAAGGATTTTGGTCAGTTTTATTTCTATTGGATTTCAACACAAGAAACTAAACCCCAACAAGATAATGATATTCTCTGGAAAAAATCTGCAACCCTTGCAACTTTTAGAGATCAAAGGCAACTGCTCAGGTGTAGCCCAAGAGCCGTGGGGGTGCAGGGGAAGGTTTTGCGCATATCCATACACTTCTTGTCAATGAAGAAGGAGTTTGCCTTCACAGAAATGTCGTACTCCCAGCTTCGATTTGTTGTGAAGCAGCATTTGCAGGTATCACGGGCTTCCTGCAGAAGTTTCTTTAAGCTCTGAATGGTGTCATCTATTCGTGTAACTTCAGTGACGAGGCTGAAAAAAGAGAAGGGCACACGTTACTCTCCAGTAACTTTAGCAACCTCCCACCATGTGCCTGTTTTTCACAAAGGGACAGGTCCAGAGTTTCAGACAGAATTCAGACACGCTCTCTTGGGGCTGAATCATTATGATACCTATTCCTTGCCAGAGCAGCTTCCATAGCAGCCGTAAGAAGGGTCGATTTCTGCTTACACTGACATTCAGCAGGAGATGAAGCCACTCTGGATCCTGAATGCTAGCTTCCTCACCTGCAGGCTCCTATCTGTGCAGCATCTCAAGGGCTAGCCTGGCCAGCCTGAGATCTGCAGTATGTGCAGCTTTTTCAGCATAGAACAGCACAGAAAATGGTTTTTGCATTCTGAGGTTGGAGTTTCTCAAAGAAAAATATATTTCATTTGAGGCAACGGACACTTAAGGCATTCAACTTCAGATGGTCTGGTCCCATTACTTCAGCAGAACTACCCCTGGATTTTACTTCTTTCTACCAGGAATTTATAGTCACATAATACAGTTATAATCCTGTTGAATTCATTCACCACGGTTGTTACATTTCTTGAATAGCTGAGGAAGGATGGGGTAGTCTGCCCTCTACTCACTGAAACTGAGGAGCATCACGGCACAGTTCCATATTGGGTCTCCTAGCTCTTCCCTCCAGGCGTGTCTGAGCCACTTTCAGTGAATACTCCTTTGCCCTGATGGATCTCTCCAGCAGCATAATTGTGTCTTCTGTCTGGAAGATTTCTTGAAGTACCTGAACAAAGCAGAACATTTTTGTAAGCATCTTGTAAACACGCATCCCAAAATCAGCACCTGACCTGCTCTGAGTGCTCCAATCAGAACTGCTTCCATTCTGGCATGCCATTTTGCTTTGATTTAGGGGAGGAGATTTCTAAAACCTCACAGCAATCAAATGTATTTGTGTGATTTGTTGGCTTGATATTGCCATTTATTTCAAAGGATCTGCAGCAGCCACAGCTCATGGGAGAGACAGAGGCCATGAAGTGCTATTAAAGCATGTAATTAAGTTATTCTTGCAAAACTGGGTATCAGCACTGGAGAACAACTTCCACTGACAAACAGACCTTTTATTTATTATAACATGAAGTAACGTTTGTGCAGATTGGAATATAAATTTATAACAAGCAGCAGAGAAGCACTGAATTACTGTGATGGGAGAATCCCAACTCTTTTATTGTATTTTATTTTGTGTTTATAGATTTAGAGGCTCACTTCCAATTTGCTTCCTCGTGTACTTTTTCTCCTAAATAAAATAACTGCTGTTTGATCAGAAAGCGCTTTGGTGAAGGGAAAATTTCCACAAACTGTCATTTTCAGTAAAACTTTCAATCCTTATTTCCTTTTCCTTCATAAAAATTCAAAAGCCACAAATTATTCCCCCTCTGAAGTGGCTGCACACTACAAGTATTCAGGGGACATCTGCTGCAACAATGTTAAGTGGAACTCATTTTTAAGTACTGAAACTGACTTCTGAGTGTTTTGCACACCTTATTATGCTTTAGAGGAGATATTTATGCTGGAGCTATTTATTTTGCACATGAACTACTTAGAGTAAAAGCACATTGTCAGATTCACTGTTTTCCACACTGTCTACAATTTTACCAGTTACATACTTATTTCTGTAGATTAAAAAACAAAAACCAAGGAAATGCGACATAAGGAAGTTAGATGCCTTCGTTTTGCAGGAATCCATATCTTTTCCCTGAAAGCACACGGGATTTGCTTATCCTGCTGCCTAATCAGGAGGAGGAGCAAAACTGGAGCAGCTCGTGCTGCTGCCAAAACATCGCCCTTTAGAAATTTTCCAAGAGAAGCCAGTGAGCACTGAGGTGCAGGTGGAGAGGTGAGATGCAGCTTCCAGGTGGGCTGCTGGGGATGGAAGGGATGTCACGGGGATTCCACAAGCCTCTCAGTTCTCCTCTCTGCCCACACCTTTCACATCTTCATGGCCATTCAAAACATCGACCTGTGCCGAGGGAATAGCACGCAGCGCTTCTGGAGGTCACCCACTGCTTAGTGGGGCCCTCCTTTCCTGTGTTCATGTTACAGCTTCTGTTGCTGCAGCACAGCTTCCCACGCTGCGCCTCGCTGTGTGCCAGTGAGCCAAGTTCACTGGGGTGTGCTTACGGTTCCTGCAGTGGGATTTTGTGAGGGTTTGGGCCTCTTACATGAATTCTACTTACAGTTCATACAAAACGATATTAATTATTTTGGGAATAACAAAAGAAGTGCACAATAAAGTCAAATCAATACTTCACCTCAGCTCGGGAAGAACTGGGCAAAGCCACGTTTCAGTTTCAGAAAGGATTTGGGAGGGTTATTTGTTTCCTACTTAGGATGAAACAGAGGGCGTGCATTCTCAGTGCTGTTACTGAGTGGTTCAGACTTTGAGCTTTATTGGTGACAACATCTACACCACAAGCCCACGTATTTCATTTCCAGCAGTAATACTTCAAATGCACAAGTGCTGGAATTTCTCAAACCTGAGGTTCATTTCTATTCCTCCACTGCACTGATTGTGCTGTGCTGTGAGTTGTGTTCAACTGAAGCTCCCTGCCCACAGCACGTGTACAACACACGTGGATGTTACCCGAGCAGCACGGGCACAGGAGACTGCACTGTCCTGTGCAAAAACTTAAAATATTCAGCTGCCAATGCTTACTGAATCTTACCTTAGCCTGCTGTGCTTGCAGCTTGTTCTTCACATCAGCAACTTCAGCGATGCGACTGTTAAAGGCCGAATTGGTGCTGACAAACTGATTCCACAGCTCCTCAGATGTGCTCTCCAGGGCGACCTCTGTATCCTCCCGGAGCTTGGCAGAGTTGGCCCTTGCATGCTGAGAGCACCGGACATTGTCTTCACTGAATTTAACCCACGTTGCAGGAACCGAGACGCTAGTAAGGAAAATAAACATGGCACATCGTTGAATTAGAATCAAATATCTGTGTGAACCCAAAGCCTTCGTGCTGGGGAAACTGAGCTGTGTGTCATCGACCAACAGGAAACATGAGAACCCAACCTAGTTCACGCCAAATGACCAACGAACCATGAGAGGAGGACTGTTACACACCAACAGCCCTGCCTCGTGAGATACGTATAACCCGTGGAGTAGAGCATGTGGCTCTGACTCCCCTAGCAGCCTTCATCACCAGAAAGAATGGTGGCAGGAAAATGGACGACTCACTGACTGACCTAGGATAGGAGTAAGGAGAATTTTATTGCTGCTCTATCACTGTCCACCTTTACTGCCTGGAGGATCTCCATCCTCTTACTTTTTCACGTATTACAGTAAACATCTCTGCTTTCACTGATGGGTCTATTATTCTTTCACTTGTTAATATATGGGAGACGTATAGAAAGTACATTGCTATGGGAAAGTCTGTGAGAAAAACTGGATAAAGGTGTCCTGCTTAGAAAAATGCCACCCAAGAATGTTCCCTCTGAAATGACACGCAGCCAGAAAAACTCTGGGATTCCTGGGTTTATGTCAAGCCTTCACAAATGGCCTTAATGGCCTTAACTGAATGTAAATCACACTCAGATTTTGCCAGAGTGGGAGCCCATAGGGCCCTAGGCATGCTGCCTGAGCCCACAGCTGGAAAAAGCAGTGCTCCATAAACTGCCTTCTTTAAACTCACGACCCTCTTGAATACACTGCTTAATACGTTGCTTAGCCTACCAGATCACTCTGCCCTTCAACCAAAAATAATAATAACGATTTTTAAAAATGAGCATATTTTGTAAAAAGGTTCCTATGTTTCAGCTGCCAAAAGGAAATGCTGAGAAAAAGTTCTGCCTGCATTTAGACATCCTGCTTTACACAGAACTCCCTTCTAGGAACTACGTCCATATGTCAAAATCTGCAGGAAAGTTCTCTCATTTTCTGAGTCTCACATTTAATTTCTTTAGATTTTAACTGAACACTGAGATTTCATATTAAGGGATGAAATAATTCAACTTTGTTGTGGCCCATTTTTTATTTTTTTTTTCACTGTTTTGTAGGGTATTCCTCTCTCTCCGGACTGAAGCCCTGATCTTCCTAAGATAAAGAAATCCAAAGAAATCTTTAGTACTACACGTTTATATTCATTTTCTGATCAGAAAATTGAGTTCCCAACGTCTCCATCTCGATGGTTTGAAATACTTCATACCTAATTTGTTTCTCAACACTGTTTTTCCAGACTGAAATTTATCAGGCAGAAACCGCCTGCTCTGCTCCCAAGTGCTGTGCGTATGTCTCAGTTTGCCAAATGGTTTCAGTAGGATGTTAATGAAAAGTGGCACTGCTTTGGATTATGGTTGGTGAAAAAGGAAAAGGGCTGTAAAGCTTATCTACACGAATCTACTTTTTTACCAGGGCTGACAAGAATACTTTTACTCATTGCTAAACCTAAACATAGGTAGTATCACTGGGAGTCAGCAGTAGTCCTGCCAAGTTTCTCTCATTTACTCCTTTTTTTCAGTAGTGAATGAGGTGATCTTATGTTCTGCTAGTAAGCAAATAATACACTTCTTTTTTCCGCCACTGTTCAGTAAGACACAGTGCCATAATCTGAAACTGTGGAGCATGTTCACCATTCAGGTACAGCTGAGTTGAAGTGAGCCAGTTAACAAGTCATTGGCACAAAACAGTGCCCTCTATTGTGAGGTGTTTTTCTTCTGCTATTACTTCAGGTGCAGATGCAGGTGTCCGTAAGTAAACTATGATAGGTAGTTTTAAAACTGTATCTAATTGGACATTTTCAATCAGTCATGCTAGAACCTGCTAAATCCTTACAGTCATACTATTGAATGCATGTTCTGTACGTCTTGATGGGCTCATTTCCAAATAATCCAAGCTTTTTTTATGAAAAAAAAAATATATATATATATATATATATATATAGTCTTTGGTGCTCATCCGCATGCTGCTCGCCCCACTACGCTTCACTGCACATCTCAGCTATGTTTTACTTTGATGTCATGTGTTCTGAATACAGAGAGACACTTCTTTTTCTGCCACTTTTCAAATACAAGGCTAGAACTCGCGCTGCCATCAGGATTCGACAGCAGCAGCAGCTCATACTCACGTCCCATCTGCTTTCTCCACTCCACGGTAGAAGTTGATGCTGTCTGATGTGTTCCTAAGGTTAAAGCACTTCACATCAATAACGTGGGCTGAGTTTTTGTCAGAAAGATCCTGCTCCAGGGCGTGCTGCGCATCTCTGTTGATACTGTGAAGAGGAAAGTCTTACTTTAATCCAAACTACCTTTCAAGCTTTAGTACTAGGTAGCTAACTGCCTTCATTAACACCCTCCAGTGCTTCAGCATCACAATGGCATGAAAATGCTTTGCACTGTAATTTATCTGGTGGGAGCTGCTCACCCTGCTCACCTTTACACCCCAAAGAGCTGCATTTAACTCAAATGGTGTTTGTCACCTTGATGACAAATGACCACGTGTGTGAAAAACGACAGATGGCTGCTGTGTGGCATGCGGGAAAGCCTCAGAGCAAAAGAGAGCGGGCATTCTGCAACAGCTCTCACGGCAGCAAAGCTCTAAGATCAGAGAAATCTTCCAAGAAGATGGCACACTGGCTCGGTTCACTCGGTGCTTTAAGTGGGAGGTACTGCTCTTTTGCAGCTTAACAAATTCTGTTCTGAGTAATAATTAGAAGCGGAGGGCAAGGAGCTCCTAACAGGCGAAGCCTCTGATTCTGCAATTGCTGTTTTCAGTCTGCCATCAGATCCCCACCAATGCTGAATGCAGCTTCTTGTCTTTAAAACAGGAATTAGATGTAAATGCTTACCCCAACTGGTGACTGATTTTCTGCACAAGTTTTGCCAGTATTTCTTGACAATCTCTGTATATATCAACCTCCTAGAGTGGAAAAAATCCCCATGTCAGTGCTTTCGTCCAACTCCCTTTGTCTTAGGGAATACAACCTTTATATTCTGCATTCCTGATGTCGAAGTCCTCTCACGAATCACAAATATGTGAACTGGGAAAGCGTTTTTGTCCCTCTCTTCCTCAGTATTACAAAGCTGTATCTCTGGAGTTGGCTCTCTATGGTCTTTTATGGCAAACGTTCTAGCAGGTTTTAATAGAATCATTCTGATAAATGCAAGGACGGATGCTTCTTGGGCTAGGTATAATAAATGCACTAGAAACACGAGCCTTAATCAATTAAACTACTCCAACTGCCGTCACATTCTTCTACAGTAATACAAACACTTTGTTAATAGCAGCATAGGCTGAAAATGCATCTCATGTCAGAAGCAGGCTCCTTGATATAAATAATACAAAATTCTTCACAAGTTTCTGCTCCGATTAAAATAAATAAAAAATGCTGAAACAAACCACACTGGAAACCATGCCAACATGATACTTACAGTCCTCCAAACAACCTTATGGTACTCCATCCATCCTCTTTCCTTTTTAGAAACCCATTTTTAGCGTGAGAGACCCTTTTGCCAGTGTGTACAGCTTTTTCATACGATTAAGTTTTGAAACAGCAAAGAAAGAGCTTTAAACGATTTGGAAATCATTAAGACACCCCAGACTTGGAATTACAAGTTCTGTCTCTGTACCTGTACCACAAATGAATGACAGACTTTACAAGTGGCTCTGCTGTTACTACAAAACAGGCCTTTGTTGGCCTCCACTGGCACTATCTGCCTTGTTCCACAGCAGTGCTCAGGGACATCACACAAATGGTGCTTATTTTTCATTTTTAAAAATATTTTTTGATCTGGTCACGTTGGAACAGTACGTGGCGTTTCATCCTGCCATTAGTTCTCTTGCTGAGTTAAGTTTGAGCTGATTGTTAGTACACATGCACACTGCAGGCTCTCAAGAAGCATTCTGGTTATTCAGAAAAGTACTTCAGAAACGGCACTGTCCCATCATTTTCTTTCCTGGTATTAGTTTTCTTATGCTTCCATATAGCTTCTTTCAAGTCTTAGTAAAGCAGTACTTTGTTATTTTATTTTAAAGATTCAACAATCACTACAATCCTTATTTTCTATTTTCAGTAAGACTATACAGACATCAATTCTTTTACAGTGTAAGCCCTCAGGACTTCAGAGATTTTATGGAACATGGCCTGGAAAATAACCTCGAGATTGTTTCTACATCATTCCATAGGAGAAGACAAAACTGGAGAGGACTTCCCATAAGATGCCAGGCTGTTCCTTCTGGTCCAGGGAGGATGAACCTCCCCACTGTGTGTAGTTGAACCCATTTTTTCTCCTCTCTCACCTTCAGTCTTCCAAATGAACGATGAAGTAATGGTTTTTTTCCCCTGAGAAACATGTAGTTGGATTTTGGTTGTTCTCACAGTTTGAAAAATAAACCAGTAAGTCCAATCTTACCTTTATGAGGTTCTTTTCCACATCATCATGAACCAAGTCTATATCCTTTCGCTTCTCACGGTTGTACAAGCACTCCAGGGCTGCCTGCAAGCAAACCAAGGAACATTTGCAATAGACACAGCACTGCATTTTAGAGTGAAAAACTTTGCTGAAGGGACCACTGAGCTGATGTGACAATAACAATATCCATTGAAGGTGAAACAGAACAGGAGGTCCGTGCCTCTCATTTCTCCTAACTAACACTTGCTCAGTGTTGAAGTTTGGAAGTATTCTAGGGAATGACTGCATAACAACCATTGCTGAACAGAGAGCCCAGGGGTACTGCAGCTCACTCGGGCACCTGGAAGGCATGGAGATGAGTGCCTGTGCCAGAGGCTCAGCCTCCTGGGGCAGGGAGACAGGGAAAGAAGGCACAAAGCATCCTGGTAGGTTCCTGCACTGACCTGAGCATGTAAGGCCCATGGTGGCCAGGTTTCCTTCCTACTGAGGGTAACGTTTGACCAAGTTCTGTCTCGGTGACAGTGGTGGAAGCATTAACAGCATTTGACAGAGAGAAAACTATTCTCTTTACCCATTCAGCCACACGGCCGTGAAGTAAGTAGCTGTGTCAGACCTACCTTCATCGGCCCCTGAATTTCTCCTATAGCACATTCAAGTCTCTTCTTGTCTGTTTCCAAGGCACGAGTCTCCTTGAGCAGACACTCCAGCTCATAGGTGAGCTCAGTTCTCCAGAATTCAATGTTAGAGATCCTCTCTCCCAAGTTTCTGTTACTGTCTTCTTGCATCTGATGAGTCAGCTGGTCCTTATCTTGCATCATCCGCAAAGAATCAGCGTTAAGCCTTCCAGCCCAGTGCCTGGAGGCTTCAGAGCCTTTTAACTGAACCATGTTAGCATGGTGCCAGTCGCGAGTGCTGTATCGGGAATGCAGCGCAGAGCGCAGCGTGGGCAGAACAGTGGGCGGCCGCCCAGTGGGCCTGAACTGCTCGGCAGAGCTGGGGGGCACCGAGGCCTCTCTGTGAAGCAGGCTGGGCCTCCAGGAACTGAGGCAGCGGTACCCTGGCGGGCAGTAGGACCGGTAGCTGTCCCTAGTGATGCTGGTTGGGGCTGGGTCCGGGAACAGACAGCTCTTCCGCGTGCCACAGTAGCTAGCAACCTGCGTGGTCCCCAAAAACTCCATGGTGCACAGAGCTCAGGCAGCTGCCTTCAGGCAGCCCCGGCTGCCAGCACACCTGTGACGTAGCACGGTGTGTCACACAGGGCTCTGGGACCATCACAGTTCCACGGCCCTTCCCCGCCCTTCAGAACTGGAGCCCCTCCCCGTGGGGCTGCGGGCACGGCTTCACTGAGAATATTTTCTGTGCTAGCATGATGAAAATAAACTTGGAGATATTAAACAATGGATTCAACACTTCCTCTCGAGACCTTTTCATGGAGAACAGTACGTAACCTGTTTTCAGTTAACCAAGGATATGGTAAATGTTCTTGTGAAATCACAGAACCACCGAGGTTGGAAAAGACCTCCAAGATCATCTATTCCAATCATTCACCCACCGCCAACATTAATATAATGAAAGCTAAGATTTTCTTCAGTATTAGTGACCCACCTAACAAAAAATAAGAGAGATATGCGACATCAGTCAGCTATACAGTGTTTAGAACCTCAACCTCGAGTATCTATCTTGAATTTTGTGAGCCAAACCCTAATCTAAAACTGAAGATGCTTAGTTAAGTGAAGCTTGTGATTTAGTATACGTACAATGAGTATAGCATAAGGGACATCATTCCAAATCTGAAACTGATTTCCTTAAATGTGTTGTTAACATAGATTTTTGGCAACAACGTGGCATGATTTTGGGTAAGCTTTACGAGCATGTTTCTTGCTGGAGAGCATAAGCAGCAATAACAAACATTTTAAAAGCTGTATTTTTGCATCTTCTTTCCCCTAGTTATGCTCTGTGGCATGTCTGGTTTCTCTGACTTCTACAAACTCAGATGGCTGGAGAAGATTCTCACTTGGCAGATGCCTAAGGAAGGATGCTTTGGAGAACCGAGTAAGCAAACCACAGCCTGCAGGAGTCAGGTGTTGTGGTACCTTGTCTAAAAGTACAAGAAGTGCATGGTCAAAGAGCTACACATAGCACTTCTCTAAGGTCCCACTGAGAATTCAAAGGGTGCTTCTCTGTCTCTACTGGAATAAGAGCAAATCTTAGTGTTTTTCGTGGAGAAAATCTTTCAGAAATGCTACACTGGCTCCAGCACAAAGACCACGTCTCATCACACAGAACGCCAAAACCTCAGACCAGTTCTAGCACTCCTCACTGGAAATCTGTTTGTCCAGCTGTAAGAATGGGCTGCTGTCTCTGCTTCAGAGAGCAGAAACTTCAGAAGCAGCAACAATCCACTTCCCCTCTTTCTTTTTTTCTTTCTTTCTTCTTTTTGAAACAGCAAACAACTACGAAACTGAAAACAACAACAAAAAAGCAAACCCCCATACATAGAAAACAACTCTTTCTCTCTCCAGGTGAAGAAACACAACACTCCTCTGGAGTAGAAGACGGAAAGAAGCTGCTCAGGAGAGTAAAGAGAAGGGAGAAGATGTTTGCAGGTATTTAAAGGGAAGTGTGTTTTGTATATGTTTAAATGAAGGAGTGCTTTTCGGAAAGCTTTGTTCCAGCTGCTGCTGAACAACTCGGCAGAAGTTATTCAATGACATAAGTTGGCACAGTCATTCCCTGGGTTAGTCTCACTTCTCTTTTTATATCTGCACAAGCACCTTTCCTTTTTTTCCGTAACAGAAAGAAGGCATCCCACGGGTCTGCATTAACGAGGAGAGTCATGTTCGTGGGGAAATAGTCCCCAGGTTTGTTTTTGGTGGGGGGAATCTCACTGTTAGATGACAGCTCGGGGGCAGATCCATGAAAGCTGGGTTGCAGGAGATGAGACGAGATGAAGGTCCAGTCCCATTTAACACAGAATATAGTATTAGAGGATGTATTCTGAGCAGCAAGGTCTCTGTGAGATGTAAGGAGTATGAGAAGTGTGCATCCTCCTCCATTTTCAGTATGGAGGCATAGTAATAACTAGAGATGTTGCTAGATGTGGCACAAAATTTAAATTACATAGAGCCATTACTTTTGTTTCTCCTTTTTACACGTATGATTCTAGCTGTTTGTCTGAATTTTACATAATGGCACACAGGTCTTGGTATTTAGTCTGCAGTAACAGTTGGAGGCTTCATTATCTCAGAACGTCAGCATTTACTTAACAATGAGGCAGAAGGTTTGTCAGTGATTCTTTCTGATATTGTAAAACTGGAGAGAATTTGAACCGTTTCTTCAGTCCAGTATGAGGACAGCAAGCTGTTGACTAGAAGGTATGATGGCAGCACAGCTTTTTTACTTCTCTTCATGAAACTACTTTGCGTATCTTTGGCTGAAAGGGATTTTCAGCACTGAAAGCTTACTCTGGTGGAAAATCACGACTCAGCAAAAATTTAAACAGCTTCTAGCGTCAGGGCTTGCTGTGTTTGTAAATAAAGCCTCTCTGGTTTAAGCTGTGACCATTTTAGTGTCACTGTCTTTTCACTCAGGAACAACTGGAAAAGACGAAGTAATAAAGGTCGGAGTTCTGGATCTGCACGTTATTTTGCTGCGCAGATGACTGCAGGCAGTTCTAGCAGACTTCACCTCTCTTTCTGATTTTGGGATTGGGTTGGGATTCCTGTTACTTAACTGTTATAAAGAGGAAAGGTGAGCATCCTGTTTTTGAGTGGCTCCGCAGCCCACGCTCACTCTTGAGGCTGTGATGCCAAGAAATATTACTGATTACAGTTAATGCTATCAGTGAATTAGACTGAATAGATGAGTGCAATTGCAGACATTTAGCCTTGTCTTGCTGTGTACTGCACATACAGACATCTAAATTAACTCATCATTTAGACTGTGCCATAAAGATGCCTTCTTCTACTATCAGCCTCCTTAACCCATACAGTTTCTGAAGTGCTGTCAGCCTTCTGCCATCTGTATTTTTGGTAGTGTCCACGTCTTTCAGGTCAGGTTTTCCTTGTCAGTGCCAATGTCTGGGCTCCCACGTGCACTGTAGATGTGATGTTTGCTTATGAGGCAACGTGTGTACCTTTTGAAGGACTGACTTGAACAGTACTTATGTTATTCCTGAAGGAGGGAACAGCACCATTATCAAGATTCCTACTGGCTAGTTTCTGGGTAATAACCTCATGGCAGAAATGGCCTGTAGTTACAGGAGAGCAAAGAGAACTTCATTGCTACTTACCAAAGCTCCCTTAGAACACTTCTCTTATAAACTTCATACAGGTGTTTGTTCAAAAACGAAGCTTCATTTGAACCCACAACAAAGAAACTCAAGCTGTGTGTAGCAGTGCCACCTAGTGTAGTCTGTCAGTCCCTGATTTTCAGGACTAACACATTTTCACTCCTCTTGCGTCTCGAATCTATAATGGTCCAGAGAACAAGCGTTGCCTCTTTGCTGTAGAACAGCTTTTTAGATTTGTTTCCCTTGAAATCTAGGCCAGAATATCATCTTACATAAGTCTGGCTCTCAGGATGTCTTTCATTTTTGTTTCACTCTTCTTTGAAGAGCTAATGTCAAAATACTTTGAATTAATCCATGTACAACAGGTTATTTTCTTCAGATCATGTCTAGCTTTTAAAATGAAGCGGGTAGATAGGGCGGAGCCGTGAACAACTATCAGCTTGGCATTGCTGATATCTACTGAGTATACCAAATATTTTAGAAGATTATTCATGAATAAAGCAGCAGTTAATATGACCCAAGCAGGTAGAATTTTGCATACCATTCTACAGAAAACTCAGCTAAGGGAGGGGAGGGGCTTGGGGGGATGACAAGAATTAAATTCCACGCTTCAAACAGGCAGTAAATGGTTTTTCCTCTGTGAGAATTCCAAAAAGAAATGAGTTTAAACATGCTCTCAGACTGAGAGCTGTTAAGGTTTTGTCTCCCTGATGTCTAAGAATATCTCCTACAAATCTAAACCTTGTTATAAGTAAGGCCACGGAATGGATTTTTATTTCCTCTGTAATAGATTCATAGATTCATAGATTCATAGATACATTAGGTTGGAAAGGACCTACAAGATCATCTAGTCCAACCTTCCTCACACCACCATCCCTACCCACCAAGCTACTAAATCAAATCCCTCAGCACCTCATCTAAACGCTTCTTGAACAGCGCTAGGGACGGTGCCTCAACCACCTCCCTAGGCAGGCCATTCCAGTGTCGGACCACTCTCTCAGAGAAAAAATTTTTCCTCAAGTCTAATCTAAATCTTCCCCGGCACAACTTGTGGCCATTCCCTCTCGTCCTGTCATTAGTTACCTGGGAGAAGAGGCCGACCCCCTCCTTACCACAGCCTCCCTTCAGGAAGTGGTAGAGTGCAATGAGGTCTCCTCTGAGCCTCCTTTTCCCCAAACTAAACAATCCCAGCTCCTTCAGCCGCTCCTCGTAAGACCTGTGCTCCAGACCCCTCACCAGTTTTGTTGCCCTTCTCTGAACACGCTCCAGGGCCCCAATGTCTCTCTTGTAGTGAGGGGCCCAAAACTGAACACAGTACTTGAGGTGCGGCCGCACCAGAGCTGAGTACAGGGGGATGATCACCTCCCTGCTCCTGCTGGCCACACTATTCCTAATACAGGCCAGGATGCCATTGGCCTTCTTGGCCACCTGGGCACACTGCCGGCTCATGCTGAGCCGAGCATCAACCAACACCCCCAGGTCCTTTTCCTCTATACACTCCTCAAGCCATTCTGCCCCAAGCCTATAGCATTGCATGGGGTTATTGTGGCCAAAGTGCAGGACCCGGCACTTGGCCTTATTGAACCTCATCCCATTGACCTCAGCCCAACTGTCCAGCCTATCCAGATCCCGCTGAAGGGCCTCCCTACCCTCAGGCAGATCAACACATCCTCCCAACTTGGTGTCATCCGCAAACTTACTGAGGGTACACTCAATCCCCTCATCCAGGTCATCAATAAAGATATTAAACAAGACGGGCCCCAATACCGACCCTTGGGGGACACCACTCGTGACAGGACGCCAGCTGGACTTGACTCCATTAACCACTACCCGCTGGGCACGGCCCTCAAGCCAATTCTCAACCCAGAAAGCCTCTACCTTTCAACTACTGAAATCTAGAGAAGTTCTGTTTTTTCACCAGTCCTAAGGAAATGGATTTACTTCTCTTTGCCTGTTTAACCAAGAGGAAGTGCATCACTGCAGCTGGGATTTGTGTGGTTTTTTTTCTAGATTCCCAAAGGAAACGCTGTCGGCTAAAATTAGAAATGGCAGGAGGACAGAAAGCAGAAGGCACAACTGCTGCATTTGGACTTAAGTTCAACTTCCACCACTTGGCATTCTGACTGACTTATCTGCCTCAGCTTTTCCAGTTTAGAACTGTTTATCTGGTGCTTAGTTTGTTAGACCCAACACTGCTGAGGCAGAACATGAAGGGTCCTGTCTTGAGATCCAGTTCCAGACATGCCCTCCTTCCATCTGCTGATTCCAGCCACCACTAAGGGAGAGCTCAGCCAACAGTGTACTTGAAGGAAACATTTAAATGAAAAGCTCTAAAGGCTGCAGATCTATCATTACTCAGCATCTCCTGAGTAGATAATTTATGGCATATCGATCCTCAGAATATCCATCAGAATATCCTCAGAATCACGCAGTGCATATTACAAGCTTCTCAGAGACAACTCCAGATGCTAATGCACTTCAGTTCTTCCTTTGAAGGCAAAATGAGACTGATTACTTCGTGCTTCATCTTTTTTTTATTATCTTCTTCCAAATGAGCGTTCTGCTCAGCCCACTTAAATTCTGCTGGTGGCAACTCAGGGAGGAGCACCTTGATTATTACTCATCTGAGTAATGGGAACTGTTTGAAATCTTGGCTGCTAGTCTAAGAAACCACCGTTTAAAAATAAGCAAACTCAGAAAGAAACTCAAGTGCAATATTTTGGGCAAAAGGACTGATCTTCATTGACATCTGAAGCACAGGTGGCCAGATATGATGGCTGCAGTGACACTGTCGTTACTTTTACTGGTGCAGTAGACAGTGAATTTTGACTGCCCTGTTGTGAACGTGTAGCAGAAGTGCATATCCATGTCTGTTAGTCAGGCACAGCTGTGTTGTTGCTCTGAGCACATTCAAGGCTTTGCATTCTGTGCAAAAAGGATTTAAAATAACTCTGCTGCTCATTAAAGGCAGCCTATCCCAGCTCCTTCTGTGCAAAGCCAACAGCCCAACAGCACAGAGGCCAAAAGCCAATATAATTGTGAGAGGAAAAGGGGGAGGACTGGGAACTGAAAACCGTGGACAGAAATGCACGTACAGAATTATGTCGCATGATGCCAGTGAGAAATTTCAATGGATAAAACATCGAGTTCACTGCAGAGTTCTATCCACTAAGAAATATCAGTGCACAAGCTCTGCGAAAGATGTGTTGGTTTATACAGTGGCAAACAGATACGCAGAGTCCAATCACTGAGTAATACAGAAGAGACATGAAAAAAACACCCACTGTCCATGCTGATGCTTTAACCACAAAGATGCACTGAATCATGAGAACAGCTTCTCTGCAGTAACGACAGCTGTAAGTCATCCACACACAAAGGTGCTACTCCCTGCTGATTTATCTCTTGGGTCAGATGTGTTGGGTGGGCTTAAATCAAACTGATAAGCTTGTCGATAAGAAAGCAGGATGGACATCCTGTTGTCCCAACAAGCTAACCAAACAGATATCTGTCTTCAGGAATAATGAGGAGCTCTCCACCTTCAAGGTTTAAAAATTGACCCTCAGGTTCGATCCCCTCAGAGTTTGGACTGTGATGAGTATGCATGTGCTATGCCCATAAATATGGATTCGTTTCTCTCTTTGGTGTGCATGTTTGCTGGAGAGATCCCCCACGCGCTGTAATAAAGGGAGTACCTGCTTGACATATTGCATTGCTGCCAGGTTACTGTGTCGGATTTCCCGGCATCACCATGCAGAATTCCTCCAGTCATTTCAGCGTGGTCTGATTCTGTTAGAACAGGTCTACTAACTCCATTCCATGGGGCAGTACAGCTGAGACCATGCAGTTGTTCAAAGGATTTTGGTCAGTTTATTTCTATTGGATTTCAAACAAAGAAACAAAACCCCAACAAGATAATGATATTCTCTGGAAAAAATCTGCAACCCTTGCAACTTTTAGAGATCAAAGGCAACTGCTCAGGTGTAGCCCAAGAGCCGTGGGGTGCAGGGGAAGGTTTTGCGCATATCCATACACTTCTTGTCAATGAAGAAGGAGTTTGCCTTCACAGAAATGTCGTACTCCAGCTTCGATTTGTTGTGAAGCAGCATTTGCAGAGTATCACGGGCTTCCTGCAGAAGTTTCTTTAAGCTCTGAATGGTGTCATCTATCGTGTAAACTTCAGTGACGAGGCTGAAAAAAGAGAAGGGCACACGTTACTCCAGTAACTTTAGCAACCTCCCACCATGTGCCTGTTTTTCACAAAGGACAGGTCAGAGTTTCAGACAGAATTCAGACACGCTCTCTTGGGCTGAATCATTATGAAACCTATTCCTTGCCAGAGCAGCTTCCATAGCAGCCGTAAGAAGGGTCGATTTCTGCTTACACTGACATTCAGCAGGAGATGAAGCCACTCAGGATCCTGAATGCTAGCTTCCTCACCTGCAGGCTCCTATCTGTGCAGCATCTCAAGGGCTAGCCTGGCCAGCCTGAGATCTGCAGTATGTGCAGCTTTTTCAGCATAGAACAGCACAGAAAATGGTTTTGCATTCTGAGGTTGGAGTTTCTCAAAGAAAATATATTTCATTTGAGGCAACGACACTTAAGGCATTCAACTTCAGATGGTCTGGCCCATTACTTCAGCAGAACTACCTGGATTTTACTTCTTTCTACCAGAATTTATAGTCACATAATACAGTTATAATCCTGTTGAATTCATTCACACGGTTGTTACATTTCTTGAATAGCTGAGGAAGGATGGGGTAGTCTGCCCTCTACTCACTGAAACTGAGGAGCATCACGGCACAGTTCCATATTGGGTCTCCTAGCTCTTCCCTCCAGGCGTGTCTGAGCCACTTTCAGTGAATACTCCTTTGCCCTGATGGATCTCTCCAGCAGCATAATTGTGTCTTCTGTCTGGAAGATTTCTTGAAGTACCTGAACAAAGCAGAACATTTTTGTAAGCATCTTGTAAACACGCATCCAAAATCAGCACCTGACCTGCTCTGAGTGCTCCTATCAGAACTGCTTCCATTCTGGCATGCCATTTTGCTTTGATTTAGGGGAGGAGATTTCTAAAACCTCACAGCAATCAAATGTATTTGTGTGATTTGTTGGCTTGATATTGCCATTTATTTCAAAGGATCTGCAGCAGCCACAGCTCATGGGAGAGACAGAGGCCATGAAGTGCTATTAAAGCATGTAATTAAGTTATTCTTGCAAAACTGGGTATCAGCACTGGAGAACAACTTCCACTGACAAACAGACCTTTTATTTATTATAACATGAAGTAACGTTTGTGCAGATTGGAATATAAATTTATAACAAGCAGCAGAGAAGCACTGAATTACTGTGATGGGAGAATCCCAACTCTTTTATTGTATTTTATTTTGTGTTTATAGATTTAGAGGCTCACTTCCAATTTGCTTCCTCGTGTACTTTTTCTCCTAAATAAAATAACTGCTGTTTGATCAGAAAGCGCTTTGGTGAAGGGAAAATTTCCACAAACTGTCATTTTCAGTAAAACTTTCAATCCTTATTTCCTTTTCCTTCATAAAAATTCAAAAGCCACAAATTATTCCCCCTCTGAAGTGGCTGCACACTACAAGTATTCAGGGGACATCTGCTGCAACAATGTTAAGTGGAACTCATTTTTAAGTACTGAAACTGACTTCTGAGTGTTTTGCACACCTTATTATGCTTTAGAGGAGATATTTATGCTGGAGCTATTTATTTTGCACATGAACTACTTAGAGTAAAAGCACATTGTCAGATTCACTGTTTTCCACACTGTCTACAATTTTACCAGTTACATACTTATTTCTGTAGATTAAAAAACAAAAACCAAGGAAATGCGACATAAGGAAGTTAGATGCCTTCGTTTTGCAGGAATCCATATCTTTTCCCTGAAAGCACACGGGATTTGCTTATCCTGCTGCCTAATCAGGAGGAGGAGCAAAACTGGAGCAGCTCGTGCTGCTGCCAAAACATCGCCCTTTAGAAATTTTCCAAGAGAAGCCAGTGAGCACTGAGGTGCAGGTGGAGAGGTGAGATGCAGCTTCCAGGTGGGCTGCTGGGGATGGAAGGGATGTCACGGGGATTCCACAAGCCTCTCAGTTCTCCTCTCTGCCCACACCTTTCACATCTTCATGGCCATTCAAAACATCGACCTGTGCCGAGGGAATAGCACGCAGCGCTTCTGGAGGTCACCCACTGCTTAGTGGGGCCCTCCTTTCCTGTGTTCATGTTACAGCTTCTGTTGCTGCAGCACAGCTTCCCACGCTGCGCCTCGCTGTGTGCCAGTGAGCCAAGTTCACTGGGGTGTGCTTACGGTTCCTGCAGTGGGATTTTGTGAGGGTTTGGGCCTCTTACATGAATTCTACTTACAGTTCATACAAAACGATATTAATTATTTTGGGAATAACAAAAGAAGTGCACAATAAAGTCAAATCAATACTTCACCTCAGCTCGGGAAGAACTGGGCAAAGCCACGTTTCAGTTTCAGAAAGGATTTGGGAGGGTTATTTGTTTCCTACTTAGGATGAAACAGAGGGCGTGCATTCTCAGTGCTGTTACTGAGTGGTTCAGACTTTGAGCTTTATTGGTGACAACATCTACACCACAAGCCCACGTATTTCATTTCCAGCAGTAATACTTCAAATGCACAAGTGCTGGAATTTCTCAAACCTGAGGTTCATTTCTATTCCTCCACTGCACTGATTGTGCTGTGCTGTGAGTTGTGTTCAACTGAAGCTCCCTGCCCACAGCACGTGTACAACACACGTGGATGTTACCCGAGCAGCACGGGCACAGGAGACTGCACTGTCCTGTGCAAAAACTTAAAATATTCAGCTGCCAATGCTTACTGAATCTTACCTTAGCCTGCTGTGCTTGCAGCTTGTTCTTCACATCAGCAACTTCAGCGATGCGACTGTTAAAGGCCGAATTGGTGCTGACAAACTGATTCCACAGCTCCTCAGATGTGCTCTCCAGGGCGACCTCTGTATCCTCCCGGAGCTTGGCAGAGTTGGCCCTTGCATGCTGAGAGCACCGGACATTGTCTTCACTGAATTTAACCCACGTTGCAGGAACCGAGACGCTAGTAAGGAAAATAAACATGGCACATCGTTGAATTAGAATCAAATATCTGTGTGAACCCAAAGCCTTCGTGCTGGGGAAACTGAGCTGTGTGTCATCGACCAACAGGAAACATGAGAACCCAACCTAGTTCACGCCAAATGACCAACGAACCATGAGAGGAGGACTGTTACACACCAACAGCCCTGCCTCGTGAGATACGTATAACCCGTGGAGTAGAGCATGTGGCTCTGACTCCCCTAGCAGCCTTCATCACCAGAAAGAATGGTGGCAGGAAAATGGACGACTCACTGACTGACCTAGGATAGGAGTAAGGAGAATTTTATTGCTGCTCTATCACTGTCCACCTTTACTGCCTGGAGGATCTCCATCCTCTTACTTTTTCACGTATTACAGTAAACATCTCTGCTTTCACTGATGGGTCTATTATTCTTTCACTTGTTAATATATGGGAGACGTATAGAAAGTACATTGCTATGGGAAAGTCTGTGAGAAAAACTGGATAAAGGTGTCCTGCTTAGAAAAATGCCACCCAAGAATGTTCCCTCTGAAATGACACGCAGCCAGAAAAACTCTGGGATTCCTGGGTTTATGTCAAGCCTTCACAAATGGCCTTAATGGCCTTAACTGAATGTAAATCACACTCAGATTTTGCCAGAGTGGGAGCCCATAGGGCCCTAGGCATGCTGCCTGAGCCCACAGCTGGAAAAAGCAGTGCTCCATAAACTGCCTTCTTTAAACTCACGACCCTCTTGAATACACTGCTTAATACGTTGCTTAGCCTACCAGATCACTCTGCCCTTCAACCAAAAATAATAATAACGATTTTTAAAAATGAGCATATTTTGTAAAAAGGTTCCTATGTTTCAGCTGCCAAAAGGAAATGCTGAGAAAAAGTTCTGCCTGCATTTAGACATCCTGCTTTACACAGAACTCCCTTCTAGGAACTACGTCCATATGTCAAAATCTGCAGGAAAGTTCTCTCATTTTCTGAGTCTCACATTTAATTTCTTTAGATTTTAACTGAACACTGAGATTTCATATTAAGGGATGAAATAATTCAACTTTGTTGTGGCCCATTTTTTATTTTTTTTTTCACTGTTTTGTAGGGTATTCCTCTCTCTCCGGACTGAAGCCCTGATCTTCCTAAGATAAAGAAATCCAAAGAAATCTTTAGTACTACACGTTTATATTCATTTTCTGATCAGAAAATTGAGTTCCCAACGTCTCCATCTCGATGGTTTGAAATACTTCATACCTAATTTGTTTCTCAACACTGTTTTTCCAGACTGAAATTTATCAGGCAGAAACCGCCTGCTCTGCTCCCAAGTGCTGTGCGTATGTCTCAGTTTGCCAAATGGTTTCAGTAGGATGTTAATGAAAAGTGGCACTGCTTTGGATTATGGTTGGTGAAAAAGGAAAAGGGCTGTAAAGCTTATCTACACGAATCTACTTTTTTACCAGGGCTGACAAGAATACTTTTACTCATTGCTAAACCTAAACATAGGTAGTATCACTGGGAGTCAGCAGTAGTCCTGCCAAGTTTCTCTCATTTACTCCTTTTTTTCAGTAGTGAATGAGGTGATCTTATGTTCTGCTAGTAAGCAAATAATACACTTCTTTTTTCCGCCACTGTTCAGTAAGACACAGTGCCATAATCTGAAACTGTGGAGCATGTTCACCATTCAGGTACAGCTGAGTTGAAGTGAGCCAGTTAACAAGTCATTGGCACAAAACAGTGCCCTCTATTGTGAGGTGTTTTTCTTCTGCTATTACTTCAGGTGCAGATGCAGGTGTCCGTAAGTAAACTATGATAGGTAGTTTTAAAACTGTATCTAATTGGACATTTTCAATCAGTCATGCTAGAACCTGCTAAATCCTTACAGTCATACTATTGAATGCATGTTCTGTACGTCTTGATGGGCTCATTTCCAAATAATCCAAGCTTTTTTTATGAAAAAAAAAATATATATATATATATATATATATATAGTCTTTGGTGCTCATCCGCATGCTGCTCGCCCCACTACGCTTCACTGCACATCTCAGCTATGTTTTACTTTGATGTCATGTGTTCTGAATACAGAGAGACACTTCTTTTTCTGCCACTTTTCAAATACAAGGCTAGAACTCGCGCTGCCATCAGGATTCGACAGCAGCAGCAGCTCATACTCACGTCCCATCTGCTTTCTCCACTCCACGGTAGAAGTTGATGCTGTCTGATGTGTTCCTAAGGTTAAAGCACTTCACATCAATAACGTGGGCTGAGTTTTTGTCAGAAAGATCCTGCTCCAGGGCGTGCTGCGCATCTCTGTTGATACTGTGAAGAGGAAAGTCTTACTTTAATCCAAACTACCTTTCAAGCTTTAGTACTAGGTAGCTAACTGCCTTCATTAACACCCTCCAGTGCTTCAGCATCACAATGGCATGAAAATGCTTTGCACTGTAATTTATCTGGTGGGAGCTGCTCACCCTGCTCACCTTTACACCCCAAAGAGCTGCATTTAACTCAAATGGTGTTTGTCACCTTGATGACAAATGACCACGTGTGTGAAAAACGACAGATGGCTGCTGTGTGGCATGCGGGAAAGCCTCAGAGCAAAAGAGAGCGGGCATTCTGCAACAGCTCTCACGGCAGCAAAGCTCTAAGATCAGAGAAATCTTCCAAGAAGATGGCACACTGGCTCGGTTCACTCGGTGCTTTAAGTGGGAGGTACTGCTCTTTTGCAGCTTAACAAATTCTGTTCTGAGTAATAATTAGAAGCGGAGGGCAAGGAGCTCCTAACAGGCGAAGCCTCTGATTCTGCAATTGCTGTTTTCAGTCTGCCATCAGATCCCCACCAATGCTGAATGCAGCTTCTTGTCTTTAAAACAGGAATTAGATGTAAATGCTTACCCCAACTGGTGACTGATTTTCTGCACAAGTTTTGCCAGTATTTCTTGACAATCTCTGTATATATCAACCTCCTAGAGTGGAAAAAATCCCCATGTCAGTGCTTTCGTCCAACTCCCTTTGTCTTAGGGAATACAACCTTTATATTCTGCATTCCTGATGTCGAAGTCCTCTCACGAATCACAAATATGTGAACTGGGAAAGCGTTTTTGTCCCTCTCTTCCTCAGTATTACAAAGCTGTATCTCTGGAGTTGGCTCTCTATGGTCTTTTATGGCAAACGTTCTAGCAGGTTTTAATAGAATCATTCTGATAAATGCAAGGACGGATGCTTCTTGGGCTAGGTATAATAAATGCACTAGAAACACGAGCCTTAATCAATTAAACTACTCCAACTGCCGTCACATTCTTCTACAGTAATACAAACACTTTGTTAATAGCAGCATAGGCTGAAAATGCATCTCATGTCAGAAGCAGGCTCCTTGATATAAATAATACAAAATTCTTCACAAGTTTCTGCTCCGATTAAAATAAATAAAAAATGCTGAAACAAACCACACTGGAAACCATGCCAACATGATACTTACAGTCCTCCAAACAACCTTATGGTACTCCATCCATCCTCTTTCCTTTTTAGAAACCCATTTTTAGCGTGAGAGACCCTTTTGCCAGTGTGTACAGCTTTTTCATACGATTAAGTTTTGAAACAGCAAAGAAAGAGCTTTAAACGATTTGGAAATCATTAAGACACCCCAGACTTGGAATTACAAGTTCTGTCTCTGTACCTGTACCACAAATGAATGACAGACTTTACAAGTGGCTCTGCTGTTACTACAAAACAGGCCTTTGTTGGCCTCCACTGGCACTATCTGCCTTGTTCCACAGCAGTGCTCAGGGACATCACACAAATGGTGCTTATTTTTCATTTTTAAAAATATTTTTTGATCTGGTCACGTTGGAACAGTACGTGGCGTTTCATCCTGCCATTAGTTCTCTTGCTGAGTTAAGTTTGAGCTGATTGTTAGTACACATGCACACTGCAGGCTCTCAAGAAGCATTCTGGTTATTCAGTTGGTCTGCACATCCTTCTGTAACCTTCTACTCCTGAAAAGTACTTCAGAAAAGGCACTGTCCCATCATTTTCTTTCCTGGTATTAGTTTTCTTATGCTTCCATATAGCTTCTTTCAAATCTTAGTAAAGCGATGCTTTTTTATTTTATTTTAAAGATTCAGCAATCGCTACAGTCCTTATTTTCTTTTTTCAGTACAACTATACAGACAGCCCTCAGGACTTCAGAGATTTTATGGAACATGGCCTGGAAAATAACCTCGAGATTGTTTCTACATCATTCCATAGGAGAAGACAAAACTGGAGAGGACTTCACATAAGATGCCAGGCTGTTCCTTCTGGTCCAGGGAGGATGAACCTTCCCACTGTGTGTAGTTGAACCCATTTTTTCTCCTCTCTCACCTTCAGTCTTCCAAATGAACGATGAAGTAATGGTTTTTTTCCCCTGAGAAACATGTAGTTGGATTTTGGTTGTTCTCACAGTTTGAAAAATAAACCAGTAAGTCCAATCTTACCTTTATGAGGTTCTTTTCCACATCATCATGAACCAAGTCTATATCCTTTCGCTTCTCACGGTTGTACAAGCACTCCAGGGCTGCCTGCAAGCAAACCAAGGAACATTTGCAATAGACACAGCACTGCATTTTAGAGTGAAAAACTTTGCTGAAGGGACCACTGAGCTGATGTGACAATAACAATATCCATGGAGGGTGAAACAGAACAGGAGATCCGTGCCTCTCATTTCTCCTAACTGACACTTGCTCAGTGTTGAAGTTTGGAAGTATTCTAGGGAATGACTGCATAACAAGCATTGCTGAACAGAGAGCCCAGTGGTACTGCAGCTCACTCGGGCACCTGGAAGGCATGGAGATGAGTGCCTGTGCCAGAGGCTCAGCCTCCTGGGGCAGGGAGACAGGGAAAGAAGGCACAAAGCATCCTGGTAGGTTCCTGCACTGACCTGAGCATGTAAGGCCCATGGTGGCCAGGTTTCCTTCCTACTGAGGGTAACGTTTGACCAAGTTCTGTCTCGGTGACAGTGGTGGAAGCATTAACAGCATTTGACAGAGAGAAAACTATTCTCTTTACCCATTCAGCCACACGGCCGTGAAGTAAGTAGCTGTGTCAGACCTACCTTCATCGGCCCCTGAATTTCTCCTATAGCACATTCAAGTCTCTTCTTGTCTGTTTCCAAGGCACGAGTCTCTTTGAGCAGACACTCCAGCTCATAGGTGAGCTCAGTTCTCCAGAATTCAATGTTAGAGATCCTCTCTCCCAAGTTTCTGTTACTGTCTTCTTGCATCTGATGAGTCAGCTGGTCCTTATCTTGCATCATCCGCAAAGAATCAGCGTTAAGCCTTCCAGCCCAGTGCCTGGAGGCTTCAGAGCCTTTTAACTGAACCATGTTAGCATGGTGCCAGTCGCGAGTGCTGTATCGGGAATGCAGCGCAGAGCGCAGCGTGGGCAGAACAGTGGGCGGCCGCCCAGTGGGCCTGAACTGCTCGGCAGAGCTGGGGGGCACCGAGGCCTCTCTGTGAAGCAGGCTGGGCCTCCAGGAACTGAGGCAGCGGTACCCTGGCGGGCAGTAGGACCGGTAGCTGTCCCTAGTGATGCTGGTTGGGGCTGGGTCCGGGAACAGACAGCTCTTCCGCGTGCCACAGTAGCTAGCAACCTGCGTGGTCCCCAAAAACTCCATGGTGCACAGAGCTCAGGCAGCTGCCTTCAGGCAGCCCCGGCTGCCAGCACACCTGTGACGTAGCACGGTGTGTCACACAGGGCTCTGGGACCATCACAGTTCCACGGCCCTTCCCCGCCCTTCAGAACTGGAGCCCCTCCCCGTGGGGCTGCGGGCACGGCTTCACTGAGAATATTTTCTGTGCTAGCATGATGAAAATAAACTTGGAGATAGAAAACAATGGATTCAACACTTCCTCTCGAGACCTTTTCATGGAGAACAGTACGTAACCTGTTTTCAGTTAACCAAGGATATGGTAAATGTTCTTGTGAAATCACAGAACCACCGAGGTTGGAAAAGACCTCCAAGATCATCTATTCCAATCATTCACCCACCGCCAACATTAATATAATGAAAGCTAAGATTTTCTTCAGTATTAGTGACCCACCTAACAAAAAATAAGAGAGATATGCGACATCAGTCAGCTATACAGTGTTTAGAACCTCAACCTCGAGTATCTATCTTGAATTTTGTGAGCCAAACCCTAATCTAAAACTGAAGATGCTTAGTTAAGTGAAGCTTGTGATTTAGTATACGTACAATGAGTATAGCATAAGGGACATCATTCCAAATCTGAAACTGATTTCCTTAAATGTGTTGTTAACATAGATTTTTGGCAACAACGTGGCATGATTTTGGGTAAGCTTTACGAGCATGTTTCTTGCTGGAGAGCATAAGCAGCAATAACAAACATTTTAAAAGCTGTATTTTTGCATCTTCTTTCCCCTAGTTATGCTCTGTGGCATGTCTGGTTTCTCTGACTTCTACAAACTCAGATGGCTGGAGAAGATTCTCACTTGGCAGATGCCTAAGGAAGGATGCTTTGGAGAACCGAGTAAGCAAACCACAGCCTGCAGGAGTCAGGTGTTGTGGTACCTTGTCTAAAAGTACAAGAAATGCATGGTCAAAGAGCTACACATAGCACTTGTCTAAGGTCCCACTGAGAATTCAAAGGGTGCTTCTCTGTCTCTACTGAAATAAGAGCAAATCTTAGTGTTTTTCGTGGAGAAAATCTTTCAGAAATGCTACACTGGCTCCAGCACAAAGACCACGTCTCATCACACAGAACGCCAAAACCTCAGACCAGTTCTAGCACTCCTCACTGGAAATCTGTTTGTCCAGCTGTAAGAACGGGCTGCTGTCTCTGCTTCAGAGAGCAGAAACTTCAGAAGCAGCAACAATCCACTTCCCCTCTTTCTTTCTTTCTTTCTTTCTTCTTTTTGAAACAGCAAACAACTACGAAACTGAAAACAACAAAAAAAAGCAAACCCCCATACATAGAAAACAACTCTTTCTCTCTCCAGGTGAAGAAACACAACACTCCTCTGGAGTAGAAGACGGAAAGAAGCTGCTCAGGAGAGTAAAGAGAAGGGAGAAGATGTTTGCAGGTATTTAAAGGGAAGTGTGTTTTGTATATGTTTAAATGAAGGAGTGCTTTTCGGAAAGCTTTGTTCCAGCTGCTGCTGAACAACTCGGCAGAAGTTATTCAATGACATAAGTTGGCACAGTCATTCCCTGGGTTAGTCTCACTTCTCTTTTTATATCTGCACAAGCACCTTTCCTTTTTTTCCGTAACAGAAAGAAGGCATCCCACGGGTCTGCATTAACGAGGAGAGTCATGTTCGTGGGGAAATAGTCCCCAGGTTTGTTTTTGGTGGGGGGAATCTCACTGTTAGATGACAGCTCGGGGGCAGATCCATGAAAGCTGGGTTGCAGGAGATGAGACGAGATGAAGGTCCAGTCCCATTTAACACAGAATCTAGTATTAGAGGATGTATTCCGAGCAGCAAGGTCTCTGTGAGATGTAAGGAGTATGAGAAGTGTGCATCCTCCTCCATTTTCAGTATGGAGGCATAGTAATAACTAGAGATGTTGCTAGATGTGGCACGAAATTTAAATTACATAGAGCCATTACTTTTGTTTCTCCTTTTTACACGTATGATTCTAGCTGTTTGTCTGAATTTTACATAATGGCACACAGGTCTTGGTATTTAGTCTGCAGTAACAGTTGGAGGCTTCATTATCTCAGAATGTCAGTATTTACTTAACAATGAGGCAGAAGGTTTGTCAGTGATTCTTTCTGATATTGTAAAACTGGAGAGAATTTGAACCGTTTCTTCAGTCCAGTATGAGGACAGCAAGCTGTTGACTAGAAGGTATGATGGCAGCACAGCTTTTTTACTTCTCTTCATGAAACTACTTTGCGTATCTTTGGCTGAAAGGGATTTTCAGCACTGAAAGCTTACTCTGGTGGAAAATCACGACTCAGCAAAAATTTAAACAGCTTCTAGCGTCAGGGCTTGCTGCGTTTGTAAATAAAGCCTCTCTGGTTTAAGCTGTGACCATTTTAGTGTCACTGTCTTTTCACTCAGGAACAACTGGAAAAGACGAAGTAATAAAGGTCGGAGTTCTGGATCTGCACGTTATTTTGCTGCGCAGATGACTGCAGGCAGTTCTAGCAGACTTCACCTCTCTTTCTGATTTTGGGATTGGGTTGGGATTCCTGTTACTTAACTGTTATAAAGAGGAAAGGTGAGCATCCTGTTTTTGAGTGGCTCCGCAGCCCACGCTCACTCTTGAGGCTGTGATGCCAAGAAATATTACTGATTACAGTTAATGCTATCAGTGAATTAGACTGAATAGATGAGTGCAATTGCAGACATTTAGCCTTGTCTTGCTGTGTACTGCACATACAGACATCTAAATTAACTCATCATTTAGACTGTGCCATAAAGATGCCTTCTTCTACTATCAGCCTCCTTAACCCATACAGTTTCTGAAGTGCTGTCAGCCTTCTGCCATCTGTATTTTTGGTAGTGTCCACGTCTTTCAGGTCAGGTTTTCCTTGTCAGTGCCAATGTCTGGGCTCCCACGTGCACTGCAGATGTGATGTTTGCTTATGAGGCAACGTGTGTACCTTTTGAAGGACTGACTTGAACAGTACTTATGTTATTCCTGAAGGAGGGAACAGCACCATTATCAAGATTCCTACTGGCTAGTTTCTGGGTAATAACCTCATGGCAGAAATGGCCTGTAGTTACAGGAGAGCAAAGAGAACTTCATTGCTACTTACCAAAGCTCCCTTAGAACACTTCTCTTATAAACTTCATACAGGTGTTTGTTCAAAAACGAAGCTTCATTTGAACCCACAACAAAGAAACTTAAGCTGTGTGTAGCAGTGCCACCTAGTGTAGTCTGTCAGTCCCTGATTTTCAGGACTAACACATTTTCACTCCTCTTGCGTCTCGAATCTATAATGGTCCAGAGAACAAGCGTTGCCTCTTTACTGTAGAACAGCTTTCTAGATTTGTTTCCCTTGAAATCTAGGCCAGAATATCATCTTACATAAGTCTGGCTCTCAGGATGTCTTTCATTTTTGTTTCACTCTTCTTTGAAGAGCTAATGTCAAAATACTTTGAATTAATCCATGTACAACAGGTTATTTTCTTCAGATCATGTCTAGCTTTTAAAATGAAGCGGGTAGATAGGGCGGAGCCGTGAACAACTATCAGCTTGGCATTGCTGATATCTACTGAGTATACCAAATATTTTAGAAGATTATTCAGGAATAAAGCAGCAGTTAATATGACCCAAGCAGGTAGAATTTTGCATACCATTCTACAGAAAACTCAGCTAAGGGAGGGGAGGGGCTTGGGGGGATGACAAGAATTAAATTACACGCTTCAAACAGGCAGTAAATGGTTTTTCCTCTGTGAGAATTCCAAAAAGAAATGAGTTTAAACATGCTCTCAGACTGAGAGCTGTTAAGGTTTTGTCTCCCTGATGTCTAAGAATATCTCCTACAAATCTAAACCTTGTTATAAGTAAGGCCACGGAATGGATTTTTATTTCCTCTGTAATGCCTCTACCTTTTAACTTATGAAATCTAGAGAAGTTCTGTTTTTTCACCAGTCCTAAGGAAATGGATTTACTTCTCTTTGCCTGTTTAACCAAGAGGAAGTGCATCACTGCAGCTGGGATTTGTGTGGTTTTTTTTCTAGATTCCCAAAGGAAACGCTGTCAGCTAAAATTAGAAATGGCAGGAGGACAGAAAGCAAAAGGCACAACTGCTGCATTTGGACTTAAGTTCAACTTCCACCACTTGGCATTCTGACTGACTTATCTGCCTCAGCTTTTCCAGTTTAGAACTGTTTATCTGGTGCTTAGTTTGTTAGACCCAACACTGCTGAGGCAGAACATGAAGGGTCCTGTCTTGAGATCCAGTTCCAGACATGCCCTCCTTCCATCTGCTGATTCCAGCCACCACAAAGGGAGAGCTCAGCCAACAGTGTACTTGAAGGAAACATTTAAATGAAAAGCTCTAAAGGCTGCAGATCTATCATTACTCAGCATCTCCTGAGTAGATAATTTATGGCATATCGATCCTCAGAATATCCATCAGAATATCCTCAGAATCACGCAGTGCATATTACAAGCTTCTCAGAGACAACTCCAGATGCTAATGCACTTAAGCTCTTCCTTTGAAGGCAAAATGAGACTGATTACTTCGTGCTTCATAGGTTTATGCTTCTTCATAGGTGATGAGATTCATCTTCACCCTTGCATGTGCATCAGCATGATTTTTGTTTGTTTCACCTAATTTGGAGCTTGCTGCTGCACCACTTTGATCAGGGCAATAGTAGCTCCAGAACATTCCCCCAAGGGGATGTTATCAATGGAGAAAACGGACAGTGTTTCTTACTGGGCTGAGATCAGAAGCTTAACATGCATCTATACAAAGAATGATTAAAATTAGTTAATTCTAATGCAGTCCATTTACATGAGCAGTTTTGGAAGCCTTGGAGTGGGAGGACATCCAGCTATCTTCAAGTTTGCGAGCCTTATTTATTTCTGAGAGGAACATGGCACACAAAGATGTCAGTGGTCCTGTAGCTGCCGATTCCAGGCAAGTACTAGCAACAGCAGGAATATTTGAGGGCTTCCTGGCCCTGATGGTTGGGTAATGGCCAGGTGTTCAGCTGGGATACAAACTATATTTAGAGAATGTACGGGGAAGGGAGACCTGTGCTGCTGATAGATGTGAATACGGTTGATCTTACTCTGTGATCTTGGTCACCGCTTTAGTGGAAAGTGATGCTTTATACAGAAAAACAAGTGGTGCAGTTCTTCCCATTCTTCTGCTAGCACGTGTCGATGAGAGTTGGGTTTCATCACTAATACAGAACGTCTGAGGGGAGTCATTATTAAAATGTTGGTGTTGCACCACAAGCTTTTTCCTTTTTTTTTTTTTTCCCTGGGGTTATGCAATAAAAAGTTTTGAAAGTTTTGAAGGTGGAGATCCTTATGGCCAAGTTTTCCCACCGCTGTTGCAGACAACCTGGTTTGTTTTGGTGCCACAGTCTCAGTGAGGTCCTGCTGCAGACCCCTCCAGGGCAATCTTCTGCCACAGTCAGCAAAGCCAGTTCGCTTTGGAAGGGAACTTCTTGGAACCCAATCACCTGACTGGGCTTTTAATCCCAAGAGGCAGCCACATCAAATGGAAAACTTACTTAGGTAAGTTATGCCAGACTGACGTATACAGTAAACAAGAATGATGTATTTTGGCCCAAAGAAAATAAAAATAAACAGCAAGTGCAAGTGCAGCCTCACAGTAACCACCAGGTCATGAGTTTGGACTCTTGTGGATTTCACACTGGCCTTGCATCACCCATAGCACTCACAGCTGTAAGGTTACAGAGGGCTTAAGTGAAGCCTTTGTGAAATATGACTAAAACGTTTATTTTTATGTTTTGTAATAATAAAAATCTTCCATGGAAACCTAGTGGGAATTGTGTTTTAAAAATCTACAGCTTTCTGGGTATTTCTGAAAGCTCATACATGTTTTTTTTATCTTCTTCCAAATGAGCGTTCTGCTCAGCCCACTTAAATTCTGCTGGTGGCAACTCAGGGAGGAGCACCTTGATTATTACTCATCTGAGTAATGGGAACTGTTTGAAATCTTGGCTGCTAGTCTAAGAAACCACCGTTTAAAAATAAGCAAACTCAGAAAGAAGTGCAATATTTTGGGCAAAAGGACTGATCTTCATTGACATCTGAAGCACAGGTGGCCATATACGATGGCTGCAGTGACACTGTCGTTACTTTTATTGGTGCAGTAGACGGTGAATTTTGACTGCCCTCTTGTGAATGTGTAGCAGAAGTGCATATCCACATCTGTTAGTCAGGCACAGCTGTGTTGCTGCTCTGAGCACATTCAAGGCTTTGCATTCTGTGCAAAAAGGATTTAAAATAACTCTGCTGCACATTAAAGGCAGCCTATCCCAGCTCCTTCTGTGCAAAGCCAACAGTCCAACAGCACAGAAGAAAAGCCAATATAATTGTGAGAGGAAAAGGGGGAGGACTGGGAACTGAAAACCGTGGACAGAAATGCACGTACAGAATTATGTCGCATGATGCCAGTGAGAAATTTCAATGGATAAAACATCGAGTTCACTGCAGAGTTCTATCCACTAAGAAATATCAGTGCACAAGCTCTGCGAAAGATGTGTTGGTTTATACAGTGGCAAACAGATACGCAGAGTCCAATCACTGAGTAATACAGAAGAGACATGAAAAAAACACCCACTGTCCATGCTGATGCTTTAACCACAAAGATGCACTGAATCATGAGAACAGCTTCTCTGCAGTAACGACAGCTGTAAGTCATCCACACACAAAGGTGCTACTCCCTGCTGATTTATCTCTTGGGTCAGATGTGTTGGGTGGGCTTAAATCAAACTGATAAGCTTGTCGATAAGAAAGCAGGATGGACATCCTGTTGTCCCAACAAGCTAACCAAACAGATATCTGTCTTCAGGAATAATGAGGAGCTCTCCACCTTCAAGGTTTAAAAATTGACCCTCAGGTTCGATCCCCTCAGAGTTTGGACTGTGATGAGTATGCATGTGCTATGCCCATAAATATGGATTCGTTTCTCTCTTTGGTGTGCATGTTTGCTGGAGAGATCCCCCACGCGCTGTAATAAAGGGAGTACCTGCTTGACATATTGCATTGCTGCCAGGTTACTGTGTCGGATTTCCCGGCATCACCATGCAGAATTCCTCCAGTCATTTCAGCGTGGTCTGATTCTGTTAGAACAGGTCTACTAACTCCATTCCATGGGGCAGTACAGCTGAGACCATGCAGTTGTTCAAAGGATTTTGGTCAGTTTATTTCTATTGGATTTCAAACAAAGAAACAAAACCCCAACAAGATAATGATATTCTCTGGAAAAAATCTGCAACCTTTGCAACTTTTATAGATCAAAGGCTACTGCTCAGGTGTAGCCCAAGAGCCGTGGGGTGCAGGGGAAGGTTTTGCGCATATCCATACACTTCTTGTCAATGAAGAAGGAGTTTGCCTTCACAGAAATGTCGTACTCCAGCTTCGATTTGTTGTGAAGCAGCATTTGCAGAGTATCACGGGCTTCCTGCAGAAGTTTCTTTAAGCTCTGAATGGTGTCATCTATCGTGTAAACTTCAGTGACGAGGCTGAAAAAAGAGAAGGGCACACGTTACTCCAGTAACTTTAGCAACCTCCCACCACGTGCCTGTTTTTCACAAAGGACAGGTCAGAGTTTCAGACAGAATTCAGACACGCTCTCTTGGGCTGAATCATTATGAAACCTATTCCTTGCCAGAGCAGCTTCCATAGCAGCCGTAAGAAGGGTCGATTTCTGCTTACACTGACATTCAGCAGGAGATGAAGCCACTCAGGATCCTGAATGCTAGCTTCCTCACCTGCAGGCTCCTATCTGTGCAGCATCTCAAGGGCTAGCCTGGCCAGCCTGAGATCTGCAGTATGTGCAGCTTTTTCAGCATAGAACAGCACAGAAAATGGTTTTGCATTCTGAGGTTGGAGTTTCTCAAAGAAAATATATTTCATTTGAGGCAACGACACTTAAGGCATTCAACTTCAGATGGTCTGGCCCATTACTTCAGCAGAACTACCTGGATTTTACTTCTTTCTACCAGAATTTATAGTCACATAATACAGTTATAATCCTGTTGAATTCATTCACACGGTTGTTACATTTCTTGAATAGCTGAGGAAGGATGGGGTAGTCTGCCCTCTACTCACTGAAACTGAGGAGCATCACGGCACAGTTCCATATTGGGTCTCCTAGCTCTTCCCTCCAGGCGTGTCTGAGCCACTTTCAGTGAATACTCCTTTGCCCTGATGGATCTCTCCAGCAGCATAATTGTGTCTTCTGTCTGGAAGATTTCTTGAAGTACCTGAACAAAGCAGAACATTTTTGTAAGCATCTTGTAAACACGCATCCAAAATCAGCACCTGACCTGCTCTGAGCGCTCCTATCAGAACTGCTTCCATTCTGGCATGCCATTTTGCTTTGATTTAGGGGAGGAGATTTCTAAAACCTCACAGCAATCAAATGTATTTGTGTGATTTGTTGGCTTGATATTGCCGTTTATTTCAAAGGATCTGCAGCAGCCATAGCTCATGGGAGAGACAGAGGCCATGAAGTGCTATTAAAGAATGTAATTAAGTTATTCTTGCAAAACTGGGTATCAGCACTGGAGAACAACTCCCACTGACAAACAGACCTTTTATTTATTATAACATGAAGTAACGTTTGTGCAGATTGGAATATAAATTTATAACAAGCAGCAGAGAAGCACTGAATTACTGTGATGGGAGAATCCCAACTCTTTTATTGTATTTTATTTTGTGTTTATAGATTTAGAGGCTCACTTCCAATTTGCTTCCTCGTGTACTTTTTCTCCTAAATAAAATAACTGCTGTTTGATCAGAAAGCGCTTTGGTGAAGGGAAAATTTCCACAAACTGTCATTTTCAGTAAAACTTTCAATCCTTATTTCCTTTTCCTTCATAAAAATTCAAAAGCCACAAATTATTCCCCCTCTGAAGTGGCTGCACACTACAAGTATTCAGGGGACATCTGCTGCAACAATGTTAAGTGGAACTCATTTTTAAGTACTGAAACTGACTTCTGAGTGTTTTGCACACCTTATTATGCTTTAGAGGAGATATTTATGCTGGAGCTATTTATTTTGCACATGAACTACTTAGAGTAAAAGCACATTGTCAGATTCACTGTTTTCCACACTGTCTACAATTTTACCAGTTACATACTTATTTCTGTAGATTAAAAAACAAAAACCAAGGAAATGCGACATAAGGAAGTTAGATGCCTTCGTTTTGCAGGAATCCATATCTTTTCCCTGAAAGCACACGGGATTTGCTTATCCTGCTGCCTAATCAGGAGGAGGAGCAAAACTGGAGCAGCTCGTGCTGCTGCCAAAACATCGCCCTTTAGAAATTTTCCAAGAGAAGCCAGTGAGCACTGAGGTGCAGGTGGAGAGGTGAGATGCAGCTTCCAGGTGGGCTGCTGGGGATGGAAGGGATGTCACGGGGATTCCACAAGCCTCTCAGTTCTCCTCTCTGCCCACACCTTTCACATCTTCATGGCCATTCAAAACATCGACCTGTGCCGAGGGAATAGCACGCAGCGCTTCTGGAGGTCACCCACTGCTTAGTGGGGCCCTCCTTTCCTGTGTTCATGTTACAGCTTCTGTTGCTGCAGCACAGCTTCCCACGCTGCGCCTCGCTGTGTGCCAGTGAGCCAAGTTCACTGGGGTGTGGTTACGGTTCCTGCGGTGGGATTTTGTGAGGGTTTGGGCCTCTTACATGAATTCTACTTACAGTTCATACAAAACGATATTAATTATTTTGGGAATAACAAAAAAAGTGTAAAATAAAGTCAAATCAATACTTCACCTCAGCTCGGGAAGAACTGGGCAAAGCCACGTTTCAGTTTCAGAAAGGATTTGGGAGGGTTATTTGTTTCCTACTTAGGATGAAACAGAGGGCGTGCATTCTCAGTGCTGTTACTGAGTGGTTCAGACTTTGAGCTTTATTGGTGACAACATCTACACCACAAGCCCACGTATTTCATTTCCAGCAGTAATACTTCAAATGCACAAGTGCTGGAATTTCTCAAACCTGAGGTTCATTTCTATTCCTCCACTGCACTGATTGTGCTGTGCTGTGAGTTGTGTCCAACTGAAGCTCCCTGCCCACAGCACGTGTACAACACACGTGGATGTTACCCGAGCAGCACGGGCACAGGAGACTGCACTGTCCTGTGCAAAAACTTAAAATATTTTCTTTCCTCTAAAAGAGAAAAATGTTACAGAAAACCAAAACTTTTCTTCCCTCGAGAAGTCACCAGGGAATAACCTCAGTAAATGAAAAAACAGAAAACAAACAACATCTTTCCACACCTCAGACATGTAAGTTACAAATCAACATAAGCACACTGATTCTTCATACAGCACAGATGCTGGATGGCTTCTTGTAAAGTGTTGTCATCTTGTCAGCCTGCTTATCTCTGAGTGAGCTCTTCCCAGGCTGCAAGTGATGCAAATGCACTGTCTGAGGAAAGGTGATAGAGCCGTGCCTTTTGTTGTGGTGCTTATTCAGGAAGGATGTAAATTCTAGGGATGTCTGTGCCTTTCATGTACAACTAAGATTATATTCAGCTGCCAGTGCTTACTGAATCTTACCTTAGCCAGCTGTGCTTGCAGCTTGTTCTTCACATCAGCTACTTCAGCGATGCGACTGTTAAAGGCCGAATTGGTGCTGACAAACTGATTCCACAGCTCCTCAGATGTGCTCTCCAGGGCGACCTCTGTATCCTCCCGGAGCTTGGCAGAGTTGGCCCTTGCATGCTGAGAGCACCGGACATTGTCTTCACTGAATTTAACCCACGTTGCAGGAACCGAGACACTAGTAAGGAAAATAAACATGGCACATCGTTGAATTAGAATCAAATATCTGTGTGAACCCAAAGCCTTTGTCCTGGGGAAACTGAGCTGTGTGTCATCGACCAACAGGAAACATGAGAACCCAACCTAGTTCACACCGAATGACCAACGAACCATGAGAGGAGGACTGTTACACACCAACAGCCCTGCCTCGTGAGATACGTATAACCCGTGGAGTAGAGCATGTGGCTCTGACTCCCCTAGCAGCCTTCATCATCAGAAAGAATGGTGGCAGGAAAATGGACGACTCACTGACTGACCTAGGATAGGAGTAAGGAGAATTTTATTGCTGCTCTATCACTGTCCACCTTTACTGCCTGGAGGATCTCCATCCTCTTACTTTTCCACGTAAACATCTCTGCTTTCACTGATGGGTCTATTATTCTTTCACTTGTTAATATATGGGAGACGTATAGAAAGTACATTGCTATGGGAAAGTCTGTGAGAAAAACTGGATAAAGGTGTCCTGCTTAGAAAAATGCCACCCAAGAATGTTCCCTCTGAAATGACACGCAGCCAGAAAAACTCTGGGATTCCTGGGTTTATGTCAAGCCTTCACAGATGGCCTTAATGGCCTTAACTGAATGTAAATCACACTCAGATTTTGCCAGAGTGGGAGCCCATAGGGCCCTAAGCATGCTGCCTGAGCCCACAGCTGGCCACACTGCTTAATACGTTGCTTAGCCTACCAGATCACTCTGCCCTTCAACCAAAAATAATAATAACGATTTTTAAAAATGAGCATATTTTGTAAAAAGGTTCCTATGTTTCAGCTGCCAAAAGGAAATGCTGAGAAAAAGTTCTGCCTGCATTTAGACATCCTGCTTTACACAGAACTCCCTTCTAGGAACTACGTCCATATGTCAAAATCTGCAGGAAAGTTCTCTCATTTTCTGAGTCTCACATTTAATTTCTTTAGATTTTAATTGAACACTGAGATTTCATATTAAGGGATGAAATAATTCAACTTTGTTGTGGCCCATTTTTTATTTTTTTTTTCACTGTTTTGTAGGGTATTCCTCTCTCTCCAGACTGAAGCCCTGATCTTCCTAAGATAAAGAAATCCAAAGAAATCTTTAGTACTACACGTTTACATTCATTTTCTGATCAGAAAATTGAGTTCCCAACGTCTCCATCTTGATGGTTTGAAATACTTCATACCTAATTTGTTTCTCAACACTGTTTTTCCAGACTGAAATTTATCAGGCAGAAACCGCCTGCTCTGCTCCCAAGTGCTGTGTGTATGTCTCAGTTTGCCACATGGTTTCAGTAGGACGTTAATGAAAAGTGGCACTGCTTTGGATTATGGTTGGTGAAAAAGGAAAAGGGCTGTAAAGCTTATCTACACGAATCTACTTTTTTACCAGGGCTGACAAGAATACTTTTACTCATTGCTAAACCTAAACGTAGGTAGTATCACTGGGAGTCAGCAGTAGTCCTGCCAAGTTTCTCTCATTTACTCCTTTTTTTCAGTAGTGAATGAGGTGATCTTCTGTTCTGCTATTAAGCAAATAATACACGTTTTTTCCCTCCATTGTTCAATAAGACACGGTGCCATAATCTGAAACTGTGGAGCGTGTTCACCATTCAGGTACAGCTGAGTTGAAGTGAGCCAGTTAACAAGTCATTGGCACAAAACAGTGCCCTCTATTGTGAGGTGTTTTTCTTCTGCTATTACTTCAGGTGCAGATGCAGGTGTCCGTAAGTAAACTATGATAAGTAGTTTTAAAACTGTATCTAATTGGACGTTTTCAATCAGTCATGCTAAAACCTGATAAATCCTTACAGTCATACTATTGAATGCATGTTCTGTACGTCTTGATGGGCTCATTTCCAAATAATCCAAGCTTTTTTTATGAAAAAAAAAAATATATATATATATATAGTCTTTGGTGCTCATCCGCATGCTGCTCGCCCCACTACGCTTCACTGCACATCTCAGCTATATTTTGCTTTGATGTCATGTGTTCTGAATACAGAGAGACACTTCTTTTTCTGCCACTTTTCAAATACAAGGCTAGAACTCGCGCTGCCATCAGGATTCGACAGCAGCAGCAGCTCATACTCACGTCCCATCTGCTTTCTCCACTCCACGGTAGAAGTTGATGCTGTCTGATGTGTTCCTAAGGTTAAAGCACTTCACATCAATAACGTGGGCTGAGTTTTTGTCAGAAAGATCCTGCTCCAGGGCGTGCTGCGCATCTCTGTTGATACTGTGAAGAGGAAAGTCTTACTTTAATCCAAACTACCTTTCAAGCTGTAGTACTAGGTAGCTAACTGCCTTCATTAACACCCTCCAGTGCTTAAGCATCACAATGGCATGAAAATGCTTTGCACTGTAATTTATCCGGTGGGAGCTGCTCACCCTGCTCACCTTTACACCCCAAAGAGCTGCATTTAACTCAAATGGTGTTTGTCACCTTGATGACAAATGACCACGTGTGTGAAAAACGACAGATGGCTGCTGTGTGGCATGCGGGAAAGCCTCAGAGCAAAAGAGAGCGGGCATTCTGCAACAGCTCTCACGGCAGCAAAGCTCTAAGATCAGAGAAATCTTCCAAGAAGATGGCACACTGGCTCGGTTCACTCGGTGCTTTAAGTGGGAGGTACTGCTCTTTTGCAGCTTAACAAATTCTGTTCTGAGTAATAATTAGAAGCGGAGGGCAAGGAGCTCCTAACAGGCGAAGCCTCTGATTCTGCAATTGCTGTTTTCAGTCTGCCATCAGATCCCCACCAATGCTGAATGCAGCTTCTTGTCTTTAAAACAGGAATTAGATGTAAATGCTTACCCCAACTGGTGACTGATTTTCTGCGCAAGTTTTGCCAGTATTTCTTGACAATCTCTGTATATATCAACCTCCTAGAGTGGAAAAAATCCCCATGTCAGTGCTTTCATCCAACTCCCTTTGTCTTAGGGAATACACCCTTTATATTCTGCATTCTCGATGTTGAAGTCATCTCACGAATCACAAATGTGTGAACTGGGAAAGCGTTTTTGTCCCTCTCTTCCTCAGTACTACAAAGCTGTATCTCTGGAGTTGGTTCTCTATGGCCTTCTATGGCAAACGTTCTAGCAGGTTTTAATAGAATCATTCTGATAAATGCAAGGACGGATGCTTCTTGGGCTAGGTATAATAAATGCACTAGAAACACGAGCCTTAATCAATTAAACTACTCCAACTGCCGTTACATTCTTCTACAGAAATACAAACACTTTGTTAATAGCAGCATAGGCTGAAAATGCATCTCATGTCAGAAGCAGGCTCCTTGACATAAATAATACAAAATTCTTCACAAGTTTCTGCTCAGATTAAAATAAATAAAAAATGCTGAAACAAACCACACTGGAAACCATGCCAACATGATACTTACAGTCCTCCAAACAACCTTATGGTACTCCATCCATCCTCTTTCCTTTTTAGAAACCCATTTTTAGCGTGAGAGACCCTTTTGCCAGTGTGTACAGCTTTTTCATACGATTAAGTTTTGAAACAGCAAACAAAGAGCTTTAAACGATTTGGAAATCATTAAGACACCCCAGATTTGGAATTACAAGTTCTGTCTCTGTACCTGTACCACAAATGAATGACAGACTTTACAAGTGGCTCTGCTGTTACTACAAAACAGGCCTTTGTTGGCCTCCACTGGCACTATCTGCCTTGTTCCACAGCAGTGCTCAGGGACATCACACAAATGGTGCTTATTTTTCATTTTTAAAAATATTTTTTGATCTGGTCACGTTGGAACAGTACGTGGCGTTTCATCCTGCCATTAGTTCTCTTGCTGAGTTAAGTTTGAGCTGATTGTTAGTACACATGCACACTGCAGGCTCTCAAGAAGCATTCTGGTTATTCAGAAAAGTACTTCAGAAACGGCACTGTCCCATCATTTTCTTTCCTGGTATTAGTTTTCTTATGCTTCCATATAGCTTCTTTCAAGTCTTAGTAAAGCAGTACTTTGTTATTTTATTTTAAAGATTCAACAATCACTACAATCCTTATTTTCTATTTTCAGTAAGACTATACAGACATCAATTCTTTTACAGTGTATGCCCTCAGGACTTCAGAGATTTTATGGAACATGACCTGGAAAATAACCTCGAGATTGTTTCTACATCATTCCATAGGAGAAGACAAAACTGGAGAGGACTTCACATAAGATGCCAGGCTGTTCCTTCTGGTCCAGGGAGGATGAACCTCCCCACTGTGTGTAGTTGAACCCATTTTTTCTCCTCTCTCACCTTCAGTCTTCCAAATGAACGATGAAGTAATGTTTTTTTTTCCCCTGAGAAACATGTAGTTGGATTTTGGTTGTTCTCACAGTTTGAAAAATAAACCAGTAAGTCCAATCTTACCTTTATGAGGTTCTTTTCCACATCATCATGAACCAAGTCTATATCCTTTCGCTTCTCACGGTTGTACAAGCACTCCAGGGCTGCCTGCAAGCAAACCAAGGAACATTTGCAATAGACACAGCACTGCATTTTAGAGTGAAAAACTTTGCTGAAAGGACCACTGAGCTGATGTGACAATAACAATATCCATGGAGGGTGAAACAGAACAGGAGGTCCGTGCCTCTCATTTCTCCTAACTAACACTTGCTCAGTGCTGAAGTTTGGAAGTATTCTAGGGAATGACTGCATAACAACCATTGCTGAACAGAGAGCCGAGGGGTACTGCAGCTCACTCGGGCACCTGGAAGGCATGGAGATGAGTGCCTGTGCCAGAGGCTCAGCCTCCTGGGGCAGGGAGACAGGCAAAGAAGGCACAAAGCATCCTGGTAGGTTCCTGCACTGACCTGAGCATGTAAGGCCCATGGTGGCCAGGTTTCCTTCCTACTGAGGGTAACGTTTGACCAAGTTCTGTCTCGGTGACAGTGGTGGAAGCATTAACAGCATTTGACAGAGAGAAAACTATTCTCTTTACCCATTCAGCCACACGGCCGTGAAGTAAGTAGCTGTGTCAGACCTACCTTCATCGGCCCCTGAATTTCTCCTATAGCACATTCAAGTCTCTTCTTGTCTGTTTCCAAGGCACGAGTCTCTTTGAGCAGACACTCCAGCTCATAGGTGAGCTCAGTTCTCCAGAATTCAATGTTAGAGATCCTCTCTCCCAAGTTTCTGTTACTGTCTTCTTGCATCTGATGAGTCAGCTGGTCCTTATCTTGCATCATCCGCAAAGAATCAGCGTTAAGCCTTCCAGCCCAGTGCCTGGAGGCTTCAGAGCCTTTTAACTGAACCATGTTAGCATGGTGCCAGTCGCGAGTGCTGTATCGGGAATGCAGCGCAGAGCGCAGCGTGGGCAGAACAGTGGGCGGCCGCCCAGTGGGCCTGAACTGCTCGGCAGAGCTGGGGGGCACCGAGGCCTCTCTGTGAAGCAGGCTGGGCCTCCAGGAACTGAGGCAGCGGTACCCTGGCGGGCAGTAGGACCGGTAGCTGTCCCTAGTGATGCTGGTTGGGGCTGGGTCCGGGAACAGACAGCTCTTCCGCGTGCCACAGTAGCTAGCAACCTGCGTGGTCCCCAAAAACTCCATGGTGCACAGAGCTCAGGCAGCTGCCTTCAGGCAGCCCCGGCTGCCAGCACACCTGTGACGTAGCACGGTGTGTCACACAGGGCTCTGGGACCATCACAGTTCCACGGCCCTTCCCCGCCCTTCAGAACTGGAGCCCCTCCCCGTGGGGCTGCGGGCACGGCTTCACTGAGAATATTTTCTGTGCTAGCATGATGAAAATAAACTTGGAGATAGAAAACAATGGATTCAACACTTCCTCTCGAGACCTTTTCATGGAGAACAGTACGTAACCTGTTTTCAGTTAACCAAGGATATGGTAAATGTTCTTGTGAAATCACAGAACCACCGAGGTTGGAAAAGACCTCCAAGATCATCTATTCCAATCATTCACCCACTGCCAACATTAATATAATGAAAGCTAAGATTTTCTGCAGTATTAGTGACCCACCTAACAAAAAATAAGAGAGATATGCGACATCAGTCAGCTATACAGTGTTTAGAACCTCAACCTCGAGTATCTATCTTGAATTTTGTGAGCCAAACCCTAATCTAAAACTGAAGATGCTTAGTTAAGTGAAGCTTGTGATTTAGTATACGTACAATGAGTATAGCATAAGGGACATCATTCCAAATCTGAAACTGATTTTTGCATCTTCTTTCCCCTAGTTATGCTCTGTGGCATGTCTGGTTTCTCTGACTTCTACAAACTCAGATGGCTGGAGAAGATTCTCACTTGGCAGATGCCTAAGGAAGGATGCTTTGGAGAACCGAGTAAGCAAACCACAGCCTGCAGGAGTCAGGTGTTGTGGTACCTTGTCTAAAAGTACAAGAAATGCATGGTCAAAGAGCTACACATAGCACTTCTCTAAGGTCCCACTGAGAATTCAAAGGGTGCTTCTCTGTCTCTACTGAAATAAGAGCAAATCTTAGTGTTTTTCGTGGAGAAAATCTTTCAGAAATGCTACACTGGCTCCAGCACAAAGACCACGTCTCATCACACAGAACGCCAAAACCTCAGACCAGTTCTAGCACTCCTCACTGGAAATCTGTTTGTCCAGCTGTAAGAATGGGCTGCTGTCTCTGCTTCAGAGAGCAGAAACTTCAGAAGCAGCAACAATCCACTTCCCCTCTTTCTTTTTTTCTTTCTTTCTTCTTTTTGAAACAGCAAACAACTACGAAACTGAAAACAACAACAAAAAAGCAAACCCCCATACATAGAAAACAACTCTTTCTCTCTCCAGGTGAAGAAACACAACACTCCTCTGGAGTAGAAGACGGAAAGAAGCTGCTCAGGAGAGTAAAGAGAAGGGAAAAGATGTTTGCAGGTATTTAAAGGGAAGTGTGTTTTGTATATGTTTAAATGAAGGAGTGCTTTTCGGAAAGCTTTGTTCCTGCTGCTGCTGAACAACTCGGCAGAAGTTATTCAATGACATAAGTTGGCACAGTCATTCCCTGGGTTAGTCTCACTTCTCTTTTTATATCTGCACAAGCACCTTTCCTTTTTTTCCGTAACAGAAAGAAGGCATCCCACGGGTCTGCATTAACGAGGAGAGTCATGTTCGTGGGGAAATAGTCCCCAGGTTTGTTTTTGGTGGGGGGAATCTCACTGTTAGATGACAGCTCGGGGGCAGATCCTGCCTCACCGTTCAGTTGTACCGTTCGATGTCCCGGGCTAATCTTCCCCCTTCCGAATGCACATGGTACGATTGGACTAGATGATCTTGTAGGTCCTTTCCAACCTAATGAATCCATGAATCTATGGTTTTTAAACGATCACGGCTGCTCTCTCTGGCAAACCATATTGTAACTTCTTCCACAGGTGGGTGTTCCTCGCATTACACAGCCGTTGCAGCAGGATCGCTTGGAGGGTTCCTCTACGACCACTGCTTTTGACGGCGCACTGCTGCCAAAGGGAACAGGGTCTGAGCTGCCACCCCTGATCTCTGCGTGACCTCTCTCAGTTTGCTGTCTCAAGTCTCAGCCCTGCCACATCCTTCCCTGATTGTTTGCTTGTTTGTTGTTTGGCTGAATGATTTTCTCCAGGACAGCCGTATTGGCGCAGCACTTTGCATCACAGCGGGGACGGCGTAGCCACACCCCGAGGAGATGGTTCCCTCTTCTTTCATACAGCGGCTTGTTTAAAATTCCCTCAAGTCCCCTCCTCCTTTTGGCCAATCACTTCATCCTTCTGCGCTTGTAGAGGAGATTCTAAAGAAATGCTGATATTTATCACAGATGAACGAGAATCCTACCAAGTGTTACACTTCTTCCGTAAGTCATAGATATCACTCTTGGGTTCCTCATAAATAAATGCGACTGTGCTGAAGTGCTCAGTAAGACAAACGTGTAACTTTCTATGCACATAAACAGAATTAATCCCAGCCGTGCGGTCTTCCTTGCTTTATGAGAAGATACATGACTTACTGATTCTCCTGTTTCCATGTTAAAATCCCAAAGCTTAGAATGAAATTTGAGTTTGGCCATTAGCAATTCCAAATTCAGAAACTCTGTTCTCCTGCACAATAGAATCACTCTTCTCCCCCCAAATAAGCGTGCCCTGCTTGCTTTTGGACAGCTCCTCGCAGCTCTGCTCCTCTCCAGTCAGCAGGAATAGGAGATCAGTTGGCACTCTTTAATTGATTGGCTGCCAATCAAAAGCTGTGTAATGATAATCACATCCACCTTGATCAAGCCTTTGTGCATAGAATGAAGAGCAGGACAGAACTCGAACCTTTTTCATTGTATGGCAATACAAAGTCTTCCGAAGAAGATTTAGTATTAAAAATTGTTCAGACCAAAGCCTGCTGATATTCAGCACACCCATGAAAGCCAGACTTCTAGGTGCTGGGTTGCAGGATTACCAAAAAATCCTGTCATCTTGAACTAGATGCATAGAACCTCATATTTGGGCTGAAATGAGAAGGGATGTGCCAAAGTGGTGATGCCTTAACTTTACACACAGCGTGCTCAAAGTGGGAAAGTTAACAAAATGTGAGACGAGATGAAGGTCCAGTCCCATTTAACACAGAATATAGTATTAGAGGATGTATTCCGAGCAGCAAGGTCTCTGTGAGATGTAAGGAGTATGAGAAGTGTGCATCCTCCTCCATTTTCAGTATGGAGGCATAGTAATAACTAGAGATGTTGCTAGATGTGGCACGAAATTTAAATTACATAGAGCCATTACTTTTGTTTCTCCTTTTTACACGTATGATTCTAGCTGTTTGTCTGAATTTTACATAATGGCACACAGGTCTTGGTATTTAGTCTGCAGTAACAGTTGGAGGCTTCATTATCTCAGAATGTCAGCATTTACTTAACAATGAGGCAGAAGGTTTGTCAGTGATTCTTTCTGATATTGTAAAACTGGAGAGAATTTGAACCGTTTCTTCAGTCCAGTATGAGGACAGCAAGCTGTTGACTAGAAGGTATGATGGCAGCACAGCTTTTTTACTTCTCTTCATGAAACTACTTTGCGTATCTTTGGCTGAAAGGGATTTTCAGCACTGAAAGCTTACTCTGGTGGAAAATCACGACTCAGCAAAAATTTAAACAGCTTCTAGCGTCAGGGCTTGCTGTGTTTGTAAATAAAGCCTCTCTGGTTTAAGCTGTGACCATTTTAGTGTCACTGTCTTTTCACTCAGGAACAACTGGAAAAGACGAAGTAATAAAGGTCGGAGTTCTGGATCTGCACGTTATTTTGCTGCGCAGATGACTGCAGACAGTTCTAGCAGACTTCACCTCTCTTTCTGATTTTGGGATTGGGTTGGGATTCCTGTTACTTAACTGTTATAAAGAGGAAAGGTGAGCATCCTGTTTTTGAGTGGCTCCGCAGCCCACGCTCACTCTTGAGGCTGTGATGCCAAGAAATATTACTGATTACAGTTAATGCTATCAGTGAATTAGACTGAATAGATGAGTGCAATTGCAGACATTTAGCCTTGTCTTGCTGTGTACTGCACATACAGACATCTAAATTAACTCATCATTTAGACTGTGCCATAAAGATGCCTTCTTCTACTATCAGCCTCCTTAACCCATACAGTTTCTGAAGTGCTGTCAGCCTTCTGCCATCTGTATTTTTGGTAGTGTCCACGTCTTTCAGGTCAGGTTTTCCTTGTCAGTGCCAATGTCTGGGCTCCCACGTGCACTGCAGATGTGATGTTTGCTTATGAGGCAACGTGTGTACCTTTTGAAGGACTGACTTGAACAGTACTTATGTTATTCCTGAAGGAGGGAACAGCACCATTATCAAGATTCCTACTGGCTAGTTTCTGGGTAATAACCTCATGGCAGAAATGGCCTGTAGTTACAGGAGAGCAAAGAGAACTTCATTGCTACTTACCAAAGCTCCCTTAGAACACTTCTCTTATAAACTTCATACAGGTGTTTGTTCAAAAACGAAGCTTCATTTGAACCCACAACAAAGAAACTCAAGCTGTGTGTAGCAGTGCCACCTAGTGTAGTCTGTCAGTCCCTGATTTTCAGGACTAACACATTTTCACTCCTCTTGCGCCTCGAATCTGTAATGGTCCAGAGAACAAGTGTTGCCTCTTTGCTGTAGAACAGCTTTTTAGATTTGTTTCCCTTGAAATCTAGGCCAGAATATCATCTTACATAAGTCTGGCTCTCAGGATGTCTTTCATTTTTGTTTCACTCTTCTTTGAAGAGCTAATGTCAAAATACTTTGAATTAATCCATGTACAACAGGTTATTTTCTTCAGATCATGTCTAGCTTTTAAAATGAAGCGGGTAGATAGGGCGGAGCCGTGAACAACTATCAGCTTGGCATTGCTGATATCTACTGAGTATACCAAATATTTTAGAAGATTATTCAGGAATAAAGCAGCAGTTAATATGACCCAAGCAGGTAGAATTTTGCATACCATTCTACAGAAAACTCAGCTAAGGGAGGGGAGGGGCTTGGGGGGATGGCAAGAATTAAATTCCACGCTTCAAACAGGCAGTAAATGGTTTTTCCTCTGTGAGAATTCCAAAAAGAAATGAGTTTAAACATGCTCTCAGACTGAGAGCTGTTAAGGTTTTGTCTCCCTGATGTCTAAGAATATCTCCTACAAATCTAAACCTTGTTATAAGTAAGGCCACGGAATGGATTTTTATTTCCTCTGTAATGCCTCTACCTTTCAACTACTGAAATCTAGAGAAGTTCTGTTTTTTCACCAGTCCTAAGGAAATGGATTTACTTCTCTTTGCCTGTTTAACTTTAAGGAAGTGCATCACTGCAGCTGGGATTTGTGTGGTTTTTTTTTTCTAGATTCCCAAAGGAAACGCTGTCAGCTAAAATTAGAAATGGCAGGAGGACAAAAATCAGAAGGCACAACTGCTGCATTTGGACTTAAGTTCAACTTCCACCACTTGGCATTCTGACTGACTTAGCTGCCTCAGCTTTTCCAGTTTAGAACTGTTTATCTGGTGCTTAGTTTGTTAGACCCAACACTGCTGAGGCAGAACATGAAGGGTCCTGTCTTGAGATCCAGTTCCAGACATGCCCTCCTTCCATCTGCTGATTCCAGCCACCACAAAGGGAGAGCTCAGCCAACAGTGTACTTGAAGGAAACATTTAAATGAAAAGCTCTAAAGGCTGCAGATCTATCATTACTCAGCATCTCCTGAGTAGATAATTTATGGCATATCGATCCTCAGAATATCCATCAGAATATCCTCAGAATCACGCAGTGCATATTACAAGCTTCTCAGAGACAACTCCAGATGCTAATGCGCTTAAGCTCTTCCTTTGAAGGCAAAATGAGACTGATTACTTCGTGCTTCATAGGTTTATGCTTCTTCATAGGTGATGAGATTCATCTTCACCCTTGCATGTGCATCAGCATGATTTTTGTTTGTTTCACCTAATTTGGAGCTTGCTGCTGCACCACTTTGATCAAGGCAATAGTAGCTCCAGAACATTCCCCCACAGGGATGTTATCAATGGAGGAAACGGACAGTGTTTCTTACTGGGCTGAGATCAGTAGCTTAACATGCATCTATATAAAGAACGATTAAAATTAGTAATTCTAATGCAGTCCATTTACATGATCAGTTTTGGAAGCCTTGGAGTGGGAGGACATCCAGCTATCTTCAAGTTTGCGAGCCTTATTTATTTCTGAGAGGAACGTGGCACACAAAGATGTCAGTGGTCCTGTAGCTGCTGATTCCAGGCAAGTACTAGCAACAGCAGGAATATTTGAGGGCTTCCTGGCCCTGATGGTTGGGTAATGGCCAGATGTTCAGCTGGGATACAAATTATACTTAGAGAATGTACGGGGAAGGGAGACCTGTGCTGCTGATAGATGTGAATACGGTTGATCTTACTCTGTGATCTTAGTCACCGCTTTAGTGGAAAGTGATGTTTTATACAGAAAAACAAGTGGTGCATTTCTTCCCATTCTTCTGCTAGCACGTGTCGATGAGAGTTGGGTTTCATCACTAATTCAGAACGTTTGAGAGGAGTCATTATTAAAATGTTGGTGTTGCACCACAAGCTTCTTCTTTTTTTTTCCTGGGGTTATGCAATAAAAAGTTTTGAAAGTGCTCCAGAGGTGGAGATCCTTATGGCCAAGTTTTTCCACCGCTGCTGCAGACAACCTGGTTTGTTTTGGTGCCACAGTCTCAGTGAGGTCCTGCTGCAGACCCCTCCAGGGCAATCTTCTGCCACAGTCAGCAAAGACAGTTCGCTTTGGAAGGGAACTTCTTGGAACCCAATCACCTGACTGGGCTTTTAATCCCAAGAGGCAGCCACATCAAATGGAAAACTTACTCAGGCGGGTATTTTAGATCCAGGGTTGATTTGTGGCTGCCAGACTGACGTATGCAGTAATCAAGAATGATGTATTTTGGCCCAAAGAAAATAAAAATAAACAGCAAGTGCAAGTGCAGCCTCACAGTAACCACCAGGTCATGAGTTTGGACTCTTGTGGATTTCACACTGGCCTTGCATCACCCATAGCACTCACAGCTGTAAGGTTACAGAGGGCTTAAGTGAAGCCTTTGTGAAATATGACTAAAATGTTTATTTTTATGTTTTGTAATCAAAAAAATCTTCCATGGAAACCTAGTGGGAATTGTGTTTTAAAAATCTACAGCTTTCTGGGTATTTCTGAAAGCTCATAGATGTTTTTTTTATCTTCTTCCAAATGAGCTCAGTTCTGTTCAGCCCACTTAAATTCTGCTGGTGGCAACTCAGGGAGGAGCACCTTGATTATTACTCATCTGAGTAATGGGAACTGTTTGAAATCTTGGCTGCTAGTCTAAGAAACCACCGTTTAAAAATAAGCAAACTCAGAAAGAAACTCAAGTGCAATATTTTGGGCAAAAGGACTGATCTTCATTGACATCTGAAGCACAGGTGGCCATATATGATGGCTGCAGTGACACTGCCGTTACTTTTATTGGTGCAGTAGATGGTGAATTTTGACTGCCCTGTTGTGAACGTGTAGCAGAAGTGCATATCCACGTCTGTTAGTCAGGCACAGCTGTGTTGTTGCTCTGAGCACATTCAAGGCTTTGCATTCTGTGCAAAAAGGATTTAAAATAACTCTGCTGCTCTTAAAGGCAGCCTATCCCAGCTCCTTCTGTGCAAAGCCAACAGCCCAACAGCACAGAGGCCAAAAGCCAATATAATTGTGAGAGGAAAAGGGGGAGGACTGGGAACTGAAAACCGTGGACAGAAATGCACGTACAGAATTATGTCGCATGATGCCAGTGAGAAATTTCAATGGATAAAACATCGAGTTCACTGCAGAGTTCTATCCACTAAGAAATATCAGTGCACAAGCTCTGCGAAAGATGTGTTGGTTTCTACAGTGGCAAACAGATACGCAGATTCCAATCACTGAGTAATACAGAAGAGACATGAAAAAAACACCCACTGTCCATGCTGATGCTTTAACCACAAAGATGCACTGAATCATGAGAACAGCTTCTCTGCAGTAACGACAGCTGTAAGTCATCCACACACAAAGGTGCTACTCCCTGCTGATTTATCTCTTGGGTCAGATGTGTTGGGTGGGCTTAAATCAAACTGATAAGCTTGTCGATAAGAAAGCAGGATGGACATCCTGTCGTCCCAACAAGCTAACCAAACAGATATCTGTCTTCAGGAATAATGAGGAGCTCTCCACCTTCAAGGTTTAAAAATTGACCCTCAGGTTTGATCCCCTCAGAGTCTGGACTGTGATGAGTATGCATGTGCTATGCCCATAAATATGGATTCGTTTCTCTCTTTGGTGTGCATGTTTGCTGGAGAGATCCCCCACGCGCTGTAATAAAGGGAGTACCTGCTTGACATATTGCATTGCTGCCAGGTTACTGTGTCGGATTTCCCGGCATCACCATGCAGAATTCCTCCAGTCATTTCAGCGTGGTCTGATTCTGTTAGAACAGGTCTACTAACTCCATTCCATGGGGCAGTACAGCTGAGACCATGCAGTTGTTCAAAGGATTTTGGTCAGTTTATTTCTATTGGATTTCAAACAAAGAAACAAAACCCCAACAAGATAATGATATTCTCTGGAAAAAATCTGCAACCTTTGCAACTTTTAGAGATCAAAGGCTACTGCTCAGGTGTAGCCCAAGAGCCGTGGGGTGCAGGGGAAGGTTTTGCGCATATCCATACACTTCTTGTCAATGAAGAAGGAGTTTGCCTTCACAGAAATGTCGTACTCCAGCTTCGATTTGTTGTGAAGCAGCATTTGCAGAGTATCACGGGCTTCCTGCAGAAGTTTCTTTAAGCTCTGAATGGTGTCATCTATCGTGTAAACTTCAGTGACGAGGCTGAAAAAAGAGAAGGGCACACGTTACTCCAGTAACTTTAGCAACCTCCCACCACGTGCCTGTTTTTCACAAAGGACAGGTCAGAGTTTCAGACAGAATTCAGACACGCTCTCTTGGGCTGAATCATTATGAAACCTATTCCTTGCCAGAGCAGCTTCCATAGCAGCCGTAAGAAGGGTCGATTTCTGCTTACACTGACATTCAGCAGGAGATGAAGCCACTCAGGATCCTGAGTGCTAGCTTCCTCACCTGCAGGCTCCTATCTGTGCAGCATCTCAAGGGCTAGCCTGGCCAGCCTGAGATCTGCAGTATGTGTTACTGGACACCATCAGTGCAGTTCCACGGCCTAGCAATGCAGAAGTGGGAAGGCCCCTTGCACAGTCACTGAGTGAGTAAACTTTAATACTGTCAACCTGGTGTGTGATCGAATGTTCCATTAAAAAAGCCAAGCACTGTAGCCTTTGAGAGACACTGATTTTTTTTCCAGAATCCACTTCAACTTGTTTTGGGACAGTCCCAGCTTTTTCAGCATAGAACAGCACAGAAAATGGTTTTGCATTCTGAGGTTGGAGTTTCTCAAAGAAAATATATTTCATTTGAGGCAACGACACTTAAGGCATTCAACTTCAGATGGTCTGGCCCATTACTTCAGCAGAACTACCTGGATTTTACTTCTTTCTACCAGAATTTATAGTCACATAATACAGTTATAATCCTGTTGAATTCATTCACACTGTTGTTACATTTCTTGAATAGCTGAGGAAGGATGGGGTAGTCTGCCCTCTACTCACTGAAACTGAGGAGCATCACGGCACAGTTCCATATTGGGTCTCCTAGCTCTTCCCTCCAGGCGTGTCTGAGCCACTTTCAGTGAATACTCCTTTGCCCTGATGGATCTCTCCAGCAGCATAATTGTGTCTTCTGTCTGGAAGATTTCTTGAAGTACCTGAACAAAGCAGAACATTTTTGTAAGCATCTTGTAAACACGCATCCAAAATCAGCACCTGACCTGCTCTGAGCGCTCCTATCAGAACTGCTTCCATTCTGGCATGCCATTTTGCTTTGATTTAGGGGAGGAGATTTCTAAAACCTCACAGCAATCAAATGTATTTGTGTGATTTGTTGGCTTGATATTGCCGTTTATTTCAAAGGATCTGCAGCAGCCATAGCTCATGGGAGAGACAGAGGCCATGAAGTGTTATTAAAGCATGTAATCAAGTTATTCTTGCAAAACTGGGTATCAGCACTGGAGAACAACTTCCACTGACAAACAGACCTTTCATTTATTATAACATGAAGTAACGTTTGTGCAGATTGGAATATAAATTTATAACAAGCAGCAGAGAAGCACTGAATTACTGTGATGGGAGAATCCCAACTCTTTTATTGTATTTTATTTTGTGTTTATAGATTTAGAGGCTCACTTCCAATTTGCTTCCTCGTGTACTTTTTCTCCTAAATAAAATAACTGCTGTTTGATCAGAAAGCGCTTTGGTGAAGGGAAAATTTCCACAAACTGTCATTTTCAGTAAAACTTTCAATCCTTATTTCCTTTCCCTTCATAAAAATTCAAAAGCCACAAATTATTCCCCCTCTGAAGTGGCTGCACACTACAAGTATTCAGGGGACATCTGCTGCAACAATGTTAAGTGGAACTCATTTTTAAGTACTGAAACTGACTTCTGAGTGTTTTGCACACCTTATTATGCTTTAGAGGAGATATTTATGCTGGAGCTATTTATTTTGCACATGAACTACTTAGAGTAAAAGCACATTGTCAGATTCACTGTTTTCCACAGTTACATACTTATTTCTGTAGATTAAAAAACAAAAACCAAGGAAATGCGACATAAGGAAGTTAGATGCCTTCGTTTTGCAGGAATCCATCTTTTCCCTGAAAGCACACGGGATTTGCTTATCCTGCTGCCTAATCAGGAGGAGGAGCAAAACTGGAGCAGCTCGTGCTGCTGCCAAAACATCGCCCTTTAGAAATTTTCCAAGAGAAGCCAGTGAGCACTGAGGTGCAGGTGGAGAGGTGAGATGCAGCTTCCAGGTGGGCTGCTGGGGATGGAAGGGATGTCACGGGGATTCCACAAGCCTCTCAGTTCTCCTCTCTGCCCACACCTTTCACATCTTCATGGCCATTCAAAACATCGACCTGTGCCGAGGGAATAGCACGCAGCGCTTCTGGAGGTCACCCACTGCTTAGTGGGGCCCTCCTTTCCTGTGTTCATGTTACAGCTTCTGTTGCTGCAGCACAGCTTCCCACGCTGCGCCTCGCTGTGTGCCAGTGAGCCAAGTTCACTGGGGTGTGCTTACGGTTCCTGCAGTGGGATTTTGTGAGGGTTTGGGCCTCTTACATGAATTCTACTTACAGTTCATACAAAACGATATTAATTATTTTGGGAATAACAAAAGACGTGTAAAATAAAGTCAAATCAATACTTCACCTCAGCTCGGGAAGAACTGGGCAAAGCCACGTTTCAGTTTCAGAAAGGATTTGGGAGGGTTATTTGTTTCCTACTTAGGATGAAACAGAGGGCGTGCATTCTCAGTGCTGTTACTGAGTGGTTCAGACTTTGAGCTTTATTGGTGACAACATCTACACCACAAGCCCACGTATTTCATTTCCAGCAGTAATACTTCAAATGCACAAGTGCTGGAATTTCTCAAACCTGAGGTTCATTTCTATTCCTCCACTGCACTGATTGTGCTGTGCTGTGAGTTGTGTCCAACTGAAGCTCCCTGCCCACAGCACGTGTACAACACACGTGGATGTTACCCGAGCAGCACGGGCACAGGAGACTGCACTGTCCTGTGCAAAAACTTAAAATATTTTCTTTCCTCTAAAAGAGAAAAATGTTACAGAAAACCAAAACTTTTCTTCCCTCGAGAAGTCACCAGGGAATAACCTCAGTAAATGTAAAAACAGAAAACAAACAACATCTTTCCACACCTCAGACATGTAAGTTACAAATCGACATAAGCACACTGATTCTTCATACAGCACAGATGCTGGACGGCTTCTTGTAAAGCGTTGTCATCTTGTCAGCCTGCTTATCTCTGAGTGAGCTCTTCCCAGGCTGCAAGTGATGCAAATGCACTGTCTGAGGAAAGGTGATAGAGCTGTGACTTTTGTTGCGGTGCTTATTCAGGAAGGATGTAAATTCTAGAGATGTCTGTGCCCTTCATGTACAACTAAGATTATATTCAGCTGCCAGTGCTTACTGAATCTTACCTTAGCCAGCTGTGCTTGCAGCTTGTTCTTCACATCAGCTACTTCAGCGATGCGACTGTTAAAGGCCGAATTGGTGCTGACAAACTGATTCCACAGCTCCTCAGATGTGCTCTCCAGGGCGACCTCTGTATCCTCCCGGAGCTTGGCAGAGTTGGCCCTTGCATGCTGAGAGCACCGGACATTGTCTTCACTGAATTTAACCCACGTTGCAGGAACCGAGACACTAGTAAGGAAAATAAACATGGCACATCGTTGAATTAGAATCAAATATCTGTGTGAACCCAAAGCCTTCGTGCTGGGGAAACTGAGCTGTGTGTCATCGACCAACAGGAAACATGAGAACCCAACCTAGTTCACGCCAAGTGACCGACGAACCATGAGAGGAGGACTGTTACACACCAACAGCCCTGCCTCGTGAGATACGTATAACCCGTGGAGTAGAGCATGTGGCTCTGACTCCCCTAGCAGCCTTCATCACCAGAAAGAATGGTGGCAGGAAAATGGACGACTCACTGACTGACCTAGGATAGGAGTAAGGAGAATTTTATTGCTGCTCTATCACTGTCCACCTTTACTGCCTGGAGGATCTCCATCCTCTTACTTTTCCACGTAAACATCTCTGCTTTCATTGATGGGTCTATTATTCTTTCACTTGTTAATATATGGGAGACGTATAGAAAGTACATTGCTATGGGAAAGTCTGTGAGAAAAACTGGATAAAGGTGTCCTGCTTAGAAAAATGCCACCCAAGAATGTTCCCTCTGAAATGACACGCAGCCAGAAAAACTCTGGGATTCCTGGGTTTATGTCAAGCCTTCACAGATGGCCTTAATGGCCTTAACTGAATGTAAATCACACTCAGATTTTGCCAGAGTGGGAGCCCATAGGGCCCTAAGCATGCTGCCTGAGCCCACAGCTGGAAAAAGCAGTGCTCCATAAGCTGCCTTCTTTAAATTCACGACCCTCTTGAATACACTGCTTAATACGTTGCTTAGCCTACCAGATCACTCTGCCCTTCAACCAAAAATAATAATAACGATTTTTAAAAATGAGCATATTTTGTAAAAAGGTTCCTATGTTTCAGCTGCCAAAAGGAAATGCTGAGAAAAAGTTCTGCCTGCATTTAGACATCCTGCTTTACACAGAACTCCCTTCTAGGAACTACGTCCATATGTCAAAATCTGCAGGAAAGTTCTCTCATTTTCTGAGTCTCACATTTAATTTCTTTAGATTTTAATTGAACACTGAGATTTCATATTAAGGGATGAAATAATTTAACTTTGTTGTGGCCCATTTTTTATTATTTTTTTTCACTTTTTTGTAGGGTATTCCTCTCTCTCCAGACTGAAGCCCTGATCTTCCTAAGATAAAGAAATCCAAAGAAATCTTTAGTACTACACGTTTACATTCATTTTCTGATCAGAAAATTGAGGTCCCAACGTCTCCATCTTGATGGTTTGAAATACTTCATACCTAATTTGTTTCTCAACACTGTTTTTCCAGACTGAAATTTATCAGGCAGAAACCGCCTGCTCTGCTCCCAAGTGCTGTGTGTATGTCTCAGTTTGCCAAATGGTTTCAGTAGGACGTTAATGAAAAGTGGCACTGCTTTGGATTATGGTTGGTGAAAAAGGAAAAGGGCTGTAAAGCTTATCTACACGAATCTACTTTTTTACCAGGGCTGACAAGAATACTTTTACTCATTGCTAAACCTAAACGTAGGTAGTATCACTGGGAGTCAGCAGTAGTCCTGCCAAGTTTCTCTCATTTACTCCTTTTTTTCAGTAGTGAATGAGCTGATCTTCTGTTCTGTTAGTAAGCAAATAATACACGTTTTTTTCCCACCATTGTTCAATAAGACACAGTGCCATAATCTGAAACTGTGGAGCGTGTTCACCATTCAGGTACAGCTGAGTTGAAGTGAGCCAGTTAACAAGTCATTGGCACAAAACAGTGCCCTCTATTGTGAGGTGTTTTTCTTCTGCTATTACTTCAGGTGCAGATGCAGGTGTCCGTAAGTAAACTATGATAGGTAGTTTTAAAACTGTATCTAATTGGACATTTTCAATCAGTCATGCTAAAACCTACTAAATCCTTACAGTCATACTATTGAATGCATGTTCTGTACGTCTTGATGGGCTCATTTCCAAATAATCCAAGCTTTTTTTATGGAAAAAAAAAAAATATATATATATATAGTCTTTGGTGTTCATCTGCATGCTGCTCGCCCCACTACGCTTCACTGCACATCTCAGCTATGTTTTACTTTGATGTCATGTGTTCTGAATACAGAGAGACACTTCTTTTTCTGCCACTTTTCAAATACAAGGCTAGAACTCGCGCTGCCATCAGGATTCGACAGCAGCAGCAGCTCATACTCACGTCCCATCTGCTTTCTCCACTCCACGGTAGAAGTTGATGCTGTCTGATGTGTTCCTAAGGTTAAAGCACTTCACATCAATAACGTGGGCTGAGTTTTTGTCAGAAAGATCCTGCTCCAGGGCGTGCTGCGCATCTCTGTTGATACTGTGAAGAGGAAAGTCTTACTTTAATCCAAACTACCTTTCAAGCTTTAGTACTAGGTAGCTAACTGCCTTCATTAACACCCTCCAGTGCTTCAGCATCACAATGGCATGAAAATGCTTTGCACTGTAATTTATCTGGTGGGAGCTGCTCACCCTGCTCACCTTTACACCCCAAAGAGCTGCATTTAACTCAAATGGTGTTTGTCACCTTGATGACAAATGACCACGTGTGTGAAAAACGACAGATGGCTGCTGTGTGGCATGCGGGAAAGCCTCAGAGCAAAAGAGAGCGGGCATTCTGCAACAGCTCTCACGGCAGCAAAGCTCTAAGATCAGAGAAATCTTCCAAGAAGATGGCACACTGGCTCGGTTCACTCGGTGCTTTAAGTGGGAGGTACTGCTCTTTTGCAGCTTAACAAATTCTGTTCTGAGTAATAATTAGAAGCGGAGGGCAAGGAGCTCCTAACAGGCGAAGCCTCTGATTCTGCAATTGCTGTTTTCAGTCTGCCATCAGATCCCCACCAATGCTGAATGCAGCTTCTTGTCTTTAAAACAGGAATTAGATGTAAATGCTTACCCCAACTGGTGACTGATTTTCTGCGCAAGTTTTGCCAGTATTTCTTGACAATCTCTGTATATATCAACCTCCTAGAGTGGAAAAAATCCCCATGTCAGTGCTTTTGTCCAACTCCCTTTGTCTTAGGGAATACAACCTTTATATTCTGCATTCTCGATGTTGAAGTCATCTCACGAATCACAAATGTGTGAACTGGGAAAGCGTTTTTGTCCCTCTCTTCCTCAGTACTACAAAGCTGTATCTCTGGAGTTGGTTCTCTATGGCCTTTTATGGCAAACGTTCTAGCAGGTTTTAATAGAATCATTCTGATAAATGCAAGGACGGATGCTTCTTGGGCTAGGTATAATAAATGCACTAGAAACACGAGCCTTAATCAATTAAACTACTCCAACTGCCGTCACATTCTTCTACAGTAATACAAACACTTTGTTAATAGCAGCAGAGGCTGAAAATTTATCTCATGTCAGAAGCAGGCTCCTTGATATAAATAATACAAAATTCTTCACAAGTTTCTGCTCCGATTAAAATAAATAAAAAATGCTGAAACAAACCACACTGGAAACCATGCCAACATGATACTTACAGTCCTCCAAACAACCTTATGGTACTCCATCCATCCTCTTTCCTTTTTAGAAACCCATTTTTAGCGTGAGAGACCCTTTTGCCAGTGTGTACAGCTTTTTCATACGATTAAGTTTTGAAACAGCAAACAAAGAGCTTTAAATTATTTGGAAATCATTAAGACACCCCAGACTTGGAATTACAAGTTCTGTCTCTGTACCTGTACCACAAATGAATGACAGACTTTACAAGTGGCTCTGCTGTTACTACAAAACAGGCCTTTGTTGGCCTCCACTGGCACTATCTGCCTTGTTCCACAGCAGTGCTCAGGGACATCACACAAATGGTGCTTATTTTTCATTTTTAAAAATATTTTTTGATCTGGTCACGTTGGAACAGTACGTGGCGTTTCATCCTGCCATTAGTTCTCTTGCTGAGTTAAGTTTGAGCTGATTGTTAGTACACATGCACACTGCAGGCTCTCAAGAAGCATTCTGGTTATTCAGTTGGTCTGCACATCCTTCTGTAACCTTCTACTCCTGAAAAGTACTTCAGAAACGGCACTGTCCCATCATTTTATTTCCTGGTATTAGTTTTCTTATGCTTCCATATAGTTTCTTTCAAATCTTAGTAAAGCGATGCTTTTTTATTTTTATTTTAAAGATTCAGCAATCGCTACAGTCCTTATTTTCTTTTTTCAGTACGACTATACAGACAGCCCTCAGGACTTCAGAGATTTTATGGAACATGGCCTGGAAAATAACCTCGAGATTGTTTCTACATCATTCCATAGGAGAAGACAAAACTGGAGAGGACTTCACATAAGATGCCAGGCTGTTCCTTCTGGTCCAGGGAGGATGAACCTCCCCACTGTGTGTAGTTGAACCCATTTTTTCTCCTCTCTCACCTTCAGTCTTCCAAATGAACGATGAAGTAATGGTTTTTTTCCCCTGAGAAACATGTAGTTGGATTTTGGTTGTTCTCACAGTTTGAAAAATAAACCAGTAAGTCCAATCTTACCTTTATGAGGTTCTTTTCCACATCATCATGAACCAAGTCTATATCCTTTCGCTTCTCACGGTTGTACAAGCACTCCAGGGCTGCCTGCAAGCAAACCAAGGAACATTTGCAATAGACACAGCACTGCATTTTAGAGTGAAAAACTTTGCTGAAGGGACCACTGAGCTGATGTGACAATAACAATATCCATGGAGGGTGAAACAGAACAGGAGATCCGTGCCTCTCATTTCTCCTAACTGACACTTGCTCAGTGTTGAAGTTTGGAAGTATTCTAGGGAATGACTGCATAACAACCATTGCTGAACAGAGAGCCGAGGGGTACTGCAGCTCACTCGGGCACCTGGAAGGCATGGAGATGAGTGCCTGTGCCAGAGGCTCAGCCTCCTGGGGCAGGGAGACAGGGAAAGAAGGCACAAAGCATCCTGGTAGGTTCCTGCACTGACCTGAGCATGTAAGGCCCATGGTGGCCAGGTTTCCTTCCTACTGAGGGTAACGTTTGACCAAGTTCTGTCTCGGTGACAGTGGTGGAAGCATTAACAGCATTTGACAGAGAGAAAACTATTCTCTTTACCCATTCAGCCACACGGCCGTGAAGTAAGTAGCTGTGTCAGACCTACCTTCATCGGCCCCCGAATTTCTCCTATAGCACATTCAAGTCTCTTCTTGTCTGTTTCCAAGGCACGAGTCTCTTTGAGCAGACACTCCAGCTCATAGGTGAGCTCAGTTCTCCAGAATTCAATGTTAGAGATCCTCTCTCCCAAGTTTCTGTTACTGTCTTCTTGCATCTGATGAGTCAGCTGGTCCTTATCTTGCATCATCCGCAAAGAATCAGCGTTAAGCCTTCCAGCCCAGTGCCTGGAGGCTTCAGAGCCTTTTAACTGAACCATGTTAGCATGGTGCCAGTCGCGAGTGCTGTATCGGGAATGCAGCGCAGAGCGCAGCGTGGGCAGAACAGTGGGCGGCCGCCCAGTGGGCCTGAACTGCTCGGCAGAGCTGGGGGGCACCGAGGCCTCTCTGTGAAGCAGGCTGGGCCTCCAGGAACTGAGGCAGCGGTACCCTGGCGGGCAGTAGGACCGGTAGCTGTCCCTAGTGATGCTGGTTGGGGCTGGGTCCGGGAACAGACAGCTCTTCCGCGTGCCACAGTAGCTAGCAACCTGCGTGGTCCCCAAAAACTCCATGGTGCACAGAGCTCAGGCAGCTGCCTTCAGGCAGCCCCGGCTGCCAGCACACCTGTGACGTAGCACGGTGTGTCACACAGGGCTCTGGGACCATCACAGTTCCACGGCCCTTCCCCGCCCTTCAGAACTGGAGCCCCTCCCCGTGGGGCTGCGGGCACGGCTTCACTGAGAATATTTTCTGTGCTAGCATGATGAAAATAAACTTGGAGATAGAAAACAATGGATTCAACACTTCCTCTCGAGACCTTTTCATGGAGAACAGTACGTAACCTGTTTTCAGTTAACCAAGGATATGGTAAATGTTCTTGTGAAATCACAGAACCACCGAGGTTGGAAAAGACCTCCAAGATCATCTATTCCAATCATTCACCCACCGCCAACATTAATATAATGAAAGCTAAGATTTTCTTCAGTATTAGTGACCCACCTAACAAAAAATAAGAGAGAGATGCGACATCAGTCAGCTATACAGTGTTTAGAACCTCAACCTCGAGTATCTATCTTGAATTTTGTGAGCCAAACCCTAATCTAAAACTGAAGATGCTTAGTTAAGTGAAGCTTGTGATTTAGTATACGTACAATGAGTATAGCATAAGGGACATCATTCCAAATCTGAAACTGATTTCCTTAAATGTGTTGTTAACATAGATTTTTGGCAACAACGTGGCATGATTTTGGGTAAGCTTTTACGAGCATGTTTCTTGCTGGAGAGCATAAGCAGCAATAACAAACTTTTTAAAAGCTGTATTTTTGCATCTTCTTTCCCCTAGTTATGCTCTGTGGCATGTCTGGTTTCTCTGACTTCTACAAACTCAGATGGCTGGAGAAGATTCTCACTTGGCAGATGCCTAAGGAAGGATGCTTTGGAGAACCGAGTAAGCAAACCACAGCCTGCAGGAGTCAGGTGTTGTGGTACCTTGTCTAAAAGTACAAGAAGTGCATGGTCAAAGAGCTACACATAGCACTTCTCTAAGGTCCCACTGAGAATTCAAAGGGTGCTTCTCTGTCTCTACTGGAATAAGAGCAAATCTTAGTGTTTTTCGTGGAGAAAATCTTTCAGAAATGCTACACTGGCTCCAGCACAAAGACCACGTCTCATCACACAGAACGCCAAAACCTCAGACCAGTTCTAGCACTCCTCACTGGAAATCTGTTTGTCCAGCTGTAAGAATGGGCTGCTGTCTCTGCTTCAGAGAGCAGAAACTTCAGAAGCAGCAACAATCCACTTCCCCTCTTTCTTTTTTTCTTTCTTTCTTCTTTTTGAAACAGCAAACAACTACGAAACTGAAAACAACAACAAAAAAGCAAACCCCCATACATACAAAACAACTCTTTCTCTCTCCAGGGGAAGAAACAGAACACTCCTCTGGAGTAGAAGACGAAAAGAAGCTGCTCAGGAGAGTAAAGAGAAGGGAAAAGATGTTTGCAGGTATTTAAAGGGAAGTGTGTTTTGTATATGTTTAAATGAAGGAGTGCTTTTCGGAAAGCTTTGTTCCAGCTGCTGCTGAACAACTCGGCAGAAGTTATTCAATGACATAAGTTGGCACAGTCATTCCCTGGGTTAGTCTCACTTCTCTTTTTATATCTGCACAAGCACCTTTCCTTTTTTTCCGTAACAGAAAGAAGGCATCCCACGGGTCTGCATTAACGAGGAGAGTCATGTTCGTGGGGAAATAGTCCCCAGGTTTGTTTTTGGTGGGGGGAATCTCACTGTTAGATGACAGCTCGAGGGCAGATCCTGCCTCACCATTCAGTTGTACCGTTCGATGTCCCGGGCTAATCTTCCCCCTTCCGAATGCACATGGTACGATTGGACTAGATGATCTTGTAGGTCCTTTCCAACCTAATGAATCCATGAATCTATGGTTTTTAAACGAGCACGGCTGCTCTCTCTGGCAAACCATCTTGTAACTTCTTCCACAGATGGGTGTTCCTCGCATTACACAGCCGTTGCAGCAGGATCGCTTGGAGGGTTCCTCTACTACCACTGCTGCTGACGGCGCACTGCTGCCAAAGGGAACAGGGTCTGAGCTGCCACCCCTGATCTCTGCGTGACCTCTCTCAGTTTGCTGTCTCAAGTCTCAGCCCCGCCACATCCTTCCCTGTTTGTTTTCTTGTTTGTTGTTTGGCTGAATGATTTTCTCCAGGACAGCCGTATTGGCGCAGCACTTTGCATCACAGCGGGGACGGCGTAGCCACACCCCGAGGAGATGGTTCCCTCTTCTTTCATACAGCGGCTTGTTTAAAATTCCCTCAAGTCCCCTCCTCCTTTTGGCCAATCACTTCATCCTTCTGCGCTTGTAGAGGAGATTCTAAAGAAATGCTGATATTTATCACAGATGAACGAGAATCCTACCAAGTGTTACACTTCTTCCGTAAGTCATAGATATCACTCTTGGGTTCCTCATAAATAAATGCGACTGTGCTGAAGTGCTCAGTAAGACAAACGTGTAACTTTCTATGCACATAAACAGAATTAATCCCAGCCGTGCGGTCTTCCTTGCTTTATGAGAAGATACATGACTTACTGATTCTCCTGTTTCCATGTTAAAATCCCAAAGCTTAGAATGAAATTTGAGTTTGGCCATTAGCAATTCCAAATTCAGAAACTCTGTTCTCCTGCACAATAGAATCACTCTTCTCCCCCCAAATAAGCGTGCCCTGCTTGCTTTTGGACAGCTCCTTGCAGCTCTGCTCCTCTCCAGTCAGCAGGAATAGGAGATCAGTTGGCACTCTTTAATTGATTGGCTGCCAATCAAAAGCTGTGTAATGATAATCACATCCACCTTGATCAAGCCTTTGTGCATAGAGTGAAGAGCAGGACAGAACTCGAACCTTTTTCATTGTATGGCAATACAAAGTCTTCCGAAGAAGACTTAGTATTAAAAATTGTTCAGACCAAAGCCTGCTGATATTCAGCAGACCCATGAAAGCCAGACTTCTAGGTGCTGGGTTGCAGGATTACCAGAAAATCCTGTCATCTGGAACTAGATGCACAGAACCTCATATTTGGGCTGAAATGAGAAGGGATGCGCCAAAGTGGTGATGCCTTAACTTTACACACAGCGAGCTCCAAGTGGGAAAGTTAACAAAATGTGAGAAGAGATGAAGGTCCAGTCCCATTTAACACAGAATATAGTATTAGAGGATGTATTCTGAGCAGCAAGGTCTCTGTGAGATGTAATGAGTATGAGAAGTGTGCATCCTCCTCCATTTTCAGTATGGAGGCATAGTAATAACTAGAGATGTTGCTAGATGTGGCACGAAATTTAAATTACATAGAGCCATTACTTTTGTTTCTCCTTTTTACACGTATGATTCTAGCTGTTTGTCTGAATTTTACATAATGGCACACAGGTCTTGGTATTTAGTCTGCAGTAACAGTTGGAGGCTTCATTATCTCAGAACATCAGCATTTACTTAACAATGAGGCAGAAGGTTTGTCAGTGATTCTTTCTGATATTGTAAAACTGGAGAGAATTCGAATCATTTCTTCAGTCCAGTATGAGGACAGCAAGCTGTTGACTAGAAGGTATGATGGCAGCACAGCTTTTTTACTTCTCTTCATGAAACTACTTTGCGTATCTTTGTCTGAAAGGGATTTTCAGCACTGAAAGCTTACTCTGGTGGAAAATCACGACTCAGCAAAAATTTAAACAGCTTCTAGCGTCAGGGCTTGCTGTGTTTGTAAATAAAGCCTCTCTGGTTTAAGCTGTGACCATTTTAGTGTCACTGTCTTTTCACTCAGGAACAACTGGAAAAGACGAAGTAATAAAGGTCGGAGTTCTGGATCTGCACGTTATTTTGCTGCGCAGATGACTGCAGACAGTTCTAGCAGACTTCACCTCTCTTTCTGATTTTGGGATTGGGTTGGGATTCCTGTTACTTAACTGTTATAAAGAGGAAAGGTGAGCATCCTGTTTTTGAGTGGCTCCGCAGCCCACGCTCACTCTTGAGGCTGTGATGCCAAGAAATATTACTGATTACAGTTAATGCTATCAGTGAATTAGACTGAATAGATGAGTGCAATTGCAGACATTTAGCCTTGTCTTGCTGTGTACTGCACATACAGACATCTAAATTAACTCATCATTTAGACTATGCCATAAAGATGCCTTCTTTTACTATCAGCCTCCTTAACCCATACAGTTTCTGAAGTACTGTCAGCCTTCTGCCATCTGTATTTTTGGTAGTGTCCACGTCTTTCAGGTCAGGTTTTCCTTGTCAGCGCCAATGTCTGGGCTCCCACGTGCACTGTAGATGTGATGTTTGCTTATGAGGCAACGTGTGTACCTTTTGAAGGACTGACTTGAACAGTACTTATGTTATTCCTGAAGGAGGGAACAGCACCATTATCAAGATTCCTACTGGCTAGTTTCTGGGTAATAACCTCATGGCAGAAATGGCCTGTAGTTACAGGAGAGCAAAGAGAACTTCATTGCTACTTACCAAAGCTCCCTTAGAACACTTCTCTTATAAACTTAATACAGGTGTTTGTTCAAAAACGAAGCTTCATTAGAACCCACAACAAAGAAACTTAAGCTGTGTGTAGCAGTGCCACCTAGTGTAGTCTGTCAGTCCCTGATTTTCAGGACTAACACATTTTCACTCCTCTTGCGCCTCGAATCTATAATGGTCCAGAGAACAAGCGTTGCCTCTTTGCTGTAGAACAGCTTTTTAGATTTGTTTCCCTTGAAATCTAGGCCAGAATATCATCTTACATAAGTCTGGCTCTCAGGATGTCTTTCATTTTTGTTTCACTCTTCTTTGAAGAGCTAATGTCAAAATACTTTGAATTAATCCATGTACAACAGGTTATTTTCTTCAGATCATGTCTAGCTTTTAAAATGAAGCGGGTAGATAGGGCGGAGCCGTGAACAACTATCAGCTTGGCATTGCTGATATCTACTGAGTATACCAAATATTTTAGAAGATTATTCATGAATAAAGCAGCAGTTAATATGACCCAAGCAGGTAGAATTTTGCATACCATTCTACAGAAAACTCAGCTAAGGGAGGGGAGGGGCTTGGGGGGATGACAAGAATTAAATTCCACGCTTCAAACAGGCAGTAAATGGTTTTTCCTCTGTGAGAATTCCAAAAAGAAATGAGTTTAAACATGCTCTCAGACTGAGAGCTGTTAAGGTTTTGTCTCCCTGATGTCTAAGAATATCTCCTACAAATCTAAACCTTGTTATAAGTAAGGCCACGGAATGGATTTTTATTTCCTCTGTAATGCCTCTACCTTTTAACTTATGAAATCTAGAGAAGTTCTGTTTTTTCACCAGTCCTAAGGAAATGGATTTACTTCTCTTTGCCTGTTTAACCAAGAGGAAGTGCATCACTGCAGCTGGGATTTGTGTGGTTTTTTTTCTAGATTCCCAAAGGAAACGCGGTCAGCTAAAATTAGAAATGGCAGGAGGACAGAAAGCAAAAGGCACAACTGCTGCATTTGGACTTAAGTTCAACTTCCACCACTTGGCATTCTGACTGACTTAGCTGCCTCAGCTTTTCCAGTTTAGAACTGTTTATCTGGTGCTTAGTTTGTTAGACCCAACACTGCTGAGGCAGAACATGAAGGGTCCTGTCTTGAGATCCAGTTCCAGACATGCCCTCCTTCCATCTGCTGATTCCAGCCACCACAAAGGGAGAGCTCAGCCAACAGTGTACTTGAAGGAAACATTTAAATGAAAAGCTCTAAAGGCTGCAGATCTATCATTACTCAGCATCTCCTGAGTAGATAATTTATGGCATATCGATCCTCAGAATATCCATCAGAATATCCTCAGAATCACGCAGTGCATATTACAAGCTTCTCAGAGACAACTCCAGATGCTAATGCACTTCAGTTCTTCCTTTGAAGGCAAAATGAGACTGATTACTTCGTGCTTCATAGGTTTATGCTTCTTCATAGGTGATGAGATTCATCTTCACCCTTGCATGTGCATCAGCATGATTTTTGTTTGTTTCACCTAATTTGGAGCTTGCTGCTGCACCACTTTGATCAGGGCAATAGTAGCTCCAGAACATTCTCACACAGGGATGTTATCAATGGAGGAAACGGACAGTGTTTCTTACTGGGCTGAGATCAGAAGCTTAACATGCATCTATACAAAGAATGATTAAAATTAGTTAATTCTAATGCAGTCCATTTACATGAGCAGTTTTGGAAGCCTTGGAGTGGGAGGGCATCCAGCTATCTTCAAGTTTGCGAGCCTTATTTATTTCTTAGAGGAACGTGGCACACAAAGGTGTCAGTGGTCCTGTAGCTGCCGATTCCAGGCAAGTACTAGCAACAGCAGGAATATTTGAGGGCTTCCTGGCCCTGATGGTTGGGTAATGGCCAGGTGTTCAGCTGGGATACAAACTATACTTAGAGAATGTACGGGGAAGGGAGACCTGTGCTGCTGATAGATGTGAATACGGTTGATCTTACTCTGTGATCTTGGTCACCGCTTTAGTGGAAAGTGATGCTTTATACAGAAAAACAAGTGGTGCAGTTCTTCCCATTCTTCTGCTAGCACGTGTCGATGAGAGTTGGGTTTCATCACTAATACAGAACGTCTGAGGGGAGTCATTATTAAAATGTTGGTGTTGCACCACAAGCTTTTTCCTTTTTTTTTTTTTTTTCCTGGGGTTATGCAATAAAAAGTTTTGAAAGTGCTCCAGAGGTGGAGATCTTATGGTCAAGTTTTCCCACCGCTGCTGCAGACAACCTGGTTTGTTTTGGTGCCACAGTCTCAGTGAGGTCCTGCTGCAGACCCCTCCAGGGCAATCTTCTGCCACAGTCAGCAAAGCCAGTTCGCTTTGGAAGGGAACTTCTTGGAACCCAATCACCTGACTGGGCTTTTAATCCCAAGAGGCAGCCACATCAAATGGAAAACTTACTCAGGCGGGTATTTTAGATCCAGGGTTGATTTGTGGCTGCCAGACTGACGTATACAGTAAACAAGAATGATGTATTTTGGCCCAAAGAAAATAAAAATAAACAGCAAGTGCAAGTGCAGCCTCACAGTAACCACCAGGTCATGAGTTTGGACTCTTGTGGATTTCACACTGGCCTTGCATCACCCATAGCACTCACAGCTGTAAGGTTACAGAGGGCTTAAGTGAAGCCATTGTGAAATATGACTAAAATGTTTATTTTTATGTTTTGTAATTAAAAAAAATCTTCCATGGAAACCTAGTGGGAATTGTGTTTTAAAAATCTACAGCTTTCTGGGTATTTCTGAAAGCTCATATATGTTTTTTTTATCTTCTTCCAAATGGGCGTTCTGCTCAGCCCACTTAAATTCTGCTGGTGGCAACTCAGGGAGGAGCACCTTGATTATTACTCATCTGAGTAATGGGAACTGTTTGAAATCTTGGCTGCTAGTCTAAGAAACCACCGTTTAAAAATAAGCAAACTCAGAAAGAAACTCAAGTGCAATATTTTGGGCAAAAGGACTGATCTTCATTGACATCTGAAGCACAGGTGGCCATATATGATGGCTGCAGTGACACTGTCGTTACTTTTACTGGTGCAGTAGACAGTGAATTTTGACTGCCCTGTTGTGAACGTGTAGCAGAAGTGCATATCCATGTCTGTTGGTCAGGCACAGCTGTGTTTTGCTCTGAGCACATTCAAGGCTTTGCATTCTGTGCAAAAAGGATTTAAAATAACTCTGCTGCTCATTAAAGGCAGCCTATCCCAGCTCCTTCTGTGCAAAGCCAACAGCCCAACAGCACAGAGGCCAAAAGCCAATATAATTGTGAGAGGAAAAGGGGGAGGACTGGGAACTGAAAACGGTGGACAGAAATGCACGTACAGAATTATGTCGCATGATGCCAGTGAGAAATTTCAATGGATAAAACATCGAGTTCACTGCAGAGTTCTATCCACTAAGAAATATCAGTGCACAAGCTCTGCGAAAGATGTGTTGGTTTATACAGTGGCAAACAGATACGCAGAGTCCAATCACTGAGTAATACAGAAGAGACATGAAAAAAACACCCACTGTCCATGCTGATGCTTTAACCACAAAGATGCACTGAATCATGAGAACAGCTTCTCTGCAGTAACGACAGCTGTAAGTCATCCACACACAAAGGTGCTACTCCCTGCTGATTTATCTCTTGGGTCAGATGTGTTGGGTGGGCTTAAATCAAACTGATAAGCTTGTCGATAAGAAAGCAGGATGGACATCCTGTCGTCCCAACAAGCTAACCAAACAGATATCTGTCTTCAGGAATAATGAGGAGCTCTCCACCTTCAAGGTTTAAAAATTGACCCTCAGGTTCGATCCCCTCAGAGTTTGGACTGTGATGAGTATGCATGTGCTATGCCCATAAATATGGATTCGTTTCTCTCTTTGGTGTGCATGTTTGCTGGAGAGATCCCCCACGCGCTGTAATAAAGGGAGTACCTGCTTGACATATTGCATTGCTGCCAGGTTACTGTGTCGGATTTCCCGGCATCACCATGCAGAATTCCTCCAGTCATTTCAGCGTGGTCTGATTCTGTTAGAACAGGTCTACTAACTCCATTCCATGGGGCAGTACAGCTGAGACCATGCAGTTGTTCAAAGGATTTTGGTCAGTTTATTTCTATTGGATTTCAAACAAAGAAACAAAACCCCAACAAGATAATGATATTCTCTGGAAAAAATCTGCAACCCTTGCAACTTTTAGAGATCAAAGGTTACTGCTCAGGTGTAGCCCAAGAGCCGTGGGGTGCAGGGGAAGGTTTTGCGCATATCCATACACTTCTTGTCAATGAAGAAGGAGTTTGCCTTCACAGAAATGTCGTACTCCAGCTTCGATTTGTTGTGAAGCAGCATTTGCAGAGTATCACGGGCTTCCTGCAGAAGTTTCTTTAAGGTCTGGATGGTGTCATCTATCGTGTAAACTTCAGTGACGAGGCTGAAAAAAGAGAAGGGCACACGTTACTCCAGTAACTTTAGCAACCTCCCACCACGTGCCTGTTTTTCACAAAGGACAGGTCAGAGTTTCAGACAGAATTCAGACACGCTCTCTTGGGCTGAATCATTATGAAACCTATTCCTTGCCAGAGCAGCTTCCATAGCAGCCGTAAGAAGGGTCGATTTCTGCTTACACTGACATTCAGCAGGAGATGAAGCCACTCAGGATCCTGAATGCTAGCTTCCTCACCTGCAGGCTCCTATCTGTGCAGCATCTCAAGGGCTAGCCTGGCCAGCCTGAGATCTGCAGTATGTGTTACTGGACACCATCAGTGCAGTTCCACGGCCTAGCAATGCAGAAGTGGGAAGGCTCCTTGCACAGTCACTGAGTGAGTAAACTTTAATACTGTCAACCTGGTGTGTGATCAAATGTTCCATTAAAAATCCAAGCACTGTAGCCTTTGAGAGACACTGATTTTTTTTCCAGAATCCACTTCAACTTGTTTTGGGACAGTCCCAGCTTTTTCAGCATAGAACAGCACAGAAAATGGTTTTGCATTCTGAGGTTGGAGTTTCTCAAAGAAAATATATTTCATTTGAGGCAACGACACTTAAGGCATTCAACTTCAGATGGTCTGGCCCATTACTTCAGCAGAACTACCTGGATTTTACTTCTTTCTACCAGAATTTATAGTCACATAATACAGTTATAATCCTGTTGAATTCATTCACACTGTTGTTACATTTCTTGAATAGCTGAGGATGGATGGGGTAGTCTGCCCTCTACTCACTGAAACTGAGGAGCATCACGGCACAGTTCCATATTGGGTCTCCTAGCTCTTCCCTCCAGGCGTGTCTGAGCCACTTTCAGTGAATACTCCTTTGCCCTGATGGATCTCTCCAGCAGCATAATTGTGTCTTCTGTCTGGAAGATTTCTTGAAGTACCTGAACAAAGCAGAACATTTTTGTAAGCATCTTGTAAACACGCATCCAGAATCAGCACCTGACCTGCTCTGAGCGCTCCTATCAGAACTGCTTCCATTCTGGCATGCCATTTTGCTTTGATTTAGGGGAGGAGATTTCTAAAACCTCACAGCAATCAAATGTATTTGTGTGATTTGTTGGCTTGATATTGCCGTTTATTTCAAAGGATCTGCAGCAGCCACAGCTCATGGGAGAGACAGAGGCCATGAAGTGCTATTAAAGCATGTAATCAAGTTATTCTTGCAAAACTGGGTATCAGCACTGGAGAACAACTTCCACTGACAAACAGACCTTTTATTTATTATAACATGAAGTAACGTTTGTGCAGATTGGAATATAAATTTATAACAAGCAGCAGAGAAGCACTGAATTACTGTGATGGGAGAATCCCAACTCTTTTATTGTATTTTATTTTGTGTTTATAGATTTAGAGGCTCACTTCCAATTTGCTTCCTCGTGTACTTTTTCTCCTAAATAAAATAACTGCTGTTTGATCAGAAAGCGCTTTGGTGAAGGGAAAATTTCCACAAACTGTCATTTTCAGTAAAACTTTCAATCCTTATTTCCTTTTCCTTCATAAAAATTCAAAAGCCACAAATTATTCCCCCTCTGAAGTGGCTGCACACTACAAGTATTCAGGGGACATCTGCTGCAACAATGTTAAGTGGAACTCATTTTTAAGTACTGAAACTGACTTCTGAGTGTTTTGCAAAGCCTCTGAGAGTTCTAGGGGGAACAGCTTTGTTTTTCTCTCTAACTGGAGACAGTACGGAGTGAAACAACATCAAAAGGTAGAGTCCCACAAAATTAGAATAGCACAGATCTTAGTTGCAGAGCACGTTATCATATCATTTCAATATTCCCCAGCAGACTGCAAGTGCTTTTGGTCTGTTTTCTTCAGGATTAAAAAGTAGAAGAAAGTGCAAGGGAGAAGTAGCAGCATACGAACGTCTGTTCTGATTTCAAGCCATGTGCCTGCATCCACAATGTACTCCTGAGCCCTTTGGGTCCAGGTCTGGTTTTCACAGAGCTGCCTTTAGAGGACCTACACCTAAAATAAATCTTCAGTGTGTACAGGTTACAGGCAAAAGGTCTGGTTTAGTGTGAAAGGAACACAACATTGAAGAAAGTGAAGCTAAAGGTGGTAAATCTCTTGGTATTATTGCATTTTGCACCAGGTCTTAATTAAATAGTCAGCGTAAGCAAGCCATGCTTTAGAGGAAATATTTATGCTGGTAGATCAGTGTGTTTTGGTAGCTATTTATTTTGCACGTGAACTACTTAGAGTAAAAGCACATTGTCAGATTCACTGTTTTCCACACTGTCTACAATTTTACCAGTTACATACTTATTTCTGTAGATTAAAAAACAAAAACCAAGGAAATGCGACATAAGGAAGTTAGATGCCTTCGTTTTGCAGGAATCCATATCTTTTCCCTGAAAGCACACGGGATTTGCTTATCCTGCTGCCTAATCAGGAGGAGGAGCAAAACTGGAGCAGCTCGTGCTGCTGCCAAAACATCGCCCTTTAGAAATTTTCCAAGAGAAGCCAGTGAGCACTGAGGTGCAGGTGGAGAGGTGAGATGCAGCTTCCAGGTGGGCTGCTGGGGATGGAAGGGATGTCACGGGGATTCCACAAGCCTCTCAGTTCTCCTCTCTGCCCACACCTTTCACATCTTCATGGCCATTCAAAACATCGACCTGTGCCGAGGGAATAGCACGCAGCGCTTCTGGAGGTCACCCACTGCTTAGTGGGGCCCTCCTTTCCTGTGTTCATGTTACAGCTTCTGTTGCTGCAGCACAGCTTCCCACGCTGCGCCTCGCTGTGTGCCAGTGAGCCAAGTTCACTGGGGTGTGCTTACGGTTCCTGCAGTGGGATTTTGTCAGGGTTTGGGCCTCTTACATGAATTCTACTTACAGTTCATACAAAACGATATTAATTATTTTTGGAATAACAAAAGAAGTGTAAAATAAAGTCAAATCAATACTTCACCTCAGCTCGGGAAGAACTGGGCAAAGCCACGTTTCAGTTTCAGAAAGGATTTGGGAGGGTTATTTGTTTCCTACTTAGGATGAAACAGAGGGCGTGCATTCTCAGTGCTGTTACTGAGTGGTTCAGACTTTGAGCTTTATTGGTGACAACATCTACACCACAAGCCCACGTATTTCATTTCCAGCAGTAATACTTCAAATGCACAAGTGCTGGAATTTCTCAAACCTGAGGTTCATTTCTATTCCTCCACTGCACTGATTGTGCTGTGCTGTGAGTTGTGTCCAACTGAAGCTCCCTGCCCACAGCACGTGTACAACACACGTGGATGTTACCCGAGCAGCACGGGCACAGGAGACTGCACTGTCCTGTGCAAAAACTTAAAATATTCAGCTGCCAATGCTTACTGAATCTTACCTTAGCCTGCTGTGCTTGCAGCTTGTTCTTCACATCAGCTACTTCAGCGATGCGACTGTTAAAGGCCGAATTGGTGCTGACAAACTGATTCCACAGCTCCTCAGATGTGCTCTCCAGGGCGACCTCTGTATCCTCCCGGAGCTTGGCAGAGTTGGCCCTTGCATGCTGAGAGCACCGGACATTGTCTTCACTGAATTTAACCCACGTTGCAGGAACCGAGACACTAGTAAGGAAAATAAACATGGCACATCGTTGAATTAGAATCAAATATCTGTGTGAACCCAAAGCCTTCGTGCTGGGGAAACTGAGCTGTGTGTCATCGACCAACAGGAAACATGAGAACCCAACCTAGTTCACACCGAATGACCAACGAACCATGAGAGGAGGACTGTTACACACCAACAGCCCTGCCTCGTGAGATACGTATAACCCGTGGAGTAGAGCATGTGGCTCTGACTCCCCTAGCAGCCTTCATCATCAGAAAGAATGGTGGCAGGAAAATGGACGACTCACTGACTGACCTAGGATAGGAGTAAGGAGAATTTTATTGCTGCTCTATCACTGTCCACCTTTACTGCCTGGAGGATCTCCATCCTCTTACTTTTCCACGTATTACAGTAAACATCTCTGCTTTCACTGATGGGTCTATTATTCTTAAACTTGTTAATATACGGGAGACGTATAGAAAGTACATTGCTATGGGAAAGTCTGTGAGAAAAACTGGATAAAGGTGTCCTGCTTAGAAAAATGCCACCCAAGAATGTTCCCTCTGAAATGACACGCAGCCAGAAAAACTCTGGGATTCCTGGGTTTATGTCAAGCCTTCACAGATGGCCTTAATGGCCTTAACTGAACGTAAATCACACTCAGATTTTGCCAGAGTGGGAGCCCATAGGGCCCTAAGCATGCTGCCTGAGCCCACAGCTGGAAAAAGCAGTGCTCCATAAACTGCCTTCTTTAAATTCACGACCCTCTTGAATACACTGCTTAATACGTTGCTTAGCCTACCAGATCACTCTGCCCTTCAACCAAAAATAATAATAACGATTTTTAAAAATGAGCATATTTTGTAAAAAGGTTCCTATGTTTCAGCTGCCAAAAGGAAATGCTGAGAAAAAGTTCTGCCTGCATTTAGACATCCTGCTTTACACAGAACTCCCTTCTAGGAACTACGTCCATATGTCAAAATCTGCAGGAAAGTTCTCTCATTTTCTGAGTCTCACATTTAATTTCTTTAGATTTTAACTGAACACTGAGATTTCATATTAAGGGATGAAATAATTTAACTTTGTTGTGGCCCATTTTTTATTTTTTTTTTTCACTTTTTTGTAGGGTATTCCTCTCTCTCCAGACTGAAGCCCTGATCTTCCTAAGATAAAGAAATCCAAAGAAATCTTTAGTACTACACGTTTACATTCATTTTCTGATCAGAAAATTGAGGTCCCAACGTCTCCATCTTGATGGTTTGAAATACTTCATACCTAATTTGTTTCTCAACACTGTTTTTCCAGACTGAAATTTATCAGGCAGAAACCGCCTGCTCTGCTCCCAAGTGCTGTGTGTATGTCTCAGTTTGCCAAATGGTTTCAGTAGGACGTTAATGAAAAGTGGCACTGCTTTGGATTATGGTTGGTGAAAAAGGAAAAGGGCTGTAAAGCTTATCTACACGAATCTACTTTTTTACCAGGGCTGACAAGAATACTTTTACTCATTGCTAAACCTAAACATAGGTAGTATCACTGGGAGTCAGCAGTAGTCCTGCCAAGTTTCTCTCATTTACTCCTTTTTTTCAGTAGTGAATGAGGTGATCTTCTGTTCTGCTAGTAAGCAAATAATACACGTTTTTTCCCTCCATTGTTCAATAAGACACAGTGCCATTATCTGAAACTGTGGAGCATGTTCACCATTCAGGTACAGCTGAGTTGAAGTGAGCCAGTTAACAAGTCATTGGCACAAAACAGTGCCCTCTATTGTGAGGTGTTTTTCTTCTGCTATTACTTCAGGTGCAGATGCAGGTGTCCATAAGTAAACTATGATATATAGTTTTACAACTGTATCTAATTGGACATTTTCAATCAGTCATGCTAAAACCTGCTAAATCCTTACAGTCATACTATTGAATGCATGTTCTGTACGTCTTGATGGGCTCATTTCCAAATAATCCAAGCTTTTTTTATGGAAAAAAAAAAATATATATATATATATATAGTCTTTGGTGTTCATCTGCATGCTGCTCGCCCCACTGTGCTTCACTGCACATCTCAGCTATATTTTGCTTTGATGTCATGTATTCTGAAACCTGAAGAACGCAGAAGATTATAAATCAAAAGCGGAAGGAGAAATCTGCATGAAGCACTGGAAGGCAGCAGGTCAGCTGCAGTGTGTTTCTAAGTGACTGTTCTCCCTGAAACAGCTCAGTGCACTGTGCTGCAGGTGCTGCAGACTGTCAGCTTCTGCCCGGCCTTCCAACCACGGCAGCTGTTAGAAAGCACTCACAGAGGTTCACACCGAAGAAAGACAGAGGGCCATACAGAGAGACACTTCTTTTTCTGCTGCTTTTCCAATACAAGGCTAGAACTCGCGCTGTCATCAGGATTCGACAGCAGCAGCAGCTCATACTCACGTCCCATCTGCTTTCTCCACTCCACGGTAGAAGTTGATGCTGTCTGATGTGTTCCTAAGGTTAAAGCACTTCACATCAATAACGTGGGCTGAGTTTTTGTCAGAAAGATCCTGCTCCAGGGCGTGCTGCGCATCTCTGTTGATACTGTGAAGAGGAAAGTCTTACTTTAATCCAAACTACCTTTCAAGCTGTAGTACTAGGTAGCTAATTGCCTTCATTAACACCCTCCAGTGCTTCAGCATCACAATGGCATGAAAATGCTTTGCACTGTAATTTATCCGGTGGGAGCTGCTCACCCTGCTCACCTTTACACCCCAAAGAACTGCATTTAACTCAAATGGTGTTTGTCACCTTGATGAGAAATGACCACGTGTGTGAAAAACGACAGATGGCTGCTGTGTGGCATGCGGGAAAGCCTCAGAGCAAAAGAGAGCGGGCATTCTGCAACAGCTCTCACGGCAGCAAAGCTCTAAGATCAGAGAAATCTTCCAAGAAGATGGCACACTGGCTCGGTTCACTCGGTGCTTTAAGTGGGAGGTACTGCTCTTTTGCAGCTTAACAAATTCTGTTCTTAGTAATAATTAGAAGCGGAGGGCAAGGAGCTCCTAACAGGCGAAGCCTCTGATTCTGCAATTGCTGTTTTCAGTCTGCCATCAGATCCCCACCAATGCTGAATGCAGCTTCTTGTCTTTAAAACAGGAATTAGATGTAAATGCTTACCCCAACTGGTGACTGATTTTCTGCGCAAGTTTTGCCAGTATTTCTTGACAATCTCTGTATACATCAACCTCCTAGAGTGGAAAAAATCCCCATGTCAGTGCTTTCGTCCAACTCCCTTTGTCTTAGGGAATACACCCTTTATATTCTGCATTCTCGATGTTGAAGTCATCTCACGAATCACAAATGTGTGAACTGGGAAAGCGTTTTTGTCCCTCTCTTCCTCAGTACTACAAAGCTGTATCTCTGGAGTTGGTTCTCTATGGCCTTTTATGGCAAACGTTCTAGCAGGTTTTAATAGAATCATTCTGATAAATGCAAGGACGGATGCTTCTTGGGCTAGGTATAATAAATGCACTAGAAACATGAGCCATAATCAATTAAACTACTCCAACTGCCGTTACATTCTTCTACAGTAAGACAAACACTTTGTTAATAGCAGCATAGGCTGAAAAATTATCTCATGTCAGAAGCAGGCTCCTTGATATAAATAATACAAAATTCTTCACAAGTTTCTGCTCCGATTAAAATAAATAAAAAATGCTGAAACAAACCACACTGGAAACCATGCCAACATGATACTTACAGTCCTCCAAACAACCTTATGGTACTCCATCCATCCTCTTTCCTTTTTAGAAACCCATTTTTAGCGTGAGAGACCCTTTTGCCAGTGTGTACAGCTTTTTCATACGATTAAGTTTTGAAACAGCAAACAAAGAGCTTTAAACGATTTGGAAATCATTAAGACACCCCAGACTTGGAATTACAAGTTCTGTCTCTGTACCTGTACCACAAATGAACGACAGACTTTACAAGTGGCTCTGCTGTTACTACAAAACAGGCCTTTGTTGGCCTCCACTGGCACTATCTGCCTTGTTCCACAGCAGTGCTCAGGGACATCACACAAATGGTGATTATTTTTCATGTTTAAAAATATTTTTTGATCTGGTCACGTTGGAACAGTACGTGGCGTTTCATCCTGCCATTAGTTCTCTTGCTGAGTTAAGTTTGAGCTGATTGTTAGTACACATGCACACTGCAGGCTCTCAAGAAGCATTCTGGTTATTCAGAAAAGTATTTCAGAAACGGCACTGTCCCATCATTTTCTTTCCTGGTATTAGTTTTCTTATGCTTCCATATAGCTTCTTTCAAGTCTTAGTAAAGCGATGCTTTTTTATTTTATTTTAAGGATTCAGCAATCGCTACAGTCCTTATTTTCTTTTTTCAGTACGACTATACAGACAGCCCTTAGGACTTCAGAGATTTTATGGAACATGGCCTGGAAAATAACCTCGAGATTGTTTCTACATCATTCCATAGGAGAAGACAAAACTGGAGAGGACTTCACATAAGATGCCAGGCTGTTCCTTCTGGTCCAGGGAGGATGAACCTCCCCACTGTGTGCAGTTGAACCCATTTTTTCTCCTCTCTCACCTTCAGTCTTCCAAATGAACGATGAAGTAATGTTTTTTTTTCCCCTGAGAAACATGTAGTTGGATTTTGGTTGTTCTCACAGTTTGAAAAATAAACCAGTAAGTCCAATCTTACCTTTATGAGGTTCTTTTCCACATCATCATGAACCAAGTCTATATCCTTTCGCTTCTCACGGTTGTACAAGCACTCCAGGGCTGCCTGCAAGCAAACCAAGGAACATTTGCAATAGACACTGCACTGCATTTTAGAGTGAAAAACTTTGCTGAAGGGACCACTGAGCTGATGTGACAATAACAATATCCATTGAGGGTGAAACAGAACAGGAGATCCGTGCCTCTCATTTCTCCTAGCTGACACTTGCTCAGTGTTGAAGTTTGGAAGTATTCTAGGGAATGACTGCATAACAACCATTGCTGAACAGAGAGCCCAGGGGTACTGCAGCTCACTCGGGCACCTGGAAGGCATGGAGATGACTGCCTGTGCCAGAGGCTCAGCCTCCTGGGGCAGGGAGACAGGGAAAGAAGGCACAAAGCATCCTGGTAGGTTCCTGCACTGACCTGAGCATGTAAGGCCCATGGTGGCCAGGTTCCCTTCCTACTGAGGGTAACGTTTGACCAAGTTCTGTCTCGGTGACAGTGGTGGAAGCATTAACAGCATTTGACAGAGAGAAAACTATTCTCTTTACCCATTCAGCCACACGGCCGTGAAGTAAGTAGCTGTGTCAGACCTACCTTCATCGGCCCCTGAATTTCTCCTATAGCACATTCAAGTCTCTTCTTGTCTGTTTCCAAGGCACGAGTCTCCTTGAGCAGACACTCCAGCTCATAGGTGAGCTCAGTTCTCCAGAATTCAATGTTAGAGATCCTCTCTCCCAAGTTTCTGTTACTGTCTTCTTGCATCTGATGAGTCAGCTGGTCCTTATCTTGCATCATCCGCAAAGAATCAGCGTTAAGCCTTCCAGCCCAGTGCCTGGAGGCTTCAGAGCCTTTTAACTGAACCATGTTAGCATGGTGCCAGTCGCGAGTGCTGTATCGGGAATGCAGCGCAGAGCGCAGCGTGGGCAGAACAGTGGGCGGCCGCCCAGTGGGCCTGAACTGCTCGGCAGAGCTGGGGGGCACCGAGGCCTCTCTGTGAAGCAGGCTGGGCCTCCAGGAACTGAGGCAGCGGTACCCTGGCGGGCAGTAGGACCGGTAGCTGTCCCTAGTGATGCTGGTTGGGGCTGGGTCCGGGAACACACAGCTCTTCCGCGTGCCACAGTAGCTAGCAACCTGCGTGGTCCCCAAAAACTCCATGGTGCACAGAGCTCAGGCAGCTGCCTTCAGGCAGCCCCGGCTGCCAGCACACCTGTGACGTAGCACGGTGTGTCACACAGGGCTCTGGGACCATCACAGTTCCACGGCCCTTCCCCGCCCTTCAGAACTGGAGCCCCTCCCCGTGGGGCTGCGGGCACGGCTTCACTGAGAATATTTTCTGTGCTAGCATGATGAAAATAAACTTGGAGATAGAAAACAATGGATTCAACACTTCCTCTCGAGACCTTTTCATGGAGAACAGTACGTAACCTGTTTTCAGTTAACCAAGGATATGGTAAATGTTCTTGTGAAACCACAGAACCACCGAGGTTGGAAAAGACCTCCAAGATCATCTATTCCAATCATTCACCCACCGCCAACATTAATATAATGAAAGCTAAGATTTTCTGCAGTATTAGTGACCCACCTAACAAAAAATAAGAGAGATATGCGACATCAGTCAGCTATACAGAGTTTAGAACCTCAACCTTGAGTATCTATCTTGAATTTTGTGAGCCAAACCCTAATTTTTAAAACTGAAGATGCTTAGTAATGTAAAGCTTGTGATTTAGTATACGTACAATGAGTACAGCATAAGGGACATCATTCCAAATCTGAAACTGATTTCCTTAAATGTGTTGTTAACATAGATTTTTGGCAACAACATGGCATGATTTTGGGTAAGCTTTACGAGCATGTTTCTTGCTGGAGAGCATAAGCAGCAATAACAAACATTTTAAAAGCTGTATTTTTGCATCTTCTTTCCCCTAGTTATGCTCTGTGGCATGTCTGGTTTCTCTGACTTCTACAAACTCAGATGGCTGGAGAAGATTCTCACTTGGCAGATGCCTAAGGAAGGATGCTTTAGAGAACCGAGTGAGCAAACCACAGCCTGCAGGAGTCAGGTGTTGTGGTACCTTGTCTAAATGTACAAGATGTGCATGGTCAAAGAGCTACACATAGCACTTCTCTAAGGTCCCACTGAGAATTCAAAGGGTGCTTCTCTGTCTCTACTGAAATAAGAGCAAATCTTAGTGTTTTTCGTGGAGAAAATCTTTCAGAAATGCTACACTGGCTCCAGCACAAAGAACACGTCTCATCACACAGAACGCCAAAACCTCAGACCAGTTCTAGCACTCCTCACTGGAAATCTGTTTGTCCAGCTGTAAGAATGGGCTGCTGTCTCTGCTTCAGAGAGCAGAAACTTCAGAAGCAGCAACAATCCACTTCCCCTCTTTCTTTTTTTCTTTCTTTCTTCTTTTTTAAACAGCAAACAACTACGAAACTGAAAACAACAACAAAAAAGCAAACCCCCATACATACAAAACAACTCTTTCTCTCTCCAGGTGAAGAAACAGAACACTCCTCTGGAGTAGAAGACGGAAAGAAGCTGCTCAGGAGAGTAAAGAGGAGGGAAAAGATGTTTGCAGGTATTTGAAGGGAAGTGTGTTTTGTATATGTTTAAATGAAGGAGTGTTTTTCGGAAAGCTTTGTTCCAGCTGCTGCTGAACAACTCGGCAGAAGTTATTCAATGACATAAGTTGGCACAGTCATTCCCTGGGTTAGTCTCACTTCTCTTTTTATATCTGCACAAGCACCTTTCCTTTTTTTCCGTAACAGAAAGAAGGCATCCCACGGGTCTGCATTAACGAGGAGAGTCATGTTCGTGGGGAAATAGTCCCCAGGTTTGTTTTTGGTGGGGGGAATCTCACTGTTAGATGACAGCTCGGGGGCAGATCCATGAAAGCTGGGTTGCAGGATTACCAAAAAATCCTGTCATCTGGAACTAGACGCATAGAACCTCATATTTGGGCTGAAATGAGAAGGGATGTGCCAAAGTGGTGATGCCTTAACTTTACACAGAGCGTGCTCAAAGTGGGAAAGTTAACAAAATGTGAGACGAGATGAAGGTCCAGTCCCATTTAACGCAGAATATAGTATTAGAGGATGTATTCCGAGCAGCAAGGTCTCTGTGAGATGTAATGAGTATGAGAAGTGTGCATCCTCCTCCATTTTCAGTATGGAGGCATAGTAATAACTAGAGATGTTGCTAGATGTGGCACGAAATTTAAATTACATAGAGCCATTACTTTTGTTTCTCCTTTTTACACGTATGATTCTAGCTGTTTGTCTGAATTTTACATAATGGCACACAGGTCTTGGTATTTAGTCCGCAGTAACAGTTGGAGGCTTCATTATCTGTAGAACGTCAGCATTTACTTAACAATGAGGCAGAAGGTTTGTCAGTGATTCTTTCTGATATTGTAAAACTGGAGAGAATTCGAATCATTTCTTCAGTCCAGTATGAGGACAGCAAGCTGTTGACTAGAAGGTATGATGGCAGCACAGCTTTTTTACTTCTCTTCATGAAACTACTTTGCGTATCTTTGGCTGAAAGGGATTTACAGCACTGAAAGCTTACTCTGGTGGAAAATCACGACTCAGCAAAAATTTAAACAGCTTCTAGCGTCAGAGCTTGCTGTGTTTGTAAATAAAGCCTCTCTGGTTTAAGCTGTGACCATTTTAGTGTCACTGCCTTTTCACTCAGGAACAACTGGAAAAGATGAAGTAATAAGGGTCGGAGTTCTGGATCTGCACGTTATTTTGCTGCGCAGATGACTGCAGACAGTTCTAGCAGACTTCACCTCTCTTTCTGATTTTGGGATTGGGTTGGGATTCCTGTTACTTAACTGTTATAAAGAGGAAAGGTGAGCATCCTGTTTTTGAGTGGCTCCGCAGCCCACGCTCACTCTTGAGGCTGTGATGCCAAGAAATATTACTGATTACAGTTAATGCTATCAGTGAATTAGACTGAATAGATGAGTGCAATTGCAGACATTTAGCCTTGTCTTGCTGTGTACTGCACATACAGACATTAAATTAACTCATCATTTAGACTGTGCCATAAAGATGCCTTCTTTTACTGTCAGCCTCCTTAACCCATACAGTTTCTGAAGTACTGTCAGCCTTCTGCCATCTGTATTTTTGGTAGTGTCCACGTCTTTCAGGTCAGGTTTTCCTTGTCAGTGCCAATGTCTGGGCTCCCACGTGCACTGCAGATGTGATGTTTGCTTATGAGGCAACGTGTGTACCTTTTGAAGGACTGACTTGAACAGTACTTATGTTATTCCTGAAGGAGGGAACAGCACCATTATCAAGATTCCTACTGGCTAGTTTCTGGGTAATAACCTCATGGCAGAAATGGCCTGTAGTTACAGGAGAGCAAAGAGAACTTCATTGCTACTTACCAAAGCTCCCTTAGAACACTTCTCTTATAAACTTCATACAGGTGTTTGTTCAAAACCGAAGCTTCATTTGAACCCACAACAAAGAAACTTAAGCTGTGTGTAGCAGTGCCACCTAGTGTAGTCTGTCAGTCCCTGATTTTCAGGACTAACACATTTTCACTCCTCTTGCGCCTCGAATCTGTAATGGTCCAGAGAACAAGCGTTGCCTCTTTGCTGTAGAACAGCTTTTTAGATTTGTTTCCCTTGAAATCTAGGCCAGAATATCATCTTACATAAGTCTGGCTCTCAGGATGTCTTTCATTTTTGTTTCACTCTTCTTTGAAGAGCTAATGTCAAAATACTTTGAATTAATCCATGTACAACAGGTTATTTTCTTCAGATCATGTCTAGCTTTTAAAATGAAGCGGGTAGATAGGGCGGAGCCGTGAACAACTATCAGCTTGGCATTGCTGATATCTACTGAGTATACCAAATATTTTAGAAGATTATTCAGGAATAAAGCAGCAGTTAATATGACCCAAGCAGGTGGAATTTTGCATACCATTCTACAGAAAACTCAGCTAAGGGAGGGGAGGGGCTTGGGGGGATGACAAGAATTAAATTCCACGCTTCAAACAGGCAGTAAATGGTTTTTCCTCTGTGAGAATTCCAAAAAGAAATGAGTTTAAATATGCTCTCAGACTGAGAGCTGTTAAGGTTTTGTCTCCCTGATGTCTAAGAATATCTCCTACAAATCTAAGCCTTGTTATAAATAAGGCCACGGAATGGATTTTTATTTCCTCTGTAATGCCTCTACCTTTTAACTACTGAAATCTAGAGAAGTTCTGTTTTTTCACCAGTCCTAAGGAAATGGATTTACTTCTCTTTGCCTGTTTAACCAAGAGGAAGTGCATCACTGCAGCTGGGATTTGTGTGTTTTTTTTTCTAGATTCCCAAAGGAAACACTGTCAGCTAAAATTAGAAATGGCAGGAGGACAGAAAGCAGAAGGCACAACTGCTGCATTTGGGCTTAAGTTCAACTTCCACCACTTGGCATTCTGACTGACTTAGCTGCCTCAGCTTTTCCAGTTTAGAGCTGTTTATCTGGTGCTTAGTTTGTTAGACCCAACACTGCTGAGGCAGAACATGAAGGGTCCTGTCTTGAGATCCAGTTCCAGACATGCCCTCCTTCCATCTGCTGATTCCAGCCACCACAAAGGGAGAGCTCAGCCAACAGTGTACTTGAAGGAAACATTTAAATGAAAAGCTCTAAAGGCTGCAGATCTATCATTACTCAGCATATCCTGAATAGATAATTTATGGCATATCGATCCTCAGAATATCCGTCAGAATATCCTCAGAATCACGCAGTGCATATTACAATATGTAATATTATCTCTTCTCAGAGACAACTCCAGATGCTAATGCACTTAAGCTCTTCCTTTGAAGGCAAAATGAGACTGATTACTTCGTGCTTCATAGGTTTATGCTTCTTCATAGGTGATGAGATTCATCTTCACCCTTGCATGTGCATCAGCATGATTTTTGTTTGTTTCACCTAATTTGGAGCTTGCTGCTGCACCACTTTGATCAGGGCAATAGTAGCTCCAGAACATTCCCCCACAGGGATGTTATCAATGGAGGAAACGGACAGTGTTTCTTACTGGGCTGAGATCAGTAGCTTAACATGCATCTATACAAAGAATGATTAAAATTAGTTAATTCTAATGCAGTCCATTTACATGAGCAGTTTTGGAAGCCTTGGAGTGGGAGGGCATCCAGCTATCTTCAAGTTTGCGAGCCTTATTTATTTCTTAGAGGAACGTGGCACACAAAGGTGTCAGTGGTCCTGTAGCTGCTGATTCCAGGCAAGTACTAGCAACAGCAGGAATATTTGAGGGCTTCCTGGCCCTGATGGTTGGGTAATGGCCAGGTGTTCAGCTGGGATACAAACTATATTTAGAGAACGTACGGGGAAGGGAGACCTGTGCTGCTGATAGATATGAATACGGTTGATCTTACTCTGTGATCTTGGTCACCGCTTTAGTGGAAAGTGATGCTTTATACAGAAAAACAAGTGGTGCAGTTCTTCCCATTCTTCTGCTAGCACGTGTCGATGAGAGTTGGGTTTCATCACTAATACAGAACGTCTGAGGGGAGTCATTATTAAAATGTTGGTGTTGCACCACTAGCTTTTTCTTTTTTTTTCCTGGGGTTATGCAATAAAAAGTTTTGAAAGTGCTCCAGAGGTGGAGATCCTTATGGCCAAGTTTTCCCACCGCTGCTGCAGACAACCTGGTTTGTTTTGGTGCCACAGTCTCAGTGAGGTCCTGCTGCAGACCCCTCCAGGGCAATCTTCTGCCACAGCCAGCAAAGCCAGTTCGCTTTGGAAGGGAACTTCTTGGAACCCAATCACCTGACTGGGCTTTTAATCCCAAGAGGCAGCCACATCAAATGGAAAATTTACTCAGGCGGGTATTTTAGATCCAGGGTTGATTTGTGGCTGCCAGACTGACGTATACAGTAAACAAGAATGATGTATTTTGGCCCAAAGAAAATAAAAATAAACAGCAAGTGCAAGTGCAGCCTCACAGTAACCACCAGGTCATGAGTTTGGACTCTTGTGGATTTCACACTGGCCTTGCATCACCCATAGCACTCACAGCTGTAAGGTTACAGAGGGCTTAAGTGAAGCCATTGCGAAATATGACTAAAATGTTTATTTTTATGTTTTGTAATAAAAAAAATCTTCCACGGAAATCTAGTGGGAATTGTGTTTTAAAAATCTACAGCTTTCTGGGTATTTCTGAAAGCTCAAACATTTTTTTTTATCTTCTTCCAAATGAGCGTTCTGCTCAGCCCACTTAAATTCTGCTGGTGGCAACTCGGAGGAGCACCTTGATTATTACTCATCTGAGTAATGGGAACTGTTTGAAATCTTGGCTGCTAGTCTAAGAAACCACCGTTTAAAAATAAGCAAACTCAGAAAGAAACTCAAGTGCAATATTTTGGGCAAAAGGACTGATCTTCATTGACATCTGAAGCACAGGTGGCCATATATGATGGCTGCAGTGACACTGTCGTTACTTTTATTGGTGCAGTAGACGGTGAATTTTGACTGCCCTCTTGTGAACGTGTAGCAGAAGTGCATATCCACATCTGTTAGTCAGGCACAGCTGTGTTGCTGCTCTGAGCACATTCAAGGCTTTGCATTCTGTGCAAAAAGGATTTAAAATAACTCTGCTGCTCATTAAAGGCAGCCTATCCCAGCTCCTTCTGTGCAAAGCCAACAGCCCAACAGCACAGAGGCCAAAAGCCAATATAATTGTGAGAGGAAAAGGGGGAGGACTGGGAACTGAAAACCGTGGACAGAAATGCACGTACAGAATTATGTCGCATGATGCCAGTGAGAAATTTCAATGGATAAAACATCGAGTTCACTGCAGAGTTCTATCCACTAAGAAATATCAGTGCACAAGCTCTTGAAAGATGTGTTGGTTTATACAGTGGCAAACAGATACGCAGAGTCCAATCACTGAGTAATACAGAAGAGACATGAAAAAACACCCACTGTCCATGCTGATGCTTTAACCACAAAGATGCACTGAATCATGAGAACAGCTTCTCTGCAGTAACGACAGCTGTAAGTCATCCACACACAAAGGTGCTACTCCCTGCTGATTTATCTCTTGGGTCAGATGTGTTGGGTGGGCTTAAATCAAACTGATAAGCTTGTCGATAAGAAAGCAGGATGGACATCCTGTTGTCCCAACAAGCTAACCAAACAGATATCTGTCTTCAGGAATAATGAGGAGCTCTCCACCTTCAAGGTTTAAAAATTGACCCTCAGGTTTGATCCCCTCAGAGTCTGGACTGTGATGAGTATGCATGTGCTATGCCCATAAATATGGCTTCGTTTCTCTCTTTGGTGTGCATGTTTGCTGGAGAGATCCCCCACGCGCTGTAATAAAGGGAGTACCTGCTTGACATATTGCATTGCTGCCAGGTTACTGTGTCGGATTTCCCGGCATCACCATGCAGAATTCCTCCAGTCATTTCAGCGTGGTCTGATTCTGTTAGAACAGGTCTACTAACTCCATTCCATGGGGCAGTACAGCTGAGACCATGCAGTTGTTCAAAGGATTTTGGTCGGTTTATTTCTATTGGATTTCAAACAAAGAAACAAAACCCCAACAAGATAATGATATTCTCTGGAAAAAATCTGCAACCCTTGCAACTTTTAGAGATCAAAGGTTACTGCTCAGGTGTAGCCCATGAGCCGTGGGGTGCAGGGGAAGGTTTTGCGCATATCCATACACTTCTTGTCAATGAAGAAGGAGTTTGCCTTCACAGAAATGTCGTACTCCAGCTTCGATTTGTTGTGAAGCAGCATTTGCAGAGTATCACGGGCTTCCTGCAGAAGTTTCTTTAAGCTCTGAATGGTGTCATCTATCGTGTAAACTTCAGTGACGAGGCTGAAAAAAGAGAAGGGCACACGTTACTCCAGTAACTTTAGCAACCTCCCACCACGTGCCTGTTTTTCACAAAGGACAGGTCAGAGTTTCAGACAGAATTCAGGCACGCTCTCTTGGGCTGAATCATTATGAAACCTATTCCTTGCCAGAGCAGCTTCCATAGCAGCCGTAAGAAGGGTCGATTTCTGCTTACACTGACATTCAGCAGGAGATGAAGCCACTCAGGATCCTGAATGCTAGCTTCCTCACCTGCCGGCTCCTATCTGTGCAGCATCTCAAGGGCTAGCCTGGCCAGCCTGAGATCTGCAGTATGTGTTACTGGACACCATCAGTGCAGTTCCACGGCCTAGCAATGCAGAAGTGGGAAGGCTCCTTGCACAGTCACTGAGTGAGTAAACTTTCATACTGTCAACCTGGTGTGTGATCGAATGTTCCATTAAAAAAGCCAAGCACTGTAGCCTTTGAGAGACACTGATTTTTTTTCCAGAATCCACTTCAACTTGTTTTGGGACAGTCCCAGCTTTTTCAGCATAGAACAGCACAGAAAATGGTTTTGCATTCTGAGGTTGGAGTTGCTCAAAGAAAATATATTTCATTTCAGGCAACGACACTTAAGGCATTCAACTTCAGATGGTCTGGCCCATTACTTCAGCAGAACTACCTGGATTTTACTTCTTTCTACCACAGTTTATAGTCACATAATACAGTTATAATCCTGTTGAATTCATTCACACTGTTGTTACATTTCTTGAATAGCTGAGGAAGGATGGGGTAGTCTGCCCTCTACTCACTGAAACTGAGGAGCATCACGGCACAGTTCCATATTGGGTCTCCTAGCTCTTCCCTCCAGGCGTGTCTGAGCCACTTTCAGTGAATACTCCTTTGCTCTGATGGATCCCTCCAGCAGCATAATTGTGTCTTCTGTCTGGAAGATTTCTTGAAGTACCTGAACAAAGCAGAACATTTTTGTAAGCATCTTGTAAACACGCATCCAAAATCAGCACCTGACCTGCTCTGAGCGCTCCTATCAGAACTGCTTCCATTCTGGCATGCCATTTTGCTTTGATTTAGGGGAGGAGATTTCTAAAACCTCACAGCAATCAAATGTATTTGTGTGATTTGTTGGCTTGATATTGCCGTTTATTTCAAAGGATCTGCAGCAGCCACAGCTCACGGGAGAGACAGAGGCCATGAAGTGCTATTAAAGCATGTAATTAAGTTATTCTTGCAAGACTGGGTATCAGCACTGGAGAACAACTTCCACTGACAAACAGACCTTTTATTTATTATAACATGAAGTAACGTTTGTGCAGATTGGAATATAAATTTATAACAAGCAGCAGAGAAGCACTGAATTACTGTGATGGGAGAATCCCAACTCTTTTATTGTATTTTATTGTGTGTGTATGTGTGTGTAATGCCATTTTGGCAGAGGCAGTGTTTATAGATTTAGAGGCTCACTTCCAATTTGCTTCCTCGTGTACTTTTTCTCCTAAATAAAATAACTGCTGTTTGATCAGAAAGCGCTTTGGTGAAGGGAAAATTTCCACAAACTGTCATTTTCAGTAAAACTTTCAATCCTTATTTCCTTTTCCTTCATAAAAATTCAAAAGCCACAAATTATTCCCCCTCTGAAGTGGCTGCACACTACAAGTATTCAGGGGACATCTCCTGCAACGATGTTAAGTGGAACTCATTTTTAAGTACTGAAACTGACTTCTGAGTGTTTTGCACACCTTATTATGCTTTAGAGGAGATATTTATGCTGGAGCTATTTATTTTGCACATGAACTACTTAGAGTAAAAGCACATTGTCAGATTCACTGTTTTCCACACTGTCTACAATTTTACCAGTTACATACTTATTTCTGTAGATTAAAAAACAAAAACCAAGGAAATGCGACATAAGGAAGTTAGATGCCTTCGTTTTGCAGGAATCCATATCTTTTCCCTGAAAGCACACGGGATTTGCTTATCCTGCTGCCTAATCAGGAGGAGGAGCAAAACTGGAGCAGCTCGTGCTGCTGCCAAAACATCGCCCTTTAGAAATTTTCCAAGAGAAGCCAGTGAGCACTGAGGTGCAGGTGGAGAGGTGAGATGCAGCTTCCAGGTGGGCTGCTGGGGATGGAAGGGATGTCACGGGGATTCCACAAGCCTCTCAGTTCTCCTCTCTGCCCACACCTTTCACATCTTCATGGCCATTCAAAACATCGACCTGTGCCGAGGGAATAGCACGCAGCGCTTCTGGAGGTCACCCACTGCTTAGTGGGGCCCTCCTTTCCTGTGTTCATGTTACAGCTTCTGTTGCTGCAGCACAGCTTCCCACGCTGCGCCTCGCTGTGTGCCAGTGAGCCAAGTTCACTGGGGTGTGCTTACGGTTCCTGCAGTGGGATTTTGTCAGGGTTTGGGCCTCTTACATGAATTCTACTTACAGTTCATACAAAACGATATTAATTATTTTTTGAATAACAAAAAAAGTGTAAAATAAAGTCAAATCAATACTTCACCTCAGCTCGGGAAGAACTGGGCAAAGCCACGTTTCAGTTTCAGAAAGGATTTGGGAGGGTTATTTGTTTCCTACTTACGATGAAACAGAGGGCGTGCATTCTCAGTGCTGTTACTGAGTGGTTCAGACTTTGAGCTTTATTGGTGACAACATCTACACCACAAGCCCACGTATTTCATTTCCAGCAGTAATACTTCAAATGCACAAGTGCTGGAATTTCTCAAACCTGAGGTTCATTTCTATTCCTCCACTGCACTGATTGTGCTGTGCTGTGAGTTGTGTCCAACTGAAGCTCCCTGCCCACAGCACGTGTACAACACACGTGGATGTTACCCGAGCAGCACGGGCACAGGAGACTGCACTGTCCTGTGCAAAAACTTAAAATATTCAGCTGCCAATGCTTACTGAATCTTACCTTAGCCAGCTGTGCTTGCAGCTTGTTCTTCACATCAGCTACTTCAGCGATGCGACTGTTAAAGGCCAAATTGGTGCTGACAAACTGATTCCACAGCTCCTCAGATGTGCTCTCCAGGGCGACCTCTGTATCCTCCCGGAGCTTGGCAGAGTTGGCCCTTGCATGCTGAGAGCACCGGACATTGTCTTCACTGAATTTAACCCACGTTGCAGGAACCGAGACACTAGTAAGGAAAATAAACATGGCACATCGCTGAATTAGAATCAAATATCTGTGTGAACCCAAAGCCTTTGTCCTGGGGAAACTGAGCTGTGTGTCATCGACCAACAGGAAACATGAGAACCCAACCTAGTTCACACCGAATGACCAACGAACCATGAGAGGAGGACTGTTACACACCAACAGCCCTGCCTCGTGAGATACGTATAACCCGTGGAGTAGAGCATGTGGCTCTGACTCCCCTAGCAGCCTTCATCACCAGAAAGAATGGTGGCAGGAAAATGGACGACTCACTGACTGACCTAGGATAGGAGTAAGGAGAATTTTATTGCTGCTCTATCACTGTCCACCTTTACTGCCTGGAGGATCTCCATCCTCTTACTTTTCCACGTATTACAGTAAACATCTCTGCTTTCACTGATGGGTCTATTATTCTTAAACTTGTTAATATACGGGAGACGTATAGAAAGTACATTGCTATGGGAAAGTCTGTGAGAAAAACTGGATAAAGGTGTCCTGCTTAGAAAAATGCCACCCAAGAATGTTCCCTCTGAAATGACACGCAGCCAGAAAAACTCTGGGATTCCTGGGTTTATGTCAAGCCTTCACAGATGGCCTTAATGGCCTTAACTGAACGTAAATCACACTCAGATTTTGCCCGAGTGGGAGCCCATAGGGCCCTAAGCATGCTGCCTGAGCCCACAGCTGGAAAAAGCAGTGCTCCATAAACTGCCTTCTTTAAATTCACGACCCTCTTGAATACACTGCTTAATACGTTGCTTAGCCTACCAGATCACTCTGCCCTTCAACCAAAAATAATAATAACGATTTTTAAAAATGAGCATATTTTGTAAAAAGGTTCCTATGTTTCAGCTGCCAAAAGGAAATGCTGAGAAAAAGTTCTGCCTGCATTTAGACATCCTGCTTTACACAGAACTCCCTTCTAGGAACTACGTCCATATGTCAAAATCTGCAGGAAAGTTCTCTCATTTTCTGAGTCTCACATTTAATTTCTTTAGATTTTAACTGAACACTGAGATTTCATATTAAGGGGTGAAATAATTTAACTTTGTTGTGGCCCATTTTTTTTTTTTTTTTTCACTTTTTTGTAGGGTATTCCTCTCTCTCCAGACTGAAGCCCTGATCTTCCTAAGATAAAGAAATCCAAAGAAATCTTTAGTACTACACGTTTACATTCATTTTCTGATCAGAAAATTGAGGTCCCAACGTCTCCATCTTGATGGTTTGAAATACTTCATACCTAATTTGTTTCTCAACACTGTTTTTCCAGACTGAAATTTATCAGGCAGAAACCGCCTGCTCTGCTCCCAAGTGCTGTGTGTATGTCTCAGTTTGCCAAATGGTTTCAGTAGGACGTTAATGAAAAGTGGCACTGCTTTGGATTATGGTTGGTGAAAAAGGAAAAGGGCTGTAAAGCTTATCTACACGAATCTACTTTTTTACCAGGGCTGACAAGAATACTTTTACTCATTGCTAAACCTAAACATAGGTAGTATCACTGGGAGTCAGCAGTAGTCCTGCCAAGTTTCTCTCATTTACTCCTTTTTTTCAGTAGTGAATGAGGTGATCTTCTGTTCTGTTAGTAAGCAAATAATACACGTTTTTTTCCCACCATTGTTCAATAAGACACAGTGCCATAATCTGAAACTGTGCAGTATGTTCACCATTCAGGTACAGCTGAGTTGAAGTGAGCCAGTTAACAAGTCATTGGCACAAAACAGTGCCCTCTATTGTGAGGTGTTTTTCTTCTGCTATTACTTCAGGTGCAGATGCAGGTGTCCATAAGTAAACTATGATAGGTAGTTTTAAAACTGTATCTAATTGGACATTTTCAATCAGTCATGCTAAAACCTACTAAATCCTTACAGTCATACTATTGAATGCATGTTCTGTACGTCTTGATGGGCTCATTTCCAAATAATCCAAGCTTTTTTTATGGAAAAAAAAAAAATATATATATATATAGTCTTTGGTGTTCATCTGCATGCTGCTCGCCCCACTGTGCTTCACTGCACATCTCAGCTATATTTTGCTTTGATGTCATGTGTTCTGAAACCTGAAGAACGCAGAAGATTATAAATCAAAAGCGAAAGGAGAAATCTGCATGAAGCACTGGAAGGCAGCAGGTCAGCTGCAGTGTGTTTCTAAGTGACTGTTCTCCCTGAAGCAGCTCAGTGCACTGTGCTGCAGGTGCTGCAGACTGTCAGCTTCTGCCCGGCCTTCCAACCACGGCAGCTGTTAGAAAGCACTCACAGAGGTTCACACCGAAGAAAGACAGAGGGCCATACAGAGAGACACTTCTTTTTCTGCTGCTTTTCCAATACAAGGCTAGAACTCGCGCTGTCATCAGGATTCGACAGCAGCAGCAGCTCATACTCACGTCCCATCTGCTTTCTCCACTCCACGGTAGAAGTTGATGCTGTCTGATGTGTTCCTAAGGTTAAAGCACTTCACATCAATAACGTGGGCTGAGTTTTTGTCAGAAAGATCCTGCTCCAGGGCGTGCTGCGCATCTCTGTTGATACTGTGAAGAGGAAAGTCTTACTTTAATCCAAACTACCTTTAAAGCTGTAGTACTAGGTAGCTAATTGCCTTCATTAACACCCTCCAGTGCTTCAGCATCACAATGGCATGAAAATGCTTTGCACTGTAATTTACCCGGTGGGAGCTGCTCACCCTGCTCACCTTTACACCCCAAAGAGCTGCATTTAACTCAAATGGTGTTTGTCACCTTGATGACAAATGACCACGTGTGTGAAAAACGACAGATGGCTGCTGTGTGGCATGCGGGAAAGCCTCAGAGCAAAAGAGAGCGGGCATTCTGCAACAGCTCTCACGGCAGCAAAGCTCTAAGATCAGAGAAATCTTCCAAGAAGATGGCACACTGGCTCGGTTCACTCGGTGCTTTAAGTGGGAGGTACTGCTCTTTTGCAGCTTAACAAATTCTGTTCTTAGTAATAATTAGAAGCGGAGGGCAAGGAGCTCCTAACAGGCGAAGCCTCTGATTCTGCAATTGCTGTTTTCAGTCTGCCATCAGATCCCCACCAATGCTGAATGCAGCTTCTTGTCTTTAAAACAGGAATTAGATGTAAATGCTTACCCCAACTGGTGATTGATTTTCTGCGCAAGTTTTGCCAGTATTTCTTGACAATCTCTGTATACATCAACCTCCTAGAGTGGAAAAAATCCCCATGTCAGTGCTTTCATCCAACTCCCTTTGTCTTAGGGAATACACCCTTTATATTCTGCATTCTCGATGTTGAAGTCATCTCACGAATCACAAATGTGTGAACTGGGAAAGCATTTTTGTCCCTCTCTTCCTCAGTACTACAAAGCTGTATCTCTGGAGTTGGTTCTCTATGGCCTTTTATGGCAAACGTTCTAGCAGGTTTTAATAGAATCATTCTGATAAATGCAAGGACGGATGCTTCTTGGGCTAGGTATAATAAATGCACTAGAAACACGAGCCATAATCAATTAAACTACTCCAACTGCCGTTACATTCTTCTACAGTAATACAAACACTTTGTTAATAGCAGCATAGGCTGAAAATTTATCTCATGTCAGAAGCAGGCTCCTTGATATAAATAATACAAAATTCTTCACAAGTTTCTGCTCCGATTAAAATAAATAAAAAATGCTGAAACAAACCACACTGGAAACCATGCCAACATGATACTTACAGTCCTCCAAACAACCTTATGGTACTCCATCCATCCTCTTTCCTTTTTAGAAACCCATTTTCAGCGTGAGAGACCCTTTTGCCAGTGTGTACAGCTTTTTCATACGATTAAGTTTTGAAACAGCAAACAAAGAGCTTTAAATGATTTGGAAATCATTAAGACACCCCAGATTTGGAATTACAAGTTCTGTCTCTGTACCTGTACCACAAATGAATGACAGACTTTACAAGTGGCTCTGCTGTTACTACAAAACAGGCCTTTGTTGGCCTCCACTGGCACTATCTGCCTTGTTCCACAGCAGTGCTCAGGGACATCACACAAATGGTGCTTATTTTTCATGTTTAAAAATATTTTTTGATCTGGTCACGTTGGAACAGTACGTGGCGTTTCATCCTGCCATTAGTTCTCTTGCTGAGTTAAGTTTGAGCTGATTGTTAGTACACATGCACACTGCAGGCTCTCAAGAAGCATTCTGGTTATTCAGAAAAGTACTTCAGAAACGGCACTGTCCCATCATTTTCTTTCCTGGTATTAGTTTTCTTATGCTTCCATATAGTTTCTTTCAAATCTTAATAAAGCGATGCTTTTTTATTTTATTTTAAAGATTCAGCAATCGCTACAGTCCTTATTTTCTTTTTTCAGTACGACTATACAGACAGCCCTTAGGACTTCAGAGATTTTATGGAACATGGCCTGGAAAATAACCTCGAGATTGTTTCTACATCATTCCATAGGAGAAGACAAAACTGGAGAGGACTTCACATAAGATGCCAGGCTGTTCCTTCTGGTCCAGGGAGGATGAACCTTCCCACTGTGTGTAGTTGAACCCATTTTTTCTCCTCTCTCACCTTCAGTCTTCCAAATGAACGATGAAGTAATGGTTTTTTTCCCCTGAGAAACATGTAGTTGGATTTTGGTTGTTCTCACAGTTTGAAAAATAAACCAGTAAGTCCAATCTTACCTTTATGAGGTTCTTTTCCACATCATCATGAACCAAGTCTATATCCTTTCGCTTCTCACGGTTGTACAAGCACTCCAGGGCTGCCTGCAAGCAAACCAAGGAACATTTGCAATAGACACAGCACTGCATTTTAGAGTGAAAAACTTTGCTGAAGGGACCACTGAGCTGATGTGACAATAACAATATCCATTGAAGGTGAAACAGAACAGGAGGTCCGTGCCTCTCATTTCTCCTAACTGACACTTGCTCAGTGCTGAAGTTTGGAAGTTTCCTATCAGTATTCTAGAGAATGACTGCATAACAACCATTGCTGAACAGAGAGCCCAGGGGTACTGCAGCTCACTCGGGCACCTGGAAGGCATGGAGATGAGTGCCTGTGCCAGAGGTTCAGCCTCCAAGAGCAGGGAGAAAGGGAAAGAAGGCACAAAGCATCCTGGTAGGTTCCTGCACTGACCTGAGCATGTAAGGCCCATGGTGGCCAGGTTCCCTTCCTACTGAGGGTAACGTTTGACCAAGTTCTGTCTCGGTGACAGTGGTGGAAGCATTAACAGCATTTGACAGAGAGAAAACTATTCTCTTTACCCATTCAGCCACACGGCCGTGAAGTAAGTAGCTGTGTCAGACCTACCTTCATCGGCCCCTGAATTTCTCCTATAGCACATTCAAGTCTCTTCTTGTCTGTTTCCAAGGCACGAGTCTCCTTGAGCAGACACTCCAGCTCATAGGTGAGCTCAGTTCTCCAGAATTCAATGTTAGAGATCCTCTCTCCCAAGTTTCTGTTACTGTCTTCTTGCATCTGATGAGTCAGCTGGTCCTTATCTTGCATCATCCGCAAAGAATCAGCGTTAAGCCTTCCAGCCCAGTGCCTGGAGGCTTCAGAGCCTTTTAACTGAACCATGTTAGCATGGTGCCAGTCGCGAGTGCTGTATCGGGAATGCAGCGCAGAGCGCAGCGTGGGCAGAACAGTGGGCGGCCGCCCAGTGGGCCTGAACTGCTCGGCAGAGCTGGGGGGCACCGAGGCCTCTCTGTGAAGCAGGCTGGGCCTCCAGGAACTGAGGCAGCGGTACCCTGGCGGGCAGTAGGACCGGTAGCTGTCCCTAGTGATGCTGGTTGGGGCTGGGTCCGGGAACAGACAGCTCTTCCGCGTGCCACAGTAGCTAGCAACCTGCGTGGTCCCCAAAAACTCCATGGTGCACAGAGCTCAGGCAGCTGCCTTCAGGCAGCCCCGGCTGCCAGCACACCTGTGACGTAGCACGGTGTGTCACACAGGGCTCTGGGACCATCACAGTTCCACGGCCCTTCCCCGCCCTTCAGAACTGGAGCCCCTCCCCGTGGGGCTGCGGGCACGGCTTCACTGAGCCTGCAGTGACGTGAGCCTGAGGTGACATCTGCGTCCCAGCAGTGTGAGCCTGAGGTGACATCTGCGTCCCAGCAGTGTGAGCATGGCAGCTTTGGCACTGGGAATCAGCCTGAGCACAGCACAGGCTCTGCGAGTGGTCTCAGGTTCTCCCGACGATGTTTTTTTTTTTGCCCCAGAAGTGCGTGCAAATAAAAGCACTTTCCTCTCCTGCTGATTTTTGTGTGCTATACATGAGGTAACTCCCCACAGAACGCGCAGCTTTTCCTCGCAGGCTTCTGGCGACAGGCTCCTGCGGTCCTGCGCTCTACGACCGCACCGTAACCCGTGTTCCGTGCCGGGAATTTTGAACAGAAAGAATTATGTGCAAGCGGTTGCTGTTTAATAAATCGCTGCGTTGATCTTCTCGCGAGGTGCGAGCTGCACGCAGAGCTACGCGGCGCGGCCGCCTGAGGCGGCGCTGAGGCACGGCTCCATTTCCGCGCGCTCCCACCGGCAGCGAATGGCGCCGCGTTATTGCAGCACCCACAGCCGGCGGCGCTCCCCGGCCCGCCCTGCAGCGCCCCCTAGCGGCGGGTGCAGCCAGCCCAGGCGGTCAGCCCATGCGCGGAAGTGAGGTAAGGCGGCGCGGCCATGGCGCCGCTCAGGAGAGTAAAGAGAAGGGAAAAGATGTTTGCAGGTATTTAAAGGGAAGTGTGTTTTGTATACGTTTAAATGAAGGAGTGCTTTTCGGAAAGCTTTGTTCCAGCTGCTGCTGAACAACTCGGCAGAAGTTATTCAATGACATAAGTTGGCACAGTCATTCCCTGGGTTAGTCTCACTTCTCTTTTTATATCTGCACAAGCACCTTTCCTTTTTTTCCGTAACAGAAAGAAGGCATCCCACGGGTCTGCATTAACGAGGAGAGTCATGTTCGTGGGGAAATAGTCCCCAGGTTTGTTTTTGGTGGGGGGAATCTCACTGTTAGATGACAGCTCGGGGGCAGATCCATGAAAGCTGGGTTGCAGGATTACCAAAAAATCCTGTCATCTGGAACTAGATGCATAGAACCTCATATTTGGGCTGAAATGAGAAGGGATGTGCCAAAGTGGTGATGCCTTAACTTTACACACAGCGAGCTCCAAGTGGGAAAGTTAACAAAATGTGAGACGAGATCAAGGTCCAGTCCCATTTAACACAGAATATAGTATTAGAGGATGTATTCCGAGCAGCAAGGTCTCTGTGAGATGTAATGAGTATGAGAAGTGTGCATCCTCCTCCATTTTCAGTATGGAGGCATAGTAATAACTAGAGATGTTGCTAGATGTGGCACGAAATTTAAATTACATAGAGCCATTACTTTTGTTTCTCCTTTTTACACGTATGATTCTAGCTGTTTGTCTGGATTTTACATAATGGCACACAGGTCTTGGTATTTAGTCTGCAGTAACAGTTGGAGGCTTCATTATCTCAGAACGTCAGCATTTACTTAACAATGAGGCAGAAGGTTTGTCAGTGATTCTTTCTGATATTGTAAAACTGGAGAGAATTTGAACCGTTTCTTCAGTCCAGTATGAGGACAGCAAGCTGTTGACTAGAAGGTATGATGGCAGCACAGCTTTTTTACTTCTCTTCATGAAACTACTTTGCGTATCTTTGGCTGAAAGGGATTTTCAGCACTGAAAGCTTACTCTGGTGGAAAATCACGACTCAGCAAAAATTTAAACAGCTTCTAGCGTCAGGGCTTGCTGTGTTTGTAAATAAAGCCTCTCTGGTTTAAGCTGTGACCATTTTAGTGTCACTGTCTTTTCACTCAGGAACAACTGGAAAAGACGAAGTAATAAAGGTCGGAGTTCTGGATCTGCACGTTATTTTGCTGCGCAGATGACTGCAGACAGTTCTAGCAGACTTCACCTCTCTTTCTGATTTTGGGATTGGGTTGGGATTCCTGTTACTTAACTGTTATAAAGAGGAAAGGTGAGCATCCTGTTTTTGAGTGGCTCCGCAGCCCACGCTCACTCTTGAGGCTGTGATGCCAAGAAATATTACTGATTACAGTTAATGCTATCAGTGAATTAGACTGAATAGATGAGTGCAATTGCAGACATTTAGCCTTGTCTTGCTGTGTACTGCACATACAGACATCTAAATTAACTCATCATTTAGACTGTGCCACAAAGATGCCTTCTTTTACTGTCAGCCTCCTTAACCCATACAGTTTCTGAAGTGCTGTCAGCCTTCTGCCATCTGTATTTTTGGTAGTGTCCACGTCTTTCAGGTCAGGTTTTCCTTGTCAGTGCCAATGTCTGGGCTCCCACGTGCACTGTAGATGTGATGTTTGCTTATGAGGCAACGTGTGTACCTTTTGAAGGACTGACTTGAACAGTACTTATGTTATTCCTGAAGGAGGGAACAGCACCATTATCAAGATTCCTACTGGCTAGTTTCTGGGTAATAACCTCATGGCAGAAATGGCCTGTAGTTACAGGAGAGCAAAGAGAACTTCATTGCTACTTACCAAAGCTCCCTTAGAACACTTCTCTTATAAACTTCATACAGGTGTTTGTTCAAAAACGAAGCTTCATTAGAACCCACAACAAAGAAACTTAAGCTGTGTGTAGCAGGGCCACCTAGTGTAGTCTGTCAGTCCCTGATTTTCAGGACTAACACATTTTCACTCCTCTTGCGTCTCGAATCTATAATGGTCCAGAGAACAAGCGTTGCCTCTTTGCTGTAGAACAGCTTTTTAGATTTGTTTCCCTTGAAATCTAGGCCAGAATATCATCTTACATAAGTCTGGCTCTCAGGATGTCTTTCATTTTTGTTTCACTCTTCTTTGAAGAGCTAATGTCAAAATACTTTGAATTAATCCATGTACAACAGGTTATTTTCTTCAGATCATGTCTAGCTTTTAAAATGAAGCGGGTAGATAGGGCGGAGCCGTGAACAACTATCAGCTTGGCATTGCTGATATCTACTGAGTATACCAAATATTTTAGAAGATTATTCATGAATAAAGCAGCAGTTAATATGACCCAAGCAGGTAGAATTTTGCATACCATTCTACAGAAAACTCAGCTAAGGGAGGGGAGGGGCTTGGGGGGATGACAAGAATTAAATTCCACGCTTCAAACAGGCAGTAAATGGTTTTTCCTCTGTGAGAATTCCAAAAAGAAATGAGTTTAAACATGCTCTCAGACTGAGAGCTGTTAAGGTTTTGTCTCCCTGATGTCTAAGAATATCTCCTACAAATCTAAGCCTTGTTATAAATAAGGCCACGGAATGGATTTTTATTTCCTCTGTAATGCCTCTACCTTTCAACTACTGAAATCTAGAGAAGTTCTGTTTTTTCACCAGTCCTAAGGAAATGGATTTACTTCTCTTTGCCTGTTTAACTTTAAGGAAGTGCATCACTGCAGCTGGGATTTGTGTGGTTTTTTTTTCTAGATTCCCAAAGGAAACACTGTCAGATAAAATTAGAAATGGCAGGAGGACAGAAAGCAAAAGGCACAACTGCTGGATTTGGACTTAAGTAGGAGTTCTACCACTTGGCATTCTGACTGACTTAGCTGCCTCAGCTTTTCCAGTTTAGAACTGTTTATCTGGTGCTTAGTTTGTTAGACCCAACACTGCTGAGGCAGAACATCAGTGCACAAGCTCTGCGAAAGGTGTGTTGGTTTCTACAGTGGCAAATAGATACGCAGAGTCCAATCGCTGAGTAATACAGAAGAGACATGAAAAAACACCCACTGTCCATGCTGATGCTTTAACCACAAAGATGCACTGAATCATGAGAACAGCTTCTCTGCAGTAACGACAGCTGTAAGTCATCCACACACAAAGGTGCTACTCCCTGCTGATTTATCTCTTGGGTCAGATGTGTTGGGTGGGCTTAAATCAAACTGATAAGCTTGTCGATAAGAAAGCAGGATGGACATCCTGTCGTCCCAACAAGCTAACCAAACAGATATCTGTCTTCAGGAATAATGAGGAGCTCTCCACCTTCAAGGTTTAAAAATTGACCCTCAGGTTCGATCCCCTCAGAGTTTGGACTGTGATGAGTATGCATGTGCTATGCCCATAAATATGGATTCGTTTCTCTCTTTGGTGTGCATGTTTGCTGGAGAGATCCCCCACGCGCTGTAATAAAGGGAGTACCTGCTTGACATATTGCATTGCTGCCAGGTTACTGTGTCGGATTTCCCGGCATCACCATGCAGAATTCCTCCAGTCATTTCAGCGTGGTCTGATTCTGTTAGAACAGGTCTACTAACTCCATTCCATGGGGCAGTACAGCTGAGACCATGCAGTTGTTCAAAGGATTTTGGTCGGTTTATTTCTATTGGATTTCAAACAAAGAAACAAAACCCCAACAAGATAATGATATTCTCTGGAAAAAATCTGCAACCCTTGCAACTTTTAGAGATCAAAGGCTACTGCTCAGGTGTAGCCCAAGAGCCGTGGGGTGCAGGGGAAGGTTTTGCGCATATCCATACACTTCTTGTCAATGAAGAAGGAGTTTGCCTTCACAGAAATGTCGTACTCCAGCTTCGATTTGTTGTGAAGCAGCATTTGCAGAGTATCACGGGCTTCCTGCAGAAGTTTCTTTAAGGTCTGGATGGTGTCATCTATCGTGTAAACTTCAGTGACGAGGCTGAAAAAAGAGAAGGGCACACGTTACTCCAGTAACTTTAGCAACCTCCCACCACGTGCCTGTTTTTCACAAAGGACAGGTCAGAGTTTCAGACAGAATTCAGACACGCTCTCTTGGGCTGAATCATTATGAAACCTATTCCTTGCCAGAGCAGCTTCCATAGCAGCCATAAGAAGGGTCGATTTCTGCTTACACTGACATTCAGCAGGAGATGAAGCCACTCAGGATCCTGAATGCTAGCTTCCTCACCTGCAGGCTCCTATCTGTGCAGCATCTCAAGGGCTAGCCTGGCCAGCCTGAGATCTGCAGTATGTGCAGCTTTTTCAGCATAGAACAGCACAGAAAATGGTTTTGCATTCTGAGGTTGGAGTTTCTCAAAGAAAATATATTTCATTTGAGGCAACGACACTTAAGGCATTCAACTTCAGATGGTCTGGCCCATTACTTCAGCAGAACTACCTGGATTTTACTTCTTTCTACCAGAATTTATAGTCACATAATACAGTTATAATCCTGTTGAATTCATTCACACGGTTGTTACATTTCTTGAATAGCTGAGGAAGGATGGGGTAGTCTGCCCTCTACTCACTGAAACTGAGGAGCATCACGGCACAGTTCCATATTGGGTCTCCTAGCTCTTCCCTCCAGGCGTGTCTGAGCCACTTTCAGTGAATACTCCTTTGCCCTGATGGATCTCTCCAGCAGCATAATTGTGTCTTCTGTCTGGAAGATTTCTTGAAGTACCTGAACAAAGCAGAACATTTTTGGAAGCATCTTGTAAACACGCATCCAAAATCAGCACCTGACCTGCTCTGAGCGCTCCTATCAGAACTGCTTCCATTCTGGCATGCCATTTTGCTTTGATTTAGGGGAGGAGATTTCTAAAACCTCACAGCAATCAAATGTATTTGTGTGATTTGTTGGCTTGATATTGCCATTTATTTCAAAGGATCTGCAGCAGCCACAGCTCATGGGAGAGACAGAGGCCATGAAGTGCTATTAAAGCATGTAATTAAGTTATTCCTGCAAAACTGGGTATCAGCACTGGAGAACAACTCCCACTGACAAACAGACCTTTCATTTATTATAACATGAAGTAACGTTTGTGCAGATTGGAATATAAATTTATAACAAGCAGCAGAGAAGCACTGAATTACTGTGATGGGAGAATCCCAACTCTTTTATTGTATTTTATTTTGTGTTTATAGATTTAGAGGCTCACTTCCAATTTGCTTCCTCGTGTACTTTTTCTCCTAAATAAAATAACTGCTGTTTGATCAGAAAGCGCTTTGGTGAAGGGAAAATTTCCACAAACTGTCATTTTCAGTAAAACTTTCAATCCTTATTTCCTTTTCCTTCATAAAAATTCAAAAGCCACAAATTATTCCCCCTCTGAAGTGGCTGCACACTACAAGTATTCAGGGGACATCTGCTGCAACAATGTTAAGTGGAACTCATTTTTAAGTACTGAAACTGACTTCTGAGTGTTTTGCAAAGCCTCTGAGAGTTCTAGAGGGAACAGCTTTGTTTTTCTCTCTAACTGGAGACAGTATGGAGTGAAACAACATCAAAAGGTAGAGTCCCACAGAATTAGAATAGCACAGTTCTTAGTTGCAGAGCACGTTATCATATCATTTCAATATTCCCCTGCAGACTGCAAGTGCTTTTGGTCTGTTTTCTTCAGGATTAAAAAGTAGAAGAAAGTGCAAGGGAGAAGTAGCAGCATACGAACGTCTGTTCTGATTTCAAGCCATGTGCCTGCATCCACAATGTACTCCTGAGCCCTTTGGGTCCAGGTCTGGTTTTCACAGAGCTGCCTTTAGAGGACCTTCACCTAAAATAAATCTTCAGTGTGTACAGGTTACAGGCAAAAGGTCTGGTTTAGTGTGAAAGGAACACAACATTGAAGAAAGTGAAGCTAAAGGTGGTAAATCTCTTGGTATTATTGCATTTTGCACCAGGTCTTTCTTAATTAAATAGTCAGCGTAAGCAAGCCATGCTTTAGAGGAAATATTTATGCTGGTAGATCAGTGTGTTTTGGTAGCTATTTATTTTGCACGTGAACTACTTAGAGTAAAAGCACATTGTCAGATTCACTGTTTTCCACACTGTCTACAATTTTACCAGTTACATACTTATTTCTGTAGATTAAAAAACAAAAACCAAGGAAATGCGACATAAGGAAGTTAGATGCCTTCGTTTTGCAGGAATCCATATCTTTTCCCTGAAAGCACACGGGATTTGCTTATCCTGCTGCCTAATCAGGAGGAGGAGCAAAACTGGAGCAGCTCGTGCTGCTGCCAAAACATCGCCCTTTAGAAATTTTCCAAGAGAAGCCAGTGAGCACTGAGGTGCAGGTGGAGAGGTGAGATGCAGCTTCCAGGTGGGCTGCTGGGGATGGAAGGGATGTCACGGGGATTCCACAAGCCTCTCAGTTCTCCTCTCTGCCCACACCTTTCACATCTTCATGGCCATTCAAAACATCGACCTGTGCCGAGGGAATAGCACGCAGCGCTTCTGGAGGTCACCCACTGCTTAGTGGGGCCCTCCTTTCCTGTGTTCATGTTACAGCTTCTGTTGCTGCAGCACAGCTTCCCACGCTGCGCCTCGCTGTGTGCCACTGAGCCAAGTTCACTGGGGTGTGGTTACGGTTCCTGCAGTGGGATTTTGTCAGGGTTTGGGCCTCTTACATGAATTCTATTTACAGTTCATACAAAACGATATTAATTATTTTGGGAATAACAAAAGACGTGTAAAATAAAGTCAAATCAATACTTCACCTCAGCTCGGGAAGAACTGGGCAAAGCCACGTTTCAGTTTCAGAAAGGATTTGGGAGGGTTATTTGTTTCCTACTTAGGATGAAACAGAGGGCGTGCATTCTCAGTGCTGTTACTGAGTGGTTCAGACTTTGAGCTTTATTGGTGACAACATCTACACCACAAGCCCACGTATTTCATTTCCAGCAGTAATACTTCAAATGCACAAGTGCTGGAATTTCTCAAACCTGAGGTTCATTTCTATTCCTCCACTGCACTGATTGTGCTGTGCTGTGAGTTGTGTCCAACTGAAGCTCCCTGCCCACAGCACGTGTACAACACACGTGGATGTTACCCGAGCAGCACGGGCACAGGAGACTGCACTGTCCTGTGCAAAAACTTAAAATATTCAGCTGCCAATGCTTACTGAATCTTACCTTAGCCTGCTGTGCTTGCAGCTTGTTCTTCACATCAGCTACTTCAGCGATGCGACTGTTAAAGGCCGAATTGGTGCTGACAAACTGATTCCACAGCTCCTCAGATGTGCTCTCCAGGGCGACCTCTGTATCCTCCCGGAGCTTGGCAGAGTTGGCCCTTGCATGCTGAGAGCACCGGACATTGTCTTCACTGAATTTAACCCGAGACACTAGTAAGGAAAATAAACATGGCACATCGTTGAATTAGAATCAAATATCTGTGTGAACCCAAAGCCTTCGTGCTGGGGAAACTGAGCTGTGTGTCATCGACCAACAGGAAACATGAGAACCCAACCTAGTTCACGCCAAGTGACCGACGAACCATGAGAGGAGGACTGTTACACACCAACAGCCCTGCCTCGTGAGATACGTATAACCCGTGGAGTAGAGCATGTGGCTCTGACTCCCCTAGCAGCCTTCATCACCAGAAAGAATGGTGGCAGGAAAATGGACGACTCACTGACTGACCTAGGATAGGAGTAAGGAGAATTTTATTGCTGCTCTATCACTGTCCACCTTTACTGCCTGGAGGATCTCCATCCTCTTACTTTTTCACGTATTACAGTAAACATCTCTGCTTTCACTGATGGGTCTATTATTCTTTCACTTGTTAATATATGGGAGACGTATAGAAAGTACATTGCTATGGGAAAGTCTGTGAGAAAAACTGGATAAAGGTGTCCTGCTTAGAAAAATGCCACCCAAGAATGTTCCCTCTGAAATGACACGCAGCCAGAAAAACTCTGGGATTCCTGGGTTTATGTCAAGCCTTCACAGATGGCCTTAATGGCCTTAACTGAATGTAAATCACACTCAAGATTTTGCCAGAGTGGGAGCCCATAGGGCCCTAAGCATGCTGCCTGAGCCCACAGCTGGAAAAAGCAGTGCTCCATAAACTGCCTTCTTTAAACTCACGACCCTCTTGAATACACTGCTTAATACGTTGCTTAGCCTACCAGATCACTCTGCCCTTCAACCAAAAATAATAATAACGATTTTTAAAAATGAGCATATTTTGTAAAAAGGTTCCTATGTTTCAGCTGCCAAAAGGAAATGCTGAGAAAAAGTTCTGCCTGCATTTAGACATCCTGCTTTACACAGAACTCCCTTCTAGGAACTACGTCCATATGTCAAAATCTGCAGGAAAGTTCTCTCATTTTCTGAGTCTCACATTTCATTTCTTTAGATTTTAACTGAACACTGAGATTTCATATTAAGGGATGAAATAATTCAACTTTGTTGTGGCCCATTTTTTATTATTTTTTTTCACTTTTTTGTAGGGTATTCCTCTCTCTCCAGACTGAAGCCCTGATCTTCCTAAGATAAAGAAATCCAAAGAAATCTTTAGTACTACACGTTTATATTCATTTTCTGATCAGAAAATTGAGTTCCCAACGTCTCCATCTTGATGGTTTGAAATACTTCATACCTAATTTGTTTCTCAACACTGTTTTTCCAGACTGAAATTTATCAGGCAGAAACCGCCTGCTCTGCTCCCAAGTGCTGTGTGTATGTCTCAGTTTGCCAAATGGTTTCAGTAGGACGTTAATGAAAAGTGGCACTGCTTTGGATTATGGTTGGTGAAAAAGGGCTGTAAAGCTTATCCACACGAATCTACCTTTTTTACCAGGGCTGCACAAGAATACTTTTACTCATTGCTATACCTAAACGTAGGTAGTATCACTGGGAGTCAGCAGTAGTCCTGCCAAGTTTCTCCCATTTACTCCCTTTTTTCAGTAGTGAATGAGCTGATCTTCTGTTCTGCTAGTAAGCAAATTATACACGTTTTTTCCCTCCATTGTTCAATAAGACACAGTGCCATAATCTGAAACTGTGGAGCATGTTCACCATTCAGGTACAGCTGAGTTGAAGTGAGCCAGTTAACAAGTCATTGGCACAAAACAGTGCCCTCTATTGTGAGGTGTTTTTCTTCTGCTATTACTTCAGGTGCAGATGCAGGTGTGCATAAGTAAACTATGATATATAGTTTTAAAACTGTATCTAATTGGACATTTTCAATCAGTCATGCTAGAACCTGCTAAATCCTTACAGTCATACTATTGAATGCATGTTCTGTACGTCTTGATGGGCTCATTTCCAAATAATCCAAGCTTTTTTTATGAAAAAAAAAATAATATATATATATATATAGTCTTTGGTGTTCATCCGCATGCTGCTCGCCCCACTACGCTTCACTGCACATCTCAGCTATGTTTTACTTTGATGTCATGTGTTCTGAATACAGAGAGACACTTCTTTTTCTGCCACTTTTCAAATACAAGGCTAGAACTCGCGCTGCCATCAGGATTCGACAGCAGCAGCAGCTCATACTCACGTCCCATCTGCTTTCTCCACTCCACGGTAGAAGTTGATGCTGTCTGATGTGTTCCTAAGGTTAAAGCACTTCACATCAATAACGTGGGCTGAGTTTTTGTCAGAAAGATCCTGCTCCAGGGCGTGCTGCGCATCTCTGTTGATACTGTGAAGAGGAAAGTCTTACTTTAATCCAAACTACCTTTCAAGCTTTAGTACTAGGTAGCTAACTGCCTTCATTAACACCCTCCAGTGCTTCAGCATCACAATGGCATGAAAATGCTTTGCACTGTAATTTATCCGGTGGGAGCTGCTCACCCTGCTCACCTTTACACCCCAAAGAGCTGCATTTAACTCAAATGGTGTTTGTCACCTTGATGAGAAATGACCACGTGTGTGAAAAACGACAGATGGCTGCTGTGTGGCATGCGGGAAAGCCTCAGAGCAAAAGAGAGCGGGCATTCTGCAACAGCTCTCACGGCAGCAAAGCTCTAAGATCCGAGAAATCTTCCAAGAAGATGGCACACTGGCTCGGTTCACTCGGTGCTTTAAGTGGGAGGTACTGCTCTTTTGCAGCTTAACAAATTCTGTTCTTAGTAATAATTAGAAGCGGAGGGCAAGGAGCTCCTAACAGGCGAAGCCTCTGATTCTGCAATTGCTGTTTTCAGTCTGCCATCAGATCCCCACCAATGCTGAATGCAGCTTCTTGTCTTTAAAACAGGAATTCGATGTAAATGCTTACCCCAACTGGTGACTGATTTTCTGCGCAAGTTTTGCCAGTATTTCTTGACAATCTCTGTATACATCAACCTCCTAGAGTGGAAAAAATCCCCATGTCAGTGCTTTCATCCAACTCCCTTTGTCTTAGGGAATACACCCTTTATATTCTGCATTCTCGATGTTGAAGTCATCTCACGAATCACAAATGTGTGAACTGGGAAAGCGTTTTTGTCCCTCTCTTCCTCAGTACTACAAAGCTGTATCTCTGGAGTTGGTTCTCTGTGGCCTTTGATGGCAAACGTTCTAGCAGGTTTTAATAGAATCATTCTGATAAATGCAAGGACGGATGCTTCTTGGGCTAGGTATAATAAATGCACTAGAAACACGAGCCTTAATCAATTAAACTACTCCAACTGCCGTTACATTCTTCTACAGTAATACAAACACTTTGTTAATAGCAGCAGAGGCTGAAAATTTATCTCATGTCAGAAGCAGGCTCCTTGATATAAATAATACAAAATTCTTCACAAGTTTCTGCTCCGATTAAAATAAATAAAAAATGCTGAAACAAACCACACTGGAAACCATGCCAACATGATACTTACAGTCCTCCAAACAACCTTATGGTACTCCATCCATCCTCTTTCCTTTTTAGAAACCCATTTTTAGCGTGAGAGACCCTTTTGCCAGTGTGTACAGCTTTTTGATACGATTAAGTTTTGAAACAGCAAGCAAAGAGCTTTAAATGATTTGGAAATCATTAAGACACCCCAGATTTGGAATTACAAGTTCTGTCTCTGTACCTGTACCACAAATGAACGACAGACTTTACAAGTGGCTCTGCTGTTACTACAAAACAGGCCTTTGTTGGCCTCCACTGGCACTATCTGCCTTGTTCCACAGCAGTGCTCAGGGACATCACACAAATGGTGCTTATTTTTCATTTTTAAAAATATTTTTTGATCTGGTCACGTTGGAACAGTACGTGGCGTTTCATCCTGCCATTAGTTCTCTTGCTGAGTTAAGTTTGAGCTGATTGTTAGTACACATGCACACTGCAGGCTCTCAAGAAGCATTCTGGTTATTCAGTTGGTCTGCACATCCTTCTGTAACCTTCTACTCCTGAAAAGTACTTCAGAAAAGGCACTGTCCCATCATTTTCTTTCCTGGTATTAGTTTTCTTATGCTTCCATATAGCTTCTTTCAAGTCTTAGTAAAGCAGTACTTTGTTATTTTATTTTAAAGATTCAGCAATCGCTACAGTCCTTATTTTCTTTTTTCAGTACGACTATACAGACAGCCCTCAGGACTTCAGAGATTTTATGGAACATGGCCCGGAAAATAACCTCGAGATTGTTTCTACATCATTCCATAGGAGAAGACAAAACTGGAGAGGACTTCCCATAAGATGCCAGGCTGTTCCTTCTGGTCCAGGGAGGATGAACCTCCCCACTGTGTGTAGTTGAACCCATTTTTTCTCCTCTCTCACCTTCAGTCTTCCAAATGAACGATGAAGTAATGTTTTTTTTTCCCCTGAGAAACATGTAGTTGGATTTTGGTTGTTCTCACAGTTTGAAAAATAAACCAGTAAGTCCAATCTTACCTTTATGAGGTTCTTTTCCACATCATCATGAACCAAGTCTATATCCTTTCGCTTCTCACGGTTGTACAAGCACTCCAGGGCTGCCTGCAAGCAAACCAAGGAACATTTGCAATAGACACAGCACTGCATTTTAGAGTGAAAAACTTTGCTGAAAGGACCACTGAGCTGATGTGACAATAACAATATCCATGGAGGGTGAAACAGAACAGGAGATCCGTGCCTCTCATTTCTCCTAACTAACACTTGCTCAGTGTTGAAGTTTGGAAGTTTCCTATCAGTATTCTAGGGAATGACTGCATAACAAGCATTGCTGAACAGAGAGCCGAGGGGTACTGCAGCTCACTCGGGCACCTGGAAGGCATGGAGATGAGTGCCTGTGCCAGAGGCTCAGCCTCCTGGGGCAGGGAGACAGGGAAAGAAGGCACAAAGCATCCTGGTAGGTTCCTGCACTGACCTGAGCATGTAAGGCCCATGGTGGCCAGGTTTCCTTCCTACTGAGGGTAACGTTTGACCAAGTTCTGTCTCGGTGACACTGGTGGAAGCATTAACAGCATTTGACAGAGAGAAAACTATTCTCTTTACCCATTCAGCCACACGGCCGTGAAGTAAGTAACTGTGTCAGACCTACCTTCATCGGCCCCTGAATTTCTCCTATAGCACATTCAAGTCTCTTCTTGTCTGTTTCCAAGGCACGAGTCTCCTTGAGCAGACACTCCAGCTCATAGGTGAGCTCAGTTCTCCAGAATTCAATGTTAGAGATCCTCTCTCCCAAGTTTCTGTTACTGTCTTCTTGCATCTGATGAGTCAGCTGGTCCTTATCTTGCATCATCCGCAAAGAATCAGCGTTAAGCCTTCCAGCCCAGTGCCTGGAGGCTTCAGAGCCTTTTAACTGAACCATGTTAGCATGGTGCCAGTCGCGAGTGCTGTATCGGGAATGCAGCGCAGAGCGCAGCGTGGGCAGAACAGTGGGCGGCCGCCCAGTGGGCCTGAACTGCTCGGCAGAGCTGGGGGGCACCGAGGCCTCTCTGTGAAGCAGGCTGGGCCTCCAGGAACTGAGGCAGCGGTACCCTGGCGGGCAGTAGGACCGGTAGCTGTCCCTAGTGATGCTGGTTGGGGCTGGGTCCGGGAACAGACAGCTCTTCCGCGTGCCACAGTAGCTAGCAACCTGCGTGGTCCCCAAAAACTCCATGGTGCACAGAGCTCAGGCAGCTGCCTTCAGGCAGCCCCGGCTGCCAGCACACCTGTGACGTAGCACGGTGTGTCACACAGGGCTCTGGGACCATCACAGTTCCACGGCCCTTCCCCGCCCTTCAGAACTGGAGCCCCTCCCCGTGGGGCTGCGGGCACGGCTTCACTGAGCCTGCAGTGACGTGAGCCTGAGGTGACATCTGCGTCCCAGCAGTGTGAGCCTGAGGTGACATCTGCGTCCCAGCAGTGTGAGCATGGCAGCTTTGGCACTGGGAATCAGCCTGAGCACAGCACAGGCTCTGCGAGTGGTCTCAGGTTCTCCCGACGATGTTTTTTTTTTGCCCCAGAAGTGCGTGCAAATAAAAGCACTTTCCTCTCCTGCTGATTTTTGTGTGCTAAACATGAGGTAACTCCCCACAGAACGCGCAGCTTTTCCTCGCAGGCTTCTGGCGACAGGCTCCTGCGGTCCTGCGCTCTACGACCGCACCGTAACCCGTGTTCCGTGCCGGGAATTTTGAACAGAAAGAATTATGTGCAAGCGGTTGCTGTTTAATAAATCGCTGCGTTGATCTTCTCGCGAGGTGCGAGCTGCACGCAGAGCTACGCGGCGCGGCCGCCTGAGGCGGCGCTGAGGCACGGCTCCATTTCCGCGCGCTCCCACCGGCAGCGAATGGCGCCGCGTTATTGCAGCACCCACAGCCGGCGGCGCTCCCCGGCCCGCCCTGCAGCGCCCCCTAGCGGCGGGTGCAGCCAGCCCAGGCGGTCAGCCCATGCGCGGAAGTGAGGTAAGGCGGCGCGGCCATGGCGCCGCTCAGGAGAGTAAAGAGAAGGGAAAAGATGTTTGCAGGTATTTAAAGGGAAGTGTGTTTTGTATACGTTTAAATGAAGGAGTGCTTTTCGGAAAGCTTTGTTCCAGCTGCTGCTGAACAACTCGGCAGAAGTTATTCAATGACATAAGTTGGCACAGTCATTCCCTGGGTTAGTCTCACTTCTCTTTTTATATCTGCACAAGCACCTTTCCTTTTTTTCCGTAACAGAAAGAAGGCATCCCACGGGTCTGCATTAACGAGGAGAGTCATGTTCGTGGGGAAATAGTCCCCAGGTTTGTTTTTGGTGGGGGGAATCTCACTGTTAGATGACAGCTCGGGGGCAGATCCATGAAAGCTGGGTTGCAGGACTACCAAAAAATCCTGTCATCTGGAACTAGATGCATAGAACCTCATATTTGGGCTGAAATGAGAAGGGATGTGCCAAAGTGGTGACGCCTTAACTTTACACACAGCGAGCTCCAAGTGGGAAAGTTAACAAAATGTGAGAAGAGATGAAGGTCCAGTCCCATTTAACACAGAATATAGTATTAGAGGATGTATTCCGAGCAGCAAGGTCTCTGTGAGATGTAAGGAGTATGAGAAGTGTGCATCCTCCTCCATTTTCAGTATGGAGGCATAGTAATAACTAGAGATGTTGCTAGATGTGGCACGAAATTTAAATTACATAGAGCCATTACTTTTGTTTCTCCTTTTTACACGTATGATTCTAGCTGTTTGTCTGAATTTTACATAATGGCACACAGGTCTTGGTATTTAGTCTGCAGGAACAGTTGGAGGCTTCATTATCTCTAGAACGTCAGCATTTACTTAACAATGAGGCAGAAGGTTTGTCAGTGATTCTTTCTGATATTGTAAAACTGGAGAGAATTTGAACCGTTTCTTCAGTCCAGTATGAGGACAGCAAGCTGTTGACTAGAAGGTATGATGGCAGCACAGCTTTTTTACTTCTCTTCATGAAACTACTTTGCGTATCTTTGGCTGAAAGGGATTTTCAGCACTGAAAGCTTACTCTGGTGGAAAATCACGACTCAGCAAAAATTTAAACAGCTTCTAGCGTCAGGGCTTGCTGTGTTTGTAAATAAAGCCTCTCTGGTTTAAGCTGTGACCATTTTAGTGTCACTGTCTTTTCACTCAGGAACAACTGGAAAAGACGAAGTAATAAAGGTCGGAGTTCTGGATCTGCACGTTATTTTGCTGCGCAGATGACTGCAGACAGTTCTAGCAGACTTCACCTCTCTTTCTGATTTTGGGATTGGGTTGGGATTCCTGTTACTTAACTGTTATAAAGAGGAAAGGTGAGCATCCTGTTTTTGAGTGGCTCCGCAGCCCACGCTCACTCTTGAGGCTGTGATGCCAAGAAATATTACTGATTACAGTTAATGCTATCAGTGAATTAGACTGAATAGATGAGTGCAATTGCAGACATTTAGCCTTGTCTTGCTGTGTACTGCACATACAGACATCTAAATTAACTCATCATTTAGACTGTGCCATAAAGATGCCTTCTTCTACTATCAGCCTCCTTAACCCATACAGTTTCTGAAGTGCTGTCAGCCTTCTGCCGTCTGTATTTTTGGTAGTGTCCACGTCTTTCAGGTCAGGTTTTCCTTGTCAGCGCCAATGTCTGGGCTGCCACGTGCACTGTAGATGTGATGTTTGCTTATGAGGCAACGTGTGTACCTTTTGAAGGACTGACTCGAACAGTACTTATGTTATTCCTGAAGGAGGGAACAGCACCATTATCAAGATTCCTACTGGCTAGTTTCTGGGTAATAACCTCATGGCAGAAATGGCCTGTAGTTACGGGAGGGCAGAGAGAACTTCATTGCTACTTACCAAAGCTCCCTTAGAACACTTCTCTTATAAACTTCATACAGGTGTTTGTTCAAAAACGAAGCTTCATTTGAACCCACAACAAAGAAACTCAAGCTGTGTGTAGCAGTGCCACCTAGTGTAGTCTGTCAGTCCCTGATTTTCAGGACTAACACATTTTCACTCCTCTTGCGTCTCGAATCTATAATGGTCCAGAGAACAAGCGTTGCCTCTTTGCTGTAGAACAGCTTTTTAGATTTGTTTCCCTTGAAATCTAGGCCAGAACACCATCTTACTTAAGTCTGGCTCTCAGGATGTCTTTCATTTTTGTTTCACTCTTCTTTGAAGAGCTAATGTCAAAATACTTTGAATTAATCCATGTACAACAGGTTATTTTCTTCAGATCATGTCTAGCTTTTAAAATGAAGCGGGTAGATAGGGCGGAGCTGTGAACAACTATCAGCTTGGCATTGCTGATATCTACTGAGTATACCAAATATTTTAGAAGATTATTCATGAATAAAGCAGCAGTTAATATGACCCAAGCAGGTAGAATTTTGCATACCATTCTACAGAAAACTCAGCTAAGGGAGGGGAGGGGCTTGGGGGGATGACAAGAATTAAATTCCACGCTTCAAACAGGCAGTAAATGGTTTTTCCTCTGTGAGAATTCCAAAAAGAAATGAGTTTAAACATGCTCTCAGACTGAGAGCTGTTAAGGTTTTGTCTCCCTGATGTCTAAGAATATCTCCTACAAATCTAAACCTTGTTATAAGTAAGGCCACGGAATGGATTTTTATTTCCTCTGTAATGCCTCTACCTTTTAACTTATGAAATCTAGAGAAGTTCTGTTTTTTCACCAGTCCTAAGGAAATGGATTTACTTCTCTTTGCCTGTTTAACCAAGAGGAAGTGCATCACTGCAGCTGGGATTTGTGTGGTTTTTTTTCTAGATTCCCAAAGGAAACGCTGTCGGCTAAAATTAGAAATGGCAGGAGGACAGAAAGCAGAAGGCACAACTGCTGCATTTGGACTTAAGTTCAACTTCCACCACTTGGCATTCTGACTGACTTAGCTGCCTCAGCTTTTCCAGTTTAGAACTGTTTATCTGGTGCTTAGTTTGTTAGACCCAACACTGCTGAGGCAGAACATGAAGGGTCCTGTCTTGAGATCCAGTTCCAGACATGCCCTCCTTCCATCTGCTGATTCCAGCCACCACAAAGGGAGAGCTCAGCCAACAGTGTACTTGAAGGAAACATTTAAATGAAAAGCTCTAAAGGCTGCAGATCTATCATTACTCAGCATCTCCTGAGTAGATAATTTATGGCATATCGATCCTCAGAATATCCATCAGAATATCCTCAGAATCACGCAGTGCATATTACAAGCTTCTCAGAGACAACTCCAGATGCTAATGCACTTCAGTTCTTCCTTTGAAGGCAAAATGAGACTGATTACTTCGTGCTTCATCTTTTTTTTATTATCTTCTTCCAAATGAGCGTTCTGCTCAGCCCACTTAAATTCTGCTGGTGGCAACTCAGGGAGGAGCACCTTGATTATTACTCATCTGAGTAATGGGAACTGTTTGAAATCTTGGCTGCTAGTCTAAGAAACCACCGTTTAAAAATAAGCAAACTCAGAAAGAAACTCAAGTGCAATATTTTGGGCAAAAGGACTGATCTTCATTGACATCTGAAGCACAGGTGGCCAGATATGATGGCTGCAGTGACACTGTCGTTACTTTTACTGGTGCAGTAGACAGTGAATTTTGACTGCCCTGTTGTGAACGTGTAGCAGAAGTGCATATCCATGTCTGTTAGTCAGGCACAGCTGTGTTGTTGCTCTGAGCACATTCAAGGCTTTGCATTCTGTGCAAAAAGGATTTAAAATAACTCTGCTGCTCATTAAAGGCAGCCTATCCCAGCTCCTTCTGTGCAAAGCCAACAGCCCAACAGCACAGAGGCCAAAAGCCAATATAATTGTGAGAGGAAAAGGGGGAGGACTGGGAACTGAAAACCGTGGACAGAAATGCACGTACAGAATTATGTCGCATGATGCCAGTGAGAAATTTCAATGGATAAAACATCGAGTTCACTGCAGAGTTCTATCCACTAAGAAATATCAGTGCACAAGCTCTGCGAAAGATGTGTTGGTTTATACAGTGGCAAACAGATACGCAGAGTCCAATCACTGAGTAATACAGAAGAGACATGAAAAAAACACCCACTGTCCATGCTGATGCTTTAACCACAAAGATGCACTGAATCATGAGAACAGCTTCTCTGCAGTAACGACAGCTGTAAGTCATCCACACACAAAGGTGCTACTCCCTGCTGATTTATCTCTTGGGTCAGATGTGTTGGGTGGGCTTAAATCAAACTGATAAGCTTGTCGATAAGAAAGCAGGATGGACATCCTGTCGTCCCAACAAGCTAACCAAACAGATATCTGTCTTCAGGAATAATGAGGAGCTCTCCACCTTCAAGGTTTAAAAATTGACCCTCAGGTTTGATCCCCTCAGAGTTTGGACTGTGATGAGTATGCATGTGCTATGCCCATAAATATGGATTCGTTTCTCTCTTTGGTGTGCATGTTTGCTGGAGAGATCCCCCACGCGCTGTAATAAAGGGAGTACCTGCTTGACATATTGCATTGCTGCCAGGTTACTGTGTCGGATTTCCCGGCATCACCATGCAGAATTCCTCCAGTCATTTCAGCGTGGTCTGATTCTGTTAGAACAGGTCTACTAACTCCATTCCATGGGGCAGTACAGCTGAGACCATGCAGTTGTTCAAAGGATTTTGGTCAGTTTATTTCTATTGGATTTCAAACAAAGAAACAAAACCCCAACAAGATAATGATATTCTCTGGAAAAAATCTGCAACCCTTGCAACTTTTAGAGATCAAAGGTTACTGCTCAGGTGTAGCCCAAGAGCCGTGGGGTGCAGGGGAAGGTTTTGCGCATATCCATACACTTCTTGTCAATGAAGAAGGAGTTTGCCTTCACAGAAATGTCGTACTCCAGCTTCGATTTGTTGTGAAGCAGCATTTGCAGAGTATCACGGGCTTCCTGCAGAAGTTTCTTTAAGGTCTGGATGGTGTCATCTATCGTGTAAACTTCAGTGACGAGGCTGAAAAAAGAGAAGGGCACACGTTACTCCAGTAACTTTAGCAACCTCCCACCACGTGCCTGTTTTTCACAAAGGACAGGTCAGAGTTTCAGACAGAATTCAGACACGCTCTCTTGGGCTGAATCATTATGAAACCTATTCCTTGCCAGAGCAGCTTCCATAGCAGCCGTAAGAAGGGTCGATTTCTGCTTACACTGACATTCAGCAGGAGATGAAGCCACTCAGGATCCTGAATGCTAGCTTCCTCACCTGCAGGCTCCTATCTGTGCAGCATCTCAAGGGCTAGCCTGGCCAGCCTGAGATCTGCAGTATGTGTTACTGGACACCATCAGTGCAGTTCCATGGCCTAGCAATGCAGAAGTGGGAAGGCTCCTTGCACAGTCACTGAGTGAGTAAACTTTAATACTGTCAACCTGGTGTGTGATCGAATGTTCCATTAAAAAAGCCAAGCACTGTAGCCTTTGAGAGACACTGATTTTTTTTCCAGAATCCACTTCAACTTGTTTTGGGACAGTCCCAGCTTTTTCAGCATAGAACAGCACAGAAAATGGTTTTGCATTCTGAGGTTGGAGTTTCTCAAAGAAAATATATTTCATTTGAGGCAACGACACTTAAGGCATTCAACTTCAGATGGTCTGGCCCATTACTTCAGCAGAACTACCTGGATTTTACTTCTTTCTACCAGAATTTATAGTCACATAATACAGTTATAATCCTGTTGAATTCATTCACACGGTTGTTACATTTCTTGAATAGCTGAGGAAGGATGGGGTAGTCTGCCCTCTACTCACTGAAACTGAGGAGCATCACGGCACAGTTCCATATTGGGTCTCCTAGCTCTTCCCTCCAGGCGTGTCTGAGCCACTTTCAGTGAATACTCCTTTGCCCTGATGGATCTCTCCAGCAGCATAATTGTGTCTTCTGTCTGGAAGATTTCTTGAAGTACCTGAACAAAGCAGAACATTTTTGTAAGCATCTTGTAAACACGCATCCAAAATCAGCACCTGACCTGCTCTGAGCGCTCCTATCAGAACTGCTTCCATTCTGGCATGCCATTTTGCTTTGATTTAGGGGAGGAGATTTCTAAAACCTCACAGCAATCAAATGTATTTGTGTGATTTGTTGGCTTGATATTGCCATTTATTTCAAAGGACCTGCAGCAGCCACAGCTCATGGGAGAGACAGAGGCCATGAAGTGCTATTAAAGCATGTAATCAAGTTATTCTTGCAAAACTGGGTATCAGCACTGGAGAACAACTTCCACTGACAAACAGACCTTTTATTTATTATAACATGAAGTAACGTTTGTGCAGATTGGAATATAAATTTATAACAAGCAGCAGAGAAGCACTGAATTACTGTGATGGGAGAATCCCAACTCTTTTATTGTATTTTATTTTGTGTTTATAGATTTAGAGGCTCACTTCCAATTTGCTTCCTCGTGTACTTTTTCTCCTAAATAAAATAACTGCTGTTTGATCAGAAAGCGCTTTGGTGAAGGGAAAATTTCCACAAACTGTCATTTTCAGTAAAACTTTCAATCCTTATTTCCTTTTCCTTCATAAAAATTCAAAAGCCACAAGTTATTCCCCCTCTGAAGTGGCTGCACACTACAAGTATTCAGGGGACATCTGCTGCAACAATGTTAAGTGGAACTCATTTTTAAGTACTGAAACTGACTTCTGAGTGTTTTGCACACCTTATTATGCTTTAGAGGAGATATTTATGCTGGAGCTATTTATTTTGCACATGAACTACTTAGAGTAAAAGCACATTGTCAGATTCACTGTTTTCCACACTGTCTACAATTTTACCAGTTACATACTTATTTCTGTAGATTAAAAAACAAAAACCAAGGAAATGCGACATAAGGAAGTTAGATGCCTTCGTTTTGCAGGAATCCATATCTTTTCCCTGAAAGCACACGGGATTTGCTTATCCTGCTGCCTAATCAGGAGGAGGAGCAAAACTGGAGCAGCTCGTGCTGCTGCCAAAACATCGCCCTTTAGAAATTTTCCAAGAGAAGCCAGTGAGCACTGAGGTGCAGGTGGAGAGGTGAGATGCAGCTTCCAGGTGGGCTGCTGGGGATGGAAGGGATGTCACGGGGATTCCACAAGCCTCTCAGTTCTCCTCTCTGCCCACACCTTTCACATCTTCATGGCCATTCAAAACATCGACCTGTGCCGAGGGAATAGCACGCAGCGCTTCTGGAGGTCACCCACTGCTTAGTGGGGCCCTCCTTTCCTGTGTTCATGTTACAGCTTCTGTTGCTGCAGCACAGCTTCCCACGCTGCGCCTCGCTGTGTGCCAGTGAGCCAAGTTCACTGGGGTGTGCTTACGGTTCCTGCAGTGGGATTTTGTGAGGGTTTGGGCCTCTTACATGAATTCTACTTACAGTTCATACAAAACGATATTAATTATTTTGGGAATAACAAAAGAAGTGCACAATAAAGTCAAATCAATACTTCACCTCAGCTCGGGAAGAACTGGGCAAAGCCACGTTTCAGTTTCAGAAAGGATTTGGGAGGGTTATTTGTTTCCTACTTAGGATGAAACAGAGGGCGTGCATTCTCAGTGCTGTTACTGAGTGGTTCAGACTTTGAGCTTTATTGGTGACAACATCTACACCACAAGCCCACGTATTTCATTTCCAGCAGTAATACTTCAAATGCACAAGTGCTGGAATTTCTCAAACCTGAGGTTCATTTCTATTCCTCCACTGCACTGATTGTGCTGTGCTGTGAGTTGTGTCCAACTGAAGCTCCCTGCCCACAGCACGTGTACAACACACGTGGATGTTACCCGAGCAGCACGGGCACAGGAGACTGCACTGTCCTGTGCAAAAACTTAAAATATTCAGCTGCCAATGCTTACTGAATCTTACCTTAGCCTGCTGTGCTTGCAGCTTGTTCTTCACATCAGCTACTTCAGCGATGCGACTGTTAAAGGCCGAATTGGTGCTGACAAACTGATTCCACAGCTCCTCAGATGTGCTCTCCAGGGCGACCTCTGTATCCTCCCGGAGCTTGGCAGAGTTGGCCCTTGCATGCTGAGAGCACCGGACATTGTCTTCACTGAATTTAACCCACGTTGCAGGAACCGAGACACTAGTAAGGAAAATAAACATGGCACATCGTTGAATTAGAATCAAATATCTGTGTGAACCCAAAGCCTTTGTCCTGGGGAAACTGAGCTGTGTGTCATCGACCAACAGGAAACATGAGAACCCAACCTAGTTCACACCGAATGACCAACGAACCATGAGAGGAGGACTGTTACACACCAACAGCCCTGCCTCGTGAGATACGTATAACCCGTGGAGTAGAGCATGTGGCTCTGACTCCCCTAGCAGCCTTCATCATCAGAAAGAATGGTGGCAGGAAAATGGACGACTCACTGACTGACCTAGGATAGGAGTAAGGAGAATTTTATTGCTGCTCTATCACTGTCCACCTTTACTGCCTGGAGGATCTCCATCCTCTTACTTTTCCACGTATTACAGTAAACATCTCTGCTTTCACTGATGGGTCTATTATTCTTAAACTTGTTAATATACGGGAGACGTATAGAAAGTACATTGCTATGGGAAAGTCTGTGAGAAAAACTGGATAAAGGTGTCCTGCTTAGAAAAATGCCACCCAAGAATGTTCCCTCTGAAATGACACGCAGCCAGAAAAACTCTGGGATTCCTGGGTTTATGTCAAGCCTTCACAGATGGCCTTAACTGAATGTAAATCACACTCAGATTTTGCCAGAGTGGGAGCCCATAGGGCCCTAGGCATGCTGCCTGAGCCCACAGCTGGAAAAAGCAGTGCTCCATAAACTGCCTTCTTTAAACTCACGACCCTCTTGAATACACTGCTTAATACGTTGCTTCGCCTACCAGATCACTCTGCCCTTCAACCAAAAATAATAATAACGATTTTTAAAAATGAGCATATTTTGTAAAAAGGTTCCTATGTTTCAGCTGCCAAAAGGAAATGCTGAGAAAATGTTCTGCCTGCATTTAGACATCCTGCTTTACACAGAACTCCCTTCTAGGAACTACGTCCATATGTCAAAATCTGCAGGAAAGTTCTCTCATTTTCTGAGTCTCACATTTAATTTCTTTAGATTTTAATTGAACACTGAGATTTCATATTAAGGGATGAAATAATTTAACTTTGTTGTGGCCCATTTTTTATTTTTTTTTTTTCACTTTTTTGTAGGGTATTCCTCTCTCTCCAGACTGAAGCCCTGATCTTCCTAAGATAAAGAAATCCAAAGAAATCTTTAGTACTACACGTTTACATTCATTTTCTGATCAGAAAATTGAGTTCCCAACGTCTCCATCTTGATGGTTTGAAATACTTCATACCTAATTTGTTTCTCAACACTGTTTTTCCAGACTGAAATTTATCAGGCAGAAACCGCCTGCTCTGCTCCCAAGTGCTGTGTGTATGTCTCAGTTTGCCAAATGGTTTCAGTAGGACGTTAATGAAAAGTGGCACTGCTTTGGATTATGGTTGGTGAAAAAGGAAAAGGGCTGTAAAGCTTATCTACACGAATCTACTTTTTTACCAGGGCTGACAAGAATACTTTTACTCATTGCTAAACCTAAACGTAGGTAGTATCACTGGGAGTCAGCAGTAGTCCTGCCAAGTTTCTCTCATTTACTCCTTTTTTTCAGTAGTGAATGAGCTGATCTTCTGTTCTGTTAGTAAGCAAATAATACACGTTTTTTCCCTCCATTGTTCAATAAGACACAGTGCCATAATCTGAAACTGTGGAGCATGTTCACCATTCAGGTACAGCTGAGTTGAAGTGAGCCAGTTAACAAGTCATTGGCACAAAACAGTGCCCTCTATTGTGAGGTGTTTTTCTTCTGCTATTACTTCAGGTGCAGATGCAGGTGTCCGTAAGTAAACTATGATAGGTAGTTTTAAAACTGTATCTAATTGGACATTTTCAATCAGTCATGCTAAAACCTACTAAATCCTTACAGTCATACTATTGAATGCATGTTCTGTACGTCTTGATGGGCTCATTTCCAAATAATCCAAGCTTTTTTTATGGAAAAAAAAAATATATATATATATATAGTCTTTGGTGTTCATCTGCATGCTGCTCGCCCCATTATGCTTCACTGCACATCTCAGCTATATTTTGCTTTGATGTCATGTGTTCTGAAACCTGAAGAACGCAGAAGATTATAAATCAAAAGCGAAAGGAGAAATCTGCATGAAGCACTGGAAGGCAGCAGGTCAGCTGCAGTGTGTTTCTAAGTGACTGTTCTCCCTGAAACAGCTCAGTGCACTGTGCTGCAGGTGCTGCAGACTGTCAGCTTCTGCCCGTCCTTCCAACCACGGCAGCTGTTAGAAAGCACTCACAGAGGTTCACACCGAAGAAAGACAGAGGGCCATACAGAGAGACATTTCTTTTTCTGCTGCTTTTACAATACAAGGCTAGAACTCGCGCTGTCATCAGGATTCGACAGCAGCAGCAGCTCATACTCACGTCCCATCTGCTTTCTCCACTCCACGGTAGAAGTTGATGCTGTCTGATGTGTTCCTAAGGTTAAAGCACTTCACATCAATAACGTGGGCTGAGTTTTTGTCAGAAAGATCCTGCTCCAGGGCGTGCTGCGCATCTCTGTTGATACTGTGAAGAGGAAAGTCTTACTTTAATCCAAACTACCTTTCAAGCTGTAGTACTAGGTAGCTAACTGCCTTCATTAACACCCTCCAGTGCTTCAGCATCACAATGGCATGAAAATGCTTTGCACTGTAATTTATCCGGTGGGAGCTGCTCACCCTGCTCACCTTTACACCCCAAAGAGCTGCATTTAACTCAAATGGTGTTTGTCACCTTGATGAGAAATGACCACGTGTGTGAAAAACGACAGATGGCTGCTGTGTGGCATGCGGGAAAGCCTCAGAGCAAAAGAGAGCGGGCATTCTGCAACAGCTCTCACGGCAGCAAAGCTCTAAGATCAGAGAAATCTTCCAAGAAGATGGCACACTGGCTCGGTTCACTCGGTGCTTTAAGTGGGAGGTACTGCTCTTTTGCAGCTTAACAAATTCTGTTCTTAGTAATAATTAGAAGCGGAGGGCAAGGAGCTCCTAACAGGCGAAGCCTCTGATTCTGCAATTGCTGTTTTCAGTCTGCCATCAGATCCCCACCAATGCTGAATGCAGCTTCTTGTCTTTAAAACAGGAATTCGATGTAAATGCTTACCCCAACTGGTGACTGATTTTCTGCGCAAGTTTTGCCAGTATTTCTTGACAATCTCTGTATACATCAACCTCCTAGAGTGGAAAAAATCCCCATGTCAGTGCTTTTGTCCAACTCCCTTTGTCTTAGGGAATACAACCTTTATATTCTGCATTCTCGATGTTGAAGTCATCTCACGAATCACAAATGTGTGAACTGGGAAAGCGTTTTTGTCCCCCTCTTCCTCAGTACTACAAAGCTGTATCTCTGGAGTTGGTTCTCTATGGCCTTTGATGGCAAACGTTCTAGCAGGTTTTAATAGAATCATTCTGATAAATGCAAGGACGGATGCTTCTTGGGCTAGGTATAATAAATGCACTAGAAACACGAGCCTTAATCAATTAAACTACTCCAACTACCGTTACATTCTTCTACAGTAATACAAACACTTTGTTAATAGCAGCATAGGCTGAAAATGCATCTCATGTCAGAAGCAGGCTCCTTGACATAAATAATACAAAATTCTTCACAAGTTTCTGCTCAGATTAAAATAAATAAAAAATGCTGAAACAAACCACACTGGAAACCATGCCAACATGATACTTACAGTCCTCCAAACAACCTTATGGTACTCCATCCATCCTCTTTCCTTTTTAGAAACCCATTTTTAGCGTGAGAGACCCTTTTGCCAGTGTGTACAGCTTTTTCATACGATTAAGTTTTGAAACAGCAAATAAAGAGCTTTAAACGATTTGGAAATCATTAAGACACCCCAGACTTGGAATTACAAGTTCTGTCTCTGTACCTGTACCACAAATGAACGACAGACTTTACAAGTGGCTCTGCTGTTACTACAAAACAGGCCTTTGTTGGCCTCCACTGGCACTATCTGCCTTGTTCCACAGCAGTGCTCAGGGACATCACACAAATGGTGCTTATTTTTCATTTTTAAAAATATTTTTTGATCTGGTCACGTTGGAACAGTACGTGGCGTTTCATCCTGCCATTAGTTCTCTTGCTGAGTTAAGTTTGAGCTGATTGTTAGTACACATGCACACGGCAGGCTCTCAAGAAGCATTCTGGTTATTCAGAAAAGTACTTCAAAAACGGCACTGTCCCATCATTCTCTTTCCTGGTATTAGTTTTCTTATGCTTCCATATAGCTTCTTTCAAGTCTTAGTAAAGCAGTACTTTGTTATTTTATTTTAAAGATTCAACAATCACTACAATCCTTATTTTCTATTTTCAGTAAGACTATACAGACATCAATTCTTTTACAGTGTAAGCCCTCAGGACTTCAGAGATTTTATGGAACATGGCCTGGAAAATAACCTCGAGATTGTTTCTACATCATTCCATAGGAGAAGACAAAACTGGAGAGGACTTCCCATAAGATGCCAGGCTGTTCCTTCTGGTCCAGGGAGGATGAACCTCCCCACTGTGTGTAGTTGAACCCATTTTTTCTCCTCTCTCACCTTCAGTCTTCCAAATGAACGATGAAGTAATGTTTTTTTTTCCCCTGAGAAACATGTAGTTGGATTTTGGTTGTTCTCACAGTTTGAAAAATAAACCAGTAAGTCCAATCTTACCTTTATGAGGTTCTTTTCCACATCATCATGAACCAAGTCTATATCCTTTCGCTTCTCACGGTTGTACAAGCACTCCAGGGCTGCCTGCAAGCAAACCAAGGAACATTTGCAATAGACACAGCACTGCATTTTAGAGTGAAAAACTTTGCTGAAGGGACCACTGAGCTGATGTGACAATAACAATATCCATTGAAGGTGAAACAGAACAGGAGATCCGTGCCTCTCATTTCTCCTAACTGACACTTGCTCAGTGTTGAAGTTTGGAAGTATTCTAGGGAATGACTGCATAACAACCATTGCTGAACAGAGAGCCCAGGGGTACTGCAGCTCACTCGGGCACCTGGAAGGCATGGAGATGAGTGCCTGTGCCAGAGGTTCAGCCTCCAAGAGCAGGGAGACAGGGAAAGAAGGCACAAAGCATCCTGGTAGGTTCCTGCACTGACCTGAGCATGTAAGGCCCATGGTGGCCAGGTTTCCTTCCTACTGAGGGTAACGTTTGACCAAGTTCTGTCTCGGTGACAGTGGTGGAAGCATTAACAGCATTTGACAGAGAGAAAACTATTCTCTTTACCCATTCAGCCACACGGCCGTGAAGTAAGTAGCTGTGTCAGACCTACCTTCATCGGCCCCTGAATTTCTCCTATAGCACATTCAAGTCTCTTCTTGTCTGTTTCCAAGGCACGAGTCTCTTTGAGCAGACACTCCAGCTCATAGGTGAGCTCAGTTCTCCAGAATTCAATGTTAGAGATCCTCTCTCCCAAGTTTCTGTTACTGTCTTCTTGCATCTGATGAGTCAGCTGGTCCTTATCTTGCATCATCCGCAAAGAATCAGCGTTAAGCCTTCCAGCCCAGTGCCTGGAGGCTTCAGAGCCTTTTAACTGAACCATGTTAGCATGGTGCCAGTCGCGAGTGCTGTATCGGGAATGCAGCGCAGAGCGCAGCGTGGGCAGAACAGTGGGCGGCCGCCCAGTGGGCCTGAACTGCTCGGCAGAGCTGGGGGGCACCGAGGCCTCTCTGTGAAGCAGGCTGGGCCTCCAGGAACTGAGGCAGCGGTACCCTGGCGGGCAGTAGGACCGGTAGCTGTCCCTAGTGATGCTGGTTGGGGCTGGGTCCGGGAACAGACAGCTCTTCCGCGTGCCACAGTAGCTAGCAACCTGCGTGGTCCCCAAAAACTCCATGGTGCACAGAGCTCAGGCAGCTGCCTTCAGGCAGCCCCGGCTGCCAGCACACCTGTGACGTAGCACGGTGTGTCACACAGGGCTCTGGGACCATCACAGTTCCACGGCCCTTCCCCGCCCTTCAGAACTGGAGCCCCTCCCCGTGGGGCTGCGGGCACGGCTTCACTGAGAATATTTTCTGTGCTAGCATGATGAAAATAAACTTGGAGATAGAAAACAATGGATTCAACACTTCCTCTCGAGACCTTTTCATGGAGAACAGTACGTAACCTGTTTTCAGTTAACCAAGGATATGGTAAATGTTCTTGTGAAATCACAGAACCACCGAGGTTGGAAAAGACCTCCAAGATCATCTATTCCAATCATTCACCCACCGCCAACATTAATATAATGAAAGCTAAGATTTTCTTCAGTATTAGTGACCCACCTAACAAAAAATAAGAGAGAGATGCGACATCAGTCAGCTATACAGTGTTTAGAACCTCAACCTCGAGTATCTATCTTGAATTTTGTGAGCCAAACCCTAATTTAAAACTGAAGATGCTTAGTAATGTAAAGCTTGTGATTTAGTATACGTACAATGAGTATAGCATAAGGGACATCATTCCAAATCTGAAACTGATTTCCTTAAATGTGTTGTTAACATAGATTTTTGGCAACAACGTGGCATGATTTTGGGTAAGCTTTACGAGCATGTTTCTTGCTGGAGAGCATAAGCAGCAATAACAAACATTTTAAAAGCTGTATTTTTGCATCTTCTTTCCCCTAGTTATGCTCTGTGGCATGTCTGGTTTCTCTGACTTCTACAAACTCAGATGGCTGGAGAAGATTCTCACTTGGCAGATGCCTAAGGAAGGATGCTTTGGAGAACCGAGTGAGCAAACCACAGCCTGCAGGAGTCAGGTGTTGTGGTACCTTGTCTAAAAGTACAAGAAGTGCATGGTCAAAGAGCTACACATAGCACTTCTCTAAGGTCCCACTGAGAATTCAAAGGGTGCTTCTCTGTCTCTACTGGAATAAGAGCAAATCTTAGTGTTTTTCGTGGAGAAAATCTTTCAGAAATGCTACACTGGCTCCAGCACAAAGACCACGTCTCATCACACAGAACGCCAAAACCTCAGACCAGTTCTAGCACTCCTCACTGGAAATCTGTTTGTCCAGCTGTAAGAATGGGCTGCTGTCTCTGCTTCAGAGAGCAGAAACTTCAGAAGCAGCAACAATCCACTTCCCCTCTTTCTTTTTTTCTTTCTTTCTTCTTTTTGAAACAGCAAACAACTACGAAACTGAAAACAACAACAAAAAAGCAAACCCCCATACATAGAAAACAACTCTTTCTCTCTCCAGGTGAAGAAACACAACACTCCTCTGGAGTAGAAGACGGAAAGAAGCTGCTCAGGAGAGTAAAGAGAAGGGAAAAGATGTTTGCAGGTATTTAAAGGGAAGTGTGTTTTGTATATGTTTAAATGAAGGAGTGCTTTTCGGAAAGCTTTGTTCCAGCTGCTGCTGAACAACTCGGCAGAAGTTATTCAATGACATAAGTTGGCACAGTCATTCCCTGGGTTAGTCTCACTTCTCTTTTTATATCTGCACAAGCACCTTTCCTTTTTTTCCGTAACAGAAAGAAGGCATCCCATGGGTCTGCATTAACGAGGAGAGTCATGTTCGTGGGGAAATAGTCCCCAGGTTTGTTTTTGGTGGGGGGAATCTCACTGTTAGATGACAGCTCGGGGGCAGATCCATGAAAGCTGGGTTGCAGGAGATGAGACGAGATGAAGGTCCAGTCCCATTTAACACAGAATATAGTATTAGAGGATGTATTCCGAGCAGCAAGGTCTCTGTGAGATGTAAGGAGTATGAGAAGTGTGCATCCTCCTCCATTTTCAGTATGGAGGCATAGTAATAACTAGAGATGTTGCTAGATGTGGCACGAAATTTAAATTACATAGAGCCATTACTTTTGTTTCTCCTTTTTACACGTATGATTCTAGCTGTTTGTCTGAATTTTACATAATGGCACACAGGTCTTGGTATTTAGTCTGCAGTAACAGTTGGAGGCTTCATTATCTCAGAACGTCAGCATTTACTTAACAATGAGGCAGAAGGTTTGTCAGTGATTCTTTCTGATATTGTAAAACTGGAGAGAATTTGAACCGTTTCTTCAGTCCAGTATGAGGACAGCAAGCTGTTGACTAGAAGGTATGATGGCAGCACAGCTTTTTTACTTCTCTTCATGAAACTACTTTGCGTATCTTTGGCTGAAAGGGATTTTCAGCACTGAAAGCTTACTCTGGTGGAAAATCACGACTCAGCAAAAATTTAAACAGCTTCTAGCGTCAGGGCTTGCTGTGTTTGTAAATAAAGCCTCCTTGGTTTAAGCTGTGACCATTTTAGTGTCACTGTCTTTTCACTCAGGAACAACTGGAAAAGACGAAGTAATAAAGGTCGGAGTTCTGGATCTGCACGTTATTTTGCTGCGCAGATGACTGCAGACAGTTCTAGCAGACTTCACCTCTCTTTCTGATTTTGGGATTGGGTTGGGATTCCTGTTACTTAACTGTTATAAAGAGGAAAGGTGAGCATCCTGTTTTTGAGTGGCTCCGCAGCCCACGCTCACTCTTGAGGCTGTGATGCCAAGAAATATTACTGATTACAGTTAATGCTATCAGTGAATTAGACTGAATAGATGAGTGCAATTGCAGACATTTAGCCTTGTCTTGCTGTGTACTGCACATACAGACATCTAAATTAACTCATCATTTAGACTGTGCCATAAAGATGCCTTCTTCTACTATCAGCCTCCTTAACCCATACAGTTTCTGAAGTGCTGTCAGCCTTCTGCCGTCTGTATTTTTGGTAGTGTCCACGTCTTTCAGGTCAGGTTTTCCTTGTCAGCGTCAATGTCTGGGCTCCCACGTGCACTGTAGATGTGATGTTTGCTTATGAGGCAACGTGTGTACCTTTTGAAGGACTGACTTGAACAGTACTTATGTTATTCCTGAAGGAGGGAACAGCACCATTATCAAGATTCCTACTGGCTAGTTTCTGGGTAATAACCTCATGGCAGAAATGGCCTGTAGTTACAGGAGAGCAAAGAGAACTTCATTGCTACTTACCAAAGCTCCCTTAGAACACTTCTCTTATAAACTTCATACAGGTGTTTGTTCAAAAACGAAGCTTCATTTGAACCCACAACAAAGAAACTCAAGCTGTGTGTAGCAGTGCCACCTAGTGTAGTCTGTCAGTCCCTGATTTTCAGGACTAACACATTTTCACTCCTCTTGCGTCTCGAATCTATAATGGTCCAGAGAACAAGCGTTGCCTCTTTGCTGTAGAACAGCTTTTTAGATTTGTTTCCCTTGAAATCTAGGCCAGAATATCATCTTACATAAGTCTGGCTCTCAGGATGTCTTTCATTTTTGTTTCACTCTTCTTTGAAGAGCTAATGTCAAAATACTTTGAATTAATCCATGTACAACAGGTTATTTTCTTCAGATCATGTCTAGCTTTTAAAATGAAGCGGGTAGATAGGGCGGAGCCGTGAACAACTATCAGCTTGGCATTGCTGATATCTACTGAGTATACCAAATATTTTAGAAGATTATTCAGGAATAAAGCAGCAGTTAATATGACCCAAGCAGGTAGAATTTTGCATACCATTCTACAGAAAACTCAGCTAAGGGAGGGGAGGGGCTTGGGGGGATGACAAGAATTAAATTCCACGCTTCAAACAGGCAGTAAATGGTTTTTCCTCTGTGAGAATTCCAAAAAGAAATGAGTTTAAACATGCTCTCAGACTGAGAGCTGTTAAGGTTTTGTCTCCCTGATGTCTAAGAATATCTCCTACAAATCTAAGCCTTGTTATAAATAAGGCCACGGAATGGATTTTTATTTCCTCTGTAATGCCTCTACCTTTCAACTACTGAAATCTAGAGAAGTTCTGTTTTTTCACCAGTCCTAAGGAAATGGATTTACTTCTCTTTGCCTGTTTAACCAAGAGGAAGTGCATCACTGCAGCTGGGATTTGTGTGGTTTTTTTTCTAGATTCCCAAAGGAAACGCTGTCAGCTAAAATTAGAAATGGCAGGAGGACAGAAAGCAAAAGGCACAACTGCTGCATTTGGACTTAAGTTCAACTTCCACCACTTGGCATTCTGACTGACTTAGCTGCCTCAGCTTTTCCAGTTTAGAACTGTTTATCTGGTGCTTAGTTTGTTAGACCCAACACTGCTGAGGCAGAACATCAGTGCACAAGCTCTGCGAAAGATGTGTTGGTTTATACAGTGGCAAATAGATACGCAGAGTCCAATCACTGAGTAATACAGAAGAGACATGAAAAAACACCCACTGTCCATGCTGATGCTTTAACCACAAAGATGCACTGAATCATGAGAACAGCTTCTCTGCAGTAACGACAGCTGTAAGTCATCCACACACAAAGGTGCTACTCCCTGCTGATTTATCTCTTGGGTCAGATGTGTTGGGTGGGAACTGTTTGAAATCTTGGCTGCTAGTCTAAGAAACCACCGTTTAAAAATAAGCAAACTCAGAAAGAAACTCAAGTGCAATATTTTGGGCAAAAGGACTGATCTTCATTGACATCTGAAGCACAGGTGGCCATATATGATGGCTGCAGTGACACTGCCGTTACTTTTATTGGTGCAGTAGACGGTGAATTTTGACTGCCCTCTTGTGAACGTGTAGCAGAAGTGCATATCCACGTCTGTTAGTCAGGCACAGCTGTGTTGTTGCTCTGAGCACATTCAAGGCTTTGCATTCTGTGCAAAAAGGATTTAAAATAACTCTGCTGCTCATTAAAGGCAGCCTATCCCAGCTCCTTCTGTGCAAAGCCAACAGCCCAACAGCACAGAGGCCAAAAGCCAATATAATTGTGAGAGGAAAAGGGGGAGGACTGGGAACTGAAAACCGTGGACAGAAATGCACGTACAGAATTATGTCGCATGATGCCAGTGAGAAATTTCAATGGATAAAACATCGAGTTCACTGCAGAGTTCTATCCACTAAGAAATATCAGTGCACAAGCTCTGCGAAAGATGTGTTGGTTTCTACAGTGGCAAACAGATACGCAGAGTCCAATCACTGAGTAATACAGAAGAGACATGAAAAAAACACCCACTGTCCATGCTGATGCTTTAACCACAAAGATGCACTGAATCATGAGAACAGCTTCTCTGCAGTAACGACAGCTGTAAGTCATCCACACACAAAGGTGCTACTCCCTGCTGATTTATCTCTTGGGTCAGATGTGTTGGGTGGGCTTAAATCAAACTGATAAGCTTGTCGATAAGAAAGCAGGATGGACATCCTGTTGTCCCAACAAGCTAACCAAACAGATATCTGTCTTCAGGAATAATGAGGAGCTCTCCACCTTCAAGGTTTAAAAATTGACCCTCAGGTTTGATCCCCTCAGAGTTTGGACTGGGATGAGTATGCATGTGCTATGCCCATAAATATGGATTCGTTTCTCTCTTTGGTGTGCATGTTTGCTGGAGAGATCCCCCACGCGCTGTAATAAAGGGAGTACCTGCTTGACATATTGCATTGCTGCCAGGTTACTGTGTCGGATTTCCCGGCATCACCATGCAGAATTCCTCCAGTCATTTCAGCGTGGTCTGATTCTGTTAGAACAGGTCTACTAACTCCATTCCATGGGGCAGTACAGCTGAGACCATGCAGTTGTTCAAAGGATTAAGGTCAGTTTATTTCTATTGGATTTCAAACAAAGAAACAAAACCCCAACAAGATAATGATATTCTCTGGAAAAAATCTGCAACCCTTGCAACTTTTAGAGATCAAAGGTTACTGCTCAGGTGTAGCCCAAGAGCCGTGGGGTGCAGGGGAAGGTTTTGCGCATATCCATACACTTCTTGTCAATGAAGAAGGAGTTTGCCTTCACAGAAATGTCGTACTCCAGCTTCGATTTGTTGTGAAGCAGCATTTGCAGAGTATCACGGGCTTCCTGCAGAAGTTTCTTTAAAGTCTGGATGGTGTCATCTATCGTGTAAACTTCAGTGACGAGGCTGAAAAAAGAGAAGGGCACACGTTACTCCAGTAACTTTAGCAACCTCCCACCACGTGCCTGTTTTTCACAAAGGACAGGTCAGAGTTTCAGACAGAATTCAGACACGCTCTCTTGGGCTGAATCATTATGAAACCTATTCCTTGCCAGAGCAGCTTCCATAGCAGCCGTAAGAAGGGTCGATTTCTGCTTACACTGACATTCAGCAGGAGATGAAGCCACTCAGGATCCTGAATGCTAGCTTCCTCACCTGCAGGCTCCTATCTGTGCAGCATCTCAAGGGCTAGCCTGGCCAGCCTGAGATCTGCAGTATGTGTTACTGGACACCATCAGTGCAGTTCCACGGCCTAGCAATGCAGAAGTGGGAAGGCCCCTTGCACAGTCACTGAGTGAGTAAACTTTAATACTGTCAACCTGGTGTGTGATCGAATGTTCCATTAAAAAAGCCAAGCACTGTAGCCTTTGAGAGACACTGATTTTTTTTCCAGAATCCACTTCAACTTGTTTTGGGACAGTCCCAGCTTTTTCAGCATAGAACAGCACAGAAAATGGTTTTGCATTCTGAGGTTGGAGTTTCTCAAAGAAAATATATTTCATTTGAGGCAACGACACTTAAGGCATTCAACTTCAGATGGTCTGGCCCATTACTTCAGCAGAACTACCTGGATTTTACTTCTTTCTACCAGAATTTATAGTCACATAATACAGTTATAATCCTGTTGAATTCATTCACACGGTTGTTACATTTCTTGAATAGCTGAGGAAGGATGGGGTAGTCTGCCCTCTACTCACTGAAACTGAGGAGCATCACGGCACAGTTCCATATTGGGTCTCCTAGCTCTTCCCTCCAGGCGTGTCTGAGCCACTTTCAGTGAATACTCCTTTGCCCTGATGGATCTCTCCAGCAGCATAATTGTGTCTTCTGTCTGGAAGATTTCTTGAAGTACCTGAACAAAGCAGAACATTTTTGTAAGCATCTTGTAAACACGCATCCAGAATCAGCACCTGACCTGCTCTGAGCGCTCCTATCAGAACTGCTTCCATTCTGGCATGCCATTTTGCTTTGATTTAGGGGAGGAGATTTCTAAAACCTCACAGCAATCAAATGTATTTGTGTGATTTGTTGGCTTGATATTGCCGTTCATTTCAAAGGACCTGCAGCAGCCACAGCTCATGGGAGAGACAGAGGCCATGAAGTGCTATTAAAGCATGTAATCAAGTTATTCTTGCAAAACTGGGTATCAGCACTGGAGAACAACTTCCACTGACAAACAGACCTTTTATTTATTATAACATGAAGTAACGTTTGTGCAGATTGGAATATAAATTTATAACAAGCAGCAGAGAAGCACTGAATTACTGTGATGGGAGAATCCCAACTCTTTTATTGTATTTTATTGTGTGTTTATAGATTTAGAGGCTCACTTCCAATTTGCTTCCTCGTGTACTTTTTCTCCTAAATAAAATAACTGCTGTTTGATCAGAAAGCGCTTTGGTGAAGGGAAAATTTCCACAAACTGTCATTTTCAGTAAAACTTTCAATCCTTATTTCCTTTTCCTTCATAAAAATTCAAAAGCCACAAATTATTCCCCCTCTGAAGTGGCTGCACACTACAAGTATTCAGGGGACATCTCCTGCAACGATGTTAAGTGGAACTCATTTTTAAGTACTGAAACTGACTTCTGAGTGTTTTGCACACCTTATTATGCTTTAGAGGAGATATTTATGCTGGAGCTATTTATTTTGCACATGAACTACTTAGAGTAAAAGCACATTGTCAGATTCACTGTTTTCCACACTGTCTACAATTTTACCAGTTACATACTTATTTCTGTAGATTAAAAAACAAAAACCAAGGAAATGCGACATAAGGAAGTTAGATGCCTTCGTTTTGCAGGAATCCATATCTTTTCCCTGAAAGCACACGGGATTTGCTTATCCTGCTGCCTAATCAGGAGGAGGAGCAAAACTGGAGCAGCTCGTGCTGCTGCCAAAACATCGCCCTTTAGAAATTTTCCAAGAGAAGCCAGTGAGCACTGAGGTGCAGGTGGAGAGGTGAGATGCAGCTTCCAGGTGGGCTGCTGGGGATGGAAGGGATGTCACGGGGATTCCACAAGCCTCTCAGTTCTCCTCTCTGCCCACACCTTTCACATCTTCATGGCCATTCAAAACATCGACCTGTGCCGAGGGAATAGCACGCAGCGCTTCTGGAGGTCACCCACTGCTTAGTGGGGCCCTCCTTTCCTGTGTTCATGTTACAGCTTCTGTTGCTGCAGCACAGCTTCCCACGCTGCGCCTCGCTGTGTGCCAGTGAGCCAAGTTCACTGGGGTGTGGTTACGGTTCCTGCAGTGGGATTTTGTCAGGGTTTGGGCCTCTTACATGAATTCTACTTACAGTTCATACAAAACGATATTAATTATTTTTGGAATAACAAAAGAAGTGTAAAATAAAGTCAAATCAATACTTCACCTCAGCTCGGGAAGAACTGGGCAAAGCCACGTTTCAGTTTCAGAAAGGATTTGGGAGGGTTATTTGTTTCCTACTTAGGATGAAACAGAGGGCGTGCATTCTCAGTGCTGTTACTGAGTGGTTCAGACTTTGAGCTTTATTGGTGACAACATCTACACCACAAGCCCACGTATTTCATTTCCAGCAGTAATACTTCAAATGCACAAGTGCTGGAATTTCTCAAACCTGAGGTTCATTTCTATTCCTCCACTGCACTGATTGTGCTGTGCTGTGAGTTGTGTCCAACTGAAGCTCCCTGCCCACAGCACGTGTACAACACACGTGGATGTTACCCGAGCAGCACGGGCACAGGAGACTGCACTGTCCTGTGCAAAAACTTAAAATATTCAGCTGCCAATGCTTACTGAATCTTACCTTAGCCTGCTGTGCTTGCAGCTTGTTCTTCACATCAGCTACTTCAGCGATGCGACTGTTAAAGGCCGAATTGGTGCTGACAAACTGATTCCACAGCTCCTCAGATGTGCTCTCCAGGGCGACCTCTGTATCCTCCCGGAGCTTGGCAGAGTTGGCCCTTGCATGCTGAGAGCACCGGACATTGTCTTCACTGAATTTAACCCACGTTGCAGGAACCGAGACACTAGTAAGGAAAATAAACATGGCACATCGTTGAATTAGAATCAAATATCTGTGTGAACCCAAAGCCTTCGTGCTGGGGAAACTGAGCTGTGTGTCATCGACCAACAGGAAACATGAGAACCCAACCTAGTTCACACCGAATGACCAACGAACCATGAGAGGAGGACTGTTACACACCAACAGCCCTGCCTCGTGAGATACGTATAACCCGTGGAGTAGAGCATGTGGCTCTGACTCCCCTAGCAGCCTTCATCACCAGAAAGAATGGTGGCAGGAAAATGGACGACTCACTGACTGACCTAGGACAGTAAGGAGAATTTTATTGCTGCTCTATCACTGTCCACCTTTACTGCCTGGAGGATCTCCATCCTCTTACTTTTCCACGTATTACAGTAAACATCTCTGCTTTCACTGATGGGTCTATTATTCTTAAACTTGTTAATATACGGGAGACGTATAGAAAGTACATTGCTATGGGAAAGTCTGTGAGAAAAACTGGATAAAGGTGTCCTGCTTAGAAAAATGCCACCCAAGAATGTTCCCTCTGAAATGACACGCAGCCAGAAAAACTCTGGGATTCCTGGGTTTATGTCAAGCCTTCACAGATGGCCTTAACTGAATGTAAATCACACTCAGATTTTGCCAGAGTGGGAGCCCATAGGGCCCTAGGCATGCTGCCTGAGCCCACAGCTGGAAAAAGCAGTGCTCCATAAACTGCCTTCTTTAAACTCACGACCCTCTTGAATACACTGCTTAATACGTTGCTTCGCCTACCAGATCACTCTGCCCTTCAACCAAAAATAATAATAACGATTTTTAAAAATGAGCATATTTTGTAAAAAGGTTCCTATGTTTCAGCTGCCAAAAGGAAATGCTGAGAAAAAGTTCTGCCTGCATTTAGACATCCTGCTTTACACAGAACTCCCTTCTAGGAACTACGTCCATATGTCAAAATCTGCAGGAAAGTTCTCTCATTTTCTGAGTCTCACATTTAATTTCTTTAGATTTTAACTGAACACTGAGATTTCATATTAAGGGATGAAATAATTCAACTTTGTTGTGGCCCATTTTTTATTTTTTTTTTTCACTGTTTTGTAGGGTATTCCTCTCTCTCCGGACTGAAGCCCTGATCTTCCTAAGATAAAGAAATCCAAAGAAATCTTTAGTACTACACGTTTATATTCATTTTCTGATCAGAAAATTGAGTTCCCAACGTCTCCATCTTGATGGTTTGAAATACTTCATACCTAATTTGTTTCTCAACACTGTTTTTCCAGACTGAAATTTATCAGGCAGAAACCGCCTGCTCTGCTCCCAAGTGCTGTGTGTATGTCTCAGTTTGCCACATGGTTTCAGTAGGACGTTAATGAAAAGTGGCACTGCTTTGGATTATGGTTGGTGAAAAAGGAAACGGGCTGTAAAGCTTATCTACACGAATCTACTTTTTTACCAGGGCTGACAAGAATACTTTTACTCATTGCTAAACCTAAACGTAGGTAGTATCACTGGGAGTCAGCAGTAGTCCTGCCAAGTTTCTCTCATTTACTCCTTTTTTTCAGTAGTGAATGAGCTGATCTTCTGTTCTGTTAGTAAGCAAATAATACACGTTTTTTTCCTCCACTGTTCAGTAAGACACAGTGCCATAATCTGAAACTGTGGAGCATGTTCACCATTCAGGTACAGCTGAGTTGAAGTGAGCCAGTTAACAAGTCATTGGCACAAAACAGTGCCCTTAATTGTGAGGTGTTTTTCTTCTGCTATTACTTCAGGTGCAGATGCAGGTGTCCATAAGTAAACTATGATAGGTAGTTTTAAAACTGTATCTAATTGGACATTTTCAATCAGTCATGCTAGAACCTGCTAAATCCTTACAGTCATACTATTGAATGCATGTTCTGTACATCTTGATGGGCTCATTTCCAAATAATCCAAGCTTTTTTTATGAAAAAAAAAATAATATATATATATATATAGTCTTTGGTGTTCATCCGCATGCTGCTCGCCCCACTACGCTTCACTGCACATCTCAGCTATGTTTTACTTTGATGTCATGTGTTCTGAATACAGAGAGACACTTCTTTTTCTGCCACTTTTCAAATACAAGGCTAGAACTCGTGCTGCCATCAGGATTCGACAGCAGCAGCAGCTCATACTCACGTCCCATCTGCTTTCTCCACTCCACGGTAGAAGTTGATGCTGTCTGATGTGTTCCTAAGGTTAAAGCACTTCACATCAATAACGTGGGCTGAGTTTTTGTCAGAAAGATCCTGCTCCAGGGCGTGCTGCGCATCTCTGTTGATACTGTGAAGAGGAAAGTCTTACTTTAATCCAAACTACCTTTCAAGCTGTAGTACTAGGTAGCTAACTGCCTTCATTAACACCCTCCAGTGCTTCAGCATCACAATGGCATGAAAATGCTTTGCACTGTAATTTATCCGGTGGGAGCTGCTCACCCTGCTCACCTTTACACCCCAAAGAACTGCATTTAACTCAAATGGTGTTTGTCACCTTGATGACAAATGACCACGTGTGTGAAAAACGACAGATGGCTGCTGTGTGGCATGCGGGAAAGCCTCAGAGCAAAAGAGAGCGGGCATTCTGCAACAGCTCTCACGGCAGCAAAGCTCTAAGATCAGAGAAATCTTCCAAGAAGATGGCACACTGGCTCGGTTCACTCGGTGCTTTAAGTGGGAGGTACTGCTCTTTTGCAGCTTAACAAATTCTGTTCTTAGTAATAATTAGAAGCGGAGGGCAAGGAGCTCCTAACAGGCGAAGCCTCTGATTCTGCAATTGCTGTTTTCAGTCTGCCATCAGATCCCCACCAATGCTGAATGCAGCTTCTTGTCTTTAAAACAGGAATTCGATGTAAATGCTTACCCCAACTGGTGACTGATTTTCTGCGCAAGTTTTGCCAGTATTTCTTGACAATCTCTGTATATATCAACCTCCTAGAGTGGAAAAAATCCCCATGTCAGTGCTTTCGTCCAACTCCCTTTGTCTTAGGGAATACACCCTTTATATTCTGCATTCCTGATGTCGAAATCATCTCACGAATCACAAATGTGTGAACTGGGAAAGCGTTTTTGTCCCCCTCTTCCTCAGTATTACAAAGCTGTATCTCTGGAGTTGGCTCTCTATGGCCTTTTATGGCAAACGTTCTAGCAGGTTTTAATAGAATCATTCTGATAAATGCAAGAACAGATGCTTCTTGGGCTAGGTATAATAAATGCACTAGAAACACGAGCCTTAATCAATTAAACTACTCCAACTACCGTTACATTCTTCTACAGTAATACAAACACTTTGTTAATAGCAGCATAGGCTGAAAATGCATCTCATGTCAGAAGCAGGCTCCTTGATATAAATAATACAAAATTCTTTACAAGTTTCTGCTCCGATTAAAATAAATAAAAAATGCTGAAACAAACCACACTGGAAACCATACCAACATGATACTTACAGTCCTCCAAACAACCTTATGGTACTCCATCCATCCTCTTTCCTTTTTAGAAACCCATTTTTAGCGTGAGAGACCCTTTTGCCAGTGTGTACAGCTTTTTGATACGATTAAGTTTTGAAACAGCAAACAAAGAGCTTTAAACGATTTGGAAATCATTAAGACACCCCAGACTTGGAATTACAAGTTCTGTCTCTGTACCTGTACCACAAATGAATGACAGACTTTACAAGTGGCTCTGCTGTTACTACAAAACAGGCCTTTGTTGGCCTCCACTGGCACTATCTGCCTTGTTCCACAGCAGTGCTCAGGGACATCACACAAATGGTGCTTATTTTTCATTTTTAAAAATATTTTTTGATCTGGTCACGTTGGAACAGTACGTGGCGTTTCATCCTGCCATTAGTTCTCTTGCTGAGTTAAGTTTGAGCTGATTGTTAGTACACATGCACACTGCAGGCTCTCAAGAAGCATTCTGGTTATTCAGAAAAGTACTTCAGAAACGGCACTGTCCCATCATTTTCTTTCCTGGTATTAGTTTTCTTATGCTTCCATATAGCTTCTTTCAAGTCTTAGTAAAGCAGTACTTTGTTATTTTATTTTAAAGATTCAACAATCACTACAATCCTTATTTTCTATTTTCAGTAAGACTATACAGACATCAATTCTTTTACAGTGTAAGCCCTCAGGACTTCAGAGATTTTATGGAACATGGCCTGGAAAATAACCTCGAGATTGTTTCTACATCATTCCATAGGAGAAGACAAAACTGGAGAGGACTTCACATAAGATGCCAGGCTGTTCCTTCTGGTCCAGGGAGGATGAACCTCCCCACTGTGTGTAGTTGAACCCATTTTTTCTCCTCTCTCACCTTCAGTCTTCCAAATGAACGATGAAGTAATGGTTTTTTTTCCCCTGAGAAACATGTAGTTGGATTTTGGTTGTTCTCACAGTTTGAAAAATAAACCAGTAAGTCCAATCTTACCTTTATGAGGTTCTTTTCCACATCATCATGAACCAAGTCTATATCCTTTCGCTTCTCACGGTTGTACAAGCACTCCAGGGCTGCCTGCAAGCAAACCAAGGAACATTTGCAATAGACACAGCACTGCATTTTAGAGTGAAAAACTTTGCTGAAAGGACCACTGAGCTGATGTGACAATAACAATATCCATTGAAGGTGAAACAGAACAGGAGGTCCGTGCCTCTCATTTCTCCTAACTAACACTTGCTCAGTGCTGAAGTTTGGAAGTTTCCTATCAGTATTCTAGAGAATGACTGCATAACAACCATTGCTGAACAGAGAGCCCAGGGGTACTGCAGCTCACTCGGGCACCTGGAAGGCATGGAGATGAGTGCCTGTGCCAGAGGTTCAGCCTCCAAGAGCAGGGAGACAGGGAAAGAAGGCACAAAGCATCCTGGTAGGTTCCTGCACTGACCTGAGCATGTAAGGCCCATGGTGGCCAGGTTTCCTTCCTACTGAGGGTAACGTTTGACCAAGTTCTGTCTCGGTGACAGTGGTGGAAGCATTAACAGCATTTGACAGAGAGAAAACTATTCTCTTTACCCATTCAGCCACACGGCCGTGAAGTAAGTAGCTGTGTCAGACCTACCTTCATCGGCCCCTGAATTTCTCCTATAGCACATTCAAGTCTCTTCTTGTCTGTTTCCAAGGCACGAGTCTCCTTGAGCAGACACTCCAGCTCATAGGTGAGCTCAGTTCTCCAGAATTCAATGTTAGAGATCCTCTCTCCCAAGTTTCTGTTACTGTCTTCTTGCATCTGATGAGTCAGCTGGTCCTTATCTTGCATCATCCGCAAAGAATCAGCGTTAAGCCTTCCAGCCCAGTGCCTGGAGGCTTCAGAGCCTTTTAACTGAACCATGTTAGCATGGTGCCAGTCGCGAGTGCTGTATCGGGAATGCAGCGCAGAGCGCAGCGTGGGCAGAACAGTGGGCGGCCGCCCAGTGGGCCTGAACTGCTCGGCAGAGCTGGGGGGCACCGAGGCCTCTCTGTGAAGCAGGCTGGGCCTCCAGGAACTGAGGCAGCGGTACCCTGGCAGGTAGTAGGACCGGTAGCTGTCCCTAGTGATGCTGGTTGGGGCTGGGTCCGGGAACAGACAGCTCTTCCGCGTGCCACAGTAGCTAGCAACCTGCGTGGTCCCCAAAAACTCCATGGTGCACAGAGCTCAGGCAGCTGCCTTCAGGCAGCCCCGGCTGCCAGCACACCTGTGACGTAGCACGGTGTGTCACACAGGGCTCTGGGACCATCACAGTTCCACGGCCCTTCCCCGCCCTTCAGAACTGGAGCCCCTCCCCGTGGGGCTGCGGGCACGGCTTCACTGAGAATATTTTCTGTGCTAGCATGATGAAAATAAACTTGGAGATAGAAAACAATGGATTCAACACTTCCTCTCGAGACCTTTTCATGGAGAACAGTACGTAACCTGTTTTCAGTTAACCAAGGATATGGGAAATGTTCTTGTGAAATCACAGAACCACCGAGGTTGGAAAAGACCTCCAAGATCATCTATTCCAATCATTCACCCACCGCCAACATTCATATAATGAAAGCTAAGATTTTCTGCAGTATTAGTGACCCACCTAACAAAAAATAAGAGAGATATGCGACATCAGTCAGCTATACAGTGTTTAGAACCTCAACCTCGAGTATCTATCTTGAATTTTGTGAGCCAAACCCTAATCTAAAACTGAAGATGCTTAGTTAAGTGAAGCTTGTGATTTAGTATACGTACAATGAGTATAGCATAAGGGACATCATTCCAAATCTGAAACTGATTTCCTTAAATGTGTTGTTAACATAGATTTTTGGCAACAACGTGGCATGATTTTGGGTAAGCTTTACGAGCATGTTTCTTGCTGGAGAGCATAAGCAGCAATAACAAACATTTTAAAAGCTGTATTTTTGCATCTTCTTTCCCCTAGTTATGCTCTGTGGCATGTCTGGTTTCTCTGACTTCTACAAACTCAGATGGCTGGAGAAGATTCTCACTTGGCAGATGCCTAAGGAAGGATGCTTTGGAGAACCGAGTAAGCAAACCACAGCCTACAGGAGTCAGGTGTTGTGGTACCTTGTCTAAAAGTACAAGAAATGCATGGTCAAAGAGCCATAGCACTTCTCTAAGGTCCCACTGAGAATTCAAAGGGTGCTTCTCTGTCTCTACTGAAATAAGAGCAAATCTTAGTGTTTTTCGTGGAGAAAATCTTTCAGAAATGCTACACTGGCTCCAGCACAAAGAACACGTCTCATCACACAGAACGCCAAAACCTCAGACCAGTTCTAGCACTCCTCACTGGAAATCTGTTTGTCCAGCTGTAAGAATGGGCTGCTGTCTCTGCTTCAGAGAGCAGAAACTTCAGAAGCAGCAACAATCCACTTCCCCTCTTTCTTTTTTTCTTTCTTTCTTCTTTTTGAAACAGCAAACAACTACGAAACTGAAAACAACAACAAAAAAGCAAACCCCCATACATAGAAAACAACTCTTTCTCTCTCCAGGTGAAGAAACACAACACTCCTCTGGAGTAGAAGACGGAAAGAAGCTGCTCAGGAGAGTAAAGAGAAGGGAAAAGATGTTTGCAGGTATTTAAAGGGAAGTGTGTTTTGTATATGTTTAAATGAAGGAGTGCTTTTCGGAAAGCTTTGTTCCAGCTGCTGCTGAACAACTCGGCAGAAGTTATTCAATGACATAAGTTGGCACAGTCATTCCCTGGGTTAGTCTCACTTCTCTTTTTATATCTGCACAAGCACCTTTCCTTTTTTTCCGTAACAGAAAGAAGGCATCCCACGGGTCTGCATTAACGAGGAGAGTCATGTTCGTGGGGAAATAGTCCCCAGGTTTGTTTTTGGTGGGGGGAATCTCACTGTTAGATGACAGCTCGGGGGCAGATCCATGAAAGCTGGGTTGCAGGACTACCAAAAAATCCTGTCATCTGGAACTAGATGCATAGAACCTCATATTTGGGCTGAAATGAGAAGGGATGTGCCAAAGTGGTGACGCCTTAACTTTACACACAGCGAGCTCCAAGTGGGAAAGTTAACAAAATGTGAGACGAGATGAAGGTCCAGTCCCATTCAACACAGAATATAGTATCAGAGGATGTATTCTGAGCAGCAAGGTCTCTGTGAGATGTAATGAGTATGAGAAGTGTGCATCCTCCTCCATTTTCAGTATGGAGGCATAGTAATAACTAGAGATGTTGCTAGATGTGGCACGAAATTTAAATTACATAGAGCCATTACTTTTGTTTCTCCTTTTTACACGTATGATTCTAGCTGTTTGTCTGAATTTTACATAATGGCACACAGGTCTTGGTATTTAGTCTGCAGTAACAGTTGGAGGCTTCATTATCTCAGAACGTCAGCATTTACTTAACAATGAGGCAGAAGGTTTGTCAGTGATTCTTTCTGATATTGTAAAACTGGAGAGAATTTGAACCGTTTCTTCAGTCCAGTATGAGGACAGCAAGCTGTTGACCAGAAGGTATGATGGCAGCACAGCTTTTTTACTTCTCTTCATGAAACTACTTTGCGTATCTTTGGCTGAAAGGGATTTTCAGCACTGAAAGCTTACTCTGGTGGAAAATCACGACTCAGCAAAAATTTAAACAGCTTCTAGCGTCAGGGCTTGCTGTGTTTGTAAATAAAGCCTCTCTGGTTTAAGCTGTGACCATTTTAGTGTCACTGTCTTTTCACTCAGGAACAACTGGAAAAGACGAAGTAATAAAGGTCGGAGTTCTGGATCTGCACGTTATTTTGCTGCGCAGATGACTGCAGACAGTTCTAGCAGACTTCACCTCTCTTTCTGATTTTGGGATTGGGTTGGGATTCCTGTTACTTAACTGTTATAAAGAGGAAAGGTGAGCATCCTGTTTTTGAGTGGCTCCGCAGCCCACGCTCACTCTTGAGGCTGTGATGCCAAGAAATATTACTGATTACAGTTAATGCTATCAGTGAATTAGACTGAATAGATGAGTGCAATTGCAGACATTTAGCCTTGTCTTGCTGTGTACTGCACATACAGACATCTAAATTAACTCATCATTTAGACTGTGCCATAAAGATGCCTTCTTTTACTATCAGCCTCCTTAACCCATACAGTTTCTGAAGTACTGTCAGCCTTCTGCCATCTGTATTTTTGGTAGTGTCCACGTCTTTCAGGTCAGGTTTTCCTTGTCAGTGCCAATGTCTGGGCTCCCACGTGCACTGCAGATGTGATGTTTGCTTATGAGGCAACGTGTGTACCTTTTGAAGGACTGACTTGAACAGTACTTATGTTATTCCTGAAGGAGGGAACAGCACCATTATCAAGATTCCTACTGGCTAGTTTCTGGGTAATAACCTCATGGCAGAAATGGCCTGTAGTTACAGGAGAGCAAAGAGAACTTCATTGCTACTTACCAAAGCTCCCTTAGAACACTTCTCTTATAAACTTCATACAGGTGTTTGTTCAAAAACGAAGCTTCATTTGAACCCACAACAAAGAAACTTAAGCTGTGTGTAGCAGTGCCACCTAGTGTAGTCTGTCAGTCCCTGATTTTCAGGACTAACACATTTTCACTCCTCTTGCGTCTCGAATCTATAATGGTCCAGAGAACAAGCGTTGCCTCTTTGCTGTAGAACAGCTTTTTAGATTTGTTTCCCTTGAAATCTAGGCCAGAATATCATCTTACATAAGTCTGGCTCTCAGGATGTCTTTCATTTTTGTTTCACTCTTCTTTGAAGAGCTAATGTCAAAATACTTTGAATTAATCCATGTACAACAGGTTATTTTCTTCAGATCATGTCTAGCTTTTAAAATGAAGCGGGTAGATAGGGCGGAGCCGTGAACAACTATCAGCTTGGCATTGCTGATATCTACTGAGTATACCAAATATTTTAGAAGATTATTCATGAATAAAGCAGCAGTTAATATGACCCAAGCAGGTAGAATTTTGCATACCATTCTACAGAAAACTCAGCTAAGGGAGGGGAGGGGCTTGGGGGGATGACAAGAATTAAATTCCACGCTTCAAACAGGCAGTAAATGGTTTTTCCTCTGTGAGAATTCCAAAAAGAAATGAGTTTAAACATGCTCTCAGACTGAGAGCTGTTAAGGTTTTGTCTCCCTGATGTCTAAGAATATCTCCTACAAATCTAAGCCTTGTTATAAATAAGGCCACGGAATGGATTTTTATTTCCTCTGTAATGCCTCTACCTTTCAACTACTGAAATCTAGAGAAGTTCTGTTTTTTCACCAGTCCTAAGGAAATGGATTTACTTCTCTTTGCCTGTTTAACTTTAAGGAAGTGCATCACTGCAGCTGGGATTTGTGTGGTTTTTTTTCTAGATTCCCAAAGGAAACACTGTCAGATAAAATTAGAAATGGCAGGAGGACAGAAAGCAGAAGGCACAACTGCTGCATTTGGACTTAAGTTCAACTTCCACCACTTGGCATTCTGACTGACTTAGCTGCCTCAGCTTTTCCAGTTTAGAACTGTTTATCTGGTGCTTAGTTTGTTAGACCCAACACTGCTGAGGCAGAACATGAAGGGTCCTGTCTTGAGATCCAGTTCCAGACATGCCCTCCTTCCATCTGCTGATTCCAGCCACCACAAAGGGAGAGCTCAGCCAACAGTGTACTTGAAGGAAACATTTAAATGAAAAGCTCTAAAGGCTGCAGATCTATCATTACTCAGCATCTCCTGAGTAGATAATTTATGGCATATCGATCCTCAGAATATCCATCAGAATATCCTCAGAATCACGCAGTGCATATTACAAGCTTCTCAGAGACAACTCCAGATGCTAATGCACTTCAGTTCTTCCTCTGAAGGCAAAATGAGACTGATTACTTCGTGCTTCATCTTTTTTTTATTATCTTCTTCCAAATGAGCGTTCTGCTCAGCCCACTTAAATTCTGCTGGTGGCAACTCAGGGAGGAGCACCTTGATTATTACTCATCTGAGTAATGGGAACTGTTTGAAATCTTGGCTGCTAGTCTAAGAAACCACCATTTAAAAATAAGCAAACTCAGAAAGAAACTCAAGTGCAATATTTTGGGCAAAAGGACTGATCTTCATTGACATCTGAAGCACAGGTGGCCATATATGATGGCTGCAGTGACACTGTCGTTACTTTTACTGGTGCAGTAGACGGTGAATTTTGACTGCCCTGTTGTGAACGTGTAGCAGAAGTGCATATCCATGTCTGTTGGTCAGGCACAGCTGTGTTTTGCTCTGAGCACATTCAAGGCTTTGCATTCTGTGCAAAAAGGATTTAAAATAACTCTGCTGCTCATTAAAGGCAGCCTATCCCAGCTCCTTCTGTGCAAAGCCAACAGCCCAACAGCACAGAGGCCAAAAGCCAATATAATTGTGAGAGGAAAAGGGGGAGGACTGGGAACTGAAAACCGTGGACAGAAATGCACGTACAGAATTATGTCGCATGATGCCAGTGAGAAATTTCAATGGATAAAACATCGAGTTCACTGCAGAGTTCTATCCACTAAGAAATATCAGTGCACAAGCTCTGCGAAAGATGTGTTGGTTTATACAGTGGCAAACAGATACGCAGAGTCCAATCACTGAGTAATACAGAAGAGACATGAAAAAAACACCCACTGTCCATGCTGATGCTTTAACCACAAAGATGCACTGAATCATGAGAACAGCTTCTCTGCAGTAACGACAGCTGTAAGTCATCCACACACAAAGGTGCTACTCCCTGCTGATTTATCTCTTGGGTCAGATGTGTTGGGTGGGCTTAAATCAAACTGATAAGCTTGTCGATAAGAAAGCAGGATGGACATCCTGTCGTCCCAACAAGCTAACCAAACAGATATCTGTCTTCAGGAATAATGAGGAGCTCTCCACCTTCAAGGTTTAAAAATTGACCCTCAGGTTTGATCCCCTCAGAGTTTGGACTGTGATGAGTATGCATGTGCTATGCCCATAAATATGGATTCGTTTCTCTCTTTGGTGTGCATGTTTGCTGGAGAGATCCCCCACGCGCTGTAATAAAGGGAGTACCTGCTTGACATATTGCATTGCTACCAGGTTACTGTGTCGGATTTCCCGGCATCACCATGCAGAATTCCTCCAGTCATTTCAGCGTGGTCTGATTCTGTTAGAACAGGTCTACTAACTCCATTCCATGGGGCAGTACAGCTGAGACCATGCAGTTGTTCAAAGGATTAAGGTCAGTTTATTTCTATTGGATTTCAAACAAAGAAACAAAACCCCAACAAGATAATGATATTCTCTGGAAAAAATCTGCAACCCTTGCAACTTTTAGAGATCAAAGGCTACTGCTCAGGTGTAGCCCAAGAGCCGTGGGGTGCAGGGGAAGGTTTTGCGCATATCCATACACTTCTTGTCAATGAAGAAGGAGTTTGCCTTCACAGAAATGTCGTACTCCAGCTTCGATTTGTTGTGAAGCAGCATTTGCAGAGTATCACGGGCTTCCTGCAGAAGTTTCTTTAAGGTCTGAATGGTGTCATCTATCGTGTAAACTTCAGTGACGAGGCTGAAAAAAGAGAAGGGCACACGTTACTCCAGTAACTTTAGCAACCTCCCACCACGTGCCTGTTTTTCACAAAGGACAGGTCAGAGTTTCAGACAGAATTCAGACACGCTCTCTTGGGCTGAATCATTATGAAACCTATTCCTTGCCAGAGCAGCTTCCATAGCAGCCGTAAGAAGGGTCGATTTCTGCTTACACTGACATTCAGCAGGAGATGAAGCCACTCAGGATCCTGAATGCTAGCTTCCTCACCTGCAGGCTCCTATCTGTGCAGCATCTCAAGGGCTAGCCTGGCCAGCCTGAGATCTGCAGTATGTGCAGCTTTTTCAGCATAGAACAGCACAGAAAATGGTTTTGCATTCTGAGGTTGGAGTTTCTCAAAGAAAATATATTTCATTTGAGGCAACGACACTTAAGGCATTCAACTTCAGATGGTCTGGCCCATTACTTCAGCAGAACTACCTGGATTTTACTTCTTTCTACCAGAATTTATAGTCACATAATACAGTTATAATCCTGTTGAATTCATTCACACTGTTGTTACATTTCTTGAATAGCTGAGGAAGAATGGGGTAGTCTGCCCTCTACTCACTGAAACTGAGGAGCATCACGGCACAGTTCCATATTGGGTCTCCTAGCTCTTCCCTCCAGGCGTGTCTGAGCCACTTTCAGTGAATACTCCTTTGCCCTGATGGATCTCTCCAGCAGCATAATTGTGTCTTCTGTCTGGAAGATTTCTTGAAGTACCTGAACAAAGCAGAACATTTTTGTAAGCATCTTGTAAACACGCATCCAAAATCAGCACCTGACCTGCTCTGAGCGCTCCTATCAGAACTGCTTCCATTCTGGCATGCCATTTTGCTTTGATTTAGGGGAGGAGATTTCTAAAACCTCACAGCAATCAAATGTATTTGTGTGATTTGTTGGCTTGATATTGCCGTTTATTTCAAAGGATCTGCAGCAGCCACAGCTCATGGGAGAGACAGAGGCCATGAAGTGCTATTAAAGCATGTAATCAAGTTATTCTTGCAAAACTGGGTATCAGCACTGGAGAACAACTCCCACTGACAAACAGACCTTTCATTTATTATAACATGAAGTAACGTTTGTGCAGATTGGAATATAAATTTATAACAAGCAGCAGAGAAGCACTGAATTACTGTGATGGGAGAATCCCAACTCTTTTATTGTATTTTATTTTGTGTTTATAGATTTAGAGGCTCACTTCCAATTTGCTTCCTCGTGTACTTTTTCTCCTAAATAAAATAACTGCTGTTTGATCAGAAAGCGCTTTGGTGAAGGGAAAATTTCCACAAACTGTCATTTTCAGTAAAACTTTCAATCCTTATTTCCTTTTCCTTCATAAAAATTCAAAAGCCACAAATTATTCCCCCTCTGAAGTGGCTGCACACTACAAGTATTCAGGGGACATCTGCTGCAACAATGTTAAGTGGAACTCATTTTTAAGTACTGAAACTGACTTCTGAGTGTTTTGCAAAGCCTCTGAGAGTTCTAGGGGGAACAGCTTTGTTTTTCTCTCTAACTGGAGACAGTATGGAGTGAAACAACATCAAAAGGTAGAGTCCCACAGAATTAGAATAGCACAGTTCTTAGTTGCAGAGCACGTTATCATATCATTTCAATATTCCCCTGCAGACTGCAAGTCCTTTTGGTCTGTTTTCTTCAGGATTAAAAAGTAGAAGAAAGTGCAAGGGAGAAGTAGCAGCATACGAACGTCTGTTCTGATTTCTAGCCATGTGCCTGCATCCACAATGTACTCCTGAGCCCTTTGGGTCAAGGTCTGGTTTTCACAGAGCTGCCTTTAGAGGACCTACACCTAAAATAAATCTTCAGTGTGTACAGGTTACAGGCAAAAGGTCTGGTTTAGTGTGAAAGGAACACAATATTGAAGAAAGTGAAGCTAAAGGTGGTAAATCTCTTGGTATTATTGCATTTTGCACCAGGTCTTAATTAAATAGTCAGCGTAAGCAAGCCATGCTTTAGAGGAAATATTTATGCTGGTAGATCAGTGTGTTTTGGTAGCTATTTATTTTGCACATGAACTACTTAGAGTAAAAACACATTGTCAGATTCACTGTTTTCCACACTGTCTACAATTTTACCAGTTACATACTTATTTCTGTAGATTAAAAAACAAAAACCAAGGAAATGCGACATAAGGAAGTTAGATGCCTTCGTTTTGCAGGAATCCATATCTTTTCCCTGAAAGCACACGGGATTTGCTTATCCTGCTGCCTAATCAGGAGGAGGAGCAAAACTGGAGCAGCTCGTGCTGCTGCCAAAACATCGCCCTTTAGAAATTTTCCAAGAGAAGCCAGTGAGCACTGAGGTGCAGGTGGAGAGGTGAGATGCAGCTTCCAGGTGGGCTGCTGGGGATGGAAGGGATGTCACGGGGATTCCACAAGCCTCTCAGTTCTCCTCTCTGCCCACACCTTTCACATCTTCATGGCCATTCAAAACATCGACCTGTGCCGAGGGAATAGCACGCAGCGCTTCTGGAGGTCACCCACTGCTTAGTGGGGCCCTCCTTTCCTGTGTTCATGTTACAGCTTCTGTTGCTGCAGCACAGCTTCCCACGCTGCGCCTCGCTGTGTGCCAGTGAGCCAAGTTCACTGGGGTGTGCTTACGGTTCCTGCAGTGGGATTTTGTGAGGGTTTGGGCCTCTTACATGAATTCTACTTACAGTTCATACAAAACGATATTAATTATTTTTGGAATAACAAAAGAAGTGTAAAATAAAGTCAAATCAATACTTCACCTCAGCTCGGGAAGAACTGGGCAAAGCCACGTTTCAGTTTCAGAAAGGATTTGGGAGGGTTATTTGTTTCCTACTTAGGATGAAACAGAGGGCGTGCATTCTCAGTGCTGTTACTGAGTGGTTCAGACTTTGAGCTTTATTGGTGACAACATCTACACCACAAGCCCACGTATTTCATTTCCAGCAGTAATACTTCAAATGCACAAGTGCTGGAATTTCTCAAACCTGAGGTTCATTTCTATTCCTCCACTGCACTGATTGTGCTGTGCTGTGAGTTGTGTCCAACTGAAGCTCCCTGCCCACAGCACGTGTACAACACACGTGGATGTTACCCGAGCAGCACGGGCACAGGAGACTGCACTGTCCTGTGCAAAAACTTAAAATATTCAGCTGCCAATGCTTACTGAATCTTACCTTAGCCTGCTGTGCTTGCAGCTTGTTCTTCACATCAGCTACTTCAGCGATGCGACTGTTAAAGGCCGAATTGGTGCTGACAAACTGATTCCACAGCTCCTCAGATGTGCTCTCCAGGGCGACCTCTGTATCCTCCCGGAGCTTGGCAGAGCTGGCCCTTGCATGCTGAGAGCACCGGACATTGTCTTCACTGAATTTAACCCACGTTGCAGGAACCGAGACACTAGTAAGGAAAATAAACATGGCACATCGTTGAATTAGAATCAAATATCTGTGTGAACCCAAAGCCTTCGTGCTGGGGAAACTGAGCTGTGTGTCATCGACCAACAGGAAACATGAGAACCCAACCTAGTTCACGCCAAGTGACCGACGAACCATGAGAGGAGGACTGTTACACACCAACAGCCCTGCCTCGTGAGATACGTATAACCCGTGGAGTAGAGCATGTGGCTCTGACTCCCCTAGCAGCCTTCATCACCAGAAAGAATGGTGGCAGGAAAATGGACGACTCACTGACTGACCTAGGATAGGAGTAAGGAGAATTTTATTGCTGCTCTATCACTGTCCACCTTTACTGCCTGGAGGATCTCCATCCTCTTACTTTTCCACGTATTACAGTAAACATCTCTGCTTTCACTGATGGGTCTATTATTCTTTCACTTGTTAATATATGGGAGACGTATAGAAAGTACATTGCTATGGGAAAGTCTGTGAGAAAAACTGGATAAAGGTGTCCTGCTTAGAAAAATGCCACCCAAGAATGTTCCCTCTGAAATGACACGCAGCCAGAAAAACTCTGGGATTCCTGGGTTTATGTCAAGCCTTCACAGATGGCCTTAATGGCCTTAACTGAATGTAAATCACACTCAGATTTTGCCAGAGTGGGAGCCCATAGGGCCCTAAGCATGCTGCCTGAGCCCACAGCTGGAAAAAGCAGTGCTCCATAAACTGCCTTCTTTAAACTCACGACCCTCTTGAATACACTGCTTAATACGTTGCTTAGCCTACCAGATCACTCTGCCCTTCAACCAAAAATAATAATAACGATTTTTAAAAATGAGCATATTTTGTAAAAAGGTTCCTATGTTTCAGCTGCCAAAAGGAAATGCTGAGAAAAAGTTCTGCCTGCATTTAGACATCCTGCTTTACACAGAACTCCCTTCTAGGAACTACGTCCATATGTCAAAATCTGCAGGAAAGTTCTCTCATTTTCTGAGTCTCACATTTAATTTCTTTAGATTTTAACTGAACACTGAGATTTCATATTAAGGGATGAAATAATTCAACTTTGTTGTGGCCCATTTTTTATTTTTTTTTTCACTGTTTTGTAGGGTATTCCTCTCTCTCCGGACTGAAGCCCTGATCTTCCTAAGATAAAGAAATCCAAAGAAATCTTTAGTACTACACGTTTATATTCATTTTCTGATCAGAAAATTGAGTTCCCAACGTCTCCATCTTGATGGTTTGAAATACTTCATACCTAATTTGTTTCTCAACACTGTTTTTCCAGACTGAAATTTATCAGGCAGAAACCACCTGCTCTGCTCCCAAGTGCTGTGTGTATGTCTCAGTTTGCCAAATGGTTTCAGTAGGACGTTAATGAAAAGTGGCACTGCTTTGGATTATGGTTGGTGAAAAAGGAAAAGGGCTGTAAAGCTTATCTACACGAATCTACTTTTTTACCAGGGCTGACAAGAATACTTTTACTCATTGCTAAACCTAAACGTAGGTAGTATCACTGGGAGTCAGCAGTAGTCCTGCCAAGTTTCTCTCATTTACTCCTTTTTTTCAGTAGTGAATGAGCTGATCTTCTGTTCTGCTATTAAGCAAATTATACACGTTTTTTCCCTCCATTGTTCAATAAGACACAGTGCCATAATCTGAAACTGTGGAGCATGTTCACCATTCAGGTACAGCTGAGTTGAAGTGAGCCAGTTAACAAGTCATTGGCACAAAACAGTGCCCTCTATTGTGAGGTGTTTTTCTTCTGCTATTACTTCAGGTGCAGATGCAGGTGTCCATAAGTAAACTATGATATATAGTTTTAAAACTGTATCTAATTGGACATTTTCAATCAGTCATGCTAGAACCTGCTAAATCCTTACAGTCATACTATTGAATGCATGTTCTGTACATCTTGATGGGCTCATTTCCAAATAATCCAAGCTTTTTTTATGAAAAAAAAAAAAATATATATATATATATATATATATATAGTCTTTGGTGCTCATCCGCATGCTGCTCGCCCCACTACGCTTCACTGCACATCTCAGCTATGTTTTACTTTGATGTCATGTGTTCTGAATACAGAGAGACACTTCTTTTTCTGCCACTTTTCAAATACAAGGCTAGAACTCGCGCTGCCATCAGGATTCGACAGCAGCAGCAGCTCATACTCACGTCCCATCTGCTTTCTCCACTCCACGGTAGAAGTTGATGCTGTCTGATGTGTTCCTAAGGTTAAAGCACTTCACATCAATAACGTGGGCTGAGTTTTTGTCAGAAAGATCCTGCTCCAGGGCGTGCTGCGCATCTCTGTTGATACTGTGAAGAGGAAAGTCTTACTTTAATCCAAACTACCTTTCAAGCTTTAGTACTAGGTAGCTAACTGCCTTCATTAACACCCTCCAGTGCTTCAGCATCACAATGGCATGAAAATGCTTTGGACTGTAATTTATCTGGTGGGAGCTGCTCACCCTGCTCACCTTTACACCCCAAAGAGCTGCATTTAACTCAAATGGTGTTTGTCACCTTGATGACAAATGACCACGTGTGTGAAAAACGACAGATGGCTGCTGTGTGGCATGCGGGAAAGCCTCAGAGCAAAAGAGAGCGGGCATTCTGCAACAGCTCTCACGGCAGCAAAGCACTAAGATCCGAGAAATCTTCCAAGAAGATGGCACACTGGCTCGGTTCACTCGGTGCTTTAAGTGGGAGGTACTGCTCTTTTGCAGCTTAACAAATTCTGTTCTTAGTAATAATTAGAAGCGGAGGGCAAGGAGCTCCTAACAGGCGAAGCCTCTGATTCTGCAATTGCTGTTTTCAGTCTGCCATCAGATCCCCACCAATGCTGAATGCAGCTTCTTGTCTTTAAAACAGGAATTCGATGTAAATGCTTACCCCAACTGGTGACTGATTTTCTGCGCAAGTTTTGCCAGTATTTCTTGACAATCTCTGTATACATCAACCTCCTAGAGTGGAAAAAATCCCCATGTCATGAATCACAAATGTGTGAACTGGGAAAGCGTTTTTGTCCCTCTCTTCCTCAGTACTACAAAGCTGTATCTCTGGAGTTGGTTCTCTATGGCCTTTTATGGCAAACGTTCTAGCAGGTTTTAATAGAATCATTCTGATAAATGCAAGGACGGATGCTTCTTGGGCTAGGTATAATAAATGCACTAGAAACACGAGCCTTAATCAATTAAACTACTCCAACTGCCGTTACATTCTTCTACAGTAATACAAACACTTTGTTAATAGCAGCATAGGCTGAAAATGCATCTCATGTCAGAAGGAGGCTCCTTGATATAAATAATACAAAATTCTTCACAAGTTTCTGCTCAGATTAAAATAAATAAAAAATGCTGAAACAAACCACACTGGAAACCATGCCAACATGATACTTACGGTCCTCCAAACAACCTTATGGTACTCCATCCATCCTCTTTCCTTTTTAGAAACCCATTTTTAGCGTGAGAGACCCTTTTGCCAGTGTGTACAGCTTTTTCATACGATTAAGTTTTGAAACAGCAAACAAAGAGCTTTAAATGATTTGGAAATCATTAAGACACCCCAGACTTGGAATTACAAGTTCTGTCTCTGTACCTGTACCACAAATGAATGACAGACTTTACAAGTGGCTCTGCTGTTACTACAAAACAGGCCTTTGTTGGCCTCCACTGGCACTATCTGCCTTGTTCCACAGCAGTGCTCAGGGACATCACACAAATGGTGCTTATTTTTCATTTTTAAAAATATTTTTTGATCTGGTCACGTTGGAACAGTACGTGGCGTTTCATCCTGCCATTAGTTCTCTTGCTGAGTTAAGTTTGAGCTGATTGTTAGTACACATGCACACTGCAGGCTCTCAAGAAGCATTCTGGTTATTCAGTTGGTCTGCACATCCTTCTGTAACCTTCTACTCCTGAAAAGTACTTCAGAAAAGGCACTGTCCCATCATTTTCTTTCCTGGTATTAGTTTTCTTATGCTTCCATATAGCTTCTTTCAAATCTTAGTAAAGCGATGCTTTTTTATTTTATTTTAAAGATTCAGCAATCGCTGCAGTCCTTATTTTCTTTTTTCAGTACGACTATACAGACAGCCCTCAGGACTTCAGAGATTTTATGGAACATGGCCTGGAAAATAACCTCGAGATTGTTTCTACATCATTCCATAGGAGAAGACAAAACTGGAGAGGACTTCCCATAAGATGCCAGGCTGTTCCTTCTGGTCCAGGGAGGATGAACCTCCCCACTGTGTGTAGTTTAACCCATTTTTTCTCCTCTCTCACCTTCAGTCTTCCAAATGAACGATGAAGTAATGTTTTTTTTTCCCCTGAGAAACATGTAGTTGGATTTTGGTTGTTCTCACAGTTTGAAAAATAAACCAGTAAGTCCAATCTTACCTTTATGAGGTTCTTTTCCACATCATCATGAACCAAGTCTATATCCTTTCGCTTCTCACGGTTGTACAAGCACTCCAGGGCTGCCTGCAAGCAAACCAAGGAACATTTGCAATAGACACAGCACTGCATTTTAGAGTGAAAAACTTTGCTGAAGGGACCACTGAGCTGATGTGACAATAACAATATTCATGGAGGGTGAAACAGAACAGGAGATCCGTGCCTCTCATTTCTCCTAACTGACACTTGCTCAGTGCTGAAGTTTGGAAGTATTCTAGGGAATGACTGCATAACAACCATTGCTGAACAGAGAGCCCAGGGGTACTGCAGCTCACTGGGGCACCTGGAAGGCATGGAGATGAGTGCCTGTGCCAGAGGCTCAGCCTCCTGGGGCAGGGAGACAGGGAAAGAAGGCACAAAGCATCCTGGTAGGTTCCTGCACTGACCTGAGCATGTAAGGCCCATGGTGGCCAGGTTTCCTTCCTACTGAGGGTAACGTTTGACCAAGTTCTGTCTCGGTGACAGTGGTGGAAGCATTAACAGCATTTGACAGAGAGAAAACTATTCTCTTTACCCATTCAGCCACACGGCCGTGAAGTAAGTAGCTGTGTCAGACCTACCTTCATCGGCCCCTGAATTTCTCCTATAGCACATTCAAGTCTCTTCTTGTCTGTTTCCAAGGCACGAGTCTCTTTGAGCAGACACTCCAGCTCATAGGTGAGCTCAGTTCTCCAGAATTCAATGTTAGAGATCCTCTCTCCCAAGTTTCTGTTGCTGTCTTCTTGCATCTGATGAGTCAGCTGGTCCTTATCTTGCATCATCCGCAAAGAATCAGCGTTAAGCCTTCCAGCCCAGTGCCTGGAGGCTTCAGAGCCTTTTAACTGAACCATGTTAGCATGGTGCCAGTCGCGAGTGCTGTATCGGGAATGCAGCGCAGAGCGCAGCGTGGGCAGAACAGTGGGCGGCCGCCCAGTGGGCCTGAACTGCTCGGCAGAGCTGGGGGGCACCGAGGCCTCTCTGTGAAGCAGGCTGGGCCTCCAGGAACTGAGGCAGCGGTACCCTGGCGGGCAGTAGGACCGGTAGCTGTCCCTAGTGATGCTGGTTGGGGCTGGGTCCGGGAACAGACAGCTCTTCCGCGTGCCACAGTAGCTAGCAACCTGCGTGGTCCCCAAAAACTCCATGGTGCACAGAGCTCAGGCAGCTGCCTTCAGGCAGCCCCGGCTGCCAGCACACCTGTGACGTAGCACGGTGTGTCACACAGGGCTCTGGGACCATCACAGTTCCACGGCCCTTCCCCGCCCTTCAGAACTGGAGCCCCTCCCCGTGGGGCTGCGGGCACGGCTTCACTGAGAATATTTTCTGTGCTAGCATGATGAAAATAAACTTGGAGATAGAAAACAATGGATTCAACACTTCCTCTTGAGACCTTTTCATGGAGAACAGTACGTAACCTGTTTTCAGTTAACCAAGGATATGGTAAATGTTCTTGTGAAATCACAGAACCACCGAGGTTGGAAAAGACCTCCAAGATCATCTATTCCAATCATTCACCCACCGCCAACATTAATATAATGAAAGCTAAGATTTTCTTCAGTATTAGTGACCCACCTAACAAAAAATAAGAGAGATATGCGACATCAGTCAGCTATACAGTGTTTAGAACCTCAACCTCGAGTATCTATCTTGAATTTTGTGAGCCAAACACTAATCTAAAACTGAAGATGCTTAGTTAAGTGAAGCTTGTGATTTAGTATACGTACAATGAGTATAGCATAAGGGACATCATTCCAAATCTGAAACTGATTTCCTTAAATGTGTTGTTGACATAGATTTTTGGCAACAACGTGGCATGATTTTGGGTAAGCTTTACGAGCATGTTTCTTGCTGGAGAGCATAAGCAGCAATAACAAACATTTTAAAAGCTGTATTTTTGCATCTTCTTTCCCCTAGTTATGCTCTGTGGCATGTCTGGTTTCTCTGACTTCTACAAACTCAGATGGCTGGAGAAGATTCTCACTTGGCAGATGCCTAAGGAAGGATGCTTTGGAGAACCGAGTAAGCAAACCACTGCCTGCAGGAGTCAGGTGTTGTGGTACCTTGTCTAAAAGTACAAGAAGTGCATGGTCAAAGAGCTACACATAGCACTTCTCTAAGGTCCCACTGAGAATTCAAAGGGTGCTTCTCTGTCTCTACTGAAATAAGAGCAAATCTTAGTGTTTTTCGTGGAGAAAATCTTTCAGAAATGCTACACTGGCTCCAGCACAAAGAACACGTCTCATCACACAGAACGCCAAAACCTCAGACCAGTTCTAGCACTCCTCACTGGAAATCTGTTTGTCCAGCTGTAAGAATGGGCTGCTGTCTCTGCTTCTGAGAGCAGAAACTTCAGAAGCAGCAACAATCCACTTCCCCTCTTTCTTTTTTTCTTTCTTTCTTCTTTTTGAAACAGCAAACAACTACGAAACTGAAAACAACAACAAAAAAGCAAACCCCCATACATAGAAAACAACTCTTTCTCTCTCCAGGTGAAGAAACACAACACTCCTCTGGAGTAGAAGACGGAAAGAAGCTGCTCAGGAGAGTAAAGAGAAGGGAGAAGATGTCTGCAGGTATTTAAAGGGAAGTGTGTTTTGTATATGTTTAAATGAAAGAGTGCTTTTCGGAAAGCTTTGTTCCAGCTGCTGCTGAACAACTCGGCAGAAGTTATTCAATGACATAAGTTGGCACAGTCATTCCCTGGGTTAGTCTCACTTCTCTTTTTATATCTGCACAAGCACCTTTCCTTTTTTTCCGTAACAGAAAGAAGGCATCCCACGGGTCTGCATTAACGAGGAGAGTCATGTTCGTGGGGAAATAGTCCCCAGGTTTGTTTTTGGTGGGGGGAATCTCACTGTTAGATGACAGCTCAGGGGCAGATCCTGCCTCACCGTTCAGTTGTACCGTTCGATGTCCCGGGCTCATCTTCCCCCTTCCGAATGCACATGGTACGATTGGACTAGATGATCTTGTAGGTCCTTTCCAACCTAATGAATCCATGAATCTATGGTTTTTAAACGATCACGGCTGCTCTCTCTGGCAAACCATATTGTAACTTCTTCCACAGGTGGGTGTTCCTCGCATTACACAGCCGTTGCAGCAGGATCGCTTGGAGGGTTCCTCTACTACCACTGCTGCTGACGGCGCACTGCTGCCAAAGGGAACAGGGTCTGAGCTGCCACCCTTGATCTCTGCGTGACCTCTCTCAGTTTGCTGTCTCAAGTCTCAGCCCCACCACATCCTTCCCTGGTTGTTTGCTTGTTTGTTGTTTGGCTGAATGATTTTCTCCAGGACAGCCGTATTGGCGCAGCACTTTGCATCACAGCGGGGACGGCGTAGCCACACCCCGAGGAGATGGTTCCCTCTTCTTTCATACAGCGGCTTGTTTAAAATTCCCTCAAGTCCCCTCCTCCTTTTGGCCAATCACTTCATCCTTCTGCGCTTGTAGAGGAGATTCTAAAGAAATGCTGATATTTATCACAGATGAACGAGAATCCTACCAAGTGTTACACTTCTTCCGTGAGTCATAGATATCACTCTTGGGTTCCTCATAAATAAATGCGACTGTGCTGAAGTGCTCAGTAAGACAAACGTGTAACTTTCTATGCACATAAACAGAATTAATCCCAGCCGTGCGGTCTTCCTTGCTTTATGAGAAGATACATGACTTACTGATTCTCCTGTTTCCATGTTAAAATCCCAAAGCTTAGAATGAAATTTGAGTTTGGCCATTAGCAATTCCAAATTCAGAAACTCTGTTCTCCTGCACAATAGAATCACTCTTCTCCCCCCAAATAAGCGTGCCCTGCTTGCTTTTGGACAGCTCCTTGCAGCTCTGCTCCTCTCCAGTCAGCAGGAATAGGAGATCAGTTGGCACTCTTTAATTGATTGGCTGCCAATCAAAAGCTGTGTAATGATAATCACATCCACCTTGATCAAGCCTTTGTGCATAGAGCGAAGAGCAGGACAGAACTCGAACCTTTTTCATTGTATGGCAATACAAAGTCTTCCGAAGAAGATTTAGTATTAGAAATTGTTCAGACCAAAGCCTGCTGATATTCAGCACACCCATGAAAGCCAGACTTCTAGGTGCTGGGTTGCAGGACTACCAAAAAATCCTGTCATCTTGAACTAGATGCATAGAACCTCATTTTTGGGCTGAAATGAGAAGGGATGTGCCAAAGTGGTGATGCCTTAACTTTACACACAGCGAGCTCCAAGTGGGAAAGTTAACAAAATGTGAGACGAGATGAAGGTCCAGTCCCATTTAACACAGAATATAGTATTAGAGGATGTATTCTGAGCAGCAAGGTCTCTGTGAGATGTAAGGAGTATGAGAAGTGTGCATCCTCCTCCATTTTCAGTATGGAGGCATAGTAATAACTAGAGATGTTGCTAGATGTGGCACGAAATTTAAATTACATAGAGCCATTACTTTTGTTTCTCCTTTTTACACGTATGATTCTAGCTGTTTGTCTGAATTTTACATAATGGCACACAGGTCTTGGTATTTAGTCTGCAGGAACAGTTGGAGGCTTCATTATCTCTAGAACGTCAGCATTTACTTAACAATGAGGCAGAAGGTTTGTCAGTGATTCTTTCTGATATTGTAAAACTGGAGAGAATTCGAATCATTTCTTCAGTCCAGTATGAGGACAGCAAGCTGTTGACTAGAAGGTATGATGGCAGCACAGCTTTTTTACTTCTCTTCATGAAACTACTTTGCGTATCTTTGGCTGAAAGGGATTTTCAGCACTGAAAGCTTACTCTGGTGGAAAATCACGACTCAGCAAAAATTTAAACAGCTTCTAGCGTCAGGGCTTGCTGTGTTTGTAAATAAAGCCTCTCTGGTTTAAGCTGTGCTCATTTTAGTGTCACTGTCTTTTCACTCAGGAACAACTGGAAAAGATGAAGTAATAAGGGTCGGAGTTCTGGATCTGCACGTTATTTTGCTGCGCAGATGACTGCAGACAGTTCTAGCAGACTTCACCTCTCTTTCTGATTTTGGGATTGGGTTGGGATTCCTGTTACTTAACTGTTATAAAGAGGAAAGGTGAGCATCCTGTTTTTGAGTGGCTCCGCAGCCCACGCTCACTCTTGAGGCTGTGATGCCAAGAAATATTACTGATTACAGTTAATGCTATCAGTGAATTAGACTGAATAGATGAGTGCAATTGCAGACATTTAGCCTTGTCTTGCTGTGTACTGCACATACAGACATCTAAATTAACTCATCATTTAGACTGTGCCATAAAGATGCCTTCTTTTACTATCAGCCTCCTTAACCCATACAGTTTCTGAAGTGCTGTCAGCCTTCTGCCATCTGTATTTTTGGTAGTGTCCACGTCTTTCAGGTCAGGTTTTCCTTGTCAGCGCCAATGTCTGGGCTCCCACGTGCACTGTAGATGTGATGTTTGCTTATGAGGCAACGTGTGTACCTTTTGAAGGACTGACTTGAACAGTACTTATGTTATTCCTGAAGGAGGGAACAGCACCATTATCAAGATTCCTACTGGCTAGTTTCTGGGTAATAACCTCATGGCAGAAATGGCCTGTAGTTACAGGAGAGCAAAGAGAACTTCATTGCTACTTACCAAAGCTCCCTTAGAACACTTCTCTTATAAACTTCATACAGGTGTTTGTTCAAAAACGAAGCTTCGTTAGAACCCACAACAAAGAAACTTAAGCTGTGTGTAGCAGTGCCACCTAGTGTAGTCTGTCAGTCCCTGATTTTCAGGACTAACACATTTTCACTCCTCTTGCGCCTCGAATCTGTAATGGTCCAGAGAACAAGCGTTGCCTCTTTGCTGTAGAACAGCTTTTTAGATTTGTTTCCCTTGAAATCTAGGCCAGAATATCATCTTACATAAGTCTGGCTCTCAGGATGTCTTTCATTTTTGTTTCACTCTTCTTTGAAGAGCTAATGTCAAAATACTTTGAATTAATCCATGTACAACAGGTTATTTTCTTCAGATCATGTCTAGCTTTTAAAATGAAGCGGGTAGATAGGGCGGAGCCGTGAACAACTATCAGCTTGGCATTGCTGATATCTACTGAGTATACCAAATATTTTAGAAGATTATTCAGGAATAAAGCAGCAGTTAATATGACCCAAGCAGGTAGAATTTTGCATACCATTCTACAGAAAACTCAGCTAAGGGAGGGGAGGGGCTTGGGGGGATGACAAGAATTAAATTCCACGCTTCAAACAGGCAGTAAATGGTTTTTCCTCTGTGAGAATTCCAAAAAGAAATGAGTTTAAACATGCTCTCAGACTGAGAGCTGTTAAGGTTTTGTCTCCCTGATGTCTAAGAATATCTCCTACAAATCTAAGCCTTGTTATAAATAAGGCCACGGAATGGATTTTTATTTCCTCTGTAATGCCTCTACCTTTCAACTACTGAAATCTAGAGAAGTTCTGTTTTTTCACCAGTCCTAAGGAAATGGATTTACTTCTCTTTGCCTGTTTAACCAAGAGGAAGTGCATCACTGCAGCTGGGATTTGTGTGTTTTTTTTTCTAGATTCCCAAAGGAAACACTGTCAGATAAAATTAGAAATGGCAGGAGGACAGAAAGCAAAAGGCACAACTGCTGCATTTGGACTTAAGTAGGAGTTCTACCACTTGGCATTCTGACTGACTTAGCTGCCTCAGCTTTTCCAGTTTAGAACTGTTTATCTGGTGCTTAGTTTGTTAGACCCAACACTGCTGAGGCAGAACATCAGTGCACAAGCTCTGCGAAAGGTGTGTTGGTTTATACAGTGGCAAATAGATACGCAGAGTCCAATCACTGAGTAATACAGAAGAGACATGAAAAAACACCCACTGTCCATGCTGATGCTTTAACCACAAAGATGCACTGAATCATGAGAACAGCTTCTCTGCAGTAACGACAGCTGTAAGTCATCCACACACAAAGGTGCTACTCCCTGCTGATTTATCTCTTGGGTCAGATGTGTTGGGTGGGCTTAAATCAAACTGATAAGCTTGTCGATAAGAAAGCAGAATGGACATCCTGTCGTCCCAACAAGCTAACCAAACAGATATCTGTCTTCAGGAATAATGAGGAGCTCTCCACCTTCAAGGTTTAAAAATTGAACCTCAGGTTCGATCCCCTCAGAGTTTGGACTGTGATGAGTATGCATGTGCTATGCCCATAAATATGGATTCGTTTCTCTCTTTGGTGTGCATGTTTGCTGGAGAGATCCCCCACGCGCTGTAATAAAGGGAGTACCTGCTTGACATATTGCATTACCGCCAGGTTACTGTGTCGGATTTCCCGGCATCACCATGCAGAATTCCTCCAGTCATTTCAGCGTGGTCTGATTCTGTTAGAACAGGTCTACTAACTCCATTCCATGGGGCAGTACAGCTGAGACCATGCAGTTGTTCAAAGGATTTTGGTCAGTTTATTTCTATTGGATTTCAAACAAAGAAACAAAACCCCAACAAGATAATGATATTCTCTGGAAAAAATCTGCAACCCTTGCAACTTTTAGAGATCAAAGGTTACTGCTCAGGTGTAGCCCAAGAGCCGTGGGGTGCAGGGGAAGGTTTTGCGCATATCCATACACTTCTTGTCAATGAAGAAGGAGTTTGCCTTCACAGAAATGTCGTACTCCAGCTTCGATTTGTTGTGAAGCAGCATTTGCAGAGTATCACGGGCTTCCTGCAGAAGTTTCTTTAAGCTCTGAATGGTGTCATCTATCGTGTAAACTTCAGTGACGAGGCTGAAAAAAGAGAAGGGCACACGTTACTCCAGTAACTTTAGCAACCTCCCACCACGTGCCTGTTTTTCACAAAGGACAGGTCAGAGTTTCAGACAGAATTCAGACACGCTCTCTTGGGCTGAATCATTATGAAACCTATTCCTTGCCAGAGCAGCTTCCATAGCAGCCGTAAGAAGGGTCGATTTCTGCTTACACTGACATTCAGCGGGAGATTAAGCCACTCAGCATCCTGAATGCTAGCTTCCTCACCTGCAGGCTCCTATCTGTGCAGCATCTCAAGGGCTAGCCTGGCCAGCCTGAGATCTGCAGTATGTGTTACTGGACACCATCAGTGCAGTTCCACGGCCTAGCAATGCAGAAGTGGGAAGGCTCCTTGCACAGTCACTGAGTGAGTAAACTTTAATACTGTCAACCTGGTGTGTGATCGAATGTTCCATTAAAAAAACCAAGCACTGTAGCCTTTGAGAGACACTGATTTTTTTTCCAGAATCCACTTCAACTTGTTTTGGGACAGTCCCAGCTTTTTCAGCATAGAACAGCACAGAAAATGGTTTTGCATTCTGAGGTTGGAGTTGCTCAAAGAAAATATATTTCATTTGAGGCAACGACACTTAAGGCATTCAACTTCAGATGGTCTGGCCCATTACTTCAGCAGAACTACCTGGATTTTACTTCTTTCTACCACAGTTTATAGTCACGTAATACAGTTATAATCCTGTTGAATTCATTCACACTGTTGTTACATTTCTTGAATAGCTGAGGAAGGATGGGGTAGTCTGCCCTCTACTCACTGAAACTGAGGAGCATCACGGCACAGTTCCATATTGGGTCTCCTAGCTCTTCCCTCCAGGCGTGTCTGAGCCACTTTCAGTGAATACTCCTTTGCCCTGATGGATCTCTCCAGCAGCATAATTGTGTCTTCTGTCTGGAAGATTTCTTGAAGTACCTGAACAAAGCAGAACATTTTTGTAAGCATCTTGTAAACACGCATCCAAAATCAGCACCTGACCTGCTCTGAGCGCTCCTATCAGAACTGCTTCCATTCTGGCATGCCATTTTGCTTTGATTTAGGGGAGGAGATTTCTAAAACCTCACAGCAATCAAATGTATCTGTGTGATTTGTTGGCTTGATATTGCCGTTTATTTCAAAGGATCTGCAGCAGCCACAGCTCATGGGAGAGACAGAGGCCATGAAGTGCTATTAAAGCATGTAATTAAGTTATTCTTGCAAAACTGGGTATCAGCACTGGAGAACAACTTCCACTGACAAACAGACCTTTTATTTATTATAACATGAAGTAACGTTTGTGCAGATTGGAATATAAATTTATAACAAGCAGCAGAGAAGCACTGAATTACTGTGATGGGAGAATCCCAACTCTGAGAGTTCTAGAGGGAACAGCTTTGTTTTTCTCTCTAACTGGAGACAGTATGGAGTGAAACAACATCAAAAGGTAGAGTCCCACAGAATTAGAATAGCACAGTTCTTAGTTGCAGAGCACGTTATCATATCATTTCAATATTCCCCAGCGGACTGCAAGTGCTTTTGGTCTGTTTTCTTCAGGATTAAAAAGTAGAAGAAAGTGCAAGGGAGAAGTAGCAGCATATGAACGTCTGTTCTGATTTCAAGCCATGTGCCTGCATCCACAATGTACTCCTGAGCCCTTTGGGTCCAGGTCTGGTTTTCACAGAGCTGCCTTTAGAGGACCTTCACCTAAAATAAATCTTCAGTGTGTACAGGTTACAGGCAAAAGGTCTGATTTAGTGTGAAAGGAACACAACATTGAAGAAAGTGAAGCTAAAGGTCGTAAATCTCTTGGTATTATTGCATTTTGCACCAGGTCTTTCTTAATTAAATAGTCAGCGTAAGCAAGCCATGCTTTAGAGGAGATATTTATGCTGGAGCTATTTATTTTGCACGTGAACTACTTAGAGTAAAAGCACATTGTCAGATTCACTGTTTTCCACACTGTCTACAATTTTACCAGTTACATACTTATTTCTGTAGATTAAAAAACAAAAACCAAGGAAATGCGACATAAGGAAGTTAGATGCCTTCGTTTTGCAGGAATCCATATCTTTTCCCTGAAAGCACACGGGATTTGCTTATCCTGCTGCCTAATCAGGAGGAGGAGCAAAACTGGAGCAGCTCGTGCTGCTGCCAAAACATCGCCCTTTAGAAATTTTCCAAGAGAAGCCAGTGAGCACTGAGGTGCAGGTGGAGAGGTGAGATGCAGCTTCCAGGTGGGCTGCTGGGGATGGAAGGGATGTCACGGGGATTCCACAAGCCTCTCAGTTCTCCTCTCTGCCCACACCTTTCACATCTTCATGGCCATTCAAAACATCGACCTGTGCCGAGGGAATAGCACGCAGCGCTTCTGGAGGTCACCCACTGCTTAGTGGGGCCCTCCTTTCCTGTGTTCATGTTACAGCTTCTGTTGCTGCAGCACAGCTTCCCACGCTGCGCCTCGCTGTGTGCCAGTGAGCCAAGTTCACTGGGGTGTGCTTACGGTTCCTGCAGTGGGATTTTGTGAGGGTTTGGGCCTCTTACATGAATTCTACTTACAGTTCATACAAAACGATATTAATTATTTTGGGAATAACAAAAGAAGTGCACAATAAAGTCAAATCAATACTTCACCTCAGCTCGGGAAGAACTGGGCAAAGCCACGTTTCAGTTTCAGAAAGGATTTGGGAGGGTTATTTGTTTCCTACTTAGGATGAAACAGAGGGCGTGCATTCTCAGTGCTGTTACTGAGTGGTTCAGACTTTGAGCTTTATTGGTGACAACATCTACACCACAAGCCCACGTATTTCATTTCCAGCAGTAATACTTCAAATGCACAAGTGCTGGAATTTCTCAAACCTGAGGTTCATTTCTATTCCTCCACTGCACTGATTGTGCTGTGCTGTGAGTTGTGTCCAACTGAAGCTCCCTGCCCACAGCACGTGTACAACACACGTGGATGTTACCCGAGCAGCACGGGCACAGGAGACTGCACTGTCCTGTGCAAAAACTTAAAATATTCAGCTGCCAGTGCTTACTGAATCTTACCTTAGCCAGCTGTGCTTGCAGCTTGTTCTTCACATCAGCTACTTCAGCGATGCGACTGTTAAAGGCCGAATTGGTGCTGACAAACTGATTCCACAGCTCCTCAGATGTGCTCTCCAGGGCGACCTCTGTATCCTCCCGGAGCTTGGCAGAGTTGGCCCTTGCATGCTGAGAGCACCGGACATTGTCTTCACTGAATTTAACCCACGTTGCAGGAACCGAGACACTAGTAAGGAAAATAAACATGGCACATCGTTGAATTAGAATCAAATATCTGTGTGAACCCAAAGCCTTCGTGCTGGGGAAACTGAGCTGTGTGTCATCGACCAACAGGAAACATGAGAACCCAACCTAGTTCAGGCCAAGTGACCGACGAACCATGAGAGGAGGACTGTTACACACCAACAGCCCTGCCTCGTGAGATACGTATAACCCGTGGAGTAGAGCATGTGGCTCTGACTCCCCTAGCAGCCTTCATCACCAGAAAGAATGGTGGCAGGAAAATGGACGACTCACTGACTGACCTAGGATAGGAGTAAGGAGAATTTTATTGCTGCTCTATCACTGTCCACCTTTACTGCCTGGAGGATCTCCATCCTCTTACTTTTCCACGTAAACATCTCTGCTTTCACTGATGGGTCTATTATTCTTTCACTTGTTAATATATGGGAGACGTATAGAAAGTACATTGCTATGGGAAAGTCTGTGAGAAAAACTGGATAAAGGTGTCCTGCTTAGAAAAATGCCACCCAAGAATGTTCCCTCTGAAATGACACGCAGCCAGAAAAACTCTGGGATTCCTGGGTTTATGTCAAGCCTTCACAGATGGCCTTAATGGCCTTAACTGAATGTAAATCACACTCAGATTTTGCCAGAGTGGGAGCCCATAGGGCCCTAAGCATGCTGCCTGAGCCCACAGCTGGAAAAAGCAGTGCTCCATAAACTGCCTTCTTTAAACTCACGACCCTCTTGAATACACTGCTTAATACGTTGCTTAGCCTACCAGATCACTCTGCCCTTCAACCAAAAATAATAATAACGATTTTTAAAAATGAGCATATTTTGTAAAAAGGTTCCTATGTTTCAGCTGCCAAAAGGAAATGCTGAGAAAAAGTTCTGCCTGCATTTAGACATCCTGCTTTACACAGAACTCCCTTCTAGGAACTACGTCCATATGTCAAAATCTGCAGGAAAGTTCTCTCATTTTCTGAGTCTCACATTTAATTTCTTTAGATTTTAACTGAACACTGAGATTTCATATTAAGGGATGAAATAATTCAACTTTGTTGTGGCCCATTTTTTTTTTTTTTTCACTTTTTTGTAGAGTATTCCTCTCTCTCCAGACTGAAGCCCTGATCTTCCTAAGATAAAGAAATCCAAAGAAATCTTTAGTACTACACGTTTACATTCATTTTCTGATCAGAAAATTGAGGTCCCAACGTCTCCATCTTGATGGTTTGAAATACTTCATACCTAATTTGTTTCTCAACACTGTTTTTCCAGACTGAAATCTATCAGGCAGAAACCGCCTGCTCTGCTCCCAAGTGCTGTGTGTATGTCTCAGTTTGCCAAATGGTTTCAGTAGGACGTTAATGAAAAGTGGCACTGCTTTGGATTATGGTTGGTGAAAAAGGAAAAGAGCTGTAAAGCCTATCTACACGAATCTACTTTTTTACCAGGGCTGACAAGAATACTTTTACTCATTGCTAAACCTAAACGTAGGTAGTATCACTGGGAGTCAGCAGTAGTCCTGCCAAGTTTCTCTCATTTACTCCTTTTTTTCAGTAGTGAATGAGCTGATCTTCTGTTCTGCTATTAGGAAATTATACACGTTTTTTCCCTCCATTGTTCAATAAGACACAGTGCCATAATCTGAAACTGTGGAGCATGTTCACCATTCAGGTACAGCTGAGTTGAAGTGAGCCAGTTAACAAGTCATTGGCACAAAACAGTGCCCTCTATTGTGAGGTGTTTTTCTTCTGCTATTACTTCAGGTGCAGATGCAGGTGTGCATAAGTAAACTATGATATATAGTTTTAAAACTGTATCTAATTGGACGTTTTCAATCAGTCATGCTAAAACCTGCTAAATCCTTACAGTCATACTATTGAATGCATGTTCTGTACATCTTGATGGGCTCATTTCCAAATAATCCAAGCTTTTTTTATGAAAAAAAAAATAAAAAAAATATATATATATAGTCTTTGGTGTTCATCCGCATGCTGCTCGCCCCACTACGCTTCACTGCACATCTCAGCTATGTTTTACTTTGATGTCATGTGTTCTGAATACAGAGAGACACTTCTTTTTCTGCCACTTTTCAAATACAAGGCTAGAACTCGCGCTGCAATCAGGATTCGACAGCAGCAGCAGCTCATACTCACGTCCCATCTGCTTTCTCCACTCCACGGTAGAAGTTGATGCTGTCTGATGTGTTCCTAAGGTTAAAGCACTTCACATCAATAACGTGGGCTGAGTTTTTGTCAGAAAGATCCTGCTCCAGGGCGTGCTGCGCATCTCTGTTGATACTGTGAAGAGGAAAGTCTTACTTTAATCCAAACTACCTTTCAAGCTGTAGTACTAGGTAGCTAACTGCCTTCATTAACACCCTCCAGTGCTTCAGCATCACAATGGCATGAAAATGCTTTGCACTGTAATTTATCCGGTGGGAGCTGCTCACCCTGCTCACCTTTACACCCCAAAGAGCTGCATTTAACTCAAATGGTGTTTGTCACCTTGATGACAAATGACCACGTGTGTGAAAAACGACAGATGGCTGCTGTGTGGCATGCGGGAAAGCCTCAGAGCAAAAGAGAGCGGGCATTCTGCAACAGCTCTCACGGCAGCAAAGCTCTAAGATCAGAGAAATCTTCCAAGAAGATGGCACACTGGCTCGGTTCACTCGGTGCTTTAAGTGGGAGGTACTGCTCTTTTGCAGCTTAACAAATTCTGTTCTTAGTAATAATTAGAAGCGGAGGGCAAGGAGCTCCTAACAGGCGAAGCCTCTGATTCTGCAATTGCTGTTTTCAGTCTGCCATCAGATCCCCACCAATGCTGAATGCAGCTTCTTGTCTTTAGAACAGGAATTAGATGTAAATGCTTACCCCAACTGGTGACTGATTTTCTGCGCAAGTTTTGCCAGTATTTCTTGACAATCTCTGTATATATCAACCTCCTAGAGTGGAAAAAATCCCCATGTCAGTGCTTTCGTCCAACTCCCTTTGTCTTAGGGAATACATCCTTTATATTCTGCATTCTCGATGTCGAAATCATCTCACAAATCACAAATGTGTGAACTGGGAAAGCGTTTTTGTCCCTCTCTTCCTCAGTACTACAAAGCTGTATCTCTGGAGTTGGTTCTCTATGGCCTTCTATGGCAAACGTTCTAGCAGGTTTTAATAGAATCATTCTGATAAATGCAAGGACGGATGCTTCTTGGGCTAGGTATAATAAATGCACTAGAAACACGAGCCTTAATCAATTAAACTACTCCAACTGCCGTCACATTCTTCTACAGTAATACAAACACTTTGTTAATAGCAGCATAGGCTGAAAATGCATCTCATGTCAGAAGCAGGCTCCTTGATATAAATAATACAAAATTCTTCACAAGTTTCTGCTCAGATTAAAATAAATAAAAAATGCTGAAACAAACCACACTGGAAACCATGCCAACATGATACTTACAGTCCTCCAAACAACCTTATGGTACTCCATCCATCCTCTTTCCTTTTTAGAAACCCATTTTTAGCGTGAGAGACCCTTTTGCCAGTGTGTACAGCTTTTTCATACGATTAAGTTTTGAAACAGCAAACAAAGAGCTTTAAATGATTTGGAAATCATTAAGACACCCCAGACTTGGAATTACAAGTTCTGTCTCTGTACCTGTACCACAAATGAATGACAGACTTTACAAGTGGCTCTGCTGTTACTACAAAACAGGCCTTTGTTGGCCTCCACTGGCACTATCTGCCTTGTTCCACAGCAGTGCTCAGGGACATCACACAAATGGTGCTTATTTTTCATTTTTAAAAATATTTTTTGATCTGGTCACGTTGGAACAGTACGTGGCGTTTCATCCTGCCATTAGTTCTCTTGCTGAGTTAAGTTTGAGCTGATTGTTAGTACACATGCACACTGCAGGCTCTCAAGAAGCATTCTGGTTATTCAGAAAAGTACTTCAGAAACAGCACTGTCCCATCATTTTCTTTCCTGGTATTAGTTTTCTTATGCTTCCATATAGCTTCTTTCAAGTCTTAGTAAAGCAGTACTTTGTTATTTTATTTTAAAGATTCAACAATCACTACAATCCTTATTTTCTATTTTCAGTACGACTATACAGACATCAATGCTTTTACAGTGTAAGCCCTCAGGACTTCAGAGATTTTATGGAACATGGCCTGGAAAATAACCTCGAGATTGTTTCAACATCATTCCACAGGAGAAGACAAAACTGGAGAGGACTTCACATAAGATGCCAGGCTGTTCCTTCTGGTCCAGGGAGGATGAACCTCCCCACTGTGTGTAGTTTAACCCATTTTTTCTCCTCTCTCACCTTCAGTCTTCCAAATGAACGATGAAGTAATGTTTTTTTTTTCCCTGAGAAACATGTAGTTGGATTTTGGTTGTTCTCACAGTTTGAAAAATAAACCAGTAAGTCCAATCTTACCTTTATGAGGTTCTTTTCCACATCATCATGAACCAAGTCTATATCCTTTCGCTTCTCACGGTTGTACAAGCACTCCAGGGCTGCCTGCAAGCAAACCAAGGAACATTTGCAATAGACACAGCACTGCATTTTAGAGTGAAAAACTTTGCTGAAGGGACCACTGAGCTGATGTGACAATAACAATATCCATGGAGGGTGAAACAGAACAGGAGATCCGTGCCTCTCATTTCTCCTAACTGACACTTGCTCAGTGTTGAAGTTTGGAAGTTTCCTATCAGTATTCTAGGGAATGACTGCATAACAACCATTGCTGAACAGAGAGCCCAGGGGTACTGCAGCTCACTCGGGCACCTGGAAGGCATGGAGATGAGTGCCTGTGCCAGAGGTTCAGCCTCCTGGGGCAGGGAGACAGGGAAAGAAGGCACAAAGCATCCTGGTAGGTTCCTGCACTGACCTGAGCATGTAAGGCCCATGGTGGCCAGGTTCCCTTCCTACTGAGGGTAACGTTTGACCAAGTTCTGTCTCGGTGACAGTGGTGGAAGCATTAACAGCATTTGACAGAGAGAAAACTATTCTCTTTACCCATTCAGCCACACGGCCGTGAAGTAAGTAGCTGTGTCAGACCTACCTTCATCGGCCCCTGAATTTCTCCTATAGCACATTCAAGTCTCTTCTTGTCTGTTTCCAAGGCACGAGTCTCTTTGAGCAGACACTCCAGCTCATAGGTGAGCTCAGTTCTCCAGAATTCAATGTTAGAGATCCTCTCTCCCAAGTTTCTGTTACTGTCTTCTTGCATCTGATGAGTCAGCTGGTCCTTATCTTGCATCATCCGCAAAGAATCAGCGTTAAGCCTTCCAGCCCAGTGCCTGGAGGCTTCAGAGCCTTTTAACTGAACCATGTTAGCATGGTGCCAGTCGCGAGTGCTGTATCGGGAATGCAGCGCAGAGCGCAGCGTGGGCAGAACAGTGGGCGGCCGCCCAGTGGGCCTGAACTGCTCGGCAGAGCTGGGGGGCACCGAGGCCTCTCTGTGAAGCAGGCTGGGCCTCCAGGAACTGAGGCAGCGGTACCCTGGCGGGCAGTAGGACCGGTAGCTGTCCCTAGTGATGCTGGTTGGGGCTGGGTCCGGGAACAGACAGCTCTTCCGCGTGCCACAGTAGCTAGCAACCTGCGTGGTCCCCAAAAACTCCATGGTGCACAGAGCTCAGGCAGCTGCCTTCAGGCAGCCCCGGCTGCCAGCACACCTGTGACGTAGCACGGTGTGTCACACAGGGCTCTGGGACCATCACAGTTCCACGGCCCTTCCCCGCCCTTCAGAACTGGAGCCCCTCCCCGTGGGGCTGCGGGCACGGCTTCACTGAGAATATTTTCTGTGCTAGCATGATGAAAATAAACTTGGAGATAGAAAACAATGGATTCAACACTTCCTCTCGAGACCTTTTCATGGAGAACAGTACGTAACCTGTTTTCAGTTAACCAAGGATATGGTAAATGTTCTTGTGAAACCACAGAACCACCGAGGTTGGAAAAGACCTCCAAGATCATCTATTCCAATCATTCACCCACCGCCAACATTAATATAATGAAAGCTAAGATTTTCTGCAGTATTAGTGACCCACCTAACAAAAAATAAGAGAGATATGCGACATCAGTCAGCTATCCAGTGTTTAGAACCTCAACCTCGAGTATCTATCTTGAATTTTGTGAGCCAAACCCTAATTTTTAAAACTGAAGATGCTTAGTTAAGTGAAGCTTGTGATTTAGTATACGTACAATGAGTATAGCATAAGGGACATCATTCCAAATCTGAAACTGATTTCCTTAAATGTGTTGTTCACATAGATTTTTGGCAACAACGTGGCATGATTTTGGGTAAGCTTTACGAGCATGTTTCTTGCTGGAGAGCATAAGCAGCAATAACAAACATTTTAAAAGCTGTATTTTTGCATCTTCTTTCCCCTAGTTATGCTCTGTGGCATGTCTGGTTTCTCTGACTTCTACAAACTCAGATGGCTGGAGAAGATTCTCACTTGGCAGATGCCTAAGGAAGGATGCTTTGGAGAACCGAGTAAGCAAACCACAGCCTGCAGGAGTCGGGTGTTGTGGTACCTTGTCTAAAAGTACAAGAAGTGCATGGTCAAAGAGCCATAGCACTTCTCTAAGGTCCCACTGAGAATTCAAAGGGTGCTTCTCTGTCTCTACTGGAATAAGAGCAAATCTTAGTGTTTTTCGTGGAGAAAATCTTTCAGAAATGCTTCACTGGCTCCAGCACAAAGAACACGTCTCATCACACAGAACGCCAAAGCCTCAGACCAGTTCTAGCACTCCTCACTGGAAATCTGTTTGTCCAGCTGTAAGAATGGGCTGCTGTCTCTGCTTCAGAGAGCAGAAACTTCAGAAGCAGCAACAATCCACTTCCCCTCTTTCTTTTTTTCTTTCTTTCTTCTTTTTGAAACAGCAAACAACTACGAAACTGAAAACAACAACAAAAAAGCAAACCCCCATACATACAAAACAACTCTTTCTCTCTCCAGGTGAAGAAACAGAACACTCCTCTGGAGTAGAAGACGGAAAGAAGCTGCTCAGGAGAGTAAAGAGAAGGGAGAAGATGTTTGCAGGTATTTAAAGGGAAGTGTGTTTTGTATATGTTTAAATGAAGGAGTGCTTTTCGGAAGGCTTTGTTCCAGCTGCTGCTGAACAACTCGGCAGAAGTTATTCAATGACATAAGTTGGCACAGTCATTCCCTGGGTTAGTCTCACTTCTCTTTTTATATCTGCACAAGCACCTTTCCTTTTTTTCCGTAACAGAAAGAAGGCATCCCACGGGTCTGCATTAACGAGGAGAGTCATGTTCGTGGGGAAATAGTCCCCAGGTTTGTTTTTGGTGGGGGGAATCTCACTGTTAGATGACAGCTCGGGGGCAGATCCATAAAAGCTGGGTTGCAGGAGATGAGACGAGATGAAGGTCCAGTCCCATTTAACACAGAATATAGTATTAGAGGATGTATTCCGAGCAGCAAGGTCTCTGTGAGATGTAAGGAGTATGAGAAGTGTGCATCCTCCTCCATTTTCAGTATGGAGGCATAGTAATAACTAGAGATGTTGCTAGATGTGGCACGAAATTTAAATTACATAGAGCCATTACTTTTGTTTCTCCTTTTTACACGTATGATTCTAGCTGTTTGTCTGAATTTTACATAATGGCACACAGGTCTTGGTATTTAGTCTGCAGTAACAGTTGGAGGCTTCATTATCTCAGAACGTCAGCATTTACTTAACAATGAGGCAGAAGGTTTGTCAGTGATTCTTTCTGATATTGTAAAACTGGAGAGAATTTGAACCGTTTCTTCAGTCCAGTATGAGGACAGCAAGCTGTTGACTAGAAGGTATGATGGCAGCACAGCTTTTTTACTTCTCTTCATGAAACTACTTTGCGTATCTTTGGCTGAAAGGGATTTTCAGCACTGAAAGCTTCCTCTGGTGGAAAATCACGACTCAGCAAAAATTTAAACAGCTTCTAGCGTCAGGGCTTGCTGTGTTTGTAAATAAAGCCTCTCTGGTTTAAGCTGTGACCATTTTAGTGTCACTGTCTTTTCACTCAGGAACAACTGGAAAAGACGAAGTAATAAAGGTCGGAGTTCTGGATCTGCACGTTATTTTGCTGCGCAGATGACTGCAGACAGTTCTAGCAGACTTCACCTCTCTTTCTGATTTTGGGATTGGGTTGGGATTCCTGTTACTTAACTGTTATAAAGAGGAAAGGTGAGCATCCTGTTTTTGAGTGGCTCCGCAGCCCACGCTCACTCTTGAGGCTGTGATGCCAAGAAATATTACTGATTACAGTTAATGCTATCAGTGAATTAGACTGAATAGATGAGTGCAATTGCAGACATTTAGCCTTGTCTTGCTGTGTACTGCACATACAGACATCTAAATTAACTCATCATTTAGACTGTGCCATAAAGATGCCTTCTTTTACTATCAGCCTCCTTAACCCATACAGTTTCTGAAGTACTGTCAGCCTTCTGCCATCTGTATTTTTGGTAGTGTCCACGTCTTTCAGGTCAGGTTTTCCTTGTCAGCGCCGATGTCTGGGCTCCCACGTGCACTGTAGATGTGATGTTTGCTTATGAGGCAACGTGTGTACCTTTTGAAGGACTGACTTGAACAGTACTTATGTTATTCCTGAAGGAGGGAACAGCACCATTATCAAGATTCCTACTGGCTAGTTTCTGGGTAATAACCTCATGGCAGAAATGGCCTGTAGTTACAGGAGAGCAAAGAGAACTTCATTGCTACTTACCAAAGCTCCCTTAGAACACTTCTCTTATAAACTTCATACAGGTGTTTGTTCAAAAACGAAGCTTCATTTGAACCCACAACAAAGAAACTTAAGCTGTGTGTAGCAGTGCCACCTAGTGTAGTCTGTCAGTCCCTGATTTTCAGGACTAAGACATTTTCACTCCTCTTGCGTCTCGAATCTATAATGGTCCAGAGAACAAGCGTTGCCTCTTTGCTGTAGAACAGCTTTTTAGATTTGTTTCCCTTGAAATCTAGGCCAGAACACCATCTTACATAAGTCTGGCTCTCAGGATGTCTTTCATTTTTGTTTCACTCTTCTTTGAAGAGCTAATGTCAAAATACTTTGAATTAATCCATGTACAACAGGTTATTTTCTTCAGATCATGTCTAGCTTTTAAAATGAAGCGGGTAGATAGGGCGGAGCCGTGAACAACTATCAGCTTGGCATTGCTGATATCTACTGAGTATACCAAATATTTTAGAAGATTATTCATGAATAAAGCAGCAGTTAATATGACCCAAGCAGGTAGAATTTTGCATACCATTCTACAGAAAACTCAGCTAAGGGAGGGGAGGGGCTTGGGGGGATGACAAGAATTAAATTCCACGCTTCAAACAGGCAGTAAATGGTTTTTCCTCTGTGAGAATTCCAAAAAGAAATGAGTTTAAACATGCTCTCAGACTGAGAGCTGTTAAGGTTTTGTCTCCCTGATGTCTAAGAATATCTCCTACAAATCTAAGCCTTGTTATAAATAAGGCCACGGAATGGATTTTTATTTCCTCTGTAATGCCTCTACCTTTTAACTACTGAAATCTAGAGAAGTTCTGTTTTTTCACCAGTCCTAAGGAAATGGATTTACTTCTCTTTGCCTGTTTAACCAAGAGGAAGTGCATCACTGCAGCTGGGATTTGTGTGGTTTTTTTTCTAGATTCCCAAAGGAAACACTGTCAGATAAAATTAGAAATGGCAGGAGGACAGAAAGCAAAAGGCACAACTGCTGCATTTGGACTTAAGTAGGAGTTCTACCACTTGGCATTCTGACTGACTTAGCTGCCTCAGCTTTTCCAGTTTAGAGCTGTTTATCTGGTGCTTAGTTTGTTAGACCCAACACTGCTGAGGCAGAACATGAAGGGTCCTGTCTTGAGATCCAGTTCCAGACATGCCCTCCTTCCATCTGCTGATTCCAGCCACCACAAAGGGAGAGCTCAGCCAACAGTGTACTTGAAGGAAACATTTAAATGAAAAGCTCTAAAGGCTGCAGATCTATCATTACTCAGCATCTCCTGAGTAGATAATTTATGGCATATCGATCCTCAGAATATCCATCAGAATATCCTCAGAATCACGCAGTGCATATTACAAGCTTCTCAGAGACAACTCCAGATGCTAATGCACTTAAGCTCTTCCTTTGAAGGCAAAATGAGACTGATTACTTCGTGCTTCATAGGTTTATGCTTCTTCATAGGTGATGAGATTCATCTTCACCCTTGCATGTGCATCAGCATGATTTTTGTTTGTTTCACCTAATTTGGAGCTTGCTGCTGCACCACTTTGATCAGGGCAATAGTAGCTCCAGAACATTCCCCCACGGGGATGTTATCAATGGAGAAAACGGACAGTGTTTCTTACTGGGCTGAGATCAGTAGCTTAACATGCATCTATATAAAGAACGATTAAAATTAGTAATTCTAATGCAGTCCATTTACATGAGCAGTTTTGGAAGCCTTGGAGTGGGAGGACATCCAGCTATCTTCAAGTTTGCGAGCCTTATTTATTTCTGAGAGGAACATGGCACACAAAGATGTCAGTGGTCCTGTAGCTGCCGATTCCAGGCAAGTACTAGCAACAGCAGGAATATTTGAGGGCTTCCTGGCCCTGATGGTTGGGTAATGGCCAGGTGTTCAGCTGGGATACAAACTATACTTAGAGAATGTACGGGGAAGGGAGACCTGTGCTGCTGATAGATGTGAATACGGTTGATCTTACTCTGTGATCTTGGTCACCGCTTTAGTGGAAAGTGATGCTTTATACAGAAAAACAAGTGGTGCAGTTCTTCCCATTCTTCTGCTAGCACGTGTCGATGAGAGTTGGGTTTCATCACTAATTCAGAACGTTTGAGAGGAGTCATTATTAAAATGTTGGTGTTGCACCACAAGCTTCTTCTTTTTTTTTCCTGGAGTTATGCAATAAAAAGTTTTGAAAGTGCTCCAGAGGTGGAGATCCTTATGGCCAAGTTTTTCCACCGCTGCTGCAGACAACCTGGTTTGTTTTGGTGCCACAGTCTCAGTGAGGTCCTGCTGCAGACCCCTCCAGGGCAATCTTCTGCCACAGTCAGCAAAGCCAGTTCGCTTTGGAAGGGAACTTCTTGGAACCCAATCACCTGACTGGGCTTTTAATCCCAAGAGGCAGCCACATCAAATGGAAAACTTACTCAGGCGGGTATTTTAGATCCAGGGTTGATTTGTGGCTGCCAGACTGACGTATACAGTAAACAAGAATGATGTATTTTGGCCCAAAGAAAATAAAAATAAACAGCAAGTGCAAGTGCAGCCTCACAGTAACCACCAGGTCATGAGTTTGGACTCTTGTGGATTTCACACTGGCCTTGCATCACCCATAGCACTCACAGCTGTAAGGTTACAGAGGGCTTAAGTGAAGCCTTTGTGAAATATGACTAAAATGTTTATTTTTATGTTTTGTAATAATAAAAATCTTCCATGGAAACCTAGTGGGAATTGTGTTTTAAAAATCTACAGCTTTCTGGGTATTTCTGAAAGCTCATACATTTTTTTTTATCTTCTTCCAAATGAGCGTTCTGCTCAGCCCATTTAAATTCTGCTGGTGGCAACTCGGAGGAGCACCTTGATTATTACTCATCTGAGTAATGGGAACTGTTTGAAATCTTGGCTGCTAGTCTAAGAAACCACCGTTTAAAAATAAGCAAACTCAGAAAGAAACTCAAGTGCAATATTTTGGGCAAAAGGACTGATCTTCATTGACATCTGAAGCACAGGTGGCCATATATGATGGCTGCAGTGACACTGCCGTTACTTTTATTGGTGCAGTAGATGGTGAATTTTGACTGCCCTGTTGTGAACGTGTAGCAGAAGTGCATATCCACGTCTGTTAGTCAGGCACAGCTGTGTTGTTGCTCTGAGCACACTCAATGCGTTGCATTCTGTGCAAAAAGGATTTAAAATAACTCTGCTGCTCATTAAAGGCAGCCTATCCCAGCTCCTTCTGTGCAAAGCCAACAGCCCAACAGCACAGAGGCCAAAAGCCAATATAATTGTGAGAGGAAAAGGGGGAGGACTGGGAACTGAAAACCGTGGACAGAAATGCACGTACAGAATTATGTCGCATGATGCCAGTGAGAAATTTCAATGGATAAAACATCGAGTTCACTGCAGAGTTCTATCCACTAAGAAATATCAGTGCACAAGCTCTGCGAAAGATGTGTTGGTTTATACAGTGGCAAACAGATACGCAGAGTCCAATCACTGAGTAATACAGAAGAGACATGAAAAAAACACCCACTGTCCATGCTGATGCTTTAACCACAAAGATGCACTGAATCATGAGAACAGCTTCTCTGCAGTAACGACAGCTGTAAGTCATCCACACACAAAGGTGCTACTCCCTGCTGATTTATCTCTTGGGTCAGATGTGTTGGGTGGGCTTAAATCAAACTGATAAGCTTGTCGATAAGAAAGCAGGATGGACATCCTGTCGTCCCAACAAGCTAACCAAACAGATATCTGTCTTCAGGAATAATGAGGAGCTCTCCACCTTCAAGGTTTAAAAATTGACCCTCAGGTTCGATCCCCTCAGAGTTTGGACTGTGATGAGTATGCATGTGCTATGCCCATAAATATGGATTCGTTTCTCTCTTTGGTGTGCATGTTTGCTGGAGAGATCCCCCACGCGCTGTAATAAAGGGAGTACCTGCTTGACATATTGCATTGCTGCCAGGTTACTGTGTCGGATTTCCCGGCATCACCATGCAGAATTCCTCCAGTCATTTCAGCGTGGTCTGATTCTGTTAGAACAGGTCTACTAACTCCATTCCATGGGGCAGTACAGCTGAGACCATGCAGTTGTTCAAAGGATTTTGGTCGGTTTATTTCTATTGGATTTCAAACAAAGAAACAAAACCCCAACAAGATAATGATATTCTCTGGAAAAAATCTGCAACCTTTGCAACTTTTAGAGATCAAAGGTTACTGCTCAGGTGTAGCCCAAGAGCCGTGGGGTGCAGGGGAAGGTTTTGCGCATATCCATACACTTCTTGTCAATGAAGAAGGAGTTTGCCTTCACAGAAATGTCGTACTCCAGCTTCGATTTGTTGTGAAGCAGCATTTGCAGAGTATCACGGGCTTCCTGCAGAAGTTTCTTTAAGCTCTGGATGGTGTCATCTATCGTGTAAACTTCAGTGACGAGGCTGAAAAAAGAGAAGGGCACACGTTACTCCAGTAACTTTAGCAACCTCCCACCACGTGCCTGTTTTTCACAAAGGACAGGTCAGAGTTTCAGACAGAATTCAGACACGCTCTCTTGGGCTGAATCATTATGAAACCTATTCCTTGCCAGAGCAGCTTCCATAGCAGCCGTAAGAAGGGTCGATTTCTGCTTACACTGACATTCAGCAGGAGATGAAGCCACTCAGGATCCTGAATGCTAGCTTCCTCACCTGCAGGCTCCTATCTGTGCAGCATCTCAAGGGCTAGCCTGGCCAGCCTGAGATCTGCAGTATGTGTTACTGGACACCATCAGTGCAGTTCCACGGCCTAGCAATGCAGAAGTGGGAAGGCCCCTTGCACAGTCACAGAGTGAGTAAACTTTAATACTGTCAACCTGGTGTGTGATCGAATGTTCCATTAAAAAAGCCAAGCACTGTAGCCTTTGAGAGACACTGATTTTTTTTCCAGAATCCACTTCAACTTGTTTTGGGACAGTCCCAGCTTTTTCAGCATAGAACAGCACAGAAAATGGTTTTGCATTCTGAGGTTGGAGTTTCTCAAAGAAAATATATTTCATTTGAGGCAACGACACTTAAGGCATTCAACTTCAGATGGTCTGGCCCATTACTTCAGCAGAACTACCTGGATTTTACTTCTTTCTACCAGAATTTATAGTCACATAATACAGTTATAATCCTGTTGAATTCATTCACACGGTTGTTACATTTCTTGAATAGCTGAGGAAGGATGGGGTAGTCTGCCCTCTACTCACTGAAACTGAGGAGCATCACGGCACAGTTCCATATTGGGTCTCCTAGCTCTTCCCTCCAGGCGTGTCTGAGCCACTTTCAGTGAATACTCCTTTGCCCTGATGGATCTCTCCAGCAGCATAATTGTGTCTTCTGTCTGGAAGATTTCTTGAAGTACCTGAACAAAGCAGAACATTTTTGGAAGCATCTTGTAAACACGCATCCAAAATCAGCACCTGACCTGCTCTGAGCGCTCCTATCAGAACTGCTTCCATTCTGGCATGCCATTTTGCTTTGATTTAGGGGAGGAGATTTCTAAAACCTCACAGCAATCAAATGTATTTGTGTAATTTGTTGGCTTGATATTGCCGTTTATTTCAAAGGATCTGCAGCAGCCACAGCTCATGGGAGAGACAGAGGCCATGAAGTGCTATTAAAGAATGTAATTAAGTTATTCCTGCAAAACTGGGTATCAGCACTGGAGAACAACTTCCACTGACAAACAGACCTTTTATTTATTATAACATGAAGTAACGTTTGTGCAGATTGGAATATAAATTTATAACAAGCAGCAGAGAAGCACTGAATTACTGTGATGGGAGAATCCCAACTCTTTTATTGTATTTTATTTTGTGTTTATAGATTTAGAGGCTCACTTCCAATTTGCTTCCTCGTGTACTTTTTCTCCTAAATAAAATAACTGCTGTTTGATCAGAAAGCGCTTTGGTGAAGGGAAAATTTCCACAAACTGTCATTTTCAGTAAAACTTTCAATCCTTATTTCCTTTTCCTTCATAAAAATTCAAAAGCCACAAATTATTCCCCCTCTGAAGTGGCTGCACACTACAAGTATTCAGGGGACATCTGCTGCAACAATGTTAAGTGGAACTCATTTTTAAGTACTGAAACTGACTTCTGAGTGTTTTGCACACCTTATTATGCTTTAGAGGAGATATTTATGCTGGAGCTATTTATTTTGCACATGAACTACTTAGAGTAAAAGCACATTGTCAGATTCACTGTTTTCCACACTGTCTACAATTTTACCAGTTACATACTTATTTCTGTAGATTAAAAAACAAAAACCAAGGAAATGCGACATAAGGAAGTTAGATGCCTTCGTTTTGCAGGAATCCATATCTTTTCCCTGAAAGCACACGGGATTTGCTTATCCTGCTGCCTAATCAGGAGGAGGAGCAAAACTGGAGCAGCTCGTGCTGCTGCCAAAACATCGCCCTTTAGAAATTTTCCAAGAGAAGCCAGTGAGCACTGAGGTGCAGGTGGAGAGGTGAGATGCAGCTTCCAGGTGGGCTGCTGGGGATGGAAGGGATGTCACGGGGATTCCACAAGCCTCTCAGTTCTCCTCTCTGCCCACACCTTTCACATCTTCATGGCCATTCAAAACATCGACCTGTGCCGAGGGAATAGCACGCAGCGCTTCTGGAGGTCACCCACTGCTTAGTGGGGCCCTCCTTTCCTGTGTTCATGTTACAGCTTCTGTTGCTGCAGCACAGCTTCCCACGCTGCGCCTCGCTGTGTGCCAGTGAGCCAAGTTCACTGGGGTGTGCTTACGGTTCCTGCAGTGGGATTTTGTCAGGGTTTGGGCCTCTTACATGAATTCTACTTACAGTTCATACAAAACGATATTAATTATTTTGGGAATAACAAAAGACGTGTAAAATAAAGTCAAATCAATACTTCACCTCAGCTCGGGAAGAACTGGGCAAAGCCACGTTTCAGTTTCAGAAAGGATTTGGGAGGGTTATTTGTTTCCTACTTAGGATGAAACAGAGGGCGTGCATTCTCAGTGCTGTTACTGAGTGGTTCAGACTTTGAGCTTTACTGGTGACAACATCTACACCACAAGCCCACGTATTTCATTTCCAGCAGTAATACTTCAAATGCACAAGTGCTGGAATTTCTCAAACCTGAGGTTCATTTCTATTCCTCCACTGCACTGATTGTGCTGTGCTGTGAGTTGTGTCCAACTGAAGCTCCCTGCCCACAGCACGTGTACAACACACGTGGATGTTACCCGAGCAGCACGGGCACAGGAGACTGCACTGTCCTGTGCAAAAACTTAAAATATTCAGCTGCCAATGCTTACTGAATCTTACCTTAGCCTGCTGTGCTTGCAGCTTGTTCTTCACATCAGCTACTTCAGCGATGCGACTGTTAAAGGCCGAATTGGTGCTGACAAACTGATTCCACAGCTCCTCAGATGTGCTCTCCAGGGCGACCTCTGTATCCTCCCGGAGCTTGGCAGAGTTGGCCCTTGCATGCTGAGAGCACCGGACATTGTCTTCACTGAATTTAACCCACGTTGCAGGAACCGAGACACTAGTAAGGAAAATAAACATGGCACATCGTTGAATTAGAATCAAATATCTGTGTGAACCCAAAGCCTTCGTCCTGGGGAAACTGAGCTGTGTGTCATCGACCAACAGGAAACATGAGAACCCAACCTAGTTCACGCCAAGTGACCGACGAACCATGAGAGGAGGACTGTTACACACCAACAGCCCTGCCTCGTGAGATACGTATAACCCGTGGAGTAGAGCATGTGGCTCTGACTCCCCTAGCAGCCTTCATCACCAGAAAGAATGGTGGCAGGAAAATGGACGACTCACTGACTGACCTAGGATAGGAGTAAGGAGAATTTTATTGCTGCTCTATCACTGTCCACCTTTACTGCCTGGAGGATCTCCATCCTCTTACTTTTCCACGTATTACAGTAAACATCTCTGCTTTCACTGATGGGTCTATTATTCTTAAACTTGTTAATATACGGGAGACGTATAGAAATTACTTTGCTATGGGAAAGTCTGTGAGAAAAACTGGATAAAGGTGTCCTGCTTAGAAAAATGCCACCCAAGAATGTTCCCTCTGAAATGACACGCAACCAGAAATACTCTGGGATTCCTGGGTTTATGTCAAGCCTTCACAGATGGCCTTAACTGAATGTAAATCACACTCAGATTTTGCCAGAGTGGGAGCCCATAGGGCCCTAAGCATGCTGCCTGAGCCCACAGCTGGAAAAAGCAGTGCTCCATAAACTGCCTTCTTTAAACTCACGACCCTCTTGAATACACTGCTTAATACGTTGCTTAGCCTACCAGATCACTCTGCCCTTCAACCAAAAATAATAATAACGATTTTTAAAAATGAGCATATTTTGTAAAAAGGTTCCTATGTTTCAGCTGCCAAAAGGAAATGCTGAGAAAAAGTTCTGCCTGCATTTAGACATCCTGCTTTACACAGAACTCCCTTCTAGGAACTACGTCCATATGTCAAAATCTGCAGGAAAGTTCTCTCATTTTCTGAGTCTCACATTTAATTTCTTTAGATTTTAACTGAACACTGAGATTTCATATTAAGGGATGAAATAATTCAACTTTGTTGTGGCCCATTTTTTATTTTTTTTTTCACTGTTTTGTAGGGTATTCCTCTCTCTCCAGACTGAAGCCCTGATCTTCCTAAGATAAAGAAATCCAAAGAAATCTTTAGTACTACACGTTTATATTCATTTTCTGATCAGAAAATTGAGTTCCCAACGTCTCCATCTCGATGGTTTGAAATACTTCATACCTAATTTGTTTCTCAACACTGTTTTTCCAGACTGAAATTTATCAGGCAGAAACCACCTGCTCTGCTCCCAAGTGCTGTGTGTATGTCTCAGTTTGCCAAATGGTTTCAGTAGGACGTTAATGAAAAGTGGCACTGCTTTGGATTATGGTTGGTGAAAAAGGAAAAGGGCTGTAAAGCTTATCTACACGAATCTACTTTTTTACCAGGGCTGACAAGAATACTTTTACTCATTGCTAAACCTAAACGTAGGTAGTATCACTGGGAGTCAGCAGTAGTCCTGCCAAGTTTCTCTCATTTACTCCTTTTTTTCAGTAGTGAATGAGCTGATCTTCTGTTCTGCTATTAAGCAAATTATACACGTTTTTTCCCTCCATTGTTCAATAAGACACAGTGCCATAATCTGAAACTGTGGAGCATGTTCACCATTCAGGTACAGCTGAGTTGAAGTGAGCCAGTTAACAAGTCATTGGCACAAAAAGTGCCCTCTATTGTGAGGTGTTTTTCTTCTGCTATTACTTCAGGTGCAGATGCAGGTGTCCATAAGTAAACTATGATATATAGTTTTAAAACTGTATCTAATTGGACGTTTTCAATCAGTCATGCTAAAACCTGCTAAATCCTTACAGTCATACTATTGAATGCATGTTCTGTACATCTTGATGGGCTCATTTCCAAATAATCCAAGCTTTTTTATGAAAAAAAAAATTAATATATATATATATATAGTCTTTGGTGTTCATCCGCATGCTGCTCGCCCCACTACGCTTCACTGCACATCTCAGCTATGTTTTACTTTGATGTCATGTGTTCTGAATACAGAGAGACACTTCTTTTTCTGCCACTTTTCAAATACAAGGCTAGAACTCGCGCTGCCATCAGGATTCGACAGCAGCAGCAGCTCATACTCACGTCCCATCTGCTTTCTCCACTCCACGGTAGAAGTTGATGCTGTCTGATGTGTTCCTAAGGTTAAAGCACTTCACATCAATAACGTGGGCTGAGTTTTTGTCAGAAAGATCCTGCTCCAGGGCGTGCTGCGCATCTCTGTTGATACTGTGAAGAGGAAAGTCTTACTTTAATCCAAACTACCTTTCAAGCTTTAGTACTAGGTAGCTAACTGCCTTCATTAACACCCTCCAGTGCTTCAGCATCACAATGGCATGAAAATGCTTTGCACTGTAATTTATCTGGTGGGAGCTGCTCACCCTGCTCACCTTTACACCCCAAAGAACTGCATTTAACTCAAATGGTGTTTGTCACCTTGATGACAAATGACCACGTGTGTGAAAAACGAGAGATGGCTGCTGTGTGGCATGCGGGAAAGCCTCAGAGCAAAAGAGAGCGGGCATTCTGCAACAGCTCTCACGGCAGCAAAGCTCTAAGATCAGAGAAATCTTCCAAGAAGATGGCACACTGGCTCGGTTCACTCGGTGCTTTAAGTGGGAGGTACTGCTCTTTTGCAGCTTAACAAATTCTGTTCTGAGTAATAATTAGAAGCGGAGGGCAAGGAGCTCCTAACAGGCGAAGCCTCTGATTCTGCAATTGCTGTTTTCAGTCTGCCATCAGATCCCCACCAATGCTGAATGCAGCTTCTTGTCTTTAAAACAGGAATTAGATGTAAATGCTTACCCCAACTGGTGACTGATTTTCTGCGCAAGTTTTGCCAGTATTTCTTGACAATCTCTGTATATATCAACCTCCTAGAGTGGAAAAAATCCCCATGTCAGTGCTTTCGTCCAACTCCCTTTGTCTTAGGGAATACACCCTTTATATTCTGCATTGCTGATGTCGAAGTCATCTCACGAATCACAAATGTGTGAACTGGGAAAGCGTTTTTCTCCCTCTCTTCCTCAGTATTACAAAGCTGTATCTCTGGAGTTGGTTCTCTGTGGCCTTTGATGGCAAACGTTCTAGCAGGTTTTAATAGAATCATTCTGATAAATGCAAGGACGGATGCTTCTTGGGCTAGGTATAATAAATGCACTAGAAACACGAGCCTTAATCAATTAAACTACTCCAACTGCCGTCACATTCTTCTACAGTAATACAAACACTTTGTTAATAGCAGCATAGGCTGAAAATTTATCTCATGTCAGAAGCAGGCTCCTTGACATAAATAATACAAAATTCTTCACAAGTTTCTGCTCCGATTAAAATAAATAAAAAATGCTGAAACAAACCACACTGGAAACCATGCCAACATGATACTTACAGTCCTCCAAACAACCTTATGGTACTCCATCCATCCTCTTTCCTTTTTAGAAACCCATTTTTAGCGTGAGAGACCCTTTTGCCAGTGTGTACAGCTTTTTCATACGATTAAGTTTTGAAACAGCAAATAAAGAGCTTTAAACGATTTGGAAATCATTAAGACACCCCAGACTTGGAATTACAAGTTCTGTCTCTGTACCTGTACCACAAATGAATGACAGACTTTACAAGTGGCTCTGCTGTTACTACAAAACAGGCCTTTGTTGGCCTCCACTGGCACTATCTGCCTTGTTCCACAGCAGTGCTCAGGGACATCACACAAATGGTGCTTATTTTTCATTTTTAAAAATATTTTTTGATCTGGTCACGTTGGAACAGTACGTGGCGTTTCATCCTGCCATTAGTTCTCTTGCTGAGTTAAGTTTGAGCTGATTGTTAGTACACATGCACACTGCAGGCTCTCAAGAAGCATTCTGGTTATTCAGTTGGTCTGCACATCCTTCTGTAACCTTCTACTCCTGAAAAGTACTTCAGAAAAGGCACTGTCCCATCATTTTATTTCCTGGTATTAGTTTTCTTATGCTTCCATATAGTTTCTTTCAAATCTTAGTAAAGCGATGCTTTTTTATTTTTATTTTAAAGATTCAGCAATCGCTACAGTCCTATTTTCTTTTTTCAGTACGACTATACAGACAGCCCTCAGGACTTCAGAGATTTTATGGAACATGGCCTGGAAAATAACCTCGAGATTGTTTCTACATCATTCCATAGGAGAAGACAAAACTGGAGAGGACTTCACATAAGATGCCAGGCTGTTCCTTCTGGTCCAGGGAGGATGAACCTCCCCACTGTGTGTAGTTTAACCCATTTTTTCTCCTCTCTCACCTTCAGTCTTCCAAATGAACGATGAAGTAATGTTTTTTTTTCCCCTGAGAAACATGTAGTTGGATTTTGGTTGTTCTCACAGTTTGAAAAATAAACCAGTAAGTCCAATCTTACCTTTATGAGGTTCTTTTCCACATCATCATGAACCAAGTCTATATCCTTTCGCTTCTCACGGTTGTACAAGCACTCCAGGGCTGCCTGCAAGCAAACCAAGGAACATTTGCAATAGACACAGCACTGCATTTTAGAGTGAAAAACTTTGCTGAAGGGACCACTGAGCTGATGTGACAATAACAATATCCATGGAGGGTGAAACAGAACAGGAGATCCGTGCCTCTCATTTCTCCTAACTGACACTTGCTCAGTGCTGAAGTTTGGAAGTATTCTAGGGAATGACTGCATAACAACCATTGCTGAACAGAGAGCCGAGGGGTACTGCAGCTCACTCGGGCACCTGGAAGGCATGGAGATGAGTGCCTGTGCCAGAGGCTCAGCCTCCTGGGGCAGGGAGACAGGGAAAGAAGGCACAAAGCATCCTGGTAGGTTCCTGCACTGACCTGAGCATGTAAGGCCCATGGTGGCCAGGTTTCCTTCCTACTGAGGGTAACGTTTGACCAAGTTCTGTCTCGGTGACAGTGGTGGAAGCATTAACAGCATTTGACAGAGAGAAAACTATTCTCTTTACCCATTCAGCCACACGGCCGTGAAGTAAGTAGCTGTGTCAGACCTACCTTCATCGGCCCCTGAATTTCTCCTATAGCACATTCAAGTCTCTTCTTGTCTGTTTCCAAGGCACGAGTCTCTTTGAGCAGACACTCCAGCTCATAGGTGAGCTCAGTTCTCCAGAATTCAATGTTAGAGATCCTCTCTCCCAAGTTTCTGTTACTGTCTTCTTGCATCTGATGAGTCAGCTGGTCCTTATCTTGCATCATCCGCAAAGAATCAGCGTTAAGCCTTCCAGCCCAGTGCCTGGAGGCTTCAGAGCCTTTTAACTGAACCATGTTAGCATGGTGCCAGTCGCGAGTGCTGTATCGGGAATGCAGCGCAGAGCGCAGCGTGGGCAGAACAGTGGGCGGCCGCCCAGTGGGCCTGAACTGCTCGGCAGAGCTGGGGGGCACCGAGGCCTCTCTGTGAAGCAGGCTGGGCCTCCAGGAACTGAGGCAGCGGTACCCTGGCGGGCAGTAGGACCGGTAGCTGTCCCTAGTGATGCTGGTTGGGGCTGGGTCCGGGAACAGACAGCTCTTCCGCGTGCCACAGTAGCTAGCAACCTGCGTGGTCCCCAAAAACTCCATGGTGCACAGAGCTCAGGCAGCTGCCTTCAGGCAGCCCCGGCTGCCAGCACACCTGTGACGTAGCACGGTGTGTCACACAGGGCTCTGGGACCATCACAGTTCCACGGCCCTTCCCCGCCCTTCAGAACTGGAGCCCCTCCCCGTGGGGCTGCGGGCACGGCTTCACTGAGAATATTTTCTGTGCTAGCATGATGAAAATAAACTTGGAGATAGAAAACAATGGATTCAACACTTCCTCTCGAGACCTTTTCATGGAGAACAGTACGTAACCTGTTTTCAGTTAACCAAGGATATGGTAAATGTTCTTGTGAAACCACAGAACCACCGAGGTTGGAAAAGACCTCCAAGATCATCTATTCCAATCATTCACCCACCGCCGACATTAATATAATGAAAGCTAAGATTTTCTTCAGTATTAGTGACCCACCTAACAAAAAATAAGAGAGATATGCGACATCAGTCAGCTATACAGTGTTTAGAACCTCAACCTCGAGTATCTATCTTGAATTTTGTGAGCCAAACCCTAATTTAAAACTGAAGATGCTTAGTAATGTAAAGCTTGTGATTTAGTATACGTACAATGAGTATAGCATAAGGGACATCATTCCAAATCTGAAACTGATTTCCTTAAATGTGTTGTTAACATAGATTTTTGGCAACAACGTGGCATGATTTTGGGTAAGCTTTACGAGCATGTTTCTTGCTGGAGAGCATAAGCAGCAATAACAAACATTTTAAAAGCTGTATTTTTGCATCTTCTTTCCCCTAGTTATGCTCTGTGGCATGTCTGGTTTCTCTGACTTCTACAAACTCAGATGGCTGGAGAAGATTCTCACTTGGCAGATGCCTAAGGAAGGATGCTTTGGAGAACCGAGTAAGCAAACCACAGCCTGCAGGAGTCAGGTGCTGTGGTACCTTGTCTAAAAGTACAAGAAATGCATGGTCAAAGAGCTACACATAGCACTTCTCTAAGGTCCCACTGAGAATTCAAAGGGTGCTTCTCTGTCTCTACTGAAATAAGAGCAAATCTTAGTGTTTTTCGTGGAGAAAATCTTTCAGAAATGCTACACTGGCTCCAGCACAAAGAACACGTCTCATCACACAGAACGCCAAAACCTCAGACCAGTTCTAGCACTCCTCACTGGAAATCTGTTTGTCCAGCTGTAAGAATGGGCTGCTGTCTCTGCTTCAGAGAGCAGAAACTTCAGAAGCAGCAACAATCCACTTCCCCTCTTTCTTTTTTTCTTTCTTTCTTCTTTTTGAAACAGCAAACAACTACGAAACTGAAAACAACAACAAAAAAGCAAACCCCCATACATAGAAAACAACTCTTTCTCTCTCCAGGTGAAGAAACACAACACTCCTCTGGAGTAGAAGACGGAAAGAAGCTGCTCAGGAGAGTAAAGAGAAGGGAAAAGATGTTTGCAGGTATTTAAAGGGAAGTGTGTTTTGTATATGTTTAAATGAAGGAGTGCTTTTCGGAAAGCTTTGTTCCAGCTGCTGCTGAACAACTCGGCAGAAGTTATTCAATGACATAAGTTGGCACAGTCATTCCCTGGGTTAGTCTCACTTCTCTTTTTATATCTGCACAAGCACCTTTCCTTTTTTTCCGTAACAGAAAGAAGGCATCCCACGGGTCTGCATTAACGAGGAGAGTCATGTTCGTGGGGAAATAGTCCCCAGGTTTGTTTTTGGTGGGGGGAATCTCACTGTTAGATGACAGCTCGGGGGCAGATCCATGAAAGCTGGGTTGCAGGAGATGAGACGAGATGAAGGTCCAGTCCCATTTAACACAGAATATAGTATTAGAGGATGTATTCTGAGCAGCAAGGTCTCTGTGAGATGTAATGAGTATGAGAAGTGTGCATCCTCCTCCATTTTCAGTATGGAGGCATAGTAATAACTAGAGATGTTGCTAGATGTGGCACGAAATTTAAATTACATAGAGCCATTACTTTTGTTTCTCCTTTTTACACGTATGATTCTAGCTGTTTGTCTGAATTTTACATAATGGCACACAGGTCTTGGTATTTAGTCTGCAGGAACAGTTGGAGGCTTCATTATCTCAGAATGTCAGCATTTACTTAACAATGAGGCAGAAAGTTTGTCAGTGATTCTTTCTGATATTGTAAAACTGGAGAGAATTTGAACCGTTTCTTCAGTCCAGTATGAGGACAGCAAGCTGTTGACTAGAAGGTATGATGGCAGCACAGCTTTTTTACTTCTCTTCATGAAACTACTTTGCGTATCTTTGGCTGAAAGGGATTTTCAGCACTGAAAGCTTACTCTGGTGGAAAATCACGACTCAGCAAAAATTTAAACAGCTTCTAGCGTCAGGGCTTGCTGTGTTTGTAAATAAAGCCTCTCTGGTTTAAGCTGTGACCATTTTAGTGTCACTGTCTTTTCACTCAGGAACAACTGGAAAAGACGAAGTAATAAAGGTCGGAGTTCTGGATCTGCACGTTATTTTGCTGCGCAGATGACTGCAGACAGTTCTAGCAGACTTCACCTCTCTTTCTGATTTTGGGATTGGGTTGGGATTCCTGTTACTTAACTGTTATAAAGAGGAAAGGTGAGCATCCTGTTTTTGAGTGGCTCCGCAGCCCACGCTCACTCTTGAGGCTGTGATGCCAAGAAATATTACTGATTACAGTTAATGCTATCAGTGAATTAGACTGAATAGATGAGTGCAATTGCAGACATTTAGCCTTGTCTTGCTGTGTACTGCACATACAGACATCTAAATTAACTCATCATTTAGACTGTGCCATAAAGATGCCTTCTTTTACTGTCAGCCTCCTTAACCCATACAGTTTCTGAAGTACTGTCAGCCTTCTGCCATCTGTATTTTTGGTAGTGTCCACGTCTTTCAGGTCAGGTTTTCCTTGTCAGTGCCGATGTCTGGGCTGCCACGTGCACTGCAGATGTGATGTTTGCTTATGAGGCAACGTGTGTACCTTTTGAAGGACTGACTTGAACAGTACTTATGTTATTCCTGAAGGAGGGAACAGCACCATTATCAAGATTCCTACTGGCTAGTTTCTGGGTAATAACCTCATGGCAGAAATGGCCTGTAGTTACAGGAGAGCAAAGAGAACTTCATTGCTACTTACCAAAGCTCCCTTAGAACACTTCTCTTATAAACTTCATACAGGTGTTTGTTCAAAAACGAAGCTTCATTTGAACCCACAACAAAGAAACTTAAGCTGTGTGTAGCAGTGCCACCTAGTGTAGTCTGTCAGTCCCTGATTTTCAGGACTAACACATTTTTACTCCTCTTCCGCCTCGAATCTGTAATGGTCCAGAGAACAAGCGTTGCCTCTTTGCTGTAGAACAGCTTTTTAGATTTGTTTCCCTTGAAATCTAGGCCAGAATATCATCTTACATAAGTCTGGCTCTCAGGATGTCTTTCATTTTTGTTTCACTCTTCTTTGAAGAGCTAATGTCAAAATACTTTGAATTAATCCATGTACAACAGGTTATTTTCTTCAGATCATGTCTAGCTTTTAAAATGAAGCGGGTAGATAGGGCGGAGCCGTGAACAATTATCAGCTTGGCATTGCTGATATCTACTGAGTATACCAAATATTTTAGAAGATTATTCAGGAATAAAGCAGCAGTTAATATGACCCAAGCAGGTAGAATTTTGCATACCATTCTACAGAAAACTCAGCTAAGGGAGGGGAGGGGCTTGGGGGGATGACAAGAATTAAATTCCACGCTTCAAACAGGCAGTAAATGGTTTTTCCTCTGTGAGAATTCCAAAAAGAAATGAGTTTAAACATGCTCTCAGACTGAGAGCTGTTAAGGTTTTGTCTCCCTGATGTCTAAGAATATCTCCTACAAATCTAAGCCTTGTTATAAGTAAGGCCACGGAATGGATTTTTATTTCCTCTGTAATGCCTCTACCTTTCAACTACTGAAATCTAGAGAAGTTCTGTTTTTTCACCAGTCCTAAGGAAATGGATTTACTTCTCTTTGCCTGTTTAACTTTAAGGAAGTGCATCACTGCAGCTGGGATTTGTGTGGTTTTTTTTTCTAGATTCCCAAAGGAAACACTGTCAGATAAAATTAGAAATGGCAGGAGGACAGAAAGCAAAAGGCACAACTGCTGCATTTGGACTTAAGTAGGAGTTCTACCACTTGGCATTCTGACTGACTTAGCTGCCTCAGCTTTTCCAGTTTAGAACTGTTTATTTGGTGCTTAGTTTGTTAGACCCAACACTGCTGAGGCAGAACATCAGTGCACAAGCTCTGCGAAAGGTGTGTTGGTTTCTACAGTGGCAAACAGATACGCAGAGTCCAATCACTGAGTAATACAGAAGAGACATGAAAAAACACCCACTGTCCATGCTGATGCTTTAACCACAAAGATGCACTGAATCATGAGAACAGCTTCTCTGCAGTAACGACAGCTGTAAGTCATCCACACACAAAGGTGCTACTCCCTGCTGATTTATCTCTTGGGTCAGATGTGTTGGGTGAGCTTAAATCAAACTGATAAGCTTGTCGATAAGAAAGCAGGATGGACATCCTGTTGTCCCAACAAGCTAACCAAACAGATATCTGTCGTCAGGAATAATGAGGAGCTCTCCACCTTCAAGGTTTAAAAATTGACCCTCAGGTTCGATCCCCTCAGAGTTTGGACTGTGATGAGTATGCATGTGCTATGCCCATAAATATGGATTCGTTTCTCTCTTTGGTGTGCATGTTTGCTGGAGAGATCCCCCACGCGCTGTAATAAAGGGAGTACCTGCTTGACATATTGCATTGCTGCCAGGTTACTGTGTCGGATTTCCCGGCATCACCATGCAGAATTCCTCCAGTCATTTCAGCGTGGTCTGATTCTGTTAGAACAGGTCTACTAACTCCATTCCATGGGGCAGTACAGCTGAGACCATGCAGTTGTTCAAAGGATTTTGGTCAGTTTATTTCTATTGGATTTCAAACAAAGAAACAAAACCCCAACAAGATAATGATATTCTCTGGAAAAAATCTGCAACCCTTGCAACCTTTAGAGATCAAAGGTTACTGCTCAGGTGCAGCCCATGAGCCGTGGGGTGCAGGGGAAGGTTTTGCGCATATCCATACACTTCTTGTCAATGAAGAAGGAGTTTGCCTTCACAGAAATGTCGTACTCCAGCTTCGATTTGTTGTGAAGCAGCATTTGCAGAGTATCACGGGCTTCCTGCAGAAGTTTCTTTAAGGTCTGGATGGTGTCATCTATCGTGTAAACTTCAGTGACGAGGCTGAAAAAAGAGAAGGGCACACGTTACTCCAGTAACTTTAGCAACCTCCCACCACGTGCCTGTTTTTCACAAAGGACAGGTCAGAGTTTCAGACAGAATTCAGACACGCTCTCTTGGGCTGAATCATTATGAAACCTATTCCTTGCCAGAGCAGCTTCCATAGCAGCCGTAAGAAGGGTCGATTTCTACTTACACTGACATTCAGCAGGAGATGAAGCCACTCAGGATCCTGAATGCAAGCTTCCTCACCTGCAGGCTCCTATCTGTGCAGCATCTCAAGGGCTAGCCTGGCCAGCCTGAGATCTGCAGTATGTGCAGCTTTTTCAGCATAGAACAGCACAGAAAATGGTTTTGCATTCTGAGGTTGGAGTTTCTCAAAGAAAATATATTTCATTTGAGGCAACGACACTTAAGGCATTCAACTTCAGATGGTCTGGCCCATTACTTCAGCAGAACTACCTGGATTTTACTTCTTTCTACCAGAATTTATAGTCACAGTTATAATCCTGTTGAATTCATTCACACGGTTGTTACATTTCTTGAATAGCTGAGGAAGGATGGGGTAGTCTGCCCTCTACTCACTGAAACTGAGGAGCATCACGGCACAGTTCCATATTGGGTCTCCTAGCTCTTCCCTCCAGGCGTGTCTGAGCCACTTTCAGTGAATACTCCTTTGCCCTGATGGATCTCTCCAGCAGCATAATTGTGTCTTCTGTCTGGAAGATTTCTTGAAGTACCTGAACAAAGCAGAACATTTTTGGAAGCATCTTGTAAACACGCATCCAAAATCAGCACCTGACCTGCTCTGAGCGCTCCTATCAGAACTGCTTCCATTCTGGCATGCCATTTTGCTTTGATTTAGGGGAGGAGATTTCTAAAACCTCACAGCAATCAAATGTATTTGTGTGATTTGTTGGCTTGATATTGCCGTTTATTTCAAAGGATCTGCAGCAGCCATAGCTCATGGGAGAGACAGAGGCCATGAAGTGCTATTAAAGCATGTAATCAAGTTATTCTTGCAAAACTGGGTATCAGCACTGGAGAACAACTTCCACTGACAAACAGACCTTTCATTTATTATAACATGAAGTAACGTTTGTGCAGATTGGAATATAAATTTATAACAAGCAGCAGAGAAGCACTGAATTACTGTGATGGGAGAATCCCAACTCTTTTATTGTATTTTATTTTGTGTTTATAGATTTAGAGGCTCACTTCCAATTTGCTTCCTCGTGTACTTTTTCTCCTAAATAAAATAACTGCTGTTTGATCAGAAAGCGCTTTGGTGAAGGGAAAATTTCCACAAACTGTCATTTTCAGTAAAACTTTCAATCCTTATTTCCTTTTCCTTCATAAAAATTCAAAAGCCACAAATTATTCCCCCTCTGAAGTGGCTGCACACTACAAGTATTCAGGGGACATCTGCTGCAACAATGTTAAGTGGAACTCATTTTTAAGTACTGAAACTGACTTCTGAGTGTTTTGCAAAGCCTCTGAGAGTTCTAGGGGGAACAGCTTTGTTTTTCTCTCTAACTGGAGACAGTATGGAGTGAAACAACATCAAAAGGTAGAGTCCCACAGAATTAGAATAGCACAGTTCTTAGTTGCAGAGCACGTTATCATATCATTTCAATATTCCCCTGCAGACTGCAAGTGCTTTTGGTCTGTTTTCTTCAGGATTAAAAAGTAGAAGAAAGTGCAAGGGAGAAGTAGCAGCATACGAACGTCTGTTCTGATTTCTAGCCATGTGCCTGCATCCACAATGTACTCCTGAGCCCTTTGGGTCCAGGTCTGGTTTTCACAGAGCTGCCTTTAGAGAACCTACACCTAAAATAAATCTTCAGTGTGTACAGGTTACAGGCAAAAGGTCTGGTTTAGTGTGAAAGGAACACAATATTGAAGAAAGTGAAGCTAAAGGTGGTAAATCTCTTGGTATTATTGCATTTTGCACCAGGTCTTAATTAAATAGTCAGCGTAAGCAAGCCATGCTTTAGAGGAAATATTTATGCTGGTAGATCAGTGTGTTTTGGTAGCTATTTATTTTGCACATGAACTACTTAGAGTAAAAACACATTGTCAGATTCACTGTTTTCCACACTGTCTACAATTTTACCAGTTACATACTTATTTCTGTAGATTAAAAAACAAAAACCAAGGAAATGCGACATAAGGAAGTTAGATGCCTTCGTTTTGCAGGAATCCATATCTTTTCCCTGAAAGCACACGGGATTTGCTTATCCTGCTGCCTAATCAGGAGGAGGAGCAAAACTGGAGCAGCTCGTGCTGCTGCCAAAACATCGCCCTTTAGAAATTTTCCAAGAGAAGCCAGTGAGCACTGAGGTGCAGGTGGAGAGGTGAGATGCAGCTTCCAGGTGGGCTGCTGGGGATGGAAGGGATGTCACGGGGATTCCACAAGCCTCTCAGTTCTCCTCTCTGCCCACACCTTTCACATCTTCATGGCCATTCAAAACATCGACCTGTGCCGAGGGAATAGCACGCAGCGCTTCTGGAGGTCACCCACTGCTTAGTGGGGCCCTCCTTTCCTGTGTTCATGTTACAGCTTCTGTTGCTGCAGCACAGCTTCCCACGCTGCGCCTCGCTGTGTGCCAGTGAGCCAAGTTCACTGGGGTGTGGTTACGGTTCCTGCAGTGGGATTTTGTGAGGGTTTGGGCCTCTTACATGAATTCTACTTACAGTTCATACAAAACGATATTAATTATTTTGGGAATAACAAAAGACGTGTAAAATAAAGTCAAATCAATACTTCACCTCAGCTCGGGAAGAACTGGGCAAAGCCACGTTTCAGTTTCAGAAAGCATTTGGGAGGGTTATTTGTTTCCTACTTAGGATGAAACAGAGGGCGTGCATTCTCAGTGCTGTTACTGAGTGGTTCAGACTTTGAGCTTTATTGGTGACAACATCTACACCACAAGCCCACGTATTTCATTTCCAGCAGTAATACTTCAAATGCACAAGTGCTGGAATTTCTCAAACCTGAGGTTCATTTCTATTCCTCCACTGCACTGATTGTGCTGTGCTGTGAGTTGTGTCCAACTGAAGCTCCCTGCCCACAGCACGTGTACAACACACGTGGATGTTACCCGAGCAGCACGGGCACAGGAGACTGCACTGTCCTGTGCAAAAACTTAAAATATTCAGCTGCCAATGCTTACTGAATCTTACCTTAGCCTGCTGTGCTTGCAGCTTGTTCTTCACATCAGCTACTTCAGCGATGCGACTGTTAAAGGCCGAATTGGTGCTGACAAACTGATTCCACAGCTCCTCAGATGTGCTCTCCAGGGCGACCTCTGTATCCTCCCGGAGCTTGGCAGAGTTGGCCCTTGCATGCTGAGAGCACCGGACATTGTCTTCACTGAATTTAACCCACGTTGCAGGAACCGAGACACTAGTAAGGAAAATAAACATGGCACATCGTTGAATTAGAATCAAATATCTGTGTGAACCCAAAGCCTTCGTGCTGGGGAAACTGAGCTGTGTGTCATCGACCAACAGGAAACATGAGAACCCAACCTAGTTCACGCCAAGTGACCGACGAACCATGAGAGGAGGACTGTTACACACCAACAGCCCTGCCTCGTGAGATACGTATAACCCGTGGAGTAGAGCATGTGGCTCTGACTCCCCTAGCAGCCTTCATCACCAGAAAGAATGGTGGCAGGAAAATGGACGACTCACTGACTGACCTAGGATAGGAGTAAGGAGAATTTTATTGCTGCTCTATCACTGTCCACCTTTACTGCCTGGAGGATCTCCATCCTCTTACTTTTTCACGTATTACAGTAAACATCTCTGCTTTCACTGATGGGTCTATTATTCTTTCACTTGTTAATATATGGGAGACGTATAGAAAGTACATTGCTATGGGAAAGTCTGTGAGAAAAACTGGATAAAGGTGTCCTGCTTAGAAAAATGCCACCCAAGAATGTTCCCTCTGAAATGACACGCAGCCAGAAAAACTCTGGGATTCCTGGGTTTATGTCAAGCCTTCACAGATGGCCTTAATGGCCTTAACTGAATGTAAATCACACTCAGATTTTGCCAGAGTGGGAGCCCATAGGGCCCTAAGCATGCTGCCTGAGCCCACAGCTGGAAAAAGCAGTGCTCCATAAACTGCCTTCTTTAAACTCACGACCCTCTTGAATACACTGCTTAATACGTTGCTTAGCCTACCAGATCACTCTGCCCTTCAACCAAAAATAATAATAACGATTTTTAAAAATGAGCATATTTTGTAAAAAGGTTCCTATGTTTCAGCTGCCAAAAGGAAATGCTGAGAAAAAGTTCTGCCTGCATTTAGACATCCTGCTTTACACAGAACTCCCTTCTAGGAACTACGTCCATATGTCAAAATCTGCAGGAAAGTTCTCTCATTTTCTGAGTCTCACATTTAATTTCTTTAGATTTTAACTGAACACTGAGATTTCATATTCAGGGATGAAATAATTCAACTTTGTTGTGGCCCATTTTTTATTTTTTTTTTTCACTGTTTTGTAGGGTATTCCTCTCTCTCCGGACTGAAGCCCTGATCTTCCTAAGATAAAGAAATCCAAAGAAATCTTAAGTACTACACGTTTATATTCATTTTCTGATCAGAAAATTGAGTTCCCAACGTCTCCATCTCGATGGTTTGAAATACTTCATACCTAATTTGTTTCTCAACACTGTTTTTCCAGACTGAAATTTATCAGGCAGAAACCGCCTGCTCTGCTCCCAAGTGCTGTGCGTATGTCTCAGTTTGCCAAATGGTTTCAGTAGGACGTTAATGAAAAGTGGCACTGCTTTGGATTATGGTTGGTGAAAAAGGAAAAGGGCTGTAAAGCTTATCTACACGAATCTACTTTTTTACCAGGGCTGACAAGAATACTTTTACTCATTGCTAAACCTAAACGTAGGTAGTATCACTGGGAGTCAGCAGTAGTCCTGCCAAGTTTCTCTCATTTACTCCTTTTTTTCAGTAGTGAATGAGGTGATCTTATGTTCTGCTTGTAAGCAAATAATACACTTTTTTTCCCTCCATTGTTCAATAAGACACAGTGCCATAATCTGAAACTGTGGAGCATGTTCACCATTCAGGTACAGCTGAGTTGAAGTGAGCCAGTTAACAAGTCATTGGCACAAAACAGTGCCCTCTATTGTGAGGTGTTTTTCTTCTGCTATTACTTCAGGTGCAGATGCAGGTGTGCATAAGTAAACTATGATATATAGTTTTAAAACTGTATCTAATTGGACGTTTTCAATCAGTCATGCTAAAACCTGCTAAATCCTTACAGTCATACTATTGAATGCATGTTCTGTACATCTTGATGGGCTCATTTCCAAATAATCCAAGCTTTTTTTATAAAAAAAAAAATAATATATATATATATATATAGTCTTTGGTGTTCATCCGCATGCTGCTCGCCCCACTACGCTTCACTGCACATCTCAGCTATGTTTTACTTTGATGTCATGTGTTCTGAATACAGAGAGACACTTCTTTTTCTGCCACTTTTCAAATACAAGGCTAGAACTCGCGCTGCCATCAGGATTCGACAGCAGCAGCAGCTCATACTCACGTCCCATCTGCTTTCTCCACTCCACGGTAGAAGTTGATGCTGTCTGATGTGTTCCTAAGGTTAAAGCACTTCACATCAATAACGTGGGCTGAGTTTTTGTCAGAAAGATCCTGCTCCAGGGCGTGCTGCGCATCTCTGTTGATACTGTGAAGAGGAAAGTCTTACTTTAATCCAAACTACCTTTCAAGCTTTAGTACTAGGTAGCTAACTGCCTTCATTAACACCCTCCAGTGCTTCAGCATCACAATGGCATGAAAATGCTTTGCACTGTAATTTATCCGGTGGGAGCTGCTCACCCTGCTCACCTTTACACCCCAAAGAACTGCATTTAACTCAAATGGTGTTTGTCACCTTGATGACAAATGACCACGTGTGTGAAAAACGACAGATGGCTGCTGTGTGGCATGCGGGAAAGCCTCAGAGCAAAAGAGAGCGGGCATTCTGCAACAGCTCTCACGGCAGCAAAGCTCTAAGATCAGAGAAATCTTCCAAGAAGATGGCACACTGGCTCGGTTCACTCGGTGCTTTAAGAGGGAGGTACTGCTCTTTTGCAGCTTAACAAATTCTGTTCTTAGTAATAATTAGAAGCGGAGGGCAAGGAGCTCCTAACAGGCGAAGCCTCTGATTCTGCAATTGCTGTTTTCAGTCTGCCATCAGATCCCCACCAATGCTGAATGCAGCTTCTTGTCTTTAAAACAGGAATTAGATGTAAATGCTTACCCCAACTGGTGACTGATTTTCTGCGCAAGTTTTGCCAGTATTTCTTGACAATCTCTGTATATATCAACCTCCTAGAGTGGAAAAAATCCCCATGTCAGTGCTTTCGTCCAACTCCCTTTGTCTTAGGGAATACAACCTTTATATTCTGCATTCTCGATGTCGAAGTCATCTCATGAATCACAAATGTGTGAACTGGGAAAGCGTTTTTGTCCCTCTCTTCCTCAGTATTACAAAGCTGTATCTCTGGAGTTGGTTCTCTGTGGCCTTTTATGGCAAACGTTCTAGCAGGTTTTAATAGAATCATTCTGATAAATGCAAGGACGGATGCTTCTTGGGCTAGGTATAATAAATGCACTAGAAACACGAGCCTTAATCAATTAAACTACTCCAACTGCCGTCACATTCTTCTACAGTAATACAAACACTTTGTTAATAGCAGCATAGGCTGAAAATGCATCTCATGTCAGAAGCAGGCTCCTTGATATAAATAATACAAAATTCTTCACAAGTTTCTGCTCAGATTAAAATAAATAAAAAATGCTGAAACAAACCACACTGGAAACCATGCCAACATGATACTTACAGTCCTCCAAACAACCTTATGGTACTCCATCCATCCTCTTTCCTTTTTAGAAACCCATTTTCAGCGTGAGAGACCCTTTTGCCAGTGTGTACAGCTTTTTCATACGATTAAGTTTTGAAACAGCAAACAAAGAGCTTTAAATGATTTGGAAATCATTAAGACACCCCAGATTTGGAATTACAAGTTCTGTCTCTGTACCTGTACCACAAATGAATGACAGACTTTACAAGTGGCTCTGCTGTTACTACAAAACAGGCCTTTGTTGGCCTCCACTGGCACTATCTGCCTTGTTCCACAGCAGTGCTCAGGGACATCACACAAATGGTGCTTATTTTTCATGTTTAAAAATATTTTTTGATCTGGTCACGTTGGAACAGTACGTGGCGTTTCATCCTGCCATTAGTTCTCTTGCTGAGTTAAGTTTGAGCTGATTGTTAGTACACATGCACACTGCAGGCTCTCAAGAAGCATTCTGGTTATTCAGTTGGTCTGCACATCCTTCTGTAACCTTCTACTCCTGAAAAGTACTTCAGAAAAGGCACTGTCCCATCATTTTCTTTCCTGGTATTAGTTTTCTTATGCTTCCATATAGCTTCTTTCAAATCTTAGTAAAGCGATGCTTTTTTATTTTATTTTAAAGATTCAGCAATCGCTACAGTCCTTATTTTCTTTTTTCAGTACGACTATACAGACAGCCCTCAGGACTTCAGAGATTTTATGGAACATGGCCTGGAAAATAACCTCGAGATTGTTTCTACATCATTCCATAGGAGAAGAGAAAACTGGAGAGGACTTCACATAAGATGCCAGGCTGTTCCTTCTGGTCCAGGGAGGATGAACCTCCCCACTGTGTGTAGTTTAACCCATTTTTTCTCCTCTCTCACCTTCAGTCTTCCAAATGAACGATGAAGTAATGTTTTTTTTCCCCTGAGAAACATGTAGTTGGATTTTGGTTGTTCTCACAGTGCGAAAAATAAACCAGTAAGTCCAATCTTACCTTTATGAGGTTCTTTTCCACATCATCATGAACCAAGTCTATATCCTTTCGCTTCTCACGGTTGTACAAGCACTCCAGGGCTGCCTGCAAGCAAACCAAGGAACATTTGCAATAGACACAGCACTGCATTTTAGAGTGAAAAACTTTGCTGAAGGGACCACTGAGCTGATGTGACAATAACAATATCCATTGAGGGTGAAACAGAACAGAAGATCCATGCCTCTCATTTCTCCTAACTAACACTTGCTCAGTGCTGAAGTTTGGAAGTTTCCTATCAGTATTCTAGGGAATGACTGCATAACAACCATTGCTGAACAGAGAGCCCAGGGGTACTGCAGCTCACTCGGGCACCTGGAAGGCATGGAGATGAGTGCCTGTGCCAGAGGCTCAGCCTCCTGGGGCAGGGAGACAGGGAAAGAAGGCACAAAGCATCCTGGTAGGTTCCTGCACTGACCTGAGCATGTAAGGCCCATGGTGGCCAGGTTTCCTTCCTACTGAGGGTAACGTTTGACCAAGTTCTGTCTCGGTGACAGTGGTGGAAGCATTAACAGCATTTGACAGAGAGAAAACTATTCTCTTTACCCATTCAGCCACACGGCCATGAAGTAAGTAGCTGTGTCAGACCTACCTTCATCGGCCCCTGAATTTCTCCTATAGCACATTCAAGTCTCTTCTTGTCTGTTTCCAAGGCACGAGTCTCCTTGAGTAGACACTCCAGCTCATAGGTGAGCTCAGTTCTCCAGAATTCAATGTTAGAGATCCTCTCTCCCAAGTTTCTGTTACTGTCTTCTTGCATCTGATGAGTCAGCTGGTCCTTATCTTGCATCATCCGCAAAGAATCAGCGTTAAGCCTTCCAGCCCAGTGCCTGGAGGCTTCAGAGCCTTTTAACTGAACCATGTTAGCATGGTGCCAGTCGCGAGTGCTGTATCGGGAATGCAGCGCAGAGCGCAGCGTGGGCAGAACAGTGGGCGGCCGCCCAGTGGGCCTGAACTGCTCGGCAGAGCTGGGGGGCACCGAGGCCTCTCTGTGAAGCAGGCTGGGCCTCCAGGAACTGAGGCAGCGGTACCCTGGCGGGCAGGAGGACCGGTAGCTGTCCCTAGTGATGCTGGTTGGGGCTGGGTCCGGGAACAGACAGCTCTTCCGCGTGCCACAGTAGCTAGCAACCTGCGTGGTCCCCAAAAACTCCATGGTGCACAGAGCTCAGGCAGCTGCCTTCAGGCAGCCCCGGCTGCCAGCACACCTGTGACGTAGCACGGTGTGTCACACAGGGCTCTGGGACCATCACAGTTCCACGGCCCTTCCCCGCCCTTCAGAACTGGAGCCCCTCCCCGTGGGGCTGCGGGCACGGCTTCACTGAGCCTGCAGTGACGTGAGCCTGAGGTGACATCTGCGTCCCAGCAGTGTGAGCCTGAGGTGACATCTGCGTCCCAGCAGTGTGAGCATGGCAGCTTTGGCACTGGGAATCAGCCTGAGCACAGCACAGGCTCTGCGAGTGGTCTCAGGTTCTCCCGACGATGTTTTTTTTTTGCCCCAGAAGTGCGTGCAAATAAAAGCACTTTCCTCTCCTGCTGATTTTTGTGTGCTAAACATGAGGTAACTCCCCACAGAACGCGCAGCTTTTCCTCGCAGGCTTCTGGCGACAGGCTCCTGCGGTCCTGCGCTCTACGACCGCACCGTAACCCGTGTTCCGTGCCGGGAATTTTGAACAGAAAGAATTATGTGCAAGCGGTTGCTGCTTAATAAATCGCTGCGTTGATCTTCTCGCGAGGTGCGAGCTGCACGCAGAGCTACGCGGCGCGGCCGCCTGAGGCGGCGCTGAGGCACGGCTCCATTTCCGCGCGCTCCCACCGGCAGCGAATGGCGCCGCGTTATTGCAGCACCCACAGCCGGCGGCGCTCCCCGGCCCGCCCTGCAGCGCCCCCTAGCGGCGGGTGCAGCCAGCCCAGGCGGTCAGCCCATGCGCGGAAGTGAGGTAAGGCGGCGCGGCCATGGCGGAGGCGGCGGGCGGGCGGCAGCCCGAGGGTGAGCGGTGCGGTGCGGTGCGGTGCGGGGCTGGGCGGTGCGCGGTGCGGCGCTGCAGCTCTCGCTTCCCTTCGCAGACTGCCCGGGGACCGGCAGCGCCCACGCGGGTCGCGCCGCCGCCTGCCAGGGATGCCCCAACCGGGGGCTGTGCGCCGCCGGCGCCGCCGCGGTGGATCCGGGTGAGAGCGGCTCCGAGAGGAGCGGGGGGTGCGGGAGGGGCTCCGCGCTGACGCGGCCGTGCCGCCCGCAGCAGAGGCGGCGGAGCTGCGGGAGCGGCTGCGCGGCGTGAAGCACACCGTCGTGGTGCTGTCCGGGAAGGGCGGCGTGGGGAAGAGCACGTTCAGCGCGCTGCTGGCGCACGGGCTGGCGGCGGACGGCGGCAGGCAGGTGGGCGCTGGGGCGGCGACGCTGCGGGTTCGTTGCGCTGTGCGGCGCGGGCGCGTCCCCACGGCTCTTCGTCGCTTTGCGTTCCAGGTTGCTCTGCTGGACGTTGACATCTGCGGGCCGTCCATCCCTAAGATGATGGGTCTGGAAGGAGAGCAGGTGCGCTCTTCTGGAGGGGGAGCTGGATTGTGTTGGTTAAAGGCGTGCCCGGCGTTTCAGTATGGCTTCTGTGAGGGCGGTTGTTGGGAAACCTGGCGGTGGGCGTAAAGGGGAATAAAGGTGAGACGGGCGATGTGCAGCGTGGTGTCATTTGTTTAAGAGTTGGCGGGAGCAGCTGTGCCACGCCGGCTCTGCGCTGTACCACTGACCCACGTGTCAGCGTGATGCTCTTTGTCAGCTCTGACATATTCCGTGTATTTATATAAAACGACAGGACCGTGTCCAGGGTCCAGCATTTCACTGATTGAGATCTAGCCCTCTTGCGATTTTTAATTAAGCTGCCCCAGTGAAGAGGTGCTGTGTCCACAGGCAGGAGGTCTTGTTGTCATTTTCTGCCTTTTGGTCGTCATTTTCATAACTTCTGCACTAATTTCTGGTGTGACTTTGTGTGCGTCTCTTCACCTTTCAGGTTCATCAGAGTGGATCTGGATGGTCTCCAGTGGTAAGCTGGTGCAGTTGTTCTTCAGGGTGTCTGGCTGGGTGTGACACCGTTCTAAGGAGCAGAAGGACTGGGGGAGAAACACAGCGTGTTGTTTCTATTCATTCCGGTGACATAAATACCAGGCTCTGTACAGCCTGGCTGTAGGCTGTCATCGTTCAGTTTCTTTCATTCATTGCCATAATACAAGATTTCTAAAGTAGTTATACTGTTACAATTTTTCTTTTTTATTGGCTTTTCTGCTGTAGTCTGGATGATAAATATCTATTAGTTTATTTGTGCTGGTCGTTGTATCAAGGTGCCATACAGTGCGTCACTCTCGATGGCAGACAGAAGGTCTCTTACACCCCCCAAAAAGCATCGCATTAACCTTAAAAATACACAGGGAAAACGGCAGGTGATTCCTTGTCCAAAGGTCCCTTCAGTATATCCCTTGTTTTATCCTTACACCGCCTGCAGTGACTGTACAGCTTCGTACAGCTCATTGTCACTGCGTGCATGGAGTTGGTCAGTGCTGCAGGAAGGCCTGAGCAATCCTTTACGCCCTTTGTTTTGAAGGTAGAATAAGGTTCTCTGCCTTTGTTTTCTGAGTGTCTCTTCCCCCTCCAGACTGCTTTTTCTGTCAAGTCTGTTTTTGGAGTTGGTCGCTCTCCCGTTTCTCTACTGTTCTGCACAGAGTTTCTCTTCTCTTTTAGTATGTTGAAGAAAACTTAGGTGTCATGTCAGTGGGGTTCTTGCTCAGTAGTCCTGATGATGCCGTCATCTGGAGGGGACCAAAAAAGAATGGTACGTGTCCGGGGTTTTCAGCAACAACTTACATCGTCGAAAGAGTGAATATCCAATGATGGGCTTGCTGGGCTAGTAGCACAAAGTTTGTGTAGTGAGCTGTGGCAAAAAAAAAAAGCAGTGAATACATCAAACTACTTGGTAACTAGGCACTGTACCTTCATCGTTTTTCTTGTGGAGTACAGTTGCATTACTGCTGCCACTTTCTCAATATTCTCTCTAGTTTCTTTGAATAATAGGTACAGGGTTCTGATCTAATAGGTCAGATGCTTGATTATTTTTTGATATCTCTTTCATTTGTTTTAATTCTTTGCAAAATAAACATTTCTGTACCTAAATGGACTGTAGTCAGAAGAATTCGGACTCTGAAACATGAAGGGGACTAAGAGATGCAAGGATTTGTATTTCCTTGTTAATCCCATGTTCTCGTCCTCTCTTCCAGGGTTGATCAAACAGTTTCTTCGCGACGTGGACTGGGGTGAGGTTGACTATCTGATTGTAGACACCCCTCCGGGAACCTCAGATGAGCACTTATCAATTGTGCAGTACCTCAGCGCATCGCACATAGATGGTGCTGTTATAATCACTACCCCTCAGGTAAGAGAAATTCAGCTGACATCAAATTCTTAGGTTTATGTTCCCCACGGTACAAAGGGAGCGGTGACAATTTATTACAAACAATTATAAAGTGGAATCGTTTCCTGACATTTGTAGGAAGTATCGCTTCAGGATGTTCGGAAAGAAATCAACTTCTGTCATAAAGTGAAGGTGCCAATCATTGGTGTGGTGGAGAACATGAGTGGCTTTATATGTCCCAAATGCAAGGTAAGGCTGCACTGCAGAGCGTTCTTTTACCTTGATGTTGTTTCGGGCGTTTCTGGAAATATGCCTTGTTCTCAGGGTTACAGCACTGTAGCTCTTTATTTTCCTGTTGTCCCAGAAAGAATCGCAGATCTTTCCCCCAACTACTGGAGGTGCAGAGAAGATGTGCCAGAACCTGAATGTTTCCCTCCTGGGTAAAGTGCCTCTAGATCCTCAAATAGGTAAAGTTAATGTGTCACGCTACGACGACTTCAAACTGTGCTGCTGTTATTACTGGGAAGCCTGGCTAGCAGAACATGACACATTTTAAGTCTCAGGTAAATATATTCTTTTTTAGCTAGGACACCTGTTTGAATCAGAAGTTACTGGGAGTGCAGCATAGCACAGTGTGGAAAGTACTGGGATAATGTACTTAACCTCGTGCTTCATCTTGATGGGGTTATATTACACATCTTTTCAGCTGTGTAATCCGTATTCTAAATATGTGGTGTGTGTAATCACCTGAAAACACACAATCAGTAAATGCATCCCCACTGCCAAGAAGAGCAGCTTGTGCACTGTGAGCATTGAAACCAGCACTGTGTTCACTGCCACCAGCATGACTCGGATTCCTCTGTGGATTGTGAGGCAGCGTGGCTCAGCACCCAGCACTGCCAGGGTGTGAGGAGCAGGGCTCTACTCCCAGTGCTGATAGTGCTGCATAGAACCGTGAGCTGCAGCTCATCACATCCCTGACACAGCGATTCCCTGAGTGGAGTACATAGCAGTGCTTCATCGGAGGAGTGTGGGATGAGCAGTAAGTAGAGACAAGTTCTTCTTTTGTTGCACTGTTCTCATGTTTTTCCCCGTCCTTCCAGGAAGGAGCTGTGACAGAGGCCAGTCCTTCTTGTCCGAAGTGCCTGATTCTCCAGCTGCGTCATCGTACAGGAACATCATTCAGAGTAAGTCTTAAGCAGGTTAAGGAAGGATGGTGAGGCACTACGTGGTGCAGCTAGGTAATATTGCCTCCTTCTGATTGTAATTACACAAAAACTGCATAAAAATTGCCTCACGAGCCGGTGATGGACAGCTTCCAAATAGCACAGAGCAGAACTGCTAGCCCCACGTGGCTGTGCCCAGGTTCTGACTGTGGCAGCAGCAGGAGGCAGCAGTGCTGGATCTCTTCCTTTTTCCCCATCTCTCCAGGGGTTCAGGAGTACTGTGATCAGCACCGTTCTCAAGAAGAGAAGACTATCTAATTATGGGTAGAATAAAAATATGCTTCAGATGTGATTATAGAAAAGTAACTTATGCCTTGCCATGACTTCATGTAAGGAATGTATTCTTTTTGTATGTTGCAAATAAACTCTTAGTATCAATGCCATTGTGTTAGGGGTTTTTTTTATCAACGATTCAAGATTACTGAGGCTTTCAGACCAGCCATGAATTTGCAGTAATGTTAATGAAATATAAGGACCTTCATCTGTGTTACAAAGGTGCAGTTTGCATCCATTGCCATCCTCCCAGCAACCTGAATATGAAGTCAGCTTTTGCAGAGGCAAAGTGTGTGGCAGGCTCTGTCCTGCCTCCTGCTGGAGGATGCATTGCAGTGCTCTCTTTAACTGAAAAACATACAACTATCTTCTTTTTTTCAGTGGGAAGATCTGTCTTTAGAGTGGAATTTAAAGTGATGTCCTCTTTCCTTGCAGTTGGCATCTGTTTTAAAGTAACTAGAGGTTAGGCAGCTTACAGTTAATGGTACAAGTACAGTATTTTATTTACATGAACCTCAATAAGATTAATTAATTTTAATTGCTTTGACATAACTATGACTGCATGACACTGTTTTTTTTCCTCTTAAGCCTGGACACTTAGAAATAATAACAATCCCTAACCAAGCTGCCCTTTTACAATGGTAATTCCTCCTCTTTTCACTGAGGTGTCAAACACAGAGGAAGAGGTACTTTGTCTTGTTTAATTTTCAAACTCAGGTGAACAGAATGACCGACCTGTGAGTGCATTCTGATTCTCAGAGCAATCCAACAGCTTCATGTTTGTGTACAGGTTTTGCTCACGATAGTGACTACTTTCTGAAGTTCTGCATCAGCACAGAGTGGTTTCTTCATGCCTGAGCTAACTGCCTTCTGGGGTGAAGTAGAGTGAGAGCTTAAGAGGCTCTTAAGCACAAACGACAGAAAATCATTATTTCATGCAGGCAATTCTAGAAGACCTTTACTTCAACAATTTCATATGAAAACTGCTTTAATAAATGAGCATTTCTGCTGCTCGTCCTTTTAATTTTCCTTAGCTGATTATCTGCTCTGTGTCTTCCCACACTCTTCAGTGCCATCTTCGGAAATTCTGGTCTGTCCTGCTGGATGAAAACATGAGAGGCAGTTGTTAGCAGGATCTGGAATGCACATGGAAGAGGCTGTTGGAAACCTGAGGGTTTAAGGAAGCTCTTTCAGCAGTGCCTAGGCATTGTGCTACCTCAGAAAGCATCGTACTGAGATTTAACTTAGAGGAAATTCTTCATGGGGTTTAGAAGCTGCTCAGTCATGAAGCTTCAGCCAGCTCCTGAGTGCAGAGCAAGCTGACTTTGGGTACAACCCCTTGGTGGGAGGTCACAAGAGGGATGTACTGAAGAACCACGAGAGCCTTGCCAGAAGATACATTAGGAACCAGTATCTGGAAAGAGCCAAAAAGAGCATGAGGCAGGTCAGCATTTGGGACTTCATGGGCTATAGCTGACAGACCAATTTAATACTTACTCTTGGGAACATCTGCTGTGACAAAGAACTCTGAAGTAATTCTGCTGATGCTTTTTTGTACCCCTGATATGCAGTGGATGTACCCATATAAGTTGGCAGCCTGAAGGGAGATACCAACCATGACAAGAGCCTGTGGACAAACAGAACAAAGAAATGCATACACTGCCACATTTGTAGAGTGTGTGCATGGAAAATACATGCATACATGTTATAAAAAAGGAATGTCCCTTCAAATAATGAGTGACATTAAAAGAAATGCATTCATATTACATGCAGTCATCTCTAAAAAGGGACTAGGAAAAGCATTCTAATCATTTTTTACTGGCTAAAGTTATTCTGCATTTGTTCTTGAAACATTTAAGTTCGCATTAAAAAAAAAAAAGCACCTATGCAACTGATATCCAACTTTTTTTAAGCTTAATTTGTATCTAAAAGCTTCATCAGCAGATACACAGCAGGCCTGCAGAAGTTTGCTGACAAATGCCTCAGTATAGACAAGTGAGATCCTATAGCTTGCAGATTTGCATAGATATGGTACGAATGCCTCAATAGAAATGCATTAGCAGGCAGTAAGATGAGCAGAACTGTGGGTGGTGCTATAGGCTTAGAGTCACTTAAGTTTCCTGGAAGCTATTGCACTTCCATTTGTGGAACTCGGTTTCCCGATACAGGAGTGATGTGCATCTTCATTGCTAGTGTGGGTCCCTGCTCCACCTAGCTCTTTGATCAGCAAACAATAACTGGCTTTCAAAACTAAAGGTGGAGAAAGACTGCTAGTTTAATTTTAACTATTGTTTCTGTAGTGATGCCATTCGAGCCACTATAAAGCAGTTAATTATTTGCTCATATCTGTAGACTAATTTCTTGTTCCATTAAGTAATAAAATGTAATCTCAGATACTATTTGTTATGTAGCAGAATGTGTGCAAGGGCAAACACTTAATAGAAAAGCTTAAAGGGGAAAACACAAAGATCTCATAAAGTCCCTTAGCATAATGGACCTGGATGAGGGGACTGAGTGTACCCTCAGTAAGTTTGCGAATGACACCAAGTTGGGAGGATGTGTTGATCTGCCTGAGGGTAGGGAGGCCCTTCAGCGGGATCTGGATAGGCTCGACAGCTGGGCTGAGGTCAATGGGATGAGGTTCAATAAGGCCAAGTGCCGGGTGCTGCACTTTGGCCACAATAACCCCATGCAATGCTATAGGCTTGGGGCAGAATGGCTTGAGGAGTGTATAGAGGAAAAGGACCTGGGGGTGTTGGTTGATGCTCGGCTCAACATGAGCCGGCACTGTGCCCAGGTGGCCAGGAAGGCCAATGGCATCCTGGCCTGTATTAGGAATAGTGTAGCCAGCAGGAGCAGGGAGGTGATCATCCCCCTGTACTCAGCTCTGGTGCGGCCGCACCTCGAGTACTGTGTTCAGTTTTGGGCCCCTCACTACAAGAGAGACATTGAGGCCCTGGAGCGTGTTCAGAGAAGGGCAACGAAACTGGTGAGGGGTCTGGAGCACAAGTCTTACGAGGAGCGGCTGAGGGAGCTGGGATTGTTTAGCCTGGAGAAAAGGAGGCTCAGAGGAGACCTCATCGCACTCTACCACTTCCTGAAGGGAGGCTGTGGTGAGGAGGGGGTCAGCCTCTTCTCCCATGTAACTAATGACAGGACAAGAGGGAACGGCCACAAGTTGTGCTGGGGAAGATTTAGATTAGATGTGAGGAAACATTTTTTCTCTGAGAGAGTGGTCAGGCACTGGAATGGCCTGCCTAGGGAGGGGGTTGAGGCACCGTCCCTAGTGCTGTTCAAGAAGCGTTTAGATGAGGTGCTGAGGGATTTGATTTAATAGCTTGGTGGGTAGGGATGGTGGTGGGAGGATGGTTGGACTAGATGATCTTGTGGGTCCTTCCCAACCTAATGAATCTATGAATCTATATGGGGTACGTATACAGGGGAAAATAAAGCTGCTGTAGCTAAAAGCAAGGCTGCAATATTGCCAGCCTTTTGTGATGCTCTACTTGAAACAGCTGACAGCTGATAACACAGTAAAGCCAGGCTGGCAGTTCCATTCCTGAGCAGGGGGCCCGACTGCAGAAAACTCTTCTGATTTCAAGTTCTTAATGGGATTTTTGTAATGTTGGAGATCTCAGTCCAAAGATTGTTGCAAAACTACAGATCTGGGTTTTCCCTCAGCTAACACTGCTTGTCAGCTGCTGTTCATTCTGTAACCCCAGGCTTACCAGCCATTTCATATTCAGGGAAAACAAGGTGCTGAAGAAAAACACTGTCCAAATCACGGGGCAGATAATGAGGCCAAGCCAAAAGATTCGAGCTTCAGCTTCAGTTGAGGCAGCTATTGTAGGCACCTACAAAGGGAGTGATTGAAACTCAGTCACAAAACCAAAACCCACAATGAATAACAAACGAGGATGAAATGACATGTTACTTCTTTACATCAGCTTATTACATTTAAGTTCAATTTGGCTTTGAATTCCTACTAAGGCCTGAGAGAAGTGTGAAACAGAAGAGTGTTCCCAACAGCACTTTCCATACGTGTACCCATAATTTCCCACAAAGCGCCCAGCAGTGATGCTGCACCAGCACTTACTGTTCAGGGGAAAAACAAGCTGAGAACTCCACATCTGAAAGACCTAAAAGGCTGCAGCTCTCTGAAGAAAAGGGCGGGCAGCTATGCTGTTCAGAGTGGTTACTGACTTCCAGCACACCTCAGCTGCTGTAGGATTTCTAGGTTGAATTCTGTCCCAGCAGCAGCAGTGCACCAGGTACTGGTCGCTGGTTGGTCTGGGTCACTTGTAATATTTCTAAGCAGGCCCACACCACAGAGATCTTAAAAAGCTGCCGGAGGACTGGCAAGAGAGGGAGCTCTGGACTGCATACTCCAGGCCTGTGCCATGATAAAGGAGCTCTCATCAGTAAACCATGACAAAAATACAATACGCCTGAATTATACCTTCCTCCCTCTGCCATTATGATTCTTGTGTTAATCAAACTATTTGCCAGAAGTTTTTGAAGGCCTGGATGCACAGAGGTGAGCCGACTTTGTACTTGTAGGCTGACTGACGACCTGCAGTAAGTGGAGTAGGCAATGCATGTCTTCATGTTACGGTAACATTAAGAGCCAAGAATGCTCTCACTGCCTTTGTCAGCTCCACAGAACTGTGACACGTTGGAGGTCTTCCAGCTTCTCTGCTTTTTTTCCCTGCTTTCCTGCGGAGTTGGTTGTATTCCAGATGTCACTTAAATCACAGGCAGAACGCTGACATCTGTTATCTTACTGCCACACTGCAGGCTGCACGCCTGCCAGCGCACTCCCCAACCGCAAGCAGGGCTGCTAGGGGGCACTGCGGCCCTGCGGCTCTGGGGCAGTGGACACAGGGTTCGGTTGTGTGCAGCTCTGGGGTGCAAGAAAGCGACGTCCTACTGAGCAACACTCAGTGCTGCCCAACCAAACTCTGGTCTGGCTGCAGTGCTGGACACTGTCAGCAAACAAATGTGGGACTGGCAGCCTCAGCTCTTAGCAGCAATGCCAAGTGATGGCGTTTGATGGCGTTTCTTTGCTCAGCACCAGCGTTGTTAGAACAATGCAGAATCTGGGTGATACCGCCCATGAGCGTGAATAAAAGATGGTAACTTTAAAGAAATGGAGATAATTCTGCTTCGTAAATAACTATCGGAAGACAGATTCATTGTAAGTTGCTCTCATTAGAAAATAAAATTGTAGTACTAACATAAATGCATCATGTGTAGAGAACTACAGTATGGATATTTATTCTGCTGATGCATACAAGGAAAATGTTTGCAAGATCAATTTCCTGCTGGTTGCCAGGATCTGACACTCTGTGTGATTGCAGCTGAATACTTACAGTGTCTTATAAAGCACCTGGATAAAAAGGAGCTGTTAGAAAATGCTCTATTCTATCCTTATTTTTTTTAATTAGTATGGATATTACAAGATTTCTCATGCATTCTGTTTGCTGTGTGCCTTTATTATCATTCTTACCTTTTTTGCTTCAAATACCCAGTGGCTTTTTCCATCTTCATCAATCTGGTTCCACCAACGTAAACCAACCAAGAGTCTCCCTGTCACATTCTAGTGACAGAAGCAATTGTCTGCATTAACCAGCTGCATCATTCATCAGAAAACATTTAAAATAAAGACAAGCATATCTGACAATGGCGTTTCTTATCAAACACTGAACTTATTTCTAAAGGCTGTGTCAGTTTGTGCACAACAGTCACTAAGGACAGATGAGTTAATAGAAGTGGAGAGGCCCATTCTCATAATCTGATCATTAGCACAATAATATTAAATTAGATAAGAAATGATAGGGTGCATCTTTCCTAAGTCGGTCACTTGGATAAGACTGATTAATTCTTACTGAGAACCCCAACCAAAAAACAAAAACAACAAAAAAAGGATTAATTATAAGCAAATGAGCTGCTTGGAACCAGGCAAACAACTGCATTAAGGAAGTATTTTTGAACCTGGAGCAATATTATAATTTTTCAGTGTGCTGGAGACACATCAGTGCTTCTCTTAGGATTTAAAACCTCGCTTTTCATTGCACCCCTGGGGACGCTGGGCTGACCCCACCAACGTGCTGTGCCATCGCAGGGTGCTGGTGCTGTGGCTGGGCACCCCGAGGGCACAGCTGCAGCTGTTGGCACCCTCTGGGTCCTTTGCCATCCTCACTCAAAACTGATCTCTATTTTTTCCTACGAATATACAAAGTGTACAAACAAATCACTTGTGGCAAGGCTTTCTTACCATGTTAGTAACTTACATCAGTGACTAAATGCGCTGAAGTCTTGAATAAAATAGGCTAGACCCATTTACCTGATCAGCAGATCATAATGTTTGTCTCCATTTCAGGACATATCTTCTCTTTTTATTAATGGTATATATATATATATATATTTAATGGCATAACAATACTTTCAAAGGTATTTGTTCAGGGTCTTCTTACCTTAACTGACCAGAAGTCAAAGGATAGGAGAAGGAGAATAGTGACAAAACAGTCAACATAGCTGTTGCTGAACCAGTCACAGAACAAGTAGGTAATAATAGCACTCACTCGGAAGAACAGGTGGAAGAAGGTGGCCAGTGGGTGCCTGGAAAAACAACACAGAGCACTGAGGAAGCTACAGGACAAGAAGGAAAGTTAGTGCAGTTAGTGCACGTGCGAGCAGCGTAGTACAACTATTTCTGGTCTACAGTGTCATCTCAGTTTGTAGCTGTTATCAAAGTGATGATACTTCCGACAGCCAACCTCCAGTCTACAGTTAGAAGGTGTTGTGTGTGGTAATGCTTCCTCAAGGAACAAAGAACAAAAGCTGCACTTCCATGAGCTGCGTGGTACTGTGTGGAGGGATGGAGTGGCTGCATTCAGCACTGCACTCCCAACTCCTCAGTCTGTGTCACAGAGCACAGAGGAATTAATCCAGACAGATCCTGCGTCATTCAGAAGTGCTCTGAAATCAAGAGCAGCAACTCTCTGGAGTTACACTGACATAAAATAACAAAATGAGCCTTCTTATGCAAATTTGCTCTATGACAAAATTGAGGGAAATTTCAGTAGAAGAATTATCCGTACAGAACAGAACACTGGTCTGTGTGGGAAGATACAGGTTCGGGGGAATGCTACAATACTCACAGACCAATTTTCAGGGTGATATGCTGTGTGCAAAACTTCATTCTGTACAGTTGTTTCTGTGAGTTTAAAATGTCAATTAAAAGCCATTCCACGTGAGTAGCTTCTTGAAATCAGCTATTATCTAATGGAAATACCGGGCTTGTAGTAAGCATGCCTGACTGGTGAAGCAAGAATGGCACGGAGCTGAAGCTTACACTTACTGCTATGGCTGCATTAACCACAGACTTTCCAAAACCCCTGACTTACAGATAAACATGTGACATGTGGAATGAAAGGGCTTTTCTCTTACACAGGCGGAAGGAATACTGAGAGATCCTGCTTTATTTCTTGTTCAGTGTGATGTAAGAGTTCAGCTGCACAACCGGTGCTGTTTGTAGACCGCAGCCCTGGAGGCCATCGGGCAGACAGCTTTTACAGTCATGCTGGTGGAGCTCTGGAGGAGAAGTCACAGTGCTCTATTTTGGAAGTGTGACGATGTGTTACTGCTCTGATGACTGATTTTGTATGGTGTTTCCTGATGACTGGTACGTGAGGAGGAGGCACACGTTTGTTACAGCCCTGAGTGCTTTTTATGGGGACTGCAGAGTCCAACCCCTCACAAAGATAAAGCTGCTCAGCCCAAAGACAGACCTGCAGCTCCAGGGGAGGAAGAGGTCAGCTTCTCAGCAGTGGCATGTTGTCCTCTGGATTGCTCCCTCAGCTACAGAAAGCGTGCACACATGTATACTAACAAAAACATTCTGAAACTAAACAAGTCCAGTTCGTAGCGTTCGCTTCCTCATCTAGCAGAACAAACGTGTTTCCCTAATTCAGAGCCACCAGAAGAAGCACAGAGCTTCCACCATACAGCAACAACATTTTAACAAATAATCCAAGAGAAAGTAAACTGTTCAAGCACGAAGGTAAAGCCTCTGCATGCTTTTTGACACAAACTATACAGCTCTGAGTGAATACAGTTTCAACTCTACTTTTATACATCTTTTAAAAAGCAGTTTCCAGGAAGAGAATAACAATTAAGAAATTGTATGAACTAACATGATTTCTTGTGCTAATGGAAGACAGTGTAGGCTCCAAAAGCACACCAACTTCTCATGAGAACTAAGTTATCAGCAGTTATATCATTAATAATTTTGTTCCATTTGTGAAGATGATGCCTATTGGGATAGGAACGAACTCCTACAGATTTAGCTGGATCCTGTATTAAGGGATCAAACTGGGCCAGCCCTACATCGTACCACTGAACCAGCTGCTCCGAGTGCCACAGCAGTTCTGCATGCCACTCTCCACCTCCTGTCCAGAACTTCAGATGTCTTTGGGCAGATTCTGAGCAACCAGGCCCAATCATCTGGGCCAACCTGAAACAGAAGTGAGCATGTGCTCACTTCTAACAGAGGCAGCCACGGACTGTACTGTTATCTGTGCACCTTTTGGTTCTAAAAAGCACTTGCACACACCCTGGAGAATCACGAACGCACAACTTGTCATGGCTCGTGCAAGCTCTAAACAAGATCAAGATGTATGAAAGCGGGATAAAATTAAATAAAAGCGAATGAGTGGAGTATGTCATTATGCCTGCTTGCAGGCAGTGAAGTTCTGCAGCACATGGGTGTGTACCAGGCTTATCTGCACATGACTGCTCACAGAGAAGTCTGTATTTCTGAAGAATCTGAGCAGTTTCATTTCTGTATTCTACATCACAAAACATTTCAGTCAGAGGTTATCCTTTAGCACTGTCCTAATGAGGGGAAGAAAGAAGAGCAGTCTCGAGTGAAATGAGCATCTAAACAAAGTGAGCCCACTGTGCTATGGTTCTTGGGGAGCATGAACCTGCAGAACAGAGCTCTACAGCACAGTGCTGGTGCCATGGGCCTGAAACAAGTGCTTCAGTTCCACTTCCCACCAGACTCCAGTCTGTTCCACAGTGAAGCTGAGCCTGCCACATACAAGACTTAGAAGTTTTAGTTCCCAGTTTAGTCACCTCCATTCAAGCCACACGCTCCAGGACTGCACCATAATACAGAACAGAATACAAAGCTTCCTCAAACCTGCTGCTCAGGCAGAGAACACAGAACAGTTCTGGAAATGCTAATACTGTGTCATGTCTGCTCAGCTGCTGCAAGTCTGGTGCAGTGGAAGGGCTGAGATGCTACGCCAGACACTAGTAAAGCTGAGCAATTGTACTGTAAACCTGCATGACTGTTTGTGTGCCTCAGATAAGCTGTGCAAGCGTAGTGTCCCTTATTTTACTTTATTTATGCCTACAAGACGTGTCAATGTTGCAGCGTACCACAGTTGTCTGGGGATAGTGGAAGAGAGCAGTAACAACTGAAGGGGATTATACACAGTACTGATGTGTATGTGCAATTCCCTTTGGCAGCTGTGGGAGCAGGTCCAGAGGAGGGTCACGAAGATGATCAGAGGGCTGGAGCACCTCTCCTGTGAAGACAGGGGCTGAAGGAGTTGGGCTTGCTTAGCTCGAAGGATCCGGAGAGTCCTCCTTGCAGGATCCTATAAGCAGGAGGGGGAGTGACTTTTTACACAATCTAATAGTGACAGGACATGAGGGAACGGCTTTAAATTAAAAGAGGGAAAAAAACAGGTTAGGTTTTAGGAAAAAAAAAATATATATAATCTTTATTCAGAGGGTGGTGACGCACTGGCATAGGTTACCCAGAGAAGTCCTGGGGGTGCCCCAGGCCGGGCTGCGTGGGGCCCAGGGCAGCCTGATCTGCGGCAGCCGGCCCACGGCTCAGGCTGTGTTTTAAGGTCCCCTCCGACCCACCCGTGACACACCTCACCCCGTGACCGCCTTTTGGCGGCCGTGTTTCCGCGCTGCCGGCGCTGGGTCGGGGCCTGTGCCGCCCGCGGCCGCCCCGTTACCCCCCGTTACCTGATTCTGGCTTTCTGCAGCGCCAGCTCCTCCTCGGCGCCTAAATCCAGCGACACATCCTCGGTGTCGTCCATCAGCGCCTGCGGCGGGGACCCCCACAGCGCTCCCGTCAGCGCCGAGGGGCGGGGAGGCCGCGCCGCCGCCGCCCACCGCCCAGCGCAGCCCTCCCGCGCCTCTGCCTGCTTCATGCCGGGCGGAGGCCGGGCGTGGCGGTTGCCGGCGCCCGGAGGTGTCTGAGGGAGAAGGATCCCGCCGGCCCCGGGCGCGGCCCGCTCAGGGCTGAGGCGCGGCGGAGCTTCGCTGCGTTGCCTGGGGGCGGGCGGGAACGAGGGGTCGGGGGTTCCTCCGCTCCCACAGCCGCCCCCCCCCCCCCCCCTCCCTCCGAGGGACTGGAGCGCGGCGGCGGCACTGAGAGCCCAGGGCTGGGGGTCCCGTCCTTTAGTGAAAGGGTTTTCCTGATGGTGGCTCAGCAGTAAGGCTGCAGCGCGGCTGCCGAACGTGGGAAGGGGAAACAAAGCGTGTGGGGGCTCCAGCCGCCCCCTGTACAGCTGTGCCACTGCTCGTGCTGAGGAGAATTTCCTCATACCCATCCTGAACCTCCCCTGGTGCAGTGCGAGGCCATCACCTCTCACCTTTCTGTGGGAGCAGAGGCCGACCCCCAGCCGACCGCAGCCTCCTTTCTGGAGCTGTAAGAGCCTTCAGGTCTCCCCAAACCCCTTACTCCCCAGACTAACATCCAAAGGAAACACTCTTAAGTCCAGAAGCTGAAAAGGTAAACATTTAAATAGCATTAATTGGAAAGTAGTTCTGTGCAATCCCCAGCATTAGTACAGTTCTGACAGCTACTGTAAGATCTGGTAGAGCTATTCTCAGCAGAATTCACAATTAACACGGGTTACAGAGTGATAGGTGAATTCTACAAGTGATAACATTAATGTGGTAGTTGCTATTTTTTTACCTTGGTAGGGTTAAATCAGCACTTCCTAATGTCTCAGTAAGCACACCAGAATTGCGTTAAATGTTTGAACAGAGCATGTAATGGGATGCATGGCCTACAACATGGGAATAACTGGGAACAATTCCGCTCCCAAGGAAGAGAGAGAGAGGATCTCTGTGACCTATCACCGGGTACAGTTACTAAAGAATGTTATGTGTGCCTGAAGTTGACGTATACATAATTACTGTACCAACAGGCACTGTCTTACGAGAAATGTGTTGCAAACAAATGAAATAGAGCTGGCTTCTAACACAGAAGTAGTTCCAGACTTGCGGTAGCAAAGATATTAAGTAGTGAAGGTCTCCCCTCTCTCTGACTGCCAGCTTGGTTATCTAAGCTTCTGTATCAGCTCTTCCTTCACATGTCACGCAGAATCACTGAATTGCTGGGGTTGGAAGGGACCTTTAGAGATGAAATCCAACCCCCCTGCACAGTTCTGCCAGCAAGCTGGGTTGTTTGAATGTAGTGACTCAGTAATCTTGCTGTATTGTCTGAGTCATTGAATTTTTATTCCAGCGCCCAAGAAAATACCACATTAGGTTCCTTTTCAGGAAAAAAAACAGTACTTCTATAGGAGAGGTGAGGATTAGGTTAATTAGATATCTGATTTACTACTGTTACTGCTATTTGACCTCAGTAGTAGCAATGGAATGATACAACTGAAAACAAGAAACAGAACCCGTGGTTTGGTTTGTTCTTTTAATCTTAAAATGGATAAATGGTTCTTTACTTTTCCCTCCCTCCAGTTCTTGTCCCAGTGGCTCACTGCAGGGGTCGTCTCTTTCCTGACAAACTCCATAAGATAATGCCACAGATGACTGTCATTATACCGTGCAAGTGACTGTACTGATATTCTCTTTAAAGGTATGTCAAAATATGTTCTGTGATTATTGAAGGTATTGTATGGGTTATCATCTTCTTTTAAAGTAAGTTAGAAGCTAGAAAGAATCCTTGGTCACTAGAGGAATCATTGGACAAATGACTTCTTCAGGTTTAGAAGTGGTCTGGTAAGATCTAACAGATCTGGAAGATCTGGTAGCAGTTTTCTGCCTAGTCATTTTATTTACCCTTTCAGTGCATAGTCTGTGTCATCTGTGTTGCTGTCAGAACTGATAAACCTGACTGCCCCTCCCAGTCATGGCCAGAACTAGTATCAAGAGCCTGACCCAGCAACTTCTGCCTGAACGTAGTACCACTCTGTTACTGTGTTATTTCATGTGAAAGTGGTGCTGCACCAGGACAGAAACATGGCTCAGCACTCACAGATGTGGTTCCATGGCTCCAGGCTGAAGTAAAAGATGTATAGCCAAATCCTGCAGACCCAAGGGAGGCTTTCCTTGCTTTCTCATGAAGCAGATGGTGCATAGCTTATCTGACAAATCCCATACAGCAGAAGCAGCACGTACTGTAGCAGTAAAAAAACAATATCAGCAGAGACCGGACGTTAGCAGAATATAAAAGTAGTGCAGGGACCACTGTTGAGTGGGATCCTCAGCTGGACTGCAACCCCCACACCACACCCACTGATGTCTGGGCTGACCATCAAACGTCAGACTGCATTACCCTTCCCAACAATCCGTTCCACGTTATTTGTTGTATGCTTTGCTAGAACCATTTTTTTGGGGAGTATACGTTTGGAATTGCTATCTGCTGAGCCTTTGCCGACTGAGACTGTAATTGCTTCAGGACACGGTATTAAATAAATGTATAGGTAACCACCTGATTGTGGTCAGTGAAGTGAGTTAACTGAACTCTGTGTGACAATGCTGACCATAAGCATGATAGAAAATCTGTGGGACACCACTGACATAGACCTGATACGAATCTCTCATGTTCTTTTGAGTCCTTTCATGTACAGTAAACACAACCTGCTCTAAATGATAATCTGATGTTTTGTTGACTCGGTTAACTGAAGTCAGCTGGTTTCTTGTAATGCTTTGGAGTATTGCCTGGAATCTACACTGGCATAGATTCAGAGTCTTGCCCTTTAAATTGCATAAGGGCATTTTGAGTAACTCTATGGTAGTAACTGTAGCTTAAGTACCTCAGTTACAGCTTAATGCTCAGAGGAACCCAGTGCTTGAAGATACTGCTTATTTAAGAATGACTCTTACCTCACTTGTGTCAGACACACAGGTGCAGTTTGATGGGATATTGGTAAAATGCTTACTTTTTGAGGAGACGGATTGGCCAAATTACAGAAATGTTGAATAGATAAATTTCTATTTGTGCATAGTTCTGTTCAGATGCAGACATGCTTTCTGGACAGTTATTCAACCACAGCTTTTAATGGCAAAGTCTACTTCATCTTTTGTTGTAGGCACCGTGGTTAAGTGGCTTTTTCTATGTTTGCTTGTGTTTGTTCTTATTTTTTCCAAATTTGTAGTTTTGAAAGGGAGAAATAATCTTTCTCAGGAAAAAGAAGAATATAGAAAAAAAAAACAAACCAACACTAAAAAAAGAGAAGTGAAAAAGAGTTCCTAATCCAGTGATGCAGTGAAAGGAGAAATCTCTATTTACAATTCTTAATTTATTTGACACGCAAATTTCTGTGAAGCAGACTAGTACCAACTTCTGTAGTGTTTCTGTTCAATAGTAGATTTTCTTTATTTGCTAATCTTTTTCTGGTTCGTTGGATAGCTTCAGCTCCCTAAAATTCCTTGTACTCAATCACAGAGAACTTGACAAGGTATCTGAGGGATCCGTGCTGTTTCTATAAGCCCGTGTCACACGCAGAGGTGGAGGCACTCAGGATTGTTCAGCCCCTGAGATAAGCCATAGAAACATTGTTTTGGAGCAGGGTCCAGCACTCTGACTTGCACATTCTTTTCAAGATACACCAGATGCTGCTGGAGGTGACTTACCCTACATGCAGTACACAGCTCTGAGCCTCTTCTGGGGATAGCGGCCCGAACTGTTGAAGCAAAAACAAAAGCGTGGTGTATCTCTGTCAGCAGTGACCTATGAGCTCCTTCTCAATGGAATCTGTGCTCAGGAGGAGACCACAATGTCCTCTGCTGCCCCAAAGATGCCAACGTTCAGCCTCATGGCTCAGGAGAGAAGGAAGCTTGAGGCCCCCTCAGCTGTTCCATGAAAGCTCTTCTGCCTGACTCCCAAACTGGAGGCTGAGGAATCTGCTTCTCCTATGGATGGGTCTGAATTCACGATCCACAGATTTATTTATTAAACCAGAATTTGAAGATCATCTCCAAATAAAGTTATTGAAATGCATCTTTGAATGAAGGCAAGAACCCAACCCTGCTTGTTTCTCTGAAGGAGTTAACTTCTGGTTTCACCCTCTGAGTAGGATAGAACAGCTTCAAAAGAACACTTTGAGAGCTCCGCGTCCCTCTCAGCCAAGTAGCCCTGAGGTCACACTGCAGAGCTGTAGAAACATGAATCTGAAGCTCCTGAAGAAGAATGCTGTGTGACTCCGTGATCATCAGATTCACTGCCTGCAGTTACAAGAAAAGGAGTGCAGCTACTGGAATGAAAGTAACAGCAAGGGCTTGTTTTTACAAGTGGCTAAAGATAGAGCTACCGTGACTGATGTGTATTTTAGTGTCTTTTGTGTCTAAAATGTGCTGGCTGACAAAAATCAGAAATGCTGCAGGGAAGCCCCTAAAATACATGATTTTGCCAACTGTCAGTGGAGTGGTTTTGCCCAGTTTTCTCATCTCCATCATTGTGAAACTTGACACAGAGCTGTGGTTTTGAACATGTGCTTTTTCTTGTTGGTGTGGGTTTGTGCTTGAATCCTGTTTCCCATTCTTGCTCTATTTTATTTCAATGTAAAGAGGAATTACAGTTTTCATCACCTGCTCAATGTTCCAGCGTACTGGACTGATTATGTCAAATCCAAGTGACGGTGACAGAAAGAGTATTATCTCCCTTTTTCTTCTGTTTCTTCAATTTTCGTAATTGCTCTCAGCTATAGAAGACATTTTATAACAAGACAATAATTTAGATAACATTTCTTTAACAACATTAATACTGCTGTGCACTGCTTATCCCAAAACTACCAACAAGAGGTTTGCACAGTTGCATGACCCTTGCAGACTTGTTGAAGACCAAGAAGAGGATAAGAGCTCCTTCCTGTCTCCTCCTCAGCCTGTAGGCCAGGAGGCAGCTGGATGCTGCCACAGGTCCTGGTGCTCACAGTGTGTTTGCAGAGCATGCAGCTGCAGCCAGCTGCTACCAGAAATGCTTTGCACTCCATGGCACGCTGACAAATACTGTGTCCTTAAGCTATTACTTTTCCTGCATGTGACAGATGTTATCTTCTATTCCTAAGACATGTAGGAAAGGTACCTCTGCACTTACAGTGGTGGCTTCCCTACCCTCAGAAGTGTCACAGTTTCTTCCTCGTTAGCCATCGTGGCTATACTATTCCTGTGGAAAATTCTCCTGGAAATCTGCTGAAATTTGTTACCTTATCTCTACCTCTTCCAGGTAAAAACATCAATGCCACTTGCACAGCTATTCTTAATTGTGATGATTGCAATGACGATGCTTGCAGTGGGAAAGAAGATAGATCTGTAACTTCTTCCAAAGAATGAGGACAAGTCATTTCAGGAATGTTCCCCACATGTTACTGTTCCTACAGTGCAAGTGTGAAAAGCTACACTTACTCTCCTGGAACTGCCATATGTAGGCAGGACTGGTTATCCAAGAGGTGAGAACATAAAGCTGTGAACAAGCATCAGGCAGCTTTTAAAACAAAGCATCTCTGAAAGAGAATACCAAAGGAAGAAAGTCTTTGCCTGGGTGAACCACGAATTAAGGAGTAGGAGGACAGTTTACTTGTGAACTCAAGTAAGTCATGTAATGTAACTAAAATGATGTTCTCTAGGAAGTATTCCCTGGCTCTACAAGTGAGGAGGCTAGCAAGGATCAAATACTGATAATCCTTTCAGGATGTCTTTACATTTCACTTTCCCAGGCACTTCTCTAAGGATGTGGAGGAGTCCATGAGAAATGACAGAGCCACTCTGCAATCAGCTCCGGAGCTCCACTGAGGCAGAACAGATGACTTGGAGCAGGTACCAAATCTGCTGACACTTAGATCATAGAGGTCCAGCACCAGTCAAAATCACCAGTATGAATTGCAAGGTAGGAGAACAGTGAGCTTATCAACAATTGGCGCTTGTTTTGAGCACCAGCAAATTTTTGTTAATTTAGTTTTCAGTTCTTGTTTCACAGATATTCACAATCTAATCTTCGCACATGCTAGACTGGAAGTTTCCCATCTTCTGAGTTCCTAACCTCAGACCTCCGTTTAGAGAATGACATTCTGGGGAAGCAATCAGTATGAGCAGCAGTGCTGTCGAGGGCTCCGTACAGAACCTGCACTGCACCCAGTACAGTCCTGCAGCCCAACGTAGTAGTGTCTGGGAAGCAATATGGCAGGTAATGTTAGAACCATTGGTATTGGAGGATTCTGAAGGACTTCTGCATGTCAGTGGAGGCTCGGCAGTTTCTGAGGTGAAAGTGGGGATGTAGGGAAAAGATTTGATCAGATATTTTTTATAAATAACCTCTGGGGAAGAATAACAAATTAAGTTTAAAATATCTTCCACAATATCACATCTGTACTTCCCTACTAGAAGTAATTTTCTTAATAGACATAAAAAAAAATATTAAATTCAGAGCTGCAAATCTTGGAAGATTTACTTAGGAAATTCTATGTGCGTGTGCATGATAAAAAACACAATGGTGACCAAAGTCTCCATTCCAATTCTCACTCAAAGTTTCCACAGACCAGCACTGCACAGTGTAGCAAAATTAGATGCCAGCAACTAGATAACTGAGAGATCATCCTTGAATGCTGATGGATGATGCTGCAAAGTCCTGACTGATTTCAGTGGATACTCAAAAATTCCTCTAATGTAGTCTGAGCTGTTTATGGTTTTCCAAACAGCTAGTGACCCTGGCATCTCTGGCCATAAAAACGGGATTCAATACCAGGATTTTCGTTTCAGATTCTTTGATCCAGACTGAACAGCACAGACAGACTGCTGATTGAGCAATTTTTCATAACCTGAAAAGTCCATTTAGCAATTTTCCTTCTTTTCTGACTGCAGTGATTCAAGCTGCACAGAGCAGTGGTATCAGCACGTCAGTACTTTGTATCACAGACTGATGTGTTTATTCATCACACGGCATCCCTGCCGAAGGATTCTCATTAACTAACACGGACATTAAAGTAGGTAAGTGATGTGACATAGTCAGGGTGTCTCTTTTTGAGGATCACAATGGTAGTCTTCTCTGAAAGCCCAAAGGAAAGGAAATCTAGAAAGTTCTAAGCATTGGCAACATGAGAAGCAATGAATAGAAAAAATGTATAGCCTGGGTTAGTTCTCCTTTTTCATACACATTGTTTGTGTTATGATACATTTTAAAGAGGAAAGTTAGTTAGAAAGGAGAACTTGTGCTTTTGATTTCTGTGTTGAGAGGAAGTATCACTTCTAAGTAAATATTAATCTTCAGCTAATTTTGAAATCCAAATAGCCATAGCAAAATCTTGGCAATTAATTCCACTATTTTTCCTAGGGGCAGTGTGAAGCAGCTGGAATGTACCAGTGTGGGCTAGCTTATGGCCTTTGGTACCTGGCACTGCAGTGTGTCATGAGCCTCAGCACATTTTACCTGCATCAAAATGGTAAGAGAATGATCTGATTTTACAAAGTTAGAAGTTGAGTCAAGTTTCCAAAGCTTAATGCCACTGTAGTCCCCTTCCCCTCATTTTGCTCATAGCTACAAGATAATCAGTTTTAAGGTCAAACGCAGAGAGAAATTCTATCACATAATTGGCTTGATATCTTTTCCTACAGCCCAGCAAAAGCTGGAGATGTTTCTATAGAAAACATACTTCCTACCATGAAGGTAATGATCTTGAAGATACTTTTGGAAAACAGGAATCCTGAAAATGCATGGGAAGAGTAAAACAGGGATCAGTTCTAATCCCTATACTCTCATACCCGTGTGAAGGCGATCCTACTTTTGATCTGTCTCACAGGCAGCATAAAATAAAACAACATTGCATTTGGGTTGGACAGCCTATAACACCTCGTTTTGCTGGGCTTTCTCTGGGTATATTTGCAGGGAGAAACTGCTTCAGATGTGAAACAAAATATCTGCTTTCCTTGTGCTTTTGTGACAACCTCAATGATGTATCACAGGCTATTTGCTTTCTTGCTTGTCTGCATCTGGAGGGAACTATCCCATGGACAGGAGTTCTTTCTTTGCCCATAAAAAGGAGTCTGCCTTCAAACAGCCCTAGAAATTTTGCTCCAGAAGCTGTACACTTAGCTATAACGAACAGATACTTAAAAACAAAGTGGAAAAAAAAATCTATAGCATGAACAGAATTGTCAGTAATAGGTAACTGTTTATTTAGCCACTGCCATCTTTACAACTCCTTTTACTGGTATTCTAAAATATAAACAACACCTAAAAATAAGCTGCTGCAGTAGTTTCTATAGATCAGTAAATAAAAACTTCTAAGTGAAGTTAAGAAAAATGAATCAGCTTTAAGAAGCTCTTACTCTGGGCTGCATTAGGCAAAGTATTGCCAGCAGATGGAGGGAGGTGATCCTTTCCCTCTGCTTGGCACTGCTGAAGAAGCACCTGGGGTGCCGTGTCCAGTGCTGTGCCCCCCAGAATAGGAGAGACCTGGACATACTGGAAAGAATCCCAACATAGGGCCATAAAATGATGAAGGCACTGGAGCTGATAGAACCAGGGCTGTTCATCCTGGAGAAGGCTCAGGACAGTCTTGTCAATGTCCATAAATAACTGAATGGAGAGGGTGCTCTGGGTTTTGTCCATTGCTTCTTGTCTGGGCACTGAGCACCACTGAGCCGAGGCTTTCTACCCTGGTTCTAATGCATTTGGCTTTCCTGAAAGAGGAATTTATTCACAACCTAATCTCTAATTCTGAATTAGAATCTCCACATTTTACATCTATCACTCGTGCAAGGATATGTTTTGAAGCTTTTGTACTGTTGTGATTTAGCAGTGACTTTGGTGGGCCTACTGGTGTGTCCACGCTCCACCTTCACTGGGAGACACAGATACTGCTATAGTAGTCCTCTTTAATGAGACAAACATTTTTGATACATTTTTTTCTTTTCAAGTGGCTGTGTTGCTGATTTGGAAAACTGTCTTTTAATAATACTTTATCAAGGAGTTATTTGTTCTTGGATGTGTTATTTAAAGGCTAACTCAAATGAGGAAACACCTCTGCTATTGCAGGCCAAAGTCTCTCAACTTTTTTTTTCACTTCATCTTTCTGATGCCGACTGAGTGAATTTTTTATTTTAGTTGAAGTTCATATTTTGTTCAAACCTCCTTCAAGCATCTTCAGATGCAGGTATAAATCTTCTTAAGGAGATCCTGCCTAGAGTAAGAACAATTAGTTTGGGTGCTACAGCTCCTGATGACCGTGTGTTGCTTAACCTGATGCCAAAGGAAGATGTGATTCCCAAGGAGTATCCCCAGGCCTTGCTCCATGAAAAAGACAGAGAGGACCTTGCTAGGAAGATACTGCTGACACTTATGGGACAAATGAGATCTGTATTTGGACACTTTGCTCCCCCACTATTATTTAAACCTCTGTGGCAATAAACCTCAAAAAATCACAAATAATGAGCCAACAGGAAACAAGTTCATATCCAGTAAATCAGATTTTTTCTTTTTGCATTGTTAAAGATTTACTTTCATTTATTGCATTGTGACATAGTGCAAAGTGCATCAGTGGAGTGCAGGAGAGGAAGAGAACAGAATGTAACCTACAGTAACTAAAACCAGATCCACCCATTCAGGGTATCTCTCCAATAGTCATTTACAGTCAGACCATCATAAAACTTAATATTTATATATTTGCAGGACAAGAAATGCAAAGTAGAGCAAGCAGATAATGGTAAGGTCAGCTTTTGTCTACCGACATCTCAACTATTGATAGTCTGAGCAGCATTTGTTCATGACCCGATTTGACAACTCATGGTGAGGATGTCACACATCTTTTTCAAGCATGTGTGGGAAGAACATTCTCCATTGCAAATTTCAGCCACCTCTAAGTGCCGAAATTACAATATCTATGAGAGACTGATGCATATTTAAGGAGAGGAAGTTCTTAATGACTTAAGAAGCTGGATTCAAGAGTTCTGAGGTTTTCATTGGGCAGAAGGAGAGATAAAAATGTGAAGTCCTTATAATTGTGAGGTAATAAACTCACTTAACTTTTAAGTCTTACCCATTGGAAGATTAACACTGTGTATAATGGAGAACACGAGTAGTGCAGGGACAATCCCAACAGATTTCCTGGTGGACATGGTCCATCTATTGTGAAACTGAACAGTTTAATTTAACTCAGAGTGACTTCTACAAAACAAAACAATTCTAAAAGGATAACAAAAGAATAATTAGTCGGATATACATCATACAGTAAAACTGATGGGAGGATGTTGGCTGCAGTGTAGGGCCCTGTGTGAAGTTTTTCCTCTCCTATAATACAGTCTTGGGCATCACTTTTCAGAGCATTGCTGAGAATACAAGAAGAAATGACAATGAAAAAAATAAGATAGTTCCTTAGAGGGAAAATACTGAACTAGAAGGTCTTAGTGCTGTTCTTATATACAAATTAATATCAAGAGTCATATTTAAATGTATGTAGCGTAGTGTTACATAAGCTGGGATTGTTTATAGTCTGCTTTTAATTAAACCCCTGAAGTGCTTGTAAACTCATTCATCGCTTCTCATTTTTGTAATGGTCTTCCTAAAATCTCCATTCAAAGATCATAACCCTGTTATGCCTGGCTCTGTATCTCCGTCAAAAAACTTGGATTAATTTGAGACATGACAGAGGGAAACCAAAGAATATCAGAATGAGCATTAGTCTTCATCCATCACATTTTCAACCTTGTCTCTATTCTCTAGATTTTGTAATTAGGAGTAGAGCTTAAAGAAGTAGCTTTGTCAGGAAATGACTCAAACTATTTGACTAAACTTCCTTTGAAGCACTTTTTTTTTCTTTTTCCAGTCTGTTCATTTTCAGATATATGTTCAATTACTTTCACTTTGCAAAGACAGCACAGGTCAGGAACAGGCTGATGCCAGCAGGTCCAGAATAAGGCTCTTGAAAATTTCTGGTGAGAAACTCTCGGGTTTCCTCTATTTGCAAAGTTCATGACACATTTACATCAGTTTTGCAGTGCTTCCAATAAACTTTTGGTACATTCTGCTTGCTCCTTTTGCTATAGGGCAGCTTATCTGCATTTTGAATCAGCAAAAACTGAAGCACAGAAGCAGGTGCTCACCTAAGGAGTTTAGGCACTTCTCAGCTGTCTCACAGCCTCCTGTCTTCTTTACACTGTCTCTAAGGCCATCATTAGAGATTAGTTCATTAGATGAACCAGTACTCTGATTTACTCCAGCAATTTGTAAATGGTCCTCTCCCTCACACTCCAGGCTGTGAGCTGCTCCTCTCCTCAGGCTGCCTCTAAGCAAAAATAAAATCAAGCCATGGGGCGGAAGAGCTGGGCATCTGGGGAGTGTGTTTTCCTTTGCAGCAGCAATTTTTGGAAATCGGGGCTGTCACAGAATGTGGAGTGCTGGAGAGCTGAAGGAGATGGCGGGCACTGTGAGGTGGCGGCACGCAGCTGCTCATGAGTGATCTCATTGTGTGGGGGAAAGGAATTACACTTTGGCTTTTCAGGTGGTATTCCATGTGGATGCTGAGCCTGGGTAGAATTTCTAAGAAAACACCATATTTGAACACATAACAAGCAGATACACCATAAACATGTCTTGAGTTCAAATTCATCTTTGGGCTGCCAGTTTCCTGCATCCCACTTTACCATTGATTTTGTAATTGTTTCTCACTTTTAGGGAGGGAAATCAATTATTCTTCACTGAATTCCCTCAAAAGCCTGTGTTGCCTGGAAGCAAGGTGGTTTTCATTACTGTTCAACCCAATGCCTACCCAAAACAAGTGAGGATATCACTGAAGGCACAGCTCAGTGCCTGCAGGCTAGCCCCAAACATCGAGTACATGCTTTGGAAACTGCAGGAATATTCCTACCCTTTCAAAGTCTGTCTACGCATAAACCCCACATCTTGTAAACATGATCCCAAAGCATGGAGAAGTGCTGGAGAAGTATTTTGAGGCTGTGGACAGTGTACCTCTTGGTCAGGATTCTGTTTGTCTGGTCATTCTGACATCATTGTGGTTACAACTAAGGCTGCAGCCTGCCAAGTGTTTATGCCCAGGAAGAGAACAGAAGACTGCGGAGGGACTCGGCCAAGTGAATGGGGCAATTTCTCAGCCAACAGGTTACATGCACTCTGCTGAGTTCCCTGAGGAACAGAGGTTCCTGTGCTTCTTCTTGATCTTGAACCTCAAGAGGAAACCATGGAATGAAATTCTTTTCTGCTGTTTCTAAGCAGCTACGGTTGTTGTGCTCCAAGTGGGCAACTTTTTTACTGTAGTTATATGAATTGGAATTACAGTAAACAGCTGAACTCCTTTGTTCTCCAAACTTTCATTGTTGAAGTATGTTGATTACATCAGGGGATTACAGCCTCAGAAGCTGATGAAGTTTACCTACAGGACTGATAAATGAGCTTGTGGTTTGTGGGGTTGTGCTGCATGTTAGAAAAAGATTAACAGTAATCCTTTTAACTGTTTATAGGGATTTTCCTTGAAATGACTTTATTACAATCATCTGCTCCCAGGAAGGAAACAGCATAATCTCTTCTAGGTGAACATATTCCCACGGAACATGGTAGCAGTGGACCTAAAGGAAAAAGGCTGACACAGGTCAGCAGCTGCTTTGCTTATAGGAGCTGCTGCTGCCTTGTGAGGAAGCCAACTGTTAGCAAGCAGCTGAACGAAAACTTGCAAGTCCTGGATGCCAAGGGCATGATGAAATCTCACTGCTTTCCTTCCCCCTTCAAACTCTGGAACTTCATTATAAGCAACCATTTATAAGAAGCATTTGCTCATTTGAGAAAAAATTACCTTTTTTAATCCATTTCTAACTTGTATAGGTCTTTACACAATAATATACATATATATATATATATATAAATAGAAAACAGGGTTGCACTGCCACACGGAAGCAACTGTAGGCATTGTGGTAGAAACAGTCATTAGGTAAGCTAGTTTTCATCTTTGTCTTATGCCAGATAGGCACCGGCAAGGCGTGACTCAGTCTGAGATTCATTAGATGAATAAATACTGTCTGCCAAATGTTGGTACCAGCAACCTCTGAATATCATATGTAAGCCAGACAAGTTTTATGTTGTGTAGAGCACCGTTCTTGTCAGTTTGGACCAAAGGCAAAAACCACTTGCAGAAAGGACCAAATTAGCTTTGTTTTGGCAGTCTGTAATCATGTGAAGGATACTTTCACTTCTGTTTGACAAAAAGGAGCTGCAAGGTAAAAGTGCTTGCATGCGGCTTGCTTCGTTCTTTCCAAGGGGCTGCTTTACAGCATGACTTTGGGACAGCTTTGAACTGAAAAAAAATTGAGACTTCTGGGGAGCATCAAACCTTGTTACTCCAACTCTCAACAAGTTTCGGTTTCCAAGTGGATAAATCGTTCCATTCCTACCAAGCAGCAAGTGCGGAATCTTCCTAACTGTGGCATGCGACAGGTACCAGCACTTATTGCATAGGGCTGCTGGAGGGAAGCTTCCTCTTAGTTTTCCTCTTTGGAATTCCCCTAAGCCTCTAACATCTCAGCTGTGACTCGCCTGGCTCATTTCTTCCTTATTTCTATAGCCCTGAGCAGTGAGAGCAGCTCTCCTGCTGTTCTGGTGCTGAATCCAGATTGAAGAAACAGGAACCACCTGCTTTTCCCTAAGGTCAGTTTTTCCTCAATTCTCAAATGCTGTGCTTCTGTCATAGTGAATTCATCTTATGTTACCTGCTGTGCAGATCCGTAACTGATTTGTGTGTCATTATCTGAATTTGTATTGACTGAAGTATTCTTAGGATGAAATCAGAATTTGAGGAGGTGACATTTTTGAGAATTTTTAGTCATGTTAATTGCTTGAAAATGCGTAGTTTCAGGTTTTGAGAGGAACGTGCTTGTTCTTTGTATAGATATTGTTTAAATGGAAAGTGAAACTGTGGAGTGTTGGAATAAACTAGCTTATTTCCATTCTTCTGACTCCATCTAGAAAACGTTCTGGTTTAGGAGAGCAGAGGTTCTGAGTTGGAGGAGGTCTCCGAATGTAAAGGTAGTTTGCTCAGAAATAAGCAAGGTGTCTGCTGTGCCACTTCGTATCACCTCCCTGCTGAGATGGGAGAGATGGGCACAGCTGTGACAGCACTGGGTTCAGAAGGCAAATTCTGCTCTCAAAGATTTTCTCAACTCTGACACCTGCAGGACAGCCCGCCAGCAGCCTGCACTTAGCTAAGGCTGGCGATGTTTGGGGGATTGTTTTTCTGATCTGTTATTTGTCACTAGACAATGAAGTTCACAGAAAGGCAGAAAATCCTTCTGGATGGCATCTATACTTTCTCAAATTTCTTTGAACTCACCTGAAGGAGACAAAGGAGAGTAAGGTAGGACACAGAGCAGGTTGTTTTCCAGCGTCATCTCAGTTCTTTCATTTTAAACCACTGCATAGGTAAGAAGTCTTCTGTAGGTAAAAGTGTTATCTTTTGTTAAATCACATAATACAGCAGGAAAAGGTAATCAGGTTTTTGGACAGAAGCTTCTCATAGATATGAATTAGAACCCCAGACTTCCAATGCTAAATATAAGCTGGGCACTATTATCCTTGGCTTCCTAGTCTAATATGAAAATTGAATGGTAGGGCAGGGTTCTTCTGCGCCTGAAATGATGTTTTTTTTCTTTTTAATTTTTCTTCTCCTCTGTACTTGTGGAAATACTGCTTTATTACCTGTCAGTAAAAAGAGTTCAGGAAAGAAAACCTTCTGACAGATCTCCTCAGAAACATCTTTCTCGTTTTTTGAAGAAAACTTCACATTATTGCCTTTGTGTAAATCTTCTCCTTCCTCTCAACTACCACTTGGTTTTGGCTGGTAGCAGACTTCATTCCCTGGTGTCAAGTGGTAGGTCACAACTATTCCCCTTATTTACAGAAATCCAAAATGCACCATCTAACTCTTCAGACTTGGATGTGATTTAAGGGAACACTTTCTGCTTCATTAACTGTATTCTTTGTCCTGGTACAGTGATGCTCACTGTTTCTTCTACTGCTTTACCAGCATTTGTAATTCTTATTGTTTTGCTTGCTCTGTAAAAGAGTGCTGAACAAAACCCATCAAGAATCTTCCAAGTGAATCAAATGGCTGTGCTGTATTTGCAGCTAACATGGATGCACCCTGAGTCATCGTAGAGTTAATGCAAAGGGGGCACAGGGAATTTAGGGATGGAGTTAGAGTTAACGGGCTGCTAGGGAAATGAGGTGTTATTTCAAAATTCAAAATAAAAATCAGTCTTCACAAGCACCCAAACAGCAAAGGACAGCACCTTCTGAAAGGCCTGGAAATACATTGGGAAGTACATCCTGACTTCTTCACCTAGAACTTTTGCTCTGTGCAGAGGCCGAAAGCAAATGTCAGTGCTGATGTCCTATGGGACTTTGGGCCACTGTCATCTTCCTCAGAGAGTTGGCTCCAGCATTCAAAGCCCTAACACATGGATTTTGGTGAAACTTTTTAGTCTTCTGATGGGAAAGTATGCCGAATGCCCCTTTTGGCAGCACCATGCAGGACCCAGGGGACTATATAATAAGCAAACTAAGCCATGTAGGAAACAACCAGGAAAGTAGTGACTGAGCAGTATAGAACACATTCACTTATGGCCTCAGACAGAGGGCTGCTGGATTCTGTGGGGTGATGTGTGTAAAAAAGGGGAAGTCCTGGGAAAGCAATTGCTGTTGTAAACATGCTTAGTAATGTTGGGTTTCATTTTCTGTGCTTCTGTTAAAACATGCAGCCAAGCATTCACTACCCCCAAGCATTCACTACCCAGAGGCGTAAACCTGCTTCCCTATGGCACACCCTTCCTGTAGCAATCTTCCTCCTTCCAAAACTCTCTTCTTGTTCCCTGAAGCTTTTGGCAGAATGCTTTCCATGGTCTCACCATCGCTGTAATGCAGTAGCACAACCGTTATTAAGGGTTTTTTAGTTTAGCAAAAGAAACCACGGCATCTGAAATCTGATGTAGATAGTTGAAAGGCAGATTTGTGTAGATTTACGTCAGACCAATGCAATGAAATAAAAAAGGGTAAACTGATGCGAAGGATTGAGCAAGTTTTTCATTTTTGAAAATCTTAATTCTTCCCAAGGTAGAATGCTACATTTCTCTTACTCTTGTACTCCTGGGTTGTAGCTCCTCTTACTTCTTTCTAGCTGGACTTTGCACTGGCAAGGCTTCTTCTTGTCTGCTTTCTGACACCTTGATCTTGTAGTGCAAAACATTGGGATAGCTGATGCTGGAAGGACCCTGAGCTCAGCTGCTCCAGCACTGCTGCTCAGGCAGGGCCACCCAGAGCACGCTGCCCAGGGCCATGGGACAGCAGCACTTCTGCTGATGGTTTCTCTGTCTCTACCTCTGATCCAATATAATTTTGGGGTTAATGTTTTAACAGCATTATTCACAGTGTGGGAAACCAATATTCTGCGAGCCTGATTGTGTTTAGATTTCATGTTAATTCAACAAGGAGTGTGACAACATGAAATGCGGCAACAATTTGAGAAATTAATGTGATATGTTTATAACCTCCTTCTTGGTTCTCATGAAGGTTTGTCAACTTCTGCTTTCCATTTATAGTAGGGCAGTCAATAACCTCAGCTTTTCGTAATGTTGGTAATGTAATGAGGCCACACAGTATGAAAAAGGAGAAGCACCTGTTTGTAGGTCACTCCTACACATGGGGCCTTGCTATGTCTACCTGCTCTCCTAAGCTGTAGCTATAGTGTCTTCAGTGAAAGAATGCAGAGGGGTGCATTTCCAAGCTGCACAATGGGACACCTTCACCCAGGACTGGGAGGGAAATGAGGATTAGTTCATAACAGAATATCTTGCGGTCGTGTGACTGGTTCTGCTATCTGCCTTCACCTCAAAATATGATTCTCAATGCCAGTCTGAAACTTCTCATGGTTGCAGTGTGTGACTAGCTATTTTAACAGGATGCAGACTGGAAAATTTGCTGGTTGTCCATTCATGTTGGTATCTGAGTATTATGGTGGACTGAATGATTTGGTTCACCAATCCAGGTAGCATTCATATCAGAGATCTGTAAGCACTGAGAAGCCAATATTTGTTTTGGAAATAGTTTGATAAAGAGGGTGAATAACCAACATGTACAATTATTCCACTGTCTGTGGAATGTTTGAGCTTATGCGGGTGCTTGCTGCATATAGAAGGGATTTAAAATGAGGTGGAGGACAGACAAACTTTATCTAAAGAAATGCAGAAACGAAGCAGATCTCAGTCCATATAGAAAAGTGCGATTATATTTTTCTGTTCTTTCCAGTGGTGAGGGAATGTCTCCTAGTGCTGTCCACTGGTCTCAGGAAATGGGATGTAGCATCCCAATCAGAAGCTGCCAACCATGAAAAGAATTTGACATAGCAGTGCAGAATGGGGTTCTTCTTCCATTCTCTTCATTGCAGTCTTCTCATTCCCTCAATAACTGCTGGATCTGTGCTTTCACCACTTATATTCTGATAAAGTTATAGAAGTTGCAATTGATTTAGTACTTGTCAGGTTGTTTTGGCACATGTGGTAAGACTGCAGTATCCCGCTCCCTTGACTGAAGTGAAAAATGGGCGAGGCTTATTGCAATCTGCATCTTTAAGTCAATGTTATAACTTCACTTGAGATTTATCAAGCAGTACCAGCTCCAGTGCCTTCTGTTCTCAATGCTGTGTGATGAACAGAAAGTCACAGTAAAAGCTAGACTTTTACTCTTGGTTGACATTAGTTGTCTCTGTCATAGCTAACTGTTTTGTGATCTGATTTCAGACAACAAGAAACAAATCATGGATCCGGCATCTGTGTCTGAAAATGGCTATCTTGATTTGCTGCTTTGTGATATTGATCCAGTGCATCTATTTACATTCTCAGATCCTAAGTCATCTGGAAATGAATGCGAATTCTTTGCAGGTTAGTAATACAATAAAAAGTACTTGAATAATTCATATATAAGTCATTGCCATCTCTTCAAGTTGAAGTGGCCATCCAGTGGCAGTCCAGTATGGTGGTTGGACTAAATTCATCAGGTGCTTTGTTTTACAGTATGGTAATTTTGTCTGTATAAGTATATAACACAGTGACTGCTTCCAGAAACTACCTTGTATTTAAAGGCAAGTGCAAGGTGCTGAACCCAGTCCAGAGCAATCCCGAACATCAGTGCCAACTGGAGAGTGAATGGATTTGGGGGTATTAGTGGATTAAAAACCCAACATGAGCTGGCAATGTGCATTTGCAGCCCAGAATGTCAATCCTATCCCAGGCTACATCAGAAGAAGTGTGGCCAGAAGGGTGAGGGAGGTAACTCCACCCCTGTGAGACCTCTTCAGATTTCTGAGTTAACTGTAAGATACCGAGAGTTCAGTTCTGTTCCTATTTAGCCAACGTGCACCAAAAAGCAAAAAGCTTATGCTGAAATAATACATCTCCTTTTAAATCATGTCCTGCTTTCTGTTATTTTTCCTTGACTATGGTATTAAGCCTTATTAAACCAATGGCAAATCCTTTTTCATTCTAGATCCTGAAGTTGATACCTGCAACTATGAACAGCTCAGTAATATGGATTTCCTGTGTACAGTGGAAAATGATGAAAACGGGGATGAGTTGTATCTTTCTTCCAGTGCCAGAGATGCTTATGCTAGAATAGGTATGAAAGCTTCTTTTTTGTTTTTTTAAGCTCTTGGTATCTTAACATGACTACCCTTTTCTACTCATCTGATGTTGCTATTTCTTACAATTTTCACTCTAACACAGTGGGATATATTCTTGGGTCCTCATGCATGGTAAGTCTAACCACGGTATGGCATATATTCAAGGGTCCTCATGCACAATAAATCTAACCATGGTACCCAAACCGTGCATTGTGTGGAAACAGATGAACGGCAGTCTGTGGTTGTCAGGGGAAAATCGCTCTATTAAGGGCTCCTTCTGCTTCATACTTCCTGTCTCCACTTCTCCTTTCTCATGTTCTTTGTTTCCTGAGCAACAATTTACAAGAAAATCTTAATTTAACTCCTTTACTTCAGTTAAATTGCAGAATTCTGTGAACGGTAGTAAACAGTTTTTACTGTGAAACTTACTGTGGCATTACTGTTTTCCTGTCTGTTTTCTTCTTGGTAGCTGAATTAGCAGAATACGTGCTCAAGGATCAGCACGAGAAGCAGGTGGAAGATGCTTTTGGTAAGATTTGTATGGATGAGTTTAATTTTCTTCATGACAGTGTTCTGGATAACATCTTGTGCTGTACTTCATGCCCACAATTAGAACACTAGTAAGGTTTTTGTCATCAGGTATCCTCTTCCACCTTCAGCTTTCTTTCACCCAGGAAAGTTGTCCAGATGAATTCTGAGGATATTTTTTTGTTGTTTTGCAGGATTTTCTCTGAGATAGCAGTTGTATCTGTGGCCAAACTGCTGATCACCTCACCATAGCAATAGTGTAGGCTGTCTAGTGCAGTGTATGCCTACAAGAAGCATCAGACTTAACAGCACTTGACACAGATGGTGTGTATATGTTCATTAAGCCTGACACACCAAAAGGACTTATGTGTATAAATTCAGTTCATGCACCCTTATTTCTGTCTAGGATTCACAAGGTTGCCTGAGAAACCATGTCAGATTTTGCTTCTCCCAGATCAACACAGCAAGGGTATAAAACATATGTAGTCAATGATATCTTCATATCAGTACTTGACCTGAGATATTTGCTCGATATCTTGAACAAAATCATTGTTTGGATTGTGGCACAAATGCAGCTGTTACTGTTTTAGAGAATCTATATTAACGTGTGGCTGCTGAGAAATATGTAGATTCAGAAAGATTCACAGAGTATCTGCACATCCTCTTTTATGCTTGGGGGAAGTAGTTTGGAATCACTTGATAAAGGTCATATCACATCCGGGACAATTAATTCTGGCTACAAGAAGCCAGTGTTACTTTTAAAATGTTTTGTGCTGCTCCATGGTTCATTTAGAATTTAGAGTGAAGAGGTTGAACCTAATGGCAAAATTGGTACTGATCTTAGAGGAAATTAATACAATATTAATATTTATGTATTTTTCTGTAGAAGAATGGTACAGACAGCTTCACAGTTTTATAATGTGAAGAATATATAAACATTTTAGAACCCTTTACTCTTCCACTAAAACAATTAATCTTTTTCATATATATAATGAGTAAGTATCTTTACTGTTACAAGATCACACAAACTCTCTAATATAGCTGTGATCCAGCTATGATGTTTAATTCTCTGCTCATAATTAGCAGTGTTTTAGTAACCAGTGAATTTGTCACAGTACATTGTCTTCACTCTGGAAACTAACATATGGTGACAGAATCTATGGTCAGAGTTCTGTAGGCTTTCTAAATCCTATAGATTTGGGTATGTTTTGCAGAATGATTTTTGTTGTTCATCTTTTATTTGGAGCATGTTTCATCACTGCTGTCTTCTCGTGTCATTCTCCCACTCTCCCACTTTTATCTCCTCCTGTAACATTTCTAGGAGAACAAAGGCTGAGATTTGCAATATTTCATCTTTTTAGCAGGGAACCTTATTTTGGATGAAATGGCTCTTGAAAACACTGAGACATTCGCTGACGTAAAGATGCAGAAATGTCACAAAAGAAGTAAGTAAAAACAGTGAGAGCTTGAAAGACCTTGGAGTTCGGATTCTAAATTTGCATTACTATACTTTGGTTGCATATGCAGCCTCAGAGCATTTCTTAGTAGTTCTTCAGTGACACAAGCAGGTGTGCTTCCTCTGATTTTTCCTATCCTGTATGGACATTAAGTGAAAACTCAGCCCAGCACATGCTTGCCAACTTGCAGAATCTGTTTCTCTGTTACATTACATTAAGTATGTTACATTTCATCCCCCTCACCCAACCTTTTTTTTGTTATCCATGTGAGAATGTTAACTTTGTTTTCAGCGTATCTACAGCTTAGCAAGCATCAGTTCAACTATTCCAGCTTTAACAGCAAGAAAAACAACAAAACTACTTTATTTCTGTCCAAAAACAAAATCTATAGCCTTAATACAAACTTTAGGATCGCACTAAGTTAATACAAGTAAGAGTATTCACATTCATGTGTAATATATTGGACCTGTGCAGTTCTGAAGTAGCTGAAATAAAACTGCTAGCATCTCCTTATACTTTAAATAATAACTTTATACAGTGGAAACTTAAAATCAACGAACTGAATTCTCTTTCTGTCATTTACTGTCACCTTTCTTTCTTTCAGCCTTTTCAGGCTCGGCAGAGAGTTACTCTGATACTTCAGAACCCAAATACAAGAAAACTGGTAAGATACAGGCTGAATAGGAAACGATTATTGACCATACGTTGTCTCATGTTCCATAGTGCCTTCCTGGGTTAGATGCTGTAGGTCTGCCTTGTCGAGAAGATCATCTGTCATGGATTTAATGACTAGCACAGTGGTGGTGCATTTTCATGCTTCAGTGCTTCCAATAGTGTAGAAACTGCTGTAGAATCACATGCTTCTTATCATGCATCAGTCCAACTGATGAGAGAAAAATGACTTTGTGTCTAGAGAGGCATGACTGAACTTTTCTAAACCCACTTGAGGGCAGAAAGCAGACCAGTCACGAACTGGAGCAGTGACAAACTTTGTAACTCTTCATGTACGCCTTTTATTTATGATGGGTGTGTGACTCTAAACAAGAGGATCAGTACTGGGGAATGCCAAACTGCGGCCAAGCGTAACACTTCACAAAAATCCAGGTAAAAATAACAGTGAAGAGACTACTCCTTGGCCCAGCCCATGTTCTACAGTTCTCTGCACCAAAGTAAGCAGTCAAAAAGGCAACATTTCTAGATTGTCAGACCATCTACAAGGCAGTATCAGTGGCCAACAAGCAGGCTGTAACTTGTTTCCAAGGGAAAAGCAGTGCTCGAGTTCTCACCCAGCTGTAGGATAAATCTCGGGCATAACTAAACCAGCAAAATATTCTTCCAGAATTTATGTGAAATCCATCACCTTTGGAGAAAACTACAATCAGTTCTGAGAATTGGGTGTGGCAGAAACAAAGGAAGTCTGCAGGTCACTTCAAAAGAAATGAGGACATTTAATTTGATAAGAAACTTTTTATAAGCAAATGAAAACATGCAATGCACATAAGCCTCCTTGCCCATTTGTCCTCTTCTTGATTAAAAAAAGTGCTGTGGGCAAGTTGTAACTCTTATAACTCAAGCAAAGCAGAAGTTTCTTGGGTGTTTGACCTTTCTTTGAAAAAAACCTCTTACCACAGTCTTACAAGCTTCTAAGCACAGAATCAAAATTCTGTTTATTGTACCTAAACCTCTCTCATCTCATGCAGAGTGTGTCCTTGAAGCCAATTTAACTCTTCGTTGTGCCATATCTGTCAGTCATTGATGTGTAGGAATGTTTACATCTAAACATATCTGAAGGTTTCTAGAAAGAAGGCAGTCCGGGAAAGATAAAGAAAATGAAAAGTGTGAACTACTGAAAAAAGAAAAAAAAAAAGAAAAAAAAAAGTGAACTGCTGCAGAATTTCATTTACTCTTTAGGTTTTGCTGAATAAATTTTAGAACATTATTTATTATTTTTTTTCCACAAGACAAATGATAAGAATCAGGTTTTTATGATATCTACTGATCAGTTTTAAGATGTCTATTGATACCTCTTCTATGTCCCCCTTAGCTTCTAGCAATGAAGTAACTTTTTCCTTTTGTTGTTGTTGTTTTGCTGTTTGTTTCTTTTATTTTTTTAAGTGGATGCCCCTGCAGTACCAACAGGGAATGGATGTTTCCTAACGATGTCCCTCAATGGTCATTCATCTAATTCCACCTCACTGACTCACCAGCACATGTCCTTTTCCCTTCCAACTATCAATGCATTGGGAAGCTTTGTAGTTCCTGGTACGTACAGAACAGCTGTGCACTCATGCATTGGTTGTTTTGTTGTATCTTCTGAGTTTGATCATTGACCATGAATGGTAGTGGAGAAAACAATACAGCAGCCATCTCAGCCTGAGACTTAAAACTGAGACACTCACTAATACAATGAAAATATTAAAGATAAATTGAAAGTATTTTACCCCTCATTGAATAGAATGAATCTTCTGTTTAACTGGAGAAGTGCAGATTAATAAAGAAGAGATCAGAGTTAGTTAATGTAAACTAATCTAGAGAAATATCTACTGGCCTTAGAAGAATAGGGAATAATAAAGTTTTCAGAGTGAGCTTGTGTTTAGTTCCCATTTCTTTCTCATCCACGTGTTTGTAAAGAGCTGCTAGATAATCATATTGGAAGTGATAGATGCTATTAGTGTATTTGCAACAGCAGACCAAAATCTAGTGTGGAATTTTTTCTCAAAAAGTGAATACATATCCAAGAGATGGGCCAAGTTGTCACCTTGGTTTGATCACGTTGTATATAGCAGGTGTGCGGGCTGCACTGGCAAGAGCTAGTGACAAGACTCACAGTCTAATATCTCTTGCTGTTAAGCCTATGCTGGAAATGAACCCAAAAGCTTTCTTTAAGTTGGAAGCCTGGGAGGATCTATGTGAATCTAGTTGAGATAGCACGAAGTAGCGGAAGAAATTTTGTCACACCCACAGAAATTCAGGGCTATGTATGATTGAGTTACAAACACTCCATCAACAAAAAATCCCTGGTTTAAGTTCAGAAGGAGAATGCACATTGGGTGCTTGTACAGCAGTTCTGTGCAGAGGAGGGTAAACAGTCATTCACATGAGTAGTATCTATACATTTTCTTTCTTCTTGATCTGTGGTCTGTACATTTATGAATTTTGCCCTGAGTACTTTGGCTTAATGTTAATGGACTTTGTCTTTTGACTGTCAAAACACTATGGTCACCAAGCACTGGGTAATCCCCTGTATTTCCCATTTATTGTAGCTTCTAAGAATTTATTCCGATGGGTTCTGCATCCCTCATGTGACCCACATACTGTGAAAAAAAACATAAGGTCATAAATTTTTGTTTCATAAAACCTCTGCTGGAAGTATTTGCCCAGAAAGTACAAGAAATGACAATTATCTCTGAGAAGGCTATTTGGTTTTTGTTTTTAGAAACTTTTTGAAACAAGAAGACTTTGAAAAGAAAGAGAGTAATGACTGTGCTGTTAGTTTCAGGGTCTTCAGTACCTTCGATTCCGGAGTGTCTGCCACTTGGCATGAAAGACAACAGACAGAACATAGACTTTGTGGATCCTGCTCAGCAGAAAATTAATTATTTTCTTGGAAATGATACATCGAATGCCATTAAGTATCCGGGTAAGAACTGCAATCTTTTATCTACATAAATAGGCAGAAAGATCTGGAAAGTACTAAACTACAAAGTACTAGTAAACTCCCTCATTTCAGTCACTAAGGTCTGTGATACACTAAGAAGTATCATTTGTTTCTTGCCAGCACTGACTTCCTGCACTGAATTAATGGTATCCCCAAGCTTTCAAGTTAATTTAAGTGGTAAGTATAACATCAGTTTGTGTATGTGCAGTACTTGGATTGTGGGAGGGAACACACAGCTTGTATTCAGAGCCAGTTCACCACTGCTTGTTTACTAAAGTTGACCTCATTCGGGAAAGGAAAAGATAGTGGCATTTCCTCCTTTATATTGATCAGTGGCTGCTAAGTCTAGTCCAAAGTGTGAGGCGGGTAAGGGCTTGTAGAGCTCCAGGGTCAATTATAAAAAAATCAGTTTGCTGCATAGGAAAATCTTACTTAGTTTAAACTATTACAAAAGCCCCATGTGTTTGAGCACCATCAGAACAGGAAGCTATGCCATTGCTGTCTTTGCCTGAGCATCTTAAGTGCTCTGTGCTGGAGCCCATACTGCAGACAGCTTTTGTAGGACCCGTAAAAGCAGGGTCTTACTTAACTAAACGATACAGAAGCCCAGTATACAGAAGGGCTCATTAAAAAGTTAAATAAATAAATAGGAGTCTTTTTCAGGCTGTAACAGTTCCACCTGGGGTAGCAGACTTCCCTCTGCAATAGTCTTCCAACTGTCAGAGAGCAGGGAGGTTTGTTTTCAGCAGTTCCTCGCTGACCTCTATGTAATCCAGCGATCACAGCTGCTCGCAGTTTAGTACAAGCGCTTCGTTGCCCTCTGGTGGCTAACCCAGCACGTAAAAGCACAATTTTGAAGGGGGGATTAATAGGCAAACGCTCCAAGGTTTGGGGATAATACTTGTAAACGTTGTATACTGTATTTACTTTTAATGACATAAACCATTCCTATGTGTGAATGTGAATTTTTGCACACTGACGTTTGAAAAATAAGCAGTGGATGCCACCTTGGTGTGGTATGTCTCCTGCTTTGCCCTGTTGGGACAGCTGTCATCTTGTTGATGCCTTGGTTCACATCAGCTCAATGTACTACTGTCAGCCTTTCTTTCCCCTTTCTCACGTGAAACAAATGATAATATTTTCCTGGCAGTACATGGTTTATGTTGCAATCAACTTGAACGCTTGGATTAATATTCTTATTAAAATTTGTAAAGCTGAATCAGTCACCATTTGAGTATCTTTCTCAAGTGTATTGTTGTATTTCTCCAGGCTTAGAAATGTTCAATGAAGTCCAAGTTCCTATGCTTCTTTCTGAAGAAACTTCAAGAAGACCGAGTGAGTTTATCCCCTTTGAACTTGAAACTTCCACAATTTGCTGTATTTCCTTCTTTGCAGAATCAAAGCTTGCTTTAGGAATTGGCATTCTTAACAATTCATTAAGCTGTTCCAACTGTCTTCAGCTCAATACCTGCTTTTAAGATCTTACTCTTGTATGCCTTAGGACATCTAGCTACATTTCCTACCCAGGAGATTAGTGTCCTTAGCTGTTTTATCATATGCATGGATATATATCTCCAGAGTGACTCAGTTCTTAACTGTAAAGGTATTAGTCATTACTGCACTCATAATTGAAGTTGGATAAATCCATGCCTACATGATTTATGGAACCTGATGTATTTTGACCATTCTACATGCTTTATGGGACCTGATGTATTTTGACCATATTACAATCATGTTCTTAAAGCACGCTGCAGCAATGCTGTCATTTTTGGACTGTTTTCTCCAGTTTGCATGTGTGTTTTTTTTCTCTAGGGTCAGTGGAAGCTTTCCGTACATCACTTATGGATTATTTCCGAGATGTATGCAAATCTGTGTCTGTGGAGCGTGAAATGTCTCTCGATCACATGTATATTGATGGTACACTTATGCAAAGCCAAATTGAAACCAAGCCTGGGAAGAACAGTGTAAAATCAGTGGAAAAGGATTTGGTAAATTATAGTCATCAAGGAAAGGAAAAGGCAGTCCTCGAAAGAAGCCAAATATTTCAAATACCGGGAGGTAAAGAGTTGGAGACTAAAGTGATTGTGGTGCTGGGAAAAGCAGGAATGGGCAAAAGCATTCTTGTTCAGAAGATCTGCCAGGACTGGTCCAATGGAGAGTTTCCTCAGTTTGAATTTGTCTTTTGGTTTGACTGCAAACAGATAAGCTTGCCTGAGAAGTGGTACAGCTTGAAGGATCTACTTCTTGATTTTTTTGTAAAACCCCAGGAGGGAAGCAAAGAGATCTTTGAGTACATACTTCAAAATTCTACTAAAGTCCTTCTGGTTTTTGATGGTTTGGAAGAGTTGTGTGGCCATGAGAATTTTCCTCATTGCTCAGCCAGCCAGCCTAACAAAGACTTGTGCCGAGTGAAGGAGCTGCTTTCAGGGCTCATCCAAAAAAAGATACTCAACGGCTGTACTTTATTACTTACAGCAAGAACAAAAGACAAGGTGTGCCAGTATGTGTCCAGAGTGGATAAGACTATTGAAATAGTAGGATTCTCCCCTTGGCAGAGAGAACTGTACATAACCAAATACTTTGAAGGATTACCCTCATGCGATAATGCACTGAATTTAATCAAAGAGAGTGAGTACCTCTTCAGTCATTGTTACAGCCCTGTTATGTGTAGATTTGTTTGTTTTCTCTGTGAAACAGCACTTGAAATGGGAGACGAAGGCCTTCCTTCAACTCTTACTGTGCTCTACCTGAAATTTGTTCAGCAAAAAATAATGCCTACGAGAACAGATGTTACAGATGTTGCACTCATGCAAAATCAAGAGGATCTTGCTACACTAGCCTGCATTGCCTGGTACCTTGGAGAGAAGCACCAAAGTGCCATGAAAAGTGATCTTCTTCCTTCAAAGACAGTTAGAGAGTTTGCTCTGAAATATGGATTTTTCCTGCCATTTGCATTCCCCAAACATTCAGGTGCAGGAGAAGAAGAATTTGGGACCATGTTCTCCGATTTTGTCATACAGAATTTCTTGGGTGCACTTCACCTTATGTTAGCAGAAGGCATCAAGGACAAAAGTCTATTAAAGTACCTGTCTTTTCCATCCAAAAAGAAAAAGCCTTATAACTGGTTACATTTAGTGCCTCGATTTTTGGCTGGATTGTTGTTCCTCCAGGATGACACCTACTTCTTCTCCCTTTCAAACAAGGGTGTAAAAGAATCAACCAAGAAGCAGAAAATGCTCCTGAAATACATTAAAAGGTTGCAAATAAACAACCTCTGTCCAGGGAGGTTACTTGAGCTTCTGCACTGTATTTATGAAACACAAAACAGTTATCTCTTGCAGCATGTGGCCTTAAGGCTCAAACCAGACCTGTCCTTTCTGGGCGTTGTTCTTACACCACCCGATGTCCACGTACTGTCCTCTACTTTAAAAGGGTCAAGAAGAGAATTTTCCTTGGATTTGCAAAACAGCAGTATTGACATGCATGGGCTAAAAGGCTTGGTCAGCCTGAAGAATGTGACATCATTCAGGTTGGTCATGCCCTGTGCATAGCAAGTGTCATTCATAAAGCTGTGTGTAGATGATGCTCCCGCGAAACAACAGTCATATCCATTGATTTCACATTTCATCACTTCACAGGGCCTCCCTCAGTGATACAATCAGGCTATGGAAATATTTAGAGCAAACAAAAGACTACGAACTGCTGAGAGTGTCAACAGAAAAATTTGTTCTTGATCCCTTCAAGGCAAAGACGATGAAAGACATCAGTGACCTTTCTGACCTTGTGGAAATGCAGGAGATAATAATCAATTGGTAAGCTTATTTATGATCAAGATCCCTCTTATATTCTTTATAAAGCACTGTTTTGGTTATTAAAATGTTTCTTGTGCTCTTATTCTACTGTGATTTATTTAGTGTGCAAGATGCCTCTGGTTGCAGCAGCTATGAAATTCCTGCCATAAAAAACCTGAGAAAACTAGAATTTGCGTAAGTGAAATGCTTCTTTGTTGATTGTTACGTGATCACATTTAAGACTGAGTCATGAGGATTGTCTACAATGTGCATTTAGTTCATGGTAAAACATAAAGTGAAACCCATTTATTTACATTCGTTCATCTTAATTATATTTAGTAGTTTATGTCCAACTAAAAAAAAGTGTAATTTCTGGATCCTGCAGTGATACAGATCAACGTGGTTCTATCAGTTTTGTTTGATTTTACCAAAATTTAGCTACTTTAATCAGATGCAGATCTCATGTCAGGTTGCAATATACGTTGATTGTGATCTAAATGCCTGGGAAGTAGTTTTTCATCAGAAATGTTCAACTATTCTATCTGACTCTTCTGACATCAATCTTCTGCCCTGTCTGAGCGTAAGCTGTGAGAGGAAAAGGTCAGAGAATGCCTGCTAGATTAAATACGTAGTACAGTTTTCCTGGAAGGAAGAAGATTGACTTGGAAACATTGTCTTGAAAAATGATGTTTATTAACCCTAACTTTTTACAGACTGTAAAGCAGCTTCCAAATGTAGATGTGTCTCCCTTCCACTGCTTAAAAGTGTCCTGTCTTAGAGTGTTAGGTAATCTGGGAAGAATGTAAACCAGTGCAGTGGAGAATTCTCACCAGGTCTTCATCTCTTTCTCACTCTTCGCATCTGACCTAATGCAGAACTGTAATGCTGGGCCTCATGTCTGATTTAGTGCTTCTTTCTCTACTCAATTCCTTTCCTACTTTAATTTTATTTTAATATTCTGGTTAAAATTCCGTGCCTTTTAATTAGTCAGGTTTTGTTCTGATACAAAAGGAATTCTAAATGAGATTACCATCTGGGGGACAAATTTGATGAGCAAATGCCTGGAGCTGGAATACTATAGTTCCATTTATGCTTTAAGCTGCAGTAGAATGTTGATCTTAAATTAGCTTGAGTTGCCAATAATTGAAAAAAAAAAAAAGAGAATGTTTTTTTCATCTCTGTTCTCAAGCTTATAATACTTAAAATGATAAATCTGCAAAAGTAGAGAAAGAACAAAAACATATGAATTTAAACCAAATGAGAGTAGTCTTGCAAAGAGCACTAAAAATGGCAAACGTGGGTACTGCTTCCATGCAAACCACCTCTGTGCAAACAGCTCTGCTCTGTCTGACTTTGTCTTTGTTGGTCCTCATCCAGAGGCTTCAGAGCAGAAACACTACTGCAGACTGTAGGGAATGGCTGTTTCTGAGGAAGGTGAGCTATCTGCCATCTGGGATTGTAGAGGAAGAACTTAACAAATTCATAACTTTTGCTGTTTCTTCTTTGACCATGAAACAACTGCTGCATGTCAACATCTGTTTATTTTCCTCCAGTCTGGGTCCAGTGTGTGGCCTCCAAGGATTCCTAAAACTCGTGGAAATTCTTGCAGCATTTCCATCACTTCAGCATTTAGAGTGAGTAAAGCTAAAGATTTAACCTTGCTAATGCTCCTCCTCAGCAGCCCGTGATGAACAACTTGATGAACAAACCGAACAACAAAAACATTCAGTGAATACAGCTGCAAAATGGGAACTAGGGCCCTTCAGCTCTATTGGGGCACTCGGTAGTGGCTCATTTGATAGCCCCACTGTCACCTCCCTGTGTACTACCCAGTGATTAAAAGCCTATGAGGTTGCTTGCAGTGCCCTACTGCTTGCCCATGTGTTCTTTCTTTCTCCTTACTGGTTCTGTAAAAGACATTAAAAAGACATTCTCAGCTAGTATCTAGTTTCGTTCTGCCCATGCATCTTCAGGGTCTTTGTCCTTTTCTTTATCAGGAGCAACCTATTAGAAATAGTTTAAAGAATTCCAGTTATTACTAATTCCATAACAGACAAGTTATCTCTGAATTTTAAACTGCTTTACACTAGAAACAATGGTAGCAACAACAGTCAATATTTGGCACCCTGTCTGTGGGAAAATTACTGGGTTTTGAGAATGCCTTTAGTCAGTAGTTCAGCCCATAAGCCATTTCTCTTCATCAGATCTTTGTAAGACATTTTAGGAAATCAACAGGGCTATGAAACTGAAACAAGCCCAGTGTATCCTAGTGTTGTCTGTCAGATCAGAAGGCAAACCACTACCTGAAATTGTGATTACTTAAAACTCTTTCACCTGGATACCTGACTGAGGAAAACTTCTAATGCTCCCTACCTGGCACAGTTGCTATTTAGGTAGGGATTTGTGGCTTCTGCTGCATTTTATCAGTTTAGTGTTTCCACGTGCACAGGAAATCTCATTTCAACATAGCTGGAACACAGCTATTTCATAACCATTTTTATAATCTTCAGCATATGGTAGAAGTAAGACATTAAGTGCTACCATTTGCATATCAAAGGAAATGGGTCAAACCATTCAACGAGGCTGTACATCTGAAAAGCAGAAAGCTGCTTATTAGAGAGGCTGTGATGTTCCTTGCTGATTGAGGCCACTGCTGAGAAGCAGGTTCTCAAGACGTACAGAATGGTCTCTAAGGTGAATAAACCAAAAAATGTTATATTAAAAGGAAAGCTAATTCTCTCTTTTTGTCGTCATCCAGCCTTGATGCTTTGAGTGAAAATGGCATAGGAGATGAAGGAGCGAAGAGTCTATCTGAAGTTTTTCCAACACTCACATCACTGGAAACATTAAAGTAAGTTTCAAGGTTAGAAATTCAGATTTATTATTATTTTCTTTTTTTAAGAAATAGATTTAACCCAAAGAGCCTAAGAAACTGTGTGTTAACAATTACGGGCAAGACTAACGTATGGGTGCGATACAGCAATTAATCTAGGGACACGTTTCATTTGTATTTTCATTAGAGAAATACTTTAATCCTGTGGCAATTACTTATTTCCTTCCAAGGTTTATAATTTGTCTTTTTCCCTGCATTTGCTCTGAACAGAATGTGTAAACTGCATTAAAAAATAAAAGATAGGGTGCATATGAATTATTGCAGTGTTCTGTCAGAGCTGCCTCAACAATTAAAGCAATGCAGGGAAGAGCAACAAGAGCCAGGCCAAGGCAGGTGTATGCTTAGGGCCACAAATATCAAAGGGCGGGAGGAAATAAAGAAAGTGGAGAGAAGCTGAGGTTCAAGGAGTGTTCACCTTGCTGCTACTGACTTTAATGAGGGAGTGGGAGAGAATCACATTGCCAGCACCAATCACCACCTCATATAATGAAGATTTTCTTCTGCTGATGCTACAGGTGACTGAATTTTTAGTGGAAAATGCAGTTTACTGTTGTCTTCCTCTCCCTTTCAACTCTCTGCTTGAGAAACCATCTAATTTCACAGTCCTCTGAGGCCATTAGGCTTCCCACTGTAAATGTGTGGGTTTTCTTCCTTTTCCTTTTCCTTTTCCTTTTCCTTTTCCTTTTCCTTTTCCTTTTCCTTTTCCTTTTCCTTTTCCTTTTCCTTTTCCTTTTCCTTTTCCTTTTCCTTTTCCTTTTCCTTTTCCTTTTCCTTTTCCTTTTCCTTTTCCTTTTCCTTTTCCTTTTTTAATTGAAAATACAAGTTACTGCTCTCCATTTTTCAAAAGCTTGCCAAATTTAACCAAGAGGATAATCTTGTTTATAGGAAAAGATTCTTAAAATTCAGCCTTGTTTCCTTGTTTCAAAGCAAAGGTTTCAAGGCAACTTGAGGCTTTATCATATTGCACTGCAGCATCAAATTTGAAGCTCTAAACTCTAAAAATCAATTTGTTACATATTGCAATCAATTACAATAAATGTGCTCAGCTAACAAAGCCATCCCATTTACTGTAGCTTGTCACAGAATAAGATAACAGATGTGGGTGCAGAGAAATTAGCTACAGCTCTTCCCTCCTTGTCTTCATTAACGACACTAAGGTAAGTGGTTGTGTCCTGTTGGGTTGTTTTATACAACATTCCTCACTGTGTCCATCAGCAACTAGTATAAAGAGAATAAATTTGGAATAGACAGGCTTTTGATTTCATTCTCGCACAAAGTTTGTAGGGATAAGGTAAATGTTTGACTCAGAGAAAACACACAGAAGTAACCTTAGGAAAATAACAAGGGCTATGCTGGTATTTAAATCCAATCACAATACCCAGTGATCAGTAATGCCTTATACAAATATACACCCAGGATCACGGTCTATTACAACCTTATGCAGGGCTTGCAAAGCCAGCAATGATAGTACATGTTTGCAGATAGCATACTAATGGTCCATCCCACTTCGTTAAAGTATCTGGCTCAGGCATGAATGAAGTGTCACAGGGCAATGCAGGAAACCAGTCTGCAGTTCTGGAATAGTTTGCTCATGTGGAAATCTTTTGAATGTAGCGTGCCAAAGCTTTGATCCTCATTTTCTTGCAGATTTTTAATTCACTCTGATGTGTCAGGAATTTCTCATTATTCATTAAAAATCATAGATCTGTTCTTGCTGTAGCTGTGTGTGCTGGAGGATATATATGGCCACGTGCCTTGATATAGAAAATATGAAACTGTTTTAAAGATTAACTGCAATTAGGTAAGGATAACCAGAGAGGTGGTGGAGTCTCCTCCTCTGGAGATGTTCAAGACCCGCCTGGACACCTACCTGTACAACCTGGTCTAGGGAGCTGCTTTGGCAGGGGGGGGTTGGACTGGATGACCTCTAGAGGTACTTTCCAACCCCTACAAGTCATTGATTCTGTGATATCTGTAACTTCGATCTAACAGTGAGTCTGTTTACAATGTCCATTATTCAATTCTAACTATATTGGTTTTGTTGTCTGCAGCTTGTACAATAACAGCATTTGTGATTTTGGAGCAGAAAACCTTGCGAAGGTTCTCCCTGCGATGGCTTCTTTAAGAGTGCTAGAGTAAGTATGGAATCTACTGCAACGGCCCAGGAGAGCTGATTTGTGTAGATGTTGAAAATTCAGACCTTCAAGCTATAGGCGAAGGAGACAGAATTTGAGGGGAAAAAACTTCTTCAGTGTGGTTATGCAATGCTTAGAGGCTGACATTGGTTGAGACAGAAAAGACAGAAAATCCTGGGAAAATTATGTGGTGATCCCTGATCTGCAATGTGCCTGAAATTCTGGAGTGCAGCAGAAAATTCTTGAGAGGACTGACGTGATTTCTAGGAAATGCTCGAGACTTGTCTTGGTGCTGCCTATCCTTATAGGACAGCTGTGCTTCAATCCCAGCCTCATGTGAAGGGGTTATTTGGAGTACAGATAGTCAGGGTTTCATGAGCAGTTCACCGTAGATGCTATGGAACCACTTGAGGCCACCACGAGTGAAGTGACTTTCTAGTTTTTTAAATACTTGGTAATAAACGATTGGGGTTTGTTTCTTTGAAACATGGATCTATTTTCTTCTTTTCTTCCCCTCATCCACAGATACACTTCTATGTTATTTTTGCTTTTGAATGAAATGTTTGATGGCACTGCCCTGTGACCTGATCTGGATTAACGAGGTGTTTGGTTTTTCCCCCCTCAGCGTTCAGTATAACAAAATAACAGGTGTTGGAGCCCAACAGCTGACTGACAGCCTAAGAAAATGTCCCCATATAAAAAATCTGGTGTAAGTCTCTTGCTATATTGTTTGCTGTATCTTGTCTGTAAATTGGGTAAGAACTCATGCTAATGCTACATTCAGTATTAGTCAGATTTACCAGAGGCAATAAAAGAAATCTCCAAAATACAGAAGTATTCTGTACTGCTGGTTTCAGCAGCTTTAATTCCCCATTGCTGCAGGCAATCAAGCTTGTTCAGCTTTCAGGTCATTTTGCACTCCACCGTTTATCTTCTGCCCTCCCAGTGTACCTGGTACCTGTGCTGCAGGACTCATATTTGAAGGATAAACAGTGAGCAGCCATCGTCAGAGGTTAAATAGATTGAAGCTGCCAGTGCATGTTTAAAGAATGAGAGTTTGATAGGAAGCTAAAGAACAATTATGGAGACAGGACTGTAGTGCGTCCTAGAATCAGTCAGGCATTTTATGGGGGAGTGGACTTCTTACTTTGGAATGAAAATGTATTCTCCTTTGTTTCATAGCTTAAATAATGATTGGGGGGAGAGCGGGGAAGAAAAGCCAAAGCAAAACTCCATTATCTCTAACAACAACAACAAATATATACTATATACACACACACACACACACACACACACACACAATAAACAAACAAAGAAATAAATAACACACAGAAACAAAGCCCCCTCAAAAAATCTATTGAATGAATTATGTTTTAATTATTATTTTTTTTTCTGAACTTGCTCTTACAGAATGTGGAATCCTACAATTCCATATGGAGTTCTTGAACACCTTCAGCAGCTGGACTCTAGGATCAGTGTGTAGGTTCAGATGACCCTACCTATAAAGGTAATGTAAATCCTGGCTCCTTGAGACAGCCAGATTTGGTTTGAGGTCGATTCTCATTGGTCTGACTGGCAGCAGGAACAGCAGCAGCATCTATCTGTATATGGCTACATAAAGAGATGCTGGCACATCTCTTTATCACACTCTTTCCCCCATTCATCTTGATCCGCTATTTCCCTAATGCCAGCACGAGCAGACTGCAAGAGCTGTGAGGATAAGAGTGAATTTCATCAAGAGCTCCTGGTTCAGACCAGTTCGGTGCCTGGCAGCAGGCCTGCTAACCTGCTATCTTTTGTTGCACAAAACTAAATAGCTCTGCATTCTTCTCATGACTCCTGTACTCTTCAGAGGTTGTTTTGTGCTGTTTTTTACTGAAGCAAATCACTTCACTTCTCCTTTGTTTAATACAAATCCACCACAGCTGTTTTGTCTCCCTATGAACCTGTGCCTGTACTGTATTCAGAGCAAACCATTAGTTTCTATGTTCCTCTTTGTCAGTACGTTTTGTGCAGTTTGCCCACTCCACTGGCTGCCACTTTCACTTCATTGATTCAGCCTGCACAGTCTCAAGGATCCTTGAAATAATTGCATCCTTAGCAAAGAGCAGCTTGCTGATGATCACCAGGATTTGACTGCCTTGACATCACTGCTCTGATGGAGCTGCAGCAGGCAGTTATGGGAAGTTATGATTTCATTTAGTATTTCTACTCCCAGTTTTCTGCTACGTGCTTCCTCTTGCTCTTGTAAAATAGTAATAACAACAATGCAGGATGAATCAGTGAAATGATCTCTGCAAGGACGAAGGAGTCAGTCAGATCAGACAGCAGAGACTCTCCAGCTTTCCTTCAATTGGCCAACATCACGTTGCAGTGATTGCAAGGCTGCAGCTGTTGTGAATAGTCCTTCAGTTGTCTTTGGCTCCCAAAGCCATGCAGGAGCACCAAGGTTTTGTTTGACTCCTGCTATCAGTGCACTAATCACCACATGCAGATTTAGTTATTTTTATAGCTCTCATCAGGCTACAGGTTTTGGAGGGCTCAGGTGCCTTGCCAGCTTCACAAACAAGCTTTATACAGCAGAACAGAAAAGCTGTAGTGATGATTAATAGCTGACAGCACAATAAATTACCAACTCCTTGTCATGCTGAAAAATCATACCTACCTGGGAGAGAAGACGTTAAGGATCACAGCACTGCTGGGAAGCCTCATAAAGGCAAAGTTTTCTCTAACTCCTTGCATCTTCCACCACAACCACTCTCTTGTGTCTGCAGTGCCTTTCTGTGGTACAGGTTGCCACGTCGGTGTAGCACCTGAGCATGTGAGAAAGCCTTTCTCTTCATTACCACTGAGGATTGGTAGCATCAGGAAGTCTGGATCCTGTTTCCCATCTGGAAACATCCAGCACCCACACACAACTGTCGTGTTTCTTCAGAGCATGCATCCGTAGTCTTGGCGATGTTAATGGTGATTAAGCCGATGTGCTGGCATCTAATGTACTGTTTCCATTGTTTCACAGGCAACATAAAGAAGAGGGGAAGGTCTCTTCTGTGTTTTCCTATCTCACCACTTTAGGAAACAGGAATTAAATGCCAATTATTATGACACTGGAAACAAACAGAAAAAAAGTCACAATGAACCTTCTTGGTCATGCTGGAAATGGGTGAACGATGGAGTTCAAATTTTTAAGAGGTCATTTAAACTGCTTTTTCAAAACTCAGTTGTGTTTCCACTGCACTGATGAACAGTTAATACCATTTCACAGATGAACATCTGTATAATTTTCACTATTAAAAGTGGAGTCACCTGCTCACTGGCAGTAGGAAATTCTATCGACTCTTCGAAGTGTATGCTGCAAGCTACTGCACCTGCAACATCTGGAGCAGTGAGATGAAAACTAATTGTTTTGTGGTGCCACTGATAAATGCATTTAAGTTTGTTTTGATTTCGGACCACCAAAGTTGGAGTTTTCACCTAAATCCGGATTAAGTGGAAGTGTTTGGGTCAGAAGCATAAGAATGAGCAGTCTGGAAAACAGTCTGAAATTGTAATGTTATCCTTGGGAATCTAAAAGTGGCTCTTTTTTTCACGCTCATTACCAATGCTGCCTTAAGGATATTTTTTATCAAATACTGTCATGTTACAGATTTCTTCAAAAAGACTGGAGGGAGAAAAGAGAGAAATTAAAACTGAAAAAACTATCAGGGATTTTTTTGATGATGTGGCAGAGATCCAATTACACACAAATAGCCCAGTACACAAAAATCCTCAGAGTGACGTTCCTTCAAGGCTTTTACTCTGTCATGACTTGGCAAATGTGAGGGTTTTTTCTATTTTTGAGTGAAAGAATTTCACTCAGTGTGACCTATTACAAAAAGACAATTCTGGGCTGTAAAGTGTCAGCTGAAGTATTTGTTTATGGAATTCTGAGGAGCTGAAAATAGAAGTTGGGACTTCTGAAACCAATTGTTCTTCTCATTCATATACCTGAACTGAGGGACAACAAAATGCACAAGCATCTATTTTATACTTGAAAATGAAATCACTACCTTGTGTTCTTGATGTGGTCTGCTTCTAAAGAGCTATGAAGAATTAGGCAATGATAGGAAATCACTTATTTCAAAGAATTATCATGGATCTTTTCTGCTGGCTTCAGTGGTATTTGAGCCAAATCCTGGTCCTGATGAAAGCAATGGCAAAACAGTAGTCTTTTTTTTTTTTTTGCTTTTCTTGCACTTCAGCCTTCTGAACACAGAAAAAAAATATATAATTGTACCGAGGCAATTGTGAGGACTAGCACTCTGGTCGCATGTCTTTGCAAGCTGGAGTCAGGAAAACAAAGTTGGATGGTAGAAGTTAGCATTCACTGTGCTATAGATTGGGAAGGGAGGACTGTGTACCTCATTTTGTTAGCTTGGGTTAGATCAGCTATCTCCTTTAAGTCTCTTTTGCTAGGAAGCGCTGAAAACATTGACCAAGGATCTTTGCAAATGAGCACCTCTCAACTCAACTTCCAAATATTCTGCTACTTGGTTTAAAAACATCCCCAATTTAAACAGTTCAAAACCTCAATCTTAGTTCTTTCCAGCAAATTATGTTCCCACTAACGTTTCTGTATCTGCAGAATCCTGACAATTTAAAGAAAGAAGGAAGGTCTTCTAATTTGTTGCTTTTGTTCATAGAAGTCAGGATCCAGACCTAGTATGTGGAGGCAACAGTACAAGAGAGCAAAGTGAAAAACACTACAGAGAATACAATTATAACGAGAAAATTATATTTCCCTTCATTATCTGCTTCAGTCTTCCAATTCTAGCCAGAAATGTGGAAAAATCTCATTTATGTCCCTCTCTTTAAGCTGCTTGAATGGGAAGCAGCTTGAGCTAAATTCGGTGTGACATTCCCACCAGCCTACAACATTCCAGCCACGCAGAGCTACGGGTGACCCTCCTCCCAGCTTCCTTGAACGGCGCTTTGGATGACAAATGCCCCTTCAGGGATATATTCTGCAGCCAGGCTTCACCGTGACTGCATCTAAGAATATGCTAACTGCTATGGAGGCAGCTGAATGTTACAGCACTCTGCACTGCTAAAATGGTGTTGGGAATACTACTGTTCTCTTAGTGAGAGATGTGTAATTTTAATGCAGATTGTAAATTGTGATGCAGTGTTTCGGTCATTTTTATACACCTTTTTGGAAGTATTAATAAAAGTGAGTATTCCTTTTTACAGTAGCTTGCAATATTCATCGAAAATCATTTTGATTTTTCTCTCTGAAACACTGGGAAACCACTGCTGATTTCTGAACGTGATGACAAGCTGAGGGCTCCTTTATTCCATGCTAATGGCAAGCAGCGTGCAAGGGAGACAGTGTGGCCTCTAAGTGTGCTAGCACTTACCAGTTCAGTCATCTGGAAATGGAGAAATAATGCTTTCTGAACAGGCCACAAGATCTCGCAACGCCAACTTGTAGGCTGTGCATCCAGAGGTAGAAGGTATAAAAGTGCTGACTGAGGTTGCCTGCTAATAACAGAAACAAATCATAGAATCATAGAACGGTTTGGGTCGGAAGGGACCCCAGGGATCACCAAACTCCAACACACTTGGGACTTCTTGCAGTTACAGGTTTTTGAATTAATCAAGATTCAATGTCTGGATGCTCCTGTGTAACAAAGCTCGTGGAAAAGGCTTTCATCTGTCGAGTGCCTTGTGTGCAGAGGACCAAATTCACTGGCTACCCTAAAAAAGCTACTCCAATCAAATCCGTGTTCCAGAATATCCTTTTAGGATGAGATGAATGCTTATCTTGTCTCTTCAAGCCCAAATTCTTTTTCTTACATCTGAAGCCTTGCTAAAATGCTCAGGCTTGTTTAACGATGGCAGTCAGATCTACTTCCAACCTGTGCACTTTCTCCATTGTAGAAATATCTGAAGTCGAGCTGTTCTGAGAAATCAGAAGTCTTGACCTTCAATTCAGAATCACCAAAGTGAACTACTTGGTGGAAGTCACATTCCTTAACCTGCGCATCATGTGGCATAAACCCACTGCAGAGAATGATTTCCCCCCCCCCCCCCCCCCCCCCCACATATATATATATATATATATATATAGTTCCTGATATTTCAATTCTTGACTATTTTTAAGACGTTTTCCATGTCAAAGGGCTTTCTGTGTGCTGGTCATCTCAATAATCAGGAACTACTTTCAGCACGGAAAGCATATTTACATTATTTTCTGTTCAAATGGAAAAAGAACCACTCCAACAAATGACTGCTTACTCTTTCATGGCAAAGGTCAGTCTTTATTGTATTGCTTTCAGATCTGTACATAGGAACATGAACTTAATCTGCAAATTATCTTGTTCGATAATGAATCCACCTAACAAAATCCAGTCTCTGATCTGTTTCAAAGCTCACAATTTAAAGACTCATACTAGTGCAGTTCTTGTCATAATACAGCCCTGAACAGAACCTTGAAGCACTCCTGGATATGTTCCCCTGAGAGGCCACAGATGTGGAACTACAATGTGTGAATGCAAAACTCGCTTAAGCAGCATGAACAGTGTGTCCATTCAGGTGAAATGCTATTTATTGAAAAGTTTATCAAATCTGAGTCATATCTTGATTTTCTGTTATAAGAGAACATAGCTTATACCGTTTGTTCACACAGTCCATCCCCGAATTACCTATGGAAGCCCAGTACTGTACACGAATCACAGAAGGTAGTGCACACTCAAGAGGCAATGGTCATGGGGAAAAAGTCACAGCTGACAAGGTCTGATAACAACTCTTCTCGTTGTCCCCTTGTCCTTCTTTTCACCTCTACATTTCAGAGTATAGTTTCTTTCCATTACTTGATCCATTAACCTGGTCATAATCCATTTCAGCTGTTAAATGAATCTGTTTAAAAAAGAACACATTAGAAATACAGGGTAACCCTCCAGACCCACACTGAACAAAGAAGTCACTGTGTATGTTAGATACAGCACCATGCCATCTGTTTCTTTTCAAAAGTAAATAAATAAATCATTCAACTTGTTAAGGTATTCAGGTGCTGCACTGACAGCAAAGAACCCCAGAAGGACCTCATAACATAGAGTGGGCAAAAAAAAGGGCAGGTGACCTTAGATGATGTAGTATAATGCTACATAACTAAGATGGGAGATTTAGGTTAGATATTAGGAAGAAGATTTTCATACAGAGGACGGTGAAGCACCGTAACAAGTTGCCCAGAGACACTCTGGATGCCCCATCTCTGCAGGCATTCAAGGCAAGGCTGGATGTGGCTCTGGGCAGCCTGGTCTAGTGTTGGTGACTGCAGGGAGGTTGAAACTCGATGATCTCTGAGGTTCTTTTCAACCCAGGCCATTCTATGATTCCATGAATGCGATTACAGAGAAATAATCTACACTTGCCTATGTGACTCTGAGGTTGGAGCTGACAACTACAACTAGGCATCACCACCAACAACTCCCTGAGCTCAATATCTCAGCCATGGAACTCAAAAAAAGCCAAGAAAACTTCTGACATCATCATGAAGGGCACTGAGAAGAAGATGGCAAGTACCATAAAAACCACTGTGTGCCTACATTGTGAGTGCTATGTGCACTTCTGGTTTCCACATTTCAAGAAGATCATAGAGCAGCAAAGAATGTAGAGAAGAACATCAGGACTGTAAAGATCCAAAGGAAGGAGCAGCTCATTTCAGGTCTGAGAGGCAGCACTTCCCATGTTGCTCTGTGCCATTTAGCAGATGCTAAGCTAGGAGCAAAAAGCACTTCTGTGGTCAGTGAGGTCCTTTTCTCAAATGCTTAACTGCAGTACCCTGCTAACAGCAGTCATGTGCTCAGTATCCTGGCTCTCAAACTAAGGGGAATAGCAGCTCTAGCAGGTTACAAATGTGATGGTTACCTGAACAAACACAGCAGGTAGTGCTGAAGGATGCTAGTTCTGTGCTGCAGATCGAATCCTCAGCTGACTTAAAAACAGCAGAGCAAAATGCACCAGGCTTCCAAAGCAAAGCGTAAAGCTGCCTAACTAATGTCTCAAATACAGCTGCAGGGCTGCTAGACCAAGTCAGTAACTTGTGATGCCAGATATTAAATGCAGTGATAGAATGACAGAATTGACCAGGATATTTAATCTTGTGTTTCTATTCAGGCAATTATTTCTGTCCTTCAAGTTTAACAGAAAACTAAAAAAAAAAACACACCTGGAAAATCCAAAGATAACACATGTCTTTCAAATCTCAGAACCAGCCATCCAACAGCCTGAAAATACTTGCCAGCATGTAATAGCACAGCTGGAATAGCACAGCCTTGGCGTGAAAAGAAGGAACGCAGCCACAGTATTTTTGTTAATTCCATGTATGAAGTCATTGCTCATGACTGGGGCTGACTAAAGGAAAGGCAGTGACTGTGCTCTGCATCCTGGCATTGTTTACTTTCTGTTTCACAGCTTTCTAAAAGTATTTCAGATACCGTGGCCTATTTGGGCCATGCTCTCTGAGCCTCAGCTACATTTTCCTGGCCCTTCAAAGAGCAGCCTTCGGTCAGTCACCTGCTTCACACAGCAACACAACATTTGCTATGTGCTGTTATTATCTATTATACCCTCATTTGTCACATATGGGTCCCATTAGCCTTTGCCTTTTCTATTACAGTTGTATGGACCATACAATTCTCACAGAAGAATGTGCCCATCTCCCTGCAGAACAGAGCATGAGGAGCCACAACCCATTTTCCAATTGCTTTGACGAAGGGGAAAATTGCTGTCTAGCAGTTGGGAAACAACACCCTTTGCAGGCTGAAGGGAAGTTCAGCACTGCATTCCCCACAGCGGGTCACAAAACTGATGCTCCTCAGCACCCATCTGCAGAGCAAGGAGTTGGTATTCATGGCAAAAGAAAACCCCGAGCACTGGGACCTCTATCATGGCTGAACTGTCCCTTCTTATTTCCACTGATTTTATTCCACCCCAAACCCTCCCACCAGGCCTTGAAAAGGGACAACTTTTAGACCCCTTAATAGCAGCAGATGGTGGAGCTTCTGCAGATACTGATGGAATTACTGACAGAATACTCAACCTCTTAAATCCAGCCATTTCTGCATAGAATTCCTTGGGACATTTGTACTCCATATACATTACCATCGTTAATAGGGAAGAAAAACAAAGAGTTGGATGGGTCAAATACACATCTAAATATCTCTAAACAAATCATTCTTCTATTTCAGGACTGCTAGCTGTCATCTGAAACAAAGAGTTGTTCTGCCCGCTCTCAAGAGAAAACAAACATGAAGAATGAAAGTGAACTCATTCCTTAACTCCTCTGATAGCTTGAAACTGCTATGTGGGTACTGATGCCTGCTATTAAGTTGATTAGAGTCAACTTCATTTTGTAGGGAAGAACCACAGAAAGGAGATCTAAAAAAAATTCCTCAACATCGCCTGTGCTCGGGGCTTTCAACAAATTGAACACTCTCAGCTTAAGTATTGCTACCCTAAATTAAATGTCTCTTAATTTCATCCACGTTGTTAACAGCAGCTCTTGGAAAATTTTAAAAAGAAGAAAATCTGCCTCCTTTCTTGCATAGCAGAAATGAAGGCATGTGTCAGAAAAGAAAATCCCTTAGGACTGTGCCAAGCTGTGGTCAGTGATGCTGAACCGACGGTTCATTGCGCAGCCACGATTTTGTCTTCTTTCCATCTAGGACAGAACTCCTGCAAAGAACCACTGCAGTGTAACAGTCTCCTCACAGCAGAGCTGCCAGGTGAGTTCGAGCATTCAACTTCTAATAATTGTAGTAACACCTGAGAGCTCACAGCTCCGAAAATTCCAGCTGTCATCACATTAACATTGTCATTACTACAACTGATAACAACATGGACACGTTATCCCTATCGTGGAGTCAACGACTCACCTTTCTTTAGCCAGGAGATTCCTACAAATAAGGGAGGAGCACAAAAATGAGAAGGTAGAAGAAAAGCAGCAGATCACTCTGCTCATCATTTCTACAACTCCAAGTCAAGGAGAGTTCTAATGCATTTATGTGCACCTTGGCATGGCTGGTGGTAATGTTCTGATCTGCTCAGTTTCTGAGATGGAAGAGAGGCACAGCTGAGGTAAGCCCAGGACGGGGCACAGCATGTATATTTCCCTTCCCCACTGGACCACATTGCCTCCTGCAGATGGTGAGCCCTCAGCTCTAACTGGCACTACTTTGATAAGCTGATGAGTACAGCTATTTCTTTGACCGATTCAGGATTTACGTGCTGGCAAACAGCAGAAGTGCTGAGTCAACAAGCTTTTGGATGCTGGATTCTGCTCACTGAAGACATACACCGTAATTCATTTTGAAAAAAAAAAAAAAACATAGGTAACACTTCTAAGATTACATAAATCCAATATTTCCAATTTGTTTTTCATTATCAATTGCTCATTATCCCTCTGATTAGAGTACTTTGTGATGAGTCACATCTGATTATAAGGCAGCGCAAAGACAACAATCACATCACCTTATTCTGGAGGACTTCAAATATAATGAAGAATCTGGCACGCCTGAGGGAAAAGGGTAGGTGCCATGAGTCAGCTCAATCTTGCCCAGCTCATACAGATGGATTTCTCCAGTTGAGTAGGACAGGAGGCTTCTTCGAGCTCTGTCATCTGTTTTCAGCCTCTGCCACCACTTATGGCTAGAAACCTAAACATAATTCTGCTCCTGTTGAGCATATATTCAGCTGAGGTTTTCAGTGCAACAGAGAACATAGCTCTTCTGACCCACGTGCTCTTTTACACTGAAATAAGCTTTTCCACATTGTGCAGAACAGACTCTGGGGATTTCCTCCCTTTGTATTCCTGTTCACGCGTGCCACTCATCTCCTGCATGGCAGGCAACACTTTTTAAATGCAAGGAGCACACCTGCAAGGCTTTAGCTGAGGCTAATACTGCTTTTCAGTCGCTCTCAGTAATCGCTGGTGAGTCACATGAAGAGCACTCCTCTTATCCTTCATGCAAAGAGCAATGCTCCTATCATTCCATCCCTGTTGGCAAAGCTCCTCCTGCATTGCCTGCTGAATCCTCAGCATGGCAGCTCCAAGTGAGCATCCCTGTGCCCAGCACAGTGAAGAACCCCATCAGTGGGATGGATGTGAGCACAAATCCCTCCTCGTGGTGACGTGCTGAGCGCTGGCCTGGCAGCTGAACAGCCAGGCAACCTGCAGCCCGGTTGCTGAACATATAATTAAATATATAAACAGACGAAGCGCAGTAATGGTGCATGCTTTGCTCTCTAGTAATTGAGCTTCAAAGATTTGTGATTTGGTTCCCAGTGGAAACAACAATGTCAGATGACAGCTGCCAACAACAGGGAAGGGCACAGCTGGGTGTGAGCTGAGCAGGCTGAGCACCGGGACACCACTGGCATTTCTACATACAGAGGTGATGCTGTCTTACAACAAAGTACCAAGTACTCTGCAGAGCTTCTTAACCTGCTGAATGCTCCATTAAATGATGTGCTCCTGTAGTAGGAAGAATCAGCCGCGTACGCTGATGTGGCTGTTGTTCTCCACAGGTCTCCCTGAGAACCAGAAGGGCTCTTTGTAACGGATCCTATCAGCTGAAAAGTCTTCCACCATCACCTCACATGAGGATTAGTAGACATCTGTTTTCTTAATCCTTTTACTGCGTGATGCTGAGTAAGGTTGGAGTTTGGGGAATCACGTTTCTGAGAAGTGAAGGGTTAGGACTTTCTGCAACCCAAGATTTTGCTTAAATTTCCAGTAATTATTATGAATTTATGTCCTGGAAATCAGGAAATGCCAGACTGAAGAATTCTTACAAAGGCTTTTGATTCACGCTCTCTGTATTCTAACCCTGTGTGTTGTTTGCCCAACTGAAAAGGGCTGCAGGCAGCCACAGCGTGGGCAGTTCGGCTCTGCTGCAGATCTGTGCCAGCAAAAGGGATTCTGACCCTTGTGATCCTGCTTGGGATGCACCAAACAGACGTGTGAACGTACCCAGACACACGTAGTGGAATCTGGCCAGTAGCAAGAGATATCTGTGTCTCCAGCATCACACTTCTGAGCTCCCACGTGCCTTTGCCCAAGCCTTGCTCAGCCGTGTTGGTGCTATCCGTATTTACCCAACACCACCGATTCCTATCTCATACCTTCTAGACTATGGACCAAAACCTGGCAACTACTGCTTTACATGGAACCTTTAAGGAAATATCACAGAGTTTCAACCCGTACGCAGGTCTGCATTGGTTTTGCTTTTGTGGTATTTTTTTTTTCAGGTGGAAGCCGCTACAATAGCACGGTGACAGGCTGCACTAGTGAGACGTGTTCACCAAGGTCACATCTGCGACCTTACAACAGAAACCCCTACGTGCACGTTTTCAAATAGAACTTGAAAGCCATTCTAACCCGATTTTCAGGCACACAGGCGATATTCTGCTGAAACACTCTGCTGGCAGACCTGGGAACACGACAGTTTATACCGCAAACGTTTTTTTTGTCAGCACACACTTGGCACAGCACGTCCTCGCTGCAAATAGCGGTTCTCTTCCCCAGCAGCAGCTCAGCGTTACGAAACGCCGAACCCTTAACAACTGCAGCGCGGCAGCCTCACCCGCAGCCACAGCGTTCCATCAAACAAACCCTCGTGCTCCCATCGATGTGACAACAGCGGGCAGCGGCTCTCGCAGCATCTTCCAGCCCCGACAGCCGCAAGCTCGGCCCTCCCCCTCCCCTCGCCGTGCCCGTGCCGGTCCCTCCCCGCCGTTCCGAAGGCTGCGGGGCCCCGGGAGCCGGCGGCGGTGACTTACTTGTGCGGCCCGGCCCGGCGGCAGCGCGATCCGGGGCCGCCGTGAGGGGAGAGGCGGCGCGGCCATCCCGGGCCCGCGCCGGGACGGCGTCACTCCAAGTAAGCGCCGAAGACGTCCAGCTCGCTGTCGGTGTCGTACAGCGCGGAGCCGGGGTCGGAGAGCACCCCGAGGTCCACCAGCGCCTGGTCCATGTCCTCGGGCAGGAAGACGATGCCCACGTTGAGGACGATGTACTCCATCAGGAAAGCGTAGTACAGGATCAGCACGTTGACGAAGAACAAGCCCACGTAGAACATATAGGGCAGCACCAGCAGCGCATGGAAGGCCCAGGACTCCAGCGAATCCAGCCGTGCCGACACCGCGGCGGGCATGCAGCCGGGCCGGCGGGCTCTGGCCCTCGGGGCGCAGAGAGAGAGGACGGAGCCGGAGCGGACCCGCGGGGTGGGGGGGGGGGGGGGAGAGGCGGCACCGCCGAGCTGCGGGCGGACCGCTCTGCTCCGGCTGCCGCAGCCCCACCGCCGGCAGAAGGCGCTCCGCGGTGCCCCGGCCTCCTCCCGCCCGCGAACTCGGCGGAACGACCCCGCGGGCGCGCTCCCGCACCGGGGCCGAGCACCTGCCCGGCGCTGCGCTCCGCCCCGCCGCGCCGTTCACCTCCGCACCTCCCGGCCCCGCACCCGGGCGCGGTCAGCGCGGATCGGCCCTGAGGGGGAAGGGGTGGGGGGGGGGGGGGGGGGGTGCGCCCGCCCCGTGCGTCCGCCGGCGGCTCCGCAGCGCTGCGCGGGGCTCGGCCCTGCGGGGTGGGCTGTCCCGCGGGGCTGCGGAGCCCTCTGCGGCACTCCCTCACCGCGCGGCTAGTAAACTTTTTTTCTTTTCTTTCTTTGTGTGACACGGGTTTGATCTCGGCTCCAGTCCCTTTAGGAGCCCGAAGCGAACCAGCGCAGCTCTGACCGCTCGCGGCTGCGCTGCCCGGAGCCGCCCGAGGAACGCCCGCTGCCCCGCTCCGGGGTACGCGGAGCGAGCCCGCGCTGCGGCTGCCTTCGGTCGCCTGTATTCCCCCCACCCACCCACGGAGCCCCGGAGGTTGGCTGCGGGCCGCCTCCTGCCCCGAACCAAGCGCCCGCCGCGCAGCATAACGCAGCACGGCACGGCGCGGTGCCCGCTGGGAGCCGCAGTCCGCCCGGAGCATTGCTTCCCGGCGTGCCCCGGCCGCGCATGCGCGCTGTCGTCGGTGCGCGCCGGTGACCGTGGGCTCCGCCGTCCGCTCCCGCGGGGCTATGAGGCGGTAGAGCCCGCCGTTCGCCGCCAGCATGTTCGGCCGCTCCCGGAGCTGGGTGGGCGGCGGGCACGGGAAGGCCGCCCGCAGCATTCACTCCTTGGATCACCTCAAGTGAGCGGGGGGGGGAGGGGGGCGGCGGGCGGGAGCGGTGCTGCGGCGGCGCGGGGCCGAGCCGTGCCGTGCCGTGCCGTGCTGTGCTGTACTGAGGGGCTCCGCTCCCCGGCCCTCTCCCTCCCGTTCTCCCCGTGCCGGCTCCCCTCGGCCGGGCGGTGTTGCCGTCCCATCGCTCGGTTCCCCCGTGAGGCAGCGGCCCCGGGGCGGACGCGCTTCCGTGAGGCGGTGTAACAGCGTCACGGCTTCGTCCTGGGAAGCGGAGCGATAGGAACGAGGAAAAGGTTTGCCGCATCACGCCGGTTTACGGCTTCTGGTCCTTACCTAAAGCCGAAAAGACCCGACTGCGGTGTGTGACAGGGGAAGCAAGTCCGTGGAAACGAACCGGAGCGCAGCGGGTACTGCAGGCGGCGGTCCTGCAGGCTCTGAGCCTGTGTGTGCGGCACTGCGGGGAGAAGCTGCGCCCGGGTACAGCACAGCAGCGTTCTCATAGCGAGGGGTGGTCCTTCTGGGCCACTCAGTGCTCCTGGAGCTTCAGGCCTGCCTGGCTTTGGTGTTACGATTGCAGACGGAGTGCGTCAAGATTTGAAGAAACTGAGTTCGAGTTTAGAAGGGAAAGGCTGGTGGCGAGAGGTGGTTGTCTCTGAGTCATGTTCCCTTGTAGCCACAGAGGGTAGAGCAAGTGCCATCCTGCTGGATCTGCAGAGATGGGCAGTTGGGAGTGTTTGACTTCTTACCTGAGAGCTGACACACGTATTTCTCTGCTATAATACCAGATTGTGTTGGGTTGTGCGTGTAAGGGACGTGGCAGTCTGCCCTGATGAGCACACCAGCCCACAAGCCGTCCGTATTCTTGTCTTTTCAGCTCCAAAATCCCACCTCATATCCTCAGCAAAGAGCTGTGCAGAGCTCACTGACCTTACCATTAAAAATTAGCTGAGCAAATAGGAAGTGTGTTATGGCAGGTTACGGGAGCAGAAGTAACCCGGGCTGTCCCTTTAGGGAGTACTTATTTTAATATTCATGAAGTTAGGAGTTCTACCTGAGTTATAAACATGACGCCTGTGTAGTGGCAGTTACTGCCTGCTATCAGCGGGCGTTGGATCTGGACCTTCCATTTCTGTTAGCTCTGATACAGTTTGAGGCTTGCTCGAACAGATTGACTAAAGGCCGATTGAGGTTCTTTGAGTGTTGGTTTCATTGCTGAGTGGCCACGGTTGCAGTTTAATCTGGTTTCCTAATGGTGAAATGGGATCAAGGAAGGCTGTGAGAGTGTGCTGTGTGCTGGCAGTGCTTCTGGTGGGCTTTCTGGAAAGCAGGAGCTGGGGTGTCAGGGATGGAAGAGGAGGAAGCCTTGGTACACTGCAGGCAGGAGTGGCTGCTTGTGAGGATGGTCTGAGAAGTCATTGCTTACCTCGCCCTGAGCTCTGAAAGTGGGCTGGAATCTGCTCTGGTGTTTCTGAAGAGTTTGTCAGAGCATACCCTGTGCTTTCCAGCTAAGGTGGAAGGCTTCAGAGCTTAAGCTTGTAGTCTTTGTTTCTAAATGCGAAGAACAACATTTCCTCCCTTTTGCCTGTTGTTACCTCCAGTGTGTTTCCTGTTGTTGCTGCTATGCTTGGTATTTTAATCGTTCCCTGGTTGCACAAGGATTTTTTTGCCATTAGAGCTGCGTGCTGAACGTTTCTCCTGGCTTGGTCACATGCCCTCAGCCCTGTGCCTGGAGGCTTCCCTCATACCTGATTCATTTCCTGAAGCATTGTCTGTGCTATATGTTTTTTTCCTCCACGTGAACAATAAATACACAGCATAAAGAAGCAAATACGGTTAAATCTGTTGGCGTTTTCTTTCAATTTCTGAGCGCTTGACTTCTTAAGCTCTTATGTGTCAGTGTATCTTTTTAAGCCATAAATAGAAAAGCCATTAAAACTTCATGTGTGTTTGAGTTACTGTAGTGCTATTGCTCTGAGCATCGTTTCTAAGCAGAACATTCAGAACTGTACTCGTTTTGCTGAGCTGCTGGCAAAACCCTTCATCCCTCTGGTCCCATTATCAGTGGTACTGTGACAACTCCTGGTGGGTTTTTGCTTCATTTCCAAGCCCTCAGCGGAGCGACAGAGCTGGTGTAGTTCCTCAGAGGGTTTGGTGTTTCAGAGCGTGGACTTGGCTCATGTGAAATCAGTGTGTTGGCTTTAAGTATTTATGAAGGTATGAGAAACCCTGCTGCTGTACTTGTATTGTCATGATACCATTCGTGGCACCTCCTGCAGGAGGAGCATGTCGCTCATTTCCAAGAGATGGAGAACAGAATAGCTTGGAAGCAAGGGCTGTGTTGTGTCTCAGAACACCACTGTGTTAGCAAACCAAGGGACCTACAGAGCTTTACACTGTGATCCACACATTAACAGCAGAGGATGTGTAGGTGCTCTCTGACGTTCTGTGGCTTCTGTTTTGGTGCAGCACGTGGCCTGGAGTTGGCACTGCAGGTGTTTGTGGGTCAGCTCGGGCTTGAGTGGTTTCAGCCTGAGCAGCATACGCTCCTGCATTCAGAAAACAAGTAGTGATTCACGGGAGGACCAATATGCCTGTGGTCTGCACTTGGTCGTCTAAGCTCTTGCAGTGTTAAAGTGATGTGAAATGTCTCTGATTCGTTTGTATTTTTAATATATGATGCGTGTGTGTGTATATATATAGTAATTTACATTTATTTCATTACTTTGATAACTGTCAAACTCTCTTATATCCATCCTTTTTCTTTATTATTAGTGTAGAAACGCATTAAAAAAAAATTGGAGGGAGGAAGGGAGTATCTCTTGTGCTTTTGTTTACCTCTCCTTTTTATGATAAAGGGAGATGGTCTTTGGTGTATGTTATTTTGAAGAAGAAAAAGGCTTGCTTGACCAAGCAAAATTTGGAGACGTAACACAAGCTTTTCACATTTTCTCTAGTCTTCTGTCACCTGTTGTAATCTGTGCTTTTATTTTTAGTCTTCATTGAACAGCCTTAAAACCTTGCACCGTACGACAGTGGAACTATAATTAGCCACCTCTGTGACCAGTATTTCTGTGCTTGGGTGGGCACAAACCTGATCAAACGTGGCCTGGATGAACGAGCAGTGTTTGGCAGTCCTGATTGCTGACCAGCAAACTCACTGCCACCGATAGACGGCCTGCTTCCTGATGAGTCTCTTTCCAGAATTACTTTCTACCACCTGCTGTTGCACACTTAGCTGCTTCTCTTTGCTTCTTTTTGCTCCTTGCACTATTGGCTTTCAAGGTGCTCCCTGTGAAATTCCCTTAGTTGCCATGAGAAGCGTGGAGAGATGAATGCTGCAGTTTCCCTTCCTGTGTTAGCATATGTAGGAGCATTCCTAACTCACTTGGCTGCTGAGGAGATAACTGTTAAACAGAAGGAGACGAGCAGAACTATTTTCACTCTGCTTCAGGATTAAAAGGAAATTCGGGTGTTATAAAATTGTACAGTGATCAGAAGTATTGCTGGTATGTGTCTGTGTTAAGTTCGTGGCCAAAGACAGCTGTGGTGCAGGCAGCGTGCTCATTGTGCTTCTTCCTTCTTCTAGGTACATGTATCACATCCTGACTAAAAACACGACAGTGACAGACCACAACCGCAATCTCCTGGTGGAGACCATTCGTTCCATAACAGAGATCCTGATATGGGGGGACCAGAATGACAGCTCGGTGTTTGAGTAAGTACTTCCAGGCAGCTTTAGCTCCGACTGTGAAGAGTGATGAGTTGCACAGAGATCTGCTTTTCAGAGGTGGACTTTTCTAAGGCAGCTTCTTACTGATATTTGTGAAAATACCCTGTCCTGTTGTAGAGAGCTGAGCAGGATCACGCTCTTGTGTTATGAAACAGAATTTGCTTGTGTTAATGAGAGTTCCAACTTCAGAGCTCCTTTTACATACCGTATCTGTTTGACTTGCATCTTTTGACATAGGTACAAAAATCAAACCTCAGGTGGATTCACCACCTCCGTTAAAATGAAATGATGTTCATTTGTTCATCCTAGTTTCTATTATACTCCTAATGGATGTCTTGTTCTAACTGTGATGTACAATGCTTTTGTTTAGATGTTATTTTAATCCTCGTGAAACAGTGTGGCACAAAAATAACATAAAAAGGGATGTAGATAATTGCTGGTCTGACTGAATGCCAACTGCTGGGCTCTTTGCTTTGAGACCCATAGCCTCGTATCGAGGCAGGCTGTGATTAAGTTGGGACTAACGAGTTTTATTTCTGCGAGGTGACCTTAACGTGATTGGGCTACAATGCGAACAAAGAAAATTGTTCTCATTCTTCCTATCTGAACTGTAGCTTCATCACATTGCTCCCTGCATTCTCTGCTTGAGGGAATTTTAGAGATAAGAGGTTTCTCCTGCTTTTAATTTAAATAAAAGCTTAACAACTAACTAACCGACAAACCTTCCTGTTTGATGGCACATTTAATCTGATATTAAATCCAGACAGTTGAAAGTAGTGGTTTGAGGGTGATACCAGAAACTGCAGCTTGATGATTGCAGGATAGAAGACCAAGGTCTTCTTGGAAGACAAAAAATGAAACACCAAAAAACTCATAATCAATCAGAAGTCAAATCCACAATGCTGAAGACAGAATATATCAGCTTAGTAGTGGTAAGTGAGTATTAAATAGAACAGCCTTTGAATAGAAGCTTTCCCCTTTCAAAACTGTGATTGCAACCTAGGGAAGCTAGCTATAAGTTGGTTGTATGTAAATAAAATAAAATAACCCTAGTGTTTTCACAGTGTTTTACTGCATGATTTGAATAAGTGTCCCAGGTTCCAAGGTTTTTGAAGATAAAGGTTTGCACCACACTTCTGCATAAATCCAGAATGTGCCGTTTGTCCAACTTTGTCCAGCATCATCTCTGATGTTTGTGAAATCATGTTCTTGTTAAATACAGCCAGTGACTTTGTGACACCTCTTTATTTCAGCTTCTTCTTGGAGAAGAATATGTTTGTTTTCTTCTTGAACATCTTACGTCAGAAGTCTGGCCATTACGTGTGCGTGCAGCTGCTGCAGACTCTGAACATCCTTTTTGAGAACATCAGTCATGAAACATCACTGTGTAAGGGCACACTTTGGAACTGTTCAGGATTAAATGATCAAAATCTGCTTTCGTACACTTAAATACAGTTTAGTCCTAGTGCCCCTTCAGAACAGCCTGTTCATAATGGTCTTTTTAGTTAAAAACTACAAAATGTTGTCATTTGACTCTAAACTTGCCTTTTAATGTAAATTTTCATTAATTCATTGGTTGTTGTTTGGTACTACTGAAACATTTTACATATTTCAAGGTGTTCTTTAAGTCAGCAAATTAGCCATGGTCTGAAATGTTTGCCTTGATGCTGCAGATTGAGCAGCAGATCTGTCATTCATTTTGCACTGGAACTGTTTCACATCACTGGGGCGGGCATTCAGTGTACATTTTCAGAAACAAAGAGAAGAGAAAATGAATTGTTGGTTAAAAGTATTCCCTGCCTAGCAAGAACAGGAAGTCATATGAAGGCCTTTGAAAGTATATAAGCGGGGGGGAAAGAATTCTGTATGAGTGTTGTTACAAGTGCTATTTAATACTAAGCTGGGGAGGAATAATCTCTTAGTTAACTGATGTTCTTTGCAGTGTAGGCATCTGCAGGGGAGCAGTAAATTGCTGCCCTCACTTGGGTTGTTCAGTTTCTTTGTTATCTTGAAGCAGTGGATAGCTTGTTGCTAGCTGGTGTATTAAATGCAGCTAGTGATATCGTGATTTCTCTTGATGAATTTCTGTAACGTCTCTTGCTTTTCAGACTACTTGCTGTCTAACAACTACGTGAATTCTATTATTGTCCACAAATTTGACTTTTCTGATGAGGAGATTATGGCGTATTACATATCATTTTTGAAAACTCTTTCCCTGAAACTCAACAATCACACCGTGCATTTCTTTTACAACGAGGTAAGTAAGAAAAGAAGTCGCAATGTACGGATGAGAGGACTTTAATAATTAAAAAAGCAAACAAAGAAAGCATAAACCTGAAGACAGTTTGGTGCATATTTTGTTGAGTCTCTTGTCTAAGCTTTTCCAACTTGCTTAGAATCATCTCTGATCATAGTGAAATCATGTTCTTGTTAAATACAGCAAGTGACTTTGACACCTCTTTATTTTAGTGTTTTCTTGGAGAAAAAATGTTTGTTTTTTCTTAAACATCTTATGTCCAAAGTCTAAGCTTGTCTAATGAATTATTTGTCCTGAATTTATTTTAGTCTCAGTCATTGAGTGTTAAGTTGTGAGGATCCCTGCAGAAGCATAGCAAAGAAGGTTCCTAAGATCTGTAACATAGCGTTAAACTGAACTGCTTGAGCAGTTCTGAAGACTGCTTCATTGAGAATTCGACTTGTTTATGTCTTGTTTTCTGTTCCTCCACTCGACTTTAAGAGGCTTAGTCCAAGTCTGAAAAAAGCTGATTAACCAAAGGCTGAGGATGAAATAAGCCTATCTTTGCTCTGTGCCACCTTTTGCCAGAAGAGGGCACTAAAGCAGAGCAAACGTGGAAACCTCTTGGTGCTCAGAGCAGTTTATTTTAATTCAGAGCTGCAGATCCAATTGAGTGTGCATTATCAAATAATTTCAGTTACTTAAGTAGAGAGTAGAAGTATCTGAGTAGCGCATGGAAAACGTTCTTTATGCAGAATTCCAACAAATACATTGTACCTGCTTTGGTTAATTCATGATGCTTTCTTTCCTCTTGCTGCAGCACACAAACGACTTCGCTTTGTACACAGAAGCCATTAAATTTTTTAACCACCCAGAGAGCATGGTCAGAATCGCTGTTAGGACTATAACTTTAAATGTCTACAAAGGTATGCTTTCTATGTCTACAGAAAAGGCATGTGTGCAAAAAAACTTCATTGTAATTTAAGTCATCTAAGGGGTTTTGTTTGCTTTGTGAGATTGGAAACTTTAGCATGTTGATGTACTTCAGGTATGTACGTGTTTTGATCTTTTGAAGCAGAGCCCTAAACCTGTAGCGTGCCCTTGTAAGCACTACTATCTCCTCCTGTGTGAAACTCATTTAAAACCTGTAGAGAAAGAGTATCAAGCTTACATGAGGAGCTTTCATTTACCTTCCAGTACAAATTGTGATAGGGCTGAATTTAAAAACAAACAGAAGGAAATTGAGAATATAAAGTATGTTGTGTTTTATTTTATTTTTAATTTACTTATGAACATGAGCCTTATGGTGCACGAAGCAGTGACCTCAATGGCAGTATCGCTTCCTTTAGAAGCACATTAGAATGTGACTAAGTACTGCAGCCACTCCACTGTGCAGAAACAGATGTGTGCCATGTCCAGAGGTGCCTATATTGAAAGCCAGGATGCTGCAGGAGCAGATTGTACTGGGCTTTCCATTAGGGTGTAAGGAAAAATAACTGCATTGTGAGAATGGGTAAACACTGCAGCAAGTTTTCCTGAGGCGATGATTAATCTGTATTGCTTGAGATCCTAAGAAATCAGCGAGGTCCTCAGCAGCCTGGTTCAAAGGAGAAGTCAGCTCTGCTTTGAGAATGGGTTTGCACTACCCAACCTCCAAATGTCACTTCTCACTGGATTTTTCTCAGAATCTGTGAACTCTTTGAGAGACTGAAAATAAGTGATTTTTGTAGAAAAATTGGTGTATATTTGTACTTTCCACTTCTGGAAGCAACATGCTGTACGTGTGAATTATGAAATATATTTGTACAGTGTTTACTACTTTTGAATACCTTTTTAACTAAACTGAATTTTGAATTCAGACAACTTTCAAGTAATGATTTGATGACGGTTTTCATCGAAGAGTATAAGATCTCTTAGAATTATGAACAATTTACTTTGCAAATGGCATCTGTTCCAGGCTGATTCTTTGTAGTGTTGACTGCTAGGGACAGTTTTGCTTTTGTACTTTGAGAAAGAGGTACTTGGAACTCGTTTCCTACCTACATCAGCTGTAAAGCCATCAGCTGTGAAACCAAATGTGTGTTCACAGAGCACAGTACAGGTTTTGTGTCCTATTAGTGCATGTTTACATGACTGAATGCTTTTAGGGCAAAAAGTATACTTCTCTAGATGTTGTGGCAGTATAAAGGTTAGAGTAGGAAGACAGCTCAGATATTCAGGGTTCAGAATTTTCTGACTACCCCTTTGCATATGTTTTGATCTATCGTCTGCCCTGTACCTTTCAGTTTAGATGCTTTGTGCTTTAGCTTCTTAAACCCTTTTGAAGGATGTCACTATCCCAGATCCTAATCCTGTTAACTGTTGTCTGTTTCTTTTGCCCTTCCTTCACTGATGATTCCCGTGTTCCTTAATGCAGTGTCATGTAAGTCTAACTAGCTTGACTTTCAGCATTACTGCTTTATTCTTCCGCATTTTTTTCCTCTTCTTTTTAATAAGGAATGTGCTAAAAACCCGTTCTGAATTCCACTACATTTGTTTGTCTTCAGACATGTAAATGTATCGATATTATGCTCTTTCAAGCCAATTAAGAATTGACATGATGCTTCTGTAGCTGTCCATTTCATGCATAAGATCATCTCAGGTATATACTCATGTGAAGAGCTGGCATGTAATCAAAATTCAGAAGATTCTTTGTTGTATTTATTTAAAAAAATTCTTAAAAAAATAAGGAGTTGAATCTGATTTCTCCCGTTTACGTTTTCTCTGCAGTGGATAACCAACCTATGCTGCATTACATTAGGGATAAAACTGCTGTCCCTTATTTCTCCAACCTCGTGTGGTTTATTGGAAGCCACGTGATTGAACTGGATAACTGTGTGCGGACAGATGAAGAGTAAGCTTTTTAAAATGTTGTCTACTGAATGGAAATGCTTTTCCCAGATGTTGATGCTCACCTCACTTTGTCTGCAGAGGTCCACCTCAGCTCCTGAGTGTGCTCCATTGCAGACAGTTTGAGCTTCTTCTTTTCACAGAGTTATTCTATCAGTGCTCTGCATTAAGTGGTTGGTGATGTCCTTTGTAACTTCTTTTTTTGTTTCTATTCTCTGTACTATCCCAGCAGAACAGCCTCTAGGAGGAAAAATAAAGAAAAAAGGCTGGAAAGTTGAATTTTATTTAATATGTGAACTGTAAGCAGTGAAATTCCCATGCACTATTCGTGCGCTACTATCATCTGTGGAAATATTTTGTTGCTTCAGGTTAAATAGCCAGAGGTGAACCAAGGTTGCTTGGTTTACTCCGTGCTCACAGTGGGTGGTTTTCATACTTGGTTAAAGTGAAAAGGTAGAAGTTTAATAAAAGAGATGTCTTTTGTTTCTGGAAAGAAAGCCTTTATTATGATTGGTTTCCGGCAGCAGGAGGCAAAATTTTAAAAGAACTACTTCTGAAAACTCAGGGAAAAGCTTTCAGTGTGTATCCTAAAAACAATATGTGCCTGAATGCTGTTGGTCACTGCATTGGTGCATTAGGTATGAAAGCATCTGTTTTAGGCACTCAGTCTGCACGAGACAATGGAGAGAAAGGATGCACACGAATTATGAGAAGCCATTAAGTTAAAAAAGATTTTTACATGTCTGAGATTTTTATCTGCTCTGTTTTTCAGGCACAGGAATAGGGGCAAGCTGAGTGACCTGGTGGCAGAACATCTGGATCATTTGCACTACCTTAATGATATACTTATCATTAACTGTGAATTTTTAAATGACGTGCTGACGGACCACCTACTCAACAGGCTCTTTCTTCCCCTCTATGTGTATTCGTTAGTAAATCAGGATAAGGTAAGTGAATACATGCAAATTTCTAAGCTGTAAAGGAATTATCTGCTTTCAGTTGGTGTAGCCATTTGTTAAACTGATGTATTCCTTAGTAGGGGTTATACTGTCTATGCCTGTGTTTGCATGTTGAAACAAATAAGGTGACTGTAGGGGGAGGAGGTAGGTTATATTTTGAATGTTTTTGTTCATCATTATTTAGTTGATTTATTAAAATGTCTTTCAGTGTTTTTTATTTATAGATGATACTTCATTGTTTCCAATTAGCTAATTCTTTAATGAATGTTATCGGAAAAAAACTTGTGAAGGAATGGTTGAGTAGGGAATACCAACTTACTTTTGGGGTACTTATCTGCTGCAGTGTTTTTAAAGGGGCTATGACTGGCATCAATCAGAGGGCATTTTTAAGCTTGTAGACTGTGAGCTATTCTTAATTGGAGAGTCTTCATTTGAAATTGTTTGCCAAAAATTAAATTTTAATGAATAACATCTCCGGTGAATATTTTGTGATAGAAAATGAAACAATACAATGTTAAAAGTTGTTTTAAATGAAATGCTTTAATTTTATGGGAATAAACCCTCAGTTTCCATAACTTCTTTCCCGTAGGATGGGGAGCATCCAAAAATAAGTCTCCAAGTTTCTCTCTATCTTCTTTCTCAAGTATGTATTTGAATTATTTTGTCCTATTTCAGAATCTGTTTTGTAGTAGTGTTATAATTTGTAATATAAATGACCATATTTTGATCTGTTTTTGACGAAACCATTGAAGAAAACTTTGACAAACACTGTTGAAAATGTTCCAGTTCTCTTATTAAAGATAAAACCAAAAGCTCGTTTTTCCTTAAGGCAGAATGAGTAGCTTCTTCAGTCGATATTCCTCTGGGGCTCCTGTAGCACGTGACAGCTTTTGGAGCATCCATAACAGTCCATGTACAGCAGTGTGCAGTCAGTAGAGCTGTGCAGCATTTCAGGATGGGATTTGTATAATTACAGATGAGGTTCTCCTAGACATTGTGTTGCAGTTTGAATCTACCTGAAACTGGAATGTTCTCTTTGGAAACGGGGGGCAGTGATCTGTCTTACGCTTTGTATTTTTCTTATCTCTTGCGTTTTGTTTTAAAATGAAAGAAACAAAACAAAAAAAAAAGCCTGGCCTCACACACATGCTTTGCCACAAGTTAAATTTTGTTATGTGTATAGCATAAAAGTACCTGTTATTTCTTATTTCCACCACCTGTTTTTATATCTGGAACTTTTCCAAATGAAGAGTTCTGAAGTTTTATTTTTTTTTATTGTAGAAAATGTCCAATCATCTTGTCTCCTTTTCTCCCATGCATTGCTATGAGACCATTTTCTAATCCTGTTCTCTGAAAACAGCTCTGATTTGTATTTCAGAAAACCTGTAGAGACCATGTTTAGTGATCAAGGAAGTATTTGGAGACTTTTCAGCTAGTACCATTCTTTAAGGACTGAGCTTTGATGTTCCTATGAAGAGAATGGTTATAAGCTGCCTTAAGGGCATTGCAGCTGGGCCTGCAGTGGTTCTGTCCAGAATCCTGTTGTTTGCTTTTGGCCCAACTTTGTAAGCTTTGCCTCAAAATGGAGTGTTCAGTGTAAGCAGTGAACTGTGGCAGGGCAGCCGAGCATTCCTGGGTGTTTAGCTGTTATAGCCACTGCAGCCCTTATTCCTCTGATGCATATCTGCTTTGAGTTTAATTTGGGTCCTTTGCTGGAGTTTTTGTTCATCTCAAAGCTGGTGACAGAATTTCTGTGTCTCAGATGGAGAAGAATATGAGGAATTATTAAAACGAGGTAGTTTAAAATGTAGGGGAAGAACAAATATCAGCAGAGAGACTTACACTGTACTGTGTTTTGAAGCAGATATCACGAACTGTTAGTGTTAACAGCTTAATGTTACTGTATATGTGAACTGAAAGTACCAGTGTTCAACAAGGACATAAATATAAGTATGTTCAGTGACTGCGATAGAGAAACTGTCACACAATGCATGTCTAATATTTCTTTCCCCCTTTGTTTTGATAGGTTTTTCTTATTATACATTATGCCCCTTTGGTGAACCCGTTGGCTGAGGTCATACTTAATGGTGACCTGACAATGTTTTCTTCTAAATTTGAGCAAGATATTCAGAAACACTCAGTAAGTGGTCAAATAATCTTTGTGTATTTTTCCTTCTGTTTAGCAGCAACTATTCTGTTTTAAAAACCAATAATACCTAGAAAGTAGCTAGAAATGCCAGTATGTCGAAACTGGTAACTTAAGGTTTCCCTTGAGGTTTTCCCTTTTATTTCTGCCATTAAGTGGTATCAGAAGAAATGCACTTAGCTTTATATTATTTCCTGTGAGGTCTGTTTTCCTATTTAATTCAGATGTGGGCCAGTCCTACCTAATTCATGTTTCTCAGTTTCTTGTTTAACCTACTTTCTCCTTCCCATAAGAAGTTGTTAGTAATTATTTTACTAGCACACGTTGCAGAAGATAAACTATAATTGAAAATATGATGGAAAGTCACATTTAAAAGTATGAAAAAACAGTAGCTCGGGGTGAAAGGCAGAATGTGTGCTGATAATCCAGGTGCCAGGCCAAGCAAATGTGAAGGGAGTTCAAAGCATTGCAGCTCAGAAACAATCTGCAAAAGGCTGGGATGCCAAACTTCTAATCTTGCTGGTCACTGAATTTCTTGTAACATTTCTTCTCTCTATAAGAGTGCATTGTTTGCTATTGGGATGAGATTTGCTCTCAGAGATGTCATCTTCATTTATTTTCTTGATATATAAATAGATTATCAGGAAAATTAGGTATCGATTGAACACTGCTTGCTTTCTTGTCTGTGTATTTCATATTCATGCACTGCTATCAGTAGACACTTCTGATTTTGCTGCCCTTAACCTATTTGGTCTTTTAATTTTATTTGTGCTAACTACCTCACCTGTTAAGCAAAATTCAAAGAAGGGAAATACAACTTTAAGAACCCTGCACTGTTAAGCTGATAACTTTTCTCCTTTTTTCAAAACTGCATCCTTCTTAATGTTAAGTCTGTAGGGTATGCTGCCTTGGGTACAGATTTCCTGGTTTGTTGCAGTTTGTCTAAGGTCTGCTTTCTTGTATTTTGAAACTCGTCTGAAATTTAGGTTTTCAGTTTTAAGACTTCGTGCGAACTGAAGTTTCTTTTATAAAGTTAAAAATGCCTTGCTTTGTAGCTCAATGTAAAATCTTAACGTTTGTAGGCAAAGTCAAGTATCAGATGTTTCATAAAACCGACAGAAACACTTGAGAGGTCTCTCGAAATTAATAAACAGAAGGGGAAGAAGAGAGTGCAGAAAAGACCCAACTATAAAAATGTTGGAGAAGAAGACGAAGAGGAGAGACAATCTGAAGATACCCAGGATGACTTGGATAAAACTAAAAGTACAGAAGCAAGTTCGAAGGGCAGCAGAGCAAGCAGAGAAAATGAAGGTGTGTATATCAGCAAATCAAAACGGTGCTTACAATTTGGTTACTTACATTTACTGTGTACATCTAATTTTGCATGGCTCGTTCTCCTGTTACACATGTTAATGAGGAAACACTGATTTCTTACAGTCTCTCTGGCTGTGTTTCTTTCTCATGTTAAGTCATTCTATCGGGAGATGTACTTTTAGTCTGATTGAAAACCATAAAAATGCTTTTGCATCTTCCTGATGTCTTTATTCCTTTGATTATGGGGAGCTTTATAAATAGACCTCGTAACTTTGCCAGTTTTTTTTTTTTTTTACACAGTAAGGCAAATTGTGTGCAAGATGGTCAGGAATAATCTGTGCGTGTGATTCAAGTATGCTAAAATCCTAACATTGATAATATTTTTTAGAAAACATTTATTTGCTCAGAATTGAAGAAAACGACTTAAGCTTAGATTATTTTATTAAATCCTGAAAAAACAGGATTTTTGATCTAATAATTAGCCTTAAGAAGAACTGGTTCTATATGATGAGTGGCTTTATAGCTCATCATAACTGTAGCTAGTAACTAATAGACACACATACATCAGAAAGTAGTCTTTACTTTAGACATACATTGAGAAAACTTGGAGACTGGCATACGAGGAGTGGAAAACAAGACCTTTGTTTTTTGACAGTTCTGTCCAGACGTGGTAAGATTTTTCAAGACCTTTATTTTCCTTAAATTGCATCAAATAGCTGATGAGACGTTGTCTACCATAGTTTTCAGTACAACATAGTCTGCTAGTGCATTTATTAGTTGTCTTTCTCCTAGTTCCTAAGCAAAAGCTAGTACTACCAAAAAGTCTGAAGGTCTTGATACCTTGTTGCTGTAATAGTGGAAAGCCATTCACACCTTCTGGGATAGAACATTTCCCCTGTTAGCACTCACCAATGTTTTCATGTGGTTTTCTTTGTTTTTTTCCCCCCCAAAAGGTGTTCTGTGTGTTTTATTCCTGTAGTTTAGAGGAGAAGGGGATTACTGCTATTCATTTATTTATTGAACAGAACAATTTGCATGTTTTCTCTCATGTGCTATATGTGTATGTAAATTTCTTACAGCATTACATTTCGTACAGGGATTTAAGCAAGCGTTTTTTTTTCTATCATGAAGAAAAATGTCTACAATCAGCTATTCATTAAACTTTTTGAGATTGTGTTTATACCTCTTGTAGTTGCATCAGTGGCTTCTAATGCAAAGTAGGATCACAGAATTGCAGGGGTTGGAAGGGTCCTCTAGAAATCAGGCTTACAGGAGCTGTTACAAATATCAATTTTTGTTTTATAGAAATAGAGATGGTAATCATGGAGCGATGCAAACTCTCAGAGTTGTCCATCTCTGCTGTCACAGAACAGAATACAACAGATGAAGAAAAGAGTGCTGCTGCCTCTGGAAGTGAGATAACAAACTGGAACAGGTATAAAAGCTGTAACGCTTTGCTGAATTACTTCCATACTTGACTTTTCTGATCTGTTAAGGGTAGAGGTGAACAATGAATTTGCCACAGTCTTTAGGTTCCTATATGCGTATCGTAGATCACCAGTGCTTAAACCTAGGGGAGCAAAACTCTTCTGCAACCCAGAGCTTTAACTTTTCCAATCAAATAATCTTCGTTTTCATTTTTTTCTCCTTTAACCGGTTGAGTGTTCAGTTCTTGTCTGCTAGTTTTAGGATAGCCCACCTTCTTCCAACTGTTAGTGAAAATGTCCTTCTTTCTGTAGTAATAGTAAATGCTTTTCGACTCTGCTTAGAGCTTAAATTTTAGGATAGGCTTTTTTCTTTTTCAATGTGACAGTGATCACAGCTTCTTGAATGTAACGGTGTAAATGTGCTGCATAATGTACAATGCTGTACAGTGTATTAAATGTGCTACAAACAAAGTAAATCAGTAAGCACTTCTCAGAGAAGTGTTATGAAACAGTTCCTGTAAGGATGTTTGAATTAATGTCAGAATATAGTATGAGACAAATCTGAGTACTTTCAAACAAGTGATCTTTGTTTTAGTGCCTGAAAATGTGCATTACTGTGGACTTCTTTCATTAGCTATGTGTAGAACAGGATAGCTATTGATTTTTCTGTAATTGTTGTCTTTTTCTTGACCATTTCAAAGTTTTTCCTTTCCACAGGCCTTTCCTTGATATGGTCTATAATGCACTGGACTGTGCTGAAGATGATTACCACGCTCTCTTTGTGCTCTGTCTTCTGTATGCGATGTCACACAATAAAGGTAAGCCATTTTTCTAGAGAAAATGGATGAAGCGTAGTTTTAGGTAGGAGCAATCTGCTAGTAGTTTGTTTCTTCAAGTATTAAGCAGTGGAAAAAGTATGCTGTAAGGGGAAAAAAAAGTTGCTAAGATTTTCCTTTCTAGGTTTTGGTAGAAAAATTTCTGGTCATCAGGTTAATTTTTCTGTTAGTTTCTTGGAATTGGAATAAGGTTGTGCTTAATTTTTAATCTTAATTTCAGTTGAAGCCCATAATGTTCAATCCGAGTAGATGTGGAATTTGATTTCTTTTTTCCCCTGCTTTGCGAGTGTACATCTGCTTCAAGTATAAAATGTAAACGTATCCTCATGTGCAAATAATAATCCTTCACGTACTTTAAACATCTGTATGAAGCAAAAGGACTGACAGTCGGATCTGACTGTGATGGTCAGCTGTTTCCTATTTCTGTTCAGCTTTTTCAGTGATTCTTTTTATGCTGTGGAATTCAACAAGCTCCTCATCCACTGTGCGGTGTCTTTACAAGACATAATTGACTGAAGGCTCACTATTATTAGGTTATAGAACACTGACGTCCTGTAAGTCTCCTAAGGAGCTTGGGCTGTTCTATAAACTCCCAGAACTGTTACAAGTGTAGTTTGTTATGATTCACACTGCTTGGGAAGATGTCATCTTTTCCAAAGAATGATGTTCATGATTTCTTGTGATGGAATGTAACACAAGATTGCCTTACCTGCTCTCTACAGGAAGATGAGTTGAAAATACTCTATTTCAATTTCCTATAAAGAAGATTAAGATTGTAACAGGCCATGATTTTGCTTCTTTTTTTTTTCATATTTTTTATGAAATGTTATTTAAAAGCACCTTTCTTCTGCAAAGGTCAAACTAGTTCTTTAATCAGCTGTTAGATTTTGGTGAATGTTAATAATATTCTGTTAATTGCCCTCATTCTTTGAGTGTTTCCTTTTTCCCTCTTTTCTCAGTATGACAGAAATCCAGAGTTAACTAAAAGTGCAGGGTTGGAAGAAACTATAAATTGCAATATTCTGAGGCATGTCAGATGCGCCAGAAATAGTTTGGATGTCACCAACCACTTAAAGATTTGAGTACCTTCACCCATTAAGTCTTGTGGGTTTTCTTTGCTTGTTTTTTTTCAGTGATGGATCAACAGATGTGATTTAATCTTTTTGTTGTTCTTCCTTTTCCTTGTGATAACTTTGCAAGTTGGTTTCGAATTTATTTGTTTTGCTAATAACACTCTTTCAAGAAAACTGTTGTTTATTAATTGCTTTCCTTGAGGCATAGTCCTATTTCCTAATTTACTTCATTTTCTTCCCTGCAAAGGCATTGACCCAGTCAAGCTGGAGAGAATTCAACTTTCTGCTCAACATGGTGAGGAGAGAAGTTCATACAACCACGTACTTGCAGAAAGGCTCATCAGAATAATGAATTATGCTGCACAGCCAGGTATCACATTTATCATATATATACACATTTGTTTTCTTCACAAGCTGGAAAGCTACTTAGCTTCTCATCATGAAAATGTCTGTCTAACATGCTCTCTGCTGAACAGTAAGTAAATATGGGCTGTGAAAGACAAATACTGTTTTTTCTCAGTTGTTGAGTAACCAGGAGCTCTGCGTTTCTGCTGAATAGTCATTTTTATGCTCAGGACTGTAGAGGGATCTGTTGTCTTAACTTTCAATTTTTCCACTTTTTTGAATAAATAAAGCATCAAGCCAGGAATGTGCAGTGATTTCAGCTTAATGTACAATTTCATTCTGAAAATACGGTCTTGTCAACGGGTTACGGGCTGTCATAAAACCATGACAGCTCTGTGGCACCTTTGCCTGTAACAATAGTTCCAATGGAGAAGTAGTCTTCAAAAACACACAAGAAATAACTGGCACCATTTGTTTATAGCTGTCCTTTGTTCCTGGAGGTTAACAGCAAACATGGTTTCTTTTAATTACAGATTGTGTTTTTGGTTCTGAAGTGTTTTGCAGAAAACATTTTTTTCCTTAACTTTTTTGTAAAATAAGGGATAGAAGGCTTAGTGAACTGTTCCATGGAAATACAATTCTAGTTTAATCCATAGCCTTGCCTGCGCTTCCCCTATTACAACTTTAAATGAGTGGAACCAGTTTCCCCTGCAGCTGATGCACTGTCAACTTACTGATTGCCTGCACAATGTAATCTAGTGCTCGTTTAGCACACAAGTCTTCTGTGGGGGCTCTCCAGTTTCTGCAGCTTTCTTCAGTCTGTATCCTCCTGCTCTGATATAGGGCTGTTCATGGTCTGTGCTGTAGATATCTGCTCTGACATGGTTCTCCATGAGCTGCAGTGCAACAACATGCTTCATTAAAGGTCTTTTTCATGGGCTGCAGTGCCTGGAGCACACCTTGTCTGCATATCTTTTGTCCCATTTTTTTCTCAAATGCTGTGGTTCTAACTTTTTAATAATTCTACTGAAAATATAAACTTAAATTCTCAGTATATTCATTCCTTTTTATCTCGCTGGATTTTTGCATCTAGGCTTTGCTTAAATCTTTTGGATGTGAGGAAGACCTGTGCTTTACTAGCATGCTGTATACAAAGCATCACTTGATCTCGTAACTTTATGCATGCCAACCATCTGTGATTCTCCTCTGATGTTAGTGTAATTCAACCTGTATTTCCATTTAACTAAGATGTTTGGTTTCAATGGCTTTTGTAATGTAGTGCATCTTTATTATATTCTCGCTGTGTAGTTCTGTTTCTTCACAGTAACTCTTCCAGTTCTCTTCTTACAGTCATCCACACTACATGTCAGCATCAACATCTGTTCTTGTCAGACAGGGTGTGTGTGACAGATGCTACTGTTTCTTATATTGAAATTCTCTTTTCATAGATGGAAGAATCCGTTTGGCAACTCTGGAACTTGGCTGTCTGTTGCTGAAGCAGCTTGTGTTATCTAAAAATGGTAGCATAATAAAAGATGTTCATCTTGAATGCCTTGAGGTTGGTATTTTTCTTTCACATTGCCAGTTTCAGCATTACTTGTTTACATCTTGTTATATAGTTGCACAGAGATGTTTCATTTTTGTAATAAGCTTAAATGTGAAACTCGAGCCTCTAGAACACCTTCCATTGCTGATGCCATGCAGTGAAAGAAGCAATACTCTTTATTCAATTCTCAAATCTGTTCTTACCTTGCCAATTAACTCTGAAAAGTTAGTTTGTTTCATTTTTCTCTCTGAAGATGGTATGTTAACCATTTCAGCAATGTGAAGAGAACTTCTGGAGCAAACAATCTCAGCTGTGCTGTAAATAATTCTGTATCTAATTCTGAGCTGAAGGCTGTACATAGAAGGATGTTAGTAGTTTTCTCTGGAAGAGGTTCTGGGTGCATTTTTTTTTTAAATGTGACTTTTGATTAAATGGTATTTTTACTCCCTAAAACAGTTATTTTTCTCTTCCTAGGGTGCAAGGGAAGAAAGCATTCATCTCCTTCGACGTTTCTATAAGGTATATATGCAGAATGCTGTAAGGAAAAAACTTTGTGTGGATTTAAAATAAATTCTGTAGACTATCTATTCTCATTCCCCCACAGTAGTACTACATAATTGTTACAGAGAAGGAAGTGTTTCATTAGATGGTTACTCTCCATTCCTACATTTTCCATTGATATACTTCACAAAAGGGATCCAAGATGTTCCATAGGCTCTGCACTGGAGGTCCAATGAGTAGTCATGCTTTTGTTGCAACCTTGTGGAGCAGAGCTGTGCCATTAGGAAGTTTCTTGGATATTACTAATGACACCAATATTGAAGGTGCCTCTTTTTGACATTACTTTTTTTTTTTGTATCTCATCCAAAAGATGATCTGAAATTTTATTCAGTCTACACTGAATCTACATCCTTCTGCTTTTTGTTTTTCTTTTTGTGTGCTGTAAATAATGAACCCTAGGCATGAGCTTCTCTGTAAAGGCCAGTAAATCTGTAACTAAGAAGTGACTAAATTCTCTTCCAATTTGTGTTCACATTCTCCCGAGGAAGAAGGTGCAGGGTTATTTTTAATTTCCAGTAAGTTTAAAAAGGTAATCTGCGGTGTGTTGATCCTGGCCAGCAACCAGACACCCACCCAGCTGCTCTTGCACTGCCCTTTCTCAACAGACGGGAGAAAATGCGGTGAAATAAAACTGTGTGGGTTGATTAAAGACAGAATGTTTAATAATTGCCATCATGGGCAAAGCAGATTAAATTGGAAAGCATGAAACAAAGACTTAATGAGAACCTTTCCTTCACCTCTTTGTTTATTCCCAGATCAGCTTTGCTTCTTCATTCCCAGCTCCTCTAACTCTTGCACTGAATGGCACAGGACATGGAAAGGGCCATGGGGAGTGGTGCTGATATGCAGCAGTTCTGCCCTGCTGCTTCTACTTCCTCCTCACACTTTCCTCTTGCTCTGGAGTGGGTTTTCACTGTGGGCTGTGGCCCCTAACAGGGGGAAAAAACATCTGCCACAGCATGAACTATCAACAAACTGTTTTCTTCAGGACATGGCTTCCTGCTGTGCTGCTGCAGCATGGCCAGCTGCTCCAGTATGGTCTCTGTGGGCTATATATGGGAATCTGCTCCTGATCCAGAAGCATCTCCTTTCTTCCGACCTTGATGTTGGCAGGGCTGTTTCACTCCCTTTGCCCACCCCTACCCCACCACCTTTTTTTCCTCTCCCTTGCTGTTGGACAGCATTGCTCTTCCTTCAGTCTGTTTTGCAGAGGCACAGCTAATATTGCTGTGGGGCCTGGCTGTGGTGGGGCTCCTGGAGCACTGGCTGTGCCCAGCCCAGTTTCTTCCTGAAGTCACCCTTGCTGCTTACCCCTTGCCACCTATAACCACTACACAATTAAGCAAAACCAAACATGTCTCTTTAACCATGATTGTGGATTCATGATGTCTTCCTGTGTGGTGTGTTCCTATTCTTTGTTGTTTTGTTTTTTTTTTTCAAAGGGGGAAGAAATTTTTCTGGATATGTTTGAAGATGAATATCGGAGTATGACAGTAAGTGCATAAGTCCCTCCTTCCCCCAAAAACATCTTCCAAACCAGCTGCAAGGCAGAAACAAGTATTTATTGAAAACTGTCAAACATAGCTATTCTGTCTAGCAGTAGAGTAGCAAAGTGTTTTAGTTCCTCTGAGAAATTGTCTACACTTTCATAAATCATTTGTGTGAAACCTCACAGCTCTTTATTTAATAAAAAGCAGCATCAGTTTTTGAAAGCAGGAATACAGAAGTTTATTCATCCTAGGGAACAATTTATTTATTTATTTCAGTCAGGAAGATTATGACTTTGTTTAATATCTCTATTTGTAGCTCTGAAATGTTTCAAGTTTAAGTGGAGCCACTTTACTTACCAGCAGAGGATGAGGGGCTTTGTCCCCTCAAGGAGAAGAACTGCTGGCACCACAGCACCAATTGTGGAGTGCTGCTGTGGACTTTTTAGTAAACTACTGACTTGAATATCGGTTAATATTTAAGCTGTAAATGCTTTTAAAGAATAGCTACCTGTTTTCAGTTCTTGGGTTAGTATTTGGATAAAAATTGAGTTGTCAAAGTTATCTTTCTTTTCCTGGAGCAGTGTTACAGACATTTCATTATCAGTCACTTTGGCTTTTTGTTGTCTACAGTTGTGTTGCAACATGTATTTTAATATGGGAAGCATCCTGCTGTATCTTACTATCTTAAATAGTAGAAGTATTTAATCAGTACTTCTTTTTTTTTTTTTTTTTTTTTTTTTAATCATTCAGTGGTGATGTGCTCTAGTTTGAAAACTGGCACCAAAGTTCGCACTGTTGTTATGTTTCAAGTTAGTCTGTGTAGGTTTTTCTGTCATACAAGTGGAGCAGTGTCTGAAACTGCAGGGTTTTTTTTATCATTTACTGTAGGAGACAGAGCTACACCCTGGAAGTTTAACTTTGTTTTCCTTGAAGCATATTTGTTTATCCAGTTAGAAAATGATATGCAGAGCAAATATAAGTGCTGAGTGACTACTGATGTAGTCTTACTGGTTGAAGTCTGCATATAACATGGCATGAAGCCTCTGAGACAGAAGTGTATTTACTGAGTCCAAATGACAGAGGAAAAAGTTGTCTTCATTAACAACAGTAGTTGACAGTGCAGATGAGCAAGTAAGCTGAACAAAATATCCTTGCATTTTTGTTTTTAACAAGGAGTTTTTTTCACGTTCTTCACCTTTATGAAGTAAAACACTGCTTAAATACTGCATCAGAAATAGTTGTACTCATTTACTTGTCAGCAGTTTTAGTTCTGTGTTTTCATTTGTCTCACATGTTTAGATTTCTGTATTTTTCTACACGTTAATTTGATTTGTTAATCCAGTGCTTTAGATACTGGAGATGAATTTTCTGAGAGAATGATTGGATTGAGACTATTTTTGTGCTTGGATGTGTGGAAGGCAGCTGATCAAGTCTGTGCAGTGAAAATTCTGGGTTTTGTTTTAGTCTGCTGCTACTATGTACGTAATCATGGCCAAGTGAGCAGGAGTGCTTCCCTTTCCAATTGGCTGCTTTAGAATGCCTACATAAATGCACTTTTCTTCTCCATGTAGTATCATACAAGCTCTGGGAAGTGGATAGAATAGATATTTCAAACATCATTTCACCATGAAAATATGCAGTCGTGTAAGGCAGAGATTGTTAGTAGCAATATGGAAGGAAATGCAAAATCTCCAAGCTATTGCACTGTTAGATGCTAGAGAAGATTTTTTTCAGGGGAGAAGTTCTTATGAGAAACTTTTTCTTTTGGTACTGAAATAGTTACAATTTGAGTCAAAACTTGAAATAAAACATGACAGACCTTGCTTTTTAGTACTCTTGTAATGGCTTTTCTACCCTAATCATTCAGGGGTTTTTTTGCTGTGGTTTTTCAGTGTGGGAACTTCAACAGTGTGTTAGGGAACAGTGAACAAATTTAGAATTTAGAATGGAGATTGCAAGTAAAGAGCTTAAAATAACATGGATGGTATCAGAAATTCTCTGAACTCTGTATCAGCACCTTCCTCTCAATCTTTGTGATCACGAATTGTATTTGAAAGTAAAAACGTAAACCTTCACTTTCTGTATACTAATCAATGTTAAAATATTTTTACAGATTAAGCCCATGAATGTGGAGTACTTGATGATGGATGCCTCGATTCTGTTGCCTCCAACAGGAACACCACTGACTGGTATCGATTTTGTGAAAAGATTGCCTTGTGGAGATGTGGAAAGAACGCGAAGAGTAAGTAGCACTCGTTCATGGCATATTATTGTCAAGGACTTTGAAAAATTGTGGAAGTACAGGAGTTTTTCCTTGAAATCTGCTTGATTGGAAGCTTTCCCTATAACATAATAGGAACTTAATGACAGAACTGTGTAGAGCATATAGCGTTCACCTGTCTTTTTTCTAATTTCTGGTACTTGGTCCCTTCAGTATGATCTTATGCTGAGGTTTTCACTTTTAAACAACAGTGAAGAAATTTACATTCAGTGACATTCATTAATACATTATTCATTCCTTCATGATCTGCTGTCTCAGACTTTGGAAGCCTGGTTTGCTTCATGCTAAAATAATATAACCAGTGGTTGTGTTTCTTGACATAGCAAAGCATATAGTTCTGTACAGGAACATTCATCTTGCCCAAATTAATTCAGTATATTGAGGATGAGGAGTAAGATAGCAAAATACTTCATATTTTGACTGACATGATTTGTAGATGTGATGCTGACATGAATAACCGCATCATTATCTATTTTCTTGCAATAATCACTTTTGGCCTGCATCCGACAGTGTCCTGTAAGCCCTGTAGTGCTGATATATCTTAACACTGCAATACTGGACAATAATACTGTTTGAAAATTGCTATTCTGTATGAGGAGTTTTGCACTTGTGTATGCACAATTATATTGAAGAAAAAAAAAACAGATTTCCAGTAATCTTTCAAAAATTTTTCTGTCAGTGCTATTTATAAGCCATGCAACTGTTGTTACCCCAGTAACTTTTTTGATGGAGTACAGTAAATTATCTTGAAAAGTATTCTTAGAATGTTTTCTTAGAATATTTTTTGTGAGGTATTAAACAGGATGGTATCTAGAAATGCTTTCTGATGGAAACTACTGCATACTTCTTATGTAATAAATAAGAATAAATTTTCATTAGTGGAAGCTCAAAGCATAAATATTCCTGTAAACGATTTGCAGTGAAAGAGCCTTTTTTATCAGCAGAATTTCCCAGAATTGTCCTTTCTTGTCGATGCTCCTTCCCAGAATTTCTCAGAATTCCTATTCCAGCTACTTCTTGTTAAGCTTTGCTTTCTCTCTCCTACTGCTGCTGAATTGCAGTGCCAGTAAGCTGAATTTCTGGAGCATCTTGTGACAAGCTGCTGGTGCTTAACCTACTGGAGTTCTTTTTTGCTGGCAGTTTCAAGTGGATAGTGATTCAATTCTGAGCATCCTGTGGCATGATTCCAAAAACTTTTGTCAATCTTTGTTTTGTTAACAAGTAAAGAAGTCCCATACTTTGACCATATCGTGAGCTCCTAGCTTGGAAATCAGATCTTTTTGTATTTTCACTTCTTTCTTTCTTTCTGTAGAAAGTTCCTGTAAGTGTCGATTAATTTTCTTTTGACAGCTTTAAGAGGAGCTCCATTTCTTGTTTCTGCCTTCTATAGTCCTTAGGACAGTACTGCTCACCTACCGTATTATGCATAATAGTTTATGGTAGATAGCTCTTAATGTTTGTTTCTGATTGCCTCTGAAAACAGAAGTCATTTAAAACAAAATTGTAGGCCTCTGAACTGTTCTGCTGGCACACTGAGATCTAATAAGGTTAGTTCCTAAATCAGATCTCATGCTTTATGGTTTATATTGATATTGAGAGCAGATTCGGGGCCATAACTGTTGTAATATTCACATTGTAGCTGCTTTTTCATCTGCCTTTCCTGAATTCTTTGATTCTTGCAAAGGCTCAAGTTTTACTTTCTACTTCTGTAGATTATTCTACAGTAAATACAATTGTATGTTTGAGATGAGTGACAGTAATTCTATGGGGAATGCATACATGGGTAATTAACACTGTGTAGGAGGGAAAGAGGGTTGTGGTGAAAGGCTGAGTGATGGCTGCCCTCTGAATTAAGTTGCTTCAGAAGATAAAAAGCCCTGAGTGCATGACTTTAGGGTTAACAAAAATGCAAGGATGATGCTGTTTTTGATTGAATGTGGAAATTTTTTAATCTCAGTACCATTAATTGTTGTTGAAGCATCTGATAGTGAAACTATGCTGTATTAATCCTGTTTAATTTCAGCAAGTTCACAATACCCTTGAATGCAATCTTCCCAAATGGGAGATATTATCTGCTATTATAAACTGACTCTACTCTTATTCATAAGATAGTGTTCACTCTTTTTTGGTTTTAATAGATAATTTTTTTGCTCCAGAGTAATCACATTCCCCTACCATTTCAACAGCATATAAAATTTATCAGTTGTCACATCATGTAAGTCAGATACATGACTTCCCTCTCTTCATCTCTGTTCTGCCAGAAGTTTCTGAAAGCACTGCCAATATGACAGCTGGCCAAGCTTGCTTCTGGCTCACACCATCCATGGCTGTGATGCCTTTAAAAATACAAAGGTGAAGAGTTTTTCCTCCAAGCAGTTTCAGTAGGTTCTTGTAATGCTTGCTGGAAGCTGGGAGTTCTTAGGCACTGCAGTTTGTGCAGTAGATGTTGAAAGCTCCTTGGGGACAGTGTGGCTTTCAGAATGCTTTCCCCTGATGTCAACCTTCTGGGAATATAGAAGCTTCTGAGAATGCTCTTACAAGTGGTTGGTGTGTATGGGCGCTGCGAATTAAAACTTGGGAATCCCCACTGTTTTCTCTCATACTTGCTGGACGTTGCAACTTGAATCACTCTAGTTATTTTGCTGTTTTAGATTCAAAATGTGAGCATCTGTGAAGATTGATTGCTTGTCTAGAGTATATTTTGTAAACAAAGTCGGTTTTCAAGTGATGTTTTTAAAAATGGCAGAACTTTTCAGCCTTTGCTTAAGCAGCACGTGTGATGATATGGCTATCACTGTGCACGAGTGTGCCAGTAGGTAAAAGCTTGGTTGCTTCTAAAAATAAACAACGTGTTGACTTCTATATATATTTTTTTAATTGACTTTTAAATTACGTTATGTTTTGTTAATTTAAAAAGCAGTCATACCTCATGGTAACAAACCCGGGGTTGTGAAAGTGTATCTTTGTAAGGCTCTGCTAAAATATATAGTACTGAGTGCAGCAGTATTTTAATTGTCCTTTTAATTTCTCAAGGCAATCAGAGTTTTCTTTATGCTTCGTTCATTAACATTGCACTTGCATGGCGAGCCAGAAACTCAGTTACCACTGACGAGGGAGGAAGATCTGATAAAGACAGATGATGTTCTCGACTTGAGTAAGTAGTCCCTCAGTTTCCCACATTGATTCCTTTTGGTTTTCTTTTTATAATATACCCAGCATTTTCATAATAGATGGGAATTTGTTTACGTACTTAGTAACACAATGGTAGAGCAATTTATACAGTAAATCATACAGTGCTTGTATAATTTGCTATCATTACAGCCAACGGTGTTGTCAAAAGCAGTTTTTTAAATCTTTCCTTTAAGAAAATAAAGTTTAAGAGTTTGAATTTGTGCTTTTTAAATGTCAACTTTTCACTCAGACTTTTCCCTTGCACAAACTTTGAAAGCTTTTTCCTATCTGAAAGTTTTTAGTTCTACTTTTGAAACTTATTTTGAAAGGAGCACAAATTCCCCAAAAAACTTTCCAGAAAAACAGTGAATAGTACACTGTAGTGTTTATGACATTTCTCAGTTCTTAGGTTAAAAGAACAAAGTTGTCCAAATGTACATTAGCATTGAATTGCTGAAGGATTCGTAGAATAGAATGAACTCAGTTTCCTGTTACAGATGAGTTGGGTATTTGTTGTAATGTTGATTGCTTCCAAAGGATGAGGTAAAATAATGAATCAGCTTCTACTGAAAAAACTGTGTTCTCAAATTAACTGGAAGCAGTTTTTGCAGGATACAAGCTGTTATTGATATATGTGTGTATGCACTCACTTCTATATGCATATGTGTGCAATTCAAATAAAGGAGAAAAATGGGTTCTGTTGCCCTACTGGTGTGACATACGTTGTGCTGTGTGACATGCATTGTGCTGTGTGACACGCATTCTGCTGCTCTAAAGGTTGTTTAAAAAATAAAAAAATTAACTAGAGAGTATGTGCAGATCCGTCAGAGGACCTGGGTAAAGTTTAAAATTGCTTTCAGAGTTCCCTGTGAGTGTGCTGTAGCTCTGTCAAGGATGATGTACTCCAACATAAAACCATTTGGTCAAATTGCAGAACTTTTAACTCCAGAGTTCCCTGTAGTTAGTCTGGCACAGTAATTAGGGAAATAGCATATCTTACCAGAAAGGCTACGTGCTTTTTGAAAATGTCTTTGTTTTATTTTGTCTAGCAGGGAGGCTGTGTTAGCTGTCTCCAACCTGCCAGCTGGAGCTCAAGCCCATCTTGGGCTGCCAGCTAAAAACATACAGTGGGCTAAATATCTTCTGTGGGATTTGTCCAGTCTCTGCAGAGGATTTAGGAGTTGTGTTGTCTGTAACTCATGAAATCACTTCACTTTATTGTGAAGCCATATTATAAATAATAATATGATATATAATATCATATTATAAAGCCAGATTTGTTTAGATCATCTCTTAAAAGTAGCTGTCATGCTCTTGAAAACTTCAGGTAACATCTTTCCGGGTAAATAGTTAGTTGTGTTCATGCAGTATTTCCACATAGTTTGTATTTTCTTTGCTGCAAGCAGCTGAAATCTTTAACTCTCCTTCCTAGGCAGTATTTCCTAAAAGCTTGTATTTTCCTTGAGTGGAACCCAGAGAGCTGCATCTGTAATCCAGAATCTTGGAGGTGTAGCATCCAAACTGGTTGGAAGCCTCATTTAGCAGCATTTCTGTTAATAATCTCAGAAATGATACTATGTTCTCAGGTTGGGTCACTAGAAATGTATTTAATGGCACTTTCTGTTTCAGTCATTTATGAGAACTGTAGCATATAGTCCTTCAGCAGCCTTAAACTGCAAACAATAGTGTAAGTGAGGTGTGTTTTGATTAGTGTAAAGCCAAAAGTTAATGAATTGTGAATGCTCTTTTCTGATATTTGGTAAGCTTTGACAGTAATGCTTCCGTTTTGTTTCAGATCTGAAATTCGTTTCTGCTCTGAAAAATCAATCTTTTGTTTGATTTCTTTATCTTAGTAGCTGTTGCATTTCTGTAGTCAGGCAGCTTGGGCAGTATTTTCATATCTTTCACCTGTGGTCTTCAGTCTCTTTGCTGCTGCACTAAAGCAGTTTTAATACTGGACAAAACCACGTATTTGATAACTTCAGTGTTCTGGGTGATGTTATGGCTCGTGTTGATAAGCTCATTTCTGCCACAACATTCAGCAACCCTAAATTCCATTTCACGGTCCTTCAGCTCTTGAAAATGTGGCTGAAATCACTGTCAACTGAAATAAACAAGCTGATGCACTCACTGGATTAAAGAATGAAAGAGGCAGTACAAGGCAGTACAAGGTGTCAAACTAAGAAGTCTAGGATTCAGAGTATTCCAGAGACCTGCTTTGAAACATCTGTAACTGCTGAAAGCTTTAGTGAGTCTCAAGGTTTCTTAACTGATAACCCTTTGTTCTTGTTAGTAAAATGGTTTCAGAAAAGTTAACAGTTACAAGAACTTAAACAATACATAAGATAAGTTGTATAGTAAGTACAGCTTTGCTTTTTATTACACAATATTCCAGATTTACAGCTAATGTATTTCCTGTTAGTTTTCATGTATTCCTGATCTGGGAAAACTGTGGCCAGATGGAAATGCAGGTGTCAGCTGAGATAGCCCATAGGAGCTGGATATTCAGTACAGTATCAGTACCATAACTAATGTTTGGAGAGTGCTGAGAAAAGCTCAGTGCATTCTGTGTTTCACAAAGAATTGTTCATTAGGCTTTCTTTGCTGAAATGTAACAAAGCAACTTCTGGAGGAGTTTGGTTTGTGTCATTCTAGTGTGAAAGCGAGTAAAAGAACAGAATCCTCTAAGCTCTTCAGTGCAACTGGCCCTAGTTTCAAAGCAAAACCTTATGTTAAATTCCTTGCTCATTAAAACTTAAGTAATCTGATACCAGTTTTGGTTTTATGATGCTATTTCTTTCATTCCATAGAATGAGGCATGTCTGTAGCATTTAGAGGAGATGTTTAAAGGTGATGTCTGTTACCTGCTGTCTTTATGAAAATTCCCCACCCCGATTCATTTTTGATGTGAACTTACATTTTCTTTAAAAAAAAAAAAAGGTATTTACTGTTCCTCTGAAAACTGTCCTCATATCTGGATGGTGAGAGAACTCTGGGGGGTTCTGGGTCACCAAGTTGCCTTAACTTTTACATCTTATCAACCTCACTCCCTTCATGTACTTGTTTCTGAAGAGTAAATATAGTTTATCTGTTACAGCATTATTCTCTTTTGTTGAATAACTGTACTTCTGTGTAGCTGTTAATCCTCCATAGGGAGTTTATTTTATTCTGTTTCTGTGGCTTTGAAGGAGCATGGCATGTATCCTGTGCATTAAGTACTCCTTCCCTGAAACTAGTTCTCTTTGAACCGGAGGGTAATTTCTAGAAAAACACCCATTCTTGATTAGAAACTTTGTCCTAAGAAGGATCAGAGTATGGATATTGTAGTTCCATCAATTTTTCCTATGAATCTGCTGCTGTTTGTAGCTTCAATGTGTTACACTTAGCCTCAGATTTAATTTTTATTCCCTTTGTACTGTTTGTGTGTGAATTAAAATTTCCCCCAAGGACTCTTCAGATTGCATTGAACTGTTAAGCTTTTAGCTAGAAAATGAAAGCATTTAATTTTAATAGATTGCTGTGGTTCAGCCTGCCTTAAAATGGTGTGTACTCAAATTAACATGGTTTCACAGTAAGGAATGAGTATCCCACCTGGTTGTGTGTGCTGTGAGGTCATGTTTGTCATTTTGTTGTGGAAAGACATTAACTGTGGTATCAGCCATGACTCCAAGTCTATTTCAGAGAACTTTAGTACTGGCTACACTGCATTCTACTTAGCAGAGAATGAAAAGGAAAAACCTGTTTTATATGTTTCAAAACAGTGAAATGTGTTTTTTGCTTTTGCTTAGGTTCATAGGCTGGGTCAGTGTAAGTGACATTTCCATTATCCCATTCTCCCATGGTTTACAAACGCTGATGGTAACTTCAAGCTTTCTAGTCATAAATGAAGGAGTGGAATAACACAGGTATTACAAAGCTCTCTCAAAGAGAGAGCTGTACTTCTACTGCTTCCCTGATGTGCATGTAGAAAGCCTACTGACATACAAACACATCCTTGGATCAAAAATATGAGTGCTTTTGATTCATTTAATAAATATTTTATTCAGATGATTGGTGCAATAACGAGCCTTCACATGCAAGGGCAAGTGTGGAGAGTGTGCTGTAAGAAATGCTGAATTCTGTGTGTCAGGAAGCTCACAAGATATAAATAATCTGAAAAAGAAGACAACCTTTCCAAAAAATATTTATCTTGCTGTAAATAATACTGGGTATTAAAGTGACCTAAGTATATATGGCACTAAAATACACTATCCTTAAAACAGTATGTGTATGTGGAATAGAAAAAAAGTAGTTTTGGACATTTGAACAGTAAATTGATACCTGTAGCATTAAGCCCTCCTTTTAGGAAAACTGAGTGACCAAACCCAAGCTGCTCCATCTAGCAGTGCCTTGGCAGCTCTAAGGAATGAGGTGGTAAGGGTGGGATGAAAACCTGTGGCTGCCGTAAAAGTAAGATGTGGAATTCATTGCTTTCAAGTCAAGTGGTCTCTATACTCATAGTGTGTATGTGTGGAAGTACGTATATTATTGCAGGGAATAGTTAAAGTACTGCACCTTGGCTGCTGAGCCCATCCTTAGTTATGGGGAATACCAAGAGAATTGCAAAACATGAACTTAGCATGCATGCAGGCTGTCCTACTCATAGGATCTTTTACTAACCCCATGTAATCTTGTAAGCTGGAAGCCTTCCAGCAGTCGGATAAGCCGGGGTTTGGGGTTTGGGGTGGACTGGAGCTGAAGTTTAGAGGGAAGCAGGTGTAGGGTTTTTCAACAGGACTCGAGACTTCCACTTGGTGAATGAAATCAGCAGTGGTGCTATTCACCACTGAAATAAAATGACCTTTTATATGAAAAGGGGATGATGGCGATTTGGGGGGGGGAGAAAGTGCATTATGATATGTAACTTATAATACACGTTCAGTGTTTGGAGTTGCTTATAAGATCAAGACTCAGAACCAGAGCAGCCTGCTGTAGGTGGCTCTGCTCGAGCAGCAGGGTTAGTCCAGATGACCTGCAGAGGTCCTTCCAACCTCAACTATTCTTTGCTTTTGTGCTGACACCATGTTACATAGAACAACCAAAACCAAGAGTCCTGAAGTTCAATAACTGTATAACTTTTTTCCTTCTTTCAGATAACAGTGATCTGATTGCTTGTACGGTCATAACAAAAGATGGAGGTCAAGTTCAAAGGTTCCTGGCTGTGGATATTTACCAGATGAGTCTGGTTGAGCCAGATGTTGCCAGACTTGGCTGGGGAGTAGTTAAGTTTGCAGGCCTTTTACAGGTAAGAGGCTTTAATCTGGTTATTCTGCACTTTTCTCAGCTTAAAATCTCAGTTACGAATAGGATAATTTCTCCAGTGTATTTTGGGGTATGTCATTTTGAACACTGAAGTCATACGGGACTAGACTGAGTTCCAGGTGCTTTCCTTAAATGACGCAGTAATGAACTTTCCCAGAGTTCTGACCTTTATTCAAGAGTAGAGAAGGTGGCAGGAGGCAAATTCAGAGTCAGTTGTGCTTACCTAATTGATTTCAAAGACTTTAAATGTTTGTTATTTATGTCTCTTACTTTAGCCAATATTAATGTTTGTATTTCTGCAAATTCTCTAATGTCCAGGTAGCTTGTGCATTTTCAATTGACTTTCTCTCCAGGAGTACAAATTTCTCTAGAACTGAATGGAGGACTGCCAACTTGCACAGTCCTTTTTAACTCAGAAACTGTTATAAAACATTAATTATCTACTTGTCCTCTCTTTCTTATTAGGATATGCAGGTGACAGGAGTGGAAGATGATAGCAGAGCTCTGAACATTGTCATTCATAAACCTGCCTCGAGTCCTCATTCTAAGCCCTTCCCTATCCTTCAAGCTACGTTTGTTTTTTCTGATCACATTCGCTGCATTATCGCGAAGCAGCGTCTTGCAAAAGGTCGTATCCAAGCTCGGCGAATGAAAATGCAGAGAATAGCAGGTAACTTCTCAGAGTCATTGCAAAATTAAATGCAGCACTTACATCACCTAGTCATCTCCTGTGACATATAAGTATAGAAAACTCTGAAGTGCACACAGAAAACTAAACCAGTATCAAGCTGCCAAGCAACTTTTTTATTGCAGTAAAATATGCCTTGATATTTAATGAAATAGAAGATGAAAAAGAAGGAATTGCATATAATGGTGTTAACGTACGTGCTTGGATGTGGTAACGATGAGCATTCCCAAATGAAAGATGGAATGTTAGCAGCTAGATGTCTGTGTCTGGAGGAAATGCTTGAGAAGAGAGAGTTAATTTGAATAAACAACAAACTGTGATTGAAGCGTTGCTTGAGTATTAAATGAATGAAGCATACATTGAAGCTTAAGTCAGCTGAACAAAATGGTATGAAAACAGAAACTTCAAAAATACGGAATGGGAAATAGGTGGGCAAAAGAAAAAGGATACAAGCTACCAGAGTTACTTGGATTTATCAGAGCTATAATGAATCAGTGTTGGGAAAACTAAATAACAGCTGATGGTAAGAGTAATGAGTTGACCAGATAATTATTCTGATTATTGAGGTTATTTCAGTGTTTTAGGGCTTATTTAGCAAGCCAACTAAAAAGAGTTTTGTGCTCTGATTTTATGAAATTGGTGTGTCAAAAACTTATGTCTTCCATCGTGTTAAAGATTTTAAAGCACGTCTGGTTAATACAAGTCTATTTTGATATCTGCAATTCTAGATTGCAGGGCCATGCAGGGGCATTTTTTGCCAGTTTAAAGCAGATGGACTCTTCAAATGTCTTTCTGCAGTGCTTACTTATAACTATGGATGACGTTATCCATACAGGAAAAACCTTAAGTTATTATTGAATAGCTCCTTGCGTTCTAGAAGACATACTTGTTTCTCCTCTGTTGTATTCCGAGACTTCCTTAATGTGACTGTGGTGTAAAAGCAATGATAAAAAAGTCTGTCAGAAACCTTGTCTCCTTTTCCAGTGCATTTGCAAATGCAATTAAGAGGTAAATGCAAGCAAGCTATGTTAATCAGTCTGATGTAGTTTTAAGATTCTGAGCAAGCTGTAACATTTTATTTTCATCTACTCATACCTCGTGTATTTGTAAATAACAAGTGTCAATTGTGATTATTCATAGCTCTCCTGGATCTTCCTATTCAACCTACAACTGAAGTTATGGGTTTTGGACACAGCTCTGCATCTGCATCTCAGCACCTTCCATTCCGATTTTATGATCATGCACGACGTGGTAGCAGTGATCCTACAGTGCAACGTTCTGCTTTTGCATCTGTTGACAAAGTACCAGGTAATTGGCATTAATTATCTAGCAACTTCTGCTGTGTTTCACATAGTTAAGACAAGAATTGCACTTTGAAGATTCTAACCAGGTTCCTTTTGAAGTTTCATACTTGCTGAAACTATATCAAAGGATGAAACCAACTTGTTTTCTTGTTTCATAGAATCTTGACAAACAATTTTTTAAATGAGACTGTTTTACACTATCAGTACTTATTTAAAAGAAATTCTTAGTATTAGCAATGTGAACATTTATAACTACTCTTGACAGCTACCCATTAAATAGAGGTTATCTATAATTGATGTGGTAAGTTGGGCTGCTTATTTTAATACTTACATTCTGCCTTATAGATGCAAATATGAGTTTGTAACTCATGGTCATGTGGTACAGCCTTATCATGTGCTTTCAATTTTCTCTTGGAAGTCGTGTAATTATTCCAAGTCCAGTATTAAAAGGTTTGATTTTAATCTTGACCGTGTTTTACTTCTGAAGTAGCAATTTAGCTGTGGTGGAATACTTCTGTTCAGAGAGCAAAGATGGATCTGTTTTAGTGTTGAAATGTTTAACGTGATCCAACTTTCAAATTCCCTGACAGATGTTTTCCTAAGCAGAAGGCTTTCTGAGGCCTCAAAGCAGGATTCTGTAATAATGGTTGATAAATACAATATTTTCTGCAGCTGTGGTATAAGATATTTATCAAAAAGATAGAGATTCTACCTGTATTGTGAAAGAAAAAAAATAATTCCCCAGGACTATAGAAGGCACTTCCATTCACAGAGCTTGATATCCAAGGGCATACAAATATTAAGATCTGTAGGGATGTGTTTAGGTGTTACAGGGTGTGTGTTGACAGAGGAAGACTCACTGTAACATTTGTAATCAACTTTTAGTTCCAGTTAAGTATCTGAATTATTACTTGAATGCAAGTAATTAATAAATACAAATTCAGTGGTTCTTCCCGTTTCATTCAGCTGTTTGAAACCTCGAACTTTGAGGTTTTGAAGTACATGTGTCAGGTCAGACCATTAAGAATAGCTGATGGAGCATTTAGTGAGTATAAACAAGGGATTACATTCCATTCAGATATTGAGAATTCAGGAAGATACTAGAATTACTTCTTCTGGAAACTGCTCTAACAGCAAATTGTGATTTATATCTGCAGAGGGTAAGCTGTAATTTATATAAACAAGGACAAGTTTACTGTGTTGTGTTTTTGAACATTCAACTCCAGGATGAGACTGATGGGAAAAATTACCCCTAGAAAAACAAGTGATATCTAGGTTTGTGTTCCAGGTATGCTGTGAGCAATATGTCCATGGCAGTTTCTCCTAATACACTGGAAGCATCTTAATGTGTTGTCATCCTTTGCAAATAGAGTTAGCTTAAATCATCATGTTCTGCATACTCCCTACTTATGCAGTACATCTCTCCTGCTGTATGACTAACTCAGAGCTCAGCTTACCTGAGTCTTGGGCATACAGGAGAGAATTCATGAAAGCTTTCCAATTGCTGCTCAGATTTTTCGAGACATATGTATGTTGTATGATAGAAATGCATTTCCTTATTTGACGTAAGGCTTCCAAGGAAAAGGCGTGGTGGAAAAAGTGGCAGCATTACTGTTTCAGAATTAGCCTTCTCTAACAGCAGTGTACGTGCAGCTGTGATGAGTGCCCTCTGTATGTTGTGGCAACCAAACCTTCATGCAGTGCTCAAGGTGAGGCCGTACCAACGCAGAACAGAGCAGGACAATCCCTTCCCTTGCCCAGCTAGCAGTGCTGGCCCTGAGGCACGCCAGGCACACTGCTGACTCAGATCCAACTTAGTGGAACCCCCAGATCACTTTCTGTGGGTCTGTGCTTCCAGCTTTTCATCCCGCAGTCTGTACATGGAGCCAGGATTGTTCCATATACCAGGTGTAGAATACAACACTTAGTCTTGTTAAGCTTTATGGGACTGGTGGTTGCCCAGCTGTCCAGTTTGTCAGGATCTTCCTGGAAGAAGGCCTCTCTGACCTGCTCAGCTGCCTTCCACAACAGCCATGCATTAAACTGTTGCCCACTGACCCACTGGTTAATTCAGTGCAAGTGGTTTTAGGTTGAATTTCAATGCTGCTGTCTTTGGAGAAAGGTGATTTCTTGCTGCAGTCTTCATGGTGATCCACTTTCCAAAACACTTAAATCATAGACGGTGCAGGAAACACAGCTAAGAGTGTTATATGAGCACAGGAGAGAGAAGGATTGGAAAATGCCCAAGGTGCATAGTGCCGAAGAAAGCGTACTACTTAGCTGTACCTGTGTCTGCTAGATTGTTCAGTCTCTTCCCATAAAAGGCACTTTGAAAAGCCATTGAGTTTTATTATGGTCTTTCAGAAAGAAACCAAAGCAAGCAAAGTAGACAGTGGTATGGGCCACTGCGAGACCTAGGGCCATGGGTTGAGGCAGCTGAGTTTCTTTTGGACGTTAATCCATTCTGAGTTCTGGTCAGCCTGTGGTAGTGTAGAAGGACAACGTCTCTGGAAAAAGATAACCATTTATTTCAAGTAGTTGAATACTCAAACGGAGCTGTGTGCAGAAGCTTATGCAAGCTGTTGCCTAAATAGAGTTTAGGGAAGTTCTGGATCTAGTGCTGGAGGATACAGTCTTGTTCGCTGTTTTGCCAAATGTATTTACTGTAGTTTAAAATGAGTAACTGTGTTTAACAACGGAGGAACACATGGAGCCTTCATGAGCTTGTTTTTTAGCTTCCCAGAAGAACTGTCTGCTATTGCATCTTGACCCGCAAGAAGTTGTTTGTTTTTATTTTTGATGGAACTGTGAACAGTTCCATCTGGATGCTGTTGTATGAAGGGCTGTCCATAGTACAGTTTTATTGTTCTTCCCAAATTAGCTGTAGGTTCAGAAAGTGTGTGATTTTCAGAGAGGGTGAGAAGTAGTGCTTAAATATTTCCATTCAGGAAACTTGTGCAAACATGCTAGGGCAGTTGCTAGGAAAGTTGTCTTTGACATGATAGTGCTTGAAGTGAAGCCTCTTGCTTTGGACCAGAGGGAGTAATGAAGAAAGGAAAAGGTTGTTCTTTAATATTTTGAGCAGTTCAGTCTTCGTAAGACTTTGTGTTTATTGACTGCTTGTTGCTGCAGAGAATTGTCTGAGTGAAACTCTACTTGAGTACTTTAGATGTTGGTTAGCTTTGGCAGACCATCTGGCGTTACTGTGTGTAACTTCAGTATGACAGAGCTAAAAGGTTGTAGAGCACCCATCAATTTTTCTGAAAATGAAGAGAGTTATTTATATTCTTCATAGTATTATATATATTATTTATATTTACGGAATAATGACATCCTTACGAAACTATTTTAAATAAAGCAGGTGCCTCCTGGCACAGTTTTGTAATTCTTTCAAGTGGTGTTGATCTTGGACGTGATGAATAGTGAGATAAAGTAGGACAAAAGCTTGGTAAAGTGTCATTCACCCATCTGAAATTATGATGCAGGTGCTACAGCAGTTCAGATAGCACTGTGTTTCTGCAAGGGGTTTTGTGTTTAGGTCTTGAATATAAGCATGGGCAGTACAGGGTAAGAGGTAGGACCACAAGAGAAATTCAGTTATTATCACAACTAGTGTTATCAGCTGTTGTCTGTGTGCATTCCTTTCTTCATCTATTTTGGCTTTTTTCCTTATATTGCAGCCTGACAGCATGTGTTGTTAAAAGCATTTTCCTAACTTCTCATATCTGTATTTTAAAGCTTTCGTACATTTCTTGTAATCATTTTCTTTCTTTTTTGTTCGTTTATTTGGTTGGTTTTTTTTTAATTATTATTTTTTATTTATATTTAAATGGGGTTTTGCCTGGTTGCCTGCTGCAAATTGTACAGAAGATTCTCTATAAAGAGTGAATCACCTGTCCAGTGCCATGGCAGATTGCCCATTTAAAAGAAGAATTAAGTATTGCTTGGTGCGTTTTGCTACACATCAAAGACAGCAAGTAGCACACTGTTTGCTAATTAATAGCATACATGTGATGGCTGCAGTAAATAACTCAGCTAACTGTCAGTAAATGGGAAAATTTGCCATTCGTGCTTCCCATGGGAGAGGAAATTGGAAGGAGGACATCGGAAACAGCAAAGAGTTGTGGATGCCACCTCATCCTCAGCTCATTCTGAAGGCAAGGAGTGCTCCTGAAGAACTGTTACCAAAGTCTGAAGCTGTGAGTAAGAGCTTCCATCTGCTATGAGGAGTCAGACTAAGGAAAGCCTCACTGAGCAAATCAAGGGATCCCTATGGGCATGTTGTTGTAGAAAGTTGCCTACAGAACCACACTTAAAGTGTAATCTTCTAAGGAAAGTGTAAAACAAGGAAAGTGTGAACAGTACAGTGCTATTTCTCTTCACTGGAATTGTGTTGGACAGGCAGTTTGTGAACTCTGCTCTAAGAGCATGTTAAAATTCTTGGTAGTTTCATGGTATTCTAAGCAGATAATTAATATTTTAGTTCATCTAGATTTTTATAATACTGATGCCATTTAAGATAAAATCATTTACTTCTGTAATAGCAAAACCATGAAAACTCTTAAGTTAACAATTCAGCTGTAAAATCAGATTGAAGGGAAAAAAACAACCAGATTGAAGGGAAAAAAAATGCTAATTGAAAGATACAGTAAAGGGCAACTCATTGGTTTGACTCTCATGGTAGATATCCAGACTCGTTCAAGCAGTCTGATCACAAGCAAGTTGGGAAGCTGTTGCAAACCGGGGGTCTTTAATGTGTAGAGATTAACAAAGTGTATGAAGGACTTGAAGTTTGTCAGAACTGGGGTATTTTCACTGTGAGAGCAAATCTTGTTGTGAAGCCTGGACATTCTGTCATTTTTGCAGAGCAGCCTTCTGATAAATCATTGTGAGAGGGTTGATACAGGAACTGAATGCTCTGTCTTTCTTCAAAGTGTTCTGTAAGCCAGAGCACACTTAATTCTGTCCCAGCAGAAACAGCCTCATTTTGTTGTAAGTAAGAACATAAGCTTCAAGGTGGTCTTTACAAGCTTTGGAAAACGCAATAGCTTCAATTGGCAAACAGAAACATTTGTCATATTTAACTGAACGAATCTTAAAGAAATAAAATAACCCTGTTAAAGTCCCACGCTTTGAAAACAAGTGGAGTTTGTTTTCTGTGGGTTTTTCTTTGCTTGCAGTCCCCATCTTTCAGCTTCTCTCCTCAAATACAGTGTTATTAAAAGACTGTATTGTAGTGTTTGAACTCTTCCAAAGATACTCGTCTTTGTTAATGTTGATCTGAAATCTTTCAATGCCTTCAACATGTATAAACTTCGAACATCTAAGCTGTAGTGCTAAATTGAATTTGTAATTCTCCAAGTATAACACATCGACCAGACACAATGCCAGTGCACTACATTTTTTCCACACAAGTTATATGACTTTAATCCTGCAGAAAATTGAATGGGAAAGGAAGCTTTTTGCTGATGTTTTGGCAAGTTATGCATTACTACCAATAGAAAGGTGCCATGAGGCACTTCTTGCTTCTGGTTGTGTTCAGGTTCTCACAATGGAAGCAGGTTTTACTATAGAGTAGAGGTTTTGGAAATTAATTTTTGAAGAGACACTAAAAGTAGTGAAGAACGTTAAAATTCTGCAATTTCTATCCCCAAACTGTCCCTCTTTACTTTTGATTAACTACTGATCTTTGGCTGATAACATCTGCTTGGGTGCTCTAAACCATTTCTAGTAAGCTAGGGTAGCTGGGGGCTGGGGGAAGAAGCTTTTGGCATAAATTAGGGTGCATTTTTGGCCTGTCACTGTCTGCCATTCCAACTATAGAGATAATAGCTCAAAGGGAAATAAGCTCATCAGGCTACACAAGTCCAGTGGCACACACTGATTCTTGGATTCTCATCACTTACAAAACTATAGTGACTACTGATAATGGTTTGAAATGTATTTTAGACTGTTTGTTTTTGCAGATACTGAATGCTGCAGAAGGAATGTTGAAACCTAGACAGATTCCTTTTGAAAAATAAATAAATAAATAAATGGAAAATAACCTCCTGTGAAAGGGTTGCCAGTTCTCAACGGTTTGTAAACTACAGTATATTATTTAGAGCAACGTATCACATTCTCTAGGGAAGCTAGCTGATAATCTGAATTAAATTCCATGTTCTGCTTTGAAGTTTTGATACTAAGACTGTACGAGACTATTCTTTTATACCATTGCCTCAGAGTTTGCTGATGAACATGTCCAAGCAAGTCCTGGGAAAGGGTTGTGAAATCCTTTGTCTAAGGGACAAGCAGATGGGCATGTCCAGGGGCAACGAAAGAGAGATAAGCTGCAGCTCAGTGGCCAGAGAACACTCTTTTGTGTGGTACTCATCTCTGTGGGGAGATAGCCATCTCAGGAGATGCTTGCCTGGCATCCTAGCACAGGATTTGTCACGTAGGCAGGAAAAATGGAGGATAAAAGGGGGATCGACCACCATGAGCATGGGGTGCTCTTCCATCAGAAACCTTGTGAGCTGATCCCTGCTGCTGAACTCCCTCCTGCGCCTGCTGCCTGAGACATGCTGCTTTCTCCTGGACCTCAGCGCTCCTTCGGGGTGTTCTACCACCTGAACCCTCATGAGCTGATCACTGTTTGCTGCCGCCCCTCCTGGTGCTGACCCCGCACTGCTTCTCCAGTGCTGGCTGATGCTGTTTCTGTGCTGACCCGGTGCTGCTTCTCCAGGACAACTGCTTGCTGCTCAGGGCTGCCCATCCCTGCTGCTGTTCTCCCCACTTCTGCCAGCCCTGCTCTTCTGCCATGGACCATCAGAGCCACTTGCAACCGGACCACCCCTAGGATCCTGGCTGGTGACTTTCCCTGCGTTGTACAAATCCTTGCTTCTTTCCCATCTCTCACCTTCCCTTCCCCATAACCCTTATTGGTAACAGTGTCCACCTTTCCCTTCCCCATCTCCCTGGACAATATTGGTAATAAACTGCTTGGACCAACATTTGAACCGTTGCTTCTTAATCTCACTCCAGGTATACATAAAATCAAAGAACCTCGTCTCCCTCCTTTATATTGGAGCGTGACAAAGACTTCTTGCATAAAGTTTTTCTGCTTCCTTCACAGTTGAACACTGCAGCCTGTACCACGCAGATCACATCCTGCTCTGGATTTCTCAGAAACGAGTAGTATTCTGGGGATTTCTTTAGCAGTTGTTTTTTAGAATACAAACATTCCTGAAAACTGACTGCTGCACACCTAGCAGAGGAGAGAAACTGTTAGATTATACAGCATGAGTGTTGGAAAGCACCGTACGTGACTTGATGGGAGTCTTAGTTTTGAGAAGACACTTAGACATTTTATTTTATTTTATTTTTTTAATAAAATGGTATGAGAGCCTAAGAAGAACATTCTGCTTTATCTGCTAACGCTTGCTGCTGCTTGGTGGCAAAATTATAATGGGCATATAATGTAGACCTTTTTGCATTAGAAACTTGTCAAATAGATTTTTCTATGGATTTTCACTGTGAGAGAAAGAAGGAAGTGTTTAATAGCTAAGAATCACTGGGAAAAGGCTGTTTTCATTGCCCTCTGATTATCCCTGATCTTGATTTCAAGATAAGAGAGCACAAGTGATCATTTATGGAGGGAGACAATGCAGTGTGCTCCACAGAGGGCTGTAACTGGATGGAATGTTGAGAGATGGTTTCTTGCACGGGATTTTTATACAAGAAACAATTGTCTTAAGATCTTCCTTAATTGTGGGTGCCCAAGGCCAATCAACAGTGTTGGTATATCTGGAGTCATAGCTATTAAAAATAATGATTATAAGTTGATAATGTCAACAGTTTTTAGTGTAGTTTGTTTCTCACCCTTGCAAGGAAGATCTAGTTGCTTGCTGCTACGAAGCGTTCAGCAGATGTTTGCAGTGCTGGTGGGCTTACCTGAGACATCTTTGGGGCATTTCTAGTAGGTTATGTCTGACTGACACAGTATGTTCTCTGGTAGCCAAAAGTGTAACTTTCAGGTATCTTTTGGCTCATTGCATAGTTCTGTACAAATTCTTTTGCACTGCATATGTTGAATAACTTGTTTACTTTTGGTTCAGCATAGTGTTATGCAGTGAATGCAGATAGATTCCACGTGCTCTTGCTTCTCACTTTGGCTCTCATATTGGATTGCTATGAGATCTCGACCTAAATAAGAAAAATCAAATGCTGCAAAGCACCTCTTCTGATTGTTCAGTGCTGAGATGCTGGGTTTGAGAACCAGTTGAGCTGTTTTAAAATGTTTCCATCATCTAACCTCTATATCCTTGTTCACTGATCTACATTTGTACGTTCTGAGTAAAATGTGTTCAGATTTTCAGGCGTCTGCGATGAGGATGAGAGTACATCCTCTGAGTCACCAGACAGAACTGACATCACTGGATGCAGTATTCTCTCTTACTGTTTCTTGATTTCTTCATGTAGGTGAACTTTGATGAGCTAATTACTGATGGGTAACCTTTGTTGTTCTATCTTGCAGGCTTTGCTGTAGCCCAGTGCATAAATCAGCACCATCCATCCCCACTCTCATCACCGTCACCATCCAGTGGCAGTGGGAGTACAGGGCGCTGTGATTCAATGGCTGCGAGCTCAACGTCCGCTCCTTCTGTTGCACGGAACCCATCAGGTATTAAATCACTATTTTCAAGGGGTGTGGAGAATTCTAGTTGTTTCTGTAAAACTGACTTCCGATGTTACTGAGTTAAACACAGGGCAGAGATTTATGGTAATTAGATAACTCGGTCATTTACCTAAACTAGTTAAAGTAGAGCGTGGTGCAGATTTTATTGATGCATTCAGATTTCTGTATTGGATAAGGACTTACATCTTTCAGTGGTCATCTTAAGTACTGATGAAATGATATCCTGCTTGTCTGTCTCCTAGCGTGTATAATTTGAAATGTTTTGGTTTGTTCTGCATAAATTCAGAGCGACATTTGTTTGCCCTAGTGGGTAAGTATCTCCACAGAAGCATTTTTTTTTTCAAAATGGGCTTTTGTATGTTTATCTGATTCCTCTGTTAATTTTTAACGAGGCCGAGTATGAAACACTTTCAAGTAGCTGTAGTTTAAGATACTAAAGAACACTCTTGGCTGAACGCCACAACTGAGGAGATTATTTCATTGGTGCTGAAGAAGCCATGTAAATTGACTGATAACCAAACTTGCACGAATGTAGCTAGCACGTGTTGGAGTTGGTCAGTATGTTCAGTGAGATTGTTTATACTGGGACCTCTTGTTGCCTTAGAATGCCTTCGTTCCTCTCTTTTTTGTGTGCATAGTGTATATGAAGAATCTTATAATGGTGTTGGTTTTGAAAACAAATGACGTGTGAGATAGAGAACCTCCAGCTGCATGCTAAGCAAGAAGTAAATTCTGAAGAGTGCCAATGGCAATACTTTTACTTTAGAACTGACCCTACTCTTATCTTTCTTTGAATATAAAAAAATAAGAAATAGAAGTGACTTGATTCACAAGACCTTTTCAAACAGCCCCTTCCTCTCGACAGTCTGAAATGGTTGTTCTGGTTCCCTCAGTTGAGACACACTCTTGCCTTCGTTTAAAAACCTTATAAAAATAAAAGGAAACTTTTTTGCAGTCTTGTAGGAAATAATACAAACCATGTTAGGCATTTAGTGCTTTGTACATTGTGAAATACTTCAGTTTCACTGAATACTGTCAGGAGATCAGTGTACATTATTTGTCCAAAGTGGCTCTCCTTGCGAGAAGTGCCACTGGAGAAGGGTTAGGAGAAACTGCTTGTCACGTTAATGAGTTGTTCGTAAAGCATTCTAGAATCCAGACACTATATTAAAAAGCATTTATTACTGTGATAAGCTAACACACAATCATGATATTCCTGCAATATGCACAACTCCAGAATAAAACTGGAGTCTCTTGCAATCTATTCAAAAACATTGGAAGGGTCTTAATTTATTTTCTCTGCTAGCAAGTGGTTGCTGTTATCTGGTCTTTGGAGGGCCTGGATAAGTATGTAAAGATCACACAGAGAAGCATTGTAATTTGGCAGAAGTCTCAATATAGATCAACATTAGAGACAGAAAGTGTTTCACTCCACAGTTCTGCCTAGCTGTGTGAAAAGTCTCAGTTTGGAAATGCCTGATTTCCATCTGCACTTTACCAGCTTAGCTGCCAACATTTAGCATGACATCTGCATTGTGTCTTCGATGCAGCCTGTTCAGAATGCCATGACATTCAGGGAAGCAGTGTTTGGCTGTGGGATGGTGGGATTTTTGTTGGTTTTGGTGCAGGCTGTTTTGTGTTGGGGGTTGGTTTGTTTGCTTTTTTTGCATAGGGTCTAGGGACACTGATAGATGCTTTAGGAAACCCAGTTGTAATGATACTGTTCTGTGCTGTACTGCTGTGGGATTGTAAACCCTTAGCAAGGACCTTGAGAATTAATGTGAGAATTTGCTTCAGTGCCAAGTCATCAGCTTGCAGTGGTGTGCTCCAGGGATGAACTCTGAGCAAAGCTCATGGATTTTGTTCTGCTAACTCTACTCAGAGGGCAGTAATGAAGATAGTGACTTTCTGTGCACAAGTAGTTAATTCAGAGCAATGGGCCAACGAACAGTTGGTGCTGAGGCACACATATCAATTCTGCACGGGAGTTAATGTTTTTGCTTCAGGTTGGACTAGATGATCTTGTAGGTCCTTTCCAACCTAATGTATCTATGAATCTATGAATCTTCAAGGAGGAAGTAGCTAATTAGCAAGCAGTTACCAAGATCTGCTTTATGCTCTAAGCTAGCCTCCGTCTGTCGCTCACATTACAGTCCCTTTCTCATTACCCATTCCACTCAAAATGCACATGAAGATGTGTTCTTTCTCTGCTCCCATGTTTCTTCTACCACCAAATTGGGTTGTTGACTGTGAAGAACACACAAGGTCGCTCAGGAGCTTGAGTCAAGAAGGCCAACCAACCAAAAAAAAAAGGGGGAGGTGAATATGTGGGTTTCAAGGAAACCACCTCAGCTATCTCCCTTAAGAACATCTTAAACCACAACAGCTGCTTCTGCTGCAGACTTGAGGTCATGCTGTCCCAAGATTGTTCATTGACAGGTTTAAGATGTTAAAAGTTTGGTCCTTGTAATCTACACAGGGAGTAAGATTTAGAGCATAATACACTGACTTTTACATAAATGATGAGAACAAAATTAAGAAAAGTTGCATATGTGTTAGTACAGAAAAATAAATGTTACAAGATAGAGTGTATTAACAAGTAAGCAGGGTTTTTTTGAAAATATATCACTGACAATTGTGATTTTTTTTTGTTTTTCTGTAAAAATATATTTTCCTTGATCCATCCTGCATCAAACAGCATCATACTGTCGTAATGTGACAGGGAAGGTTAACTGAATTTATACAGAATCACTCGATTTAGTATGTTTCAGTTACTATGAGAGAGCAGTAGTTGCATTTACGACTTTGTCATATGTAGAAGCAGCTTTTATAACTGCTGAGTTCACCATTTATTATCACAATTTTCCATGGCATAGGTTTTGTTTGTTGTTTTTTTTTTTTTTGAAGTCTAGCAGCTCCTGCATTTACAATATCTGGAAATTAAGCTTAGCCCTTTGCAAATTCTCTGTACCTAAAAAACTGAAAAAGCAGAGTCCATCTCTTAAAGAAAGGAGAGCCCATGGCAAGACAGAAAAGGTACAACTGGATTCTGCAAATGCTCTGTCGGGACTCCAGAAGGCATTGATCTTTTGTGTCACTTAAGTCTTATTTCATATGTCTGGCAGATATTAATGGTAAACGGTCTAAAATAAGTATGAAAATCTGTCCCTTGTTGTAGAGAATAAGTTGGATACCAGTCTGTAAAATAAAACTTAGATATTGCAAAGCTAGAGGATCAAGGATGGAGAGCCTGTGAGAGCAGTGCCTGCTGCCTTACTGAAACCATTCCTATTTCCTCTATGCTCAGTAATGTGAATGTGGTAAGATCTGTTCTCCAATGCTAGTAATTTTCTAATTAGTGAGGAACTACCTTTGTTTCTTGAAAGTTTCTTACTCAGAGACTTTCACGCATCAAGCATCATCATCTGAACTGGTGCTGTCTTTTGAAGTGCCTTTATTTCAATCCAGGTGTAATATTTCAGCTTCACATCTTAGAGCAGTAGCACTGGGTGGTCTGAAGTACTGTCATCTGCTCAGTAGAGCATCTCATATAATTTATTGCCAGTGGGAATACATTGCTATATTACTAGAATTGGTAATAGATAGCTTTTCTCAAGGTTTTTGTAGCATGTACATAGTTTGTGATACAAAAGCCCACCAGTCCTGCCTTTGTGTAATGCTGTCAGACCACAGGTAGTCCAAACTGTATTATGTACATTTCCACATAGGTAAGAGAACAATGACTCATTGATTTCTAAAGAACGAATACTTCCAGCTGCAGAAGTACTTCCCAAACTTAAAACAACTCGTTGAGGTCTCAAATTGTTTTGGAGATACCAGCAGTTATGGATGTGTCCTTGTCACTTCTTGTTGCTGCTCTAACATTTATCCTTTGTCTTCATTCCAGTTTCCCTCCCTTGTTTCATTGTTACAGCCTTGGTATGATCTATCGCTGTGTTTTCCTCTAGTAAGGTCTGGCAGGAAAGGACGACGGCGGGTGTTTAGTCTGTCGGAGGCTGACAGTCACGGTGGACACTGGGTTTAGGTCTTCAAGCAGCAGCTGCAACCGAAACTCGCACAGTATCCATTCAGGCAGGTTCTTCCATAAGATTTCAAAAGCCCATTAAGTTAACAGTGGTTTCCGTGCTTGCAGTAGTGACAGTGATGTAGGAAATGAAAGAAAGCATCATAAATATTTGACAGTACTGATTTGGGGGAGAATTGCGCAGCATTTCTGAAAGCCTTACCTATACTTTCTCCCATATTTCATGACTGAAATACTGCAATGATCTATCAAGCTTCCAGCTTCAAATCAGCCATGTCTTCATTTGCACAGGGGCAGCCATTTAGCAAGCACAGGGCCCAGAATGGACAGTAATGCAGGATTCCTCGCTGCTAGCAAATACTATTTATAATTCAGGCAAAACAGAGACACATTCAGTATAAGATTGTCCTCAGAATGTGATGCTTGCTTTTTTCTATCATCAGACTCGGGCAAATGGATTTATGGACTGCTTGCCTGCCGGAAGGGTTGGGGAAGGGAAGTGTAAACAAAAAAGGATGGAAATAGGCTTTGGACTGGTTCTCAAATTGTAACCTCTGTCGAGTCTAATTAATTTCTTTCTTCACCACTGCGGCATAAAAATATTTTAATATTATAAAAATACCATTTTTCAGTTCTTAAACTTATTTTGTGTCTTTTTACTTAATGTGCTATGATTTATATTTTTGTTTTCCTTTTATGGTACATTACTGTACAGCACAAGATGCTTTTCTGTAGATTCTATTCATTCTTACTTTTATCTGTTCTTTCCTATCTTTTTTTTTTCCCTAATAGCCATTGTGACAGAAGATGACATAGCAGAAGTGGGGTGTTTTGTTTCTGTAATGAAATGATAACCTTGGCAGCATTACAGGAGTGCTGAAAAAACTCTTAAGGTTTCTGACCCCACTGCAGGCACAGACAGCTGGTGACATCCAGTATCTTGCAAAATTGCACCATGGTTTCTGATCTTTCCAGATCTGACACTTTTTTGTCAGAACATTCCTGCTTGCATGCACGTGAGCTGGGGAGAGATAAATCAGCATTTTTCCCATACTGGGTGCTAACTTTATTACATTTAAGAGAATGTTTTAGCGACCGGATTTTATTCAGGTAAAAATTATTTTTGCTCTTCCTGTCCAAAAGTCAGATGTGAACTGGAACCAAATGTTAGGAGTTTGGGTTTTTTTGAAAGCTATCTGTGCAGTGTAAACGTAAGTTACAGGTAGAGAGTAGGGAGCTTCTAGCAGAGCAGGTGCCTTGAGACTCCTGAATTAATAGCTTGCTAACTATCTAGGATTTATAGACAGACATTTCTATAATAATCTGTTCATAATTTTTTTTTCCTGTTAGAGTACATCTTTTTTTCCAATGGCTTAACCCAATTTCAGAGACAAACAGCTCAAATCATACATAAACGCATAGGGATTTATTTGGATCCTTTGCTGAGTTGTACCAGAGTTAAAAATGGCTCTGAAATTATGAGCTTCCAAAGGATTTCTTGTAATTATTGACCTGAAGTGATGTATTCAGTTAGCTGGGCTGTGTTACTTGTGAAAACTTTCTACATCAAGACAGCACTCTGTTCTTTCCAATTGCAATGCCTCTTTCTATTCCAAATTTTCATTCCAAGATGCTGGATCTCCCTGCACCACTTAGTACTTCATCAGCACTCTGGTCTTTTCTATGACTGCATCGAAAACATTTGGGAGATCATAACAATGATGAATGCAAACAGCATAAGCTTGCTGTACACCTGAAGCCACAGTGGGTCTGTGAGAGCTCAGTCCTGAAGGTGCAGGTGCCAGTCTGGCAGTCATCTCTAGCTGTTACAGCTGAGACTGCAGGGCCAGTTTTTCAGTTCAGAATCAGTCTAGAAGGGATAATAAGTTGCAAAATAGGACTGAGAGCTGTTGGCCTTTTCCAGAATGTTAAAACTTTTTTTTTCCCCCTTCTCATTCTGAGCTGATATTTGCTCTCTGCCCCTCAGAGGTCTGAGTGCTGGTCACTCTCTGGGCATTTTGACAGGGATGCTCTCACTGCTGCCCCACAGTGCAGTAGACAAGGGAGACTTGCTGCTATCAGTAATAAATAAAACCCTTCCCAAAATGCACAGATGAGCTCTGCTTTTGTCTTGTCTATTAATAAAGTACTACACACTGAGTTTGTTCTGCTCATGTTTCCCGATACCTCCTCTTTGTTTATTTTTTCTGAATGCATTGATGGACAACCAAATAGAAAATACGGTGGCTTTTGACTCCAGATAATTGTTTTGTGGTGTCTGTTTTTTCTTATATTAAGAAGTGAGTCCCTTTAGCAGTCATTCATATCTGATGTGGAAGGATTAGGGACAGTGTAGTGTAATGAAATGTCAGGTTTACAGTGAATTAAAGGTATAAGGAAATCCACTGATATTTTGTTAGGAGAGACAAAATATTTAAGACATGAACTCCAGAACCAGAAGTGAAATAGCAGAAGCACAATAGAGATGTGCTGCGTTATGCTCTTCCTGGCCAGAATACCATTGACTGATAATACTTTATTTGCCATAACTTCTCAGGCTTCTTGACTCTTGAATTTTGGTGAAAATTTGAATTGTGAATTCTTACTATTAAAAAAAAAAAAGTCTTGGCAAAGTGTTTAATTAAAAAAAAAAACAAAAAAAACACTGCAAAGAGACTCTATATTTTTTGAAATATTTAAGTGTTAGCATTTATTTTGGAAATCAGAGGAATGAAGCGTTATTTTATAGTTCTTAGTGGTTCATTTTCCATGCAAGCCTTGCATCACTTCTAATTAATCACCAAAGTTGTGACTGAAGCTTCATGACATGTAAGAGTAATCCGCAGAGTTACTTTGGATCTGTCCTTATTCTTAAGAATACTAATAATGGCCTTTTTGTTTCCAAGACTGTTCTTTTAAATCTAAATTTTGTTTTCCTTAAAGCTTTCCTTAGCTTTAGCTACAGATTCAGGAAAAAGTAAAATAGAATGATTTTCAGAGTGAGAACACACCTTTGTTTGGGGAAATGTAAAACAATAATAACCAACAAAACTGTCTTACTGCTTTCTCACTGCTACCTTACTGATACTCATTCCATTCTAAGCTTTGTTTTTCTTTGTTGATGTAGTTTTTTGTTTGTGTTTTTTTTTCTCCCTTATGTTCACGTTTTCTATTTTATTTGTACAGAAAGAATTGGAATCATATTAAGTGAAACATGTTAAGGTTACTGTGTATTAAAACCAGAATTTAATTCTTAGCCTCTGTGCTCACACTGCATTGCCCTGTAGCCTTTACTGCAGATGTACACTTGAACACATGCTGTTTTTTAACACAAACTCTAAATGGTCTGTCTTGAAGCTGGATACCTGTTGCTTTAATGGCATCTATAACTCTAGTCTGAAAAGAAAATAAATAAATCTGTGGGCATACTTGCTCATACAAGGCTGTACCCCCTGATCTGGTACATTTGCTATCTGTCTCAGCCAGATGAGCTGTTTACCTTGCCAATTAATAGGATTTTAAGGGAAAAAAGGACAAGATGAGTAAATGTTAATGTTTTATTTCATTGTGAAGGAAGTGCCAGCAGCATATCTGTTTTCTGTAGTATGTTGTGGCTCATTCCCAATTTTATCCATGTTGTATGCTCCAGTTGTGAGCACTAAATTTCATCTAAAAGCCTGTATATAAACAAGCTTATTTTGCAGTACTTTTGTTACCATAAGCACTTAATCCTCTTTTCTGTCTTTTCATAGTTGTAGTTTCTATGACTGAGATGTCATTTTTAATCGAATCTAGAGAATGGAATGAGAGAACAAGTTCCAAACCTTTGTTTTTTAAGAAATAAATAGCCATCCTTGTGGGTGATTGGTTACACAAGGGTTCTTTCCTAATTCTAAAGAGCTTCCTGGTATGGAGCACTTAATTTTGTTTAGACTTGGCTAAATTTGGGGACACTTTCTGATTCTTCCCCTCTATTTCCTCTCTTTGGGAACATATATGATATTGCTGTATAGTTTAAGATATGTGAATGTTCTAGTTTCTAATGTGAACAGTTTAGTGCTGGCATTTTACATCATGCCATTGTATTTTACGTGTTGTTTCTAATTACTGAAAAGCAAATTTTTAAGCACAGTGCTTCATAGTGCTACATTTCCACCCAAGTATTCTTAAATACTCACAAAGCGTTGTGCACTGTTTGGCTGAGTGAATGATGTACATGCTAAGTTGAGTATAATATTGATTCTTTCTTGATGTTTTTTTTAATAGATGACTCTTCAGCTCCAGAGCAGCCCCGCGCAACCGTTTCTGGTCAGATGATGTTGACTGATGAATCTCTTCCAGCTGGCTCAAAGTCTAGCAAGAACGCTGTAAAAAACAGTGACACAGAAACAGCAAACCTGTCCCCTAGCCTGATTCCTGCACAGCAGCCCACGATATCATTACTATCAGATGACAATACAGATGCACTAAGTGTAGAGTCACTGACACTGGTCCCTCCGGTCGATTCGCACAGTATTCGTACGTTCAGCTGCATTCCTCAGCCATCCTCACAGTCTGAGCTTGAAGTCTGTGAGGTAGAAGAGACAGAAGAAGAAAGTTCTGATTAAGTCTGCTCACAGACCATAATAAAAAGTGACTCAAATGAACCAAATTCTTCATTGTTTTTCTTTTTTTTTTTCTTCGGGAGCACAAGATACTTCCTGAAGCATCAGGAACATCTGGTCTGCAAGAAGAGACCCAGTGATAAAAGGATGTGGGCAGCTTTTAGAACAAGCATCAGATGTTTGGCACATTTAAACTAGGGGGAAAAAAGAAACTGGATTGGATATTTCCCTACCTGTTTCTGTTGTACTGGAGCACCTACTTTCTTCCTGTTATCAAATTAAGCTCCAGCTGCAGTAACATAATTGTAAAAGACCTACAGTGTCATGGTCAAGTGAAGACGCTTTTGGACACCTGACTTGAAGATGTTGTGTTGCTAGTTCTTTGAAAAAGAAGAAGCAATGTTCGCCAGGAAAAAGTGTAAATTATAGTACAAAGATTCCACCCCCATTTGTTTCATTGTTGTTTTTTACTCTGATCTCATTCAGCTTTTGGAGGCCTGTATGATACCAGCAGGCTCAGCTCCTCTCTGTGTTGTATTCACAGGACTCCAGAGTTCAGTGCTTTGTTTTCCATGTGCAATAGTTATTTCCCATTGTGATTCAAAGCAAGTTACATCTAAAAAATATTTTTTTTTCATCAGGTCAAACACTGAAACTTAATATGACAAATGCTTAGTCATGTTATTGCAAGAAATTTTTGAAACGTTTTTTAGTCTTTGCATAACCAGCTACAAAGATATGAAATATTTTAATATCTACTGCTTGTTTGCTCACTTCTGACAGTCAGATTGCTGCACCTCCGAGGAATGATGGTGTGACGATACCCTTTCTACTGAAGGGCAGCTAGAAGCAGACAGGGGCAGTTTTAAGAGGTCTGGAGGGTTTTGTTACTGGTGATTTTTCTTGTTGGTTTCTTTAGTGTTTTGTTGGGGTTTTTTTTTGTCTGTTTGTTTATCATCTTTGTGTAGAAATAATTCCAGTAATTACTTTGAACGTCTGGAAATGAAAGGGAAAGGTTTTTCTTTTTGGTTTTCCTATTTAAGAGAGTATCACCAAAGGAAATGACAGCATAAAAGTGATTCTGAGCTTCTTGCATTACTTGGCCTCTTAAATCCCAAATCTGAGTTGAGGGTAAGCACTGAAGAAACGTGGATTAAAGTTTGGAACGCTCTTTGCTGATTTTATACATAATTTACCATGAATGGTAAATCTAAGCTTTTTGATTAATTTCTATGCATATTAATTTAAGCTAGTAGGAAAAAAAAAAAAAAGAGGAGTGTTATTACTGGTCTGCGTGTGACACTGAGTGCTCTCTAGCTGTCAAGCTTTGAAGTCTACTATAAACTTGCTGCTGTGATTTCCATCATCGCCGCAATCTGTTTCCTGGTTCTGCCTCTACTATCACTGATTATTTTTATCAAGTAGGTGAATTTGAAAAGTTCTTACCTACTTTCCCACCTTTAATGTCCCTCTTCCTCGGTGTCAGGTGGAATACTTGAATTTATTTGTCTATTATATTTATGAGAGTTAATAACCCATGAGTGTATCTTGACTCACTTTTCCATCTTCTCCTTTATGTAATAATTTAAACTCTGTAAAACATGTACACAAGATGCCTGCTATTGAAAAACAGCATTTTTTTAATTCCCTTATTAGCTTTTGCATGCAGCTATATTGATTTCTAGTTTTCTCTGGCTTATATTGTGTCTCAAATTGAATCAGCAAATATTCTGATCATTCCAGAATGGCACAAACTCTAAAATGAAATCTGAGAATTTGGTGTTCTTAACACTGCTGTGGGTGTATGATGGTGGGAATTCGGCCTTGCTGGATTAAGAGGCCATAGTTTTGGGTTTAGCTTTTTTTCCACGTGCTTAGGGTGAGTTCATACTGCAGTCACTGTTGTGGCTGATGTTTGTGTATCGGAACAGTAGCAATTTGGGCAGGACCACATAAATAATTTTTTATTAGCTGTATTTCCTGCAGTCTAGACTTCCTCCAGCATGTTGCAGCATTACGCTGTAGCCCCAGTAATATTCTGAAGATCGTTATAAAAAATGATGCCTTAATCGGAAAGTATTTTATGTTAGCTGTTAAGCTTAACTCTTGACCTGGATTACAGAAAATGCCACTGCGTGGGCTGAGTTCCCCTAAATAGTATTCATTCTAGTCAGGAAAGCCTTCATCTTTATTTATCTAATTTAAAATTCAGTTCTAGCAAGATTAGGGCCGTGCTCAGAGGGGCTTTGAGCCACACTGCACAAGAAGTAACGATGGAAGGAGAAGGTGTCTTTATGGTTTTCATTGCCATGGAGTGGCTGTTCAATCCCCGACCATTTGTTTCCTGTGGAGCTCTCAGTAGACAACTGAAGTAGTGTTATTAGGAAAATATGACAGCATATTTGTGTACAGTTTGTCTGAGCTTCGTGCTGCATGACAGGACTGGAGATGCTGAAATACGTCATCTGGCAATCTTATCTCCACGTGTGTGTTGTTATTAATCTGCAATTCCTTGAAGAGTATTGAATCTATCTCTGTCTTATCAGAAGAACTCAAAGGCTATTTCCTTATCCTCATTTCACTGTAAAAAGGAAACTTGACCAAGACAGCATTAGCACCATCAGTCACAAATAACATTTTCTTCTAAAAGGAAAGTTGGTGTGAGTCAGTGCAGCATTGCTCAGTTTAACCAAATCCAAACGCAGTGAGAGCAGCAGCTAAGCTACTGACCATTCTAAAGGCTTGTTCTTTCTATGCAATACTGCAGGCAAAAGGGGACAAAAGAAGAAAAAATCTGAAATGCTGTGAGGTGATAAATGCTCAGTGTGTTTTCTAGAGGCTGTGACTGTCATGAGCCACATTCTGATCACATAGAACAGCTCTGTTATTCTTTTCATTTTTGAGAAGAGGCACCAAAGACACCAAGGCACGCTGAATGTTGCTTCATTATGTTATGGTCTGTGTCTCATTGTATTAAATTTTAGCAGGTTAATCTGCGTTGCTGTCACTGTGCAAGTCTCCAGCTTTTTCCTTTGTGAACAGCAGTGGCAGTGTGCATTTGGTAAAGAAAAGAGTGGTCGGTTTCATGTCTGCCTCGCCGGTGGGTGATGCCTGCAGTGTAAGACTTGTGTACCTTTATTTCTTTCTTGCTGAAATTCTTGGATAAAGGAAGAAACCAAACATTTACCTTTCTGCCCTGTTTTTCACAAGCTGTGTGGATTAAAACAAATTCACTAGAAGTGCAGGCATACGTATTGATACTGGAAGCTGTATTTCGTGTCATGAAGTCCTGAGTTACGCTGTAAAGACCGAGCTGGTTTGTATTCTTAGCAGCTAACTCATAAAGTGATTCTATAAATTCACGACCAACTGAAATTCTGACTTCTGTTCCTTAAGCTGATCTGATAAAGTTACACTTCTTGAAGAAACTCCTTAATGTTCTTCACAACACAGCTGGAATTTTCTTTGAAGTCATTTGTTGAGAAAAAAAAATCAGTAATGTCTTCCAGAATTGATTTACTCTTCTGAAATATTCTTGCTAAAGTATGGCCATGTGGCATTTAAAAACCCTCCTTCCTTCTCCAGAATGTAAGACTCTCACATTTGTTGGTATTCAGAGTTTAAAGTCCGTGTGCAGTAATTCATAGAAACCCTGTGCCCTCTACTGACAGAATACAGGGGCACATAAGTTCTCCTGTGGATTTAAGGTATTCTTCTGTGCAAAAATTTAAAATAGATGGATAAAATAGTCTGTAGCAACATGAGCAATTGTTAGGCTTGAAGTTACTGTGATTTTTTTTTTGTTATTAAGCAGTAAGACATGAGTAGCTGTAATTATTACACTTACAGCCAGGGACCTCAGATGCTTACTGATTACAGAGCTCAATAATTGCCCTGCAGCTGAGTGTCACTTTTACTAGCAGGAAATAGCTTTCTTTTTCTCCAGAAGCATAAAATTCTCTGCTTGAAGGCATAGGGAAGCTGTAAGACAAGCAGGTTGAGCTTTTCATGTAAGCGTGAAGCCACTTTGTGAAAGTGAACACAAGACTTGAATGGCATGGTGCTGTTGGTGCCCTGGTGTAGCTGGTCACTCTTTTGCTGCACAGAGGTCAACACAGAACAGAGTAGCAAGTAGTTTTCTAAAGTGTGTCCTACAAAAGAAAAAAGAAAGATTATGTTAAGCGTTCAGACACTGTCCTTGCTATCCAACTCAAGTCTTTGCTAGGCAGGTAGAGCTGTGCTTTTAAAAGAACATTGTGCTAACTGGTGTCACTTCACTCTTTAGTTGTAGGACTGAATGATTTGGAAAGAGCAGTCAGATCAGGGCATCTTGGAGATCTGGGTATTTTCCCTCCAAAGTGATAACTCTCCTTGATAAGGTTCCTGCCCATTTTCAGGCAGCCTGACCTGAGGCATCTGATGTGTTTGGGAAGCTCTGAACTGTTGTCGTCACTGACCCACTGCAGGAATGGTTCCCCTGGGCTCTGCTCTTCTGTTATCTCTGTTATATTTCCTGTGCTTGCGTGCTCTGGTGCTCTGATCTTTCCTGAAGTTTGCAGCATGAATGACAAACATATGTAACTCTGTGTGCCTCCCATCAGCTCCAGCAAAGCAGATGTGATCCAAGCAGAGCTTGCTGGGGTGGAGGTGTCAGAGGAGGTGGGGAGGGGGGGAATATATGTGAGTTTTTTTCTGCCGTTCTGGATTTTTTGAGCAGCAACAGTAATGTGGGAGATGAAGTTCTGGACTGAGTCTCAAACAGAAGGTTATTTTATATAGAAAAATATTTTTATATTACATTTGTACAGAATTTTGCCTATTTTGGTCTCCCAAAATTTTTAAGGATTTGCACATTGCTTGAACTGGGTTTGTTTTGCAGAATGTTTTAAAACCTGTGTTATGTTTGCTAATGTATTGCAAATGTAAAGCTGAATTTGGCATGTCTAATAAACATGCACTGTGGCAGTCCGTGTTTTGTTTGGCTAACTTGAGGTCTTTGCTTCTTAATGAATATGAAAGGAAACTCGAGTCGTTGTTGTGACCTCTGTAGAGCATAAATGAATGTGTGGAGTGTGTTTATTTAAAAAGGGCTTAACTAAGTAATGACAAGGAGTACTTGTTGATGACAAAGGATACAGTTACATAAAGCTCAGCTTAGTTTGTGGTGTTCTCGGGATTGTCTATGATTTTTTGCCATCTTTTGGTTGTGGGCATTCACACTGGTATAAAATGGGCTTAAAGCGTGGTATTGGCAGTTTGATTCTTAGCTCTCTGTGAGATGAGAGTCTTGAGTTTTTGTGTAGGAATATATTTAAATATTTCTGCCACAATCGGTTCTTACAACGAACATGAGGACAGCTTTGAAAAGGACTGGGAATAGCTTCGAGCTTCTACATTTATGGACTGTTAGAACAAGTAGGAGCTTTATTTTACCTGTGGTGGCACTGAAGAACGGATGGTCCCGTCGGTAGGGGACCTGCTGGGAGTGTTTCAAGGTTGGCTGTAGGCATCTCCACTTGTGAATGTGTGTTGGTGTTCTGTTGCAAACTTTTTGCTTCCTTTTGAGCTGTTTCGCAGGTTGGATTGTTTCAGGTGCAAAGGGAAATGTATTTTTCTAGAAGAATGAATGTATCTGGGCTTTGTATACTGCAGAAAGCATTTAATGAACATGAAAGTCTGTCCTCCTATGAAATATATTTCGAAAATGTCTGAAATACGCTTCATTAAAAAGAAAAAAAAAGTCCCAAATGTGCACTTCGATATTTAAATGGGAAAAAGTCCAAACATGAGGTGAATGGAATTCCGAAATGTCTTTTCTACAGGCAATAAGTATCAATTATTTAATGGAAGCTGTGTAGACATTTGGAGTAAGTGTGACGATATCTTACGTTAATTTAAAGAAAGATGTATATAAGTGGGAGGGGACTGAACTTAGAAAGTATTGTTGTATATCTCTGAAATCCGGATTTCTATAGCTGAGGCTGTGTTTGCTGGCACTCATCATGTCCCGGCTGTCAAAAACCTGGACAAGAGTGAACAGACCTTTGTTTGTAAATGGAACTTGGCAATAAAGGTGGTGTTACTAAGAACTTTCTTTCCTTTCATGTTCTGTTGCTAGATTAGATGCACAAGGACGTTCAGTGACAGTGAAATGCACAACTTGCAGAAGCATGCTCTTGTGAAGAAGAATGGTGCACAAGAGTTGGGCATATTCAAGCTGAAAACTGAAATAGCCAAGGTAATTTTGTGTTGTGTATGCAGGATACACAGCGTGCACGAGGAAGCAGAGAAGAACCCATTGGGGTGGTGGAAAGCAGACAAGATCCAGGGCTGAGTGGCTAGGCAACATCTAACATGGCTGTGAACTGCTCTGGATGTGTTGCCTGTCGTGGGTGATTTCTTCCCTGCATATATCCTCACACTGTCTGCCTCTTTCCCTGGTGCACGTTACCAGTTCGGGACGTGGATTAAATCCAATTGAGTTATTAGCTGAATTCTTGTTAATTAGACTCTCCATCTATGGGAATTAATTACAGTCAATATATGTTCCTTGTGAGACGTTATTTTGCAAACTAGGCGTTGCTCCAGAAGCTTTCGTGGATAGAAATTAAATCCCATTGTACCATGAAATGAGCAAGCTGGATATCATGGATAGGAGACAATAGTGTGATTTACTGTAAGTTGCAAATATTAAAATGTTGGGGGGGGGGAAGAGCTTTTTTAATTGCTGCTGGCAGTGACATTTCTGATGTTGTGCCAATAGTTCTTCCTAATTCGAGCAGTTTGGGGCTTCCTGTAACCTGCTTATAGCTCAGGACATCTGCAGCATTCTGTCTTATAACATTTCCTCTGCTTCTGTACAAGATCTTCACAACTTTAATACAGTTGTAAATAAGAAAGTGTGTCAGCATGGTCGATGCATTTATCATGGTAGCTGTCTTTATCCGAGTAACGAGTTAAAATTCAGTGTTTGGAGGCTGATGCCTTTGTTTGACAGTTAAAATGCTGGTTAATGTTTCTGTATCCAAATGAGTTCACTGGGACTGTGCTCTTGGGCTGTGGGCAGTCACTCTCCTGAGTGTTTATGCTGCCGTGGCAGAGCTGCAGGGATGGTGTGCAGGCAGGAGCTGGACAGGCCGCTCATGGTGATCGTTTTTGAGTGCAAACTGGGAACGCAGTCCAGATTATCTGAGTGTTTCCTGAAAGGTCAGTTTAAAGAGCTGACACAGTTTTATTTTCTCAAATAACAAGAGATGGTGGAAGTTGCAGTGGTGGGAGTTAGCTCGCCAAATCACCACTCACTGCTGGCAACATAAGAAGAAGTTATTCAGGCGAGTGTTCACACAGGGTTAAGGCAGCTGAGCTGAAAGGGAGCATCTAAGGCAGCCTGGGCAGCGTTCAGTTTAGCTTGAGTGTTATTCCAAAGGCTTACCTGCAGACATGTCTGGATGCTGAAGTTGGTGCTTTTGGCTGCCAGTTCTCTAGAACTGATTTTTAGAGGTGAAGTTTTCAGAGCACCGAGTGCAAGTGCATTATTAATCAGATTGAAGACTGGGATCTTTAAAATGTGTACGTTGAAAGCTTTTGCCTGTCCTCAGGCTCCTTCTACAGAGCTGGGAAATGTACTTGTGGGATGGAAAACACGGATCTCATCGTTCCATCCTCACTCTCTTTCCCCTTAAATAAAGGTTTATGTTTCACATGGGCCGCGGTTTATTTTTATTTGCCCTCTGTGGACGACCAGGTGGGACACATGAATCCTCAGGCCGTGTTTCTTAGTTGCACATCATTTTTTCTCGGCTTTAGTATGCACTAAACATTGTGATGCAGGATGGGAAACAAGCCGCTGTTTTACTGCAGAAATAAATTTTGACTTCAGGTTAATTGGGAGAAGACATCTCTGTGTAGATTTGTCCTAATTTTTGGATCAGGCTGCTGAGGAGCTGTCTGAGAGAAATGTCTAAAACTTCCAACTGCAGCTAAAATTTGGGTGCATGAAGGGAGTGCAGCTGCTGTGATCCAATTGTCTGAGCGACTCTGGGTGTAGGAGTTAATGGAATTGGCACAAGAGCAAGGAACAATCATCTACTCCAGCCAAAAAACTTATTAAAACAACGGCTCCAAACTTCAGAGGAGGCTTATTTCAGTACAGTTGTTAATAGCTGAGTGTTTCCCCAGCCTTCCTATCTTTGCCACTACGAAATGTGCTCTTCCAAAATGGGTCACTGATTCCCGGGAAGCATTTGGCTCTTTGTTTCGACAGGATTGCTGCTGTCAGTGATTTCCATGGGCTGCCAACATCAGTGCCTCCGGGAGACCTCTGCATCAAGGTGGAATAATAGAACAGCAGTCTGCGCAGAAGCAGAAGTTAACTGAACTTGGAGCTCCCTCAGGGTGTGTACCAGCATCAGCCTCCCCGAGCTCTTCTCGGAAAGCTGGAATTGTTGCAGTAATGCTTCAAATACATCGGTTTTGACCTATTACTAGAGGGCTGGGAAGTGGCATGGTGATCTGGTGGAAGCCACCAAACTGAGGGTTATGAGATGGCTGATGACACAGCTACGCTAGCTGACATGCTCTTTATTTCCAGCTGCAGTGTGGAACTGTGTGGTGATGGATGAATGAGTCAAGGAGGCAGCTAGTCAGGCTGCAGAGCTCGCTCTGCCCCAACCACCCACCAGTGCTCTCAGAAACAGAAGAAGGAGTTTCTGGAGGAGATAGGCAGAACACCAGTGTCCTAGAGAAAACTTGAGGGCAGCAGAGGGAGGTAAGGCCTACAAAGGGCATGAGGAGGCTCTCCTTTCCTAAAAATCCTGGCTGCAACGATAACATGCACACAACTCTCCTGCCCTGAATAACAAATGGTTGCCCAGCCTCCAGCACTGAGGGAAGCTGCTTGCCTGTGTTCTCTCTCAAACAAAACAGAGAATCCAGCAGACCAGGCAGTAATGGGATGACTTGCTCATGGCTGTCACTTGCATACTGGAATAACTGCCCCTGTACTTATCCCTTGGGCTTTACTGCAGTCATATCCTGCTGGACTACTAATTAAATAATGCTATAATGTTGCTAATACACTATTAGGACTATGAGATAAGATCTTTTTAATTACATATTGCCAAGGAGGGGAAGAGGGGTGCCAAAGTCATCTCAGTGGATGATGACAGGTACTTGTGTCCAATTCTGACTGTTTACAGACCAGTTGCTTGCAGGTGAGTTTGCACTAGCACCAGATTTTAAGAGCCTTTCCATAATTAAAAAGCTTGTAATAAGGTCCCAGGAACTGACAAGGCTGCGTATCCTGCTCCTTTGACTATTTTGCATCTCGGTGTGTATTAGGTGTAAGAAGAATGCAACCATATATGACTTTCATTGCAGCAGATTTTTTCACAGTCAGTAAAGCTGTTCCTCTAGTAAGTTCTGTCACACGTCAGCGTGAGGTGAGTAATAACCTGCATGGGAAATTCTGTTCAGTGGCAAGTACCAAACAATCAGCTTTGGAGGTGAATTCCGTGGCAGGGAGGTAGCATGCCTTGGACAAGATGTCCAAGCAGGTAGAAATGGTGTGTTATGGAGACTGGGCTTGGAGGGAGTTGCTTATATTTCCTCTTGCCTTCATCCTCTTTGCTTTTACATAGCTTATTTTTTTTTAGGACCTGGAGTGGAAGCTCAGTTTTTGGTTTAAGGCTTTAGAAGCCTCAGAAGAAGAGGGGAATCCTTTCATGTAGGCGGGTAAAGGAATGGAATCATCTTGATTCTCTGATATTTAAAACACTTCTCACATAAACCACAGCAAGGGCTTTCTGTCATCATTTTAAACCATCCTGCAGGTGGGAGCTGGGAAAGAATGTATCCCTGTTTGGAGGGTAACATCTATCTCAGTAGTAGATGTTCCTCCCTAACAAATACTAATTGGGACACTGCAGTCAAGATGAAAACTCAAACATGTTCTGGTAATATCTGGTGAAAGAGTAAATTTTCAGAATCACACAGAATCACAGAATTATATGGTTTGGAAGGGACCTCCAGAGATCATCAAGTGCAAACCCCCTGCAAAGCAAGCTGCCTACAGCAGGCTGCACAGGTAGGGGTTACCTCTATTTCTGTGCAGCACATTGGTTGGTTTTGCTCAAGGGTGAAAAAACACCAGAAATAAAGAAATTACCAATGCAATTGATTTTTGAACAGAAAAGACACTGCTGATAATGGTTATTTCTTAGTGTGTTTCTTATTGGACGGACTGAAGGGAGGACTTTGCAGTGCTGCTCCGGACTCCGGTCTGTTTGTCAGGGTTGTGACTCACTGTTGATTCAGAGGAAGAAATGGTTTGGCTTTTTTTTTCTTTCTGACGTTGTCTTCTATTTAAGGTCTTTCTCCGCTTCTTTGGGGCACCGCAGGAGCAGCAACACAAATGTAGGCAACTGTTGTTCGGGTGCACCTTGGTTAACTTTGTCTGCAGCCGCTGTGGGACAGAAGACCATGGACAAATGGTTGTTATCACACTTGTGCTGAGGGGATGTTGGGAGTAAGAATGAAAACATCAATGAATAAAACTACAAAATAGGTTCCAAGTTGTGCTGATCAGAATGTTTCAGATCTGGTGAGACAGCTGTTTCTCTGATAACCTACAGGAATACAATGTGGTATGCATTATGATTTGGATATACTTTAACATACTTTATTCAGGATGTGAATTATTTAACTGGCACTATAAACAGTCATCTGTGAGGACGTTGGATTTATCCACTCCTAAGCCTTATTATACTGTGTGTGTGTTATCCTATGCAAACTAATTTGTTGATGTGAGAGGGTGTGACTTAATTCCAGAGTTCCTGGGAATGAGATGTGAGCAGCTCTGCTTTGCCACTTCTCCATGGTGCAGTTCACTTGAATTTGCTTATCACAGTTATCAGCTTCAAGGCTCTTCCTTCGAAAGTGTTGTTTGCAACTGCTGTCTGCTGGATAACTTGTAATTCTTGCATAGTTGCCAAGCTGCTTTGGAGGGAAGTAGTCTTGGCTGGCTAAATTTTGGTAAAAATAGCTCTCACAAGCTTCTTTGCAACTTTCTGAACAAATGATAGTATGAGATGTTTGGTTGGGGAGGGGAGCTTGACACAGGTGCCTTTAAGCCATAGGTAGGAGTTTGGTTTCCTCTATTTTTCCATTGTACTGAATCATGAGAACAGCTTCTCTATAATAAAGACAGCTGCAAATCATCTACGTGGTTGTCGTGGCACCTCAATGTTTATGGTTGTAAAGATAAGCAGAAATAGAAGCACGTAGTTTTTTGGGGTACACCGTGAAGGACGGTAATACTGTACATGGCAACAAAGGTGCTACTCCCTGCTGATTTATCTGTTGGGCCAGATGTGTTACACAGAGAACAAAACTTAGAAATGGGGGTGGGCATAAATCAAACTAATAAGTTTGTTGATAAGAAAGCAGGATGGACATGGATGTTGTATCCCAACAAGATAACCAAACAGATGTCTCCCTTCAGGAATGGCCTTGGAAGTGCAAGTAGGACCAAAACGGTGTGGTCTCCTTGCCCCTTGGGGAGATTGTTAGAGGTTGGGGGATCGGTAAACCCTCCTGTGGTTGGTGCATGGCCAGCAGAGGTAGTAGTTGACACTCCAATTTTCATTGCAAAGGGGACATTAATCATGTCCTTACGGCAAATCAGAATTCCCCCCTTGGTACCTGATGTAGTGATCCAACCACAGATATCAGGCCAGGGAGAAAAATGTATTGAAAGCAACAATGCCAGAGATTGCTGCGAGGCCAGGAGCAACCTGAACACCTGAGCTACGTGCAAGGGCTGAGCCTCTCCTAACAGCCTGGCACCCTGCTGCTGCAGCTGACAGAACAGGCATGGGGGACAGGCTGAGGGTCAGGGGGAACTGCAGGGTGATGGACTGGATGGATTCAGACCACACAGAGGTTTGGCAGTGGCTGCTTTCTAGTGTGTCCCTTGGGCTGGTATGGGCCGAACTGCCAGCAGCTCTGCACGTGTGAGCGCATCCTTGCACAGTGAAAAGAAAAAGCATCCGAGTTTGCTTCTGTGAGAGGAGAAACCAGCCTTATGCTACCATAACGTTGCTTATTTTTTTCCTTAAGCCTGAAAGTCTGAGCCCGAACATTTTTGTGCAGTCTGTAACTGTTGTGCCACCCTTGGCATCAAATCCACTTGTGAACCGAAGTTCACAAGTGCCTGAAGGGGGACTGGTCAGCGCCGAGCCGCATGAGGAGGAATCGCTCTCCTCACAGTGCCGACGAGCCCTTCCCGCGTTAAAGAGCCGCCTCAGGTTGTGGGGCCGCCAAACTCGCGCTCTCTCTTCACCGCCAGGGGCCGCGCTCAGCGGCGGTGCGCCCGCCAAGATGGCGGCGTGGCCGTTGGCGGGAGCCGCGGGCCGTTGGCGGGGCGCGCTGCTGGCGGCGGCGGTGCTGGGCTGGCTGCAGGCGGCGGGCGGCCACGGGTGAGTGGCTCCTCCGGGGCCTCCGGTAGGAGGGGAAGCGGAGGCCTCCGTGACGCCGCGCTGCTGTCTTCCAGGGCCGCCTCCGGCCGGCGGCTGCTGCAGCCCTACCCGCCCGGGCAGCACGGGCCGCGGCACGGCCACCGCCACGTCAGGGCTTGCCAGCCCGTCCGGCACGGCAACGCGACGCACGAAGCCTGGCCCGGCGACGACAGCGCGGGGCTGCCCGCGGCCACCACCCGGACCTTCGTTTCCTACGTGCCCTCGGCCGAAGAGCGGCGGCGGGCGGTGTACGGCCACTTCACGTTCGTGAGGAACCCGCTGAGGACCTTCTCGGTGCTGGAGCCCGGCGGCGCCGGCGGCTGCGAGGAGCGGCGGAGGGTCCCCGTGGAGGAGACGGCGCGGCTGGGCCGGTGCCTGGTGGCCCAGAACGGCGGTTACTTCGACATGAGCAGCGGGGAGTGCCTGGGGAACGTGGTGAGCGACGGCAGGCTGGTGCAAAACGCCCGCGGCCTGCAGAACGCCCAGTTCGGCATCCGCAGGGACGGCACCATGGTGTTCGGGTAAGGATGGGGGGCTCGCCCCGCTCTGCTCAGGTGCGGCCGCCTCCGTGTGGCCTGGAGGAGGTTTGGTTGCTGTAAGCCGATCTCATACGTAGGGATGAGGCGTTCCGTCGTAGCATCTTCTCTGAGGTTGTAGTGGGACTGCCTGGTCACAGCCTGGAGCGGTGAATGGGCATCTGAGGGAGCGGAGAGGAGCATCCACCCGTCCTCTCGCTCTTTCTCTCCGCGGTGCTTTCGGGAGCACAGATCCGCTCAGAGCATGCGTGGGTTGTCCCCCTTCTCCCCCCCACCCGGTTCCCTTACTTCTGGTGCGCCAGTGTTCGAACGAGAGGCAGCTGCGTTCTTAACCAAACGACCGCCGGGAGGGGTGAGTTCGTTCCCCTTATCTCTAACATCTCTTTCTGCAGCGCTTCTGCCTCAAATAAAGGCTCGGTCACCGCCTTTGCTTGCTTTACAGAGGCCATGAGGTCCAACCCCAAGCCATTGCACTGTGTCCGCTAACCGCTGCCCTCCTACGTATCCACAGTTCAGAGATGGTGATTGCACCACGTCCCTGGGCGGTCTGAACCAATACCTCACCTTCTGTGAAGAAATTTTTCCTAGTATCCAACCTGAACCCCCCCCCCCCCCCCGATGTAATTTGAGACTGTTCCCTGCCGTCCTCTTGCTCTTAGCTGGGAGAAGAGGCTGACCCCCACTTTGCTACAGCCTCTTTTTCAGGAGCTGTAGAGAGTGAAAGGTCTCCCCTGAGCCTCCTCTTCTCCAGACTGAGAAGCAGAATCATAGAATCAGCAAGGCTGGACGAGATCTCCAGGATCATCCAGTCCAGCTATCCACCTACCATCAAATTTCCCCACTAAACTGTGTCCCTCAGTACAACAGCTAAATGTTTCTTGAACGCTTCTCGGAGACGGTGACTCAGCCACCTCCCTGGGCAGCCTGTTCCAGCTCCTGACCTCTCTTTCAGAGAAGAAGCTTCCTATTACCCATCCTGAACCTCCCTGTGTGCAACTTGAGGCCATTACTTCTGATCCTGTCAGTAGTTAACACAGGAGAAGAGGCTGACCCCCACTTTGCTTCATCCAGTTCTCACAAAGTTGCACAAGTCTGGGTGCCGGTTGGTCTCCCACAAAGCTTTCACAAAAATCCTGGGGCGTGCTATCTCTTTATACATATTGTTATCACTTTATCACTGTCTACAGTTTTATCCTGCCTACAGTTGGCCGCTTAAAGGTAGGGCTGATCTCCCTTCCTGCAGGCTGTGCTAGATGTCTTAATCAGCTGCATGCTTTCTCAAGATGCTCCTATCTTCAGTGACAAGTTTAGTCATCCTGTTGTGATTAAGAGTAGCTTTCTTTCATCACTTCAGCAGTTTCAAGGGTGGTCATCCTGATTCAGACAAAAGTACGTATTTGCTGTATCTAAGGGTGCGTATCTTTGTTCAGCACACAGCCACCTCCTGAGAGCGCCATAATTCACGTGGCCGAGGGACTGCTGCTGGCAGAGCTGGTGGCATTTCCACCTTAGCAAGGAGTCTCCTGCAGAGTGCTTACTCTCAGCTGTTCCTGCCTCTCTCCAGCTCTTGCTGGATTTTATTTGTTAGAGGGAATCACTGCACTGTGTGAGTTGTCTGCTCAGTATCTTTGAGGTTCCCGAAGTACAGTGCTAGAAGCAGTTCTGATATAAGTAATGCGGACTGTCAGGGCAGAGGGCAATGCAGTTCACGCTGTGTGACAGTCAGAATGACAGCACACTGGGGCACACTGTTACAGCCAGCCTAGCAAGGACACTGCCTCCACCACCCAGGCTGGCCTCAGGTAATTAAAAACTTTAAAAGCTTTGCTCGTGCTCAAGGTGCTGTGCGATCTGATCAGTTTTCGGCTGTGGTCATCCTGGGTTCACTTCCCGTCGTTGAAGGGTTTTCTTTCTGCATGTTTTCCACTCAGGAATTTTCAGTTACGCTTTTCTACACACCAGGATGCTTTGTTCAGCTCCAGTCACACACACTAAAAGACAAACAGGTAAGCATCCAGCTCCCACAAAATGTGTGTGGAGCATATGAAGCAATTGCCATTAAACCAGAAAGCACTGACATCTCTTACAGCGAGAGTACAGCTGTTCAGGTCCAACCTTTGCTGCTGTCTTCTGTGTGTTGCAGACACCAACTAGCAGCAGGCTTTGATGAGCCAGATGTTGCTCAGCACCCTCATTTCTGAGAGAATATCCCTTGGGAAGCATCCCACTGTGACACACAAAGCCTAATTGTGCAGGTGGTAGCTGAACAGGCCCTGCTGCCTGCCAGGGGAAGGTTTTGCTGTCTGGAAGAGGAGAGGCAGCTTTCCCAGATGGAGGGAGCAGGTAGCATCCCTGAGTGCAGCTGCAGGCAGACTGGTTGCTGTTGCTGCAAAGCCCCTCAAAGGCTGTTTGGTGCCACTGCTCTGCAGAGTGGAAGCTGACAGATGCCGAGGTGTTAAAGATACTTCCCCAGATCCATGAGTATTTGGCAGTGGCTCTGCCCTCATGGTCTGCCAGATGCTTTCTGCCCTTATCCTGGCTCAGGTCCACAGACCATATTGTTGGCAGGAGTTGTTTTGTGCATAGTGGCCCGGGACAGTTGTTAACAGTGGCTTTGTATATAAGAGCTGAGAAGAGGATCCTCTCTGGGTGCTGAGGGATGGTTTACTCTGCTTGGCCTCCAGCTTTGGATGTAGCTAGCATTCATTCAGCTGCCTCCTGCCCTTCTCTTTGCTTCTGGAGCCAGCTGGCAGCAGAAGAGGCATTTACGTGACACCACTGTGACTATGGCTAACCCCTCCTGCTCTCTTTCTCCTAGCTACCTGTCTGAGGAGGATGTCTTGGATCAAGCAAACCCCTTTGTGCAGCTTGTGAGTGGGGTGGTTTGGCTCCTGAGAGATGGAGAAGTGTACATCAATCAGAGTCAGATTGCAGAATGCGATGAAACTCAAACCACAGGTAAATACTGTACTTACCCTGGGTAAGATCGTGCTCCTCATGAGACTGTTGGAAGGTGAGGGGAGCTTTGGAAGTTGCTGTCTAGTTGCTACTTAAGAGGTCCAGATGTCTTCTATGCTGCTTAACCTTAAGGGTACACCAAGTGCAGTACTGAGAATAGGCTGTCTGTTTGCACAGTGAGGCTGGGCTCATCTGCTCAGCCTTGAAGATAATTTGCTAAGAACTGTATGAGTGGTAACATGGTTGCTGTTAATGCTTGTTTGGAGATACAAAGCAGATGATACCTCCTGTAGGAGTTAAAAACTGAGGGAGTCTGAATCCCCTTCCTTTGTCTGGTGCCAGATAGAAACTTGACAGGAGTGCTTCTGGAAATGTGATTCCTAGGTTTCTTGGATGAAGAAAAGGAGCCTGGGCTCTGTTCTCATTGTGTCTCAGTTTAGTGAGCTCCTTGCTGGGAGCTGTTTTGCAGGCAGTTGTGTCTAAACAGCCAGTTCTGTCACCCAGCTGCCTTGTGAATTATTTCCTCTCCTGCACAGGAACCTTTGAGAAGTTCATCAACGTGATATCAGCCAGGACTGCAGTGGGACATGACAGTCAGGGACGGCTGGTCTTGGTTCATGTGGATGGACAGACTGAATCTAGAGGGTAAGGCCAAGGTTGTGGTAACCCCCCAGGGCAGGTGCCTGTCTAGTCTTTAAATTCTGTCTCCAGAGCTGGAGGGACTGTGTGACTTCCAGTGATGAGTTATAAGTGCAGAGATCAGGAGCTCAACTGAAGGCACTGCTTGACAGTTGGTGGCACTAGAGGGGCAGAGCCACAGGAAGCTATGGCAGCCTTCAGGCAGTGGGTCAGGGCATCTGGGATGGGAGAGCTGCTCCCTTTCTGCTGAGGAAAACGACCAAGCTTCTGGCACAGCAGCATCATTCGGTAGCATAAATGACCAGTGGAAAACCATCTGCTTTTGCAGGATCAACCTCTGGGAAATGGCCGAGTTTCTGAAACAGCAGGGAATCATCAATGCAATCAACCTGGATGGTGGAGGGTCAGCAACGCTGGTGCTGAACGGGACCCTCGCAAGCTACCCGTCGGAGCACTGGTAGGTGCTGCTGCACAGCTCCCATCAGTGTGCAGAGCTCAGTGCCACCCCGCTGGTCTGCAGGGGGCTCTGTTGGCATTGCTGAGTTCACAGCGTAAAGGCAAGCGTCAGGTTTTAAGAGAGAGCGTCTTTAAAGTCATTCAGTGACTCCCCACTTTTTCCACTTGTCTGTCTGGGACGTGCAGCAAGGCTGCTTGGCACGACATGGGAATGGGGTACGGAAGCAGCTCTTCCCTCAGAGCTGCACGTTCACTCAAGAGTAGCAGAGATCTGTAAATAGATTGTTGTTATGGAAGAGAAGAACTGACTTGGAGACCCTGTCATGCCTCACATCAGAGTGCCTAAAGAGTAGTGTTAGATTTAGGTTTTTGGCTGTTTCTGATTGTAAACAAGAAATGACAGAGAGTTCTAATTGCAGCCTGGCCGCTGAAAGCCAAGTGTCACTGCTACTGCAGTGCTGTCACTTCAAAGGAAAATACCATTCATATAAAGGCATGCTGAACTGTGAAGTTAGGAAAGCTAAGTCTGCTTAAGGAGACACTTTGCTTGCATGTTACTTTAATCCTCCATTTGATATGACTCCTGTCCAATGGGAATTCATACTCATTTAAAACACTGACTCAAATCTGATTTCATATTATTGACATTCTCCTTTGCCACTGAGAATCAGGCTGAGTATCTGTGCCTGTATCGACCTGTTTCACGTAGGGCTGGGAGCAGCGAAGTGCTCGCACACCTCATAGTGCCCATCTTCTGTCCCCAGCTCCTTCGACAACATGTGGCGCTGCCCTCGGAGCATCTCAACCATTGTGTGTGTCCACGAGCCTGCCTGCGAGCCCGCCGACTGCAGCGGCCACGGGGAGTGCGTGCAGGGCCAGTGCCACTGCACTGGGGACTTCTGGAGAGGCCCAGCCTGTGACACGTTGGACTGCGGCCCTTCCAACTGCAGCCTGCATGGCACCTGCACTGCCTGTGAGTCCCTGCTGCGCAGAGCTCTCTGGGAATACGGCCGCTGCCAGTAGTTGGCCCCGAGATAATCTCTTCAAATCCCATCAGTGGGAGGCGTGGTGGGCAGCTCTAATGGGTGGGGTGTTTGTGCCTAAACCCGCTTCTGTGGGTTCCCTGGCACAGGCAGCCTGCTCTCAAGGCTCCTAATTTCTAGTACCTGCTATTTCTAAGCCTGAGTTGTTGTTAATGCCTGTTTGTTTTTACACAGCTGGATGCCTGTGCGATGCTGGCTGGGTTGGCAGCAACTGCAGCGAAGGTAATGCTCATTTCTACTCCACTCTTCATAGACAACAAGGGGATCGTCTGAACCTCTTTGTTGTGGGCGGGCTGCCCGTGGTGGTGGGGAGGTCCCTCTAACAGCCTTTTCCAAGAGGGAGCAGCACAGGGAGAGGCTGCAGTGCGCTCTCCTTAGACAGTGTGAGTTTAGCTGAGAATTTACAATTGGGTCATTATGAACCATTTTAATTTAAGCCCTTTGCAAACCGCCCTTTTCCTGGCACCTGCTCTCTGGGTGAGACGTGCTGTTCCTTGGTTGAGACCCAGACCCAGCTGCTTTCCTGAGCAGCCATCAGCATCCCAGGCCAGAGAATGCTCTGGGCTACAAGCCTGGGGTGAGGTTGTGATGAGGCCTGATGAGATTTCTGTTCACCTCCTGCAGTCTGTCCGAGCGGTGTCTATGGGAATGCTTGCAGCCAGAAATGCCAGTGCCAGAACGGTGGCTCGTGTGACCCTGTGCATGGAGCCTGCTCCTGCCCAGCTGGGTACTATGGCACCAGCTGTGAGCATGGTAAGGGCTGCTCTGGGAAACAGTCTGGGCTGGGGGGAAGCTTTTGTGTCTCATTTGAGCTGCCTCATGTTGGCAAAGCGAGTGTGAGGTCAGCTTCACAGCTGGAGTGTAAATTGCTGGCTTTCAGCTTAAGGGTCTTCCTGTCCGACCCGAATTGGATAAAATGAACAGGAGGGAGCAGAGAGGAAAAGGGATTTCTCTTTATCATTAGAAAGCTATGGATCCCAGTTGAGTCTGCCCAGAAAAGCGTTGCTTTCCCAAAGCTCCTGAGTGTAGAACACGAAAACCTGAATGCCCTTCCCTTGAAGGCGCTGCAGCAAGGCTCTGCTTAGAGCTCAGCCTTCAGGTGAGCCAAGTCAGCAGCTGCAAAGGCTCCTGAGGGCCCTGCTGGCTTCCAGCCTTGGAACTCCAGCTGTGCACATACAGCAGTAGCAGAGCTGGCAGCTCATTCAGTTGTGCAACTGCAGCTTCCCCGAAGTACTCAAGGCTCCTGCAAACCTGACTGAACAGCCTGCTCTGCCGACAGGACGAGTCAAGTATGGCGTGGGTGTGAACTTCTGCTGCGCACGGTTACTTTAGTGATGCTTTGTTCCCAGCCTAAGAACACTCAGCCTGATCCCTATTTTATAGAAAGCTCTTTGAAGTAAACAAAATAACGGCAGTTAACTTATAGTTCTGTGCTTTCAGGCTGCTGCAGAGTGCAGGGGGAGGCAGACAGCTTTGTCCGGCTGCTGGAAACCTTGAGACTGGGAGTATTATTATTCAGCACAGCTGAAGAGGTCTGGATGCTTGTCCTCAGACACAAGTACCTCATTCCCTTTAGGGATTGGCCTTTACACCCTCCCCCCACCCCCTGCCTACAAGCCAAAGAGCAGGACAGTAGCACAGAGGTGGCAGGGAGAAAAATGTATTGAAAGCAACAATGCCAGAGATTGCTGCGAGGCCAGGTGCAACCTGAACACCTGAGCTACATGCAAGGGCTGAGCCTCTCCTAACAGCCTGGCACCCTGCTGCTGCAGTTGACAGAACAGGCATGGGGGACAGGCTGAGGGTCAGGGGGAACTGCAGGGTGATAGACCGGATGGATTCAGACCACACGGAGGTTTGGCAGTGGCTGATTTCTTTGTAATCCATTTCCTAGCGTGTCCCTTGGGCTGGTATGGGCCGAACTGCCAGCAGCTCTGCACGTGTGAACACTCGTGTCCCTGCAACCCAGAGACGGGCAGCTGTAACATCACCTATGAACTGGCAATACAGGACCAGCTCAACAAAGGTACTGCTATGTACAGTGGTGTGGGGGGGGGTTCTCTGTTTTTTTTTAATCTTAATATTTGGAAGAGCAGCTTTAGCATGTAGCGTTCTGTTTCCTTAAGGCTTTGTTACCTTCATTAAGCTTACATTTGTTACGTGGAATTTTAACCTCTCACTTCCATCCCTCTGTTCTTTTTTGTTTTCCAGCTTGGCAGTGTTTGGCTTCCCCAGATATGGAAAAGAGCACTGAAAAATTCTCTCTGTCAGAGTAAGTGTGTATTACTGGTCAGACAGGTATACATGCACAGAGCAACGGAGGCAGACTGCTAAAACCCAATCATAAGACAAGTGCTGAGCTGAAGCCACCCTCGGTGACTACTTATACACTGAGCCCAGCACTCAGTAGCTTACACTTAAATACCAGCTGCTTTTCCTCTTCCACTGATGTACTGTGTATCAAACAAAAGGACAGGGACACTCCCAGCACCAGCGCACAGCTTCTGCACTGTTAGTGAAGCTGCAGCCTCTCTGCAGGCAGAGTTGGTGTACTTGCTAACTGAGTGTAAAGCAGAGAATATCCTCCAGCTGTGGCTGCCAGAGCAGCCTTTCAAAGTCTTTCACAGAGCCTCTTCTTGCCTACCTGAGAGCAGAACCACAGGCTTGTGATGACAGAAGGCAGCGGGTACAAACCTTGAGCATTGCTGGAACATGTGAGAGCAGGTCAGGAGATGTTGCTTATGTGGATTTTTCTTTTGTCTTCTAGAAGAACCTGGATCTCCGTGACCTTTGCCTTGACTCTGCTTCTTGTAATTAGTGCCATGGGAAACGTGGGCCTTTTTCTCAAGGCCAGGTCAGAGAGGCAACACGGAGGTGGTGATTATCGCTATCACGCCCTGAGGGAGATGAACGGAGAGGCCAGCTGTGCCTCCACATCTGCTGCCTGTGAAGCAGAAGACGCTCAGGACCAAAGTCAGACACTCCTTTAGAGTCCCAGATGGGAAGAGAGAAGAGGTATTTCACTCCGCACCTTATACTGCCATTCAGCACTGACTGTTCCAGAGAATTTTTAGACCTAGAGTGTAAAACTGCTGACAAACCCAAGAGTGGCAGTGAGATATTTTAGTCCCAGAACTCCCTTGCTTCTTGCCCAGCCCTGCTGAGGACACGGCTGGCTTCCCTCACATCCCCACCTGCTCTGACTGGGGCAGATGAGAGCTGCCCTGAGAGGATGCAAGCCATGAGGCCAGCTTCCACACACATAGGAGAGAATTCAACAGCTGCAGCAGAAATGGAGCCATGGGTACTTCAGAAAGGTCCTTTGTCACACAGTGGTACAGTTGATAAGTATGTTGGAGAGGTAAGATAAACTGCATGTTACCTCCTGCATAAAGATAGGTGTAAGGAAGCTGCCTTATGGCTTACATCTGTTCTGTGGTTGTCTGCAGTTCTCTTGTAAGATCAGCCTTTAAACAACAACTGGGATTGTAAGATGCAGGTACAACACACAGTGGAACCACAGCATTCTTCACAGCCACAGTGGTAGGCTCAAAGGCTGACACAGGGTTGTGGCTTTCTTGTGCCTTTTGTTTTTTCCTCCCCAAACCTTATGTTGACTGCAGGGCCAGTGTTTTCCTAGTGAATCCTTCGTCCTAGGACTAATCTAACAGGTGCTTAATGAGCACTGTCTTTTCAGAAATTCTCACAGTACAGCAACAGGAAAAGTCTCACCGGTGCACAAACCTCAGCCTTGTGTTCTCCTACCTCCCAGGAGCAGCATGCTCTGCACGGCTCAGCCAGAGGTACTGCAGCACTGAGCTCCCAGGGGCTGAGGAATGAATGGAGGAGGCAGCAGGACCCGACTGAGCCCCGGGCTGGGCTCTGCACTACAATCTGCTCAGCCTTCCCAGCACCAGGCTGCCCTCCCTCTGCCAGCACAGGCTCCCTGCAGCAGCCCTTCTTGCTTCCTGCTGCTGGAACTGCCCTTCCTTCCCTCATGGGGGGGGCAGCAGCCAGCAGGGAGCTGGGGCCGTGCTCACTATTTCAGGCAGCCCAACATCCTAAACATCTCAGCTGAAAACTGGACGTTTTACCAGAACACATACTTGCACAGTGGAAAAAAAAAAAAGTATCTGACTTTGCTTCCATGAGAGGAGAAACTAGCCTTTAATATGCTACTATAATGCTGCTTATTTTTTTTCTTTAAGCCTGAAAGTCTGAGCCTGAACATTTTTGTGAACTCTGTTTTTAATCTCTTCCAGCAAAGGAAATGTAAACTTTTGTGCCACTCTTGGCATCAAATCGACTTGTAAACCAAAGATTCTATTTTTCTATTATTTACGGTGTCAATTTGAAATAAAGTCAATTAGTAATTACTACCTGAAACTGGACTGGTTAATGCTGAGCTGCAGGAGGAGGAATCGCTCTCCCCCAGTTGCTCCCAGTGCCAATGAGCCCTTCCCATGTTAAAGAACTGCCTTACGTTGTGGGGCTGCCAAACTACATCATGGTATAGAACTGAACAGCAAGTGCTGGGCCTACAGGAAAAGATAGAAGACATTTTGGTTATGTCAGTGGTGAAAGTAACTGGATACAAGCAAAACAACATCAGCTCCTGGGGATACCCAAACAGAGCAGCGTTCAGGATTTGCCACAGATGTGAAGATCTGAGTTTCATCAAAGGATCAGATGAGGAACTTTAGAGAGGTTTCTTTTTTTACTTCCAACATACAGAAATGTACAGCTTTTACAAATACTGTATTATTTTTTTTGTTTGTTTCCATAATTTTACAAATACTGTAACTAAGTACATTTTTAGCATCTGATCTGTTGTCAAGTAAGATGTTACGGAGCACCTGGCATTTTGCTGATGTGCTCTTCAGGAGTAGTTCGTTGCTTCTTCCCACCCCACCCCTCCCTTCTTTTTTGGCTGAGAGAAGTCAGGACCCCAGTATATAAAACCAGACAGCTGCGAGGGACAGAAAGTAAAACTGCTTTCTAAAATTTAATTACAAAAAAGTAATGCCCGTTTAATATGTAACCAACAGCTTGGAAGCGGATGCTGACGTTGTCAAAAGCCAACACGTGTCACACAGTACCAGTTTAGCCTTCCGGAAGAGAAATAATTACGTGTAAGAATCACCATCATGAACAAACTAGAGAAAATGTGAAAGCTAATAGCATGCAGGAATCTGCCAAACGCACGCAGTGTTGGGCCTCAGAATCTGACAGCTCAGCTTCTTTATTGGGCTCCCAGTGGGAACGCTTCAGGTAACGAAGTGCTGGCACTGCTGCCCAGAGCTGGGGGTGCCCCATCCCTGGAGGTGCCTATGGCCATGGATGGGCCCTGGGCATCCCGAGCTGGGAGGGCAGCCAGCTCACGGTACAGCTGGAAGGATCCTTCCAACCCAACCGTGCTATGGTTCTGAATGCATTTTGAAATGGGATTGCTCAGCCTCTAGCATGCTGACCCTCCTACCGCATCAACGCGTCACAACCCGAGCCCAGCAGCCAGCCCAGCTCCCTGCTGCCCACCAGCAGAGCCCAGCTGCTGCCTTACAGATTTCAGAGGAGCACATTATGGCCTTTGGCAGCATCTGTGATGAATGAGCCAAAGACGTCGAGAATAATTCAGGCCTTCTCCAAAGCTCGAAGCCCTAAGGAGAGGGCTGTGCCAATTATAATAGAGAGCTGACCAACAAATGGCAAACTCAGCAATATTTCAGTTATTTAGTTAAATCAGGGGGTATACATTTGTATTAAAAGCTGTGATATTTTGCACTCATACACCCCCTGCCTCCGATTACTGAAAAAACAAACTGGCCAACCTTGTGATGAAGAGAATGAGGCTGTGTCTGACACTGCAGCAAACATCTGTGGCCTCACATAGTGATGGGGCAACCGTGGTTACTCTTCCCCCCAACAGAAGGGTGCACAGGAGCAACACGGACCTGCACTCAGTGCCCAAGAGTGCACTGTGTGCCGGTATTCAGCATCACTCTTGGCACACAGAAAGTGGTAAGAAGCCCAGAGTGCTGCTTCTGCACCTTTGTGGACTGGAGTCTCCCTCAGGCCTTTTATAAGGCCAACTTATTCTGTCTACAGCTGTTGAAAAAAAAGCCCTTTTCAAACCCAAAACACACCTGAACGTTCTGCCCAAGTGACTCAGCCGTCGTATTCCTGCTCTGTCTGTTGTGCCATCCACCCTCAGCGTGAGCCCTGGGTCCACGCTCAGTCACACTGAGGCAGAAGCAGGGAGCAGCAGGACGAGGCAGACCTGAGGAACTGCTAAGAGTAAAGGTTTCACGTATGGTCATGGTGAGTTTAGACAACGGCACAACACTGCATACCAAACCACCGATGGCACCGTGTCCCTTGAAACACGTTAAACATGGCAGCAGCTCTTTGAGGTAGGCAGTATGTTTTGCACGTGGAATATCTGAAACGGGAAAGCCCTCGTTGAGGTCTCAGCTCAGGAGGGAGCTCTGCAGGAGCAACCCTCCCCTCTGCCTGGCTCACTGGGACCAGAAGCACTTCCCCAGCAAGAGCCATGCACCCAAACCTCAAACAGGTGACAGGAGAACAGCATGTGCCACATCTCAAAATTACATGAATCCAGTGCAATGGAGAAGATTCTCCACCAGAGCAAACTAATGGAAATCAAGAAAATAGGGATGGTAGATACTGCTGTGGTGTGCAAGCAAACCAAATGAGAATCAGGCCGTAAAAAGCTGAAATCCAGAATCAGCACAGAGAGGGAAGGGCTAGGTTTGCTCGCAGTGCTTTAGGAATCAGTTTGAAACTGTTGTTTCTAGCATCAGAACTAATGGCAGGATTTCACATTAAGGATACGCATGTGCACTTTTACTTCCAGGGCTCTTGGTTCTCCAGAGCAAAGGCAGTGCTCTACTCCCCTCTTCCAGCTGTGCTGGAATAGCAGCCACAGAAGTTGAATTCCTTTTGGAGGGACCTGCAGAATGAGGTTACCTGTTCCACTCACACTGATACAGAAGCTGGGGGGGGGGGGACATTTCCTGGGCTCTGCTCCTTAAAAGCACAATAAAAACACCAAGCGACTTAAATGAGCACGTCATCTTCTTTTGTTCTAATTACTGTGGCTCTTTTCTCCTTTGTCAATGATCAGTGCTTCAAAATCATTGGTTAAAGAAGCAGGGTTAGGAGGAATTACTGGACGTGCAGGTGCTCCTCACCTGCACACATTTCCCAACGTAATAATAGCTTTGCAAGAGGGGAAGAAAGATTGGTCTTAACAGAGAGACATGGCCATGGATACCTGAGTTGCTGTGCTGGAAGAAGCTACACCTGCACCTCCACCACAAACTCTGCCGCGGGTCCAGCCCCATCTTCTCACAACTCCTCAATGCAATACTTGCTTCTTAGCCCTGGGAAGCATTCCTGCCCAGAGAGGTGGTGGACTCTCCTTCTCTGGAGACATTCCAGACCTGCATGGATGCCTACCTGTGCAACCTGGCACAGGGAGCTGCTTTGGCAGGGGGGTTGGACTGGATGATCTCTGGAGGTCCCTTCCAACCCCTACAACTCTGTGTGATTCCCTGTGTGAGCCCAAGCAGCTTTGGATTTGAACTGAACCTTGCAGGAAATGACAGCACGCAGCCCTTACCCGCAGTGCTCGACATGCAGCCCTCTGCACTTCCAGCAGCTGCAGGGATCAGAAGTAGATGCATCTGATCCTTCGGTCATCAGTTATTCCTTTCTGAAACAAAGTCTGCCCCGCTCACAAAAGGCGACCGCATTTAATAAATAATCACTTTTCAAATTATAAATAAGTTAAAAAGGAACTTAAAACAAGCTATTCTTTGAATAAATACGTTTCAGCAAATGCTTTAGGACGTATATGCTTTTTTGCTTTCCCTCCCCCTCTCTAAAGTTTTCGAGTTAGCTCACGTTTTAAAGACTTCTATAAATGCCATAAAATTTTGTGCCTTCAGGAAATAAAATATTGCTTTTCTTAGCCCTTTAGAACTTGATTCGGTTCCCATCTACTTTGATGAGATGGGTCAGATCCACCTATTATTGCTTGTAAACCTGAGGAAAGAGGAAACGTATCTTTAAGAAAGATGCTGCTCGCTGGTGGCAGTCCCTGCCCACACTTTCTAGAGAACAGATTCGATTTTTGTGCCTCGGTGGGTTAGGAAATAAAAGCCAACACGTTTCTTTATAGCATCGTCAGATAGGAGGAACATTAAGTTTCACCTGGAACTGATTTCTACAACATCCCACCTGTATTAAAATATTTACACTTTGCTTCAAGTCCCTGCACCTGAAATGCCCACTTCACCTTCTGACGAGCGGTCGGTACCCTGGGCACTCAGAAAACGAGATTAATTCTGCTACACGTGAATTCTCTAGTCCTACAGACCAATTGGATAAGGCAACATCAGTCTCCTCTACCACGTGTGGGAAAAGGACTGATGGGAAGGAGCCCTTGAGAGTTCGGTACTACACAAATTCATGCAAACTGACATTCATCCAAAAACACAGTTTCAGAAACGGCCTACTGAGAAGTAGGTGCCTGATAGAAAACACTACGCCTGTTGTTTCACCTCTAAGTCCTGTGTTGAGAGCAGAAGCCTCTCACTGCGCAGTGGCTGCTCCCTGTGGTCACACAGTGCCTGTCCCACGGCTCAGCCCATGCAGGCTCTTTGGTTTGGTGCACAGAGCAGCTCTGGGGCAGCCAGGAAGCCCTGAGCAATTTTTCCCTGTGGTGCAGCCTCGGCTCTGCTATCTGGAAAGATGGGAGCTGCTCTGGGACTGGTTGGAAGATGTCGTGGCTCCGCTCAGCTGCGAAAATCCGCTGTTGCAAGATTCCAGGCTTGACATGGATCCCCTGTCATGGGACAAGAAGGATGTGTTTGTTAAGGCAGGCTGCTATTTCATGGATAACTTTATATAACCTGAGATCAGCTTTCTATAACACTTAGAAAAGTATTTAATTTTTCATCCCGTTGCATTCATCTTAGTTTCTAACAATCTCGGTGCTCCTCTGTATCATAATGAAAAGTTAAATCGTCATCAACATCTCTTTTTTTATTTTTGCTGGCCACAGCTATTACAACTTCTCTCTCACAGTTTACCTGGGAGTGCAGTGCAGCTGGTCTCTCTGCAAGAAACAACTCCAGAGCAGCACAGCTCACGAGTTCAGCTTCTGCAGTCAGCCCTAGAGCTCCAGCCCATCAGGCTAAGACTCCCAGCCCCTGTGTTTCCAGCTGTTGTCTTCAGCTCCTGCCAACCCAGCCTGGAGTCACCACTGCTGTGATTGCTTGCTGTTTATGGAACATCTTATGCAACAAGGAACAGGTTTGAATGACTGGAGTCAGGAACTTGCTGCTGCCAGCAGGATCTGGCAAGGCTGCATTCTCAAGGTCAGCAGCTGCCCATCCGTAAGCCTGGTCTACCTAAAACCTCCTTCCAGCTCCTGGTGAAGTCCTTGCAAAGCCTTCAAATTACTAAACCATTTTGAAAAGGGTACTTTGTGTCAAAGGAGGCTAAATAGATCCCACAGAGGTAGATGTACACTGTTGGGAAGGCACTCTCAAAGTCACAACAAACTTCCTCCTCGAATGCCAGGTGAAGAACGAATGAAACAGCCCAGCAGGTATTCATTCAATGACTCCAAAAGCAACATCTCACAACGTTCCCCCCAACACTGATATCAAGAAGTTAATCTCTCAAACACCTCCCACACCTCGGGCAGCTGTAATCAAGAAGCACAAACCCCACTGGTGGACATCCATCCAAGAGGTACTTACTACAAAGAGAAAAAACTATTGCCTACCCCACTACAGGAGATCACTGCCACAAAATACCAAGTCTGCTAATATGTTAGGTGGACACAATTAAACAGATGCTTTCTAGAGGTCACTGGTATTTGGATGTTTAAAGTCACACTTCGTGCTCTCGTGTGGCTTTTTCATTGCAAGTTGCATAGCAAATCTCCCACCTGAAGTCTTTGGATGCAAGCACCTCGTAGTAGTATATAAGCTTGCACTTGTGACTGGAAACTTGCAGAGAGGCGAGAACATCATCCACCCGAGGGAGGCTGGTGCCAGAGCAGGGCACAGGACCATGCATTTTCCACTGGAGAATGTAAAAGCCAGGCCAGCGAGTCACATGTGATCCCTGGAAGTAAAGAGTGCTACCGAGTGACTACTGGGAGTCTCATGAAAGAACTGGATTATGTGATGAAAGACAAAAGCTGTTCACTATTTGGGGGAGCATACAACATTCACTTGGTTATATATGCCTGAGCCACACCTCTGTAATGCTAGTTTAAAAAAACAAAACAAAACCCAAACACCAACAACCAAACAAAAAGGTTATCTGATTACATTCAGTGAGTTCTTTATCACAGATTACAGAATCTCTTTGCTGTGACTGTGTCTAAACTTGAATCACAGCATGGTTGGGTCGGAAGGGCCCTCCCAGTTCCCTACCCCTGCAGTGGGCTGTGCCCCCGGCTCAGGCTGCCCAGGGCCCATCTGTGGCCATAGGCACCTCCAGGGATGGGGCACCCACAGCTCTGGGCAGCAGTGCCAGCATCTCACCACCCTCTGAATGAAGGATTTCCTCCTCACATCTAACCCAAGATCTCCCTTCTTTTAGTCTAAAACCATTATAAAATGCAATAGTAATCATTTTCACAAGGAATTCAGAGAATGACTGCCAGGACAACTATTTCCAAGCAACGCACGATTTCCCATCCCACCAGTTCCTTCTCCCCTCCACCACCAGAGCATTTTGGAACAATGGTTCCAAACATTTTGGCCAGGACACGTAGGCATCTCACCTGAATGCTCTCCCCTTCCCGGCAAACCAACGGAGACTCCATGCGGCTGTAATCCACGCCAAGGACCCATGTCTTATCGATCAGCTGCACATTGTCCCCAGCAGCAGAGGTACTTGGTAACGTGGCTTCTTTATGACTTGTTTCTGGAGCTCGTTTTGAGTGAAAGAGGCTGAACACCACATCTCCCTTCAGGATGTCGAAGTCCCAGGTGATCACAGACTCCCCTTCCAAAATCTCCACAACTATCTAGAAAAGGAAATACAGCAAGTGGGCACACAGTGACAAGGCAGGTACTTACATCACAGCCAGCCTCTGCCTTCCCACTCTGCAAACACACTTTTCCCCACAGTCTGTCAGTTAAGGCATCGCCCTCAGTTCCTAAGGAGGAACACAATTGATTCCCCTTGCCAGGTTGCTGCCCCAGTACATCTGCCCAGACATTTTTATGCCATCTCTGCCCTCTAGAGTTACTCGTAAATCACTTGCCACTTCTAGTATAACCTCCATGGAGCTGCAGTAAAGCTTTCAGGATGCAGCAAAGAGCACCTTCAGAGCAGCTGCATACTCCAAAAAGCACAGAGGCTTCTTAAGGAGCCCAAGCAGACCAAGTCAGCGTTACCCATTGTCAGGAAACCAGAGAACTGTTGTGAGATTGAAGTGTTCCTTCCTTGGATGTTCTCTGTCCTGATGACCCAGTTTACATATCACCACCACTAGGCCACTGAGAATGGAAGCAGTACAATCAAAAGAGAAGCAGAGGGAGCTTCATTTCCCCAAAAAGAATGAGGAAGAGACTGCAGCCGACGGGAAATCAAGCCACAGTAAAGAAAAGCAGCATTACTTCTGCATTACAGTTCTTAACCTCCCAATCCCTGGCTGTCAGCTAGCTTTAGGTCTCCCACTGAACACACGCTGCTGCTGAAAAGTCATGCTCACTGCCTGGGAGCTCTTTGCTGTTCTAATCAACTTCAGCAAAAGAACACACCACCGGTTTCAGTTCACCACCACCTTCAGCTTTATGATGCTCTGAACCTCATGTGTGATGATCTGTACCTCATGTGGAGCTCCTCTGAGGACACTTGCAGAATGATAGATAGTTTCTGTCCACAGCCGGATGTGATCTGCGGTCTCCGGCTCTTCATCTGTTTGATAAAGTGACTTGGGAACGAGTCCACCCTCTGGAACAGTACACTGGAAGAGCCACACAAACGAGTATGAGGGTTCATACCAATCATCTGGTAAAGTATTGAGTCTCCTCAGCACCTGTGTGCTCTCAGACACCCAACCAGAACAGAAATCAGAAGGGAGCAGATGGTTGGTGGGGTGGGTGGGTGTGGGAGGAGGAGATTTGGGGGAGCTTAACCTACACAACAGGAGGGAAAACTCACCATGCAGTCTCCTCCCAGGAAGTCTGGGATCACCTCTTTCTCTACGTAGTCCACCAGCCCTCCTGGGCCCTGGTAGTTATTCCCACTGTAAATAAGGAATTTCTGCCTTGTGTTCTCATTGATAAATGGGCTGACCTGAAACCAGAAGTGAACAGAGGACACCACTGTCACCAAGTGAAGTTAGAGATAACACTGAGGTACAATCAAACGTGGATGGTTTAGAGTCCAGACTGGAAGGTCCCACATTGGGAATGCAGACCAGCAGCAGGATAGAACTTCTCAATCCTGAAGTTCTCTCCCATAGAGAGGAGTAATGAGGAGAAAAAGATTTTCTACTCTGGGCAAAAAACAAGCATGCAGTTGTGACACTGTAGACAAAGCTCACAAGAAACGTATCAAGAACATTCTTACATTGCCATCACAACCAGCAAGCACCAGGCTGATCCATTTTTATTCCTTTTCTCTTCAGTTTCCTCCAGCATGAGATTACAAGCTATTTGTCTTATTAACATGAAAACCAACCACATCTGGGCTATCACTGCTGCAGGAGAGTTCCCACACCCTGCCCTGGTAAGAAGGACAGCCACGCTAGAACCAAACACACCAGCTCTGCAGCAAAGCTGTGGCTTCAGGAGATCAGCCACAAGCTGCCTGGAAGCTTTTTCACTCCCTAACTCTTTGAATAAGCAGAACTTATGATGACCAGATGGTTTAGTACACATGCTTATGATCCTGTAGTCCAGATTTCACCCACCAGAGTCCAAAGCACAGGAAAAACTCTGGGTGCTCGCACTATTAGCAGTCGCCCCAGAGTTTCAGGGTAGTTGTCCTCTACAACCTCAATAATCCGAAGCAGGGCCTTAACTCCAGGCCGCCAGAGGTGCCGCATATTTAGCCCTTCCAAGTCCACCAGACACGTCCAGGATCTAAAACATGAAGAGGATGACCAGTCAGAACCTCCACTGCACAGTGGCTGCTCAGCACATGACCCGCAAAACATTTCAAAAACATCATGGGTTGAACAAGACCTAAAGAAGCCAACCAGATTGACCAGCAGTTCCAATGATGAGTAGATCTCTGCCCAGGCAGCAGACAGCCTGAACCCAGAGAGGTTTCAGTACACTGCATCCAAAAAAGGTAGAAAAGTCATTCAGCCCCAAAGGCAAGAGCACAAACTGTCAGCGTGGAAGAAGGCAAAGTTATAACAGCATATTGCCAGAAGATCTAAAAAGTATATTTTGAGATGGAAACAGAATCTGGCAGTTGGTTTTGTTTCCTAAAAGAAAGTCAAGGTTCTGAATTAATGGCATGGTTACACTCATCTGAACAGGGACAGAAAAAAAAAAAAAAAGTAAGGAAGAACCAAAACTTGTTTTCATATGGAGTTACAGAGTTTATCTGCACTTAGGCCTCATGTCCAGACAAGAACAGACTTTGAGACTCAGACAGCACTGCTGCCTGCAGTTTAACCCCAAGAACATCACCTAAAAGCCCCCAAAGAATCATTACTCTTACTATGACAGTAGTAAGGATACAAAAATAAATCAGTGTACTAACGTGATGGGGCGCCCAAAGAGGTTGGTATTTTCCTCACATCTCTTTTGTCCTTCTTCGTTAATTGACAGAACCTGAAATTAAAAGCAGTATAGAGTTAGATTAGCCCAAGTATGACTGAGGAACCCAGGGAGCTCTTGAAACCTTCCAAAAAAAAGCCCAGAGTCCAGAAATACACCAGTTTGAGAACTTAGAGTGTGCAAGAGTCTCTGTGTAGAAAAATATGTTAAAAAGCTTCTCTAGTGAGAAGTTCTGCCAAATGTACAAGGTACAGACACTGACAATCTAGGATGAAGTACAAGAGCCTCAAGGTCAAACTGCATTAGCTGAGTTGCATAGAAGGGTGTGGAAAGCTGAGTTTCATGTTACCAGAGATCACCCTTCCAGCCCATCCACACCACTACAGAAATTCCACTTCCTACACAGGAAGACACAGAAGCCGTGCTATGCCAAAGGTGTAGCTTGGGGTTGGCCAGTCATGGGACGCAGGAACTGTTGGCATCTGGCACGTAGATTACTGCTGTGCTACAGTAAGACTGCTGTACACCAAAGGAAATACAGTTCCTTGAGTGAGAAATGAATGTTGATCTCACATGTCGCAGCAGTGACTCCTCTCCCAGGGCTTTCACCAAACCTTTTGTGTCCATCTGGCCAAGACGAAGGATGTAGAGCGGTCGCCCATCTTCAAAACAAAAGCAAAGGTTTAAAAACAATAATTGGCCTTGAAATGACTAGAGATGTAAAAATCCCCAGTGAAAGCAGGTATGGAGACTGTTATCCTAACGTGCTTCTTGTAAGAAGTAATACACCATCATCTGTGAGAGAAACTTCACTGAGCTACAGCACTTTCATGCCATAGTGTCCAAAGGTGACAAAACAGTGTTTGTTTTTTGGTATTCGCAGTGTAGTAAGGAAAAGCTAAGAGCAACACAGCCAGACTGCCTGGAACTGGGATGTGCCCTCAGATTTTAGGGTCTGTTCACATCAAGCACAGAGCAAAGCTTCCGCTGCAGACAGAGACGTGCACTGCAGCCTCCCAGGCTATCACTCCCATACCTTTTACAAATGCCACTTTAAATATTTGAACAGGATAAGAATCACACCCAAAGGACACCCTATCAAAGAGATGCTGCTCTGCACTAGCTCTAGTCAGCCTAGTTTACACAGAGAAAACAAAGGAACTACAGCAAAAGAGAGGGGCCGACTGTTTGCAGATGTTCAAACTCCTTTGGCAATATTTAAAGGACAGACACAACCTTCTATAACAAACACAAGTTACTTATGAGGTCTCATAAAGCAAGCTATGCTGATCAGTGTAGGGGGGAGCTTCTAACCTCTGTCTTGGTAATGCCATCCTCCGGTGTAGTATTCATCCAGCAGGGCCGGGGGCCTCCATGACTGGAGGATGTAGTCCACCTGGTACTGCTTTCTCCAGGACAGCGACTGACAGAGCATTTCTCGAGCTTTGTCGATGTTGAAGTCACGAGCCCGCAGAAACCGAAGGATGTGTTCATCTTTGGGGATCTGGGGGAGAAGAGGAATTCTGAGGATCGCTACTCGTGCCACCACACTGTGAAGGATGCAAGGAAGCCTCCAGGGCACGCACCAGGTTTTAATTGTTAGAACCATGGTAACAAAGACTGAAGATACGTTCCTTCTCCCTCTTCCCTTCCTAATCCAGCCCAGAGCAGCAGATGGTGCTGTGAGCATGAAAGAAGTGACAAATTCACATCCCTTTGAGAGATATGGGCTCGTTAATTTATGTGAGCATTGCACACACAATGCCTGTGAGAAGCCCCTGAATTACATGAACCAACAGCCAGAAACCCCAACGAGCTCTGAGCTGGCTGAAGTTTCCTCCGGCTGCTTATCGACAAGGGCAAAGCAAACACATCCACTCAGTAACACAGCTGCAAGCTCACCTCCTTGTAGGGCAGATCAGCAGAGGATGAGAAGCCCTTGTAGGTAACACACTGCCCGAGTTAAGCATGTGCTCTTTGGAGGTGGATCAGCACTGTACAGTCTTCAAACAATTAGCACCACATTTTTGCTCTTGTGTGGATAGCTTCTGCTCCACTGCTGGTGTTGTTTGAACTGCAGGGCTTTCGGGTTCTTTCACAAGCACCTCCCCATCCCATGACATTAACTCTCACAGAAAGAAATGACCCAAAAAAATCATAACATCCTCTCAACTCAGTTACTCATCCCAAAACTTTTGATCTGTAAATTCTAGCACCACGGGCACAAAAGCCTTCCTGACCCCAAAAATGAACTGCTCCGATCTCCTTCCAAATCTGTGTTTGCTTTAGCTGATAACCAAATACAGTCAGCAACAGTAGGCAGCAGGAATTAACTCAAACTGAACTTGGCAGAGCACCACAGCTGACCAAAAACCCATCAGTGGTGGATTCTAGGTATATATATATACCGTTGATTTCTCTTCACAGTCCCTTCACCCCGACTTCCCCAAGAGTGCACGACCTCGGTTGCTACATCAAGTTCCCATTAAAAATGTAAGCTCTGTAGAGCTGGGATAGCCTCCTCCAGAGTCAGTGCTAAGCACAATGCAAGCCATCTGAGCCCTGCCACGATACAAAACGCGTGCCCTCGGGAATCAGAGCTCTTTTGTTGGTTCCCTGACAGGCTCATGAAAACAGAGAGCAGAGAAGAAAAGCTGCCAGCAGTGTCAGGGGAGCAACCTCAGTCGTGCAGGCTGACAGCGAGCTGCAAGTGATATTAAGGACTGATTCCACATCACGATGGGTGGGGTCCAGGAGCTTAAAGCCAAGTACCTGCAGATACAGGACACAGTCCCTCAAGGGCTCCTTTGTCCTATTGTGTGTATGTATATACATGTGTACACACACATACATACATTAATTCCTGTAGTCCTTACCTGTCTAAAGCAGCCCCCACTCTCCTGGGCATGGTCCAAGTTACACAAGCTGCTGCTGCTGCTGCCACATAGCAGCAGCCGTGGACAGATTTGACAGGTGCTTGGCATTCCAAACTCATCAACTCTAACAAACCTAGAAGCATTGCTGGTATCTGGAGACTGCCAGCTCCTCGAAAGCTTTCACATACCACGTCAACACACACCACTCTTCTCCTCAGCCCACTGTTCTTTTGGTTAACTTTAACTTTTTCTCCATCCACATCCACGGGTGAGAAAGACACAGCAAAGCACGCAGAAACTACTGGCAAAGTTCCTGGTTAACAAGCTTCTTTCAGAAAAGTCAGTTAAAGAAAAATAAACGATGTATTCCAAAGCCTCTGAATGCAGGGTGGCTCCTAATGAGTCTGTGAGTGACTGGGCAGTCATCCTCTATGCCTGGAGGCTATTACTATTGAAACCTCATCTAGCTCCACTCTATTTTCAAGGGAGATCATTTGCTCCAACTATCTCTCTCCCGATTTTCCCTTTTCCCATGGGCTCATTACCATTACCATTTAATTATTGCCTGATACTACTGTTGGTCCTTCCTTCCTTCCCCACCATCTCTTCCTCCACCTTCAGACAGATCCCTCTGAAGACATTCAAGCTGCACCAGCTCTTTTCTCAGTCCCATAGCCCTTATTGTCTAGCCTGATATAGAGACTCCCCCTCAACTAAGAGGAGTCCAGGCAGCTTACAAACATTACAGCAACCTCAGAGATGCATCTTGCCTATAGCACCCATGTTGATTTTTGGGAGGTAAAAGCATGTTTCTACTATACTGGCTGGCCAGCTTAGCACCCTCACCTCCTCCATTTCAGAAGTTTACACAATATACCTCACACCATGAGGTGAGATGGCCTCTGCTTCCTGAGTTCTGTGTGGCTTCGAAACAGTACATTTTGATAAAGGAGATTAAAACAAGATCGGAATGAATTCTGCTCAAAAGAATTCAGCTCTTGGCTGCAGAAGCTTACACAACCTGATCCAACACGCACAGCGAACTGCTGACGAGCAGTAACTGAGATCTAGGTGTTACTATCGGCCTCTTTGATGAGCTGCAGCTGCCAAGAGAGAAGGACTGCGCTATCAGCACACCTAACCACATCTGCCACCTCACCCTGCAGGGCTTGGGAATCATGGCATCCAGCCCAGACAGCCAGGCCCTGACCAACACCCACTGTAAAGGCACAGCTAAACCACTGCACCTGGGTACCACAGCACAGCCTTTCCAACACACTCAGGGCTACAGCTGTAGTCCACAATACTGCTGGATGCTGTCACAAGATCACACAGGCTGATCTCCGCGCCTATCCCCTCACCTCACCTTGCCAAAACACCTGAGTCTCAACGCACCATCATCATGGCTGAGTTTTACTGTGGGACATCCGAGCTATGAGAACAACTGCATGCAGACTTGCAGAAGGGTGCTCTCCACGTCACCCACCCACCTTGCCTTTGTGAGTTTCCTGAAGCCACTGTCGAAGACGGATCAAGCAGCTCTCTTGCATTGGAGTCAGCTGGCCCAGATAGCGCTCAATGTAATCAGCATCCAATTTGTCAGCTGGAGAAAGAGAAAGAGCAATTCAGAGATGTGACATAGCCAGAAGAGAGATACGAGGCTATTTCTACACATCAGGTTACTCATGATGTACGCTGGAAGAGCACTAAAGCCCTCATTTCAGCTGCCTAAGGGAAGTGGGTGAGCAATTCCCATGGTGATTAGGGCACGAGGACACAGACTGTGTAAGATAGCAAAGCCAGATCACTTCACTTGTCTCTCAGAACACTGATATTTCATTCAACCCTGACTGCTCCAACAGAAGCTTTTAAAGAACTACTTAACCACTCCTAGGCCTGGGCACTTAGATCCCCTGGTGTCCTAAAAAACTCACTCATGATATCAATGACAAGAAGCTAAAAAGCAGCTATTTGAAACGCTATTCCACTTGTAGACACCAGAGGGAAAGGGAGAATAATTTGAACGTTTCAGACAGCAAGGAAAGCTTCTGGCACGAGGATACCCTGTATAAACCAGGGGCTCGAAGCTCTTTCAGATCAGAGAGGGACAAAGGACAAGGGCTCTGAGCCTGCCAGCATTCAGAGCAAGCAGCAGATGTGCCATGCAAGGCTCGTGTGTGCAGATGTCAGTAAGGAAAATGTGGTACCAAAAGGGAGCAGCACGGGGCAGTGCTGCACTGGAGACAGGCAGACACATGAGAAGGGCTGAGAGGAGGAACTCAGAGCTATTTTTTTCCCCAGCAGATACTGTTAACTGCAGAATAAGGACTGGACACCCACAGGATGCACTGCTTCTGGCTGATAATACTGAAATTCTCTGCAGTAAGTGCTACACCCACACAGAACGCACAGAGCTAGTAAGCTGAGGAGCAGACTCGAGGAAGTTAATCACTTTATGAACATGAATATAAACAGAAAGAGAGCTGCTCTCCCCTTCTGCTAGACACAATCTGCCACTTTCAGATTGAAGTTAATCTCAAACACTTCTTGTTCTCAGCTCCTGTATGGATTCAGATCATGTTTGCAGGTGAATCCCAATGAGGGGAAGCTACAAGAGAAGGCCCACAGAGACCAGAACCCTGGAAAGCTCCAATTTCCAAGCTTTTTCCTGAGTTACATTCAGCTGAAAGATCAGCTGTCTCTGCTTCTGAGAAGTGACAACCATTTCCAACACCAGTGGTCTAAATTAAAAGTCTCTCCTTGTTTCTGCCAGAGAAGAAGCTCCTTTAGTCTAGAAGGTATCATCAGGACAGTACACAAAAAAAGATAACGTTCAGATCTGTGGGTTTGTCTTACATTGGTGTGAGGAAAAAAAAAACACAGAACCAAACAAATCCACACATTTTGAAATAGACAAAATATTTCACGGTAATTCATTGGTGCTGTACTCATGATACCTTTAAGTCTCTCCAATTTAAAGCACCTTAAACATCAGATCAAAGCCAAGGGTTTGGGTTTTTCTTCAAACTCAAAGAATACCCCAATGCTGCCTGTAAAGTTCTTCGTGGCTTTTCAGGCTGATGGGGAAAAAAAAGCTCAGTTGCCTGTATTTTACTTGAAGAAGGAAAATAACTTTCCCTCCTTCCCATCAGCAACCGCGAAGAATAAAAAGCCTCACGTCAAACAATAAATAAATAAATTCATGGCTAAGTGCTGCTCAGAGCATCTGAACTGACACGGCCATACCATCAGGACTGCCAGGCTCTGCTGGAGGGCAGGAGCTGCCTGTTTGCTCTTTGGTAGTTCCATGAGCTCCAGACTCAAGCAGGGCATCCTCGGTGTTGCAGCCAGCTGCTGGGCCTTGCTCTGCCCTCTGTCCATGAGTCACAGGAGGTGTCCAGCGAGGGATGAACGTGATTCCTTGGGAGATCAGCTCCTTCAGGTAGTGCTCAATTACCTCCTTGCCCTGACAGAGGAAAAGTCATGTTAGGAATAAACAACCCATCTACTCAAAGCCAGCAAGGAGATGAAGAGTCTCCCTTGGAATGGATGACTATTGCTGCTGGAGATAAACAGAAATGACAGTAGTTGTCTCCTTCCATCTGCAGGAGCCTATGGGAGGAATATCAACATACAAATGGTGGACTACAACAATGGCCAGGCACGTTGTGATGCTCTGGATGTAACTACCTTACATTTATCCTATTTTCCTACTACCTGTCAGCCAGCCACGGAGCAATAGCCATCCAAGGGAAACACCTCTCCCCCAGGCATTTGGAGGGCAGGGCGCTGACTTTTAGCCTCCACTTTCTCTTCCTTCATGAGAACAGTGTCCCCAGTGTCCGAGGAGCCTGGCACCACAGCACCCACTGCGCTCCTCTGGCACAGCCTGCTCCCTCCCCTGCACAGAAGCATTTCAGTGAACAGATTGGTTTTGCTCACTGCACAGTGGCTTTTTCTTTGTTTGTCCTACTGAGCAATTTCAGAGACATAAGCAGCAATATAAAGCTACAGTGGGTCTATTTAACAGAAAACAGAGATGCTCTGACAGCAGGCGCTTTCTTTTTTTTAATGGCACAAAGGGAAGCCCATCTCACCCGCTTGATGTTTGAAGTGTACTGTTTCATGGCGATTTTTTCCACCGTGCTTTCAAAGCCAAAAAACGACTTGATGTCAAGAGATGCAGACTGTTCAAAGCACGTCCACTCTTCATTCTCAGGGTGAACCTAAGCCCAAAGACAGACAGACACAGGGTTGGATGGCAGCAGGCAGCTCACTGTTCAGCAGGGCCTTCACCCCTGTTGCTGAATTGGGCTGAATTTAATTCCTGAGCTACACAGAGGGGCAGAAGAGGCTTCCTACAAGGTGCTGATGGACCCACATCAGCAAGGCTTCCTATCTCTTTCCACCCCATCCCACGCCATCCCCTTTCACCCTATCCCACCCCGTCCCTTCCCACTCTGATAACAGTCAGACTGAATATCCCAGAGTAACAGAAGCATGTCATGAATTAGACATATGAACCCATGCGGTTAAAGCAGCATTCCTCACACTCACAAAGAAAACAAGCTTAAAACCCAGCACACCTGAACAGTTGCATTAATAGCAGAACTAAAATAGTAGCGAGACCGCTGTCTTGAAATCATCATAGCAAAACCTCCTTACAGAAGGTTAGGGAGAACCTTTCAATCTACATGTATAGCAAAGGGAGAAAAACAATGTTTTTCTACATTTGGGTAAGAAACAGCCACTGAACATCAGCCTCCCCCACCAAACACAGAGCATGTGTGGTAGAACATCTTCTCACTGCCAGTTTAATGTTCAACTTATCTACGTAGCTCTCTCCCCTGGTTATCCTATATATGGTTAAAACCTATAAAAACTCTCTTCATCTTCTGAACTTCATCCTTTTCTGGGAGGGACTCTGCCTCTTCTCTGCAGGTGCTGCTGCTCGCAAACTGGTGTGAAAGAAAATCCCAGCCCACTCACAAATACACAGTGAGCTCTACAAAGGACACAAATTCCCTCAGGGAAAAAAATACAGCAGCTGCAAGAGAAGGATCATATTTCTCTAAGTTGCTTCAGAGAACACTGCAGAAAAGGAAAGATGAGAATCAACCTGCTTCCGGTGCGTTCTGGCAGGGAAAAGAGAACTGGTAAAAATAGAGCAGAGAACCATCTTGAGGATGCAGACTGCTCACTCCCACTCCGTTCCAGGAAGAGCACTCCCCCCCAAGCCCAGCTGCTGACATTTCCTTCCGAGGGACTCAAGCCGGAGGCAGCACAGCCAAAATCAGCAAGTGCAACAGCATGAGCAATTCCCGAGTTGACCCAAGTTGACCTGGCAGCATTTCAGAACTGTCAACACCCTTCAAAGCTATGGAACTTTGGTTTCAAGTCATTTTTGGGAAACTCCGTGCAGCCACTAACTGATCTTTGGCTCATGAACCTCCTCCTCACCATCCAAGATGTTAATGACTTTTCAGCTACTTGTCTTGCTTGAGCAGAAGCTACTTAGAGTGTGCTCAATCCCAAGAAACTGAGGGGCTGTCCAGCTGCCAAAAGGGCAGGTAGGTAACAGGATCTAGACATTTGTTCAGGGAACAAAAGGCAGTATCTGATTGCTTCAAGAAACAGGTGAAGCTGTTTAGTGGTGACCGATCCCTAATAGTGCAATTACAGTGAAAAGGCATGCTGCTGCTGAAGATGCAGCCACAAAGCAAGGCACCCCAGGCCACAGATAAGACCTTTATCCAAATGTTTAGAGCAAGAAGATCATGGTAAGAGAGAGCAAGAAGGTCATACGATAGATGCTAAAACTTTCGCTTGTTGGAGGCAAAAAGATAAGTTGGTTGCCAACCTTCCCCGGCAATGCAGGTTTCCTTCTAAATATCCAAATCTAGATGCAGGCCCAAACTCCTGATGCCTCAATAACCCAAATTTGAACTTGGAAAAAAACCAAAAAAATAAACAGGGAACACTGTCAATTCTGGAGCACCATCAGCGTTTTCTGCTCTCACTCTAGGTCCTAACACTCCAATTACAGAATAACAATCAACTCCAAGAAGTTTCCCAGGCTCCACAAAAGCATCGTCAAAAGCTTGCTCACCAAAACCCAAAGGCCTGCTGTTACCTTATTGGAATATACCATCCAGTGCTCAGTTCACTCCATAAATTTTTCCCTACACATTAGCACATGACTTTCAACAATTTCTCCACAGAGAAACGGGAACGAGGCACTCACTGAGTAGCTGCACGTCTCAAGGACAACAACACGGTTGGCAAAAGTCTCATTGCGGGCTTCAATGCGGAGCGTTCGCTCCTTCCAGTTCACCGTGTTCTTCTGTATGAAGTAAACGTACTCCACCCCTGCAATCTGAGAAGGATGAAGAGCAGAAAGGAAAAAAAAAGAGGAAGAGAGAAAGAATAGCTTTAGGAATCTTCGTTGATTTGAACCAGCTTTGGTTCTCACCTTCTCCACTTGCCTTCTTTAGCAGCCTAGGAGCATCCACATTCAGTTTGCAGCTCCGTTCAATGATATGTATAGCTCCGTCGTCACTTTTGGATTCATGCAGGATTTCACTTCCTAGGAAGACTGGGATCTCTGGACACGTAGGAAAGCGCTTTTCATACGCCTGGAAGTAAAAATAGAGCTTAAGTTGTATTTATTTATATATATTTCTGCTTCTGGCCAGATCAGCTAACTGGCTGTGAATTACGCAGGTTGACTAGAGAGACTGCAGATGCCCCATCCCTGGAGGTGTTCAAGGCGAGGCTGGATGGGGCCCTGGGTGGTCTGATCTAGTACTTGATTTGGTGCCTGATTTAAGGGTTGGCAACCATGTCCATGGCAGGGAGGTTGGAACAAGATCTTCAAGGTTCCATCCAACCCAAGCCATTCTATGGTTCTACTTGTTTCCCTTACAGGGAAAGCCCAATGTATAGATGCATTTCTTCACTGATAAAAGAGGAACCAGTGAAGGGGGTGAAGTTAAATCAAAATACATACAAACATTATTGGCATCCACTCGTGCCAGTCACCCAGCTAAGCATGTCTTAACATCCCTTTTCTTTCCCACACAAAGTAGAAACAAAACCATGTTGTTAAAGAGTAGTGGGAAGAGAATAAAACCTTGAACATCAGGAACAGAATCTTCTGCTATCACATAAGGTCAGCAATGCTGATTTCTGCTAGCTACAGACTGGACCCAGAGGTGACAAAATTCCAGTCAGACATATTGCCTGTATGAGGAAACTGCTCTAAAAATATTTAATACTCCTTGATCCTAAAAACACGATGCATCAAACTGTTATAGATGCTGCAGATTATCAAGGGGAAGACCAGAAATTACTGGCTACTCAGTTTACCATGATGCACCCATTTATAAAATAATTCTATACCAGTTCTGAAATCTTCTTTGCTTTAACTCTCATCCTTCCAAAAAAACCTTTTATCCAAAAGTTCTTTATCAGCACTAGCAACAAAAAAAGAAAGAAAAAAAAAAACCAGTCTCCATGGCACTTGCAGCAAATGAAGTCAACATGCACAGGTTACCCGCTGTTCCTTGTCTTTCCCTCACTTCTCCCTACTTGTCAATCTCTCCTCATATTTCAAGACCTTTGTGGGATGGGATATTTTCCTTTCATTTCAGAAAAAACACCTTGCATATTGGGCTGGTATTGCAAATGTATAATTGAAGCAACATGAGCAGATGCTGCACAAGAAGCCCAGGTCTCAGCTACAGTTGTGGCTGCAGGATAACCTGCACTCCCTTTGCATCACATGGACAGCTGCACAAATTTGGTCATAAGACATTTTTGCTACGATTCCACAGAGAGCTCTACCATCTGCAAAACGCTGCTATCTCAGATGCAGCTGTATTATACTGCACGTTATTTTCTCACACTATTTATATCTTTATCGACAGCTCATTAAAAGAATATATATATATTAATGTGATAATCATTGAGGTCAGCCCAGTTGTCAGCACACAGCACAAGCCTGCTCAGGGGTGGCTGCATTCTCTGCTCACACAGCAGTTTGATAGGTTGGATGGTCCAACATGTACCCCAGTGCTGGGAAAAATACCTGCTCTTAAAATAGCTCAGGCACTTAAGGACGCGTTTCGTATCTCCTGATCCTAGACTTCAGAACAGAAGTTATTTCAGATGTGAGGAAAGGGAAAGCAGATTATTAGCTGGAGCTCCAGTCATAAGCAAAGTACACAGGTCCTTAACATGCCCTCTCCAAGTCACTAAGCAGTGTTCTGCTTGCTTTCCTGTATTTGCTGGAGGACTGCTGCTGTACCTATAAGACCTCCACTTCAGCATTTCTCTTCTGACCTCAAGAAAAATTAAAATGCTTTAAATGAATGAATACTCCCTACAGCAAGTGACTGCAATGCCAACCTGCACTGCTCCGTGTAAAGAAAGCAAACCCTTTGCTTTAAAAAGCTGAACTCATAACAATAAGCCATTCTATGAAGTCCCTACCAAAGGATGCTTCTAGCTGTCTGCTCCCAGTGCAGTGTGCTTCCCTTGAGGGTCACAGAACAGAACAGAAGCCCATGTTACTGGCTGCCCGATGTCTACTGTCACCAGCACATGAAGCTTCTCAGGCGAAGTTAATACTTCCTATTTGTGCCTCCACATGCCCATTCCCCACCCTCCAGTCCACTATGGCCTCCTGTTATCTCAAGGTCAAAGCCCTCTTTTTCTCTGCTAATCTTTTCTAGTATGAAAAGCAAGAGTCTCTCCAGGCCACCCCAACCCATTCATCACTTGAGTCTCAGCATGCATGTTTGTAGGTCACTGGGATACTAAAATATCTGGCAACTCGTTTGGCCACTGCATACATATGCTCTTAACACACTTGCATGAAACATAACTGAACTTTCCCTAAAAAGAAATCAAATGAACAAGGATTAACCATAAGAAAAAGGCTGAGCCAACCCTGCCTCTTCCTCTAGGCCAGTATTAAGGCTGATTGAGGTTTTTCCTCATTTTCGACAAACATAAGAAGAACAAAGCAGGCAGACTGGAAAAAAAAAACAAACAAGTATAGCAATGGCAGCCTCTATTCCTAGGTACCTCTGGTTCTGTTTTGAAGATGAGGCTCCAGGATCTCAACACACAGCTGTTCCTTCCTCCACTGACTTTGTGCTTGGCCCAGTTGGAGAGTCTTCCTAACAAACCACCATTAAATCTTGCCAGACCAAGATCAGGTCAACTATTAACAGTGCAATCAGCCTCTGGTGCACAGCTCTGGTGATATAACCAAGACAACAGCCCAAACCCATCACCTGCAGAGGTGGAACACTCTCATATTTGAGAAGGAATCCCTTTCACAGATTGATATTAAGTCCTTTGCTAATCTTCTCTGCACAGCAACAACTCTAAAAATACAGCAGACTAAAGATGCCCGAGATCACATGAAGGACAGCTGAAGCACCAGCATTCACTCACAGCAAAGTTACTCTGTCAACACGCTGAATCTTTCACCACTGCAGAGAGTGAGCTATCAGGAGAGTTCCATCTTGAGCACCCAGCATCCTCTTATCAAGATCAGCATCCATACAAATGCACATCTCTGCTCCAGCAGAGAAATCGAGGGAAATCATCAAGACACAATTTATTTTTCTCCCAGCCTGTACCAGAACTGGCCATTATTTTCTCCTCCCTCCATGATTTTGCACAGTGCAAGGTGAACAACAACACCCCAGCCAAATGAAAAGCACAGGGATTTATTATTAGCTTGTTTTAATACTTCAGCTGCTAATCCATCTGCATGTGCTCCCATCTCGGTGCTGCAGTAACTCTGTGCTGACAAGTATACAGAAAACTACCACTTGTCTCCCCTCTCTGCTGAAGGAATTGCAGCACTCTTGTGCCAATATTTTCCCCTAAGTGCATGTCCACTATACTTCTTCAAGGTGAGCGCCGTGATGCCCAAAGCATTGAACATTGTATGAAAGAAAAATAAAAAAAGAATGGTTCAGCAAAGCTGCTCCCTCCCTTCCCCTAAATCCTGCAGGGATTAGCACTGACAGGCAGCACTTTGCCACCTCCTGCAAATCCTCCCACCCAACCAAGCCAGCATGTCACCCTGAATCCTGGCTTGGGCTCTTTTTTCCAGCACGATCAGACTCTGCTATTGACTTCACACCAGCCTGCAGTGAAAGAAAATCCCCAAGTGCAGCAGCAGGTGCTGTCCAGGAAGGTCTGAGCGCTGTGCCTGCATGGTAAACCAAGCAACTCTCTCAACATCTCAGTTTACAAGAATTCTTTCCTTCAGAGTTCAAATTTACATCCTCTCTTCACTCCCAAAACTATCGCTTCACAAGAACTGGTGGTTCAGGCCCGTCAGTGTCCCACCCTAAATCAAGAGGTTTTGTCTCTGTAGAACCATTGCTGCAAAAACAGTGCCACGCTGCCCTTTGGTGGTGGTCTCTATACTGTAATCTGACAAGCACACAGGTGTCATTTAAATCTTACCAGTCAGTGTGAAATTACACATCATTTCACAAGAAAGCCTGGTGAAAGAGGAGAAATTTGGGGTTGGTTTGAGTGCTCATTTTATGGGACCAATGCAGTGCCAGGTGAAAAGAAAAAATCACTGTAATGTTTTTTGCTGTGAGAAGAGGGCCTCTGAGGACAGTGTAAGGAAGCCACACTTAAGCATGTCCTAAAGTGTTGGTGAAATGCACTATGACTGGTACAAAAAATGCATCTGTGAGAACAGATTGCCCTGGAGGACAGCTGGATGTCGGACGAGAACAAGTTACAGAAAAATATGAGCATTAAAAACAAAGGCCAACATTCTAAAGCCTCAGCACCACAGAGAGATGGGGAAATTCTGGACCTCACTTGCTTAACCACCTCCTCAGAGCAGGTTCCTCTCCAAGTCCTACATCTCACAGCAAGCAGCTGCAGACACCAACAATGCAGGTGTGCTCCTGTTCTCCACTCCATCACCACTGTTTTCCTTCTGATCCAGAGAACTACAGAACACAGCCAGAGGGTTTGGAGTGGTGATCAATGGTTCGGTGTCCGGATGAAGGTCGGTGACAGGTGGTGTCCCTAAGGGTCAGTGCTGGGATTGCTGCTCTTGAACATCTTCATCAATGACACTGACACTGGGATCAAGACCCCCACGGTCAGGCTGGATGGGCTCTGAGCACTGATGGAGCTCTGGGTGTCCCTGTTCATGCAGGGGAATTGGACTAGATGACCTTTAAGAGCCCCTTCTGACTCAAACAACTCTATGATCTTTTATAACAGCTACTCCTGTTTCTGCTCTGCAGGTTTCAACAACTTTTCCAGCAGGAGACCTTGAAATCAAATACACAACAGAGGCCTTAGGAGTCACAAACAACAGAGAAGTCCAAGCACTGAATTACTGCTTGAAACAAAACACCTTCAAACCCAAACCAAGGATAAAGTAAGAAAAAGACCCATCTATGTTCAGATGAATGTGGAAACAGGAGAGATAGCAACTTATGACCTAAATGTGTCAAAATCATCATCCTTTTGGAAAGGTGAAAGAGGTGAAAGACCAAGATAGGACCCCTCATCGCTTCAGTGGGAAGTGGTAAGGCGTTTATACTACACTTCCAGCAGCTCCAATAATGCATAGCCATCTCCAGATTGAAGTATTTTCTGGTTATGGCCTTCCACGAAAAAGTGATCATTTCATCCAGCAAACCCTCCTACTACTTAGCCTAAATGCTGAAAGGAAAACAAAGCTTCTGCTCACATATTCACCGGACAACAATCCATTTGCCTCTTTATCACTAGACCAGATACCTGCTTCTTGCTAGCTACAGGCAGCACAAGGAAAAACCCCAAAATCCCAGAAACCCCGCACGAAAGCAACTGGGGCTATCAATGGGATCAAAAGGATATTTAGGGTGCAGAATCATGCTGAAGTCAGGAGAAAGGGAAAAACCTCTTAGGGAGGTTTGGAGAACCTGCAGAGAAGCATAAACATGTTTGGGGCCTGAGGGAAGCCAGTTTTACTTGAAAGAAAAAGATGTGCCAGAGGTCCACCGGACCACAGTTACCCAGGGGATGAACTCAGTGTTCTGCCTCCCTGGACTACAGCCCATCTTTTGTCTCGTTTCTTCAGAGTCTGGTGAACAAAACAATTCAGGGAGCACCAGCTGCCCATTACAATACAGTACAGGCACAGCTGAGTGACACTGCACACTTGCTGAAGCCAGGGCACGCGCTGCAGCTGCACAAAGATAACTTGGGAAACTACCATGGAGCCCAATTTCCTGTCTGAGAAGAGACATTACCCCCTTCAAGCTACTCTGCTATTGTATTCCCTTCTGCTCATCAGAGAAAGTTGGTGATGGAGCACTTCAAGTCGCAAACAACACAACACATTGGCCTTTGCAACAGCCGTGGAAGCAATGCCTTATCCAGGAATGACTGCTACATGGCTGGGCACGACTGCCACAGCCTGCTGCAGAAAGAGGAGAGATGCACTGAGCTAGGAAGGCAAGGAGGCAGACATCTCGGGTGACTAACACCTTCAAGAGCAAAACACAGCAATCAAGCGTTACATCACATGCAGGCTGCTCAGTGAAGCAGCCCCAAACCAAAAAGGCTGGCTCGCAGAGCAATGCTTGGTTGGCACGACAATCTGTTGTTGCCAGAAGCAGCTGTAAGAACTGTGAATGATTTATGTAAGCTCAGGATCAAATCTGGACAGACCACTGTGCTTAAAGTTTTAAGAAAATCCACGCTGTTTGGGATTTAACATTCAGTGATGGTTCTGAGTTCTCTCACCTACTTTATTCCCTGCTCAAGAGTGTATTATTTAACTTCTACACCCATACATTTAGTAGAAGAGAGAAAGGTCTTCTAGACACGACTGGAATACAAGCTGAACTCCCAGCTATATTGTGTCCCCTTGCACTAGGCTGCAATGCCACATAGTTTTGAGCTCATTCATTCCAGCCTCAGACCACACTTCTCAAAGGAAGCTTGAGAAATGGCTCCTCCTTCTTCAAGGCAACAAGACTCTGTGTTGTCCCTGGAGAAGGCAACTGAAGGTAGCATGGACAACCCCACTCAGATTCCTTGAGTGACGGAATTGCTCTCCAAATCCACACATGGTGCAGTATCATCCACTGCTAAACCACTCTTGTTAAGCTAATGGAGTCTTAGCACTGGCAATGCAAGTCTAACAAAGGGACTTGTATGGTGCCCACTGCACACACTAGGAGACCAGAGTGCATGGATATTGCCAGCACCTTGTCTCCAGAAATCCAAAAGAGCACTTCTATCCATTTCCAGAAGCTGTGGTAAACATCTTCTACTTGCCCAAGGGAAGAGTCCCACACCATAATCTCAAGAGAAACGTCAGCTCTTTACTCAGCCTGACTATTGCTCACTCTCAGCCTGCTTAATAACTTGAGGAGGTGGTGGCAGGGCACAGGGACTGAACAACTAAATACAGCTGTGCAGAATTATCCCAGCTGACACAGGAATCATTACTTTCTGTTGCCAAATGCTTCTCAGCAGTAAGATGATGGGATATTTATAGTGTATCTTGACAGCACGGTTTCAAACCATCAAGTCACACCAAGGCATCACGTCTTGAGTCAACTAGATCCTCTGTAAGCACATGGAAAGTTAACCCAGTGCCTTCTGACAGTCAGAACAAGCCTTCCTTCAAAGCACGGCAAGAAAAGAGGCAAGGGAAGCTGCCTTCCTTTAAAATACCTGCATGGATGATGGATGGAAACAGACCACCTGGATCCAAAGATGGTTTGTCTGCACTCAATAGGCACCTGCTGTACATCTAACAGTCCTGCTCTGGGGAGTACATTCACTTTTGTGAAGCACCCATTTCTCAACTACTGCTCAGATGACCACTGGGACATTTAATGTCACGTAGCACAGGGACTGAGCATCAAAGAGAAGAAATTTTAAAACATTTTCCCCTTGCACCCTGATTCTTACCTGATCTCTGGGGTACTGCCAACCAGAAATACCATTTCCAACACTACCTGAAATCTGTGTTGTTATCTACGTCAGCTGCTACGAAGGAGCCTTCAAGCACTGGGCATGCAGGCTGCAAAGCTCTACCACACCTCACCTGTGGCTGTTTGAGGACACAGTGGGTGGCAGGCATTGCCCTGGCACTCCACTTAAAGCTCTCCTCCAAACTTTTCAGCTACTCTGCACAGCTGCACCACTGCTGTTCTGTGTTTCTAAGGGATCCCAGCTGCCAGAAGCTGGCCCGCTCCCCATGCAGCAACTGCACTTCTTTTTCCAGGGCTCATGCTTGAAAGTGGTGACTCTAAACTGGCATCAGATATCTTGGTTGAGATTCTACCTTATTTAAAAATCAGCCTGGGTTGTTCCCAGATGAACGACGTCTTGGAGCTCCAGTTGGGGAGCCTGTAATTATAATTAAGTATATGGCAAGCCCCAAAATGTATTCTGTGATGAATCTGTGCTGTAGGCACTGTAAGACACTGCACTGTAGTTGACAGCCGATCTGCACAGCTGATGCAGCACAGCAGAGCCTTTCTGAGACCCAGATGGGATGAGAAGACACACTGAACTTGTCACGCCAAACACGCCCTCAGAACTAACATGATTCTTGCTAGACATTGCTCTGCTTGTACACTGCACTGCTTCCACACATCATTCCATTACCAATGTGTACTGCAAGCTGTTTGAGCCAAACTGCAGTACCCACCAGGCACAAGAAGGTTCAGATGCCCTGTTGCAAGAGAATCACTGCGCCAGCCACTGAAATATTGAACGCTTTAAGAAACCACAGTATCAGAGAGCAGAGCACGCACAATGTGTCAGGATTTAATCAGTCTCTTTATAAAGTCAACGTGCTAAGTGTGACAGGAAGCAGTCATTATGTAAAGCTTCTTAAAGACCTAACATCTGTAATGGAACACATACTGAGACTGAAAAGATCCAAACAAAAATGATTTTCAGAAGTTGCACGGAGAGAAATTCCTGCCGTGAGGTTTTCAAGAGCCAGAACACTTGAACAGCGTTCAGTTTGTCCTCCTACAGCTAATCCTGACAGCTGAAATAGCAATGAGCTGCTCTCAATTAGATGGCATCTACAAACCTCCCATCACTGTTAGCACAAAAGAACACCCGAAAGACAGTGAAATAGAAAATGGTGCATTATGGTTTTAGTTGTGCTGTGTGATTGACTCTTGCACACTACTGTGGGCCAGATCCTCAACTGGTGTAAATGAGAAAAACTTGAGTGGCTGCGAAGCAGCTTGGACAACTTGGAAACACCCATGGACAAGGCTGATCTGCTGGGTGATCGTTTGGGACCAAGAGTGAAGATCCAGTGCCAGTGAGTATCTGCAGGATTCTACCAGCACAGTTGTGCTAATGAGAAAGACACCCCACACAAGGACTGCTTTTGATGGGATGTAGCACTGTACTACAGCTCTGTGCTACAGGATGAGAGTGAAGATGGAGAAGGACTATTTTCTACTACTAATTTCAATGTGAAGTGATTCCTGAGATAAAAACTGCAACATTTGCAGCCAGAACTAAACTTGCCAGCCAGCTTGTTAGCACTCAAACCACACTGAAAAGATGCAGTATACAGCATCGTGGTTCCAGTATGTTAACTTTACCTGAAAAACAATGAACTCCAGATCAAGTCAATGCAAACAACACTATACTGCCTCTGAAACTAGAAAGGAGTGATAGAGCTGCTTGGAAGTACACATGGCAGAGCACGACCTTACACAGCCAAGTTTCTATTTGCAGACCAACACAGGAGGGAAGATGAGGAGCTGTCCCTCACAGATCTATAAGGCTGAGGGACTTCTGTGCAGATACACCACTTGCTCTTAGCAGAAACCACTTCCTGCCATTAGTAGCAATAAGAGCAGAATACAAAGTGCATCATTAACGCAAGGAGAGGACCAAATAATTGACAGAAGTGCTGCCATGAGGCTTGTCCTCTACACTGCTATGGCTTCAATTCAAACTGCACATCAAGCACAGAAGACCACGTAAGAGTGCGCAGCTATTTACAGTCTGCAGCGTTAGAAACTAAGCAAAATGAGGGGATACTACAGAGCACTCAAAAATGGCAGATGTAAACTGCGGGTGTAACAGGATGAATGCACTGCTAAAATTAAAAGGAAAAGAATCCCTACTGCTGTCAAAGTCTCAAGCTCAAACTGCTTTCCCTGACCTAATACTTCACTGCCAACAAATAATGTGACAAATGAGGCCTATACAATTAGACATTTTGGACTCACTCACCCAAACCGAACTCAGCACTGCAGGTCACTAAGGGCTCACAACAATTTACATCATCCAGGTTAAGTTACCATTCATGAGCCATGTGGCAGAAATACTTCTTTGTTATAGGTGTGTGTCCTTTTTTTTTGGCTTTTTTTTCCCATTTCTTTAATAAACTTTTGATATTAAATCTCTACATTTAAATTTACAACCACTACCCCCCCTAGAAAAAACCTACTCAGGAAGTGTGTCACATCTGGAGACCTCCTTTGTTTTGCACTCCAAGGAAAGCTGGGAAACTAGGCAACCCAAACCTGCTGACCTAATTGAAGAGAAGTCAAAGATGACAGTCCCTGGCTGTAATTTGAAGAGGAAATGTGTGATCCTTTGATGAAAGCACAGAATAGGAACAAAGCACATGCAGATCACTTCTGTGGATGTGGACAAGTGTGAAAAGATCATCCTTTGTTTATAAAGAAGGGAGCACTCCTCTAGCAAGAGGAAAACCAACAAAAACTCCTGAATGAGCAGGAGATGCTTTGCTAAGTCTTCTTATTCCTTGGGTGCAAAGAGAGCAAGAAGGGGAATGTGGTGTGAAGGATTCAGTAGGTGTGTCAAATTTACTGCCTGCCCTGTGCCAGAATGCCAGCTGCGGAAGCCTTAGCAACCAGTGGAGTGTAAATCCATAGACAATTATCCAGAAATACACAATAATAAAGGCATTAGCAGTAAAAGCACCGGCTTCTTCTGTCACGCACATCCCTGTGCTGCCTAGAGGATGAGCACTGGGCAAGCCCCAGCGAGATGAATCATGTTCCTGGTGGCAGGGTTCAACAGAAGGCATGGGAAGCACTACGCCTTTTAACAAGGCCAGGATGCAATGAATCACTTGGCTACAACCACCTCACTTCTCAGGTCCTCAGAACTGAAGGAAGCACATCCATAGTTTACTATAGTAGGGCCCAAACATCAGAGATTCTGGGGGGAAATACTCCTTCTAACAAACCCTCCTTACCTCACAACATAGCCTGTAGAGAACCCCGGAAGTCTCACTCTCCCCATTACAGATGTTATCAGTTTGAAGAGTGCATACAGCCCCTTAAAACAGGGAGATGTGTGGGAATTCACTCACACCATCCTTGCCTTCCTGACACAAACCACAGTATGAGTGCACTGTGCTCCAAAGGTTCACAGAAAGCATCCGAGGAGCAGAGATGAAAGCAGCTGAATATTAGGTTCCCAGTAGTGAGGAAGCTGCTGTCAGATTTATGTTGAGGCAGATTAACAGCAATGCCATGTGCTGAGGAGCAAAACAGCTTCACTGTACGCCTACACTCCCTGCAAAACTTCCAGCAACTGACAGCTCTGTGAAATCTGCACTGCCTCCTCACAAATGGAGGGCTCCATCCCAACACATCCAACATGATAACGAAGCCTGCATCCAATCTGGCCTGTGTGGACTGCCACCAGGCTTAACCACTGCTTTTAGAACGTTTAAAAATGTCAGACTTCATAATAACACAGATCCTGCCCTGGACATGTGATTCTCACAGGAGATTACAGAGGGACTACAGGGTCTATATTCAGTTCCCTAGACTACCATACAGCCCTTCGGGTGACCTTGGACCATGTAACTTAATCTTTATAAGAGGACTAATAACTTTGCTAAGGTAACAGCAATTTGAGCTCGCTGAGCTGCGGAAGGGTGACATTTGCAATCCCAACCTTGAAATCCCAGGGAATTTTAAATTCTGTCACGTTGGAAAACTGGGAGCAAATGAAACTAAACCACTTGAAAAATAACCCCATCAAACCCCAGCCTTTAGGCATCCTGCTAACAAGCTTACAAAGGATTTGTCTTAAGGCAGCCAATCTATTGATGGGCATCTAGTGAGCGTTATCCTACTAAGACAGGCAATGAGAACACAGAGAGGTACATGCAGAGCCAAAGCATCTCCATAACCAGCACTGCTATCTAATTCTAACACAGAATGCACTGTGAGAACAAAAAATAAGGCCAGAAAAGTTTCTCCACCACAAACATTAACCCTAGACTGGTGGCAGGTACATCACTCACACTCAGGATGAAGCAAAGAACCTCTCCTTCAGTTTTAACTGTTGAATTAGAAGACTGGAGTCTGCTTTGGATAAAACAAATGTTATGGCACTTTTTTGCCTGGATTCCAGAAAAGGCAATGCTGCCAAAAGAACACAATGCATTGTGTCATGCTCTCCCTTGCATTCATGGAAACAACTTCCACTACTTACAGTCTGCAGCTTTCCATACCAGACTGAAAGTGTCAAACACTAAGTCACACAGATCCCTAGGCTAGACTGAAATGCTCAACTGAGGTTAAAAAACAAAACCTTGCAAGAACCTGTATGGGAGCATCTCAGATACATGCCCAAATGCTCAGTGCTGCCCTTGAGATGCAAGGAGCAAAGCTCTCAGAACGATACTGGACTCAAGTCTTGAAGAGCAGTGGAAAAGTCCAGAGTATCACAAACACTTTTAAAGTCTCACTTAAGGAAGCTGCTGAGGTCACATGAACTTCTGCACCATCAGCAAAGAACTCCAACTACAGCTCTCGAGCTCCTTCTGGATGTCACAAAACTTGGAGAGCCCTCTTCCGACATTTCAGTCATGGGACGATAAGGGAAGAACAATTTGAAAGATCTTATCCAAAGCTTTCCAGTTTTTTAACCAAATCAGGAAGCTCATTGATTCAGAAGAGACTTTTTAGACACGTAAATCTTGTAATACTGATTGGGGTCAGGGTTAGAGAGATTCTGAAGAGAATGGCATTTAGTGATAAGGCAGAGACGGTGCACAGCAACAAACTGACTCTGTCTACAACAAAACAGTCTTTTTCCTTCCAGTGCCTAATTGAGAACGATAAAACAGTTTGTTTTTTTACACGTTGGTGGTTTGATTTTTCTACAGTGACTATGAAAATGTTGAGATGTTGCCTCTTATTTGTCACGGTAAACAAGGAAAGGACACAAGACAGTGAGAGCTCAACCTCTGTCCCTGCAGCGTGCCCACAGAAGGTGGCCACAAAGATAAGCTAACCACACCACAGTCCCCCACCTCCCACTGGCCTGGGGCTGCAGCCTGTAACAGCTGGAGAAGTGCTGAGTGTCACTCACCGCCATGACGAGCTCAAAGGGATATTTGTAGACTCGAACTGGGGACTGGTATTTCTGCACCATTTTTACCACGCACCTGTAATACAAATCAAACAGGAAAATTTCAGATCCCTCGTATCAAACACGCATTTCATGAACAGACCTAGAAGCCTTAACTCTCCCACTGACAGACTTCAGGGCCCCATTTCACAAGTGGGAAGAAGAGGGAGGTCAGTCCACACACCTCCAGCCCAGCACGACATCCAGCACACAGCAGAGTCCTTTACTGCTCCCCAACGCTACCGCAGTAAACTCAACTTGCAGCTCAAACAAAACTCACAATAATCAAAGCAAAAACAGGGATGTAAACAGGTCTCCCTGGAGACCTCGCAACTCTTAAACAGCAATTTTTCCTCCCTTGCCCCTCCCCCCCTCCCCTTTTATTTTCTGCATCAAGTTTGATACCATTATGCAAAATCCCTCCTATTGAAAGTTTGCACAGCTTCGTGTATATTGATATTTTAAATACTTCTGTGCACCAAGTAGCATTTAGCTGTTTTAACCCACTAAGAGAAAGGAAAAAGAAACAGCACGCTTAGAGAACACGCCTGATGCTAAGCTAGCAATCACATCCCACTGCCTGAATGCCCACTGCCTCCAGCCAAACTGAGGGAATAACCACATGCAATGGAAACAATTCAGCTCTCAGTATTCCATTTCTCCAAGCCACCTCTCACTGTTCTCATCAGGATTCCTCCCTCACACTCTTCTGCTGAGGTGTTAACCCTTACATATGCACCAATAACGAGCACCTCAAGGAAGCAGATAAACCGTTTTAAAAGGTTATAGGGCTGCATTCTGCAGTTCTTTTGGAATCCTTTCTAGTGCTCCCATTAATTACCATCCAAAAACATCTGAAACACCAAGCTGGACAGCTGGTTTGAGACTATGCTGATTCCACCCCACTCAAATTCCTCCGCTAAGCAGACACAGCCCTTGGCAGCACGACACAGTGTAGCACAGCTGAACTCAACAGTCCGAGCATAGGACAACTTATCCCTGACATTTAAAGCCAAAAACTGGAGGTGAAACATGACTTAAAAGGCAAACGGCGGTAGAGTCTCCTCCAGTCAAACTGCTGCAAAATGCCATCGTGCACAAAAATCCAAGAGGTAAGCAAAGGGAGAGGGGGGAAAAGGCTTTGAAGAGCTGGAGTACCTGAGAGCGGGGAATGTTCATAGAAGAAGGGTCTCCCAGTCAGACAGTTACTCTGCAGAGGATCACGTTACCCAAGGAGCAACAGTCAGGACTTGCTGGCTCTCTGAGAGCTTTATCAATGCTAAAAGCTGGTCCCCCCAGAGCGAGTAAAAGCAGAGAGTAGGCATCAGCAGAGCATCCACCTCCGACTGAGGCAAGCGGAGCAGGAGCAAGTAAACACCCAGGAAGCCCAGACTGCTATCACATATCAGATACCCGAGCCAAGAGAGGCATGGGGCACCTTGTAACGCAACGCTGTAATATGATTATGCAAACGCAATACCTACGCTGTGCGGGAACCTTCCGAGTAAGTGCAAATATAGCAAGAGAAGCCTCGTCACACGTCTTTAGCTGTCATCTTGCTTCCAGTTCTGGCCTCGCTTGCTAAACCTGGACTCTGGCACTGCTGTAGGAAGGGGTCAGGGAGCCTCAGGACGCAGCAGCCTAGAGCCACCCACGGCCTGGAAACAAAGTCAGGACAAGAACAACAGGATGGCACAAGCTGTAGCTGAACAGCCTTCACCACACGGCTCGGACTGCTCTGCCAGCCTGCAGCTGCAACACCAACCTGCCACAGGTTTGCTCTAGCTAAGGTAGAGCAAAGGGGTCAGCAGTAACTTCACCCATAGAAGCAGTGGAAGAAACAGAGCTGATAACACACACACGCCCTGGAAACCTTTCATACCTTGGGAAGAGTGCTCTGGCAGACTTTCTATGCCCTCTTCTCAAGACCGAGCAGTCATTCTGCTTCTCAAAGCAAGAGGTACTCCAACTAGAACTCCTAGGGAGGAGAAAGAAAAAAAGGCAGTGAGAATAGCAGCTTAGTGCACCGGGATACAGGCAGATGGTAACGATGTAGGATTTTCAGGTGCAATCAGAGAGCTGCTGAGCCACATTTGCTAAAGACACACACCCTCCTCAAGCTTTCAGTTCTGAAAGAAAGACCAGTTTTAGCAGTCATCGAGCACTTCACATGAATTATAAACAGATATTTTCAACCCCTTTATAAGGAAGACCAGTAAGCAGCTACAGGAGTACAGAAATACATCTGGCTCCATAAGCATCCACCATACCACTCCAGCCTCCAGTGGCCCAGCTACCTGTTCTCCTTTGTATTTGCACCTGGCTGAAAACACACATGAGGAAACTGGGTTGAAGAGCAGTGATTCACCAACCTGCACACCGATGGCTGACAATGGTTAACCCACACCCAGAGGCAGGCCTGCAGCCACACACTGGGTTACACCAGGAGAGGCCGTGCTCTCAGCCAACCAACCCCAGAACAGTCTGAAGAACTCAGAGAGACCGGAGCAGCCGGTGCACTGAAACAATGCCTCTCGCTAATCCCTTCAGCCACCCCAATTAGATGTTAGAAGAGCCTCAGCTATTGCATATCTGAATCATAGAATCGCTCAGGTTGGAAAGGGCCTTAAAGATCGCTGAGTCCAACCACGAGCTAACCATACTGCCCTCACTCTAACAACCCCTCTGCTAAATCATGGCCCTGAGCACCACATCCAAACAGTTTAAAAACACATCCAAGGATGGTGACTCCACCACCTCCCTGGGAGCCCATCCCAGTGCTTAATGATCCTTTCTGTAAAGAAGTGTTTCTTGATAACCAACCTAAACTTACACAGGTGCAACGTAAGGCCATTTCCCCTCGTTCTGTCACTGTCATGAGTGAGAAGAGCCCAGCCCCACTCTGACTGTGAGCACCTTTCAGATATTGGAAGAGAGCAATGAGGTCCCCCCTCAGCCTCCTTTTCCCCAAACAAAGCAGCCCCAGTTCCTTCAGTCTCTCCTCATATGGCACACTCTCCAGCCTTGCTGCCCTTCTTGGGACCTGCCCCAGCACCTCAACGTCCTTTCTGTGCTGAAGTGCCCAAAACTGAATTCAGTACTTGAGGTGAGGCCTCACCAGTGCCAACTACAGGGGCAGGATGACTTCCCTAGTCCTGCTCACCGCACCATTGCCGATACAAGCCAGGATGCCATTGGCCTTCTTGGCCAGTAAACGCATCGGGCAGGAGCAGCTACCACGTTGCACAGAGCATCCCATGACACTGCCAGCAATGCCAACAGCACGTGGGCTCAGCAGGCTGGGGCTCCCTGCAGAGGGCAGCTGGCCTGCACAGCCCTTCTACCACAGCAGCCCTCAGCTGAACCGAACCCTGCATGGCAGAGAGTTGATTACGAGCTCAAGAGTACAGCCTGCAACAGGGAGGGGAGGAAATAACCCCCTGACTGCACATGACTCCCTGCTGCAACTTTGGTGGCACCTCAGGGACGAGGTGAGCTGCTGACAAGAAGTGCACGTGCAGCATGCAGAGCTACCACTGCGTATCAGCTGAGCCTGGGAGGGATCCTGCGAGGAACACGCATCACAACACACAGCGGAGGGAGGAGAGGCAGTGACATTAACTACGCGCTTCCACTTTATTTAGAATCATCCAGCAGGCACCTGAGGGATTTTCCATATGCTTGACTTTTATTCTATTATTTGTAGGAGAGGCTGACTTGACAGACTACAGCCAGATGGTTGGAAATGAGAATTTGGGTTTGTAAATTAAATATACATAAAGCCCTGAATGGAAGCCCAGAAGCCCTGCTTCTCAGCCAGGCTCACATTGCCTGTTGGGTGGCAGAACTCAGCAGCCACTGCCTTTATTCGCTTCTCCCACCCATGGTGACTTCTCTCCAGCAGGAGGAGAACAACCGAGCAGGTTTGGCGTTTTGTTCTGGTTTTAAGGGTTCTGTTTGTTTGCTTTCATCAAGCCCTGCTGAAAATAGCAAGAGTTCCAGACTTCCTCAAATTGTCTCCTGCCACATGAAAGCCAGCTGCAGCACTCCTCGAGCAGACGTCCTCAGCCAAAAATGGGGGGAGGACTCTGGGGGGGCTGCAGCCTTCAATCACCCCCTTCTAGATCAACACAGAAAGCTCTGCACAACACTTCTCTTCCTCGAGAGCCTTTTGCTGCAGTAGGTGCTGACACAGTTGCTGACGCCTCACCTACTTAAAAACGAGACAGCACCAAGCTGCAGGATATTTATTAGAGCTTTTGCACGCAAAAAAACTTGCTTTTGCCTTGTGCAGCTGAGAAGGGAACGGGGCCAGCGTACACCTCTACTGTGTTTTAGAAACTGATGTCTTCACAGACGGAGCTCCAACCTCTCAATGCACACAGCATTGCGAGGGGGCACAGAGGGCTGCAAGGGGAGCTCGGCCCCCACGCTGTCACCCTGCAGGGACACGGAGTGTGACCACGAGCTGACAGCCTAAACACTCCGCCAGCATTTCCACATTCCGCACAACACAATGGGGAACGGCGTCTTCGGCTGAGAGGGGAAGGAGAAAAAGGAACAGCGTAAGCATTCTGCTCTCAAATGTTTGTGAAGTGAGCCGTTTCCTCCATGGAAGCACCAAAGTCAGCTTCGTGCCTAGTGCTTCCGTGCCTTTATGTCATCCTCGGTGGGGAATCTTGTTGCCAGAGAGCCTCCACCTCTCGCACGCAGCCAACCCCCTGGCACTGAAGTTTGGCAGCAGCACACGAGGTGTCCGGGGGGGGGGGGGGGACCCACAGGAGTAACACGGGGCCCTTCCAAGCACCGCAGAGAGTCAGCCCCGACGTAAGAACGGAGACGTGCTCCAGCTTAACGCAGACGAGCCCTGACAGCACAGCACAACAGGTTCAGCTTCTCAGAAGCTAGAAGAGACCCACAAGCTCACAGCCGTCTTCTCCTCGGCTCCAGGTGGTGCTGCTTGGGCCGGTGCCTCCCCGCGATGCTTTCCCTGCCCACAAACCACCCGGAGGAGCAGATCCACGCGGCCCGGAGAACGACGCGAGCTCCGTTTTAACCCTGCCCTAAAACCAGGGGGACTTTTCACTCGCGACCGACCCAAATACATCAACGACACTCCTCGGCAGCGGCTCAGCCACAAACACCTGCCGGCTGGCTTCCAGCACGTCCCGAACCGAGCCTCTTCCCACCTAACCCCCGCCCCACAGCGCGGCCCCACGCGTCCTCACCGCGTCCACGGCGGAGCCCGGCCGGACCCATGCCGAGCAGCCCCAGCCCGGCCCGGCTCGGCCCGGCCCGGCCCCGCACCGCCCCCGGCTCCGCTTCAACCGCCGCGCTCCCGCCCCGCCCCGGCGCACGCGGCGCCGCAGAGCGCTGTCCATTGTGCTGCGGGGAACGACTCCGCCCCAATCCCCGCCCCGGAGGAGCCGAGCACGGAGAGCCGAGCCGCCCCGGGGCCGCGCCCCGCTCGTAACGGAGCTCTCCGTCGCCTGGCGCGGAGGTCCTGGAAGGGTGAAGGGATGTAGGACCCTGAAGGAGGGGGAGCGCGGACGGCAGCAGACCCCCGAGTCGGCCTCGCCCCGCGGTGTCAGCCCTCACCTCCGCGGTGTTGTGCCGGAGGACGTGTCGCGGCTGAGGGATGCTCTCGTCCTGCTCGGGTTGCTGTCTCTTGAGTGAAAGAAGCGTGATCATCGCGGGTCCCATTCTTGTTTCCTTTGTGCTCTTTGAGAAGATGTCCGTGCCTGCCCTGAGCTCCCGAGAGTGCTGAGAGCACGGGTCGCCACGCAGAGGGTGCGGGCTGGGGGCTGCCACGCCAAGAGGATGTAACGCCGTGGGATGGGAGGGGCTGAGGACACGGGGATGGGGGGCTGAGAGCTCACAGGGCGTTGGGACACCACTCTCAGCTTTGGGTGATGCTGTGTGGGTCCGGGGATGCGGGTGTACCCCAAGGAGGAGTTGCCCACACCGGTGGCAGGGACAGGGCACCGAGGGGAGGTGAGGAGGGGACGTGGGAGATCAGCTCGGCAATGTTTTACACCTTCAAAAATCTCCTTTTGTGATCTCCCCGGGGACCAGCTGACACTCTGCGAGATCGTGTTTCTTCTCCTGCTTCCTTATCACTTCTAGCCATAGAGCATCTCCTTTTCTGGGCAGGCATTTCGGGAAGCTGTGGTCCTATTTCTGATCAGTAATGTTTCCTGAAATGTTCCGCTGCCTCAAACCGAGCAAGCCAGTCTGCCATTGCTCCATAAACAAAGAATGTGCAGAGCCCTCCAACGGCAAAGCTCCGGGAAAGGCACAGCCTGCACAGCCAGAGCATCCAGCATCTCCTGCAGGCTGCTCTGAACGGCTGGGCACTGACACCAAGTCATCCAAGCCCTGAATCTGCCTTTACTTTATGCTCTCCTTTCCTATTCAGGATGGAACACTTTCAGAGGAATGGTATTCCTCGCCCACCTCTATTAATGCTACATTTCCTTAAAGGGAGCAGGAAACCACAGGACTCTTTCTGCCCTCTTGCACCCATTCCAACTTGGTGCTCAATAGTAGTGCCCTTACCCTGTTCTAGTTATAGAAAACAGTTCAGTATCTCAGAAAGTAACTTCTCATCCCTTCCTCTGCTGGGCAGCCCTGACTAGAGTTCCTCTTCTCCAACATGCATTGGTCTCCTGTCACCTTGGAACTTAGCAGCTGTGGTAGGATACCTTTCATCCAGACCAGGGGAAGCTCTCTGCAGGCATCCCCAGTGCTCTGAAGCCGATCCATGCCAACCAAACTGATGGAGTGCTTGCTGCAAGGGCTGGCATTCAGCCCTTAGTATTTCTCATGGGAGCTGTTCGGAAGCCCTCAGCCCACAGCAGCCCAGTGCTGCTGATTTCTGTGGTCAGAAACGAGAACAACCCCCAGGAAGGATGTCTGGTCTGCAAATGCCATCCAGCTTCCATTTCATCCACTGCTGAAGGCATTCCCTTCTCCTTTCAACTTTCCTGCTTCACCTTTGACAGTATGTTGGAAAAAAAAAAAAAGAGCAGCAATTCAAGTGAGAGGTGAATTGCGTGTGGAAAAGCAGTTGTAGGGATTTCTCGAGGCGTCATTATTCCTGTTTACTTCATTACAGAAGCAGCTGACCCCTGAAGAAGGTTTGTGGCAGTGGTCAGCCTCGCTGGGGCCAGCTCACACAGCAGGTTAGGTGCAGGAGGAGGATCACAGCCAACCAGCATCACATAGACAGCCCAGCTCTTTTTGCATCGTCACACCAAGTCACTTTCCAGCTGTCTTTCACACGTGTTTAACAACCCTTGGAAAATCAGCATCGTTTAAACATTAAAGAGACTCTTTAAAAATTCAGCAGCAAAGTTCACCAGGTTTTCAGAGCCATATTTAAAGCAGCGTGGAAATGCACTTCCACTTTCTAGAGCTGGGCTCGTGTCCAGCCCTTGCTGCTGAGAGGAGCTGTAAGTGGAGGCTCTGCAGCCACTCCGGGCTCCCCAGCAGTGCTCAGCTCTGCCCTCCTCGTGAAAAAATGTGCTTCCACAGTTTGCAGCTAGCCCTCAACCCAGCTCTGTTTCACAAACACTAAGCAGAAGTCAGGGCTGCTGTTTTCAGAGTCAGCAGAAGTGAAAATCCTGGGGCTTTCTGCACTGAAAACACAGCTCAGCAGTACATTCCCCAGCAGGCCCCATGTCCTGTGGGTCTTTGCCTTCCCTGTGCTGCTTGCAATCAGCTGATGCTGCACGTCTCTTTCTCTGGTGCAAAAGGGAGATGAAATATGCTGCCAAGGTCGTGCAGTGAGGTGGCAGAGATCACTGACGGAGATGAAACAGGAGATCTAATGAGCTCTAGTCCGGCACATCTTACAGCAGATTCGATTACCTTACCCATCAGACTGCAGATAAATAGTGTACTAATGGCTCTCTGCTACACTCACCTTTCAAGATAATGCCGAGGTGGCTGTCTGCCCAACCTCCCTTTGCTCTGCAGCTGTTAAATTTAGGCAGCAGTACCTAGGTTTGTTTTATTTCATTAGGGAACAAGGGATCCCAGCCTCTGACCCACTGACAGTGAGAACTGAACTACTGCTTTGTGTAAGAAAAGCACAAAATAAAGCCATCAGATCAGGGATATTTGACCCCCAAAGCTGCTAGGCCAACCACTGACCCTACTGGTTCTCTTTAATTACATCTTTATGAGTTTATTCATAAGCAGTGTGTCAAACACAGCCTGTTACATGCATGTACAGGAACTGCTTTCATTTTCCCCAGTGGCCCATGCCCAGTATGATCTGCAGGACTCATTTTTAGCCAAAGAACTTTCCCTCTCCTTGCTATGTGGCCATACTGGTGCTCTCTTACACACACGGCGTGTTGAGACAGCAGCAGATCCCCAGAACCTTACAAGCAAGCTACGATACTACAAACGAAGACAGAATCCAGCTTTCTAAGAGTAACAGAGAAGCCTTGTGTAAATAAAACGCATCCTGTTGAAATGACATGTCCTGTGACTTCTCTTGCTGTGCTTTGCTCCTTTACCATTTCCCTTCTCACCCCTTGCAAGGAGATGCCACCCTGCGACTTGCTGAGCTCTGCCTGATTCTGCTTGTCTAGGAGTAAAGCACAGCACAGGTTTGTTATTCTGGGTCACTGGAATCAACATCACCTCCAGGAGCACATCTCCAGTCGTGTTTTGCTCTCAGCATTTCTCTGAAAAGGTGGCAGTTAGCAACAATGCTATTAATAGGAGAACAGAAAGTTTTCTGTGCTTGAAGCAACGGCACGTGGAATGTGATGAGTTCAAGGAAAATAATGGAAAGCAGGGTGAGTAACACGGCTGCTTTGGAAAGCATACAATGCTTGACAGCAGGATCTGCTGCCTGATAGGAACCTGCGTGGTTTCTTTTCCAAAGAAGATGCCAGGGAGCTGGGGACACAGGATCACGTGGGATTTGTGAAAGGGTAATAACTTCCCTGCTCTTTTGCAGGCATACAGCTCAGCACATACAAATTCAACAGCCCTGAGTCAGAATCTCACCATTTCCAACCTTTGCCACGTGTGAGCATCAGCTGCAGCATGTTTGGGCTTGGGCAGGCTTACTTCTGCCGGGCCATAACCCAATGCAAACATTTGATACATAATCTTATTTTCAAGACATTAAAATGCCAATCACTTGGCTATGGAAGGAGCATTGAGTGCATTCTCTTTCAGAGCAGAAAACTGATCCCTGCTGGGACAGGACTGTTCCTGCTGGTCTGTTCAGCTCCAGCCCTCACTTCAGTGTTCATACTTTGAGACAGTCTCACCTGTACTGACACTGGTAGCAAAACCCCTGTTGACTTCCACAGGGCCATGTCTAGGACAAAATAACAAGGTCAGCAAGATCTGAAGATGGAAGAGATGTACCTGAGACTGCATTTGTTTTATTTGCTTCTGTTTTCCTGTTGGCTCTTTTGCATTTCATAACTCACCCCTTTCCTATTGAGTCTCAGGTGCCAGTGGGTGTACGTGACAGCACAGCACAGCTGAAGTCCTGCCCCTTCCCATAACTGCATTGGCACTGAGCTCTGTCAGGTATAGTGAGCAGTGGATGGAGACTTCGCCCTTGAATGGAGCCTCCAGCCAAACACTTCTGAAGACACTGCAACTCAAACCCCACAGGGACTGGAGATGCTTTCCCAGAGACAGGGCAGATCAAACCGGTGAGTCTGGATTTGGCTCTGTACACATCCTGTTGCAGCTCCCTTGCCTATACAACATGGGATGGGAACCAAGCCACAGGTCTGAACCCACAAGTAACACCAGTAACTGCTTCTTAAACAGGAGCTCTCAAGAGCAAGCTGTTAACTACAGCCTATCCCAAGAAGGTAGATACTGTTTAAAGGCATCTCCTCCCTGGGAGTATTCTTGTGAACGGTCAGAAGAACAATGCTTCCTTTTTAAAAAAAGAGTCCTTTCATTTACATTCTGAGAGCTGCATTAAAAAAAAAAAAAAAAAGTAACAAGTCACAAGCTACAAAATTAAATTCAATTGAATTTTCAGACTGGTTATTTATCTGAGAAATTCCACCAAGCAATTATTTGTTACAGCAGTGCAGTGGTATCTTTGGTATATATTACATAATATACTAAAAGTAGGTATTAGTTAGCAATATGACTTTTCCCAGACCTGTACTGTGTATAATTAACAGAATGAATAATGCCAAATAGCATTGTAATCGAGATATTTTACAGGTAGCATAGTTAGAAAGATTATTGTGATATAAAGAAACAGTTAAAATAAAGGAAAATGATTGCCTGTGTCCTTGTGGTAGGAAACTTCAGAAGAGCAATTTCCAAAAAGAGATCCTTCCCTACTGATGGTCAGCCCTAAAATGGGGTCTGGGAGAGGTGGAGCCAGACTCCACCCCTTCTGGTCACACAAGTGCTTTACCTTCACCTGTGCTCCCACAGCTGACTCAGTGCTCATCTCAGGTGATCCATCAGTGGTTCAGGCCATGATTCAACAGTTCCCATAAACTGTAAGCTATAAAAGATGCCCCAAAACCACACAAAGAAAAGCTAAAGTAATTGTAACTTTGTGTAACAGCTAGAATGCATCCCATTTTCCTGCCACTTCTGTAAGTATCTTGCTGTGAGCTGCTGAAATAAGAGGGAATTAAAAATAAAGTGGAGTGAGATATTCATCCCAGAGACCCCAGACAGTGACGGCAAGCATAACCCAGCTCAGAAAGCCAGCACCTGGTGAGCAGTGTGTTCATTTTATTTGCCAGACCTCATGTTCACCTCAGACCTCTACCATGTCCATTGCTAACCGGATTCAAGCTTGCAGTACACGTATCTAGCTCCCAAGTGATACTGCGGGCCATAACTGAGGTGTGTTTGCTATGTCCGGGCACTGCAGGGAGCACTCAGTGCTCAGCAGCATGTGGGCACCGGGCACACGCAGACATCTCCAGCAGCTGGCTGGGATGCTGCTTTTGTTTCAAGCATTGCAGCTGGGATAAGCTATACAAAAAGAATAAAAAGAGAAGTACCTATCCCAAGACAGCTAGCACGCTACAGATTAAGCTGCTTTGATGACAGCCGCTAAATGTGCTTTGGTTTTTCATATGAAATACCAAAAGGAATCTGAGTCCCTTGAGTAAGTCCATGCTCCTCTCACTACCCAGGATCCAAGCTCTAAAAGGCTGCCAGTGAAATCCAGGCCTGTGTAACCTCTTGAGAATAGTTTTCCTATAAAGCTGCAAAACCAAGAGCAGATAGCCTTGTATGATAGCTGAGAGGTAGATGCGCAGGGGAGGTTGCTGAAAAAATCTTGGGTAGCAGTCAGGAAGAATCACCCTCACGTTAGAAAAATTATTTCTCTTTCTGGGATGCCTGGAAGCTGAAGCTCCCACTGTGTGTCCTTGCCATCTCCCAGCACAGCAGCTGCATTACGAGTGGTCGCAGATCTGAGCACGAATTGCTCAAGGGAGATTTATGTTGGCTTTGCAGGCAGCTCCTTGGTTGGGCTCGGGGACTGTGGCTGGTCACCCTTGTTCTGGCTTGAAGGAGGGGGCCACGTGGTCTTCTGATGGAGATGGCTGAAACAAAAAAGTGGGTTTTATAATGTGAGAAAAGGATAAAGAAGATAACATGAAGACTTCAGGGTGAGTGCTGGTGGCCCTAAGCTGTGTGAGGAGAGATTCAAGTTGGACATTAGGAAATAATTGTTCTCAGAAAGAGTGGTGGGGCATTGGCACAGGCTGCCCAGGGAGGTGGTGGAGTCACCATCCCTTGAGGAGTTCAAGAACCATGGACATGTGGCACCAAGGGACACAATTAGTGGGTGTGTTGGAGTGGGTTGGACTTCACCATCTCAGAGGTCTTTTCCAGAATAAATGATTCTGTGACTTGCCATTGAGCAGAGAAAAGAAGAGGCCATGGATCTCACGTGACTGAGATTTGCCCAGGGAGGTGGTGGAGTCACTGACCTGGAGGTGATTGAGGAATGTTTAGGCATTGTGTTGAGGGACATGGTTTAGAGAGAACTATTGGTGGATGGTTGGACTGGATGATCTTGTAGGTCTTTTCCAGTGTTGCTGATTCTATGACTCTATAGTTGTGCTGGCTATCAGTTTTGTCTGAAAATGACTTTCATAACCTTGAAATCACAGATTGCAAATGTCTACATGGTACCTAGCTGCCCCTGTGCTGGCAGATTCCACAGTTCCCTAAAGGTGATCAGTTAATACGGTTGTCACAGACATTCAGGTCTCAAAAACATGCCCTTTCAGCAGATGTCTTCAGGAAGTGGCTTCTCTGTTGGACATAATTCACTTAAGAGTTTTCAGGGAAACTCTTAGAACACTGAAGATCCAAACAGAGCCATACGTATCTTACAATCCCTGGCTGGAACCTCAGTGCATTGTAATTCCATAACAGTTTAACACATTCAGTGAGGATTTTTCCCATGCTCAGAACTCATAGTGGTCTATAAAATGCCAGTTAGATAAGCCATGGGACCGTGATTTCCCAACTGGTCCGAAGAAAAAAGCACATTATAGAAAAGAAAATAAAAAAAAAATCCAGGAATTCACCCTATACTTCACTGTGCTGGGAGGGAAGGCTCTTGCTGTCTAGGAGAGGACTTCCTTCTCTCACATAACCATATGAAGGTCTCTACCAGATGATCTGGTTCGTAATTGTCAAGGAAAAAAATTGAAAAAATAGGAGTTTTTATATTCAAAATTTACAGAGCAAGACAGTTTTGACACCTACTCCTTGTAGTTTGGGAGCCCTTCAGCAGGCAGGCACTGATCCCTGTCACACGGCGAAGCTGCAAATGTAAAACCAAGAATAAGTGAAGGGTTAGAAAGGATGTCCAATGCAAGTAGCACTGCTATGTTACGATAACACACATATAAATGATGCAGGCACTCTGTCATGCTCATCTGTTAGGAGTGCTTCTCAAAGGCTACCATCATTTTCCTTGCATCTCATGCTCTGAGAAGAGGCAGTGCTGGAATGCAGTGCAGGCAGGGCCACCAAAGTGCTTCCAGTTGGTGAAAAGTATCAGTGTGTAAAGAGTGGACACACATTTGGGCTGTATGCTCACCTGATCACGATGCTTCTTTTGCACTGAAAGAGCCAATTAGGGTCAAATAGCTGCTGCTAAGAAGCATCTATGATTCAAAGAATAAGTTGAGAAACCCAGGCTGGAAAATTAATTCAAATGCTTGGTGCCTGATCTTCTTCCTTCTGCAGCCATGAAAGTGGAAGGGAGCCTGATCTGCCAGACTTGTATGCCAAGGAAACAGGGAGATTACTCTTTGCCCAGCATTGCTGCACTCATGCCAGGATGGTGAATGAAGGTTTGGGTTCCCAGTTCAAAGATGCTGAGAAGCTGTATAAAGTTCAGCAAAGGCAGCCCTGGGGCTCATAGCCTGCTAGGGAAGCTCGAGGAGGGCTGAGGGAGCTGAACTTATTTAGCTTGGCAAAAGGGATGCTGAAAAGCAATCCCACAGCACTCACTCCTACTTCAAGGGTAATTACAAAGTCGTGGAAGCCAAACTCTTGCTGGCAGTGGCAGACAATATAACTGGGGGCAACAGCTGGGGATTGCACCTTGGGGAGCTCAGACTAGACATTAGGAAAATCTTTTTCTACATGGAGCATAATGCAGCTCAGGAAGACATTATCCAGAGAGGCTGCAGATCTCCATTTTTGGAGGCTTTCAAGATGCAGTTGGCTGAAAGCACTGCAGATCTGATCTAGTGCGTTGGTCCTCCCTGGAACAGGAGATTTGACTGCTGATCTCAGTTAGTTCCTTTCACAGCATTACTACAATTCTATGAAGCCGTCCTCCTTACTCCTAGTTTCTTCCCAGACAAGTACCTTTCCTCTGGTCCTGGGCATAAGCCACACTCTTTGACTCTTTAGGCCAGAAGTCTGATTGTCAGATCCAAACACGAGTCATACGGGTACACAGAGGGCAATTATATCTTAGTTAGCACAAGAGAATTGGGAACACTCATGGGGGACTTAGCTGGTACAGCAAAGTACAGAGGGTGGTGGGAAGTGTGAATAGGGCTAACAATTAGCATCCTTGACACTTGATTGGATTCAGGTTTCTCCAGCCAGCTTAGTGCTTACCATCCTTGTTGGAGAGCATTGGCGCTAGCAGCTCTTTAGCTTCTGTTAGCAAAAGGTCAACAAGATCTGAAGATGGAAGAGATGTATCTGAGACTTCATCTGTTTTATCCTCTTCTGTTTCACTGTTGACTCTTACAAATACGGAAAGTGCCATCAATACTTCTATCATAGAAGTTGAATCACTGAAAATCCTGGCCAGCTTCTTCTGAAGGATACTCTATGTAACTTCTGAGCATTCAGAGGGGATTGCACCTCGAACTCTCAGCATTTCAGATATACTTGTATTGTTACAGGTAGATATTTAAGATATACTTTAATAACATGGTATAGTATATACTTTCTTTAGAATTTTCTTTTTTTTTTTTTAGAATTCCTAAAAACCTTTTTTTTTTCCTTCATCATCATAGAAATACCCATCTAGAAAACCTCACCCTTTTAAAGAATTGTTTTCCCTCAACATCACTCTTAAAAATCAGCTGTCTTTAAAGGGCTGTCATTTACCAACAGGACTGTGACCTTTCATCAGGTGGATCAATTTAAAACAAAAGAAAGCAAAACACTACCAGAGTTCTCACAATAGAATCCCGATACATTTTCTCTGAGGGTTAGGGGAGCCCAGGAGCCTGACCTTCCCTTCTGTAACCATTCATGAAGTTAAGAGTCGTGTTTGCTCTTTGCTTCCACTTGCTCTATCAGTTTTTCATAACTGCTGATAGAGAATACAGGGTCCTAAAGCCAAAGAGTGATTTATATTAGGAAAAGCAGGTGGGTCACAACTCTGCTTCTTTCTAACAACTTGCTTAGGGGCTCTGCTAACAGGAGCAGCTCATCCACAGGAGTGCTTCACCTACTCATTTCCCCAAAAAACAGAGGCCAACTGCCCCCCAAAGTACCAACTGCTCTGCAGCCCCCAGAGCATCTTTTCCCAATGGTTTCCTTCCCAAAGTGACAGTATAGGTTAAGTTCTGCTTGAATCACCTTCCCCTGAGAAAGGTCAGAAAATGAAATGTTCCTGTTTGCAGCTCCCAGAAGCCATCTCCTACCTTTTCTCATCTGGTAAGTGACTGGGCGTGCTCAGGACCTTGTGAACATTCTGTCATAAAATGAAAGCAAAACAAAAATAAAAGAAGGTTTCAGACTCACAGGAACTAATAATTCCTGAGAACAAACCCCATGGGCTTTTGCTGCTGATCAGATTTAATATGACAGTAATCAGCTTCTGCTTATTCATTGCCCTTGAAGCAAATATCTCAAGGCCTTTTGCAGCAAAGGCAACATTCACAGCCTATGCAAATATACAGACACTTCTAAATTATGCATTTTAATGCCAACAAATAAAGTATACAGAACTGAACATAAAAATACTCTTCCAAAGAGTAGTTTTACAGGCTACATTTCAGCAAGCCTATGATTGTTGCTACCAAACAATCCCTGTTTTCTGAATGGTACCTACACATGGAATTTCTCCCTGTGGTTAGTGAATGCTCATATACTACTGAGGGATGTGTAACAAGAAGACATTTTGCCCTGGTAGACAAAATCCTGTGATGTTTGTCCCTGGGGCCAAGCCAAACGTACTTGCAAAATCCAGCCTCAAACTGCACTCACCCCAGCACCTGGTGCTGCACATCCAGAGCTGATTAAATCCTTCTTTCTTTGAAAAAGGGGACAGAGCACCTGTGCTTCCTTTCTCTCCTCTGTTTGCTGTTGATTTCAAGAGCTCTTGGGATATGTTATTGCTAGCTGTAGCATTCAGAGTCCTAATGCTTCCCATGATGGTTGGTTTACTAGCTCCACAAGCCTGTATTCCCAACGCAGGCAGTGAAGTGGAGGAACAGGCAATTAAAAGAAAGCTCAGAAAGAGCAAAACTACCTCTCAAATTCACGCTTGCCGTGCAGAGAAGCAACCAGTGCGTTTTACATAGGGAAGGCCAAAGTGCAAAACAGTTCTGACTATCGTGTTCAGAATGATGGGATTCGTGTGCTGGGTCAGCAAGGCCTTTGGGCTCTGTCATTTTGCACCATGCCATTACGTAGCTCGTGGGTACACAAACATCTATGAGCCCGTTGTCCAGCCTCTCCAAACCAACAGGCAGCGCCTTGTTAGAAGCAGAAGGAATGAGACAACCTCTGGCTTATAGACCAGGAAACGAGTTGGACTTGCAAAATGCCTCATAAGGGAAGAGGCCACAGCGATGCCACCAGCACATCACCTGCACAAACAGGAGCAGCTTCCTATTGCAGATCTCCAGGCGCTTCCGTGAGACTTCGGATTTCCGTAACTGGCCGTCAGCCAGGGACAACTGTCTTTTCAGCTCCAGGATGTCCTCCTGTCCGGGAGAGAAAGGTGATGAGGACGCTCCAGCCCCAGCTTTTGGAAACACCAGCTTATGGCACGTGCTATAAACAGAAAGCCGCAGTCCTCTTTGAAAGGACAGTGGGAACTGTACAGATAATAGTGTACACCCAAAGACCATGATGGCCTTGTAGTATTCAGCAAGTAATGTATATACTACTGTGATTTCCCTCACCCAAGAAGGGAGTGGAAACTCCAGAGAAGGATCAGGAGGGCTGTTATGTCCTGTCTGCACGACTGTATTCCCAGGCTCAGGAGTTGCATTACCTCTATCTCAGCGACGTGTTTTGCTTTCTTCCCTGCCAGCTGCATCTTCAGTTCTGCAATTTCAGCTTCCAACAAGTGGATCACTTCCTCGTAGTCCTGCTCTGCACTGTGTGCCTGTCTCTGCACCACCTCAGCCATCTGCAGCTTGCTGTGCAGTGTCCGGTTCTCTGAGAGGAAGCCCAGGGCTTTCTGGAAGCAGCAAGAAGCAACGTGAATGCACTGCGTCCCTTTTCTGGGTCAGGGACAACCTGAGGGTGCTTATGTTAAAAAAAGAATAAAATAGAAAAAAAGCCAAAATCAACATTGCGTGCCACATCCAGCAAGCCAGCTCCTCTCTCACCTGGTTCAGCCTCTGGAGCTCATCTTCCATTGACTTCTTACTGTTCTCCACCTCTTTCAGGAGAGACTAAGGGAAATATTTTCACCAGATTAGAAGCAGCAAGCGACAGGACATCCCCTAGAAGGGGTTGTGGTCTTTTAGCTCCTGCCTTGAGCAATATTTGCGACAATTGATGGGTTCCCTCTCACCATGCCCTGCTGCTTGGTGGGCCCCTGGGAGGTAGTGAAGTTCAGGAGGATAAGTGGGGTTTCTGGTATTTGTGGACTTGAGTTATTTGTGTTGCAAGGTCAGTTTTAAATGTATTTGCTCACTCTGTTAAAAAAAGTGTCCTCATAGCTCTTTCTTGTTTTTTCCATTTTGTGTGTGTGTTTTAAGCTGAGTGAGAGGAGAGGGAGAGGAAAACCCACTCTGGGTTCTACATGGAGAAGTCTCACCTTCAGCCTGCGGACTTCTTGCCGCAGGTCCGTCATCTCCAGCTGCAGCTGCTCCATCTCCTCGCTGCCATTGCAGCTGAGTGAGTCGAGGGTCTGTGGGCAGAGGACAGGCAGCATTAGGCACCATGCTACTGAAACCAGTGAGTTGTGTTGCAGATACACTGCTTTCCATCCCGAGAATAGCTGTGAATCAAAATGATTTGGAAAAGGAGATGGCATTTGTAGGAAGAAGATCCAAAGGAACACTAAATAATCCAACTGAAGACTTCCCCTCTGTCCTAGGATTTGAGTCTCTCATCCCTGTGCTACAGTGTATTTTCATTTTGAGCCAAGCGAAATTAGTTGGAATTGATTAATTGAAGCTAATTTTCCTTCTGCACCACTCTGAGCAACACAGACTGCTGCTTTCACATCACCCCATAGGAGCTGTTGTTTCCTTATTAAAAGAGATGATTCTGTTACACGGTTTCATAGAATCCCATCGCAGAACTACAGCATGGTTTGGATTGGAAGGGACCTCACAGTTCATACAGTCCCATCTCCTGGAGTGGGCAGGGTCACCTCCCACAGACCAGGCTGCTCAGGGCCCCAACCATGGCCTTGAAGACCTCCAGGAACGGGACACCCACAGCTCTCTGGGCAGCAGTGCCAGCTCCTCACCACCCTCTAGGCAAAGAATTTCCTCCTGACATCCAACCTAAATCTTTCCACACCCACCCTTGTACAGCCCCACAATAGGAATTCCTTTGGAGCTGGGCTGAAGGATGAGCACTGGCCCCACTGACCGGGGAGTGGAACGCCGATGTGTCCAGCAGGCTGGCAACCTCGTGCTGCGTGAAGAGCACGGAGCTGGAGTCCAGGCCGGCCTCATCCAGCTCGTCCTGCATCACGTCCCTGAGCGCTTGGAGGAGATCTGCAGGAAAAAGGCAGGAGAGAAAAGCGTGAGCTTGAGGAAACCCATTGGTCACCAAGAGTGGGTTTAGAGATGCTTATGAATAGACATATTCTGTATGTGTAATTTGGAACCAAGTATTAGATCATCGTGGTTCTCAGTGTTCTAAAGGTCTGAACCCGAAGAAGCATTTCCCTGCCCCACACTGCCTGCCTGCTGCCATTCCTCACCTTCCTGACAGTGCAATCCTAATCAATGGCTTCAGCACTTTGGAGGAGTATCATATTGACCGCTGTGAACACCAAGGTTTGCTCTGCAGTCAGGTGCAGTGAGGAGGAGGCACTCTTGGTGACTGCTACTTACTGTAACTGCTCTGAGGCTGCACCAGTGCCCAGCAGAGCGTTCCTGCCCAGCCCGCTGCCTTTCTGCAGCTGTCTCTCTCCTCTCTCAGCCATCAGCAAGGCTGCACAAATGCTAAAAGCCCAGGGGGAGTCCCCTGCTCACCTCCATAGGCCACTGTCCCCTGTGAGTCCGTGGTCAAGCTCTGCCGCAGCTGCCTCTTCTTCTCCTCGGTCACCTCCAGACCGAGGTACTGCAGAACCTGCCAGAGGAACAACAAGCACTTAATAGAAAAATATTAAAACAACGAATGCTTTGAAGCAGGTGCTGGGAGAACACAATGCTGGGGTTCTCCTGGAAGAGGCTCCAGGCATCAGCTCCCACAGGAGCAGGGTTGGGCAGGATTTCCAGTCTCTCCTTTCCTGCAGCTGTACATCAATGCCTGTTCCAGGAGATCTGTTCACGGCTCTCCAAGAACATTTTATGCAGATGGCAAACAGATTTGCAGCTATTAAATGGGCAGAAGCTTTATAAAATGCTTGGAGCTCTTCCTCTTACAGCCTGAACCGTGCTTGGGATTGAGAGGATAAAAACTATTCACAGCATATTTCCCGAGGCATCAGGAGACATTTAAATACTTTACCCCTCTTCACTGCACCTATTGCTCTCATTAGAGGATGCCCTGGCTCCTGCAGATGTTTATCAACCCAACCCCTGGGCACTGAGGTGGATAAACCTGTGCAAACTCCACTTCGGTGCCAGAGGCAACGATTAAAAGGCTTTAAAAGACAAATTCCGGCTCAACAGAGAAGGTGGGAGTGAGCTGGGATTGAAGTTAAAGCTGCACCCGTGCCTCCTGCTCAAGGGTCCCACAGTCCACATGGGTGCCCCCGCCGTGTCCTGGTGTGCATCGTGTGCACTCCTACCAGAGCCACAGCAGCCACCCATCCCAGTGATGGACTCTGGAAGGGAATGCCAAGCACCTGAGCACCTCACATTGCAGAGGAGATGGTTTTTGGCCAAGGCAGAGGCAATCCTAAATCCCAATCTCAGAGAACAGGAGGTGGGATAGAGGATAGGAAGGGACAGAGGGGAGGGGGTATGGAAGAGTGGGCTGGGGGACAGCGTAGGGGATGGTGTGCAGTGGGAGAGGGGATAGGGGATGGAGGGTGGGATAGAAGGTAGGATAGGACAGGAAGAGGATAAAGAACGAGGGATAGGATGGGGGAGAGGATAGGGGATATAGGATAGGAGGAGAGGATAGGGGGATAGGGGTTAGAGGATAGGATAGGGGCTAGAAGAGAGGAAGAGGAAAGAGAGCTGCAGCTTTAGGAGAGCACAGCAGCCCGTGTGCAGGCAGGAGCAGAGCCCCGCGCTGCCGGGCGGTGGCAGCAGATGTCCGCCAGAGCTCCTGAACTGAGCGCTCCTTAAACAGCAGTGCCTGGGGTGGGGGGACGCACGTACACCCCAAAACCAGAGCGGGGAGCACTACCCTACAACATACACCGAACTCACTGCTGGGGGGCCAAGAGAAACCGAGATGCTTCCACTGCCTCTTGGCACACAACTGGGATGCTCAGGACACGCTGCTCTCTCTCTTTGGAGCATCTAAAGCTGGACACGACCTGCAGCAAACTCAGCTGAAGAGTCGAGCTGCAGGGTTTTTTCAGACTCTTCAGTAAGGACTGGATTAATTAATTGCAGCACGTGAGTGGTGTGATGGCACCATGGAAATCAGCACTCTGAGCTCTGCTCTCCCGAGCTGTTGCTGTGCCTGGATGGCTGCAGGTGAGTGGAGGGGACTAAGACTGCAGCAGCCCCTGCTCAGCACGGGGCAGTGCATGCTGATTAGAGCACTGATCAGGTGCAGTAGCTTTATTTTGTGCAAACAGCCAAGCTGATTCCCTCTGACCATTCCTATTTGGTTTTGCAATTTCTAATCCCTTCCGGAAAGCAAGTGACACAGTGACCTCGAAGCTAACACCTGGTGCAGCCCTCCCAGACCCAAATACAGTACAGGAAATGGAAAGCACTTGACCTCTTCCCAGCTCAACACCAGGTTTTGCTGGGTCTGCTCTCAGCTCAGGGCCAGATTCCTGCAGCAGGATCCCAGGCTGTGTGCAGACCACCCACCCACCCTTAATTAGTACTCAGGACATGAGGGGACTGGTGTCACGTCCACAGGCAGTTTTCTGTGCAGAGCACCCTGTAAGGATGGGGAGGAGATGCTGCTTTGGGATCACGCACTCACCAGCTCCAGCTTTCCATCCTTGAGGCGAATGTGGGGATCCAGTGCTACTTTGGATTTGGAGTTTGTGGCTGCTCTCAGGCTGGGGGCTGAGCAGGGTGCTGAAACAGCAAGAGGAAATGTTAATGGAAGAGAGCTGGGGTAGAGGAAAGAAGTGCCTGTGAACACCATTCAGGTTACATAAAGTAGAATGTGCATGCAGCAGAACACAATTGAAAAGCAGGTTTTGTTTAATCTGGTCCCAGAAGCCCGAATCAGGCCACTGCTGGAAGGTTTGGGTGCGTTTCTGTGAGAGGAGAAAGGGCAGTGGCTGTGCAGGTCAGAGCTACCCCTAGATGGGGAGAACCTTCTGCTGACAGCTGGCTGCTTCCTGTAGGCACTGTCCCCAATGCTCAGTGATGATACAGGGCCCACATAACACTGCCATGGCACTTGTGCTCCTCCATCCCTGGGGAAACACCAGAATTAACCCATGTCCATAGCAAACTGTGACATCCTCTGGGAGAAGATCAGGATGGCTCTGTTCACCTTACAGTGCTCATCGTGCTGGCAGCACAGGATTCTCCTAAGAATCAATTCTTTTTTCCTGCCTGGGATCCACTCCTAATCCCAGTATTCATCTGTTCTGCTAATGGCAGCAGCTAGGAAGCAGGAAGAGGTAACACATGGGGCTGTTGGATTGTCCACTGGCACTTCACTCCTCAAGTTCAAGGGCAGAGCTGTTACCTCTGAGCATGGCTAATCAGGATTAGCTCAGTGAGGCTCTGCTGTCAGCTCTGGACACACAGATATCCAGGGCATCTGCCGGGCTCCCACCTCCGGGCAGCCCTGGCCTGGGCTCTGACCATGGCTTGCTGCTCTTTCAAAGCCACTTGTCTGCTTTCATGGGTGACAACACCAACACAAAGCCCTCCCAGCACTTGGTGTGAAACAAACGCGTGCAATAAAATCCCCCAGCTAAGACAGGAAGCAATTAGGTCATCGCTATTTTGCTGGATTGCCTCCATGGCCCGGGGGTTTGTTCTCCATCACCAGGAGCTCTGCCTGCTGGTTGTGGCCACACAAAAGCCTCCCTGAAACCAAGGCTGTGCCTGCTGGGAACTCACTGACATGGTAACAGAGCCCACCTTTCCAAGCAGAAGTAACCTCTGTACCACAAGGATACATGGTATCTTGCTGAGGGTAATCTCCCAGGCCCCAGATCAGGGATGTAATTGAGGTTTCCTGAGACTCCCTTATGGAAGGTGAAGCTGCGTGGGGATCTGAGCTCAGTCCCCCCACTGCCAGCACCTCAGGCTAACCAGGATAACCAGTTCAGTAACCAGGCTACCAGCTCACAGTGGGACTCAGAGAGTGGGGAGGAAACACAGCACGAAAAAGTAAGCAAAAATAAAGCTTGGATGTAGAGAGAAACCTGACAGTCTCATCTAGAAGCAACCTCCTGATCTGAACAACTGAGAGCAATCTTAATGCCTGCACAGTGCCTGGGACTGCCACGTACGGTTCAGCTATTAGGAGCACTCCTTTTTGCTGCGCTGTTTCTCCATGGGACAACTCTTTATTCACTCCCATCTGTCTGCAAGAATTGCACCAGGGCAAAGGTGCTGCTGCAAACAAACCCATGGTGTGAGCGTTGTCTCCTATTACCAGCAGGAGACAGCACTCCTCCGAACACCTTAGTGCAGAATTCTGCTATTATGGACAAACCAATGTGGGCACAATAACTACCTGTTGTGTATAGCACCCTCCCCCTCTCCTACTGGGGTGTGTGTTATCATCACAACACCGGATTCCACTACAGCGATATAAATGCTGCTGGAAATGAATCTCATTGTCCTCAGCACCGAGGAGCCACAGCTGTGCTTGTTGCCAACACAGGAGCAGGACTCTTACCTGAGACAGTGAGCTCTGGTGGGCAGATGTCTGGGGACAAAGAAGGCACAGGAAAGTGGTTTTCATGTCTGTTCTAGAAAAGAAGACAAAGGCAGCACAGAAAATTGCTGAGCATAATCTGATGGTGTAAACACAGAGCATGGGATCTCAGGGAGGAGCAACCCAGCTGTCCCTGAGCCATCCCAAAGTATCTGCACACAGAAAATGAGAGTTCACCATTGCTCTAACTGCAGTTGAGAGCTGAGGATGAGTTTGGTTTCCTGAGCTTTCTCCATCGGGGCTCTCCTTAAGCCTCTGCACTCAGAACACCAGTGAGGTCCTCATTCTGACTGTGGTCAGTTGAGTTACCCAAAACGTAACTCTCAGAATGAGTGTGGCAGGAAGCAGAGACGTGTGCCCACCCTTCCTCGAGTGTCAGCTCATGGGCTGAAGCTGGAGTATGAAGGGAAACGAGTCACAGCACAGCTGAGCTGAGACTTCGTGAGGAGTTCCACATTTTTGCAGCAAAGCAGGGAAAGGAGAAATGTAATTCCAGCCAGCAGTGTGTTTTCACATACACAGAATTACACAAGCACACCTTCTGCTGGATGACAAAGGATCTCTCCATACCACTCAGCTGTGTATATATAGGCTAAGGCTGACTTTCATAAGCACGTCTGCAGGCTGGCACAGCCAAAGGCAACATGTGCTTGGCATTCTTGCAAGTCTGTATCTCCACAGAGTCCAGAAAGTAGAACCTTTTGGGAATGATGCTCATACAAAAGGAAACACCACCCTGCCTTTTCTTACAGCATTTTAGGTGTAAAAGGGCGGGCGATATACCAGGCATTGCAACAATCCAGGAAAGGAATGCTAACTGCACACAGCCCAACCACAGGTCAAAATTATCGTGGGGATTGCATGGTTAAATCCTGTCTCATCGCGCACAGCTCCAGCCCTCGCCTCTGCAAACACAGCTTTCTGGGGAGCATGAGCCTGTCTTATCATTAGGCTGGTGAGGAGCAGACACGGGCTGCTTAGGAATGCTACAGGTTCATCCTCATCAGAGGTCTTTAAGAACAAAGAGTCGTTCCTGCCTTAGGTAGGAAACTAGATCAAACCGACTCTCGTAATCCCTTCCAGCCCTATGGCTGCTGGGGAATGAGATGCAGTTTGCTATCCACAGAGTGTTGTTTTTTCAACCTGAGGCTCCTGAAACAGGTCTGGATGGAGGCTCTGGGGACAAAACTCCCATCATTTGTCCCAAACCCAAGACAGGAGAAGCTTATTTAATCTTTAAAATACACGATTGCAAAACAGAGCCATATATGCCAACACTACAGACTGTTCACAGTCCAGAAAGGGCACAACAGAGTCCTTAAAAAAGGGTTTTTTTTTTTGATCAAAGGAAGCTTACAGCGCTGTGGACCGTGGCCTCAGACCTGAGTTTCAGCCTACCTCTGGGGACCTCACGTGGACCTTCAGCCTGCAGGAGCTCAGCCCATTTCCCACAGCCTTAGGTGGCGGTGACGAGATGTTGTTATGAGCTGACAGTCCGGGATGCAACCGTCCCCTTCCAGGAATAAAGGCCACTTCTGTGTTTCCCTCATGTCTGAAATGAACAACAAATAGGGAATATTTTAAGAATGAAAAAAGTAGGGCTGAAATCTGTAAAACTTTTGTGCCCGTGGTTCTTCTCCAGGGCGATCTCACTTCAGCCAATGGAACTTCCACCAGCCAGGTTGCTTGTTTGGACTTCAGTTCTACCGTGGAACCTCGCTGGGCAGTGATGGAGGATATTCATGAGGACAAAACATCAGGAAGGTCTGTGTTACACTTCAGGGCGGACCAGGCTGTCAACATATCTTTGTGTCACAGCCACCTCCAAGTGTCATTCAAACAAAAGGGCCTCCTGCTTCCTGCAGCCAAATGTTGGTAGGACGTTAAGGGTTTCTCCCCAACACCGTGCTGATGACAGACGTACTACATGCCTACCTGAATTTGGCTTTTGCAATAATTTTTCTGGCCTCTTCCAGTGTGCTGCCCACCAAAGAGTCTCTGTTGATAGCAATGAGTTGGTCACCAGGTCGGAGCCGACCGTCCTAAACAAAGAGAAAGAGCACTGGAAAATAGTGTCCCTCTACCCAGCACCTTCTCCTGCAATACAAACCTCCATTAATCCATGCAGTGCATTACTCACCCATTCTTAGAAAATCTGTTTCAGAACAGCTACAGCTTCTAGAAGTCCCCCCTCAAAGTCCCTGAGGGTTTCTGGAGTGACTTACCTTGTAGCAGTCACCATCTGGCAGAAGTTCTTGGACATAAACCATGGGACCATCAGGCCTGTTGGCTCCACCGCTGACTGTCAGCCCTAAGCCAGAGGACTTTGCTATAGAAATGCTCTGGATTCCTGATTCAATGGAGTAGCTGCAAGGGAGAGAGGTTAGCAGGTGACTCAAGGTGACCTGGTTTATTTTCCCATGTCTCTGGACAAACTCTGTCTGGTTCTCTTTTATATGTAGGGTCCTCCTAACTTCTCTTGGTCTTCTCTGCCTCTGCATCTTTTTATCCACCCCAAAGTGGGATGGAGGAGGTGAGGACTCCAGTTTCTAGGCAGGCATTGTTTGTCGTTAGGAAGATAGTTGCTTTGCCTAATCCTGAATGTGGGGAATAATTGTTTTCATTTAGGAAATAAAGACAGAAGGAACTAAAGGTTTAGCCAGTATAGATTCTCTGCCAAAAGCACACAAAGAATTAACAAGGTTATCATTCAAAATCCAACCTAAATCACCAGACAGATTGACTAACTACTAAGCATCCACAGAAGGAGTCAAAGCGAAGCTCAGGGTATGCAGCTGACTTGATGTTTCAGACAAGTTTGGCCTCAAAGCCTTGAAAAATGCCCTGAGAATCAAGCTCTGAAACACCTTCATGGCAATAACTGCCACGTGGTGAGAGTGCTTGGGAACCCCATGGGAAAGAGCAGTGCGCTGCTGAGCTCTGTGCTGACAGCAGGCCGTGCCTCAATGCGCTGTGCCTCTTAACCTTATGTAAGATCACTCCCCTAAGAAATGCAGAGCCCCCAGAGGGGGTTAACGGCGGAGGGAAGATGCCTGGTTTATCCAAAGCAGCTGCCAAGGAGATGAGCTGGCCTCTCCTCTGAAAGGGTCTCTCACTCTGCGCAAGCAGCTTAAACCTCTGGTGCCAAATATTTGTGCTCTGCAAATCCCTAATAAAGAGCTGATATTTAGCAAGAGGATTTGCTGGTTCTGCAGAGAATCCTGACTCTCTGTAGCAGTGACTTGACTTGTTTACAGTGTCAAAGGAAGAGGAGCTGTGGGCCCTGAGGATGAGCGGTCCCAATTCCAGTACTGCTGACACCCTTTGCATCGCACATCTCTTGAAGGGCAACCTGATGCACCCTGGAGAGGAAACTCAGCCAAAAACAAGCTCTGCCTGCCCAAACCTCTGACCCTGCGAAATATGAAAGAGCCTGATGACCACATGAAAACACACACTCCAGGAAACGCTCCCAAGGCCAAAAGACGTGGTGTCTGCAGGCGGCCGTGGCTCACTGCTGTGCTCATGCTCTCGTTGCACCATGTCAGTGTGCCAGGACCAGGGCAATGGGAAATGTGCTCCTCAGGCACCTACTGATGGCCCCAGTGTCCTCGCAGAGGTGCTCAGCGGGGCTTGGGGAGGTGATGGAAACCATCTTCATGGTTGGTGGGAAGCCATAGCTTCTCCACACATCTCAGAGTTGGGGGAGAGGAGTGGTTGCACGGTTAACCAGAACACAAATGTATTGACCATTTTGTTGGGGCAGCTTTTCAGGATACAGGCTTGCCAGGAAGAAGTGAGCTGCCACTGGGACACTTAGGGAACACTCTGGAATGGGTTCTGTAACAATAAGCCACTGCAGTGATGCAGCAGTGTAGAAGACATAAGGGTGAACAAGCCATCATTTAAACACCGAAAGCATTTTCTGTTTCTCTCTCTAAAACAACATTAGATGTATGGTGGCATCTTTCTGACCAACAAGTGGTCTAGAGCTCCTCACTTTTTACAGTACGCACATCTCCTTAAAGGGGAACACATTTGAGAGGGGCACCCACTCCCTTGCAGAGAACAATGCAGAAGCCAGGCATTGAAGTGGCCCAACCATTTACTACTAGCTGCTCACCAAAACCAACGCATCCAAGCCTTGAAAACTTGTTGGTTGGGTCACTACACCGCGCTCACCAGGGCCTGGATGTACGTACTGTGCATGGGGAGTGTGTGCCGGGTTGCCAATGAAGGGGCCATGGGAGCTGGCTGGGCTCAGCAGCAGTGGGCTCTGGGAGCGTGAGGAGGAGCCTGAGGATGTGCTCTCCAGGTATCGACCTGAAAGGCAAGGTCACAATCAGTTCAGGGAGCAAAAACACACCAGTACCACCCTCCTGCTCTGCTCTACTGCCAGCAGCTCGTGCTGGCTTCTGAGCTACTGGGGTAAACCACATGGGAAAGCCGTATTGCTTGCAGAGAGGAAGCATTCAGCATCCTCAGCACAAGTCCAGTATGGGGCTGTCACCCCGCTGTCAGCCACAGGTACTTCTGCCACACTTCCAGCCTTTTCTCTGGGGTTACTGGACCAGCACTTGAGTTGAGTCCAGATACCTGGAAGGCTGCAATGGCCCCAGCTCAGTGCTCCCAAAATGCACGCATGCTGCTTCATTCTGCTCAGGCAAAACCAGCCATTCCCTAGGTGCTTGCAGGACATCACTTCCTTCAAGCCTTCACCCAAACCAAATCAGATCAGAACTCCTTCAAAATAATGCTGAGACAAGGAAAACTCTTTTGGTAGAAGGATGAAGGGCAGCCATGGAGCTGCTGGCACCAGTACTCACTGCCGCTGTGCAGGACCGGTGAGCTCCGCGCGGAGCCAGTGTTGCTCTGGGACCCAAATTTCTCCAGCAACTCCGAGAACTCTCTCCTGGATAAGAAAAATATGAGATGGTCAGCAGCTGCTTCTCAGAACCATTTCTCACTCCTCTGTGTGAAGCAGTGCCCTCATGCAGTGACTTATTACCAAGCCCATGGGGCTGGCTCCCACCAGCATTGGAGGGCAGGCAGAGCCTTCTCAACCCTAAACCCTGCAATCTCAAGAGGTTGCTTTCATTAATACTTTGCTGCCAGGCTGAGTTTGACAGCACCCAAAGGTACTTGCTGAGCCTCAACCACTTGTGCACAAGAAGTGTTGCTTCGCGACCTTCCTTTCAGCAAGCAGAACATGTGGAGTTCTTAAGCCATTAAGACCCACCATTAGCCACGTTTACCAGCTCTTGCATCATTTCTGTAATCCTTCTTTGAGCTGCTGTGAGCCTCTCGCATCCATTTGGATGAGGAGGCACAGAAAGGGGACGCCGGGGTCAAGCACCAGCCTCACGCACTCATCCATGCTGTGTCTGCTCTTTGGGCAACTCAGCCACCATTCCTCTGTTCCTGCGTTGCCCTCTCCCTTCATAACCCAATGCTCCCCAGCCAAGCCAACCTTTGCTCAGTGAGAAGTCCCAAGGCTGACTCATTTCTTCCAGGAGTCATTACCAGCAGGGGAGAGACCCTGAAATTGGTGCTTCTGTGGCAACAGCAGCGTTAGGTGTCCGCTTTGAAGGCAGGAGGGAATCCCCACGGGAAGGCGGCCGGCTGACGGCTCAGCCACATGAAAAGCCGTGTGATGAGCGGCCGGCCCTCACGCCTGACAGCCAGTCCTGCCCAGGACACAACCTGCAGGAAAGCCGCTGCAGCACTTTCCTCATTAAGGAGACTGCTCTTGCACAGCGACAGACGTTGTGTCATCGGCACACTCCATTGGGGTAGATGTTCTGTGTTATTGGCTAGGTTAGAGTCAACAATATAAAACGATGAGTGAATCATCAGCTCCTCGGGATACTGCTGGAAGTGTTCTCAGTAATTTAAGTCTTCCCATTAAACAACCAGCTCTTTAACTAACTTCAAAGCACTATGTCTGCCTTATCTCGTATTGCCATCAAATGTATGCCTTATTCATTCCTTTTAAAAGTAATTTTAAATCCAAGTATCGCAGAATGCTTAGTGGAACGTCTCGTTGAATCCAAATGTTTTGCATTGGCACTGTTGTCTCCATCAACTATACCCATGACCTTAAAAGACAACTGATTTGTTCCAAAACTTAACCTTCCATAAAGCTATTTCAAGTGGGAGTTTCATAGAAATAAAATGCTGAGCACTGAATAAGTTGAAGGATGGCTTAGATAGATCCTGTAGGCACTCAGTGGGGTTTGGGAGGACAATGGTTAGCGCCTGATGGCTGTTGGGAAGCCACAGTTTCTCCCCATGTTTCAGAGAGGAGGGAGTTGAGCGGTTGTGTGGTCAACCAGAGCCCAAATATGTTGACCATTTTGCTGGGGTAGTTTCTCAGCTCTTGACGTACAGAGTTGCCAGGAAGAAGCAAGGATATCCAGGGGATACCTTGGAATGGGTACATTAACAGCAAGCCATTTCAAAACCTCACCTCCCATGAAGCTACTCCATCTGGAAGTTTCTAGTATTAAACTCTGAAACATGTCCAAGCACTGAATAAGTTGGAGGACAGCTTAGATCCTATAGGAATGGGATGTTGACTTGAAGCTTATCCCATCCTGTGCTTTTCTTGAGATAAGCCTTGAATGGACCTTAACCTTAGCAGAATTTTCCCAATTTTCTATAAAAACCCTGTAATTTCATGGGGCATTCAGAGCCCCATTCACTGGCAACTCACGTGGTGACGGATGGAGTCATCCCCCTGTGACCTACTGTAATGGCACGGCTAACTCGCTGGAAGCTAATGTGCTATTTCCAGTGATTACCCAGCCATCAGCAGCTGGCTTTTTGTTTTGGGCTGGGTGTTTTCTGTGGTCATCCATTGTTACGTTTTCCCCCAGATAATAATCCAGCAGAGCATGAGACAGGTTATGAACTTAAAACAATGGCTACAAAATTCTTAGTCAATGCAAATGCAACTGGTCCAGCAGCTCCTGTATTCTTCAGCCCTGCCGAACAATGCAAGCCCAATCACCAGCCCGTGCTGTCAAACCCTTTGTTACGAGCAAGGGCAGGCAAGGCTTGGACATTCTTTCCTGTTATTTGAGTTTTGTTCACCCACAAAGTGAGGCGTCCAGCCCGGCCACTTGCTGGAGGGACGGGTGACAACCTGCGTCACACGCTGCCCTCCCAGCTCCTGCTTTGTTGGTCAGTACTGCAAACAGCAATTCCACTGAAGGCATAAAGACATGATTAACTTGAAGCTTACCCCAGCAGCAAGCAATACACTTTGTGGTGTGAATTTGCCAAGAATTAACTTTTTTACTCAGTGCTGCACTTAAAGAATATCTGGAGAAGAGAGAGCTCCAGGGACACCACAGAGCAGCCCTTCAGTGGATAAAGGGGCTGTAAGAAAGAAGGGTCTGCTGGGGTAGTACAAGGGAAAATGGTTTCAGAGTACAGGAGGGAAGATTTAGGTTGGATATAAGGAAGAAGCTCTTTACAGTAAGGGCAGAGAGGCACTGGCACAGGCTGCTCTGTCCCTGCAGACACCCAAGCTCAGGCTGGATGGGCTCTGAGCACTGATGGAGCTGTGGGCACCCCTGTTCACGCAGGGGGTGAGATCAGATTGGCCTTTAAAGGATCCTTCCAACTAAAACAATTCTGTGATTCTAGGAGGAGGGAATTTGCAAACAGGTAGGTGAAGCTCAGTCCCTGAACAAGGGCACTGGAGGAATGCTTAAAATAAAATAAATATCACTGTGTGCTTTCAGACGCAGAAAGACTTCAAGTCATTATAAATATTTAAAATGTAACCCTTATTCAAATACTCTGGTTTCCACTGGACTAAAATACCCAGCCTTATTTGAAGAAATAATAATAATTATAGGGCTGTATTAGGCGAAAAGTTCGTTCTGACAATCCCTTCTCCAGCTCTTCTTCATTAAGATGGGGCAGTGCAGGGACTGGAGCAGCCCTGCACAGAGCTCGGCCCTGCACTGTGGGGTTTGGTGATGGGGATGCCAGCAGCAGCCAGCTGCAGCAGACTTTGCAGCAGATTAAGCAGCAGGGGTCAATCTTCCCGCAGAATACTGTTGTTTTATCTCATAATACCCTTTTGTCCTGCCCTTTTGTTGTTGGGAGAACAAAGGGTGAGTCCAACATCAAAGGTGACATGAGAGTACCGCGTCTGGAAGCCTGAGCCCTGCACCAAGGCTGGGGAGAAAGGAGCCTGTAACACCTCACGCATTAATAGCGTCTCAATAAATAAAGCCTGCAGGGCAGAGGAACCCTGAACCCAAAGCACTGCAACCCTGATGCAAGCAGCCAGCAAGGTGATTTTCTCACACCCATTCCACAGCGGCTGTGGCATTTCCACCTCTCAGGTGGGTGATGCTGATATCCGCAGAGCCTGGAAAGCAGTAATGGGCATGTTGTGCTTCATGGCTTTGGGGTGAAAGAATGTGTGCTTCTCTACAAGCAGCTAAAGAGCCTGGGATGTCAGGCTTGCAGGAGTGAAGGCTTTCAAGCTGCACTGAGCACCTGATGGAGCTGTGGGGTGTCCATCGCAGTCAGTGGGACCAGAGGGCCTCTAAAGGTCTCTTCCAATTCAAAGCAATCTATAAGAGCAGCCACAGGGACTGACCCTCATCCACAGCTGGAGCTCGCAGGGTGAGGGGATCGCCTACGTTGCAATCACCGTGTGTAGAAATGCACGATTAACACATCAGCCCGTTTGTGACAAGATGACCGTGCACATCGTGCACAGCTGCGTGATCAAACGCCAGCTATGCCATGCTAGGAGGTGCAGCACGGGAAGGCTTTCTCACAGGGATAAACCTGAAAGACCGGGATGGTATCAGTGCAGCCCACGGAAACAAAGTGCTATTGTAACTTTCAGGCTGAGGATGAATAAACAGTGATTACTCGTATGCAATAAAATTATCCTCATTAGCCAAAGAGGAGCACAGATGAAATGAGATCCAACCGTCCTCCAAACCCAGCGTGTCCAGCTCTAAATCTGAATGTTCTGCTCTGAGCACTAGCAGTACTGCAGCTCTCTGCAGCAAGTCTGATATGCCAGGCCGAAAGCATGCATCTTATACATGCCAGGACTGAGTTCCATTAACAACGCAGGTAATTGGGGCCTATAATTAACTTCAGGGACAAATAATAGCGTTTATAAGTCAAATTCACCCAAGGGCAACCACAGCAAAATTCTACTCAGCTGAGTCATGGGGAAAATTGGCAGGCAGGGCAAATCTTCTTCCAAAACCAGAGCCATCGCCTTTCTTCCCCCGCTGTGCCTTGTACGCTGGGGCTTTGCAAAGAAAAGCTGCAGGGTGGTGCTCAGCTCATGTCCCGGAAAGCTGACACGGCACGGCAAAAATCAAGGCAGATGTAAGGAAAAAAGAGTAGGCAGGACGTAGGAAAATCCTTCCTCCTTGTTCTACAGCCCTTCATCCTGTAGATACGTAGTCTGTGAGATTATTATGTAAGCGAAATCTCTGCAAATCTTTACCAAAAAAACAAAAACCCAAACAACACCAACTATAAATAAACTGCTTACTTCCCCCCCCGTCCCTCCGGGTAACCTTTTGCAGATTTAACGGATGAGCAGACGGAGGCCGAGCACAGTGCTGGAGGTCTGCCTGCCCGCAGCCAGGCTCAGCACTGCCTCGCAGGAGCTGCAGCTGCAGCCAGAGCCACGCGTGTGGATGCTTTAAGAACCATCTGCTGTAGTTTACGATATTAAGAGGTGAGGTCGAGGGGCCTGAGCAGCTCGGAGCAGAGAGAAATCAATGAGCTGCATATCCCTGCTCACATGGACCCGATGGTCTCACCCAGAGCTTCTGCAGCACCTACAGAGGGACTCACACTTTGTGTAATAACTTGAGTTGTCATTTCCTCTTATAGAGCACAATAAAAAAAAAAAAGTAGCCCGTCATTAATACCAAATACTGCTTCCACCAGAAGCCCTGTCATTACGGGCACTTTCACCACTGTGCTTAGGGAGCAGTGCTCCACTGCTGTTGATGGATAAGAAATGAAAGCATGTTCCCTGACACCAGCGGGTCGTGGGTGCATGGAGCAAGCAGAGGGAGAGCCTGCAGCACAAAGCCCATGAAGGCACCTGGCCTTTCCCCACCCAAATCTGTGGTTCCTGATGCACCTCAACATCCCAGACATGCCAAAAGGAGAGGATGCTTTGGCACACTGCTCCAGATCTCCCTGTGGATGTGGGTGTCTCATCCCATACCTTGCTTCTCACGGTCCTGCCCTTGTGATACCATCATTATCATGCAGCCAAGACCACACTGAACTCCTTCCTTCTCCTCTCAGTGCCTCAAATCACCTCTAAAGAAAGCAAAACCTCAAGGGGAGATGTTCCAGGGAGAAACGACTCATCCTCCCTTGAGAGGGAGGAATCCACCAGGGGAAGCAGTGTGAAGGAAGACTCAGTGCAGCTAACTGAAAAGGGAAGATCCTGCTGTCCTTGCACACCTTTGTTCAGAGCTCTGCACAGGACACCATAGGCATCTCAACACCCCCCTCCCCATGGAAGGTGCATGGCTGACCCTTGGCCACCTTCATCTTCACTGTGGGCTTCAAGCAAATGCTCTCCAGGTGCCAACAAATGCCACTGTCACCCTTCCCCATGCAAGATACCACCCCTCACCTGGCATCGTCATCGCGGGCTATCAGAAGGCGCATGTGGCTGGTGGCTGATGCCGTCCTCAGGATGTCCACAGCCCTGTGGGATGAGAACCACAATATGTCAACGCTGGGTCAGAGCGGGGCTGCAGCACACTCACCCGGCCGTACGTCAAAGCTCACATCAAACCGGTCTATTTTCACACAGAATCTTCTCATCTGATAATTCCCGAGTTGGCCCTTGGGAACAGTGCTAAATGCTGAATCCCTTCGCTTGCAACAGGGCGCAGACAAAGCAGTGCCCTGGTGTCCTCCACGCAACCTGCAGCCTAAACCACTTCACAGAATTATACAAAACCAAGAGGATTTCTGTCTGGATACAGTACCTCTCACTGGTAACCCCAATTAGAGAATCTCCATTGACCTCCAGGATCTGGTCTCCTGGCTGCAGGCGCCCTAGAAAAGAAAACTAATGGATAAAAACTGCAGAAAATACAGCTTGAAGGGACTTGGAGAGCTTGGGCTGTTCCTGCCTTTGCTCAGAGACAGGATAAAATATGTATGGGTCGCTCTGAGATGCTCATCCAACCTGTTTTTCAAGATATCCCTAAATGAAGTTTCTACCACGTCCCTGAACAACTCTGCCAATGTCAGAGGCCTCCCATGCTGCAGGGAGGCATGAAGACAAATGCAAAAGTGACATAAAAGTCAAAGAGAAAACCCACGAGCAGCACCTCCACCTGTTCTCGATTTATTTTTTTGCTTTAGATGGAAAAATGGTGTTGTCACACTTGGGGGGGAATAAAAATCTTCTTGGCTTAAGTTCTGAAAGGTGAACTCTGCAGACCCTTTGCCTGATACTGATCTGAAGTGTGTGCCATCTCATTGCTGCACGCAACCTTGTGCTATCGCTGCAGGCAGCAAAACAGAGTGAGCTTCGTGTGTCGGGGATGAAGCTTGGCCTAAAGACACAGAGCAGTCCTATAAATGCTGCAGAGCCCAAGGGCAAGGCCACTCTCCTTCGCTGCAGTGATTATCATCTCTAAACCCAACTCTGCAGCTGGAAAACCCAGGAGGAAACACCCTAAATGCCCAACAAAGCGATGTATAGGATACACTGTCCTCTGGCTCTTCCAACTACCCCCTTTCATATTTCACTCACCATCAGCATAAGCAACACCCCCAGGCAGGATCCTCTTGACATAAACTCCATATTCTTCTCCAGTGAGCTCTTTGATGCCACCGATCACCTTAATTCCTGGGGGAGGAGAAGCACTGTGACACAAAGGCACATACTGGCTCTCTCTTGGGTCTGTGATTTGTTGCAAGCCACATCTGAGATAAGTCCTGTGTATCTCCTGTGCTACACCAGCAGCAGAATGAGGTCAATAGCATAGAACAGGGGCCAAGAGCATCTGGGAGCACCTCCTCTACTTTGGGACCAAGCTTTGAGGAACACTCCAGCAAGGAGCAACTGCCTTCCAGCAACTGAAAACCTCAATGTTTGCAGCTAAATTGGTCACTGCTGGGTAAGGGCATGATTCTGCTGGGGGTGCTGCTCCTGGGTGTGTGTCTCTAATGAGACCTATTGGGTGTTGTCATGGAAAAGCACAGGGATGGCCTCTGGGGCTGAGCAGCTCCCCATACTCTGTGGTGCCTTCACCATGGGCTGGCACCGCACGGCCACATCCCCGCCAAGCACACGTAAGCTGGCTGGAAGAGGCACAAGAGACTTATTTACCCACTCTCATTAAATCCCACTTGGAGAATGCAGGCTGCAGACAGAAGGATTAAAAAGCCTGGCTTTAATTAACAAATCTGCCCTGGGACCCGCCGGTCGGGCATTTTGCTGCTGTGGCCAGGAGGGCAGGCTGAGGACAGTGGCACCACAGTGGGGACATGTCCCAGCATCAGCCCCAGCTTAGGAACTCTGGGGACAGCAGCACTGTGTCTACCCACTGCTCCCCTCCTGCTGTATCCTAAGCAGGAAGGACCCAGCAGTTTTCAGCTACCCCCAGGGAAAAATCCTCATATCTGGAGTTTCCATGAGTTAAAATAGTGATTAAGCCCAGATTACCATAACTTTTTCATTCTGGCCACGTATGCATCCATCGCTTCTTCTCCCAGGCAACAATATGGATGGTGAGGCACTGGCACAGAGATGGTGCTCCTGCAGACACCCAAGCTCAGACTGCGGGGGCTCTGAGCACTGATGGAGCTGTGGGTGTCCCCGTTCGTGCAGAGGGGTGGAACCATGGCCTTTTAGGATCCCTCCCAACTCAAGTGATTCTGTGACTCTATGAACCCCAGCCCTGCTGGAGTGGTGCTAAGTGCCCCCTGTAGCAGCTGGCTGTACCATGCCCACCGGAGGAGATGCTGTCCCACGGGTGTGAGCAGAGTCCTGGGGATCAAGGTCACCCCTAGCACACTCCAGAGGTCCCAGTATGGGGACCAGTCTGGGCAGGGACACTGGAAATCCAGGTGGGGGCAGGGCGGGATGTGCAGCCCAAATTGCCAATGAGACAACGTGCATCAGGGAAGTGAGGTACAGATGCACACCCTGGAGGTGGTGCAGCCAGGAGAGCACCCAGCAGCTCCTTGATGCCCATTTGTGACTGCCTCCCATGTATCAGATGAATAGTGACACATTTTTTGTGTCTGCAAATCAACTGTAATAATGGCTTAATATAGTTGAAGTATCTACAAATCCTCCCTTTATCCCCAAAAATGTCAGGGGAAAATCCGATCTTGTTATTAAAATCACTGATTACTCACAGCATTGCTCCTAGCCATGCTCAAACTTTGACAAGGGGGAAAAAACATCAGGAAAACACTTTCCTCTACATAAACAAGGGAGAGTTGCCCCAGGGAGTCCCCAACCAGGCCTGAGCGTGGCATGGAGCAGTGGGACAGCGTGAGGCTGGTGGTGACAAACACAACATGTCCCATATGGGGGTCTCAGCCCAGAGCAGGCAGGATGCTCATCCTCACCATCCGCTGCCCCTCAGGGCTTTGTTTGGGATTTCTGCAGCTTGGCTAGCATTCCTGAGAGCTCCCATGTTTTATAAACACCTATTTCAATTGGGTTTATATCTGGGACCCAGTTTAGGTAAATAACGGCTCTTTAATTATCACAGCATCAAAGTCTCAGTATAATGCTTATTAAGTCATACTCCAGGCCAGATAATCTAGCCTATTTTAGATCTCTGTCTTTAATCTTTGTATTCTGGCAGAGGTCCTGGAGCTGATTCTGGTGACCCCACTCATTTCTCTCTTGCAGAAACACAGACTTACGGGGAAATTCCAGGTGGGAATGCAGTTTCCACAAACAAGACCAAGTTTTCTCCAGGTTCCTAGCAATCCTGTATATTTCTCTGAGACACTCAAGCTTCCCTGCTGCATCTAATCCTGCTCCCGCTAATACCAGTGTCGCAGTTCTCAACTTCTCAGCCCTATAATCTCACCTGCTCCTGGCTTGCCAGGCAGCTCTGCACCACGGGTCAGGGGTGTGCTGGCTAATCCGGTTGTTTGGCCCAAACAGCCTTCATCCCTGAGCATCTCAACAGCGTGGGGCCCATTCCAAGCATGGGAATCCAAGCCCTCCTCTTCCTTCTTCTGCCACCTTACCACTAAAATTCTCTTCCTGGGGGGGACCCCAGCCTCAGCAGCACTGTGCTGCAGTCCTGGTGGTCAGCACAGGGTGAGGCTGCTCTCTTTGCACTTAAGCTAGCAATGTTCAATTACATTTCCAGTAATCCCTCTGTTGATCTCACAGTCCCTGCCAGCTCCTTCTGTCTGAAGGAAGGGACAGATTGCAGGTGAACTGCTCCCTTCCCTGTCCTAAGAAGATGAAGGTCAAGATAATGGGATCTAGGCATTTTGAAGAAATTCTCCTTAACCATCACTTCCCTTTGATGATGATTCTTTAATTTCAAACTCCAGTTCTGGAGCGGCCAGGTAACCCCTTTGAACTCCTGCCCAGGTTCACATGTGGGTTTCCACACCAAGCAGTGAAGGTGCAGACTCAGGCCAAATGCTGACCCATTTCACCAGCACCATGCAGGCTGCTGCTGCCTGTCAGAAACCAGGCTGCAAAAACACCTGGATCTGTGGGGAGGAAGCATGGAGAAAGGTGGCGATGGCATTGGAAGATCCACATGGTTGCACCTACCAGCAGCACGGCATAGGACTGTTTTCCTGGGTCTCCTCCCTTAATGAGCTAACTTAACCCAACAGCTGAAAATCCCTTCAGCTCAACCAAACCTACCCAACTCATCAACCAAATACATCTCCTGATATTAAAACAGCCAGCAAGCAAAGAAAGTCCTGAGTTCCCATGGACCACATGAATGGAAGACCAAGAGAGAAGAGCCAGGAAAGCCTCGTTAGTCCCTGATCAACAGATGGTCTCCTCAGGAGACAGGAATCCTCCTCAGGAATCCTGAGGAGACTGATTCTTGGGATGGGTCCCCAGCTGGCCACCTAGGGACCACAGAGGCACTACAGGATGATTGCTGCCAGGAGCACAGAGGCGGAAGGAGATGCTGTACTGGATCCTTTGCAGCTGACTTCTATGAGCCTAGGGCGATTTCTCACGTTCAGATGGGTATGGCCATCTCCTTTCCCTTTCCCCTGTGCTTTGATGTTCGGTGCCCTACAAAGGATGGCTGACTCAGTGTGTTCACTCTCATACCTCTGGGCTGGAGTTTCCAATGGGATCCAGCCTGCTCCCATGTAGCCCCATCTCCAGGGCTCCCTAGGTCTGGGGAACAAGCATGGATACTGCTTGGAATTCTCTTTTTTGTTTTGTTTGTTTTAAAGTAGAGACATTAGCAAGATATGAAGGAAATTGTGAAAAACCTTCCCCCTCCATCCTATTCAGACCCTACCCAAGGGTTCCCATGCAGCCACCAGTGCTGCAGCTGCTCATATGCCACCAATGGGGAATTAATGAGGATTTTGACCTGATTTTAATGTCTCAGCTGTGAAAGGTGTGGTCAAATGTTCAGCACATACCAGCACAAGAACCAATATCAGATTTTGTATGGCTTAGAGTGGAAAGAACCTTGAAGGTCGTCAAGCTTCAACCTCCCTCCATGGGGAGGTTTACCATCCCCTAGATCAGGCTGCTCAGGGCCCCACCCAACCGTTCAGATAGGGAACAGATCACAAGACTAATTCTGTGACATGAGGGATGCTGGAGCTTCCTCAGATTCAGATCTTTGGAGGGGATCAAGACTCACCCAATCCATTGGCACAGTCATAGAATTCAAAGCAATGCACAGTTCGATCCATCCCATATGGTCCCATGAGTGTCCTGGGAGAGAGAGGAGAGGCATTTTTCTTTCACAGGCTGCCGTACATTGACACCCATGCATCCAGCAAATCCAGAGCAGCCCTGCCACCACAGCAGAGGGTCCTCATGTGATGAGGGGCACCAGCTGAGAGTTACACTGTCATGTTAAGCCTATGCTGGCAAAATGCAGCCCCACTGCCACCCCCAGGGGTTTATGGAGCTAAATGAGAGAATATGTGCAGTGCTGGACATCATCCTCCCCACCCAGCAAAGCTGATGGACCTGTCTGCGATTCATTACCCCAGATTAACGGGGCCGGACAGCTGTCCAGCTCTGTGAAATGAGATCAGGGCCAGACCAGTGTTCCGAGAATATACCAGTTTCACAAATAGGCACAGTCCATAATGAGAAAAACCAGGCAAAACCTCCTGCCAGGGTTTTGTAACACATGCAGAGTAGAACACGGAGAGGCAGGGGCTGTTTTCCCACACCTCCACCCCTCTTGCAGGGATCTGCTTTGCCAGGTTGAGAGTGGGAGTTTCTCATCGCAAGCCAAAGCAGGGAAGAGAGCAGCTGAAATCTTCACTTCCTCCATGCCAAGTCCCATCCTACTCTCTCTACACTCCCTCCTCTCCTTTTTATTGCTTTTAAAATTTGGTTTAATGAAGCCTGGCTTTAGAATGTTGCTCCTCCTCTGCAGGGTTGTGCCATGGGTATGGTGGACTTCAGTGTGACCGGTCCATAGCCAGGCACTGAGTTATCAGCTGTAGGAGTGCTCTCCCAAGATGCTCCTTCCCCCAGTTTTTCATTTGCAAGGCAAAAACAGAGCTTCTGAAAAAATAGTGGGTCCCAAATTCTTGCTGGATGCAGGACAAGGGGGCACAACCCAAATCTCTGAGCCCAGCAAGAGGGGAAGGAGCCTCAGGGACTTCTCCTGTCAACCTTCTGAAACGTCTCTCAGAATCTCATTAAAATCCAGCCCCTCTTGGCATTCTTGCAACATTCTGTGCATTCAAGAGACCAGACAAACAGCTGGCCCCATTGCACACTGTCAGAAGACAGCATTTGGAGGCCATCCCACTCCCAACCCCAGCTGACAATCACCATCCCAGTTTTCCAGAGTATTTTGATTAAATATTTGAGGAAACACCACCGGGAACAAAAAGAAATGGCTCAAACCAAGCTGAAACGCAACACAGTGCTAGAGGTGTCAGTAAAGCAGATGCCTGCTGATGCCAACAGATGTTGTCCCCAACTCACGGAGCCCAAGACCCGTTTTAGGGGACCCCCCAGAACCCTCCCACATCCCCTCCCCAACCTCTCCGCGGTGTCACCTGCTGATGATGATGGCTCCCTTGTAGAGCACGGAGACAGCGGGCATCTTGCTGGTGGCGGCAACCCAGCCCGGCCGCTCCGATTTGGCAAGAATCCGTTAAAGCGAGGCAAAATGGGGAGGGCAGGGGTCACGTGGTGCCCCCGTATGCATGTTAATTCCACCCAACATTAACACAGATCAGCTAAAAACATCTCCAACTTTAGATTAAAGCTTACGCAAGCCAAACAGAGCCAACGCTGCCCATCGCAAGTGCCTTCCTGAGCAGGCGGGCACAGAGCTGCCCCAGCCCCCCTCTGAATTAAAAGAGTGGGATAATTATTTGGGCGCATCCTATTCACCTTCAAGAACATCCCCTCCAGGGATGAAGGGCAGCAATCAGTCCAGGACACACATCCTCAGCATCCCTAAAGACTTAAAATCCGTAGCAAAGCTTTGGAAGCAATAACAGATTGTCACACTCGGGGGTTTCGCTTTGAGGGGGAGGAGGTTCTTTTGTTTATTTGATTTTCTTCTAGCATTTTTCCAGCCCACAGCATTTCCTACTTAATGTGAAGCAAATTCAGATATTTCACTGTCCATCAGGAGGTCAGAAGGACAGTCTGCCCTTAAACAGTTTTTTTTACACCTCTGTCCTGCCGTGCATCCCCAGCCACACAATGAGGTGTACCTGGATGGTGGGACATGGAAACACATCCTCCTGGGACAACAGGCACTAGGCCTGGTGGCACAGTGCCTTCCCACCAGGTGCTCCATCACTGCTTCAAGCCGTGACTTAGCATTTCCACTACACATTGCGTGAAGGATTTGGTCATGGTCCCTGAGCGAATTGGTTTTGTGGCTTCCATGGGGAGCGCAGCCTCCTGGGGGCCAAGAGCACCCCAGCAAGGTGTCTGCCTCGGGCAGGACTTCTTGGCAGCTGATCTGGTGCCTGACCTGTCACCCTTCCCAAGTTACATGATGGCCAACCCCAACGGCCCTCCTGCTCACAGCAAGAGACTGCTTCCAACCCACCACTGTATTCAACCTACGCTGTTGTGTACAATCTTAGGAAGACCTTTGGGACTTCTCATGGATTAATTCACAGAATTAACCTTTTGACTCACAAGCTAGAGATTTCTCTCGAATAAATCAGTGCAGCACCAGAGGAGGTTCAGGTTGGGTATTAGGAAACATTTATTCTCAGAAAGATCGGTGATGCACTGCACAGACTGCCCAAGGGGTGGGGGAGTCACTGTCCCTGAAGGTGCTCAAGAACCCTGTAGATGTGGCATTGAGGAATGTGGTCAGTGGGCATGGCAGGATGGGTTGGGGTTGAGAGGTCTTTTCCAACCTTAATGATTCTATGATTCCATGGAAGGGATGGCACAAGTGCTGGAGGCAGTGCCTGCAGCATTAAGGGGGTGTGTTTGAGGCTTGCACATTCAGCATCTTCAAAGGCAAACCCTAAAACAGCGGTCACCAGACTGCCCAGCACTGGGGCCACCCAGAGCTCCCCTTGTACTTCCCATATTCCGATGGCTTCCTACCAGCTGGGGTGAGCACTGCAGTAACACACACCTTTGTCTTCTGAGTGGTGAAAAGAACTGAAATCCAACCAGGGAGAACGCTGGAGCTCATTTATCTCCAAAATCTCAATTTGCTTCAATTGTTCCCAAAAAGTAAGACACTGGGAGAAGCACCATATTGGTGCTGCTCCTGCTGATGAATATCTGTCTTATTTATAGAAAAAACCCAGACCTAACTTACAACAATATAGTTCCAAGTGTTTCCATTTCACTTGATAAGAACTGGGCTTGTGTTCAAGAGGGGTTTATAAACCATGTGCACTGTGCCCAAGGGTCCTGACCCTCCTCTGTCAATGGTGCTGAAGGCCAAGGGGATGTACCCTGCACTCAGCCACCCTGAACAACCCAGGTTCCACACCCCAAGAACCTACTGACAAGAATTTGCATTTTTTAATCAGTTTGTGAATGGAAAGTGCCCACATTCAGGACAAATTAACTGCAGGGTTGGACAGACTATAAATGTGTGCTTAACACACACATCCACATCTTAATCTACTGCTAGATAGCGTGAGTTTTAGTGACATAGATCTTTGTGCTAAAAAAGTACCAACCCAACAAGTAGTATCAAATATTGAGTGAAGATATATCCCTTGGTTTTAATCAACTCTCGCATGCAAAAGCAGGGATGGGCGAAGCAAAAGCAGGGATGGGTGCAGCTAAGGATGGAACTGAAATAAGACTTAGAATAGGACACAAAAAATAAGACAGGAGTGAAACACAGCATGGGTCAGACCTGTTTCCTATGCATTTTGGAAATGATCATGAAGAAGAAAGAGAACAGGAAGCACAGATTGGAGTGGGATGTGAAGCAGTGACTGGCAAAGTGCCCCGTCCCACAGCTACCAGTAGGAAGCAGGTACACGAGAAGGGGGCCAGGCTCATGTTTCTGGGACTCAGAAGAAAAGAGGATGGCTCATGCTACCCAAGGCACAGCAGTGAGGTTTGGGGCTTCCAAACAACCATTCCTCCCTTTGGTGCTGCACATGAAGCTCCCTGGGCAGGTGGAAAAGCCTCCTCATCTGAAACCAGCAGGAAGGAAATGTATCTGGTATGTCAGCGGAGGCATCTATCTGCTGGTGGGACAGCCAAGAAGACGACTCCATGCAAGACCTGGTGATCTGAGAGGTCTACTGTAACCTTATGATACTACGAGATGGGACAGGTCAAGTGGCGATGCAACAACATCACTGAGAATTTCCTTTTTTTTTTTTTTGGTGGAAAACTGTGAGTGGATGCAATCCCCTGCTATGGATTTCTTCACCTCTCCTCTATATTTTGAAGAGGACCTTCTGGGAAAGCATCACAATGTACTTCCTGGCTCTTCCAGCTTTCTTCCTGCTGCCTCCTTCCTGCCCTGCTTGTTAGGTGAGCTATAGAAGGGAGTGAGAGGCAGCAGGAGGGGCGGGAAGGAATAGGACAGGGTGGTGGCACGCACAAACCCAACCCCCAGTCCTGCTGCCAAGCAAGTAGAGGGCACAGAGGTGCCAGACCTGGGGACAGGTCACGGAGTCGGCAGTGTCACTGCTCCCAGTGGGAGCCTCGCACTGAGGCTTAGTGGAGGAATGGGATCTGGGCGGGTTTGTGTGGGTGGGAATTAAAGGAGAGGCGGAAAGCTGACCTTCAACAGCAGTAACTCAGAGGCTTTGGGCTGCAGAAGGCAGCAGTAAGAAGGACTGGGGCGGGAGGGGCGGCCTTGGTGGGATGTGGCACTCTGGTCCCTTCTGTGCCCCCACATTCCCACCGTGGGAGCGAGGGATGCTCGGGAGATCCCCAGAGGTGATGTTGGGCTCACATTTAATTCAAGATCCCACATTTGTTTCATGACACAACATCGGCGTAGGCTGAAAAGGCGTTTGTGTCTGATGAGAAAACAGCCGTGCTGCTTAGAAGGTCGGCAATGAAGCATTGATGATAAATCAAACAAAAAGAGATAATATGCTGCTGTAAAGCTGAGAAGCAACGGCAGTGTCCATGGCATCACCCACACCGTGTTCATAAGCACTTCCCCTGGAGCTGTTTTGAGTGAACTCAAATCAGGGGTGTTCCAGACAAGCCTGAACAGAAGAGGGAACAGCACAGTGCCAAAGTCACTGCTGGAGAAACACGGATGGCTCCGGCTGCAAGTGGGAGCTGGATGGACCTCTGCAGCCACTCCTCAGCAGTGGAATGGGACCCGCGAAGGGTTAACGGGATTATGAGCCTCCCTGCCTTGCTAAATCCCCTCAGTCATAGGATTGGATGGGTTATAAACTTATTAGTGGGGAATGATGCTGGTGGCAGAGCAGGCAGCGGGAGGGAGCATCGCCACTGCCCCCACAGCGTTGCAGAGCAGGGAATTAATTGGGGAGGGCACCAGAGTGGTGGCAGAAAAACAGCCCAGGTGGCCCCCAGTGTGTCCTCAGGGAAAGAGAGAAACAAAAAGGGCACAGAGAGGTGGGAAACAAAGGCTTTGGGGAAGGATTGCACTTGCACAGGATGTCAGACCCAGCATAGAGCACAGCAGATGCCAGTGGAAATGCAGCTCCACACCTCAAACAGCAGCTTGCAAGGAGCTTGGCCCCATCGAGCTGTGAGCATCCCTGTGAGCAAAGGATCCAGCACCAAGCCCTTTGGCAAGGCTCGGGAGGACCAGATCCATGTGGCAGGGCCCGCAAGGTCAGCTCAGGGTGTGGTGCACAGCGCAGAGCACTGGGGCCACCGCCACGTAGGGTGATGTCCCATTGCCACACCACGTTTATCAAATCCCTATGGCAAACTCTGTAAAATTAATCTTTTAATCAGCGGCCATATTTATCAGCGTGCTGGGGAGGTGTTATCTCCCCACCATCTGCTCGCAGTGGAACCAGACAGCCCCGTGCTGGCCCCGTGCATCTGGTGCCCATCGCACGCAGGGTCCGGCCCCGGCATGAAGGGTTTCCCTCGACTATGGGGCACGAAGCTGGGGAAGGTTTGGACCCAACACCCCAACACACGAGCAGATTTCTCACCTAGAAAATAGCTTTTGAGCAGAATTGCCCCACAGCGTGGGGAAGCACACAGCCCCATGGAGCTGGGGATGCTCAGGGACATAGGGTGCTGTGCTACCCTGATCCCCATGACCCTCAGCCACCATATGCATGCTGTGTCCCCACCACCCAGCACCCCTGGGCGGCACTGAGCTGGCAGCAGGATACAACCCACAAGGTCAGTGAACCTGTCCCACACCACCGCCTTCCGACCAACAGCAGATTCTGCCTTTCCTGGGCCCAAAAAGCAGAGGGGGAGGACCAGTGCAGCCCTCTGGTGAGAGGCAGCCGTCCCTCCCAGGGTGCTGCCCTCTCTGTGCCCCCCCATGGGTGCTGCCACTCCATGCACCCACCTCAGCACCCCGTACCCCTCACCTCAGCGACCCACTTCAGCAGGAGATGAGCTGCGTCCCACAAACATCCGTGGTCCCGGCTGCCTGCAGGGTCCTCATCCCCAGTTGGGACGCTGGGGCTTGGCCAGCACCGGAGCTCGGGGTGGCCCCAGGAGCTTGCCGAGTCCCCGCCGGTGTGGATCCGGCCCACTGACCCCCAGTTAATCGGCTAAAGCCGCGTGCTCTGAACCCTGGCCCTGGCTGCAGCCGCACGCCCGCCGGCTCCCAGCTGCCCTACATAGACATCTGCACGGAGCACACCCATAGCCACGGTCTGCTCAGAACCACGGCTCCGTATTTTGGGGTGGGGCACTGCAGATGCCCCCAGGTCACCCCACGGCTCAGGGCAGTCGCTGTCACGCGTGGTACAGCCCTGCCCCGTGCCAGCGGTACCCCACAGATCTGCATGAGATGACCGCTCTCCTTCCAAGCCTGGTGCTGAGAGGAAGCATCCGGGTGGGAAATCAAGGGACTGGGGCTGCAACAGGAGCAGGAGCTGCAAGCAGCATGGGTGCTACCCCAGCTGCCGTCTGCAAAATCGATCTATCCCCTCTCTGCCCTCCCCATGCACTGCCCTCCTACAGCGTGCATGCCGGAGCTCCAGACCTTCCCTGCTGTCGCAGCGTTCTCCAGACACCCTCTGCCCCTTGGAGAAGGGCTCCCGCTGCCAAAATCAATGGAATTAAACCCTCAAAAGAGGTCAATGAGCGCATCACATCCCTCCATGGGTTTAAAGCAATGCGAGCTGACAAACTCAGCCCTCTTCCCGGCTAGGCAGCATCCCGTCCCGCTTACCAGTAAATAAGGGAAAGCCCATCGAAGCGCTCCGGATCTCGGCCAGGGGGTTGCAGGTAGGACATCATCCGGGGCCCTAGGGCTGCTGTGCCCGGCTCCCGCTGCCCGGGGCCATGGGCTCTCAGTGCCCGCGGCCAAGCGCTGGGCTCGGCTCCCAGCCGCCACCGGCCACATCTAATCCCAGACGGGAGAACATGTGATCGCCCCTCTGCCGGCTCCCCCCTGCTAAATACTCGCTGCTAAATGGTACTGCACAGCGCGGCATGGAATAGCACGCACGGCACAGCAGGGCAGGGCATGAGGAATGAGCGGGGCACAGCACGGCACAGTGTGGCGTGGTACAGCATGGCATGGCACAGCATGGGATGGACCAACATAGCATGGTATGGTACAGCATGGCATGGCACAGCATGGACCAACATAGCACAACACAGCATGGCATGACACAGCATGGCATGGACCAACATAGCATGGTAAAGCATGGGATGACACAGCATGGACCAACATGGCATGGGGCAGCATGACATGGCACAGCATGGCATGGCACAACATGGACCAACATGGCACGGGATAGCATGACATGGACCAACATAGCATGGCATTGTGCAACATGGGATGACACAGCATGGACCAACATGGCATGGCACAGCACGGCATGACACAGCATGGGCCAACATGGCATGGCACAGCATGACATGACACAGCACGGCATAGCATAGCACAGCATGGCACGGTGTGGTGTGGTTTGGCATAGCATGTTATGATTTGGCAAGACATGGCCTGGCTTGGCATGGCACAGTATGGGATGGCACAGAGTGATTTGGCACAGCCTGGCATGCTTCGGCACTCTTTGGCATAGCATGTCATGATTTGGCATGGTTTGATGTGGCATGGCATTGTTTGGCGCAGCATGGCACAGCCATGTGTACAACACAAGTGCAGGGTGGTGTGCAAGGACCCCCAGCACCACGTCCCTGCTCTGAGCTGGAGCTGGAGCTCAGTTCCCCCCTCTCTGCTCGCCTGGCTGCTCACAATTATTGTAATTATGCCACCAGCACACGGTTTCACACGGTGCTCAGCACATCAGACTATTTAAAGCTGATTGTAGGCGTCGCTGAGCTGCGTTAGGGCCGGGCTGCAGACGCGTGCACCCATCACCTCCTTCCCAGCTACTGCCAAAAAAGAAAAGTAAACACACCTACATTATTTGGGGCACAACCGTTGCGTGGTTTCCCCCCCCCTGCTGAGCCTCACCACCTCCTGGTAGGTGTGCAGGAATCCTTGTCCTCTCCCTGCAGCAGGGAAGGCACGGCCCAGGGCTGAGGACAGGGTGAGTCCTGTGGTTGGGAAATGCATCTGTCGGTCCATGTGGATGCACCCACGCCCCTGGGGACAGCCCACGGGCACTGCTCTCAGGCACTATCGAGGCAGCCCTGGAAGAAGACGGTGAATTAAAGGCTTGGCATGCTCAGCGTTGCTATGGAGTGACTGTGCAGGATGTACCTGAGCCAAAAACCTTCTGCCTGGCAGCTCCTGCCTCGGTGACAGTGTCCTGGAGAGGCACAACCCCTGCTCGGCACAGCTGTCACTGCAGGGGTTCTGTCACCGTGCACCCCATGGCCGGGATATCTGCAGGGTGCTCTGCTTTCACCCCTGGACAAAGAGTCTCACTGGGTTCTGGGTGAGAGGCATCACACCTGGCACCGTGATGCGCCTGGTGCTGCGTCCCCAAAGGGATGCGGTGTCCCCATGCACTGGCTGTGCTGCTCCGCTCCCTCTGACCTCAAGTCTGACAGGCAGGAAGAGAAGGGAAAAGGTTTTGGTGAACAAAAATCCCTGAGAAGTGCATATTGTCCTCTTCTGGGTTGCTCACTGTCGAGCCATCCTTGCAGCTCTGGGATTCTCCAGCCTGCCCAGGGCCGCCCCTCTGAAATGCATCGCTGGCTGTGCCAGCAGGGACATCCTGGGCACAGTCCCCTGGTGCCAGCAGGAACATCCCAGGGACAGTCCTCATGCTGCCATTCAGCCACGGTGGGCTTTGATCTGAGCCTCACACATCACAGCAGGCACCGACCCAACAGTGCAGCACAGGGAGCACCTCCAGCCACAGGACAGCCATGCCACCACCAGGGCACCCCAAGGTCCCCATGCTCCCCACCCCGCTGTGGCAGCCGCTCCCAGGGCTGGCGCAATTCGGGGCCGGGCGGTGCCGGGTGTGCTCCCCAAGATGGGTTCCTACAGCCGGGAGGGGACGGGCGATGGCAGCAGGGTTTGCCGAAAGCACTCGTAAGTGTCGGGGTGCCATGGCCGCTCGGGGCTGGGCTGCTCTCCCCGACTCACCCACTGGGATTGCTAAAGGCGGTGCCACCACCCTGGGACAGGTGACACTGAGCAAGGACCGTGAGGACAGCGAGGTCCTGCTCTGGATTTCAAAGCACAGCTGGTGCCTCCCTCCTCGTGGGGAGCTCAGGGGGTGCCCCAAGGGTGTGTTCCACGCATGGACCCCCGCACGGTGCCGGGGAGCTGTGGGGAGCTGCCCTGCCCCATGCTGGGTGGCGGAAGCTGCGTATTATCTCCCTCGCCCATCGGAGGCAGCTGCTCTGGGTGCACCCCGTGCACATATTTATGCAGATGTGAACATGACAACCCGGAAATTCGCATCCTTTACATCACGGGCCGGGAGCTGCCACCGAGGTGTGTGACCTTACAGCATCTCCTGAGTGCTCAGCCCCAGATCCAAGGGCTGCGGCCCCATGCAGAGGGGACACCACCCTCCTCCACCTGCAGGGACCGGGATTCACCATCCCCTCAGTCTCCCCATGCCAAGCGCAACATGGGGGGCTGACCCCTGACCCCCCTCACCCAGTGCCCATCACTGTGACTGCCACCACCCCGTGCGACAACGTGTGTTCCCTGCTCCGTACTGAGAGGGTGAGGAAGAGCCGAATTTAATTCATTCCCTGCTTCATTTCCAAGACAAATGAGTCAGAGCCGCAGCCGCACACGCTGCTTTGTTTTTCTTGGCCACTTTTGATCCATGTTTGTTCAATATTTAACTCTCGTGGTGACACTTTGACTCAAACCAGGCAGCAGAAAGGCCACTTCCCAACCCCCCCACCCTCCCACGCTGCTGGGATGGGGGCACGGCTCAGAGCAGTGCACTTGCTGTGTTTCCTTTGCTTCCTGCAGGTGGACAAATCCCTGCACTCGTTTCTCCAACACTACAGCCATGACCCACTCTGCGGATGGGGCAGATGGGCTGTGGGGTGATTCCGGAGCAAAAGCCACCTCCGATGGGGCTGAGGTTTCAGGGCCAGCTGAGAACGGGCCGGGCCACATTCCTGCCCGGGTGGGAGCTGCAGCAGGAAGCAGCACTGCCGAGATGTCCCCGTGCCCTGCAACCCTGCACGGGAACTCCCTGCAGCAGCCCCAAACCCACTCGAGCAGCTCCGAGCACAAGCTGTCAATATTTCCACCCCGGAAATCAGTGAGCTTTTGGGCTGAACTGATTCATTGGTTTTGTTCCACTGTTTGATTCAGCTTTTGGAAGAAAATTCCGAATTTTTTGGCCCGCACCACTCTGAGAGAAACCTTTCAGCCTCAGAGAAAGCTCTGCATAGGGGAGCATTGCAGGGCAGTCCCTGGGGCTGAGCATCTCCATGGGGGACATGGGTTCCTGAAACGCCTGAGTGCAGTGGGATGTGCTGGGGCCGTGCTGATCCAAAAGGTGCATGGGGCAGCACACCACCACAATGCTTCCCCACTCACATGAGCCACCAAGACCCAAAACATTCCTGACTTACCCCAAAAGATGGTTGTGTAGGAAATTGGGGTGGGATGTGTTGAAACTGAATGGGATGGGGTGGGGTCGGATGGGATGGGATGAGGTGGACTGGGATGGGATGCAATGGGACATGGGGCCAGCAGGGGACCAGACAGTGACACTCAGGAATCTCATGTCACCGCCAAGCCCCATTTTGGGGGGCCAGCACCCACCCCGCACCCCAGGCTGCCTGTGCTGGGCACGGTGCAGGGTGGAGCAGTGAGGGCTGGGCTGGGCGTGGGAGCTGTTCCGGAGAAGGGCTTGCCAAGAAAATGCAATCGCGTTGCATAAAACGTGCTCCGCTCCCTCTCCCCTCCCGCAGCGGTGGCTCAAGAGCTGCTCACCCTGGTTAAGTCAATATTGCCACATCGCTGCCTCCTCCAGAGTGCTGCCTCCGTGGAGGGGCTCCATGGGTGTTCCAGCACCATGGGGACTGAGCCCCGTCCCCAGCATGAGCTCCCAGCTGTGGTCTGGGATTTCAAAGGGATTTTGGTGCATTTTCCTCGTTTTGCCTTTTGTTTGCACCAGGACCCACAGGAGCAGAGCAGCACCTGGCACAAGTTTCCTGTTTCCAGATCTGACATCAGCCCCCATTTTGTCCCATCTGGGGCTGAGCTGGGCAGGCAGTGGGAGCTGCTGCATGGGCAAAGCTGCAGAAGGGGTCATTTGAAAAATAAAAGCCCCGTTTTGATGGGTGAACACAGCTCGGAGACAGGGAGGAAACCTCAGTGTGGGATGTGGGCATCTCGTGCTGCATCCACAACAGCTTGGAGGCAACCTGGACCCTGCAATCAGTGGGCACAGGGGTATTCCAGGCCTGAGGGATTATGCTGCGTGCAAACCCTGTGGGCAGAACTTGGTCCAAGGGGCCAAAAACTGGGTGCTAGGGCTGCCAGACCACAGCTCACACGTGCAGTTCAGGCACAGAGCAAGGCTGGGAGCCTGTCCCCATGGCACAGCATGATGCAAAGCCATGCTTTGTGCAGCACCTCTGATCCCAAGCCAACAAACGGGCAGAACATCCAGGCACAAACCGCAGCTTCCCACTCCAGCGGGGTGTCTCGCCACTCCACGTTTCAGTGAGCAGCTGCAATTTTGTGGCTTCCAAAGGCACCCGTGCACCAAAATGAGCAATGGGAGAGATGTGGGGAGATTAGGGGGATTAAGGCTGCGGAGCTGGTGCAGGAGGCAAGGAGCTGCCATGTAAAAAGCCTCCAGTGGGCAAAGGCAGCTGCTCGGAGACCCCTCGCTGTGCTGAGCTTAGAGGGGTTTGCAGCTGGCAGAGCTGGGAGGGACCGCTCCCTGTGTGCCCAGGAATGTGCTGCTGCAAGATAGCAGGGGTATGAAAGCATGAGAGAGCCAGAAAGTGCTCCTAGAGCAAACAGAGGCACGCACAGCTTCACGTGGTTACACACAAGGAACTCAGCTGGGTCTTGCCCTCCTCTCCCCTAGCCCCCACCCCCCTCAGCTTAAAATGGAGACAGAGGATGTGGGGACAGGCACAGCGATGGCCCCAACCTTTGGAAGAACCGTGGGGCACTGGCAGATCTGGGAGGAGAAGAGGAGGAGGAAGGATGTAGCAGTATGACCACACTCAGCCAGCAGAGACCCCACACACTCATTACAGGGCCCTGCAGCCCAGCAAAGCCCATGCCCCATAGTTTTGGGGAGCACCCAACTTCCCCCCCCCACCCCGTTGTGCCCCAGCCCCACACACGTGCACTTGCCTTGTGCTGCCACTGCCGGCACCCACTGCCTGGATGGGTGATGCTGGCTCCACCTGAATCCCGCTGTGCTCCAGAGGATGGACGGAGGCTCTGAGCTGTCCCCAGGGTGGGGAGTGAGTGGCCCCACAGAGCAGTGCGACGCAAGCGGGGGATCAGGATCAATAGGTCACAGCGTGCACTGACGTGCCCCCAGAAAGAAAATCAGCCGAGGATTTGGGGCTTGTGGGGAGGCTACAATCACGTATTCAGGCCTTTAATCCCATATGGGCACAAAATCCGGGGATAAAAATGCCAGAGCCGTTCCTAATTGCTGACTGCTGTGCACTGGTGGGTGGGTGAGCAAAACCTCTTAGGTAATGGCAGGCTGGGGGCAGGCGTCCCACTGCTTTCCTGCCTGCTGTGTGGGCACAGCCTGGCATCAATATGGGAAGGATACGCCCACAGCCAGTAAGCACCCTGAGGTCAGCATCCCTGCAAACCCCAGCACGTGGAGGTGCCCTGCGGTGGGGAGGGAAGCAGGGGCACTCTGGCTGTTTCCACGGGGACCTGGATGTGGGAATCTTGTGGGGTTCAACATGGCCAAGTGCAAGGGGACACGTGGGTCGGGCAGCCCAAAGCACAGATACTCGCTGGGTGATGAGCAGCCCTGTGCAGAAGGACTTAGAGGTGTAAGCAGGCAGTGTGGTGATCTGGGCCACCCAAAGCAGCGTGGCCAGCTGGGCAGGAAGGGGTTGATCCCCTCTGCTCTGCTCCCTGAGCCCCTACTCGCAGCACTGCATGCAGCACAGGGATGTGGGGCTGTTGGAGCAGGGCTAGAGGATCCCACAGGGGTCAAAGAATTGTACAGTGGCACTGGTCATAAGGAATCTCAGAGCTCATCTAGCTCCAACCCCCTGCAGTGGGCAGGCACCAGCCCAGGATGCCCAGGGCTCCATCCATGGCCACGGGCATCTCCAGGGATGGGGTACCCACAGCTCTGGGTAGCAGTGCCAGCACTTCACCACCACCCTATGGGGGAAGAATTTCCCTCTAACATCTGACCTAAATTTCCCGTCTTGATTTAAAGGCATTCCCCCTCATCCTATCAGTATGAGACCGTGTAAAAAGCTGTTCTCCTTCCCATCCATAACCCCATTTAAGAACTGAATGGCAGCAATGAGGTCTCCCCAGAGCCCTCTCTTCTCCAGGCCGCACACCCCCGGCTCCTCAGCCTGTCTCCACAGCAGAGGTGCTCTGACCTCTGAGCATCCTCATGTCTTCTTCTGGCCCCGCTCCAACAGCTCCCACCCTTCCCGTGCTGGGACCCCTGGCCTGGATGCAGTGCTGCAGGTCGGGGCTCCCGAGGGCAGAGCAGAGGGGGACGATCTCTGCTATGGGAATAGCTGAGAGCTGCGGGCATTGAGCCTGGGGGAGGCAAGGCTCCGGGGAGGCCCTGCAGCAGTGCCTAAAGGTACAGGTAGATGGGAAGGGACCCTGTGCCAGGGGGTGTAGGGACAGGGCAAGGAGGAACGGACTTAAAGAGGAGAGGTTTAAGCTGGACGTGAGGAGGAAGGCAGCGAGGCGCTGGCACTGCTGCACTGAGCTGTGGGTGCCCCATCCCTGGAGGTGCCCACGGCCACGGACGGGGCTTTGTGGACCGGGTCTACAGGTGGGCTGTGATCGCCTTCCCCTCACCCCGCAGCACCCACGCAGCATCACAGGAGCAGAGGGGAACCCCATCCGGGCCCCTCCCAGCCCCGGCCCCGCTCCTCGGGAGGGCAGAGGCAGCCGCAGCCCCGTCCCCGCCTCCCTCCCTGGGCCCGGCCCCGCCGCCGCCGATCCCGGCTCAGAGGGCTCCCGGCGGCAGCGGGGGAAGAGCAGGAGGAGAGCGGGCGGCGGCCGGGGACGCGATGCACTCGCTCTTCAGGAAGCGCAACAAAGGGAAGTACAGCCCCTCGGCGCAGAAGAAGAGGTGAGTGCCCCCGCAGAGGACTGCGGTACCGAGAGCTCAGCCCCGGACCCCGGAGGGGGGAGAAGGGGACTTCTGACGGTGGTCCTACCCAAGCCGGTGCTGCAGCTTATGGGGCCGCCCCGAGCACCCCTAGCTGCGAGCACCCCAAGGTGCGGGCACCCCGTGGTTCGGGTACCCCCGTCTGCAGACGCTGCCGGCTTCCAGCAGTGCGAGGTTCGAGCATCCGAAAGTGCAGGCACCTCCAGATGAGAGCAGCCCGCGGTTCGGGCCCCCCTCCCAGGTGTGATCCCCTCCCCAGTCCCAGCCCCAGGGCAGGGGATGGCATTTCGTGGCCGAACGCTGCCGTGCAGCACCGTGGGCAGATGCCTTCCCGATCCCAGAGTGTGCCAGGTGAGATCCCAGAGCACAACTTGGGGCGAAGTCTTCAGCCTAAGGATCGATTATTCCCTCTGTTCTCTCTTTTTTTTTCCCCCTCCTCAACTCTATCGGTGTGAGAGCACGTTGTCTTGGTTATAAAACGAGCAGCAGCGAAGCTGCCCGTGGGACAGACGTGGTTAAAATGGAAATCAATGGGGAATTCCCTTCCGAGGAGGTGCGGCCGCGCTGCGGGCAGGGGGGACGTGTCCCCAACGCGCTGTGTGCTGGGATCCTTTTAGAAGGGTCCCTTCTCGTTGGTCCCTGCTTTCAGAAGGGGTTCCCCCGAGGGGATGCTGCTGTCTCGGTCCAAGAGTGCAGTGGGGGCTTTGGGTGCTGCTGGGCTCCCCCTGTCTGTGGCCAGGAGGGGTGGTAGGAGGATATAGGGTGGCCCTGAGCCCCCCCACCGCCCCCAGCCCCAGAGGTCCCATTGCCGAAGGAAGGTGCCAACACCCTGTTGTGGGGCTCAGCACCCTGGAGGCTGCGAGCCACGCTGATCCCTTATTTTTAGGCTGGATTGTGCTGGATCCATGATGCTGTTCCCCCCCACCACCCCATTTCAAATGCAACCAAGTGGGGAGGTGGGGGGGAGGAGGGGGGCTGTGCCCATTAGCCCCAATTTGTTCATTCCTGCGTTGGAGTTTACAAACAGCTGCGAATGCAGGGAACACTCCCACTGTGGGGAAACTTCCCCGCGATCGGGATGGGGACGCCGGCGCCCGACCGGTCGAACCACTCATGGGAGAGCAGGCAGTGGGAGACTGCAGGCAGCCGCCCCGTCCTCCGCTCCGGGCAGTGCCAGGCTCCCCGCCAGCACGGGAGGGATCGAGCAGCGCTGCTAACATCAGCCCAGCACCGGGCTGTGGGCAGGAACGGGGGGTCTCCAAGCAGTGGGAGCTCCTCGAGGCCTCGTGCTGAGCTTTGGGGAAGCGGTGATGCCAGGGTGAGGGGGCTCGGTGCCAGGATGCCGCACAGACCGAGGCTTTGGCAGCACCACGGTGACATGGCACCAGCCCAGTACTGGTTTGGCGAGTGCAAGGTTGTGCTGGAGCTGTGCCCAGGAGGGAGGAGATCGCTGCCCAGGCCGCCTGGGGAGCAGCGGGTCACGTCCTGCGGTGGTTCACAGCCCGGCCAGGAGCTGCTCCCCCTCTGTGCCTGTGTCAAATCCTGCAGAGCTGCAAGGTGGAGAGGATTTGAGGCACGCGTGGCGTGGCAGGACCTTGGCGTGCCGGCCTCAGCAGCACCCATTGCTCCTGGAGCACACCTATGCCTCCCAGCTCCGAGCACCCTCGGCACTCCCACTTGCAGGCACTGCTCCATGACTTCACCTTCCCGGTGCACAAGTGTACAGGACCAGGGCTCATTCTGTAGGAATGTCCCTATCTCCTCTCCATCCCTCCAAAAAGAGAGCAGGGGCAAATGCACGTGGGCCCTGGGTGCCTTGGGAAAGCTCCAGCCCAGCTGCCGGGGCTGGGTGTGCCAGGAGAGGCATTGCTGGGGGTGCAGCATGTGTCTGTTTATATTTTTCTACTTATTTATATATATTTATGTATACATTAAAATATTTTTCCGGGTAAGCAGTAAAGCTGGGAAGAGCCCAGTGCTGTGACCACACAGTGGTGCCAAAGAAAGCGGTGCCATCCCAGGAAGGCAGAGTAACCATGTCATACAGGGGAACATCCCAAATCCTCCCTCGCTCCCTTTCCCACACCCCGAAACCAGGAGATGGGTTTCTCTGCTTTGCGAAAGGGGCTCAGGAGGTGAACAGTGCAGAACAGTCTGATCCTGGAGAGGCAACTGTGGGACATCACCCATGGGGATGATAGCCCCTGGAAGCTCAGCAGTGTCCCCAAAGGGGGTCCCCACCCCAGAGACCCCCACACCCCCAGCTCAGCTCGGCCTCTGGGACTGGAGCTGGATGCTCAGGTCAGGGGGACCTGGCTGTGGGGCTGGCACCCATTACCAGAGGCTGTTTTGCAGGGCTGGAGTCAGCAGGACTGAATAGACAACCGGTGAGTCAGGGCTCTGCTCTGTATTTATAGTGCAGCGAGCCTCGCCATCGCCTGCCCTATTTTCGCTTTAATTTCCATGCACATTACAATAATATATCACCATTAATACAGAGGAAGATAAACACAGCCGAAACAAGCCGGGCTGAGCCTGGCAGCCTGCTGGCCAGCTACAACCCGCCACTGCTCCTGACTTTGGAGCTAGATTTTGGCCTCCCATAAATGAGGGGCATGCTAGCTGTAGCCCAGCCCCCTGCTCTGCCCCCACCCCACACCAGCAGTGCTGTTATATGGCACAGAGGCACTGAGGTAGGAGTGCTGTGCATAGGGTGGTTGCAGCTTCCTTGAAGAGCTGGGATGCAGAATGGCTCCTGGCATACAGGTCCTGCTCACAGCTCTGCTCCATGTGAGCACCCCCTTGTTTTAGGGGTGTGGGTGAAATCTCCTCCTCGTTTGAAAAAAGAGAATGCTTGGAGAGGTCCCAGGGACTGTGCACCACTGCTGGCTGCAGTCCTGCCCTCATCCCACACACCCACACCTCTGGGGCGTTTGCTCCAAGGAGCGTTATCAGCAAAGGCATGGGCAGATAGGAAGAGAGAAGGAAACAGAGGGGTCACATCGCTGCAAGGTGCAAAATATGGCACAAGTCAGATTGCTGAGCGGGTGCCCGGTGTGAGGGTTTGCCTGGTCAGACATGCTGGCCCAGGTGGGGTGGTCCAGGTAGAAGGCTGGTTTGGGATTCAGGTCTCTTCACATCACCACGTGGGGCTGAAAAGCTGGGGAGAGGGGGTTCCCTCCTGCTGAGGGATGCTCAGTGCCCTACAGCATCTCGGGGCTCTTCATGCTGGTGGTGCTGGGGAACGCCCGAGCGGCCGCTGCCAGCTCTCGGCAAAGCTGGAGCTGTCCCAGGCGCGGTGAGCCAGGGCAAAAGCATCTCCTCTCCCTGAAGAGCAGAGAGCGGCTCCAAAGCTTGGAGCAACAGCCAGTCAACCACGGAGCAGCTGCCTCCTCCCTGCTCCCCAGCTGGGAAAACCCGGAGCAAACCCTCCCCGTGTGCTGGAATCGGCCGTGGTCCCTCCGCTCCAGAACAGAAACAGAGCTATTGTCAAACGCTGCTTGTCACGAACATTATCATTTTTTCCTTCACGATCAGAAAACTCCGTGGAAATGTTCAAATTCTTCAGCAGTGGAAAAGCCTTTTTTTTTTTTTTTCCCCCCAGGGATTTTTTTTTTCTTCCTTCTCTCTTTTTTCTTTTCCCCCCATTTTAAAACAAAGCCCTCTCTATCTGGGCTTTGCCTCGCCCTTCTCTCTGCAGGCTCCTCGCCACGGCCATGCCCTGAACATTTGAGTCCTCGTTCAGGAGTGGGCTGTGTTTCCCATCCCAAAACCCCATCTGTGCCAACATCAGACATCTCCCTCTTCACACTCAGGCAGCAGACTGATGCCCACATCCCGCTGACATGTTTCCTTGCTGCCAGCCAGCAATGCTGAGCCCCTCTGCCTTTCCTCTTCCCTGCCAGCCTGGTTCAAGCACTGTATTGGAGTGGTAATTTCAGGAGGATTGGGCAAACCTTTTTGGCACAGGAGAATGGAGTGCTCCCATCCCATTCCACATGCAAGGAGGCCGACAGCACTGTGTGCTCTCCAGGTCCTGATGCCACAGAGAGATGGGCTTTGCTGGTGCAGATTCCCTCAAGCAAGCAAAGTGACCAGCTTGGAGAGCTCCATCTGGAACACTGTGGATCCCAAGCTGATTTTTATTTCCCCTATACAATCTGGAAGCTTCTATGTCATGATCAAAAGTGGACCTTGAAAAGCTCCTTCTGTCTTTTGGGCTGGCTTTTCCATCTGAGCTACAGATCCCCAGAGTCTCATCCCCGGGACATGGTCAGGCAGCATGGGACAGGCAGGCAGCAGGATGCTCAGCCCTGCAGAGCACTGATGGACACAGACACTGATGACACCGTGTCTATATAAAGAAAACTCAAAACCTGCCTGCTGCACCGGAGCCTCTTGGGGAAGCACGATGCTGCTGGTGTATGGGGCAGGGCTTGAGGTGGGGAGCGATGAGCCCGGAGCTTTTTGTTGTATAGAAGGAGGTGACACATGTTCAGTACCAGTGCCAGGAGCTTGGCCAGGCCCAGCTGGCTGAGCTCCACTTCCCCAGCACTGTGTTGGGAAGGCAGTGAGCCACGAGCATGAGCCCCACCCCAAGGACCATGCATTGCTTCCAGTGGGAACAGCTGCCACTCCCGCTCACTGCATCCCCTCATCAGGGTGCCCGTGTCCCCAGTAGGGGACTGCTGTGGCTTCCCCATTGAAGCCAGGATGCTGCAACTCACCATATAGAGCTGCTGACACCTGGACTCCAGGCCACACCTTGTGCAGGAGACACGGGGCATGCCAAGCAGCAGCTCTAACGGCGATCAGCATTTCCATGCGCCGTATAACAATTAATTCTGTCTCCACGTGATGAGATCATTAAGGCTTGTTATCTCCACTTGGTAAATGATTGGGATTAGAGTGAGCCAAGGTTCAGCCCTCGTGGCAAAGTGGGGCTGCAGCCCCAGCAGGACCAGCTCTGGGTTCTGCAGGTATTTGGGAACACGAAGCACGCAGGAGCGTGGTGGTGTCAGTGCTGGGGGGGATGCAACCCTGAGCTCTGCCCATGGGGAGCAGGGCTGGCCAGAGCCACACATCCCCTCAGCACGCCACAGCCAAAGCGACAGGGAAGATGAAATGTTTAAAATAGCCATGGCGATGCAGAAGCTGTGGCACAGGGTGTTCTGGGCATTAATAGAAGTGTTGGCTCCGGTTCAGCCGTCCCTGCTGGGAACATTTGGCTGACCCCATGCAATTCCTTGCTGATGCAAAGCAAAGCAGACAGCCGGGCCTGCAAGGAGAGGCTTGCATCCTGAGCACATAGAGAAGGGAAGGAGAAATCCCACAGATGTGCTGTCCCATCGCCTTTTACTTGCTCTAAAGGGTGCACAGCTCCCTGCAGAGCCAGGTACCTTTGGAGGGAGGCAGGGCAACTGTGTCACGGCCGTGGCATCGCTCCCATCGAGAAGTCCCCGGCCACCACCCCCATGCTGGCAGCAGGGCCGCGTGTTTTGGAAAGTGTTAGAAAGGCAGCAGTGAGTCACGCACAGCTGCAAAGCCTGGCGGGCTCGGCTGGCCCCCAGCCATGTGGTGGGGCCACGGAGTGCCAAAAAGAGCCCCCTGGGGCTGCAGCCCCTCTACATGGGCACCTGTGGGGTGATGAGCTCCTCTCTCTCCCCAGCATCTCCAGCAAAGAGCTGACCGAGGTCATCGAGCGCCTGCAGAAAAATGCCGACCAAGTGGAGAAGAACATTGTGGAGACCGACTCCCGAATGCAGAACGTGAGTACGAGCTGCAGCCCCAAGCGTGCCAGCCCTCCCCTGGGGTAGGAAAGGGGACCACAGTGTGCTCCCACGTCCAGCCAGCCTGCACTTGGCTGCTGCATGGGACCTCATCCAGCCCCCACCCTGGGGTGGATGCTGTTTCTTTGCCCTTTGTGATTATTTCTCGCCACTCTCTGCCCGCCCAGGACTTGCACAAGATCAAGGCATGCCAGCTAGCACAGTACAAGGAGCTGACAGCTCGGAAGCTGACGGAGTCGGACAAGCTTCTCTATGTGCTGGATGGGGACGCAGCCATTGCCAGGCACATGAAGCACCCCCAGGGGGACATGATCACTGAAGAGTGAGTACCGTGGGAGGGGACAGCCTTTTCCAGGGGCTCAGCTCAGAGCCCCCCATGCACAACCTGCAGGCAGGCATACACTGAGCATCTCACCCACCAACAGCCCCATATAAAGCCCTGCAAAGCATTGTGGGGCAATCAGTATCTGCCCCCCGCCCTGAGCTAGAGGATGTGCAGAGCAGCCTTGGTGCATGGCAGCTTCTGCCCTCCACTGACCAGCTCATTGCTCAGTGCAGCCACCTGCCCTGGATGCATGGCTGAGGTCCCTGTGGGCAGTCTGGGCAACACAAGGGGGCTGGGAGGAGAGAACTGCAGCTGCTGCTAATGGCCGGGCTGCTCTGTACCCACACCCTGCATCCCTCCTCATCCTTCCTTTCCCATAGCATCCGGCAGCTGAAGGAGCGAGTGGCAAACCTACGTGTGAAGCATGACCAAATCTACAACTTCCCCCTGCAGCACATCGAGCCCCAGGTCAACTGGTGCACGGTGATCGAGGAGAAACAGGTATCGAGGGGACAGCCCCCCTGGGAACACCTGGGCTGAGAGAGGAGAGGCTCCTGGGTGAGCTCGGGCAAATCTCTGCTGCTCTGCACATCCAAGGATGGAGACCACACTCTCTCCCCTCTCCACGTGCTGCCCTAACAGTGCAAAAGCTTCCCCTGACACCCAGCCCTTTGCTTCTCGTCCTCTTGCCACATGCTGCTGATTCTCAGTAGTGGGATGCATTACTGCAATTATGGGATGGATACTGCCAGGTCCCCCTAGTGCTGAGCCAGGCTCAGCCCCTCCCCAGCCTCACCACCCCCATTCTCTGCGTGCTTTGGTCCATGGCACATAGGGGATCTGTGCTGCATCATCTCTGCATCTCAGATTCCCAAATCCCCCTTATTGCGGTGCTGCACAGCCCACGAGGGCCTCCATGTGCCTCAGCAATAGCCCCAGAGCCTGCCCAGCCCAGCTCCACATCCAGGGTTCTGGCCGCTGCATCACATTCTCCTGCTGCTGACCCCATATCTCGTGTGCTGCAGGACGCGCTGTGTGGCAAGGGCTTTGGGACCGACCTGCCGCTGGTCAACAGCCAAGTAGAAGAGCACAACATCTTCCACAATGAGGTCATGGCCATCGGCCCACACATCACCAAGGAAGGCAACAAGGTCAGCTCTCCCACCCCCTATCCTGCTGGAACAGGGACATGGCGCCCAGGGGGAACACAGGCAGCTCCCAAGCCTGGCTCAGGCTGGGTGGGTGCCCAGACCCACTCTTAGCCTTGGAGCTGAGCCTCCTACATCACCTCTGCCTCAGTGGGAAAGCCAACCCCACAAAAGCCCTTTTCAGCCCCGTTCAAACTTCCCCTCCCTGCAAACACCCCCCCAACCACCTTTCTTCTCCCACTCCTAGGAATATACGAGCGACCTCCAAGCCAAGTACCAGAAGCTGCTGGTAGGAGACGTGCGGGGTGCAGGGCTGGGGTGGGGCAAGGAGAGGAGCACGGGGCTGAGCTCTCCCTCTCACCCTGCCAGGCCAGCTCGCAGCAGCGGCAGCAGGACCTGAACTCGCTGCAGGACTACATGCAGCGCTGCACCAACAAGCTCTACTGGCTGGATCAGCAGGCAAAGGACCGCACGCACTATGACTGGAGCGACCACAACCTGGACTACCCCAGCCGGCGCCGCCAGTACGAGGTGGGTGAGCGCTCACACCGGTCCCTTCTGCCTCAGTTTCCCCACTCCATCATTAAGTGCTTTGAGCTGATAGAATGGAAACGTTAATCGCAGGGACCGCAGAATGGTTTGGGTTGGGAGGGATCTCACAGTCCGATGGTCCCAATGTGCCGTGGGCTCATAGAGCAGGCTGCCCAGGGCCCATCCACGGCCTCGGGGATGGGGCACCCACAGCTCTCTGGGCAGCAGAGCCACTCTATGGGCGAATAATTTCCTCCTAACATCTAATTCTCTTAGTTTAAAACTGTTCCCCCTTGCTGTGTTGCTACACCCCATGGTAGAGTCCCTCCCCAGCTTTCCTGCAGCTCTCTCAGGCACTGGACAGCTTCTGTGAGGTCTCGTGGAGCCTTCTCCAGGCTGCACAACCTCGCCTCCTGCCAGAAATAAAGCCAAGAGGAGAGCTGCCAGGTTGCTCGCTCTCCTCGCCCTTATCTCAGCGTTAGCTAGGTGAGAATCCCACCTTCAGCAGCATCTGCAAGGAAAGGGAAAACAAAAGCTGCAGTGGGCAAACACAGCACTTTCAGTATCTCCTTCTCCTCGGGTGGGGGTCAGCAGCTTGCTTCTCTCCATCTAGAACTTCATCCACCGCAAGCTGGAGGAGAAGGAGGAGGCCATCAACAAGCTGCACGCAGATGGAGACCAGCTGCTGGCCCAGAACCATCCCGGGAAGAATGCCATCGAGGTGAGCGTCGGTGCTGTGCTCAGCCCCATCGTGGGGAGCTGCAGCCACCACAAGGCCAGCCCCCAGCCTCCTCTGCTCGGGGCTGAACCCACAACCCTTCCCCATCTCCCAGCCCCGCTCTGGGTGCTGCTCAGAATGGGGCTGCCACCTGAGCCTGGGCACTGACACCATGCTGTGTTCCAGGCACACATAGAGGCGGTCCACGCCGACTGGAAGGAGTATCTCAACTTCCTGATCTGCGAGGAGAGCCACCTCAAGTTCATGGAGGACTTCCACAAGGTACCAGACCACCGGGGCTGGGCCTTAGGAAATGAAACTGGGACCCTTAAAGGGCATCTGGTCCCACCCCTCTGCACAAACAGGGACACACACAGCTCCGTCAGCACTCAGAGCCCTCCCAGCCTGAGCTTGGGTGTGTGCAGGGATGGGACACCACTGCCTCTCTAGGCAGGCTGTGCTGATGCTTCACCGCCCTTGTTTGAACAAACTTCTTGATAGCCTGTCTAAATCTCCCCCTTTTTGGTTTAAAACCATTTCCCCGTGTCCTGTCTGCATCCCTCTTTCCTAGAGCCCCCTTTAGCTACTGAAGGGCCGCTCTGCACTCCCCCACAGCCCTCTTCTCCATGCTGCACAGCCCCAGCTCTCAACCCATCCCACAGGAGAGGCATTCCACCCCTCAGATCATTTTAGCGGCCCTAAAAAACACCTGCTGCGATGCTCCAGCGCCTCTGCTTGGTGTCAGCACCCTCACACACAGCAGAGGACCCCGCTCTGCTGGGACTGGCAGCAGGGCTCCTGCCACCCCTTTACCACCTCATCCCCCAAAGAAGCCTCGCATCATGCAGCAGAAGCTTCCCACCTTAGCAGCACAGGTGTGAGTGGGACACCGCACCTGCAGCGCTGTGCTGGCTGCAGGGAGCCTGAGCTGAGCGCTGCAGACAGATGTCTGCCTGATAAATTGCATCTGGCAGCCGGGGAGGCTCTGCTGGGAGCAGGTCGGGCCGGATTCCTCTCCCACAGCCTGGGCGTGTTGAGGACGTGATGAGGCTCCTGCCAAAGGGGAAGCACGGTGCCCAGCCCCAGCACTGCCTCCCGTGGGCGCCTGCGCGGTTTCTGGCCAAATAACTGCCCCATGGGGCAACTCACGTGGGGAGCGGCCAGGCTCTGCCCACTCCTCCTTGTTGGCAGTGGAGAGGAGCACGTGGCATGATGCTGCCCACATGAAACCTGAATTCAGGGTGAGGAGGGCTGGGAAACATGGATTGAAGACCACACGATGAGCTGGCCCGTTCTTTTTCTCCCAGCTTTCTTTCCCTGGCTCCACTCTTACAAATAGCAGTCCCTCCTCGTCCTCTTCTATGTATTTCTGAGGTCTCAGCCACCCACGGCACCTCGCAGGGTCTGTCCCTGCTGCAAGGACCACCCCCCCTCATGAGAGATTCTGCCTTTCTGCAGTTTCAGAAGGACGCGAAGGATGCCCAGCAGCTCTTGAAGAAAGTCGATACGGACCTGGACCAAAAATACAGCCCAGAGTTCAAGGACAGATACCAGCTGGAGTCGCTGCTCAGGGAGCTGGATGTGAGTAGTGGGGGATCCGGAGCATCTCCATGGCACCACGGGGCCGTCCCTGCAGGGATGGGCACCCAGCCCTGCTCACTGGCCGTGCTGCTGCCTCCCTTCACCCCGCTCTTCCTCTGCCTTGAGCTAGGGATTGCCTCTCCCACAGCAACGTAATTGCTCACCGGGCTGGTTTTCATTTGTTCTCTCATTGAGCCGGTACTCATGAGGGGTAGGAGCATAATCAGACGTGCTGCCAGAGGAGGTGGTGGAGCAAGCTGTGCTGGGGCCTGGCTGTATCCCGAGCATGATGCAGCACTGCTTGGTGCACCGATAGCTCTGCCCAGTGGGTGCCCCTCTCCTCCCATCAGTTCCACCCCAGTAACCAGGACACTCACCTGCATGGACACAATGCATGCAGAGCTTTGCAAGGGGCTAATTAGAGCTAATTGCTGGTTATGCCAGCACCATGCTCTGTGGGCCGTGAACCAGGCACAGTGACCCCCTCCTCATCCTGGTTGTGGGAACAGGCAGGAGAACATGGGAGCACTCAGTACAGGATCCCAGTGGCTGCAGAGCCACTGTAGCACAGGCAGAAGAAGCTGAGGGTTCTGCCAGTGGGTATGAGCTCTTCCCAGCTTCGAGGGTGCAGGAGCACATCCCTCCCCCTCCTTGCCACGTTTCTTTGCTCATTTCCCCCACGCTAGGACCAAGAGAAGGCCCTGGAGAAGTACGATGCTGTGGTGCGGTCGCTGCAGGAGCGCAGCCAGCACATCCTGCCCCTGCGCTACCGCCGGCTGCCACCACCACAGCCCATCCCCGTGGAGGCCCTGTGCGAGTACGAGGGCGAGCAGGTAAGGGCCCCATGGTGGGGGCAAAGCTGACATCAGGTGAGCAGGTTGTGTGGGGCAGGTATGGGGGAAATATGGCCTCCGAGGGCCCTGTAGGCACAGTGCTTGTCGCACACCCTCCGTGATGTTGCATCGCTGTGCTGAGCTGAGCTGGTGACAACATTCCAGGCACAGCTCTGACCACTGCAACTCCCAGCACCGTCACGGCAGTGGGGTCTGGGCACATCACAGCCCCAGCAGCAGGGTGCCGACCCTGCAGGAGGGATGGGGGGATAGTAAGAGGACAAACACACGGAGTGCCACATGGGAGCAGTGTGGGCTGACACCAAAGGACCCATAGTAGGTTCAGGAAACGCTACCTCTGCTCCATGCCCCTGCTGCAGTGGCTGCAGGGAGTGAGCACATGAGTGCAAGGGGTTCGTCCTGACCTGCTGCTGGTTCCTGTCCCCAGGGTCAGATAACCCGAGGAGCTCACTACACCCTGCAGAAGAACAGTGGAGACATCTGGGAAGTGATGGACAGCGCTGGAGGTGCCATCAGCGCCCCGGGTGTCTGCTTCATGGTCCCCCCTCCAGATGCAGAGGCAATAGGACTGGCAGACCAGTAAGTGCAGTACCTCAGCACCAGATTCTCCCACTGTCACCCCTCCAGCCAGGTTCCCCCCTCCTCTGGGGGTCTCCAAGTGGAGGGAGGGCTCCCAGGATGAAGCACCTCTCCTGCTGCACCCCACAGGGGGAAACTGCTCTATCCCCTTATGAGCGTGGCTGAGGGTACAGAGAATCCCCCCAGCTGAGCTTCTCCCAGCTTTCAGAGCCCAGATGAGTGCTGAGGGGGGGGCAGTTCTTACCTTGTCCCCTTGCTGTCCCTTCTGCAGGATTGCTGATAGCTACGTGGCCGTGAAAGAGAAGACATCCAACTGCAAGAATGTCCTCCAGCAGCGCTATGAGGGGCTGAAGGCCGACAGCATCGGAGGTGCGGCTCTGCCAGGACAGCTCTTTCCCTTACACTGTAACAGTGCCTTGAGCTCAGGGGTGGCTCTGCTTTGTCCCCCACAACCATGCCATCCCGCACCACTCCTGTCCTCCTACCCAGGAGATGAATGGTGGAACGCAGCACACAAACACCACTTGGAATCACAAAATCATGGGCAGTTCTCTTCTGAGATCACCAAGCCCAACCTACAAAGTCCCATCACTGAATCATGTCCCATAGTGACACATCCATGTATCTCAAACACCTGCATGGATGGGGACTCCACCACTGCCGTGGGCATGCACCAGTGCCTGAGACACACTGCCTTTTGGTTCTTGCTGGTGGCCAAAGTGTTGGGCTGCTGCTTTGTTGCAGTGACAGGACATCACCGACAGCTTCTTAACTCTTAAGGGTCCTGGGTGCAGTGCTGGGACTTGCATAGGGCTGGAATAGGCAGGTTGTGGTTACAGCAGGTGGAGAGCAGAGGGGGGATGTGGGTTTCATGCTCAGTAGTGGGACCGAGCTGGCTCTAACCTGCTCCCCTCTCCTTCCACAGATGCTGCATCAGTTCAGGGCCGCCAGCTTCTGGCAGGGCTGGAGAAGGTGCACAGTGACCTGGACAAGTTGGAGAAAGCAATAACAGCCAACCTCCGTCCGCCGCTGGAGCAGAGTCGGGCTGTGCAAGATAGCACCGAGCGCTCCAAGGACCTGAAGGTACGGGGCTACAGGAGTAGGTATATGGTGCTGACAGGGACCGTGCTCCCAAGGCTGGGGTCCTCTCAAGGGGTCTTTAATGTGGTTCTTGGTGTGCTGTGTCCTGCAAGTGCTCCCAGAGCCTGGGGATGTGTGGGCATGGTACCACCAGCTAGTAACAGAACAAAAATACACTTACAGTCCAAGGCACAACTTCTCCTTGTGTGCAACTCAGCATCTGCTCCGCCAGGCTCCAGTGCTGCAACACCCCGCTCCCTTCCTCTCCTTCTGACCCCTAATTAACCCAGGCTTCATGCCACAAACCTCCCTTGTTTCTGGAGGAAATCCACCTCCTGGCTGTTACCTGCCAAGGGCTGTGTCAAAATCCAAGTGTCACCACAAGTGGAGGCGAATTGCTCCAGCTGTCTGCAGCGCTTTGATGTCCAGGCAAGAAGTCAGCCTTCAGGCTGCAGAGCCCAGTGGTCCAGATGAGCTAAGCATGTTTCCAACAGAGCTAGAGCTGCCGCGAACCAGTCCCTCCCCATACAGAGCTTACTTGCTAAGGGCTATCTAGCCTGCTCTGACAGAGCTGGATATGAGGCTGGATGGAAAAAATATCCTCCTGTTCCCTCTGGGGCTGAAAGGCACCTGCTACCAAGCACACACCTCAGCCCTGCCCTCCCCTCTTGCACCATTTGGCCACAGGACAGCCAGTTTTTCCCATGGCTACAAGGTTTGGTTGCTACAAAGGTTTTTTCCTACCACAGAACATCACTAATGAAGTCCGTCGCATTGAACCAGAGAAAATGAGGAAGATCCAGGACTGCGAGGCCTTCATCGAGTCCGTGCCCAACACCGGCAGTGCTACCTTAGTCAAGAACAAAGTGGAGAACACCAACAAGAAGTATGACCGCGTGGTCCAGCTGCTCAGTGCCGCCCAGGAGAAGTAAGTTGTGGTTTGAACCCAGCAGAACGTCGAGTCCTGCAGTAAACGGGCTCGGTGGTGATGGGTTGATGGCTGGACTTGATCCTAGGTGCCTTTTCTAACCTTTACGATTCTATGATTCAACATACGTCCTTCCCCTTGCATCCATGTAGAGTCGAGGTGGCCACAAACCTTGAGAAGAGCCTCCAGCAAGGCAGAGACCTGCTGTCCACATACGAGAACAAACTGGTCACAGATGACACTGTACCGGAGGACTTGCGGGTCATAGATCGTAAGAAAGAAGAGCTTCTGGTGAGTGTTTCCTGCAGCCAGTTTTCTACCCTACTGACATGCTTCACACGCAGAACCGTTTCCCAAGAGCCGTGGCAGTTGCTGCCCAAGCCCCAAACTTGAACTGGTGGTAAAGGGACGACTGCCCCAGCTGGGACCACTTTAACTGTGTCTGAGGAAGGCAGTCCTTCCTCAGGCTTCCTGCAGAGCTAGCTCATGCATACAGTGATCTGGAAAGAGCAGTTCAGATGCCTGAACTGGAAAGAGATGGAGCTGTCAAGGTGCTGGGAATGGTTATCTATAGGAAAACTTCCCAACCTTGCAGGAGGAGCACTGAGCATTTTGCACATAGGACACGTTCACTTCTAAAAGAGGCAGTGAGAGCTAACATTTCTCCCCTGCATGCTCACCAGGTGGCTCTATTTTCGGTTCAGCTCTAACTTGCTTTTCTCCAGAACTCAGCCAGACCTTAGCAACACCTTCAGCACCAGTACAGGAGCTGGAGCAGGTGGGGATCAGTGACAAAAGCCTGGCACATGTGCAGCCCTGAAGTATCTCTCTCTTCCACAGGCCATGGGCTCTGAGCTCCAGTCCAAAAGGTTCTTGCTCAATGAGGCGGAGCAGAACTTGCTGAGGACAAAGAGCTGCTCCAACACCCTGGCCAGCAAGTTCCAGGAGCACTGCCCTGACATCGAGCGGCAGGAAGCCGAGCTCTACAAGCTCAACCAGCGCTTCAACAACCTCAGCAAGCAAATCGACCACAGGTGAGACTCTAGAACTGCACCTAGCTGGAACTGGACCAGCCTGGGATATTTACAGTAGGGCAGGAACTGCTCTGAAAGTGGAAGAGGCACTATGCTGTCTAGGAATGGGCAGTTGCAGAACGGCTTGCAGGGAGCGCCAAGGAGGAAGCGATAGATGTTCCTGGCACGCACTGGCTGGGTAGGTCTGGGCAGCCTCCAGGATTAAGTGTTCTTGCTTCAGAGATGGGGACTTTGGCAAGAGTGACTGCTCTGGCAGTAGGTGAGATAAGATTATGAGCTGTCATCCACCCACATCTCTCTCTGCCTGGATCACAGCACATCTTGTGCCTTCTTATCCCACTACAGGCTTACATCCAGCATTCAGCATCCTCCATGTTCTCCCTGCAGTCTCCCTGTGACTCATTTCTCCTGCAGTTTCTGCTTACTCTCATACCAACTGGGTGGCACCAATTCCTGCAGAAGAGCACCTGCAGGGAGGGGAGCAACTCCACCTCAAATCCATGTCTTTGGGGAACTGGGAAGGGGAAGCAGGAACCAACGAAGAGGTGCTTTTAGAGGACAATACTTGACTCGGTGTCAGCATGTACTCCATTTCCCTTACAGAACACAGACCCTGCAGAAAGCAAAGAGTGCCTATTCCAACTATCGCACAAACTATGACAAAATCAACCAGTTCCTCTGCAACATACCCAACTACGAGCCACAGGAGACAGACAACATCCAGCAAGTGGAAGCGAAGCTGAAGAACCAAGCGGTAATTCTTCCTGAGAGTCTTGGGCTGCTTGGAGGAGGGGAAAAGGACCACAAAGAGGTCATTAGTGGAGTCAAACAGCTCCTGCACATAAAATAGGAAAAACGTACAGGCTTAGCGGCTTCACTTTTTTCCACTACAAGGTCCCACACTCTTACTTGTGATGTATCTATAAATAGCAGGGCTCTGCTAGAAGGTTGCAATTCTCAGCATTCTAACTTCAATGACAACCCTCCCAAAAGGCAAATGAAGGCTTTGGGCTTCTGCATTCCCTCTGATGTGCATCTTTCTTTGTCCCAGGCGCTCCTTGGTGACATCGCAAGCAAAGAACAGGAGGTGCAAAAGGTCTCCGCCACAGCTCAGCAGTACCAGCAAGCAGTGAAGGTAAGGGCTGCAATTCTGCCAGCGGGAGAACCCTTCACATCCTAATGAAAGCTGTCTATTAAAGGCTTAAGAAGCCTAGTGCCCTTGCTCGAACAGCTGTGGAGCTAAACTCAGGTGATGTCTGCTCCAACATTGACATCACTTGGCCATTGGCCAGGATTTCCTGCTTGGGAAAGGAGGTTTCCACTCCACGCCCGGTACTGGTGAGGTGACCGGTGAGTCTGGGCATACTGCTGCGGTCACCAGGCTGTAGGACAGGCAGAACCTGCTCAAGAGCCCTCAGGGTGACCCACATGTCTCACCAACCTCATCAGCTCGCCCAAAACATGGCCAAGGGAAGAAGTCGTGAGAGCCGATGCCTGGGAGGGAGACCCAGGGATCTCACATCTTCCTCCTGGGAACTTCTTCCTGCAGGACTATGAGTTGGAAGCTGAAAAGCTACGGTCCATCCTCGACCTCGAGAACGGACGTAACGGGTACATGAGCAAGAAGCCCAGGCTGCAGTCTCCAGCTGCGAAAGTGAAAGAGGAGGTAAATGAGCAGTACCCCTACAGAGAGCTAAAGCAGCTCACAGCCTACGGGACCGACAGGTTTTAATGCAAACAAGTGTTTGGTGGTCAGCAGCCTCAGCCCCACAGTGGGCTGCAAGGGAAGGCAGAAGAGCAAGGAGGAATGATGGCCATCATTCCGAGGCCATCCATTCTTGGAGCTGGGATGGCCAGAAAGAGGGAGGAAAACACCAGAGCTGTCACTTCTTTCTCAAAGGTGAAAGGAAAAAAATACAAACCAAAATCCTGAAAACACTCCTTCTCTCAAGACTTTCACACAGAGACATTAACTGCCACAGGCTGCATCCTTGATAGAAGTGCTTATGGACAGAGCAGGCCACCAGCCACTTGTTTACACAGGACCTGTTTGCTTCCAGCCTCAAACTCATCCTGTGTAATTGAGGTAGGCAAAGTGCTCACATGGATCTGCCTCAGCTGTATCTCTGTTTGCAAGTCTTGAGTGGGAAGAATCCAGTTTAAGGAGGTAAAATTACACATGCCCCAAACCCATTCTTCCTGCCTTGAAGCCAGTCTGCTTGCTCTTACAGCATGGTTATAGAAAAGCACCCAGGGTTACTTCTCTAGGGCATTGCTTCTTTTCAGCAAGTCTTGACCAAGCATCCCTGGTTCCACCACCTTTGCTGAATGCTTTTTTGTCTCCTAGGAAGCCGTTCTGGCAGCCAAATTCACCGAAGTGAATGCTGTGAATAGGCAGAGGCTGCAGAACCTGGAGTTTGCTCAGAACCTGCTGCGGCAGGTAAGCCATCACCCACACCAGCAGGCTCAGAGCTTGGCTCCCGGGGGACAGCTCGTTGCAAGCTCAAGGTCTCGGTTTAGATCCATGCATGCTGCAGGCAGGCAGCTTGACACAGCTGCAGCAGCCTGTGACAGAGTGGTTCTGAGAGAGTAGTTATGAAAATAATGCACACACATGTGCCTTCGCTATTGCAAGCTGAACTGGAAACAGATCTAGCTAGCATTTCATGCTCCTAAACCCATTAGTCAGCAGACACCTAAATGAAGCAGTCTGTCTGGGATCAGGCGCAAGCTCTCCATGTTTTCCAGTTCCCACTCATCCTCAGAAGCTGTGTCATTTTTAACATTTAACATTTATTTTTGCCTCGCTCACACCAGAACGTGTGTCCCTCAGACAAAAAGCTTTGCTGGGACAGCACAAGGCATCACAGAGAGTGTTTTCCAGACCGGGAATCCACTGAGCAGATCAAGAAAAAGCCATTTGCAAATCTGCCCCGTTGAGCGTTTGCAATAGGCAGCCTCCATTAACCCAGACCAGCATCCTCCTGTAGTTCTTTCACAGGAGCAAATGGAAAATAAGCACCGGGTAAGCTCATTTGGTTATTTTAACTATACACTCTTTTTCAACAACAGCAGCCAGAGGTTCAAGTGACACAAGACTTCATCCAGACCAAAGCATCTGTAAGGCCTGTGGAAGAAGTCTGGAAGCTGAAGAAAGAGCTTGAGGATGAGACTCAGCGTCGGCAACAGCTAGAAGCCGAGATCCAAGCCATCCAGAACAACATTGTCCACCTGCAAAACCAGAAGCCCCAAGAAACCGTAGTTAAGAAAGAACTGGTGAAGAAAGTGCCGGACCCGCAGCTGGAGGAGAACTTCCACAGACTGCAGCAAAGCCTGGCAGAAGAGCAGCGCAAGAACCAGGTGCTGCAGGATGAGCTGGAGGCCCTTAAAATCAGGCTGCGTGTTTTGGAGCATGAGAAGAAGGAAGGAGGGCAGGAGTACATAGTGAAAGAGGTGCTGCGTATCGAGCAAGATAAGGCTCAAGCTGATGAAATCTTGAGGCTCAAGGAAGAGCTGGAAGAGCTCAGGAGGCAGGAAGGAACCAGAGAAAACGAGGTCAATCTTTTACGGCAGCAAATTGCTGTGCTGTCCAACGAGAAGAACAGAGAGCAGGAGAAGGTAACAGAGAAGGAGGTGCTGAAGCTGCAGAACGATCCCCAGCTGGAGATGGAATTCCGCATGTTGCAAGAGAACAAACAGAGGGAGAGCGCCCTGAGGCAGAAGCATGAGGAAGAGCTCAGCTTCCTCCAGGAGAAGCTCAAACGTCTCGAGAAGGAACGGGCCATCGCTGAGGGCAAGATTACCGTCAAGGAGGTACTGAAGGTGGAGAAAGACGTGGCCATCGAGAGAGAGGTGAATGAGCTCCGGCGCCAGTACGAGGATGAGAAATCCAAGGGGCGTTCCAATGAGCGGGAGAAGGCTGAGCTGCTCAGGAAGATCCAGCTGCTGGAGGAAGAGAACGCCAAGGTGGTTGTCCAGGAGAAGGTGCGGGAGATCGTGCGGCCAGACCCCAAGGCTGAAAATGAAGTTGCCAACCTTCGGTTGGAGCTGGTAGAGCAGGAGAGGAGATACCGGGGTGGTGACGAACAGCTGAAGAGCTGTCAGAATGAACTGGCTGCTCTGCGAAACAGAGAACCACTGGTAGAAGTCAAAGAAGTCATTAAGGAGGTCATTAAGTACAAGAATGATCCAGAAACTGAAAAGGAGCTGCAGCGGCTCCGCGAGGAAATCATAGAGAGGACGGGAGCAATTGAAAGAGCTGACCTCGAGATCTACCAGCTGAAACAAGAGATACAAGCTTTGAAAGATACCAAACCTCAAGTGCATATGAAGGAAGTCGTTCAAGAAATTCTGCAATTCCGAGAAGACCCTAAGACAAGAGAGGAAGTAGAATCTCTGAGAGCGCAGCTGGCGGAGGAACAAATGAAGCACGTTGACCTGGAGAGGGAGCGTCTCCTCCAAGAAGAGAAAGTAAGACAAAAGGAGGAGGAACTTTCCCAGGTGAAGGAGAAAGTGGTCCAGCAGGAAGTAGTGAAGTACGAACAAGATCCTGCTTTGAAAGCTGAAGTGAACTCCTACTCGCAGAGCATTGAGAGCGAGCTGAAGCAGATAGATTCCCTCCGCGAAGAGCTCCGCAAGCTGCAGAGGAGGCGGTCTGAGCTAGAGCGCCAGCTGGAAGAACTGGAGAAGGAAAGACAGGCCCGCAGAGAGGCGGAACTGGAAGTGCAGAGGCTGAGGATTAGGTTGAATGAGTTAGAAGAGCAGGAGAGGGAAACAACTGAACGAGTAACAGTGAAACAGAAAGTGATCCTCCAGCAAGATCCCCAGCAAGAGAAGGAGCACTCCCTCCTCAAGCTGGAGCTGGAAGAAGAAAAACACCGGAGACAAGTCTTGCAAACTGAACTGGAAGCCTTGAGAAAGAAGCTTCTTTCGTTGGAGAAAATGGAGGTCAAAGAGAAAGTTGTCTTTTCAGAGAGTGTCCAAGTGGACAAAGGAGACACAGAGTATGAGATTCAGAAGCTGAAGAGCAACCTGGAGGAGGAGAGCAGGCGTAAGAGGGAGTTAGATGCAGATATCAATAGGCTTGAAACCAGGCTGTCCGAGGTGGAATTCAACAACTCTAAGTCATCGAAGGAACTAGACTTACTAAGAGAGGAAAACCACAAACTGCACCTTGAAAAACAGAACCTGCTGATGGAAACAAGGAGGCTGCAGTCAGAGATTGAACTCACAGCAACAGAAGCTCGGGATTTGAGAAACATGACCCACATGGACAGTGGGCTAAACCTAGACTCCAGATTCCAAGCTCTGGAAAGGGAGTTAGATGATCTGAAGCAGTTATCTAGAGAAAAAGACGCAGAGATTGAGCAACTCCAGAATCGCCTTAAGACAGTGGCAATCAAGAGGGAGCAAAGAGAGAACCACCTGAGGCGCTCCATTGTGGTCATTGATCCAGACACAGGCAAGGAGATGTCTCCAGAGGAAGCTCACGTGCTTGGCCTCATCGAATGGAGCCTGTTCGTCAAGCTGAAGAGCCAGGAATGTGACTGGGAAGAGATCTCAATCAAGGGGCCCAATGGGGAGTCATCCGTGATCCTCGACAGGAAATCCGGCAGAGAGTTCTCAATCGAAGATGCCCTGAAGAGCGGCAGACTAAGCATGGCCCAGTACAACAGTTACCTCAACAAGCAGATGTCGATCCAGGAGCTGGCAGTCTTGGTGTCTGGAAGTGACCACCCAATGCTCCCTCCACTTTAGAACCTTTTCTTAAAGGCAGCGAGTCAGAGCTGCACCACTTGTTAAGACAACCCGATCACTGCAAATCCTCGCCCTCCTTTGCGCCTTCCCAAATGCTAGAGCCTCTGTCCAGCCGCGCTATGAAGCCGCACTGCTTGCTGCCATACGCTGCGGGAAAGCACCGCCACTAGTGGAAAACAACCTTTGTCAAGGCTACAACTAAACCTCCTCTCCCTCTTCAGCCCTACCTAACCACTCAACAACAGCAACAAAAAAAAACAAAACAAGGTGACTAGCCAAAAAAAGTGAAGTGCCTGAAGTCCAGAAGACTCAGCCAAACCTGCAGTTAACAAACAGCCACAAAGTCAGAAAAATAAATGACTAAATCCATACACGGCAGACATTGGAGAGACCGAAGGGGGAGATGAAGATGACTTTGGCTCTGGGCTGACCAGCGAGAGCTGGGTGCTCAGCTGCGTGTTGGTAAGCCATGCAGTTTCACTGCGGACAACTAAACGATGGGATTATCCTCGGAGAAAAGATTATCCTTGGAGAAAACCAGCTCCGTAAGCAAAAGGCGTGAGGTACACCTCACTTCTGTATCAGCACTTAAAACCTGACCTTTATGTTCACTGGCGTGCTGATGCTGCTGGGCAAGAGCGAAACGAAGCACAGTAATTTGATGGTGTCAGCCCTAGATCCAGGAGGAGCATTCCTATACCATAGAGTTCACCACGAAGAACGTGAAGAGCCAAACACAAGATGCTAGCGTAAAGCATGCAACTGTAACCAAACGCAGAGTGCCTTCAAAACAGTTAGCTTACCTCGTGGCTGGAAGCCATCTGTGCTGGTATCTTATCGAATAGAGTTACATGCAGCTACACGTTTCACTTACCTGCGTATGGGAACGGGAAATAGAGGGGAATTCTATTTATAGTATGAAATAAAAGAAAAAAACATGCAGTGGTTCCAATCAGATGTTTGCTTTCCTTTATTGCTTACGGTGCTCTCTCGGTCTTTGGCTTGACAGGAAGATGCCAGTTCTAAGTTAAAACTAAATAAACAGGGCTGGTTCATTTGACCAGAGTTAGCTGGGACTAATTGGGGGCATTAGATGGGAGGGAACTGCAGCCACAGGAAGAGAGGAAGTAAGGAAGTAGGTACTTAGGAAGTAAGAGACGTGAGTTAAATGTAATTAATTAATTAGTCACTTGAGAAAGAGACCATCAGGAGATGATCAGCCAAGCTCAAACAAACACCTGTGCAACCTGGTCTAGGGAGCCCTTTGGCAGCAGGATTGGACTCAACGATCTCTAGAGGTCTCTTCCAACCCCTAAAACTCAGTGATTCTGTGAAAACTAGAGGGAAGGAGATGGGAAAAAAAGCATTTTGGAAACGTTGAAACAATTTATTCAGTTATTCTGTACAAGATTAACAGTTCTCATACCACCCCCACCATCTTCAGCAAGACAGTCCCATCACACACAGAAAAATATAGTAGTAAACCGCAGCTCTTACATCCAAACGGAACTGCCCTATAAAGTTAAGTGCCATGGGAGCCCCGCTGCCCCACACTGTCACGGAAGTGCTGCACGTTGCCTCATCGAGGCACAGGCCAGAGCCCTGGCTCCCCATCAGCTGTCAGGCCTCCGCGTGGTTCTGCCTTGCTGCAGCTCTGCTCAATACCATTCACTCATTCATTATAGCATGTAAAGAAAAAGAAAAATATATCCCACAGAGTTTCCACCAAATAAACATTTCCCTGAGGCAAGAGGCTTCGCTAAATTCCTAGAACGAGGGCGTTCTGCTCTGGCCACGCACACAGGTGCCTCCCAGCAGAAGCATTCAAGTGAAAGCAAAGAGAGGGAGTAGAACCAGCACCTTGGGTCACTCGCTGCGAGTCCCTGTCCCACCAGGTGTCTGCGTGCTTTCAGCAACCACGGGAAGCTGAAGGTGCAAAGCACCTCTCAGCATTAGGCCTCCAATAGGAACCACGTGACATCCACTGATCAGAGACCAACGATAACTGCTGTGCTTCGTTTGAGTAACACAAGTTCTTGTCTTTGGCTCTTTTGCTACGACCTAGATATTTTCTGTAAACAGATTTTTAATTCTGAGCTTTTTTTTTTTTTTTTTTTCTTTTTTCTTTTAAATACAAACAACACAATGATCTTGGAAAATCACATACCAGCTCAAACTGAGAACAGTCCGTCTCAGAGCTTACAAAAAATAGGGAAAAAAAAAAAGCAGATATTTGCTGGTATACTCAATGCCAGCATCCTACCTGAAAGCTCTAGGAGGAAGGCTGCAGACTTTCCCTTGAACTACCAGTGAAATCTATGCAGACCACTGGACGATTCAGACGTGGGGCTACAGAAGCCTGAGAAAAGAGACTGGGGAGAGCAGAAAAATAAAACCCATAAAGCTCAGTTGGAACCACAGCCTGCCTTTAGCTATGCACAGTTTGAAAGGGTGTGCTTCAGGGGAGAAGTATTGAGGGCTAAGAGCTAAAAAATCATCTTAAAAAATAAAAAGGACACACCCCAACTCCAGTTGGTCCCCATTCCTGCAGCTGGGACAAGCACATGACTCTAGTGCAGAAATCATCAAGGAGAGCAATACTCTTCTCTGGAATTCATTTGAATACAAGTGACCTTGCTTAGTCTAGATCATTCCCTCTGCCCACTAAAGAGATCATTACTGACAACCCTAGGAAAGAATGGCTTTAGGGGAGGGTCTGGAACCCGCTTGCACAAACTCTGATAAGAACTGGTGCTCTTGCTGGATTTGGTACTGTGTTCGCAGTCACCAAGACACCATTTAAGTCCAGACAGTGCAGCTTTTTTTGATGTGCAACCATAAAAAGCTCTATTAAATAAACAGAATACATCTTAAATACAGAATGGTTAAAAAAGGGTTGAGGAGCACATAAAATAGGGCTGAAATGTGTGTCACTTAGTCCATTCTTGCTCCACCATAAAAGGCACTGGAATTATGTCTTCCTAAACACGTGACATGCTGAGAAGTGTCCCATTCGATCCAATGCATTCAACGGTAATGAGGGTAAAACTGAGCAGGAAAAAAGCGTCCCTTCAGAGGAAAAAAAAATTCCAAAAACCAAAAGATGTAGAATTCTCAACGTCCATGAGTGCATCTAGAAGTGTCTCTCTAAAGAGTCTTCTCCTCCAGAGGGGAACGTCAGGTGGCTCGTTGGATTCTCCACACAGGAAATGTTAAGTCCTACTATTAAGTGTAGCACAGCTTAATAGTACAATTGAAGGAAAAAAAAAAAACAACAAAACAGTGAAATGTCTTCAGAAAGCACTGGCAGTGCTAGAATTGTCCAAGTAAATCCAAAGCAAAAGAAAGAAGCACCTTTCGTATCCTCCACAGGGAGACCAAGGAGGTAACTGGGCTTGGAGGTACTTGGCAGATGTAGACGCAGGTGAGTGGGAATCCACTGGCCCCAGACTTCCTGCAGGAAAGTCAGGCCACCAGAGACTCCCTGCGAGTTCTAGCTCATGCCAGTGCCAGGGAATGCGTGAAGGGCAGCAGCAATAGAAGAGTGCTACAAACGCTTCTCTCATTAGGACATGGCTCAAGGCGGCCCGTGGTGTGGGGCTTTGCTCTGAAAACCTCTGAGCAAACGCACCAACCAGCCCCTCGTTGAAATCCAGTCTCTCCAGTTGTCGTAAGTAAAAGACACCGTCGGTATCCACGACCTAACTGTCTCTCTCGGCTCATCCTATGTGTGCTCTAGCTCCCCTCCTGGCAGACGTCACAACTTCCGCTGCTGTGCGTTGGACCCTTTGCCGTGAAGCTGAGAAGCATCTGAAAGAAAACAAAAGCAAATGGGAAAGGGTTTGGGGATCAGCTCCACGGAGCTGTGTGCAGCAGCTGAGCTGGAGCCACAGGAAGCACCGAGGGTCTCCCGTGGCCTCTCAGTGAAAGCACCACGGCACAGGTTCAGATGGCTGGTTGACTAGCTAGCTTGGCAATCTCTGTCCTCTAAAAGCCAGGCTGCGGTGTCTCCCCACCTAGGAAACTAGAAATACATGGTGCTTGCTGCCTAGCATCTATGGCTGATTTGAAAATAACTCAGTAGACCTTTGCTGTTGTAATGAAGTCCTTACGTGCCCGTTGATAGCAACAGGAGTCATAGGAATCTAACCACTGGAGTAAGAGAAAGGAGTGGATGTGAAGGAAAAAGAGTAAATGCAGTGAACAGAGAAAGTAAGGAAGTTGAACATACCAGAAGTTCTCCAGGAACAATTAAAACTACCACCAGATCACAGTGAACAAATGAGACGTGCAGTCAAGCAGCAGTGGCAGCGAGCAGGGCAGCAACAGCTCCTTCTCCAGGACAAGGACAGTTCATTCCATGCAAGGTTGCAGTCCCAGCACACAGTACTTCCAAAGCAGTTGGAACAACCATAGGCACAGCACCAGCACGCAGAAACACCCACCAGCAAATGCAGCAGCAACACGCAAGCACACGCTGGATGCTCCTTGCTCAAATGCTTTTTGATGAATGCTGTAAGCACTTTCACGTAAGCCATCAACGTTTCCTTGCATTTGTAGCAACCTCCCAAACACCAGCTCACAGCTTTCAGGCAGAGCAGTGCCGCTGTGGCTACCTGTTTATACAGCCAGCTACAATTTATTCCACCAAAGAAACTGGAGACATTTTAAGATCACGGTGGCCACTGAAAAAGCTATTTTGATCTTCTACAAAGCACCACAGTTGGTGTTATTGCCAGGAGACTGCACTATGCTCAGGCTTCAGTGTGTGAAAACATCAAGCAAGGATGTGTGTCCCTGCAGGATCTGCCTCCACGCTCAATCTGCCCTCACTTATTCCTACCCGCAGCTCCCAGCCCATCCAGAAAGTTCTCCCGTCACAAGCCCTGTGAGCAACAATGAAGAAGCCACTCTAAATTCCTTCGAATAATGAGGAAGAGAACAGCTCCTCAGTGACACGGAAAACATTTCACAACTCATGTTCAAACTGAAATCCAACTCCTTGCTCTCCAGCAAGTGGAAGTTTAGGAAGGTGCTGGAGGGACCTCACAACTCACCCTGGACAAACTCCTGTAAAAGAAGCAAAGCAGATGAACTGTTTGAGTTTTCACCAGTACGCAGTGGTCTCTTCTCTCTCCAGCAAACACCGTCCTCAGCAACCAAAGGTATTTCGTGTGGACTGGTCCAGGAGACCACGTTACCTCCAGCACTGCACCCACATCTACTAATGGCCTCAGTGCCACAATACTAAAGCCAGCAGTCGCTCCCAAATCAGACTCACACTGCCCAATAAGAATCTAAGCCAGTCATGCTGAACCACTCTGAAGAGCCAAGGGATTTCTTCATCAGTAAAGCAAAAATAACTGCAGCAATTACCAAAGGCATACACAACTCCCCAGAGCAGACAAGCCCAATCTGGAGGCCCTGCATTTCCATCTCCTGAATGCTGAATGGATCCCTCTCTCCTTTCCTTCCTCTGCAGTTCTTACGAATGCTTGCAACCCACCACACCACAGCAGGAAGAGATCTTCCTTGGACATCTCTTGTTTTATGCATTAGTTCTGCAGGCATCCAACGGGGAGGAGCAGGCTTAACTGCAAAATCACCACATCGTCAGCACCAAGGAAAACAGCCTGCACCCCTCGCTGGGAAGGAGATGTGGGCAATTAGCTCAGTGCACAACGCAAGACATTCTGGTCTGACACACTTTATATAGGTCACCAGTAACAAAACTCCACACGAGCAGCATATTCAATTTTGGGCAGTCCTGGCAGACTATGCATAAGGAGGCACAGCTTTCATCCTAACAGAATAAGCCTTTACCACGATGCAAGCAGCAAGGTTAAGTGCCTCCGGGAGCCTACACTCACTCTAAGCACCGAGCACTCCTCATTTCAGAGGCACACACCAGCTGTCAAAACAGCAAAGGACACAGAGGGCTACGCCTAGCTTTGAACCTCGGGGAGGACTCAGCAACGACCACACCGGTCAGGCAACAAGGACAGGAGTTTTGCTTTCACCCCTGAAAGTCACCCTGCTGAGATACAGGGTGACTCACGACGCAGAAGACAAACACGACCGTCTGACAAGTTACCTGGCAGACTTTGCGGTAAATGAGTGGACAGGGCAGAATGTGGGAGTGGCGCAGCATGGTGGGGGCTGGAGTGCAAGCCAGCCAGAAGACCTAGAGAGAAAAACAAAGAAAGGAGAGAGGAAAAAAAAAAGAACAAATACACATTGAAGACAGAAATGATAGAGGAGCTGCAGGCGTTAGAGCCCATAGCTTAGTTTCCAGCTGTTGGGACTTCTGGGCTAGCTACAGGGATGTGCCCAAGGTTCTCCAAATGCAACTGCTAGAGATATAAATGCATGAACTACAGCATGAAGCAGCAGCGAGAGATGGGTTTGGCTTGGCTGCAATGAGTTAACACAACAAGAATGCCAATGCTCTGTTATTTGACAGCACAGGCACGAGTAAGACACATGCATGAGCAGGAGGGCACTCACTGTGGCCAAGGCCATGGTGGAAAGTTCCTGGAGCAGGTCCTGTAACTATTGCATCCTTTGATACTCCTGCTTTCGGGGTGGAGTCTGAAGTGAAGGAGATGACATGAAGAGGGAAGGTATGAATAGGAGAGAGAATACCTAAAGGGGTGGAGCTCAGGGCAGCTGGCAACTTTGGATTGTTGGACTTGTAGGATGGAGACAGTACACTTAAGGAGGAAGAACTGGTTAGCAGCACAGCTCCACTAGTTCCTTTCTGAAAGGCAACAGAAAATGTCAGTCAGGAGTGGGACAAGCAAAGCATGTCAATATTTATACTTAAGGAACTCCAAACCACAAAGTACTCTAGAACTCCTCTTAGCCGTGCCCAAGAACTGCCAACTCTTGTGGCCACCTAGAGGTGCCCAGGACACTAACAACCCAGCAATTGGATGCTGTGGTCTTCTAATGTGACCACACTGGATCTGAGCCTGTTATTTTCTTACTCTGGAACTACACTTCCAATAGGCAGAAGAAAAGCTTAACTACTGCCTACGAGTCCCTTCTTCTCTTTCAGCAGCACATAATTGCTGACAAATCAGGGCACCAAGGCCTGGTGCACCTCTTTACGTAAGAATGCTTTTGGAGATCTTTCCTACAGAATGGGCTGGCACTTTGAGTTCAAAGCCCAGTATCATAGATTGCTTACAGATCACTAGTGAAACAAAGTGCTGATAATACTAAAATTATAAGTAATTTAATAAGGTCAAGATGCAAACCTAATTTCAAACAAACTGACAGTCATAATCTCAGTCTATACAATGATTTTAGCTCTCACAGCAATTTGCCTTACCACACTTCCTCCTGCCCTAAGTGGGAGCATTACTGTCCCCATAACTGACGATGTCAGGTCAAGAACACTACTCAGCCTACCCAAAAATCGCTGCCTGGAAGGTACCACAGTATTCCAATCGTTACTTCAAGCTGAAAATGAAAGCTTGAAGTTCTGAATGCAAACCCATGGCAAAGGCCAGGGCTTCATAACCTAAGCAGCCAAAGTCCAGATAGTCATTCAAGAATTTCAGGAACATTTTTTCCAAGTCACCACTTTACAGCACGTCTCAACAAGTCAGGAGACAGCCTGACACAACGCCACGTGCTCTCCTGGCATCAGGCTAGGACAGCACGCTCCTGCTTACCGGCACAGAGGTAGAAGATGCGGCGCTGCTGGCAACAGCTGGCTTTAGGGAGGAGGTCAGCAATTTGGCCACCCCTTGAGTGCCCCCACTGGAATCTCCATTCGAACCTCCAGGAGGTGCCACCAGAGTCAGCTTTTGTGAGATGGGAGTCTTCTTCATGGCAGAGCTCGGGGCAGGCCGGCTGGATGACTGGCTGGAGGAAGGGGTCTGCACGTTGGGCAGCAAGTTCCCGGAGGAACAGCCCTGGTTTGCAGATGCTCCCGATGAGGAGCTGCTGGAAGAAGCTCCGTGCTTGGAAAGAGACCCAGAAACAAAGGGTGATTTGTAGGATTGTCCTGAAGTGCTAGAGCCACTTGAGTGCTTTCCTGTATAGTTCAGAGATGATGAAGATGAGCCCGGGCTTTTGTGAGAACTGCTGGAGTTTTGGGTGCTGCCTGAGGTGGCAGAGGAATGGAAGCTCTGAGCTTTGGTTGATGACTTGACCTGCTGGAGGAGGGAGCGCTGGGGCAGTGGGGAGGAGGACTTGGAGTTCTGCAGTTTGACAAATGGAGCCGGAGAGGTGAAAGTTTTCTGTGGCTGGTTGCTCGAGTGGAAAACCTTCACCTGAGTACCCGGCACTGAGGTGGAGGTCTGAGGCCCATGGCTTGGTCGGACCAGGCTGTGGTGCTTCTGTTTAGTCTGGTGCATATCAGGAAGGATTTTGCTGGGGGAAGCTTGGCAGGAGACCTCTTTATAATTAGAGTTCTCTGTCTTCTTGTCTTGGGAAGATTGGCCCAATGCGAGGGCCTGTTCAGCCAGGAAATTTAGAGGAGACTGGAGGGAACCAGCAGAGGATGTTGCTGGGGCAGGGTGGGCCTTTGGAAACGTTCTCTTCTCTTCTGACGATGGGAGAGTTGGAATCTTCTCTTTTGGAGCTCCAGGAAGAGGAAAGTCAGGGCTCCCTCCTGCCCTGCTGTTCAGCACAGCCAGTTCCTTAGTGACTGCTTCGAGGGAGGATGTAGGATTATGAATCAAATCTTCGTCCAAAGAGTTGTCCATGAAGGCAGCAGGAGTACCAGTGTTGTTGGCTGCTTGGGCTGTCCCAAGGGACAGGAGTTCTCTGGTCTGGGAGCTAATGTTCAGACCTCCTGCCTGGGACTCTGATGACAGAGCTACAGCGTTGCCCAAATGTACTGATGCAGCAGGAACAGACACCTTTTTATCGGGTTTAGAGGAGAGGTCCTGGAACAAAATTAGAACAGAAGGCAAAGTCAAACTAGAGGCAGAATTTACTGCTGGAGAAGATTCCTGATTTGGGATGAAAGGTGCAATGCCTGATGACAGGGACGCTCTCTCATTTCACACCAGTACTCCTGGCTGCCATCAATTCCAGCTGCTGTCCCCATTTTTCCTCAAGTACAGAGCAAGACTGCAGCTGTTTAAGAATACAACTTCCTTACATCTGATGCACAGATACAAGGCTCGAATACGGGATCTAAAATGGCAGTCTCTCAACTACTGGGATAAATCAAACGTGAGTACCAAAAAACACAGAACTCACCTTCCCCTTCACCTTAGTAGGAGCAATAACCTTCTTCTTCGCCCTGTTTCAAAGGAGACAAAGAAAACATGGGTTCACTGAATGCCTGCAGGGAAGCATTAGATCAGGATGTTAATGATGATCCACTGGGTCTTTTGCAAAGAACAGAGACAGCATCTCAGGTTGCTAGGATTCAAAATCGTATGACATTTGTTGCTGCCCTAGGAAGTCCCAGCTCCCACACAGGGGAATGATCTAGGGAGCAGAGCAGTTTCTGAAATGGTAACAGAGCAGTGAAAGCATTCAACAGACACATCCTGCACCAGCTGCAGGGCTAGGAGCTACAGGAGCCCACTGCTGACCTTACTATAGCAATACCCAGAGAGAAATGGAGACACAGGTTATTTTGGAGAAAAGCTACACGCTTCTTTTAGGTACCCAGAAGAAGTCAAGGATGCAAAAGCATCTGCCAAATTCATGAAAAACAGATCACATGGTCTGGTCAGATGCAATCTCTGGTACAAGACATCCCTGAGCTGCTGGAGTGACATGGCTGAGGGAAGGCTGACTACAGACTCTATATTCTTTCTCATCTTCCCCTCATTAATCCAAGAACAGGACCATCTGTCAAACAGCTATCAGCCTAAAACAATATCATCACCTATTGATGGCTGCCAGCAAAATCCATGAGACCTTTAGGCATTAAGGCACCTGCCCAGTTGGATTCCAATGGATCTGTATCTCCCACTCTCACTGCCTTGAGCTCATCGTACCTGCAGTGGGATTGCCTGGTCACAGCCTGAAGCAGTGAATGAGCATCTGAGGGAGCAGAGCAGCCCAGGTCCACCCGTCTTCTCGCTCTCTCCCTCCCGGTGGTGCTTTTGGGAGCACAGATCTGCTCAGAGCCTGGGTGGGCTGCCCCCCCTCCCTGCCTCCCTTCCTTCTGGTGTGCCAGTGTTCGAACAAGAGGCAGGACGGGTGAGTTCATTCCCCTTATGTCTAGTACCTCTTTCTATAAGGTATATCTCAAATAAAGGCTCTGTCACCGCCTTTGCTTGCTTCACAGTACCTCTGCTTTAACCAATCAACAAGGAAGAAGGAATACAGAATCCAGTAAGGATTGACAGAACAGGCAGCAATAATCACGTTGCTGGCATCACAGTCCATTTTACTCCACAGACTCCCAGGGCCTAATGCAGAGGCCTGACTGCAGCCTGCTGAACGAGGCCGGGAGGCAACCCGGCACCGAAGTGCTCACCAACACGAGCCTGCTGTAAGGCCCAGGCACCTCAGGAAGGCTGTTGCTGGGAGATGTCACACACCACTTCTCTCCCTACACCTTCCCAAATGAAGCAGCGCCAAACTGGTTGACGGGAGCCAAACAAGCTCAGGTGTTCCTGCACGATCCACCCAGGCCCCATGGAATGCAGTTCACCAGTTATCACTCTAAAGGAATGCTGCACGATACTCACAGGACTGATGTGAGGTGTCCGTGTACACGCCTGCTCTCCTTAAACAGTGTCCTAAGAAGGGAAGAGAGCAATGAGAAGTGATATCCAGCAAGACCCAGTAGAGCAGCTGGGATCACTGGAGACAGAGCTGCACAGTACAGCAGGGGACTTGGTGAAATTAAAACCACAGGGAGCAAACAAATATTCATCCGTTTTCAAGGAAAATCCTATTGAACTCCCTCACTCAATTCCCTCTCTGGGGAGCTACGCTTGTAGCTGGAAGGGCCGTTAAGGCAGCGTGGTTGGACAGTAACTATGGAACGAGCTCTGCCAGCCTAAAGAGCTGACAGCCAAGTGGAGAGATAGCACAGTCATTTGGGCTGAGTGTTGCTGCTGCCAGAGATCATCAAGAGCTGGCAGATCATCCAGGAGCTCTTCACCATACTTAAGGGAAAGAGGTTTCCTTCCCCTGCTTTATATACAGCTATATGGATGAGAAACTTTCACACACTGCACTGCTGCTGTCTTTGCATCCCAGCAAACAGAAGCACAACCTTCTGTTGTCTAGCCACAACCAAAAACAGAACTCCATCCAAAAACCATTACTGCTGAGGCAAAGTAAACCAGAACCTTATGCAAGCACTATTTCAACCTAAAACAGCTGCCACTCAGCTGCTCTCTTAGACGTCAAGGTGAGAAGCTTATAAATATACCATCAATACTAGCATACAGAACATGCTTTCCTTCTGCTATTAACATACTGAATTTTTAAGGCAAAGACTTTTGTCATCCATTTTCTTTTAAAAAGCCCAGATATTTTAACCTTACAGTCTTATGTCAATTGCCTTTTAGCACAAACCATGAAAACAGAACCAAGGCAAAGCCTCTCTGAACTCAAACACAAAGCTGATACTCTGTTCACCTTGAGGTTCCTTTTAAAGATGAACTTCTGTGCAGACACTGACAGCAAATCAAGCTGATTTGTTCACAGAAGTGTTTACAACTCCTCCAGTGTTGCCAAAACCTCCCCTCCACTTCTGTTTGGCTGGCAGGCTCGCCTCTGTCCTTAAGACAAAAAGGCCCAGAAGGAAAAACACTGTCCTTCAGCCATCGAGAAGTGATCAAGAAAACAGCTTTTCTTCAAGCATTCTGAAGTCAGCTTCATTGGAAGACTCTCCTACAACAAGTCTTGGGGGAACGCCTGTTTGCTTTTAAAAACAGTTCTACCTACAAATTCAGGGAAGAGATTTTCATTTTCTTTGATACAAAGAGGTTAAGTTGGCAAGCTACGATCACCCCCAATCTGGTAATGTCTTTATTAACTAAGGAGGAGTCTGCACCCCCTATTCCTAATGCCATCACTTAGCTCCCACTCTGAGCAGCACGCTACAACCATGCACAGTACTGTACTTCACCTACACAGGCAACTGCAGTAAACTGCCATAGTAATTTTCTAGATGGATTTGTAATTTGTTTCTCACACTTACTGCTTTTAAGAGCTGGTACCCATTAAATCATAACAAAAAGTTCGGCAGAGAACAGATTCCAGTGCTTTCCATCTTTTTTAAGTGCAAAGAGACAGAAGTTCCAGCAGTAGGACTGCATGCTTGCCACTGTTTTAAATCTAGTGAGAAAAACAAGGCAGGCCAGAAACCGATGACATTCTCAGTGGAATGACTCTCTGCAACTTGTGTGGCTCTCTGCAATCACCAGCTCAGTGACAAGGATGATAGAGGGCGTGAAAGAGCAAGAAACAGCAATGAAGGCACAAATGTGACTTTCTTTACCCCGTCTCAACTCCTACTTATTCTGCTGCCTCTGATGTACCCCGTGCAAGTCCTAAAGTAGCTAAAGCCTTCCACTTTGCTTTCTCTTGGGAATACCCTAGGGACTAGGAAAGATTTCCCCAAGCATCTGAGAAGGTCTTTGGTCATACACATTCAGGAAACCACAGGCCAGCCAACCTCAGCTCAGTGCCAGTTCTGATTTGTAACTTGTCATGCCCTGCAGCATCCTTCAGAGGTCAATGCTGGGGCCAAGACCACCCAACATCATCACTAACAACCTGGATGCCAGACATGGACTGGACTCTCAGTAAGTTTGAGGGTGACATGAAAATACTTCGTGGTGTCAGAGGGCAGGGCTGCCACTCAAAGGGACCTTGACAGGAAAAAAGTGCCAATAAAACCTTGAGAATTTCAACAAAGACCAACACAAGCCCTGCAGCTGGCATGGAAAAACCCCATGCAGATGCACAGACTCACAGCCAACTGGCAACGAAGCAGCCCAGCAGAAAAGAACTTGAGAGTCCTTGAGGACAAGCTGAACTCACTGCTTAAAGGGCATACTGCTGGAAGATAACTAAATTCTGGGAGTAAGAGCACTGCTAACAGCACAAACGCTTATTCTCCTCCATTTGGTACTTGTGAAGTCACATGTGTACACAGTGTTCAGTTTTAGGGCTCAGGCAATACGAGAGAGATGCTGACAAACTGGAGACAGTCCAGAGCTGCTGAGAAGGCTGAGGACAGGGACATGTGACATGGCAGAGTCTGGAGGAACTGGGTTTGCTCAGCCTGGAAAACGTGAAGACTAAGGAGGGACGTAACAGCAGTCTTCCACTAGAAGAGAGTTCTGGGGACAGGGAGCCGCAGAGAAGATGGAGGTACCTTTCTCAAAGGCACACAGTAAAAAAACAAAGAGGAAACAGTCTTTTCAGCGCAGCAAGGGCAATTATGATTGAAAATAAAGAGAAAGGACTTGTGAAAAGTGATTACATATCAGAGCAGTGGCCCAGAGATGCTGTCGCAATCTCCATCCAACAGAGACTTTCAAAACTCGGAAGAAAACAGCCCTCAGCAACCTGACCTAACTTTGAAGCTAGCTGTTCTTTGAACAGGGGTAGGACTAACGACCTTCTGAAGTCCCTTACGATAAGGAATCCCTGGGGTATAACATTATTCTTGCTCACCTGGCCTGCATCCAGCCTTTTGGCCATAGGGGCTTCACCTCTCCATCTATGAAGGTCTTCACATAATCCTCCAGAGACTGAGCCTTATTCTTGTCATACTCATAACCTTCCAATTTAATCTTCACCAAGTGGCAAAGCAGCTCCCTGAAGAACAGGAAGATTTCAAATACAGTTACTCGGATTCATTTTCCCCAGACGGAGGTCATTCCGCTTATCCAGGGCTGGATGAATATGCCAAGACATGCCTGGCTGTGCATAAGTATTCAGGATCAGACCGTAGCCAGCCAAGCGCAGGATTCAAGTCGAGGCACCTTTCTAACAGAAAAGTCAACCCTGCACTGCCTCTGTAAGAAAGAGGCAGGGAAAGGCACATTTCTCTGTATGCATATGCATGCACACAAATGAGCCAGAGGAGAAAGGTCTTACACTCCATCCCACTGTAATATCCTGAAACAGCAGAGGTGGTAAACCAGTGCCAGAATCATCACGAACAATTGCAGACCTGAACTCCTTTGCAGGAGTTTGTGCTGAGAGCAATGGGAAGGCAGGAAGTAAAGCCCTCTTTGTTCTAAATGTATCGGCCATCTATGGAGCAGCATCCCAAATTGTTAGAATAAGATGAAAAAGACAGCATGACTGATTCTCGTCTTACCCTGTGTCACTCTCCCTTTTCACCCAGCACTCTGTTCTCTGCCAGACCCTTAGGTGCCAGGGGCAGCATCTCCCGATAGTTTAAGCTGTTTTCACAACCAGAAATCTAATCGTGTTAAAGATTCTAACTGGTGGCATTTCAGCATTCTGTCAAGTTCCCTCCTTTCTTGAAGATCTGCCCCCTCTCTTTTGACCTCCACATTGAGGCCTGTCTCAGAGCTGGCTTGTACCTGAAATTGAGTTAGTTTTGCAACGTATTTAAAGTTGAGATTTACTAACTGCAACAGCGGCTTCTGCAAGCTTCCAATTTGACTATTACTGCAAGTGATTAGTCCTGCCCTGAAACCAAGATACCAATATTAAAGTGTCTTATTCTATGCAGTTGGAAGTGAAGCAAGTCACAGGTTCACTTAATATCTAAATTATGCGAACCTTATTTCATCATTCCATTGAAATTTCTTTCGTGGTCCCGTGACGCGTTTCCCTCCCTTTTCATCATTCTCATCATCATCAGAGCAAACTCGACCTCGCTGCTCTTTGTCCTTTTCCTCTTCCAGCATTCTAAAATAGAGATGAAGACAGTGCGGAAGTCATCGTCCTGGCTAATTCCAAACCAGGATAAATCTCTGAACAACACTGTTCAGAAGTCTCACAAATCAGTGACAGTAAACTCCCGAAACAGGGCCTAAATTTCTTGCTTACGTTGGAAGCTGAGCTAATGAGCTCAGTGTCAGTGAATTTCCCAATACTATGTAGTAGAGACCACAGAGAGCCTGTCTGTTTTCATACCGACATGTTTCTAGAAACATGCCTGGGCAGAAGTGAAACACTTCAGCCAAATTCTGGTCCTATCAATGCTGCTGTAGGTGGCATCAGTACAGATAGTACAAAGAACACAGACTGCTTAATTAGGTCAATTAATGGCTGCCAGCAACTCTTGAATCCAGGAAAAACAAAAACAAAAAAAAAACAGCTGATAAACTTCACGAGAGCAGTTCACAGGTTACAGGGAACTTGCTGAGAAGAGCTATAGGTGCATAACAAGTGAACGATGAGCTTACTTGACAAATTTGGCCTGAGTATGGGCTTGGCATTCCTCCTGGTACTTTGCCATCTGCTCCGGCATGGCTCTACCAATGGCTTCCTTCAGCTTCTGCAGAGGCTCCTTCAATCGGCCACCCTAGAGCACAACACAGAACAGACTGAGGTTCCACACTGCACTCCAGCCAAGACACCCAAATTTGGCAGGATGAGACTTTGCCCGTTCCGAACCCGCATCACCAGATGGGGTTGACCCAAGCATGCTTGCATGGAAGACAACAGCATATCATGCAAACAACAAGTGTGCTCTGGAGATCAGTGTAACACGCTTAGAAGAGAAGGCTGTGCTGCCAACATCACTCACCTGCTCATAGAGATAAAGCTTACGGGCACGCTTGACTAGAGTGTCCTTACTGCAAGGTAAGAATGCAGCCAGGTGGGTGTACACCCCCGACCGGATCTGGCTGTTCAGCTCCCGGGTCTGCAGTTCTATGCTGGAAAACAGAACAAACAAACACTGAGCTGAGATCTGGCATGGACTCCCTAAGCAACAGAATCTCTGATGCAACCTGGAGTGTTGAAGACAGACAGAGAAAGCACAAGGCCAATTCCTAGAATCATCACAGAATCATAGACCAGCTTGGGTTAGAAGATACCTCCAGGGATGGGGCTGCCCACAGCTCTGGGCAGCAGTGCCAGGGCCTCACACCTCTGAGTAAAGATTTCCTTCAAATATCAATTTAAAATCTCCTCTCTTCAGTTTAAAATGATTACTCTCTGTCCTGTCACCAACCACCTGTGTAAAAAGGAAGGAGGCTGACTTTTCATAAGTTCCTGGTGTACGGAACCTGGTGTAGGGAACCTGCTTTGGCAGGGGGGTTGGACTCGATGATCTCTTGAGGTCCCTTCCAACCCATATGATTATATGATTCCCTCTGAGTACTGGAAAGCTGCAGTGAAGTCTCTCTGGAGCCTTCACTGGACTGAACAAGCCCGACTCCCCTCAAACTTTCCTTCAAAGCAGAGGTGCTCCAGCCCTGAGCATCTTTGTGGCCACCCAATGGACCCACTCCAACACCTCTAAATCCCTCTTGTGCTGGGGACCCCAGGCCTGCATGCAGTACTCCAGGAGGAAGTACAACTCCCCTTAGCCTTTCTCTGCCGACCAATGTTCCTCTATAACCCCTTCTAGTTAGTTTTCACATCCCTTGCCAAGTTCAGTTCCATCTGTGCCTTGGCTTTCCTGATCCCATCTCTGCACATCTGGATGGCATCCCTGTATTTTTCCAATTCAGTGGATTTTAGAATTGAGCCCCCTCTCTCAAGCTGTATCTTTCATTCTATCTCAGAGTATCCTGAAAAGCAATAAAACCACTTCATTTGTTCTGCATTTCTCCCTGGCAATCAAGGGATGGGAGCATCAGGCAGTGAAATGAGAGGCACACGCCACTTATGTCAGATAATACTATGGTCTAACTCAGATAATATAGAATATTTACCCCTTGGGCTTGAACTTACTCCCCAGTGACCAGGCTAGAGAGGTCAGTGCAGATCAAACTGATCTACACAGGTATGTATCACTTCAGGGATTGGCTTTTAAATGCACTTTTAAGTGTCATAGCTGATTCTACTGCCAAGTCATACAAATTAATTTTAACCTGATTAGTTTTAGAACACATTAGAAGTGCTTGAGCAGTCACCACTTGAAAGAGGAGGTAAACAGACTTCCTTTCAGCAGCTCCCTTCAAATGCCTTAATAAACAGAGGCATTAATTTCCTTAAGGCTTAAGCATTACACTGAGATGTTCACAAAGCTGCATGCACTCATCAGCTTTCTCCAGATACTTGGAAGAAGAATGAAGCCATTGTCACCAGCTTCATGAAACTGCACTGGCATTCTGCAACTGGTGGACTGGAAGATACAGAGCAGTAATGGAGCTTCCTGCATCTGTACAGAATGCCAGTTTAACGCAGCAGCATTGCTCCAGTTAAAATTATGCCATATAGTGCATAAATAGCAATGAACATGCCTGACATCTCTGACAGGAAGAGATTCACTGTTCCTGCATCAAGTCAAAAGCACGCGAATATCAAGCATTAGCTTGAAAAGAGGAGGCTTATATACAACTCCTCCAGTTTTCTCCTACCTCAAGTACACGTATTACAACAGAAAGTCGTTTCTAGGAGACAATCCCGATATCCTGGGTGTGTTCTGTGTGGAAGGCCCACACCTCCTGCTAAACCGCTCCTGAATTTACCAAAAAGCAATGCACTCCCCAGCATTCTCCTTTCCACACGTTAGCCCCAGTCCTCAATCCACACAGCACTTACTCCAGTATGATATTGTTGATATCCTGAGTGAAGAATTTCTGTTTGCCTTCTCCCTCTGCAGCTCTAGCAGCCTGGAAAATAGAAGTGGACATCATTTCATATACCAATACAGGTGGGCACAAGTAACCAAAAGCCTGGGCTGGCGTGGCCACGTCATGGTCACACATCTTCCCATTCTGAGTGTGCTGGTGATGTTTTTCAGCTTTAACATCACAGACAAGATTCTACCACTTAATGGAGGAAAGGAAACGGCTTAGAGGCAACTGTCTACCTTGGCATTATTCTCTTGGGAAGAAGGGACAGATTCAGGACATGACCTTGAATTCCCAGCAGAAGTGTTAGATTGAGTCATAGGAGCATAAAGCTTGTCCCTGGAACAGGAAAGATTAGCCAAGTCATGTTTAATGAGGGGCAGGGATACTTATCAGCATGTTTTCTAGGCCAATCTGGACACTGAGTCAAGAAACAAACAGAAAGAATAGTAGCCACAGGGGATCTGTTATTTCCTGTCAACACCATGGAAATTAAAATATCCTGTTCAGGAAGCTTCCTGAGCTATGACAGCAGCTTGTAAAGCATTGCCCAAAAAAATCACACCCATGAAAAATATGTCCAGCAGAAAAATAATTCCAAGAGATGAGCGAGATAGCAGAAAATTGCCACAGAGGGTTCACCATCTGTTGAGTGCAGGAGAACTCATGTAAACAGAAGCAGGATTCACCACAATGCACCATGTCAGGTTAGTAATTCCTTGCAGGGAAAAGGGGACCAGAGGAGAAGGAAAGGATTTTGACAAGAAGGAAAGGATTTTGACATCTCCTGATTTAACACTTCGAGATTCAGGCTCATAAGCTATAAGATTATGCCTACAAGCTGTGTACATTCCTGAAGCAATCTCAATCAGCAGCAGGTCACAGAAAGCTGGTGACTGCAAAAGGAGGAAGCTCAAAGCTGAAGGGTCCCTCAACATGAGAATTCTTTTAGGAAGGAGAGGGTTAAAATCAAATCAGTTCAAGCAGAAGATGAAAAGCCTGGAGAGTCCTTTTAACACACGAGCCACTCTCACCTGCTAGGACAGAAGAAACCTGGTTCTCAGGCTGAGAGAGGGAGCTCTCCATTCCCACCCACAACAAAACCCATGCCTCAATGTCCTAACTGACCCACAGGCTTCAATTCATTAAATCTTGCACTTTATGCTTGATTTCTTATCTCAATGTACAGAGTCCACCAACACGAAACACTGCAGCAGGAAAATCTGGGGGTAGCCTGCTATTACACTACCTTGCAGCAGCATAATGATTAACTCCGTGTTACAGGAGATTCTGCAATATTGTTCTTTAGGTCAAATATAATTCAGAAGCAGGTGCTTCAGTGTTTTCTGTTAACAGCATGAATAGCAAATAGCAACAGCCACGAAGAAGCCCACTCTTTTCATCAGATGCTACTTCCTTCAGTTCCCACTTCTGTTTGCTCTCCACCACATGGACACTTCACTGTGTTCTGCTGAGAAATGTTATCTTTAGCAGAAGCTAATCTTCAGTAACAGAAGTTGTTAAGCAAGAGATGCTTAAGTAATGGGCACTCCAAATCTCCAGAAGGCAGAATTGCAGCACTTCAGTGGTCTGAGTATTGTTTACAACTGAAAATCAATATTTAAAGACAAGCCTAATAGCAGGAATCAAACATCTCAGCATCTGTTGACAAGGCTGACAGTGACAGCCCTCACATCAGAGAAGCCTACAGGCTGAAAGCACACTTCTCTGACATGCCAGCAGAGGGATCCCTGGCCAGCACATAACACTTCCCCTGCTCCAGAAGAGCAGACCCCTAGGCAAGTCACTGCATTGTGGTGGAGATGGACAAGTCCCACAGAAGTCCATCTGCAAGAGTAGCTACAGGTAAAAGGATCTGAGATCACCCTTCTAGAAATTAATATATCCCACTTCCTAAACAGCAGCCTGACACTGAGATATTAAAGATGGGGAACAAAAATCAAATTGCCAGCAACGTGACTCCAGCCTAGAAGCTGCCAAATCGTGCATGTGCCCCAACGAAGGCATCCATTTGCATATGACAGAGGGAACAGCTCCAACAAATCCTCAAGCCCCATCTACAGGGCTCTTTTCATGCTGCAGAACAGTAATGGTGATGCTTTCCAGCTGCACCCATCTATTTTACATACCCAACTCCATGTGCCTCTTCGTAAACACTGTCCTGATCATCACAGCACATTAAAGCTATTATGACGGAATTTATCCTTCAGCCCCATTAGTTCACACTTTAAGACCACTTAGGTAATTTCCAAAGCCAATTTCACATATTGCATCAGGTGCATACTTGGCCAAGAGAGGCAAAAAACCCATACTGACAGCTGAAATCCTGACATTCAGCAGTAACAAGGCTGAGGAGCAGCACTTTGCCACCGTCTGACACACAGGTGTCCTGGCACAGAAGCGAACTGAGTGCCAGGAAGATGTGCTCCTGCTTGGCACTGTGAGATTTCTCCACCTGGGTGAAGAACCCAGCAAGCACACAGCCCTGCTGCCTGCAACAACCCACTAACCTGAGCCAGTTCTTTGATGCGCTTCTCCAAAGGGGCCGGCAGCCCCTCCGGGAGGGATGGCAGCTGCTTGAAGTCCTGTTCTAAGCCTGCCCCAGTAGGATCGCTCCCATCCTCCACATCGTGAAGGGGACTCCCTTCTGGGGATTCACTGAAGAGTCTCTCCAAGTCTAGGTCAGTTAACGTGTCCATAGCCGTAGCTGCCTGAAGTAGGTCGCTATCACTGGCATGACCAAAGAGTGATAACAACGGGTCAGGCACCGTCTCTGCCTCCCTTGGGGCTGGAAGCTCTGCTGGTGAAGGAGTCACCACTTTCTGCTCTTCGTCTTTTTTCTTCTGAGCTTCCTTCTCTTTCTGAAACTTCCTCAGCATCTCCTTGACGCTGAGAGCTCCAGAGTATTTCTTCTTCTTCTTCTCTTTACTCGCATTTAATGCCGTAAAGCTGCAAACAAAGGAAAGAGGAGAGGGAAACGAGAGAGAAATAAGATCAAGGGAAAGAGACAAGGGTACTTTCATCTACATTCACCTACGTTCACTCTTAAATCTTAGCCCCCTACAAAATGACAACAGAAAAACTAAGCTAATTCCTACCAAAGCCTAAGAGTTAAGCTAAGACAGAGGGCCTGAAAATGCACCATGTGACACAGAGTACCTTCATTCATTTGGTATGGTCGCTCTTTTCCACTGACTTAACTATCAGCTGCTCACTGATCCAATTCCATCCATCAACTGCAGTTCCTTTCCTGTAATCTGCTAAGCTTTCTGATGCACATGTCCCACAACCCCTTTGACAGATTGACTAACTGTTGTCCACAGAACAATAATTAGAGAACAGAAAGACGATGTGCACTGCTCTAGCCAGGACAAACAGGACGTGCACAAGAAACTAGTGCAGGGGAACTAAAGCAAGAGAGCGTGACAGCCACTTGAAGCTTTCTGTCTCTGTTTGAACCAGGGCAAATTCTTCTGTCTCGTTCCGCTACTACACATTCATACACTGACTGCACCATGTCAGAAATCAAATCCATGCAGGAAGGACACTCAACTGAACAGTTACAGGAAGAGAGGAAAAACTAGGAGGAAAATGTAGTTAAGGAGTCAAAGACAGCAGACACAGAAACTGAAACAAAGGTTAGGTCAACCTAACCTTTTAGGTCAGGTGAATAGAGAAGTTTAACAGCACTCCTTCAGACTAGAATAATCATTCAGGTTTACAGTGCCAAAGGAGAGAAACTACAGAAAAGCTAACCACCCATCCAAGAAATACCTGGGCAGGAATACAAACTGTTGGCCAGTAATAATGGCAGCACAATTTTCCTTTCCACACTCACCACCCACGGTTTCTAACTTCATTTTCTTTACTGGCCTGACACTCGCACCACTCTGAGTTAATGTCCTTCCTGCCTTTCCTTTCCCACCTTTGTCCCAGTATTCTTTTTCCCCAGTACTGTCTAATATCTGTTCTGACCACTAGTGCCCAAATTGAGCTCCAAGACACAAGAGCACTTCCAGGTAGCTGTGCTCCTCTTTGCCTGGTACTCTTGCTGTGGAGCTATGCCTCCCAACTCTTGGAAGCAGTTTACCGGCAAACTCCCTACACAGCATGTACTAATGCAGCATAACAAATGGCACAAAGGCATCAGGCAGCAAGCATCCCCTATTCCTCCTTACCCAGCTTTTGGGAACTTGGACTTTTTTGATTTTTTCTCCTTGTCGTACGAATCATCTTTCTTCCTCTTCTTCATTTTTTCACCTCCATCTTTCAGCTTCCGCTTCTGGAAAGGATTAAAACCCAGTGAGAATCCAAAGTGATAGCAGTAACGTGGAATTGCAGCTGAAGCCACAGAGCCACTTTGGACCCTTTGCCAGAAGTGTGAGAACAGCTCCTTCCTTATCACAAACAACACAGAGGTATCACCACAGTTCCGGCATGTAGCATCTTCAACATTTTACAGTGCATCCAGTTTTTACACCAGAAAAAATCCTATCAACAAAGGGGAAGGAATGCCAAGTGTTCCTACCATCTCTCTCCTCTTCTAGCCATGTCACTTTAGTACTGTGAAAATGCAGCTATCTCCAGAAGATATTGCCAGAGAACAAAATCACTGGCTTCCCAGTGGAGCCTCTAACATCTCAGATGACAAAGAGAAGAAACCTCTAATGTGACACCTCATCCCCACAGCAACAAGCAACTATTAACAGTCACAATAGGTTACTAACATTTCTACCAGGTAACTCCACCAGTTGTCACAAAAATGGCAAAAAATCTTCATTTTACCATCAAATATGGGGACAGAATGGGTTTATGAAGTGCTCAACTCTGAGACAGTACATCTCCCTTCCTATTTTGTCCATATCAATTCACAAGTCTCTCTCTATTTCCAATTTCAACACTCTTTTCATGCGGCAAACCCACCGAGCTCTAACAGAGGGAATACTCCTAGAAAGCTGGCTTGCTGACCTTGGGAGATTTCTTCTTTTTCTCCTTAACATATTCATCTTCAGAATCAGATGCCTGCCGAAACTGCAGCGTTCCTGTGTTGATGTAAAACCCTCCATATTTTGTAGTGAGAGAAGCCGGAACAAGCTCGTCGTACTAGAAATAATAGTGAACAACCTATTAGCATTGTAAATCCATATTCATAGAATCGTCACAGAAATCATTTCGTTCTGTACTTGAGCTGCTTGGAGAATGGAGTGGGACTTGTGCTCCCCCAGGGAACAGGCAGGGCGGTGGACACTCGTGCTAACTAGCGCTCTCCTGTCAGGCAGTTGCTGCAGGAGTTCTCATTACCCAGCCCTGGCACGCTCCCTGCTGGCACTGCATTCATGTTCTCCCCAGGTGCCAGTTCAGCCCCCCCAGGCAGCTGAATTTAACCACCCTCACACCTGCCCAAGTACTCACTGCTTCAGAATTATCAATGAAGGAGTCAGATTCGTCGTATCCATACCCCATATCAATCAAGTCCTGAAAACGGTCCTTTCTACGTCTCTTGCCACCCTAAACAATAAAAGATTGATGGTATGCTCATCTTTCTTTTCTAATGACCACAGGGGTAGCCCTGACATAGGACTCTAACATTCTCTCCAGTACAGAAAAGAGCTTTCTGCCTCCTAAGAGCAGCAGGAGGACGGAACCATCACTGACCCACACCATATGCTAATCTAAGGGTACAATAAATCCAGTTTTACACTTTGCCATACACAATCAAGAACAGTGCATTTAAATGAAATAAAATGCTGTCCCAACAGACAGGTCAGCTTTGTGCCAGTAGGTCTGATTTTGGACTGGCTCTGCATCCCTTAAACACTTCTGCCAGTGCAGACTGGTTGCTCTTCTATAACTGTCACAGAGGAAGTACAAACTCTGCACTACAGGCACCAAACACACACACAGCACACTGAGATGACCAGTAGGTCCGATTCACACCACGAGACAATACAGCAACTTCCAGATCCAAAAGCACTGGCTGCAAAACATAACATTGTTTTATTGCCACCTACAGAAGCGAAGCGAGAGGAAGAACAACAAGGAAATGGGCAAGGCGGATCAGCTTCCCTTGCACTGAGCTTATCAGTGCTGTCCTAACGGCAGCAAACTCAGAGCACTGCTCTTAGATACGTGGGAGGCTGCATCATATCATGACTGTAAGGCTTCAAAATATATATATATATTTTTCTTAGAAATAGGATATATTTCATAAATTAACAGTGGAAATTTGCAAGTGAAAATATTATTCACTAGAATCAGGCTGCCGTCAGTTTTATGAATGCATCAGAACTGTTTTAGTAAATCACAGCCTTGAAACAGAAAAAGAATAGACAGCAGCATCCTTGGATCAAGGTAACAGACTGCATGAAGATAAGGACATGTGAGCTAACGACTGCTAACGTCTGTTAAAATAATTTCGGTTGATAGCTGAACAGCATTACCCATTCTAAGGGATAACACGATATAAAAAAGAAAAACATACATATTTTTCTTCAAACTTCTTAACAAGAGCCTCCACTTTGTGTCGCTCCTTTTCATCATCGAAGGGATCAGCAGGTTCTTTTCTCTGCAGAAAAGAGACAAAAAACCGTGAGACCCAATCCTGTCACCAAAGCCCATTACACGTGCATTAGATCTATCATGACTGCAACACTCAGGCAATAGCTCAGACCAATCAACCTTCAGTGCAGTGTTTTCAGAGTGCTATTATTCTCAGAATAAGTCACCTAGAAACAAGCAAGCAGAAGGGTTGGAGACGTAACCAGAACCCTACTACATATGATAAATAAAGTTTCTTTGAGGCAGTGATAAACCAAGGAAGCATAACGAATGGTTTCTTCTCTCAACTCTTCCCAGAAGAGCAACAGGAGGGTGATGAGCTAGTACCCTACCACAGACCTCCAGGTTCTGTGTAAATCCCTATTTTCCTATATTACTCCTGTTCGACAAGCAGATCCAGGGGCATCTCCCTTCTCTCCTCCAGTCACTCTCGAGTTCACATGAATGACCTTTGGCAGGCAGGCTCAAGAGGAACTCATCTGATCTTTACAGGAACGGAAGCATTTATTGCCTTCCTGCAGTCTCTGGATTTTGGGTGCACTCTCAGGGTAGTTCTGTACCTGACTCTGCTTCTCGGGAAGACAGTTTAAACCCTCAACTGAGTGCCAAATAGAACTGAAAGGCAACAGAAAAGCAAACAGCATCAATCAACTTTCTCAGGCACCACCAGCACTGATTTCAGCACCATTCCTGCTGCTTCTGACACCTGAGAGCCCAGAACTCCTTCACATCGCAGTGTGAAAAAGTGCTCCTTTCATAACTACTTTTTGACAGAAGGACGTCCATAACACAAAATTTATCGCGCCACTGTATCCCAAGAAATGGACTTCAAAAGAAAGCAGAGTTGTCAGGCAACACCTGAAAGCATCATAGCCATCAAACAGGAATCTACACTGAGTGCTGCAGTGGAAAGAGTCGCATACAATGAAGGAAAGTCCCCAAAAAAGATACAGCACTGTTGCTGAGGATCTTTCTTTTTTATACTCTCTGTAAGATACTCTTAGTTACCAGTAAACCAGGCACTATTCAGTACTTTACATCAAGCAGCTCAGCATAACATGCCGAACTCCGCTGCCAACACATCGCCTTTTTGGTGTGCAGTAACAACAACGATGAAGGAGCAACAGAGAGTGGTCTATGAACAGAAATGCTTGGCTCCCAGCTCCGAGCCTGCGTGGTGTCTGACCTCTGACCCACCACCCCCTCTCAGCACCTTGCAAGTAACCCACTCACACCTTTCGTTACAGCATCAAGAGAGCAACACTGCAAAACTCCTGGAAACCTTCAGATACACCGGCCGTGAGGACGCTTACTTTTTCTCCTGAAGAACCTTTTCCCTTCGCTTGACTGCTCTTCAGAAGATCCGGGTAGTAGAACTCCGGACAGCGTTTGTGATCCGGCTCAAAGAGAGTGAGCGAGAGCCGCACGGTCTCCCCAGGCTGCTCGGCGTCCGGGGACTGCTCAGCATCATCCTTGCGAGGCTTCTTCAGGAAGCTGCTGCTCAGCGGGCCGTGCAGGGTGGTGAACAGAACCCGGTGGGGCTCCGTCATGGCGACGGCCACAGCTCACCAGCGCTCATGGCACAGCTCCCACGGCATCGGCGCGGCTCTGCCCCAGCTGCACACGCACATGAGGGTCCCAGCGGCAGGCGGAGGGCACGGCAGGGATGCTGGAAGCGGAACGGGTCTCCCGATCCCGAAGTTTTCGCAGCAAACGTCACGAGCTCCGCGCTGCCAGCACGCACTCACTGCGAGCGCTTCGGAGAGAATAACAAGACAACAAAACGGGAAGTGAACCCTCAGAGCAAAGCTCCTCCGGAACGCGACAGCCTCCAGAGCTGACACCCCCGGCCCCGCCGCCGCCAGCGGCCGAAGGGACAGCGGCGGCCGAAGGGACAGCGGCGGCCGAGCGCAGCGGCCCCTCAGGCGCGAGCCGAGCGGCCCGACCGCTCCCGGACGGCCGTTACACGGACGCGAGCCGCGGCTAAAGGACAACCCCTGCCCCGCACCGGAGACAGCGGCACCGAGCGGGCCCCGGCGCCGAGGGGAAGCCGAAGGGAGGCCCCGGGCTCGGCTCGCGGTGCCGGGGAGGCCGAGGCCGGGGTCGCCGCCCGCCCGCACTCACCGCAGCCGCGAGGCCCGCGCCGCCGCCGGGCTCCCGGCCGAGCCCGAGCCCTGCTGTGACGTCACGCAGCAGGGGCGCTGCCCTCACGCTGTAGCCGAGTGGCGTCACAAAGCCGCGCGCGGCCGCGGCCAATCAGCGTGCCGCCTGCGGTCACGCCCAGGGGGGAACGACGGGTGAGAAGCGAGCGCCGGCGTCACGTGACGGCGGAGGACCAATCGCGGTCGGCCCTGCCTCGTCCCGGCGGCCCCCGCGCTCAGGGGAGGTAAGATGGCGGCTGTGGTGCGGGGCAGCGCCGTCGCGCCGCGGGGCGTTGGGGCCGGCCCTGCGGACGGCCGCGGCACTGCGTGCTCCAGAAGGTCCGAGCAGTCCGCTGCGTGGTCTTCAGACGGCGCTCTGGATGAGTCCGCTGCCACGTGAGTGCTTCCTGGGCTCCCGCACTGAGCCGTACCAGGTGCGTAGGTAATAAACGCGGTGACATCGATCGCTGGTGCCTTGTGCTGCTGGAAGTGCGTGTGGCTGTAGGACAGCGGGGCTGCTGGAAAGGCGATGAGCTCGAGTCTCGGCCTGGTAAGCCATTGGCAGGTCACATGCACACGGAGCCACAGGATATCCTGAGTGGAGGGGACCTACAAGGACATCGAGTCCAACCCCTGGCTCTGCATAGGGCCACCCAAACCCTGTGTCTCAGAGTGGTGTCCAGGTGCTCTGTGAGCTCCAGCAGCTCAGAGCTGCGCCCACCATCCTCTGGTGCAGAACCTTTTCCTGACCCTCCCCTGTTGCAGCTGCTTGTCAGTTCCCTCGGGTCCTTCTTGGTAAGTCCAACCAGGATAGTTTGTTCCCATGGCCACATGGCCTTGGGGTTGGTGTCATCCACTGCTTCCTCCAGGATCAGAGATAAAATGCAGAAAGAGGGACTTCTTCAGCCACTGCCCAACCACAGCCACCATCACAGGGTCTGCATCACAGCAGGTATGAGAATAACTGCTCATCCAGCTCCCAGAGGTGTTTGAACAAGATAAGGTTATTTTGTCAAATTTATATAACTTTAGAAATGCATGTGATAATCAATGGGACAACAGAAAAGTAGAGAAAGTTAGGAATAAGACTGAAGACAGTCTTTGCTTGTTTCCACTTGTATAGGCATTCAGGTTAATGACCAACATAAACTCCCTTAAAATCACCTTCCTAAATGGTTTTACTATCTTGACAAGCTGTGGATCCTTCCCCATTAGTTGCTCTGCCTGTGCATCTCTGGGGCAATAAAGAAAAGTTGCTAGCAGCAGTACAGTTCCATCAGAAAAGCTGGTACTAGCTCACATCCCTGTGAGTGCTGGCCTAGAGCCACCCTCCTGCTCCCCCAGAAAACAACCAGAAGAGACAGGACTCGCTTTCTTTCCAGAGTTTATTATAAATAAAAGAACATGGATGATTTACGGGAACAATCAATCTCTAAGACGTTTAGAGCTGTAACCAACCATTTGGAGAAGGCCCTGAAGGCATGAGGTGCTCTGGCTAACAGAAAGGGCCATCAGACAGCAGAGGAAAGCCACGGTTATTCACAGAAGTCCATGAATCCCTTCTCCCCCGTTACTCCTGGTATTTCTCTGCTTAGCCCCACCACCCCAGGCCAGCCTGCAGGCAGAAGTGGGAGCTGGGGAACTGCACTAATTTCCCCAGCAGATACAAATCTTCCTAGTGAGAGATGGCTTGCAGGACATGAGCATCTCAGCCTACATGCAACAAAACCCTTGTTCCTTCAGGTTTCACCAGACCCCTGCTCCACAGCAGAATGCAGTGCCATAGTCACTGCCTTTATATTTTGTCAGGCTGTGCAGAGGAGTCAGAAACAGCTTAATAAAATGGACGGTAGTGTTAAAATAAAGAGGGAGAGTAGGCAAAAACAGGGCCCAGGAGTAAAGGACACAGAAATATAGTGAAATAAGTGGCTCTGAGCCTCTCCGGTGAGGGGCCTTGCTGTAACAGAAGTCATGAAGCCTCCAGAGGTGAACGGCTCACAGCCGAACCCCAACTAAGGTCCCCCCAACTAAGGTCCTCTGAGCCTCCTCCTCTAGAGGCCACTTCAGCCCTGTGCACAAGGGACACATTAAAATGTCACCAGGCTGAGTCAGCCTTGGTCACCAGCCTCTGCACTTTCCACTTTATCCTGCAGGATCTCAGTTCTTTAAAAGCTTCTGGTGAGGGACTGCACCAAAATGCAAGTGGATGATAGTGACTGCACCCTGCAGTGAGCAGCAGGAGGCAGCACAGTGACAGGCACAGAGCCCAGCTTTCACTGTCCTTCATAAATCACCGTGAGCCACTTAAGGACTTTGGGATGCTGCAGCAAACCAAGCAGCAACACTAACTAACACTACAGGAGATGAAGGGGGGGGGGGGGGAAACAGCTACTATTGCAGGGAGCTAAACTGCTGAGTTACAATCACAAAGCTCAGCTCCCAAGGCCCCTCCACAAACACACAAAAGAGAAACTCCCAACACATGTTACCACAGCAGAATCCACAGCCAGCCTGAGGGGCCAAAATGGAACTAATGAAAATGCCCCATGCCCAAATTTAGGAAGAGGTACTTCCCTCAGGCTGTCTCATCACTCATAGATCCATCGTTCAGCCGCGTCCTCCCAGCACATCAGCTCCTCTGGACGGAACCACAGAGAGATCTCCTGCTGGGCACTCTCTACCGAGTCGCTGCCGTGAATCACGTTCCTGTGGGGAACAAGGAAGGGATCAGCTTGCAGTAAGCAGAGAAAAGCTGGGGAGGGAAGCTGCAGCTGAGAAAGTTAACACCCTAACTGATTTAATTGAGCCTGCCAAGCCAGTCACATTGTACAGTATTCCTTCCCATTACATAGCTCTCTATCTTGCTCAGGAGATATTTATGAACGCAGCTTACAATGCGTAGAGCTGCCAGTTTCCAGTTTAAGTGCTGCAAAGGAGCTGCAAGTAGCTGTTTATCTGAGGAGTTTGCTTGTTTTAAACGGTTTGCAATTGATGTGCCTCCAGATTTCCCACTTCTTTCAGTGAAAGTAGGTCCTATGAAGCAGGTTTGGGGTCAGACAGAAACCTAAGCCAGGAAGGTTAATATAAAAGCAACTACCACAAGTCAGGCTCTCCTACGGCCACCAGAGGTCACCACTGGAGAATACACAGTGGCGAGAAGCCCTCATGCTTGCAGAATAGCAGCTTGGCTTTTGCCTCAGTCTTGGATGCCTGGCAGAGCTGAGCAGCCCCCAGGAGAGGGCTCCTCCCTTCCTCTTCACAGTCTGCAGGGAGGAGAGGCCTCAGGAAGCATGAGAGACCTAAACCCAGGCTGCTCCCTCATGGCAAAAGCAACCCAGGTCACTGTGTCCAATGTCAACATGTGAGGAACTTTGCTCCACTGATGCAGACTCACCTGGCTTGGGCAGGAATGCAAGAACAGGAAGACACAGCAACACTCAGGGCACAAAAAGCCAGACTCACTTGCCAACTTCAATGCAGAAGTCTCCTCGGATGGTGCCAGGCCTGGACTCAGCCGGGTTGGTCTCTCCGATCATCGTGCGCGCCATCCTGACCACATCCAGGCCCTGCCACACCTACACAACAGCAACCAGGATCAGCTCAACCCACACTTACCACCCGACCCACCCAGGGGACAGCCAGCACACAGCCTTCAGGATGCCATTTCCTACGACCCTCAGCATGGCACGGGGATTCAGCTTACCGCAGCACGCACCCCTGCGCCCAGCACAGCCTCCAGGGGCCCCCGCACCGGGCCGTGCCCGTTCCCCACCACACTCACCATGGCCACCACCGGCCCCGAGCTCATGTACTTCACCAGGCGGCCGTAGAAGGGCCGGTCCCTCAGGGCGACGTAGTGCTCCTTCAGCAGCTCCTCCGAGGCCTGCACACAACACGCGGCCCTGCAGCCTCCGGGCAAGGCCACGGAGCCCACCCCGCGTACCGGAGGACTCCGAAGGCCCGGCCCCGCACCTGCAGCAGCTTCAGCCCCACCAGCTTGAAGCCTTTCCTCTCGAAGCGCCGCACGATCTCCCCCACCAGGTGCCGCTGGACGCCGTCCGGTTTGATGGCGACGAAGGTGCGCTCGGTGACACCGGAGCGGGCTGCGAGAGGGCGTCAGGCGGAGGGAAAAGGGGACGAGGGAAGGGGACGGGAAGCAGCCCGGCCTTACCGCTGTGGAAGACGGCGGCGAAGACCGCCAGCACCAAGCAGATCATGGCGGCTGCGGCGCTCTTAAAGGGACCGCTCCCTCCGCTCGTGCGTCCGCCGAAAAGAGTCCCCGTCACCCGCGCGCGGCGGAACGTTTGTGCTGCGGGTGAGGGGCGGCGCCGGGCCGTTGAGGGGGAGGCGCCTCGCCGCTGCCATGGCAACGGGCGCGGCCATGGCGGGCAGCGGGCCGTGCCGCCGGGCCCGGAGCGCATGGGAGGTGTCCGAGTCCGAACCGGAGGCTGAGCCTGAGCCCCGCAGCTCCGGCGCGGCCCCGCAAGGCTCTCCTCCGGCGGCGGCCGCCGTACGGCCCAAGCGGCGGAGGGCGGCCGGGCAGGCCGAGGCTCTGAGGCGGGAGCGGCGGCGGCGGCGGGAACGGGAGGAGCTGGAGAAGCGCGAGGCGGCGGCGGCCTGGAGGCTGCTGAGACCGGAGCGCTGCCTGCGGCTCCTGGAGGTGTGCGTGGATCCAGGTGGGCGGCGGGGCTCGGGGATGCGAGCTGCTGCCCGGTGAGCGGCTCTCGTTGGGCCCCGCACACCTCGGCGGCAGCAGGTGGGGTTGCGTTGTGCTGGGCTGCTGTGGAGCAGCAGCAATGCCGTGAGTACTAGCATGGATAAAGTAGCTCTTTTTCTCACGTCAGGGCTGTTCTTCCTTTCTCCTCAGGTTTTCTTGAAGATCCTGGCTCAGATATTTGGATCAAGGCTTTGAGTGCACTGGAGTGTAAACATTCCTTTGAGCCTCAAGCAATTCCCCGCAGCATAACCTGGAGGAGAAATATGCCAAGCGTTCCATCTGCCCCAGTGAGTCCTCATCTACTCTGTTGTAAATGTAATCTGGCAGCAGATGTGCTGTGGGGAGGAAGCTTTGACTTGGCTTTCTGTGCTGCGTGCTGACAGCAGCTGCCTCAGGCATGCTAATTTTTGAGTTCCAGGAGTGGAGCTGGAACTGGTCCTCATTCGGGTTATTCCGTAGCCCATGTCTTTTAAGCATCTACACGTGATTGGTTTAGACCACCACAAGTTATTTGTACAGATATTATTAGGTGGGCAGCAGCTTTTCCAGAGCAGATGTTGTATGGGGTCTGCCGTCACAGGCAGCATCTGCATGGCTGGAAAAGGCTGGGCAAGTTTGCTGCCGGGCCCCCAGTTTAGAAAGCCTAAGTGATTGCTTCCTGAATCCTGCTCTCTGGGAACCTGAAAGAGGGCAGTTCCTTCTGGTACCAAATATGGTGCCTATTTCATTTTTGTTTTGGTAGCTGTAGTGTAGAACTGTATGCAAGTAGCCGTAAAGGTAGCTTGCTCTTGTCCTCACCCCCACTGCAAGAATTTCAGTTAGAGGCAGAAATGTATTTTGGCTCTTTCTGTATTGTGATCATATGACAGCTGTGAGGTGCAGACAGAGCTGTTTTGTCTTTTTGGCTTTGATAACAATTTCTGCAGTTGTCACTATCCTTGCCAGGTTATTTGTTGCACCTTTGGTGATCTGTTTGTGTGGGAAAGTTCTTTCCCTTCCAGCTCAGCAGTGGGCTTTCACCAGCATAGTACTGTTGTGGTTTAACCCAGCAGGTGGCTGAGCTCACTTCTTGACTCTGTACAAAACTACCCAGCATCAACTAGAAACATTGGTGTGTTATCAGCATTGTTCTCCTAAAAGCAAAACAGCATCATATCAGGCACTGTGAAGAAAAATAACTGTCCCAGCTGAATCTAAGACAAGTTCTGATGTAGCCTTGTGAGCATTAGAGCCCCTGAAAGCGTAGACACTGCATAAGTAGAGACATGCTGGATTCCTGCATGTGTTGGAAATTATTTCTTCTTTAGGATGACTGCATGGTGAAGACTGAAGAGGAGAAGGAGGTGTTGGTGTTGCTGGAGCCAGCAGATTTTCTAAAGCGTCTCTATTCCCTAACCCAGGTAATGTGGATCCCTGAGCCAGATCTATAGAGTGCTCTGCAGCAGTCATGCTGGATGAACGTGGGAGGTGAGGGAGGGTTCATTCATTATTACCATTGCTCCACCTCGAAACAAAGCTGTGTTAGAGAGTGCAGTGGTTTGAAATGAGAGAACCCATGTGAGAGTGCAGCAGTAGTCTCTAGGGATAATGTGAAGGTATTTGCCTTTAAACCCACTACAGGATGCTGCTTTCCTTCAGAGGAGGATTGGGCAGGCCTGACTTGCCTTTCCTTGTATTTAGCTTTACCCTTTTCATTGTGCTCATAATAGATGTGTTTGAAAGAAATAATCAAAGCTAGCTATTCCTTAGAAACGCTTGCATTTGCAAGCAGAGAATTAAATGGTTAGTTCATGTACATGCAGTCATGCAGGGTTTTATTTATACCCATCTAGGCAACCTGTGCTTCTGCCCTGAGAAGTTCAGAGGCCATCCAGTGCAGGCTGAGAATAGAGAAGGAGAAACTAGAATAGCCAATGCCTGTGAGAACGTCAGTGCTAGCAGCCCAGGGAGAAAGGTGAGCCAGCAAAAAAAAAGGACTAAATACTCTCAGCTGCAGTCTAAAACTGGCTCCTGCCAGCTTCCAGTGATGAAAGTTGTCTTGGAAGTCTCCCACTGCCCAGCTAGCGATAGCAGGGGGTTGTTTCAGAGACAAAAACTGCTACAGATTTGGCTGTGATTTGTCTTGCTTCAGACTTTTGTCGATGCCCCATCAGGGAGTCAGCCTGATCTGAACCAAGTGCTACCTTTGGCCAGCCTGGAGGGCTCCTCCACCAAATCCTACAGCCTGGCCGTTGTTGGGCTGGATGCCTACAGGTGCGACGTGCTGGGAACGTGTGGGGAGCAGCGGGGCTGGGAAGTTTGCCATGCGTGAAGAGAAGCATCTGTGCAGGAAGGAGGTGTCTGGGGTTGAGCTGCCAAGCATGGTGCCAGCATGGGCTGTAAATCACAAGATCCGTGCTCAAAAGGACTTGATTTTGCAGTCTCGTGGATATACTTTGCAGGTGGATTTAGAACAGACTGAGGAATTTGTAGTCAGAAGGTGTTTGCGGATAGGACTGTGGTCAGGACCAGGCAGAGGGAGGCAGTGATACAACTTCTGCTGCACTGCCCTGTGCACCAAGCATTGTCTTTCTGTTCTCAGCAAGGTGTACAGCTCATGAAGCAGGGAGAGATGTTCAGTGCCTGCAGCCCTTTTCTTGTTCCTAGAATGTATCATTCATGTGTTGCTCTCAGTGTCTGAGTGCTTCCCGTCCATGTACGTGCACAGCAGAGGAATTTCCTCTCCATGGTGATGGTGTGATCATCCAGAGTTCCTCCACATCGACGTAGCTGCAGTAGCTAGGTCTGTCCTGTCCTGTCTGGAGTGTTACCCAAGAGAGAGCTCTCGTTTCACCACCTCCTGGACTCTCCCTCTTAAGCCTGTGAGGATAAATTTTACCAAGAGTGTTATGTTTATAAAAATCAGCCATGGTCTGTTGAGTTCTGGCACCAAGGGAACCAGGCAGCATTTGCCTTAGTTTTGGGTCATGTCTTCTCTCCTGCAGCCACTTCCTTCCAGCTCATGTGTAGATCTGCAGTCCCTGTCACAAAGGGGCTGCACGTGGCATGCTGAACTGTGCCAGTGGCTGCCTCACCGGGGAGCTTTGCCTCTACTTTCTAGTCTGACTGGGAGGTGGCAAATGTGGGCGGACTAAGTGACCTTTTCCTCTTTATCAGACAGCCTGAGATGTGAATATGCATTGCACATGTCTTGCTTTTAGGCGTAATCAGGAGCGGGATGGGTGGCGAGCACTGAGCCTTGGAAAGCAGAGTCCGAGATCCCAGCCTGGCCCAGAGCTGTTCATGACTCAGCAGGAAATACTGGAGGTAGAATTTCTCATGCCCCTTGGAGTTTTATGTTACTTGTGGTTGAGCTGCGTGGAAAAGGCTGCCTCTGGTATGCCTTCTGCATAATGAATGCTTTACAGGGAAGGTGGTGGCTCGCTTGGATCAAGTTCCATCCACACATGTCCTCCCTCACCCTAACTGACCGTGGGCATGGCTTTGAGCCCTTTGTTTGGATCTGATCCTGCCTCCTCTCCCTAGCCCCATCAAGAGCTGCCCAGTTACCTGTGAAAGGCACTGTTGGTTCTGTCAGGTCTCTGCCTTGCAAAGCCTGTGTCCCAGGGCAGAGCGGAAGCACTTCTTGTGGTACCACAGCCATCACAAACTAGGTCAAACAGGATATAAACCTTCACTTGATATCCCTCAAACTAAATTCCTTTCCTGCCTGGATATGTCCCAAAGCGGGGCGATGACCCACTGGCTTACTGGGAGCTAAGAAGGATGAGCAGGCTTTAGTACTCTTCTGTGTAAACAGAGCTCATGCAGTCAGCCCGGCCTCCCTCCCCTCCCAGACCAGCTTCATCCTGCTGAAGGATGTGGTGTACCCCTGTGTTCTCCTTGCTGCTGTCTCTGGGTGCTTTGGGTGGTCAGGGCAGACAGCAGCGCTGCTGGCTGAAGTTGAGGCATGCTTATGAAGGAAGATGAGGGCCTCGGGTTGTCCTGGCCCACCTGATCCTGTTTCTGTCCCATTGGTTGGTGTCATTTCTCTTCCAGGCGCAGGTGGTGCTCCAGCTGTGGGGTAACATTGCTGTACAGCTCCTAGACACGTGGCAGGAGTTTGGCGAGCACGTCTCTGCGCTGACTAAGGCAATAGCAAGGCGCCCATACAAGTGAGTTGTGTTGACAGATTGGTCAAGTTCAAAGCTCAGAGCTTTGGAAAACATCGCTAGAATCTTCAGGAATGCTTATCAGTGATTGCCAGTCTCTTTTGGTCAGTATTAGTGGTTGAACTAGATCATTTTCAGTCCTCTGTGCTGCTGGGAATCAACTGCTCTCACTGTGAAGTGAATCACTGTTGTGATTCAGTATTAAGAATGGAGAGAAAACCAAGACCTTAGGGAAACCTTTCCACCAAGATGTTCTGAAGCTTTCCAGGGAAGGAAAGAAAATTTTGAGGAAAAAAATACTAATTCTGAAGACGGGGGTTTTAGAAAGCAGCCCACTGCTTCATGCTTGGGAGAAGGCTGCAGCATCTGGGATCCACAGGCCTGTGCTCTGTGCACACACTGTTCCCTGGTCTTGCCCTCAGCAGTCTGTCTTTTCTGTAGGAGTCAGCTGGAAATGCAGTTGTCTTTCTGCACTGCCGGTGCGTCTGGCAGGGGGTTGCGAGTGGAAAAGGATGGCACAGGACTATGGCAGGTGTGGAAGAGACAAATCCAGCAGTTTAATAGAGTCAGCCCTGCAACAGCAGCAGCAATAGCAGAAGCATATCCCTCCCCTAGACTCCTAGTGCAGGTAAGTCCTCAAATCCCTCAGTATCCCATTAAAATCTTGCTGCGTGGGAGATGATGGCAGGGAGCAGTGCTGCATGTTTCCTCACTTAGAGGTCTTTGTTGATGGAGCAAACAAATCCTGAGTGTGAAATCAGCTCTCCAGAAAGGTGCAGATTGTGCCCAGATAGGTATTTGGCTTAAACCGTAGTTTAGTTTCAGTAGTAGCTACTTACTTGTAGCTTTCCCTGGCCTTTCTTTGTCTTCTTCTCACTGACAAAGATCAACTCAAAGCATAATTGTATTTTTGCTTGGCTTTGCATTGGTTTTCCATCCCAGCCAGCGCAGCTGAAGGTCTGTTGTATGCATCCCATTGCCCTTGGTCACCTGGTCTGTCCATCTGCTCTGTTTGTTTGCATTTGAGATGGGTGATATCAGAGGAGGCTGCCATTCCAGTTGGACAGTTCTGAATCGCTCCCTAGCACAACACGTGTGTTGCCCCTGTGGGCTGTGGGGGAATTCACAGGACATCTGAGCTCTCTGACTGCTTGCTGTCACCAGCAGCATACCAAAACTTCCCTTCTCTTCGTCTGACCACACAGGGAGCTGACCTAGCTCACTAAATTCTCCCCCTACCTGCTGCTGGAGGATCAGGATTAGGAAAGGATGCTGTCTGACCCTTCTGACAACAGCTTAGCCAATTTATGGAGACAGTTTTCTTGTCAGCAAGTGCTCGTTTCCATTTTGGGTGAGCATGAATCACATTAGATCAGGAACTGAGAGAACTCTTTTTTTCTTTTTCCTTTTTTTCTGTGTAAGTCTTAAGTAGTCAAACATTCTCTTCTACTTTTCTTCTCCTGGAGCGTTGTTCTCTGTCTCTATCATACTCTCTTCAGAAGAAGAGCTGTCTCCCTGTATATTGAAGGGGCAGCACACAAGTCAGAATGTGTATGAGGCCTGCTTGCAAGCTGTGGATCTTGATTCTTCTGAGTTTTATCCTCTGATGCTTACATGTTTGGGTGAATGCTTAGTCAGGGATCCTCACTGCAATGATGGGACCGAGCCTCTCACTGGAGAGTAGGATCTTCTCTTAGAGCATCCATGTTAACTGCCTCCTTCTCGTGTGTGCTTGAAGGCCTATGAAGAGTGCAGCACAGAAGATGAGAAACTACTTCTGCTGAGCAACATCGCAGTGAAATCAGACGTCAGTGGGAAAGACCACCGTGTTGGGCCAGACTTATCCCGCCGCATCTATCTCTTCATGGTTTCCACAAACCCTGACCTTATCTTGGACCTGACTGTATAGTGGGGCCGTGAGCCACGGCAGTCAGCCTCATTATTTTCTTCTGCTAAAGCCAGCAGTCTCTGAGCTGCTGCTGGCGTGGCAGTGCTGCTGGGAGCCCAGCCTGTGGAAGCAGCTGGTTCTGTTTCAGAACAGATTTGCACATCAATAAATGTCTTGTTATAGACGCTTTCTTCAGCCTTTTGGCTCTCCTTTACTCTTTCAGCTGCCACAGCTTTATGCCCCTCTGCCTGTCTCCTTTAAGAGTTAAGGAACGTTTGGAGCAGGAGCTCCAAGTGTTAGTGGATTGGTTCCCCTGCTGAGGCAAGCATGTGGTAAGTCTGTGCTGCCTGTCAGGTGTGTTGTTGAATGAGGTAAAATCTTTTGTGCAATGTCCTGACTTTTAACGTCCTGCTGCCTGCTGATTCTCAGGTGAGCTGGACCTGCTTACTGTAGGTCCTGCCTGTGGCTTCTTCAGGCAGGTGGGTCCTGCTGGACTTGCTTAGAATAACGTTCACCAACTGTCGAAGCCAGCTGGCCAGAGAGAAACCACAGCCTGGGGTACATGGAGCTCAAGGTAGGGGAGGCTGTTGGCCGAGCTCCCAACACAAGGAAATGCCAAATAAGCTCCAGAAAACTCCGTGTGAAATTATGGGCTAGGATGGGATTCTCTTTTGCCAAAGCAAATGTTGAGCTTCTTGGAAATAGCTGCAGTGGGACAGTAGGGATTGGGAACCCCAAAATTCTGAGGATTTGGTAGTGCTAATTGTGGCATTTCACAGTGACACAGGACCTTCTTCGTGTGAAGCACAGCTCGCTACAGCTCAAAGTAACACCAGCCAGTGCTGAGAAGATGGGAGGGCACCCTCAGAATAAAGCTCCTCCTTGCCAGTGATTCTTCTGCTTCCATCTGCTAATGCTTGAATTAGCTCCTGGAAGGAGAGATCCAGCAAGGCTGTTTTTTCTGGCTGGAGCACTGCTACAGATGGGTTGACAGAGAGCCTGTCCTATTTAATTAAGGTTCTCATTCACAGCCTGTAAACAGAGAAGCGAGAGCCATCTTTGATTAAAGATTCACGACGTGTGAAGGAAGGGAATGGTCGTGGGGAACAAACTGCACGTGGAGCAAAACATTTTGCATGAGGCTTTTGCAGGTCCATAACGACCAGGGGAAAAGACAGCAGGTGGCTACTCGCGTTCCCAGTTGCGGTGCTGGGAGGGAACCTGCAAAGAGCACAAGCTGAAAGGCATTTCCCATCGCACCTATTTCAACACCCTTCCAATTTGCAATAACCTTTGCTCTTGGCTGATGGCACCAGCTCAAATCATTAGTGAACACGTCACTCACCGGAAGAGAGCTCAAAGGCCACAGAAAAACATCCCAAAAAGACAGCGATGTGTTCATCTAAGGATTTGCAATTAAGCTGGCATCCAGTACTGCAGGAAGACAGACTGCAGGGGATTGCGACAGCGTGCTGCCAGGTTGCCACGGCCCACAGCGCTGTGCTCCTCCCTGCCCTGGCTGTGCCTGCCCACTTGGTCTCACAGCAGCTGCTTCAGCACTGAGGGGCAGAACCGAGGAGAAGCTGAACTGCCAAACATGTCCGTTTTAAAGGGCCTCCAGCCACCTGGGCTCTGGGCTGGGTCTCAGCCAGCCTGCCCTGACTGATGGAACTGCTCACATACCTGATCCCCCACCACACAGTGCCCAGCCAGTGCTTGTGGCCTAATCCGCAAGGAGCAGCTAAGGTGCTTTTCCTTCCTCTTTCCTGTCTGAAATCTTAGGGCAGCTCAGATTTGAGAAAGCAGGAAGGCTCTCCTGCGTGCCATTTGCTGGCAGTGCTGCCAGGCCACTGCTGGATTATTCACAGTTCCAGGCTCCAGTCCAGCACTGCTCCTCAGCACGTACAAGAAAGGGCTGGCTGCAGGCAGCACACGTCTCAGTGGCCATCCTGCACACACAAACTGCTCTGACTTTCTGTCTCTGGAGTGGGCATTCAGGGCTGTCTGAATGCAAGCTACCAGCCACGGGCATCAGTGTGGCACTGCTGGAGCTCCATCAAGGCCTGACTGCTGTTCCAGTGAGCAGTACAAGAACCCTCCACGTGGCAGAGACAAGGTAACTTCCTTTACCCCATCAAGATCTGACAAACAAACGCTGCATTTAAAATATCCTCTCCAGGCTGCTAGCTGTACTTGTGTGGCTAGTTTTGACAACCACATTCAGCTTCATGCCTTTAAGGGTCCTAGGAGGAACAAAAGGCAGTTTATACTTTTATTATTACAGTTTAATACAATCTTTGATACAGGAGAAGCAGCAGTAGCCAACATGCAAAGCAATTAAAGTCATGGAGGGGGTCACTAACAGTTCAACTCTCTTAAGTAACTGCTCTTTCACAAGGAGCACAGGTGCATCTCTCAGAGCCCGTTTCCCTAAGTGCTGCAGCTCAATCATACCCCACAGCGTGATGAATTCATTGCAGATACCAAACCAGTGCACAACAGTTAGGAGGGGGGGGGAACTGGTCTTTCATTTTGTCTTTCGATGAATCAAGTTAAGTTTGCAAGAAGTATGCTTTGAGATAGAGAAGCAACCTTATATCTCACCTCTACTGACAGTCTACAGCAAAGAGAGATTCTTAGAAAGAAGTGACACCTTTCATACCACCAGGAGATTAACTTCAGGTATTTGGCTGCAGTTGATGTATTTCACAGAGCTGAAACCTCTTTGGGTCACTGGGTATTTTCAATGCAAGTGATGAATGCTTAGGCTAAAGATTTCAACCAGCACAAGAGAAATCTTCATCAGCAAGTAGAAACAGATGTCCCCGTGAAGAAACAAGTGTGCCAGGCCTGGGCTGCCCTCACAGCCAGCAGAACAAAACCCCACCCAACTCCCTCAAAGCAGTTCGTCTGAAGAGACATCACGTCCTCCTGCACCTCTTCCTTTGGCAGGCCTCTGCATCTGAGCCACAGGAGCTATCTGAGTCGCTTCCTGATGACGAGGAGGAAGGCTTCAATGTGCTATAGTTCATGCTCAAGACCCACCCCAGTTTGTTGTGTAGCACTTGCTTGAGTCCTGGTGGCAACGGCAGCACCTCCAGCGTGTCCACGTAGTCGGGCAGGAGCTGGCGCAGGCGGTAGCAGCACAGGTACTGCAGAGACGTGCAGCTGGCACAGGAGCGGATCACCTTCATGCTGCTCTTGGCTGCTGTCGAGCACACCATGGGGTAGAACTTCTTGTTCTGCAGCTTTGTAGCTGCAACCCCTGCGGGGGTCAGCATCAAGGATTTGTGTTAGTTTTGACTAGGCGATCTCACTCCTCCCAGCCACCCTGAGCTCCACAAAGCTCCACTTGGAGAACGGCCTTTTGAAACCCACATCTGTTAAACAAACGTAACCTTTGCCCCCACTCGCTTCACATCTTTCATTTGCCAGTATTTTCCTCCCGCAGCCCAGCTGCCACCTATCAGAGTTCAGCTAAAGCTGCACTGCTCCCCCGTTCTGCCTCTGTGTCCCACGGCCGCTGCAGCTGCCCCCGCTCTTACCTATGCACTTGCGGTTTTTGAAGAAGGTGAGCGTTCCATGCCACGTGTCCAAATGCACCCCGATGATGGAGCCCTGGCCAAACCTCGAGGAGAAGTTTGTCTTGTCACCCTTGTGATGCAGTAGTCCTAAAAACAATACACCTTGCATTCAGCAGGAAGTCTGTGCTTCACAGATTCACCCCAACTCTCAGACGCTCCCCTGCGAGCTCCCACTGATAACAATCTTGGTCAGCACCTACAAAATCCAACTTCTCATCTCTCCCTTAATGCCCTCCCACCCCAGAGCATACAATGAAAAGACAGAAGCTGAGGTTTTGGAATACCAGAGCCCAGGCAGCAGCACTGAGATCCTGAATCAGTGGCATGCAACCTGTAGTCCAGAGGCACTGAGAATTCACATGCTGGTTCTGTAGGGTCTGCAAAATGCAGGCATGGTTCCAAGAGCTGAAAGCAAGCAGCCTGTCCCATGCAGCATGATGCTCAGGCAAGCCCTGCAGGTGTGCTGTAGCACTGGTGAGCTGAACAGGGAGCAGTTCCCATTGCAGTTAACTAAGGGATTCACAGGCTTCAAGGCTTTTATGGCCACAACCCCATTAAGACAATTAATTCTTAAACCCGTGTGCCTCTTGCTGACATTTCAGCTGTCCTCCCCCTGACGCTGCCCGGCCTGCGTTACCTGTGTAGGAGAGCCCCCAGCTGTCCTCATCCTTGCCCAGCAGGCTGCAGAAGGTGTGGCGGTACTTGTCCAGATTCACATCCGACGTCCCAATTCCCACCATCTGGGAGGCAAAGCCAAGAGGAAGAACCCAAGCTTAGTGTCTGCAGGAGCACAGAACGCTTCTAAATCAACAGCACAACCGAGACTCCACCTCTGGGTCTTCCCTCCTTCACTCAGCACAGCCCAACAAGTTAGAGGTCCCAGTGAAGCTGAGGTGGAGATTTCAGTTCTCTGTTTAAAGGTTTGACCGGCGCTGCATTACAGTGCCCAGGAGCCAGAGCAGAGCCAAGGAAGCTAACAGGGCTGTGGCCCATGTTAATGATGGAGAGGGAGCGTGGCCATGGCCAGAACCACAAAGCAGTGCCACAGCTGTACACACACCAGCCCTGCAGGGGTGAAGCTCCAGGGGCAGGAAGCGTCTGAGCTGAGCAGCACACACCCCAGCACACCCAGCAGAACTGCCAACCACAGCCTGCCTGGATGCTTCCCCAGGCTGAGGACAAGCAGCAGCACGGCCTGACCAGAGTCCTCGTTAAGTTTATTGGTGGTGATCTACCAGTAACACAATGGGGAAGCAGGAAAATCAGGTTCTAGTCACAATTCCTTCAGTGCTGGTCTAAAACTGCTTACCCTTCCAGCTTCAGTTTTCTTACTGCTAAGTGAGGATGCTGAGGTGAAACACTGAAGGAAATTTGCTGTCCCAATTCAGAGAATACTGGGCATTTCTAAGTGCCTGTAAGCAGCTTGGTTCTACATACCATATCTGTGCCATACACTGGAGAGGTCATCTTGATCTCCCAAAAATGCTGCCCGTCTGCCAGCTCTTTATTGCCCCGGATAGCCGCAGTGCCACAGCTGTACTCCATGTGGAAGTTCACCTTGCGGTTGTCACAGGTCAGCAGGGTGGCCGTGGACTTATTCAGGTCATCCCATACCCAGTCAAAATCTGGTCAGGAAGAACACAGAGGATAAGGATGGACAAAGGCCCTCAGGGAGCTATCCCTAAGCCAAACACAGATGGACAATTGTTATGAGGGCCCATCAAGATTTTATTTTATTTTATAAATGAGGTTAAATCCTAAGCTGTGTAATTATTTGAAGCTCAAACTTTTCTGCACTCTGCCAGTGGGAACAGTTCAGTGCTCCCTCCTTCCCGATGCTGTCAGTTCTAACTAACAAGGCTCCTCAGACCTCCATTTTTCCAAGGGAACCACACTCACTTCTTATCCATTCCAGGGACTCAAGTCAAAGCACAAGCTCTGTAACAATTCTGCTGTGCTCTGGGGGCTTCCTCAGCCAGCCCAGACCCCCTCCTTCCTGCCTTTCCTGTCTGCTCTGAGGAAACTCTATGCACACCCGAGTGTCCTGCCGGCTGCACCAGGGATCAGCATTAATAGGGTTACAGCCGCGGCAGCTGACTTGCCCCGTGGCCTCCTCTGGATTTGAACTCATGTCTCCAGAGGTGAACCCTGACGCATTAACAAGTTCAGCACTCAGCCTCTGGAACACAACAGAAGACACGTGCGTGTAATCTTCCTAAAGGCTACACAGCCTCGAGATGTAAACAAAGGAGCATCACAGCAGTGATCCACACAGAGGCGCAGCCTGTGCCACCAGGCCAGGACTGCACCCACCTCACACCCCAGGGGACTCTGAAAGGCGCTGTGGGATCCCCTTCCTTACACTCATCCTCCTCGCCGCACTGGCAGTCCTTGACGCGGTGCAGGGCGTGCAGGCTGGAGCAGTAGGGAGCTTCACTCTGGTTCTCACAGTTGCAGTAGGACTCTCCCGTCACGGGGATGGCACTCGGGATGGAGGGCGAGAGGGTGGAGAACTCTGGCTCCGAATCCGAGTCACTGTGCTACAGCAAAGAGCAGAGGGATGTTACTGCCCAGAGTTTGGACTCTCCCAGCAGTCAGGCTGCTCTGCAGAGCTGCACGGGGACATCCCCAGGCTCATGCCAGCACCAGCTGTGTTGTGCCCCACAAGAAAACTTTGTGCCAAAGCGCTGGTTTTCAGCATGCAGGTTACAGGCAGCTGGGGATGCACCAGAAGAAAAAAAAAAAAGAGCAGATGCACATAAATGGCTGTACACAGAACCTGTGCATTTCCAGGGGGCCCTGTGCCTTTCCCACAGAAAAGCCACACTGCTGAAAACCGCAGCTCCAAAGAGATGGGGAGGATGAAAAGGGAAAGGAGGCCAAGCAGGGGAGAGGGCAGAACAAAGGAGAAGCAGTTAAGCAGGCTGCAATTCCTCTTGCCAGCACTGCAGATGAGCCCGCGGGGAACCTGCTGAGGGATTTAAAGGCTTTTGTTTACTTTCATGTATGAACACAAGAACTTGGATTTTCTCTCCCTCCACACCAAGAGATCAACGTGTCCCTGCACTTGATGCTGGAAGAGCCCTGTCTCAGCCCATGTGTTTCAGGAGGCTCATTCTCACCTAACGGAGCCTCTTATCACAGATCTCAGCAAATTACTCCGAGGTTACACACTGATCAGATGTTCCTGCTCGCTTTTCATCCCCATAGCAGGTGGCAATGCCTGTGGCAGATTTTCTCAACAGTATTTAAAGACAAAAATCCTTTAAACTCATGGTGCTATAGCTGTGTAATACAGCAGTGGGACTTAAAATGTTTAAAAGTTTACTTCGCTACCACTCGCCACCATCTCCTCCCACTGCAGATTAGAAAGCTTAATTTCCACCTTCCGTTGGCCCTTCCTAATTACTAGAAATTTGGCTGTGGAAAATACAAAGCTGTGGTGATATTTTCTGGGAGAGCAGTGCCTGGATCTGGGCTCCGTGCTCAGGCAGCAGCCCTGTGGTACTTCAGCCCGGCTCTGCAGCTTCAGGAGCAGTTTCCCGTGTCCCCACTGCTGCACACGCTGCGTGCAAAACTGAAGAACTACGGTGAAGGATGGCCAAGAGGATTCCAATTCCCTTTCAGACTGTCACTCTGCAGGCTGGAGCAGCTCACACTCTCTCCAACACCAGCAAACAGCTGCACGACAACCAGCAGTCAGCAAAGCAGACTGGAGAACCGATCCAGCTCAATGCATATTTTAGATTGCCTGCCTAGCCATAAGCACAGAACTGTGGTGCAGAACCACGGGCAGCTTTGCTAGCCTTGCCTTGGCAAGATACACCAGGAGCTTCACGTTACAGCCCAGGGGAAGCAGCAGCAGTCCCCTGCCTCATCAGAGGGCCCTGTATCAGTCTCTTTAGGGTTGGCCAGCTGTGTGCCTACCTGCCCATCAGAGTCATAGCCCCAGCCTCGCGTGCCTGTGGCCAAAGCGAGTGCCCGGCTGTCGGCCTCGCGGCGCACCCCACTCAGGACGAAGTGCCAGGCCCGGCTGCTCCGCGTGCGTCGTGCCATGGCGTTCCGGGAGAGGTATGCTGTGGGGGGCAAGGAGAGGAGGTTACATGTGCCAGCACAGCCCTCTCCCCCCACCCCTCCGACTCTGCCCTCCACAGGAAGCAGCGTTGTGCAGGACACTGTACTCCCCTACAGCATAACAGCACAAACCACACCTGACAGCAGGACAGCAGGATAAGTTCCCCCCGCACCAAGAGCCTCTGCAAACTTTCCCCTTGTTCCCTAGGTATGAACACTAAGGGCAGCTCTCTTGGCTGAGCTGCGTGTGCCTGCTGCTGGGAACACCGCTCGCTCACCTCTGAGCAACTGCCTACTCGGAGAACGTTTTGCTAACAGCATTTGGGGTTGGGAACGGCCAACCTTCCGCTTGCTGACAGGAAAGCGGCTCTGTCCCGACCAGCCTCGAGGACAGCAGGCAGCAACCGCGCGTCCCGACCCAGACGGGGATATTATGCAGCCCAGATTTCCACATGCTCCTTCCCACCCCGACAGGCCAAACCAGCTCCTGGCCGCCGCGTCGCAGCTCTTTGTTGGGACTACGTTCCCTTTCGTTCTTCCCGAAGTTTCCCTTTGCAGCAACCAACCCCCCACGGCCGGCGGGGCTGGGCCTCCTCCTGCTCCTACACCCGCTGCCCTCACTCAGCCCCGGAGCAGCTGCCAGGCCCGTGCCCGGCCGGCCGCACAGACCCGGGGCTGCTCCCGAGGCGCGGTGCTGAGACGCCCCGTTGCTCTCCCCTCCCCCCGGGGCCTACTGCCCGCGGACGGCCGCGCCGCGGGTCCCACAGGGGCCCTGGGCCTGCGAGGGCCTCACCATAGGCCGCGCTGCCACCGCTCCCCGCCTGAGACGCGAGCGGACCGCAACGCTCAGTGCCCCGCAGCGCTCCGACCCTGCCCGGCCTCCGCTCCCCGCTCCCAGCCCCGCTCACCGGCCCCGCTCCGGGCCCCGCTCGGCCCGGCCCGGCCCGGCCCCGCCGCCGCGTTCCGACCTACTTTCCCCTCCCGGGACATAAACAATCCGCTCTGAGCGCCGCCCTCTCGGCCTCCTATTGGCTACTCCCGCTCGGAGCCGCTTTGCAATTGGTTGAGAGCCCCGTCGTTCAAAGCTGAGGGACAAGGAGCGGGGTGTGCCTGTGTGGAGCTCAACGCCATTGGTTGCGCGGCTTGTCTATCTCCGAGGAGCCGCGCTATTGGGTGACCGGAGCGGGCGAGAAAGCACGGCGTCTATTGGCTGCTGCGAGTGGGAGGGGAGCGGCTGCGACTGGCCGCGGGGCTCGTGGGGGCGGGCCTCTAGGAGGGGCGCGGCTCGCCATTGGAGGCGGAGCCTGCCAGTCGGCGGGGGGCGGGGCTTTACCGGCGAAAGGCGGAAGAGGGTTGCGCCGTGCGGCGGCAGCATGGAGGAGGCGGCGGCGGGTGAGCGGTGCGGGGCCGCGCTCTGTGCGGCGCTCCGCGGTTCTCTGCGCTCCGCGTGCCCGCGGTTCCGGGCTTTCTGCTCCGGCTCCTGGGGCGTGCCGGCGCCCGGCGAGGCCCTGAGGCGGCTGGGCCCGGTTCCCGTTGAGCAGCGCCCTGGGCCTGTACCGGCGCGGGGCTCCCGGTGCCGCCGCCGCGCGGGGCTCTGTGCCGCCCCTCCCGTGTCCTTCTTCCCACTCCCCTCCGTCCCCGCCCCGTTCCCGGTTCCCTCGTGCCCTTACCTTCGGTGGAGGCGCGGATGAGGTCCGCTGTGCTGGGAGCGAGCTCCATGGCCGCTGTGCTGCCGGTGTGCTGCCGGTGTGATGCCGGTTCTGCGGCGGAGCCCGGCCGGTGACTCAGCTGCCGCCGGTGACGGTGCGCCCGGGAACGCGGGCCCGACCGGTGGCGTTGGTTGCGCTTCCCGGAGCCCCCGGTCCGAGCTGCTCCAGGGCCTGGGGAAAGTCGTTCACGGGCGGGTGGACGCGGTGAGAAGTGGAGCTTGGGGCCCAGAGCAGCGAGGAACGAAGGGAGGAAGCACCGCGGGCTGGCTCCACCGCCTCCTCCCGACCCGTCTTCCTCAGCCCCGGTCACGATGGATCCCCGCGGGCGCCCATCACTGTGCTGCCTGAGTGCTGAGGTCATCGCGGAGCTCTTCCTCTGCTCCTCGGGCAGCCGAAGCGCTCCGCACCTTTTTACCGCTCTCCCTTAACGCTTCTCAGAAGGAGCTCTGAAGTCTGTCCCTGCTCTCCCTTCTCCCAGAGAGAAACAACCTGGGCGGTGTGCGGCACATCCTGCTGGTGCTCTCCGGGAAGGGCGGTGTGGGGAAGAGCACCATCAGCACCGAGCTTGCTCTGTCACTACGGCACTCAGGCAAGAAGGTGAGTGAAGGGCTGGGATGCTGACCCCTGGCTGGTCCTTCCCCACAGCAGCTGGGCATGGTCCTCCGTGTCCTGTATGCTGCCCGTGTAAAGATCCTCTGTCAGGGATCTGTGCTTTCCTGATCCACAACAGTCCCACACGGCTAACAGCACAGTTCCTTTCCCCTTCATCCAAGAGATTAACGCCATCTAAAACTTCTTTCACCGTTATCTTTGAAACCAGGGTGCTGAGAAATGGCTTGTTGGTTCGTATGGTGATATATACTCCTTCATGGAGTGAGGTGGGCAAGCTGAATGACGGTGGTGCTTCAGGAGCTAAAGGGACCTGAGGCAGGACGACTCTATAAAGGCTCAGTGGAGCCCTCTGAGGTTCTGATGAATCTCCAGAATAAGTTTTCCCAGCCTGCTTGGAAGGTGCTTCCTAGGAGGGAAAGAGGTTGGGATGGCAGTCAGAACTTGAAGCAACTCTTTGAAGTTGTGCTTCGAGCCTGCTGCTTCGGTTCCTGGCCTAGAGGAGAGTGCTGCCCACCATTGCCTGGGGAAGAAACAGAGCTGGGGGTTGTGACTGCGCTCAGTCTGAATGGTTCTGCTTCGTGGCTGCAGGTGGGGATCCTGGACGTGGACCTGTGTGGACCCAGCATACCCCGCATGTTCAAGGCGCAGGACAGCGATGTGCACCAGTGTGACGCCGGCTGGGTGCCGGTCTTCGTGGATCAGGAGAAGAGCATCTCGCTGATGTCCATCGGCTTCCTGCTGGAGAAGCCAGATGATGCTGTGGTGTGGAGAGGACCCAAGAAAAATGGTACAGTTGTATTCCAGTGACAGCAGTGACCTTCCAAAGTGTCTTAGGAGCTGATCCTGGCTCCTGCCATGGGCTTTTCTAAGTCATTCTTTGGGGCACGGCTCGTGTTCTGCAGGGCTGTCTTCCCTGAGCCGGGTTCAGAGCATTCAGATGTGCTATTTTTTATTTTTCTAGCTTTGATAAAACAATTTGTTGCTGATGTGGCCTGGGGAGAACTGGATTTCCTCATTGTGGACACACCTCCAGGCACCTCTGATGAGCACATCTCCACAGTGGAGGCCCTGCGGCCCTACAAACCTCTGGGAGCGATCCTAGTCACGACGCCTCAGGTGGGGCAGCCTGCCGGAGCTGAACTGGAGCAGGCTTTCTGGGTACAGTCAAGGGGGGGACTTTGTGCCACAGATAATACTGTCACCCATCTTCCAGCACAGCTTCAATGTGCAGTTCCTCTAAGTGGAGGACTCGGTCCAAGCTATGGCCAGTAATGGCAAGAGAGCATCTCCTAATCCCTGTTGCCAGTTATGCTGCGTGTTTTGTATATGTGTACGTTCCTGCTCCAGGCAGACATCTAGACAGACAGACTCCTCTCACCTTACCTGTTCTCCCTGCAGGCAGTGTCTGTGGGAGATGTGAGGCGAGAGCTGACGTTCTGCAAGAAGACAGGCTTGCGAGTTCTTGGCATTGTTGAGAACATGAGTGGCTTCGTTTGCCCACACTGCTCGGTGAGCTGGTTGGTTGTTCTGTTTGGGGTTCTTGTTCATGGCTGGGTATCACAGGCTGCAGTGCCTCAGGTGGAAAATCAGTGAAATGCCATGAGGATGAACCGGGGAGATGAGAAGTTGCCAGCTGCTGCATGAGCTCTGGGAGAAGCCACTGGTTCTTTACAAAATAGAGCTGAGAGAAGGCAGGGGGTAAAGTCAGTGCTTTGTGGCAGGAAGGTTGCTGTGACCTCTGCTGAGGTTCGTGACTCACTGCTGTTTTCTTCCTCCTTCAGGAGTGCACAAACATCTTTTCCAAAGGGGGAGGTGAAGAGCTGGCCAAACATGCTGGGGTCCCCTTTCTAGGTGAGTGGATGCTGGAGAAGAATCCTCCTTGGTGACATCTTGTGTGTTGCTGTGTGAGTGCCTGAGGGGTGCAGTCAATCATCAGGGCAGGCAGGCAGGCTGTGCTTTTGGTCCCTGCGAGCCCCTGGGGCCAGTCAGAAGCAAGGTGAAGTTGCTTCTCCACCATCCACACTAAGCACAGCAGACATAAAGTCCTGCTGGAGCAGAGGCAGTGATGAGCAGTGCCTCTCTGGCTGCTCACGTTGTGGTGACAAGCAACCAAGCCTTTAGCCACCCAGCCCTCCTGAAATGCCCTGAGAAGTGGGTGCTGAGGGCTGAACCCTGCCCTGTGGATGGGGCTGGGAATAGGGTAGGAGAGAGTCTCTCAGAGAACTATGGTCTGGTGGTACTTCAGAACCAGAGAGAGGTGAGAAGTAACTGCTGTTGGGCCTGGTGAGGGTAGTGGTTGCCTTTTCCTACTGCTACCTCTGGAGATGCCTCAGCAGTTTTTCTTCAACCCTCAGTGAAAGCCTTTGCTTTGTGACAAACAAGCAGTCACGCTCCTCTTTCCTCCTCTTGCTCAGGCTCCGTTCCTCTGGACCCCCAACTCAGCCAGAGCTTGGAGGATGGCAGAGACTTCATCCAAGAGTTTCCCAAGAGCTCCGCCTTCCCTGCCTTGACTCGTATTGCCCAGCAGATCCTGGATGGTGTATCGCAGGGGAGCTCCTGAGGACTGATTTGTGCTGGCAGTGCTGCCAGCGTCCCTTGCTGGTGGGGAAGAGGATGCAGAAGCTGTTTAACTATGGAGCTGTTACACTGGGAGGTGATGGAGGGAGGAAGGAGCACAGCATTGGTGCCTCTTCTGGCAACTCAAAAAGGGAAGTGCTGCTCTACCTCTCCACATCCAAAGGGACTCTGCGTGGGCGTTTCTGCTCACGCAGAGGATGCACAGCCTGGTTTTTGCCTTCTAAATGTGGCAGCGCTCTGCCCACATGGTACATTTGTTTTTAGTCCCCTCGTGCAGTGCCTTCCTCTATTGCACAGATATTTGTGGAGCTCTAGCTTGTTTCCACAGCATCTCACGCTCTGCAGTGCTGCTGTTGATGACTGAATGCAGCTACAGTGACAAACAACGTCAGCTGGGATGGATGTTTCCTCACTGAGTTCAGGTGGCACGAATCATCTGTATTGTATCTCCACGTGCTGCTGCATTCTGCTGCTTTCCTTGTGTGACACAATGCATTACTTGGTTCAGCATCTGGCAGGCTAGAGCTGGGTGCTCTGATGTCGACCTGAGCCAAGCCAGTTCGCTCTGAAACCTCCGATTGTTGGTACATGTATGGCTCTGAGGCACTGCGTATGCTTCGTGTGTCTTCAGGAAACCTAGAATCCATTGGATGCCTGCATCCTTACCCTACTGGAAGCAATGCCTTTTTTTGATCTGCTGAGGGGTTACTGTGACTCAGGAATATTTTTTTTTAAAGTTCCAGACAGTAAACATTTTTTTCTTAAAATGCAAGTCTATGAGTTAAGGTTTTTTTTCCATGGCTTTGGGCCTCATTGTAGCTGAGTCTTGGTATTAAAAGCACTTCAGATACATCTAGATGTTTCCTGCTTCTCCTGCGTTTCCTTGCCGGGGCTCAGCTATGGCTTTTCTCCAGCTTCTGGATCCTGCCATTGCACGGTCTAGTTGAAAACCGTCCCTTGCAGTCCTTTGCAGCTTCCTTTGGTACAGCCCTTCTCCACACCTCTGGCACACATGGGGCTCCTCCAGCTCCCTGGTGGTTCCTGGCTCACTCCCTCTGGCTCTCTTGCCTCCCTGAGGCTCCTTCCCCTGGCAGCTGCTGGCAGCTTGTATTTTTCTTCAGTTCTGGTGCTCCCTTGGGTCCTGCTTTCTTCTTGCAAGCGTGGTTTAAGCTGGGGGAGCTCCTAAAAGTAGTGTCTTTGCGCTTTATTTCTCTCTCTCCTAGAGCTTGAGCCCTTTCTGCCTCTGTTCCCTCTCTGTGATCAGACCTCCGTCTTGCAGTGCTGCTCTATGGAGTCAGGAGAAACCTCAGATTCCTTCTGACCAAGCTGGATCCTCGTTGGAAGCCACTCACTATGAAGGAGATTGGAAAAGCATCTGTCCCTGCTTGTCCTGCAGCCACCATTAGGACTCCCAACCTGACCAGGCCTTCCCCACTTGCAGCTTTCCTGGAAATCTCATCCGACCTTTGCTCGCCCATTTGGGATTAGGAGAGTGTGGGGCCATTCCTGCAGCCACAGGAAGAACCTGTGGTGCAAATCCCACTCCCTGATAACGCTGAGCAGAGGGGGGTCAGTGCAGGATCAGGGCAGCAGCTGAGCACGGTCTGAGGGTTCCCCCCCGTATCTCTCCCAGGCTTTCCTTCGCTGCTGTTCGCTCTGCAGAAAGTTTGCTGTGAGCTCCTTTGGTCTCTGGGGATGCGGGGAGCCCACGGTACCCAAACGTTGGGCTGGGTCGTGCACGGACCCCAAGGAGCTGTGATAAGAAGCCCCGTTGGGTGCGGCACATGGTTTCGAAAAAACATACTTACAAGGTGGGTTGCGATAGCTCCAAAGGTTTATTTGTTTGCTGTGATTTATCAGGTAAGTGACATGTGTGGCTTTCTGTAACCGGCATGGGCTGGGGCAAGGAGCAGTTAAAGCGACTGTCTGCCCCCTTCCCCGTACCTACAGGAGGGCTCAACAGCGAATTTGGGGTTTTGGGTTTGGCTCTTTTTTTTTTTCCTTTTAAACCCATTGGGGTGGAGGTGACCCCAGGTGCCGCGCGCTGGGCTCTGGCGCTGCTTTTTTGGGGTCTTGCTGGTGGATGGGGGTGGTGGGGCCCTGGGAGAGGCTGGGTGCTGCCCACAGGTGGGCACAGGGCGAAGCCACCCGGCACCCCACTTCATGGCAGGAAAATGCTTCATTCTGTCCCCGTGCTGGTGTTTAAATACTGCCCACCTCAGAGATTTCCTGTCCCCCCTCGCCTTCCCCAGGTCCCCATCCAAGTGGATATGGCTGTCCCCAACGGTGCCACGCGGAGAAAGGTGGCCGAGGCTGAACAGACCATGGACAGCGATGGGGACAGGGAGGTGGCAGTCGTGTGTCAGCAGTGAGCAAAGCTGTCCTCAGTGGTGTCGCGGAGGTCCAGGCCAGTGAGGCTGGGGGGCTGGCAGCAGGTGAGGTTGTTGTAGGTGTAAACGGGGATGTGGGAGTCATCCCCCTCGGCGACGGACTGGACGAAGCGTGGGACCACGGTGGGGTGCCGCAGGGCGAAATCCCGCAGCCCCTTCAGCGAGCAGTTGCAGTGCCAGTTGTTCCCCCCCAGCCAGAGCTGCTCCAGCGTGAAGGAAGGGCACAAGAATCCCACCGAGAAGGTCTCCAGGGAGTTGTTCCTCAGGCTGAGGTAGCGCAGGTTGGCTAGCTGCGTGATGACGGCGTTGTCCAGCCTCTCCAGCTGGTTATGGGAAAGGTCGAGCCAGAAGAGTCTGCGGAGCGGGCTGAAGGTGTCCTGGGAGATGTCCAGGATTTGGTTGAAGGAGAGGAAGAGGTACTCCAGGTTGCTCAAACCCACGAAGAGCTGGGGTGAGAGGTGGCTCAGCTTGTTGTGCTTCAGGTCGAGCTCCAGCAGCTCGTGCAGTTCCCTGAAGCTTCGGTCTTCAATGACGGAGATGGCATTGTGCTGCAGGAAGAGCCGCCGCAGGCTGGTGAGGCTGGAGAAGGTGTTGGCCTTGATCCTGCTCAGGCAGCTGTGCTCCAGGTGCAGGCTGTGCAGCTTGGTGACTCCCTCAAACACGTATTCGGGCAGAGCCTTGATGCAGTTGGCAGACAAGTGCATCACCGCCACGTTGTACAGCCCAAGGAAGGCTCCGGCCTTGATGTCCTGCAGCTGATTGTTGTTGAGGCTGAGAACCTCCAGTTGGCCCAACCCATCGAATGTCCTTTCTGCCAGGCTCCAGATCCTGTTGTGTCCCAGCTGCAGCTCCTCCAGGAACTGGAGGTCTTTGAAAGTCCTGGGCCTCAGACTGGTGATGGAGTTGGTGGATAAGCGTAGGACGTGCAGGCTCAGGAGACCCAGAAACGTGTCCTCGTACAGTGAGGTGAGGCGGTTGTGGGAGAGGTCCAGCCACCGGAGCGACTTCATGCCCATGAACGCGCGGGGTGCGATGGCATTGATCTGGTTGTTGTTCAAGTAGAGTTTTTGCAGCTTCTGCAGCTTGACGAAGATGTTGATCTTGATGCCCTTGAGCGCATTCCCGCTGAGGTCCAGCTCCTTCAGCTCCGTAAGGCTGCAGAAGAGCTGGTGCTGGAGGTAGGGGAGTTTGTTCCCGGCCAGGATCAGCTCCCTCAGGTTGGGTAAGTCATGGAAAACCTTGTCAGGAAGGACCACCAGCGAGTTCCAGCCCAGGTTCAGGTACCACAGGTTGGAGAGCCCTGCGAACAGCCCTTCCTCCACCTTGCTGAAGAAGTTGTTGTTGAGGCTGAGGGACACGAGGTTCTGGGTGTGCAGGAAAGTGTGGGGTGCCAGGTACTTGAGGCGGTTGCGCTCGAGGTGGAGGTGGTAGAGACTGCGCAGGCCGTGAAAGGCGTGCTGCTCCACGGCGGCCAGCTGGCTGCTCTGCAGGTCCAGGAAGTCCAACCCCGAGAGGTTCCTGAAGGCTGCAGCTGGCAGCTGGGTGAAGTTGTTGCCATCCAGCCAGAGGGCTTTGGCGTTGGCGGGGATGTCCTCGGGGAGCTGCGTCAGGTTGCGGCCGCTGCAGAAGACGTTGAGTTCCTCGCTGTAGTCGTCCAAGCTGCAGGCGCAGGGGCTGGGGCAGCGCAGGGGCTCCGTGGCCGAGGGCTCCTTGGGGACGTCCCTGTCCTGGGGCTGGGATGCAGCAGCCAACAGCAGGACCAGGGGAAGCAGAAGGGGGACCCTGCCCGCTGCGGGGCACGGAGGAAAGGGAGACCGTGAGCGGGCACACGGAGGTGACCTCAGGAACAGCGTTCCCACAGGACAGTACAGGGCTGGAAAACTTGACTGTCACCGTGGGGCACACAGCCGTGCCACCATGGCATGAGGCGTGTCACCTCCCAGCACCGCAGGGGGATGTACTCGTTGCCACCAGTGTCCCATGGGAGACAGCAGCCACTGGTGTCCCCCAGCCCAGGAGCTGCCTCATCTCAGCCCTTGTGCATGCACTGCTGCACCCTATGTCCCCTGTGCCCTCCTGGAGCTTTGTCCCTACACCACAGCAGTGGCTTCTTCCTTCCCTAGGAGAAGCCAGCAGCAGCACTCCTTGTCCCCTTGCCTAATTCCTCCCCGTACCAGCAGAAAACCGAGGGCTCTGCATTACAGCTCCCGAAAAGGCACAGGAGCTCCCCGACTAACCTTTTAGCCACAGAAAGAAGGGAGAAAAGCGAGCTGCAGCTGCATTGCAAAGTCCCGGTGGGGGGGTGGGGGGACTGGCCCGTCCCCCTGTGCCCCTCGCCCTGCCCGGCTCTCTCTGCCTTACCTCTGTCTGCGCTCATGGTGGCGGGCGGCTCCGTGCGCGCTCCCGGCCCCCGCGGCAGGGATGGAGCAACCACCTTGACGCCCGTCCAGCACCCGCTGCCGGCCTTAACCCTGCCGCTGCTGGGCTCGGCTGTGCTCGGACTGAGCCTGGACAGGCTCAGGGCTCGTTCCCCCAGCCCCTGCCAGCCTTTCTCCCAACGCAGGGGGTGTGAGGGGGTATGTGTCGGAGCGCTGAGCCATGGGACGCAGGTTATGTGCTGGGATCTGGTGCTTGGGGGTGATGTTACTGCTGGAAGTGGGGTTTGGGTGAGCAGTGGGGATGGATGGATGGATGTGGGATGTGCCACAGTTGTGTCCCGTTGTCCCCGAGTGGTGACAACTGCCCTTTCCTGGTGCTCTGCTGAGGATGGCTATGGGGGTGAGTATAGTGCCAGACCCATTTCCCAGAGGCTCAAAGCAACTGTGGCAGAGTGGTGGGAACGCAAAGGGCAGTTGGCATGGGCTGTTCCCACAGCCACGTGTGTTGCCACAAGCATGGAGGGCGGCAGAAGGGCTGGTTCTCACCTAAATGTAGTTTTTGTGCTGGGAGCTTCCCATCGACCTCTCATTGTTAGAGGGAAGTGGAGGACGCTCCAATGTGAACTTTTCTTCCCCTCGCAGCCCTGGTTTCCTCCCACGGTGCCCAAACTCCACAGCTCTGTGTGGGACTGTTTGCCCAGAGCCCAGCAGGTCCCACGGGCAGTGATGCCGCGCTCTCTGGCCAGAGCAGCCTGGCAGCTCCCCAAATCCACAGGAAAGCTCTGACCCCATCCTGCATGCCGGGCCATTTCCCCACCCCCACGTGTCCAATGTGGCTTCTGCAGAATTTTTTTTTATCAGTTTCCAGGAAAAAAAAGGCAAAAAGGTCGCTGATGCCCAAGATGGAGTTGCCCCATTGGCTGTAGGATCAGATGAACCAGTGGAAAATATCTGTTCACCCTTCCTGACTCCTCCTCGAGCCCATTCCTCTCAGGGGCTGCATCAGGATGGGGCTGGCCCTGCTTGTGCCTGGGATTCCAATTGCCCAGCCTGGGACCTGGCATCAACAGCACTGAGGATTTTCCTTACCCCACACTGGTCCCCGGAGGATGAGGAGGGGTGGGTGACACTGCGTGGCCATGCTGGTGGAGAGACTCTGTTCCTATGTCACCTCTCTGTCCCCATGTGGACACCAAGAAAGATTTCCTTGCAGCCTTTCTTTGTCAGGAGAACTTGCCGTCCACCAGCATTCATGGAGATAGGAAACAGAGAGAGAGAGCTAGCTCTTCAAGGTTTCCATTCTGGAAAATGTCAAATTCTTGAGGCAACTTCGGTAGCAGCAAGAGGCTTGGACATTGAAAACGTTCAACAGGTTATTAATGTCGATCTCCCTGACACCACTTAAGATTATATACATCGAACTGGAAGAACCTTGTGGAAATACTGGTGAAGCAGTTTCGTTCTTTGATGATCATTCAGATTGCCGTTTTGCACAGTCTCTACTCGCAGGGGACCTCTCAGGTCTTCCTTCTTGAATTTGGGCAGAAGTTTCGCTCAGTGGCATACACGGGCACGTGCCTGTGGAAACGAGTGTCAGGGCGAGGGAGAGATGCCAGCGGTTCTTCGCTCCGTGCCATCGAACGCCGCAGCTCAGCTAAATAAGAAATGTTTTCCCAGTTTTCTTTTTGGCTCGGAGCAACGCTCTCCTCCCCCTCTATTTTAATCTTCTATTCTGGGAAATTATAGATCCCACGGGAGAAACGGGCGACGGAGAGCAGCGCAGGCGCTGAGCACATATTGACACAAGGCGGAATCAATGGGGAGCTGCAAAGAGCTGAACCAGCACGGCCCCGCCGCCAAAACCCACAGAGCCCGCAAATAAACGCCAGGAGGGAGAGAGCCACGGCCGCAGGAGGGTGAAGCTGTGTGCTAAAGGCCTCTCTTGTGAAAGCAGAGAGCACACTGCAAAGGGGAAAGCGGCGGCCCCTCTCCCAGGCCGTGTGAAGCTGCCGTGTCCCACCACACCCCAAGGTGTCTGGGACCACAGGACTGGGGCAGCGCGGTGTCACTGCAGCCCTTGTGGCTCTCAGGGTGCCCGGCCAGGACCAAAGCCTACACCGTTGCTATGGAAAAGGCTGTGATGGTATTATGGGAGAAGAGCAAAGCCATCAAAGAAAGCGGTCTGGAGCCCGTTTCCTCAATCAGGATGTGCTGCTTCCCATGCTCTGCTCTGGGCTGGGACACGGGGACACTGCGGGCAGTGGTGACACCAGGGTGACCCATCACCTTGCTTGTGCCACCCTGTGCCTCCTGCCTGCTTCCTCCCACTGGGCATGAGCATGACACCTGCGGGGCCAGGTGTCCTCGCTCCATCCCCAGCAGCAGAGCAAGTGACGTGTAGGGATGGATGCTCCCGGAGCTGTGCTCAGTGTGGGACGGGGACCGGGAAGCGCTGTGGCTGCTCAGCCCCGAGCAAAGCGTGGGGGATCGTCCCACCCCGCGTGGGCATAGCGCTGCGGGGCCGGGCTGAGTCCTCCGGCCGCCAGGGGGCGCACCGCCGCCTCCGCCTCCACCCGGAAGCTGCCGCACCCGTTGCTATGGAGACGGGGCGAGGCCTGGTCCGACGCGCTGTGCATTCTCAGTGCGCCCCCGGCAGCGTGGGGACTATAGATTCGTAGATGCATTAGATGCGTTGGGTTGGGATGTTGTGCTGGAGGGTCGTGTGATGAGCGACAGGCCCTGTTTTGTTCATTCAACCTGTCTTGTTTATAGGAAGCATGCAGTGCCAAACGAAGTACAAGGTTACGGGTGCAGGAACGTAAAGCCTACCCCCTGCAGAAACAGCCTTCATCCCAAAGACTGAAGGAGGGGGATTCAGGGAATCTTAAATCAGATACTGCATCGTGAGCACAGCCCCTCTACAGCACCGACAGCTGCAAATCATCTCGATAGTTGTCGTGGCACCTTAGTGTCTCTGTTTGTGGTTGTAAAGATAAGCAAAAACAGGGGCAAGTAGTACAGCAAGATTGGTCTTAGGTTTAATCCCCTGTATAACCAGAGTTTGGAATGTAATGAATGATGCACGTGCTGTACCTTTAAATGGGGATTCGTTTTTCTCTTGGGTGCACCACGCCTGGCTAGAGCCACGTGGGGTAGTTATAGTGTGTAGCTGCTGCCTCTTCTCATTCCTGCCCTGGGCTGCGAGCTGTGAGCATTGCTGGTAGCTCTGCAGGCTCCAGCACTCAGCACAAGTTCCTCTTGAGCTCTTGGCACTTTTAGAGCTGCGTCCAAAGGGTGGCATGCTGGTGACCCCGCCACCACCTCATCTACATGTCTGGGCCATGAAAAAGCAAGAGGAAAAGAAGGCACGGTGCAAAGCTGGCGTTTGGAGCCTTTGTGGGGTTCGTGAAACATAAATATGGGATTCGTTCCTCCTCTTGATGGAGAGGTTCTGGTTCTGGTTGCAATGACAAAATAAAAAGCCCTGCCTGCCTGCCCGCGTTGCTGTTTGTGCTGGGACGTTTGCTCTGTATACACAAACCAGGGGAACAGCAGCACCCTGCATGGAGGTGAATTTGCTCCAAGCCAGGCCTTCGAGGCACTACAGTTCCATAAATCACACCATATATGTTAATTAGTCTTACACTGCCACAGTGAGCGATGTGAAGACCAGCAGGTGCCCCTTGGGAGCCAGCGTTGGCTGTGGCCAGCTGTCTGCACCAGGGCTGTGTGGCTCTGCTCCTCTCCCCACCGTGCTGGAGCACCTGCCGCAGGCTTCCAAGCACCCCAGCACTGTGGGCGTGTGTGAATTTGGCTTTCTGCTCGGCTGTGGGTGTGAAGGAACTGTGAATTCTCCTCAGTGCTTTCATTACCTTAATAAAATTACTTCGGGGCTGTTAAGCTCTTTTGCAGAAAAATAAGATGTAACTGCATCTTTTGTTAGCATCTCCTTCCCCCGAGCCCCAGATGAGCTCTGCCGCTGGATTGCACGCCTGTAGTTTTTTATGGTATCCACGTCAAGGTGCTAGCGGGTCTTCAGCAGCAGCCTGGACCAGATGCTGCTGGTGGGGGGGCTGGTGGGTGATGCTGAGCGTGGTGTTTGTGTCAGGACAGGCCCTCCCCCTCAGTTACAGTCTTAGCTAAGCTATAAGAAGCTACTCCAAGCTGTGGTCTTTTTGAATGTTGCATCATCAGTGCTTTTCTTAAGTGAGAAATTCTTACCTAAACTCACCTGCTATACAGAAATAGCAGAGATAATAAGCCTGTGGCATAAGAAACAGCATTTGTTTTACCCCGTGACTGCTGTTCACCGGGTTTTTCCAGCATTATCCTCAATTCCTTAGCACTCTGTAACCCTCGTTCGTGTGTCAGGGGCTCTGTTCAAGTACTTGTAGCTTTGTGCCTGCTTGGGACTTGTCCCGGTCATGCTGGAAGATCGCCAGTTGGATTCAGTGATGCTGTATAGACCGGCACAGTCCAGATTTAGCTGTCTGGGCTCATCAGAGTTCAGTGAGCCTCTAACTGTGAGTGAACATTGACAAACGAGCTGGGACAAATTCCTCTGAGTCTGCAGCAAGTCAAAGTTCAGCCATGGCTGCAAGGGAAGCAGCTCCTCCTTGAAAAGCTGCTAGCAACATTCAGTGTAGGGAACTTCTTCCCGTGCCCTGCAGCATCTCATTCTCAGTACACCACTAGCCTTTGTCACAGTGCCTTTCAGTGTGTGTTTTGCTTTAAAGTTTACATTTTTCTGCATAGTGTTTCTGATGCTAAGTGATAAATTTGAGCAGGTCTTCCTTGTTACTGGCTGTAGCTTGGTCAGAGCTGAAAGATCCTGATCCCTTCGGACAGCTCATTGGCCTTTCATATCTGTATTGCTATCCATCCTAGATGACGCAGGACATACAAGTACTGTAGAGATCAAGAAAGAAGTGCAGGGAAGCAAGCTGATAACTGTCCCGAACCAGAGGGTTGGATTAAAAGGTTGAACTGTGAGACTGAAATCCAGATTTGAAATTCTCTAAGGATCCCCATGATAGAGACAGAGATCGTTCCTTCAGCATGGCTCTGGGTTTGGGACAGCAGCTCCTCACCAGCAGCATTACTTCACTAGGGGCGTGTGCTAAGATTCTTGTTGAAGTTTCTGCCCTGTGCTGTCTTAGGAACATGGATACCTTCCGAGCATTGTCAATTTCTTTCCTCCAGCAGCTCCTGAGGTGGCTGCAGTATTTGGCTCCACCTCAAAATCAAGGTGGATAGCTCACCCTCTAGCAACCAAAGTTGATAGCAACACCGTTTGTGCTTTCCCTAGAGGGGAAAGTCACTGCCTCAAGGATCCTTAGGTCCTGCCTTTGCTCTTCAGTCCCCCCTGGCCTCGTACTGGGCAAAGACCCCAGCTGGTGAGCACTGACCCTCACGCGCATGGATTTTGGAAGTGTTGCAGATAAGGAGAACGTAAATGCACTGATGGAGCAAGTGCAGCATCTTGATAACAAAAACGTGAGTATGAAGGTTTGCAGCCCCTTGGAGTGCTCTGCAAATCTCATGAGGGAAACGGCAGGAGGGAAAACCCCATCTGCAATCTGTTAAAGCTCTGAAAGCTGCATTTCCTCACTGGATACACTGTGCTCTTCTCTTCCACCAGCAGAGTGATGGGAGAGAAGAGCTGTGCTCACTGGCACTGGCTGTCAGAGCTGTTTTGTGTCTCTAGGTGCAGCTGCAGGATAGGAATGAGAGACTCTACGCGGGGTTTGGAGACCTGCAGGAGAGGATGGGGGGGCTGACTGGCTCCAAACCAGATTTGTCACCCAGAACAATCTTCAGTGAAGAAGAAAAACTGAAGGTAAAGCAGATACCTGAGGAGTTAGTTAGAGAGAACTGAGCCACGAAGCCTGGATCAGCAGTGAAAAATGTTGTGAGGAACGTTGGGAGCTCCCCGCAAAGGTGTATGTGCTCCCAAGACCTAGGCCTTTCTGTGTGCTCCTTGTAAATGTGTAGGCTGGAACAAGCTAGGTCTGATTGCGATCCCACCAGCTTCATACACCTTCAGAGGTAGGTGTGGTGCTGGCACTGCTGCCTTGAGCTGTGGGAGCCCCATCCCTGGAGGTGCCTCATGGTTGGAGCCCCGAGCTGCCTGAGCTAGTGGGGAACAGCCAGCCTACAGCAAGGGCTGGAACTGGATGGGCTGTGAGGTCCCTTCCAGCCCAGCCATGCTGTGATTCTATGACCTCCTCCTTCTGGAATAGGCAAGACCTCAGGGTTGGTTCTATTCAGCTTTTCCTCTTTGAGGGTTCTGTCTTTGCCTTTTTGTTTGGTGTGTCTGAGGGGCAGTATGCTTCAGGGCCAAAAAGCTGGGAGCTGATTGCGGTTCCTCTGCTCACTATTGCTCAGGTAAAAGGTGCAACTGCTGGTCATAGGATATCTGCTTCCCTGGTGCAGCCTGTTGAAAAACTGTGCTGGCCTCAGAATGGACCGTGGATGTTTTATACTGTCCTTTTGTCTCTCCTAGATTTCCAAAGAACTTGTTGATCTCCAGATCGACACAAACAAAATGAAGGAGCAGTATGAAACAGAGAAATTTGAACTGAAAAATATGGTATGTGAAAGATTTCAGCTCTGCCAGGTATCGTTATCCAGGATGCACTTTTTGTTGCCTATCCATGTTTTGTTTGCTTGGCATATTCTCTTTATCTGGAGGAGTGAATTCCCTCTGTTTCCCCAGATACTACAAAGTTCACGTGAAACTGTGCTAGAACCTGTCTGTCCAAATAAACGCCGTGTAATAGCTGCTGGTCTCTGCCACAGCCTAATCCTTCTGCCTCCCCTCTGCAGATCCTGGCCCTGGAGAACCGTGTGCTGGAGCTGGAGCTCCGCAGTGAGAAAGTCAGCGGGGAGCGGGATGCCCTACGGGACCAACTGCACACTCTGGAGAGCAGCCGGAAAGAGCTGGCGGATGAGTACATCATTTTGAAAAGTAATTACCTGGCTCTAGGCAAAGAACTCGACCAGGAGGTGAGATGGCATTTACTCTGGTTTTCTGTACTCCCTTACACGGTGATATGGGTATCTTGGATGTCTCTGGGTTATTTATCCAAGCCAGGAACGGTTCTGCACCCGTGCTGACCTGTGTGTCTGTGCTCTTCTGTCATCAGACCCCCCTGTTTTACACCATCCCACCTCTCCATCCCTAGCAGTGCAAAAGAGGAGGTCATTGCAGGTCTGCTCTGAGTGCACGTTTCAGATCCCTTGGACTGCCAGCACGCTTTGTTTCCCTTTTTTCTGCATGGCTTGCACAGGCTGCATGGGAACGCATTTGTAGTCTCTCTCACTTCATTTGGTGGCGGGAAGGGGCCTAGAAGTTTTTGAAGTTGACAATCTTATAAATATATCAAATATAAGCAAGTTTCTGATTCTCCCTTAAAATACAGCGAATCTCCTGGTGACTGTTAAATTAGTGATGATTAACTTAAGTATTTTGGACCTCGGATTTGTGCATTTCTTCGGCAAAAATAGCTACTTTAATAGGCCTTCCTCTCCTCCCTCCCCCTCCCACTTCTCCTCTTTGAATTGGATCGGATGACTGACACGCTCCTGCCTCCCGCCCCAGCAGATATTTCAGCTGGTGCAGCCAAATGACCTAGTTTACTGTGCTGGCCCTGTGCTGACCTGTGATGGGAAGATGTGGGGCATGCTAGTTTAGAATCATAGAATCTTAAAAGTATTCTGAAGTGGAAGGAACCTGCAAGGGTCACTGGCTCCACGCAGCTGTAAGCACTGAAACATCATCCTACAACTGACAAAGCCCCACCAGGAGAATTATCTCTCTGTCCCGTCTCTCTTCACGACGAGCATCTATCTGCAGAGCTCGAGAACGGGGCAGTATACAAGACCATCCTGTTCCAAAGAAATCACCTAGTGACTTGTGAAGCTATCCCTGTTAATACGGATGTGACAGTGAGTGGGGTATGTGCTCCCAGCCCATCCAGCTGGTGAGAAGCCAATTGAACTAACGTGTTGCACCTTGCAGCAGGGATGCATGCAGAGCACACACACCTCCTGTTGTTTGTCTCCCAGAAGCTGAGGAGTGCAGATTTCTCATGAGGAGACAAACCTGACTGCTCATGGGGCGGGAACCCCCTCCCTGCAGCCCTTGTCCTGGGGAGCACGAGGCAGAGCGCGTGCAGCTGACAGTCAGCACGCTGCTGAGACAAGTGCAGCGTTCAGCAGTCTCGGTTGCTTCTCGTCCCCAAGGGGGTGCAGTATGTTAGTCAAAAATTGGATGTTCAGGTTGCAGACATCTCAGAACGATGGGTTTAACAGGTTAGTGGTAATAATACGCTGTTTTCACATGGATCCTGGGATGTTTCAGAGGGAGAAAAGCACATGGGCTGAGTTGCGTGGCCAGATAGCATCCTGAAGAAGCAGCGAAGCAAGGATCAGAAGCCAAGGGTGAAATCCTGGGTCGTAATCGGTAGGGTGAGGATTTTCCCCCAGTGTTTTGGCTCTGGCTGACAAATATCTCTGCCTGAAGCAAAAGAGGCTCCAACTTGGCAGGCCAGGGCTTGTCGTGGCATGGGCCTCTTGCTCATTATTTTCCCAGTGTGGACTTTCCCAAAGGAAATGGCAAAAGCAGCCTGCGGTTCTGCCCCCTCCCCTTCCCCAGAGCTCTTCGCGGGAGACAATGAACCTTTTACACATTCCCAATTACAAGTGCTACTTGTGACCTTGCCAATATGTTGTCATGGCTGCTTGGCGCAGAAGCAGCTCCGCGGGCTCATTCATGGTCCCTTGTACGGGAACAGTTAGAGTCTCGGAATTGTTACAACCCCCACTGTACGCCTTGATTCACAAATCGCCCTGTGTCTGTCCCCGCGAAGGAGAGCGGCCACGCTGGCCTTTCCTGTCCCTGGGGAAGTGCCTTCCAGAAGATGCCAGTCTGACACTTTGTGCCTGTTTTCTAACGCGCTGTAAATTCTTCCTTTTCAAGATGCTGACCTTTTCTCAACTCCCTATTTCCTCCTCCTCTTTTGTTCGGGGGCTTACACAGTCCCGAGCGGTGCTACAAAGTGAGGCCGGCGTAGGGAATCCGAATGGTTCGGCACCAGTTCCGTGCGGGGTTTTCCCTGGAGCAGGGCCAGGATTTAGGGTACATAGGAGGCAGAGAAGCCCATCCTGAACCTGGGATTGCCTCCATTTATATATTTTTTTTATCCTAGCCAAATAATACGGTACTTGTGTGCTGGTGTGAACCCCTCTGATCAAATTGTCGGGGCTGACAGCTGCAGATGGATGGTTTTCGGTTGGGGAACAAGCCGCCTGTCTCTGCGTAGCTGTCAGTTTTCACAGCTGTATATCTCACCTCTTTGTCAGCCTCTTTTCTCCTCTCCTCTCTCCCTCAGCCCACCCTGTGCTATCTTTTGATAAGCTATTCTCTACATGGATGACTCAGATGACCTCTGCCTCCCATCCTCTCGATTCACTGCCATGGTAACAATTACTCAAGCTTGTCCCCAGTCATAAACCTCATCAAAGCTTTGTTATCTACATAGAAACCCTCCCGTGAGACATGAATTCCCCCAGTGTTCCTTCCAGATCACCTGTAACAGAGCTTTTCTCATTCAGATACTCTTTATCTTTTGGAAATGTGTCACTTCACACCAGCACTGCTTTGAATCTCACTGCCTACACGGTGCTGTGGGCTGTCTGCTTCTGGAGGTATGCATTCAAACAAAACTGGAATTAGCTGAGTGGCATCAGCCGAGATGGATGGATATCTGGCCATTCTCCCTTACATTATGTAGTCCGACACTGTTCAGAACCATTGTTTGGGAAAACCCATGCCTAAACGTTGGAAAGCTGTGTGGGAAGTAGGGAATTGGGGTGAGGAGGGAGGCTGGAGGACAGAATGGAGAGGTGTTGGTGGAGCACTGCCCAGGGCTGGCACTGGGCTGTCTGAGAGTGAGATGGGCAGGGGAGTAAGGTTACATGTGAATAATCCTGCAGGCTGTGCCTTCTGCCTGCCAGTGATACCCTGCATTTCCATGAGAATTAGAAGACTAATGATATCTTTGGACGTGAGAGAGAACTAAAAATAAAACTTGCTTTCAGGAAGGGATGCAAGTGCCGGCTTTGTGTACACTCCAAGAGTGTGTGCTGAACAAACAGCGTGCAGAGCTGGAGAGGTGGCATTTCAGGAGCTCAGTCCTTCTTGTTTATCCTGGCAGGTCTTAAAGAATGAAGAGCTCAGCCTAGAGCTGCTCAGACTGACCAACGCCAGGAGTGCAGAGAGAAACCACCACCACTCAGGCACCGAGCCCGCTGCTGAGCCAGACAGAGTGCGAGCATCAGTGCATCATCCCCCTGCTCAGAAGGTGAAGGTAAGGGTCTCTCTGCCTTGCTCCCAGTCTGAGCTCTCTGGAGAACAGGAGTCCAACACATACCTCCTTCTGCCTCTTCCCAAAACAGCCAGAAGATGTGGCTGCCCCTGAACACGAGTGGCAAAACCCGGGAAGAAATGTGAGTGCGTGCTGCAGGGTCCTTGGGAGGCAAGGGGGGGGTTACTTCAAGTGGCTGATAGTTGGGTTCTGAGGGTGAGCTGATGCCCGGATTTATTTTGTTTTCCTCGGGCTGTGAAGCTGAGACCGGAATAACTCCAGCTCTTGTGCAGCAAAAGCTGAGACAGGTCAGCTGCCCATTGGGGAACAGAGGCAGGGGTTTAACAACCCAACAAGTGCAGGAAATGCTTGCTTATTGTCAATACTTGAAAAAGATGGAGGTGATAAAGCACCCAAAAATGGGAGCACAGGGCTATTTCCTGCCTCGTTTCCATCCACAGCCCAGTGACACCAGCTTGAGCTCCACCAGCAGCTCTGGTAGGAGCCCGATTCTTGGGGTGGGCATCTCACTTGGGAGAGCATCTGCAGAGAAAACGTTGTTCCTGGTGTGCTGCAGTGCACTGCTCACTTCCAGCCAAGCTTGCCCTTTCCCCTGTGTTTCTCTACCAGCTGGATTTGGGCTAGCTGGAGGCTCTCCTCACTTTTTTCCACTTCAAGAATCCTTCTGTTTCTGCCATCTCTCCTCATCTTCCCTTTCAGTTGCTTGGAAACCAGGTCCACATAAAAGAAGAGATTGAAAAACTGAAGCAAACCTACGATTCGCAGCAGCAGAAGCTGGAAGAGAAAGTGTGAGTGTTTGGGAGCACACTTGTCCTTCCCTCGTCAGGCATTGCTGGAGCTCACTGCAACTGAATGTGATCCCTTCAAACAGGAGCAGAGACAGCCTGCCTTTGGTGTGTTCACTCTTAGAAGTGAGGCCTGGAAGCAAAAGTGGATGTTTGCAAGGATCTGAAGAGGGTTGAATGTCTCCTTAAGAGTCTGTTCAGATACCTGGCTGACTCACGCGCCCTTGAAGATCCACCTTCAGGGACACCTGTGGCAATGTGAGGCAGCCTGGGGAGCCTTACCCCCAGTAGTCAGCAGGCTGCAGAGGGGCCTGGGTTCCCGCAGAGGCTGTCCCAGGAGGGAGCTGGCCAAACCTTGTGGCAGGCAGAACGTGTACCTTTGGTAGTGAGAGCCTCTGCTCAGCGCTCAGCTGATGGTTGCCAGCAACGGCTGCTGAGAGGTTTCTGTCATTACCTGCAGTTTCTTTCCCAAAGCTGGCAGTGCTGGGCCTACAGAGATGTTTGGGGATTGCAAACAAACGTGTTTTCCTCTTATGTGCCCAGGATCGAAATGGGGAAGGAGCTGCAGGAGGCGAAGAGAGCCGTCCATGACCCCCCGCAGAAACTGGCAGAGCAGTCAGCAGTAAGGCGAGATCCCTCCCAGCCCCTCCTGTGGTTCAGATGTGGGTGCAATGCCCTAAAGCCAGGGCTGGCAGTGTGGTGGGTGGCTTGCATTGAGGTGCCCCAGCATACCTCCCTGTCCAGGGAGTTTGTGGCACCGAGGTGCTTTTCCCTGCATGGTTTCCTTCTCCAGGTGAGCAGTGCGTGTGGTGGGATGTGCTGCTTGCTTGGGGTGGGAGGAACTGATATTTTTGAAAGGGTTGGTGAAGTCACTTGCGGGGGATTGCAAATGACAAAAGGTAACAGAGGAATATAGGCTACAAACATCTTGAGAAACCTTCTGTACAAAAAGCTCTTCCCAACATCTCAGCTCTGGGGAAACAGAATCTCTGAGAATTAAGCCCCCATTTCTCTTCCAGCTCTGTAGTGCCCCTTGCCCAGCTGGAGGGCCAGGGCAGCAGTGTGTGCTTGCTGTGCCTAGGTGCTGCTCGCCTCCCAGAGCCAGCTCCAGGAGGTGGAGGCAGAGAACTCCCGGCTGCAGATGCGGCTCAAGGAGCTGAGTGAGGAGTACCGTTGCCGGCTCACGCAGTACATCAGGGACGTGGCGGTGGGTACCCCCAGGCCTGAAGGTGGCTGTGTCCTTCCTGTGGGCTGCTGCTGTTCCCCTCCTCTCTGGGCTCAGGGAAGCGGTGGGAGCTGTGCTTGAGGCTGGAAGATCTCTGCCCACCTCATGCTGGGATGCTTGGCTGAGCCCTTGGCATGGCCTGGGGAGGAGGTGCCAGCCCCCTCCTGGCGCAGATTTCCTGTACAGCTACATTGAACCATCAGCAAGTTTCTGCTGGGACTTTCTTTCTTGGTCAGATTACTCGGATTGAAAGATCCTCTTATTTACTATGGCTGCCTTCCAGTTGGCTTCCGATCCCCATTGCCCTGACAACTCCCCTCGGCAGGCCAGGCGATGCCACTGCTGCTTTGTTGCCGCCTCGCTTTGCTGCCTCCATGGTGCCCCTGCTGCTGTCCACAGCGGAAGCTCTGCCAGCCCTGAGCTCGGCACAGAGCCACGTAACGTGAGTGCCTGGGACCTGCTCTGGGAACAGGCGCCTTTGGCAGAGTGAGGCCCACAGTGCATGGTGAGACCCAGCACGGAGCAGGAGTTTCAGGCAGGTTTGGGCATGGACACCTGCTTGCATTCAGCAGGTACTGGGAAGAAATCTCTTTCTTCCTCCGTAGTTGTTGGCAAGAACTGCTGTTCCCAGAAAGTTAGCACCAAAGGACATGGTGATGGATTAGGAGACTGAGCAGAGCAATGTTTACTAAGAAGAATAGGTTAGCTTCTGTCAGAATATCTCGTAGCTAACAGGGAATGGGGCATGGCAGCCACAGTAAATAAGAGGATCTTTCAATCCAAGTAATCTGACCAAGAAAGAAAGCCCCAGCAGAAACTTGCTGATGGTTCAATGTAGCTGTACAGGAAATCTGTGCCAGGAGGGGGCTGGCACCTCCTCCCCAGGCCATGCCAAGGGCTCAGCCAAGCATCCCAGCATGAGGTGGGCAGAGATCTTCCAGATGGTGCTGACTTGTGTTCCATAGATGGGTCACTAATACAGGGACACTGGTACAGTGCACCTCTGCCTTGAAGTGAAAGTTCATTTAAGCAAATTAGTCTCTCTTGTTCTTTAAAATTGGAAGATATGTGCTATCCTGAGTGCTGTTATCACAAATATTCCTAGAGTTTCCATCTGGGAAATGGTTTACTTGCCTTTAGGGAAAGACTTGTCATCTCCGTTTCCTCCTCTATATGTTTAAAGGAGTACATGGACACCAAACCCAGCACCCAAACCAGGCCCAGCAAGGCCCCAGCTGAGCATGCAGACATGAAGCGCTTTGTGGACAGCATGCTGAAGGACATCAGAGCTTCCTACAAGGCTCGGGAGGAGCAGCTGGCTGGAGCAGCACGCAGCTACAAGAAACGCATGAAAAGCTTAGCCAAGAAACACGAGAGCCTGCTGATTGCATACAGGTAGGGCTAAATCCGGGCTCCCTCTGCCTCTTCAGGTCATTGTAAGAACAAAGTGGAGGTGCCCCATGGCACCAGCACCCAGGCCCCTTGCTGCAAGGAAGGCAAGCAGGGCTCCCAGGTGCACAGAAGTGTGGAGGGCATGTTTGTCTTCATGCTCTTGACGAGCCAGGAGGGATGTGTCTGCTGCTGAGCACCAGGGTGCTCTGGGCACACCAGAGATGCTCATTGCACAGGTTTCTCCTGAGCAAAATTTAGGGTGAGGAACTGGATCCCCATTGGATGGTGTGGAAATGCAGAGGTACCACAAATAACTCCTGCTTCCCAGCCCTTCCTGCAGTGCTCCTCAGCTCTGCTCCACAGCTCTCAGCAGCTTGGGCTGTGGGAAGCATAAAAGCCACAAATAGCTCTAAGATGAGCTCCCCTCAGAAGCACTCCCAGGAATATTGCGCATGCTGCCAAGCTCTGCCACTTACCTTTTGCAGAAGGAACGGGTAAGCTAGCAGGACCCAATGGTACCTCTGCCATGTTGTTACAGTGTGCAGCGAGAGAAAATCCGCTCCCTGGGCAGCAGTGAGATGGATTCTGGTCCTGCCGAGCTCCACTTTGCCATCACAGACCCAGAGCTGCTGACACACGCAACCCAGGAGCTAAACCGACTGCGGGAGAATAAAGCCAAACTGGAAATGCAATTACACGAATTGCAGAAGGTATTGCTGGGCTGCTGGCTTGGGGAAGCTCTCACATGCAATTGATAGAGCAACGAAATAAATCTCCCGGGGATTTGCAGTGTCTCTGTGGCACAGGCAAGGGCAGTGCATGCTCAGTGTGTCACTTTGGGATGCCCAAGCAGGAGCAACACCCACAGAAACACTCCAGTCATCTCCTCAGGCTGCCACGGATTCTGCCTGTGCAGAGACACATCTTCCTTAAGTTGTGTGAGATACATTTATTTAAATATGAGCAGAATGAGAGACCTAAGCCTTAAGACTGTCCTGCACCTCACTTCCTTGGCAGAGCACTGGTGGTTACTGGGGTACTTTGTTAGCAGTGGTAGGGACTGTGGTGAGATTGCAATGGATTAATGCTTACAGAAATACTCTTTTTCCTTTGCCTCCAGAAGAGACTGAAAGAAACCTCTGGTTTTCAGCTGTCTTCTGAGCAGTAAGTCCTGTTGTTTTTTTTTCCCAGGATAATCATAATTCTGAATTCTCCTTGCTGTATGGATCGAGGAGTCTTTTTTGCATTGCTTGGAGACAGTAATAAATGGGGAGAAAGAGAGCTGATAGGAACTCATCTGAGAAGAAAAGCCAGCTGTTGTCTCAGTGCAGCATTTCCTGCGCTGAAATGAGTTGGTCATTTGGGCCTTGATCCAAGAAAGCTCTTAGGCACATGTTTGATTTAATCATGTTTTTAGTCTCACTGATCTCTTTAGAAGCTGGAGTTAAGCGTACAGCTGAGTGTGTTGGTGGACCACAACCTGAGAAAGGCTGGTGAAGAGACACCAGCCTGGGACAGCCTCGTTTCTCCTCCCTCCCAGCACAGAAGCTGGGCAGGAACACTCAGGTGGCCCTGTACTGACACCACCCTGGCTTCCTGACAGGCCATTTCTTGGCTCTTTTTGATCAGTCTCTTCCCCCTACCCCATTCTTCTGATGAAATTCTACCAGCTGTAGCCACGCAGAGGTAAAACAAAGAGTCAGAGAAGTCCAAGCTGGGATTTTTCTGCCTTTTAAAATGTGGTGCCCTAGAGAACATGGCAGGTATTTCACTGTCTGGATTCCAACACAGAGGAGCTGGACAATGCCTGACCACTGGGCTTCAGAGGAGTGCCTCGAAGAAGAGCTTGAGCCTTACCAGGCTGCCATGTTTTCCACACTGAGAAGTAATACTGATCCTTGAATAGATGCGTTAATTTTGACAGATGCACCCCAGAAGCAAGACAGAGAAGTACTAGAACCTGGATTTCAGTGATGTATCTAGTGAAGGTTTTCATAGCTATGCACTTAGGAACGTCTGTGCCCTGTGTGCTGATAGTTTTTACCCCTGATGTCATCACCTTGCTGCTGCCAGCAGAGTCACAAAGCCTGGTGTCACCGCAGCGCTGCAGCTGTAACTACTGCTGGGTTTCTTGCCCTTATCACTGTGGGTTTATTGTTCTCTCAACTTCTGCTCCCATGAAACTTCAGCCACGCTTTTCATGTGCCTGGGCTGGTTTGCAGCCACCAGAGGGAACTCGCACGGCCGCAGCACAGCCGCCCTCCAGCCAGCAGGCTGCAGCGCTCGAACACAATGCATTCCTCAGTTCATACAACCAAAATTCCCTGAGCATCAGATGTGACCTGTATTTTGCTTATTCAGACTGGGACAGAATAGGAAGAACTTTCCCACGGCTGGGCTGCACAGACAGCTCACCTATCGCACTCAGCGCTCCGAGCGAGTGGCTCTGTGCTCGCAGACATGAAAAGCTCCAGCGTTTGGCATTGATCATACCCCGCTCTCTATTTCCATAAAGTTCAGTCTTGCAGTGTCAGGTTAATGACTCTTTCTGCTTGGAGTCCTCTGATGTATGAGTGTTGATGTGAGCTTGGAACGAATCCAGCCATCCCAGTGGGAATCCCAGGTTGGCAGAAGGGCTGTGACTCTCATGCCTGGGCACGGAGACAGCACTGTGTGCCCTAAAGAGGTTGGGGGCTTTGGGATAGGAAAGGTTCCAAGCTCTGTGCTTTATGCTCTGGTGGACACGAGTGCATCCAGCCCCCAACCAGAGCGGTGTGACTTGTATGTGGGCTGGTTTGAATGCTTGTGCATGATCACAATCTTCTATCTCCTAGGAAGCGGGATGAAGAAGGCTGGGCAGAGGTCAGGAAGCAGCTCCAGGAGTTCACACACACCACCCAGGTAAAGGTCTGGAATAGCCAATCTGAAACAAGTCCAGTATTGACTCACATGCCTGGGACACGATGCCCCAGCTGGGCCCTTCTCTAGTCAAAGCTACAGCTGTGATCAGCACGCCAAGTGATGCTGCGCAGGGGCCAGTGATGTACCCAGGCCGAGCATTCCTGGCTCGTGCAGGGAGCAGGCCAGCCCTTACAGCTGCACACCGCTGGCTGGTACCTCTCCATCTCTTGTTTCAGCTCAAATACTGAGGTAACTGTGAAACAAGATGGATCTGTTCTCAACCTTGGTTCAAGCTATAGAAATCTAGTTTGAACGTGATCATACCATTCTGGTTCCCTCTGGATGCAAAGACATTTCCACTGCATGCAGGAATGGTGTGCCTCGGAACTCCTTCCATCCACAACATTGCCCTGCAGCAACCATAAAACTTGGGTGGTGCTGGCTGTGAGCAGGCCTAGCAGAGATGGAGTTTGCTGGCCAGCAGTGATAGCAGCAATAGGCTGCTGGGGGGAAAAAGGGAGTGCCAACACAAACAGTGCCATGTGGGACAACTGGGGAAGGGCTTTGGATACAGAGTGGAGGCTCAGGTGGGTAAATTGTATATTGATGGACCAGGGCACATGCTGGGATGTCCCATTCATCTTGTCTGTACTGATGGCCAGGAGCAGCTGTGCCTGAGGGAAGCTGGACCATTGTCACCAGGCTTCTTTCTCTGAGCACATCGGTCTCCTGGCTGCCTCTGTAGCTTCATGCCAAGCAGTGCCAGAGCCAAAGTGCTTGGTCCCACCTGGCAGAGAGGGGCCGAGCACCCTCACTCTCATCTCACAGAGCTCCCTGCTTTCTCCATGCTTTCCTTGCCACTCCAGGAGGACCTGGAGAAGGAGAGGAGTCAGTTGCTGACTCGGGCAATTGTGGCAGAGGAACAGGTGTTGGAGCTGCAGGACTACATAGAGAAGCACCTAGCAAGGTGAGATAGTACGATCCCCTTTCGCATGTTCTCTGACAGAGATTTGTGATTGCCCGACACATCACAGTGCCCACTGCTCCATCAGTGCCCAGCCTCACTGCTGCTTTCCCTCAGCACTGCTCAGTGCAGCTATTGTCACACAGCACATCCAGCTGTGCAGGCAGCTGGCACCATCCCCTGTTCTGCATGGCCAGCAGCCACGTCTGCTGCCCTGCCACGCATCTCCTGTCCCTCAGCGTTAGCCCATCCTTTGGAGGAGGCAAAAGGGAGGGTTGCCTAAAACCCAAAGCGTTTCTCACAGGCTCATCATGCCCCGCAGCAAGGAGAACAGCTGCTGGGGCACAGAAGGGTGAGAACGACCAGAGCACATCTGTCAGAGCAGCGTCCAACTCTGAGCCTGGCACAAGGCAGCAGTCAGCTCGCCTGGAGCTTGGTTCAGGCTCGTGGGCTGGATGCTGGTTCTGGTACATGGTAGAGGTGATGAACAGCTCTTCCCAAAGAAGACAGAGCCTTTTTTGTCTGTTGGGGCTGAGATACCAATGTGGCTGAGTGCCTGTGCTGCCTGGCATGCAATACCTGACGGCACGTGTTCTTAGCATGAGACGAACACAGGGCAAAGCAGACACTTAAGTCCATCACCTCCATGAGTGAGCTGCCAGCAGGGCCGTGACCTGCCAGGAATGACTGTGCTGTCTCCCTCTTGCAGGTACAGGCAGGAGGTGCTGCGGGTAAGGAAGCTCGCTGGTGGTGAGGAACCACGCACACGCAGTGCTGGGGCAGCCGACGCTCACACACTGCCCAGATCCAGGAGGGCCATCAGCCGTGAGCTGTAGCTCTGCCCTGCAACTCCAAGCAGCAGCACAGCTGTAGGAAAAAGCAGAGTTTAAAAGAAAGGCACTTTCTGTCCTGAGACTGGCTGAGGCGAGCATCATTCCCTGGCCAAAAGCTGGGATGCACAATGGAGGGAACCATATGGGTGTCCTCGGTCTCAAATTAACGGCACTAAAATGGAACGAGTCAGCGGTGCCTTGTTTGTCCTCTAACCTCACTGCTGTAGGAGTTCTGCTTCCCTGAGCACGCTGTGACTGGGATGCAGGGCAGCCCCCTGGGCAGCTGTTTGCTGTGTGACTGCAGGGACAAGTTGCTGCTCCTGCCTTCCAGGATGCTGCAATGCTTTTCCCAGGTCAGACCTGGAGCAAGCCACTCTTAGTTTAAGGGCTGGCTCTGCTCCTGCCTTTGCTCCCTTCTGAGTTTGTAAAAGAAAAGGACAGGAGTGTTTCAAGCTGGACTTTGTCTCTAAGAGGTTACACAAAGGAGATGAGCTGCTCTGTCATGGTGAAAAACCTTTTTTCTCTGTGTTGTGAGGGAAAAAGAGGAATGCTATGTAATATGAGCAGGAGCAAACGGAACCCTTCAGGTGATCTGGACCAGCACCTTTCTGCCCCCTCCTTGAAAGGACACTGGATCAGAACCCTGGATCAGTGAGCAGGGGCTGCTCCGGCCCTGCAGCTCAAAGGCAAAGCAAAAGACTCTGAGGAACAGCTATACAAACATTTATTCTCAAAAACCACAGGCTGAAAAGAGGCACTGGAGGTGTAGCCCTTACACTGTGTGCTAACTCAGTGTGATTTTCCCTCTCCCTCGCTGACCACTCTGAAAGGCACTCAGGAGCAAAGCCCTGGGCAAACAGCCCAGAGCTAAGCACTGCTTAAGCACTGATGGGAGAGGTCCTGATGGTGCCACCACACTGCTGACCCTTTGTGCCAGGCTGGAGGATCAGAGTGCACGTCCCTCTGTGCCGCTCCGTGCCGCGCGACGCACCTCCTTCATGTCGTAGGCCCAGGCTTGCTCCAGCCCCTGCCCTATGGTGCTGCTTGGGGTCCAGGAGGGGAAGGGAAAGCGCCCGGCCACCACACGAGCCTCATCAGGGAGCTCTGCCAGGAGTTTGGCAGCCAGGGGGGTCTTCTGGGGAGAGACAGACGGCCGAGGCCAGGTGGCCTTAGGAGAGCATCACCGCACCGCAGCGACCTGCTCGCTGCCCCATAGCAGAGCAGTTCCCAATCTTTATTCCTACCAGAGTGGCACTGTGATTTTCTTTACCTCCACTCTCCTATTTTTGGCCTTATTTTGTAAAGACTCTTTGCCAGTGTTCCAGACCTGCTCTCTTTTCTAAGGACAATCTCCCTGCTAGGTTTGCTGAGGATAGCAGCATCTCAGCGCACGGACTTACCACGCCGGGAGCCAGGAACACAATCACGTTGTAGCAATCAGAAAGATTCGCCTTTAAAGAGAAGGAAAGGGGGAATGAAAGAAGCCAAAGGCTCTTGAGGTATAGGTACGGGGACACTGCTGAGTGCTGTGAGCCTTAAGGCAAGCAAGGATGCCGTGGAATCCGTGAACACATCAAGTTGGAATGGACCGTACGGATCATCAGATCAAAGCTCCTGCTCTGCCTGTGGCTGGTGCCCAGCGCAGCCACAGTCCCGTGCGGCTGTTACCTTCCACAGATCCTGCTTCAGGAAGGAAACCTTCCCCTCGTATCCAGCCCTGCGGACCCGGTACCTGGCAAGCCACAGCAGCCAGGGGTTGAGCTCATAGCCGACAGCCGGACAGAGTCCTTGCTTGTAAGCTGCGAGCACCTGGAGGGCAAGAGAACTGGGGCTGAAATAAATCGGTTGGGTTTGGGGCTGGGAGCCCACCCCGCTGCTCCCTGCTGCCTCCTGCCCTGGGACACAGGTGCTCCCTGTGGGGGCACAGATGTACATCGGGGCATCTATAGGGATCTATGGGTGTATAGAGGGGAGCACAGGGTGGGTGTGGGTGCCTATAGGGGGGTGCACGTAGGGGGTACATAGGAATCTATAGGTGTATTGGTGGGGTGTTGGTGCATATAGGGGCGTACCTGGGAGGCACCTCGAGGCGTCCCTCCCACCCCAGCCCCAGTGGGGGCTTGCTGGGTGCAGCAGTGTAGCCCTGGAGATCCCTGCACTGGAGATGCCCTTGAAGTCACCTCCCTCACCGTGCCCCCTCCTTACGAGCCGTCCGTCCCCCGAGCCCAGATCCACCGTCTTCCCCGTGCGGCCCCGCAGCAGTCCCATCACATTGGCCACTTGCTGGACGCTGGACGGCACGTACGGCACCTGGTGGCAAGCAGCAGGGCAGGGGGCTCGGGCAGGGGGGCCCACTCAGCACCCAGCCTACCGAGCAAAGGGAATCCCACCGAGGGGGGGAGGAAGGGGGCCCTTAGGGGGTACCTGCAGGCGCAGCGGCACCCTGCGGAAGCCAGGCATGAGCACCACAGCCCACACGGCGTAGGCAGCCAGGCCGGTGGCGGCCGCCAGCTGCAGCAGCCCGCGGCCCCCCAGGGCCTCCCCATGCAGCTGCCCCGCCAGCTCGTCCAGGGCCTCCGAGTCCATTGCTGCCGGAAGGGGCGGCCCCCACAACACATGGGCCTTCCGTTGCCCTCATGGCCACGCGCCCACTGGGTGCGTCTCTTGGCTGGGGCTGCTGGAGGTGGCAGCTCCCGGCGTGCTCGTGCACGCTTTGCACACTTGCGCGTGCTTGCACACACACTCGTGTCCGCTCGCTGTCCGTGCTCAGAGCTCAGTTCGCTCCCCGCTGCCGCTGGCCCCGTGAGGCTGTGGGAAAATTCCAGCCTTCGGGTCACGGCGGGGGGCCCGTGCCCACCCGCAATTAAAACCCAAACCCGGGAACAATGCCCCATCAATTAGGGCAGCGGTGCACAAAGGGCGGGCGGCTTCCCGGCCCTGTGCTGGCGGTTGCTGTCGCATCATCACGCCGCACGTCCCACAGTGCCTTCCTCCACGGATCCCCCATTCCCAGCTTTGGTGTGGTTCCCTGACCCCGAGAAGCTGGGGACATCCAAAATCCTAAGGGCAGCCCCGTGTCCCTGTGTCGGGGTGACGTTGCTGTGCTGCCAGGCACTGCTCGCTGTCGTTCAGCCCCCACTGAACTCGTGCCCCAAAGCAGCAATGGGAACAGGACAGACCGTGGGGACAACAGGCTGTTTTCCATATTGATATCTATATTTCTACAGATGAAGCACCTCTTGGAATGTGCACAAACATTCCTTGAAACCTCCTCGCTGTTTATACCCAAGGAAAAATCACCCACAGCCGCATCCCCATACGTGGCATGGGGCTCGATGGCAGTGGGGCAGTGGGGGCTGCCCCCCCACCCCCCTCAATGCTGTGAGACATCCCCAGTGTGGCTGCGGCCAAATGGGACACGGGGATCACTCCGATTTTCTGCGGCTCGCTGGCAGGTGGAGCCAATTAGGCTGGGAGTGAGCAGAAAATCGGGGAAATAGGATCCGGGGGCTCATGGCCGGGGGTTTGGGCAGCACAGGGAGGGGTGGAGGATGGGGGCAGACCTCGGGGTGCAGCTTGATCACCCCCCCACCCCCTCAGGATACCGGAATAAAGCCATTCCCACGCACAGGGTGCTGGGGGTCGTGGCGTGGTGCTGGGCTGAGCAGGTGGCCGTGCGTGGGGAACGTTGGAGCCACAGAGCATCTCGTCCCCGGCTGCTCCCCCCGCAGAGGTTGTGGCGGCTGCAAAGCGGCTCTGAGCGCCGGGAATTTGTCACCATGCGCTGGGAAAGCTCCTTCCCACCAGCTGTCGGCATCACCGGGGGTCCCAGGGGCCGGGTTTGGTGTGGTTAATGCAGGAGGGGGGCTGTGGGGCAGAGCCCAGGGTTTGGGATGGGCATCTTCCACTGGTGCCCCATGTGGGTACCCGAACTGCCTTATCCTGCTTGCTGCTGGGCAGCCTTCTGCCCTGGGTGGGGCTCATCTTGACCCATTCCTGACCCCAGGGGCATCATCCCAACCCGATGGGATACCCGTGACCCCATGAACATTATCCCATCCTACAGGGCATCCCCTGAGCCCGGGGACATCATCCAACCCCGTAGAGCATCCCCACAGAGCATCTCCAGATCCCAAAGTGCTGCGTGCAGTGAGGACATGGGGATAGAAGGGACGGGGGAACCAGGACAGCCGTGGGCCAGGAGCGAGGTGTCCATCCCCCTGCTCAGGGCGGGCTGCACACAGCCGGCCGCCTTTGTGCGTTCCTTTGTGCCCCGCGATTCGCGCGTCCCGGCTTTTATCTGGCGGTCGGGAAGCAGGGGGGGGGGTGTTGAAAAAGACTGGGGGGAAAAAGTGGCGCGAAACAGCCGCTCCCTTTGTGCAGTGGGGACGGTGACAGGGACCCTGGGGACGCCACGATATGTTGCCCAAAGGAATCCAGGACTGCTGTGGTCATGAGGTCCCCTGCGTTGGAACACTGGGTCGTGGGTGGGGGGGGTCAGCTTGTGGGTTGTCCCCAACCCCCCCCCAGCTGGCCCAACCATTGGGACGATGGGGACAGCCATCACCTCCGGACCCCAGTCCTGCTGTCCCCAACCTACAGCGGTGGTGACACCGCGGCACCTCCTGTAGGAAACCACAGCCCGGCACCATGGGGAAGCGGGGCGGGGGGCAGAGGGCACTGAAAAACACCGCTGAAAATCTGTGTCGGAGAGAAAACCGCAGCCTTTTCCTCCGCAGCGGAACGCTCTGATTTCACCAAATATAAACAGATCGGGAGGAAAACACGCGATTCGGACGCAGGACAGAAAGCTGCAGGATGCTCGGGGCACTGCACGCAATAATTGCAGCGGGAGGAATGCGCCGGGGTCACGGGAGCCGGGATTGCGTGGGCAGCACGGGGCCCTTTGTCTGCGCTCATTTATTGCTTTTCCACCTCCCTCCTCCAGATTTCCCACTCCTTCCCCATTCCGCCTCCACCATTTCTGAGAGCTCTGTCCCATCCCGGCCCCGAATGATGGCACAAAGTCATCGAGGAAAACCATAATATGTCCCATCCCATATTTTAATTGAGCTCCAAGTCCGACAGAGCTCGTCGGGATCGGTTTGTGGATGGGGAAGAGGAGCTCCGGGGCCGGGCTGGGCACAATGGGGCCTTGTGGCTGTGGGCTCTGATGAGATCGGTGCTGACAGCAGCAGCAACACGGGAAGGGGGGTTGGAGGTGAATTGGGGGGTCTGACCCCGGAGAGAGCAATTTGGAAACAGCAGTATGTATCTACACTCATCTATGTGTTCCTACGCCCTGGGGGGTGTGGGATGCTCAGTGCCCGTGTGCCTCCGCTTGGTTAAAGAAGGCCTCAACACGACAAATACAGCTTCATTTATATATATATATATATATATAAAAAGTCACAAATTTGGTATCGTTATAACTTTAGTGCACATACGATGCTCCCCAACTCCCACCCTCAACGGTTTGAAATCACCCCCCCTCCCCCTTCCACCCCAGTGTGGTGGGACCGGGGAGCCACTGTGGGGCCACGTCCCCGTGGTGTCCCCGTGGTGTCCCCATGTGGGCAGTGGCACAGCCCCACCTCTCCCTGCTCCCGTCCCCTTCCTGTGCTCAGCACTTTGGTTCTGTCTGGGGACCCTCTGTGCCACCTCTGCTCCCTCCTCAGCCTCTGCTCCTTCAGCCTTGCTCCTCCTCCTCTCCCCCTCCACCCGTGTCCCCCATCACCCATATGGCCAGGACACGGCTCTCCGTCACCGCATTCCCCCTTCCACCCTCAACACTGCCAATCTACCTCCTCTCCCCACTGTCACCACTGCGCTGTGCCACTGCTCTCCTCGTGCCCTGCAACGTCCCCACACCTGCAATGACCCCTCGGCCCCCAGGACCCCCAGCCCGGAGCCCCCCACTGCAGCCCCTCAGGGCCATGCACTGGGAAAATCCCATCCCATCCCGCAGGATTTTCACAGGGCTGTCCCCACCCGCCGTGCTCCCTTGTCCCTATGTGCCTGTCCCTGCAGACAGCTCGCAGCCCCCTCAGCATGGCGATGCCCCCAGCATCCCGGGGCAGCAGGAGGGCACTGAGATAAACACATTTTTCCAACGTCTCTCGAGCAGGGATGCTCCCAGCCCCCCCCAAACTGGGGGCCACCCGCCCCGAGATGCTCAGTCCATGGGGAACTCGCAGGGGTTCTGCCTCCTGCGCCGGGCGTCTTCGTAGATGTGCTGGAAGTCCTTGTAGCGGGGAGCGCAGCTGAGCCATGCCTCGCCAAAGTGCAGCCACCCCGTGAAGAGGAAGGTTCCGGGGCCCGGCCGCACGCCGCAGCGCAGAGGGGTGCGGATGCTGCCCGTCACCCGCCCGGGCCTCCCCCCAGTTTGGAAGAGGGGGAATTTCTGGCGGTGGATGCGGACGGCGCTCACCCCGATGACAGATTCCTGCAGCTCCTCGTCATTGGAGACGCTGTGGATGGTACCGCGGACCACTGCGGGGGAAGGCAGACGAAAGGATGAGGGATGGTTGGACTAGATGATCTTCTAGGTCCTTTCCAACCTAATGTATCTATGAATCTAAGAATCTATGAGTGTGGGCCCACCCCCACCCCATCCCCATCCTCGTCCCTGTTTTCACACCCTTCATCTTTCTTATGCCCATCCTTGCTTCCTTCCCCAGCTCCATCCCCTTCCCCATCCCCGTTTCTGTCCCCTTCCCTCTCCTCTTCCCCTTACCAGTCCTGATCCTCATTACCACGACCAACTCTGTTCCTTATTCCCATCCCTATTCCTGTTAACCATCACCATCCCTATCCCCATTCCCACCCCCACCCCATCCCTCTCTCCATCATTATCTTCATTCCTGTCCCCATTCCTGTTCCTTTTCCCCCTTCCCATCCTCATGCCTGTCCCCATCACCGTCCCCATCCCCCAGCAGCCTCAGGAGCCCATTGCAGGCTGATGGAGCAGCAGAGTGGAGGGGAACACTCTGGATGCAGAATGGGGCCATGACATACGAGAGCTGCACAGGGCACCACGGCTGTGCCAGGGGCTGGGTGAGAACAACTGAGGGCTGGATGAGGGCTCTCAAAGCGGCGCTGTCCCATCACCCCATCCCTACAGCATCCCACTTTCTGTTTCCCTCCATCCCCCGAGCCCGAGGATGCGCTCACCAAAGTCACTAGTGCAAATGGCCATCAGGAGCTCGGTGTCATTGCACGGCCGGCACACCCCTGCAAACAGCCAAGAACCACTGTCACCACGCTGCACCCGCACCACGAGGGGAGAGAAACCCCTCTCTTCGAGGGAGGTTGTCCCACTTAAAGCACCCGAAGGCGTCCTCACCTTCGGCGGGCAGCGCCGGGCGGGCGAGCCAGTCCCCCCGCAGCTCATAGCGGAAGGAGGCGATGCGGCGGCTGATGTCGCGCTGCGGGGTGGCCTGCAGGAATAGGGCCACCTGCTCGTGGGGTGGCCAGCTGAAACACCGCACGCGGGGTCTCGGGGCGGCCTCCGCCTCGGGCAGCAGCAGCTCCAGCTCTCCGTCCCGCTCCAGGTAGAGCTGAGCTCCCCGGAAGGTGCCGGAGGGTTGGAGGCAGGCGGTGACATGGCGTGGGTCGCGGCCATCGGCGGCGGTGGCGGGGGGCAGGCGGGGGGCCAGGCGGAGGCGGAGGGCCCCCGTGGGGTACAGCCACTCCAGGGACCCCTCGGCACAGCGCAGGGTGAGCTGCTCCACGCTGCCCGCCTCCTGCGACAGGCCGCTGCAAGGCACCGCGAATGGGGTCAGCAGGACCCCGAGCGCAGATCCCAATCCCCGACCCACCCGAGGTGTCTGCGGATGGGGGCGGGATGGAGTGGGGAAACCCCAAAGGGGAATGCTACAGCCTCTGTGCCTTGGCTCTGGGGGCTCAGTTTGGCGATTTGGGGATGTTTTCTACTTGTTTTCACCCTCCTCGCCCCCAAACCCACCCCATTCCCTTTGCCCTTTCTGGGCGGACTTTTGGGTGTTGGTGAGGGGGGGTCACCCCTCTCCCTGTTCTTGTGGGATTCGGGTTCTCACGTTCCCAGCGCAACGCTTTGCAGCTCCTGGTGCCCGCAGCCAGCCGGGGGAAGCGGGGCAGCCTTTAGGGTCGGGGGGAGCGGGGGCGGCCGCTTTGTCCGGGCAGAAGCGCTGGCGGCTGCGCGGCCCCGTGGCCCCACCGCAGCCCCTCCTGCCGGGCCCCCGCTCTTTGTTCCCGAGTTCGGCGCCTTTCCGGGGTGGGAAAAGGCCCCGGGGACAGCTTTGAGGTCTCGGAGAGTTTTAGGGCCCCAGCTGCCATTCCGACAGACCAGCTACAGCGGGGCTGTAGGGAACGGGGATGCAGCGTGGGGGGGGGGGGGAGGATGGAGGAACCTAGAGATGAATGGGGAAGGGGGGGTGGGATGTGGAGAGGCAGCTCGGAGCACCCCCCCAGGCTGAGGGCGGCTTTTTGGGGCGCCGCTTCGAGCGGGGAAACTGAGGCAGCGGGAGTGGCGAGGACTGAGACTTAGGGGATGCTCGGGACTCTCTGAGCTACCTGGACCGGGATTGGGGTCGGGAGTGAGATCGGGATCGGAAACGGAGATAGGGATGAGCCCTGCTCCACGCATCCCGGAGCTTACCTCCCTCTCCAGCTGCACTGATCCGCCGAGAAACTACCGAGGGCAGCGGCCAGCCCGGCGAGGCACAGAGCCCACAGAGCCCGCATGGCCGCTCCGGGGCTCCGGGCTCCCGGCAGCGGCGGCCCCGGGGGCGGCGGAGGCGGCGGCGGCCCCGGCCGTGGCCGCGGAACGCAGCGCGCTGGGGAATTTGGGGGGGGTGGGAACCGGGGGGGCCAATCAGCGCCGCGCCCCCAAACTTTGAGCCAATACGGGCGGAGGGGCGGGGCTGATCCCCCCCCTCCTTGTTCGCCCCAAACCTCCTCCCTGAGCATCCCACGCGGGGAGTGGGGATCGGTTCGCCACCTCCGTCGGACCCGAGGCCGTAGGGGAGTGATGGGGGTTGTTACCCCGTCCCCGCGTGCACCCATAACCCGTCCCCGCGGAGGGGGTTTTCTCGAGAAGAGCGGGGACCCCCTCTCCCATCCCCAAATCGCCCTTCGGAAGGTTTTTTCCCCCAATTTGTGCAGCCGGTGTCAGCATCCGGCCGCCAGCCACGCATCTGCATCTCCTCCATTCTCCCTTTCTTCCTCAAGCTGCTCCCGATTATGGCATTTTATTTTCTTTTCCCTTCAGACACCATTGTGCCGGGCTCACAAACCCTGCAATTAATTAAGTTTCCATCGAGTGACAGCCCGCCAAAATGTTTGAAATAAACACGGAACAATTGCGATGCGATGATACAGGCGGAGAACAAAGTCCCCGGAGAGAGGGTGGAGCGGAATGGAAATGAGGGATTGTAAATTTGGATGGCAGAAAGAAAGAGAAAGGAGGGGAAGAGGAGGGGGCCGGGCACGAGGAGGGGGGGGAGCGGGATTCAGAGCCCTCCGGCCATGAAATGACACTGAAAGAAGTCAATCTGATGGAATCCGTGGCAAATTAAGGCCGGGAGCGGGTGGATGCTGCGGGAGATGGACAAAGGCAGCGGGGTCAGCAGCACTGCCCACCGACCTCCCAGAGCCCGGCCTGAAGTGGGCTGAAGCGGGCCGAAATGAGTTGAACTGGGCCTGAACTGGGCTGAAATGAGTTGAAATGGGCCCATGCTGGGTTGAACCGGGAAGAAGCAAAGCCCTTCGTAGCACACCCAGCCGCAGGCCACTCATCCCTCAGTGAGCCCGGCTGGGGCGAAGCATCCCTGGGGACAGCCAGAGATGCCACCAACTGGAACGTCTCAGCCCAGGAGCTCTGCCCATGGCCACGTCCCCAGGCTGTGTCCCCAGGTCTGAGCCATCAGCCCAAGCCCCCACACCCCCCCGTCCTCCATAACACAGTGCCGTGGTGCCCCCCACCCCAACCACCCACCTGCTGCGGCGGCCACCACGCGGTCACCTCCACCGTGACCACGCAGGGCCACGCGTCCCCACGCTGGGGACGCCCCACCGCCGTCACCCCCGTGGGGTTGGCTGTCCGGCCCTCGTGCTCCCGGGTCGCTGGGGGTCCCTGTGGCCGCTCGGAGCCCCGGGGCCGGGATGCTGCGGGTTCACAGTGCCCTCTTGTGACTGCGGGCACAGACCTGCATCCTCCCCCTAACCCCAGACCCCTTGCCCCCCAGCAGGGATTTGGGGTCGGCAGCTCTGGGCCTGATCCTGTCTCAGCTCTGCCCATACACTGCCATGGGGCATGGTGGTGGTGTAGGGTGGGAAGAAACCCTCCTGGAGAGGCAGGGAGGATGTGGGGTGGGCAGGGAGCTGCAGGGGCTCTGAGGGGAAGGAGCTGGAGCCTGACCCCAAAGGACTGCTCGGAGGCTGGGGCTCCCCATTCCCTCCCGAAGCTGTGGCTGCGTGGGCAGCAGCTCCCACTGAGCCAAGAGTGCCCGTGGGATCTGAGGCTGCATCAGGCACCCACACCATCCCCCAAAAATAGCTCGAGAGGCCTCACGTCGGCTCCCAGTCTCACTGGATCCTGTGATATTGAGGGTCCCTGTCCCCTCCCAGTGTCCTAGGGGATGTCAGGAGGGGAACTGCATGCCAAGGGTCCCCACGGTGAGGCAGAGTCTGTGAGTGAGGATCCCTGCAGCATGATGGAGGACCCCATGGCCAGGTGAAGGTCCCCATGGAAGGATGAGAGTCCCCTTAGCTGGGTGAGGGTCTCCATGACCAGGTGAGGGACCCCGTATTGGGGTTGGGTCTCCACGAGTGAGAGAAGGTTCCCGTGGTAGGATGAGGATCCCAGAAGTGGGTGAGGCTTTCTGCACAAAGATAAGGGTTCTCGTGGCCAGGGCAGGGTCCCTGTGGAAGGACAAGTGTCCTCGTGGATAAGCAAGGGTCCTCGTGGCCAGGTGAGGGTTCCCACAGCCAGGATGACAGTTCGCACCTCTGGGTTTTGCCCTCACCTGGCTTTGAGATGAGGACCACAGAGGGCTGAGCCCCATGGAGGGCAGTAGGGCTGCACCGAGGGCGATGTCCCCAGGCTGTCCCCATCACCGTCAGCCCCTAAAGCAGAACCCGACAAGGCTGCCCTGGCACGTGCATCCTCTCCGGCGGCGAATGGAGCTGCCTATTGATTTGCAGGCGGGCTAAAAATAACCCGCATCTCTTCATCCAGAGCTGTGAAAAATCCCCCATCGCTAGGCGACGGGTTACCGGGAGACAGCCATCGCTAGGCGACCGCGGTTGCCGTGGCGACGGCACCCTGCGCACTGCGGTCCAGCTTTGGTACCCACGGTCCGGCTGGCCTAGGGATGCTCGGCCCGAGAGCTGCCACTGTGGGAGCTGAGCCCGACGGCCTCCAAGAGCCCATGTGGACTGCTGGGCTGGGAGTGGAGTGGCTGTTCCCGTGGGGGCATCCCTGTTGGGGACACAGCATCGCAGGGGGAAGGATCCCCAGCCTCTCACCAGGGTCACTGGGGGACAGATGGAAAAGGCCACGGACCCACATGTACCTGCTCACAGATCCCTCCAGCCATGGTTGTCACCTGCTGGGCAGGATGGGGGTGGCCAAGGCTGCTCTGTCCCTGCACAAGGGACACATCTGAGTGCCAGCAGCCCCCAGCCCCTCCAGCTCCTCCCCCAGTGGCTGCCGTCCTTCCTTTGCACGTGGGACAGGGGCAGTTGCACACTGTGGGGACGCGGCAGCTCCAGCTGTGGGGTGGCACTGTGGATGTGGATGTGTGTGTGCATCCTCTCCCCTAAACACTCTCCCGCTGCCAGCACGAAACATGACCTGCCTTATGAATAATGGAGGCGGCCAGATCCTGGCGGTTACATCAGCGTCCCCAGGGCCTGGCTGGGTGGCAGCCAGCAGAGCTTGTCCCACTGAATCCTACAGGGCTGTGAAATGGGAAGGGGTTAAACACTGCAGCCAAACTCATTCCTTCCAATTTGGGGAGCTGGGCCCCGTACTGGAGTTGCTGAGTGGGTGCAGAGCTGAGCAAGACAAGAGTAAGTGAGGCAGCAGGGGCAGCCTGCCCTTCCCTCAGTGCAGGCACCTGCAGCTCGCCAGGGTGCTGGATCATCCCCACTGCGCTTCTCTGTGTCGGGGGCTGCCAGCCAAGAGAGTTCAGCACAGGGCTTGCCTTTTGCCACTGTCCTGGTGGGAAGAGAGAGGGAGCAAACACCCATCAGTCCATCCGTTCTTTTGTCCATCTCATTTTCTGTCCCTCAATCTCTGTCCCCTTATCTCTCGTTTATCTGTTCCTGCACCCATCTCTCCATCCTTCCACCCCTCCATCCTCCTGGAACCAGATGACCTTTGAGGTCCCTTCCAACCCAAGCCATTCCACGATGATCTATGATCTACGCACCTCTCCCTCCCTCCATCTGACCATCTATCTGTTCTTGCATCCGTCCCCCCCCCATCCAACCCTCTGTCTCTCCATCCCCTCATCTTTTCCCTCCATCACTCCAACCGTCCACGTGTCCCCGCACCCATCCCTCCCATCTATTCCTCCACCTATTCATCCCTCTCTCCATCCATCCCTCCACCCTTTCCTCCCTTCGTTCCTCCACCCACTCATCCCTCCACCATCCATCGACCCCTCCATCCCTCAACCTGTCCCCAAACATCCCTCCATCCATCCCTCCATTCATCTCTTCCTCCACCCCCCCCCATCCGTCCCCGCATCCCTCCCTCCCCCCACCCCCCACCCCTCCCTCCGGTGCCTCCCACCCTCCAGTCCCTCCTCCCGGTACCGGGGCTCTCAGCTCCCCGGTTCCTTCCCCTCTCACCTGGCCGCTGCCGTTCGGTGCCGCGAGGACCGGGATCGGTGCGGGGACCTCGGAGCTGCGTTGTCGCTCCCGGCGGCGGTGTCCCTTTAACGGGCGGCGGTACGGACGCGGGAGGCTGCGTGTGCGCGCGTGTGCGTGTGCGCGCGTGTGCGAGCCTCTCGCAGCTGCCCTGCACCGAGCCGGATCCGGCCCTCTCCCCTCCCCACCGCTTTTTATTTATTTATTTATTTATTTTGTCGGCTCGAGGCCGAGCGGCACCGAGCACCCATCTTCCTCCCCTCCTCTCTTCTTCCTCCTCCTCCTCCTCGAGGTTTCCCCGCGCAGGAAAGGAGCGGCTGTCCGCGCACGGCATGGCATGAGCTGGGAGAGCTGGAGGTAAGGGATGGCTTATTTATTGTTCGGGGTTTTTTGTTTTGTCTTTTTTTTTTTTTCCCTTTTGTTGTTGTTATGATTGATGATGATGATGATGATGATGATTTGCTCTCGGGAAACCATTGCGACACAAAGCCCGCACATCGCTGTACGGCCCCGGCGGGCGGGGAGGGGGCTGGGGCCGCAGCCCCCGGTGCAGCATCCCGCAGCACCGTTATATAACGGCGGCGGAGTGGGCCCCGTGCTCCCGGCAGAGGGGAAGGAGAGGGAGATGGGAACGGAGGGGCCCATCTCTGCTCCGCTCGCGTCCCTCCCCCTCCCCACACACACACACACTGAACGGGGGCCCAGAAGGCAGGGAGTGGGCTGGCACCGGCTGTCCTGCGGGGAGGCTTTGGGATGGGCACGGTTTACCAGCATGGGGAGAGAGGTAGGGTTGGGGGTTGTTGCCTGCTTTCCCATCCCCTCCCCCCTCACCCCCCCCCCCCCCTCGGTTTCTGAAGCACTCCCTCAGGCTGCTCAGCCTTCTCCATGGTTCTGTGGAGTAAAAAAGCCTGGCACCTCTGGAGCTGCATCCTCTGGCACCCTAAAACCCTACACCCCTCGTACCCCTGCACCCAAGCATGCTAACACCATGGGACTCCAGTACCCTGCTACCTTGGCACCTTAGATTCCCTGCACCCCATCATCCTGGCACCCTATTGCCCTGACATCTCAGCAACCCAGGACTCTGGCACTTCAACACTATGGGATCCCAGCAGCCTGGTAATCTAAGATCCCAGCACCCCATTATCCCAGCACCCTGGCACCCTTGCACCCCCTCATCCTGGCACCCCTACATCTGAGCACCATTGCACCATGGGACTCCAGTACCCTGATACTGCAGCATCCCGTCATCCTGACACCCCAACAGTACAAGACTCCCGGCACCTTAAAACCTCACAACCCTGTCACCCTGTCATCCTGTCATCCCGTCACCCTGGCACCCCAGCATCCTGGCATCCCAACAACCCAACACTCTGACACTCCAGCACTGTGAGATCTCAGCAGCCTGGTACCCTAAAATCCCAATACGCCATCACCCTTTGCGCTCTGGCATCCCAATATCCTGGCATCTCAGCACTCCAAAACCTTGACACCACAGTACCCCAGCATCCTGGTTCCCTATCACCCTAAAACCTCAACACCTTGTCACCCCATCACTTAAGCATCCTGCTCCTTTGCACCCCATCACTCTGACACCCCAGCAACCTGGCACTCCAACACCCCAACAAAACCCCAGTAATGCAGTGGGGTTTTCCTCCACCCTAGGGTGACACAAACCATAGAGTCTGGGAACAGCACGCTCCCAACACCATCCACTCCTGGAGGCCAAGGGGACACAGAGAGGCAGGGCCACACCCTGGACAGGGATGGGGTACACAAGGGTGATCTCTACAGCAGGGTCCTACCTCGGTGTGGGGCACCCCACAGTGGCTTTGGAAGCCCCACGGAGGGAGTGAGGCTGCTCGTGGTGGGGCAGGCTGGGTCAGATGGGGGGTGAGCTTATAAGGCACGAGGTTGGTGAGCTGTATCCGGATCTAGGCAGAGCCCCCATGGTCTCAGTGGTGTGGGGGTCTGAGGTTACCATGGGGGCTTGCTTGGTTCCACTGTGCCCCAGTGCCTGATCTGGTGGCACTGGTTGGATGTGAGAGTGTCCTGGTGGCAGAGACTGGAGTGCTTCAGTGGTAGGGAAGCTCTGTCAGGGGTCCTGCACCGGGGCACGAGGCTCTGGGGCGCTCAGTGGGTGCAGAGCGAGAGATGCACAGTGCTGGCATTTCCCTTCCTCTGGAAGCTCGGTGCTGATTTCACTCTGGCTACCAGGAAGAGGGAGGGAGGTGGCTTTGGAGTGGGGAGGACTCGCTTCAGCATCCATTTTTAATGAGATAGATATCTATTTTTCCCCGAGCTGGCTTCCCCCACATCGATCCCTGCTCCATCCTCCTGGCCTGTTTTCCTCTCTGTGGCAGTGGGGATGTGGTGGCTGAGCCTCCCCAGTACTGGGAACCTCCTGGCTCCCCAAATCCTTCTTCTGAGAGTGCAGGGATCCTCGCTCAAGCTGGGGGTGGGGGTGAGATGGCAAGTGAGATGGCAAGTGAGATGATGTGATGCTCTATTCCCGCCAGTGGGACCACCTCCATGTTGCACACCCCATGGGAACGTGGCATGACAGAAGGGAGGCCAGGGCTCTTGGGAACCCATTGCTTTTGGGGCTGGTAGCTGTGCTCGTGCTGTGCCAGGAGAAGAATGGGCACAGATACAGGCAAGCGCAGATCCTTTGACAGCTTCTTACCCATTCCAAGCCCCTGCCCACCCATCACGGGACTGGGCACATACTTCAGGTGCTCTGGGAATGGGAGAGCATTCAAGGAAGGAGCAGGAAAGCGGAAAGTGTTCCTCGGGGTTTCTCTCTGGTAGAGCTCTGCACAGCTCCTGGACAAGCAGGTGGCTGTGGGGCTGCCCCATGAGCTGGATTCAGACCTCCTGCTGTCCCGTGGAGCACCACTAGTCCCCATCACACAGTGTCAGCGCTGATAGTTGATGGGGAAATTGAGTCAGGTGGGTGAAAGAACATGGAACACCGAGGCTGCATTGCCTCCTGGAACAGGGCCATGACCCTGATCAGAGGCCAGGACCTAACAACTTTCTGAGCTTATGTCATCACTGAGCAACCCCAGCACTCTGCAGGAGCAGTTCTGTGGCTGAGCACTGCCTCCCTGCCCAGATGTGTCTCCAGTTACCTCACTCTGGGTATGCGTGCCATGGGATAGTGCAGGTTCCCACTGTGCTCTCTCAGATCCTGGGTCTGGGGCAGGGCTTGGGCTGGTGTCCTGGGAAGAGGCTGAGCTTGGTGCTTGTGGCACTGCCCATGGGGACAGTCCCTGCCAGCATGGGCACCTGTGGCCAGGACTTGTTCAGGGCCTCAGATCTGCTCTGTTGGATGGAGAGCTTCAGGCTGTTGTGCTGGTCTGGCAGAAGAGCGTCACTGTTTGTGTGGGCATTGCCATGTCTGGAATGACGGAGATGTCTGAAGGCCCTGGACGAGACTCTTGTCCCAGCAGTACCCAGGGAGCACACTGACATCCTAGGAACAGCCACAGGTTGTCTCACCTCTCCTCTATGAGGCATTTGATCAGCACTCAGTGCTTTCCTTTTTGCCTGGGCACACTGTTCCTGGGACCAAGAGGGGCAAGGAGCAGGGCTACACTGTGTCAGGCCCCATCGAACGGGCACACTCTGGCTGTTACACAAGAGGAGCTGCTCCCCTGACACAACACCTTCGTTAATAGGGAGCAGGGAGAAGCTTAGCTGAGGCACATGGAAGCGTGAGCATCCTCCCTTCAGCAATGAGGCCTGGTGCTTGTGAAGGAGGCTGGAGGAGGTGAGCCCAGGTCAGCCACAGTCACCACCCAACTCTGTTCATGTCTGTGCATAGATGTTTGCTGACAGCCATCACTGGATGTGGTTTCCTCCTCCTGCTGAGGCTCCTTGTGGAACATGGAGGTGCCTGGGACAGGGAGGAGGTCAAGGCTAACGTATTTGGGAGATTTGGGCCTCAGCAGTGCCACTTTACAGAGTTACATATTCCAGGCCATGCTCAGCTCTGCAAATTGTCCAGGTGAATCCCCACTCCTGGGGAAAATTATTGTGTGGAGCAGTTATGGCTGGAAACAGTGCTGCTCCTTGCCCTCATGGAGGCTGGGGATGAGCTGGCATAGAGTGGGGCCAGCATCACCTCCTTCTTGGGATGGGATCACACCGAAGTGACAAACCCTGGGAAGAACATGGGGAGAGTATGTAGCAGCCAGAGGGGACCCTTCTGCCTGCTGCAGGGATCTTTGCCCTTCAGCTGTTTTTCCAGGGCCCCTGAGCAAGGTGGGATGAGCTCATTGGCATCGTTGGGAGCTGGGAGAGGAGCAGGAGAGCTGCACTCATCTCTCTAGTCTGTCAAGAAGCTCTCAGGATAATCCTAGGAAGGAGTTTCCCAGCTCCCATCACACAAGCAGGTCTCTGGGCCAAGCAACAGAGAGGAGAACGTGGTCTTTTCCCCACCATGAATTCCTGGCTCATGCTGCAGGGGAATACACAGTACTGACTGAGTTCATAGCTGTGCTCTGAGCTTCTCTCCCAGCTGACATGTGTGAGTCCTGAGCTCCAGAGCTCTGATCCACATGTGCACACAACGCACATGTACAGGCAGCCTCTCTGCACCTAAACACACCAGCTGCCCCTCCATCTCTAGGGGAGCAGGGGCTCCTTTGGGGATTCTGTGCCTCCTCTGCATTGCCAAGGTGATCCAAGCATGCTGAGAGGACAGCCATACATATACCCCCGACTACACACAGCACAGACAGTAGGCTGACCTGATGCAGTCAGAGCAAGAGACAGCTTGCACACTGCTGAGCGCTGCTGGGGAAGGCGATCTTTACGGAGGGATATCTTTATTATTACCATGTGCTTTGGTCGACAGGTTCAGCCTGCAAAGCGAGAGCCAGCATGGCATTGCTGCTGGTTGGGGTTGTTGCGCACGCTTGGTGGTTCTGGGCAGCTGTTACCCTGGACAAAAGCTTTGGCTGTGTGCTCTGCCACAGCACTGTGTCTCGGGTGTGTTTTCTCTGCCTGTAGAGCAACTTGATTTGCTGCATTAGTAAAAATAGATGGGCTAATGAATTCAGCTGATGCAACCCTGCATGTGTGTGTGTGTGTGCATGCGCTTATCTCTGTTTGTGTGTGTATATGTGCATGTATATGTGCATCTCAGTATCAAGGCTCATTCAAGGTGCACCCACCAGCCCCTAGGGCTCTGATGTGTGTGTGTGCGTGTGTCTAAGCATATCTGTTTGTGTGTGTGTGTGTGTGTGTGTGTGTGTGTGTGCAGGAAGCCGTGAGCGATGGCTGCTTGCTGCCGAGCAGCTCCCTGTCACTGAAGCAGCAGCTCTACAAAAATAATTTTGCATCAGCCTTGGATTCTGGCAGTGCAATAACAGGGCCGCATGGGAGGCTAGCAGGGCAGCAGGGGCCCTTAACAGGGGAGGCAGCAATGGGGCCTCACAGGGAGCGGTGAGGAAGGAGGGGAGATCACAGGGGCTAGCAAGGCAATGGGGGTCTCTGGGGGCGTTTTGAGGGGGGTGTCCTGCACGGTGCTGAACGGGAGCGGCGCCGCTGTCCATGGTGCTGAACCGGGGCAGCGTCGCTGTCCATGGTGCTGAAGTGGAGTCGGTGTCGCTGTCCATGGTGCTGAACCCACCGATGGTTGCCCATGGTGTTGAACATTGTCGGGGGCGCTGTCCGTGGTGCTGCATGCGGAGCGGAGCTGTGTGAGTGTACGCGGTGTTGACCGCTGCCAGGACCTCTGTCCGCAACGCTGAACGAGACTGCCCGGCCTCGGCTCCTGATGATGGACCGTCGAGCCCTGCCTGTGCTGAGCGGCCGGTGTCCCCTGAGCTGCCCCGATGGCCCAGTGCCCACAGTGGCCTTCAAATCTGGATGCAGCTGAATCACAGTCCGACCCAACGCATCTCTGCCACAGCCTATGTGCTCTCAGTGAGCACATACGTATGCAAAGGTGGCATTCGCAGGTGATTGTCCACCCTGCTTGTGTCTTGAGGCTCTCATCCCTCCTCGCTACCACATGGAGACAGTAAACACTCCAGTGGTTTGAGCAATCGCTCTCTTCCTGGGTGCTATTGTCTTATCCTTCCCAGCTTCATCATCCACGTAATGTTTGTAGTGACACGCTCTTAGACCCCCTTCTTTCTTCTCTCTTCCTGCGTCAATTCCGCCCCCCACCGCTGCATCATCACTCACTGTGGATGAGAAAGCCTTCATGAATGGAGCAATTTCTCTGCAATGACATTTCCTGTGAAATGTGCACCCTGGAATGAATTTGGGAGACTAAAGGACTTTGCCCTTTGCTGTTGTCAGGTTTCCTCCCACTGTGGATTGAGATCTGGCGCAGCTGGCAGACATCTCCCTCATTCCCTCATGAGGCCTGTGAGAGCAGAGGGGGCTTGCTCGAGGGTCTCTGAAGTTGGGTCCTTCTTGTGAAGTCTCATTGTAAGAATGGTTGTATCAAGCATTTACCTCTTCTTCTGAGAGAGGATGAAGGGACAAATCTCTGCTCTTTTCTGCTTTGAAGCGGTAGTAAAAAAAAAAAAACAAACAGATGGAGATGTCTGCAAAGCTGCCCCCCCCCACACCCCCATCAGGGGGACAAAGGTGCCAAAATGGGGCTTGGGGATGAAGGACTCTGTACTGACTTTCCCAAGGCTCTCCCAGTGCGTTAGAAGAAGAGCCCGGGGCAGGGCATGGTGTGCTCCATGTGTCCCAGTGCACAGAAGCTCTGAAAGATGAAGTACTTCCACTTTGTACAATGGAGTAACATGGCCTTCCCTCTGGACCAGAGCAGCTGCTGGGGGCTTTTCTGTAGCAGTGAGGGGCAACTCCAGAGGCAGCAGAGAAAATGATTATCAAGCCAAGAAGCCTCCCCAGCTTATGGTGTCTGCCCACTATCTCCAAGCTGCTTTCCTTCCCAGATGAGGTCCTGATGCTTTCAGGCTGATAGAATCCATAGTTGCCGTTTTCTCAGAGAGATGCAGCCACGTACGGTAAGCCTGGCTGGACACAGGCATATCTCTGCCTGCCCAGTTTCCTGCTATCCATGCCCCAAACCTGCCTTTGCCCAGAAGGCCTGCTTCCCTGTTTGTGTTTCTACTTGAAGTGAATTCACATCTCATTCATGGTTTGGGACATCTGTGAGCCAGACAGGCAGCTTCATTGCTTGGGGCAGGGGGAGCTAGCTCAGCTTCCCGAGGCAGGACTGTTAAAGCCACCGAGTCCACCACCCAAGCCCTGCCTTGAGATGAACCATGCTCTGAGCTGGTTGTAACTGCTGCCAACACCTCCCTCTGGCTGAATTACCATCTGATGACTGTCAGCATCTGTCTCCTCCCGTGACTGTCCCCTGCGGGAGCCCCCACCCCTGGCTTGCCTTTCGCTGTCTGGAGGCCACAGGCTGCCCCTCTCCCACCACCTGGCTTCTCCCCAGAGGCAGCCAGCATGGCGAATTGCTCTCACTGTGGGCTCTGTGCCGGAGCGACAGCCTTTCTGTGCTGCGCGGTAATTATCTGTTTTGATTTGTGTTGTAGCGCTGTGTTAGACACCCTGGTGCATGTTCTGTTTGCTTCCCTAATTGTTGCCAACCTCGGTGCTGCTGGTTTTAAGTTTCTTCTTTTTTTTCCCCTCCTTTTCTCCTCCTTTCAAGCAAATGTAGCCAAGCATCTGAGGCCCAAACCCTCAGTAGGGCAGTGTAAGTGAAGGCAGCAGGGGCTGCATGTGAGTGGGAAGTGGTGCCAGGCTGTCTGCTCAGGGCCAAATTCATTCCCAGAGGATGGGCTCTGGTGGTACCAATGCCACTGCCCCCGTGCTGGGCTGCTGTGGAGAGGCAAGACGCTTCACCACTGACTGCTTCCCATCTGCAGGGAGAATGGGCAGAAAACTAGCCCTTGAAGAGTGGGGCAAAGCCTGGGAGAAGGCTGGTGTTCAGCCCCACCATGCTGGTGGGGAATCCCTGGACTCTCAATACAGGGGCTTCTCCCCTCCTGACTGGTGCAGCAGGGCAGGGGGATGATGGGAGGGTTGGAGCAATGGGCTGGGGGCAGCAGGGAGGTCTCCAACTGTGTCCTGGGGTTGTGGAAGCTGTCAGGGTGCAGCACAGAGGTCGGCTTAGGTCAGCGCTGTCTCCAGGGTGAGACAGCACCAAAGTCTGCATGCCTGGACCACCAGCAACACGTGTGGCTCACCAGCCAGCACGCTGCTCTCTTGGTGCCCTTGGCCACTTCCTTGGGGGGAGAGAGCACGGACATGGCCACAGCCACTTCTGTTCCCTTTCTGCCAGGCTCCCCTCTTCCAGAGCTCAGCCATCTAAAATATTTTCTCACTTTACTCTCAGCTTTTATTGTGGGTCTGGGGGGGTGAACTGGTGCCTGTGTCCTCAGGTCCCATTAGCAACCACAAACTAATGTGCCACTCAGGCATGGCTGTCACTGAGCAGTCCCCATCCCTCAGGCCCTGAGAGTGACAGCTCTGTCCCTGTTATCCCCATGGGCTCCATTTCTGCTGTTTCCAGCTCCTCCCATGCCCCTGGATGTTCTGGAAGCCCAGCCTCCTCTGGCTCCATCTCAGGCTGGGCCCTAGAGGAGATGGGAACCTCGTCCTTTGGCAGGGCTTGGTCCGGGTGAGCGTGGTGTGCTGGGGTGCGTGGTGTTGGCAGGATGGGCACAACACTGGTGAGGCACTGCGCCAGGCACCAGCTGGTGGGAGGGGGGTGGGGGGGGACGGATGGACAAGCCCCCATCAATTATTCTCTTCTGTATTTATAGAGGGAAATGTGATTAATAATGTATGGTGGGGTGTGGCAGGGCTGTTTGAAAGCCTGTCTGTCTGCAGCTGAAATATTTATTGGCTTGCTTTGCTGTGGTGCCACTGCAAGCCATGGCAACCTGGTCAGCACGGGCTCAGTGGACAGCATGGCACGTGTGGTCTCTCTCACCTGAGCCATGTCTTCCAGTGAGCCCAGTGCTGGCCAACATCTGCTTACCACCCCCTTGTGTTGCAGAGAGACCCGTGGAAGATGTCGAACCCGAGAAACGGCGACACCAAGCCCCCATGTTTGCCTCGCAATGGACTGGTGAAGATCCCCACACAGCCCAACGGCCTCGGCTCTGCCAGCATCACCAAAGGCACTCCCGCCGTGAAAAACCGCCTGTGCCAGCCTTCCTCCGTGCCTGCCATCCTCAGCCCAGCCTTAGCCCCCCGCAGCGACCTGCCCGTCCCCAGCCTGGCCTCACCGCTCTCCCTGGCCGCTCTGGCTGGCGTCTCATCCCCTCCCGGCACCTCCTTGGTGGCACTGAACTCGAGCGAGGCCACTCCAGGCTCTGAGCATCCCTCTCCAGAACGGCTGCCAGGTTCACCCTCAGAGAGGCAGCTGGTGGTGGACGAGAAGATCCTCAACCGCCTCTTCTGGTACTTTTCGGCGTGTGAGAAGTGCGTGTTGGCACAGGTGTGCAAGGCGTGGCGGCGAGTGCTCTACCAACCCAAGTTTTGGGTGGGTCTGACACCTGTTCTGCACACCAAGGAGCTCTACAACATCCTGCCTGGTGGTGAGAAGGAGTTCGTCAGCCTGCAGGGCTTTGCTGTGCGGGGTTTTGACGGTTTCTGCCTCGTGGGCGTCTCCGACCTGGACATTTGTGAGTTCATTGACAACTACCCCTTGTCCAAGAAGGGGGTCAAGTCCATGAGCCTTAAAAGGTCAACCATCACGGATGCAGGGCTGGAGGTAGGTGGCCTTAGTACCAGTGAGGTGGCCAGGGACTGGGGATGGGTTAGATGCCAGAAAGGTGGCACCGCAGATTGCCCTGAAGAGATGTCCCCATGGATGTCCCTAGTGCTTTCTCCATAGCTGGTTTGCACCCAAGGTGGAGGCAAGGTGTGAGGCACAATATTTGATTCCCCCAAGCTTTGGCACAACAGGTCCAGATGTGTCAATCCACAAGCACAGCAGCACCTAGAAACAAGCATGCTTCAGTCTGCATCAGCGAGAGCTTTCTTCTTCCCCACCAAGGGTTTGGCCCACCTCCCCATCCTGTCAGCAGGCAGGCAGCATCAGCACGCTACTAGTCCCTCTGCCCGTGGCCTGGGTGCCAGGGAGTGCAAGGCTGCTCTCCTAAGCTTTTTGGGAAGGATGTTCATCCCCATCACCCATGGGAGTGCCTACAGCCTTTACGTGTCTTTGGAAAGAAGGGATAAAGGAGCAACCACATGAGGCTGTGGTTGGGCAGTGGGAAGAAGCAAAGGGTGATGAGATGTTGCCCGATGAGAGATGGGACATAAGGGAATGGTATGGAGCTGAATCAGGGGAGGGTCATGTTCTTCACCAGAGGGTGGTGGGCATGGAACAGGCTCCCCAAGACAGTAGTCATGGCACGGAGTTGCCAGATCTCAAGAAGTGTTGGGATAGTGCTCTCAAGCATGGGATTTGGGTGGCCCTGTGTGGACACAGCAGTTGGACTCAGTGATCCTGATCCTAGTGGGGTCCCTTCCAACTCGGGATATTCAGTGATGATTCTAGGATTCTACAGTTCTCTGATTCTGTGCTGCCCCCGGCCAGGTGATGCTGGAGCAGATGCAAGGTGTGGTGCGGCTGGAGCTGTCAGGCTGCAATGACTTCACAGAGGCCGGGCTGTGGTCGAGCCTCAACGCCCGCATCACAGCGCTGAGCGTCAGCGACTGCATCAACGTGGCTGACGATGCCATCGCGGCCATCTCACAGCTCCTGCCCAACCTTGCCGAGCTCAACCTGCAAGCCTACCACGTGACGGACACGGCTCTCGCCTACTTCACCGCCAAGCAGGGTTACACCACCCACACCCTGCGCCTCAACTCCTGCTGGGAGATCACCAACCATGGCGTGGTCAACATGGTGCACAGCTTGCCCAACCTGAGCGTCCTCAGCCTCTCGGGCTGCTCCAAGGTGACAGATGATGGCGTGGAGCTGGTGGCCGAGAACCTGCGCAAGCTACGCAGCCTCGACCTGTCCTGGTGCCCTCGCATCACCGACATGGCCCTGGAGTACATCGCCTGTGACCTGCACAAGCTGGAGGAGCTGGTGCTCGACAGGTATGGGATCGTGCCAAGGGTGGTGGGTGCAGCAAGGCGGCTGTGGGCTGGGGGTGATTAGTCTGCTTGTCTATGTCTCCACAGGTGTGTGAGGATCACTGACACTGGTCTCAGCTACCTGTCCACCATGTCATCCCTGCGGAGCCTCTACCTGCGCTGGTGCTGCCAGGTAGGGGAGAACTAGGGCCGGACTGCCCACACTGGGAGGCTGTGGATGTGCCCACAGCACTGGTGGAACTGGGCGTGGGATGGGAAATCAGAGCACTGCCATGGGTTTGCTGCAGGGTCCTGAGCAGAGGGGTGACGTGGAACTGGGAATATGGGGAGGAATGGGGGGACACCCATAGGTTCGACAGGGCTCAGCTCCATCACCCTGCCCCACCATCGTGTCCCACCACCATGTCCCACTTCCATATCCCATCACCCTATTGCATTCCACTGCTCCATTACTCTAACCCAACATACTGCTCCACCACCCTACTCCATCACTCAGTCCCACCTCCCTGCCACACTCAACCTCGGGATCCATGGGTGCTGTACCCCATTTTTGGCCTGTTTTCACCCTGGTCCCACTCCTGTTTCTTTTCCAGGTGCAGGACTTTGGCCTGAAGCACCTCCTGGGCATGGGCAGCCTACGCCTCCTGTCTCTTGCTGGTGAGATCTGAGCACAGGGTGGCCCACATGGGGCTGGGGATGTTTGGGAATGGGGACATCTGGGAATGGGGACAAAGACAGTCCTTGGGAACAGAAATGAGGACTCCCTTCAGGGCAGGCTTCCCACAGCCCACGTGGGGTACAGGGAAAGGGATGGGGATGGGGACAAGGACGGGAACACCGTGGTGACAGTGATACTGTCCACCTGCAGGCTGCCCCTTGTTGACCACCACGGGCCTCTCGGGGCTGGTACAGCTGCAGGATCTGGAGGAGCTGGAGCTCACCAACTGTCCTGGAGCCACCCCAGAGCTCTTCAAGTACTTCTCCCAGCACCTGCCCTGCTGCATGGTCATCGAGTAGCGCCCACCCAACGGGGATCAGCCCCCCCAAATCCAGCTGCGACGGCACCCAACCTATTTCTTCCCGTCAGCAGGATTGGGGGGGGGAGGGTGCAAAAGATGCTGCTCATTCGACTGACCCACGTGTAAAGACCCTGCCTCGACACCCCGGATGCCAGCACCCCCTTACTTGCCCCTGCCTCACAGCCACTGAGGGGCCTGGGCCCGGCAAGAGGAGATCCCTGCTTTTTGGCACCCATGGGTGCTGCACAGACAGGAGCCTGGGACCCCCTGCACAGAGCCATGGGCACCCCCGGATGGGAGAAACGAGCCGAGCCCGCCCCGTGCTGTGCGTCCCCCCTCGCCCGTCCATAGGATGCTTTCCTCCACCCTCGCATGCTCGCTTGCTTCAGTCTCGTGGCACAGCAGGGGGGACAGTGACAAGTGGCACCAGCCACCCTGCTGCCATCCAGCCCCTCCGCACAGCTCTCCCAGTTGGGCTGTGGCCTCCTCCCCCCCCAACCCCCCCCAAACATTACTGTGCCCCATTTCCACTGGGGACAGTGGGGCAACTTGTCCCCTCGCTGCTAGGGGCCGTCACCCCTTTACTGCCTGGGGAACGTGGGGGGATGTGGTGCCACCGCCATTGTGGCCACTCTATGTCCAGCGGTGACCCGTCCAGCTGGGATGGGTCCCACTGTCCCCATGGGGCTGGGGGTCCAGCCCTGTGCCCCACTGCGGCTCGCAGGTGGCACGGGGACAGCGGGGACGCCGAGTGAAGACGGGAGGACATCACCTCGGGATGTGACGCCGCTTCTTCCAGACCTAAAGCCATCGCCCGGGTGCCACCAAACTGCCCCACTGCAGGGCCCAGCCAGCACCTCGGGGTACCCCACACGGTGGGGGCTGGGGGCTGAGCCGGCACAGGGCACGGGCACAGACACGGGCACGGACACGGACACGCTTTCGGGTTGTTTTGCCTTTGTAACGGCCGGGAAGGAACTGCTGCACCACCCGCCGCCTCCGCTGGCTCCTTTGTCCAAAACACCCATCTCTGGTCCCAAAACTGCCCGAGGTTCTGGCCCTGAAAGGGGGCCGGGGTGCTCCAGGTCAGGGTGGCACCCCTAAAACTGCCGGCATGTCACTATGGGAAGCGGGTGCTGGGCACACGAGAGGGGGGTGAGATGGGGACACGTGTAGGGACTGCTCCTCACAGGAACGGGGTGTGCGGGGGCAGCCCCCGAAGGAAGATGGAAGCGGGGAGCAAAGCCACAGGTGAGGTACGAGTGGGGTCTGGGAGTGCCCTGGGCCGGGGGTGCCAGCAGAGCCGGTCCCCCATCAGCACCCCCTGCAGTGCACCCTCTCAGTGTGCCCCATCCTCCTGCAAACCCTCCTCCTGTTCATCCCATCCTACGTACCCCAAAGGCACAGTGCACCCCCACATCCCCCAGTGCACCCCCATACCCCAATTCCTCCCTCTCTCCAGTGCAGCTCTATATCCTTCACCTCCCCAAACTTCTCAGTGCACCACTCTATCCCCCATGTTTGCCTAAGCTGCAGTGAGCTCCCGGATCCCCAGAGCCTCCCCACGTCCCCCAGCCCCCTCCCATACCTTCCCATAACCCCATATCCCCTATGCACCCTCGTGAACCCCCACATCCCCCCTACCCGTGTCACCCACATCCCCCAGCGCACCCCCAGTTCTCTCCACGCTCCCCACATCCCCAGCTCCAAACCCACCCCTTTTAGGCTCCATATCCCCCCATATGCGCACCCCATACCCCGCACCGCACACCCCAGAGCCGTCCATATCCCCGGCGTACCCTACACCCCAGTGCCCCTCATATCCCCCCCAAACCTCCAGAGCCCCCCCCGCAGTTCCTACGTCTCCCCGCACCCCCCAGCACATCCTCACAGCCCACCATAGCCCCCGTATCCCCCAGCGCACCCCCATCCCCGCACCGTGCCCCCATCCCGCGCTGTACCCCAACGCACCCCGCCCGCCGCGCTCCAGCGCATTGTGGGCGTGGCCTCGCCTTTTTGGGGCGTGGTCTTGGGGTAAATGTGGGCGTGGCCTGACGCTGGACATGCCTCTTACCCAGCGGCGGCGGAGGAGGAAGGGGCGGGGCTTAGCGGAAGTGGGCGTGGCGTAGAGCTGCGGGGCCCGTGCTGCCGGCGGGGCTGGGGGGGCTGCGGTACGTTGGGGGATGGGAGGCGCCGAGGGGGGGGTCCGCAGTGCGTGGAGGGTGACAGCGGGACCGACAGCGTGCTGAGCGGGGAGCTGCGGGTCAGCAGGGGGTCCTGAGGGGGCACTGAGGGTGGGGAGCAGGCCCCGGCGCGGCCCTGGGACTCGGAGAGGGCTGCGGGCTTGGAGCGGGCCCCGTGGGGGCTCTGAGTGGGGTTGGGGTCCCAGCGGGCCGTGAGATGTGGGAATGCGGGCTCCGAGAGCCTGGCTGGAGGGAGAGGGGCTGAAGGGAGCTCCCCACAGCAGCCCCAGGCCTCACGGGGAGCTGTTCCTACACAGCAGGGAGCACTGGGGTGCACCCCAAGGAGTGGTCACCGAGCCTGGCGTGAGCTCTGTCTCTCTCCTCACAGGTACCAAGCGAGCTTCAGCCTCTCTGCCTCCCAAGCAGTTGATGCAGCCCCAGAACACCCCGGAGCCGAGCCCATCCCTATCCAGCGCTGGCTGAGGGGACGCGGGGCGGCCGCTGGGGCTTGGATGCAGCCTGCGGGGCTGCCAGCCTCCGAGCCCGCTCCCGGAGAGGGGACCCTGCGCCGAGGACGGCCATGGAGAAGATGGCCAGGGTCAGCACGGCCCTGGGGGGCAACACCCTGACGGGGCGCACCATGTTTTGTCACCTGGACGCCCCTGCCAACGCCATCAGCGTGTGCCGCGACGCGGCTCAGGTGGTGGTGGCCGGCCGCAACATCTTCAAGATCTACTCCATCGAAGAGGAGCAGTTCGTGGAGAAGCTGAACCTCCGCGTGGGCCGCAAGCCCTCGCTGAACTTCAGCTGTGCCGACGTGGTGTGGCACCAGATGGACGAGAACCTGCTGGCCACCGCTGCCACCAACGGCGTCGTGGTCACCTGGAACCTGGGCAAGCCGTCCCGCAACAAGCAGGACCAGCTGTTCACCGAGCACAAGCGCACCGTCAACAAGGTCTGCTTCCACCCCACCGAGGTGTACATGCTGCTCAGCGGCTCCCAGGACGGCTACATGAAGTGCTTTGACCTGCGCAAGAAGGACTCCGTCAGCACCTTCTCTGGTATGAGCCCAACCTCTTGTGCTTGTCCAGAACGGGAGGAGGGTTGAGCGTAAGTCCTGCTGCTTGGAGTAGGCAGGGAGGGAGCCGAGAGGCTTTGGCTGCTCGGTGTGGGCTTAGCAGGGCTCATTGGGACTGCACTGGGCCCTGCTTGCCTCTTCTCAAGGCTGGGGGGCTCTCCCAGCAGCAATGCTGCTGAGGTTTGTTAGTTCTTGTCACTGCTGGAGCTGTGTCCCGCTGCATCTCGACTTCTCTCCCCACTCAGGCCAGTCAGAGAGTGTGCGTGACGTGCAGTTCAGCATCCGCGACTACTTCACCTTCGCCGCCACCTTTGAGAACGGCAACGTGCAGCTGTGGGACATCCGCCGGCCCGACCGCTACGAGAGGATGTTCACGGCCCATAATGGCCCCGTGTTCTGCTGCGACTGGCACCCCGAGGACCGGTGGGTGCGGAGCTGGGCCCTGCCAGCTGCTCAAGCTTAGCAGCAGAGACCCTTAGGAATAGGTTGGGGCCTTCCAGAGCAGAGCAGGCTGCTCAACCCCAGCTTCAAGTTTTTCTTGAGGATGGAGAAAAGGTTAGGGGAAACTGGGAGCCTGTCTGATGAGCGTGGTTTCAAAAGGGCAGGGCCTTACTCTGAGACAGGAGGGGAAGGTGCTGTCTGACCTTGTTGTTTGAGAGCTGAGGTGTTAGGTCAGTGTAAGGGAGGGTGTGATTGCGGCCCAGCTGCCCCCTGTGGTGTGGAAATAGCTCAGCCATGTTCTGGCACACGGGTACATCTGTGTTGTGGGCACCATCCGACCCGCTGTCCGGTGGGTCAGCATCATCCTTCTTCCTCCTCACAGGGGCTGGCTGGCAACAGGTGGCCGGGATAAGATGGTGAAGGTCTGGGATATGAACACCACACGGGCAAAGGAGATCTACTGCGTGCAGACCATTGCCTCCGTGGCCCGGGTGAAGTGGCGGCCGGAGTGCAAGCACCACATTGCCACCTGCTCCATGATGGTGGACCACAACATCTACGTGTGGGACGTGCGGCGGCCCTTCATCCCCTCCGCCATGTTCGAGGAGCACAAGGACGTCACCACGGGCATCGTGTGGCGTCACCTCCACGATCCCTACTTCCTCCTGTCCGGCTCCAAGGACAGCACCCTTTACCAGCACATCTTCAAGGATGCCAGCCAGCCCATCGACCGAGCCAACCCCGAGGGGCTGTGCTACAGCCTGTACGGAGACCTGGCCTTCGCGGCCAAGGAAAGTCTCATCTCCTCCGACTCCAACCGCAAGCCCTACATCGGGGACCGCCGCCACCCCATCTTTTTCAAGCGCAAGCTGGACCCCACGGAGCAGTTTGAGTACATCTCCTCCTCCAGCGCCCTCAGCGTCTTCGAGACAGACGTGGAGAGCGGCAGCATGGACTGGTTCGTGCACACGGCCAAGCAGTACGCGCTGGCTGGCAGGCCCCTGGCTGAGCTCTGTGACCACAATGCCAAGGTGGCCAAGGGCTTGGACCGCAACCAGGTGAGCATGAGTGGAGGCGCAGGCTCTGCTGTTGGGTCCCTCTGTCCTTTCTCTGCCCTGCAGCTGTCCTCGGAAGGTTTCACTCAGCCCTAGCACAGATCTGTAGCTCCATCACCTACAGCAAACACAGGTTTCCTTCTGTGCCCAGTGGATGTTTCCATGGGCCTTCTTAGCTTGGTAGATTGACACATGATGGGAGTTGGATGCTGCTTTTTAAGAGGTGAAGTCTGAATGTGGCTGTCACACACAGGTGGCTCAAACGTGGACGATGCTCCGGATCATCTACTCCAGCCTCGGCACCGTGTCATCCACCAACCTCAATCACAGCATGGGGAAAGGCAGCACCACCCTCCCGCTCATGAACAGGTAAGGGAGCAGCTCCACGAGCAGCCAAGCAGAGCCCCAGCCTCAGGCTGCTATCTGAGATGGTGTCATCACACCGTGTAGGTGTGAGAAGACAGCGGCCAGCCTGACCTCGAGACGTGTGGGCTGCTGCTGTTGCTTCCTCTCTCTGAATCAGGGTATGAAGCTGACCATGTTATGGTTTGGGGATGCAGAACCCTCCCCATCTTGCTGCAGCCAGAGAGGTCTCCCTCTTTTGAAGGGAGAGGACAGCTCCTCTCTGTCAGTATTTGGTGGTGTTTGGAATCTCATTGCTTGCTGATGAAGCAGGAAAACTTGTTTTTCCTCTTCTGAATGACATATGAAAGCGAGGAGTGAGGGCTCCTAATTAGTTCTTAGCCTTTGCAGGGCTGGGTTCCCAAGATGAGCAGCAGTGTCTCCAGTAACTTCAAACATTGCCCTGCCACCAGCCAAGTTCTGCAGCCAGACAGGTCGCTGTCTGCCATCACCTCAAAACCACAGGTCCAGACTGGAAAGCACGGCACTGTGTCAGCTCCTTTCAGTTCTTTTTGTGTCATGGTGGAGCCCGCAAGCAGCGATGCATAACAAATAGAGCATCGTGCAGAGAGGCAGCTCCTATTTACCCACTTCTGAGCTGAATGTAAACATCAAGAAATGGAGTCAAGTGTCTGCTCAGCTCTGAAGTTGCTTAAGGAAACCTTTGTAGGCGCCTCTGTGATGGGTGCACAGAGATGCCGGAAGGGGAGAAAGGGCTGTGCTAACAATTGCAGTGGATTAAGGTTTTTAAGTTATAAAGTGGAGACAGCTGATTTTGCTCTCGGCAAAATTACCGTGCCTTTTGTTTCACCGTTGAAATGCCAGCTGGAGACATGGAGCCGGTCTGTTGGCTGTGACTTTTAAATTAAGCAAGTGGCCTCTCTCCCAGCTTTAACCTGAAGGACATCCCCTCCGGGCTGGGCAGCGAGTCGAGGCTGGATCGCAGCAAAGGAGAAAGCCGCACGGAAAATATCCTCATGGATTCCTCCTCCACCTTGATCAACAACGAGGGTAAGGTTTATGGGGTGGGCACAGTCCAAGTCCTGGGGCTGTTCCTTAGGTGTTTGCTGGTGGCACAGTCCCGGTGGCTCTGGTATGGGATAAAAGGGCGAATGTATCCTGTAACAGGGCTATGCTGATCCGTGGGGTTGGGGTGTGCATCCTCACGTGGCCAGGGGGGGTGGATGTGCTGATTTCTCTCTCCCTGTGCATGCAGATAACGAGGAGACAGAGGGCAGTGACGTCCCTGCAGACTACCTGCTGGGAGACGTGGAGGCGGATGAGGATGATCTATATATGATGGACCACGAGAACCCACACGGTGAGCGAGGGCTGCTCCTGTCCTCCGATCATCCAGCTGGATGTTCACCCGCCCTCCTGTACTCATTCCCTATGGCTTTCCTTGCAGCAGAAGAGCAGGAGTACAGCCTTCCCCAGGAAGCCTTCCCCCTGCGCCACGAAATCGTGGACAACCCGTCAGCCCTGGACCACCTGCAGGACAAGGCTGACTCCCCCCACGTCAGCGGCAATGAGGCCGAGACGGTTTCCCTGACACCCGTGGAGTCCTTCTCCCTCATCTCCATCTCCCACTCGCTCTATGAGAACCGCCTGCCCTCCGACTTCTTCAACCCCATCGTGCGTGACACGCTGCTCTTCTACGCCGAGCAGGGGGACGTGCAGACGGCCGTGTCTGTGCTCATCGTGCTGGGAGACCGAATCCGCAAGGAGATCGATGAGCAGACCCAGGTACACACGGGAAACCCTTTCCTGCCCCTGGAGCGGGCGTCCGCTGGCTTCTCCTTGCTGGTTTTAATCCACATCCCTTTGTGGAAGGCTCTTTCCAGGGCTGGTGCATCGCTTTGCTGTTGTAGGGACGGGATGGGACCCTGCCCTCTGGGTGCAGGGGTTGGGATGGTGGTGGGGAGCTGGTGCTGAGCTGTGTGCTCCCATCCCCAGGAGCACTGGTACACCTCCTACATCGACTTGCTGCAGCGCTTCCAGCTCTGGAACATCTCCAACGAGGTGATCAAGCTGAGCACGTGCCGCGCCATCAACTGCCTCAACCAAGCCTCCACCACCCTCCACATCAACTGCAGCAACTGCAAGCGACCCATGAGCAACAGGGGTTGGATCTGCGACAGGTGAGGGCAGGGGATGGAGGGGGGACCCGGGGGACGTGGGGGGCACGGTGTCAGCCTCTTCACTCACCCCTTCTCTCCGGCGCAGGTGTCGGCAGTGTGCCAGCATGTGCGCCGTGTGCCACCACGTGGTGAAGGGGCTCTTTGTCTGGTGCCAGGGCTGCAGCCACGGCGGCCACCTGCAGCACATCATGAAGTGGCTGGAGACCAGCTCGCACTGCCCGGCGGGCTGCGGCCACCTCTGCGAGTACACCTGAGCCCAACGGCAGCACGGGGACAGCAGGACTGCGGGGCTGGGGAACGGGAATCGATGCTGGGAGGCTCCCGCTGCGGGGCCGCAGCCCTCCCAGCCTTCTCTCTGTATTTATTTTTTGGGGCGGCCATTTTGTACTGAATTAAACCCGAAGCGGAGCGCGGCTCTTCTCGTTGCTCGACGCCCCGGGCTCAGCGGCGGCCCCTTTTAAGGCGCGGCCCCTTTAAGGCGCGGCCCTCGCCGGCCGCCGTAGCGCGGCGCGGTGCGTGCCGGGAGTTGAAGTCCCGGTGCCGCTGCTATGGCGGCGGTGCGGATGCTGCCGGTGCTCGTGGCCCTGAGCTGTGCCCGGGCGCGGCTGGAGGGCGGAGCGGGCGGCTGGTAAGGGCTGCCGGTAAGGGCATGCCGGTAAGGTGGGGCGGTGGTGCCAGCGGGGCCGGCACCGAGCGCGCTCCCGTTGCAGGCAGGCGGGCGATGTGCCGGAGGAGCGGCGGTGCACGGTGGAAAGGGCCGACGGTTCCATGAGCCCCGCGCTATTCCTGCAGCGGTACGGGCGGATCAGGGCCGGGCCGGGGGGGCTCATGGCCCCTCACCCCCCCACACCCCACCCCCCACCCCCCTCACCTTTCTGGTCGCGCTGCTCTCTGCCAGGTTCGCCTTCTCCCGGCCCGTCGTCCTCCGCGGGGTCACGGATAACTCGGTGAGTGCTGAGCTCCAGCTGAGCATCAGCGGATGGCCCTGGGCTTGGTAGCGCCGGTGACAGCAGTGCCTCGATGCCCGGCAGGCTTTCCGGGCCCTGTGCACCCGCCAGAAGCTGCTGGCTGCCTTCGGGGAGAGCCTGGTGCGCCTCAGCACGGCCAACACGTACTCCTACCGCAAAGGTGAGGACGCAGAGGGGGCTCTGCTCCCCCAAATCCCGCTGTCCCCGCGGCTCTCTGAGCTGTCCTCCCGCCCGCAGTGGATGTCCCCTTCCAGGAGTACGTGGAGCAGCTCGTGAAGCCGCAGGATCCCGCAGCACTGGGCAGCGGTGGGTAGCACAGCCCCTTCACCTTCCCACGTCCAGCACCCCATCCTTGGCTGCTCCTCACGTCCCCGTGCCCTGCCCCGCTCCCTCAGATACCCTCTATTTCTTCGGGGACAACAACTTCACCGAGTGGGGATCCCTCTTCCAGCACTACGTGCCACCGCCGTTCCGCATCCCGGGCACCAGCGGAGCCTACAGCTTTGGGATCGCAGGTGGGTGCCGGGCTGGGTGCAGGGATGCGGGCAGCTCAGGGCTGGCACGGCACACGTTTCCCCCCCGTTAGGCTCAGGCTCTGGCGTTCCCTTCCACTGGCACGGCCCTGGTTACTCCGAGGTGATCTTTGGCAGGAAGGTGAGCGCTGCCCACGGGGTGGGGAGCAGGAAATTGGGGTGCCCTAAGAGATGCCTCGTGGCTGAGCCTCCCCACTGCTTTCCTTCCAGCGCTGGTTCCTGTACCCTCCTGATAAAACCCCCCACTTTCACCCCAACGAGACCACGCTGGCCTGGCTCCAGCACACCTACCCCAAGCTGCCGCCAGCAGAGCGCCCGCTGGAGTGCACCATCCGGCCCGGGGAGGTGAGTCCTGTGAGTCCTGCAGCATCTCTGTGCCCTCCTCACCCCGCTGTGAGGCACGGGAGAGCACAGGGCTGCCACCCCTCCCCCACCAGGCGCTCCCGCTGCGCTCTCCCTGCAGGTGCTGTATTTCCCTGACCGCTGGTGGCACGCCACACTCAACCTGGACACCAGCGTCTTCATCTCCACCTTCCTGGGGTAGCACCGGGTGCCTGAGGACTGCCACCAGCATCCCTGTCTCATCCCAGAGCATCCCATGGGCTTGGGACCAGGGCGGTGCCAACAGCTGCCCCTCAAACCCTGGTTTTGGGACCAAGCACCTGAACTGCGGTTTTTAATTGGGTTTTTTGCACCCACTTGGATTAAACTTGACACTCTGAGGTAGCGCCACGTGTGTCATGCAACCCCTGTTGCCCAAAGCTGGCGTGAGCCCCAGCCCATCCAGGCAAGGGGGGTCAGGCACGGGGGCTGCTGCTGCCCTTTGCTCTGCGCTGGAACAGACTTTGGTGGGTGCAGGGCTGTCTAAACCTGTGCCTCAGTGCCAGCCCTGGCCCCAAAGGGGATAGGAGCAAACAGCCCCCAGGTCCCAGCCGCAATCAGTGGGCTGCTGCATGTCTCCCCACCCCAGCCACACTCATTCCAGCCCCATCTCTGCTGTCCCAGCCACAAAAAATCTCAAATGCACAAACCCCCAGGCCCCAGCTGGGACAGCTGCCCCTCCAGCCATGATGGACCCTGCTCTCCCCAGCCTGCTGCAGAGGCTCCTGCAAGCACTCGAGTTCTTTTCACATTTATTGCTGAATGATTTTTCTTTTGTTTTAATGACATTGGCAAACTGTCTCAGAAGCCAGGCAGGCCAACCACCCAGCGACGCCGCCCCATACGCTGCAGCCTCAGTCCGATGCAGGGTTGGTGGATTTCTGCTTTGTTTTGTTGGTTTTGTTTGTTTCTCGAAAGGGATTTCATGAGAAGGAAAATGAACTTGGTCCCAGGAACCCCAACCCCTAGGGCTGGCAGGGGAGCACATACACAGGCAGCCACCCCTTCCAGCCCAGGGACAGTGGTTTCCCAGAAGCCCCACAGCAAGGCAGGACGGGCAGAGAGAACATCTCCCACCCCAACACATGGCTATTTACAGGAACCAGTGAGACATGTCCCCAGAGGAAGATGGAATGGGAAGAAAACCTATGTACACAGGGAGGGGATGTGGCCAGAGCAGCGCAGGGAGCACCAGCACTCACCCCAGGCAGCTCCACACCCAGCTCCTGCCGTGGTGAGCGACCTTTGGAGATTGTCAGCATGGAGGGGTCCTGTCCCTTCCCTCGGAGTGATGACAATGCTGTTGGCCCTTCCTGGCTCCCCCCCTCCACACCAGCACCCAGGGTTCCCCCAGCACTGCGCTCCTGCGGTTCTGGAGGAAGGGGAGAAGGCGATGGACCCTCACTCAGCGCTGCCTACAGGACTCTGGGCACCCAGAGCAGAGGGGACAGACAGAGAGGGAGTAAGGCATGGTGCCAGCCCACAGCGCGAGCAGCCTGCAGCTGGGGAGAGCCCACGGGGGTGGGGAAGGGGGCCCAGCATCACCCCTTGGCCGTCAGTAATCTTCTACCCAGCCGTTCTCCGAGATGAACGCGTCGATCACCTCCTTCATGGCGAGGTTGGGGATGAGCTGGTCCTGGGTCAGAGGACTCCGCGTCACAGGATCGAAATGACCCACGCGCTGCAAGGGAGGAGGTGGCCAGGAACCGGTTACACTGCGTACCTGGCCCCAGGCCAGCAGCACCGGGTGGGGGCTGGGGTGCAGCGTCTGAGCCCAAAACTCCCTGTTTCTGCCAGGGGGAGGAGGCAGCAGCGCAGGGAGAGCTCACATCTCTGCAGTACCTGGAGGTGTTCCTCTATGTCCTTCCTGTCGTAAGTGATCCCGCTGGGCGTGATGCAGGGCTCTCTCATCAGCTCGAAACTGATCTTCCCGCATAGGTAGTCAGGGATGTCGCGCTTCTGGCTCGAGAGAAGCAGAGCTGGGTTAGGAGGTGCTGGGCAAAACGCAGCAGCAAAATAACAAAGGGTTGAGAGGCGGTGGTGAGGATGCAGCCATGCAACGCGCCAGCTCAGACAGAGGAAGATTTAAGCCACAGCTTCACCTCGGTAGAAGGGACTAAAGTGGGTTCAGAGCAAGCTGCCCTGGCTGGGGAGAGCAGGGAGTACGTGCAGGGGTACACTCACCTTCCTTTTCTCATCCACTTGAGAGAAGAGTTCATCCATGTCTGCCAGGTACTTGTCCTGGAAGAGGAACCTTTACTGAGTGGGGGAATAGCCCCATATCAATGAGCTGTCCACATTTTGTGGGTGCTCTGGGTACTTATTGCCCACAGAAGAGACTAACCCCACAGCATGGGCAGGGATCTGGCCACAGGTCCAGAGCCAGATCCTTTGATTCACAGCCCCCAGCTCCCACCCTTCCCGGCCTAACTGTGTGGCAAAAATGATCCAGCTTAAAAATAACTCCTCTGTGGGGCTATTTTTATCCCAGGATTAGTCCCCTGCTCCAGGACAACACACAAACCTACAGGCAGCCATGAGCTGCTCCCATCACACAGCTGTCAAGGAATCACAGGTACACAGATGGTAGGCCATAAGCAGCAGCACCACTGCCAAGCTCAGACAGGAGGGTGACAGCGCAGGGGACAGGAGGATGCACAAGGAGGGATGAAAATCCTGAGGCTACAGCTCATGTGGAGCCATGGAGGGGAGGGAGCAGCACCACGGAGACTTTTGGGGAGCCCTGCTTCCCTTCTGCCTGCTGTCCCCCCAGAGCCACTCACGTGCTTGGCCTCGATGCCAGCCAGCTGAACATGGCCCCGGCTCTCATCCACATTTTCTTCTTGCTGAGCCTTCCTGCACTCGGCCAGCTCCCTGTGACAGAAGCAGCAGTGAGGGCAAGGAAAAGCAGCAACAACAGGACGCCACTGCTGACCCAGCCCCAAGGCTCTGCACTCAGAGCTGCAACAGCCTCATGGCACTGTGAGATCCTCCCCACTCCTGTCCCATCCCCTCCAGCGGGATCACATCCACACCTCGAGGCCCAGTACATCAAGTGGGACGAGGGCTGCCGTTACCTTTCCTTCTCCGCCATGATCAGCCTGGTCAGGTAAGAGTGCAGCTCATTCTCCTGGTTGATCCTCTTCTCCTCAATGCTGTTCCAGCGCTTCTTCTTGGCGATGCGCAGCGCGCTGGGGATGTCATCCCCAAAATTCAGCCGCTGCTCCTTGGCGAGGTTATAGGCTGCGGTGGGAGGGAGGAACAAGGCAGCTCTCAGAACCCGGCCACGCCACAGGGACGGCCCTCTCCTGGGCCACCGCTCACCTCTCTGCAGGTTGGCGATGGCCTCGTCGTAGTTCTCCATCTCCATCTGGCACTGCCCCAGGAAGAAGTGGGCCTTGACCGACTGCCCGTCCAGCTCCAGCGCCCGCTTGCAGTCGGCCAGCGCCTTGTCGTGCTGCTGCATCTTCAGGTAGCACAGCGCCCGGTTGGTGTAGTACACGGCCACCAAGGGGTTCCGGTTCTGCGGGGCGACCACAGTCACCTCCCTGCCCACGGGGATGCCACGGGGAGCAGCCAGGTGACGGGCGTGGGACAGCAGGATGCTGTCACCCAACCTTGGAATGCCACCTCCCTGCTGAGCTGGGAGGGGACAAGTTGGCAGCTGCAGACCCGCGGGGAGGTGTTGGGGGGCAACCTTGGGGTGGGGGGATTTGTCCTGCAGCCTTACCCCAGCCAGCAGGGGCTGGCCTGAGGACACTGGTGGGGACAGGGCCCCGGGCAGGGGGACAACTGGGCTAATGATAGGGCCCTGAGAGTAGGGACATTTGGGTGGGGAGAGGGCTTGGAGGAGGGAATACTGGGGGGGGAGGGAGGAGGCAGACAGAGGGGGGTGAGGGGACAGGACCCTGGGCAGGGGGACGCCCAGAGGAGGGGGGACGACGGGGTCTTGGGCAGGGGGGCACGGGAAGGGGAAGGGGGCGGAACACGGCCCTGAACAGGGGGGCACAGGGACTTCGGGAGCAGGGGGAGCGGATGGGGGGCGGGGAGGCCCAGGCCCGGGAGACACTCACGATGGCGCGGCCATAGGCGGCAGCGGCCTCGGGGTACTTGCGGCCGCCGAAGAGCCGGTTGCCCTGCTCCTTGTGCTCCTGCGCGCTGTGGCTCTTCTCGGGGCTGCCTCCCCCCGCTCCCGGCCCCGCGGCCCCCGGCCCGGCCGCGCCGCCGCCGCCGCCCTCCCGCTCCCGGTCCTCCTTCCCCTTCATGGCCCGGCCCGTCCCGGCCGCTCGGGGCCGGAGCTCCGCCGCCTCCGGCCGCGCACTGCGACAGCGCCGCGCCGCCCCCTCCGCTTCCGGGGCGGGGCTTTCCGTGGGGGCGGGACCCAAATGAGAGGTGGGCGTGGCTAGTGATTGGGTGTACCTCTCTGTGGGCGTGGTCAACGTGTTTGTGGGCGTGGCCATGTGCTGCGTGTTTTGCCTCCTATGGGGCGTGGTCTGCACGTTGTGGGCGGGGAAAGGGGCGTGGCTATCTCCGCCCCCTCCCCCCCCCGCCGTTTTCCGCCCCAGTAACCCCCTCCCCGGCTTCCCTCCTTCTCGCATGAGCGCTGCCCTAATTAACTGAGCGGGCGATCCTTAACCAACCCCAAATTAATAACCCGCACCCCCCCAGGGAGGGGCCGTGTGCAAAATATTTATTTCTACTCCAAAAAAAAAAAAAAAAAAGGGAGGGGAGAGGGCTGCCCCCCACCCCCACCCCCACCCCAAAAGAGTTTTTATAGGGGGCACGGACAGCAGCGCGGGGCCGGAGGGACTCTGCGCCCCCCCCCCCCCCCCCCCCCTCCCTTCCGCGGACGGTTCTTTTGGCATAGAAAAATAAATAGCTCCGCGTTGGGCCCTGCTATTCCCGGGGGGAGGGGGCAGATCTTCGGGGTCTCCCCCCCCCCCCCCATCCCTGGGGCCGTTCCCAGGGTGGGGCTCCGTGCTGGCGGGGTTGGAGCATCCTTCACGCGGGGGATGAGAGGGGCACGGAGGGGTCCAGCGCGGTCGCTTAGCACCGAGGGGGCTGCGTGTCCCCATGTGCCGCGCGGGGACCCCCCCCAACCCTCCGCCGGGCCTTCGGCCACCGCTAGAAAAAGGGCATCTATAGGGCGGGAGTGGGGGGAATCCTTAGGGCGGGGGGGGGATCTGTGCCCCGAGGAGATCGTAGGCGAAGATGTTCCAGAAGACGGCGAAGAGCAGGAAGGTGCCGTAAGACAGCAGCACCACCCACCAGCCGCACTGGTCCCGCAGGCTCTCCTCGTAGCTGCGCAGGATGGTCAGCCCCATGCTGATGCCCACGATGGCCCCCGCCAGGTGTGCCATGAAGCTGGGCTGAGGGCCCGAGGCGGGCAGAGGTGGCGAGAAGCGGAGCCACACGGCACGGCCCACCTCCGAGCTCACTGCGGGACAGCGGCGGTGGCATCGGGGTCCCCTCCCCCCCCACCCCGACCCCAACCCCGTCCCCATTGCCCCCGTACTCACTGCACACCAGCGCCAGCACCATGCGCAGCAGTTTGTAGGGGCAGCGCATCCCGGCCCAGTTCTGAGGGCGGACGGATGGAGGGGTGGGTATGGGGCACCCCGCAGAGCTGTGCCCTGCCCCCACGGAGTGCCCTGCTGGCCAGCCGTGCCATCCCGAGCTGCCACCATCGCCCCTTGATGCCCAAACCATGCTCTCACCCCAATGATCTTAACCCCGTGATGCCTACTCCATGTAGACCACCCTACGGTCTCAGCCCAGGTGCCCATCCCGTGTTGTTCACCCCACAGTTCCATCCCATGATGCCCGTGGTGACCACCTCAACATCTTGCACCGTGATGCCCACGCTGTGATATAACAACCTCACACCACGATGCCCAGTGCGCTATGCCCACCCTACAGTTTCATCCCAACCACATTGCGTCAACCCCATGGTGCTGTCCCACCCCACGATCTCACACAGCCATGCCCACCCCGTGCTGCCCACCCCTCTCTGTCCACCCCGCAGCCTCACTTCACGGTGCCTACCCAAAGATGCCCACCCCATCACGCCCATCCCACCCCACGCTGCCCACCCCACGACCTTACACCGAAACTCCCGGCTCCCAACACCCAGCCCCACGGTGCCCACCCAAGGAGGAGCCCCCGCTGCTGACCATGACGACGTTGGCGAGATGTGCCGAGCAGAGTGCGTACACTCCCCCTGAGCCGCCAACCAGAGGTGCCCGCATGTCCGTGATGGAGACGGTGAGCGACCCTGCCACACGTCCCCCCGTTAATTGGGGACATGGGGACATTAGGGACGGGGATGGGGACAGGCACGCGCCCACCTGCGAGGACGCCGGCCAGGTAGAGGAAGCTGATGCGCAGGATGCCGTGCACCATCTCCAGGGGCACCCCGATCATCAGCTGAAGGAGGGCATTGAACCCCAGCTGCTCCAGCCTGTTGGGGACAGCAGAAGGGGATGTGTGGGATGGGTTGGGCTGGAGGAACCCCGCTGAGAGCAGGGACTCACCCCACGTGCATGAACATGTAGGTGAGGAAGCGCCAGGCACGGGCACGGTGCCCGGGGTGGTAGACTAGGGGGCTCTTCATGTACTCGGGGTGGTAGGTCTGCAGCACCCACTTGTTCAGCCGGGCCCCATAGCACAGGAACACGATGATCTGCAGGGAAATTACAGGATTGTTGCTCCCCAGCACTGCAGGAACACCCCCATCCCGCTGGGGGACATCACCACGGGGGACATCCCTCCCATTCGCCCTGTGTTTGAGTACCATGTGGGCATGGGCACATCGCAGCCAGGGTCACACTCAGCCTGGGGATGAGCCCCCCCTCCCCGTGGAGCTGGGGACATTGCACATGGGGTCACCTGTCCCTACCACCACAGGTCTGAAACCCCACAGGGACCATAGCATCACATTTGGGATCACCCAACCCACTCTAGGTCTAAGCCCCCATGGGCTCCGCACACCAGCTGAGTGCAAGCACCTGGGTGAGGGTGACAGCTGCCATGAAGACAGGCGGGGGGCACGTGCGGTGCTGGTAGAAGTACCAGCGCCGGTCCATCTCACAGGGCAGGATTTCGTAGGCCACATAACGAACGAAACGCTTGTAGAAGCCCAGCCCGGTCTCATCGAGGAGCCCATCCCGGGGCAGGGCTCGCTGCCCGTTGGCGATGGCGCGTTTGAAGCTGCTCGAGCGCTTGCTGCTGATCTGCGGAGAGAGCCCATGGCCACCGCCACCACCACCAGCTGCGGGCACCCAGTCCCGGCTTGCACCAGAGGGTGCCAGTCCCATCCCATCCCACCCCACCCAACCCCATCCCATCCCATCCCACCCAACCCCATCCCATCCTCTCCCATCCCACCCAACCCCATCCCATCCCATCCCATCCCATCCCATCCCATCCCATCCCATCCCATCCCATCCCATCACATCCCACCCCATCCCATCCCATCCCACCCCAACCCATCCCACCCCACCCAACCCCACCCCATCCCATCCCATCCCATCTCATCTCATCCCATCCCATCCCATCCCATCCCACCCAACCCCATCCCATCTCACCCCATCCCACCCCACCCAACCCCACCCCATCTCATCCCATCTCATCCCACCCTATCCCATCCCACCCCACCCAACCCCACCCCATCTCATCCCATCCCATCCCATCCCACCCCACCCAACCCCACCCCATCTCATCCCATCCCATCCCATCCCACCCCACCCAACCCCACCCCATCTCATCCAACCCCACCCAACCCCACCCCATCTCATCCCACCCCACCCCACCCCATCCCACCCCACCCAACCCCACCCCACCCCATCCCACCCCATCCCATCCCATCCATCTCATCCCACCCCAGACAGAGTGGCACTCCCATCACCGTGTCACCCGGCACTGACCAGGTCTACCAGCTCCTGATAGCAGACCTGCCCCTCATCATTGCCCTGTGCCAGAGCCACCAGCATGTCCAGCTTGGCGGGGTCCAGGGGCAGCTCATGGCTGTGCACAAGGCTGGCAAACGTCTCCACGCCGATGAAACCGGTGTTCTCAGGGTCGAGCTGCATGGAGAACAGCATGGGCATGGGCCAAGCTGCATCCCAGCAAGGGAACCTTCATCCCTAAGCAGCTGGGAGCCCCAAATCTCTGCCACTCCACACCCTGTGCCGTGCCACTCACAGATCTGTGCCATCCCCACGGCGAGCCACGCAGCCACCACTCTCCCACTCAGTTTTTCCCCGCCGCCAGCAGCCTGCCAGCCAGGAAGCCATGAAGCCAAACACACGCACGGAGCTGGCACAGCCTCCTCCTCCTCCTCCTCCCCCCGAACATCTCCCGTGCACCTGCATCTCCTGGCTCCACAGCACCTGTGCTGGGGCAACCCACACCCCTTGTCCTGCGGATGCCCCATGCAGCCGGGCACCCGGTGACCAACACGTACCCCACACCATGGGGCACCCCACATGGGTGCCCCATACCCCATCCCCATTGGGTGCAGGGTGGGAGCACAGGGTTGGGGTGCAGGGTTGAGTGTAGGGTTGGGTGCAGAGTTGTGTGTAGGGTTGAATACAGGTTTGAGGGACAGGGTTGGGTGTAGGGTTGGGTGCAGGGTTGGGTGCAGGGTCAAGCATAGGATTGGGTTTAGGGTTGAGGAACAGGGTTGCTAGCGGAGTTGGGTGTAGATTTGAGGTGTAGTGTTGGGTGTAGGGTTGAGGTGTTGGGTTGGGTGTAGGACTGGGTGTAGGGTTGAGGTGTAGGGTTGAGGTACAGGGTTGGGGTGACAGGGTTGGGTGTAGTGTTGAGGAGCAGGGTTGGGTGTAGGGTTGAGGAGCAGGGTGGGTTGTAGGGTTGAGGTGTAGGGTTGGGTGTAGGATTGGGTGTAGGGTTGGGTGTAGGGTTGAGGAGCAGGGTTGGGTGTAGGGTTGAGGAGCAGGGTGGGTTGTAGGGTTGAGGTGCAGGGTTGGGTGTAGGGTTGAGGTGCAGGGTGGGTTGTAGGGTTGAGGTGCAGGGTTGGATGCGGGATGCGCACAGCATCACAACAGCCACCAATGCACAGAACTGGGCAGCACCCGCTACCCCCTGTCCCCCCACCACACGCATGCCACGTGCTGTGCCACGCCAGGACCCAACGCACATCTCATACGCCGAGCTCTGGCAGCCACTGACGCTTTGGGGGCATCTCCCTGCACACAACGCCCAGGGGGACCCCACCGAGGAGCCGCTCCGTGCAGGAGGGCTGAGGGGCACCGGCAGGACCCCAGCACCGCAGTGCCCAGCGGGGAGCGGGGGACTCGCCCAAGGTCACGGAGGCAGCCGAGGGGCGAGAGGGGCACCGCGAACCCCACGATGAATCCGACCCCCCCCCCCTCCCTCAGCTCTTGGCGATGCTGCCGGCTCTGCTCGGGGTGGGTCGGGACGCACCGCCGGTGCCGCCGGGAGGTGCCGGGATGCGGGGCCGGGGAGAACCGAGCGGTACCGCGGCGGGGCCGGATCCTGCCCTGCGCTACGCAGCAACGCTGCTCCCGCAATCAGGTCACGGGGCTGCGAGCCCGCAGCGGGGCTGTCGGGGCTGGGTGGGGGGGAGATCCATCTTACACCCCCTGCGCTCGGCACCCCCGCCGTCCTTCAGGGAGCCCGGGGAAGGCCACAAGTGAGCTGAGCTGCGCGGCCTCAGCAGCACCACTCGCGTGCGGATTCGGGGCAACGGGGCACGATGCTCCCCTCTTCCGCGCCCCCCCCTTCCCCCCCAACCCGGTTCTCACCTGCTCCTGGATGAGCTGCAGCAGGGAGCTCCTGTCCATGCACCCGGCGGGCACCGGGCTCCGCCGCTCCCCCGCGCCCGGGGCCGGCGAGCCGGGCAGGGGAGCGGAGCGGGCGGCGGGAGCGGCGGGGGGGACGGCTCTCCCCGCCAGCCCCGCGTTGCTCCGGGCCCGGCAGCGAGCTGCGTGAGCCGGGAGCCGCCGGTGGCAGCGGGGCGGCGGCGGCGGCGGCGGCGGCGGCGGCGGGGGCGGGAGCGAAACCGAACGGAGCCGCCCCCGCCGCAGAGCGCGGCGCAGCGCTCCCCCTCCTCGCCGTGCTCCCCCTTCTCGTCGTCGTGTCCCCCCCCTCCCCAACCCCTCCTCCGCCACCCCGGGAACGGAGCCCCGCCCGCAGCACCGAAGCCGCGTGCTGAGATGGGCTGCGGGGGGAGAGGCGGCACCGGGGACCGGCGGGAGCTGGGAGGGGTTCGAGCATCCCGGTGTGGGTACCGGAGGGTCCCGGCAGCGTCACGGTGTGGGCACGTGCATCCCAGCGTGGGTACCGGCATCGTGATGTAGGTACTAGTGTCCCAGTACGGGTACCAGCACCCTGGGATGGGTGACAGCACCCCAGCGTGGTATTTGCATTCCAGTATGGGTACTAGTGTCCCAGTATGGGTAGCAGCATCTTGATATGGGCACCAGCATCCCAGTATGGGCACGTGAATCTCAGTAGGGGTACCAGCATCGTGATATGGGCACTAATGTCCCTGCATGGGTACCAGCATCCTTATCTGGGCACCAGCATCCCAGTATGGGTACTGGCATCATGGTGATGGGTTCTAGCATCCCAGAATGGGTACCAGCATCCCAGTATGAGCACTGGCATCCCAGTATGGGTACTGGTATCCCAGTATGAGCACGTGCACCCTAGCATGGGTACTGGCATCATGGTGGTGGGTTCTGGCATCCCAGAATGGGTACCAGCATCCCAGTATGGGTATCAGCATCCCAGTGCTGGTACAGGTACTGGTATGCACATCCCAATATAGGTGAATGCATTCCAGTGTGAGAACTTGCATCCCAGCGTGTTACCAGCATCCCCAGTACGTGTATGTACATCTTCCTACAGGAACCTGCATCCCAGGAGGGGTACCTGTGTCCTGATGTGGGAGTCTGCATCATGGTGTGGAAGCGTGCATCACAGTGCAGGCACGTGCACCCCAGCATGGGTACCAGAACCCCAGAACGAGTCCCTGAATCCCAGCACAACCAAGCCCATCCCAGTAAGGGAACATGGATCCTACTGCAGTTACCAGTAGGGTAGGTGGGCTCCAGCAACCCAGCACCAGGTAGATGCTGCATCTGGTCCTGCTGCCTTCCAGATGAACCATCCCTGTATCCCCCCACCCTGGGGACCCTGCCCTGCCCTGTAGGGATCCCTCACATGGGCTCCATCCAACCCTGAGCACAGCTAGCAGCTCCCCAGGACCTCATCCCATGGGAGAGATGCTCTGTGGGGTTTAGCTGTCCCTGGGGCCACTGTAAGGCCCTGGAGAGGCGTTGGGAAAATCCCTTTCCTGCACTGTGTTCCTGGAGCCCAGAGCCTGCGATGGAGCCTGCAGAGACAGAAATAGCCGAGGGAAAAGCTGCTGCTGGGAAACGGGAGCAGGGAGGGAGGTGGCACAGTGCTCAGCACTGCACCGTGCTGGAGAGCAGGGCCTCGCCCCCCAGGGCCAGGCTTCGGTTTGTACCCCAAAACCCCATAACTCCCCCCAGATGGGTGCCCAGCCCCTGCCCTCGGGGCTCCTCCCTTCTGTTCCCCTCCCCCTGCAATGCTGCACACAGCTCTGGTTAAGGACAGCACAGCTGGGAATGGAAGGCGTGTAAAAATTTATTTCACTGTAGAGAACAAACCTAAAACAGCACGGCTGTGCCAGGCCTGGAGCTGTGTGGGGTGCAGGGACATACCCCTGTGCCCCAGGGCTCTGCCCCACGGACACGCTCCTGGCAGGCAGCAGGACGGAGTGGGAATGGAAACCCCAGGGACACGGCCCCACAGGTACCAAGTGGAGAACCCAATGCTGGCAAAAGCAGCTCTGGATGGGGACAGTGCTGGGGACGGTGCCACTGCTGGGATGGGGACAGCCTGGCAGGATTCATCCCACTAATTGCTTTCTCCAACCCCTCACCAGCTCCAGGCCACAGTAAGAGTTTAAATAGATGAAGGGACAGAGAAGCAGCAGGCTGTCCCTCAGCACTGCCCCGAGCTGCCTGTAAATAAGCCTACCCTGAGCGCAGCCTAAGAGCTAGAATCACTTATTTCATCAGGAGCTCCCTCTGGCACAGCAGAAGTGGGCTGGGAGCCTGGGGCAGGGGTGGAGTAGAGTGTGGAGCTCCCAGGGACCAGCAGGGGCTGGCATCGCTCTTTGGGACGCTGAGAAAAGGGGCAGCCCCAAACTCATGGTGGCTGAAATGCTGACTGGACAGACCTGGGCATGGGGGGGGGGGGAAAACAGCTTCCAGTTGTAGCAGGAGGTGCAATGCTCAGAGCTTCCCACTCTGGCCAGGGACCTGCAGAGGGGACAGCAGGACAAGGGCCGTGTAGGGGCACGTGGCGGCAACACAGCCAGGCAGGGGCCTGTGACCTCAGCCCAGGGAGCGCTCTCTGGCACTGGGAATGCTGGCTGTGGGAAGGGAGGGATGGGACACGCAGACGGGCCCAGATGCAGATGGGATGGTATTGGGAAACGGGGAGCTGGGATGGGAGCGTGTGCCTTATGGGGCTGAAGCACTGCTGGGGGCTCCAGGAGCATCACTGTGCAGAAGGGACGTGCCCAGCCCACGCACGGATAAACACTTGTGTTTGAACAAAAAAAAACAGACGTTAAAAAACCATTAACAGAATAAAAAGAAGGGAGCGATCCCTTTGGCTTCCAGGGAGGGGTCCCCCAGCTGCCACACAGGCACGGTGCCCGGGGACCAGTGCGGTGAGGCCAAGGATTCATCCTGCTGGTGCTGGGAACTCTGGCTTCTCTGGTCTTGTGACTGAGGCTGGGGGAGGAGGATTTCCCAGCAGGGACCAGCAGGCAGAGGGCCCTCGTGGGGTGTCACTCAGGACAGGGAGCTGGTGGCATACGGAGGACGGGGAGGACAGCAGCTCTCACTTGTTCTTGGCCAGCACTCGGTACAGAGCGAACCCCACCAGGGCGGTGACTGCGGCCCCCAGGGCCACCCGGAGCCAGAAGGACGCAGCTCCCAGCTCCACGGCGTTCAGGTGGCTGCAAGGGGAGAGAGAAGAGACAGCTGAGTGACGTGTACAGAGATGGCTGTCCAAATGCCAAGAGCACAACAACAGTTCCTGGGACGGCACGGCGCAGCTCCGGGGGATGGACCCCATCCGAAGGTGGGGGTGCGGCATCACCGTGTGACGGCGGCTGGAAGGGAGGCAGGTTTCACCCTCCCACAGCCCTGAAATAGCACACCAGCATCTAAATAATTAGTACGAGCAAGGAGGTACTCGTCTTCCTTTCTAGGTCAGGCTGCTTTTCACAGCTCCAAGTGCAGAGAAGCCCCAGAAGCGATAGCAACAGGGGTGAGAAAATGGGCAGCAGGCGTGGTGCTGACCAGGGCCAGCGAGGGAAGGGCCCCATGCCCTCTTACTCTACACATCCCATTCCTAAACACGTGCTGCCCTGCATCACCGTATCCATTATTCATTCTCCACCAAATCGTGGAGGAGCAGAGCCAATCCCCGCCGCTCCGTTACGCCGTTATTTATTTATACCGAATACCCTAAGATATAGATAAGGAATATTTAAAATTTTAATACCGCAGCGGGGAGGAAAATAAATAAATAAATAAATAAATAAGTAAAAGCGTCGGCTCTAAAAATAAAGTTGTTTATTGAAAAAGCTAAAGGGGAAAACCACTCACTGGTAATCCCATCCTGTCCTCCAACGCACCCGCACGCTCTCCTGGAAAGGGCAGAGCCCCCACCGTGCTGCCCAGCCCCTGCCAGGAGCGGCTCCTTCCCAAACTGACCCGAGCTCCTGCTTCTCTGATCTCTTCTTTTTTTTTCCCCCACCTGATCTGGAGAAAACAGCCTCCTTCTCCTCCTCCTCCCTGCAGGCGCTGGCACACGCTAGGCTGGCTACTCACCTTTCAGCGTTTTCTTTTTTTAATCTCAGCCTTCAAAAAAGATCCTGCCACCAGAGCTTATCCAATAAATCTGCCAGAGGGCCGCACGAGGCAGAAGACAGTCGAGTCCCCTTCGCCCTCTCAGATGAGGGAAAAAAAAAAAAAATGGCCCTTTTGTTCCCGTTAATCACGTAAGCAGATGATATGAGAGCTTGGGAGAAACCATAGGGAATGCAAAGCACTGGAGGGAGAGCTGCAGCCTCCTGCCCTCAGCTCCCGCCTGCCCCCTGCACAGCACGGATACTAACGGGAACGTGGCGGCGGTGGCCAGCTTGGTGTAGACAGCAGAGCTGGGTGGGCCCTGGCCGTGGCAGGAGAAGAGGAATGGTGGTGGGAGGCAGTGCTTGTAGCAGAACTCGGCGGGGGACAGCCCGGGCTGCTGGATTGCTTCTGGAAGGTCTGTCTTGGAGGCCACAAAAACGCAGGGGATCTGGCTGTCCATGTAGTGTTGCTGCAGGCAGAGGAAGAAGGTGTGGGGTGAGTAACTGGCCACTGCCCTGTGGGTCTCCAGGGAGGGAATCACAAGGGCTCCCCAGCCAGGAAGGGGCCGAGGAAGGAGGGCTCAGCCAGCACCAGTGCTTCCTGGCTCTAGCTGCAGGGCAGGGGAAGGCTACTCCTGCACCCTTCTGGGAAATGCAGGGCTGCCACTCCAAGGCAGATGCCCCCCAGGGGTTCTGCACTCACCTTATAAATACTGGCACAGTAGCTGAAGGATTTGGGGTCGCTCAGGTCATAGATGAAGCAGGCAACGTCGCAGGCTGCATCCGAGGGCTTTGCAAACTTTGTCTCAGCGCTGACCTCGTGCAGCTGGAGCAGGAAAGGAAAGGACAGGGGCTACAGCACTGCTGTGAGATGGGATTTGGTCTCACATCAACACACAGATGATGCAGTGCAACAACTCAGCCACGGGCCCAGCACAGCCCAGGGGTGCTGAGATGATGCAACATGGGTGGACGCAGCCCAGCCCTGCTGCTGTGCCCGGCAGACATGACACCAATGCCCCTCTCTCCCTGACTTACTATAAGGTACTTCTCCTGGCCGTTGACCTGCACGGTATTGATTGTGTAGACAGAGGGCTCTCCTGGGTTCTCCCTCTGGGCCTGCCATGGATGAAAACACCATATCAGACAGCAGGGAGAGTGCTTAGGGGAGGAAGGGCACTTCAGGCTGCTCTGATCCCTGCAGTCTAACAGCCAGTGCCCTTGAAAGCCAGCCAGAGTCTGCCACAAGACAAGGGCCGTTAGCAGCGAGCAGGGAAAAATCAGCATCGCCTCGGTCAGATCAGGAAAGGAACAGCCCCTCCAAATCCTCGGGAAAAGCAGAGGGAAGGGACCCACAGCCTTACGCAAAACAAAGGGGCGAGAGCCACGGCGAGGAGGGGTGGTACAAAGCCCTGTGCTGGGACGCTGGGTCTGGCCAGGGCAGGGAGGTGCTCAGCGGCCTCACGCTCTGCCTCCTGCTCCACCACAGAGGGGAGCAGCCACTCACCGCGAGGCTCCTGCCGAGGAAGGCCTGCAGGAAGGCAGACTTGCCTGCGCCCCTGGCTCCCAGCACCTTGCATAGGAAGACGTTTCTCTGGGTCTGGCCTTTCTCCAGGTCAATCCTCTTCTCCCGGGTCACTGGCAGGAGAGAGGGGCAGGTGAGTGTGAGGAGGACACCGAGATGCCAGGAGGTGAGGGCACGGCTGTACCTGTGAGGGCCTGTGTCTGGGAGTCCTGCTCCGAGAGGAAGGGGTAGCCCAGGTAGCCGAGGCACTCCAGGCAGTGCTGCACATCCAGGTAGGCTACAAGCCTGGAGAGAGCACAGGGAAGGCGATCAGGGGGATGCCCACAAGGTCAGCAAGCACTGTGTGATGGGACTGACAGCATGGGAGAGGGACTGAGCTTACGTCCACTGGCAGAGAAATCCATGCAGGGAAAGCAGGCCTTTATCAGTGGTGCATACCGTGTTGTAGAGCTCAGGGCCCCAGGGCATGCAGGGGAAGACGCTGAAGAAGTTCTGCAGCTCTGCAGGAGAGAGGGCACCATCCTGGTCCTGCAAAAGCAAGTGGGAGTCAGCAGCTGAGGCAGGACACAGCCTCACCGAGTGCTGTCAGGGATGCCTCTCTAGGGGTCCTGACACAATGAAGCCAACTCATTTCCTGCTGCAGAATGACACAGGGATCCTCTCAATAGCAGAGACCAATTGCAAGCAAGGCCAGAGCTGTGTGACTGTGCAAAGAGCCTGAGCTCCAGGGACTCCTGTCACTGTACAACCAACAAGCGCTGCCAGAGGGGATTCTGTTCTGTGACTAAAACTGGAGCCACCACCAGCCCTGCCACCGGGAAGGACCTGTTCACATGCACCCTGCAGCCCCGAGCTGCTGGTCCTGCAGGCCTGTGCTGCAGGGAAACCAGCCCAAGGTCTGCAAGCAGCTGCTGAGCCCTCCAGACAACCACACGCCAACAGCACCCTCAGGGTAGCGTGCCACAGGGCCACACCACAGAGGATCTGCTGACATCTGGGCACACAGAGAAATGTTTTGACTCAGTGCTGAAGCTCCCATGTAGCTGCCATACCCCAGATGCATACCAACACGTAAATCATTAGATCAGATGCATGCACATCCAAGATATCCCCTTCTCTCACACTCTCTGCTTGGTTGGTGGCTGCAGGCCAGCAGCTCTGACCACTTTTTCTATCACCCTGTGTGCTACAGTCACAGTGCAGGGGAGATGCCAGCTCAGATCCCAACGGCCCACACTTTACCACGTGCCATTTGAACAAGGGTGGTGACCCCAGTCCCACAGCCCTGACATGCTGCTGCAGCTCACTGTGACCTCAGCAAGGAGCTACACCGCACGCTGCTCACCTTGTCATGCTTCTCGAAGAGCCGCTGCAGGAACTGGTAGCCCAGGTGGTTGAGCTCCGTGGAGCAGCCAGGGGGCAGGCGGAACCTGTCGGGAGAGACCCAAGTGAGCAGCTCCAACACCTCCTTGAGCCCTGAATGAAGGGCAGAGTGTCAGCAGGATCTCTGCAAAGATCCGTCTCAGCCAGAGCACACAGCTCCCTGCTCAAGGCCAGTGGCTGACCCTAGGCCTGCCTGATCCCTGGCTTTAGGGAGAAGGTGCTGAGATCGTGGAGCAGGCTCCCTTTGGTAAATCTGCACTGCCCAGCAGATCTGGAGCTGACGAGGCCTTTGCTCAGCCTCACACTCAGGGCTGCAGAAGGGCACAGCACTAGACCTGGGGCTTTCCATCAGCACAGGCCCTGCTGTCTTCTGCCATCTCCTGCTCTCTGGGGAGAAGATGAGGCAGCTCCCAGCCAAAGCCTTTCATTACTGCCAGATCACCACCTCCAGGGTGGCAGGGAGCAGAGAAGAGACAGCAGCTGCAGAATCAGCCAGGAAGACTATGCTGACTGCTCACAGCTCCTGACAGCTCAGCTCAGGCAGAGACGGAACAGCCTTCAAAAGTCCCTTGTTGATGTTAAGGCATGTCAGGGACAAGCCTCTGTTGCTCTGTTCTTTGCCCACCTACACCAGAGCCAACAGCACAGTCAGCAGCCTCAAGGCCTTCACATTGTTGCTAACTCCCCGTTCCCAGCTCACGACTATAGAGAAAGGTGAGGAGCACGAACACGACCAGAAGCCCAGGGTACAGGCTCAGCCTCAGCTGAACACATCAGGGTACTGAGCTGTGCAGCACAGGGCTGTCACACCTTGCCTGCCCCACCAGGGATACGCACTGTGGGTACAGGTAGTCCTCTGTCAGCTCCAGCTCATCATCGTAGCCAAAGCGGCGCAGGATAGTCCACGTGGTCTCATGTCGGCCCCTCTGGATGAAGAGCGTGTTGAGGAACAGGAAGCCTGTGGGGGAGAGATCAGGCAGCTCAGACGCTGGGGGCCAGATATGGACGCAGCCTCAGGGATCCACATCTCAGGACTATGCATCCATTGGGAAAATGCTGCTCGGACAGAGAGCTCTACAGGTCCGCAGCTTTGACAAGAGGGCCTGGACTGAGAGCCAGCAGGCTCAGCCTGAGCACATATGCTGAAGGGGCATCCATTCCCTGCAGTGAAGGAGCAGAGAGTCCCCATGCTGTTACCATTTAACGTCAGGCCGTTGTCCTGCACTCCATCTGTAGTGTTCTTCCACACGACCATCTTCACATCCTCCAAAGCCTGGGGAGCCAGCGGGTTTCCAAAGCAGGACTTCTACCTCCCAAGAGAAAGAAGGGCATCGTGAGCCAGCACACAGACAGGAGAACCCTCTGTCTCACTGACATCCAAGGACTGGGAGGTACTGCAGCTCCACAGCCAATCCTACCTGAAAGTAGTTGAGTTCATCATCACTGAGGATCTGGTTATTATCTTGGTCTGAGAGGTTGAAAATCCGGGTCAGAGCTCGTGAACACGCAGGTCTCAGCTGCAAGGGACACACCACGGTAACAAAAACAGGGCACTGCATTTGGTGTGGCTCTTCCTTCTGCCTCCCAAACCCCCCAGGCCAGAAAGCACAACAATCTACAGGGAAGGTTTCCTTTGGACTCTTCCCACCATGCAGCTTGGAGCATGAAGGCTCCCTGTCAAAACATGCCCTTCATCTTAGCTGATCTCTCTGGTCAGTATACACTCATCTGGCTGCACTTAGCAGGGAGAATTGGCTCTTTTCTCCTCTACTGACTCCCCCCTGGAGTACTGCTTTCCCCTTCTTCTTGTTACTTTGGCCCGAATTGTTCACATCCTTCCCAGGGGTAAAAACACAGCACACAGTGTGGCACCAGCCTGGAGCTCTGAGCCCCCAAAGGTGTTTTGGGCAGGGACTCCTCCAGGAGCTGAGAGCAGCTTCCTACCTGCTTCTCCTCTGGGTCATAGAGGGGTGCAGTGGGATGCAGCACAGCTTTCTGGGCGTAGTAGAAGAGCTCGGAGATGTTCTTGAGGTTCTTGGCAGAGCACTGTGGATTCAAAGGAAGACACGCTGCTGTGAGTGGGCAACAGCCTTGTGACAGCGGGCAGGAGGAGGTTGGAGGAAGCTCTCCAAGCCATGAAGCAATGCGTCAAAGCACAGAGCAATCTCTGTCCACCATGAGATTAAAAAGAAAAACAAAATACAAAAGGGAAACCTCCTGCTCACACTCTAGCTTTGCTGTGCCCACTCCGCAGCCCCAGAGCCAACATGGGCTGTGTGCAGCTCCAATGCTATTTACAGCTGGACAGGGCAGACTCCAAAACCCACTCCTGGAGTGGAAAGCAAAGCACAACAAGCATAAAGCACAGGTCCTTGAGGTCCAGACTGAGGCAATTCTGTAGAGCAACACTAGCAGGGCAGATCCCCACCAACATGAAGGCTCCACTGGCTCACATCAGACATGTGCTCCTACCCTTGACAGACTCTCACCTCCACGCAGGTCTCAATCTCTGAGAACTGGTTCATGATGGGCAAGATGACCTCCATGGAGCTCCCCATCTGCAGGTCAGACTTGTTTCCAACTAAAATAATGGGGATCCTGGGAGAGAAAGATGACAAGTCAGAGAGTACGAATGGGGCCACTCCTCTGCCAGCCTCAGCTGGGCTCCAGCTGCACATGTTGCTGCACAGCCGCCTGGGGATCCTCCCCGCCTTCCTCTGCTAGGTCCAGAACAGCTTTCCTGCTTCCTACGGCTGGGAGCATCCATCTGGAGAAACAGACTGCCTGATCCTGCTTACGCTTTCACCCAGCAACAATATGTTCAGGAGTTTTTAATCCAACACAGCAGCCTTCTGCCTAAGTGATCCACATGCAGCCTATGGCTTCTGTGCTCCCGTCCTCCCTCAGCAACCTCCTCTTCCTGCCTTGGCAGTGAGACACTAAGGTGGGGGGAGAGGGGGAAACCTTCTCCCGTGACCCTCTGACTCAGTTAGACCCACGAGGGAGAAAAGCCCCCACATTCTTCTGCTGCAAGTGGTCTAGCCACCAGCTGCACAGCTGGCTCAATCTGAGCAGCCTCCACAGGAAACAAAGGCAGCGAGGGCCCCGCAACCGTCAGAATCACCCAGCCCTGCCCACATCACCTGGCACCCTTTTCAGCTCCCCCGTTCACCATGGGGATCCATTTTGTGCGAATCTGAAAGGCAAGCACAGAGAAAGAACCTGTGAGAGCAGACTGGGGAGGGAGAGGCAGCTCCCAGCACGCACAGCGTGGCTGTCAGCAGGGCCCTGCAGCCATCTGCTCCCCAGCATTCCCCCGCACCAGCAGGCACAGCATACCCAGGGATGCTGTATGCCAGCAGAAGGATGTGACAGGCCTGTTGCCTCCAGCACAGGCAGACAATTGGCAGCACGGGAGCATGCCCCTGGCCCCAAAACCTCTGGAGAGCTGAGGGCATTTCAAGGCTCCCGCAGGGGACACGTTACCTTCTCAATCGTGGCTTCCTTGGTGACATCATACACCACACAGACCACGTTGGCCTGCAAGAGAAAAGCGGAAAGGGGGTGAGCAAAAGTCCCGGTGCTCCCACAATGACAGGGAAGCTTTTCAAACCCAAGCAGCTCCAGCCCCACATGCTGTCACTGCACTTGCAATCAAACCCAGCAGCTGTGGTTGAGAACGCATGAGCAGTGCACACAAAAACACAACACACGTGCTGCCTGCAGGCTCCTCAGGAGCTAGACAACATCAGCTATAATCTCAGCTGTCTCGTGCCAGCACACAGAATCTCCCTTCTCAGCTCGTGGCACAGCATGGATGCTTTTCTTCCTGACTGGCAGCCAGCACGAGGCAGCTCCCACCTCTGCTCTTCCGTGGACATATGGCTTCCATAAAGAGAGGAGGGCACCCACAGCCATACCAGCCACGTGACTCAAGGCCATATCAAGCCAGGCAGGGTGGCAGCAGCACACAGAGCTGCTCAGCCCGTGCCCAAAGGCAAGGCAAAGGCAGAGGAGCCCTTTGACCACAACATCTCACTGCTGCCAAACCTGAGCCCTGCAGTGGGATGCCGGGAGCGCAGCCTCACTTCTCTGCATCAGGCTCCATCCCACTGCCCCCAGCACACCCACCACCACGCTGTGCCCTCCCACGTGATGCTCCTGGGGTGCCACCCCTGTGCCAGGCAGCCGGGGTCCCCTCCTCCATTTGGCTGTGCATGGGAACCACTCCCTCTCTGCACGTGACACCCCAGCTCCCCACTCCCACATGCACAGTGGTCTGGCAGCTGCTGACCTCCCCTCCAAAGCCCTGCGCTTTGTCTGAAGCACACAGAAGGGATCACTGGCCCTTTCAGGGGAGAGTTTAGTGCTAATCCCAGGGATGCACAAGGGTTTAGGCAGGATTTCCTGGAGTCGCATAAAGCATCTGGTCATTCCTCCTGTCTGGGTAGAGGAAGCAGGAAGGCCATGCCCCTGGCGCATCTCCTCAGCTGTTAGATACCAAGGTGGAGCAACCGGATAGTTTTGCTGATATGAGAGCACAGGAGAGACAGCTTTGTTACATACTATCAAGGCCCTCCTCTCCGCGAAGCCAAACTTAACCCCAAAGCTTGGGGGAGAGCAGCAGGGCTGGTTGGATGGACTTTTTCTCCTCCCTGAAGAGTATAGATCCATAGATGAGGTTGGAAATGACCTACAAGATCATCTAGTCTGGCTTCAAAACCACCTCCTCTGCATCACTGCTTCATCAGACAGCCACAGGGACCTCACACACGGAGCAGAGGGTCTCACTCACAACTGCTGCTCCCCCCCATCTCCCGAGAACACCGCAGGGTCGGGAGCACGCCATGTGCTAGCAGCCTCCTCCACCTGCAGGTCGGCAGCCCCCCACTGCTCTCCTTCTGGAGGCTCCCCAGAGGGCCAGGACAAGCCCTACAACAGCTTACAACACAGAGAAGGATTAAACAAAGTGCTAAACAAACTGCTAGCGTTAATCCACAGATAACCAACTGCCTGCACATCTCTGGGTGGTTAATGGGAAGAGAGAGCAGTCACATGTCACACACAGCCTGCAGGGCTACGGCCATGCAGCCTTCTGCCCTGCAATGCCCCATCCAGCCCTGCTCACCTTAGCGATCTCCTCCTGCAGCTCATCCTCAGTCTGCTCTGACTCTGCAAGGGGAGAAGAGCTGTCACCACCCACTATCAATGCCTACTGCAATAGGGGCACCCTCACTGCATGCTGCAGGCAGGCAAGGAGAAGAGAGGCCTGAAGGAAACAAGGGGACAGCCCCACCTGAGTAATCCACAATGTGTGTGGGGACCTTCTCGGGTGTGACATCAGCTGGGATCGTGATCTCCTCCGCACGAGGTGGCACCTGCAAAGCGAGGCTGTGTTTTGCTGTATGGACCAGCCAGACAGAACAAGCAATGGGGAGGATGGGTGATGGGGAACTCAGATATCAATGCAGCTGCTGCCCAGGCCGTGTGACTCCTGCCCACAGATCACTCCCTCCCTATGAGAGCTGCTGCGTGCTATAGTCTGCTCCTCACGCAGTGAAACCTCCCAGCCCTGAGCCCACCCTGGAGATGCAGCCCTGCGTCCCACCACGAAAGCAGAACTTAAAAAAAAAAAAATCAGTGCTGCCACCCCCGCACTAAGACCTCAAGTGCTCCCCTAGCTCCAGCCTGACCTCCTGGCAGCTGGAGGCATGCTAAGCTGATTGCCCAGGCTTTGCCGTCAAACACAGAAAGGTGCTGGAAACCAGCTGTTCCCCCACAAGCTTATGCTTCCCAGCGGGCACTATCTGCCTGCGGGCAGCAGGAGACGCTACTGGTGGAGCAGGGCAAACGTTCCCAAGCAGGGAACATCCAAACTGTGATGGGACCACAGCTGGAGGCCCCAGGGGCGCGTGTAGGCAGGCTGGAGGCCACAGCGACAGCTCTGCTCAGGCTGCCAGGCCCTGCTCTAGCCACGCACGAAGGCAAGGGCAGCTTGGCGCTGCAAATAGGCCGCAAAGCCCCTGAGCGCCTGCCCCAGCACACGGGGAGCAGCACAAACGGAGACGTGGCATAGATTGGGGCACGGAGAAAGCACCGCTTCGCCTCCGGGGGCTGGAGCCGAACAGAGCGGGGCCACGGCTGCCCTGCAGCTCCGCGCTCACCTCCTCGGGGAACTCCTCTCCCACCAGAGCCATGATCAGAGACGTCTTCCCCACCTGGGCTAGGAAAGAAAGGCGAAACGGCGGCGCTGCGCGGAGCGGCACGCAGCGGCCCCACGCCCGCACGGCGCCCAGCGACCGGCTCCACCGGGCGCGGCACCTTGGGGCACCGCGCCCCGCCAGCAGCCGGAGCCCCGCGCAGCCCGGCCCCGCTCGCCGCCCTTACCCTCCCCCAGCAGCAGGATCCGCACGTCCCGCTTCATGGCGGCACCGCCGCCGCTCCCGGGGCCGCCGCTTCCGGCCGCGACCAGCGAGCGGAGGGGACGGAGCGCCGCCTCCGGCACAGCGCCCCCCCTGCCGGCGGGAGGTATCACCCAGCAGCCTCCGCTTCGCGTTCCGTGTTTTATTAGCCAAGAAATAAAAAAATAAAAACACCCCCCCCCCCCCCCCCCCAAAAAAAAAAGGGACGAAAAGAGCACGAGGTGCCTTAAATAAACAGCACAGCACACGCGGAGCGGCACCCGCCCCTCCCCGCGCACCCTCCAGGGGCCGCGGCCTAGCAGGCGGGGACGGAGCCGGGGACTGGCGTGGAGCCGCAGCCCGGCTCGAGGCCGCCCCGCCCCGCGTCAGGCGGCCAGCAGCTCCCAGAGCAGCACGGCGCCGTGCGAGGCCGTGAGCAGGCGGCGGCCGCCGGGGGCGAAGCGGCACAGCTGGACGGCGTCGTCGTGGCCGCCGTAGTCCTGGGGCGGAGCCGCGGGGCAGCGCTGCAGCCGAAAGAGCCGCTCTGCGGGGAGAGAGGCAGCAGGTCAGCGGCTGAGGGATCTCTCCTGCCCGATCCTTAGGGCAGGGTGGGATCAAGGTTGGGGGTGAGGGGACGTTTCTTCTCAGAGAGAGCGCTGATTGCGGTGGCACTGCTGCCCAGGGATCCCTGGAGGTGTTACAGAATCGTGGGGATGTGGCACTGAGGGATGTGGGCAGTGCGGGGATGGCAGCAGTTGGAGATGATCTTAGTGGGCTTTTGCAATCTTACTGCTTCTGTTTCTCCCTTCCTGACACTACCCTGCCCTACAGCAGGGCAGCTGCTTCACTGCCAGGCTGTCGTTCCCATGGGGGAGCCACACCAGGGTCATAGGATATGTCCTGGTGGTATTTTTTTCCTTTAAGTGAGACACTTGGTTTCCTGCCACTTGTAGGAAGGGGAGATCCCTCCCCACTGAAGACGGCCTTCAAGCAGAGCCCACAGCACCCTCCGGTACTCACCGCTGAAGCCAACGGCCATGAAGCGTGCTGCAGGAGACAGGCTCAGTGACGTGGCAAAGTATGGCAAGGCGATCTTCTCAACGACCTGTGCTCCGGCGAGAGAAGCACACCAACATCTCAGACACGAGCAGGCAGCAGAACAGCTGCCTAAGTGACACCTTCAGGAGGGTAAAGGGCTCCTTCTCCACGGGGAGGCTGACAGATGCACAACCTCTCTCTAAGCCCAAAAACCTGCCAAAGGCATCCACTTTCAAGAGGCGACACGGCGATTTAGAAACTGTTAGCGCTCCCAAAAGCAAACACCTTCCCCTCCAGAAGCAGCATCAGTGACTGGCAGCCTGCCCAGGGGCCTGGGGCCAGCGCTGGAGTTTCTGAGTGAAAAGCTGCCGCACTTCCCAGCTGCTTGCTGAACCCACTTCACACCCACAGGCTTGGTTTTACTTGCAGCCCTCATTAACAGGAGGGGATACTGCACTGAGAGCTGTCGTTTGGGTCAAGACGGGGTCCTGCTCTCCCCCTGCAAAAAGAGGGGCTCATGTGCAAGCCCCAGGCTTATCTTGCAGGCCCCTGGAGGGAGATGGGTAGCACTGCCACCCCTCCATCTCGTTCAGCACAGCCACGGAACAGCAGAGGAGCAGACACTGCCGGGGCATGGTGCACAGGGAGGGTACAAGTACCTGTTTCTTGCGTAGGCTGTAAAACAAGGCTTCCTTCTGCATCCCAAAGCCGACGTAGACCAGAGTACCGTGCTCCCAAGGGCAGAACGCAGCCAGGCTGGGTGGGAGGCTGTCAAGACCCTGTAAGGGGAAACAAAAAAGAAACCAAACTGAGGCTAGCTTCTCCAGCCCAACACAACACAGTGGGGAGTAAAGGAGAGTGCAGAAGGGTACCAGCCATTGGGCTGCAGGTGGGCAAGCAGCAGAAAATTCGTGTGACAGAGGCTGTTTTCTCCCTCTAGCACTGCCATCTTAGCCGTGCTCACAGAGAAGAAACGAGGAGCAACCACACACTGCCATGGAAACCTGAAGCACGTTGTTTATTGTCACAGGAATAGGACACACAAGGGTTCAACAGGTTGCATTTCCAGCAGGGCATTACTCCTACGTGGGCTTGAAGGCTGGGCTGGATTAATGGATTGGTTTCAACACAAGCAAATAGAGCCCAGAAGATAAGTATGGGATGCAAGGTCAGTCCTTCCCAAATTTACTGTGGGGAGACCCGTAACAGCCCAGATGGTGCCTGGGCCTGGGGAAAGCAGGTGGGGCCCAGAAAAGCCCACCTTCCTCTTGCATACTGATGTTGTGTGCGCTAGGGGCCAACTCCATGTCCTGTCCCATGCAGAACCCCTCCCTCTTCTAGCAACATCCTGCTCAGCTTCAGCTGGTCTGTAGCCAAAGCGTTCTGCAAAGTACTCAGGGCTGAAGCAGGTGTATTTGGCTCTATTAACAGTCACTGAGCTCCTGGTTCAGGATATTCACACCCATTGCGAGTATCAGTCAGCAGGATGCTCATCATTAGGTCTCTCTTCTGCACACTGCCTGTGCCAGCTCCTGGCTGTGCTCAGTTTCGCACAGCACAGGATTATCGTCTCTGTGAACGCAGTTTTTCCTCTTCGTGCTCACAAAGTCAGTGCTTCCCAGTGGTTAGGCAGTGCCTCACACAGCTCACACTGCCTATCAGCACCTCAAAGGTGCGTGAGCAAGGTATCCCACGAGCAGCAAAAGCCATGAAGATCATTTTCCCAATCAGACTTGCTGTTTGTACCCATCCCTCTCAGAGCCCTGAGGCATCCCTCCCCTCCCGGGTGGCTGAAACAACACGTGTAAACACATTGGACTGAGCTGACAAGATAGTTTCACATGAGTTTGGATGGGGTTAGGATGCTTTGACGTCCCATTTACAGGCAGAGACAGTGTGCTGAAGGGACTGGGGCTGAGATAGGGACATGAGCATGAGTGGGTGAGGAGCACGCTCACCTTGGGGCTGGCAGGAGCAGGGAAGCTAAGCCAGTCGAGGAGCTCACACTTATCCTTCAGCCAGTCAGAGGCCCAAACACTGACCCGCCGGTCCAAGCTGGTAGCCAGCCACAGCTCACCTCCTTCCACCCCAAAGTCGTGGTACTGTGGAAGACAAAAGCAATGTTACAGCTCTTGCAGTGCAGAAGCTTTAAAGAAAGCTGCTAGCAAGAACTAGCAGAGGGCATGACTTCATGGGAATACAAGGGATTAATGCCAGGATTAACCTCCTGGATTCTCCTCTCATCTGAGCAGTGCTTAAAATCGTTTATCACAATAAAATAGGACAAGGAAGCAGTGATTGCAGAGCCAGCCAGCAAGCTCCGGACTGAAAGCCCCGGGAGAAGAGGAACGAGTGCGGGGCCAGAACAATACAGATCTCTTCCCTTGGACACCTCATCCGTGCATCTCCCAGGAGACTGCAGGTACGTGTCCTTCACCTAAAGCAGAGGAAGACCTCCTAACTCTGCCATCGCCAGGAAAAACAGCTTTGCAGCCTTTTGCGGGTTTTAAAGTCAGAGAGCTTAGGCAAAGTTACTGTCACATCAGGAAGCGGCACAAAGGACAAAGAGACTCCCCATGAAGAGAAATAGAGAAAGAGATGCTAAAAACACCCCTGCTGTTGCACTAACAAGCCTTCCAACTTCACAGAGGAGCCTTACAAAGAACCAGAGACACACACAAGGCCAGGCTACTAAGAAGTGAAGTGGGGATAGCACACCAAGGCTGTTACTGGGGGCATGGGCCAACCCAGGCTGCCCTCAAGGGGTGTTGCTCTCAGAGGGCCCCATGCACAGAGAGCCACCAAAGGTTGCCCACTCTCCCAGGCAACCTGCAACACGTGTGGCTTTCCTCCACTGAAGCTATCCCTAAAAAAAACCCAACAAGTCCCTGGAGGTGCTGGGCCCAAAGCAGAGTGGACAACTGACCTCCCACAGCTGTGCAGTGACACAGGGAGCTCGCTCCCACATAGTGCTGGGACACAGAGACAGGTCTTACCTGCTTCCTGATGCACTGGAGCACAGAGATAGGAGAGCCTTTGTGGTCACTGAGGATGCGGATGGTCATTCCGGTGCGAGGGCTGCTGACGGCCACGAGCCCATCACTGCACCCCGATAAGATCATTTCTCCTGTGGTCAAAGGAGAGAAGGGGATACTTCCCATAGAAGAGCCCGATATCACAGTGCAGCAGTGTCCCACCTGAAAGGCTGGGAACAGCTGAATTAAGAGCCAGGTAAGATGAGATGTCTCAGGGACTCCCACTAAATCACATCCAAACGAGCCAATGCAGCTTGTAAACAAGAAGACAAAAAGGAATATTTGCTGCATCCAAACCACTTGCTTGTACTGCTGCCAGTATATCTGCCAAAACCCATTTGCCACGTGCTCTGCTGACAGGTCTGCCAAAGCTCATTGGTACGAGCTGTCCCTGAGCCCGGGTTTTTGGGCGAGTTGCTGGAGGCAAGGCCTGTGCTTGGGTAACCCTGACAGAACCGAGCTGTGCTCCCCAGATGACATCCCCACTGTTACAACAAGCAACCTCACCATCTGTGGAATAAGCAATTGCTGTCAGTGCAGTGGCATGGGGGTGCATTTTCAGCTCCATCTCTGTCCTGGATATGCTGAAGACACGGATGGTGCCGTCACTGTACCCTGCCACTACGTGCTGGCTCTCAGCTTCCCACGCAACGTTGGGGTGAGGTTTCCAGGCCAGGCACTGACAGCTCTGCAAAGGAACCAGGGAAGGGACACGATGACAGTGCACACAGCAGGACTGTGCATAGCAAATGCACTAAAGGCTCCACCTGCAAGTATTTCCTCAGCTTCAGGTTGGTCTGTGAGGACACAGCAGTCCTTGCAGTCCAAGGCAGTTAGACTGTCCCCTCTAACCAGACAAAAAGCCTCAAGTGCCATGAACGATTACCTGGTTCAGCACTTGAAACTGTACCACCAGCTCCATTCTGCCCAGGGACCAAACCCTCACGCTGCCATCTTCCCCACACGTGGCACAGAGAGTCTCATCAGGACTGAAGGACATCTCGGTCACCTGCAGCAAGGAGGGAGATGGGGAACAGGAGCCCAACCAATGCCACAGCCTGCAGCACATCAGCTCCTCTGCCCCTCCCATCCTCTCAGACTCCTCCAAACATGATGCCCCATACGTAAAGAAAAGACAGTTGCTTAATTTTTGTGCTTAGAAGTAATCTGGGGCTGACAGCTAGGCTTCCAATGGAAATCAGTAAACCTAACCACAAAGCTCAACCAGGCACTACGCAACATAAATGTAAGCAAAATATCTTCTGAAACCTTCTAGTTTAGACCTTCGTGTTTTAGGCAAAGGAAACTCTCCATTACTGCTTCCAGACATTGCAGCACTCCCGAATTAAACCTTAGTGACTCTGCCAGCTGCATTTTCCACTCCAGCAGAAGGAACCACAGCTACTCCCAGGCTGAGGCTGGTAAACACCTAAGGCTGGAGCAGCTGAGCATGAGAATGCCTGGAGCACAGCCCCTTGGGCACAGGCATCATGCACAACAACCGCTGCTCTGCACAGCACAGTACACCATCCCTGTCCCTCAAACCTTGCTTTTGTGGCCGCTGATGAGCCGGATGCTCGTGCTCTCCATCCAGTTGATGTACCACAGAGTTCCTGCAGTGGTGCCCACAATTCCCATTTCTAAAGAGTCATCGAAAGCCATGCTGACTATCGTCCCATCCAGGGTGATCTCATGTTCTAGCAGGACGGAGTTAGGTCTGGAGGAAGGGAAGATCCAAAAGAGGGAACAGCTCAGCTGTTGGAACAGACACTGCCTCCTTTAAATGCAATTTTCTAGTATGCACAGTGATGTATTTACAAATCAATAGTTCAGTGAGGGGCTTTCGAATGCTGAACAGTGAGTGGTGTTGAATGGAGACCATCGTTGACAGGAAAGAAAGAAAACAGGGGATGCAGTAGCATGAGAGGAAAAAACAAAGGCAACATATTTTCATTAATTCTTTTAAAGGACTTTCCACAAACAACTGACATAAACTCCAGCCGTTCCCAGCACCAAGGAGGCTGAGCTGTTCTTAGCAAAAAATCCAATAGAAAGAGTCCGTGCAGGAAGAGTCAGCAGTGAAGGGATGGAGAGGAGAAACCAAGGATGAAGAGCAGCAGCGTGGCTGTCAGCAGAGCTCACAGGTCCGTGAAGGGCCACCTTTCAGACAGCCCTTGGAGCTGCTGCTCAGGAGCACAGCAAGAGGTGGGTGCAAGCAGAGCAGATGCTGCAGCCATGACCTACCTGGCCTCGGGCCCCTTCAGCCTCAGCTCCTGCATGGCCCCCACTGCCCACAGGCGGATGCGCTTCGTGTTGCTGCCGCTCACCAGCCTGCTGCACCGCCACACCAGCACACCTGGGAGGCAAATGGAGGCACCCCTGAGCACCCACCCCCGAATAAAGCCCACGGCTCTCAGCCAACGCCCAGCCCACCAACTAGAATCACCAAGGTTGGAAAACACCTCCAAGATCATCCGGTCCAACCATCCCACGTGCCACCAGTACTTCCCCACTACACCACGTCCCTTAGCACCACATTTGCACCCACCGATCTCGCCCTCATCAGCCTCCCACATCATGAAGCAGCAGTTGGTCTCCGTGTCCCACACGCAGACCTGGCCTGAGTTGGTCCCGCTGTACAGAAAGGTGTCAGCCCCATAGCAGAGGGATGTCAGCTCCACCGGCCCTAACACTTTGGGCGCAGGGACCCGATGAACCTGCACATGAAACAGAAAGGGCAAAGAGAATGTGATGCTTAGCTGAAAGGGAAGAAAACCACCTCCTCCCACCTGCAATGCATTCAGCTTGTACATCAAATACAACTGAAAGCCACTCGTGGCCAGCATCACATGCTCACTAAGAGAGATCAGCAGCTCTGGCAGAACTGTGGGGGCAGAGCCTCCATCTCTCTCACCAGGGCTTGGAAAAGACGTCAGAAATGCAGAACATACATTTCAATAGATGACAAAACTGAGATTTACCTTGAGGTTAACATCAGCCCCGCGCTGCTCCAGCAGCCAAAACGTAACTGCTCCCTTCCCCACGCAGGCCATTTCTCTGTGAGAAAAAGGACTAAAAGCCATATCGTGGACTGGCTCTGAGATACGAGTCGATGACAGGAGTTGGTAAGTGTAGGTACTCCACAGAGCAATGGTTGGATCATTGTAGTCTCCTAGGTAGAACATGAAAGACAGAAGAAGGAGGGAACCAAGCTGATGGAGCTCTAGGCATCCCTGTTCACTGCAGGGGACTTGGACTAGATGAACTTTAAAGGTCCCTTCCAACTCAACAACTTGATGATTCTAATTCTGCAACCTCAGTGCTTTCCTATGATGGGCCATCAGCCACCGCACACATCGCACACTCATGCCATCCAGTTGTTGTCTCAGGCAGAGGCATGTCTCCTTGCATGCTCAGCCAAGAAGTGCTCCAGTGACAGCAAGGGCTCTGCAACTGGTTGGCAAGTGAGTTAAGGATGAGTAGAGCTGGCCCAGCACTTTGTGCTGCAGGCTGCAGCACATCTGGACCTACAGCACAGTCTGCAGCTGATATCTGACTCGTCAACAGTGGCCTGGTAGGGATTGCAGAACACAGAGCAGGCTTTCTGCTGATTCTGCATCCTGTGTAACTCTGGCACGCCTCAACATATGCCCAACACTTCAGAGACACTATGAGCTCAGCTTAGAGCTGAGAAACAGAGGTTGCCACTGTCGAGGGCAACACAGAGATGGGAACTGATCTTAATGGAAGCTACCACGTCTGGCTGGCAGCAGGAGGCAGTGGCTGTGGTGATGGCAAGCATCCCCAGCTCTCAGCCTGCACAGCAGGTATCTCATCAGCCTTCCCCAGGCTCCACAAATCAGGGCAGACTTTCAGCTTTTTCCTTCTCTGCAGCCCAGAAAAGAGCTGGAGAAGGAGGGCTCCTCTCCCACGCTGCTCTGCAGAGAGCACAAAGCTCTCTTTCTGTTGAGCAAAGCTTGCTATTTTTCAAGGGCAGACTTGCCAGCTCGGACTGAACGTGTCGCTTGCTCCACAGGTCCTCTCTCCTGCAAAACTAGAACTTACTAATTGTGTGTCTGTCCTTTAAATGTCCCCTGTCTAAACAAAACAGACAGCTTGAGTGTCCATCTTGTGCTGGCATTGCCACCTGGCAGGAGGCTCTCAGCATGAAGCCTGGCTACTTCTGTGCAGTTCCAGCTAGGCAATAATAAGAAATCCAGGAGAAGGCACTTCCCTTTGGATACTATATATAGTAACTGCACGGCCTTACCAAGGACTAGTCAGAAAAAAGCTGTAACTTCAAGAAAATTGAGCTTACAGGGCAATGAGACCAAGCCCAGCACCCACGCCTGAAAAACACAGGGCACATTCTCCCCCACAAAACACTGACAGCTGCTCACATGGCAAAATACCCCTGTGCTTGTGGTCACTCCCAGGAACACCAGAGGAGATTACACAGTGGCATGGCCCACTGTGCTGTTTATTAGGCTTCCTGATCCACTTACAGCATCCTCCCACCAGACCACTCCATGTCTACTCCTGCACCCACAGGGGTACTCACCGATGGTAGCAAGGAACCTGTCATCCCGAGAGAACGCCATGGCTTGGACTTGTGTCTTGTGGTGGAAAAGACTTGCTGTGCAAACCCCATCCTGGGTGTTCCAGACGCAGATCTGACAATGGGAGTCTCCGTCTCTCTTTCCTGAGGCAGAAGCCAGAGCCTAACAGAACGATATGTTGTCACAGAGAGCTTGGTAAGTAATTCGAGAACATTTTATTAGTTAGTGTTGGCAACTATTAGACCCAAATTAAAGCCATGCAGCTGGCAAACAGAAAAATTCTGCAAGAAAACTATCACCTGACAGGAGAAGGGAATGGTGGCATCACCCAAAGGGAGGGAGCAGCCTTTGCTGTCACACCGAGCCAGCACAGGGAATAGCTAGGCTCAGAACCCAGTGGTTTCATTTCCATAACCCCAGGTCTCCATGCAGAAGGTAAAAGGAGGAAGAGACAAACGGGATTTAGTCAGTGGTATTCCGTTAGCCTGAAGTGATGGAGACAGAACACGGCCCTGGCCAAGCAGAAGCCTCCCCTACCTGGGCATCGTGGCTGACAGCAAGCGTAGAGATCTCCTCGACGTGACCAAACCAGTGATTCTGTGACCCTGAGTGCAGATCTTCCACCACGATGACACAGCCACACGTGTAGGCGAAGAAGCCTAGCAGAGAATGAGCAGATGGGATGTTTTCCTGTAAAGGCTTTACATACAGCACCCACCACAGCTCACATCACAGATCAGTGAGATTATTTTTTTAAGTAATATGTAAAAGCTGGCTCTCCTACATAGCCCCTGCAGCACCCTTCCTGTAGGCTGGGCATGGAGCAGGGGAAATCTCACTTCCCCTAACCAAAGCAAAGCTGCTGGGCGTCACACCAGCTTGGAGAAAGGAGCTGAGATGGACTCCCTGGCAGCTCCCACCCTCCTCTATCCATTCGACAACTGAAGCCTGATGCTGTCCCTATCCTTCACTAGTAGCAAAGAAGGGTTACTGGGCTTTGTCAGCACAAAGACTCACTGCGGTAACGCAAAGATCCCAACCCAACAGCTGGAAGAACAGACCTCAGCTCAGTGTGTGAGTGCAGACAGCGAGGGCTCACACACCTCCCAGCCCTGCGGGCCCTTCCCCATACCCGTGTCTGGGTCCCACACCATGTTCCCTCTGCCGTTCCCGTTGTAGCCGATCACCGTTTTCAGCTTCAAGACTTCACTGCCAGCTGGAGGAGACAAGAAACTCTGCAAGAAAAACAGACACGAGCTTAAAGTGAGCTCTGGGAGGATGGGCTGGGCAGGTACAGTGAGGACACACGTAAGAAAAGCATGCATGCAAGCACATGCATCCAACTCACACATCCAACACACACAGCCATGCTCACACAATTCAAATTCAGCATTATCAGAGGATCCGGTCAGAAAGGGCACACGTGTATTTAAAAGGGAAACTGCACCACCACAGCACAGATGCTTTCAGACGGGGCACAGAACAGGCTGGCCAGCAGCTCCCCATCCGACCAGCAGCTGCTAATCCTGCTGGGCAGGAGTTCGGGGGGTTTTGCTGACTTGGTGATGTACTCTGAATAGGAAGTGAGCCATGGGGGGCAGAGGAGGGAACTAAGGATGCAAGATGGATGTAGCTGTTCTCCCACCCGCTGCGAACAGCAGAGCTTAGGGAAAGGTTGAGTTTCTGTTTTATTATCGCTCTGTTTGTTAACAGAGCAGGAGCTGTGCCTTAGCTACCTTCTCTACACCCGATGGATTGCCTTCCCCAGCCTGCTTTGCCAACGCATCTGCTTGCAAATATGTGCGTGTGATGAATCACGCCACTGCTCGCTTGTCTTTCACTTTCAGTAGCACAAAAGCCACTTCCATCGCCTCTGAATGAAAATGTATGCACATTTGCTGAACAGAAAACGAACTGAGCTCAACTCACTTCTTTGTTAGTCTGGAAAGAGCAGCATGAAGAAGAGAAACGTGGACTAAAGTGAAGGGTTTCTGTTTGGACATCAGGCCCGGGGGTGCATTTCACCAAAGAACAAAGGTCAGTAACAATTCTGAAAAGCCACCTTGCCCAGCCCCCAAACACCTCATCCTCGCCCCGTCCCAGCAACCAGCACAGCTCTCACCTGGGGGAGCATGGAGGCCTTAAAGCGAGGAGTGAAATGCCGGTAGGAATCCGGGCGGACGCAGCACTGGGACTTGGAACTTTTTGTCTCCTTTCTAGGTTCTGCCACACAAAGAAGAAAACGGTGCTTATGTGACACTGCTGCTCATGGGGATGGCTTGGGATCAGCAGCTATGCTGTGGCTTGCCTGTTCTGATACTGTACGTGTGCATATACGCTCACACATGGGAGAGGAAAACCCTGACAGAACCACACATGCTCCTGTGTGACAGTGTGAGTGGCTGCAGGAAATGCACCAGCTTTCCAGGAGCAAAGGAAGAATACCCATCCCCCCCGTCACCCCACTCAGCCGTGCTCCAAACAGCCTAAAGGCATCCACGCTGCACGCATCACTGCAAAGCATAAGTCACGCAGCCAGAGAGACATCTCTAACCAGAGCAGAGGCACGGTTTTATGCTGAAGCTTTCCAGCAAATCCTGCCTGGGGCTGAGTGCTGGCAGCTGCGTGCTTCTGGCAGCTCGCCACACGCTGCTGGAGCTTTGAGGCTGTGCCTCTATTAATAGAGGCATCGGGAGCTTTAATTTCAGCTGGCTTTAACAGAACGTGCCACTTAGAGATGATATGGGCTCCAAGCTGGAGAGGGGCTTCTGGCACACATAGCAGCAGCAGGGAAAGAGCCAGGCAAACAAGCAGACTTGGGGCCCAGCATGAGAATCCCTTAACTTCCCCATCACATCCGGGACAAGGAAGGGCCCTGAGGAGCACACCCGGTGGTGTGCTGAGTGCTGCTCTGGGACTGTCTGTGCTGCATTTACAGCAATCTTTCTTTGCTTTTCAGGGACAGATAAAGCTTACATGCTGTGCCCCAAGGAGCCAAGGTCTGGGACAGATGGAGATGAACCCAAGTTACCATTTGCTGATGGTGCAGGAGGCCTGCAGCTCTCCGGCCTCACTTTGGGTCTCACAATGATAAGCTCCTTGCTCCTGGCTGGCTCTGCCACGAGGACCGAGGTGTCTCTGCCTTCATTTGCCACCACCCTGCCAGGCAGACAGGCCTCCTCCTCTCTGTCTGACTCCGAGAAAGTACCTGAAAAGAGAGAATAGCAGGACAGAACTGACTGGTCTGGTAGTGGCATTCTGCTCCGTGTCACAACCCATTTGTTAGGGTGGAGGGCAAAGCAGACATTTCCTGCTGGGTATGTCCAACAAGGTGTTCACCACTGCCTCCACAGAAGCTGTGCCAGCAGCTCAGCGTTTGGAGTTGCAGCAGTGCTGGACCCCCACACCTCTGGTTAGCTTTGTTCACGTTAGAAGCAAAGTGCAGACTGCTCTGCAAGAAGGGGATGAGGGGCAGAGACAGCTCCGAGGACGCCAGAGAACTAGGCAAGGAGCTTTTCCCAAAATAAGATCAACTTCCCCTTTTCCTGCAAGGAATTCCTCTTACTTTGACACCCCGCTAGGTGGGCAGAGCTGATATCCAGACATGGTGGTGAGGACAACAGTGGGAGAGGAATTGTCTGCCGAGGTACATCAGACACATCCTCTAGCTTCTCAGAGCTCTTTTCTGTGAGAATAAAAAGCTTTGTGTAACACCCCTTGCCCCTTAAACCCTCTCCTCTTCCCGGGGTGATAATGGTGATGGCTCCAAGCTCCTGCCCAGGAGGAGCTGTTTCTGCTCCATCATTCAAGGGAGGGACACAGAATGGGGACAGCGAGGCCAGAAAAAAGACAGAGAGACAGAGGCAGGAGGCCAGGGGCAGGGAAAGACAGAAGGCAAAGGTTGAGCTACCTAATAGGAAACCCAGAGTCACTCTGCTCAGAACATCCCCTCCTTGGCAGACTCTCACTGAGAGGTGCTAGTTAAGTGGAGACTGCCAGTGGGACTAATTAGCCAGCTACCCAATAATACCTGCCTATCCTACTGAGGGAAAGAAGCAAAATCCATTTCCCCAAACCAGTGTCAGAAAAAGCAGCTGTGGGAGAGCTGCTGACCAGAGCAATCAGGGCAGCAAGGAAACTTACCTGCTGCCGGCAGCAGAGGGGACTTGGGGGAACGAGCCCTGGGAAGGCAACAAGAGCAGCGTTACACCGAGAGGGGCTGCAGGAAGGGGAAGCAGAGAGCTAACACGGCACTTACAGGGCTGGGGGAGACCCCTCTGCAGGCAGAGCTAGGAAATCCCAGAGGAAGATGGCATCTCCAACGCTGATGACGTGCTGCTGGTCTGGGGTGAAGGCCACCTGGCGCACAGGCTCCGAGTGGCCAATGTACACCTGGGAGAGAGAGCAGCATGAATTCCATCACTGATCTGTCAGACAGGACTGTGGCTGCTACACTGTGGTTCCCTGCAAGCCCAGGGAAGGATGCTTCTGCCCGTGCTCCTCGGCAGAGGATCATCACAGAGAGCAGCAGCACGCAGTGCTCAAACCTAGGGTTCAGCTCAAACACACTGGCCCAAACCACACATCTGCTACTATCTCCCAGGGATTCAGAAATGCTTTACCTGATGGATCAGGGGAACACCACCCCCTTCCCACCCCGAGGGCAGTACCTGGAAGTTGACGTCGAAGCGCATCCGATAATCCCACACTTTGATAACCTTGTCGCCAGCAGTGAGCAGGTACTTGGCATCCTTACTCAGTGCCAAGGAAGAACAAGACAACTTGTGCACGGGGGACATCTGAGGACAGGGCACAGAACAAGCAACATTAACTGAGCTCTCTCTCACTATCAACAAGTTACACACTTCTTCAGCAACAAGAAATGTTAGGTCAGCTGGACAAAGATGAGGGGAATGCTTTTGGCCTCTGGTGAAGCTTAAAGGAGACAGAGATGCCCAGCATTCCTGAGAAAGGTCTGCTCTCTCTTCTTTGTCCTTCTGTTTCTCCAGGAGTGTGGAGCCCACTGACACACCAAGGTCTGGATAGATCCACCACGATGCAGTCAGATTTCAGAACTTAAGGGGATCACTTGGGTACTTCACTAGCCCACCTGTGAGATAAGTTAACCAGCCCTCCCTACTCACTGCAGCGCAATAATTCAGGTTTCACATCTTTACTCTTCAGCAAGAGGGCAGGAGTGTGGTAGTATGGAAAACAAGGACAAGCTCAGGCTCACCCTGAGCAAGACCACGCTGTGATACCCACATGCTCACCACTCATGTTTTTCTTGAAGTGCCCAAGCCCCATAGGAGGTGATCTCTCAGACACGAATTTCATAGTGCCCCACCTCTCGCACCAGCCGTCCTGTTTTTGCATCAAGCACAAGGATTTTGTTGGAAGAAGTGGACACCAGGAGCTCTCCTTGCCACACAGGAGCAAAGCAGATTCTCACTGCAGCGTCCAAGGCCGTGCTGTTCGAATCAAGGATACTGATGTCCACCCTCAGCAGCTGTGAAACAAGAAGGTGCTGAAGAAAAATCCAGAAGCAAGCACTGGGGAAGACTCAGAAACAGCTGCTGAGCAGGCACTGGGGCAGCTCCGGTGACTCTGCTAACACAAAGCTACAGAGTTCCCCACACCCTGGCTGGCGAGGCCCTCCCCAACACTCTGCCCAACCCCAGACCTATCTCAGGTCCTGCTGGTACCTCATCCAGCGAGCAGGCCTCCATCACGGTCACAACATACTTGGAGGGCCCCACAAAGGCCAGGAGCCGGCTGTCCCCACTGAGCACCAAAGCATCAGCACCACTGCCAGCATCTCGGGCCACCACGTTACCTGAGAGAGAGAGAGAGGGTGAGCAATTCCTTGTGTTCATTCCACCACCAGAATTCCTCTGCTGTGTCCCGTGGCCAGGCAGTGAGCGTGGGTTCCGAGCCAAAACCTGGCACTGACAATTGCAGCACTGACACCAAACTTTGGAGATTCTGGACAAATTGCCACACCTCTCAGCCCCTGTTCTTTCTCCACACCCACAAGGGGCAGGAGCTCTTTGGACGATGCACTTTACAACACAGCTCCCCTTCCCTGCCCGAGTTTCCCACTGCTGTTTATTTCAAGGAATAAACACAAATGATGCAGCTCTGAGTGGGCTGAGCCTGGTTTGATGTCTGTGCTACTAAAAAGATTGGAGGGGTAAAAAGAAAAAGGCCCCAGAGACCTACCCAGGACTCTCAGGACGTGGCTTTTCTGCGCCACACAGCTGTAAAGAGCCAGAGTTCCCTGCAAACAGGAGCTGAACATAAAGTTGCCATCTGGAGAAAAGGTGAGCCCAGCGATCCGAGTGCGGTGCTGCCTGAAAGAAGGTGGAAAAGGTGAAACAGCTGACAACAAAAAAAGCCACAGAACAGCGTAGCAACATCGAGTGCCACACTGTGAAGGACCCAGGGGAGCAGAATAACTGGGGACAAGTGGAGAACCACCAGCACGTCCATGCTTACAGCAGTGCAGGGCTGCTGCTGGATGGGAACAGCTCCATCCCCCCTTGGAGCAACACCCACCTCCTGTGCTGAGGCTCACCAGAGCTCCTGGCTCATCCAGCCTCTAGGAGAACCCCTTTCCTACCACCAGCAGCTGTCAGAGGGCACACAAAGCCCTCAGTGCTGCCACAGGTTGGCACATGAGGACTATCAAGCCCCAGAAAAGCTATTCTCCCATCTCTGCAGCTATCAGCATGGCTCTTGCCACGACACTCATCGTTAGAGCCCCTCCTGCACCGCTGCAGCTCTCACCACTTACTTGTGCTCTGCCAGCAGGTTGGAGGCAGTCAGGCTGAAGGTCCTCACCACACCGCTGTCAAAGCCACAGGCGAGGATCCGCTGGGTGGGGTGGAAGGACACGGCACACGGCATCTCATCGGCAGCCGTGAAGTCGTAGAGCTGCAGGGAAAACATCACGGACACAAAGCTGGAAGGAGCTGTGCCACAGCAGCCACACAGAACGGCCTCAGAGCTCCACCACTATGGTCACACAACAGATCTCTGATCTTTCCTGCTTGCAGCCAAAGCCCAGTGAAGTCCTGGGCCTTTGGGCATTTAGAAAAAGCCTTTGGGAACTGTGCTTCTTGTTAAAAGCACTATTCGCAAGGTGAAGGGAAAGAAAACAAATCAGACTGTTTTATTTAATTACACCTTCAGAAACTAAGGCTCTGAGAACTCCAGAAGGATTGCTTGCCCACGGTACACCCCCTGCTTCAGGGAGGACATTTAAGGGCTCTTAAACCATGCAGCTTTGACAACTCTCCCCCACCTGCTGCATGGACACGAGGTCCCACACCCGGATGGTGTTATCCTGAGACACCGTTGCCATCTGCTTCCACACTCCCTCCACCGAGAAGGCCAAAATGGAATCCTCGTGGGAGCGCATCAGGGTGCTGTAGCCCCGGCTCTGGATGTCCAGGTAGCCCAGGTTCCCAGCTGCAGTCGTGCACAGGACTTTGTGGCCGTCAGGGCTGATGCAGACAGAGCTCACCGACGCCTCGTGCTCTGGGGGAGGACACAGCACTCAGCACAGCCCCACAGAAAGAGCACGGCACCTGGAGCACAGCTGCAGAGCCAGATGCACACTTGGGCAAGTAATGCACGTAGGAATAAACTTCCCACATGATCTCAAGATTGAGCGCTTGCAGGTTTGAGCTCAGTGATAAATTAGTCTCTGCCCTTTCTAGCAGTCCCTGGGCTCTGCTGTTACGGTGACTGTTTCGAAAAGAGTAAAGAACAGCTTGACTTCCCCCCTAATTTTTCACGGGTGGATGAGCTGTGGGTACAAGGGCACAGAAATCAAGATGCACTGCCTGTTCTCCCCCAGGCCCCTCCTGCCTCATCCCTAGGAGTTACAAGAATGAACAGGAATAAACTGTCACTCACGTAAATTATTTCCAAGACAGTCACCCCCGGTGACAGCAGGTGGAAAAAATGCCCTCATTCTTACGAGTTACTTTAGGAGATGTCAGAGTGGAGGCTTTGCTTCCCAGCAGCAGGCTGATGCAGCGTGGAGGTGGGGAGGACAGCTCACCTGCTTCGAGGACAACAGCAGAGAAGTCCAGCGGCCACAGCCGCAGGTAGCCATCCACAGAGCCCGTGGCACACAAGGTCGAGGAGATGCTGATACTGTTTATAGCAATCCCAGGGCCTGAAAAACCCAAAACAGCACTTAGTTGTATGCTGGTAGAAACGTGAAGTCTCAGATGGAGGGTTCTTCTGTCCATGCCGGCAGCCAGAAACCCCGTGCTCTAGGTTAATTAGCTCCACACACCAAAGCAAAACACACATCAAGTTTTAAGAGAGCAGTGACACTTGAAAGTGAATTCTTCCTGCTGTTAAAATTAATGGATGGGCTGAAAGCTGTACCACTCACAACACAGCATCAAAGGTTTCCCAAACACCTCGCACTGGCTGAGCAATGAAAAAAAAACAAACCCAGATTCATCCTTTCATTGATCTGCTTCGCTTGCCCACATCACTATATTAAGAATCTCATCAGCAAATTCAGACCCCTGTTCCACGTTTCTAAAAGCAGTGCTTCTCTGAAAGTGCAATCAGCACCAAAAACGCTCAAATCCTTTCTTAAAACGACCCTTTGCTGCACTATTTGTGGTGCTTAAGGGGAAAACAGCCAGCTAGCAATGATCTCACCAACCCCAAGCGAGCTTCAGCAGCAGGCAGACAGCTGCTTTATGTCGGGCTCGGATCTACTCCCACCTACCTGCCCCGTCCTGCAGCTGTGCAGGCAGCAGCCGCCGAGCACCCCGGACACAGACGTTCTTGTAGTCCACCTCCAGGACGTGACCACTCCTGCTGCAGACAAAGCTGGAAAGGAGAGAAACGCCTGCTCTGGTTAAAAGGAACAGAAACGTTATCCTAGGGGGTCATGTAGGGGCCTTTCCATGAGTTATCCCAAAAACTCACAGCCAAGACAGCAAGGGAAGAATCTGAAAGGATGGAATAGACCTCTAAGGTCACCAGGTCTAACCCCAACCCGACCCCACTGCCCACGTCCCTCAGTGCCACATCCCCACAGCTCTGGAACACCTCCAGGGACGGTGACTCCCACACCTCCCTGGGCAGCAGTGCCACTGCTCTTTCTGAGAAACTGCTCCTGATATCCAATCCAAAAATCACAGCATCCTGTTTTAACCCCTGCCCCTTTGAAATACTGAGCAGAAAACAAGATGAAAGCTCAGCACAGACTTCAGTCCAGGACACAGCCCTCAGAGAGCGCAGGGGCACAGCTGGGCCTGCCCGGAGCTGCGTGTGGTAGCAACAGAGGTCAGCTTTGGTGATTAAAACAAAGCATCAAAGCACAAAAGCCATTTGTTTGTATCTCAGAGGATTTGCACCCAACCTCAGGTCACCACACATGGCAACACATCCATGTGGCAAGAGTGAGGACTCATGGCTCATGTTCCACTGAAGCTCACTGGGGAAGCAGAGCCTGCTGAGGAGGGGAGAAGCTCCCAGGGGGGAGCCAAGCACAGTGCCCCGGGGACAGGAGGAGGCTGCAGCCCCATCCTTACAGCGTGCGGTCGTCGGGCTCGCGTGCAGCTGAGTGCCCCTCCTCGAAGGCCAGGTCAGTGAACTCCAGCGCGTGGTACTCGCCCAGGTTGACAGGACAGGAGCGCAGCGCTCCGCTCCGCACCCGCCACAGCCTCACACTGTCCCGGCCACACGACACCATCCTGTCACATGAGAGATGGGGTAAGGAATGGAAAGAGAACATACCTTGGCTTGGAAGGGGCCTCACAGCCCATCTGGTTTCATGCCAAGGGCTGTGCCAACCCCCAACCCCCCAGCTCAGGCTGCCCAGGGCTGTGGGCATCTCCAGAGATGGGCACACACAGCTCTGGGCAGCAGTGCCAGTGCCTCACTGCACTCTGAGTAAAGAATTTCCTTCTAACATCTAACCCAATTCTCTCTTCTAGTTTAAAACCCTCCCCTCCTATCCTACCACTATGAGACCATGTAAAAGTTGCTCTCCATCAGGTTTACAAGCTCCCTTTAAAAGGCTGCAGCACCTCGAGCACTCCACAGCCATGCTGCTGCCTGCATGTTTTCTTTGCCTCCTACCTTGTATCATCAAAAAAAGCAATCTTTAAGGTCTGGATGTCCACATCCGTGTGCGCTTTGGCCAGCACCAGCACCTCTCCACCACGACACACCTGGGCAGTGTTCCACACCACCACCATCTGAAGGGAGACAGCACGGCAGAGCAGCTGAAACATGGAAACCTTGGCAGAGGAAGAGTTCTTCAGCAGAGCAAAACAGCCTGGGGATTGCTCTGCAGCTGGTAACAAAATAGAAGGAGGGAAAGATCTTCTCATGCAGAGGGTTCAGGACAGTCCAAGCAGCTCAGCAAAGCCTCACTGCAGTGTGTTTGCCTGGCAACTGCAATTACAGGTCCTAAATCTGGGGCTAACTGGCACTGGGGCTCAAATTTGGGAAAGAAAATACAAACTCTGTTCTCTGAGCTGGAAGAGCTGCACCACAGCTGAGATGATCCACAAGAGCTGGAGGTTGCAAGTCTGCTGCCCTCCTCCTTGCAGCACGCTGCTCAGCTCCAGCATAGCTTGCCCATGGTGCCAAGCCATGCAGCAAAGCAGTGATAGTGCCTGTGGTCTCAAAGTATGGCCAGGACCTCCCCACCTCAAGGAGTGCAGGTCTCTGAGCATGGGGACCGACAGGGACTTGGAAAGGTCACCCAAAGCCAAGGGGACAACCAGTGAGGACAGGCAGGTGATCCAGCACTCTGCTCTGAGTCAGGCTGGATGCAGCACAGCCCGCAGCATCACCCCAGCAGTGCTCCTGGGCAGCCCATGGGCACCTCCCCAGCTGTGGGTCTCCAGCTCCCAGCCGGGTTTTGTGGAGCACCGCCTCATGCTGGGAAAAAGCTGGAGCAATCCTGAGGCTGTTTGTTATTTTCCTGCAGGCAGCCAGCAGTGGCACAGCTAATTGCTGGTAGCTGCCAATAAGGGATTGTTGGGTGAAAACAGTTGCGCTGATAAAGCCCCAAAAAACAGCTTTATTTTTGACTGCTCCGTGTGGGATCTGCGTCACACTCCAGCTACATCAGTGGGTGGCAGCTTCAGCGCCCAGCACACAACGTCTGCAATGCCCAGAATGGAAGGATTAAACCCCGCATCTGTCTGCTTGCCCTTCATGCTACAAAAGATGTATTTTGGGTTTCAGTCGGTGCCCAATCTTCCTGATTCAATTCCCACTCCTCAGCTACGTGCTCGCAGGACTTCCAGCACAAGGTGCTGTGTGAGCACGTGTCCCTCAGCCAGGCAGTGCTGTGCGTGAGCTCACAGCGATCCCCACGGGACAGAAGCAGAATCCTCCTGGCCTGGCTGTCAGCTGGGAGCCAGCGAACCCACAGCAGTGCTCTGTCTGCACAACAGCTGAAGGAACAGCCCTCCCACAACCACTTGCTCAGCAGGGCAGGGGAAACGCCATAAAACAAATATTACACCTCACCGTTTTGCCGTGCTTATCCTTTCCGACGCCACAGAGAATGGTTCCGCTGTAGGAAAAGCTGCAAGAAGCAGGGGGACAGCTGGTGAGGGGCTGCACCCCAAGCTGGGAGGCAAGCGTAGGATGAGGGGAGACAGCGAGTGCTGGGGGAGCAGCCAGCAGGCCTGCTGAGAAACGCAGGGAGCTGATGGAGAGCTGTAATTCACCCCTGCTTTATCACACAGCTGCCACGCTGCAACACCTGCCAGCCCCAATTACAGGCCCTAAATACCAAGGCTGCCTGGTGACAGGGCTCGAGTTTGGCATAGAAAACACACAGCGGGAACCCCATTTTCTGGACTGCACCGGGGCTGAGCACGCATCTCTTCCAGGGCTGGCACCTACCTGAGGGACACGAGGGTCCGCACGTGGGTCTGGAACACGGCCAGGCAGCTGCCCTTGGGGAAGTCCCAGAGGCGCAGCACACCCCGGGGACCCCCCTGAGCCGAGGCCAGCAGGGTGCTGCTCCCATTGAACGCCAGCGCCGACACCTGTGGGACATCAGAGAGCTGGGACAGGAGCAGCCAGGGGCGACTGCGTGCCTCCAGAAGGAAACCACATCTACCTTATCCGTGTGCCCGGTGAAGAACCTCTGCTCACCAGTCTGAATCTGCAGGGTTACTATCACTGCGTGGCAGGGGTAGACCACGGCAGAGTTGTTCTGAGTCCACAGCGCCTGCAAGGGGTGAGATGAGATGTGATGAGACAAGGTGAGATGTCGCAGGGACCACAGGTCGGAGACAGAGGCCTCGTAAACATGCAGCAGACCTGGAGACACGCTGCATATGTGCAGGAGAGCAAAGTGCTTTCCCCTGCAGCAGGTATGCTCCTATCAGCAAAGGGAAACCGAGAGCGAGACGATGTTCTCATTAGCTCAGTGTACAGACTGTGTAATACACACAGCCAATACGGGGGAGGCAGATTTTGGCAGATATTGAACTGGACAAACCCCAAAGACCCCTTCTTTACGATTAACACCTCGAGACACAACGCTTCTTTTCTAGACACCAACAGAGTGGCTCTCGAGGCGGAATTTGTTCAAAGGCAGAAGCCACGAGATCTAAATGGCCCACACCACTTCTGATTTCTGCCACAGTAACAGCAGGATGCCCGTGCACAAACACAGCCTCGTGTCCATTTGTCACAGAGCCATTTTCCCCAGCAAAAAATGTTCCAGAAGCGTGGTGCCTGTCAGCCCTTAACTCCTCTGAGAAAGCAGCACGGGGTTACAGAGAAGCTCACACAGCTGCCCGAGGTACTGACCCACTTGGTGCTGCAGCCTCCAAAGCCAATCACCTTCCTCAGCTTCAGGATCGGATCTGGTAAGAAGCTCTGGAAAAAAAAAGTCAGAGCAGGATGAGGGCAGCTCGACACTGCTCTTCCACGGTGCTCTTATCGCTGGGCCCCTCCGTCCCCATTTCTTGGCTCTGTGTGACACAGGGACAGCTCTGCTTTCTCTCCTAGGGGCAGCTTTTATTCACCCCAGGAGAAGTCAGATCTGGAAGGCAGAGGGGCCAGCACACTGCCTTACCCTGCAGCAAGAGGTTCTCTCACCAGCTGATGCGTCTGCTCCGGGGCCCTTCCTCTGCACACCCTGCACAGGTGGACAACAACACAAGTGCCTTGGTGTCAGTGCATTCAAACACAGCATCTTCCTTTCAAGACATGTAGACAGAAGTTGAATGAGAATGGACAGCCAGAATAAAAACAATGCCAACAAAAGCGTTCTGTAGCATTAACCCAAAGTCCAGTGCGAAGCTTGTGTTCCCTCTGTTGTTTCTGTGAGGCTCAAAGCCATCAGCCACGAGTGTCCCTGGGGGGCCCAGAGACATCCCCAGCAGTGTCAGCCCCACAGCAGTGTAAGGGCAAATGTGCAGAGCTGGGGGGCTGCCAGGGGCCCGTGTGCTCAGCACAGTCTGGGCAGATGGAGCAAGGCACAGGGCAGAGATCAGTGTCTGGCAAAACCCACTGCTGTGAACATGTGGCTCATAAGGAGCCCTGACACATGCAGGAAACAAAAGCTCATGTGCCAAGCAGCAGATCTCCTCTCCTCTTGGCCAAAGTGTCCCACCATCAAAGCCCCCAAAAGTGGGGAAACGGTAAAGAGAAAACCACAACTGCTCCGTTGGGATACAGGGCTGCTGCGTCCTCTGCCTGCTCACTCACCTCTTCTGAGCCTGCAAGGGTGCCATGGGCAGCTCGCTTTCTCCTCCGGTGTGCATACACATGGATACCACCATCACTGACAGTCCGAGACTGCCCGGAGTCCCTCACAACACGCAGCATCCCATCCTCTGCCTCCTGGTCCCCAGGGGCTGCCAAGTGAACCTCAGGAATGCTTCCTGCAGCTGCAGGGAGCCGGTGTGGCACCTGGGAAAGAGCAAAGCCCTGGGCATGGCTCAGCCCTGCCAGCACCCACTGCCAGGGCAGACACAGGGGGACACTGGTGTCACTCCTGAATGGCTCTGCACCCCCTCAAGTCCTTCAGCCTCCAGTCCTTATTTCCTATCTTTAATTGGAAGATAGAGGTATCCACTGCTCAGCTGAGATGGGCGTGGATGTCTACAGATTACAGAGCTGTTGGCATTTATCTCTTCTCAACTCAGAGCTACGCCAGAATGAACCACTGAGTTATTAACTGTGGGCTTTGGGTCAAGGAACCACGGCCAGAGCAGGCTGCAAATAACAGCAGCTTCTACACCCTACATACAGAAATTAAAGGAGAAGATGAGCGAGAAAAAGCTCCCTGTGAGGCAGAAAGGAGTCATGTCCTCCATCCATGGCACACTTACAGCTCTGGGACTGGTGATCTGCTGGACAAGGGACAGCCGGTCACGAACGGCTTTGGTGAGTGTCACCGGCTGGGGCAGCTGGCACAGGAGCTCCTCTGAGTGGTCTCTGTGGTCACCTGGGAGACAGAGGAAAGGGCTGTGCTCTTCAGAAACCTCTGCCCTGCTAGCTACCTACTGCACAGAGAGATTATAGAATCATTAAGATTGGAAAAGACCTCTCAGTTCACAGAGATGAACCTCAACCCACCCCACTACACCCACTGTGCCATGTCCTTCAGTGCCACATCTCCACGGTTCTGTAGCACCTCCAGGGATGGTGACCTCAGCACCTCCCTGGGCAGCAGGGAGAAAAACTTTTTCCTCATATCCAGCCTGAACCACCCCTGGAAGCAGAGAGCCACAGCACTCAGCTGCTGATGGAGCCTAGAAAGGCGTGGGGATGAATTGCAATGGAAAATCCATCTGGGTCCCCTGGTTCTACACTCACTGGAACTACTACAGCAGATACACAACAGACATAATACGCTTTGGATTTGCTGCCCTGGGTTAGAAGGGAGAAGGGGAAAGACTGACTCCAGAAGGCTCACTGAGGGCTGTTTTCTCAATGTTCTATAACAGCTATCAAAGCAGCCCACCACACAGCTTCTTTAGTAATTTATTCAATTTCCCAACCATGAAACATCTTTGCCCTGGCTGTCTGAGCACTCCCAAACAGCAAACACGGGTACTTCAGCTGACCCACGCCAGCTCCAGCTTCTGGCAGCTCTCCCAGCACGGCCCATTGAAGCACTCTGATGACCCCCAGAGGTGCTACTCAAACACAAGTGTGTCCCACCCGCTGTCCCCAGCCATCCCACCTGCTGCAGGACTGGAGCAGCTCCTCTGGATGGAGTCGTACGGCAGTCTGGAGCCATCAGGTGGGAACCTGAGCAAAATCAGAAGGCACCACGTAACCAGGACTCTGCACAGGCACACAGGATCTCACAGCACCCTACATCTGGCACAGAAGCTGTTCTCAAGAGCAGGTTTTGTTCACTGCCCCCTACAAGACTCCTCCTTTTGCCCCCAAGAGCAAATCTGTCGTTCCTTAGCCATCTTTATCCATCACACACCGACCTGCCCCTGGGAGCAGAGCTCTGAAGCTCTGTGGTGCCAGCAGTACCTGATGTAGTCGTAGTGGTCGTGCCACTTCTCCCCCTTGGGCACTGGGAAGGCCATGTCCCGTGGCATTGGAGCTGCCCCGATACAGGCCGGGCTGGCACGGCGGGATCCGGACAGCGTCACTCCTGGTGGCAAAGGAGACAGAAGGTTCTGCAAGGAGCTGCCTGAAATCAGCTTCCAGCAGGACACAATTCCTCCCCTTAGGGGCAGTGAAAACACAAAGGCTACAACTGAAGCACTGTAATATTGAACAACGAAAGACCTTTGTGCCCTGAAACTCCCAACTTCCAAAGACAAACCAAAAGGACAGACCCCTGGTGTGAAGTCATAAACCCCCCAGGGCCAGGATTCACTTCATTTCTATTATTTTCTTTATTTCTGTGTGATTTATGCTAGGGCTCTGCTCCGATTTTCTTCTCTTCCTTCCTTGATGTAGCTGTAATTTCACAACAGCCTTCGCTACGCAGCAAACCTCCGGAGCCTTTCGCCCCATGCAGTGTCTCCAAGTCCCACCAACAGGCCAGCAAGTTTGGGCAGGATTCCAGCACATACCAGCAAATCAGAAACGAAGGTTTTAACTGAGTAACTGCCACAGGGAGCAAGTGGATAAAGAAAGCATTCTGGAACGTCTCTGGATTTCAGAGACAAAAAAAAACCACAACAACAACAGAGTGCATGGGCACAGCCCTGGGAGATGTGAGGTTTGGTAAGGCCCTTTTCCTCCCTATAAAATACTAACTTTGGTAAGATATTGAACTTTTTTCTACTCCTGCTGTTCCAGCTGGAAAATGAGACAATTTTCTCTCCAACAGAGGACAGGAGGCTGCATCCACTGCTGCACATGGAACCTGCCCACGTCACCCTGAGCATTTCTCCCCTTCTGCTTCCTTTGTGTTTGCCACAGGCATGTTCCCATGCTAAGAATTCAAGCTGCTCAGTCAGAGGTAGTGGCCCTGCTGCACTTCTGGCCCTGAAATCAGTTTTCAGAACACTGGGGTACAACCAGGCTCGGTTTAAACCTCGCAGGGTCTCGGCTCCCCACCTGGCTCAAACAGCAAGTCGCTGGTGCAGATGTTTTTTACCAGCAGGTTGGAGCACAGCTTGATGCTCTTCAGGTGGCTGTACCGCCGGCTCAGGTACAGGGAGAGCACATAGTGCAGGTCGAGCACCAGGCACGTCCAGCGCGTGTCAGCAGGGGCTGCTCCCACCAGGCCTGCAGACAAAGAACCCTCACAGACACCAGGAGACACGAGGCGGGTGGCACACACATGGCACTGCTGTGCCCCATCCACTGTCACCACTCTGCTCCTCCATGCACACTGCTGGTTTGGGGCTGGGCTGTGTTAATATGGCTGCAGCAATGCCACCATGCTCGGTGCACCAAGTCTACTCCCTTCTGAGCCCCAACCTCCCAGCCCCCCAGGGTCCCTCTGCAGCACGAAGAAAGGAAGAGGCCCCCAACCCCTCCACGTCTCAAGTGAAAACTATTGACTGCTCAATATCCTCCCCCAGGCTCATCCTCTCCTCCATGCACACTGCTGGTTTGGGGCTGGGCTGTGTTAATATGGCTGCAGCAATGCCACCATGCTCGGTGCACCAAGTCTACTCCCTTCTGAGCCCCAACCTCCCAGCCCCCCAGGGTCCCTCTGCAGCACGAAGAAAGGAAGAGGCCCCCAACCCCTCCACGTCTCAAGTGAAAACTATTGACTGCTCAATATCCTCCCCCAGGCTCATCCTCTGTGCTCCCAGCTAGCACAGATGTGAGATCAGGAAACCTCACCTACTGCTGTGAGCTGCAGGAGGGATGCGGGGGATCCCCCTCAAGTTTCCTGCACCCGCACCACCCTGCTTCTAAACCCCACTGATTTTCTAATAACTCCCTTTGGAAGCCTCTTACCTCTCCTGGAAGCTGTGGCCGTGCTGCCGTGCAGCAAGCCCCTGGCTGCCCCACAGACGAAGGGGAACTGGAGCCACGTGGCCGTAGATTTGAACTCCTTGAACAGGTTGGAGAAGGAGACACGCACCACCAGGTTCTCCTGGGGACAGAGGTACTTCATTCATCCTGCAGGCTGGGATTGGGAGGGACCTCCCAGCTTTCCTGTAAGCCCCCTTTAGGAACCAGACAGCAGCTCCCACTGACCCCAAAGGAGCGCAGGGCTCTGTCCCCTCCTTAAACCCCTTCTGCAGCTCCCACCAGGGACCTCGTCCCCTCGGGATGCCCACCCCACATCTCCATGCACCTCGGTGGCCACGTCCAGGTGCACCACGAAGTATTTGCGGGGCAGGGGCCGGAACAGCAGGTAGAGGTAACGGCCACACAGCCCCAGAGACTGGGAGCCGGTGCGGGGCAGCTGCAGGTAGTTGCTGGCAGGGATGGAGCCCCGGATGCGGTACACAGTCCCTTTCAGTGTCTTGTCCTGTGGGAGTGCAGGGTCACGGGGCTCTGCTGCCCGCCCTGGGCGGGGGACAGCCCCGGTACCTCTGTTACCATCACGGTGGTGACGTCCCCCTCTTTGGCAGAGCGTTTCCATTCCTCCACGTGGAAGTGCTTGAAGACGTTCAGGTAGGGGTTCTGCCACGCTGCAGGGACGTGGTGCGTGGAGGACACAACGCAGGGGACACGACAACATCATCGTGACCCCCTTCCCCCCCCCCCCAGCGTTGTGTCACTACCTCCACTGCCCCAGCATCCCCACCTCCCAGTGCCCCCCAGCCCTATCCCAGTCCTTCCAGCCCCATCCTGGTGCTCCCCAGCCCTGTGCCAGTTCTCTTCCAGCCTTGTCCCTGTGTGCCCCAGTGCCCCCCAGGTACTCCCCACTAGCTCTGTCCTCGTGTATCCCAGTGCCCCTGATCCCGGCGTCCCCAAACCTCTCCAGCCTTATCTCCACATGCCCCAAGACCCCCATTCCCCCCCCCCCCCGTCTTATCACACTGGATCCCAGTTTCCCCATTCCCCCTTCACCATCCCTATCCCACCGTGTATTTACGTCCCCATCCCCTCCCCACCCCTAGCCCAGTGTGTTCCAATTTCCCCACCCCCCTTCCCCAGCCCCGTCCCGGTGCCCTCAGAGCCCCCTCCCCCTGGTATCCCGGTGCCCCCCTCCCCCTGGTGTCCCGGTGTCCCCCAGCCCCGTCCCGGTGCGTCCCGCCGCCGCTACCCGCCGCCATGGCTCAACCGTCCCGCGAACCCTCCGCCAATCCGCGCCCGCCCGCCGCGAGGCCACGCCCACCGCGGGAGGGCGTCACGTGGTTCCCCACCCCTCGGGACCTCCGGGCCGGGAGGGGGCGCTGCGCTCCCGCAGAGCGCTCAGCGCGTCCACGCGTGACCGCGACCCCGCGGGAAAGGAGAGGCGAGGAGCGGGAGCGGAGCGCCTGTAAAAACGGCTGTAATGGCACCGTCGCCGGCCCCACGCGTGACCGCCCCACGTTCAGAAGGACGGGTCGCCGAAGCCGAGGCGCTGCTGGGCGGCGTGGAGCTCCTGCAGCAGGGCCGCGTCCTCCAAGCCGAGCTGCGGGGACAGGGCGTCAGGCATCCCCCGAGTGGCGACCCACCTCCAGAACCCCCGCGAGAAATGGGTAGGGCCCCTTCCACGCTCTGCCTTTAGCAGCAGCCAGCTCGGAGCAACGGGAGAGGAGCATCAAAATACCCCACGCTCGCATCGCGGGTGGAAGGACGAGGGCTTGATGCCCGCACCCACCTTCGTGGCATATTTGTAGCACTGCTCTGCCTCCAGCTGCCGCCCTCCCTGCAACACAGCACAGCGGGGAAGGGGAGGGGGGGGGGGAGCAGCAAGGAAGGGCACTGCTTGTGCCATCGCCGCAGTGATCGCTCCCCCAGCCGGCTGTAGCACCGGGTGGGCGCTCACCTGCAGGCAGACGAGGGCCAGGTAAGCCCACACTTCAGCATTGTTGTTATTTAGGGCATTGGCTTCAGAGAGAGCATCCTCCGCTTCTGCCATCTCTTCCAGCTTGAGGGGGAAAAAGGAAAGAGGTGTGAGAAAAGGCAGAGAGCAAACAGAAGTGGCTTCACGACTGAGCAGGCACCTGCTCCAACAGCCAAAACGCACTACAGCTGAAGCACACAGCAGTGCTGCAGGCACTGAGCTGCTCTGACAGGGAGGCACGGGCAGGAGGAAGCCAGCAGAGTGGGTACTGACACCTTCACCCAGCAGTCCAGCCCCATCACAAGCTCTGAGGACCTGCTGGGATGCATGTATCACTCAAAACACGACTCTGGTCCGGATGCCTCTTCCCATAGAGGCTCCCTGGAGGCAGGAAGGGCTGCCGCACAGCCCCCTTGTCCCACAGAGTGCAGCCAGCTCCCAGGACATCACTCAGCTCCCTTGTTTTGGGGTCTGCGTCTCTGTGGGAGGCTTACAGTTGTCCAAGGGGGAAACAGTAGTTTGAGTTCCTCTGTTTGCTTCCCTCAGCCAAACCCCTTTGGAGGGAGCCTGCAAGGTGTACCCCCTGGGAGACTCTGTGCTGCTGGTGGCTGTGTCTGGGTTTCTTTGGCAGCCCTTCAGAGGTGCTGGGTTCCTCTGGGCAGGGAAAGCACCGAGATTCCTCCCTGCTGACAAACTGCTCGATGCTTTGTGGTGATGTGCACAAGTTGGAAGGGACCCACAAAGATCATCGAGTCCAGCTCCTGGCTCCACTCAGGACCACCCCAAAAAATCAATCCCTATGCAGGTCATGTGCGGGCAGGCACTCAGGGCAGAGCCCAGCCCTGGTGATGTGCATGCCATGACATCCTGGGGCCCAGAGCCCTGGCAGGGGGGCAAGGAGGGGAGAGACACTGCCCCTGGTGCAGTGCTGAGGAGGACTGTTTTATTTTCCACCTCCCATTCAAGCAGCCCAGGGTGCCACCCTGTGACCATGACAGCGTACAGCACATGACAGCTTCCAGGAGCACCTCCTGCACAGAGAACCAGACACAGCACTGATGACGTGAGCCTGGGATCTCACACCCAGTGGCACTTACCCTGTAGCAGGCAATTCCCACCCCCAGCCAGGTGAGACAGGATGCAGAGCTCTCGCAGGCCTGCAGGTAGATCTGCTTCGCCTTGTCATACTGCCAGGAGAGAGATGATCACGTTGGAATCTGCATCACTTCCACGCAGCCTCTCAACCCCCCCAACACCCACTGTCCCCACATTTCTGTGGGGCTGAGAGCTTTCCCGCTGCCCCCAAAGGTGGTGGCTGTATGCTGCCAGGAGCTGATGCAGTAATTAAAAGACACCCTTATCGATGTGATGATGAGACTGTCTCAGCAGCACCCTGAGACTCAAGCCTGGCAGACAGGGCTGCTCCACGCTCCAAGGACTCCAGAGCTCCATGAAGTTTTGCTGTGTTGTTGCATCTCTGCTATAGCTACAGCTAATGGTGCTCTGTACCCAGGATCTGGAATTCACTCCCTCCTTCTCCTGCTTGGCTCCTCACCTCTTTGTCTTCCAGGTAGATGGAGCCCAGGTGCAGGTAGACAAAATGCATGTCTGCAGCATCCTCCACAAAACTGACAGTTCTCTCGTAGCACTCCTTTGCCTCCTGGAGTTCTCTCCTCAGGTAGCACAGGTGCCCCTTCTGAGCCCAGACATCAGGATTCTGTGCACACAAAGCCAAGAGTGAGATGTGGCTCGGAGACAGGCAGGAGAGAGACCTGGAGGAGGACCCCTGTAATCAGCAGAAGGGGAGAGCTGACAGGTATTTGATTAGAGCAGGACAGGTTCTATGTATGGAATAAAAATGAAGTCAGCAGGCTGCCTGTCTAACAACAGCAATGGGAGCCCCCTCCAGCCTTCCCTGCAGGCTGTCCTGGCCCGTGCAAGGCTCCCAGGTACCACGAGCATGCAAGCAGCATTTGGAGATGGCAGCTTTAAAGCTTCTGCGTCTTCCTTTCAACCCGACTGAAAAGCTACTTTCTCTCTCTGCTGAATAGAGACCTTGTTCCCCCACGAAACAGGGGCTGACTCACAGCGTAGGGAAAAAGGATCAGGATATGCATGTTCAAAGAGAAAGAAAGGCAGACAATGCAGAGAGAGGAGTCCTCGCTCAGAAATGTCTGTGTGGAAGATGACAGACAGCAAATGATACACTGGGTAATGAGGAGGGCAGCGCTGCAGCCACAGCCTGGGGTGGTTAATCAGCTATGATTGTCCTCCCCCAGAGAACTGCTGCAGATTAATACTACAATTGCTCAAGTGGAAATGATGCATGGACTCTAGGCTCACACACACACACACACACACACAAACAACACAGGTGGAGTCTGCCGTGGCATTCAGCCTGTCTGCTACTGTGGGACGGCATCCTGCACCCGCAAATGCAGATTACCAGGAAGTCAATCCTAATGGCCTCGCACAGACATTCTTCACATTTGGAGAACTCTTCCTTCAGCAGACATGTCCGGGCCAGCGCCAGGTAGTATGCACTGGAGGGGCCTCCCTGCTGGCTCAGCAGCTCGTGGGCAAGTGCCATGCGAACAAACTGCAGAGGAACAACAGCACACCAGCTTGGATGAGGGAGCAGGCAAAGCACAGGCTGTTGCTGCCCTGAGTGCTCTTCAAGGAGGACTGCCTCACATTTGTTTGACTTCCACAAACAGAAGCCAGGAGACATTTCTTCTTCCTCCCCTTTGAAAATTCAGCTCCTGTTACTTTAAGGTCTGCTTTAAGCAGCTCTTTCTCCCACGTGAAACAAAGGGACATGGCTTAATATGGCAGTCAGAGAAGTGTCACAGAGATGGGTGTGTGAACACAAGTGACACAAAAACTGCTCTGACATAATCTGTGCAGAGCTCAGGCACTCCCAGAGCCCTGACTGCCTGAGGTGTCTTTCATCCCCAAGCAGCACTTTGGTCAGAACACTGCCCAGCCACAGGTTTGCATTGCTGGGCAGTGTTTTTGCGGCCTCAGCATGTTCTTGAAGCCCAAGAGGGGTCACTGCTGGAGTCTCCCAATTTGGTGGTAACCCAGAGAAGGAGATCTCAAATCCCTTCCCTCTCCTGCACTCTGTATCGAGCTGACCTGGATGGCATTGACTTTCATCAGGAAATCCACTGCCTTCATGAAGATTGTGCAGGGAGGATCGCTGTGTCCTGAAACAGGGGATGGCTCTGCAAGAAAAAGCATCTCCATCAGCCCCAAAGTGAAATAAGAGCAGGGCTGAGCCCCTAGCAGGAACCAGAAGATGTCAGGGGAGGCTCAAACAGCCATTTTCTCTTGAAGGGCCTCTGTTTTTTTATGGATGTGAGAAGAGAAACTATATTCTTGGGATTTCCAGGCCAAACTGAGAGGAAGAAAACAGATTTGTAACTGATACTTGTTAAAAATAACTATAGCAAAGCTCCTCAGCACAGCCCGGTGGAGTTGGAGGGCCCCAGCACTGCCATCTCTTTGCCATCCACAGGAGAGCGGAGCTTTGCTGCAGATTCCCCAGCTAAGGGGAAAGAGCAAGGCTTGATGGCTCACCTTGGCATCAGTACAGCCACAGCCCAGTGCTCCCAAGTTATTTCACTCCCTGCTGCTTGCATAAAGCAATCTCCCAGCCCTGGGCTCTCCATCCCACAACCAGGTTACCACTCCCTGACCTTTTGAGGCTGTCTCTGATGCTGGAGACTCTTCCTCAGGAGCCGCAGAAGCCAGGGCAGGCTCCTCCTCTGCCCCTGGCAGCCTGTTGGCTGAGCCATTTGGAACCCCCTCTGCAATGAGACCCACAACGGCTGTTAGGTGCAAGCAAAAGAGTTTGCCCCACACTGGCCAATTTAAAGCAGGACTCCAGAGAAATGGGAGAAGAGAAAATACACAAGAACCATCAGATCTCTATAAATAGGATGAAAATAGCTCGCAAGAGGTAATATCTGGCTCTGGAGCCTTGAATACAAGATTATCATACGAAGCTAGAAATAGATATAAATGAGGCAATATCCCTTCCTCTGGCATATGACACCGGAGGCCTTCCTGCCTGCCTGCCTCCGGTGCTTTGCTTGGAATGCTGATAGTGTCAAAAATAAAGCTAGTCAATATTTTCCACAGCCTTGCCAAATATTTGGGACTTGGGACAGAAAGCCCTGGGCTTGGGGTGAAGCTGGACTCACAGAGGCCCCGAAGGAGGCTTCAGCTCAGAATTACCTCTGAGTAGCTGTTTTGCTCCTCATGAATTGGGCAGACAGCGCTTTCCAAGCCGTGCTGGGAAGTCACAGCAATGGCTTTCATGAAAGCTAAACCTGGACAACCCTAAATTACAGCAGTCAACAGTGGCAGCCCAACCCTTCCAAGCCTCAAAAGGTACATTTCCTCTCCTCAGTCACTCTAGTCACCACCCACACATCTATGTATCAGCAGCACTGGGCTGGGCCAGAAAAATAAATGCAAAGACCAGTCTTTCTCTTAGGCTCTAGATAGATCAGCTGTGTACCTGTATTTCAGCCTCTGAAGCAGTGCATTTGCCACTGTTGTTTCTGGCATAGTTCATAGTGTGTTCAAGCTCCCAGCCCACAACTGTGTCCTTTACCCATCATATTTCTCCTCTCTGGTCTCACTGTTCTGCCCTGAGCCCCCTCATTGCTGTATAAGGGCACCTCCTCATTTTGCTAGGAATTACCTGGCAAGAGCTGCTCTGGGCCAAGACTGGAAGACCTCACAGATGTAGCACTGATTTGTTTTTTCCCTCCTCCCCCAGAGATGCTCCTCTCCCTGGCCCACTGTGCCTGGAGTTTCTTCTTGGCTTCCCGGAAGGCCATTTCTGCCTGAATATGATTATTCTGCAGCTCATAGAACAAACCTGTGAAATACAGAAATAGCAGCATGAGCAGAAATCTAACCCTTAATAAAATCTTTCCCTCAGTCCTCAGATTACAGCAGGGGGGAGGAGCAGCAGGAAAAGAAACAAGGCTCGGCTCTACATGAATGCCTTCAGCACACAGGCTGGCTTGTTTTGTACCTGAAAGCGTCCAGGCTACGACATGAGATGGCTCCAAGCAACAAGCATCCTCAAAGAAAACCTCTGCCTCTTCATAGTGCTGCAGCGTGACTGCCACAATCCCACAGAGAAGCAAGCTGGGGACAGGGATAGGAGCAGCCCCCCGTTAGCAGCGTGCAGGACACACATCACCTTCCCACTCACTGGGAGCACACAGCACCTTTGGACATGACGTGGGTCCTGAGAAAGAGCCTCCCGGAAGCACTCCTGGGCTTTGAGGGCATCCTCGAGCAGCAGGCAGAACGCCCCGTAGTCCAGCCAGTACTGGATGTTGTGCTGGTCCTGAGCTATCCTCTGGACACAAGAGATCAACGCTGAAGGGCTCTTGGCACGTGCAATGCACTGAGAAGGCAGCTATGCTATGACCATAGCTCTCCTCTGGCTGAGTTTAGCAACTATTAAGGCCTTGTCTAACACATGCTAGGGTTTCCCTTAATTGGGATCTTATTGGGCTTCCTCTATTAAGCCTTCTCCACCTATCAATATCCTCCAGCTTAAGCTGGCCTCCTTAGCCTCCTGATAGAGAGCCCAGTGCCTCCAGCGCTGACCCAGCATGACTTTTGGACCAGCTCATCCCACTTTGCTTGGCCTTGAAGCTGAAGTCTCCAGCGACCAGGCCAGCTGCTGCCTCACATCCTCCAGAGAGCAGCATCTCCCTAGGAAATTCCTCTCACACTCAGCCTGTGTATCCTGATCATGTTCACCTCCACCGTGATGGTGTGCTGGCTGCCAGCCCAGACACATGGGATGGGGACAGGGAGAGACAGGGGCTGCTTTACCTGCTGGTGGTAGAGCGAGGCCAGCTTGTAGTCCTTATTGACTTCAGCTTCACGAGCAAACAGCCAGAGCTGCTCGTCAGTCAGGCAGATACGAGGAGCAGGGGCAGCAGCTTCTTCATATAGGAGCTGGTAAAAAGTGAGACAGAGTTAGCCCTAGCGAGGGTAAGAAGGAGGGTACAAACAAATTGTTTGATCCTATTACAGCAGCAGTCCCCAGCCCAACACTGCATAAAGCACACCTTGGCACAGCTAGGGCTGGGTGGGTTGGAAAGCAGTTCCAGCCTCCAGTTGTTGGGGGCACAGCCTTGCAGCCCTGTGATGCCATGCCACCCCCAGGCACTTCTACCACTAATGGAAGGGGTAATTTTTCTGCAGTTGTGGCAAATAAAAGTATCACCCAGAACAAGACCACTTTCTGCTTCCTTTGAGGTGTCACTAGTGACCTCAGCTCAAACTGGAAGGTCCACGCTCTGCCTTGGGTGTGGGGGGGGTGGCAGATGGCAGAGATGCAGCCACCCTCACCATGAGGCAGCTACAGCAGCTGCTACCAATTGTATTTCACACATTTCACTATTTGGATTTCACTGCAATGGGATACGGATGCACAAGGTCCTGTCTCTGTGTGTCCATACGTGAAAACTGCAGCAAAGGGAAGCACAAGCCTGCACGTGTCTTGAAGGCAAAAGTAGCCCTACCTTCACTAGAAGTGGTGCCTACCTCTAGATCCATGGTGAAGCTGTGTCCCAAATTACCCATCTCTGCCAGCTTTTCTCCCTACCTGGTTCAGGGCAACGTGCATCTGATCCACAAGGTACACATACAGCTCACTGAGAAATGCTTGGAACTGCTCCTGGGTCTCAAATGCTGTGGTCTTCAGGTATTTCTCCCTCACAATCTTCACTACAGCATACTGTGGAGACATGTAACAGTTGGATATGGCAGGTGCCCTGCAAGCTCCATAATAATAATAACAATATGGAGCCATAATGTGGATTGTCATAGAATCACAGGCTATCCTGAGCTGGAAGGGACCCACAAAGATCATTGAGTCTAACTCCAACTGTCTGAAGCTCCAATTTAGTTCTAAAGAAGAAATCTAGCCCAGCACTTAATAAGGTAAAAAGCAAAACAAAACAAGCAGGGACGCTTTTCTTTCCCACCTCTCTGCCCTTGCTCTCCCTGACACACAGGTGCCCCTTTGAGGGACACGTGGAGAGCCCCCTTCTCCCTAGGGAAGGCTGTGAGCATGCAAAGCAGCCAGTTTTGCTTTCATCAGGATAAAACGTTAGGCAAATGGATGTGATCAGCTTTGGAACCTTCCCCTCATGATGGGAAGAGTTCTCCTGGTGCATGACCAAAGCAGCCTGCTCTGTTAGGAAAAAACTGGCCCTCCCCACGTCTCTGCCACAGCCTTGGGCAACAGGAAGGGATTCTGTAGCAACACATCATGCTAAGTTATCACTGTGGAGCAGCAGTTCCTCACTGAGAAAGTGCCATGACAAAACGAGCAGGGAAGTGAAGCAGCACAACGGATCCCTGCCTTCAGCTGTTCCTTAAAAGCAAAATATTTCCCAGAGCTATTGAGCTCAAAGTTGAGCTGACGCTTCTGTTCCTCCAGGGTTTGATGGTCTGCTGCTCCTTGGTCTGGAGGCTGCTTTCCAAACAGCTCGTGGTATTCACTTAAGATGGCAACAGCAATGCTCGCGATGTGGTTGTGATAATCTTCCACAGCCTTGGAAATAGGAAACAGCAAGAAGTAAATAAGTAATCAAACTTCAAAAGTCACTTATGCCATCAACCTTGAAATGTGTTTTATTTGCCAGAGCCCACACTTCCCATTAATTCCACCTGACTCAAGTTGCAATTAGTCTGTCACTCAGCCCTTCCTGTCCATGCCTTAAGGCTGCAAAAATATCTGCATGTAAATAAAGAAGTGCTCCTTCATAATTAGATATTGTTCCTGCTATATTTTTCAATCAATCAGAATCCACTGTCTCAGTCCTCGTTGTCTCTTCTGTAGCAGTAGAACTGGCTGCAGATAAACGATATCTCATTTGCTGAGAGCCCTTTAAAGCCACAGGCTGCCCCCCCACCCCCAAGAAGGGCCTGTAATCTCTATGATCTCAGTGGTAGAAGCTTCCATGCATGGCAATAATCAGAATACATCACTTTGTGCACTCCAGACACTCCAGCACAAATCAATTCTGCAGCAGTACTGGGGTCAGTTACTGAAGTATTGCTTCGTCCCCCACTGTTGCTGTGAATTTCCCATCAGCCAGGGGCCATCTGAGGACACACTCCTTCAATAGCTGTTCTGTACCTACAGAAAACCAGCCAGTGCTGTCTGATCATTTTCTGTGGTCAGGAAGTTGAACATGCAAAAGTTTGTCTGGGCCTCAAGAAGTACACAGAATAGTTTGAGACAAGAAACTGCTGGGACTGCCCAGAGACAAACAGCTCTGGTACCTCTCTCCTCACATCCATTCACTTCCAAACACCTCAACACTGCTACTTTCTTCTCCGCCTTTTCTAGATCTCTCCCTTTTTAAGGGCTGCAAATGCAAGTAACGCAGCCCAGAAATGATTTCCCAAGGTATAATACTACAAAGACAACACATCCTGAAGTTTTCTGCATGCTTCCTCTGCAGATCTCATCTGTGTGTTGCTGCAGGGCTCAGACTGAAGACGAAAATCTCTGAAGTGAGAGGGATGAGGACAGAATAAGGTGGCAGGGTGCTGATGGGGCCACAGGCTCCTGCACATACCTTCTTGGCTCCTTCAGTCCGGGGAGGCAGCGGAGGGCGAGGGGGAATCATCTCCTTGACCCTGTCAATGTGAAGACAGAAGGGATCAGCCTGACACCCTATCAGCAACACTTGGTTATGTCAAGCACAGCCAACCTGCAGTGTGAGGGCTGCAGGCTGTCATCATGTCCTGGAGACACCCTACAGGGACCAAGGGGTGAGAAACTGTGAAGGTCAGACCACGCAGGAAGTGTAAAGACCAGTGCACTCATATTTAATGCTTGCAGCTCATCAGACTGCCCTGAGAGAACTAGCTACCACCTCACTCCCTGCTGATGATTACACTCCACAGAGATTAGAGGAGATTTATGTGGTTATTTTCATCAAGCTTGACTGACCCATCACACGAAAACTACTGTAAAACTGCAGCCCAGCAGGTAGGGTTAATATTTGTTATCGCTGGCAATCAAAACCACTCTCCTCCAGAATCAGGCCTTCTCATCAAGTCATTATTCCTTTAACTCAACCTCCCGGGTCTGCCAGAACACCTGTAGGAAAGGTATCATCTTTTCAGGAAAGCTCTGAAGAACATTATCGTGGCAAACCCTGTGCCATCCAGCCACCAGGTCCTGGCATGCACCACGCAGCTCTGGCACCTTATCCCTTGGCCATGGTATCCCTGACACTGTATCACTCCTGTCTGTACCACCACTAGGGTTTACACTGATCAAAGGCCCTTAGGACTACAGTGATATCAAGACTGTACTGAAATCCTTAGAGTCAAAACAGTCTAAGTTCACTGTGATTTTATCAAGATTTCCTATTTGCTGGCACTTAGAACACAGTGCTGCTCACCAAAAGAAGGTGTCACATCCCTGGGTTGGCTCATACACAATCAGCAGAGCAAACTGCTCCCTCCACACCAAAGCTAAATCCTCTAACCATTCTGCCAGCTTACACAGCCTCTGGGCAGCTGACTTCTCCGGGTTCTGGCCTCTGATCACTTCTCCATTTACTCAGAGATCCGAAAGGTTTCAGTGATGAGCAAGAGACGCTGCTCTCCTGTCACGTCGCCCACATGAACAGTGATGCCACAGCCTCTGCTCCTGTCTCCACAGACCTGTCACCCCACATCAGCTGCTTTTGCCTGCGAGCCTCAACGGGAGGCCGTGCAGCACAGCTCCAAAATACCCTTCAGAAAGCTGCTGCTCCTGCTGGTCCCTCATCCCACGCAGGACGTATCCCCACAGGACACGAATACAGTCATCTAACTCTGCATGGGGCTGCCGCAGGCACCAGGGAAGATGCCAGGTCTGTGGAAAGCGCTGTGACCATAAGCAGCATCATGTCCTTTTCCTTCTTTTGCACATCCTGCTGTGCTGTCTGGTCCTCTTGTTCTGCAGTGCCTCCCTGCAGAGACCTGGCACCACTCCTCAGGAAGCTACTGAGCCTGAACAGTGCAGCACCCACACCCACAGACCCACCCTCACCTTCAGAGGAGCTCCCATCACTGCCGTGTTATCTCTGCTAGTGGCACAAATGAGAACCAAAACGCTCCACTTCAAGATGAGAAAAAGAAAACCAAGCATAACAGCAACTCGAGCGAAATAAGCGAGCAGGAGCAGAGGCTGACAGGAAATTCTGGATGCAGTCCAAGAAAGGGAGTTGTGGTTTGCTAACGAGCCATGTATTCTAACAACCTTCCAGGAAACAAGACAAAAAATAAAACAACAACAAAGCATCGCCGCTGATCGCACGTGCCAGGACACGTGTATGTGTCCTCAGCTGAAACCCCTCCGAGAAAGGACCCCTCTCTGCCACTCAGATCTGATTTTCCGGGCTTCCCATCCACAGCTGCACAAGGCAGGCGAGCAAAGAGGAATTACACTGAATTTCTGCAAGCTGAAGTAGAGTAGGAATCAAATAAAAAAGCTCAGGGGAAAATCTACTGTAAGGGAGGCTCACTTTCCCTGAACCTGTTCTCCTATAAGACAGCAGGCAGAACAAAAGGCAGTACACATACTTCCTGTTGAAAGAATGGCTGTTGCCGTGTGGTTTCTACTCATTTTTTCTGTCTGAAAGAGATATACTGCCTGTGTACATTATGGTTTATTCGTTTGCTGTATTTTCTTTATCTAATAAGTTATACATGCTGGGTCTTCCCTAGATAGCACTGCAGCAAGACTATACTGCTCCGTGGATAGGAAGCAACTGCCTTAAATTAAGCACATGGTGAAAGCCTCGAAGCCTCCAAGATGAGAGCACAGCTCTACAGCAGGACAGTATGAAAACCAGAACCCAGAACACGTAGAAAGTTGTGAAAAAATTTCAGAGAAACAACAGAATGCCATTCTGAAGTTAGAGCAGTGCTCCCTAGTGCAGCCCAGCCCTGACCGAGCAGCTGAACATCACATGCAAGAGGAAAGCACAGCAAGATTAATGGGAAACAAAGCCTGGACTAGAACACAGACACTATCATGCAGAGGGACACCAGCTCACGTGAATGCAACTGTTCTCCAAACCCAGGCAACGCCACTGCTGGAGCATCCTGGTGGCCTTGTCCTCCTGATTTCAGCAGACGTTGGATGCAGCCCTCAACTGCTGCTTACAGAGTACAGTGAAGGGCAGGCTCCCTGCACAGCCTGGTTTGTGTCCTGCAGAACTGAGCTGTCAGCTCCAGAGTTATAGCACATCTTTACATACCTTTTGGTGAGCTCCTCTTGTGATCGTTTGGGTACCAAAGCCTTGTCCAGCTTTATCTCCATCACCAGGAATGTTCCTGCTTCAACATACTGCTGCAAAGATAAACATTGCTCTCACTGTTGTGCTATCTAGAGACAATACTGACAAGATGAAAAACTGAACATTTAGCTACAGATCTTCGGCAAATCCTCTTTAAACTGCAGAGATTCTGCTTGCCTTATAACTTGCCCTCAAAATGATTTACAGTAGAAAAATTCACCTTGAGAAGCCAGAAAAAATGAGAACGCCAAGTTAATCAGTTTGCTTGGAGAATGAATATGTATTCTACATATTTTGAGAAAGAAGTCACAAAAAGGAAGAAACTCTTCTAAATAACACCTGATTATTTATAGAGACCTTCTAGCCCAATGCTAGACTTTCCTCCAGCTGGATGTCACTGGAAGAACTCCAGGACAGCAGCTATGTAAAACATCCCCCATCTCCAGCTCACTCCTAAATAATTTAATTACACGAAAGGTGTGAGACACTGACACAGCAATGGTCTAGCAGTCTTCTTCTCTGGAGATACAAAATTACCTTTCCATCTAGGCTGAGAGATGCGACGCTTGCAGCTTCTTCAGTAACATCTGACAGCTGGATTTTTGGTGCATTGGATGCCTATTGAAAAGCAAGAATAGACATCTCCATTTCAGATCCAAACGCCATGCCCTCACAAATTTAGGATGCGACCATACTGTACATTTGTTCACATAATATTTACTAAAACTTAAAGGTGATGAGCATCCCTCAGCTGGCGAATGCAGTGCTGCATCAGCTCCTGATTTGGATTACCTCTGATGTAGAAAAGGACCAAGCATGTTGCAATATGTGTCTCTAGACCTCACCCTCCTGTTGAATTCCTGTTCTCTGGTCATCTTCTCCTTATCTTCTTTCTGGACCTTACTGGGAACAGCTCTGGAAAGAGATGAAATGGTTCCCAGGGTCCCTGATCCTTCCCTAATCAGGCTGATCTGTGGTCGGAGATCCCGCAAAACACTCTGCCGTCTTTTAGTCTGGAGGGGGTGGAAAGAAAAGACAGAAGTGAGGGAATCAAAAGACAAGGCATTCCTTTGCCTTAACTTTTCACATCACAAAACACAGACAGACTAAATATATTAAGAAGCTCCACAACCTCATCCTCTCCCTATAGGCAGTTAGTTGCTTGTGCTCAAGGCCAGCTCTGATACCACACAGCTGTACAACCTCAGGTCTTACTGCTAAGAAAAAGCTGCTTGAGAAAGCCTCACTGGACTCTCCTTGCTCAAAGGCTGCATTTACACTGGAGCACGGGCCCCGGGTTCTCGCACAGGCTCAATCCTTCATCTGCCTCACAGGTGTGGACCTGCCTGGCGATGTGAACTGCTAGAAGCAGTGGCTACCCACCCCAGGTCTGCCCTGCAGTGACTCAGCTCCCAACCTGCTTTCCCAAACACACCTGTGACTTGCTGGGACCAGGTTTTTCACTCTGCCTGTTTACACACTATGTGAGCACTGAGGCAGGGCTCCCTCCCAGCTGTCAGCACTGCAGGAGCTGGGCCAGCAAGAACTGAGCTGTGTGGCAGGTCCTGCTTTTTCCCCCAGCAGCTGGCACCCAGCAGCAGCAGGGGGGCACAGAGATGGGCTGTAATTCCCCCAGCTCCCACGGCACAGGCTGCAGCGCTAAGGGAATGTGGGCAGTGAAAGCAAGCTGTGCATCTGCCCTCCTGAAACAAGCTCAGGTCTGTTTCAGGAGTACTGTGGGAAAACGGAGACATAACTGTCACTTTTAGTAACAAGGCTGGGGGGGGGGGGGGGAAGCAAAAGACAAATAAACCTCCACGAGCTACAGCTGAAAGAGCTCCAGTGACAGCTTTTCTGGTTGTTGCCTGGGGTAACGCTATCCTTTCAGAGCCACTGTTTGCTCTTCCCAGCAAAGCAGTTCGTTTGTCCCTGTTCCTGAGTGGGGAGTGAGAAGCAATCTCACAGCTCTCCCTACTCAGCTGCTGACAGAGAAGTAAGTGCACCGAGATCCAGAGCCTCCCCCAGCCCTGAAACCTGCTCACACACACCCAGCAATCACCTGCCTTTGAGAAGGCTGCACCTAAAAGCTTGTGCCATTTCTCCCCAGTGCCAGAAGAGCAGTGAGGTCTCAGAGCTGCCTCTTGAGCACCACTCTGCCCATCCTCCCTGCTCCCAAACACCACACTGCTCATCCTGCCTGCACCCACAGCCACAGAGGTGGCACGGAGCCTGGCTGCCTCACCAGCTCTCACCTTCTCGAGTACCTCACTGTCCTGGTAGGCAAAGACACGAAAAGCACCTCGGATCCGCTTCACGCCAGGGCACAGCAAAGGCATCATGTTGACATATGTCACACCATGGAAGAAAATCTGCCTGTCCTCATCTCCCTGGAAACACAGATCAAGGCATTGAGATACTGAACAGACTGTTATTCTCTTAAGGAAACAAGGTCACCGATCCCATTAAGAAAAGGCCACGCAGCAAAGCAAAGCACCTGACAAGCCAGGGGCTCTGTCACTGGCACACAGCCGAGTCAACCCAGACAAAAAACACCGGAGTCATTCGATACGTAGAATATCAATTTTTATTCCAACCCCAGCAGGGCAGCTCTTCTCTCCAGTGCCCACACTGTGCCACTCCTCAACACGGTCTTGTCACGATACAGCTGCCATATTACCAGCTGCCTGGTTGGGAAACCAAACAATCCTACCAGAGCTGTCAGCAACTCAGGTTTGACAGAAGTCAGGCAGCTACAGAGGCCTGAGTAGCTGGGCCAGCAGCACAGCAGTGAGGGTAAGGGGAAGCACTGCAAAATGCTGGCACCGGTGAGCGATGAGTGAGACTTACAACAACTTACACAACTTTGCCCTGGAACATATGATGGACTCTCACAGAATCAGCTGTCAGGAGCAGAACCATTAGCAAAGGAGCTCTTTCTTTGTTAAATCGCCTCAGTTTAGGTGCAAAAGCGTAGCTTGTTCACACCCACAGAAAGCAGGCATGACTTTCTTCAAGATGCTCAACATTGGCTGAAGATAAGCTTAATGAATTACTTCACTTCTCAAGAAGTATCCCCTCCCTGACCCTTTTCTGCAAAGCTACATGTCTGTAAGCTTTTAGGAAAAGAAATCTCACCCTCCTTTGTTTGTTTAGCAGTTCTGTAAGGCTGATTAAACCCTCCACAAAGCCTCCAGCCCTCTGACTTGCTTTGGCCGGTTCAAGGCTGACTTTGGTGTAACAAAGGCGTGGAAAAATGTGCTCCATGACACAACGCTGCTCCACAAGCCATAGCAACATGTCCCTCCCCGCTTTTACCTTGTCAGCTTTGCTGGTTTTCCCTTTGCTGGGAGAGGCCGCTGGCATCCTGCAGACCTCCACAGGCCAGTACTGGCATTCTGTGATGCGCTTCTTCAGGCTGAATACAGAGGAAGGCACTGTGAATTTGCAGAACTCAATGATCTCCCCAGTGAGCCAGGCTGCCCTCCCTCCTGTCCCAGCAGCCCCAGAGCCCCCACCTGGCTTTACACTGCCCCACTCCCATGACACAGCAACCAGCCTTACACCACTGGAACACATGTGCTTTGAGGAGACCTGGGACACGCTCCTTTCCATCCACTGCAATATGCATTTATGGCCCTACCAGCTATAAAATGATTGTGAGAGCAACACACAGTTTCTCTCTTCCCTGGTTACGTCGGAATTGAAGCAAAAAAAGGAAAAAAGAAAAAAAAAAGAAATTATTAATGTTGGTATAAGACCAAAGCAGATCCCAGGCAGAGTATGTACGTGGTGGGAAGGGGAACAAAACCCCAACAGACAGAAAGGAATACTCCACACAAGAAAATTCTTGGCTGTGAAACACACAGACACGATGATGCTGAAGCCAGGAATGTTGCTGGAGTCAAGGAGAAGTGGGATACCTATCCTGATCTTGAACATATTTAATGTTGTTTATCCAATAAAAAAAATCAAGTGAGGAGTGCCTACGTAGAGTGGAAAGATTTTAATATATTGGATATTCAACAAAACTCAATTAGCAGCTAAGAGGAAAGCTGTGTGGGCTCCCCAACTCCACACCTGCTCACCATGACTGCCCCCCTTCCTTCAAACCTTCAGGTGACAGTGGTGAAGAGGTCATGGGAGGGAACACAGCCATCATTAAGTGTTTGCAGTGCAGAAGGAACAGTAACCAGCTCCAATTGCTGGCAGCAAAAGAGAGCATTTACAGCCCGAAGACAGCAGCTACAGCCAATTCATCTTCTCCCACTGTTGCAGAGCTAAGTTGCTGCCAGCAATTAAAGGCAGTTAAAGTGCTCTCTTGCTAACACGAGCACCTTCAGCCAGCAGACAGCACAGGAGATGTATGGCCACGTCTAAGAACATTTGTGCATTGCTTCTCACTGCCCAAGAAGGTCACTCAACTAAGTGCATTCTCAAGCAGTTTCTCTCATCACTCAGTGCTGGGAGGTTCTTGTGCCCCTTACATGAGTACTGCAGCGGGATCCAGGTAACAGCGTCTTTCCGTGTCCCACACGATTCTCTTTTTGCTTTCTGCCTGGATCCTAAACTCCCTGTCCTGGGAGATGTAGTATATGGTCAGTACATTGCCAGGAGAGCAAATTCCACAGCCTGCATCATTCCCAAATTATTCCTCTAAAACATCCCCCCTGGAACACGAGTCAGCGAGGTGTCCCACTCACCCAACATGGGATACCCTAGCAGAGTAAGTTAGCAGCCACAGTACTAGGAGCTTGGCTCACACAGAGACAATACAAAGCCTCAGCTCAGCAGCTCAATTGTGAGGACCAGACTTCCAACATGCATCCCTGGGAGCTCTTCTGCGGTGTGTTAGCATGCCTGTGGTAAGCCAGCACGCCTGCTGCCTCACAGAACCATCTCCATGCTCAGACAGAGCACACAGAGCTGACCACCCACCTTCCCTTCCTCCTCCCATAACAAGTCTCTCAAAGACTTCATCAGTGCCTTCAGGGAGGCCTGATGGTTCTCCTCCAGCCTGAACACAGACAGCCCTCACCTTAGTTTTGTTGAGCTCTCCATCCTCGTCTTCATAGGGACCACCAAGAATGAAGGAGTTGGGTATGTTCAGAGCACCAGGGGCCACGATATTAGCGAGAGGCCATTTTTTGGGTCGGGGTAATGGTTCTTTTTCACCACCAAGCTTCAAGACGCCATTCATGAAGAGCAAGGGGACTTCTTTCTAAAGAGAGGCAAGAATGAAAGTGCTTCTGCTTCCAACACGAGCAAGAGCAAGTGCCAGCTGTTCCAAGCTGGGCTTAACAAAGCAAAGAAGCAGTGCAGGAGCCTGGCTTGAAGAACACACACCACCGCACGCATACAAAGAAGGGAGAAAATAATCATGGTGTGGAAAAAAACCTGCCTGTTTCAACCCAAATCTTGCCATGAAGACAGTCCCTTATCTGTGTTAAAGAAACACACCACACCACAGAGACCTTGAGCAATTGGAGCACATACTGCAGTAGCACAAGCACCAGAGCTGTGCCCCCAGGGGCCTGCCCACTTGCTCCATGGTGGGGGACAACAACCTGCCCTGCAGCAGCCAACACCCACCTAGCTGTGCCAGGACCCATCCTCACCTTCCCAACTGCTGGTACTTGCAAGCAAGCCATGTAGTTTTGTGATGGTCCAGTGGGAACAAATGCTTCAGGGACAGAATAAGCTGCCTCCAGAGTGACACTCAGGAAGTTACCATCTGAAAGCTGTCTTGCAGAAAGGAGGGACTTCTTGGTGCACACAGATACTTCAAGACCACACTGAGAGAAAAATGATTTAAAAACAGCGAATAACTAGACAGTTACAGTTCTCTGCTCTCACCCCTGTGACCAGAAGGGGTGGAGTCTGGCTCCACCTCTCCTAGACCCCATTTAAGGGCTGACCACCAGTGGGGAACGATCTCTTGTTGGAGATCCCTCCTTTATGAAGTTTTTCCCTAAAAGCCTTGATCCTTGGAGATGAGTAGGCATTTCTCTTTATATCAGTTGTCTCTTTTCCATCTTTCTAATTACACCATTAATTTACCATTAAATACCATTTGGTATTACTCGTTCTGTTAACTTCACTCCTTACACGTGGTCAATCTTCCCCGTGTCCAAACTGTGATATTTGCATGCTCACATTGGAGCCTACTGGAGGCATGGTGTATGTATAGTCAGGATCTCTGACAACAAAAGGAAAAAGAACACCAGGGATAGAAAACAATGCTCGTGATTCAGAGCATGTGAAAGCTGTGGCCGTTCTTCAGCTCTGCCCTATCTCCATGCACTGTGCACAGTCATTAGCTACCTGCCTGACCCTGGATGGGTGCAGTGCAATGAAAAACCAGCTGCTCAGCATTTATCATCCTTCCTCCCTAATGGGAGGCCCCATGCCTTGCTTATTATATCATTTAAATACAAGGAGAGCAAATGCAATATTCATCCACCTTCTTCATGGTGGTAAGCAGATGGAGACTTGGGAGCAAAGTTAGACGTTTTCCAGTCTCTTACTTCATTCCCTGTTTTATTCACTGGGTACTTTTCAATCTGCTGAATGAATGAGGGCCTTGCAGGAAAGGCAGTCAGAGGTTGTGCAGTAATAGACTGTGAGACATTTTATTCATAGAAAGGAAGACTAATGAAGTTGGGCAGGTAATCCTGCCTTTGCCTTTTTCTGATTTTTCAGCACTATGATTTCTATCTTGAATATTTTTTCCAAGGCAATTTGGTAGCTGCACACATTAGCATTTCCTAGCACGACCTCACCTATCATAGGCACCTTGGGACAGACGTCAATGGGAGTACGAAAAGCCTCCAAGCTTTTAATATATAGGGCTGTAATATATCTGTGACGAGCTAGGTGTCTGAGTAATGCTCGTCTGCCCCATTAAAAAGCAGCAGAGAGCCGAATGAGCGAAGGAACAGTTCCAAATTCCACATACCTTGGCCTCCGGGTGAAGGCTTTCTGATGGAGAGGAAGACACTGCATACAAAGGAGCCAAGACCGTAAATGAACACTGTCCTGAGAAGAACCAGCAATGAGGAAAGCATACAGTGAGACCCTCAGCAGAAAACCACAGCCTCAAAGTTGTGCTGCTGTAACTCCTAAAGCTGAGCTGCTGCTGCCATCCCCTCTTCCCTCTGGCCCCAGCTTTTTAAAGACTCTAAGAAGTCCATTTTTGTCAGGAGGGGGTTATTAATGATGAGGAGTCCGTGAGCAACAATCAGAAGCGCCAGGGAGCAGGAAGTATTTACAGAGTCTGTGGAAGTCCATGTTGTACCTTGCAGCAGAGGCAGAAGGTCCAACACAGCTTGGCCAAGTGGCACAGTCTTCTCCTCCTTCTGTTTCTTCTCCTTCTGCAACACTTCTATCACCGTCACTAGAGAGAAAAACAGACAGGAGCTGGCAGTGTTTCTCAGACAGTTTCAGAGAAGTTTGGAGCAGCAAGCTCTGACAGGGGCTGCAAAGGGCCTGTGTCAGCTCCAGCACGTGCTCCTGTATCACCTCACATGGCTGACAAGAACAGCAAAACCAAAGGGCCAGGCCAGCATGAAAGGGGATTCTTCCAGCTGGCACAGAGGAGAACAGAAGGGCTGAGATTCCCCCACTGCTGCTGCTGAAGTGCTATTCTTGAACATGTGACTCCTGCAGCAAGAAGGCAGAGCACAACAGCTGACAGCACCACCTCCACCCTTCTAAGGAGTGAGATTCTGCACCAGGTACTTACAAAGTGCAGGTTTTTGTGCAATGTCGACCCAACAGTTGGGCCCATCGAATTCGAAGCTGGCCGTGAAGTTATAGTTTGCTGTCCCGTTTGGCAAGACATCAGTCTTGGAGGAGTCTCCCAGGATCGTTCCATTGTATTCCACACGAACCAATGTAACCGATGTGTCACTTCTGATGCTTTTCTATGACACAGAGAGGAGATTAAGCAGAGCAAAGTCACCTCTGGGAGGAAGCTTCAGTTCCCCAACCCAGTCAGAACACGCTGATGGGAGTCTTTGGCTGTTCCACTGCAAGAATGAAGGAAGAGGAACAGAGCTCAGCTGTGCTGAGACTTGTCTTCAGGAGGGACATTTCCTGCTCCACCATGCTGTGATGCCTCAGGGATTAAGAAGGGGATGAACATCACATCTAAAGCATATCCAAAAACATCCAATTGATACAGTAGTTCCCTCTTACATCCAGAGAAGAGTGGCCACCACCCCTGCACACAGGGACTACTGCATCCAAACTGAGTGTCCCTTGGGTCCCTCAGCAGCAGGGATGCCTGACCTGCCTGGGCCAGGCCCTGAGCTCCTGCTCTCCATGTCACTGGGCTAATTAGTTTCATTTTGGCTTTTGCACAGAAAGAGACTTCATTCACTTGGTTTTAATTTTCAGTCTCCTTGAGCACGCATTATGCGAAAGGCTAAACAGAAGAATCCAATTAACCTTTCCCATTAATTATCTTATACTCCTCTCATTCTTCTCTACAACTCTAATTAAACAGATTCCATGTTTCACGTAGTTGGACCTTTTCCATATTATTGTTATTACTGTATGTTTGTAAGCCTCTCTCCTTCAGCCGTAGCCTTTTCTAAGACAAAGCAATAACCCAGACACAATCTGGTCTATTATTTTCAGCATGGCTTTCCCTCCTCTTTAACTTCTAATTCTCACCTAAAGCACTGTTTGTACACCTAACAGTGTGAGAGGGACTCAAATACTGCAACAGTAATATATATATATATATATATATATATATATATTCTTTTTTTTTTCAGGTGCTTTTGGTTTGCCTTTTCTGTCTGCTGCAAGAGCTGAGGTAGGGATTTCCATTTTTCTGCTTGCAGCTGTAGCAGAGCAGCAAGCATTTCCTCCTAAATGGCAGTTCCTCTAGAAGAATTTAAGAGCAGCTGGGCCTATTATGAAGCACACAGAAATCATAGTAGTTATGTATTAGTCCGAATTAGGTCAGTCTTGAACTGTAACTGCACTGGAGTCATCACCTTTTGAATTCTAGAGCCACTCTACTCATTTCAACACAGTTTAAACCGTTGGAGCTGGGGTGAAAATATGGCTTTATACCAGACGGGTCTTTTTTTGGCTTATTTGTCTCACTAAATAGTTTTCACTGTGATTTCCTTATTAAAAAAGCAGCCATTTACAGACAGCAAGGCAGGGAACGCAGAGAGAGATGTTCCAGACCAACAAAGCACCAGAGCATCTCCCCACTGCTGCTGAGGAGGCGTGTTCCTGAATGAAAGAGAAGCACAAGCCTTAGAACCATAGAATCATTCAGGCTGGGAGAAGAGCTCTCAGATCCCAGGTCCAACCTCAGCCCACTCCACTGTGCCCACTGCCCACATCCCTCAGTGCCACATCCCCACATTTTCGGAACCTCTCCATGGATGGTGACCCCTCACTCCCCAAGGCAGCCTGTACCAACGCCCCACCACTCTTTCTGAGCATTTTTTTTTCCTAGTATCCAACCTGAACCTCCCCTGGTGCAACTGAAGGCCATTACTCCTCATCCTCCAGTCTGCATGAGTGAGCCCTCGGTATGGGGCTGGAGGCCAACATCCCTTCCTTCAGCCCCGCAACCTCACATCCACTCTCAAAGGGGCTCACAGCACAAAGAGTCATCAGATGAGACACCTCCAGAACAGCCTTACCAGGTCCTGGGCCTTCACCACCGTGATCTGGACCATGTTTCTCAGTGACAGCTGCGACTCACTGGGTGCAGACATGTCACGAGGGCAGGACTCCTTCCTGTCAGGCAGCCCTGATGGGACCTCCATGGCTCTGCGGGTAAAAGAATGAGAGAAACATGGAAGCACTTTCTCCTGCCACGCAGCCACGACACAGAAGTGTGCCAGCCCCTCTGAGGGGACCTCTCACAGAAGATCACATAGATTCATAGATTCATTAGGTTGGAAAGGACCCACAAGATCATCTAGTCCAACCATCCTCACACCACCACCCCTACCCACCAAGCTATTAAATCAAATCCCTCAGCACCTCATCTAAACGCTTCTTGAACAGCGCTAGGGACGGTGCCTCAACCCCCTCCCTAGGCAGGCCATTCCAGTGCCTGACCACTCTCTCAGAGAAAAAATGTTTCCCCAGATCTAATCTAAATCTTCCCCGGCACAACTTGTGGCCATTCCCTCTTGTCCTGTCATTAGTTACCTGGGAGAAGAGGCCGACCCCCTCCTCACCACAGCCTCCCTTCAGGAAGTGGTAGAGTGCAATGAGGTCTCCTCTGAGCCTCCTTTTCTCCAGGCTAAACAATCCCAGCTCCCTCAGCCGCTCCTCCTAAGACTTGTGCTCCAGACCCCTCACCAGTTTTGTTGCCCTTCTCTGAACACGCTCCAGGGCCTCAATGTCTCTCTTGTAGTGAGGGGCCCAAAACTGAACACAGTACTCGAGGTGCGGCTGCACCAGAGCTGAGTACAGGGGATGATCACCTCCCTGCTCCTGCTGGCTACACTATTTCTAATACAGGCCAGGATGCCATTGGCCTTCCTGGCCACCTGGGCACACTGCCGGCTCATGTTGAGCCGAGCATCAACCAACACCCCCAGGTCCTTTTCCTCTATACGCTCCTCAAGCCATTCTGCCCCAAGCCTATAGCATTGCATGGGGTTATTGTGGCCAAAGTGCAGCACCCGGCACTTGGCCTTATTGAACCTCATCCCATTGCCCTCAGCCCAGCTGTTCAGCCTATCCAGATCCCGCTGAAGGGCCTCCCTACCCTCAGGCAGATCCTCCCAACTTGGTGTCATCCGCAAACTTACTGAGGGAACACTCAATCCCCTCATCCAGGTCATCCATAAAGATAAGATCACAAACACCCGCAGGATGCGGCCGGCACAGCTGGTAGCACTGCTTGAGGCTGTCAAACGCTGCAAGCACGTGGCTCCAAGAGGGCTGAGTGCCACACGGTGGGAACACGACATGGAAGTTACCTGAGCATCCCTCAGGTCAGGCCCCAGGCTGCGGCCTGCAGGAGGACCACGGCGGGGCCCAGGGCAGCACGGCCCCCACCATGGCATCAGTGCGGGCTTCCTACAGCCCCCCGCTCCCCAGCACCCTTACCGCACAGCCCGAGGAGCCGAGAAGCAGCCTGAATATAAGGAGCGGCCAAGGCCCGACGTGAGCCCAGCGCAGGGCGGCAGGAGCCGGGCTCGGCGGCGGCGGGACGCGAACCCGCGTCCTCACCTGCCCCAAGAGCGAGCAGCGCCGCGCCTCGCTTCCCGTAACCACGGCAACCCAGGTTATCTCGCGGGACAGGCAGCCATCGCGAGATCTTCGCGCAGGGGAGCGTGTGCCCATCGTGACGCCATCTTGGATGTGGGCAGCCCTGTGGGGCTGGGGCTGCCCCCACACCGAGTGGCAGTGTGTCCCCAGCACCTCCAGACTGATCTGCCCTCCTGTCCCCCGTCCTAGCAGTAGCCATGGTGCCTGCCAGTCTCTCACCCTCACCTATGGTTGGCCAATGGAGTCCCCCAGCCCCCTTTGGGGTGAGGCAGGGCCCGGTTGTGGGCACGGGTACCCGGGAGCGGAGGACCAGGACGGCAGGAGAAGGGCAGGCCGCCGTCACCCTGCTGCTTTCCCACATCCCTCCCCGCCACTGTTCCCATGGGGGTTGGCCCCCTTCCCTGCGAGGCGCTGACCAGAATAGCTTCGCTATCAGATGCCCGCAGGGAAGCCTGGCCTTCTTGGGGCTGACATTTGAGCTCAGCCCTCCCTTGGCAGGAGCAGGACGAGTGCACAGCCGCCCCGGTCACCGCCCTGCTCCCAGGGACGGGCACTGGGACACCCACAGGGTCTCCTTGGGGAGCTGGGCACCCTCAGAGCCCCGTGTGCCACAGCAGCATGGCCCAGCGGGGCCGAGGTGCTGCCCGCAAGGCCTCCAAGAAGCCTGCAAAGGAGCCGGCAGCAGCGAGGGCTCCTGACATGGACTCCCTGGGCTTCCAGGCCATGGACAGCAACGTGCCGGGGCTGTCCCACGTCATCCTGCAGAAGCTCAACATGAAGAGCTACGAGGATTACAAGTGAGTGGAAGCAGCCAGGGTGGGCTGTGTGGGTGTCACAGCTCTCATGTCTCCCCAGGACAAGGTGACACACTGGGCTTCTTGTCCCCAACCAGCCTGAAATCCCACCGGCTTAGATGAAAGACTCCATCCTGTCTGAGATGGGACAGATCCTGCTCACCTCCTGATGTGTCTGGGTTCCCTTCAGGTCTGCCATGGATGGGAGGAAGAAGGGCAGTGACTTTGGCATCCGGACTTACTTTGACATGTTCCAGAAGATGGAGGACACCTTCAAGTTCTGCGCTGAGTGCAAGAAGCTTCCTGATGCCCTCCCCGACCCCAAAAGTCTCCGTCGATGCAAGAGGTATGGAGGAAGCAGTGCAATAGTGTGGGGCTGAGTGTCCCCTGGCTCCCAAAAGGGCGAGCGTAGCCCAGGGGCCAGGGTGAGGCTGGGGGTGCAAACCCATTTGCAGGCTCTCCTGCCCCAAATAGCAATGCAGCCATGACAGAGTGGCTCAGTGGGTGTGATCCTGGGCACCACCAAAGCCGGCCATGCTGCCTCTCTCCTCCCAGGTGCCAAAACGTGTACTACTGCAGCGTGGCATGCCAGCGTGCCAACTGGCCTCTGCACAAAAAGTTCTGCAAGAAGCTGAAGCTGGTGGCCCTGGACCGGCTGGTGGAGTGGCTCATCTTCACAGGTGGGTTGGGGGATGCTGCTCCCACCCCGTGCATTCCCCACAGCCTACCCCCTGGGTGTGGTAAGTCCGTTTTTCTGGTTTTAGTCACCCCACGCTGTCAGTGCCACTACATCCAGCATCCATGGTGGGGGCAGGCAGCCTTGACCTACAGTGCTACCACTGAAATGCCACTTTTCTGCCCGCAGGTGACATTCCCTTCCCCACAGAAACCTGGACAAAACCCGCTGGGGATGTGGCAGGCTGGGAGGACTGGTTCTCCATGCAGGAGAAGCTGGAGGAGAAGCTAGACGCTGTCCTGGCTGGGCGCTACATGAGCCTCCTCTGGGCCAACGCAGGCAAGCCCAGACCAGAGGAGGGAGAGCTGCGCGAGTCCATCCGGCGTCTTGTCACTGACTTCCACTCACGGCCACTCACCATCGGCCTGGGGCTGCGTCTCTTTGGCATCGACCCCCTTGCCAAACCTCTCACCATTCACGTGGTGGGGGCATCCCACGTCGAGACCCTCAACACCCGGGTGACAGACTACGACGAGCTGGCACGGATGTTCCCGGGCCAGCAGGGCATGGAGGTGGTGATGGTGGGGGTTGATGTGGTGGATGGGCCCATCATGAGGCCCCCCTTGGCCACGTTGGGACCCCCGGGGAAGATCTATCTCAGCAGCTACAAGGGCCTGTACCATGACTTCTGGGAAGACCAAGTGGAGACGAAGCTGGCCTCCCGCCCTGACCTGGTGGTGGGCTTCCATCCTGGTGAGTGCTCAGGGTGCAGAGCCTGAGGTTGCTGGGCACTTTGGGAGGTGCCCAAGGCTTGCCATGGCTGGGCAGTGAGCCACAGTGGGCCACCACTCACAGTGGGTAACACCCTGAGGATCAGGCGCCAGCAGCACCCAAAGGGGTCCCTGTGTTTGGGCTCTGAATCTCAGTTCTGAGGCTCAGCTCAGGACTTGGAGCCTGGCAGAGGACAGGAACCCTCCTTTCTAAGGGTGCTCAGTCCTTGCCGCCAGCAGTACTGCAGCAAGATGGGGTCTGTGAGGTGGGGGGGTACAGGATGTGTGCCCAGCTCACTGGTGTGTCCCTGTAGGTTTCCACGCCTGCCACGACCTCATGGCAGGCTGGCTGCCCACGCTGCTGCTTCTGCGAGACTACTGCCTGCCCACTCTCTTCACTGTCTACAGGTGAGTCCCATAGCATGGGGATGTCCCTATGGGGCACACCTCAGCTGAGCAGTCAGAGTCCTCCTTTCCTCTCCTGACAGCGAGCAGGAGCTGAAGTCCTCACTGCAGATCCTGGTGGAGCTGGAGACGTGTGTCACGGGTTATGCTGCCAACCCCTTTGCCTCACTAAGGCCCGAGCAGGTCTATTCCAGCCCCAACAAGGCGCCCGTGTACTGCAGCTCTCACTATATCACCCTGCTGGGGCCGGCCACCTCTGTCAGGGAGCTGGAGGGTGACAGCGATGACGACTAGCAGGGAGGGGAGTCATTTCCATCCCATGTGGTCGGAGGCATCACTGAGCTGACCCAGCTCGATCCTCCCTGTCCTGCCCCACAAACCCCAATCCCACTGCTCTGCCTTTCCCAGCCCAGCTGAAGTGTGCAGTGTGTGCCGTGGCTGGGGACAGTGCAGGCACAGTTTTGCACCGCAGAGCCCAATAAACCACCACCAGGAACCAGCCACCATGTCTCCAGCTTTATTTCTGAAAAGGCCTATGTTTTCCCAAAGAAAACACGGGTCTGAGCTTATCCTGGCACCCCTCTCACCAACACAGCTCTCAGCTGCGGGGCCCGGGGTGGCCCCTGCCATCCCACAGGGAAGCCCAGGAGGTGGCACTGGGCTGTCACTGTCACTCCCCTGCCCACCCTCCTGTGCCTGGTGCCTACCTTGCAGGGTGCTGCTCGAGCATCGCTCCCGGAGTGCCACGGGGCTCAGATTCAAGGAGCTGCACCATGGCCTGATGCTGCAAGTGTCCCCTCCCAGTGAGCCAGCAGGTCCAGCACGGCAACGGTGACAGTGTCCCACCTGGGCACCCGCAGTGGCTCAGGGATACTGGCAACCCCACAGGACCTCCCTGTGCCCTGATGGCAGGTCCCCCCCTTGGGGTCAGCATCTGTCGGAGGTGAGGAGGTGGGTGGCAGGGCTGGCATGGAGGAGAGGACAGTCCAGCCAGGGAGGTGGCAAGGTGTGGTGGCACGGCGTGGCTTCACTCGGCGCTGGCCCGTTCCCGCAGTGCAGGCAGCGTCAGGGTCTCCGGCGCCGACTTCTTGCGGGGCCGAGCTTTGGGGGGGGCGAGGAAATCGGGGGCCTCGTCGCTGAGAGGGGTGGAGGGTGCGCTGGCGGGGGCCGAGTGCGTGGCTGTGGGCTGCCCCACCTCGCTGACCGAAATGGTGGGGGCCACCAGGCCGATGATCTCGTTGGTGGCCTCCTGCGTCTCCCGCTCGTACTGCCGCACCTCCTCCATGGTCATGCCTGCCGAGCACATGTGGGCTCACAGCTGTCTCCAGCCACCCCCCGGTGCCCCCCAGCCCCTTGAGGTGCCAGCCTTGGGCACAGTGTCTCTGCTGAGCTGCGTATGGTGAAGGCGACAAGGGTTGGGGTGGAGGGGACAGGCAGGAACACGAGGGTGGCAGCAGGACTCCATGGGGAGGGGACAGACAGACAGACAGTGCAGGCAGGGGATGCTGAGCCATGGAGGGGGACTCCATGCGCACGGGGACCACACGGGGACCACCAAGGTGGCAACCCACGGGGATGTACAGGCAGAGGAACTAGCGGTGCTGGCTCCACAGCTTTGGGTTGTGTGTCTTGAAGGCACAAACCTTCCCAGGGACCTGTCTGGAAGGCAGAGAGCTGTACTGGCCCCACTGGTGGCCCCAGTGGTGGTCATTTTGGATTGTCTGGTTGCAGTAATGCTTTGGCCAAGCCTCACCCAGCACAGTTCCAGGTGTGCAGTGAGCTGGGGTAGGGGCATGGGGTTATGGGGCACCAGCGTGGCTGGTGGCTTTGCGCAGGGGCAGGGGGACATGGCAGGGACTCACCGCACCACTCGTCCACCCAGGTGAAGGCTTGCCGGTGCCCGATCAGCAGGATGTCCCGGATCACCTGTGACATCAGCACTCAGCACCCCACACCCGCATGCCCCCCCCCCCCCCCTTGCCCTCAGCCCCCTCACCTTGTGCACAAACTGCTCCACCCTCGTCTGCAGCCCCCACACCTCGAACTTGACGGTCACCAGCTTGTAGGAACACATGATGGGTTTGGTGTGCTGGCGCCAGCCCTCCCGCAGCGGGCCCCGGCCCGTCTTGGCTGAGCTGAAGAAGCGGGGGTCCTAAGGGCACAGAGTGGGGCTGTGAGCTGGGCAGGGGGGGGACCCCGAGCGGGGCACCCCCAGAGCCCCATTACCTCCAGGCTGCGGTAGTAGCGCTCAGGGATCTCGTCAAAGGCGATGTCCAGGAAGGAAACCTCGTGGTCACCCAGGATTTTATCGCTGTGGAAGATCTGGGGTGGGGAGGGAAGGTGAGAGAGGAGGGCATCAACTGCACATGTCACCCGCAGTGAGTTTGCCAGGTCTCAGGTAGGGGGAAGGGGTCGCTGCCACTCACGTTCTCGCTGTCCCCGCAGTTGTCCTCGTACTTGGTCTCAATGTAGATGGAGAACTTGGGCAGGAAGGAGCACTGTGGGGAGAGAGGCAGAGAGCTGGTCCCTGAGCCCTGAGGACACCCACCCCAGGGGAAAGGGATCAGGCTCCCCCACACCACCCCCTTACTGTGTACTCTGCGGGGACACGGGCAGCACGGAGCAGCATCGTGGGAGAGAAAGAGAGAAGTGAGACCGTGCCAGGGCCCCGTGGTGCCAGGCTGTGCCGAGTGCCCCGTCCTCACAACTGGGACTCACCGGTGATGGTGTAGGGGTAGTAGTTCCAGGCTTTCTCCGTGATGTAGAAGATGCGGGGTGTCACTGCCCGTGCCCAGCTGGGCAGCTTGCTGTGGGGGAACGCAGCGTGGGGTGGGTGCTGTCAGTGGGGCAGGGTGCAGCCCAGGAGCACGGCACTGCCCGATGCCAGCCAGCCCTGCCCACCGAGCGCAGCCCCTGAGCCCCACCATCACCCCAAGCCCTCTGTTGCTTCTCCAAGAATCCCATCACCCCATAACCCCCCCCCCTCTGCCCAGGCCCACCCCGTCACCCCACATCCTGGTGCCCACGGTGCCCCTGTCCCCACCCTGGGCTCTCTGGTCCCTGCTCGCGGTGTGGTCTCCCTCCCTCCCAGCAGCGGGGAACCGGGCGGTGTTTTTTTTTTTGATTAATTTTCTGGCGTTATAAATAACATCCCCGAGTGGAGAATCGTGAGTGCCGCGGCTAAAAATATCCCGTCTAACGCCAGCGGCTCCCTGCGGGGGGAGCAGCCGCAGCTGGCGAAGGGGACCCGGGGACAGCAGCTCCGCGTGGGAGCCGCCCCACGGCACGCGGGGCTGAGTGGGGGGACACGGGGACACCCCTGGGATGGGCAGAGCGACAGCTTAGCCCTGCAGTGGGAAACGGTTCCGTCCCTAGGACGTGGGGGCACGGCCCGAGGGTGGGTGCAGCCCCTGGGAGATGCAGGAGCTAGGCGCTTCCCTCCGGAGATCAGCATCCCGTCGGGTGCTGTTCCCTGCGGATCAGGGATGGGGGCACACCGCAGCAGTGTCCCCGAGCCGTGGGACGGGCGGGGACCCCCGACCCTCCCCACTCTGCTCTCCTCACCTGGAGAGGTGGACGCGCTTCTCGGTGAACTGCCCGGGGCCGTGCACGGGGTCCTCGTGGGGCTCGTTCCGCACCACCTCCACTCCCTCGCCCTTCTCGCTCTCCTGGTGGCTGTGCTTGCTGATGGTGTACAGCTGCCCCACGCGGTACTGCAGCGGGAGAGAGGGGATGCTGAGCTCCAGAGGCACTGTCCACGCGGACGCGGTGCCGGGGGTGCCAGGCTTGCACCCCCAAGTGAGAATTCAGTACCCAAAAGCTTGGTGTCCGCCCCAAGAGGGGGTGGCAGGGGACCCCCACCCGCCGTCCCGCTGCTCACCTCCTCGGTGGTGAGCGGCATGCAGATGCGGTACTCCTTGACCAGCATGGTGGCGGGGTCACGCGTGGACGCAGCTCATCCTGGGGTGGGGGGGGGGGGGGGGACACGGTGCCGGGCTGGACGCTCACGTCGGCATCGCGCCCTGCTCCGCTGCCGGTGACTTCATGCGGCGTTGCTATGGCAGTGCCGTGAAGTCACCGGTGCGAGGAGCTGTCCGGGTGTACCCCTGGTTGGGGACACCCCGATACCCCGCAGCGCATTAACCCCTTCCTTGCCACACACGTGCTGCTGCAGCTGTCCTGGAGCGCATCCCCACGCAGCACCATCCATTGGGGCGCTGCGTTCCCACCCAGCGATGGGGGGCACCGGACACGCAGGGCACAGACCCCGAACACCCCACTCCTGCTTCACCCACGGCCGTGTCCCCACGAGGTCAGGGTTCTGCGTGGGTCCCTTTCCGGGATGACACTGACCCCGGGTGGGGCACTGCCGGGCAGTCCCGCTCTCCCCGGGCTCAGAGGGGGACTCCGTCCGCGGGGAACACGGCGGGGACACGGCGAGGACACAGCCCCCACGCAGTGACCCCGAGCAGGCTCAGACCTGCCCCTCCCGGGGGGAGGCGGATGGGGCTGCCCGGGCGTGACCGGTCCGTCTAGGGACACCGGCGAGCACAGGGACATCCCGGGGGCTTCCAGCTGATGGGGAGGGCTGCGAGAAGCCGCCCCCCCACCCGCGTGGGCTCACAAAGCAGCGTTGACAGAGGTGGCCACGGCGTGCGGCACAGCCAGGTGACAGCGGGACAGCCCGAGGACCACCGCGCTGCCCCCCACCGCTCGCCGCGACGTGGGGTCCGGGGTCTCCATCGCCCCCTCCCCGCCACCCGCCCCGAGCATCTCCCGGGCAGCGCCCGTCGCCTCCGGGGCCGTGAATGGGGTCCCCGCCCCGACCCCGCCGCACTCACCCGGGTCCGAGCCGGTCCCGCTGCCCGCTGCCCGCCGTGCCCCGGCCGCCCCGGGCCGTGCGCAGGAGCTGCCGCCTCCCGCACCGCCGTTCCGGCGCACACCGACCCCTATGGGGAGGAATCCGCCGCGCACCGGCACCGCTCCGCCACTGCACCGGCACCGGCGCTCCGCGGCATCGGGCAGCCCCATAGCACGGCACGTAGCGTGGCACCGGTTCATCCCATAGCACAGCACTGGGGCTCCCCATAGCATGGCACCGGTTCATCCCATAGCACAGCACTGGGGCTCCCCATAGCATGGCACCAGTTCATCCCATAGCACAACCCTGGGGCTCCCCATAGCATGGCACTGCTTCATCCCATAGCATGGCACCAATTCATCCCACAGCACAGTACTGGGGATCCCCATAGCATGGCACCAGTTCATCCCATAACGTGGCACCAGTTCATCCCATAGTACAGCACTGGGGCTCCCCATGGCATGGCACCAGTTCATCCCATAGTACAGCACTGGGGCTCCCCATAGCATGGCACCAGTTCATCCCATAGTACAGCACTGGGGCTCCCCATGGCATGGCACCAGTTCATCCCATAACGTGGCACCAGTTCATCCCATAGTACAGCATTGGGGTTCCCCATAGTATGGCACCAGTTCATCCCATAGCATGGCACCAGTTCATCCCATAGCACAGTATTGGGGCTTCCCATAGCATGGCACCGGTTCATCCCATAGCACAACCCTGGGGCTCCCCATAGCATGGCACCAGTTCATCCCATAGCACAGCACTGGGGCTCCCCATAGCATGGCACCGGTTCATCCCATAGCACAGCACTGGGGCTCCCCATGGCATGGCACCAGTTCATCCCATAACGTGGCACCAGTTCATCCCATAGTACAGCATTGGGGTTCCCCATAGTATGGCACCAGTGCATCCCATAGCATGGCACCAGTTCATCCCATAGCACAGCATTGGGGCTCCCCATAGCATGGCACTGCTTCATCCCATAGCACAGTATCGGGGCTCCCCATAGCATGGCACCAGTTCATCCCATAGCATGGAACCAGTTCATCCCATAGTACAGCATTGGGGTTCCCCATAGCATGGCACCAGTTCATCCCATAGCATGGCACCAGTTCATCCCATAGCACAGTATTGGGGCTTCCCATAGCATGGCACCGGTTCATCCCATAGCACAACCCTGGGGCTCCCCATAGCATGGCACCAGTTCATCCCATAGCACAGCACTGGGGCTCCCCATAGCATGGCACCAGTTCATCCCATAGCATGGCACCAGTTCATCCCATAGCACAGTATTGGGGATCCCCATAGCATGGCACCGGTTCATCCCATAGCACAACCCTGGGGCTCCCCATAGCATGGCACTGCTTCATCCCATAGCATGGCACCAATTCATCCCACAGCACAGTACTGGGGATCCCCATAGCATGGCACCAGTTCATCCCATAACGTGGCACCAGTTCATCCCATAGTACAACACTGGGGCTCCCCATGGCATGGCACCAGTTCATCCCATAACGTGGCACCAGTTCATCCCATAGTACAGCATTGGGGTTCCCCATAGTATGGCACCAGTTCATCCCATAGCATGGCACCAGTTCATCCCATAGCACAGTATTGGGGCTCCCCATAGCATGGCACTGCTTCATCCCATAGCATGGCACCAGTTCATCCCATAGCATGGCACCAGTTCATCCCATAGCACAGTATTGGGGCTCCCCATAGCATGGCACTGCTTCATCCCATAGCATGGCACCAGTTCATCCCATAGTACAGCACTGGGGCTCCCCATGGCATGGCACTGGTTCATCCCATAGCGTGGCACCAGTTCATCCCATAGTACAGCATTGGGGTTCCCCATAGCATGGCATCAGTTCATCCCATAGCATGGCACCAGTTCATCCCATAGCGTGGCACCAGTTCATCCCATAGCGCAGTATTGGGGCTCCCCATAGGATGACACCAGTGCTCCCCATAGCGTGGCACTGGGGCTCCCCATAGCCCAGCACAGCAGAGCGCTGGTAGCCCTCAACCTGATACCATCAGCTCCCGGTAGCACCGTGTGCCCTGTGCTATGTCATGCCCCCAGTGCCCCCCAGTGCCCACCCCTCTGCCCAGCCCTTACCTGCACCCCGGCCTCACCGTCCCCGCGTGCTCCGGGTGCAGCCCGACGTGTCACTGCTGCAGTTTGTCACCAGCGACAGCCGCCACGTGCTGCTCTGCCTTTCCTCCATGAATTTCAATCAACTCAGGCCCTAAAAATAGCTCTGCTGGGCAGGGCTGTGCGGCTTTTCCTTTATTTGCTCAAAAGATTTTCTGCCTCTGGAGGCTGTGAGCGGCTCCAGCGGCCGAGCATGGCCCCGCTCCGGGGATGAGATGGAGCAGAGCTGTCCCCACAAGAGGACAGCCACCAATGGGACACGGCCAGGGGACGGGAGGTGATGGGGACAAGGTGCTGGCGTGATGCTGGTGGCACTGGGGAAGGAGGAGGTGGGGGTGGGCATGCAGCTGATGGCAGCGCAGCACTTGGGGCTGTGGGAGCACAGCATGGGTTGGGGACAGTGTGGGGACAGCGGGAGTGCCCAACCCACATCTGGGAGCAGTGGGCACCTCCCTGTACCGCTCTGCATCCTCCTTCCCGGAGTGCTACCGTGCTGTGCTGCTAGTAGTGGGACCACAGGGAACGTCCCTGTGCCACCACCATGGAGTAACGCATACATGGCTGCTATGGCAAGCATGTCCTGAGCCGTGGGGCTCCCACCGTGGTGACAGCACGGAGCCGTCACAGAGCATGGGGACCCGGCCCCCCTCTCAGCAGCTGCATTCCTCCCAAACCCGTTCTGCAGGGCCCAGGTGCAGGTGCCAAGAACAGGCAGCCACCTTGTGTTGTTCCTGGTTGTGCCCCGCTGACCTCCAGCACCACGGCGGTGGGTGGGACAGAGGGGGAACCCGGCAGCCCCCGACCCACGCACGGCTACTGTGAGCCCCCACCCACAGCTGGAGGGGAAGAAAGCGGAGAGGCAGAAACAAGTGAAAAATGACCCTATTTAATCCCAAAGCCCCCCCCCCCCCGAGCCCTGGAGCACCCAGCACCCCGCGCCTGCAGTGGAACGGAGCTTTCCGAGGCATCAGCCTCTTCCTCAGCTCCGTGGCACCCAGCCCCGTGTGGCACCGCATCCCCTCGTCCCCCCCACCCCGCGGCCCTTAGGAAGGGGTCCTGATGAAGACCATCCTGGTGGAGTAGACCAGGTCCACGAGGTAGGCGAAGAAGTTGAAGATGGTGAGGAAGGTGACGCCGAGGCTCTTGTTCCACCAGCAGTTCGTGCCGCACGGGTCGGGCCGGCTGCGGCCGTGGAAGCTGTACAGCGGCCATATGATGACGGCGGTGAGGTACATGAGCAGGGCCAGCGCATTGTAGGCCACCAGCACCTTCTCCAGCGGGCAGGGCATGTAGCTGAGGCAGCGGCCGATGGTCAAGAGGATGATGAGGAGCGTGACGATGAAGCAGATGGAATAGACGGCCACGCACCACTGCAAGCCGGCGTAACTGTGATACGAATCCAGCAGGGAGAAGATGAGGCAGGCGACGTACGCCTCGAACACCTTCAGCAGGCCGGGCACGGTGGAGAGGAAGCTGCTGATGTCCCCCGGGCGGGCGCGGGTCAGCCCCACCTCGAGGGCGTAGGCCAGGAAGCAGAGGCAGGACATGGCGGTGGCGGCTGCCTGGCGTGCACAGAGGGCCCCCCCGCAGGGGCTGGAGATGAAGGTGGAGGGGAACACCACGGAGCTGGTGAACACCATCAGCGCTGCCAGCATGGCGAAGGCGGCCGTCAGGTCGTCCCAGGAGACGGGCAGCTTGGGGTACAGCTCCAGCAGCTCCAGCAGCAGGATCAGCAGGGTGACGGCGAAGCAGAAGCACCAGCTGAACATGCACCACGTCCCGTAGGGGCCGCTGAAGTGGCCGGTGGAGGCCACCAGGCTGAAGGAGAGGCAGGACAGCAGCACGGCGAAGATCCGCACGATGCCCACCCAGGAGGTGACGGCACGCCGGTTCACCGACACCACCGCCATGGCCGTGCCGCGCAGCGTGTGCCGCCGGACAGCGCTCCTGTAGGGCTGCCGGGACGTGGGGTGGGGCACCGGGCCCCCCGGTCCCACTGCTGCCACCAGCACCCTGCAGCCAGGGCTGTGGGTGGATGATTAACATGGGGCTGAGCCATGCCGAGCGAGCCGGGGGGGCCGGGTGCTGGCTGCCAGCCCATGCCCTGCCCTGGGGCGGGGGCACAACAGGGCCTCCTGCGCTCCCCAGGAGCTCCTGGTGGACCCCCACGCTGTGCCAGATGCGAGCGAGGGGTTTGGGGTCAAGAATGACCCCACGGCATGGGATACCCCCCCCCCACCTGCCGTGGGACCCCTCCCACATCAGGTGGTGCCCATCAGGGAGCGGTTGGGTGTAGCCCGGCACCTCTGGGTGCCGCCTCCTGGCGCAGCCGCAGCTGATAAGCGGCTCAAAGTCCGGGTGCCAGCGGGGCGGTGGCACAGAGCGCTGCTGTCACCTGTGGGGCTGTCAGCTCAGAGGGTGGCACTGCAGGATGCCGGATGCTGAAGGTTCCGCTTTTGCCTTTAATGCTGATCGGGCTCCGGGCGTCCCAGCAGAGCTCGGGGACACCCAGGGAGTCCCTTCTGTTGGTCCATGTGGGCTGGGGGGGCTGCGAGCTAAAGTGGCACAGTCACTGTGGGGCAGGGGACGGGCGCTGCCATGGGGTCGGGGCCCCAGGGCTCAGAGGTTGCTCTCGTCCCCGTCCTCGTCCCTGCCCTGCAGCCCGCTGTTGGAGCTCGGCTCTGGCTGGTTGCTCTCATTCAGCCTCCGCACGCGGTAGCTCTCGTAATGCACGTTGTGGGTGATGTCCTTGAGGTCCTGCAGGTGGGACCTGCCCGGGGACAAAGGCACCGTGTTACCCTCATGTACCCCCTGCAGCTTCAGGGTGCCCAGGGATAGCCCCCCACCACCCCAGGGTGCTGTGAGGGATGACCCCGAGCCCAGCTCACCGGATGAGCAGGTCCCGCAGCATGGGAAACTCACAGTGCGCTGGGTTCTCCACTGCAAGGCAAGGCAGAGGGCTGTGGGGTTGGCTCTGCACCTCGGGGACAGCACCCACCCATGCAGGGGGTGCACCCTTGGGTGCTGCTCCCTGCGAGGTGCCATGGTGGCAGCTCAGTCCTGTTCCTTGGGGACGCCACGGGCTGCTCTTACCTTCGATGATGCCCCACTTGGTCTTGCGGCCCAGCACCCGTTTGCCGTTCACCTGGTGCTCCTGGTCAGCCCCAACCACGGCGAATGGGATCTTCTCCTTTGGAATCCAGAGAACACGGTCACCCCGGGCCACCCCCATGCTCCCCCTTATCACCAGCATCCCGAAACGCACCCGGATCCTATCATTGAGCAACCGGTCATCCGGGTCCTCATCAAAATCCTCCTGCGGGTACACACGGATGGCGTGGGCCTTCAGGTCCTGCTGGATCTATGGGACATGGGGTGTGAGGTGATGCCAGACCACAGCGGGGGGGGGGCAGGAGGGCTGTGTCTCCCCTCACCCGCTGCTTGAACTCCTCCCGCTCCTCCAGAGTGAGCGTGTCGGCCTTGGCGATCACCGGCACCACGTTGACGATCTTGCTCAGCCTCTTCATGAACTCCAGGTCAAGGGGACGCAGCCTGGGTGAGGAAGGGGGGGACAGCTGTCACCCTGCCACCCCCCAGCAGTGTCTGTGGGTGCAGGGTCACTGCTGCGGTGCTCACCAGTGCCCTGTGGGGGGGATGAAGTACACGCAGCTGTGCACCCGGCTGTCTGGGATCTTCTTCTTGCGGGTGATGAGGATCTCCTCGCGCAGGTACCGCTCGTACTGCTCGTTGATGTATTTGATGATGGGGTCCCAGCTGGGGACAGGGGATGGCATCAGAGCAGCCCCATCGGGGTTCAGCCTCTCCCAAACGCTGCCACCGTGGCTGCGTCCTACCAGTTCTCGTTGTTGATCTGGTCCCCAAATCCCGGCGTGTCCGTCACTGTCAGCTTCATCTTCACACCTTTCTCCTCGATGACTGTGGGGTCAGCGGGACCCGTGCATTGAGGAGAAGCAGGGGAGCGAGGTCAGGGTCCCTCCCATCTCACCCATCCCCCTGTCCCCTGCCTCTCCCGTGGCTTTGTGGACACACCCGTGACCTTACCGTGGGTGACCGACTGCAGCTGCACCGTCTTAGGGATGCGCTCCTCCTGGCCAGGCTGCGAGGCTTTGCGGCTCACCTTGGACTTGAAAAGGGTGTTCACCATGGTGGACTTCCCCAGCCCGCTCTGCCCTGCGGGGACATGGACAGCTTCGCATTGTCCCCTCCCATGCATCTATAACCCCCCACCACAGCTCTGCCTGGGAGCACCCCAGTCCTGCAGGACAAGGCTGGGACCTATGGCCCAACGCCTGGTGTGCAGGGAGCCCAGCCCTGCCACCGCACGATGAGACCTATCCTTCTTCAATCTACTGTTGCTTCAGCCTCCCCGGAGCCCCATTTCCCCCACTCTCTCCCCACACGGTGGCATCAGATTCCCAGCAGCCAAACCCCGCGGGCGCTCACCGACAACCATGATGTTGAACTCAAAGCCCGTCTTCATGGTCTTCACCTTCATCTGCTCGAGCACCGCCTCGATCCCCACGTACCCAAACAGCTCATGAGCCCCACGCTCGGGGGGCAGCTCCTGGGGCATGGCTGCCGCCTCCATGCTGTGCTCCTGGGGCTCCAGGCTGCTCCCTGGGCAGGGTGAACAACGGGGTGAGCGGGACACCCCAGAACCCGTCCCTAGCACCCTTCCCTTCCCACCAGGACAGCCGGACGCCTTTGGTGCCGCTCACCCCGTTGCTGTTGCCCCAGCAGCAGCTGTGCCGGTGGGCACACAGCCCCAGCGCATTCCTGGCAGCCGGCGAGCTGAAGCACAGCAACGGGGCATGCCACCTCCTGGCACCATGGGGATGAGGGTGTCCCACAGTAGCACCATTGGGGCGGCCCCGGTGCGCACAGTGGGTTCTGGGCACGGTGCAGGATGTGCCACCCCTCATCGCTCCCAGTGCGGCGGCAGCAGCATGGGGGTGATGGCAGGTGACAGCAGCAGTGCCACCGTGGGGCCACCAGCTGATCGGAGTCCAAGGAGCCGCGAGCCGTGCAGCCCACACCCCCGCCCCAGCCTTTGTGTGGCGGCTTAGGGCCCCCAGAGCCGTCGTTCCCCTCCTCCTCCCCTCTTGGCACGGCCATTGTTTGGGTCCTACCTCCACCACGCGCTGTCCCCGCTCCCACGCAGCCGCCTGGGGACGAGGGGACCCCGGGTGTCCCCAATCCCTGTCACTGTTGCAGCCCGGTCCTGCTGGGCTCAAACACGGGCTGCAGCCCGGCTGCTCCCGCACATGCCCAGCATGGCAACGACCCAGCCTCCCCACCGCCCCTCCTCTCCCACTCGTGCACCGAATTCGCCCACTCCACGCTCAGCCCCGAGCCCTGCCAGCAGCAATGGGGACCTCAGCACAGCAACACGCCTTTCCCCAAAGCGTCCCCCGCCACCCCAGCACCCATCGCGTGCATGTCCCGGCTGCACAGCTCCACACACCCAGAGGGCAAAGGGAGAGCTCGCTGTCACCCACCTGGCATTGGGGGTTCAGGCACCGGGGACCCCCGCACCCAGCACTGCCCACCCCGATGCCGCAGTGCCCCACGGCGCCTGCGTCCCCCGGCCCACACCGCAGCCTCCCCGCGTGGCACATATGTGCCAGCCCACTTCTTGGCATTTGGAGAGGCTCGGGCGGCAGCTTGCTGGCACTGCCGTGTGCCATGTGGCCTGGGGACAAGGGACATGCAGCACCTGGCCCGGAGGTACCGGGAGGTGGATGGAGCGGATGCGCTCCTTGCTGTAGAAACAGCATCTCAGAGTGGGGGTCCAGGTGCCCCGTGCCCACCGGTGGGTGCCAGACCGTGTCAGCAGCAGCCAGGATGGGACATCCTGGTGACACCACCCCAGGGTGCTCCCAGTGCGCAGATGTTCCCCTACAAACCCGGCACAGCCCAGCAGGAGCCAGGCTCCAGCAGCCCACAGCACCTCCCACCCTGCTGGGGCTTTCCTCGGAAGTGTCAAAACAGCAGGACTTCCTGGTGACAGCAGTGACACCCACCGGGCTGGGGGGGGGGAAGGGGTGCTGGCAGGCCTGCAGGGCCCCATCCTGCCCTGCCCACAGCTCAGCACAACACCCAACCCCCCCACGCACCCACCGCAGTGGGACAGATCTGGAACCGAGTGACAGAGCCACTGCTGCGTCACCTCACTGTCCACCCCCCCACCCATGGCCACCACAGAGTGCCACACGCTCACAGCACAGCCCTGTGCATCCCCTTTCCTCCTCCGCTTCCCAAACCCACCCCAAGCTGCAGACCCCCTCCTGCCCCTCACACCTCCTCACCGTCGGGTTGTGGGGTACCCACGTCCCCCTGGGGTGGCACCCACACCGGGTTCCCAGCACGGCCGTCACCTCCCGCCCCGTGCCGCGCTGTGCCGAGCCGTGCCGATGGCAAAGCCAAGCAGACACAAACATTATCCCTTCATGTGGCCCTGGATAATGGCTCCCTGCAGACAGACCTGTTCCGAGCTAATTGAGGAGGGTTTATTTTCCAGGCTGGGACGGGTAAACCCGGGTTCGTGGTCTCCCGGCATGGTTTAATTACTGATGCGGCGTTAATCGGCATGTTGGCCGGGAAGTCTGTAATAAGCTCAGGGGGTGGAGGTGGGCAGGAGGGGATGGGAAAGGAGCACGCATCGCTGGGAGTGCGGCCCCGTGGCCCAGCGGCTCTGCTGCACAAATGAAGGGCACCGAGGTGCCCAGCCCATGCGAGAGCCCAACTGTGGCCGTGCCATGGTGGCGGTGCTACACGCAACCCGAGGGGACAGCAGTGACAGCCATACCCATAGCCAGACCCAGAGCCACCAGCAGAAGCAGAAGTGAGAGCTCAGGGCCCCACCGCGGCGATGGGGTCTGAAATCCCACAGTGACAACGAGCAGCTCCACGCCACGCACCCAGGGATCTGCACACCCACCCCGCGCCCTCAGCCATCCCTACCTTGGCGCACCACGAGCCGGTCACCGCTCACCGGCCGGATAACTCCCGGGATGCAGGCAGGAGGAGGCTGCAGCCCACGGCCCCTCCTCCGCTCCTCCTCCTCCTCCTCCTCACCCCGGGGCGCTGCGTGGGCGCTGGGTGGAAGTGAAACGGGGCGGCCGTGGAGCGAAGCTCAGCGCTTCCTGAAAAGAGGAGTGCGCCCGAGAGCGCACCGTCCCCATCCCGGCGCCCTCACGCTGCCCTCCGGCTCACACCCACTGCGTGACCCATCCCGTCCCCAGCACCCAACCACTGTCCCCACCGTGTCCCCCAGCGCGGGTGCAGCCTGGCTGGCTCGGCCACGAGCATTGCTGCCGCATGATTCACGCAGCCCCGAGCGGAGGGATGGATGGAGGGATGGATGCCTTTGCGCGCGTCAGTACTTAGAGCCGCGGCGACGGCAGCGTGCAAGACACCTGAACGAGACAGCGGTGCTCCCCAGGCACACAGACAGCTCTCCCCAGGCACACAAACAGGAGGACACCGCGGCGTCCGGCCCCGAGCACGGCTCTGCCCCGGGGATGGATGGGGACGTGGCTGAGCCTGGTGCCTGGGGGCCCCGTGGTGCATCTGGGCTCCCCATGGCAAGGGGACGTGGGGCACTAAGAAGCTGTTTGGTGGTGCCTGAGCAGGGCTCGGTGCCACTCACTGACATCGACAGCCACACAGTGTGGCATCCAAGTGGCATCTGGGACATGTGGCCATTGCACATCTCCACTAGCACGGATGCAGCCGATGGCACAGGGGTAACATCGGGATCCTGCAGGGCTTTCCCGCTGTGACCACATCCCCACCAACATCATTCCCCAGCACCGGCGGTGGCGGCACGAGGCGGCGATGTCACACCCAGAGAAGGGACAGAGGGGAGGAATGAGTCCTACCGTGTTCCGGAGTCACTGTGGCACAGCATCCATCTGCAGCCTGGCGGAGCCCCTGCGGCATCACTGAGCAGGTCCCCACGGTGGGGCCGGTGCTGCCGATGTCCCTCAGTGCCAGCGGGGTGCCCGGCCCCAGCACCATCCCCCCGAGGAAGGCGGGCTGGGAGCTCACCTGCACCGTCTGTGGCTGTGACACCAGCTTGAAGGGGGCGGCCCGGGGGAGCAGCCCCTCGCCAGGGTTGGTGGCCGCAGCGGCAGCCAGGGGGGTTGGGCGGGCCAGGCAGGGGCTGGCGCTGAGGCTGACCCTGAGCTGCGTGTGGGGCAGCCCTGGGGCCACCTCACTACCTGAAGAGGAGGAGGAGGAGGAAGGCAGGTGGGTGTAGGGCAGAGCAGCAGGGCTGCGGGCACCCCATGGCGGTGTGGGGCATGGGGCTGGCAGGGGGATGCCCGGTTCCTCAGCGATGTGCAGGTCCAGCGCTGGCAGCGAGCTGTGCCCGGCAGCCAAGTGCAGGGAACATTCAGCATCCTCTGGGAAGACGCAGCCGTGCGATGGCACTTTCTTCAAGCAGGGGATGGAGGCCAGGGGGGCTGCGGGCAGCTGGGGGGCCGCGGGGCTCTCCAGGCTGGAGCTGGAGCTGCGCAGGCTCTCGCCATCGCTGCCAGGCCCCGTGTGGCTCTGGAAGGAGGTGATGCCGCCAGGAGCCCGGCTGGCACGGTGCTGACCCCGCAGCAGTGGGCTGTGGGGTGCAGGGCCGGGCTGCAGGGCCCGGTGGTTCCCGGTGGCACCTGCGGGCAGCGGGGACGCAACGGGGGAGCCGGGAGCATCGCCTGCATCCTCTGCCTCAAACGATTTCTTGAGGGCTGGGGAGAGATGGAGAGGTGTGAGGGCATCACCGGGGCTTGCTGGCACTCCCCCCATGCACCAGGTGCCAAAGGGCCGTCTGTGAGACTGGCCCGGATGGGAAATAGGATCGGTGCCGCCGGCCCCTCGGCTTTGTTCCCCAGTGCTTATCTGTGGGTCGGTGTCGTGGCTCCCGGCTCCCGGCACCGCACAGTGCCCGCTTTATTCCCCTGTAAGGGATCCGGCCCCACGTAACCAGATCCCCACCCGAGCTGCTTCTCTCCCCCCTGCACCCAGCGCAGCTCAGCGCGGGATCCCTGCCCTATTCTGCCGCGTTAACCCTGAAGCCGACTGATGGCACAGCCATCAGATGGCACTCCCATCCTAGGGCGGTACTGCCCCTGCCAGGAGGGCTCTGACCCTGCACCACGAGCAGGCAGACTCATACTCGGGGAGGGGGGTGGGGGGGGGTTGGGTCCCACGTTGCGTCCTGGGGCTGACAATTCACCGGGCTCTGCTTTCCCCCAGCCGCACCACCGCGGTGGGTCTGCGTGGAGGGACCCCACAAAGCTCCCTTCCCCCCTCCTTCGGATCCCCCCCCCCCCTACCTCAGGAAGCGGCAGTGCGGACCCCCCGGGAGCTGCGCTCTCTGCCAGATCCCCCCCAGCGGCTCCGTTCGGTGCCGGCTCCCCACGGAGAGCGCCGGGGGCCGTGGCTCCCACGGAGCCAACCCACGTCGCGCTGCCATGTGTGCGGCACGAGGGCCCCGTCTGCAGCGCGGTGATGGGCATGGGGACAGGGGGCGATGGGGATAAGGGGGAAATGGGGACCTGGAGCGATGGGCGCAGGGGAGATTAATGGGGACCGGGAGGTGATGGGGACCCGGGGGACAAAGGGGACCCGGGGCGATGGGGCCGGGCTGGGGCTCGGTGCCCCGTCCCCTCCCTAGGTCACCGCCCCGTGCCCGGGGCTGGGCACAGGGGTCAGGGGTCGGGGCGCGGGTGATGCTAATAACAGCTCTGGGCCGGCAGGTATGTCCCAGCCCGGGGCTGCCGGGGCGGGGGGGGGGAGAGGGGTGGAGAGGGACACGGGGTTTTGCCCCCTCCCTTCCTCGCGTTTCTCCCCCCGCCGCACCCCGTTCCCCCCGTACCCCCCCGGTAGGTGCTGCATTCCTCCCATCGAGGGCAGCAGCCGCCCCAGGTCGGGTTTCGTCGCCCGCTCCTCCCCGAGCTGCCCCTTCCCGACCCCGGCGAGCGGCGGGGAAGACTTCGGGGAAGGGGGGGGGGGTGAGGGGGGTTGGGGCCGAAAGGAAGATAAAAAGGGGGGAAAACAGACAAAAACGCACACACACACAAAAGCCAAGTCCCGCTGTTGCCGGGACCCCCCCCCCCGCGCCCAGCCTCGTTCGCTTGCGAAGAGTGGGAGAGCCCACGCGGGTCTCGGGGTGTACGCGTGGGGCGGTGCGCAGAGCCGCAGACAGACACCCACACACACACACATTTACACGCGGACACACACGCGCCGACCCCGCGGGGAGAGCCCTTCACCCACCCACGGGGGAACGGGGCCGCGGGTGGGTGAAGGGCGGAGGGGAGGGGGGGGGTCCCGACCGCACCTTCGAAGTCGCTGAGGATCCCTTCCAGGTGCTCCTTCACCGAGAACCGGGCCATGGGCGCGGGGCGGTGCGGGGCCGCCCCGCATGGGAACCGCAGAGCGGAGCGGAGCAACGGACCGGACCGGGACGGCGGCGGCTGCCCCGGGCTGTGCGGGAGCGGAGCGGGAGGAGGAGGACGGGAAAGAGCGGGAGGAGGAGGAGGAGGAGGAGGGGAGGGCTGCAGGGGGCGGGGGCGGCGGGGGGAGGTACTGCCCGCACCCCGCCCCGGCCGGATCCCCCCACCCGTGTCCCACGGCACTAACGGGGTTGGGGGGGTTCCAGGGACCCCGTCCCCTCCGTCTGTCCCCATCTCACGGCAGCGCCGCGATGCTGCTGCCCCCTCCCCACGCGGCGGATGGGGACGCGCGTGGGCACCGGTGGAGGATGGAACCTCCTCTATGCCTTGGTGAAAGCCACGGGCAGAGCTGGGGAACGCCCCTGGCCCCAACAGAGGGGGGCAAGGAGTCCCTAACATGTCCCCCAGCAGGGCTGCTCCCAATACCTGGACCTGTTGGCTGTGTGTGTGTGTGGACTTTCTGCACTCGCAGTGATTTCCTTCTTGGAAAAGAGGAGAAAAGTGCCAATTTCAGGCTGTGCATTTAGGGCTGGGGTTCACCGAGTGCTTGGCTCCTCGTGCTGTGCCCTGTGAGCATCCTTGACTTTGTCCTTGTCCCAGAACATTCTCATCCCGCATCCAGGAACATCCACAGGGACGGGATGCCTGTCCAACTCTCCCACACTGAGCAGGGAGCAGAGAGCCATAAACCGATGATGGGTGAATGAATGCATTCATTGGAAACAACGTTTGGGGCTCAATGATGGCACAGAGGTTGGCTGGGGGCTGCTGACACAGCCCCAGGGGATTCGGGGTGCACTGGGACATGGAGATCTCTGCAGCATCGCTGGAGAAGCTCTGAAGCATTCAGCATCTCAGATCTGGGTCCCATCTGGGACCCCAGGAGGGTCTGGAGGCATTTCAGGGGCCTCACAGAGGGCTCAGGAGCACTTGAGACCTCTCCGGGCCCTTCAGAGGAAGGCTTGGAGTGCTTTCGAGCTGCTGCGGGTTATTTCTTTCGGTGCATTTTCAGCTATTTCAAGGAGTTTCAGAAGAGTTTGAGAGCTGCTTGGAACACTTTTGAGACCGTGTGTGGGGAGGCACACCGTGCAGCCCAGTGCTGCACAGCCCTGTGGAGTTGGAGCTGCTCGGGGCGTTTCAGGGCTCCCCAAAGCACCCAGCTGTCGGTTCACCCTTTGGTCGAAGGGTTTTTAAAGGACTTTTTTTTTTTTTAGAAGAGGAAATAATCCCAGCACCCTTCAGGACCTTTGGGGATGCTCAGGGAGGTTTTGGAGCGGCAGCTGGGAACGGGACAGAGCTGTTTGCAGCAACATGGAGGGGATTTCGGAGCCCTTCGGGGCAGCTTACCTGGGCTTGGAGGAGGCACAGAGACGTGCTCAGCTCAGCAGAGAATTTTAGGGTATTTTCTATGGCAGCAGAGTGGGTGGAGGAGCTCTCGAGGCACACAGCAGTCTGCAGGCAAGGGAAACTCCACGTCCTCAGCCCCATCCCCATAGGGCAGCAGGACATGGGGACAAGGGCAGTGCTGGCTCTGAAGTCCCTGTGCCCATCCCCAGTGCTGCCGTGCCCTCCTTTCCCCCCATCCCACCCCATTAACCCCCCCAGAGCCGCAGGAAGGAAGGGCCAAGGGCAGGAATGGTAACAGCATTTAATGGGACAAGAATTGATACATCATTTCAGACAATACTGCTTTCACCCTTTTGGGACTTCCTTCACATATCAGGGGAGGGGTGGGTGGGGGAGAGAGGAACGTTTATGGGAAGCACAGGTCGGTGTGGTCCTGTTTTTTGTTTTCTATTTATTCATAGGGGCTTTAAAGCATGGTGAATGTGCAAGTCAGTGCTCGGTTTGCTTAAAACTTTTTTTTTTTTTTTCCCGGTGCTTATTTACAGTTACAGTACCTCTTTGTGAGAGACAGGAAAAAAAGAAAAAAAAAAAAGACGATTGTAGTAACTGGGGATCGGCGACCCCGAGTCGCGAAAGGCAGATCTCCAATATTTATATATTTATACATATATATATATATATATGCTTTTGTGTTATACACAGATACATTTCTCTCTTCTTTAAAGTATTAAAAAAATGATCGACCTTCGTTCTATAAAAATACCTACTCTACAAGATAGAAAAATTTCCCTCTCCAAGTATACACTGATTTACACCCAAAGCTTCTCTGGAAATGTACACGGCGTGGCCCCGTCCCCCAGGATGGAGTGTGGGGCTGTGGTGTGGGGACACAGCAGTGGCTCCGGGCTCCACGGCTGACTCATGACACAAGCAAGGAGAAAGAGCCGCCCCGCGGGCCTGGTGCAGCCAGGGAGCCAGATCCCAGGGCAGCGGGTTGGGATGAGAGGCTGCTCCCATGGGTGCACCTCGCCGCGGCCACCAGAGCCAGCGAGCTGCCCGGTGTGAGCATGGCTTGTGTTTCCCAGCCAGCTGGCTGTGTTTGCAGACGCCTCCTGCCCCTGGCAGCACAGAGATTGGCGATGCTCAGAGCTCGGGGCAGCCACCCCATCCCCAGCACAAAGCAAGGAGCAGGTTTCTCCCTCCGGGACCACAGCCATCACCGGCAGAGCCCCGCTCCAGGCTGGGACGATAGACCACAACCCCTACTCCAATCCCTGCAGGTGGGATGGAGGGGACGGCTCCGCTGTGGGGCCACGGCAGCATCCGACCCTGCGTTTTGGAGCCACAGACAGTGGTGAAATAAATAAGGAGGTGGGTGACACTGCACTCACGCCCTGTCCCGAGGACGGCCGCTCCACCGCCTCTTGGTGCCACCGGCGAGCGAGAAGCCAGCGCGCTCACTGCACGCGACCCGTTCCCAAGCGAAAGCAGCAGGGCAAGGATTAACTGCACCAGCTGGATGAAGACATTTGCATTAAGTTAATAAAAAAAAAAAAAAAAAAAAAAAAACCAAAAACAAAAAAAACAATCATCATCATCGTAATTCTACAAGTCCAGGACGTGTTTCCCTCTTTCTGCCCCAGTGAGTGAGTGTGTCACGGACACTTTGGCAAAGCAGACACCCGGGCTGGGCAGGGCAGTGGGGGGAAACGTTCCTGCTCCATCCCGGCCCCTGCAGTTCAGAGGAACCCCTCCTCACACCCGTGCGGGGCCGACCCAAGTCCTTCCCATGTTTGCCCGTTGCCTCCATTCCTCCTCCAGGTTCCCTTTCGCCCCTCAAAGCCAGAAGGGTCTCAAAATAACGGAGTCAGACAACAAAGCCTCGCTGCTGGCTCTCTGCCCCCACGCTCCGCTGCCTGATCCACCACCGATCCGACGTGATGCTTCCTTGTGCCTTCATCAAGAGCAAAGACATTGCCAGTCCCTCTTTTTTCCTCTCAGAGCACCAAATCCACAGCCACGGCAGAGTGCGCAGCGTGCGGCTCTTGGCCGCCCTTACTTCACTTCCAGGATGGAGGGGTTGGTCTCCATGATGGCCACGATGATCCTGTCGATGTAGTCCTGCAGGCGGAAGTTGATCTCCTCTTGTTTTTGAATCGCTTCCATGAGCTGCGAGGGAGACAAGGGAGAAGTGGTCACTGCTGCCCAGGGACAGGAGGAGGGCTTCTTGCTGCCTGACCCATGCCATTCTGCGACTCCATCGTAAGGAGATGCCCTCAGCCACCGTCCCTGCTCACCTCAGACTTGAGGTCTCTAGGGCAGCTATCCCAGCTGCTGGGGTTTTATTGCAGCTGCAGACACACACACACACACACACACATACTCATGTTTGCTGGTCCAGCCCAGGAAGAGAAAGGCAAAGCAGTGGAGCAGCTTCCCCCGCTCCCACGAGCCAGGGCTGGCAGGCAGGGCAAGTCTCAAACGCTCTTTAAAGCATTGCTCTCTGTCTCATGACAGCTTTCAGGTGGGGTCTGGGAATGAGCCGTACCGCAGCCACGGCCACGTGGGCTCCTGCCTGGTTTTGCTGGGAGGGAAAGGGAAGCCCCGGGCACGCACCTCATCTCTGGAGACTGAGCTGATCTCGGCCGCCAGGGATTCAGAGAAGGAGGCTGAGAAGAGGTTCTTGGCTCCCTGGATGCTCAGGTTGATGATCTGCCCATTCAGCTCATCGTTCTGCTCCTTCAGGCTCCTGTTATCCTGTTCACAAGGGGCATATGTCAGGTGCTGGTCCCTGCAAACAGACCCATCCAACCCCACTGCACAGCTGGGGAAGGCAGGGGCTTCACAGGGCACTGAGAACAGCACAGATTCTCTCGACTCTGACTGGAGAACATGGGACAGATCTAGGGGACACAGCATACAGGGGTACTGCATACACATATCATCCTTCAGAGGAAGGATCCGAGCTCTCCTGTCCCTCCATAGGGGAGCAAGGAGCAGCAGGATGCTGCATCCAAGGTCAGTTCGTGGGAGGGAGCACCCCACCGACCAAGGGGCCAGGTAAAAGGGGGAACAGCATTCCTCATTGCAAAACAAGATGTTTGCCCCCCCTGCCCCAGCCTGCCACACCTACCTGCTTCAGCTGCTTGATCTCCTGCTCCAGCTCAGTCTCCCGCGTCCTGCTGTTGTACTCCTGCAGCCCCATGCTGCTGCTCCGGCCTCGCCGCTGCTCACATTCCAGTTTGAAGAGCTGCAAGTGCTCGAGCTGCTTCCTGAGGTCCTCAATGAGCTGCAGCAAAAGGAAGGGGGCAGCTGAGTGCTGGCACTGACTGCAGCCATAGGGACACATGGGTGGTCTCCTGAATAGGAGCATCCCCCTCCTGCCACAATGGGATGTGCTGTGAATCCCCACATGACACCAAAACAGCAGCAGCCTCCACTCTGAGATCCCAAACTCCATTCCTATCAATGATGGCAAGCACTGCTTGAGCCTCCAGCTGGAACTAAATGGAAGGAGGTGGCTGCGGTCCCATGTTTTTGCCCCCAGACATGCAGACAGCTTGGAGCTCTCACCCAAGCTGCTCTCTCTTCCCCTTTCCTAGCGCCTGCTGGTTCCACGTGCTGCTGCCACAGCTCCTTTGATGCGAGAGAGCAACCTGGCAAGGGTAGCACAGCCCAAATGGGTTTCCAGATGCAGGCAGTTGAGCTTGGCTGAATTTTAACACGGGAAAAAGTGACAGATGTTGTACAGTCAGGCTGCTTTACTACCTTTCTATACCCAGCCACGACCAAACTCTCTAAAATTGGCTTTGGAGATGGCATTGAAGCTAGAGATGCAAAGCTGCCTTGTTTTGTCGCTCCCCACCTCCTGGGTCGACTCCTTCTCCTTCTGAAACTGGTGTCTCTCCTGGCTCAGCTTGTCCCCCATCTTCCTCTTGTTCTCCTGCTCCTCTGTGAGCTGCACGGTGAGGTCCTCAATCTCATCCAGCAGCTTCTGCTTCTCCTGCAAGGACACACAGGGCGGTTTCAGGCCTTGCTGCCACCCATGCCAGAGGTGCTGGGTGAAGTTTGTCACCCACTGATGCCAACAGCCCCATGCTGGGCACTTCCCTGTTATGGGCATTCCCCAACTCATCCCATCCCCAGGTGGATGTGAGGTTCCCTGCGAGGAAGCCTTTGGCTTTCCCAAAGTCCCAAATGCCACTAGGACACAGCGGTTCTCCCATCCGCAGTCTCACAGTGCTTACAAAGCCTCAGGGCACCGAGATAACGCTGCCTTGGCCATGGCAGTGGTGCCCTGCAGGCTCAGAGGCCGCAAGGGTGTGTGCAATGCTGAAGGGCCTTCAGCTGGGCAGAGATTTGGTTTCACATCAGTTTTAATCTTACATCCACCACAAGCTCCAACAGAGCCACAGTGCAAACCTCTGGGCCAGCAGCAGGACCTGCAAGCACATCTTCTTCCACATAACAGAGAGGAGCCCTCCCAGGCTGCAGCCTCCTGGCCCCGGCACAGGGAGAGGGTCTGCGAGATAACGCAGCGCTCCGAAGACTCAACACACAGATCCCAGTGACAGCTGCCTGCCTGGGTGTGAGGCAGACCTAACCCGTGGCTGCTGCAGCTGCAGGGCTGCAGACCTGCCTCCAGCAGAGGGCACGAGTCCCTTCCCACAGCCAGGCCACCCGCTGCTCCACAGGACATGGTTCTCACCTCCTCAAGCCTCTCGATGTTGGCTCTTAAACAAGGGACACAAGACCTCAGCTCGCCGTTCTCATCATCCAGTTGCTGCAGCCTGCAACAATAAAGAGGTTTGTCAGAAATCCCCCTCCCCAGACATCCCAAGTGCAGGAGAGTGGGATGAAGCATCGCCACTATCAAAGCAGGACCTGCTGGAGGCAAGCCAGCAGTGATTTCTCTTCTCACTCCAAACCCTGAGACCTGTACTATTCCCACTCCCAAGGGAAAAATGGGAAAGCAGCACAACTTCGGGCAGGTCCTTTCTCCAGGCCCATGCCCTCCACAACCAGGTGGATGTTACTTTGTTTGACTGAACCCTCACTTGTGCCCCTGGGCAAAGCTCAGCATCAGGCAGCAGAAAGCAAATGCTGCCTGGGCAGTCAAAGCAGTGCTCGGAGAGGGCTTTACCTCTGTGTTCTCCTGGTAAAGCAATAACAATAAAGCAGAAAAAATGTCCCCACAAAAAACAACAAACCTGACAAGTAAATGAGGCCACATCCCATGCTGCTCTTTTCCTTGGGAAGCCAAGGGGCTGCACAAAGCTCCCTGGCCAGCTCAGCACCTGTCTGACAGCTCCTCCTTCTCAGGACAGGGTCAAACTCTGCCTCAGGACCCGCTCTGTGCCTCTGAGCAGCCTGCAGCCACGGCACGCTTGTGCCAACCTTCCTTCATCACCAAAGCCATCTCCTTCCCTCCCAGTCTGCATCTGCTCAACTGCCATCACAGCTTTTGGGAGCAGGATCAGACACCTGCCCGCTTCCAAGGGGTGAGTCACATCTGAGCATCAAACGGACTTCCACGGATCCTTCATGTGAACAAGTGCTAACAACCACCACCTGCACTCACATGCTGCAGGGCAGAACTGTGGATGGAGAACAGCAGCTAAACTCAAACCATATCGGGGAAATCCAAACAGTCTGAGGCCAGGTTGATGGAGGGGCCTGATTTTGGGATGAAGGGAAGGAAGGAGAAGCAGCCAAACCTCAAGGCTTGTACTGATTTGAGGGAATCCTGCCCACGTGCCCATGAGCTCTGCCACCACGCACCCTGCCCGGCCCCACCTGGCTTGCAGGTTCTCAATCTCGATGCTCTTCTCCCTCTCCATTTTGCTCAGCAGCTCCCTCTGCTTCTTGATCTCCTCCAGGAGCGTTTGGTCAGCCCTCAGCTCCTGCTCCTTCAGCTGTTCCTCGAGAGCGTTCGCTCTGCAGAGAGGAGAAAGGATTAGCAGTGCTGGTGGCCTGCAGCCATCCCAGGCAGGGATTGAGCTCTCCTCCCAGCCTTTCTCCCAACCCACACGAGTGCTGGGGAGCAAATAACACACTGAGCTTTCAGTGGAAAGTGCACCCCCAACAGCAGGTGTATGAGAGCATCACTTCTTCCACTACACGCATCCAGGAACCAACATGGTCCACAAAATGCCAAATAAAGCAAGCTGTGTGGGACACGCTGGTGGTCCCTCTATTTTTCTACCTCCCCATGGTGAATCCAAACCCCTTTTAAGGGGGTTGATCAGCGGGAGAGGAAGAGGGTGAAAGTCCAGCAAGCGCTCTATAGCACACCTGAGCACTGCCACCTAAACTGGGGGGCAGTTTAGGTGGCAGAGGTGGGGAAGGTGCTCAGGGGGTGCTTTGCTGGGAGGCCGTGGGCTGTCCCTCACACAGCTGCTTTGCTCAGGCAGGCTCTTGCCAGATAAAGCCATTCTCCAACCAGCAGCGAGTACACTGCTGGCTCTGCTTGATTAAAAGCTGGCTGACACTTCTGGGCCAAGCTGCTAAAGTGAAAACATTCCCCTCGCTGCAGAGTTTATCAGGGCTTAGAGAAACCTTTGTTTGAATTGCTCGGTTCCGTGACACAGTTGTTACTTAACAGTCTTACAGCCCTATAGATAACTCCCAGAGGGTTTATCTGTGGGTGTAAATATGCTGTTGGAATACAGGAGCCTGCCAGCTCGCGGAGGGCAGCGATTAGTTACTGTGGCATCCACAGGGCTGTGCTGCAGCGGGGGCTGAAAGCAACGGGGCTGGGGCTGTGATGGGGCAGAGCAGGCACGGACCCTGCTGCACATCTATCTGAGCAGGGCTCCTTCCTGAACAGCCAGCTTTCCAGGAGACACCGACCTGCAGCCCCCTGAGATGACCCCTTGGGGCGGCACAGAGAGGTGGGCACGTGAGGAGAGACCCACAGAGCTCTCTGTATTTGCATGCAACTGAGCAGGATATTTGCACGGTGTGAATGCAGGCTAGCTGCAGGGCCAAGAGAGCTTGCCGAGCTGCCAGCAGGTAGCTGAGCTCCTGGGAAACCCTGAAAAGCACCAGTAGAACCCTGCAATCCTGCAGGAGAGCTCGGCTGGCTCCCTTACCTGTGCACGAGCTGCAGGTTCTCCTGCTTGAGGCGGCTGTGCTGCTCGCCGTTGGCAGCAGTGTCCTTTTCCAGCTCTGTCACACGCTTCTCCAGAAAGACCACCTGGGTGGGGGGGAGAGGCACGGCTCAGCACATACCCCCCCCAGTGCTCATCCCCAATGCCTCCACCCCCAAAAAGCAGGAGCCACCCAAAAGGGGATGGTTGCCATCACAGCCATGGCTCAGGTTTTAGCTTTAGAGCTTGGCTTCCCATGTCTCCCAAGGAGAAACACAGGGCCACACACTTCCCTGTTTCCTTTCTACAGGAATGCCCAGAGCAAAGGACCCCGGCCGGGTCCCATCCCCACCCATTCACAAACAAAACACAGAGCAGCAGGTCAGCAGAGCCTGAAGCACCGTGCTGTCGTGCTGGGGAAGCAGCAAATGACACTTGAGTGGTTTGGGATTGTATGCAGGGAGAAGCACAGAGGCAGCTTCCCGACCAGACGCCCAGAGACCGCTCAGGAACGTGAGTTCTGGAGTGCCACGTTCAGCTTTCAGACTTGGGGGGGGAAAAAAACAGGCTACTTCTCTTTTTTAAAGGTCTTTGGTGCGCTGTAATTGCACCAGCGAGCGGCCACACGCACGCTTCTCTTTCACACTCAGCTCTGTGCAACTTTCTGTTCCTGACTGCGGAACTAAGAGAGCCATTCTGAAAGAGTTTCATTGCTGCAGCAAATGTTTATGTGAGCCAGAGCTCACTCATCTTCTGCTTTCCACCTTTCCCCTCGCTGTTCTTAACCAGCGGGGCTCCAACAAAAGCCTTCTGCTCCTCCTTGCCCTCCTGACAACACGGCACAAGGACCAGCACAAAGCCACCCGAGGAAGCCACTGTCCCCATTGCTCAGCATGGAGACAGAAGGCTCCAGGTTATGTCTCCTGCATTCAGTGCAGGATGAGAGGCAATGCAGCAAGAGGAGCTCCAGCCCAGCCATCCCAAAGCCCTGTGTGCCACCACTGAGTGCCAGCACAGACAGCCCTGCTCCTAACCTTGTCCGTGATGTCCTCTTCCGTGCACTCCATCGTGTCCTGGTAGGACTCCTCCATCGCTCCCACGGACAGCGAGCTGGTCTGGTGCAGCTGTCTGTAACACAGCAAAGCCACCCCCACCCACAGCAGGGCGAACATCAGGGCCACCATGGCCAGACAGGGCAGCTTCGGCTGACAACACCTGCACCATGCAGTCCCTCTCCCTCCTCCCCAGCTGCCACCTCCTTGCCCGGTGCTGGCAGAGCTCTGCTCCTCGTCAGGCGGCCACTTACCGGAGCCCCAGCAGCAGCGTGTGGACGTGGACACATGCTGCAGGGACTTCACACTGCGATCATCTGCTCTCGCTCTTTGGTACAGGAGATAAGAGCTCCTGCTCGCCACTTTCTCTCTTTAAGAACGTGTCACCCACCGAAGGACAGAGTTCTCTGCTCTCGCCACCGATAAGGTTAACTACTGGGGGCAGTGGGTGGGAAGAGGAGCAGAACCCTGAGCTTGTTGGGAAACACCCACCTCAGCAGTGCCACAGCCCAGAGCAAGCTAATCATTAGCCAGGCCTTGCGACATCGGCGGCCACAGCTCTGCATCCATCTAAGGACACTGCCCAGCTCTGATCAGCACTAATTGTGCCACCAATTAGCTCCATCGCTGCCTGGCACGAGTACAGCTACTGCCACAGTGACGGGTTTGTGGCAGCGCAGCCCTGCAGACCCAGGATGCTGCCTGGAGCAAAGCACCAGTGTTCCCAGTGCAACGTGGGCTCAGAGCCCGCAGCGTGGTACCCACAGGGCTCTCACCGTGCTGGGCTGGCTCCTCCTGCACGGAGCAGCACGCACAGAGTCTGCCAGCAGCAGGGTCAGCTCGGGTTAGGTGATAAACGCATGCCTACGGTTAGTGCAGTCCCCTTCCCTCCCCCAAAAGGGCAGTAGTGGGTGTTTCCCTGCTCTGCCATCCCCATCCCGTGGGTTTCTGCTGTCCCACCATGACCCGTGCAGCAGGCAGGCTGACCAGGCTTGGAAATCAGCACTGCTTCAAGCAGCAGGCGAACGAGAGGCCTCTCCAAACCCCAACAATTTAATGATTATGTCATCTGGGCTCTGAAATTCACCCTGCTACACAATATGCTCATGCAAATATCCACGAAGCGTGGCTGGCATTTACTGAAGAGACCACAGCTGAGTAGCAGGTTCGTTTTGCCTCCTCACCCTGAGTCCATATTTAGATTCTGAAGTCTTGGGCACATTTGTCATTTAAATCATGCCAAGCACAACAGGACCCAAGCAGCTGAGATTTCTTGGCACAAAGCAGCACGCGGGTAACAAAAGTCAGGGAAAGAGCAAAACAAAACCCACTTCCAAAAAGCAAATGTCACGTTATGGTTATGGGATCTGCAATAAAGAGCACTCTTTGGGCCAATCCTAAGGAGCCAGCTCTTCTCTGTGGGGCTGCCCTCTGGGGAGGGGGCACCTCTGCTCCCATGAGGTTAACTTGAATCCTGCCCTCGTTCGCTCTGCCAGGCAGGGGACAAAAGGTGATCCTGATACGGGAAGCACGGGACAGCCTGCTCCCTTCAGCCTCCTTTCCTGCCCATGTTTTTAACAAAGGTCTCCAAAGTGAGATGAGTGGAAGGAGGAAATGTAATATCAAAGACTCGTTTCCTTTCCAGGAGGAGAGACTTGCTGACCACGGGAAAGACTGGGAAGGTCAGGTTGACACAACGAGGTTCAGGGCAGCTCCTGAACGCTCGCACTGCTGCACACCACGCACTGGGGCATGGGGCTGCCGAGGTCTGTGCTTCCAGAGGGAGGACGGTGGCTTCTGACCCCATCCCAACACGCTGCCCTTTCTCTGCAGTGCCCGTCCCCTGCTTGGAAAGGGGTGAAGGGAAAGGCAGAGAGCTTGGAGGGCAGCGTTCCTCCCGGGCAGGGCAGAGAAGGGGCAGCTCGTGAATAAAAGCAGGACATGGCAGGATGGCGGAGCCAGCACAGGAGAGAGGAACAGCAGGGTGCATGGGGACAGGACGGACCCTCTACCCCAGAGCAGAGTGCTGCTCTTCCCATGTGATCTGGGACAAAAAAACCCACCAAATGAGGGCAGCTGACACAAGAGCAAGCCCTAGGACAGTGCCAGAGGGCAGAAAAAGCAGGATAACAGGAGGGTTACCTGCGGCTGCCCCCAGAACTCCCCCTGACCTGACCTGTCCCAGCTGCACCCGCGAGGCCAAGCCCCAGGGGCCGTCCTTAAGCAGAAGGGAGAAGCCCCCCCAGCTTCTGTCCTGGAAGAAATCAGGCTGGCAGCCGCCTCCAGCTGCCGGCACAAGAGATAAATGTCCAGTTCAGAAGAAGGGCTCGTGGAAAACCAATCACAGTGAGACCCATTTTCCCTCAACGTGTCCAGGGGATGTTGCAAGCTTCTGCTGTCAGCCAGCAAGGGCACCCTTCCCAACACTGCAATACCCCAAGCGCGAGCTTACCTTGCCACCTTCTTGCTGGAGAGTCTTTTATTCGGACTGCAAAACGAACAAATAACAGGAAAGAGTTAGCAGAGCTGACAGTGGACTGCGAGGGAAACAGGAAACTGCAGGCACTCAGGGCACGTCCTTCGCCCCTGAGACATGCACGCCCGTGCAGCACCGAGACCCTCGCAATTAACGCCCTGGGGGATAACGAACCTGATCAAACAAGGCTGCAGAAAGCTCACTGCTGGCAGCAGCCGGCCCCAGCCCTGAAAGCTGATCCCCGAGGAAGGGGATAAGAATAGCAGTGAGCTCCGTGGGGCTCCGTCAGCACCGCAGAGCTCTGGCAACCCCATGTCCCCCCACCGTCCCCTGGGTCCCTGTGTGTCTGTGCCTTGCACCCCCACATCTCCATCAAACTGTAGGCTTTGGCTGCTTGCTATTACTCTTGCTGAGCTCTATTTGGCTCTGGATCACCAGAGAACTGCTGCCAGGGCTGTAGGAGCTGTTGATCATGGATTTCAGGCATGGGACCCGTGACAGCCACCAAGGATGGGGACGAGCCCTCCTTGCTCAGATCACAGAGCACAGTGACAGCATGAGCAGCCACATCCTTGCTGCCTCTCCCAGCACCAGCTCCTGCCAAACTCTCCCTCAGCTGCAGTTGCATGCTGGCAGAAGGAGTAGGGCTTGCCATGTGCACCCAAACACGTGCTGCTGTCCAACAGATGCCACCAGGACACGCTGCTGGGGGCAATTCAGCACTGCACGGTGACAGCCAACAGCTCAGGGATCCTGCAGCTGCATTCCCCGGTGCTTAGCTCAGCTCAAAGAACAACAATAAATGTCAGCTGGAAGCTCACTCCCCGCCCGGAGCTGCAACAATGACATGAGTTCTTCGAAGGAGGAATTAAAAATAACGCGGGGCCATTTTCTGACAAAGGTAAAGAAAAAATGCAGCTCTTGGGAAAAAAAAGGAATGCTGGCGGGCTGCTGTCAGGGTTAGCTGTGTCTGTGTCAGGGGTGCACCCTCCAAGCCCCACTGCCCATGGCCAGGCTTCAAGAACACCCAGGCACATGCCTTGCCATGGAGAGCTCAGGCTGTGTGTGCCAGCAGCTGCAGGGCACCACGTGCTGCCCATGCCATGGGGAGGAGGAATATCTTCCTCTGCTAAGAAAGCAGCGGTGGCACCTGTGGCTCTCCTGGGAGAGGATGAGATGTGCAAACTCTGCTTCAAGGGCACTAAAACAAAGCACAGCTCTCCAATCCACCTGGTCCACAGCTCTGCCAGCCCTGGGGCAGTTTTGGGGCACTCATATCACACCGACTCACAGTTCTCCTTGTAGGTCACACTCATGTGCCTTCCCATCCAGTTACATCCAGCTCCCCCCTGCTAAGCCTGACGCCGTGCTCCAGCAACGGCAGCAGCTCCGTGCATGGCAACCCACCCAAGGGAGCCAGACCCTGTGCCATGAGAGGTGTGAGCTAAAGCAAAGCTTGTGCCATTCCTTCAGACACCACTGGACCCCACCACAGAGACGGCTTTTCAGCTTTGCAGGGAAATGCAGTGCATGAAACCTGGGGGAAACCAAACTCTAGGGAGGCTCCCAACAGCAAAGGCAGCCCCGGGCCTGAGAAAGAATGGGGACAGAAGTACTTCTGCTGCTAAAAAGGCCGAGCTCCCATTTGTTTTCCAGCTCTCTCCCAGGCTATGGCCCAGGAGAGCTGTCCCTGCAGGACAGAGACCACGAGCACAGCCAAAATCTGGGCTTGAAAGAGCATGCTGAGTGTGAGAAGAGCCATTATCTCCATCTCTCATCATCCTTCCTTCTCCCCAGTGGACCGCAACCACACCTGAACAAGTAAATAAAACCAGACATCTCCCCCAGCTGGCCTGCCCCAAAAGTCCCATTCGCAAACATGGAGCTCCTCACAGAGGCCCTGACATTTATCCTACCTAATCACCAGCTGTGGTGGGTGCAAGGGAAACAAAGTGAGTGCAAGCAGCTTGTGGGGCTGCAGAGCGAATGCCTGCAGGAGGTCCCCGTGCCAGAGAGCTGTTCTGGGGGGGCTGCTGCCATGGGAGGATGGGCTGTGTCCATCCATCACTCCCCTGGTGGCAGAAACCATCAGCTCATCAGTCTGGGGCTGCAGGTTCCCATGTAGGACCGCTCTGCTCAGAGCATGGTGGAGCGTGGCATCCACTGGCTGCTGCAGGGGATGTGCACGAGGCCGAGTGGAGCAGAGTGGAAGACTCCCATTGCCTGTTAGCTCCAGGGCTCAGGTTAAAGGCAGCTCCTGCCCATCTGCTGTGATGCTTTTGCAGAGGTTTTTTTATTTTTGCAAGCTTCACCGCCCTCGCTGCAATCCATCCCCTTTTGCAAACAGGAATCGAGCCCCACATCAGCAGAGGAAAGCTTTGCAAGGCAAGGAGAGTCTTCCCTTCAAGAGCATCGTTCGCAACACTGAAATGGCCACGCACAAGACCAATTACCTATTCATTTCAAGATCATTCAGGCGAGCAGAAAGATCCTCAAGGCGGTTGATTTGTTTGTGGCACTGGCTACAGTAAAACTCAAAAGCTTCATCTGCGATAATGCTGTGCAGTTTCGCAGCGAGCGGATTGGTGCTAGAGAAATCACAAGTGTCATTTTAATAGGACAGAACAGAACAGAACAATCGGATTTTGTCTGTGGCTTCCACAAGCTGAACATTTGGAAGGGGGCACCTCTGGGCAGGGGAGGTTTTGGCACGAGATGTGAGATTTGCTGTTTGAGCTTGGGAGCAGGCTGGGTTACTCCCCTGCGTTACTCTCAGGAGCCCAAGCTCTGTGTACTATTGATTTGCCTTGGGAATTGCAAACTGAGCCCACGAGCAGCACCGAGCCACAAAGCCAAATCCTTTGGTTGCTTGCACCATTTTCCAGCAGGATGATGTAGAAATAAAGCATTTGTGCTGCTCTGCTGTTAGCAATGCACAGATTTTCACATTTTCATGTCTAAGGACTTCTCCCTTTGAAGCTCTGCTCATAAAAAAAGTGGTTGTGAATCAACCACAGCCTCCTACAGAGCACATGGGCAGCAGCTCTGCCTCATCATCTGGCAAAGGGATGTGAAGGTGCACAAACTAATTGCCTTTGGAGCTAATGGGCCTGATCAGCTTTTCGTTTTCAGCTGCTCACATGGACAACAAGCTGCTGAGATGTCCACCGACCCCTGACAAAGCAGGGAGCCGCTTCCCAACCTGGCACAGCTTGGGCAAGAGGGAATTTTGCCAAGGGATTCTGGGCAGCATGGGGTTGGTGTCACTTTGGGGTCGTATGCATGCCATTTTCCACAGGAAAACACGCTTCTGGAAGCCACAGACTTGAATCAAAGAAAGGTTAATAGTGAAAAAACAAAGCAGTTCAATAAGAAAGACAGGTAAAGGTGTGAGCAAACACGAGCAAGCTTAAAAACAACAGACATCTGGAAAGGGCCCCGTGACACAGGTCCATGCTGGCAAGCTCTGGCCCAGGAGATGCTGAGGAACCCCAGGAGGGTCTCCCTGCACAACTCCTTGGGGACCTCTCCTGGCAGCAGTGCAGTGCCAGCACCCGGCCTCCCCAGGGCCAGGCCTTGGAACTTGTGCCACACATACAGTGCTCTTGAGCTCTCTTAGAGCAGGTAACCGGACACAGGACGTGCTGCCTTGCTCCTCTCTTCCCACTCCTGCAAAAACATGGAAAAACATCCCCCTAGGCTCTAAGGCAGGCTTGGCCTCAGGGAAAAAATCTCCATCCATCAGCAGTCAGTCCTTCCAGCTGCTCATGGGGTGGAAGCTGGCAGCAGCTCCGTGGTCCCCAGGAGGAGCAATGTGTCCTGCTCTGGGATGCACCCCATGCTCAGCCGCACGTGAGCCCTGCTCAGCGTGTCCTCGCTTCGCCCACTTCTTAACGAGCATTAATCAAGGCGGGGAAAGCCATTAGACAAGAAGCCGGAGGAGAATCCAGAGGTATTCACTGCATGAAGATATACCTGGCCCCTGGCTGCTCTGGTTCCCTGCCAGGTGAGTGGGTGAGAGCTCAACCGCAGCGCGCCTCAGGGCGTCCCCACCTAGCACTGGTGGCATGCTGCCACCCCCCAGCCCTGCTGCCTCCTGCCTCCATCCCAGGGAGCAACACTCCTCTCACCCAGCACCCCCAGTGTGTGAGAGGCTTGTGCTTCCATTGCTATCCACTCCTCACTGAGTGCCGTGCAGAGGTTTGCTGTCTGGATGGATGCACCCAAGGAAAAGGTGGCAAGCCATTAGCATGCACAGAAGGACTAAGCAGGAAAATTCGGTGCCCTGCAGTGCTCCCTGCAGGCAGGTTGTTGGGTTAGCCTTCCCTGTGAATATCTTCTATTCAAGTCTGATCTGGATGCCCACCTGTGCATCCTACTGTGGGGAACCTGCTTTAGCAGAGGGGTTGGACTCGATGGTCTTGAGGTCCCCACCAACCCCTGCTTTGATCGGGAGCTGAGGCAGGAAAATTTGCCAGCATTGTTCCCAACTCATGCTCCTATAACATGGTGTGCGGCGATGTGGCTGTTTACAAGTGATGCTGAACCTAGCATTCAAACCTCAGCAACAAAAAAGGGTTCAGTCCGAGCCAGCGGCATCCTGCAGCTCTTTGTAAGGCTGCAATGTGAGTAAACGCGCGTGGTAGGAAGGGCTTTGTTCAGAAGAAACAGCACATTCTTAAAGACACATCAGCAAAGGGCCTTCCTGCATGCAACAATAATCCCAGGTAAGGGCTAGACCTGAAAGGCATGCGGAAATTCTCTCTTTCAAAGAGAACGACATTCTTTACCCCTGAGGTTCAGCAGGGCTCTGTCTGCTCTCTGCCTTCCCAGTGCCCCCCAGCAGCAAGGCCCTGTCAAAAAGCAGTGAGAGCCACGGGGCCGTGCAACCCCCCGAGCTCCCCCTCGGACAGCAGAGATGCTGCAGGGGTGGGATCCAAAGGGAGCAGCGTGGGGAAGGCAGGGAACACACAGAGCAGGAGCTGAGCACCTCGTGTGTGGGTAACCCGAAGCTCAGGACTGGTATTAAAGAAAAAGCTGAGCTGATTGCAAAACAACTTGAGTATTTTGTTGCCAGGAGGCTTTTGGACTAGGTTGGAGGCCCACACTCAGGGAGGAACACAGAAGGAACAGCAAGGCTGGCTTCTATCTGACAGCACTTCCCATGCATGGCACCAGCACAGACAGCTGCACACACTGCTGAGCAAAGTGCCCCTTCCCCTGCTGGGTGCACTCACCAAGGGCTGGAGTTTCCTAAACTGATGGGCAAAGCATGCTTTATAGCAAAACCTCTATTGCAGGTCTTCCAGACTGCTGCTGAACCAGCAAAATGGAAACTTAGCCCTGACCTGCAGCAAAGTGCTGACAACAGCCCTTCCCCTTCAGCCCCCTGCAACCAAAAATGCCCCAGCCCTACAAAAAGGCCTTTAGGAATCCGATGGAATGAAGGCAAAGAGGAGAAAATACGAAGTTGTGACAGGTTTGCACTGCTGTGCAGAGCCACACACCCAAAGGGAAAGAGCATCTTCTTCGACACCAGCAGGCAGAGAGCTTTCCTGTCATCACAGAGACACTCTGGGCTGCAGCACTCTAGCTTTTACTTTTTCCCTTGAAACAGATACCAACTGGTTTGTGCTGTCCTACCAGCTGCTCAGGACACCTTGCACGGGGTGGAAGGCCAGCACTTGCTTGGTTTCAGACCCTAATGCAAGGAGAGCAAGAAAACATTGTGGCCTCCTTCCTGCTCCACAGCTCTCAGGCTGCAGCTGCTCGTGCAAATCCAACCAAACACTGTACCAAAGCCAAAAATGTAGGTGTAGCAGATTAAAGACAACAACAAAAAATAAAAGCTGTCATCCAACAGGATCAGGGCTAACGCCGTGAGGCTGGCTTTTTTCTTTTTTCTACCAGAAAGTTCTGCAAGGAGCAACACTGCCAACAGCAGAGGGAACGTGGAGCTGTCCTGGACTCCAAAGTGCTCCGACAACTGCTGCTGGACATCGGTGCTTCTGCAGGGAGGATGGGAGCTGTGCAGGACAGGGATGGAGGGAGGCAGCTCCCAGCTCTGCGCTGGTTATCCCCTTGGCTCCAGGCTTTGTTAGACCAAGTTGTGTGCAAACCCAAACACTAAACCCGTTACAGCACTGTGCTGAGCATTACCTGGGGGAGAGGAACGAGGAGCTGCTAAAGCTGCTTTCCCCATTACACAAGCTGTCCGAGAACAAATCTGCTTCGTTCCCTTCTCCATAATCCTCAAAGTGCTCCTCTCCGCTAATGACTGTAACGATGGAGTGGCTGAGGTCCGAGCCCAGGGGCAGGTCGTGAGGATGAGATCTGTAAGGACAGAGAGAAAGGTGTCAGGGGGTGAGCCCATATACCATGTGCTCCCAGAGGGTTTTCCTGCCCAGGAGCACAGAGATTTTAAAATCTCTGGGGAAAAAATGCAGGGGGAATTAGCAAGAAGCAAGCCAAAAAGCAGGCCACTTGCCTACCAGCACAGGTAAGTGCTGGAAGGGGGCAAGGACCATTCTCCTACCTAAAATTCATTGCTAAAGAATGGGGAGGAAATACTGGACTGCTCTAAAAGCTGATCTTTCACTTTACGCCCCTGCCCCATCGAGGAGCAGGAGGCAGCACACAGCAGGCCCAGAAAGCATCAGAAACCACTCCAGGAATAGAAGGCATGGGTGGAATTTTTATCATTTCTTTTAAACTCAGAGGCAAGAGCCAAGGCCAGCTCCCCAGCACGGGGCTGCAGTTTGCCAAGCACCTTCCAGGGGCAGATCTCACCAGCCAGGGCTGCTCTGGGAGACAGCACGGTGTGGGGTGGGATTCACCCACACCAGCACAGCTTCAGTACCAGCCCTCAGCAGCGTGGCAGCAACCTCAAGCCTTTCAATCTCTAACCCAGAAGTTGCAATACATTCAAATGTGTTTTTGCCTTGAACTTGTGGGTACCCGGAGCCCACCCACACCTCAGACACCGCTCAGAGCACCCAGGGGTCACCCGGCCTACCTAAGGCCACACTGGGAAGAGCAGGAAAGCCTCAGTGACAACCTAATCCCAAAAACACAGCCCTAAGCGAAGCGGGTTGTACTTACAGGCAGGCGAATTGGAGGCAGGGAAGGGGCACGCAGGCTGCCATGGCCCCTTGGTGGGTGCTGTGCTCGGGGTCGGGGAGCTCAGAACCAGCTTACAGCGCGACTTAACTGCTGCTGAGCAGAGCAGAGCAGCATGCAGCCTGCTAATCCCATCGCCCTGATCCGCACACCTCCACCAAGCCTGCACCCTTTCAGCCCCGGTGCCCAGCAGCTTGCATGTCCCAAGTTGGGCTTTTGGGATGGGAAAGGAGACACAAAAAAACCCTTTGCTTCCACAAAGCTCTAAGAACCTGCCAGAGCACCATGCCTGGATGTCACGCTTTTGGTCCCCAAAAACCCGTGCTGACAGCTCCGGGGATTTCAGTGCCGTTAAGCCGAGTGACCCCCCCACCCCAGCAGCTCAGTCTCACCCCCAAACCCGCTCTCCCCACACGGCTTGGAGGGCCTGGGTGCAGTTTGCCAGCAGCAGATTGAGGGGAAGGAGGCATCAGCTCACAGTGCTGCGCTCCGGGCGCGGGTTGGAAGCACGTTGTTACAGGAGGAGGCTGCACATCAAAGGGCACGCGCGTGTTTGGGAAAAACAAGAACACGGCGAGTTCCCCTCCTGGCTTCAAAATTACACGTTGCCTCGCTGGCTTAAGTGATAGATGAAAAACTGCGGGTATTTCAGGTGTGTGGAGAACTTATTTTAGAAGTTAGAGATGCTAATGAGGGTACAGAAGTTCTCCCAAGGCAAGCTACAATTAGCTCAAAGAGATTGCCAGGCCGAGCTCCAAAACAGCCTACACACGGTGCAGCCTCATTATTATTCCTAAAGAAGAGCTATTTCGGTCCTGCATGAAGTTACAAATGCTCAGAGCACACCAACCAGTTCCAGCAAGACAGAGCCAGCCCACTGGGTTCGGTCCTCAGCTGCATCTCCCCCGGTCCTCACCCGCTCCCCTCCGCCCCACTGACCCGTGCTCCTGCTCCTCGATGGCATCCGTGAACTCCGAGTGCACGGTGGAGTCGATGGCACTGTCGGTCTCCACCTCGTCGTGCATCTCGTGGTGTACCAGAGTGCTGGTGTCCTCATCCGTGAAGGTTTCGCACTCACTGTACGTGCTCTCTGAGCCCATGTACGCGCTGTCGGTCACCTCATTTGCCTGTGGAAGGATGCAAGAGGAAAAAAAAAGACACTCTGTGAGATGGCTAGAGTAGTGCAGTTTCATTGTGGAGCAACATAAAGTGTGTCCCAGGGCAGCCCATCACCCATACCTGAGGCAACCCGCTACTGATGCCCGGGGCAGCCCATCATCCACACCCAGCAGCTGCCATCACTGTTTCTTTCACCCACTCCATTTTTAGGACACCAAGCCGCCAGGCAGCCCTGAGAGCATGTGTTTTTTTTTCCACCACAGCAATAAGAGGGCACTTTCCACCCTTCCACAGAGAAATGAACTCCTTTGTAAACCTCTATGGCAGACTCTACACTGCAAGGGCAGCTCCACTGCCCTGCCTCTTCAGGACACACCTTGGCTGTATTTTGGGGGGTCAGATCAGTTCTCTGAACACAGGAGGTGCCTCATCCAGATGCTTGGGAGCACCCAGATGTTCGGCACCACGAGAGGGAACACGCTCCGCAGCAGAATCTCTCCTCAGGGAGCCCATTTCCCAGCTGGTTTCAGGACCAATCAACTATTTGTGTCTTTGGGGTTTTGGGCACAAGGGATCCGGGGATGCAGGTGCAGAGCTGCAGCAGTGTGCTGCCACCCGGCGTCCTACAGCCGCAGGATGCGTGCCATGGGGAGGCACACGAGCAGAAAGGCACTGGGACCCCTGAGGTCTGTGTGAGCAGATAGGAGCTGCTGGCTGCCCCTCCTGCAAGGACGTGGGGCAGTGCAGCAGCATTCCAGATGCTGAAGCAAGCTCCTCTTCCTCTGCCACGTAGCACGTGCAGAAGCTTTTGGGGCTGTCTGCGAGCAAGAAAACGGTGTATCTCAAAGCCTTGCACTACAGCCAGCCAGCAGCTGGAAGGAGCACATGGATGCTGTGCTAAGGGAACAAACCCCACACAGCAGCTGCACGCCCTGCACGGGGACAAGCCCTGCCCAGCCCCGCAGCGTCAGCAGGAGGTGCCAGCACAGACACACTGCAGGCAGCCCCCAGACACCGCCCTGAAGGTAAACATGACGTCAACCTGTGCAGGACCTGAGTCCAAAGTCACCACGAGCAGAACACAGGGCCATCCATTCCAGCTCCAGCGCAGCAGCAACCCCAGCAGGGATGCACAAAACCAACAGCAGCCTGCAGAAGAGGTCAGGCTTTGGCACAGGGGACACGGGTACGTTGTGATACCGCTCGGGGGAAGGAAAGCCATCTCCAGCCCCTGCTGCTGCTCCCACAGCCACGGCACCGTGGTTCCTCACTTCTAATCCCTTTTCTGCTTAGCCTTATTAAAACCAAACCCATGTAGTCAATGAGTTACGGGGCAGGTGAAACCTGAAACAAAGTTCTCCCCCTGAGCACAAGCGTGGAGAACTTTGCTTTATAATGCATCACGGATTAAAGAACTAAACCTCAAGCAGAGATGCCAGCAGGAGATAGGCGAGCAGGGAGGCCGAGGCAAGGTCTGGCAGAATGCATGATAAAGCAAAGCAAAGCAAAACCAAACCCCTGTGCCCTGGGCAAAGGTGCAGCTGCAGATCTCAGAAAGCTCTTTTATGGCCTAGAGAACAGCTGATCTGAGCGCTGACCCTGTAAGTGCCACCCCTCTCCTCCAGCCAAGCTCGCTTTGCTCTGAGCAGGCAGAAAGTAAGGGCTTTCTTTTTTCCCAGCCAGAAATACTAACGGCAGTGCTGCAGATATCTGCACCTATTCCATGCATTTAACGGTGCTTTTGGGTACAGAAGTGATGTAAAAACCCCGCTGATTCCAAAAGGGTGATTGTAAGGGTGCTGGGAGCCACCAACATGGTGTGAGTAGGGCTGAGCCACGCACCATACAGCACATCACCAGCCCTGACACACCTGGGCTGTGTGTCACACGGGAGGGCCAGGCAGGATGACGTGATGCCCTTACACGAGAGCTCCTCCTCAAATCCTAAATGTCTTTGCTTGCTCTGTGGGGTATGTGACGAAAGCACACGCAGAGCTTTAATCCGGGAGCAGCACATGCTTGGGAGTGCTGCTGTGCTTCCAGGTTATCGGGAAAAAGCACGGTGGGCTCCAGCTTTGCTGGTGGGATTGGTGTTGGGCAGAAGCCTTCACCCAAAGCACCAGCGGAGCCCGGGAGTGGGACAGCTGTGTCCCAGCAGTGCTGCTGGTGGGGCCGATCCCAGCCCTGCTGGCCTTGGCCACGGCGACAGGGAAACTGAGGGGGGAGAGGAAAAGGAAAAACAACTCTGCTTTCCCAACCAGTTTATCTGTGATTAACGGCGGCTCTGATTGCGCTCTGGACGGGCGGGGGAAGGGAGCAGCAGCAAAGTGCAGCTTCCAAGGACACCATGCACTGCCCCATCCATCCCACGTTGGGGGCTGCAGGAGCTGGGCTGGGATTGCTGCTCCATGCAGAGCTGAACACAGTGGGGAAGGAGAATGCCAAACCGACCCCGAGCTGCCTGCTGTGCTGCTCTGCCCCACAGGGGTGACAGCGATCCTAGCCCGGTGCTGGGGACAGGCACCTCCCCGCTCACACAAAGCGTGTTTAAGTTGGCTTCCACCCATGCAAAGGGGGTGAGGGAAGCAAGCTGTGCTTGCAGTCCCACCCCAAAACACCCTGTGGCAGCTGGCAGGATCCCCTCCCCACCACACAGCCCCCCCAGCAGTGCTCGCCCATGGGATTTGCCTCTCCCAGCTCATTCGGGTAATACCCACTTTGCAGAGAAGCCAGAGAAGCCTCACCTGGCTCAGTGCAAAGCAAAACCTGCACTCAGCCCCACTGCCAGAGCGAAGTAGTGCTGTCCCACCCCAAAAAGAGAACACCCATCAGCAACACCACGCCATGTGGCAGACCCCCCATGCCCTCAGTGTCCGTACCTGCCGTCCTGCCCAGCCCAGCTCCCCTCCTTCATACCACAGCCCAGCACTCACCTGCGGGCACATCCTGCCCGGCCGGACCCGGTTCCTCGCGGCAGGGAGGAGGGAAGCAGGTTGGGAACAGAGCGTCTTTTGTTGCTGACCTCCAGCCCCGATAGCAGCGGGTGAGCTCAGCTCGCTCCCCGCTGCGTGATGCCAAAATAAAAGCAAGCCGTGCTCCGGCCAGCCCCGCTCCAGGTGCGCACGCTGCCTTCCGTGTAAACCTATCGCTGATTGGAAAGGTTGTTCCCAGGAGGATCGGCCTTTGCTACAGAGGTTCCCAGGACTTATCTCTCTCTGGGTGTTCCCAGTGAATAGTTAAACGTTAAAGGACGATCTCTTTTCCCTATAGTGACAAACAGGGAAGCGAACAAAGCTTGTCTTGCTCACCAGTCAAGGACCAGAGGCGCTGACTCCAGTACAGCTGCTGACATCACCCTCCAGCACAGGTTGTCCCAGTAGGACCACGTCCCCAGCGCACCAAGCAGAGGTCCCACTTCTGCCCCCAGCTCCAAGGAACTGACCCAAACTCTGCTCACATCAGGAGGGCGGCCCCCAGTGCCTGACCCAGCCCCCCCAGCATGGGGCACAGGACACAGAAGGTTTCCTCCTGTCCTCTCTACTGAAGCGTTACGGAGCAGAACCTTTGCCCTCCCTCAGCCATCCCTGCTGAGCTCACATGCGCCCTTCCATTCCCTTCACAACCCACAGTTCCCCATTTCTCGGGGCTACTGCTGCTCTCCCTGGGACACATCCTTCCTAGCACACCAAGGGGAAGCTCCCTGCTCGATAACCACTGACCTTCTGTGCTCTGCACACAAGCAGCAAGGATTTCTTGGGTAAGGAGCACAGCGGCACAGGGATGGTTTAATCCACACCCTCCTCCCAGCCCTGCTGCTCCCTCGGCTCCTGTTTGTGCTGCACAACCCCGTGGAGCTTCCAGCAGTGCCCTGGCTCAGCTACACTCACAGCACCGCAATGAAGAACCACCACCACCTTCACTTTCTGAGCTCTTACCATGGCTTTGTGACCCCACACTGCTCGTCCTCTGTGCTGCAGCCCCACTCGGTCCCACAGCTGCACTCGCAGAGGGAGATAAAGCCACAAGGTCCTCGCTTCCCAAACTCCTTCCACCTTATCATGCACAAAGCAAACATTCCCACCAGGATCTCACCACGGCCATTTCTCATGGCCAATTCCAGCATCCTGCCTCGGAGCTGTTCGTGTCACATTTACCTGCTGCCCTTTCTCTGAGCAGGGCACAGACTTTTCCTTCTTCTTTTCAGGGCTCCATGTGCTCCCCCAGGTCCAGGAGGGGATGGTGGGGCTGCAGCAGGTGGTGCAGCCACCCCATGTGTGCCAGGATGACGGATGGTTTGGGTTGCACATGACTTGGGTCCCTCTCGTACTCATTCTGGGCTGCTGGAGAAACTCAGCAGCATGCATTTTAAACTGCCTCACTGTGATTACTGCCCTTCAGGAAGCATTAAACTCAGTCACACCACCTGAAAAGCAACTTCACCTTCAACAGATGCAATGTTTTCAGCAACAGCAGGCTGCACTGTGCCCCTGGGCAGGCAGGCTGGGGACAGCTGGGGTACCCCTCCCCAAAACCACCCCGTGGGACCTCACCAAGGGCCGCTCTCCTGCCCGGATCCGCTCCCACTGTGCCATACGAGATGCATCAGGCACATCCTTCCTCACTGCTACTGAGACTGCCCCAGCGGCCGCCCAGCAGATGGCAACAGCCCTGCACGCACTGTGCACACTGTGCACCTCCCTCCACACCGCAGCACGGCCCCGCTCCCCCTCTACACCCCTCACCTTCTGCAATCTCAGCTGCCCCGTTCTGCACGTCTCGAAAAGGTCCTCCCCACATTCCCGTGGCTAAAACTGGTGGTGGTGCTCTCTGCCCTGCTCCTGACCAACCTTTCCGGAGCACAGCTATGCACCGACGCTGCCCCTCCTCCAGCCCACCGACATTTACACATCTCCATGCCCAATCCCAGGGGAACTGCGGCCGCACACCCCATTTTTGTGGTTTGCCTTCATTTTGGGAGAGTCCTTCTATTATTGTAGGACCGGAGGAGAGGCAGCCTGCCTCATTTGCTCTGCTCTGCTCCAGAGGGCTCAGCTACTCCAGGAGACAGGCAGAGAGACCAGTCCTTGGGCAAGGCATAGCAGGCAGCTAGCCCCAGGCACACCTTTCCCCCTGCAGGGCATTACAAAAGAGTCCCTGCTTCTCCAAAGCGAGTTGCCTGCACGGCTAGGTGCTGCTCAGCTCACACAGCTCCCACCTCTGCTTATTCAACAGCAGCACAGCCTGAGGGAACAACGCAGGCGAGCACTCAGGTGGCTGGATGGACAGACTCCAAGCTCCCTCCAGGCTGCTTTGGGACAAACAATGCAGACAGGGCAGCCAAATCATTGTAGTAATCATCAGGTGGCAGTTCCCAGCAGAAAGAGAGCTAACCTGCAGCCATTGCACCTCCACCACAGGCAGGGAGCAACGCATCAGCCAGGGCTGCAGAACAAAAAGCTGAGATGTCCTCATCGAGTTGGGGTCCCTGTGTGAAGCACAAAGCTCAGACCATGCTCTCATCAAGAGGCTTTTATGCCCTTACAAGGAATGCAAGCATCAGTTCTCTAGGATGAGAGGTAATGGCCTTAAAATTGCACCGAGGAGGTTCAGGTTGGATGTTAGGAAACATTCCTTCTCAGACAGAGCGGTGATGCTGTGGCTCTGATGCTCAGGGAGCGGTGGGGTCACCATCCACGGAGGCGTTCCAGAACCGTGGGGATGTGGCACTGAGGTGGCACTGTGGGGTGGGCTGAGGTTGGACCTGGGGATCTGAGAGCTCTTCCCCAACCTGAATGACTCTGTGACTCCGCAGAGCTGTAACACACCAGGGCTGGATGGATGCTGAGGGCTTTCCTCGCTGCTCAGCTCTCTGTCACAGCCATCAGGAGAGGGGACAGATGACTCACCAAGAAGAGCAACCTCATTAACAAAGAGAAGGCATTTTCATTTCGGCTGCTTCAAGCACTTGTTTACACTCGTTTGAACAAACATTTAGGAGAAAAGCTCTTTGTCAAGGCCTCAGCAACTGCGAGAGCTGGGTGCTCCTTGTCAATATGTGCAGTGAAGGGGAGCAGGTCCAACACCCCCCAATGCAATACCCTCATATAGCAGCAGCTCTCAGCTCCATGGCTGAGCAGATGGGTGCCCAGCTCAGCTCAGCACCCCAGGGCACAGCACACGGTGGGAGCTCGGTGCTCAGCAGGATGAACACACACCCAAGATGCCCGTTTATTTTTACAACACTCAGTGCTATTTCTCCATCATGTTCCCTCTCGCTGAATTCCCCACGAAATTCTTGCAGTGCTTCAAACCACGTCTCCAAGACAACAAGGGGAACTCTTCCCAGGCACATTACAGAGGCACTGACACAGCTCTATCTTCTGAAGATAAACCTGAATATGGCAGAAGAATCCGTTTCCACCTTTTTGTGAGGGGAGGTTCCTGGACTCACTGCTTTCCCTTCTGGTCACCTAAGGGTAGCACATCCGCACGGTGGGGCTCAGCAGTACCCTGTGCCCAGCTGGGTGCGTGCTGGGGGTCCCATGGGCTGTTGGGAACAAGGTGACCCAGTGGCAGCTTGAGGCTGTCCGAATCATGGGCCTGTGCTTCTCAGCAGCTGCCCAACACCCTGTGTGCCACCAGGAAACTCAAAAGAAGAGCTTTAGCCTTTTCACAAGAGCTCAGAGAGCCAAGAAAAGTAAAACCATGCAACCAAGAGCACCAAAAGTTAAAATCCTGAAGATAAAAGCTTGAAGAAGGAAAAACAGAAGGCGGCTATTCAGTGCCCACGTGGGATGGCAGCACCTGTAGCACCTCCTGCTCTGGGCTGCAGGGCACAGAGCAGGAAATGGGGAAGCCAAGAAAGCAAAGCTGCAAACCCCACCCAAATGGGGTCGCCCACCAGGAGCTCCTTTCTAGCTGGGGACACTATTGCCACTTGCTCCTGTGCTCAGAAATACAGAAGGGAGAGGAGGGGTGGAGATGACACCTTCAGCAAAAAGAAGGAAGCATCACCTGAGCATCATTTGGTCGACCCCAATAATGAGGAGGAGACAACTGTTTTGTCTTTGGCTCTACCAACATTTTGTCTCTGCCTTCTGCAGGCCAACATCCGTGCCCTGCAGCAGGCTGTAACTGCTTCAGCTCCAGCCTGGGTTCACACTGTCCAACAACAGAAACCCCATCACGGAGCCAAACCCAGCAGCAGCAGGTGCCCATCCTGCACTGCTAGCAACCCAACCCAAAGAGCATCCTCATCCTTCACCTACAGCACCGCATTCTGGCACCCCACAAGCTCAGACAGCATTACACCGAGAGATTTTTGCCCGAATACCACCTTCAAATGCACCAAATTGGTGCAGGCTCTCTGGCCCGTAGATGAAAGAACTCATTTTTATCCATCTCTGAGCCCCCCACAGTGATCCCTGCCCCGCAGCCCAACCCCCCACGCACCGCTCACACTGCATGCACAGATGTCCATGATGCTCACACTTGCCTCAAACGTGACGAAGTCATCAAATTCATCGGGACAGGCAGGGGTTTCCTCCTCGGGGGTATATCCCATATCATACAACTGGCTGTCAGGATCTGCAGAGGGAAAGAAAAAAGCGACAGATTCACCCAAAGGAAACCCACTCGCCCAGACAACGGCATTATCCGGGAGGCATGACAGCAGAAGGATGAGAACTTCCTTTCACACACCCTGGTGCCCTCAGCTTTTGGGAAGGACCTCTGCTTCTGGGCATCCCACCTCCAGAAGGTTGGAAAGCAACCGGGGTGCTGCTCCCATGTGGCCCCTTGCTGCTGCTATGGGGCCAAGGCACAGATCTGGCCCTACCCCGCCATGCTCTCCGCTGCTTCTCCTGCTTTCCTCCCTATCTCTGCTTCCTGCATCCTCTTATTCTTCTCCCAGAAGGCTCTGATCCTGCTGTGGGCAGGGAACACGTTCGTTCTGTGTGTGACAGCCAACTACCATGGGAACAGCGGGGAGGGAAGGCAGGCTGCACCCAAGCTCTTGTCATTCCTGCTCCTCCCGTGACCAGGAGCAGCAGGAGCCGCCCTCGCAGGAGGACAGCAAAACGGGAGGAGGATTTCAAGGAGGTTTCTTTGAAAACCCCCTCCTTCCACCCCCAAACACACCTGCAGCCGAGTGGGTCAGCGTTGCTCTGAGCCCTCTGATGGAGCAAACGAGCACAAATTCCCCGTGCTCCCTCAAGCAATGGCTAATGCCCCATCCAGCACACGACCTACATGACCTACATCGCAGACTGGAAACACCAAATCAAGATCAGCTGCTGCTGCAGTCCCAAAATAAATAGCAGGCTGGATCCCACACAGCTCGGAGCTGCGAGCGCTGCAGCACCGCGCTCACATGGTGCCCATAAACCAGGCAGGGCAGCATTATGCCCAGCTCCTGGGGAAGCTCTGCCATCCCATGGGTTTAGTAGGGATGGGATTCCTGTGGCCGCTGGAGGCAGAGGATGGGAAGGAATGCAGGCAGAGCTGAGTCAAGTGCTGCAGGCACGGGGCAGCACGGCCCTGCCACCCACCTGCTGCCCCCAAGCACCCTCCTCGATGCCACTGCCTGCAAGCACGGCTGGGGCTGCAAGAAGGCAGTGCAGGGACTGACACGAGCCCCAGGCCCAAGGATGTGGCTGCAAACCAAAGCCAGGAACAAGGCAGATTGCTTTTCCAGTAACCAGCACACGGTGACTGCTCTACAGCGAGTGCACTGCAGGGCTGTGGCTCTACCAGATGACAGATGCTCTTGTTTGCAGTTTCCTGACTTCAATTCCCTCGCTGGGTGAGGGCTGATCCCTCCTGCTGGGGCTCCTGAGCACACTGCTCAGGGCTCCTTACTCTGATACACTGAGCTACCTTTGCCTGGGCAGAGCAACATGCAGCCTACAGTTGAGCGTTTTCCCATTAATCACCTGTTCCCTACCCACCTGAGAGCCACCTCGGTGGCAGCTCCCACAGGGGATGGAAACTAGTGGCTGTGTAACCAGGGGAACACCTGGAGCTGGCCAAGAGGTCCTCTGCCCGCTCTCAGGAGAGCCCACAACCTGTGTCACACGGCGGGGACAAACAGCCACCTCTCCTGGTGACCAGGGCCAGCAGTCCCAGCAGCACCCCCAGGAGCCAGGGGTACCCTGGGGCAGGCAGAGCCACACACAGGCTGCACCTTTCCGCTCATCCCTCCATTGCTTTTCTTCCTCCCCCTCTCACTAGAGGCACGAAAACCTCCCAATTTCCTACAGACACAGATAAAGATATTTATTCAGCTCATTCCTTCCTGAGGGGCTTGTAAAGGGAGGATTTGCAGTCAGGCGAAAGCTGCCGGCTCCCATTGGAAGCAGAGGTAGAAAGCGTGGGCACGCAGCTCGCTGCCATCAGCTGCCTTCAGCACTGCTCCTGCCCAAACCAGCACCGCCAAGCCCTTTGGCACAAGGTGAGCCCGAGGTTGGCTGCTCCATCTGGCTGCACCAGCAGGGCTCATCTGCATGGTGAGCTCCATCACTGAGAGCAAGGGGACCCTTGGAGATGTCCCTCGCTGGTGGCATGCCCAGGGGACAGCGCGTGACGCTTCCGTCTCCCCCTGCTCCACTGGGAGAGCCAAAAGGAACAAAACAACCAGCAACAAAGGTTGAATTTTCTGCTCAACCCGTTCCCTCCCCCTCCTGAAAAGCCATATGGTGCTTTGTGTATAGGGAGAGTTGCCATGGAGAGCTTGCCTGCATGTCTCCCGGCACAATAGGCTGCATTAAGCCTCTGTCCAAAGGAGCACCAAAGCCAGGAGCCCCTTGCTGCTCCACCAGGTGAGGGCTGCAGGATGGCAACCCCGCTCCAGCAGCATGCAGTGAGGGATGGGCAGGAGCACAAACCCCAGAAGCCTTCATCCCGAGGGCTTCCCCTATACTTCAGGGCTGCAGGTCGCTCCTGGGTCCCTTTCCCCTCACATCCCCACATCCCAAAGCTGCAAACCAGGCTCCAACATCAAACCCCGCAGGGAGCTTTCAGCCCTACAGCCTCCCTGCAGAGGGGCTGTGTGCCTTCCTCCCAAGTGCACTGCGCTGATTTATTTGACTGGAATACACGAGCAGGGCACCAGGCACCAAGATAAAGCTTTACTTAAATTACTGTGGCAAGACAGATCCACCAAGACAGCACTGCTGATGCAGAGCATACAGAAGGTACTGCTGAAACCAACCAGACTGGGCACGGTTATTGTATCACCTGGTGAAGCAAAGGTGAAACTGGGGGGGAAGGCAATTTAATCAACAATGAGACCACTGCAGCATCCCTCTGACACCTTTTCCAGCCTCAGAAGTCTCCCACTGCCCAGCACAGGACCATTCCAACCCCAATGAAGATCACCTCCGAAGCTGACAGCCCTGAGCCCAGCCCAGCCTGGAGAAGGGCAGCTCCTGGTCTCGTAGTGCTGCAGGTCCAACCACAGCGCTCTCTTTTCCCCTACACACCCCATTTCCTGCTCTCCCAAGTGCTGTCCTGGGCTCCACACGGGGCTGTGTTAGTGCCGAGCTCTCACAGCGTCCAGAAACGCTCTCCCCATCGTCTCCTTGGAAGGGCTGGAAGGGGTGAAGGGCTTCTGAAGAAACAGCACAGCGTAGAGCTGCAGGAAAAGTCGGCACGGGGCGCGGAGGGATCCCGAAATAGATCCTAAAAACTGCTTTCAAAAGACAGCATTTGGGTGAAAAGGCACCTTGAGCAACGAGCTGCAGCAACACGCGGGTCAGAAACAGAGCCGGTTTTATCGACTCCGTATAGGAGTGACCTAGAAAAACACAGCCTTTCCCAAGTATTTAAGTCATCTGCCAACACACACTGCACATACTGCTGCAAGCCACGGGAGCCACAAACTCAAAGCGATTCCAACAGTATGGATTACGTGCAGCTAACAGACCTGAATTATTCAGCGCGGTAATAAAGCCGGTGAGCTGCAGGGGCACAGCACAGGCAGCAGGAAGGCAGCACGAAGACACAGCCTGCTTCGGAGGGGGGAACTGCTGCAGGCTGAGCTGCCTGGGTGGGCACGCTGCTCAGAAACAAGGCAGCTGCTCATGACAGTGCCTGGGGGATCCTGCATCCAGGTGGCAGTGCCAGTGGGGAAGGCTGCGTGCCCCCTCAATGGAAGCACTCAAGGCCAGGCTGCGTGGGGCAATACACCACCCAGAGCACAGCTGGTGTAGCTGTGACCTTCGGGACAAGCAGGCTGGTTTCTCACCCAGCGTCTGTGTAAGTGGAAGCCCTGCTGGATGCTACGCATCTTGCCTGATTCAGGCAGCACACAACCAGAGGAACCTCCTAGATGAAATGGTCCCAAGTGCAGCATGAGAGAAAACACCATCCCAGGAGCCCAAATGTGCCTTTTTCACACGCAGGAACCAAGCTGCTTTCTGCCTCCTCATTGCCAGGCCCATGTCAGAACAGCGTCACCATCCCACCACCGAGCTCCCACCCAGCTCCAGCTCACAGCCCCCACCTGGAGAAACCAAGGCAACCCGGCTCCAGCCAACCCAGCTCTCCCCAGCTCATTCCCCATCCCCTAATGAACGCCTGGAATACCACGCTCAGAGCTAAGCACGAGCGCAGTGCCTCTGAATCTAGGTAAGTTACAAAATCAGCAGTAAAAAACTAAATATAGTGGTCTATAAAACAGGCAGGTTTGAGCTCAGAGGACACAAGGATCCGGTGTCCTGACCAGAACCCAACCTGCATTTGTGATGAACTGAGGCAAAGGAAATGCAGCAGCAGATGAAAAGAGACATTGGGCTGAGATGAGAAGAGACACTGGGCTGTGCCTGAGGGGAGCACTCATCCCATCCCACACCTCCGAGGTCTGTTGGAAGCGATGGCTGTGTTTCCAATGGATACCTTGCCCACAGCAGCCCCTGGCCTCTAAAACCCACGGGCATCCTTGGTGCTGCATCTGAAGCACTTTAAGTCCCACAACGTTAGAACAGATCCGATGGTAAAAGAGGGGCAGCTCTGTGCTGCTGCAAAGCGGGTTTTCCTCGAGCTTCGTGTGCTCTGGACCCGCACCCGCTGACACTCAGTGGCAGCAGCCAGATGCAGCAAGATTCCTCTGGCACGCGCAGCGAAAATATTCATCAAGAAAGAATCCTGAAAATGGCAGGAGATTCCTGGGCAAATCTGCGGAGCCCAGGGGCTGCTCCACAGCTGAGTAACTCCCTGCCGTCCCCATCGCAGAGCTGCGAGGAGGACACAGCTCCTGCAACACTCCAGCTCTTCTCCCAAAAGTAGGTCACTGCACTGCATCGCCTGCCAGGCTGCTTTTGGGAAGGCACGGGGCAGGCCAGCTCCATCTCTGATGCAACCCTTCCTTGAGCTGCCAAGGTACAGACACGAAGGGCCCCGGCTGTTTGCGTCAGGGAAGGAAAATACAAGCCAGAAGTGCTCCCCCCACGCATCGGCCCTTGCACAGCACGCTGCTGCTCACACCATTGCAGGGAGGTGTGCACTCAGAGCTTGAGCCCTTTGAGGTGCACGCAGCCTCAGCAGCAAGCCAGCACCACAGCACTCTGTTTGCCAGCATGGGCCAAGCAGGCGTGGCTTTCCCCTTGTTTCTAGAGGGGGGGGGGGGATGAAGGCTTCAGCAGCAGGCAGCTGAGGAAGCATCCATCCCCTGTGAAGCTGGTGCTTCTGAGCTGCACGTGCAGGGCACTTGGGGCTGCTGGGAGCTGGAGGTTGGCTCTCAGGGACAGGCTCAGTGGTTTCCAAGCCAATTGTTGAAGCAGTGCTGTTTCAAGAGAAAACCAAGCCCGGCTCTTCCAAGAAGGGCTCAGCTCCTCGCCCTCAGCAGAAGGGGTCACAGGTTACAGGCACACGGCCTCCGTGCTTAACAAGCACAGCAACTGCTCGGAGCATCCCTCTGCACCATGGGGACGTGAAGTCTGCTCTGTCACAAGCAGCACTACAAAGAACAGCAGCAGGATCCCCCCCTCCCTCCCTTACATACACATTTCAATCCAGCATTTAAGTCTTCATCCCTTTGGGTGACAGAATTACCAGCTAGCGTTATAAACTCCTCATCCCAACGAGCAGCGTATGCCAGAGCAGAGCGAGACGCAGCGATGCAATCAGAGCAATCCCCCATCTCATTCTTGCTCATGAATCGATCTTGATTTCCCATTCACCGCAGCGCCCGTGCTGGGAGCGACGGCCGAACACCAAGAGGCATCTGCTCTCCCTCCAGCCCTCACGAGCTGTCTCCCTGATGGGATCAGTGGGAAGAGGCAGCAGTGCTGCGGGGATGAAGAGCTCAGCAGATCGCAGAGGTGTGAAGCGTTCCCAGCAGTGCCAGGCGATGCTCTCCTCCCATCTGCTGCGCTTCGAGTCTCACCTATTAAAAAGCAAACACCTCGCAGAGCAAACGGGGCTGCTGACAGCAGCAGGCTCTGACGTTAGCAGCATCCCATTGCAAATACTGCCACATTTATTGCCGCACAAACGCAGCCTCGGAAAATAACTGCCGGATTGGGAGTGTGTAAGGGAACGCACGCTTCGGCTTCTGGAATGATCCCCGTGCAAGGAAAGCTTTCATTTCGTGGAGCAGAAGCCATCTGCAATGCAGATCCTACAATGAAAGGAGCTACACATGAAGCAGGAGGTGGTTTACGTAGCCAGATGGGGCAGATACCTTAACCAGCATGCTGCAGAGCCAGGGCAGCGGGGCAGCAGCCAGCTCAGCTCTTCCAAACTTTACCCAGAGCCCTTGCACGGTGGCTAGCAGGCCCACACAGTGCCAAAACCCACCGAGGACGATCCCACTGCTGAATGCCTCCAGCACCCGCAGCCCCACAGCCGTCCCCTGTCCCCTGCCAGTGCCCCGCTCCCTGTGGCCAGCGCTTCACGCAGGCAGGAACTCCGTTACAGCTTCCAGGTTTGGGTGTTGGCTCCGCAGCTGTATTTTCCATCTTCCCAAATCCAAAGAGCTTTTTAGCTCAGGGATTTTTTAATTTATTTTTAAGAAAGCAAAAAAAAAAAAAAGATTGGGCCGTTTCCACCCTTCCCCGATGGCTCAGGGCCGCCCTGGGCCACACAGAGCTCCTTTTGTTCGTGATGCGGAGCGGTCGGATGATGCTGTGTGCTCTGGGAGCACACCCTGCCCTGCTTCCAACAGTCGTAACCTGAACTGACCGCAGCAGCACTGCCCCACCTGCAGCAGGGCACAGCCCACAGCCCCGGCCCTGGGGGGTTGGTTGGCTTTTCAGCCCCCATCCTGAGCACAGCCCCGTGCCATCCCCACCTCAGACCTGAGCTGAGTTTTCCATGCAGCTCGCACGTGATTCCTTGGACCTGTTTCTCATAGAGAAGATCCCTGCTTGGAGAACTGGGTGAATCCAAGCAGAGATGGGATCCACGGAGGGGAGGAAAGAAGCTTGAAACACATCTTCTCTTTGGGAAGGGTGGAAAGTAAGGCAGCCACAACAGGCTAAGATCTTCTCCTTGCGATCTCCAACCCTGCTTTTACAGCTCCCAAGCTGCTCTGCTCCTTTTCCCCACAGTCATCATCACCTGCTGGGCAGCAGCAAGGCTCTGACCTGCAGCGTTGCTCCACCACAGTGTGCAGATGGCATGCAGGCAGAGGCCAGCTCCAGGGGCCCAGCACAGGCAGCTGGCACAGAACAGGAGCGAGGGCTCAGCATCCTCCCTGCACACGAAAGCCAGCCGGACACGGAAGCAGGTGTAAGGAGAGCAGCTGACCACACAGGTTTTGCTTGTTTTGTAAGCTTGCCTTCAGTTTGCCAGGCTAGCCCCATAGGAGCCGAGGAAAACCACTGCTGCTCCTCTAGAAAGAGATTCCAGGAGGTGGGGACAGGGAAAGGAAAGCAGAGCATCCCCTGAAACGAACCCTTCCCAATACTATGAGGTCCAAGCTTTCCAAGATGCGTTCCTCCATCCTTTCCCCCTCCCTCCACACGCAGGGAGCAAAGCACCATCCCCTTGCTCCCAAATCAGTGCTCAGCTCGTTAGCCAGGCTGCATGCAGTGTGGGGCAGGACACCAAAGGGACCACGTGGGACACTCCCACCCTGTCCCCATGCCTTCCTTTAGCCACAGCACCGAGAAATCCCCATCACCCCCACCAGAGGAAAGCCAGGACGGCTGAGAACAACTAAAAATCCCCAGGAACCACACATCTTCTGTCACATCACACTTGCAGCAAGGGTCTGAAGAGCTGCAGGCTACCAGGAAATGCAACAGGACTCTCTCGAGCTAGAAAAGGGCCGAGCTAATTAACAAAGCCTCGTTAAAAGGAGCTCCCAGCAGCACACACAACCTCTTCTGTCTTTGCAAAGGGTTGATCAATACTGGGCACCTCAACACCAGCAGCAAACCCCTAGGATCGTTTCCACGTGAACAGAAGCCCAGCTGGGAAGACTTAACCTGTGCTTCTTGCAGAGCTGCTCAGCACCGTGCAACATGAGAGAGGTCTGCCATGCTTAACCACTGTAATAAATACACAGCAATCTCTTACTAGGTTAATAAACAGGATCTTAAAAGCTTCATCCAGATCTGCTTTTTCCATTCAATTAATACAACACAATACTAGAGCAATGAATTATTGAAGAGAAATACAAGCCAGGGCTTTCGCAAACACGACTCCAGGAGCAATTTATTACAAATTAATAGCACGCCGCGTTTCCTCCTGCATCAGGAAAACTGGGAGCTGCAATGCCCACTGCTCCGGGCAGGGCTGCACACAGATACACTCAGGAGGAGGGACGGACAACCAACAAACTGAGAGCTTTTCAGAGGGTTTCCACTCACAGAACCACCTGGTTCGTATTGGAATCAGGGATCATAGATGGTCTCGGTGCTCAGCTCGCTCCCTGCTGCACCGAAGCGGTGCTGAAACTGAAGACCAGCCTCTCTGTAAACACAATTGATTAATGTGCAAACGGGACGCTTCCTATTTGCACATGTAAAGTTGCAGCTGCTCAGCAGGAGGCTCCCAGTGCTGCTGCCCATAACAGCACACTCGGCCCCAGATGACCTTCCAGCCTTCGTCTTGGAGGTGAACTGTACATTGAGAAATGTTTTCAGGGGCTTTTCAATTTCATTTTGTTTTATTTCTCCTCCTCCTCCTCCTCTCAGCCAGTCAGCAAGGTAACAGCACTCACCACACTGGTGCTCTGGAAGCTCCCGTGCCACGCACACCAAGGGCAGCACTGCCAGCAGGTTATCCCCCAGGCAGTGAGCTCAAGGCCCATTCCTTGGGCCAGAACTCCCCGTACCAGAAACCCTCAGTGCACGCTGACCCACCAAACAGGAGGAGTCAAACACAGCAGCATCCACAACACAGAGGACACCGCTGACCCGTGGGCACCCAACTCACCCCCATTCCTGATGGCTCTGATCCCCCGATGGAAATCTTCGAAGCTGATGACTCCGAGCCCGCTGGGATCAAGGTACTTGGTCAGGTCCTTCACCTGCAAGCACAAAACACAGTGTTACCTCGGGGGGGGGGGGGGGGGGGGGTTCATCAGCACCTTGGGCTGGCACTGTGACCACTGCTTTGCCTCGGAGTGGGTCCTTTTCTGATGGGGATTTGTTTATTTCTGCGTTTTAAAAGAGGTCCTATTGTAACGGGGAAAACTCATTATCAGGCCGCCCAGTAGGAGGGCCCAATTAAGAGGGCTCGGTGATAATGAATTGTTCCATGTTACAGATTTAGGCCACAGAGATGTAATGTTTGCACAGTGAGACGATGCCTGGAGGAGGGGACATGCACCGGGCAGCACCACGGGGCTAGGGCATCCCAGCACTGGGGTCAGGGCAGGGGGTGCTCAGAGAGCAAAACCCACGCTGGTTTTCAGGGTTCCGTCTGCAGAGAGCAGCTCGAAACAGAGCATTAAAAGCTCAGAGAGGGTGGTGTGGCTTAAATAGACCATTTGAACCCTGGGTGAAAACGAGAGGTGTAAACCATGGGAAGCAGCACTCAGCTGCTGCTCTGGGGAGGGCTGAGTTACAATGCTGATACAGAACCACAGAGCCACTAAGGGTGGAAAAACCGTGAAGATCAGCTAGTCCAACCACCAAGTCATCCCAGCCATGTCATCACACTATGTAACACCCTTCCTCCTCTGCAGACCCCACACACCCAAGCACTGTGGGGCTGGCAGCCCTGCCTGGGCAGACCACTGTGCTCTGGGATGCTTCAGGAACACATCTTCACCTCCAAACGCACATTCCAGCAGCCTGCAGCCCGTGGCAGTGGCTGTTTTTTACATTTGCTCCGTATGCAGCCAGAGAAAAACATGCAATGAGGATGGGAGCAGAGGGGCAGGAAGATGGGAGGTCAGAACCTCCCACCCTGCATCCAGGAGCTGTGCCCATGGGTTTTGCCTTCCAACAAGGAACAGGCTTTGCTCCTCAGCTAAGCCAGTGGTGACAGCTCCAATTCATACTGACACAAAGGCACGGCAGCTGCACCACCGTGGGTAATCCAGCGAGGGAAGGGACTCCCCACCAGCTCAACAGCCCACGGACAGGAGAAGGAAGCAGCAGGCCTTGTTGGTGCTGCACACCTCCAGCACACAGGACCACACATCACTTGCTGGAGCAACCAACAGCGGCAGAGCAGCTCACCGGGGGACAGCAGAGCGAGCAGGATGGAGCCCAACACAGCAACACAACCAAAACCTTAACATGACCTCCAGATGAAGACTTCCTCCCAGAAATCTCAGATACAGGTTAAGGTTTGGGGGTGCAGAGCCAGGATCTGGCCTTGATGGTCCTTGTGGGCCCCTTCCAGCTCAAGATAGTCAGCCCTACAACTCCGACCCGGTGGCAGCAGCCAGCGCCAAATGGGGACCCATGAGCAGTTCAGAACACATCACTATCTCACCTATAAAAGCCCACAGGGATTTTTGCTCTGATAAGCATGGCAGGGCTCAGGCCAGATGCTCTCCTTCTTATGCCTACCCAGCTCTTTGTTGAGCACAGGGCTCAACAAGTGCTGTGCAGTGAGGACCTCTCCTCCTCGTGCAGAGCTGGATGCAGCATCTCTGCCCAGCTCCTGGAGGGCACAAATTGATGTCTTCATTTGTTTGGCTTGCTCCCACAGCCCCGGGCCCGGCACGAGCTGCAGCCCTGGGTGCTGCTGAGTCAATGAGCTGCAATGCCATCAGCCCAAATGAATGGATCCCTCTTAACGCAGCATTTGGCTGAGTCTGCAGCTCTCCCCCCTGCGCCGGGCTGTGCCAGCACTGCGAGCAGCACGTGTCCCAGGATGCTGCTGTGATCTGAATGGTGCTGCACAGAACCCAGGGCAGAAAGGCCCTCTCTCCAGTGCTGCACCTCTGCAGTTTCGCTGGCACCAGCCATGCAGGAGGGCTGGCAGCTCGGGGTTACATCCATCCCAACTGGTTAAAGGATCCGGCACCACAGCAAGCAGGCAGAACCCCAGAACAGGCTTTTCTTCTGCTGCAATTACACCTAATTAACTCACCTCTAAACTACCCCCGAGGGGGCAGATCTCGTTACAGGGAGAGGCAACGGTCAATTGTGAAGAAGCAGCACAAGAGCTGCATTATTTATTCTGCCAGCGGTGGCACTCGGCCAGGGCTGCTGAGGGCACTGGGAGGAAGGCAGCACGTTGTGCCCAGCCCAGGGTCCTGCTCCCAGCCCTAACTAACATCAGTGAGGATGCTTTTAGCCACGACAGCCCGCGGAGCTGAGGACCCAGACCCTCTCCTGCTGTCCTTACGGGGCAGAACCAAGCAGCTCACCCAGGCAGAGCCCACATTTCCTACAACCAGCTGATTGAGTGCTAGCATAAAGTCCCCAGGTCTACAGCACCATTCAGGCTGGAGAAGAGCTCTCAGATCCCCAGGTCCGATCCCAACCCACCCTGCTGTCCACTACCTCAGTGTCACATCTCCACAGTTCCAGAACCCCTCCAGCCATGCTGACCCCATCACTCCCCAGGCAGCAGTGCCACTGCATCCCTGCTCCTTTGGGGAATAACTTTTCCTAATATCCAACCTGACAGTATCTTCCCCTCCGGGGCAGCTGGGGGTATGAGGCTGCGCAGCTCCATGGGTTCCCTGCTCCTCCTCCACCGTGCTCTGTCACGCTTACAAATCATTCTCAGAGCTCAGGTATGACTAAGTCGTGCATCAATTGTTGTTGCTGGAGCATAAAACCGTTTAAAGGAACAGCTTCGAGGGTGGTTTGACAACATCAACGGGAACAAGAAGTTACACTGAAACGCTCGTAGCCAAACTTAATTGCATTTGCCTCCAGCGTTCCAGGTTTCCCGTCCCTGCCAAGCACTCCAAGGACTCAGCTCCGCAATAAACACGTTCATTTGTTTAGCTAAACTTGAAAAAAGTCCTTTTTCCTCCTCCCTCTGGGATGGGGAAGGTTTTGTTTTCCAGCTTTTGTTCTTCTGATGACGCGGGCAAGCCGCTGTCACCCCTCCAAGCCCAGGCTGCACCCAGAGGTGCAGTGCAAGGCTCCCATCCTGCAGAGTGGATTCAGAGCCGATGTACAGACACCAACAAGCACATCCCTGCACATGCACATCCCAGGCGTGCCAGGGGGTCACCTCCAGTTCGCAGCCCCCAGCCAGCATGTCTCCCAGCAGCACGGTAGAGCTGCCCTGGAACGCTCACTGCTCGCTTCCTGCCCTTGAAAGCTCCTGTTCTGCAAGTACTGCTGCTTCAGGCTCCCTCTGCTCAGCCTGAGCTTCCTGCTGGACTCCAGCGAGCGGATTTCCCCTGCCAGCTCACCCGGCTCCAGCTCCTGGCATGGGGTTTTGCTCCTTCTTGGAGCAGCCCTGCAGCCTGCAAGCTGGAAACCTCTCTCAGAAGCAGCGGTGACTCAACCCCAGCTAACGCTACTGGGTTTGCACAGAAGGGTGTTGAAGCAGACGGAGCAGTAGCTCTTTTTTTTCAGGAGAAATACAACACTTCGGTAAATACACCTATATTAAAGAATAGTCAGAAGTGTCCTGCTGGCCCCAGCTGTGCTGCTGGGAGCAAAAGCACAGCAAAGTACCACGCTCTGGCACGTGAGACGGTCTCACTGAGCTCAGAATTGCTCATGCTCACGCAGAGGAAGCAGTGAGGATGAGGAAGGGAGCCCGGGTGGGTGCACACACAGGGTGCACAGCATCGCTCCCTGCCCCAGCTAGGTTCAAAGCCCATCCCATCTGATCATGAGCAACAAGGGGAAGTCGAAACGGGGGGGTAAAATTGAGAGAAATTACACAGGCAATCGGTGTAATGGCTCTCAACCACTGGCTGTATTGGGTTACATAATGACAGCAGAGCTCCGAAACACTCTGGAAGCGTTTAAGAGTTGAAGCAGCGTTGGGTGGGTACGGCTCTGAGCGCAGAACCGCTGTGTGCTGCTGCTGCAGCCCCATCCCGAGCTGCACACAGCCCACCCAGCTCCCCACAGCCCCATCCTGAGCTGCACACAGCCCACCCTGCTCCCCACACGGAGGAATGCTTCCAGCACTCAGAGCACAGCCCTGCACAGGGGCTCCTCCCTGCCCACCCAGATGCTGCAAAGCCCCTGTTTGTGATACGCTCCTCAGCCGTTCCCAGCCATAAAAACAAAAAAAGGGCCCTTTCAAGGAGCTCGGAGCCAAAAGTTAACAGGATGCCCACAGCATCGCACTGCAGCTCCGCTCCCAGCAGCGGACTGCAAAGGTAAACAGCAATTAGAGCAATTAAAGGTGCAGCCACACAGCTGGATGCGATTTAAGCTTCACTTGCACTCCTGCAGCCTGCAAACCCACACGAGATGCTCACAGGAATCCCATGACAGACAAAAGATTGGGGGAATACCGAGGTTCCCTCGTGTGTGAGCTGCAAAAGGTGAGATCTCAGGTGAGTGGGGGATGATGGAGGCAGTGGGGGATGCTCAGGCCCAGGTGTATGGGCAGCAGCTGCAGGAGCTGACAGGAGGAGCTGAACAGGGACAGCCTGGCTCGGGGGGTGGTTACCCAAAGGGTGTGAGCACTGAAGGTAATAATCAGCCCATGGGAACGGGGCTGGGAAGAAAGGCCAAAGATATGCCAGAGTGCAGAAAGCAGAGGGGCCACAGTGCTCTGAGAGCTGAAATAGGTTGCGCTGAGCTGCTGGCCCCACTGAGTGCGGGGATCCCGTGGGGCAGCAGGTTTGTCCACCTCCAGTTGTCTTCTGCTTCGAAACCAAAGAGAAAAATCCGGGATGCCAGCGGGATGGCTTCTGCTGGTGCTCCACAGTCACCCCTCCTCCTCCCCTACTCAACGCAGCCTGGAGCAGGGCTGGTAAGGGAACACCTGGCTGCTGTAATGGGGCAGGTAGAGCCCAGCGTCACTCAGGGCAAACAGATCCAGGTTGGGATATTGCACAACAGCTGAGTACGAGACAAACAGCACCAGGCAACAAAACCAGCAGGCATGCCCCCACCTGAGGCTGCCGTCCCACAGCCCTTCAACAACAACCAAACCTCCCAGCTTTCATCACACAGAGGAGAAAAACTAACCAAAACCCACATGCATGTTGGCTTTTATGGCACAGGTGGCTGTTGGGTTCTTCCCTTTGATATCTGCCAAACGAGCAGGCAGCACTGAGCTCAGCAGCCCCCCAAGTGCCCCTGGCACATGGGATATTCCTTCTGCACATCAAGGGAAACCTTCTCACCGACCACACGGAACCAGCATGTCCCAGTATGGACAGCACTACTGAGAACGGCGCTCAGTGGGAAGGAATAAGCCAGAAGAAAAGCCAAGCCAGCACAGCCCAGAACCCCCTGGGCACCCCAGCTGGCTGCAGACGTCCCCTAACAGCCTGCAATGCTCTGGAAGGAAGGATCCAGAGCACCTCACAGCTGTGCTCCTTCACAACTCCTGCACCACCAGGAGCCGAGCAGAGCTCTGTGCCCTGAGCTGGATCGCAGGCCGGACCCTCCTGCAGCGTGCCACATTGGGGCCAAAGGCAGCAGGGACAGCAGCACAGCGTGGGATGCTCACGGCCTCCCCCAGCACCGCGATGCCGGCTGCACCGTGCCCCACCGGCATCCCCGCATCACAGCGCGGCTCTGCCTCGAAGAAACACCCCCGCTTCCCTCCGAAGGGGCGTTTATTACCGTGAGGACGCGGGACAGAAAGCCTTCCTCCGCCCAGCACTCCTTCACACATGGTAATTTGCTTTGTCATGCCGCTGGAACACGGCAGCGCAGCTCCGGCTGAGCGCAGAGCCTCAAAGCCCATCCACCCATCCATCCATGCACCCATCCACCCATCCATCCATCCATCCATCCACCCATGGGCAGCGCTGCCGGCCGCACTCAGCGCCCAACCCCATCTCCATCCCCGGAGCGGACCGCAGCCCCCTCTCCGTGTCGGCAGCTTCAAATTACACCGCATCTCATCCGCTGCAAAGGAACACCGGCGGGGCAGCGAGGAGGTGGAGGAGGAGGACAACAGCTCAACGCGTGAGCCCCAGCGAGCCCGGCACTGCAGCACGGAGCGCCCGGAGCCGCACCGGGCGAGCGCTGCCGCCGCCTCCGGGCTCCGCGCGTGGGGCCGGGCCCCGTCCTCACCTGCTCGGCCCCGTAGGCTGTGGCGAACTGCACGAACTCCTCCACGCGCACGAAGCCGTCGCCGTCGCGGTCCAGGGCGTCGAAGACGGGCCGCAGGCGGGGCTCGTCCTCCGGGCAGCCCCCGCGCTCCGGGGGGGCCCATGGCGGCGTCCCCGCCGCCGGCTCAGCCGCCCATAGGGCCGGCTCCGCGTCCAGCTCCGGCCCCGCTTCGTCCCACCGCGGCCCGGGATGCAGCGGCGGCTCCATGCTCACGGGCAGCGCTCAGCCGCCCGCCCCGCCGCTGCCCGGCTCGCCGTCCCCGCGGCGCGGCCATGCCCCGCGGCCATCGCCCCTCTCACATCCCGGCCGGGGCCGCCGTCGGTGCGGTCCCCGCGGCTCCGCCCGCGCCCGGCTTTGTGCGAGGCGGCGCCGGGCCCCGCCCGCCCTCGGCGGCACCGGGTGCGGGGTGGGGAGGACGGCCCCGAGGATCCGCTCCACCCGAGGGGCGGCGGCGCCGAGAAACGAAGCCTCCGCCGTTCGCTCGCCCGCCCGCGCCGCCGCTCGCGGAGGGGGCCGCCGGAGAACCACCGGATTTACCCCCGCGGCCGCCGCAGTAGCCGCGCGGTGACGTCACTCGCCCACCGCCGGGCCCCGCTCCACGCACCGCGGCGCGGGGCCGAGCGGAAGCCCCGCCCCCCGGGGTCGGCCTTAAAGGGGCCGCGCGGGACGCGAGCACGTGGGGACAGAGCGGTCCTCAGCGCCCGAGCGAGCCGCTCCGCTCGGCCCTCTCCTCCCTGCACGCAGCTGCAGCTCGCGGCCCCTCCGTACAGCCGGGGAAGAGCAGACAAAGGACACGAGCCGCCTTCCAGACCCTGACAACCGCCTTCCAGACCCTCACAGCGCCTTGTCCCCCCCGCCCAGCGACCCAGCGGGCACTGCTGCAAAGACACGATGTGCCGCCTCGAAGCTCTTCCTCTTACCGCTGTGCTCGAGGATGAGGAACAGATGCAAAGCTTTGGGTGCTGGGAGCGGGAACGGGCAGAAGGGATCAACTCCCCCCCCCCCCCCCCCAACGCAGGTGAACAGAGAAGTGGCACAGCTCAGGCTGGAAGGTCTTTATTCGTAGCCTGGAGGAAGGAGCAAAACCTGTCAAATCTACAATCACAGAGGAAAAGAAAGCAATCTTCAGCAATCTTTGAAGTGAGATTAATAGGAATCAGGATAAGCGTAAAAGCCGCTGTCAGCAGGAGGGCACTGCAGAGCCCCTCGAGCACAGGGGCCCCACGAGGCACTGGGGACACATTTCATTCCCTGCACGCACCCAGTGCAGCCCCTGCAGCTCCCCATGCAGAAAGGGCTGAGCTTCTGCCATCCTCTGCTCCACCCTCTGCTGTGGCATCTATGCAAAGAAAGGGGACAGCATGAGATTGGCGTCACGGCCTTTAGGGCTCACAGAGAGACAGCTCACGCTCGGCTGGTGGGCCCATCCCTGCTCAGCTTTCACCTGCCATCACCTTTGCTCCCAGGGAAAGGACATCCCAGGCACTTCTGCACCAACCTCAGGGTGCTGCTGCCCCAGCCAGGAGCTCCCAGGGGAAATGAAGATGTCCATCCTCCTACCAGAACCGCCTCGGTCCTAGTTTGCCTTCTAAGAGCTGCTAGCTCCTGCTACCAAGCACGAGGTGCCCTGAGCACTGTGGCTGCTCTCATTCTCCCAGCAGGACAAGCTGCAGATGTGGCAGTGAGCAATGACACCGGGGATGTGTATGGCTTTCCCCAACCCAGAATGAGCTGAGCTGTTCCTCGTCCCAAAACGGAGCTGCTGTGGGGGTCCTGTGCTGCTCGCAGGAAGGACACGGCCGAGGGGAGGAAGAGGACAGATATCCAGGAAGGAAAACCAGACCACAGCCCATTCCCCTCGACTATCCTCACAATCTCAGCCGTGACAGCTCAGAAGAGAACGGCGCGGAGTTGGGGTACACTTGCTCCCCCGCAGCATCTCCTCGGTGCTCCCTCCCCCAGGCAGGAGTGGGGTGGGCAGCGTCACCACGTCGCTGCTCTCAGCTCCCACTCTGGGTGATGCCACCCGGGTCAAATTCCTATCCGTCAGTCAATCCCAGGCTGTCCATCATTGATTTTTGTTTGCTCCCGCCGCCCAGACATCTGTAAGACAGCAGGGAGGTCAGCACACACGGTCCTGCCCGAGTGGAGCAGGGTGACAGGAGCCAAAATGAATCCTGTGTGTGCAGAGCAACCACAACACAAGGCATGCTGCAGTAATTCATGCAAGGGAGAAAGGGCAGGCAGAGGCTGTCAGGACTCCGTACTCAAACCTGCTGATGGGGCACAGAAGCGGGTACTGCTTCAGCCCAGGAGACACCTAGAGGTGCCCAGACAACGTCTCCCAGCAGGAACAAGAGATCTGCCCACCCCACAGCTCATCCCAGGGTGAGGGTGTGCTGAAGCCCACTCACAACAGCCCAGCGGCCCTGAAGCTCGCTGTGACACATATGGCACGATGCCCTGAGCCTCAGGAGAGGCACAGCACGACCAAGGCACTGCAAGAAGGCAATGCGATACCCACTGGTACCGCAGCCACACCTCTACACCACGGGGCAACAGGGTTTCTGACGCAAGCCCTGCTCTAATCCCACAGAGGGGGGAAAGGCACGTCACCTAGAGTTTAGCAGAGGATGAAGCAATACCCAGCAAGGCGGAGAAGCTGTTGGCAGAGGTCAGCCAGCTCCCACCATCCACAACCAGTGTGGTGCCAGTCACGTAGGAGGAGAGGGGGCTCGCCAGGTACAGCGCGCTGTGGGCGATCTCCGTCTTGTTCCCCGCGCGCTGGAGGGGGATCGTGTCAAAGTGGTTTGCATCCTTGGCAAATTTTCCACCTAAACGATGGGAGAAAAGAGCCAGCTATGACCACGGGACCTCCTGCACACTGCCTGCCAGACACTGCCATCCAGCAGTGCTCCTGGTGCAGCGCCAGTTGCTGAGGGCCCCAGGGAAGTTCAGTGAGATGCGGGCACAGCCCTACAGATGGCCCAGGGACAAAGAGGGTTCAGTAAAGGGATCTCAAGCACTGCTGTGAAACTTGTAACTGGATGCTGTGATAGTGAGCTCAAGGTATGAGCTCTCTGAGCCTTCCCAGCCTCCACAGCTGAACACACACTCACTGATGGACATCAAGAGCTGAGTCTCCAGGCACAACAGCTACGTGCAGCACACCAGGTGAGCTGCATGGCCCAGGTGGTCCACAATGGTCCCCTCCCAGACAGACGTCAGCAGAGACTGCTGAGGCAGAGCCAGGAGCCCCAGGGCCTTACCCAGCCGCCGGAACCCCTCGGTGCCCGTGATGGGGCCTGGTGCCAAGCTGTTCACTCGGATGTTGCTGGGACCCCACTCCACAGCAAGGTGACGGGTCATGGCATCTGGGAAGGGAAACAGGTTACGAGAGGATTCAGAAAAGGAGAACAAAGCCATTCCAGCAATTGCTGTGGAAGGGGGAAAAAGGCCAAGGGAGGTTTTGACCAAGAGCAAAAGTTCACGGAAGGGAGAAAAGCCTCACACCAAACATAGGCACGTGCAGCACCTCACAGTAGCCACATTGATTCATATTCACCTCTCCCAAGGAAATAACTTCCCATCCCAATATCCAGGAGCCTTCTTACTGGCCCCACACAGCTTGCAGGAACTCAGCAAGGAGCACTTAGGTACCTATAGCAGCCTTAGCAGAACCAGCGTGCACCTGGAGGGCCTGTCCTCTGTAGCTCAGAGTCGCTGTGATGTTAATGATGACCCCGCCATGGTCCTGGGGAGGAAAAGGAGATGCAGAAATAGGAGAGAGTGGCACGAGGGTCCTACAGGAGCATGGTGGGCTTGGAGGAGAGGTCACCCGTGGGTACAGACACACCACACGGCCTCACTGAGCAGGGCCCTGCCAAAGAAGTAGGAGGCACAAGGGACAAGCAAAGACCAAGCAAAACAGGGGAGCTGCAGTTTACAGCCTCTCTTCAGACAGAGAACAGACAGGTGCTACACAGGTCAGCGCCCTGTGGCTAGGGACAAGCAGGAATCAAAGCACAGCTCCCACTTTCAGTGCAGTCCCCAGAAGGGAGCGGATTTAGTGGACAGGGCAGGTGGCACAGGCTGACAGACCACTGCTGTGCTCCCCCTTCTGTCCTCTTTGATTCGCTGGAGTGTGCCTTGCTCAGCACTAACCTCCTCCTTACCAGGAGACACTTACACGGAAATATTTCTCAAAGAGGACTTTGGAGGTGTTGAAAGTGCCAAGAGTGTCAATATCCATCACTGTCTTGAAGGCGTTGAAGGACAGAGCACTGGCTGGGCACAGAAAGTTTCCTGCAGCACCTGAGGACAAGCAGTTGGGGTCACAGTCAGCAGGTTCAGGACACTTCTGTGAGGGGGACATCGAGCAATACAGCTGGAGGTGAAGTGGAAGAAGTCCCAATAAAGGTGTCTGGCCCTAGGTATGTAGGGATGACCCACAGATAGACTGTCTCTGCTTCCTCTGAGACTTTTCCCTCCGTGCTGCTCTCAGGGGCTCACATCATCAGCTGCTCAGATGCTCCCAGAGTGAAGCAGCGTTGAGCCAGACACAGCAAATACAGCCCCAGTGCTGGAGAACACCCTCCCTGACAGACAGCCTGTGCCAGCCCTCCCGCTGCCCCCTCCAGTGGCTCACCATTAACCAGGATGTCAATCTGCTTGAACTGCTTCAGCGTCTCATCCACTGCTGCCACGATGGTTTGCGGCTGTCTGACATCCAAGGACAAAGGCAGGCACTGCTGGCCTGTGGCTGCCACCAGCTTTTTTGAGGCCTGGAAGAAAAGAAAAGCATGATTCTTTCTGGGATTCTATTCTTCAGCGAGGGCCAGACCCAGATCTCATGCAGGCAAGCAAGAAGTCATGAAGCTGTGTCCCTGTCAGCACACAGCAAGCATGGGCATTACCCACACGAACACAAGTCACGTCTTGTCCTAGAAGCAGCTGCATTTCATCAGCCAGTATAGTCATTATGTTTCTAAAACAACAAAAAACAAAACAACGGAGCCCTTGGGCAGGGGAGAGAACTACTCAAACAGAGCCAGAGCACCTAGGGGAGCCAGAGGAAGCTCCTACACATCATGCTCAATGTGGGCCCTGCAGCTGCAGCTCGCCAAGTCCAACTGTCCCCACGGCCAGCACGCACACAGCACTCCCCAAGCAACAGCTCTGCAGGGCAAGTACAAAGGTCGGACCCCAGCGCGGTGCTCTGACATGTCTCAGAAAAAAGCAACCTTTAGATCCAAAATGGCAGTGGGTCAAAGGACAAACGCTAGCCAGCAGCTATCAGCACGCTGCCTGCAAGGCACAGGAGGCAGCTCTGCAGCCACGAAGCCATCTCCAAGGCTCTGGTTAGGAACACGAGCACTGGGGACAAACTGGGACAAACACAGCCCAACACAACAGCCGGCAACGTTCTGCGTGCCTGCTTGGGCTCCTCGGGCTGTTCTCTGAGAAGCTTCGAGCTGACCACGAGACACGAAGGTCGAGGCATCAGAAATCAGTCCCTGTAGAGCACAGAAGGCTCCAGTCCCTCGGGACTAAAAAGATGAGGAGTTCTGCAGCTTGTTTTCCAACACACGAGCACGAGGGAACGCTCATTTACCGCACTAAGCACCTCCAGGAGACGGCTTGGGTCGCGCCAGGCACTAAGTTTGCTCACTCATCAGCCAAAACACAGCCCGGGATCGGACACGCGGGGCTTTAAAGCCGACCCCCGCGGCACCCGGGGGCAGCCCGCAGCTCCGTGAGCGCGCACAGCCCACCCAGCCCGCGCAGTCCCCGTCGGGGCCGCGCTCACCTCGGCCACGCGCTGCTGGTCCCGGCCGGCGATGGCGGTCCGACAGCCGTGCCTGCAACGGAGGGGCGGTGAGAACGGCCCCCGGGGGCCGCGCAGAGCCCGGCCCGGGCAGCCCCGTACCTCATGAAGATCTCTGCGATACGGAAACCGATGCCGGAACCGCCGCCGGTGATGAACGCCACACGGCCCCTGTGGGGGAGGGGGGGAGGAACAGAGGGGGCGTGAAGGCCGGAGCGGGCACCCCCCCCAACCCCGACCCCGCGGGGCTGCCCCGCCCCCGGGCACTCACGCCAGGATGTCGGGGCTGAAGAGGTGCCGGTACTCCCCGAGGCAGTCGTCGGTGTCCACGTCCGGCGGCGGCCGTGAGGCGGCGGAGCGCTGCGCCATGGCGGCCGTCCGCAGCGACGCGCCGGAAGCGGAAGTCGGGGCGCTGGTGGCGCGGTGCGTGCCGGGACTCGTAGTTTTCGGCCGCGCATGCGCGGGCGTCAGCGGGCGTTGCCCGGCAACGGCGCGGGGCCGAAGCGGAGCCCGCAGCGCCGCCCGCTGTCCCACGCGTGTCCCCCCCAGTGCCACTCAGGAACACCCAGTTGCCCCCCGGCGGCTCCCGACGCCGTGCTGAACTTCCCAGCATCAGCCCAGTGACGTCCCAGCGCTGCCTGCTGCCACCCAGTAACGCACCAGTGCCTCCCAGTACGCCCTGGTGACGTTCCCCTGTTACTCTCGTGGCTTACCCGTCCTGTATATTGCCTGCCAGTGACACCCCCTGCCTCCCAGTGCCACTCCAGTGATGTCCACTCACATCCCAGTGCTCCCCCAGTGACTTCCAGAGTGGCATCCCAGCACCCCCAGCGTTTCTTGGTGCCTTCCAGTGCCCCCAGTGACACTTCTGTGCTTCCTAGCATCCCCCAGTCACACCTCAGTCCCTCTGCAATAACAATGCAGTGCCATCCATTACCACTCCACGCCATTCCAGTACCCCCCAGTGGCACCCAGAGCTCCTTGGTGACGTTCCAGTGCTTCCCAGTGTCACCCCAGTAATATTTCAGTGCTGCCCATCGTCCCCCAGTGACATCCCAGTGCCCCCCCAGTGCCTCTAAGCTCCACCCCAGTCCCCCCCCAGTTCACATCCCGGTGCTGGTGAGGGACAGCAGCATTGCGGCAGGGGAGGTGCAGCGTTTAATGAGGGGGGAAGGGGACCTCTGTGCCCTCAGGGCCCATAGGTGTACTGGCTGTCTCCGCTCTCCCAGGCCACCAGCTCATCCCGCTGGAACCAGAAGCCGATCTCCCGCAACGCCGTCTCCACCGAGTCGCTGGCGTGCACCACGTTCCTGCATGGGGACAGGGACGTGACCGCAGGGCTCGGTGCCACCCCCTCCCCAGGTGCCCTTACCTGCTGACGTGCATGCTGAGGTCCCCCCGGATGGTCCCTGCCGCCGCCTGAGCCGAGTCCGTGTCCCCCACCATGGCACGCGTGGAGCGTACCACGTTGTAGCCCTCCCACACCTGCGGGACGGGGACAACTGAGCCCCGCTATGGGGTGATGTGCCGTAGGACGAGGGCGGCTGCTCACCATGGCCACCAACGGCCCCGAGGTCATGTAAGCCAGGAGCGCGGGGTAGAAGGGCTTCTGCTGGAGGTGCTGGTAGTGCTGGTCCAGGAGGCCCCGATCTGCCTGGTGGCACCGTGGAGCGATGATGCAGGGATACCCGTGGGGGTCCACACATACCCCCGCACCTCCTGCAGCTCCGGTACCTGCAGCAGCTTCATGGCCACCAGCTTGAAGCCACGCCGCTCAAAGCGCCCGATGACATCGCCCACCAACCGCCGCTGCACCGCGTCTGGTTTCACCAGCACCAGCGTCTGCTCCCGCAGCTCTGGGGGGGCTGGGGGGCACGGGGTCACCTCTCCCATCTGTGTCCCAGTCCCTATCCCCAGCGGTGACCCCATCCTCACTGTCCCTGTGCCCTGAGCGCAGGGTTGGGGGGAGGGGGTATGTGCCCCAAAGCTGTGACAAGCATTGAGGACACGTTGAGTAGTGTGTGAGCACAGAGCATGCACACCGTGGTTCCCGCTGGTGGCAGGGACTGCTGTCCCCATCACTGGTGCAGGAGGAGCAGAGGACAGAGCGACCAGGACAGGAAAGAGGGGGGGATGACTCTGAGTGACCGTTCCAGCGCCCACCCCATGCTCCCGGGTGGACCCCAGCCCTGGGAATCCTAGCACCAAACCCCAAGGAGCAGGAGGGGATGGGGCTCCGTAAGAGATGGGAAGAGGGGTCCCCCAAGGACCAGGCAGGGAGGGGAAAGGAGGAAGGATGGGGTCCCTAGGGGCATAAGGGGATGTGACGAGATGGGATGGGGACAGCACGCAGGGCAGTGGGGCAGGGCTGGGTCTCACCGGAGCTGTAGCAGCGTGGCAGCCCAAAGGGGAGGCAGAGGCCGGGCTGCCCCCGCAGCAGCCCCCGCACCAGGCAGCGCCCCAGGGAGCCCATGGCTGGGGCGGGAAGCTTGGAGCGGGTCCGGCCGCCCCGCGGGGAGGCTTTAAGGGCCCGGTGGGACTGGCTCGGCCCTCCCCTTAAAGCAGCCGCAACCGCAGGGAGCCCCCGCCCTGGGAGCAGCTGTCCTACATCCCACCGAGGGCTGTGGGGGTACAAGCTCCTGCCCCCAGCCCGGCTGCTCCCCGGGCAGCGAGACGAGCAGGCGCACTGAGTGCGGTGGGGAAGATCTGAAGAAGCACTTTGGGCACCAACGAAGGAGAAGCGGTTTTCATCAGCGCTGAGGGCTCGTAGGTCCCAAGCCGGGCTCCGGCACCCTGCCAGCTGCTGCCCTTGATCCTCCGCTCAGCCAGGGAAAAACACGCACTTTCACCCTCGGTCAACAAACAACGAAGAGCGACCAAACATTTTGCAAGAAGCAGGAGCAGCAGCACAGAGCCCCGTGGTGGCTGCGGGGCTGGGGCAGAAGCCCCATGCGGCAGTTCCCTGTAGGAGCAGCCGGTGCTGGGACCACCCTGCCTCAGCCCAGAGCCCTCCAGCTGCCCGCACGCTGCCAACTCCATTTACACCCTTATCCATGAAGCTCTCAAGGAGAACACACGCTCCGTGCTCGCACAAGGACATCTCACCCTGACTGGATGGGGACTGGGGCTTTAAGCTCACGCTCCAGTGGCAGTGCCTTCAGCCCAGGCTGCCCTGCGATGCAACCCCACGTGTGTCTGGAGGTGCTCCTCCTGCAGGCGGTTGTTGTTGATGTATTCAGACAGCAGAACGCCAGAGGAATGGAGATCCCACCAGGAAACAGGGAGCAGAGGTGGCAGGTGAAGCACAGCCTGCTGACGGCCTGCACGGAAACTAAAACACAGGGAAGTTATTTAAAACAACAAAGTAAGCACTTTATTTCCATGAAGCATGTTGTTTTAGTATCACAATGGAATGATGAGAAAATGTGTTTGTTTTCTTTTCTTTAAAAAAAAAAAAACAACGACGACGAAGAAGTCTCTAGTCCCCACAGACAGCGGGGAAGATTTCAAGGCCATTTAAAAAACAAAGGGAGTGACAGAAGTGCCAAAACAGTCCCAACATCACGAGTCCCCTCCTCCTCCCAGAGCCGGGCAGGGGCAGGAAGGCGGAATGACACGAAGGTACGAATGTCTGAAGCAGTCTTTGGCGCTTCTGCCTCACGACTGGTACGCACGAGATCTCTCAAGAACGGCTCCACAGACATCTCCGGGCGCAACGCAGCGCTCCGTGGGTCGGACGGGGCCTGGTGCTGCCCCGTGGTTGGGTGGTCAGACACATCCTGCAGCCAGCACCGAGCCGGCTGCGGCCTTTGGGATGGGAGAGAAGGAAGCGTGGTGCATGAATCCAAACAGACGTGCCCACCTGGAGCTGACAAACCAGCGGGGAGAGAAGGTGGTGGCAAAACGAGACATGGATCTGTTCCCTACAGTGATCAAAACGAGAGTCCAGTGCAGTTAACTATAGTTTCACAGTTCCAGGGGGCAAACTGTCGTTGCAAAGTCTGTAGTAACGCAGGTCATTCACCAGTCTGTGCACGTTCTGGGTAAACGATGGCAGGTCCTGGAAGAGATCAAACAACACGCTGTACTGCAAACACAGTGATACCTACAGGCACTGCAGGACAGTAGGGAACAGAAAGGTGCTGGGAGGGCTGGGTGCCCCCACCTATCTTCATACACAAGAATAACAGAGCATCTCCTCCAGCATCTGAGCTCAGGAAACCTGAGTTTCTGCAGCCCACAGGCAGGAAACATAGGCTGCTCCTTGCAGGAGCTGACTGCACTGAGCCTGGCTCCTTGCTGAGCACTCAGGCACAGCACGAATGGCCACGACAAAGCCATCTGCAGCAGCAACTGTTCAGCACGTTCCTGCCAAGGCTTCTGCTCCCACAGAACCCCTCACAAGGGCTGGTTTCCCCGAGGAGCAACCGCCTACCAAAAGTCCAGTGATTCTCTCAACGCTCCTCCTCTACCCTTAAACCCGGGGTCTCAAATCCCCACCCTCTCCCCCATGGGAGAGGAACCACCAACAGACAACCAAGCTTTGGCAGACTGACAGCCAGCCGTACTACCACGATGCTCCAGGGAGGTGGCGGGCTCCCCCAGCTGCAGCTGTAACCCTCAAACATCTGGCTAGCAGCTGGAGCAAGGTTTTGGCAAGGACCTGTGTCCCACTAGCAAATGTCAGTCTGCCCTTAGGAACTCTCCCCCCAGGGAACACATTAGAGCTCTAACTCCCACGGAATAAGGAAGTCTAAGAGATGAGAGGCAACTTTGCTACTCACAGCAGAAAGTCCTATGCTAGGGCACTGCTGACTACACAGGTGTTTGCAACAGTGGTACCACAAAGGAGCCCATGGCTATTGGCTGCTGAAAAAGCACTGTGCACCCCAGGAATACCTGCACTCTCCCCTTCTTCTTACCCTGTCCATTTTGAAATTCCTTCCCAGCACATTTTTCTGGTTTGAGTCCACACCGTCGCAGCTGGCCAGGAACTCAGGGAGGAAGGCTGAATAAAAGCCATCAAAGTCCACTGAGGCCATGTTGTAGGTGGCAATGCCGATCTCCTCCTGCAGCAGGTCATGGGACTTGTGGACGAGCACCTGGAGCAGCACGTTCACAAACTGGAACAGCATGGTCGTCCGGAAGATCTTCTGCACAGTGAGAGAAAGACACAGTCAGGCACCTCCACGCCAGCAACCCTCTCACACAGGAGGGACCCACAGCACATTGCTTGAGAAGAAAGAGCTCATGGAGGTCAGGTGGGCATGTGGGCATGTCACTGGGTCACTCAGCACCTGCAGCTTCTGAGCTACCAGCGAGGTCTGCAAGTTCTGGTGAGCACAGGTATTATTTTCCAGTCTAAGCCAGGCCAAGATCAAAAATACCTGCTGCAAAATTACCTGTGAACTTTGTCACACTTACCTCATATCTCTGGTTCAAGTTTTAAGCACTGGTACTTAAGGAAACTGTAACAAGTCCCATTTAAAGCCCAACATTTTAGCCCTGCACAGCGTTCTCGAAAGCAGTTGGATTTGCTATGGAACCTGGGTGTCTGAACAGGCAGCTGCTAACACAACAGCGTGACCGCAGACAGAACCTGGAAGCTCTGCCTCCAAAGGCTAACCAGAAGGGCCAGACTCTGGATTGCAGCTCTCATTCTTCATGGCAGCAGCTAACAGATCTTAAACAGAGGGTTTGGAGGACAGGTCCTACATGACAGCAACAAGAAATCACCTCACAGTGACCCAACTAAATGGCAAGCAGCCTGCTGCTAGCCCACACGAGAAGGAGAGGCTCCACCACTGTCTCACTTTTGAACCACTCAATCCACCAATTTCTGCTTTCTCAGACAAGTCACACTGTCACTGTGCATGTTCTCTGCACGTGTTCTTTGTGCTTGTTCTTTTCTTCACTGTCACAGGAGGACACAGACCAAGGCCTGCTGTGACTGGCAAGAGCTGGGGTTCCTCCTGTGCCTGGTACAGCAGTGTCAGGGAGGTGGCAGTGCCACTCTGACCAGCAGTGTTCTCACCACAGCCACAGCAAACAAGCCCCAAATTCCGACCTTCAATTTGTGAGACATTTGGAAGCCTGAAAGGAATCCTTCCACTATCACAAAGACATTTCCAGCCCCCTTGGACTGGAAAGCTCTGGCCTTTAACAGCCCTTGGCCTGGCAGAGCTCTCAGTTCCAGAACAGCACCTGCCTGCTGGTGAGCTCAGACCCACCTTGTGGTACAGCTTCTGCTTGGTGTTCAGCGTCTCCAGGTAGAAGAGATTCTGCTTGAACAGGTGGATGTCGGGCTGCAGGAAGGACTGGCCGAACGCCTGCAAAGCAGAATCAAAGGGAGGGGATTGATATCATAATGAATATCAAACCTGACAGGCAGAACAATCTTTTCACCCCAACACCACACCGAGTCTGTTTCCTGATTTCCTGTAGCAAAGCCCTGTTGCTGTTTGACATGCTTTCTGCCAACTGTGTTCAGCTGGGAGGAACGGGATCTTCTGGTGGGGTGTGCCAGGAGAACAAAGCCCTGGCAGCTTCTGCTGCTTCTCAGTGAAACTCTTTTGTTAGTTTGCTGAAGTCAGTCTCGCTGCTGCCAGACTAGTGGGAGTGAAAAAACTTTAGTGGCCATGTGCTCAAATCCTTGCAGAACAGTTTCTGTTGGGACCAGGCATCCCATGCACTGAAAAGGAACATGCTGAGCATGGTTCCCCTGACAGTTTACTTGTGAAGGATACGTCTGTTTCTCAGAGGTATCCAGAGTACCATGGTGAGTATGCACAAAGCCAGAACATGCTCGCTACTCTTGCTCTGTATGTGCATATAGAGGGCAAGGGGACTGGCAAATGTGGTTAATATAACTGCTAACACTAAACACAGAACACTGGCTGTTCTTGAAATAGAGAACACTGACAACACTCAGCTTTTGCATCAGAGCTGCAGTGCCCAAGCAGTAAAACCAGCCCAGCTGTGCCAAGCAGCCTGCAGCTGTTACTGAGATAACTCTACCAATCCCTCCCCCAAAACAAGATGCTGTGGGGAAATGTTATGCTACTACAAGAGAAAAAAGAAGCTAGTGTAGCGTCAGACAGGGACAGCTCTGGTCTCCATTCACAAAGATGCTAAAACACAGTAAGTCCAGAGAGGAGAAGCAGCATACTTCACACGGTTCAAGAGCTCCCTCTTCACATGTCATCAGGAAGTACCCAGCCTCCATGAGCTCTCCAGGACAGGGCAGCTTTGGAGGCCACTCCCTCCTGAAGCCTGATACGTGGCCCTCTGCCCTCTGACTGCCACCTGCCCTTAGCTTCCAGAGCACAGTGTGAGCGTGCTGTGTCTGCACTGCATAAGGGCCCCACACCAGGCAGGCTGCAACAGGCTGCTCATGAGGGGGCTGATTTTTTTTCCCTCTGTGTTTCTGTATAAAAATCAGAAGACATCTTAGTTTCAGGAAACCTTTCCTGCACCAGTAATTTGTCCTAATGGAATCAAAGCAAACAGGACAGCACGAGGTCCAGACAAAGGATGTAGACATGGAAAGGAACCAGCAGGAGCGAGGAAGGAATGTTAAGCGAGGTGCTGTGCTACTCGCAAGCACATCAGCAAGATGTCTCTACAAATACTGTCAATTTTAGCAGTTTCCACACACAAGACCTCACTCTGGACATTGTCTAATCCCCAGCAGACACATGTTTAATGCCTCGCCAAAAGCAGCCCATGTTCTGTTACAGAAAGGGTGCTTAGACAACTGTAATGGAGTTACCTGCATGATGGCACTGAACTGCGCTTCGTTCTCCATCTGCTCTTCTGCCACTCCCCTCTGGACGCTGGCCAGAACACTAGACTTGAAGAAGTACCGCCAGTTGTGATGGAGGACCCGGAAAAGCAGCTCGAACAACTCTGCTTTCACATCAGGAGATGAGCGCTAGGAGGAAAAAGCAACACCTCAGAAGAGGCTCCTGTGCTGGAATCCCATTTATCCCTCGGATCCCGCTGCTGGCAGCACCCTGTCCCGTGTGGTGGCCATCCAGGGAGCGCGCTACATCTGAGGTACCAGAATGATGGATCTCCTTCTATGGAAGGCATCGACCTCGGCAACTGTTGGATCATGCTATCATGCTAAGAACACATAATTCAGCTTTGTTTTACCTCCTGCTTTGAGCATGTCTGTACTTTTAGTGCCTTTGACAACTCCTAACAAAATCCTCCACCCGCATTGCTTCCAAACCTCTCTGCACTGGGACTTCACAGCTCCTGGAAAGCAAAACCCCTCCTTGCACCCAGAGCCCCAGCAAGGCCTTCACTTCCCTCTGCATTCACCTGGTGTGAGAGCAGCCCTACCTCTGCGATGATGGGGTACACCTGCTCCATGCACAGTGAGATGACACTGGGTAGAAAAGGCTTGAACACTTGGCCTGGCTCCTGCACCACCACTTGCAGAATTTTCAGGAACTTCTCCACCACCCGACAGCCAGTGCTCCCCTCGTGGAGGATGCTCTCTGCCAGCTGCTCTCTACAACAACAAAAAAAAAAAGATGAAGTTGTTGGATGGAATCTTCTTCCCCTGAGATCTGCATGCTTACCTACCTAATTTAAAGGGAGGCAGACAGCGTCTCTAAGCTTCAACTAATTCAGATCAAGCACTTTAAGTCATGGAAGAGAGGTAGGTCTTGACTAGGGATTGATAGATACTTTTTCCTAACAGAAGCTTTAGGGTGCACAAAGATAACTGGCTAATACAAGTACTGTCAGAGTCCAGTTCAGTATCCCACTGTCAAGTCAGTGGGAAAGCTGAAATTGGATGACAGTCTGTGTACCTGATGTGCACGGATCACCTCACACATGGAGGCATTTTCTTAGACTAAGCCCAGGACACAGAGGGAGAAGTGGAATACTCTTTTCTTCTGGGACAGGGATGTGTTTGGTTAGCTGGCCAAGATAAATCAATGTCAGGGATTAAAAGAAAAAGCGACCAGCACAAGACAATACCTGGTGAACATATTTAGGAAAGTCTGTATGATCTGCTCAGTGAAAGGCACTCCCATCTGCACTCTCAGTCCTTGAAACAAAGTGAGGAAGAAGCTCAGCATCTCATCCGTCACGTCTAAGACAGAAAAGGAAAGCAAAATGAACATGTCAAGGCAATGTTCAAATGCATAAAGAAATCCTGTGTGTGATAACTGCTCCTCCTGTACAGGGAATCCCATTTATTCCTGAAAATTTAGCAGCAGCTTTGTCAGTAGAAACTGAAGCCAACAGCTGGTCCTACAGGGCTTAAAGATCGTTCAGACATCTCCAGGGACACGTACAGTCAGCATTAACCACAAACACAACAGTACAAGGGCCCAGTGTCTGTGTGCATACACAGATTGCTCGGAGGAAACGGTCTGGGCTTCAGGAGCTCACCGCACATGCAGGGTTAGTAGGAAATATGAGGAAATGCACAACAGCTCTGTACAGCTTGAAGTGGCCAAGAGACAGAATCCAACTTTTCTTTGGGGGGGGAGGATCTGACAAGATCCTTCTGACTTCAGAAGCAATTCTCAGCACAGGGCTGTGCTGCACCACAGCTAACTCACCATCAGTCCCAGCATGGTTCATTGAACAAGCACAAATAAGCTGCAACTGCTCATGTCCTACTTCACACAGCCTTTTATAGCCAATGCACAACAGGCGAGCAGCCTCACGTAACCGAAGGCAGCGATACCCTGGAGTAACAGCGTCAGCCCGCTGCCTTGGACCCTTTCTGTTGCTTTGTTTTGCCTCCCCACAGACCTGTTTCACTGAGAAGACCCTACATAGCTCCAGAAGTTTCTCTGGAATGCCTGGCTCTTCATCAAGCTGCTGCAGCCCCAGGCGAGTGAGAAGAAGCAAAATGTAAGTAGTTGGCCACAAGACTGCCAAGCAGATGACTCACAGAATGACTTAGGTTGGAAGAGACCTTAAAGATCATATAGTTCCAAGCCCCCTGCTGTGGGTAGGCCTGCCACACCATCAGGTCGCCCAGGCCTCATCCAACCTGGTCATCTTAAAAGCCCTTCCTTTACAAGGATATTTAAAACAAAATAAATCATAACCACTATGTTTTGTTTTCAAACTTCTGGAGAGAATAAGCGACAAACATAGGCAGGGTATTTTGAAGCTCTTTTTATGCTCATGAACAATTCCTTCCCAATCCTGAACACAACACAGGGCATTTCCACCCACTGGAAGTATTCATGACTGCACTGTAGATGACACCAGATTTCCTTTTCCTCTTCTGAATCAGCTCACTCACCAGGACAGACTTGAATCACACAGCAAGCCCACACACTTCACGTGAACACCACGACCCTATGCTGTTGGACTCTGCGTGTTACCAGGAGGTGATAAAGCTACTCACAGCATTAAACCTGTCCTATGGTTATACCTGACTGATGAATGAAAGCTGGGAAGAGGGCTAGTGAGACCTGCACGGATTCTTGCAGCGACTGATAACAGATCTGCCGAGACTTGGTGGATTCTCCAGAGATACTTTCTACAATATCTTCCAAAACGCTGAGTGTCTGATGGATGATCACTTTGGCTGCAAAAGAAGAGAAGTGACACCTCCTGCATATGTCAAAACTATCCATAGGACAAAAACTGGAGAGAAGTTCAGGTGAGCAGTACCTAAAACAACACATAAGGCAACAGATACACCAAGCCCAGGTTGGAGTCAGAAGTGTTTCTAATGTCTGTGCACATTTTAAACATTTAAACAGGTTCAGCTAAGTAACAGTGGCAATCTGCTTTCTTAAGGGGTTCACTGTCCTACAGATGCATTTACTGCTCGAGAACTAAGACACGGAGTCTGAAGAAAGCCACAGAACAGCATTGTTCCCAACATAATGTAAAGAAAAAACAGTTAAGAAAGCAGAAGCTTAATCTGATAGCAAAATATCCTGCACATCTCTGTTTCTGAAAGCAATAACTGGAGCGATACAGTCACCAAATAAACTAACCCAAAAGTCAGGAGAACTGACCCACGTGAGCACGCTGACCCTCTTGTGAGGCTCCACAACCCTCCCCCATACTCCCTCACCCCACAGAACTGACCAGCAAGTCAGCTTTGTCAGAAGCTGTGATGCCATGTACTTAAAAGCAAGGCATCCAGAAAGAAACAAAAAATCACAACAACAAAAAAAAAATGACAACACACCCAAAAGCAGTCCCAAAACACACACAGTGGCTTCAAAATGCCCCTAAACCCCATCATTTCAGGGTCCTCCTCCTACACATATATACCCTCAGTATTAAGTCTCAGTATTAAATCAGAATTCTTACTTTCCCCTTCAGGCTCTGTAAACCATATGTTACCACTGCCTCCAGTAAGTAGGTAGGTAATTCCTTGTACTACAGCATGGTAGCCTCAGCACTAGGCTGCTCAGCATCCCCAGTGCAATCATTACCATTCACATTTTTATTACAAACTTGATCCCACTTCCCCTGAGCACCTGAGGAAGACAGAACTTTGATGGAGCACTCTGCAGCAACCTGGGGTGAAAGTGCCCTTCGCACACTCATAAAGGAAGCTCCTTTTCTGTAGGAAGCACTAATTGCTCCTTTCCTGCCCTTCCCACGTGCTAAGCTGTTTCTCAGCCAAAATAATTACCAGAAAGACAGCTCAACGACCCCCACCAACAGTACTGCAACTGCAGGAAGCCAGCACACACGAGGGAACCGTGTACTTACTGTCCTCCAGCTGCACTTTCCTCTGTGGCAAGATAGCACTGGATTTCAATTGGCGATAGTCCCTCGTGAGGGCAGAGATGAGGCTGGCATGGTTGGTGGAGCGAACCGCCCACTGCTGCTCGCTCTCTGGAAGATTTGGCCAAGGTAACAGCAGGACATTTGACAGCGCTCTGCACACCAGCACCTGGGCCTACGAGCAATGAAACATGGAAGCTTTCAGTGTTTGCTACTCACACGCACACAACCTTAAGACTGCTATTTTATGGCTGCCCAAGGCATCCACAGTGCGAGCAATTTGAGGAGAGAGCTCACTAGCAGAAGTTGTGCCCAAGTGACAACCACGAGCTCTGCAAGGTGAGAGAGAAGCAAAGCTCTGTAACTTCAGAGTGGGAGCCAACTCTTGTCTCTGCTGCCCTGCTGTGCAACAAGAACTCTATGTTCCTTATGTTTCCAAAACAAAGATAACACCACTTTCATTGCTCTGTCTGGTTTAGACAGGAAGCACGCGTGTTTGTACAGCACTTTAGGCCCCCATGTTAGTGCCCAGTGCAACAGAACCCCAACCTCTGGGATTGTCCAATATGTTCATTTGTCTGTAATATTGGAGTGAGACATGTAGAATGCTAACAGAAGTTTCACCAACTCTTTCCATATGTCAGAATCGATAGGCCAGTATTGCAGAGGCAATGCAGCCATGGTCTGTGCCAGCAAGCAAGAAAGGAGCAAGAGTTAAGAGTTGCAACTGTGTTTTTTCCCCCTACGCTGCAGCTTGAAAGGGATAATCATTGACAAACTGCCACTGTGATTCCTCAATGCATGCAGAGATGAAGCACCTTATCAGGAAGCCGCTGGGCAGAAGTGTCTGTGATTCTGTTGAACACCTTCTGCACTGCAGGGATGCTGATCAGGAACACCGGTCGCACTGTAGTGGCTAAGGAGACCAGCAGGTGGCACGCAGACAGCAGCAACTTCTCCTGCACCTGCAACAGAGGGGGAACACAGGTCAGGCTGCCCAGGACCACAAGGCGTGACAATGGTGACAGACAGCACAGTGAGCTGCCATCACCAGGTTTCTGAAAGCAAAACAGTGCATACACTGTTATCACAGGGGTGATCACACACTAGAACTGGCTTCTTAGAGGTGGCTGATGCCCCTAGGAAGGTCAGTGTTCAAGAGGCATCTAGATAATGTCCTTAATAATACACTTTAACTTTTGGTTAGATCTGAAGAGGTCAGGCAGTTGGACTTGATACCTTTGTAGGTGCCTTCCAAACAGAATCATATTCCTCTTAATATTGTGGAAAAGAGATTTCCCTGTTTTCAAGCTATAATATGTCTGTAAGTTGCTTACAGTCACAGTGGTGGCTGGGATGGAGTTAACTGCCTTCACAGAGGCTCAGACGAGGCTGTGTTCTGGATTATTGATGAAAGCAGTGGTGCAGCACACTGGTGTTTTAAGTTGTTGCAGAGCACTTCTCTGCTTCTCCACGCTGTGCCAGCAAGGAGCTCAAGGTGCACGTGAAGGGGACACAGCCCAAAGGGGTGTCCCACACCTCCATGGTGCCATGCTCTGCACTAACAGCTGAGGTAAAGAAGGGGAGAATGGACTGATGGGAAGCAGGGAATGAATTAATTCCTTGTTTCTCTTTGTTTGCATGTGTTTACCTAGAAAACTGCCTTCATCTGAACCCACAAGTTCTTGCACTTCTACCTTTCCACTTCTCTCCCCAACCCCACCCATGCAGTGAGAGAGCAGCCAGGTGATAACTGAGCTGCCTGCCGTGTTAAAGCCACACACTGATTTTTGCCTTAAATCATCCCATGGTGCTATTATCTTGGACTCAGCCTTACAGGAGACTTGTGCTATGGCTCTGGAATACACATCCAGCTCTCTGATTCACACCTATGGCCACAGTGTGGTCCACAGCATACTGTCCAGCACCTGAGCCCAACTCCATCACCGTGAGAGCCTTGCGCTCTCTGTGGACACACAGCCCCAACCCCAGCCCAGTGCTGGCACGGTTACCTTTGAACTGATGAGGGGTGTGATGGCCTCCAGAGCCGTGGAGACAAGAGAGATGAACTGCTCCGGGTTCTGCCGATGCACTTCACTGTAGAACTGTGCTAGCCAGTGTGAGTAGGCCTGCAGTGCAGCCAGGGACTGAGCGTGGCTGTGGGGAGAACGCAACCACGAACTGACATAAAGCAAGCACTGCAGGATGGCAAGAGCCATGACATCCTTGCCTCTAACAAGTGCTTCCTGACTTATTTTAAATCAGAAAGGGAAGACACCTTTGAAGAAATATCATCTGCATAAAGCTCACTGCCAGGAGCTTGTGACTAGGAAAAATCCAGTCTAGTGGAGGTTTTTAAGGGAGCTGCTGTACATGCAAACTGAACAAACACAATCTTAAATTCTGCTCACAGAATGCCAGCTGGCAGTACCAGGTTTGTACAACACAGCCATTTACAATAGCAGGTCTTTGGAAGGATGTTAGAGCGCTGTTCTACTACCAATGGCATCAAGATTTCACACTTAATGTCAGCTTCTGGACTGAAGGCACTCATTTGTTTCAGAAATGGCTCACATTGCTGGAAGGAACACATCTGTTTTGGAAGCCAAGGACTCAAAACTTTCTACTGAAACATTTTTACTTGAGCCATAAATTTGACTCTGGCAGCACAAAATCCATAAGCCTCAAACAACACACCAATCACTTCTTAAAATATCACAATTGGACGTTTGTTTTACCATTTAATCACACTGCAGAAGAGTCAAGCTTTTACAGTCATCGGTACACACTGGCTTTTAGAGCTAATACAACAGGCATTTTTACTGCTGATCACAAATACGTTTTCCTTCAAACATCAATTTGAGGAAACAGTGGTTCAAAATGCTGGCAGCAGCCTTGGCCTTGACCAGCCTGTGCCCTTGGTTAGCTAACAATCATAATTTGAAGGACATTTGCCAAGCAAGTGGTTAGAGCACAGGTAGGATGACCCAAAGCTGCCTCCACCCCACACAGGTACCAAATCTGTACAGAAGTGCACTGTGTATCTCATACTCACACATCAATAAGGTCAGGTTTCAATACAGATGGTACTGCAGTTTCAATGTTGTACAGTTTAATCTGGGATCCGTACAGTGTTACTTTTACCAACCTGTAAATAAATGAATACATGTCAGTGCAGCAGGACTGCAAGATGGACATACACGTGTACAAACCAACCTGCACATCTTATCTGAATGCAGCTCTTGACAAGCCCGTGTCAATATTTAGCTAGCATGTAGATTAGATGTAGACTGTTTCCTTGCCTGTATTAAGATGGAACAAGGATGATGTTCCTGCACAGAGGTGAAACAACAAAGGCAGCTGTGTACAGTCCTGAGCTTGAAACTGTACACTAAGTTCCTTGGAGCGGAAGAATCAAATGTCTCCTTCCCAGTTCCCACAGATCTTTTAAGAAAAGACTTTGGTGACTTAACTTGCAGAGACATAACTCTGAAGTGATCACAGAACTGTTTAGGTTGAAAAAAGACCTAGAACATCTTTGAGTCCAACCATCACCTGACCTACTGAGTTCCATCACTAGACCATCTCCCTCAGTGCCAGATTCCACATCCCACTTCACTGCATCACAAGTGCAGATTCTGGAAAACAAGTACTTCAGTCTTTCTAATGACTGATTTAATCCCTCCTACTAGTTATTCCCCTAGTTAAAGGTTAAAAAGACAACTGTGAAACTTAGCACTGATGAATGCTATCTTTAAGGTACTAATCACTGAGTTCTTCATGTCTCAATTTAAACATAACAAGGGGAGGTAGAAAGAAACCTTGGCTTTCACATTCACTGCAGAGGTAACCATTGTTATGACAAAGGGACAGCGAACTCTTCTTCCACACTTACCTCTCCACCACTGTGAGAGCATCATTGAACCTGGCAGCAAACATATCCCCTATGAAGTACTCTGCTAAACGACCAACAGCCTGCAGCAAGGAGCTCAGGTCCCTCAGGGAGCAGTGCAAACGACGGCAGTCATTCTCTGCAGTGATGTTCAGTCTGTGACCTGAAATGATGTTTTGGTTCGTTACAAGTGAATCTGAAAGACACACTTGTACATATTCACTTGTGCTAACAGGCACTGAGTAAGCCTGGCAGCCTGAAAACTCATGCTCCAAAAAGCATTTAACCTTGTGACTAATAAATACAGCTCTTTGGAACGGGAAGCCTAATTACAAAGCTACAGGAAATGCTAAGTTTATTCTAATTACATTACAGGCATTCTTCTGAAATTAGCTTGGCAGTGGGTCACAGTTCAAAGCTGAGCTCTGTCCAAGTGACTGAAAAACTCTAAATTGGGTAAGATGAGATGTGCTGTTCTGACTGCCACTGTTCACATTTCTCTTTAAAGGCTGAAAGTGATGTTACAAGCAATTCCAGCCCTTGGCACATTTATTTTCTTTTATTCTGTATTAGTATCTCTATAAACAAGAACCTTTCTGGTTTATCTGCTGACATCAGACAAGCAAAGCCAGCTTCACAGAGGCTATTACCAGACTCCCTCTGCTGGCTAGGCTGCAACAGATGTTGCTGTTCCCTAAACATCCCAAAACTTTCACTAAAAAAGTTACCACGTTCTGCAGTAACAACTGTTTTTCTTTCCATCACCCATCTCTATCTCATCTCGTTCACCATTGCAGCAACAAGCTTGAACCTCTTATGCACCATCAACAAAGTGTCACCCAGAGCTGTACTGCCCTCTGAGTTACTTCTCCTGGCAGCTTCTAAGACAAACCAACCCCATACACTACTACTCAACCAAGGATATCTTCAGTGAGCATTAAGATTGCAAGTACTTTGGAGTTTGAAATCTGCAACAGAACAAAGAGGAAGCAATAGCAAAGCAGGTTCATAGTGTTATGCAGTCAGCTATTCAAAGACTGATGAACTGGGCAGAGGTGGTTACCTGTCCCTGATGTGACCACAAACTGCTGGAGTCCCAGATACACTTCCAGGTTATCCTGCAGAACTGGAAACTAGAAAGGACAAGAAATGAGCATGACTTAGGGGTCTGGCAGGCAGTTAACTCAAATACCATAGTCTGTTTTCCCATTTCTTCCCAAAGCCTACAAAAAGATAGCTGGACAGAAGAAAGGCAAGTCCCTAGACTCTGGGCTGATTCTGCCACGAAAACAAGGAAGATCATCACACTGATGGCCTGCAGTAGCTCTCCTTCTCCCACAGACACAGACAACCAGTGTAAAAAGACAGTGGCCTGACAAGTGGAAGGGGTGTCACAGGAGGAACGTGCAGATGGATACAGCCCAGCCCAGAGCAGGGGTACATAGCCAAGGAAAGGCAGAGGCTGGGGCACAGGAAGCCTGCACTGCATCTGCCAAACACAGAAGTAAAAGCTTCTCAGAAATACAGCTACAAAAATAATATCCAACTGAAGAAGCTGAGCTCACTGCCTCTAACAGAATACAGAAGGAAAACATCACGGCCACTTATTGCCAAGCTGCACACTACAGCAAGAACAGCTGAAGCCCCACAGGGAAAACAGTTAAGGGAACAAACAACAGCCGTCATGCATCCTGGCCTGGGAACACAGAGCAGTAACCTAACTCCATCTCTCAGGACTGACAGCAAACATGCCTGTTCTTACCAATACTTCAGCTGAGCAACAGGTTATGCTAACACTTGGAACGTGCTGCACACAGATCTGGAAGCTTTCTAATCAGCATTCAGCAGCCATGGTACTTCAGTGGTTATCTATTAAGGGATTATTTGCCTTGTGCTGAATTCACACTGATTCACACTGTAACCTTCTCCTTGTAGATATTCCACCAGAAAAAAAATATTTCCCAACCCTCTGACTGGCATAATTCTGCTTATTTTCTACTGGCACAGTCACCACATTCAAGGAGGTTGGGTTTATGGAAGTTTATTCATCCATCAGCAGAAGAAACTGCTGCCTTTCATTCCCCAGCATGGGACAGGGGAGCAGCAGCTGCTGCACACTGTGTCAGCTACTTGCTCCCAATGGAGCAGTCACTACTCCCAGCATTGCTGCAGAGATTGCTGTTCAAGAAGTCTTGCCCACTTTCCACATCTCCCACAGGGCTCAAGCATTCATTATCACATTTCTAACATACAAGTGCCTGTCACACAGCTGCAGGAGAACTATTTGAAAAGAACACCACAACAACAGCCTTCCTCGTGTTAATGTGTTATCTGAAGGAAGGCACATGCTCTTCATATAACCCATATGCTCCCTGAAACAGCTGTTCTATTTGTTTGCCTCTTGCTAACTCATGCCACTCCACCATGCTGCAGAGGAACCTCCATTCATCCAAGGTGTGTCTGCTCACTGCTTCATTCAGAGTTCCTAGCACTGTACTTCTGATGTTCTTCTCAGCTCAGCTGCCTTCTTCCACCCTCTGCAGCAGCCCACTGTGCTCTGCTTCTTGAGAACACAGCTCAGAGGTCTCAACATGCAACATTTCCAGCAAGATCTTGCTTTGAGATCCCACTGCAATATACCTGCCTTTCTTCTTATCAAGAGAGCAGGCAACAACACCTCTCAACTTCGGGTCCAGGGGCCCACAGCCTTGAGATCTCTTCTTTAGAAACCATTATAATGCCTCAAAACCAGACAGCTTTTACAATGCTCAGCACAGCAACAGCAGTGACACTAGCTGGAGAGAAGCACTTATGTGTTTAACTGTAATTCCCAATTGTCTAAGGCACTCTACCCAGCATTTGTACCTAACCTTTCATTTAAACAAAGACCTCACCCTCCTAAAAATCCTAATGATGCTCATTTGTGCAATTAACAGTGCTGCTCCTAACATAAAGGTCAAGAGAAAAAGCAGGAAGGTATTTACACTTGGAGAGGGGAATTTCCATAGATCTTGGTGTGCAGCAATTAAACCAAGGTGCTCATTACGAAGTACCTTCTTCAAAAAACACCAAGAAATGCAACAAACCCCCCTTCCCCCAGAAAAAGCTTTTATGTGTTTGTTTATTTCTGGCCTCTCCTTCACTAAACTATTGCTCCTAAAAGCAGAAGTTTGCAACTGTGGCCTCTGTGAACCAGCTTGCAACGAACTGCAGAGGTTGGTACTCATTTTACACTGTAGTTCTGATCTGTGTGACTACTTACTAGCGTGGAGAAGGCATGAGTTGGTAAGAGCTCCATGACTTTTGCAACCACTTCCAAGCTCTGGCGCAAGTACCGCTGCCACTCGGTTTGCTGCTATGGGAAGAAACAAGAAGGTAAGCACAGCGTTTCCAGAAGGAAGCAGATGGTCTCTTGTAGACTGGGAATCAATGCTTTGGGACGAGACTTTGCAAGCACTCGGATACTCAGGAAACAGTGCTCTTCTGTGACCACCTGGATTGGGAATGATGTTACCCATCCATACTGGATGCTGTGTGCCTAGGTTTCCCCAGAGTGATAAAGCCATGCGTTCACCCCTGAAGCACACATAGTGTACAGGTGTCTGGCATCTTCTTTGAAGCACCACGTGGTTGTCTAGTGCTCTGGTCTCACATACTGGTCACCTACTTCACTTTAATATCATCAGTATGGATTGAGATTATGTTTATTGACACTGACTTGGAGAAATACACTTTAACAAAAGCACTAACAGTATGTACAGCTTAAAGCTTCTGTCTGGAGTACACTTCTGAATTTACATTCCAAAGCAACCAGATACAGACATCAAACGCCTCTGGTAATCAGAAGCTATTTCTCCCTATAAGAACCAAGTTCAAAACAAAGGTCATATCCTCTAAGGGAAGCTTTAAGTGCTTTGTTGATGGGAGTACTTCATGCTTCTTGAACCTTCAAAACCCACACTGAGCGAAGCAGCAGCTGCCTGGCCTGTACAAAACACAAGCTTTGGGAAAGACATTTCATGTGTAATGAGTGCAGCACTTAACATCTGAACCTGCAGCTGTCCCAGCTCAGCTCTGTTCCTTACATCATCATCCAGTGTCTCGTCATCCAGCTCCTCCAGCTGTGCCTGGTTATACCTGAACTGGATTCGATTCAACACCTCTGTGAGCAACAGAACCAAGGCGTCTTCGTACCTGTGGACACGAAGAAAGCAGCAGGAGAGTGATAAGGCAATTCTGCAGAGGCTGCTGTGCTCACAGTGCATACAGCAAAGGAGATGTAGAACAGGTGAAGAGCACAGCCTTACCAACTTGTACAGGCAGCGTCAAATAGATCTGGGGATTAAGAGTAATGTGTCACTTTAGGTCACAAGCTACCTGCAAGGAAAGCCTTTGACAATACTGCTTGCTCAGGGGGAAACTAATAACTGTTAGCTAAAGCAGCAGCCCAGGAGTCTGAAACTGAAAAGACAGGAGGTGTGCCTTGTCACGAGCAATGGCAGAGGTGCATGAACAGAAGGCACCATCTCTCCCTGTTCTGTGTGCTCCTCAGCAGCCTGCCTGGTGCTCTGCTTTGTGGGCAGGGAATGACAAATAGATGAAGTGGGGAAGAACTGCCTCAAAAGGGGACATCCCTGAGACTAGTTGTCTGCTGTCCTCTTCCCCTACGCTGTCAGCCAATGAATTCAGGTCCTTACCCTGTTTAAAAAAAACAAGCCATTGCCTTTTGCAGTTCTACTATAACTCTTCTAAAGGCATGTCTCTTTCACCTCAAGAACCATGCAACAGATGCAGAGAGCAGAAGATGCTCCCTCCCATTGATCATGTACAATAATGCCAAGCTGCAAAATGAGCAATCGTCATGATTTCTGTTGCCACCAGTAACACTGGGGAATTCGGGGCTTCGATAGGTTTGTTTTCTCTTTTTTCAACCACCTTTCTCAAAACATATCTTGTCCTGCACAAGGACCAGCTATATCCTCCTCTAGGTGAGGTCAGGTTAGAAAAGCAGGAATTAAGACCTGCTAACAAAGGTTAACAGAACAGTGTAATGCACGTGGCAGGTACTCAGCTGTGCCACTAGCTTTCTGTTCAAGGTGCTGAATTCTCATCTTTTTGGTAACGAGATGACATAACTCCAGATTGGGCAATTTACCCAGTTGTACCACTGCCCTGTGTACAAAATGCAGAATTCATAACCACAGAACAGGAAATTTCATCTGTGCTCGCGTGGTGAAACCACACCCATGCTGTCAAACTGAGCTGTTTACATGTCTAAAGCATTAAGGAAGCTACAGCTATAGAAGCTATCATTAAGGGCAGGTAGTTCTGACACAGCAGCAGCACATGTTTCAACCACTTTTCTGCCACCCCTTTTTGTTTTACAGTCTCTCAATTGTTTCAGTTCTCTCCATGACAAAACACAGATAACGTGCATCACTCATTCACCAGATGAAGGGCAGCAGAATGCCAAGGCAGAGCTCAGCAGCATTAGGCAGACAGCAGCAAATTAGGAACAAATTATCACAAAGTTTAAGTGCAAATACCTGCTGCTACTTGAGAAACTAAGAATACACAGCTCCCACGCTGAAAGGAAGAGAGCTGTGTGCTGTAAGCTAGTTCCCATTTGTTCTTTGCGGTCGTGACGCCAAGGCTGCCTCTCGGTAACTAACCACACACATCTAATATGCTCTAAGGGAGAAAAGCTTCCTTGTGCCATTAGTGAAATGCATATGGCACGAGCCATGGCACTGCCAAGCCTACCTGATCTTGTGCAGATTTGGTACACACACCTTTTTTTTTTCTCGTTTAAATGGCAGACAGCCACCAATTTCAGGAGAGGGTGTCTACAAAAGAGCTGCCAACCTCTGCTGCAATTCATACATGCAGTTGGCTAGAGAGGTCAGCAAGTAGAACTTAATTCTCAAACACAGCACTATCTGTATTTCTCAAAAACATATCCTTCAATTTTAACAGGCATTCACAACCTTAATTAAACAAACAAACAAAAAAAAACACCTCCCAATTCATTAGTGAGTGGTATGAGCTGTGTGTGAACCCTTACTCTGCGGTCTCCTCCTCTAGTATGAGCTAAAACGTGCTCTAAAACATGCTAAAAATATGTTCCAGTTCTATTTTAGCCTCCAAAGTTGTCTTTCTCTGGCTGCTGGGTTCACATACAATATTTCTAAGCGACCTTTCCTTCTAACCTTTATTTCTTCTGTTTGAAGCATGTGACAGAACTCTGCAATTCACACTTAACGGTGATTTTCAGAAAAGGAAAGGACTCAATCACACACAGCTGCAAGCTGTAAGCTGTAGCTTGCTTCTCACAGTCCTTCCACGGTGACCATGAGGTGCTGCTCACCTGTTGAGCACTGCTTCTTTGTCTGCCAGACGGCTCTTAATTTTGCTGGTCAGGTAGTCCAAGAAGAGCGTCCAGATGTCTAAGCAAGAAAAGTAACCTTCGTGGGTAGGCTGAAATAAATCAAAATGCACAATGAATTTCATGAACTATGGCAATATCAACGTGACACAATGAAAATATTAGTTACTGTGCGCTTCAATCCACAACTTCCTGCTGTATTAAAGGCCTCTAGGAGGTCACTGGGGAGGACCTGCAGCTTTAAGACGTCAAGAAATGAATGAGAGCTTAAGTACAAGGTGTGAACCCAAAAATGACACGGAGAGACTCAGTATGAACCCATCTCATGGCTTACTGCATCAGCTTCTAGCATTTTATAGACGTACCTCCTCTTCCTTATTCACATATGGAGGTAAATAGGGTCGAATTACATCATGAGAGCTTCTACAGTAAGGCAACATGCATCGAAATTCAGTTAATTTTAAAGAGTAACATAGAAAAATACAAGGAAAACTTCATGTACAGTGAAAGCAGCAGATTCAGAAGAAAAGCAACACAGAAGAAGCAGGCTGGGTGGAGTTTCCCAGATGCCTTCCATTCCAAGGATCAGCAAAACAAACAAACAAACAAAAATCAACAAACAAAACCAACAAAGCCCAAAACAAACCAGAAGTAAAGTTAAGACACCGGACAAACTGTTCTTACAAGGTATCTACGCATGCCTGCTGTCTCCAGCTAAATCCAGGACCACATTAAGACACATCCAAGTCCCCAGTAACATTGGAGAAGGGCCAGTGAGAGAAGCCAATTGCTTCTCCTGGGCTAGCTTTACAGATCAGTCCCACTGGGCAAGTCAAGCTACTGCTGGACAAGACAACTGAACACAAGGAAGACCAGGAAAAAACAACATTGCAGGGCTGTACCTGATGAAAAGTGTATTTGAACAACAGTGCCAGAAATTCAACCACGGGGAACTGGGAGTAGGATTCAATTCTTCGTAGGTGGACGCTCACAAAGAGACGAAGGAAGTCTGTAAACTTCTCAATGTAGCTACAACGGAAAGAAGAAAACCGAATTAAGAAAAAGCAAAAGATGCCACAAGGAAAAGCAATGCCAATGAAACAGTGATAAATTCACTTTAAATCCTTTCATTAGAAAAAGAATGTGATAATTAATAGGCAGTAGAACAATTAAAACGTAAAGCCCTCCAACAATTACCTACAGGACGGGCAACCCTTCATTCCATTAATACCTGAAACAGCAGAAAAGACAGTCTAGTCAAAAGCAACTTTAATATTCAGATAAATATAATCAAGTTTAATCAGGCCTGCAAATAAATACAATCCCCCACCCTAGAGAAGTAAGTGTGTAACAGCAAGACTCATATCACTGATGTATAGAGGATTAGTCACATACATTGTACCACCGAGGAACTCAGCTGAAAGCAAGAAGTTAAGGCAGGAGTTAGCAATACATGTGTTACAAATGTACAGGAGGTATTGGGAGAACCAGAAAGAGTCGCTCCTTACGCAGGGCAGAAGGCTGACCATCATCCCAAAGCTTCTGAACAGGGCCCAGGCTTTGGTGACTGAGCTGGGCAATAAAGATAAATCCTCCTCCAAAGCAGGGGACTTTTCAATGCTTGGGACCATACTAAAAGGAACATCCAAAAGAAAGCTTGCTAATAAAACATCAGGAGTCCAGCAAGAGCATGACCTCACTGCAAGCACTGAGGGTTCCTGAGCACAATGCTCACAAAGAACACAGTGGGATAAGCTGTTATCGTGGAATAAGGACATGTCCTGCACAGCTCCATCAAGGTTAGAAGTTCTCTTCACACTGATTATGCACAGAAGAGTGAAGGACTACATCAGCACACAGACTGACACATTGCAACACCACGCATAGACAGCAGAGCTCCAATGGCTGTGGGCAGAGAAACCCATCCTTCCCAGCTACGAGGAGCTCTGTAGTGTAAGAGTACTTGAAGCCTCTTTCAAAAAGCAGCAAGTTTGATTTAGCATAGCTTCAGAGAGGTGAGCAGTTTTCTTCTGTTGTACTGCCTTGCTCCCACTTCTGCAAATTGATTTAAGGAAAATGCTCTTTCAAACCACAAGGCATTCAAGACTGGAAGTACTACCAGCCAACAGAGCAGTAACATTGCTGGTTATTACAAGCTTATACAGTAATCCAATACTTCTGATTATGCATAAAGTTGACACAAGCCTTCTCTTTAGTGTCACGTGCTTGACAAGAATCAGCCATAAACATGTCTGGCCACTGACCAAATGCTTCAAAAGTAAAGACAGCAAAATGCAAGTATCCCAACCCAAACACTTCCTTTTATCTGGTTTTATTTAAGAGGTTCTGATCTGAGACCAAAGAAGTTCTTCCTTTGCCAAGCTCTGCATGCCCCATGCTGCAGCCTCCACCCCACTGCTTCCATCCATACTGGACATTTCACATCCTCATTTCCCATATTTTCACATCTTCAAGTTGAAGCCAACACCAGTAAAGCAGCTTAAGCTAAATCTTTTTCTTGACTATTTCAGCAGCACAACCCCTTCCAAAACCACAACCATTTTATAACAGAACAAAAGGAATCACCACCACGAGAGACTGCTGAACGAGACCTGAGGCAGACACGCTCCAGGGATGTGAGTGACTGAAGAACGGCAGCTCCATCAGTGACTAGTTTGCTTAGGACTGTCAGACCAAGTCAAGAAGACACACTCAGGTGATAAGTTCTTTAATTTTGGATGTAAAACTAGAGAAACTCTCCTACCCAAGGCCAAGTCATTTCGCAGACAGCTCTGTTCCTGCCAAAGCTGGCTGGGCTGTTCCAGGCAGTCTGCCCCAAACATTTCAGCCACAATCCCGTTTCAGACCTCAGCAATGAATGAAAGGATTCTCAGAACTACAGGCACCCATGGCCTCTGTGGATAACATCTGAGCAGCAGGACATAACCACAGAGCAACACGGAACATGACCCTGGAAGAGCCAGGACAGCACAGCCACATCACTTCCTGGCTCGGTCAGGGAAGGTGGCTTGCCAACACCTTCCACAGAAGAAAGGAAAGGAGTTACAGACTGAACTTGTTACAAGTTTCCAGGACAGCTATTGTGAAATCCAGAGCCCAGCCCCTGGCTCTCTGCGCACATATCCCATACACTGAGGTAGCATGTTTCCTTTGTACTTGGACATGCCTTACTTCTACAGAGGAAACAGCACTGAAGTCAGAGGGAGTTAGTCTCAAAACAAGCAAGCAGAATTCACTGTTAAACAGAAGCCACAACTTAGCTAGATCTAGTATCCCAGGGCTACAAGTGAATCTAAACATATGGAAAAAGGGAGCTTTGTGGAAGAAAAGTGCAAGTCAGCTCTTCAAAAGACCCGAAGTTTGTTTCCAAATGCACTTCTACTTCTGAGTACGTATTGAACGAAAACTCAATCAGCTCAAAACCCTTCCTACTGCATTTCCACCATCACACATTCACAGCCAGGTACTGAGCACACTGCCAACATCAGCACCAGCTCTCCCCATCTCCCCACTGCCGGCACCGAAAGGCAGCACTGAGCCACCCCACCCCACTGTAGCACGCTGTCAACACAACAGCCAGACAAATCTCACTTCTCCTACAGGCAAGAACACCTGATATGAAAGAGCCAGGCTGCTGAAGGCAACCAGCATGGCAGTGAATTTCTGGAAAGCAACAAGAACACACAGCTCCTGAGCTGCTGCTTCCCCCACTGCCTCCAGGCACTTGCTGCTGGGACCAGAGCTCCCTGAGCTGCCTTCCAGTGGTGTTTAAAAGCAGAAAAAAAAGTAAGAGAAATCAGAAGCTGTCACATCTCAAAAAGCATGAATTCTTCCTTTCAAAAGTCAGGACTTGCAGAGCAACTACCCACTCTTTGTACGCTTGGGTTTAAGACAGAGAAGGCAGATACCGACCAGCAAAGGGAATGCTGCAGTGCCTTTACCTCACTGTGCCTCTTCTGTTGCTCAGTTACAACTCAATGAAGGGCAGGGTCAGCTCTTGTGCCACCTCAGACCTGCAGTCAAACAGCAACGAACTGGGAAAGGGGAGGAAGAGGACAGGAAAGAACACAAACCTGTGCCACCACGGCCACTTGGCAAACTGAGCCCCTGAGCAGAACCTTACCTGTGGACACCTACCTTTCTGCTTCTCAGCACCAGCACAGAACTCTGAAAAAAAGGCGATCAGACACACCATGCATGACCTCAAATCAATACAGACTGTCCTTTAGAAAGCAAGAGGCCCTAGCACAGCTCCTCAGCTGCTTGGTTTCTTTTACCTTTCATCCAGTTCCTCCAGCCGGCTCTTCACCGTATGGGCGTTGTTCTCCTTAGTAATCTTCTGCAGGAGGTAGAAAGTCTGCTGGAACATCCGTAACAAATACTCCTCAAACTCCATAGGCACGCAGTTCTTGGACATCAGTTCGTTGATGCAGGACATGGCCAAGACGCCCAGCCGGCCCCGCTCCGCCCCCAGCCCCGTGTTCTGGCTGCTGCCATTGACCGAGGACATCTTCCTGGCACGAGTGTCACAGCCAAAGCGGGCAAAGTGGAAGATGGTGGTGAGGAGCGAGGGGGTGATGCTGGTGGACAGAGGGATCCAGCTGAAGAGGTGGGCCAGGCACTCGAGCGCCAGGGAGCAGATGTATTCACTGTCTGTGTCAAGGATGGGGATTGGCTGGTTCAGTAATTTGGCTGCGCTGGGACTCTGTAACAGGCTGCTCAGCAGGTCACCTGGAGGAAAAGCACATTACAGATCAAGGCAGTGCTGCAACTGCAAGCCCCAGAGCCATAACCCAACAGCCACCAGAGCCTCTGGCACGCAGCAGGTCAGCACACAGATCTATCTGAAAGGAGCTATTTTTTTTTTATTCTGGAATGTTCTGGAGCTTTGTGCAGATCCCACACATCAGATCAGAGGGACTGCTGGGGGACTACTTCCAACAAGCTCCATGCTGGCCCTTTAGCTTTACGAAGGACATGCAGCATTTTGCAGAATAAAGCCACAGCACTACAACGTGCATTTCAGGGATTTGTTACAAACTGCATTTATTCCCCTCAAGAGCTTGAGCATCCTTGATGTAAGCTTGCATATATTCTCCAGCAGAATATATTATTATATTCATATTATAATCAGAGCTTGACAGAGCTGCTTCTGCTTGCATGTGACAGCTTGTGGGTTATGTAAGAGCAGAGGTGCTGAGACCCAAAAACTGCCCAGCACAGCACCTCTTCTCAGTGACCAGCAGCTCATGGCAAGAGCACATCACACTCCTCAGCCTCTGACCACTGCTGTGCAAAGGCTCCCTGAGCACAGTGGGGCTCAAGGAATTCTGTGCAGTCTGAGGATTTTTCTTCCACGGATTTGTCTGGTCTGCAGCTGAGGCCAGGTGCACTTCATACATGCAACATCCCTTTGCAACAGAGCTTAACTGTGTGTAGGATGAAGACAGCTTTTCTCTGGGGCATATCGACTGCAAACTGCATTTCCTACTTCCTCTATCCAAAAGGGGGCAAAAGTTTCCATCCACCACCTCCTTTTCACTCAAATAACAGCCTTCTGTTGCAGCTCCTCATTCTGAATTTGGGATTGCACCTTTCTTTCACTTAGAACCCACTCGGTATCTTTATTGCTGTTCCACAAAGCTTTTGTCTCTTTTCTGCCCTCCTCCATATAGAGGACCAGAACTGCACCTGCTAGGGGAGATGTGAGCAAAGCCCAGCTCCACCCAGCAGTGCTCTGTGTGACTGCTGCTGATCTGAAACTCTGAAAGTTATCCCATCAAAAAGTCAAAGTAACTTTTTCTGAAAGCGAGAAGACTCAACACAGCAGCAGCACGAACGCTGCGGGTGTGATTTACTGAGCTATTTTCCAAGTACTCAAAAGCATGCATGATGAACAGACTCTCCCAAGTCTCCATCCTTCATTAAGATGGATGTTCTGCATCACAAAGTTGATAACTCCCTGCTGTGCCTTACATTTTCTTCTCTTCTACTCCAGAAGTGTAAAGCATCACCCCACCTCAGCTGCACTAGATAACCCCACACGTGGTCTTCATATCAGAACAGCCCCAGCACAGTGTTACAGCTGTAGTTATGCTGCAACTCATTGCATTCTGCTCACAGAAGCAAACGTGCTTCTTCTGAAGGGCCTTGCCAGCAAGCTACAAGAACCAAAGATTCCCAGCTGTCAGAGTATCACCACAGTCTGTGAATCAGGGCCCTGGAAATAAGAGCAGTTGGTCCAAATGTTTTGCATCCAGTTAAATCACTGAAGCTCAGAGTCCAACGGATGTTAAGGTACATTTTGTATCTTTGCAAACAGTTCATGTATATACAGGAAGAACAGCATTCACACATGAGGGGAAAGCTGCTGGGAAAGGGAGCTGGGATCACTCTAATTCTGCAGAAGCAGCAACAAATGCTTGTGCTACTCATCTGTTTACCACACATGGGCAAATATGCCTAAGGAAGGGATTCATCAAGTAAAGAGATATAAATCATTCAAAGACAACATTGGGAGGCTGAGAGATCACTGCTGAGTCAACTCTATATCAATCTTTCTATTTGATTCCATAACTCAAATGTTCCTCAACATAGCACACTTCAAAGTCCCTTTGTCTGAGTGGCATGAGAAATGAGTTTAGTGTAGGTTTTAAGTGCTACTCTAAAGCTATACAGGACTCGTGGCGAACACTGCACTCCACTTCCCTATGCAAAAAAGAACAGATATTCCAAGTTCCTAAAGAGATTCTGGCTCCCACAGAAGACATTAAACATTGATAGGGATTTCTGAAGCTTATTTTGCTGCTCAGAACACCTGTAACTTCACCAGAATGCCAAAGGTACAAGAAGGTGTCCTTGTCTAAGCTAGGAAAAAGCAACAAAAAAATGACTGACACACAACACAACTTGGCATTAATGTAGAGAAAGAAGTAACAGACCCTGTTGGGTCTCACTGTGCACAATCCAGCTTGGCTCCCAGAGCCAAAAGGCTTCTTTTTCCCCTGTTGTAAGCAGACAGATCTGAGGTCCAAATATTTAAACACATATGATTTCACTGCATGATCTGCATTATACTGTGAGATGGAACAAAGGGACCACAATGCTGCTGGATGACTCCTTTGTGAGACGAACGTAACAGAACATCACATTGAGCATCACAAAAAACGGTCCAAATCAACAGTGTCCTTACACCTGGGGAGAGCCTCTGAGCTGTCCTCATAGGATAAATGAAGTGTGCTCCAAGGACACAGAAACAAACTCTCCTTTTCAAAGAGAATTAATACGTACATAAACAAGTACAGACCGACAGCGCTGCTAAACACTAACAGGAATGTGGAGAAAACAGACTCTGTCAATAAAGATGTACAAAGTCCTGTCACTTTTCTTTTGAATTAAGACTCTGTGTTGCTTCACTCTGCCTTCTGATGTGCTTAGAGCTGAAATTCACATAGTGCAGTGCCAACTTGGTGATATTACTGCATTTTGAACTGACACTTCAGAAAGCTTTTTGCCATCTGAGGACAACAGTGCTGCCAAATGAAGTGACATTTCCAAGTGGGACATCCCTTGCAGTGGAAATGGCTTCTTCAGCTGAAGCCAGCTATTCTGACCTGGAATTTGTTGGCCTAGGAACAGCTATAGGAAAAGGACAGTAAAGGAAGGAACCTATACCTGGTATTGCAAGATAAAGCACATAGAAGCTTGAAGATAGTCAGCTTTAGATATCCTTACCACTTTCTCCTGAAGTTGGGGATGGTGGCGGAGTGGCAGCAGTAACACTGTGTTTGTCCCAGATGCTCTCCAAAATACCTGGCCAAAGAGAGATTTTCTTAGAACAGATTGCTATAAAGATATCAATAAGATATCGAAAGTGCTTTGCTCAAACACATCTCAAGGGCTTTAACAAGGAGCACTGCATGTACAAGCATTCGGTACATGTTTCAGGGTCACTAAGAGAACACAATCTCCATCTCTCTTCATAAAGAGAAGGACACACACAGCCCTGGGTAAAGGGCTTGAGCAGTATTAGCAGTCACTACATCACCCACACCCTGCTTCGCTGCTCCAAGAACATGCAAGCTTGCCAGCGCCACAAAGGTGGGGAAAGAAGACGGTTGTTTCAGAGCTGCAGGCACACCAGCTCGTACCTGTGAGGAGCCCAAGCACGGTTTGCACCTGGTCCAGCAGCAGCTTACGCAGCTCTTCCTTGCGGGCTACACTCAGATCCTCACGTGGACATGCCAGTTCTTCTGAGGTTGTTTTCAACATGATCAGTCCCAGAGGAGTGGTCACAGGAGACTGAATCAACTGAGAAGAAAAAGGCACGAAAACAATGTGAAATCATTCTGAAAAAGTCTCAGATCACAACGAGGAGATGAACAATCCTGCCTGCAGCTCACAGCTGTTCCAGGACTGAGGATTATCAGCTCCCAGTCTGCAGTGCTGCAAGGATTCAGTTTCCAGAGACATTAACCTATGATGTTGCAACAGTTCAAGCACCATGGGAATCTCTGGGGTTACACCAGAGCTTTCATCATTGCCATTGCACACATTCTCTGTTCCAGCATGTTTACCAGTAAGTTTGCTCCTCCCATTTGCTGCCTTCTGCTGACATAATCACTTCTCAGAACTGCAGTAGCCATGTACAGAATGCACAGGAATAGGAGCAGAGAAAGCAAGGATTTCTGCTCTCATTAGCCACAGGGATATTAAAGACACATTCAAGTGGGACAAAGTTTTATTCTCGGCTGAAAGACACCCCTGTCCTCTCAACCTGAAACACTGAAACTGATTTATGCACTGCTTCCACTAAGAGGAAAACAAATCTAAAGTCTATCACCACTACTGCAAATAATCCTTGAAGACAAAAATTAAATAGTACAGGCTGACTCCAGCTCACCAGCCCATCAAACCAGAGACAAGCTGGCCTAACAACTGATCAGACTGCACATTTTGGTGAAATAGGCTGGGGAGAAAAAAGCCACCTACAAGCTCTTCATCTGGATGCACGTGACTTTGGCCTCCAGAAAGGAAGCATTATGGTACAGGAGCTGGTAGCAAGAAGGGAAAAGAAAGAGTGGTGGGGTACTGGCACTGCTGCCCAGGGAGCTGGGGGAGTCACCATCCCTGAAGGCACTGAAGGATGAGGGCAGTGGGCACTGTGGGGTGGGTTGGGGTTGGACCTGGTGATCTGAGAGCTTTCCCAACAAGAATAACTTGCTTTAAAACCAGGATCAAATTTACAGCTTGTTAGCAAGTTACAAGATGATTTAACAGCTTTTCTCTTCGTATTTCCTGACAGTGCCAGGACATTTTGCAGTACCCTGCACAGACACTTTAGAAATATAAAACTTATAATTACTGAAGTAGCAGCACTAGAATTACTGGTTCTGCATAACACTAGCACAACAGACCAAGTCTTCTTTGCTTTTCCCCTAACAGCTCAACAAAGCTTTTAGAAACTAGAGTACTGAGATATCAATTTGCTGCTCAAGAATGAAATAATCACTTTAAATCATCTACAAAGATAAACTGGAGATCAGACTGCTGTGCAACTCCAGCACAGGAGCAGTGTTTTGCTTCCGCTCTTCTGGGGTCTTGAAGTCGAGGTGTTTTTGTTTCTCTTTCAATTTATCTGAACATATTTTGAAGGTTTCTGCTACAGAAACTTATTTATGGGAACTCTTCCCTCAGAAGCTCAGTCCACGAGGATGGAAAAACTGATACCTGGTTACAGAGAGCTATTTCAGAAGAGATTACTCCGGTTGCAACAAAACATTCTAGATGCATTTCTTGTAACAAACTCTTGACACTTAGGGATGCTGATTTACTTCAGTAATTGCCTTGTGGCTTGTCCGTGGGCACAGCTGCATTCAAACGATGCAATTATGTCAGCAGAAAAAGGCTGAGAAGCACTTCAGCTTACAATCAGACTCTAAGTCAATTATGAATGTTTTTGGGAGAACTAGAAAGTACTCAACCTCAAGAGGACGTTTGCAACAATGAATGGTATGTCAAGCACAGGCTTCACCTGAAGATGTTGCATTTTGAACAAGCAGCATTCAAGCTAAGGGCAGCATCTCAACAGCCTTCAAATACACCTTCCAGTTTTCTGGATGAGACCTCAAACATCCCAGCAGCATTGAGCTGCTGACTTCACGTGATGAGATGCCAAAGCTTTTCAGGATAAGCTGAGCTACTAGAATTAGACGGCAAAAGTATCTTTAGAAACTTCTTACCTGCAAGATGTTAGTGAAAAAGTCATGGTAGAACATCGGCCAGTCCTGTCGGCCAATGTCCACGATGACTTTGCAGAGTTTGTTCCTGATGAAGTAAGGCAGAGTTTTGTGCTGAGCCAGCAGGAGCTTGGGCAGGCAGCTGCGGATCTCCATTTTGTCTTGAGATGGAACCCCAAGCCACATCTTATTGATTAGGTTCTGGAAAAGAAACACAGCTCCCCACTGAGCCCATCTTAAACAAGCTGGCATGACATACTTCACTGAAAATAAACACCTTGGTGTCTGAATAGGATAACCTTAACAATGCCAGGTATAGTGCCTGAAGGAAAAGCATCTTAGTATATATATTATCAGCAGCTTTTCAGACATCACTTACTGCTCTCTTTAAAAAATCTGTGAAAAACTGACCCCCTACAGCCCAAGGTGTAGCTACAAAGCTTACTGTGAAAGCCAGCAAGAGGTGTACTCATGGAGAGACCTCAGGAACTCAGTGCAGAGACAGGGCACTGCTCAGCACTGCTGCATCTCATACCTCAGGCTCACTGCTGCCTGCCACAATGCACGGGAGGGGGGTGGGGGGGAAGGTCATAGCTTTTAGATCTGTCCATGCCTTTCACCAACCATGCATGGCCAGTTAAAAAATTAAGCATCTACACATGATGTAGTTCAAGCTTCTTCGTTGCCATGGGCAGACCAGTAGATAAGAAAGCAAGGAGACATCAGCAGGTTAAAAGAGAAGGTACTTCTCTCGTCAGAAACTCTGACCCAGGCTTTCTATGTGAAGTTACCATTTCAGATGCTTCAATTACTCAGTAGTCCTAACCCTGGTATCTCCATCAGCCCAAGGATGAGCATGTGAGAACTAAGCCAGGCAGAACAATTGCAGCTTCAGAGGTCACAGACCCCGCTCCACCACCTCTGAATAAGCTCAGCCATGTAGTGGGGTCCTCGGGCAATGGAAGACAGCAATGCACAACATGCTGATTAAAACTCATTGAGCTCAGGGCTTCTTACAAGCCATGCAGTGAACAGGAACAAGCTCTAAGAATAAATGAAGTTCCACAGATGCTACAGAATATCAGACCCTTCCAACATCACATATTCACCAAAGATGACTTCTACTACCTGATGGCATGTGGCACGACACCATGTTAAGCAGCTCTGGGTCAAGCAGAGCTGGCTGCTTGTCTCTAGCTTTTAACCCTGGACAGCTACACTTCCCCTTCTAAAAGGAAAAAATAGCCCTGAGTGAGGCAGAATAACAACACAGAAGGGAAGCAAGTTTGGCTCTCGATGGCTCTGAGGCTCCAAAGGTCTCCTGGAGCTCAGCTGGAAGGTCGCTTCTCAAACAGCAATTCTGCAGTGACAGGGCATCACTTAAACAAAAAGCTTTTAGTCTACTTAAAAAAAAAAAGCAGACAGAATCCATAAGAGTCACAAATTGGTTCCCTACCACGCTACAATCCCATTTAAGGATTCTGGAGCATTAGCAGCTTTGCCTCTAGGGATAACTTATGCGGGAGACCTGATACAGGGGCACTATCTGTAGCTGTTTGCAGGCATATAGCTGGGAAAATGCAACAGCAAGGAATGCTGTGCAGTGCTTTTGTAGGAAATGGAAAGCTGTGCTCGTGGTCAGAGCTGATCTGAGGCACCAGTTTAGTGTGCAGAGATGGATATATACATATACACATATTGATGGCTCACAGACACACAAAGTGCCTCAAAAAGGTTAAAAGGCTTTTTGTTTTCTTTCTGTTTCCCTGAAGAGGATCCAGAAGCATTGCTTAGAAACCAACAACAGCCCAATGAAATGGCAGTTGCCCACTGCAAGACCAGAACAACTTCTGAAGCGCCGACAGTACTGGCAGATGCTTCAGCATTAATATCCATCCTCACATTCACAGTAGTAAAGCTGCAGGCCTGCAGAGGAACAGCCAAAGACACAGTGCTACAGCAGATAATGTCAGCAATTCCAGCTTCTCTGTTGAGAGATCCTAATCTCTCAGCTGAGCTGAAGATTGCTTCCCTCACTTCACACTTGCACAGTGATTTCTTTGTTCTGGACAGAATTCTTTTTTCCCCAATATTACTTGCTCCCTCTGCCCAGAGTCTCAGCAACCAGACGTTTTCCTCTTCTTGAAAATCAGTTCAATTATTGCTCCTGCGTAATGTTCATTCCAAATCACTTCTGCCACAATTACTCCTTTCTGAGAAGGGGTTTCCAGATGTTTAAGGGCCAGGCAGATTCCATTTGTAGGTATTCTTCACTCCCCACCCTTTGCAGCCCCAGGTAAATGGGGCCTTTTGCATCAAGAAGTCAACAACAACACAGACACAATCTGTCAAAGGGACTTCTAAGAACAGAGTTGTTTGCTCTGTCTATAGAGCAGCCCACTGCAGAGGGCATTAACACTCCATGAGCCTGGAGCAAGGCTCAGACTGCAATCCAGCCCAGTGCAGAGACACAAAGAAAAGAAAGACCCATCTGACCACAACCAAACCTGAGACTACCAGCAGGGAGACACTGCTCTGCTCACTGAGAAATGAGCTGACAGGACAAAGCTTGCACAGAATACTTTGTTTCTTCCAGTAGCTATAAGAACCAGTACTCATGCTTTTCACCACAACTTTGATCTCTTTTATAAATAGGGAAAATGTGGGACACGATCTTCTAAGAGTGACCTTCCCTCTAGAGCTCACAGAAGCTTGTGGGATGTAACTCAAAAAAGAGCCTGTCAGAAAAAGAGATTTCAAAGATAAAAGCAACTTGTTCTCCCCCCTTAGCGTTGCAGCTTGCAGCAGCTAGTAGGAGGTAACCAAACTCATTTCTGACCATAAAGAGAGTATAAAAGCAATAACTCTTAAAAGCATGGTGCAGAAAACTCGAGCAGCCTCTGAAACTGCAGGTACTTTGTACTTAGAGATGGCAGGAAGTTAATTCTTCAATTTATGTACAAAGATTTGTATTCTCCTACTGTAAGCCTGCCATTAAATAACTTCTTTAGGAGAGGGCAATAAAAGAAGCTGTATCACTGTCCCCATTAAGGCTGCCTTTTTAGAGAAACATTTTCAAATAAAATCGATTGTCAAATACAACTGCATCAGAGAAAGAAAATGCACTGCACAGGCAGTAGCAAGCCTCTTACCTCAAACACAGTCAGACTGTACATCATCACGTAGTCATTCCTTGTGCTTGACAGGAAATAGAGGCAGAACCTCCAGGCTCCTATCTGCTGGGCAAAATTATTTAAAAGCTCCTCTGAAAAAAAAAATGAAAGTAGAAAATGCATTAAAATTCTCAAGCTGTAAACAGAGTCATAACAATGTGTATTTCTGAGCATAGAGAAAAAACCAACCATATTCAAGGTGACTCAAACAACCAGGGCAGGGGGCACCACACCCCAAAGCCTTGAAAATAATCGAAGAGCAGGCTTTAACAAAAAGAAAATGGCTACATGTCAAACAGTATTCTGAAATGACAGCAGTACTATACTGGGCTAAGTGCTGAATATTGAGGCAAGTTGTAAAGAAAACAATATAAAAAATAGGTTTAAATTCAAGTGCTTCGGGAGACATCGGCTTGCTGTAAGGCAGCACCAAAAGCTCTGCACCTCTGATGAAAGGTTTGGTGGGCATCTCAGGTCAGGCAACTGCACACCAAATGCAGCAGGAAGGAGAAGCTGCAAGGGCTGCGCAACAGGCTGGCCATGTTTCAGCCTTCACAGCGGCTTTCCTCCCTGCAGCTAGACTGGGAGAGCAGGGAGATACCAAATGGAATACAGCAATGGCATTCAGTGTAACTGAAAAGGCACGATGGAGATCCACTCCAGCACTGCAGGTGATCTCAACAGAAGAGCATCCGGTCAGTTGCTTATCCTTTACCCATTCAGATTCCTGGAATAAATCTTTCACACTGATCATAAGTTTGCACCGAAGTTACAGAAGTAGCAGAAGTTAGAGAAGAAAAGCAAAACGACCTATTGGTGCCCATCTGGCACAGCAGCAAGGACGTGTTTCAGAACACCAGTGCAATCTCCATTGGTTTCCAGAAGGACACATATAATAACACTACCCAAAGTGAAACCTCACTGTTTACTCCCCCTTGTCATTTCACATTAATTAGGGCACTCTTCTGCTTTTTCTCCCAGGGGCAGGACAGCTCCTTAAGTCCACGCTTCACCTCTAGGCAGAAGGTGAGCATTTTCCAAGTCATGCAATCTAACATTGTGCAGGCAGAAAAAAAAACCAACATCCCTCCTCTACCCAAGTTCCCACAGGACAAAAAGAATCTACAGCTGCACGCTCACAGGAGCAGTCACTGATGTCAGTTACCCATTGTGTGAGTCCTTACTTCAGTTCACAAAACCAGGACAGGCCTGCACCAGAAAGAGCACTTTTCCCTGCCATATTTGTTTAATAAAAGCACCAAGTGACCTCTGCTGAGGTCTGCAGGCAGCACAATGCAGAGGGACTGTCCCTTGGAAGGGGCAGGCACTCACCTATCTCTCGCTTCCGCTCATTTGTTGTGCAATTGTGGAAGAACTCTGTCATCAAACTCTCCAAAGCCCGGAGCGAGGCCTCTTCAGATGCCTGCGAACAACACCAAGAGGAAGGAGTTAATGCTAATTTCCCCTCTGAATCGCACTCGGTGCATCCAGTGTAGATGATTTCTTAAGAGACAGCACTTGGAGATCAGCATCCTTCAGGCAAAGGGCAAAACAATGCAGCATTCCAACTGCTCACAGCAACAAGGTTTGTCACAGGGGAAGTCCCTTCACTAAGGGATCACTTGCTCAGCTGCACGAAGCAATGACAGCAGTGGGAGAATGATCCTCCCTGCCCCTGGGGATGGTCAGTAGCCACAGGACAGCCCAGCTGTGCCACACGATTCTCACAAAAACAACACATTCAAGTCAAGATGCTTCCAGCTGACGGCTGGAAGGGCACACATCTGCAGCACCAAGGGGGCTGCGGCTGCAGCAGCTCAAGAGATGAAAGCATTTCCAGCACTTTGAGAAGGGACATGCAAGCATTCAGAGGTCTGAATAAAGAACAATGCCCCCAACACCCAAATTTAGCTTTTACTACTGGAAATATTCAGCTATAGCTCAGTATGGGCAAGTCTGATGAAGACAGGACCTGTACACAGCAATTGCAAGGTTATGGCAGCTTTGTAACTCGCTAGAGCTGAGATTTTATTCTGGTAATACCCCAGCACTGAGGAAGGCCTCTGCCTGCACTGCACTTCTAACAGAACCCAATAACAGATGGCCTTAGGAAACAGCACATCTGTGCCATAGCTGTGCTATTCCTCTTCCTCTTGCGTTTTCAATTCACACTATCAATATTAAATGCAGCAAGATTCAGGGCTCAACTTCCTTCTGCATAGAAACAGTGCAAACCAGGGAAGAAAACGTGAAAATTCTGCCTCTAACAATAAAACCAAACCCGTGGCTGGAGGGGGACAAGTTGTGAAGAGTGCAGCAAGTAGGACAGCCCACAGGAGCACCACTGCTGCTCACTCCCAGCACTCACAGCATCTTCAATGGCTCAGTAAAGAAAGAGGGAATTTCAGCCACTTTTCTCCTTCTCCCCCCTTCCCATCCCCCTCCCTCCCCCCGTAAAGTGTGTGCTCTAGAAAGCAAGGACTCCTCCAGCAAAAAATAGAACAAAACATTCTGCTAGCGAGCAATTGGCTTAAAATAGCCTACAATTGAATCAAAGCCACTTTGTCAGCTTAAGGGAGAGCAAACCCACTGCCACTGCCTCCATCCACGTGCATGCAGCCACATCCTGCAGTGCCCTCCCCATCCAACAGCCCCCACCACGCAGAGAGCAGCAACGTTGTGGTGAGAGCTTCATTTGAAGAACTCAGCTGGAATTGCTTTCAAGACACCAGGATACAGCCAAGCTGCCACTTGTGTCTGTTTCTCTCCGGGAAGTTTCATGCTGTTGCAAATTCCTTCCTAACCTACTGATTAGGAATAAGGTTTGGAGTTTCAGCTTTGCCTTAAATCCCTGAAGTTCACTCCTTTGCTCTTCAACACGAAGTCCCACTGGTAGCTTCAGCTGCACAACACCCATTAAAGACTCCCCATGCCTGGCTCCCATGGACTCATAGGATCCCCCACAGGGAGCACTGTTCTCTCCATCCCACTGTTCCTCCCATGCGGATTGCTCAGTTCAACAAGAAGCACTTGCTCCTTGCACAGAGATAGCAGGATTTGAAGGGTTTGGGATGAGAAAGTCTCTCTTATGACGGATACTCAAGATTAATCTTGGTTGTGTTTTTTTTGTTTGTTTGAGATTCAAGATTAGGAGGCTAAGGGGGGACCTCACAGCTCTCTACAACTCCCTGAAAAGAGGTGGTGGGGAGGGGGGTCGGCTTCTTCTCCCATACACGTAGTAATAGGACAAGAAGGAACAGCCTGAAGATGCCCCAGGGGATGTTCAGGTTGGGTGTGAGGGAAAATTTCTTCTCTGGAAGAACGGTCAGGAACAGGCTGCTCAGGGAGCTGCTGCAGCCACCACCCCGGAGGTGTTGGAGTGATGTTTAGATGTTGTACTAACGAACGTGGTTTAGTGGGGAAATATTCGTGGTAGGTGGATGGTTGGACTGGATGATCTTGGTCTTTTCCAACATCGGTGATCTTATGAAGATTTATTTCTGCTTTTGGAAGTTGCACACATCTGGTGCATCCCCCACTGATTCCCAGCAATCTCAGCTCAGAGATGTGGCTGTCTCTGATCCTAGGAACACAGTCTTTAACACTGGGCAGCACCACTGCAGTGACAGGAGGAGGAGGGGAGCTGAGAACAAGGCTGGCACTTTAGGAAAGTGGCAAGCAATGCCACGATAACTGGGTCATGGTAAAGAGGATGCAAGGACACGCTGCTGCAGACTGCAGAGGGAAGTTACTGTACCCACCACTCATATCCCACAGGAATTATCCAGCAAGGCCATAATAAGCACAGAAGTGCTTGCAGGACCTACGCTGTGATATCTCCAGTATTATCAGTCACATTAACACACAGTAGCTCCTACTCGAGGACTCAGCACTCCCTCCACGTTGGAGGAACAGGGCAGGAAGGCTTCGCAGGGTTCAGGAGAGGAGTGGCTGTCTCCACCCCAGGCAGCACACAGACACATCAGGGGATGTTTCAGCCCCACAGGCAATCAGAGCCCGCAGTGCTCACACTTCTCAACTTATTAAAAGCAGTCAAGGTCGGATGCCATGCGGCACCATCCAGCTGCCCTGCTGCTTGGGATTCCTTCAGTCCACAAAATCCCATAGCTTGAGACTGTGCCATCAGCCATAATGTGGTTGGGAGACACAAAACAAGCGTGCCTGGATGTTGGGGTCAGACCAAGCCTGTCACTCTTGGAATTGCCCATCTGAGCCAGCGTGGCTGCCAGCAACCAGGGTGGGAGCTCCAGAAACCAGGCCACTGTGGAGCTACGCCCTGACCACCCCCAGTTGTGTCCTGATAAGTCTGATAAGGGCGATTCAATAACTTATCAAGACAGAGGCGTGTAGTTGCTTACTCACAGCATTTATCTCTAAGCTCCAACCTTTAATACTGGTCCCATGCAATCAGACAAGCAAGACTCAGAGGTGAGCGCACAGCTTCCCCTCTGAACAGCAATTACTTGAATACCCAGTAATTGCACATTCAAAGACGGACTCTGAATGTGAAGAATGAATGAAGAACTCCAGAAATCACAGAATCAAAAATACTGAGACCTCTCAGATCACCAGGTCCAACCCCAACCCACCCCACTGTGCCCAACGAGCACCTCCCTCAGTGCCACATCCCCACGGTTCGGGAATGCCTCCAAGGACAGCAGCCCCATCACTCCCTGAGCAGCGGTGCATCACTGCTCCTGAGAAGAAATGTTTCCAAACACCCAACCTTAACCTCCCCTCGTGCAACTTAAGGCCCAGCACCTCTGGATACCTACTGTTTGAAGAGGTAAGAGTCACCTAAGTGGCTCTTTAGGTGACTTCTCTTCAGGAAAACAGCGTTAATAGCTGCCTACTTATGGCATTTTGGGATGCTCGGAGTCAAAACCAGTGCACCAGACAAGGCTCTGAAGAAGCTGATGCTCTGTACCAGGCCTGGGCTCAGCCCACAGAAAGAGGAGAGCTCACGCAGCTCCAGGCAGCAAGTGGGAGAAAATACACAGGACAGCAATAGCTATGAGAAAACACTTGGGGTCACATTAATAAGAGCTGTTGCCAGACTTAGGAATTGGGTTGGCATTGCAATTTAAGACACTGCATGTTTATTTGAGCAGAAAATGCACCGCTAATTTTAGTTCACATCAAACCAAAGCCGCTCCCCCTCTCACAAAAGCATCCAGGTATTCTGGGAAATACAGAAGTGCTTATAAAAGCTGTAACAGCTTATAAAGCTATGGAAGTTTTCTCCAGACCTTCCACTCAGAGCACATTTTCCTTCCCCCACCACCCCCAGCTTCATTTTCTATTCTCTAAAGATTGCATCTGCAAAGCAGGAAAGCCAAGTGCCCCAGACAGCCCCAACCACCAGCTCTGGTGGCCACAGCCACGCCAGACCATCCCTGCACGTTCATAAATGAACGCTTTTAGAAAAGAAAGCATCATTTCTGGTAGAGGAAGGCTCTTCCCTAATGAAGGGACATAAAAGCCCACGTGGTTCACCTCCTGATGGCTGCTATTAACAGCTCAGCAAAATACAGCACTGCAGCCCATGACAACACCAAGAGGTTTTGTGTTGTTCTTTTTTTTAATGCATTTGGAAATAGATATCACTGAGACAAAATGACTGCAACCTCCTGTACAAAGGTTTTTGGGGTTTTTTTCCTCCTCTTTGCTTGCTAAGATGTTAATTGCAGCTGCAGCCTTACAAAGTGCCTCCCACCGTCCTCTGGATCAGCAGGGACACAGCACTCCTGTCCCAGCCAGCAGTGCTCCTGCAGGAACTCCGGCCATGCCACCAGTAAGCCAGTGGGTACAGCTGTCATGGTGACTGCTGGTAGAACTGAATTCATTCACTCCTTGTCTTTGTTGCCTCTAAATGACACTGTCCCATTCCGTTTCGCTTGGGAACCTTCTGAACTCACTTTTGGGCAGTTACTGGCACAGTCATACACGCAGACACAAACCAACAGTCACACACAGACACAGCACCCTGCTGATGTACTTTCTTCCATATACACTATTTACAACATCGCAGGTCATTTTTAAGCACAGAGTAGAGGACAATTTAATTACACACATAAAGCACACGTCCTAACATGACTTACTCATCAGCTTCACCAATTACCAGGGTGTCTTTCAGAGTCCCCCCTGACTTCACAGGAACTCCCCCATCAGCAGTGATGGTCTCAGAAGGTGCTGGCTCATTTCGTGCCTGCATGGCTCAGTGCAGCCTTCCTTCTGTTGCTGCCAGCAAAGCACCAGCACTGCTCCAGTGAACCTCAGAGCAGCTTTGGGCCACTTTGTGCAGTGAAGCTCAGTAGCAACAAAATCAGTACTACGAAGTACATAAAAAACAGAGCTGTATGACACCCAACACATGCTCCAGAAAGGATGAACGTATGCTACACCGAGGCAGAGCTGCACAGCTCCAAGCAGAGCAGTGCTACACCTCGTTATTCCCAGCTCACTGTAAGGGTCTCTAACAGAACTGCAAGGCTTGCCCAGAAACCTTCAGATAAGAAGCAAAGCACAGCCCCATCACAGACACGCTCCCCGGCAGCACGCTGATGATGATATCAAGCACGCTCTCAATGCCCTGGTTGCTTTTCAGACATGTTTTTGTGGTTTCACGAACCGAAACTAGGCTGAGCCTCTGCGTGCCGTGAGAGCAGCGCAGGCGCCTGGTGCCATTTCAGGAGACCTCCTGGCTGCAGCACGCAAGCAGTCCTCTGCTTCACTTGCTTCGAGAGCCACCACTCCTGCAGTTCACCGGAGAGATGCTGATTTCGCAAACTCGTTTCTCTTACACTGCAATTTAAGCCAAAAAATCTGCCACGAAAGTCACGAATTTCCGCTGTATTTAACAGCGGTCAAAGGAGGCAGCAAAAGTGCTGCGGTGTGCTCAGATCCTCTGTGACAAAGCTGAGGTCCAGCAGGAGAGCTAGGGAATCCTGCCTCCATTGCTCATCAGTTCAGAAACGTCAGACTGCACTTCAGGAATCAGTGTGCTTTATTTAAACATCAGCCGATTTCTGGAGCAGGATAAAGAGATCACCTTACCTGTAAACACCGCCAGGGACACAGGTAACGAGGCACCTTTTAGAATACCTATAGGATCGTATTTCTCAAATCATCTTGTACAGGCAGGCTCAATTAACCAGGGTTCAGGCTTTAAGGCTGAACTTTGATTAACAGGCTCAGGTGTCTGAGGCAGATCCCTTCCAAAGTGATGGTTCTTCATCAGGAATCAACGCTGGGCTCATCTCAGCGGTCACTCTGCTGCTCATTAAGGATGCTCAACACTAGGCAACTCAGCAAGCATGAAGCACTGAGATTAACAGCCACAGATTCCTTCAGAATCCCTTCAAACGAATAAAATCATCATCATGCCTGGCATAAGCACAATAAGATCTAGATCTGCTATGATTTACAGCCCACAGTCAACAGGGCTGGTCACATGGTGATGACTTGCTAATTGATTTACTGCGGTTTAGCTGCTGGAAGAGACTTGGCAGCACTTTATTCCCTCAAATAGTTCCTAGAAACGTAACCTACAGCTGAGAAGCATAGAGGCATCTCACACAGACTGCTACAGTCAGTATTCTCCACTGTGACTGCAGCCTGCCATGGCACAGGGGTCCCAGATGGGTACACACAGGTGACAATGGTAACTGCTCAGAAAGATAAGTGACAGAGTGCTTTTGGATGGATGCTGCAGAAGGTTGCCCACCTGCCACGCGTGGTCAGCCACGCACACGCTGTGCTGTGGGTGCTGAAGCACCAACACGGTGCTCTGGTTCTCTCCCAGGGCACAAAAGAGACGTGCAATCTAACTGCAGAGTCTAGAAAGTCACATCGAAAGGGCACAGGGCTGTGATTCTGCAGCACTGCAGCCTGCCCACCCACTTCACATCCCCAGGGGCTCCCTGTTATGTCCCATGCTGGAAGGGGCTGCACAGGACAGCCCCGTCCTTCCTCACTACGCTCACAGGTGTGAGACAACAGCCGCAGGGCACAGACCACTTCTCCTTTTCTCTGCAGAGAAAGCATGTACAGACAGGATCATGGTGCTGGCCCCACAAACAAATGCACACAACACAGTGACTTGGAGATCCCACTGGTGTTTTATCTGAAATAACTCAAGTATTAAAATGACAACTGGGGGGGAACAACCCAAACCCATAGTATTTGGGACAGAAGCATGTTGGGGGGGGGGGGTTGGGGTGGGCTATCCCAAGAGGAAATCACTCATTCTGAAGAGTTAAGAAAAAAAACCCATGCACTTCTTCGCCCAAATGGTCCACAGAAGAGATGAGCTTTCCAGAACTTACAAGAGATGCACCCAAGCACGGTGTCAGTTTAAAACAAACACCTTCAAGTTTTAGCTGAGTCTTCTCACAAAGCACTGCTCCTGCTTTTGCAGATGGGTATTTGTTTGTGTTCAAAAAATTCCTCTTCCTGACTCACTCAAATGCAGCGAGCAGAGAGGGAGACTGGAGGTGTTACAGACACACCTGGTGCATGTGTATCATCAGCACCTAGATGCCCATGAAGCATTAATTAAGCACTAATTAACAGGTTTTCCAGTACGCTTCTCAAATACTTTACTGCCTCCACAACTGCAAATCCAAACTCTGGTGTATCTGAGCCTGCAGACAACTCAGTAACGTGTGGACAACCTCTGTGAGCTGCAGCAGCATCCAGGCCCAGCTTTAGGAGTCTGAGGGTACGCACCTCTGCATGGCTGGAAACTGAAAGTACTTCAGCAAGTAAAGAAGAAAGTGAACACAAGAAGAAAACACTTATTCAGCACCTTCTGAAAATGGCACTTCTATTCAGATGCAGCTCAAGCTGCTCTGCAGGGAGAAAGAAATCCTCCTTACATTGTGAAAAAGGCTGACACCAGGCCAGGGCACAACAAAGCAAAGCTGGGGCTACAGGAAGCCTGGGACAAGGACTGCACCTCACCCAACACCCTACAGCAGCAGGATCCAAATCCCAGCATGGTTACTACGGTATGCAGAGACACAGTGTTTTCTGTGGCACTGTAAACAAGAGAAACTCATGGTACTGCAAACTCAAGTCCCAGCAAAAACCATTAAAGCTCCTGCTGGGTATTGAAGAGCGTACACGAAACTGATGCGGAGAACACCACGGAAATAAGTCTGCAAGACTTGGTTTCTTTTTTAACTCATGTTTCCAAAGAACAGCACATTCAGGAAAAGCATCTAGCCTGCTCAGAGCAAAACAAAACAAGATGTTGACACCAGCAGTGCCCCAGCTCCTTGGGCTGCTTCCCAGCAGCAGCCTGCTCCTCTCCCCGTGCCTCCTGCAGCACTGGGGCCTGTTGCAAAGCAAGCTCTTTCTCCTGAGCACTGGCTGCCTTGCACACCAGGCCCTGCTCAGGGCCGTGAGCAGCAGACCCTGCTGCTGAGCACCTACCTCCTCTCGCACAGCAGAGATCTCAGGCTGCTGATTGCATTGGTTTCCTCTTTCCTTCAAGCCTGACCATGGCAGAGCTGCTCCCTGCAGCTGCCCCTGCAGACCCCTGCTCTGCTCCCAGGCTACAGCTTCAGCTCCCAGAGCAGTTCAAACTCAAACCTTAGTGGAAGAAGCTGGACATCACCTTCAGTCTAGCAGAAAAGAACTTTGCAGCTTTGTAAGGTACTTCAGCAACACAATTTTCAGACAAATCATCCCCCATCAGGAAAAAAAACAAAACATCTTTTCTCTAGAAGGCAACACCCCATCCCCTTGCCTTTAGTGCTGGCTTGGCACCCCGGCAAGGCAGGACGCACACACGAGAGGATCACACTGCTTTCACAAAGAAGGGGACAAAGGGAATGTGACAACCCGGCTCCACGCTGCAATTAAAGCTGTAATAAAACATCAAACTGCTAAAAATACACAGAGTTGCAGAGCCAGATACAAACTTGGAGATCTGAAACAAACAGAAGATGTCGAGCACGAATGCAGAGTGTTGGAAAACTGTAAAAGAAATGTGGCAGAAGAAAAAGATCTCAGTGTGATCCCCACGGGAGAGGAAATAGGGAACACCAGGGGGAAAATTAAGGAATTGGTGAAGGAACATCATCTGAAATATTCCAGGTGAAGTGAAAGCAATCAGGAGTCAGAAATATTAAGAAGGCAGGAGGATGTGCTGGGAATGCCCTTCTCTCCCACAGAACATCTGCATTGTCCTGAGGTGCTCTTGTGCCAAACTCAGAGCAGACCCCAACCGTTCCCAGCCTTCTCCTGCAGCACTCTTCCCTCCCTTCTTCTGACCACAGGGCTGCCTGGAGGAGAGGTCACTGCTTCAATAAGACAACCCACACAGAAAGAAGCAAATTGCCTTCCCGCTACTAGACTGTTAATATTTACGCTTGTGCTGGAACAAAGAGACCTTCCTGACAGATGAGGCACCTGCTGCACCCTTTGCCTTCACAAATGGCATTTCATTTTATTAAAGCAAAGCTAACCAACACCTCATTTCTCTCAAAAGACAAAGGAAGGTGCACCTTTTCAACCCTGGTTATTCTATGATTCTAAGATATGTTAATATTTGGGATGCAGAGAAGGCTGAAGCAGCAGTGACCCAAATAAAGTACAGCTACTGCCAGGAAATACCTGCTGAGTGACAGAGGACAACGACTCGGAAGGATTTCAGGACACAGCACACCACCAGCCAGGTACCCGATACAGATGTAAAAGCAAGTTCTTATTTTTTCCCCCCTCTAAATTGCATATAACAACAGCAGGCCCTCTTCCTGACCTAAAAGAGGGCATCAAACAACATACATTAAAGTCACCGGGCAGAACACAAGCTCCCAGCAGCTGTTAGGCATCTGCACACTGAGCCACCTTTGCAGAGGTGGACCCCACTGCATGAGCTTCATTGTACACATGAGGTTTTAATGCTTTCCACTAAAACAATCCCAGCAGCCACCACTCACCTCTCAGAGGATGCCCACAAACATCAGCCTGCAGGAGGAGGCTTCTCCATACAGTATAAGGGATCTTAAGGCTCAGCACTTCACCCTCACACCTTCTAGCCTGTCTAGAGACAGTAGAACCAGCATGCAGATACCTAGCCTTTGAAACATGACGTAGGTAAAACAGTTATAGGTATGTGGGCCGTGCAGATTGCTGTGCTGAATGCCATGGCATAGCTTGTACCACCTGGCCCAGCATCACCTCATGCTGCCTCCTGCAACACTGGGAAATAGGTGAACAGCTCGCAGGCACAACACTGTAGCTCATTTATGATTAAATAAAATGGGGATCAGGCTAGAGAGGGGCAGAAGTTGCATAACTTGAAGGCCAAAAAAGGAACCCAGATGTCAGAGCTGGGGCTGGGACTTACAAGTTCCTACTCTCTCGTTTCTCTTTCAGTTGCAAGTCAGAACAGCTCTAAAAAGACTTACTTGTCTTTTTGAAGTCTGTGCTTTCTGCTTGTCCACTAAAAGCAGTCCAAAACCCAGGCTGTGACACCCCACGGCTTGGTGCTGTCGTAGAATATCCCGAGTTGGAAAGGATCCATAAGGATCATCGAGTCCCACTGTTGCTGCTCCAGCTCCCAGCATTGCCCGCACCATCCTCAGGGAGCAGAGGTGACCTCAGTGCTTCCTGTCCCTGTGGCACAAGCAGGGTGCAGCCTTACCCTGCTCTCCTCCTCACTTGCAGGGCATCCCACAGCTCCCCAGGCAGCAGCAGCAGCAGCTCAACAGGCACAGTTTAAGCAGCTCCAGCAGCAGGATGGCTGCGAAAGTGAGAAGCTGTCCCCATGCCACATTCAGCAGCACCAGGAGCAGTCCCACTAACACGGAGCCACCTCACTGCTCCCACAGACCTGCTCTAGCCACAGGGCTGCCAATGTTGCTGCACTAACATCCATAATAGACGTGGGCTGCCTCCATCGCTCACGACAGCAAGCTCCTTGGTAACCAAGGGTGCCAGAATAACTTACAGCTCACCAGCAACCTGGCTAGGTACACCACGATCCAGACATACCTGATTCTTTAGCAGATAGAAGGCTTAAACCACCCTCAGTTCTTCAAAGGAGGCTTTAAGCGTAAGAAAATGACAGCACTTATGCTAAGAAAATGATTTGGAAGATGATAACAGGGATGTAAAATAAAAAGTTAGAATGCTGCCATGAAAAACCTAGAAAGATTCAAACTACAGACCCCCACCTCCTTCCTTTCCTGCGGGCTATACTTGCTTCACAACAGGGACATGGGCTTTTCTGGATCCACTGCTGCTACACGTTTCTGAGGCCTACGGACAAGAGGAAAGATGAGTGCCTGCTGCACAGCTGACACAGCATTCGAGAAGTGCATCTGCAGTTCTCTCACAGAACGGCTGATTTCACACAGCACCTTTAAAGCCAGATATCAAGCAAAACAGCACGGCTGGGAAGGACTGCACTCCCCTAAGCTATTCTTCTGGTGGATGGCATGAGACTGGGCTCAGACAAAGATGACATTCTCTAGGAGGTAAAAGCCTGACTTGCAGGCTCCCGTGAGGGCTCAGAACACACTAGCTGGTGACGGCTATGCTCTAATGATCACAACTGCTTTGGAGATGATCCACCTTTGACAGCAGAAGGAGAAAAAGAGGCGAAGAATCAGCTATGAAATAAAGGCACAGCTTCTTTGGCTGCAAGACACTGCATTCAAGGAACAACTACACAGACAAAATTTATTTTTAAGCTTATTTGTTTTAAACCAGATAGAAGGAACATAATGCTTGAGTAGAAAACATGCTAATGCCTTTTGGTCTGCCCTAGAAGCTCCTCAGTGCTAGTGTAAGATCTGTGGAGCACAGCACCCTGAACTGGCGTGTGCTGATGACACACACACAGCTTCTGAGCACACTGCGTGTCACTGCAGCTTCCCCTCCTACCTTTACTGCTCTCTTGCTGACTTTGCTGCTCTCATCACTCCTTCTCGATTAATCAAGCTCTAACTCATCACTGCTCCTCCTGCCTACAGCCTGCAGTTTTAACCCAGCTCAAGTTATACTTCCTCACGTCCAGATTTTCACAGCACAGTTTAATTATGCTGTGTTTGTTCCCAGCGTGCCTTACAGAGTCTCATCTTCACACTTGTCCAACTGTTTCCAGGAAGGAGGGTGCACTGGCAGCAGAAGAGGCCCATCTGCGGGCTCCAAGGAGAGCGAACAGAAGGAAAATCTTGCACAGGAGTCACATGAAGTGTTACAACAGTAAATTCTGCAGTGTAGCTCGATGGCTGCTTCTCACCTGCCATACCCACTACTTGGCTTGTTACTGAATCAAAAACTGAATGCTCGAAGGTAAAAGAAAACAACATGTAACTCAGTAGACTAAAAGAATATAGCAATACGAAGGCAATGGAAAAATTAAGAAGTCTCTTTGTCATCTGAGGTTACTGGTGTTCCCCTGAGGCACAGACCTCGCTAACCTCTTTTCACATGCACAGCAGCAGCTTGCTAAACACCACAGGTCCAACAAAGCCTCAAAACCCCACAGCACAGCATTTATTCATCTTCTTGAAGTGGGGTACTCACTGAGAAGAGCCTGGAGATCACCGCCCTTGGCTCTGGCTTTGGCCAAAGCCACCATTAGGAGCTGCAGCGATGGGCAGGGGCTCTCTCCGTGCTACATCAGACCAGAAATCCACAGCTGCACAGCAGAACCCCAACTCCCTGAAGGAAAAGGCTGCAAAGCCTGGGCCTGAAGCACCCTAGGGAACTTAGATCAGAGAGGAGCTGGAAACAAGACCGGCACAACAGCCCTTCAGCAAGGCTGCGGCGGGGCAGGCAGGAGGCAGCTCCCCACTCCCTGATCGCCGCACCGTCCGTGCACGCAGCTCCCCTCTGCCAGCAGAGCGCACCTCAGTGACCGTCATTACTTAACACGGCGCCGAGAGCGCCTGGAACGGTGCTGCGGCTCCCCCAGAGACAGACGGCCAGCCCCCGGCCCTACAGGCCGACCGCGGGAGCGAGCAGGGCGCCCGAGGCGCGGGGAAACACGCAGACAGGCCAGCCCGGCCGAGGGGCAGCTCCAGCACCGCGGGGAAGGAGAGCCGGGCGAGGCCGCCTCCCCCCTCAGCAGCGGCGCGGCCCTCACGACCGCCCGCGGCCCCCCCGCACTCACCATGGCTGCGGGCCGTCCCTCCCGCGGGGCGGCTCTGGGCTGCGCGCCGCGCTCCGCTCACCTCATGGCCGCGGAGCCGCCGCCGCCGCCGCCTCGCCCCCAGCCCCCGGGGCCCGGCCCCGGCCACCGAGCACGGGGAGCCCCGGCAGCGGCGCTGCTGCGGGCGGCGCGGCTACACCAGGCGCATCCCGCGGCCCCGCCCGCCCCGCCCCACCCGCCGGAAGCGGGCCCCGCCGACCAATCGCAATCGAGCCTGCGGGGCTTTACGCGTGCGCACTGCGCCGCAGCGTGTCTCTCTCCGCCATCTTGGAGGAGGGCGGGGGTCTCCCCCCCATTGCGGGGCTGCGCATGCGCGCCCGGCTCTTCCCGCCCTGCCGGAAAGCGGGAAGCGGGCAGGAGGGGCGGGGCTGCCGTTGGCCACGCCCCCTCCGGTAGCGCGGGCTCCTCCCACGTGTGCCGTCATCCCGCTCCGCCGCGTGCACGTGGGCGCTCCCACCCGGTACAGCTCCGTGACACGGGTTGGGCCATCTGTTGTGAGTACAGTAAAGCAGGACTGAGGTGCAGTGTATCAGAAGCGCGGTCAGCGGGCTGTACCACACAGCCCTGGGCACAGCTGCCCTCCCGCGGCCAGCGGGGGCTCGGTTCCCGGGGAGGCCGGCGGCCTCCCTCCGCTTTCCCTCTCCTGTGTGCTCGGCCCGTCGGCTGGGGCATTAAATCTCAACATGTTCCTCGTGCTGTTGTGAGTGAGCGTGTGGCTGGGTGGGTGCCTGCGCCCTGGGGCCCCGTGCCCACGGCCCTGGGGGCACCGATGGCTGTGGGGTAGGGGACAGCTGCCCTCTGGGTTCAGTCCTGGGGAGCTTTACACCACGGACGGAGCTCGGAGCCCCGCAGCTCGGCACGTCTGGCAGCTTTCTGTCTGCGTGGATGTTTGCCGTTAGGGTGGGAGTGGTTTGGGATAGATGTGCCACCACCACCGGACCAAAGCACCCAGGGAGCGATGACGGATCTGATGGCCGGGCTGGAGAAACTCCCCGTGTCCTCCCTCTGCCATCCGTGGGGAGCTGCCTCAGGGCCAGGGATGCCAGCTGAGGTGTGGGGCTGGCTCTTGGCACTGCTGTGCTGAGTTTGCCAGGACTCAGCCGCGGCGCTGGTGATCCCCGTGGCGCCAGGCCGGGCTGGCAGTGGCAGCTGAGGAGTTAATTCCCATCCTCACCGCATGGCTCTGGAGCTATTAATACCCACACGCTGCTGATCTGCCAGAGCGAGCGGCGGCTCCGCTGTGAGCCTGGTCCTGTGCAGCCGCAGTTCCTCGTGCCACAACTTTTCCTCCACGGCCACACCGAGCACCCGCTCACCACGAGCCCCTGTAGCACCACTGCTGTGGTGACAGAGCTGCGGGCACCGGGGCCGTGCCCAGCACCTGGTGCCACGTGGGTATCGGAGAGGGGCGGCTGCATCGGAAGAGTGGTGGGGCTGAAACGGGGCCTCATCCTGCCCCACTGGAACCCTCACCCGCAGCAATGCCGCCCCAGGACCCTGCACGTGCCTGCTGAGCAGCGGTGCCGACTGCAGGATGGGTGCCAGGACGGCTTCGGACACCAGGATGCAGGTCGTAGCCCGGCCCAGAGCTGCCTCTTCTTCTGGTGAGCGTGCTCGGGGCGGTGGTGTGAGGCTCCCCGGCACCATGGCCCTGGCTGGGTGAGTGTGAGCCCCACCAGCAGTGCTGCTGAGGGCGAGGAAGATGCCAACGCTGCTGTGGTGCTGCCCGGCCCGCTGTCCCCCTTGCCCAGCCAGCAGAGCTGAGCAATGGATTCCTTCTGCTTCGTCTGCTTCCAGAAAGAGGAGCTGCAGCCCCTGCACCTCCACAGGTCAGTGCTGCGGGGGCACGGCGCGGGGCTGCACTGGGGATGGCGGCTGGTGGAGAGCCCCAAGTTTGCACTGGAGCGGAGGCATCATCTCCTGCACGGAGGGAACTGGGGTTTGGCACTGTGCCGTGCCACGCTGAGTGGGAGCAGGGCTGTGGGATGGGAGCCGCATCCCAACAGGTTGCAGCAGCTCTGGAGGAGCGGGACTGGCAGTGGCCCTGCAGTGCCTGCTGGACCCATCCCCGTGCACCAGGAGAGTGCTGAGCGTGTCAGCTCCAGCTTGGCTGCCCTCAGCCCTGCCACAACCACAGCACCCTGGTGCCGTCCCTCTTGCACCCGCTCACCTGATTGTGGCCCTGCTCCCAGCACTGCAGGGCCGAGGGACAGACCCCAAGCAGAGCCACGAGTGTCGGCGCTCGGTTCTTTCCCTTCTTGCCCCTTTCTGGCTCCAAAACCTCCCCTCCCATCCGCGTTGCTGAGCGGCAGCCAAGGCGGTGCACGGAGCCCGAATTAGCCGGGCAGCCTGCAGGGATGCGAGGTGTGAACACGGGCACATGCCATGCCCAGCTGCTCCTCCCCGGCACCGGGCCACCACCGCCCGCTGTCCTGTGCCACCATCCCGTGTGCCAGGAGCAGGGCTAGCAGCAGGGCTGCGGCTCGCCCTCGGCAGGCACATGGTGGCCTAAGCACGCTGCAGTTCCTTATGGAGACCTGATGTGCGCTGGGATGGTGGGGGTCACCAGGGCTGGGGGTGCTGATGCGGGCACGGGGCTGCTGGCCGCAGAGGGGCACAGAGCGGCTCCGGGACACCCCCAGCTCCCATCCCAAGCCTGACCTGCGCTGGGGCTGAGCGGCCGCAGGAAGCTGGCACAGGGAGGTGCGGGGTTGGGGGGACAGCGGCAGAGCGGTGGGCTCCCACTCCGCGCTGCTCCGAACCGCGGTGCTGGAGACGAGTGCCGGTCCGCTCGTCCTCGCTAGATGGTGCCAGCGGAACGGGCTGCCAGCGGAGCCGCCGTGCCGTGCCGTGCCGTGCCGTGCCGTGCCGTGCCGTGCCGTGCTCCAGGGCAGCGCCTCAGCTGCTGTCTGCAGAGAGAGCAGTGCGATGCCGTGACCCCGCAGATCACAGCCGCCCCGGGTGGGCAGCCCTCCTGCTTTGCTTCAGAAGGAGCCCACTCAGAGGAAGACCACCCTGTTCCTTCCCGAAGGCTGTTCGGGGTCCGTCCTCTTGGTGCTCCCGCGTCCCCCAGGAGCAGGGACAGGGCCTGGAGGCTGCAGGGGCAGCACCGCGATGGCTGCAGGCAGCTCAGTGCATCCTTGACACAAAGCGGGACTGCAGCTGACACCCCACGGCACCGTGTGCTGCACGCACTCCCAGACCTTGGGAGCATCAGCAGAGTGCTCTCCCCGGCCCTGCTCCCCCTGGAAGCCCCCCCATCCAGGTGCCATGTGGGGCTGAGAGGGCACAGACGATGAGGATCAGGGTTAGGAGCTCGGTGGGGCAGAGATGGGGCAGATCTCCCAGCGGGGCCCGGCGCATCCCCAGCTGCTCCCGCTGCGGTTCCCGGCGTGCTCCGCTGCCTCCCTCCCTCCTTCCCTCCCTCTTTCCCTCCCGCTCCTTCCCAGCATCCCCTCTCCGGCTCCAGGCAGGTTTCGGCTCATGGCACCGAGGCGTGACAGCCTGCGGAAGCGACGGCGACACGTTCACTTCGACACCGGGCGGGTTGCGAATTCAGACAGGCTGGTAGAAATGTCGTGGGCTTTCCGCTTCGGAAGCGAAGCAAACCCCTCGAGTCACAACAGCAGGGGCATTATCACGGCCCCTCTACCCCAACACTGAGCGATGCATCCCCAGCCCACGGCGCGCACGCGGCCCCGAGCCGTCATTAGTTATTAATATTCTTGAAGCGCTATGAGGACCGCGAGCTTGATGCCCGATAGGGGCGGGTCTTATTGTTCTCGCTGCTCTTGTTCAATCCGTGACCCACATGCCCGCCACGTGCTGGAGCGCCGGCTGCAGCTGCAAAGCGCAATCTGATGGGAAGAGCCCCACGGAGCCCCCACGGAGCCCCACGGAGCCCCATAGAGCCCCACGGAGCCCCCACGGAGCCCCCACGGAGCCCCATAGAGCCCCACGGAGCCCCACGGAGCCCCCACGGAGCCCCCACGGAGCCCCATAGAGCCCCACGGAGCCCCACGGAGCCCCACGGAGCCCCCACGGAGCCCCATAGAGCCCCCACGGAGCCCCACGGAGCCCCATAGAGCCCCACGGAGCCCCCACGGAGCCCCACGGAGCCCCATAGAGCCCCACGGAGCCCCACGGAGCCCCCACGGAGCTGACCCATTCCCAGCAGAGCGCTGCGGGCGGTGCCATTCGCGGCCCTTGAGCATTTGGGTGAGCTCGTGGTCACCTTTGTCCCCGGCAGGTGACACGTGCCGTGGGGACCCGGCTGCCGCGCCCACCCAGGTTCCCCCCAGCGCTGCTCCTTGCACCTGACCTAGAAACAGCCCGCGGCTATAAATAGGGACAGCCGGAGAGATCAGAGGCGCAGCTTCAAACGCTGCAGCTGGGGGGTGGTGGCACAGGGAGGGGACGGAGGGGACGGCCCCACTGCGGATGGGTACAAAGCGGGAGGGGGGGGGGGGGGTTGGGGGTGGGGATGACGCCGGACCCACTCCATCCCCAGCGATGAGGAAGGTCACGGTGCCTTTCATCCTCGGGTCAGCCCCCCGCAACTCGTCCCCACGGACGGGACCGGCGATGGGGAATGGGACGGCGGCGGCGGGGAGCGGATGGGGGGGAGGGCAATTCCACCACGCGTGTCCCGCTCCCCGCGTGGATGGCGAAGGCGGTGCTATGGGCGGAGCGGCTCTGCCCTACCGGGGGGCTACGGGGGGGGGAACCGCCGCCGCCGCCGCCGCCGCTCCTCTCTCCGGTTCCGTTCCTCCCGGGAGCGGCGGGATGAACCCGGCGGAGCGGCCCCGCGCTGGGGGCTGACGGCCGCCATCCGCCACCGAGCCCGGCTCCGGGCCGCCCCCGGTAAGGGGTGGGGGGGTATGTGAGGAGGGGGGGAAGGGAGGAGCGGTGCTCGCCTTTGTGCGGGCGGCGGAGCGGCCCTTTTGTGTGCGCGGAGCGGCGGTGGGAGCGGGGGAAGCGCCATTTCCAAAGCGCTCTGATATAAACCATCACCGTCTCCATCGCATCTCCCGAGCGCGGGGGGTGAGGGGCCACGCGCGACCTCTGGCAGCGAACGGACGGGAGGGGCGTGGGGTGGGGAGGGGAGGGAGGGGGGGATCTGGGGACGCAGCCCCGCACATCGGACCCCGCCCGCCGCCACCTGCACCGCGGCCGCGGGGCCGAACTCGGGGCCGGGAAACGGGAACGGCTCTCGGGGTCACGATTCGGAGGAGTTCGAGGAGGAGCGAGGCCGGAGCCGGGGAAGGGCGGAGGGGCGATGGGTTCCGCGCGGGGACGCGCCGAGGACACGCGGGGGAACGAACGGGGGTTCTCGGCAATACGGAGCGATGCGGCGGTGCCCGCTGCGGGCGGGGCGGCTGGGAACGGGCAGGGGATGCGGGTACAGCAGCGAGCCCGGTGTCCCCCGTCTGTCCCTCAACCCGGGCTGGGGGCTTTGGGGGGCCGGGACGCCGTGAGCCGGCTGTGCCCTGCCCTCGGCCCGGTGTGGTCCCCGGGATCCGCAGAGCTGCTTTGGCAGCGAGGTGACGGCCCCGCTGCCCCCATGGGGGTGCGGAGGAGCGGGGACGCGCCGGTGCCGCTGGCGGCGTTTGTTCTTTGCAGATCCCCAACGGGAAACGGTGAAGGAATCACAAAGCCCAGCTGGTGGGGAGGAGGAGGAGGAGGAGGGAGGTGACACCGGAGCCGTCCCCTTCGTCGGGAAAAAGCTCGGGGATGAGGGCAGGGAACGCCCTGAGAGCATCAGAGCGGCGGCGTGGGGTCACCGGGACAGGAGGAGCGCGTCGTGGGACGGGACGGGGCAGGGACGGCTGCTGCTGCACGGGATGCCGCCGCTGGGACGGCTGGGACCCCACGCTCCCCTGCTCCGTGGGTTTCGGAGCTGCCCGCCGGGCGTGGAGCCGGAATGGGAGGCTCCGGACAGCCGGGAACACGGTGACATTGTGCACGGCAGGAAACCACCGCGGCTTCGTGGGGATCCAGTGTGCTGCACGTTGAGGCTGAAGGCGGCCGCGCTTCCCCGAGTGCTGCAGAGGGGTCAGGAACACTCTGCGGAGAACAGGGGGGCTCGCCCACCACCCCCGGGCACAGGGGTTGTTCCTGCCCACTCGTGGGGCAGCTCACGAGGTGCCATCTCCCCACGTGTTTGTGGCTGTAGCGCTGCTTGTGCCGGCGTTCCCTTGGCCGACATCTGTCCAAGTGAGGGCACAGGGTCTGCAAACCCTGCGTGACAGCACAGGGAAAGTGAGGGGCCGGAGCGGGGACGTGGGCTGGGGCCTGTTTTTTTCCCCTGCTCCGGTGACTTTTTGGCCCTGCCGTGTGGTCTCACCCTGCAGTGCTGGGTGCACGCACCCCAAACGTCCCCACACCACCATCGGCCTCATTAGGAGAAGGTGCCCTTGTGGTGTCCCCGGATGCCGGCAATGCCCCGCTGCTCCGGGGATGGCAGCTAATAATGCAGCTCTGCCACGCTGGTCCCCACGGCCCCGAGGAGCTGAGATGTTCCCGTAATGGGGTCAGATGGGATCGGAGCCGGGAGGTGGCGGAGCTGCCGACGGAGCAGTGCGGGGAGAGCCCGCAGCTCGGCCTCGGCTGCAGTGCGGGCATCGCCAGGCGGTGTGGGACGCGGGGACGTCGCCAGGTGGGACGGCAGCACCGGGCACAGGTGAGACGCGCTGTCCCTTTGCTGCTGAGTCAGCACAGAGCTTTGGTTTTTGATGCCGCTGCGGGGCGAGGATCCAGATGTGCAGTGGGAATTGTCCCCCGAGCCCTCCTGCGGGGCCACGTCTCCGGCGGAGTCACGGTGCGGAGTGCAGGGCTGCCTGCCAGCTCTTCCTTCCCCGCAGGCCGGGCTGCAGGAGCTGCTGTGTGGGCCGCTTTGTGGGATGCAGCATGGCAGAGAGGGGACCCCGTCCTGCCCCGGCTGCTGGGTGCTCCCCTGGCTGTGAGAACCGATGCTCAGCGCCGTGGGGGCCGCGCTCGGTGCTCAGCACAGAGGCAGAACCGGGACATGTGGGGTTGGTCCCGGCCCCATGCATTGTGTGGCTGTGGGAAACCGCTTCCTTGCTTTGTGCCTCAGTTTCCTCTGCCGGGGCGTGGGGCCGCCCGCCTGCTGCTGTGTGCTTTTCATTCTTCGCTCTGTGTCCTGCAGAGCCCACGGCCCTGCCCGGTGTGCTCCTTCCCTTCTCTTCCCAAAGCACCACCACCACACTGCGCTCCTCCTCTTAAAGGCTTTTCTGTCCCGATGCTGCCGGGGCATTATTTCTCCTTGCCATCTCAATCGGTGGCCGCCTCTCCCGGTCCTGTTCCCCTCCATGAGCTCCTCATGAGCTCCCAGCTGATGTCCGATGCAGTGGCACTGGGATCGGTGTGGGGACCGTGGAGCTCTGGGAGCACAGAGACAGCTGCCGCCGGGAGATGAGCGCCTGCCTATAAATACACGCCACGGAGCGAGGAAGAGGTGGGTGGATTATCCTCCTCGCTCAATGAGATAAATGGTTCTCGAGCTTAAACACAGAGCAATTTTAGTCTGAATAGTAGGAGAAACGGTTCAGGACACGCAGATGACGGCGTGAGCCGCCCGCAGCGCATCGCGGGGACCGGTGGCACTGCCTTTGCCGTCCCCATGGCATCACCACGGCCTTGAGTCACAGCAGTGCTCCCCTCAGTGCTGTGCTCCTTCCCCACCAGCACTGGGACGCGGCCAGGACCTGGTCCCACCGCCCTCATCACTGTGCAGAACCGGATGGAAGCGCGTCCTCGTCCCTGTCCGCACCGCTGCCCTTGGATGTCTGCATGGAAACCAACGCGTTTTCAAAGCATTCCTGTTCCCAATGAAAACTTCTGCCTTTCCCTTTTCGTTCCTCCTGCCTGGGCGTGTTGGCGTTCCGGCGGACGTCACTGTTGGGTGTTCCCAGGAATGGCGTCGGCTCCGCGTTCCCATCCCCACCGCATTCCGGAGAGGACTGCAGCCAAACCAGGAGCGATGTGGGCAGCACCCGCAGCCCTGGGGACAGCCCATCCCTGGGGACACCCATCCTTTGGGGGCACCCCATTCTTGGGGTCACCCATCCCTGGGGGCACCCCTGTCCCCAGACACCCATTTGCAGTGGCCCGCTCTGCTGCAGGTGTTGGTGCAGCACGAAGCTCCGATGCAGCTGTGCCCCAGTGCCGTGCTCAGGGCAGCAGCCCATGCCATGCTGAGCCAGTGCACGGCACACGCTCCTCCATCTCCCAATCCCACAGGCGTTCGGTCCTCTTTTTTTCTTCTCTTACAGAACTTCACAAGCTTGGATAGCTGTCTTTCCACGCAGGTTAACGAACAGACCTTGACGAGCAGGATTGTAAATCCAAGTGAGGGCACAGTTGTACTTGCAGGATGTTGCGAGCTGTTTTTAGTCCCGCATCCATTTCGTTCCCGCACTAAACCCACCTCCACCTCCGGGAACCAGACACCGAAATGGTGCTCCTCTTCCGCGGGGCCGACAAAGCGCTATGGAGATGAGGCGCTTTGGAGACCGCATGAGTCAAAGCCGATACATTTTTGGAACATCATGATGTTTAAGTTCCTTTTCTATTTTTTGCCCAACTTCCCAAGGAAGAAAAAAAAAAAATGAGAGGCAGCAGGGCCGGAGTGGAAAGAAACAGGGCTGGGGACGGGGTTCAGCTTGGGTGGGTGGGTCGGACACTGCACCTCGGGGCTGGGGCAGTGCCTGTGCAGGAGGGGCTCTGCTCCCCTCTCCTCTGGGATTGCCCCTCGATGCCCTTCGTCCACCTCCTCTCTGTTGGCTCCGTTCCCTCCCTGCAGCCACCCTGCGGTGCCCGGTGCTCGTGGGGTGAGCTGGCAGCTGGGTGGGTGGGCTGCGTTCCTGTGGTGCCGGTCAGGATGTGGCTCTGGTTTTGTGTTTTTGGCGGTTTGGCTGCAGCGCAGTGGGCAGTGGGAGCTCAGCTCTGCTGGCTGTGCCGTGGGGGCTGCACTTGGTGGGGTCCCGGAGCAGTGGGTGAAGGAGAAGGAGGGGTGGCAGAGCTGGGAGCGCTCTGCGTGGGGGTGGGAGACACCAAAAGTTGGTGCTGATGGATGGAAAGGGAAAAGCCGGTGCCAGCGGATGTGTGTGAGCAGTGAGCGGAGGTGTTGCAGCATAGCAGGTCCCAGGGGCTCTCCAGGGACGCTCTGTGCGGGTGCTGTGGGTCAGGGGCAGGGGACAGTGACACACCTCTGCCTTGCAGCACAGCCATGAGCGCCGGATCGATCGAGCAGGAGCCATCGCGCAAGCTGGCGTGCTGCGGGGTGCCGCTCATCACCGAAGACATGCAGTCGCTGGCCATCCGCACGCTCTCGGGCACCGACATCAACAAGCACTACGACCTCATCCGCGAGCTCGGCAAGGGCACCTACGGCAAGGTGGACCTGGTGTCCCACAAAAGCACAGGTGAGGGGAGCGGGGGGTTGGGCACGACGGCTCCGTGTGTGTCGCCATCGGCCGCACCGCGGGCTCACGCGGCCCTCTGCCCGCTGCAGGCACTAAGATGGCCCTGAAGTTCGTCAACAAGAGCAAGACGAAGCTGAAGAACTTCCTGCGGGAGTTCAGCATCACCAACACGCTCTCCTCCAGCCCCTTCATCATCAAGGTCTTCGATGTGGTTTTCGAGACGGAGGACTGCTACGTCTTTGCTCAGGAGTACGCCCCGGGAGGGGACCTCTTCGACATCATCCCCCCGCAGGTGGGAGCTGTTCTGGGTGCTGGGGTGGGGACGTGAGGGCTCGGTGTCCCTGGGGCACCGGGCAAAGCCACTGTGCCTGGGCTGGAATGTTGCTGGTGGCACAAGGAAGGGTCGTGGTGTGTGCAGAGCCACACGGGAGGGGATCACACATCTGTGCGTGGGAAGAATGCTGACTCCTAGATAGCGCAGCACCTAAAAGCAGGCTTGGGACCCATTGCTCAACCCTTGGGTGTTCTGAGACCCATAACTGATGGCTTGGCCATCCCCTGGTGGTACGCAGCCTGTCTTCTGGGTGTTCTAGGCCCCATACTGATGGTCTGAGACCCATCAAGTGACTGCCGTGTAGTCCAGGACCCTTAACTGGGGGTCACGCACCTTCCCATGGTCAGTCTGAGAGCTGTCATCTGAGACCTGCTTAAGTGATCTGGGACCCACAAGTGGTGGCCTCAGGTGTCCTCGAGAAGGCATAGGACCCATCAGCTGGCTTTGTTCCGCTGCGGAGTATCCCTTCTTCCCCTGAAGTAGAAGGGACAGGAAGGAAGAGGGAGGGCGGAGGGTGGGAAAGGTGCGTAGGGACACGGAGGGACACGGGTGGGCTGTCCAGGGGCATCCTGGAGTGACGGTGTCCCACGGCCGCAGGTGGGGCTCCCCGAGGACATGGTGAAGCGCTGCGTGCAGCAGCTGGGCCTGGCGCTGGACTACATGCACAGCAAGAGCCTGGTGCACCGGGACATCAAACCGGAGAACGTGCTGCTCTTCGACCGCGACTGCCGCCGCGTCAAACTGGCCGACTTCGGCATGACCCGCAAGGTGGGCTGCCGGGTGAAGCGCATCAGCGGCACCATCCCCTACACGGCGCCCGAGGTGTGCCAGGCCGGCCGCGCCGAGGGCTTCGCCGTGGACACCAGCATCGACGTGTGGGCCTTCGGGGTGCTCATCTTCTGCGTCCTCACCGGCAACTTCCCCTGGGAGGCGGCGGCCGCCTCCGATACCTTCTTCGAGGAGTTCGTGCGGTGGCAGAAGGGCCGCCTGGCGGGGCTGCCCTCGCAGTGGCGACGCTTCACGGACAGCGCGCTGCGCATGTTCCAGCGCCTGCTGGCCCTCGACCCCGAGAAGCGCTGCCCCGTCAAGGAGGTGTTCTATTTCATCAAGTACGACCTGATGGCCGAGGTGCGCCGCCGGCCCTCCTACCGCTCCCGCAAGCATGCCGGGGACAAGCTGCCCGCCGGGCCGCACCGCCACGAGCCCGCCGCGTCCTGCACGCCCGCCCCGCTCAAGAGGACCATCCTGACCGACGGCCCCGGCACGCGGCTCAACGGCCCCGAGCCCAGCGCGGCCTCGCCCGGCCCGGCCGGCAGGACAGACGGCCGGCAGGACAAGGGCAAGGGGCAGATGGTGCTGGCCACGGCCATAGAGATCTGCGTGTGAGGGCGCGGGGTGGTGCGTGGCCCCGCTCCTGGCGGCACCGTCCCGTCCCTTGGCACAGGGGCTGCAGGTGGCTGCGGTGCCGGGGGCCGCGCCTCCATACGCAGAAACAAGAAGAGGACAGAACTGGTTGAGCTCAGTAGCACTGAGGATGCCGGTGCCACCATCCTGCCCGGGGGGGGCAGGAGCTGGGGGGCACCGGTGCCCTGTCCCAATCCTGGTGGCCGCGCTGCCCCCTGGGACCACCCCCTTCCCCCCTCCCCCCCACCCCGTGGTGCTGTGGGGAGAAGTGCTCCTTGACAATGCGACGGGGCTGTGCAGGGGCCCTGGGAAGGCCGATGACCCCACACCTGGAGGAGGCCTTCAGGGCAGCCCTCACCCTGCGCTGGGCACCAGGAGGGGACTAGGGGGCTGGGATGGAGGGGCCTCCCCCGGGCCGCTCCCTGCCACGATGTAGCAAGCGTCACTGTGTGTCACCCCGTCCTCCCTGCCCGGAGCGATGGCCGCAGCGATGCTCCTCTGACTGGGGGGGACGGGCGGCCGGGAGTCACGGGGTCACCCTGAGGACCCCCACGCTGCCGTCCCCTCCGGTCCCCAACTACCGCACAAAGGGCTATCACGCTCCCGAAGCAGCAGCAGTTTACACAGCAGCCGCCAGGCAGGTGGGGTCCCACCGCCCCGCGCCCCCACCACCGGCGCCGCTGCCCCCATCCCCATGTCCCCATGTCCCCACGTCCCCGTGTCCCCATATCCCGATGCTCCCAAGTCCCCATGTCCCCGTATCCCTGTGTCCCCGTGCCCGCAGGGCCCAGGTCTGGTGGTAGAAGTAGCACTGCACAGATGTAGAGACGTTAGGTGCGGTTCGTCCTTTTTGCCTTAGGTCCCTCCACGTCCCCGATCTTTCGTGCAATAATGTAGATAAGGAACCCCCGGCGCCGATGGTGCCGCTCGGTTTCGGGTTTTTATTTCGGGTTCCCCCGGCCGCCGTAGGAGAGGCTGTAGTGTCACAGACGTTACCTCAGTTTGTCACCGTCAAAAAAGGAAAAAAAAAACAACAAAAAAAAAACCACAACAAAAAAAGCAACAACAACAACAAAAAAAGCGACCGAACACATTAAAAAAAAAAAAGAAAAAAAAGACAAAAATATTTTGTTCTCGGAGACAAAAATTCTGTCACTGAATGGGGGTTTACGTAGAGGGAACCGCAGCAGTGTGGGGGGGCAGAGCAGGGGGGCACGGGGGCGATGCCCCGACCACACGGCCTCAGCACGGTGTGTATTCCAGCCACGTCGGCGGGCTAATTTCAATTTCCTGCTAATTATGCAAATGAATGTGGATTTAATTAAGGGCAGATTTCATTAAAGTCTTCTAGGGGAAATGAGAGCGGGGTTGGGGAGAGGAGGAGGAGGAGGTGGAGAGGGGAAGGAGGGATGAAGGCAGCGCCCAACCGGGAGGGGAACGGCCGTGGGGGTCATGTCTGACCACTGCTTCCAACCCACTCGCATCGGGACAGGGAAAACGCTTCTTGGCCACGTGATTATTGTTTTTTACCCAGCTAAAAATACAGATTCGGCCGCACCATCAGGGAAATCAGTGTCAGTGTCAGAGGGCTGAAGGAGCCTCCTGACCCCGCTGCGCTCTGACAGCTCGGCCCACCGCAGCTGTGCCACTGTAACTTGGAGCAAAGCAGCCCGATATCCCAGCCCGTTGCCCACCCTGTGCCCCCCTGCTCCAGGTGCTGCTTCCAGCCCTTCCGACACGTGCTGCTCTGCTCTCCTCACCTCGTTTTCTCAGCACCCCCATCGCCCCGCAGCACTCACTGCGGCACAGAGGGGACCGTGAGCCGCCCCCATCCCCTCTCCCCCCCATTCAAAGCCCCCGAATGCCGTGCAGGCCGCATCCTCACCGTGCTGCTACTGAAGCGGAGTGGAGATGCGGGGCGGCATGGGGAAGCAATCCCTCACTGCACATCCTGCGGCCGCTGTGCTGCCAGAGAGCAGCGTTGGGAGGAGACGTGAATCGAGGTGGTGGAGATCTGAGCCTCCCAGCTCGGGGTGCTGCTCAGAGCCCTGGCTGCCCCTCAGCAGGGTCCCGCTGCTCTCTGCGCTGCTGGCCGCTGTGTGGGATGGTGTCGGTCAAAGCCTGGGGGGTGCAGAGGGCCCCATGGGGACAAGCTGCCTGAACAGGCATGGGAACCCACCCTGAGGTAGGGAAAAGTCCATCTCCTGCCACGTGGGATTCATGGGATGTTGCAGCTGGTGGCAGGCTGAACTTCCATCCCATCCCATCCCATCCCATCCCATCCATCCCATCCCATCCCATCCCATCCCATCCCATCCCATCCCATCCCTTCCCATCCTATCCCATCCCACCCCACCCAACCCCATTCCATTCATCTCATCCTATCCCATCCATCCCATTCACCCCATCCCATTCCATCCCATTCATCCCATCCCATCCCTGCCCATTCCACCCCACCCCATCCATCCCATTCCATCAATCTCTTCCCATTCATCCCACCCCAATTCTTTGGCTGGAAAAATTCGAGCTTTGTCAGCATTTTTTTTTTTTTTTGGGGGGGAGTGGGGAGAGAGTTGACCAATTCTGGAGTGCAACAAGGCCCAGGGCGGGCACGAAGGGAAGAGGGGACACCTCCAGCACGGCCCCCCCACAGCCCAAACATCTCTGCAGTGGGCTCCCGGCTCCACCGGCCTCTCATGTTGCCATGGCAACTGCTGCATCCCAGCCTCGGCAAAGCTGGGAGATGTCGGCACGGATGAGAGATGCTGCGGGATGGGGTGGGGTGGGAGGATGTGATGGGAAGGGATGGGAGGCGTTAAGGGGATGGGAGACATGGGAGATGCAATGGTGATGGGATGGGAGATGCTATGGGGACACACTGCGAGATGGTATGGGGTCAGGATGGAGATGCTGTGGGGATGGGATGGGAGATGCCTGCACCATTCCCCAGCTCTCTGGTGCTGCAGTGTGGGGGAAAGCTGTGCTCCTCACTGAGCTGCTGCTCCTCCGTAAGGGCCCCATCTGAAAGGCACTCATACAAGATTAATAGGGGCTGTAACAAACAGCGAACGAGGCGCTGGTGGGCCCGGCTCATATGCTGCCTGTAACACCTTGGGGGCTCACAGACATCCAGAGCACATCCAGAGCATGCTTATGGTGGATGGTAATTGTTTGCAGCCCTGGAGGTGCTGCACTGGGAAGAACCTTTGGCACAAAAGCTCCCAGGTGAGGTGGGAGGGCTGCACTGCTGCTCGGCTCAGCTTCCAAGTGCCACTCCAGCACTGGGTCCTGTTACCAACAGGGGCTCCTCTGTGCCCACCAGATCCCGGGGCTGTGCAGGAGGGCTGAGAGCAGCCCCTGGGAGCAGAACCTGTGTCAGAGAAGGCAGCTCCTGCTGGAGGGCGGGATGGACAGCAGGCAGGTGGGTGGACGGACAGGCAGATGAAGATGTGGAGCTTTGATCATGGAGAAGGGGACGGACACTGCGTGGGGCAGAGCAGGCACCGCAGGGGTGCTCACATACAAACACATCTCAGGCCTCTCCTGGCCTGCACCTCCTCACGCAGAGCTTCTCCCTGCGCCCACCAGCACTCCTCTCAGCGAAGCACCCATCTCCTCACCCTGCAGCCCACCGGCCTGCTGGCAGCACCAGCTAGCAGCAAGTTGCACTCCCTCCCTCCGGCCCCTCCAGCCTGGAAGGGATGCAGCTCGGGGATGGAGTGCGGCAGTGCCATTGGGTCACGGCCACACCGGTGCCAGGCTCAGCGTGACCCATTTCCAGCGACCGGAGGAGCTCGGAGCTGGTATCTCCACCAGAGCCAGCGCTGCCTCAACCGCTTTAATTACCCACATCTGAGTCATCCCAGCCCCGCTTTATCAGAGCCCGCAGCCCTGCAGACAAATCGCCCTTTGTGCTCCTCCAGTCCCCATCCGCGGGGAATTGCCAAGTGCCAATTAAGCGGCAGCTCCTGCTGCAGGGGGGTGAGATGAAGAGCGGCCGCTGCCGCCCGATGGCCTCAGCCCGGCTCGGTGGGGAGAGGTGGCAGCCCCAGGGATGTAGTGGGGTTGTTCATTCATTTTGAGTTCTTCCTTTGGGGGCTGGAAGAGTCACGCCTGCACGTGACAGCCCCGGACATCACCAAAGGCCATGGGCACAAACCGGGCCCGGCTTGCACAGACATTGGCTTTGTGGGAGGAATATACTGTTGTGGTTGGACTTGATAACCTTGAAGGAATTTTCCAGCCTGAGCAGTTCTGTGATGCCACAGAGGATGGAAGGAGACAACGCGGGAGCCCCGCTGCCCCACACCCAGCACAGGGTGGGGAAGGAACGTGGCACTGCAGGGCCCGAAGGAGTTAACACCGAGTGCCACCTCCTGTATGTTATCTCCTCCATTGAGGCAGCTCCACGCTGGCAGCAGAACAATGCCAGATTCTGATGAGCTCCGGTTTTCCAGCTAGAGGGAGGCACGGGAGGGTGGGGAATTAACGCTATTCTGCATAATTTTTAATCTAAATTCCATTTCTTTTCTTTTCTTTCTCTAGGAAGCAAACAATCTAGGGGGTTTTGTACTCAATTCCTTGCTTTCATAAGCTAAATGGATTGTTTGCAAGTAGGAGCCAGCTGCAAAGCCGGCAATCTCCGCTCGGATCTGCCTTTCTCCTCGTTGCAGCCATCCCCATTCGCTCCTCCTGGCAGCCCCGGGGCAGCGTGCTGGAGCACGGCTGGGCTGGCACCAGGCAGGCAGGTCGGGCCCTGCAGCTCTCTGGAGAGCGGTGGGGTGCTTGGGAACGGCTGTCGAGCTCATTATGGGATGCCAGCATTTTGGAACCGTTCGTTATGCCAGGACTAATTAGCTGGACGTTGAAATAAAGATTGAGGATGCTCCCCGTTTCTGTGGCAGTGCTCCACCACCGGGAAACCGAGGCCCAGCTCCCTGTGTCTGTGGGTGGGGGCTCAGCTCAGCGCTGGAGCTGCATCCTTTTAATTGTCATTTGTTTCGATGCCACGCGTGGCTCGCAGGCACGACAGAAGCGCGCTAGAGTGCAGCAAGATGACCTACTTACTGAGCTGCAGGAGCAGCATGGGCCTTGGGTCACAGCGGCTCCTGGGACCCCGGAGGATGGGCACAGCTGGCACACGGTCCCCGGAGCTTCTCTCCAGGGGATGCACGGTCCCAGCTGGGTGGGCACACAGCTGGCAGCAGGGCTGGCGAGCGGGGACACGTGAATGTTGGGCTGTCCAACTTCCAGCCTCCTTCCATGGCCCTGCCCCGCACGCTCAGCTCCAAGGGGATCCAACCTCCCTCCTTCTATCTCCATGCTATTTATTGGGGTTCTGTCCTCGGTTCAAAGGCCAGAACACCAGAACATGAGTCTCCATATGCTCAAGAGACAGCAGCGGACCTCTGACTCTGTGTTTACCTCTTTTCAATCCAACGGACCCTCTGTGAACACAGCAGATCGTGAATGCACTCCATTAGAAATCACACTACGGTTCAGGAGGATTTGTTCTTGGGCACTGATCCTTCACCATGCTCACCCATCTAACAAGATGCTTCAGAATTTATTGTAAGGACAAACAAGTACTGGCGCTCCCTGCACCCCCTGCAACAGCCCTGGCCCACGGGCTACCTGAATGCTCAGAGGCTAGCAGCTCCGGGATTCAATGCTCCAGGTGCTGTCAGATGTCAGGGAGTCAAAAAGACAACAGAGCAGCTCTTCAGCCTGGGGAGAAAAGAAGGAAGGGGAGAGCTGTGAATTCTGGGTGTTGCAAAGAAATTTCCTGCGGCTCCCTTCCCACCCAAGCTCTTCTATGGTCCTGGGATTCCTCCATGGGCTGTTAGCTCCTCTCCTCTTCTGCCCTGCTAATGGTGGTAGGTCCCATCCCCCCAACACAGCCCCATCCTGAGCTGCACACAGGGAGAAGCTCTGCCCAGGTACAGCTGTCCACACTGAAACATCTGGAAATCCAAATTCTCTTCCTATTGCCTATTCCACATAGGGATCCAGCATGAAGTTCCTCTTCTCACCCATGGCTTGGCTCTCTCAGTGAACACCGTAGCACGGCACAAACCACGGGGATTTGCAATCTGTGTTCACTTAACCCTCTGAACTTTGCCTTATATCATGGTGTTGCTCATTAGCTGTGACCTGGAAAGCCTGGCTGACATTTCATAAACTCATTAGCAAGAGATCAGGGGGATCAAACACAGTTTCGAGGGACATCTTTTGAGGTACAGCCATTCCCCGGTGCGTTTGTTCCTCAGATCTGGCTCTGTGATTTCCAAACCCACCTTGAACCTGGGGGCATACAGGCCCATTGATGGGACCATAGCTGACTGCTGTGCTTCCCACAGCCTCGGGGAGAAGCACTGCAGCCCACGCTGCCCCAGGATGGGGCTCAGTCTGAGCTCTGCCCTGCTGCCAGCTGGGCTGCTTCTCCAGAGGGACACAACCCAGCAGCCACACTACTAAGGCCAGGAGTGGGGCTGAGCACACTTGCTTTTTTCTTACATCTGTTGGGGAGACGCGGGGAGAAAACATCACACCTTAGGGAGAGCTTGGGGTAGTGCCTGCATAACAGGTAGGACAGACTTCAAAGGGGCTCTGCACCCTCAGTTCTTCTACACCTCCCCAATCCTAACCCTACAGGCATTGCCTCCCGCATGCACATCTCTCATTACAGTCAGAATTTTAAAGGTGTTTGTTCAGTTTTGTTTCATTAAGTGCCCACTTGTGAAAAAACACAGAGCTGAGAGCTTCATGGTGAACGGCTGAGAAAAGATGCAGGCTGCCTATCCCTGGGACACTGGTGGCAACGTTTCTCACCTTCTAGTGGGATCTGGGCTTCTGAAACATGACTTCTAGAGCACAGAACGATAGAATGGTTTGGTTGGAAGGGACCCTCAGGGCCATCTGGTCCCATCCCCCTGCACAAACAGGAGCTCCATCAGTGCTCAGAGCCCACCCTGGTTTCATTCACCACAGGGGCAGAAAAGGTGTATCTATTCCAGAACCATCTCTACTTGCCTGTTTCTCATCCTGGGGATAGAAGAGATGCTGTGCCACGTCCAGCATGGTCTGCTTCTGCCAACACACACTGAGGGTAAAGACAAAGGGAAGGCAGCATTACTTTGCCATCTAAGCTGTTGGAAACTGCTGATGACCCAGCTTTAGGCAGGGCTATGATCAGTGCCAGCAGCTCTGGCCATGTGCATCTGTTACTGAACTTCTTTACACAGCTAAATCCTGGGTTTTACAAAGCTTTGTATAAATGGATTTGGATTCTTAAAATATAAGCCTCCAAACAAACAGTAATGACCCATTGCGTAATGGGGTCTCTGGGGCAGTGGGAACACACACACATCCAGTTATGTGAGGCCTGTGCAGGGACCTGTTTCTCACCAAAGACCACCAGTGTGTTCTCCCAAGCAGCGAGGCCTTCCCGTGCTGCTCCCCTCAGCGGGGCCTGCTGCACTGCTCATGTTTTGCTTCGGTCCCTCTCGAGTCACACGTGTTGACCACAGACATATTTGAGGCACTTCAAGGCAAGATACAAATCTCAAAGTTGCCTGTGTACAGGCACGGCCCTCAGGTCCTGGAATTGCCCCCAGCACCCTGCCCCCACATCCAGGTATTGTGCTTGGCAACAGTTTTCCCTCCAGTGGCTTCCATCAGCTCCAGGATTTCACATGTCTCACGTTCATCCTTTGATTTCTAAACCTCCTTTCCCTCCAAAGCCTCCCAGAGATGAACCTCCTATAGGGATAACATCGCGCCCTGCTAACAGCAATTAACACATGGTAAGAATGTTTCATCAGACAGAATAACATCCAGCTAAGTTCCTTAGCACTTGAAGCTTGCTCTGAGAGCCTGCACTCTGATTTTCTTCCCCTGCAGCCAGGATTTGGGAGTGCTTCAGTCCAACATCGCTGATGGAGTTCAGCACAACACGAACCAGCTGAGCTCCTGGGGACCCTACACAACACAAGAGGGTCTCAGCAATCTCACCATCACCTGGAAGTGCTTTATAAAAGCTCAGATAACCACAGAGGAGTAATTTCTACTGCAGTCACTAAAAAATCAACATCTCCTCTTAAGGTGACTCAATCTGGTTTGTCGTGCGCACCAAGCAGAGCGTGCCTTTCTCTGAGTCGCTGCTTTGAGCCTACTTGTAAATTCTTCCCTCTGCCACCCTGCAGCTAGGAAATCTGGCTTTATAAACAAGTTATGACAGGGGAAATTCAAATGCTTTCTAATGGAGACCTAGGCAACTGAATTCTGGCACAACTAGAAAGGTAACTCACATCAGTTTTCCTCATCTGTAGGTAGGACTGTGTCACCTCCTCCCCCATGGTCTGCCCTGGTCCCACTTTTCCAAGGCTGTGGTTCCCTTCCCCTCACCTCTCCCAAACATTTCCCAAACTTCACTCTGCCCTGTGAATTTCCCTTGGCATCCTCCTAATTCCCACTTTGGCTCCGCTCTTTGCAGTCAAACAAGCTCACAAGACTGCTTTTGTGCCCCCACCTGCATAAGTTCTGTCCCCTTTCGTGCTTTTCCTGCACTTTGGTGCAGAAATAATCCCTTCACAGACACCCAGAGAACAGACAGAGTGCACAGAGTGGGTGCTGCTGCTGCTGAACACCACACAGTTATGAGCTCTGTGGCTGTCTTAAAGGGCACTGCTCTGCACAATGCATCCTCTGAGCGTCCCCTTGGTGTGCCACTGACAGAGCTGGTGTAGGAAAGCTCTAATAGGCTGGGAACAAGCAGCTGCACTAGCTGAGCCTGCATTGCTTCTTCAGCACCTGATTCCTTCTTATCACAGCCCACCTCTACCACCACATCCACACGGATGGCCACATCTCCCCCTGTGGCACAGCTGTGAACCAGTTCCAAGGGCCAGAAAGTAATCTGTACACAGCAATGCTGCAGCAGAGCCCTGAAGGTATTGGAATCCCAGACCGCAGCACTGGAACAGATACACGGTGATTTATTCAGTGCAGGAGAGGTCACGTGGCTCCTGCTGATGGAGGCATAAGTGCAATTAACCTCAGATGTTACTCTGAAATGTTTATAAACTAGGCAGTGAGGATGTCTTGGCATGAAGTGTCCTTATGAGACACTGGTTCAGTCAGGCTGGCTTTCACAGACAGCTGCAGAGTTGACTTGAAGCAGTATGACAGCTGATGGGAGAGCTGTATGACTGCTGGCTGGAGCCAAGGATCTGTGCCTCTCCACCTCCCAGCCCTGGGCAACACCTCTCTGTCCCTCCCTTTCACCAGCACCACCCAACAAGAGATTATTTTTGTAGAACTGGTTGCACGATCACTGGTTCTGGCAGCTAAAGGCAGAGCGGATCCTGCCCTGGGGGAGCACCTCCAGATGCACGCACACAACAACAGGCCAAGCTGCACCTACAGGAGGCAGAGGCACTGTGCCACAGGTTGCACCCAGACTCTGACTGGGAAATAGAGAGGTGGGGGATGCTGTGCTGGCTCCTGGCCCCATTGACAGCCCTCTTCTCCCAGAATCCCTTCAGCAGTGATCTCGGGGCTCCTGACAGCTTTTTTCCTAAATATCAGCCCCTGTGCACGGAAACTTTCCCTTTGGGAGGCAGTGGGTTAATTGGCCTGATAATCAGCCTGTTTCACTAATCAGTCCCTGTAGAGGGGCTCTGTTTGTTTTATCAGGCTCATAAATCCAGCGTTTCTGGTGATTTATTTAAGAGGCTGATTTCTGATTTTGCTCTCTGGTGTTTATTTTTAGCATTTTTTTTTTCTTCATAGCAAACACAGAATCTGCTAAGATATTTCTCCTAGGAATTGTATTGATTTAGCAGGTCTATTCCCAACGTGAGCTCTTATCTCAGAGAATTCCCTGTATTTGTGGGACCACACAGCCATGCCTGACAGACAGCCCGAGCCCTTAACAAAGCACACAACTCACTGGTGTCCTGAGCATGGGGTATGTGGATTCAGACTAAGGAGCACTCTGAGATGTCGACACGTGGATAACAACATGGCTTAAAAGAATCATTAAGGCTGGAAAGATAACTAAGACCACCTAGTCCAACCATCCACCTGCCTGTGACATGCCTTCCTTCAGTGCCTCTGAGTGGCACTGAACACTGTGGGAGTTCAAACCACAAGCAAATTACAGAGAAATCAGCCGTCCTGGTTTGGACCACACGCCCTCTGGTAATGAGGCAGTGGTGAAAAAGTGCTGTTGAAGTGTAATTGTTCCTCACTCACCTGTCCAGCAGGGAGCTGAAACCAACGACCGCATTGTCTCGCTCTGCTGCTACCACCAGGCACAAACCATCCATTAAGCGGGAGCACTGAGGGAGGGAAGAGCACAGACTTGAGTTGCTATCCACTTAGATAAGGCTGTAAGCCTCACTGATGAGCTGCTGACAGCAGAGATAACTGCTGTGTGCTGTGTGCAGGGAGGAAGGAGAGCAGCAGACTCACACTGAAGGAGTATCACATCTGAATTGTTGGTTCACCCAATTCCTATGGCATACTACAATTCCTACTCTTTCCTCACAGAGTGAAAATAAGCTGGGTCCTTGGGTGTGTTATTCTGCTACTAATTCTGCTGGAAGCAGGAAGACTGACCTAACTACAGACGCCTGAGATACTGCAGCAGAAACACTTATCACTTGAAGGAGCCCATCTTCCTTCTGGCAAGCGAAAGCAAACGCTGTAACGCTCGCCTTTGGCTCAGCAGTGCCAGACCCTGGTGGAGGCACGCCAGCCCTGCCCAGAGCAATTCATCTCTGACAGGAGGATGTGTTTACACGGCCAGGGCAGCGGGGCCACAGCTGCTGCTCTCCTTCCCAGAGAGGAGGGACGCAGAGGGACGGCATCCTTGGGGGGAACTGCAGGGGAAGAAAGTAGTGCTCAGACTAATTGGATGCTGGATGCAATTGCTATTCTGTACAGGTGTGCTTCAAAGGGATGCTGTCAGTTTAAAAAATCACAACCTGAAAAGATCTTACCTGCTCTTATTATAGGTTGCACCTAACACACTCATAAGCAATGATGGGCTAGGAACAGAAATGTTTTTATTTTTTTTCCACGGGAACTGCTGCATGCCTCTGACAGCCCTTTGTTGATTGCTACTGCCAGTATAAGTACTTCCCCGTGCTGATTACTCTCTGCCTCTGACAGTGTTTTCTTGCACACTCCACCTTACTGTTTTGCCCTAGCAAGGTTCCTGGAATGGTGGGTTTATCCTATACCAAATACAAAGAGAAAAACAGCTCTGGCATGATGCTGCACTGCTGTAAAGCAAAGCACAGGCTCACCCCAGAAGCTCATCTTGTGCTTACACCCCATGCTGGACTGCAGCGTGAGTTGTCATCACCAGCAGAACGAGAGAGGAAAAGAAATCTCCACCCAGAACTCCAGGGCACCGTCCAAAAAGTGGAAGTGTTATTTAGCATTGTAGAGGAGGATTAATGGAGTGTGATTACAGAAAAGGAAATAGAAACTGCGTTTATCTGGAACAACAAGACAAGATACAACAGCAGAACATACAGAACAGCAGCAGCTGTGCATTGTGAGGTGAATGGAAGAAAATGTCTACGGGGGATGTACCACTCACAGTGAGGTTACGTTTGCACATCGCAATGCCAAGTTCAGGTGTCTGTAAGTTAACAGAGATACAGGAACACAGAGCAGGGACACGCAGGCAAGGCACGCTGCCCAAATTACTAACTAGTGCATAAGAGATCAGATTGCAGCGTGGTGCTAACACAGCTACCGAGGCTGGTCCGCTTAGAGCTAGTGCAGCACTGCATCAAATGACTCTTCTTCCACGGGGGAAGAAGCAAAGCACAAATCCAGGTTTCATACCTTTGCTGCCACACCACACTCGGCCCTGCTCAGTATCTCAGAGACGCAATGAGCTTGTGGTGCATCCAGGACAGTGAGGCGTACTCCAGTCACCGTGAAACCTTTGCCAATAAGCTGATCAAGCAGTTCAACGTAAGGTGGGTCCGACCCACAGACGATTGTTGCTGGCAGGATGAGGCAAGTGGTTTGGCACAGGTTATTGAGCACTGGCTGATCTGATGGGAAAAGATCAAAACACAACAGATCCTTTGTATCAACCCCCTTCGACTGCTAACCCTCTTCCCTGCCACATACCTGTAACCAGAAGATCAGATGCACTCTGGCATCATTATTATGTCATTTGGGTTGTGACTGCTCATCCCGAACTGTCAAACTGCTGCGTGCCTGAGTGTGTGTATCTGGAGGTCACAAGGCAGCAGTAGTGACCCCATTTCAGGAGTCAGGCAAGGACAGCTGCTGGTTTGCTACGGGAGATACTATTCCATTTACCTTCTCCCAAGCAAAGAAATCTTTTAATCCAGCTGCTTTCATAATCCAAAATGTAATTCTCAGCAACATATATAAGATTTAATGCACTTCATATTTTCCTCACGATAAATCTGTCCGTTAGGCAGTGGCTTTGTGATAATTATTTGCCAAAAGGAGATGTTTCCTTGTGTGCAAGAGCTACCTCTAGCGTCCAAGAAGAGGCCACGAAGTGAATGATGTGTCTGGCTTGCTGGCGGCGCTTACTGTATTGTGCCTGACAGCCCAGGGATCACGTGTGCTTGCTTTTCCAGGACAGTAGCTCTTTGAAAAACATTTTCTGAGACACAAACACATCAGGGCTGTACACTGATTTCCTTTTCACTCTGCTCAGAAATCTTCAAAGCAAAGAGATTCTCACGAAGCAGGAAATTGGGGGCACATACTTTGAGATTTGCTTCCAAGACTGAGCAGTACAGAACCTGCATAATACTCGTGCTCTTTCCACAACGAGCTCCCTAGTGTTATTATTACTCTTGTTTCAGAGCTCATACAGTGGCTTGGGAATGGCAGTCATGTTGTGCAATAGACCCCAGCACAGCTAACAGTTTAATCTTAGACGTTCTGGAAACCAACCTCTGATGTATTAGTGTGCAACACAAGAAAAGGAGCTTTGTCTGAGGAGATACAGCCTCACTCATGTGACTTTTGCCAGGGTCACAAAGCACGTGCAGGGAACAGCCCACAGCCAACAGAAGACAATGGAAAAAAACCACTGATAATGGCCTTGGGAAAACTGCTTCTTCAGAGGACCCAATTCCAAACGTTTTTGCTCCCAGTAAACATCACAGGGATACTTTACCCAGTCACCACTTGGGTATAAAGGCTTGGGATCAGCCCACAGGATCCTAGCATGGAAGCATCTATGTGAGATTTACATCTCCTGGCATGAAAGGCAGAGCATCACAGCCTGCCTCATATTCATGCCTATCAAGAACAATCAGCAGAAAAGACCAAGAGAAACTACAGGCATCTGAGGGAACTGACAGGCCTGCTGAAGTTCTGACTCCAAAACAAACTCAGGCCAGCAGAAACTGGAAGTTATTTTTAGCTGGCAGACATTCAGCAGCTAGTGGGAACCAAACAAGAACTCGGTCCAGTTCCCAAGAGATGGATGTCCACACTGCCAAAAGCACTCCCTGCAGAAATTGCTGCTTATCTACGCCCAGAATAAAGGCTCTCTCCATCACTAACCCCATCACTATGGTGCCTTGGTCTCTCCTGTGGCTGGCTTTGAGTGGACACGCAAGCCACCATGGCCAAGCTGGTGCTCATACACACTGTAAAAGTTCAGCAACATTCACTCCTGCTTACATTATCTGTGTTGACAGTGCTTTTTCTTCTGCTGGTGACAAGGTCTGCACTGCTCATCAGCCCTATGTTTAAACTCACAAAAGAACTGGTAGCAGAAAGGCCCAGCAGGCAAAGAGTTAACTGGCTGGACTCTACTGGAGCTGTTCTTTGTAGCTCAGAGTTGTCGCTCCCTTCTGAAAGGACATCAATACCAAATCTTGCCGCCACCAGATGGTTTGTCTTGCCATCCAATTAATCAATAGCAGCCTCAATCTATAACGAGAGTTATGCATTTCCTTACCAGGATCGTGTGGTTGCCCAGAGCCCAGTACATCAAGCTGCCCTCCTGTTCCACGCTTTATGATTTTGTGCTGCTTGTTGATTTCCAAACTGACTATGGGGTCACATTTCAGGTTATAGATCTGCAAAAAGGAAGGGAGGGGAAGGGAGAGAGAGGCAAGTCATGTGAGCACTGTTACCTAATCAGAAAGGATAACACTTCTCAAGTATCGATTCAGGCAAGCTGTGAAGGTTTTGTTGGTGTTGTATACTCCTGTAATTACCAGCCTAGAAAACACCTGGCTGTCGGGAGATAAAAGAACATTTTGTATGCATTCTTTCTTTTTGAGGCTTAACTAAATATGGCATCTTGCTGTCTTTTAAAGTTTCTGCATACAGGTATCTCTCTGAAGTCTCCATCCCCAGCTCTTCATGGCCAGAAACTCAAGGACCCCGAGTGTCCAACATCTTTACCCAGTGCCAAGCTAGTGTTTAGCAGCTCCCTTCTGTTGTGGAACAAATTGTCACGTGCACGTGTCCCAGTGCAGTGCAGTCCTGATTTCTGGACTGAGTCACAGAGGAAAGACTTCCACATCATGAAGCACTTCAGAGGTGGGGCCTGATATCAAACTCTGGTTTTGAGAAGAAACTGATCAGAATGGTCAACTAGGGATTAGCTAGTACAAAACTAGCTGAAAAGGAGAGTTATCATTTCATTTTAGCCATTGGCAAATAAAGGCAGTTCAAATTAGAGACCAGCACCCACACAGTGTGAAGGGCCAGATGAGCAGAGCTGGCCATACCAGTACTGGCAGGCTTCTCAGCTCAATGCAGGAGGCCAAAATCTGGGTCTTTGTGCCTTCAACTGTATGCACGGAAAGATGTGTGCATCCAGCAACAAACCGCACCTGTGACTTAAAGCACGGAATGTCCTGTTTGAGACAGCTCTGTCTTTACAGTGCTGTGAATTGGTGCCTCTGTCGGCAGGGTACGTGGGACAGCACCCTTCTCACACCATGGGGCAACACTCCATGCCAGGGGCACGTGGACACGTGCACTCTCTGGGATACATTCAGCAGCCAGTGAGTTATTCTATTAGCTGTCTCACTTCATCTCAATTGCTGAACACTACACCTGAAAGGTTGGTAACCATCATCCTCTGGGTCAGCAATGTCTAAGCAATCATGGGTGATGTTGCTATTGTTCCCCAGGACCTGCTTCCACAGCAATGTCGGCTCAGTGTAGGAACTTTGCTTCTGAAGCAACAGCCCTGAGCCCTCCTGAATTTATAGCACAGGTCACTGAACAAACGCATCTGAAAGAGCACTCTTCCTCTGAGACTGTCTGGGTCAATACAAAGTTAGCACATTGTGGCAGGGACATCCAGAGAAGGAAATCTCAGCAGCCGGTGAAACACAGCGAGAAAGCATTATCTCAAGTGTAAGAGGAAGGAAATCAAGGGATAGCAGGAGCAAAGCCATTGCTCTGACACAGCAGGAGACTCTTCGGGAAAGGGCAGACTCCTACCTCTTCCTCCTCTAATGTCTGACACTCGGCGCAGCACAGACCTTCTGGGAAAAACAGCTTCATATCCCGGACAGATATTTGGTAGGATTTGGAGCCTGAGAGATAAATACAATGAGAAGATTCTTTCAGGCCATGAATTAAACATTCTCTGGACTAACACTCATCTTCCTGAGAGATTGATGATGTGCAACTTACTGCAGTAATTGCTTTAAAGGCCAGCTGTTCTGTATAGTAATAGCAAACATTTAAAACCATTATATTTAGAACGGTTCCATTGCATTTTTGGTATTTTGGTTCTGCTCCATTATCACACTCAGCTCGTCCTCCCCCTGCTTCCTAACACTGTAGTCAAGGGAATTACATTAAGGAGCTTGTAAATACCAGTTCCAACCCCCCTGCTTTTCCCATGCTTTTGGATCATGTCAGGCTGGTCCAGTTGAATGGAGCTACTAGTTACTAAACCCAGATGTACTTTGTAACAGTAATGTAAACCCCAGATGTGCTGGTGACTCCTGTACAACAGAGCCAAAGAAACAACAATCAGTATGAGACACTGCTGACAGCAGTGTATTGCACTGCTCACCTGTAGCCCTGAAAAGCAGATTGAGACTGAAGAGGTACCAGGAATGAATGTGAAGATCAGAGAAGGAGTGGAGAATCATCTGAAGAGTCAAAACCAAAGCCCTTAGCTTGTTTAACCCAATGTAACACAAAGCTAAGAAGGAATACATCAAGGTGAAGAGGTCAGAAAAGGAAAAACTACTTCAAGTACAGGCTTTGGCAGGAGAGCAAACGGACACAAACTGTGCATGACTGCATTTACAATTGAAAATGTATGAAAATTTCCAGTTGGGAAGTTCTTTTACAACCACCCAAATTCGGGTCAGAGCTGATGAGAGGAAATAGATTAACTGAACTCAAAGACTTAGAGGTCCCTCAGCATGTGAATATTTCCCCATAAAGTGACAGTGTTAGAAACCAATTCTCAGAGCGTTTTGAGATCTGTGAGTGGAAAATGTTTGAGAAGGAAAAGCTATTTCTGTATAACTGGAGTTCAGATAGACTGTCAGGGTGCTGGCATGGATCCACACTCCTGGGATACAAATACACAAAAGGCAAATACATTCTGAAATATTATCACTTCTGCAGACTACCCGTTTAAAAAAAAAAATTGTGCCTTACTGCTCCTAGAGCACTCAGCCCTGCAAGGACATCCATAATTCTAAATATCACACAGCCAGAGTGCTTAACACAGTAGTTTACAATCCTGAGATTGTATATGTCACTGGTGTATAAGTCATGCTGCATTCTTTATGTACCTCTGTGTCAAACCTTCCCCGTTTAAATCATTGGTGCCATTACAAAGAGGACACAAATGTTCCCAAAGCTATTCTTAGCAACGCTTTACTCTTACTTTTCTCAAGGTGTAATACTGTATAAGATGCTCTTTGGGCTCAAGAAAAAGCACTACACAGTGATTTCACGATGCACTGAAGAGATGGAAGGAACACAGCTTTACCTCTGCAGCTGCCTCATAATGTAAGAACTGCTTTACATGGTTTGACTGTTGTCACCAAACCTGGCCTCCATCACACTGGAGCTTCTATTGTTGCTTCCAGAGGAAACAAAGCTAGAGTTTACTCCACTTCACCACAATGGCACTAGCCAGAGATCCTCCTCAGCTGAAGCAAAACCAAAAAACCATGGCACTCCCTACTAGGAAAGAAGCTCTTCCACTGTCCCCCAGATGATCAATTGTGCAATGACTACGTTTCCTGCTTAACTTGGACACGAACGTTTCTCCCTTTTTGAAGGACAAACTGAAGGAGATGCGAAGCTTTAAGGATCTTTAAGGACAGACTCCTCCTTGGTATAGCAGCTGGATCAGATTCTTGAGTCTGAGTTACTGTGTACATAAGCTACAGCTGCAACCATTTTCCTTGAATGTGTGCAATTAAGGCTTTGTGAGCCATCCCCATAGCTGGGGCTGGGATACCAGTGCACAATCTGGGCTCAGCAGGCAGGTGGTGGACAAGCAGCTCAGCTCTGTGCTTAGCCCAGTCTTGGAAGGAAGCAGGTCTCTGAAGGGAATCCCTATGAAGGCATCCGAGGCCTTCCTTAACACAGAGCTCTCTGTAACCTCTGAGTGCAAGGCAGGCTGAGATTCAGCCTCCCTGGCTGATATAAACTAATCAGTAGAAGAATTATGCCAGGGAAGCTCCAGGTGTTGCGTGGGTATATTAAGTTGGGGTATATATTACCCGTAACTGATGAGTTCTCATTCTCAAGGCAACCTGGGAAGACAATCCATTAATCTTAAGAGCAAAAGAAGCAGGGGTTGACAGTGGAAAAGTACTGGCTGAAAAGCCTTGAACATCTCTTGTGTAGGTAGACCCTGCCCTTCTGTCACTCCCACAAATGAGAACCTATGAGTAATTATGGTGGGAGATCTCTCTCAGTTTAATCTTGGTCCTAAAGATTATATCTGACAAAAAGTGATTCTACATCAAGAAGTTGATTCTCTTCCCAAAACTGCACGTGGTGGATACTTCACTGAGTTCTCTCTGAAAGACCACACTGGACAAAAAAGCAGTACAGTGCAATAGAAAGCACTAGCTAATCCAATGGATCTTGACAGGAAAGTTCTTTTGGAAACCAAAAGCATACAGTCCCTGCTAACTTGACTGTTTTTTATGGAAGTTATTGATCGTATTATTTTTATACTTCTGTAACTATATACAGCACAATATCAAGAAAAACAAACTACTCATGGGCAGTCAATGATGCTTACTTCCTTATGAATTTCTGAATGACATCATTCCCTGCTCCTTGTTAAAACAGCCCTCTTATGATACCCTTGGCTCTCCATAGCCCACCCCATCCTCCACCTGTACTCTCAACAGTCTCTGATCCCAGTCACTGCAACATCCTAGTTCTCCCTGCCTGCTGTTGGTGGCTGAACTGTGGCTGGTTCACCACAGAGGATGCTGACTAGCTGGCATGCCTCTGCCCATGTGCCAGCTGGCAAGAGCCTCTCAGAATGGAAAACAGCTGAGTTTACCTGCTTTCCTCAGTGGGAGTAATGTTTGATCACCTCTCCCTACTCAGACATTAATGTTTTGAGTCATTACAGGAACTCAGTATCTTAGAGTCTTTTATCCCTCTGTGAAACCTGGATGCAGTCGGCCAGCGGGTTATATAGTTATCAGAAAGGCAGTCAGAAGCATTGAGACAGATGGGCTCTTGGGGATAAGTACAGAATAACCAATCTAAAATTACAAAAAGACCAAGCAGAGAAAAGATTAAAGGAAATCTGTTCTGATGGAAGACAGATCTTGGGCTGTTCTGAGAAGATGACTTTTTGATATATCTTCTGGGAGAATGTTTCATAGCTTGAGACAAACTCAGGTCAGCCACCAAAAAAAAAAAAACAATCAAAACTTTCTAGGGAATAATGGTCCCTACTGCCTGCCAAGGCTGGATCTGCACTGACAGTGCAGGAACGTAACAGTACATTATGTTTTTACCATTAGCATATCTGAGCCTTCACATTTTTCTCTTGCAAAAACCTACCATAAAATCCATTTTGGACAGTGCTGATGCCATACTGAGCCCTCCAGAGGCACGGATCTAGTGCTTGGGCTGCATTAGGGTCCTCTGGCCCCAGCATGTCTATCAGCTTCTTCACAGCATTTGGTCTCTGAAGACACAGCACAAGAGAAGTGCCTGAGGTAAGGTAAATACAATGAGCCTCTAGAGCAGCAGGATCCTGAAAAGAAATAACAGCGAGGAAACAGGTTACAATAAATGGTGTAGGTGAGTGCTGAATCCCAGCCCTCCCTTGGCTTGAACCACCTGACACTACTGCTTGCTTCCTCTTCCCTTTGCAACATTCACACACATTCACACAGAGCTTCCAGAGCACATTCAGTGGTCACCAAGCTTGTATGTGCTGTGTTATTCACTATGTAGCATGAGGTCCAGTTCCCACCCTGAGCACACACAGAACGAAGGAAAGATGAGCACTGAGCTTTATCCTGCAGCTGCAGCAGCTCCTGGGCCCAGCTCCAGGCTCACAGTGGCAGCTTCCACACACAGCTTCCACAGTAATTTCCTAAAACCCTGCAGTAAGAAAGGAAGCAAAATCCTGTTTCTAGAAGGAAGAACAGCCTTGTGTTGTGACTTGTTCTGCGTATCTGTGTGTGCCCACCTGGAACACAGATACCAGAGGAGGAGCTGACATTTGTCCTAACCAGCTGCAAATGAATTATTAGTCTGAAGTTCAGTGTCCACTGCTGAACCATTGATTTGTGAGATGTCCTTTTCACAGTACCTTCACTGTGACATACAGAGAGGGAAGTGAAGGATGCTAGAAATATCATCATGATCATGTACGCTCTGGGATGAAGAACTGCATTTAGTTCTTTGGGATAAGGAACCACATTTAGTTCTGCTTATGGAAGAAGACAAATAGCTGAACTTTTTCAGCTTCACAAAAGGAATGCTCTGCCCCCCACTATCCCAGTACTCACCGTGCTGTGGTGGCTGGGGGGCAGAATTTCATAGACTAGATGGGATCAGTGCTACTGAAATAGCGAGCTTCAAACAAGGATGCTCAGGCCAGGACACTTGACTGGAGCTGAAAGCAAGCAGCTCAGCTCTGGGCTTTGCCACTGCTATATTGTGTGCTCCATGACAAATTCCTCTACCATTTTTTCTTTTACAAACACTGTCAGTTCACCCCGAGCCATGAGATTCCTCACAGTTTTGCAGGACACAGAATCCCGAGATCTTTATTTTAACTCAAGATGAATGTTAATAACCACTAGCAATCACTGCACCAGAGACAAGAGAGCAAGTTGTTGGTCAGAGATGGATGTAATGAGTGAGAAGCCTTGAGAAAGACAGCAGGAGCCCAGGGCAGAAGGTGGCTGAGGAGCAACAGGGCCTTGCTATTCTCATTAAGCAAAGCCTTGCAGAGCCAGGTTCATTGCAGATGTTTCCATTACGTGTGAGGTCCACAGCAGCTGTAGGCTCTGAGCCCTTCATCCTAAAGAAGTGGCAGGAGCACTCAGGTCTTCCTCCCTGCCCTCCAAGTGACCAAGGCCAGCAATGCCAGTGCACAGAGCAGCTCCACGCCAGCACTGTGCATATGCACAACAGCATTTTCAGCCTGCTGGCTAAACCAAGCTATGGTTATTTACTTTTATACCAATTTTTGAGGGAAAAAAATTAAAACCTGGAGGAAAAAACTCCTACTTGATTCAGCTGAACCACATCATTCAGTCCCCTAAAGGTTTTAATCCCTCTCTTTTTTTAATCTTTCAAAAGCAGCAGGGAACGGCAATTCTCAAGATAAAACGTTTCCAAAAGAAAATCCCATCCTTCCATTCAAAAATATGAAAATAAAATACTTTGAGGCGTCTTTTGTTTTTCTATCCTGTGAAGCCATTCACCAACTTTGACCCAAATAATCTCTCACTCACATTCCTCCAAACTGCCTTTGTAAGTAGGCTATAAAGGGAAAATCACTGACTGAATATCCTCCTCTGTATTTGGAAATGCAAAATGATCTGAGACGCCCCATTCTTAATCAGGTTAGTGAGATAAGAGATCTGATATGAGTTGTGATAATTGTGAGTCCTCCCACCCCACGGAAACACAAGGCAAAGGAGAGCAGGGGCAGCTGCACCAGAGGAATGGGGAGGGAAGTTTCACAGCTGTGCAGTGTTTAGAGGGCCCTGCTCAGACATCAGCGTGTCACAGCATTCTGCAAATTTGTGACATGAATTCAGTTCTGTATAACACTAACTAAGTCCTTTAGGCTTGAAAAATGTTGATAGTTTTAAAAAAATGCACATAATCCACTTTCCTAAGCCACCACCAAGGCTTCTCATTGGGAGATGCAGAACACTGAGGGCATCTCCATGAAAACTTTCCAAAGCTCTGGATACAGCATATCTGACTCGATGTCAGACATGGGCAAAAGAAAACGTTCAGAAGTGGTTTCTGTGAACAGAACGTAACAAATGAAATTGTTTTGTTCCACACCCTATGTAGAGTGCTTTAAATTTATGTAACCAACCCTTTTGTTCCTCTATCCCATCTTTCAGCTTTTCCCTGGGAAATGAACAGGCTTTGGGTTAACGACAACGTTGTTTCTAATTGCTAGAATGGTGTCAGAAGTCAAGGTGACTTCTTGCTCTCTGCTACACTCTCAGATCCTGGCATGGCTCTGCCAGCCCAACGATGCCTCTGTTTACATCCTGCCTCTGCACCAGCCTCAAACCGTGTCCTCGCCAGCACCCGAGCAGCTGCAGCGAGATGGCACACGTGCAGCTGACTGGAATTCAGTGAGCAATTTTGTTGATGCGTACAGAGAGGAAGCTCCAGCTGAGTGCTGGCTCTGGAGGACTAACAGGATTAAAAAGCAGCAGAACTGCTCTTCTGCCTCCAGTGTCGGACTCACAAGGTGGGGCTGGAGGGAATCCATCACATCACTGAGTCTGGGGATCTGCTATGGGCAATCAGAGCAGGTAATCCAACGGCAGCAGATCAATCCTGCTGTAGAAACAGACACAGCCAAAGCTGTGAGTCTCTGCAGTTTGGGATCTGCTGAGTAAGTACAGAAAGGAAAACCACCATAGGCAGAACTGCCTCTGGAGCAGTTGCTTCTCACAGTATTAATGCTATTGGGCCACAGTAAAAGCTGAGAAGGCAATGTCTGCTCTATCTAGCTGAGCTTTGTTTTTATTATTATTATCATCATTAGCTTTCTGATAAAAAGCATTGTTATGGCTCCTGTGATTGGGCAGCCTCAGCAAGCAAAGCATCAGCCCATTATTTATCGTAGGCCGAAGGCCAAAAGCAGCTTAGAAGCTAAATGCTGGTATTGAAGTTGAAAAAGCAATGGTGTCTGACAGTGCGTTGCTGAGGATATAGGTCAGCGTCCAGGTAAACCATACATTCAAAAGAAGAAGGAGATCGAGGCAGTGAATAAAACCCTAATCTAATACCAGTCTCCCTACTTACATCGGGAGTTCAGCCCTTTTCAGCTTCTGTGACAAAAGACTTCAGGTACTTTCTAAAGCCGAGGAGCCCCCATTCAGCAGGGAGCATTTCCCACTGTCCTTTTCCCACTGCTAAAAGCAGTCTATTATCTGCACTTTCTCACTTTCGAACCTTGCTTTTTTTCCCATAAACAAAAACCCAATGTTCTGCAACTCTTAGACCCACCAGCTCTTCAAGGAAACAGAATCCAGAGCATCAGGGAGCTCTGAAAACAAGAGGATTTTTCCTCCCTGAAATAACCTCACTTCAAATGTACCCTACGTACATCCACACTTCTCCCCAAGGTAGACACTTAGATTTTGTGCAATGCCTTTTGTTTCAGATGACTGACTAAATATTTTTGTGTTCAGTTGAGAGATTAAAACCTTTATTGGAAAAGCACTTCCTCGGCCACGGTCCCACTCTCAGCAGGGATCTGTGAAACATTACAAAGCAGATGCTCCTGCCCCGTTCCTTTGCTATCATGCAGAAAGTATTAATTCTTGCTGATGCCTGGTTCTGTTGGAACACTGTCCCAGGATGTTCCCAGGCTTCTTCTAGAAGACTCCATTTATAGTTTCTACAATATGTGCTTTAAACTCTCCCAACTCAAGAGCAACGTCCATTATAAAGGCTTGCTTCCTGTAAAACTTAATTGGTTAAGTGTCTTTAGGAAAGCAATCAATGATTTAGGTTTCTTTTCTCAAGAAAAAGAGTAACTCCTCTACAATGATCAGCTTTCCGTTTCCTGACTTCCATAATATCTTTATTCTGAGACAATAATAGATGAGTATATTTCAAGTTGGGGAAAAAACAAATTCCTAATGCTACAAAAAAGCAGACAAATCTATTTTTAGGTGACAACCCCCCACAACACCCCAAGGTGACAACGCTCCTCATTGTCTATCAGGCAGCAGAAAGGACAAGCCAATTTTCTCTCTTTGCAGGTCATTCTTACAGGCTCTTGAGCACACGCTTCTGGAACAGAGCCTCAACTATCTATGAGATGTAGTACCAAAACATAACCTGGCTCTAGAGGCATGCATGCCCTGGCAGCACAAAGGACTTTTCCCAGCTCCCACATTTAAACACATCGAAGGAAAATGAGGCACAGGGGCAGAGAGCACAGCATGCTCTGAGAGGTGCTCTACCTGTGTTGACTACGGGGGGAAACGGGACTCCTGAGGATCTGCAGTTCAGAATGAGCACTGTAAATTAGCAATTTAATGTTCCTGGGAGGTCTGCAGCTCCTGTATCCCCTGAACTTTTGTTTTAGAGAAACCAGGTCTGTTTCTTTATGGCAAACGATAAAAGAAACTGTCAGCGTGTCAGCATGCTTTGTGCCTGGCATTGTACAGATCTGATTGTTCTATATAGATCGCTTCTAACAAGCGCCACAAAACCCCGGATAGGAGTTTTTGCTCTTTCAGGAATGGATTACTCGCTGACTGATGTATTTTCCCATTCTAAACCTAAACATAGCCACAGAACCGCCAGGTTCTTAACAAACCTGCTTTGCTTCAGAAGAAAGGAGTCCTAAAGCGATGTCTGGCTCCAGGTGTACGTGTTTCATTCCAACCACAGTGAATTTTTCTAGGTTGAGCTTTCGGAGGATCCTTGCAAGACGATGGCTCCAGGCACCGGGTTTGACCAGCAGCACTGTGCAAAGGATCTGGGCTCCTGTAACAAAGCATGCTGCTGAAACCCAAAGCTGCTCTTAAAAACACAGGCAAAACATACAGCTCCATGTGCTAACCAGGACAGGCGTCTATAGAAGAGGGGTGCCTGAAAACTGGAATGAAGTTCATAGGAATCTGAACTAAACACGTTGGTAAAAAATCTGCACACACACACACACATATATAAATGATCTACAGCAGCCTGAGCTTGTACACCTTTGTACACCTGCTCCGTGAGTCCAAAAACTTTATCTGGCAGGTCTGGAGCATAAGGCTCCATATTTTATATTACGTTTGAATGTTTTAAGCAGAATAAAATGTTCTCTTATGTTCTTCCTGCAAATATCAGTGATGCCATGACAAAACCTTCAGGCAGCTATTACGCTCTTACTCCTTGTGGTTTTATTTCTCAGAGTTCTGCACTTCTCTGTTAGAGCTCCGTTTCAGAGAGACATTAACAAGTACGACAGATCCCAGCTGATGTTGTAAACCTCATTATGAGTGGGATCATGTTTACTAAAACTGAAATACCAGCAAAAAGCGTTGGCCTTTGCTAAAATGTCCCCAGCAGAGCTGCCAGCCAGGTGCTGGAAAAACAAAATGGACCACGATCATTTCACTGTCCAGTGGTACCAAATCTCTCACAGGCAGAAAACACCTAATCTCACTTTTTAATGATAGCATTTTCAAATTATCAGTTTCTCTAATCTAAAGCACTGTATTAAATACAAGCCCCCCTGTGCTACTGGGACTGTAGTTAAGATTTTTGTCTTGACAAACAGCCTCAAAGATTTATTGGCAGCCAAAGTGCTGGGAGCAGTCAGCCAGGACCCACTAACTGCCGGTTCCTACCCACATCAATTAGACAAAGCATGATGTAATAGTACTGCAGGCTGCTAAAACTGATCCATGAGTATCTGTCTGTGTACACAAAATGCCACTTTATGTTTCCTGTACACCCCATTACTAATTGTACAGATGCTGACGCAATGAAGCATCCACAGTGCTGCATAAAATGTGGTGCATACGGATGTTTTCAATTAGCAAGAGGGACATCGGTCATTCAATGACAGAGGGAACAAAAATAAAAAGCCAGGATACTGACCCCATTTGGCACAAAAACTGAACCCTTATCCTACACAGAGCCCTCTTGTTGAAGAACTGATGGTTTTATTTCCATGTGTTTCTTGAACGGAAAGATTTAAATGCCATAGCAACAGCGTGCAAGTGCAGAAGTAAGGCACCCAGATCCACTCAGCTGCTCGCACACAGAGCAGCAATATCAGCTTTACATGCTTCCATCAATGTGCACAGTCCCTGTACCATTTTACCCTCCATCTGCTGCATTTCTGGGCAAGCATCCTCCTCCTTGTGGTGTGTGAATCACTGCATGCTGCGTGTGAAGGGATCGCCTTCTGTCCCTGTGCCAGCTTGGCGTGCTCAGAGACAAGAGTCTAAACCAAGGTGGGACACTTTCCTACCAGAGGTGGCTTTCTCTCCCCTGTGACTGTAAGTGCCAGCATTCACCAGCACACTGCTGCCTACAAGGGGAACAGCCCCAGCTCATCATGAGTTACCAGGAAGGCCTGTTTGGCAGCCAGCAGACACATCCACCTCCGGTTCTGGCTGTTCTGTGGCCTTCCTGCACTTGCCCCATCTTCCTGGTGTTTGTTACATACACACAATATTTTTAGATCCTTCCCTACAGCCAATGACTCCACAGCTCTCCCCCCACTTATTTACATGAGTTTTGATTTGATAATGTAACTGAGTCACAGTACTGTATTTATTTTATATACTATTTATATAAAATACGTTATATATAAGCATGGCTCAAAATAGCATGAAGTGAAGAGAAGCAAATATCAGATCTCCTGTCATGTTTAGAAAAGAGAATGCACATCAGTGCCAGTGTTCAAGCCCAAGGAAAACGTTGGTATCATTCTTTCACTTATTTTTGGCTGGTACATCTACATGAGTCAGGTTCACAAAACCCTGATCCAACCACATTTTTCAATTCGCTTTCCTCTCACCTGCATGCAAGTAGGTAAACAGTGATTCTGCGTGACATCTCTGGGCCTCTTCTGCTAAGCAAGAAAAGCAGATAGATCTGGGTAAGTATATATGTATGCCCTGGGGTAGTCAATTGAGAATAGTGCCACTATGTCCACATAATACAGCTATGACACATTCATTTTGAAATGTGATACCAGAAAATGCATAGCTTGATTTCAGATATGGTGGGAATCCAGTTGTAGTGGGACATCCTGGGATATGTAGCACTTACCTCTTCTCCAGACAGCCCAGTTGCATGTACTGAAAAGGACTGCAAGAGCTGAATTACACTGAGTCTCAGTTACACTTTCCCTATGCTCCTTCTCAGTCACTTGCTGAAATGGCTATAAGCTGCCTTCATGCTCCCAGTATTTCACAATTCAGTTGGAAGCTGCCATGAAACTTGGGACTGCTTTGTTTTTCCCTCCCCTGCTGTGGCCTTAGAAGCAAAGAAGGGCTGTGTGTTCTGATACACACTTAAGCAGCACAGATCTGGGATTCAGCTCTCTCCCCAGCAATGCTGACCTTCCCTAGGCAGTGACATTCCCCAGGCAGGAATGGTCAACTTCAGAGGTTCCTCTTAAGAGCAAAGCAGCATAAAAGGAATCAGGTATAGTGACAACCAAATCCCATATAAAAATGTTTTCTTCAGTCTAATGATAAACCTGCAAGTGGCCTGAAGGGGTGAAGAAAATTTAAGGCACATGTGAACTGAGAATTCTGAATTCCAGACTTCCTTCCCCACTGATCTTTACTGACAGATTTAACCGGTGAAATATGCAAGGTAGAGAGCAGAATACTAAAATTTGATTGCCAAACAAAGTAATCATCATTCTTTCATATTTATTACTGTCTGAAGTCCATGCGTTTCTATTTCCCAGAGCAACGTATCTGGAAGATATCTAGCCAGTGTTCTTTTCTTTTAATGAGATTTTTTTCTTTCCAAAGGTCTGTTCTATTTTGCTGCAAATAGTAAGAGTGAACACATAAGGTGAAAACAGCTCTGAGGCCCTTGCCTTGTAACTTTTAGCTCACATCTTCGCAGTATCACTTATCCTCTTCAGCAGTGGGGTGATTTGAAACAACCAGAATCTGAAATGCCTGGTGGTTTGGCTGGCACTGTAATGCAGTGAGCAGAGCTCCTGACCCAGGCTTAAGAAATGTGTGTCCTGCTCTGATTTCTGTCACTCAGTTACTGGGGAATGATCATCAATACCTTTCTAAGGCTCTCACTATGCTTCCTGTAAAGCAGCAAAATACCTGTTGAATACTACAACTAAGAAGTGCTACTGAAGAGCTGAGATTATTCTCTCTTCTACATTCCATGTCAGGCACAGACAGGTGGTCCAGGCATGCAAAGAACTGCAGAATAAAGACAATTCTGGCAGCAGTACTGCCATCCCTCAGTACCAAGTGTGGTTAACCAACCTTTACTTTCTAATTGCCCAGGATAATAATGCCTAACCAAAGGTTTACCACCTCATTTTAATGACTCTAACAGAGGACACAGACTTACAATGTTTCTTCCACCTATAATGAATAATAAAAAATAAATTTATACTAAGAGGCAACTGGTGCATACGTCTGACCTTACCTCCAGCCCTGGGTGTCTTGCCAGGTGGTGGCAGGTATTTGGCAGTAGGGCGATGTTCTGAATCTGTAAAAGGAAGATGTGATTTTGCAGATTCACAGATGAAGAACCTTTACCGTTTTGGAGGGGGGGAAGGAAATAAGGAAAGTAGTTTCAGTAGCTACAAAATGCTGCAGAGCTGTTCTCTAGCACAAAGACCACTCAGTTCCTCCCCCAGTACAAACAGGAGGATAAATGTTATGACCTCAAAGAAGTGAGCGTAGAGTGATAAAGTCATAGTTAGACAGAGTTGTGCCATGGTGGGAAAGGTGATAATGTGATTGCTACTTCCCCTCAATAAACTGATCTCAGCTCCAAATTTCTTATCCTGCCTTCTGGTGTCAAGATAACCTCAGCAAAGGATAGCAATACATGCAGTCTTACAGTTTTATGCAGTAATTTGGGATGTCTGTTGCATTCTGTTTTGAAGGCTTCCTCTTCCTGCTCTCCAAGCTTGCACAAAACACCCACATAGTTCACTGTCAGATCTGACTTTTGTGATACTGGAATGAGTACCTTTTTCCTGACAGCACCACATTTTCTTCTTTCTATTCAGCAAAGCCAGTTTGTTATTCTGCAGTACACAAGCACAGTGTGTTTGACACAAGCATCTAACTTTGTCTTGACAACAAAGGACCTTTCTTCTCAAAAGATAGGAAAAGTGTTATAAATTACAAAGCATGAATGCACTTATGGAACTCTACCATTCCTTCTCAGTCGATATGTGGCATTATCACAGTCTTCATTTAGTTATGTGTCTGAACAATCAGAAATCATCGGGTTCAGAACTATTCATCTTCAGGTGTAAGGAGTGAAGCTTCTCCAACAGCTTAGGTGACAGGCCCATGTATTCCCATATTAGAAGAAAACAGTGGAAACTTATACACTGCTGGTCAAAAGTATTCAATATGAAAAACATCTCAGTGTGCACAATGATTTAAAGAGGTGTGGGCTACATATTTCTTGGTACAGGAGGAAAATAGCAGGCTTTCTGTGCTGAAAGATCAATGCTAGCATATATCATTGAAGTCTGAGAAGTTTCGACAAGAAAGGTCTCCATGCCTCATGAACTGTTCACTCTGTTCCAGGATAAAAAGAAACTCTCAAGCAAATCTGCTTCCTTCAGCTCTTGAAGTTAGGAAATTCCTTCATCTTATGAGTACAGGGCAAGCTCAAGGCAACCAGACTGAAGAAGTCAGGCATCAAAATGACATACTCACATATAGGTGGGATAGATCTTCCCCTCTGTTTCCCAGTTTCTCTTATATACAGAGAGAAAGCATACAGAATATTGTTTACTGGTCCTGGTAACTGCTGTGATGTCTGTTAAGCATTTGAGTACCCTGAAATCTTCAGGAAGGTAACCAGGCCACGCGTTATATTAACAGGCCAACCTGTAGATGACCCCAGCCAGCTCCTGCAGACTTAATATCCCCAATCATTTGACCAAGTGAATAATTTAAACCCAAATAATTAAGTTTCTCTATGCCTTAGGAAAAAAAAACATAGAAAAGGATTTATTCATCGAAGTTCAATAAATTCCCAAACACCGTGTGTCTAAGAACGTTATAAACAATAAAAGCACAACTTACCAGCTACAAGATCCTTCTCTGTGAAGAAAAGGATGGCTTGTCTGAATGTTACCTCTGGGGTCAAGGCCATTATTCTCTGTAGAGCACTGTCACTTCTGCTTAGCTCCTCCTCACATTGTGTTAATCTCTTTAATGCATTTTCAAGAACTTGGAAGGCATTGATCCGCCGTAACGCACACACAAGGACTGGATTAGACATTAGTGTATCAAGGCTTCTTTGCCAGAAAGTATCTCCAACCTCAAAAGGGGTTATTTCTTTTGCCTGACGTCGAGTGAGCCGGGGCAACCACTTGAGACCTAAAAGCTCAAACCCCAAATAGGGTCCTTCTGCAAGTCAAAGGAAATATTTTTAGCATCAGTTGATAGCATGTGTTTCATAAAAGTTATAGCATTTTTGGAGACAAGTGTTCTAATTTATTAGACTAGAAGTCTCAAAGTTGCTTTGACTTCATTCACTGTTGCATCCAAAAGAGACTGTAATGCAGACACAGAAATAAACTGGGAAAAATAACCACAAAATCATAGAATTGTAGGGGTTGGAAGGGACCTCTAGAGATCATCCAGTGTGGATTTATCTCTAGAGTAACTGAAACACTGTAAAGTGGTCTTACTTCCATTGTAAGAAGATATTTAAAACAGAGGAGGGTTTAAACTGGATTTAAGAAAACAAGGTTCTTTTTTTGATAGTGGTAGTAAAACAGAAGGTCTGTCTGTCCAGAGAGGTGGTGGGTGCCCCGTCCTCAGGGACATTAGAGGTCAGGCTCTTCTAGGCTCTGAGCACCTGATGGAGCTGTAGGTGACCCTGTTCACTGCAGGGGAATTGGACCAGACAGCCTTTAACGATCCCTTCCAACTCAAACAATTTTATGATATTTAGAGGCTCAATCCATCAGTTCAGGTTGCTGGAAGTTTCTGCCAGCTGGAATCGCCAGTTTGCCTACAGATCTCACTGAACAGTCTCACTTCAAAAGAACAGAACATAGAATAAGACAGCAGACAGACTTCAGCCCCTTATTAGGGCAGTGACTGCATTATTGCACTCTAATACAATTTGCATCATGAAATCACATAAAATCTCCATCTTGTTAGCACCTGACAGCACTCATCATTTGTAAGCATTTAACGCATGGGGGAATGCCACTATTCTTCCTGTGCATAAGGAAACAAAGCATTAAGAGGTGTGGTGCCTTGCTTCTGATCACAAAGGATGACAGTGGACCAGGAATAACAGAATTTTTGACTTCAGAATTCCTGCTTCTGTGCATTCCCTGCACAGCTGCATTATCTTTCCATACTTGGATGGGGAAAGCACAAAAGGCTTTGCATGTATTTGAACTGTTTCGACCCTCTCTGAATAAAACACCCACCTGTGCCAATTGGAAAGTAGCTTTTCCCACTAGCTAGCTGTTATAAATTCTTCAGCACTTCGGGCAGGTAAATATCATTTGTTTGAGTTCCTGTTTACCACATATTTCATAACGTTCTGGCTGTGACAAGAACAGACTCAATCTTCCTGACCAACTTCTCCAGCCCTCCCCAAGAGCTGCCTGCAATCACCTGGATTCTGAGATTGATTATTGCTTCCAGAAAGAAGGATCTGGCAAAGGAGCTCTCCAGCACTCTTGATAGCATCCATTCCAACCAGTGTCAGCAGGACAACTTGCTCCATTTCAAGATCAGAAGCAAATATTCGGTTGCAGAAGAAATCCAGAGGAATGACACATGGATCTGGAACTGCACTGAAGTTTCCCCCTGTGCAGAGACATCATCCAAATATATGTAGTTACATAAACAAACATCCACTCTTGTTTAGTGAGGGGAACTGACTAACTCTCTATGAAGCAGACAAAGGCCAGTGTCTCACTATGATGCTAAAGCTCGACACCGAAAAAGAAACACATGTGAGAAGCAGAATCACAGCAAATCCTCGCTAATTAGTCACACTCCTTAACTGGAATCGCTTTTGGCACATACAGCAAATACACTCAAACCCTAATTTCGATGTCCTTATTCACACTGTTAAACAGAGTTAATAGAGCTACAGCAAGATGATTTAAGGCATAAATTTCAGATTGATAACTAAGGCTTGGCTTCACGTTAAATCGATACTTCATTTTGCATTATAGGAGTTTACACAGTAAAACTGAGGGCAAAAGTAGGAGACATTGCATTCTGCACATACCCATGGCCCTATCAGGAGGGGTACAGCCTGCACAACTCCCAGTCCCATCAGAAAGCTGTGCTTGATTCCATACTGTTTCAACTGCATGAATATTTAAGCAACTGTAGAGATTAACATCCATGTTCCTAATTATTCCCACATCTTAGCATTTAATAATGCAAGAAAAGAGTGAATGACGTGCACTGGATTATTATCTTTTTCTCCCAGTTTGTGAACTTGGTTTTGGAGAGAGATGAAACTAGAGGGAATGGCCTCAAGTTACACCAGAGGAGGTTCAGGTTGGTTGTAAGGAAAAATTACTTCTCCAGAAGAACAGTATAAGCAGCATTACCTCTAGTTAGTAAAATAGACTTCTGATTACTGTAACATTCAATTGGATAGAACTAGTAGTTCTAAGACTCTCCAATCCATTCGAGTCATGAATCTGTAACAAGTTTACTTGGTTCCCCAAGCCTTACCAATTTCCCAGCTTTGAATGAGTGAGTTACTAACATGAATTCAAGTGAACTCAATTTCAGTCATTGAAATTAAGGACTTCAGAGTGAACAGAAATGAAAAAATGCCTTCTCTCCAATTGCAGAAGGAATTACAGCTGCCTACATGCATCACTTCAGCAAATCCTCATTTTACATGCTAAATGAGTCATTTCTCTCATTTTAATATTTTAACTTCTCTTTGAAACTACATCAGTAAATACACATTGGTAGGATTCTTTTAATCCCGGCAATTTTAAGGCTTAATTGGTCGTTGCCGAGTCATATTTTAATAATTTATTTTTATTTATATTAGTCTACTTTAAAGCTATTTCCATATTGCTTTTCTATTGATTGCTCCATTTACTTTGCAGAAGTAGAATACATTCGTTGAGAGTTTTTACAACTGAAGGACACGGGAACAAAAGATGAGTTACTGTAGACAATGAGCATACTTCTCATGTTCTTATTCAGGGAAATCCTCTACTGAAAGCTGACAGACTTTACAAGAAATAGAATAATGTACTCCCATAGCCTTTACCTACCCAACATCTGCAGCAAGTTCTCAGTGTAAGGAGCCACATGGAAGCACACGGAAGGGTCCAGCCTGGCCACGGCAGGCAGGCTGCTCTGCCTGTTGTCAAGGAGGCCTTGCTTTGCCAGTTCATTCATCAGCCCTGAGCACAAAACAAGGAACACAGCTCTGTGATGCAATCTGACATGAAAACACAATTCTTATCAAGTATTTTGGTTCTTCTGACCACAGACCTGTTACAGAGACACCTATGTGTCACCTCATGAAATGCAAATCCATCATTCCCCCCTCCCCAGCCCATATCTGCATACAGTCAGGAAAGGGGCTGTTGAGCACTGAGAGATGGTCACAGCTTTCTCTGGAGACACCTCTGCCTTTTGACCAGGACGCCATTTCTTTCAGCTGCAGACTGAGGTGGACTGAGATGTGGAACGCACACACAGAAGAAGATCCTGCACAGCTCCTGAATTGTAGTAGGTGTCCTAAGCAAGTTGCTGCCCACAAGGAAAAGATATCTTTAATTTCAAACCCACTGTTTGAGTCCAGAGTTGCAGAATATTGGCCTTGCCACTGATACTGAATCCTACACAGCACCGTAAGACCAGAGAGCCATTGCAAGGTTAGAAGATGTAAATCTCAATCTGGAATATATCTTATTTCTGCTTTTACAAATACTAGGTGCTGGAAGCTAGCAGTCTCCATACTCCCTGGTCCCAAAGGTCTAGGTTATGCATAGGTTGTGCACTAACATACTGGCATAGAGTGCAATTTCACAACAACTAGTTGTGTTTCACAATAATATTTCAGACATTTTTTAAAGGTTTGTTATTTTAAAAATTATTCTGCATGTATCTTTAATTTCTACTCCACAAGTCTGTCAACAACTTACTGCAGTGTGGCATGGAAAATGGATTATCAGCAGTAGACAATGATGACAAACCTCAGATGCCAAACATGGCACTGATACAGGTTTGAGCTTGCACCACTGGTAACTGCCTATCTGCTTTTTAAAATTCAGATGGCATAAAAAAGAGAAACTTCCTTCCAGTACCTGAAGGAGGATACCCTCCAGTACTTAAATGGGTCCTACTAGAAAACTGGAGAGGAGCTCTTTATCAGGGATCGTAGAGCCATGACAAGGGGTAGTAGCTTTAAATTAGAAGAAGGGAGATCTAGGTTAGATACTAGGAGGAAGTTCTGTACCCAGGGGGTAGCGAGGCCCTGGCACTGCCTCAAAGAGTGCTGGGGGTGCCCCGTTCCTGGAGGTGCTGGAGGCCATGGGCAGCCTGAGCTGGGGGGAGGTGCTCCTGCTCATGGCAGAGGGCTGGAATTAAATGGCCTTTAAGATCCCTTCCAGCCCAAACCACGCTGTGATTCTGTAACTTGCCATAACTGATCCTAGAGTATTATCTGCTGTCTGTTCAAACTTATCAAAGGAAAGCTTGGTCAAAAATTTATGGTGTTGACTCTCCGTACAGAAATGTTACCTATGGGCACCTATCTCTCTGCTCCAATTCAGGAATGATTGTTGAAGTCTTCTTTGCTTTGAAGATTCAACAGTGGTGAACATCAAAGAAGTGTCTGCTTTTCAGGGGGTTATTGATTAAAAATACAAAACTGCTTAGCATGGCTTTGACCCTTCTCAATTCCTCGTGCTGTTCTACACTTCCCAGAAGCTAAGCCAAAGCTTACATGGCAACAACAACAACTTTCTTCTCCAAGGCTCTTGAATATGGAATAAACTAGTTCTGTGGATCACTTCTGAAGCAAAGAGGGCACAAAAGAGGCATTTGCAACATCTCTCTACAAAGGAAAAAAATGACAGCTCTCTACAATGAGAGCAAACATTTTACTCTTCCTGAATATTCTTTGTCCCACTGTTCAGATATATAGTTCTAGTTCAAATCTTGCTGTGCAAAACAAACACTTTGAATATCATCTGCAGCACTCAGAGAAAAAGCAGAAGCTATATTTCTTTAGTGAGCAACCTTCCTTGGGTCTGCAGGCAGTAGGAGACATGGTGCTGTAATTAATCTGCCACAATTAATCCACAGTGTCTAAACACATTTTCAGAACATACTGTGATAGTCTTGGGAGAAAAAGAAGAGGACTTTTCAAAACTGTCTTTTTTTTCCTCCAAAAACTTTAAGTGTTCTTTTTCTATTGCGGATAGATTTGAAGAGGTAAAAGGCAGTGGATGAATGCCTCCTTCAGGAGCAAGCTGCTGTGATGTAACACAGAAGTCAGCAGCTGTTTTTGAACCGTTCAGGCTATAGTGACCCATTTCACTCAACACTCCAAAGAGCAAGCTGTGGAAAAACAGATGCTGGAATGGACTGTCCTGCTGCAGGCACTCTGCCCACTACAAGGGCAGGAGGAAGCAAGCAGGTCAGAGTTCTCTGTTCTGTGCTGATCACTGCTGTTGTTTGCAATTTCCCCTACTTGAGACCAATGTCAGTTTATCCTTAACAAAACCGAACAACTCTCTTTCTGAATCAGAGAATCAGAACAGAGTTTGACTGAACTAAGAGGACTTGGGGCAGCTATTTGTCTGCTCCTTAAGTAGTGTCTACATATAAAATAAGTTGTAGTTTTGATGCTTGGAATTCACAGGGACGCAGAACTCAGGGATGAGGTCAACAGGAATGTATGATACCCTCAGGCTCAGTGACACATTTTTCTTGCAGATAATACATAAGCCAGGCCTATTATGGAGGTGTGTAGTGGGAAGCCAAGAATGAGGGACATGAATTCAAACAGAGGAGGTTCCACTTTGACAGAAGGGAAAAAGAACAGCTCTGAATGTGGACAGTAAAGCATTGGAAGAAAGGACCGGATAGGTGGTATAACCTCTGTCCTTACAGATTCTCAAGCCTTGACTGCACAAAGCCTTGAGCACCCTGGTCTGAATTCATTGCTGATGCTGTTTTGAACAGAACATTGGGTGACTGACCTTCTGTCAGCCCCTCCAACATAAATTATTCTGTGATTCTAAATTCAAAAGGACTTGAGTGCTAAAGATCAAACAACTGACAAAGATCAGTCTGCTGTGTAGGATATGTAGAAGTGGCTGATCTGAAAAAGCAGGCCTGAAGATTCATACAGCAGAGCTATCAGGCCTTGATATTCTCAACCCCAATAAATCTTCCAGTAATGTAACATATGTGGCTAGGCTTCTAACCTTCAGCTCAAATGCTCTGAAATGCAAACCTTCCTTGCTGAGTTTTTTTGAGAAGTGAAAGAATTACCTTTCACCAATGCAAGAATATGATGACTAGCATTCTCCTTCCTCAGCAACAAGACAAGACAGTGCACACGTGGTTCAGCAGAAAGCTCTCCTTGTGCAGAACTGTTCTCAGGTGAACCAGAAACCTCACTAGGGCAAAATACAGCAATCTGAAATAACAAGGATCAGATTAGACTATCAAATCCATATTTAATCACTAAAGGGTTCAAGCAAATAGTTATGATTGCATGTGAAGATACAGCACACCAGCTGAACCACATAACTTCCATTAACTAAGAGTTCAAGTGTTGTCTGTTCAAAAGACAGGAATTTAATTTACATCTCAAGGAAAAGATTTTATATAACATGTTTTGTTCTACAGCTGGGCTGGACAAAAACCACAATAGTCATAAACACAGAATATACGGTAGTATTTTAAATTACTCATTAAAGAATGATTCTGAACTCCAAGTCCTGAAACACTTGGCACCACATAACACATTAAAGCAATAATCTGCTGCTGCTAACTTCTGAAATGGTCATTTAGGAGCATGTCCCAGATATTTGGCCATTTTTTGCTGTAGTACTCCATAAATAGGCGTTACTTTTATTCTACAAGATATTACAGGCAGGGAAATTGTTCTTCCTCATGCTTGATTAGAGAGCAAGCAGAAAAGAAGTGCTTTGTGCACAGTTTAGTTTGCAGAATGATACATTTACTTATTACAGTAGGAAACAAAGAATAAACATCTGAAGGAACACAGTCCTTTGTAAGACGAAGTGTTACAGGACTTCCGGGTGATTTATTGTGTAAGAAGTACAGAACTGGACTTCTTGTACATGCAAGTTTGACTGCATTTTTTACATTTATGATTATTTATTTCCTTAGGTTGACATGTCAAAATGCCAACCTCACTTTAACTCAACTCAAATCTATCATGTTACGCAGAGCTTGAGAGAAAGAAAAAGGTTATTTTTGACAATAGGAAAGCTCCGCTTGCAAGCCATCTGAATGCATTAAAGTAGGGGACTACTTCATGCTGAAAGGCCATAAGCAGACCCAGAGGGACTGTGAAGTACATAATCATACGTCAGTTAGATGAAGACTGTTCTCCTGAATGCAGGTTTGTAGACCAGAAATTGTTGTTTTCATTTATAAGGTTACTGTCTGTTCTTTCTTGTTTTGAGATCAATGGCAAAATTAATGCTTGCTTTAGTAGAAGCTAGCTTGTTTATGTTTAGGCTTAGTGAGAGACTTAGGCCTAGTGGATTTTCTCACTAACAACAACAACAAAAAACCAAAAACATCAGCACAGAAAGTAACCATAATACCACTCACAGGAGTACAGAAATCATAAGTGCTGGCCACCTAGTAAAGAGATGATGAGTGTCCTTGAGAACACTTGCTAAAGGAGCGCCAGCTCACACATCCATAACCTTACAATATAGTAAGTTTCAGAAACGTTAACCCAAGTTTCACAACCAGGAAGTGCATTCTGTCCAGTACCTGACTTGTTGTCATGCCCTGCACAGTGGCTTGCTCGCATGAAAGCTGCAGCTGTCTGATTCCTTGCAGAACAAACCCGCGATGAGTACACACTGAAAGCACACTGCCATATGCATGAGGAGATACCACAGGTGACACTGTCAAAATGATGTCCCCTACATCAAAAGGAAGGTAAAAACAGGGTTATTTCCACGGAAGCTGCGGTATTACTGCAAGGAAACTCACAGCAGACAGATCCCACTTGAAGCACATCCCAAACAGAGACACCATACTTCATGGTTTATTTGTTCTATCCATCTTATAACAGCTGCTATCAGAAGCCAACATACAACAGTAAAGCTTATGGCATTATCTGTAATCTCTTTATGAATCATCTACTCCAGACATTCTGTCTCATATGGTCTATCAGCCATCAATGAGCCACTCATCTATCTTCGAGGTATCTGTGCTCTCAGTCCTAATGACAGCCATGTGTCAATCCCTAACAGGCTGTGTTTGAGCTGCTGTCCTTGCTGCTGGCAAGCTGACAGCACTTCGATCCCCAGAAGACTAAGAATAAATCTGGCTGTGATGAGTAACTAAATGAGGTCAAGACTGGCTGTTGACTTGCCCACTACAAGGTGCATGAGGCAATCTCAGCTATTCTCTGCTACCACTGGTAGTCTGCAGGGCCTACAGCTCACACAGCCTTGACCAGCACTGACCTCTTTAGCCTTGTCTTTATTCTTCCCAGAGATTGCCACATGGCATGGACTACAGAATGTTTGGACCAGCCTCTGATCATGATGTTCTCTACTCTGGTTTGGTACCATCTGTGGCTTCACAGACTCCGGCCTTCAGTGATCCTAATGGCACCAGTCTGCTCTCTCCTAATTGAGTTTCCCTCCTACCTAAGCCTCAGCCATTAGGTCTGGTTACTTGTGCTCTGTTTGTATTCTTCACTCTAGATAAACTGTAGTTGCTTCTATAGACTTATGTTGGATTAGCATCTTGGATTCTTCTGTTTTTTTCGCTCATTGCCAACAAATGCCATGAGCATGCTCAGGAGAAATCCTACAAGACCTCCTAAGCAGTCTGTATACCCCATTTAGGGCCAACGGGACACTGCTTGCTGCACAATGTGCTGCTAACCCTAAGATGGGGCTTCCCTGAAGACTCTGATCTACACAAAGTCTTCACTTGTTCTGATCTCACCTGGGGTCTCTGCTCTTATCATCTCCTCTGCTATCATACTGTCTTAGTTATAACAGTTTTGTGGGTTTTTTCAATCCCTGTACATAGTATATGTTCAGATTTCTGTAACTTGACAAGAAAGAGCTCTGAGTAAACAAAATTCAAGGTTGCAGGTGGTAAAATTTTGGTTTATCTCTAGAAGATAACATTTAAAGAAAACAATTTTCTTCCACATGCGCACATCCCAAACTAATAAGGAAATCTGTGAGGGGCAGTGGAACTTTTCTTACTGGGATGAAGTATATACACACTGTGGGGCAGCAGCATATTTATTCTGCACACTGTGCATAGGTATATCTTCTGATCTCAAAGAGAAACTGCTGGAGACCTGATGGAAGGAATAAGTAAATGTTGCCTTTCCTTAAGGCACCGTAGGGTGTCTTCTCCCAGACCAGATTTTCAGCTTCTCTTTGAGAGTCTCGATAGTTATCTGAGGAGGAAAGCTTGAAAGTGACTTCCCGAGCCCAAATACAGATGGAACGTGGTGTAGTATAACTCAGCAGCCCACAGCAAATGTGAATCACTAATAGCCATAAAAGGAATGGGAGGCAGAAAATGTGAGTCATTCCATCAGCAACAACCAGCTGCCATCAATACCAATCCCAAATAACATGGAGCCAATGGCTGTATGCCAAGCTACTTGAATTAACATGCTCAGTTAAACCAAAGAGTGCTTCTCAAAGGTAAGACTTTCTTTCCTTTCTCCATTTTTTTCCTGTCACTTCCCCTCTTTTCATCTTTTGCTTTCATTCCTTTCTCATAACTTCTTTCCTTTAGCAATATAATTTTCTTTACCTTCTCTCTACATCAATATGATACTATTTTCTTCCTGCCATCTTCTCCCTGACAGCTGCTGAGCTTCCACACCCCTCTGTGCTTTTGACATCCTTTTTTTCCCTTCTTCTCCCTGTGGAAATCTCTTCAGCTGTGGGAGTAGAAACATGATAGCGATGCCCTAATAGCACTGCTTCAATCACCTGCACCTCAGATCAGCTGCACCAGGCCCAACTACAGAAGATTACAAGCACACTGGCCCACCTACAGCAGACACCTCTCAGATCCTTCTTAGCCAGTCCTAGCACCAAATACCTTGGCAGGTTCCCTTGAGCATAGTCAAGTTGTTGCTAGCTACGTAGTAATTTGGAAGCTAGAAGACCCTTTCCCCTTTGTAGGAGTAGTCACTTGGATAGAGGAGCCAGGTGATAGCTAGTTAGCATTAAATGCTTTTTCTTTTCTTATGTCATAGTTCAGACAACATTCAGGCCAGGACTATCTCATATCCCATTACATTCAGCTATCTGTACTGATCTAGAGTTGATTTCTGATCTTCAAGCAAGCAGTAGAACACTGTTACAGGTATGCATTATAGTTCCTTCATAAACAGCCCCCACACAAGCAGAAATTTGTTGTGGGGTTTTTTGTGTTTTCTATGTGAAACACAAGCAGCCTACAGGACTCTAGCAGCCACTCCCATGAGGAGGAGGAGGATGTGATAACACTCCTCTGTCACTTCATTTTAGGCAACAGTGTTTCACTAGAAATTCATTCTTGGCTCTGGACCTGGTCAGGTCACAGCACTGAGTAAGGCAGAATTTCCTGAAAGAGGTGCACTGGAGGGAGGTAACACTGCCAGCGAAGGAGAACCATAAAACCTAAAGATTAGTTCCTTATTACAAACCCTTGGTAGCTGAGACGAGCATTGCTGGAGGTTGGGACTGCACCAAACCCTGGGGATGAACCTTTTCTTCATCTGCTTCTTCTCTAGTTGATGAAGGACACCGAGATCTAAAGAAAAACACTATGTAATTAAAAGGTGTCATGCCAGGTTCTGACTCCAACCCACTTTCTGCAACAAACCCAGGGACAAAGAAGCCCTAATGGAAAAAGCAATTCAACCCCTTGCCAATGACAGGAGCTGCATCAGTCTCTGACTATCTCTTGTATCAGTCCCTCTGAGACTCTCTTTATCCAATAGAACACAAATACAAAGTGGCCAGTTTGGGAATTAAAAAAGTATGTCAGACTACATTACCAGTGATTTTCCTACCCCACAGATACATCATAGCTGCTATTTAACTCCTGGTTCTTTAGCCAGAACTTAAGTAGTTTTAAATCCACCACAATACTCCTCTGCTGCTTCATGCTGGGTAACAAGCAGCATCAAGTCTGTCCCAGATGCTCATAGCCTTGAAGTCTCTCAACATTCCTGCATAATCAGAAAGACCAAATTATGGCACAGTGAACATAAGGTGTGGTTCTGAAAGCCAGCGGACTGACAACACAGTCTGCAAAACAGTTTGGCTAGGTCTGTGAAGTGCAGGCTGTTCAGGCAAACCTGCCTGCCTCATTCCCCTGCCACTGAGTTGGCTGGAATGCATCCTGCTTGTTCACTCCCAGGAGAATGACAGAAGCCACTAGTATATGCAAGTAAAGTCTGAATTCTGAAATGCAGTTTGCATCCTGATCTCCCAACAGAGCGAATTCCCAGCATTAGGAGGCTGGTGTGTTTTTTGAACACAGCACCACTCTGGACTGGCTAAGTTATACCAGAGGAGCAGAATCCATCATCTTTGTAGGAGGAAAAGCATCCTTGAGGAAAATAAATAAAAAGAATGAAAGTTGTTTTTCAAATCATGAAACTAAAAATGATGAGAGTAGTCGTTCACAGGAAAACAAAGCTGAACTCTGACACATAACCCCCTGAGAGCATCAAATTAATCCTATGCAGGTGCAATCTGCCCCTCAGCAGAAAGCACCAAGAGGACTGCAGATTGCCTCACCCCTCCTTCTCTGCCACCAACACAGTGTGCCACACAGCACTGAGCAGCCAGGAACTTTACAACCTGTTCAGAACTTGTGGGCTCAGGGCACTGTCTCAGCTTTCCGAAGGGGAGCTTCACCACACCAGAACATCTTTAATTCAGTAATATTAAAAGGAGATGCCTAAGGGCTAAAAAAACCCAGCACAAAGGCTGGCACTCCACATGATAATTACACAGCCCTGTACAGCAGCCAGGAAACGATGTCTCAGTTTCACATTACTCCAGTTGTTGGAAATTCCTTGAAGCCCTAAGCCAAATCTTTTGATAAAGCACTGTAGACCAAATGCTTTGAGGCCCAGATCCACTTACGCCTGGAACAACCAAAGCAGTGTCTTTCACAAGCCAAAAAAAATAAAATACAAACACAAGTGCCTCTTTTTTCTGATCTGTGCAGGCCAACCTACTCTGATGTGCCTTTGCAGCACTCTGAGGAAAGGGACCTCTGAGAACAGCAGGGCTCCTCATTTAGGAAGAGGATTCACAGGACTGAGTGAGATTCCTGGGCTTTAGGTTTGAGTCTCCACCTGGGAATTAGCAAGGCTGTCAGGAAGTGAATGATCATTGCACACTGGAAGTACTACTTAGAGGTTTGGGAAAAGAGTGCTGGGAAGGAGTACTGCCAAGAGATCCAGACTACTGATCCAACTTCCCTCTGTGGACAGCATGTAAGGGCTGCTCCATGCTGACTTTAGAACTGAACAGAAGCTTTTCTCCTTTCCCCCACTACTTTTCCCTACTGCCTACACCTCTGCTCTGCTGAGGAAGGACAGGAGCAGACTTCACAGCAGACCACCAATGTCACAAACCAAGCAACTTTAAGAATAAGAAGCATTAGCCAAACCTCTCCATCTTAGACAGAAACACGAGCCTTTGGGAGCTACAGCCTGCCTCCTTGTAGTTATGTGCAGCAGAACACAGATGCTGAAAGATGCATTATGGATTAATAGCTACTAAATAACTCAATTCCTTCAGCAGCTATACCCAGTTCCATCCGAGAGCAAGATTCCAGACTCCTGAATCTTTCCAGTTCCTGACACTTTTTTTGCACTGCATTGCTACGTCACCAGTTCTTAAATTGCTTTTCTCATACTAATTTGCTTAAGAGTTTATAAGCCATCCTTCATTCTCACACACACTTCTGTTATAATCCTCCAAAGAACTTTTCCCATCTGAAGCTGCTTATCTCAAATCAGTTAATGTGAAAGGGACACAGAGCAAAGCTGCTCATGGAGAATATGCCATCAGTGGCAAACAATCTTGCAGTCTTGTTGCAGCTGTGCAACAGGCACAGCTAGAGGCTTTCAAACCAGGCTGCTCAGCACAGAGGGGGCCCAGGTGCTGCAAGGATAGGAAGCAGAGATCTCCCAGGGAAGAACTGATGGGGGGCAACTGCAGGAATCCCACACCTGACATACCCAGGGGAGACCGTCCCATGAGAGATGTGCTTTTACAGACTGTAGTAAGCCATGTGAAAACAAAAATTGCACAGATCCCATCCTTGTCTTCTGCTAATGCTCTCTGAGAGAAGGTCAATAAAGACAAAAACATGCCAGCTGTGTGCTTGTCTGTGCTCCACATCACTTCGACTGTGAGAACTACCATCACTCAAAAACACACAGGCTAGCACCCTCACCTTGTACTGCTGCACCTGGAAACTGGATCCAGGATACCACCATGCAGTGTTGCATCAGCAGCCCTCCCTCCAAACCAGAGGCACAGCTCCCTGTGCACATGGCTGTCCAGCTGGGGTAGGTAGACAAGAGGCTCTGAGTGGCTTGTGCGGTAGATGGCACTGATGGAACTGCAGTCTGTCCTGCCATCCAGCTGTGGGTCAGATGGCCCGATGATACTCTGCAAGGTGCTGATTGCTTTAGGCCCTCTCACACCTAATGCCAGCACTGGTGGCACCTCGTCAGTCTCTGAAGCATAGGAAGAAGGCAGTTTTTCTGTGAAAGACAAATACGTGCAAATAAAACATGGAACAGCCCACCCCAACGTCATTCATTTCACTCTAGTGCTTTTTTTCAGATCTGTCATAGCTGAACAAAGTAACCTACAGATTACCTGTCCTGCAGGTGTTAATGCTGGCAACCACCTGTACACTCTTACCCAACAGTAAATCTGAGACTGCTCAAGGTAGCTTACCTGTTAGAGAGAAAGAGTGTCTCGCTTTGTATTTGCTGCTGATAAGGGTGTGCACAGGGTTAGTTACTAAGGAGCAGCTGATTGATTAGAAGTCAGCACTTTAACTGCTGGTGCTGTATATTGTCTCATACCCTCCAGGAAGGCTGCTGGGTCTGAAGGGGAAACAGGGAAAGAATATGGGCCTGAGGAATAGAATGCTTTCTGTAATTTTCATCAGATACGGGAAAACTGGGGAGAGGATCACAAGGTGGAAATCCACATATGTTTTTCTAGTTTGTTTCCCTCTGTATAAAAAAGATTTTTGCCCTGTGTTGTATGAAGATGCACCCCAATACTGGCTTAGCCAGCTTTATTTCCCCTCCAGGATTTGTGGCTTTCCTTACTTCCCACAGTAATTCTTTCTTACCCCTCTGAAAAACCCTCCTCCATGCTCACTGGCAGCACTGTTGGGGTTCAATATGTAACCCCAGAAAAGAGCAAGTTTGGCTCCTCTCAAATTCTTACTGGAAAAAGCAGAAACTCTTGTCATTCTCTGCCCTGGCATTTAAATGTATTGATTTACATCACTGATTGCATAAGAATCAGAAGGCAGAACAGAAGTCTCCAGCACAGGCTGAGAATGGAGAAATGGTCTGAAAATATTTAAAATAATCATTTTAAAGTTCTCAAGCTAAGAGTAAAAAAACCAATCTTCAAACTCACAAAGCAGTTCTCAGGTGAAATTAATTGTCCTTCATACAAAATGTTCATGAATAATGGTAAGGGTTGGGAGCACTGAAGCAGATCTGCTGCCTGTCATCTCTTAAGGACTGGCGATTTTATGGCTTTCTTACTCATTTCTGTGCTCCTCCTTCACTTCTCCAGTTATCAGCATGAATGTATTACATGCACAATGCTGAGACAACTGCACTCCCATTTTTAAGGCAGCCTGCTTCTATGGTTTTCAGATGTAAAAAGGGTAGGAAGACTGAAGAATTTCTCCCTAATTAAGCAGGTCTACATTCATCTTCTGTCTAAACAGAAGGAAGCCTGCTTCTCCCTGTCTGCCTAGAACTTTCCCCAGTAGAAACTGATTGCCTGTATTCACTATGGTGTCATATGCAAACCTTTCAGGAGAATTTTTTGGCTCAAAAGAAAGCACTAGCCACAATATATCAGAGGTCATCTCTACATTTTGCAGCAAGTATTAATAGCTTGTTGTTAAAGGGTTATATTGCATTAGCAACTAATAATCTGCTATACACACTGTGCGACAGATTTCATTATCTCTACTTCACAAATGGGAAAAAAAAATAAAATGAAGAGTTGGCACAGGCAAATGTTTGAAAACACTGGAGTCTGACATTAAAGGCTTTGGGACTTGATATCAGGAACCCATATAGTTTTTGTTTGCCACATCTTGCTGCTGTCATATCTCAGACTAAACGCATGGTCACAATTTGCAAATAAATCTAGTGAGCCAGTTACACAATGGCTAGATCAGTAGTTTCCTTTTGCCCATGCTCCTAAAGAAGTTAAAACTGAAGTCCCAGAAGACATGTGACAAGGGCAATTGAGGAAGAGAGGCTGAATTCCCTACAGCTAAAACCTCCAGAAAAATCCATGGAAACCTAGTGCATCTAATTTGCATGAGCCTAAACCTGGAGCTTAGAGCACTGGAATCTAGGAAAATCTCTGCAAAACAGAAGTGTCTCGTAAAAACATTTCAAGAGCTAATAATTTAACTGGGGGATATTCAACAACAGGAATAAGTAAGAGACCTTGTGCTGTTTCTCTCTATCACTATACTGGGGAAAGAGACAAGCCCTGATGTGATGCTCTTGGAAATCTGATAACCTCCCCCCCATGTCCTCAGCACCAGGTACTACAGCTACAGATCTTCCCCTCAGCACCATCACACAATGGAATCTCTGAAGGAAAACTAGACCTCACCTGAGCTAGAGAGCAGCACATCACGCTGAGGGTAGAGCAGGCGGAGTCCACAGATATCCAGCCCAGAGCTGAGCACCAGCTGCAACATGTGATGGGCAGCTAGGGATCTTCGGAAGAGAGTTTCAAACAGCAATACCATGGCAACCTGAACAGCAAGAGCACAGTGAAGGAATAAGCCAAAATGTTTCCAACTCCACAATGACCACACAGCTGTATTCCTTCTGCTCACCTTGAATTCCCATGCCTTGCCTACATTATCAGAGCTATAAAGAGGCTTTTCTTCTATGCTCGCATGCAGTTCAGCACAGCAGGCTTTTACCTTCAGATTGAATAATAAGTATGATAGCTGTGATTGAATAATGATTATGCATTATTACTGATACAATTGTGCCAGAAGACACACAAACCTACTAGTAAAAAAACTGCATGTTCTCTGGAGCAGAGAATAAAGTGCACCACTCCTGCTGTTTAACTTTGCACACTACAGAAAGATAGCTACATTATAATAGACCAACTAGTTACTACTTTTTACCTACAAAAATGCCAAAAATCAACGCAAAAAAGAATCAAAAAACAGACACTGTTCCAGATTTACATTCGGAACTTTTCTTTGCAGGATGAATCCAATCCAGCTCATTCTGGCAAACAGACAGGCATGCAACTGTACATACTGAATGTCTATAACCTAAAGGAAAATAGACAGCTGTGAGCTCTGGACATTCCTATTAAAAGAAACATACTGCTTCAAAAAGCACAGGCTTTATACCAGAAGGTTGTGTGGTGCTTCACACACTGCAGGCAATAGATCGCCTCAGAGCAGATCAGACAAGCATGATTGCACTGGCCTCAAATTTGTGCATGGCTCTCTTGGGTGTAAAGACACACAGTGCTATCACCAGCAGCAAGCTTTATGTCTGCACTGAACACCAAATGAATTCATCACTCCTGGTCACTTTAAATGAAATGCTACTCCCCCATAAACACATAACAGGGCTTATAATATCATGATAAATGAAGTTATAAATTTACTTAAATCGTAAAAAAAGCAGTGCAATTAGGAATAAAAGCTCTTTTTCTTTATGTTCATCTAGCTCAAGCTCTCCTGATACTAACCAATCGTTTGCAGCAGCCAGTAAGGAAGCACTTTTTTGTAGCAGCTCTGATAGTCTCCAAGGTTTGGCTGCCTGGGCTGCAGGCCAGTTTTGATATTGCTGTTGTCCAGCACCAAAAAAAACCTCAGCAACTGCCTAGATCCCTGTGCTTGGGAGCTTGGCACTTGGCTTTGGCCTCTGAGCATTGTTGTAGGTGTGCCTGTGCCCAGCTTCATACATCGCTGATTCTGGCTATTGTCCTAAATTGCTGACTTGACTTCCTGGCTTGGTTTGGTCCCTGCAGACTCCTGGCTGATCCTGGTTCCTGCTCTGCCCTTCTCACTTGGGAAACACCTGACTGCACCCTGCCTTGCTGTTAGTCTTGGCTCCAGGCACGCCACCTCCTCACAGGGCATCCTGCTCTTCTGTGCCATGTTCTGTACGGGCCCACTCCTGAGGTACACTGAGGAACTGTAACAAAGACAGAAGGTATTTTCCTGACTGTGCCAAGTGCCCAGTATCTTCAACGTGTAACTGTGGCCTTCAGATACCTCCCAGGAGCAAGCCTGGTACGTGCTAACTACACTCAGGCACTACTCAAACTTGCTGGTTGTTCAGGAAGAACATAGGATATCTGTGCATCCCTGAATCAGTCCTAACTGAAAATGAACTCTGTCAGATCAAACGTGCCATGCGGTGCTGCACAAGAGATGAAACAAACAAACAAACAACAACAAAAAACTATCACAGTTAAGCATTAAACAGGATCTGGGTCCTGCACATTTTGGTATGCATTCCTAAACAGAGAGAAAGATGAATTAATTCAAGTTATCTTACCCTTCTCTTCTTCTGGGTTAATCTATGTAATTTTTTACAACTTGTTAATGTAATACAGACTGTTACTGTAGCTAAGGTAGACAGGAGCATGAGCTATATGAAGTTGTGTTGCACACTGACTTACAGTCATGTAGCCTTGGCTTAGCAGAATTTCTCTGTTGTTCCTTATCTGCATCTTTTTGTAGCAGTTCCCTCAACCTGTTTATTTAATAGTGGGATCTTTTATAGCTCAGAGCAATTAATACATCAATACTGATGATACTAAAGACTCAGTATTTAAGTTTGAGTAAAAAATACCTTGAGTATTTGTATCCTACCTAAGGGCTGAAATATTCCAGGTCACTGAAATGTGATCAGTTTATTTATTTACTTTACCTCAGTGTCAGTGCCTGTGCAAGCCTCGATGGCACTGCCATGAGGGAAGTAATCTTCATCAGTTTCAACAGTCTGCCAGTAAAATCCACTTGACATTGCAAACACCTTCTCCACTGCCTGAAACACAAAGGGGAGCTCTTACCTGCATGCCACTGTGCAGACAGAGCTAGGAAAAAATCAGCATAAAAATCTTACAGCTAGAGAACACGTAAGAATGTACATTAGTAGGTTAGCATTATTAGCCAAGGTCTGTCACTCTGTAATTTGCTTTCTTGTACCAGTATCACCAGCTACAATTAAATTACATCATGAGAACAAGAATTTGCAGCTGCTTCTTGAAAGGCTGAACCTAGGGTCCTACAGTGCCCACTAACATGAGCAGGAGCTGCGTGTAAAAAGCACTGCAGGATCAGGCTCGGCAGCTTGAGGCCTTGATTCCCTACAATCATGCTGGGCATCCAGCAGAAAAGAGTTTTGTAAAGCAAATGCTCTAATTATCAAACCAAACTGAAGGAGGACAGGGACAGAACTGCATTATCTTCTATACGACTGTAACCAAAACAGGACACTTCTCCTGTGCTCATTGTGCACACTAGTGGCACATACGTCTAAGTCTCATAGTGACATATACTCCTGAATAGGCAAAAGGCTCTGCATTTAGGTCACAGCATTGAAGGAATATGGCATTTCCCAACCTCAGCACCTTATTTCGTTCCTCATCCATTTTCTGGGCAGCCAAGCAAGCAACCTGTACAAGTGCAAATTTAAGGATGTTTAAGGATATGTCACTCATGAGAATTTGCTGTGACTGTAATGCCTCATAAGCAAGGCCATAGCCCAGGAAGGAGTGCAGCTTCGGAAAGACAAGTCAGTCAAGTTCTGGTTTGGGAAAATGTGATGATCATAGCTGTGCTTCTTGAGGCATTCCAAAAATACAGATGCATTTATGCAGAGCTAACATTGGGCACAACTCATCCCAGTACGGAGAAAAACATTCCTTTTGAGGCATCAGGTTTAGGAGGTGCACGTCAGAAAACAGGGGAACTATTCTAAATCTCTGCTTTGACTTTCAACAGCCACAGAGCTGTCTCCTTCTCATGCAGTTTTGCTCACATGCTGAAAAGCCTTTTTAAAAAAAAATTCTATTTCAACATGGTCTCACCAAGACAATGAACAGAAAATGGACTAACTTCATGAAGCAGCATCCATTCTGGAGGATGAGGCACTTATAATGCTGTTTACTTATGTAATCAATCAGGAGGGTTTGGGGTGTTTTCGTTTTTTTTTTGTTTTGTTTTTGCACTTCTTGGCAAAAAAAAATAATAATAATAAAAAAGAGCACTTAGAATCATCCTGCAAGGGCTTAAAAACAAATGGGAAGTGAAATTGATTTGGATAATATTAAAATCCCTCTGACATCTGCCTTTTTGCTTCAGGCTTTGGAGTCTCCTCCTTCCTTCATTTACTGTGCTTCATAAGATATTTGCCTAGAAGTAGACCTGGGGATTTCATTTTTCACCTGATTTTAGTCACCACAACTACATAAGTGTTTGACAACTCATTGAGAGATGTCCCATTTTGTCCTGAAATCATTGTCCACCAGCCTTGATATTACACTTGGCCGCTGTGGAAAATACCAGAGGAAAACCACTGGTTTAAGGGACGATCCTCTCTCATTCCAATACTTGATGCCAGCTCCTGCATGCAATGCTGGCACTGTGCAGTCACCAGAGAGGAATGAAACAAGCTTTTCAAAACACATACGTAGCAAGACTCCAGTCTTCACTTTATTCAAGTTGTTCCTTGAGCGTGCCTTAAGTCTATAAACTTCCAAGAAAGAAAAAAGGGATATAAAAAGAAGGGATAAAGGTGGTCAAAGCAACTCCAGCCAGTGTTTCCATGGAAATCTTCATTTAAATCACCTAGAGAGGACACAAGCAGAGAACCCCAAGGTAAAGCTGACCTTTAAAAAGTTTCACAGTGCAAGCTGTGGATCAGCTGTGATGCAAGGCATGCATGCTGCTGAATGGCTGGCCTCCCACCCCATCAGAGCAGGCACATGGCCACACCTATTAGGGACTCAAGCCCAGAGGAAATTGTTTCTATGATCTGTCAGATTCTGTTTTCTAGCAGCCAACCCAAATGAGATTTCACAAAGTGGCAGAAAATGAAGCTTGAAAAGCCTTAGATCTCCCAGAAAATCCTTTTTTTCCCTCCCCCACGGGTAGGAAAATATGCAGAGATGAATGTGATATGTCAGCCCTTGTTTTGTCTAGTCTCACCAAAATGTGAAAGGGAAGGATGATTCCTGAGATCACCTTCCCATGCAACGCATAGGAAGAAAACAGCTTTCCCATGCATTTAGCAGAGAATTGCATCAAGTCAGTTCTTACGGTATTGAGATGAGCCCTATGTGATGCATAACGTACAAGTGATCCTCCCCAGGTAGCTGAATGACCCTACTCTTTCTGAAATAATTTTGGTGATTCTGACATTTAGCTCTAAGCTGCTTTCGTTTTTGGTGCTACTTTCAATGTTCCACAAAGAGAGACAAGGCAGGCAGGAGAACTGCATCAGTTTCACCTCAGGGCTGGTTTATCTCTCTTATGCCTTCAAGAATACTACAGGAGCTGTAAAGCTTCCATGCACACACAGCAGTTCAGGAAGTCTCCCCTAGTCTAGCTGATACATCATCTGAATGCTGACCCGTCTCTTGGTGGGGAGGAGAATCCCTCCCCATGCGCTCTGCAGAATGATAAACAGGCAGTCCAGCTTCAATACTTAGCCAGAAATGCCTCTTCTGTAAGACTCTGCAAAACAATTCAAACAATCACAGCATAGGCACTACACCAGGAAGAAAACGCATCCTACACGCAGTCAGTAAAAGCTACAGGAGCCCCCATACTTTGGCTTAGGTTTTGACATACTTCAAAGCCCCAGATCACTTAACCATCACCACTTCCACAACCACCTCCAAATGTAATAAGTGAGGATTCTTACAGCACTGATACCCTCTCCATACCTATTGCTGCTATTGGAAAGAGCAGGAATAGAAGGGCACATCCACAGCTTCCCCTTTGTAGGTGATCTTCATTTGTGAAAAAAATTATATGTGTTTAAGGGGGGGAAGAGGGACAAATTCTGATTTCTCCCAGCTTAAAACAGTAGAAAAAAATCAATTTGCATCACAGCTAGGATTGAACACACATTGTTTTTCAAAGGGCATTAAAAAGAAACCCAGAGCCACTGCGTTCTTTCAGACAGCATTACCAAGATGAAGCCAGACAGTTATGGGAAGGAAATTCACAGCAAAATGCTGAACAGAAACAAGGATAAGTCAGAGAAGACTGGAGCTGTGTACAGTAGAAGCATGAATCTTTAACTGTCATACAGAAGCATGACCAAATCCAATCTCTCTTCTTGCTTACAGTGTATTCTGTTCTCATTTCTGAGAACAAAGATATAGCTTTTGCTGTCAGATGATCTAAGAGAGTCTTTCAAGTTGCAATGAGTTTTCTAGACTGCTTCCCAGCTACAGCAGGAAAACAGGAACTGTAGGAAGAATTTATGTACGCCACCAGCTCATCTCCTTGCACACAAAGTGCTCTCCAATATGAAGACACACTCAGTCACCCTCACTGAGGTAGCACCTAAATCCCTCTCTGAACATTGCTGCATCCTCCGCTACCTCTAAATTCAGACTGTGAATCCTCTATGTATATAACTTCTCCCTTTCAGCTCCACTGACCGCAGCAGCAGTCGAATCACCAGTCTCATTCTAGCAAAGGCCTCAACTCTAACATACAGGCAAGGCTTGCATCTGATGTGACACGAAATCACACTGCATTATCCTCAAACTGTCTCCTCTCTCCACTGTCTTGAATCCAAATGCATCCGTGCAGTATTCCTTGTGGAACCCAGGTTAACACAAAGTTTGTTTTCTTCACGCCTTTCCTTCCCCATTCTGCAGGCTCACTTCAGATTGCTATAGTTCCAGTGCAGGAAGCAGGCAAGCACAGTAGGAAGATGGCAGGCAGCAGAAAGGCTGAGGATACAGAGAGGGCTAATTAAGGAGTCTGTCATTGAAAACATGTGGTCCTGGTGACTGTGTTTCAGAAGTGTGAAGATACATTTCACTTCCTTTTGCCTCCCATTTGAATAAACAAAGATGTCCTAAACACAGAAAAGGATAAGAGTCATTTCCACCTGTTCAGCCCATCACGCACAGTACTAATGGCTAAACTCATTAGTGGGATGGTTCTTCTAAGCTGCTGTCTTCTGCAATAACTGGTAATGGTCACAGATTAAGTGTGAGCTTCCAAATTTTGGGAGAAGTATTATAAACTATAATGGTTTATTCTTCCCCAAGCTATGTCTTCTACTCTGTGTCAACTCAGACATCACTATAGCCCTTTCTCCATCCAAAAGGTGAAGGCTTTCTAATTACAAATACCAGTGACAAACTAATGGCTCAGTGCCAGGATGTCAACTTCCCCACTTCTGCCTCAAGATGCCTCTGAGATACAGCCATGTAGCTCGAGATTCAATTACATAAAATGCATATAGACGAGGCCCCAGGATGTCTCACCCACAGGTGACTCATCTCCACATGGACTCATCAGCCAAATGACGTACGAGATGTACGTAAGTGCTCACACCAAAGTCACTGACATGCCTTTATCAGGCTGCACAGCAGATTCAGGCCCAAATGAGACAATCAAGGTTTGGAAAACAAAAGACGAACAGGTCTGTTTTACCACTTCAACCTGGAGGAACCATAGGTTTCAGGGCCAACATGAGCCATACTGCAAGTCTCAACATCCCATGGGTTCTCTCATTTGGGCAAGCAGATGTGGAGGTGCTGTTCTGGGTCCTTTATCTCCCTCATGCACATGACCAGTACTCTTAATGCTCTGTTCAACAGCTCAGCTATCAAGTCCTTGAAGCTTTGGCAACTGGCTCAGCAACCATGATGCTAAGATGTGAAACAGTGCCACAGAACTCAAACCATACAACTGCTCAGGGTATTCTTCATAAAATACAAAATAAAAGCTAACTTCCTACAGGATGCATTGGATGGAAAGGAGCAGAAGGAAATGTGACAGGTGAAAGTAATCTTTTCCATCTTTTTTTCCCTTCAGCTTCTGCTCTAGAAGGTTCTAGTCCCCTTGGAAAGGTTTAGTTTGGAAAGAGCTTCCTCATTTCCAGGCAAAAGTGAAAAACCCAGAAAGTTTCTTTGCATGACCTGGCTTACTCTGCTGAGACATCTCAGTTTGTCAGATTGTTTTCCACTCTTGCTTTGAATGTTGCACAGGCATTGTTTCTGCTGCATCTCCTGGGAGATTTGCTACTGTCTCTGAAGGTTCACATCAAGCAACTTTCCTCTTTCCATGCAATTCAGAGAGCTGGAGCATTCCAGGCAAGGATTTAACTTAAGTGCCTGAGTTAGAAGGGTTACCCTGTGCATGTTGTCATTATCAGTGGATCTGGAATACCATTTTGAATTGCCCTTCACTCTGTCTTCAAAGTTTAACATACCCACGTCCGCAAAGTAACAAGTGATGAATCTGTGCCCACTTTTCCATATTGTGAAACAGTGATTTCTAATCTCATCAGCAACGTTCTTGTGCTACATAGCTATTTCAGTCTTGTGTGGACCGATATGTAGAGCTCCTCTGGTAACACGCAGGTACCACCACCTCGCTAGAAGGAAAATCCCATAAGTTTGCATCTGTGTTACAGGAATACCATAAGAAAGAGGTGCTGTACATTTTTCGAGCCCTCTTCCACACTTCAAACTCCCTGTTAATTTAGCCTCTGCCACGGAAGGATTTTTGCAGCATCAAGTAACAGTACCAAGGCAAATCTGGTGCCCTGGATCCAGTTCTGGAATTCTCATCCCTACTTAGCCAAAACTGCGTAAATTAATAATGGAGCTTTGCTTCAAAACAAAGAAAGAACTTTATGTAGATCTGCCTTTAACTGGCACAGTTGTCTTCTTGAAAAGAAGACAAAATCCTTGTGACTGAAGTCAGTAGGGAAACTAACTGAAGAACAACCACATAAACAAATCCCCCAGGAAGTACAACAAAAGCATTAATCTAGAGCTTAGATACCTATGTACACACGCATATACATACATATGTATAAATATATATGCACACACACACGGTGCTGGGGTGAGTTAGGACTGCACCCTACAGGCAAGAGCCCCAAGGTCCAGAACACCATAGGGAGTACAAAAGAATCCAGGACAACATATTGAAACAAATGAGAAGAGGCACACAAGCACCAGTGCTGGCTATGCATTTCATGTGCCCCCAAAGCTAAAGTTTGCATTCTAAGGCTTAACCAGAGAGAAGTATTTCTACATCAGAGTGACAGTTTTCTTTTTGCTGACAAGAAATGTCAAAGTTAATGACTTCTATGGGAATTATGTCATTCCTAACGTGGGGTTTTAATGCTCTGTGAGCGTACTCTTCATACCTAAAGTATATTACACAGGTTGAGAGGCTGTTTGTATTGTATTAATAAGAAAGTCTCAAAGAAAGATAACAAGAAAAAAAAAAAAGCAATCTATTCAGGGTTCAGAACAGACTGAAGAAAAACAATGGAACAATTACATGGAATTACAATTACTACTATCAATTGCTTGTAAAGCCACACAGAGCTAGTACACAAGCAGACAGCAGTTCTAACTGACGTCCTCCTCCCTCCTTTCCTACCCGTTTGTTTCTTTCACTCATCAGGACTTGTGCCTCAGATCAAGCAATCCAGGCACTCACTGCTTGCTTTTCCAGCACCAAGTACTAAATATACTCAGATCAATTCAGGTTCATACCACCCCAGAATAAATAAAAATAATAACTATAATCACAGGCCTCAAAGTCTTCATATCGATGAAGTTAAAAATATGACACTGAGTTTTCAGTACAGAACTCACACTGGTCGTATCCTAATGATGCTAGGGAACATTCTCAGCTGGTAGTGCTTTGTAAAGCTTCAGGGCAGACATCAGGGTTAGGTGCTGCCTGCTGAGAACCTGGCTCACTGTGCCTTGCTCAGAGAAGGCAGCCTTTCTATTTAACTGCAAGACATCCATTAAAGAGCAGCGATACACAGTGGTCACAGTGCAACACGGGTCTGGAAACCTGGGTGGCACAGAGCATTTGTGCCTCAAAAGAGAATGTGGCCTTTAAATTGATTTCCACTTTTCAATGGCACCAAGGCAAAGATCCACCTCCAGAAAGTGCCAGCTATCTTGCTGTTCAACTTCTAGTGATTTATAATTCCCCTAATAGGGGATTTGCATAAAAGCCCAGTTTTAAATGATGCTTTACAAGTATACTGCAGATTTATCTCCTACAAGTACGCCAGCTTGTTTTATTGCACTTGCCAGTACTTGAAAGCTACAGTGACTGCAAATGAACACTATTAAGCCTCCTTTTCCTTCACAGAAGTGGGATAAACCTTTAGGCAAATTGCTAAGTGCACTGCTAAGCTCCTAAGCTTTTATAGTATTGATTCTCACATTGTAATAGCAATCTCTACCAGGTTTGGGGACTACTAGAAAGTTCTCATGCTACATTTGTTGTGAACGAGAACTGCATCTCCTGGTGTGGTTTTTTTTCTTGATTTAGGGACACTAGGAAAAAAACATATGAATGACTTGAGACTGATGACATAATGGGAAAGTAGAACATTCCTTCAAAATGTATAGATATCAGGTAGCATTCAGGGATTCTTTAAAAACCTAGTGCAAATATTTGAGCAACGTAGGTTAGGTTGCTAAGTGCTTAGAGCCCTGATAGCAATGGTTGATACCTAACGAGGGATAAGCTCCCTTAATAAGCCCGAAGTACATGAATTCCTGGAATGCTTCATTCCTTTGAATACCTGTTATGGAGCACTTGCTAAGCTGACAGAAGTGAAAAAGTTAATTGTTCTACTACTGAATAGCAGAAGGTGAACATTATTTCAGACTTTTCTAGGCAAGCAATTTTAATCATTTGATCTTAGTGCTATCTCCTTGTAATCCCATACACATCAGTGGAAAGCCAACACTGCTCACAAGCATTTATTTTCAAAGAGAGTTTAAATCCACAGCTGGAACAAAGAAAAGTACCTGTAACACAGGAGGATAGCTTCTACTGGACATAGCAAGGAAAAAAATATCAGGTCTAAAAATATGCATACAGTACCTGAGGATCAGGATTAACTGTAGCGATGTAACTGAGCAGGACAGAGGGAATTTCAGGAAGAAGTGGATACAGGTGGTTTTGGAAGCAACTGCACAGTTCTGCTCTCCACCAGATAACATCTGGAAGCCATGTACAGGATAGAAATTCAGACGTCTTCTGGTAAAAATTGGATGCCTCTTGGAGATCTCTAGTCTGCAAAGAGTCGACAATTAAAATGTATCAATGGTGGCAGCAGGAGCTTTCTGCTCTGTGCTACACCATGCAACTGCAGCAGCTCCTTCTGCCTGCAACAATTCCAGCCTCATGCATTTGCCATACAACTGCCCCTCTGTGTCTCCATATCCAAAGCTTCACTTAACTCCCAGGCTCTCAAGCCATCACAGCCTGCACCCCTACACCTGGAGCTTCTAAACTTGGCCCCTTACCCACAGAAAATGCACTCCTCCCACAGTTCAGTTGCCAACCTATGAAGTCTCCACTTCCAGGTCCAAAGGCAGAACTGAAGGTCCTGAGAGTGCCTGGGCTCCTGATAAAGGTGACAGAGCTTGAGAGCAGGTGCTGTCCACAGCAGCCAGTCATGCCTACATGGAAAAGCTCTGCCCACGAGCTGGGGACACGCTCCCATATGGGCTTGCCTCAAAGACACCTCTGGTGAAGGGGACAGGATGATCAGCAGCACTGCCCTTCCATCAGAGTGCTTGGTACACTCTGACTGCTCAGATATAAAACTTCATCACAGATGATGATGGGAAAGTGATAGTGCACCAGTACAAAATAGCAGGCTCGTGACATCTGTCCACCCACAAATATTATTCTGAATCACTTTATATACCATATTGAAGAGGGAGAAAAATGTCATCGGCAGGACTATAAAGCAGTCAAACACAACAAAACATTAATTTGCAAAGGGCTTCATAAGGACAAAAATGAAAATATGCATTAATTTCAGGATTTTTAAAGATTGATAGTAACATTAATATTGATACATTAATATTTGAAAACTGCACAGCTTTATTAAATTTTTCCCCATCATTTAACTTCCCCTCTGTGCCCTTTGTTCTTGCAAGTTGGTTCTTAATTAGATCAAAATCTGTGACCTCTGAGGCCCAATCAGAAATGAACAGAATCAGCAATTATGCAAAGCATCTCCTCTACCTCATCTACTGCAGCAACTAGAAATGAGAGCTCGAGCAAGTAAAGGTCTGCAAAACAGCTAAAATTCAGTGATGGAGATAATGAACATTCCTGAACCACCACAGAATCATCAAGTGATCAAAGCTTGCAGAGAAGCTCCATGCTGCTGCATGTGGTGCTAGTGTGCCTAACCAGGAATGCTGAGTAGATCCTTCGAAAGCATTCTCTGTACAGATTAATTCCCATCACACGTCCCTGTAAACACAACTTGATGTGCATGCAGAAATTACAAGAGGAGGGTGTACGAGCATTTGTCCTAACAACTCAAGAAACAAAAACCACGCAGGGATATTCAAATCTGCCTCATTTTCATCAGTTGTTTGGAAGGAGGACTGAAATAGAAACAAGCAAAACAAACAAACAACGCCCAGAATGACATATGCTGAATAAAACCTTGCAGAAACCTTTGATACAGGAACAGATGCTATTGTAATTGAATAAGCCAAAAGCTGACCTGCTAAAGACAACTTTTTCTCTCAGAAATCACTAGTAAATTCATAATGGTATGAAAGATGCACTGAGGATGTTCGATCACAACAGGCTTGGGCATTACCAGTGAGGGAAGCTGCAGAAAGTGACACCTCGCCCTCTCAGTATAAACACATCCTCAGGCTCTTAGACTAGCAGTGCAACATCTGCTGTAAAAAACATTCATGTTACATCCTGAAGAAAGTCCACAGACAATTATCACTGCTATCAGTGAGATACAGATACACGAAGACGCTTCCTCCCAAACATCAAGTGGGAAAATGTCTGCATCTAACATGTTGTGTAGTCTGTAAATGTCCATCTTCAGCACTGAAAATGGACTCTGCACATTAGGAGCATTAGAATATCAATTTGTCATAATGCTGTTAAAATTGATACTACTTGATGTGTTTTCCTACATAATCTAAGGTACGTAACTAAAATTTCCCTGCATTCTTTCAGTCAGTAGATGTATCAAGAATGCTTGGGAACAGTTATTTTTCCTGTCTATTCACATTTCAAAGGTAAGCACAGTAACCAGTTCTTACTGTGCCCATAGGAAACTACTACAACAAGAACCAGTAAGTGTCACAACAGAAAAATTTTGTTAGCCAACACAACCATTAAGATATTCTATATTAGCTCTACAGCACAAAGGTGAAGACCTGAGAATGGAAAGTAAAGTCTACTCTGTTTTTCTCCAACAATAGCTCACGGGGAGACAGAATGAGTTGCTGTTGTTTCCCGTTTGCCTCTGCTGAGGCTGACATTTCTGAAAGACTTTTGTTGTTCCTATCAACTTAAATCTCTGTTGGGGGAATGAGCAGCAGCTTTACAAATGCCTCAAGAAAGCAAAACTGACAAAAGCCATTGTTATCACAGTGACATCCAGTAGAGCTTCTAATGAGAGAAAACCTCAGTTACACATAGCCCTGCTTTGAGCAGCACCATCCGAATGCATAACACGTTCACCCCCCTCCATACCAGCTGAACTCAACAGCGCTGTTCGTGACTGTAAACAGGGCAGTAAAACAGCATTTACAATTTACATGTGAACTGAAAATACCACATAGCTGATTCTGCCAAACAGTGATATAACCCTTCCCAGATCCAACCAAAGCTTCAGAGCAACCCGAGCTGCTTGCAGCTTCAAAAGTTCATTCCATTTCTTGGCGCTGGATACACACTTTGAGCAATGCCCAGTGCTCAACAGTTCTGATGCTTGGCCAACTCCCCATCTGAAATCAGAGAGCAACAGGACAGAGGGCAGGTCAGCCCCTGTTCCTTTATTTTCTTTGTTTCACAGAGTACTTTTTGAATTCAGTCACCTTAGACAGCAATCAACATCAAGCCCTTGTCCAGTCTAGCAGGGTGCTTTCTCTCATTAGCCCTACAGCTTTTGCCAACAGATGCCTGAACATTAACAGAAAAGCTGCTGATTGCTTTGGGGTTGACTTTTCAGTAGTATTGTAATCATGGCATTTCTTGTCAGCATCAACCATTTACTTGTGTGAGCACTGCAGCCTCAGCTGTCAAAGTCCAGGCTTTATGATACATCATGGGGAAATTCAATCTTTGCTGCTCAGAGGCAGAGAGTTGCAAGCAAAGAACACTTCCTGCAGCTGAGCAAGGGAAGCTTAAGCATGTTTTGAAAACACATTTACACCTCTTCTTTCATTTAAGCGTTATATGATAGTAGGAATCCAGCACCAGTTTGCCAGAGCTGCAAGGGTTGCTTTGAGTGAGCTGGGAGATACCTTCATGCCCAACAAAGCACATGGCAGCATCTCAGCTAAGTTCATTCAGCAACAGGAACATTATTCATGCAAGTGAATTGTGGAAGACCACAGGTATGCATGGATCACTGATCACTAAATATGTCTGGGATACCTTCCATCAATACAACAATGGTGTAGGTGCCTGTGCCAGGCAGGATTAGCAATGCCACAGTAGGTCTCAGGGCAGCACCTAACTGGCAGCCTTCAAAGAGGAAAACAGAACAGCTGCATCAACATGCTCAGAGTATCAATCTATTTCAAATTAACTCTGTTAAGAGGCAAACCCAACAAATTAGAGCCCAGAGTTGCTACTTCATAGCTCCCCTGTTTTCAGGGCACAAGCTCCTATCATGCCTTATGTTACATTGTGCCACCTACATAAACTAGATTTTCAGCTTGTGTGCTAGACCTTTCAGCTTGGTGTTTTGTTGTGCAACACAGACACTATAGTCTAGCAAGACAGAAGGAACAGGATCTCAGGTCCTTCCTCTGGGCCCTGACTCCTGGGAGTCAAATAGAAAGATAGTATTCCCTCTCATAAGTCACACTCTTGATGTGGTTAAAAAAATAACAGTGCAAAATATAATATATGTCAAAGACACGTCTCCCCTGGAACCAGGGGAATCTCTGCACCGTGAGGCTACAGCCACTAACAACACATCAACAGTTAACAAGCAGCAGAAACAAAAGACTTCGCTATATAGAGCTGGTTTCTCATCCACACAGGAATCAACGTAACCAAGGACCAGCTAGAGCTGGCAGTTAGCTGCAGGCAGTCCTTCAGTTCCCACAGCACTGGCCTTCATTCTAATTTCAAGCAGCACTTCCACTGCTCTATCCTGGCTCACTGAGATCTGAGCTTAAATTGCCTGGTTCCTTGTGAAGAGTAGTGGTAACAACCTATGGTAGTTCCATATGACACATGTCATATGTGTCAAACACATGTAAATGCTGCTTACTTTAATCTTGATGCTGTCCTGGGCTGGAGGTTCATCTGTTGGCACTAGACAAGCATATAGGGCCAATGCATCCTCCTGCCAGGTCTGCTGTAGCCCTATCACCTGAAATGGAGCTCTGGGTCCACCTTTCATTTTCACTGGAGGCACCTGTAAATCCATTTGAACAGAATTTCAGTTTTTCAGATGGCTGTATTTAGAGGCTAAAGATTACCCCCTTATCTTGCTCTGTTGCTTTTGAGCAGAGACACATAATGTATAATAATCCAGGGAGCACTCTCACTTGATTAGTGGATTAGCTGAGGTTTTGCCAATAGAAGAAAAATCGATAACAAATTAAACAGGAATAACATGCAGGCTTTGATAAGTCATAGGATTTAATTTGTCAGTGCAGACTCTCATAACTTGCACACTAACTTCCACCAGTTCCACTATGTGAAAGGAAGAACCTATTTCTTCCCAAGTGTAGCAAGAACTGAGAACAGAGCTCCCGTCAGCACTGTCCATTCACGTCACAGTGGCACTGCGTGCTGCCTTTATTAACTGTAATGAGATAATACAATCTTAATTAAAAAAAAACAATGCTAAGAGTACGTCATTCTGAGGTAGTGAAGGCTTTAGAATAAGCCTTCATCATTCATATTACTGATTACTAACCCCCAGTGAATCTTCACTTAGTTAGACATGAGAAAATCCATCAAAAAGGAATTGTCTCACGTGCACTCTTTTGTGACAGGTATTCTATCTACCTGCATATGTACTCACCTTGTTCTGGATCCAAAAGGGACTGCTGCCAATCCCAAGATGGCATTTTAAACATACCATTTTAGTGCCAGAGACAAGACTCCAGGAGGATAGATAACTTATTGGCTCCTAATGCTGCCCAGAGTAGAACACGTGAGAAACCTCACTACTAGGTTGAAAAGATGAATGGGACAACCTAGGGAGGCATCATAGTGCTACAAAGCATCCCCAAACCTGGGTAGTAGGGCAGAGTGCAAAGAGCCATGTGAGCATTATACACAAGCAATCAAAGGAGCCTAGCAAGAGAAGCAGCCATGTGAGACAAAGATCCCTCACCCAGATCATGTACCGGATGATGTTTGCATTAGAAGACTGCAATTCTTTGCCAGGGTTCTGGTAAATACAGAAAGCGCTTCAGCCATGTCATGGTTTATCCCATCACCATGATCTCTAGATAATTAACAGCTCTGCTATTCACCGCATACTTAAAACAAAGCTATTTACAGTGAGATAAATGCGTTTAAAAGTATGTTCTCAACACAGGGTGAGAATGCATCTCCATATTGCTGCACAGGTCAGTGGCATCACTCATAATGGCATATAGACTCTTTGGACACTGGTTTTGCATAGGAATTTCCATAGGCATTCTGCTAACAGAGAATGCCCATGTTAGGAAGGCTATGTTTTTCCACTGTTGGAAATCAGCTTATTTCTTAAGAAAAATCAGTAAGATACTTGATTTACACGTGCCAAGAAACCAGTGAGATAGTGAGATTACACTCGTGCAGACAAGAACTGGGGCTAAACTGCTTCAATTTTTCCTTCTTCGAGAAAGCAGACTCTTTCACTGCTGTTGAACAGCTGTTGGGGAACCTTCAGATATTCTACAACTCTGTTAAATCAGTTTGTGGCTTTTACCCCAGCTTGTGTGAGGCACAAAGTCCATCACAACATCTGACCCTACAGTCCCAGCAGCACAACACTGAGCCCTAGAGGCTGAGATACCCTTTCATGCATGGAGAGAGCTGCTGCAATCCAGAGCTCAGGATTTTTATGTGGGAGTAAAGGGAAGAATGGGGAAGAATGCACACACTTGAGCTGATCATGAGTTAACTATTTTCTGAATGGAAGATACAGATTCCAGGGCTGTTGAAGTGGCAGTTTTCATTAGTATTGAACTAACATCACAGAATGTTAGCAAAGTTTTAATGGAAGCGTGAACATCATTAACAATTAATAGTATTTAAGTGGAGTTTAAGTGACTTAAAAGCCTCATGCACACTGTCTGCTCAGGATACCTTGAGTGCATGAATTAACATGCCAGAGTATTTAACCAGGACAAAGAATGAGGCCAATGACCAAGGTGGGGGGAGGTGGGGAAAGGAAAATTGTTTTTCATCCTCCTTAGAAAAAAAGAGTAACAACAGATCAATGGGAGAAGTGAGGAAAAGGGGGTTTCTTTGGAAGGGAAAAAGGTGTGATCCAAAGGACAATTAAAATGAAAAAGACCACCACTTATTTATAGCTCCCTCAACATTCAGAAAGGATCTGATCTTAATTGGAAGCAGTGAGAAAAGCAAAAGGACAGAGATGACAGTTATGATGAGGACAATGCTCTGCTTTCAGGGGTCACTTCCCATTATTTTGGGAGTTTGGCTCATGGCTTTTTATGTATAAACTATTTCTTTTTATTTCTACTTTCTGCACCATGTTGTTTGTAAAATATATAAGTGATCCAGCATGACTTTGGTTTACTTATTTTAAGACAAGCTGGGACAATTTCCCCTTTGCTTAGCTGTTTCACAGCTGTTGGAAAAAGGTAATCACAAGAATCTATTCACTGGAGGGAAAGACACATCCTTAATCATGCAGGAGCTCCTTTTGTGCACCATCACCGCATGTACTCACCAGAGATAGAAGCCATGTCACAAGGGCACGGTAGATGCCAGCTGCTCCCAGCACAACACTAGGCATCTGTCCACTGCATTCATCTGTAGGTACCTGGCCACAGCTCGACAGTCCAACTGCCATCAGCAGCACTTCACCTCTCACACTGTCCAGTCCAGGCAATGCATCAACAACTGGCAAATAAGAGGCTTCCTGTTAAAAAAAAACATAGAAAAATTGATATAATTTGGATTACTGGAACTGTATTCGTTATCACAAAGGAATTGTACTCATTGCCATCATGGAAGAGGCAATTAATATCTCATGAGTGTTTACCAGAGGGGAAGCAGAAGCCACAGGAGGTGGTCCATTCTATCAGTGACACCTTCTGGAACACCCCAGATTTTCTTGGAGAGCTGTTACCTGGGTCTTCCTTTACTCTAATTCTGTTTAATACAGTTTGATCAAATTTTGCATTCTGTAGAATTCAGTGTTAATTTTTTTTAATCGGTGAAACACCTTCAAAGAAGACATAAGTGCCAAAATTGTCATTGTTTTCTGCTTCATCTAAGAGGCCTCATTCACAGCTGTTACATTTAGCTGAATTCATTTCTTTTCTCTACTTTAGTATTGATACTTGGTTATTTAGGATGCAAATCCCTCTCCTTTGAGTCCTATTCTTTAACAAATAACCCCAAGCTAGAGTTAAGAGATTACAGTTCATGGGATCTCCATTGTTCTACCAAAGATACAGCAGCTGCTGCTGTGATTGTTAGCTGGTTTGCTATTCCTATCTCTATTCTGCTGCCCTGACATTCCTTCTGTAAATTAGGAAGCGAGTCTCAAAATCAGAAACAATTTCCAGAACACATAAGAACACTGCTCCTCAGCAGTTATGATCCTTAAATAAGGACACCGAAGGCCACACAAGACACCCTGAGAGCACACATTCTACAGGTACAGGCAGGGATTCATTCACAAAGAGCTGGAGCTGTTTATAGCGTAACGCTGCTTCCTAGCCACTTGTTACAGCATCAGCTGAAGGCTATGCTCCCCACTGCAGGGTCAGCAAAGTGCAGCACGATCACATTTCCCATGCACGCCAGTACAATCAGACAGACTAAACTGCTAATTGAGGCGAGCAAAATTAACCTGAAAGGACCTACCACAGAATGAGACCAGCAGGCACTTTGTTTCAGGAGCTGAACTCTGGGAGCACAGCAAGAACAGGTGAGGGCAGAAGGGCGCTGAAGAACAGCTGGGCAGCTGCATTCTCAATGCTCCAAGAAGCCTTTAATGAGGATGCCTGCCCACACCCTTACACTGAATTAACCTTAATTTGAGTTACCTGAATTCACTTTGGGAGCAAAACAAGCTGAATCCAATTAAAGCCACTTGAATTCTGAATTAGAATATTCACATGCAGACCTACTGTGCTGCCCAGCTATTTTGCTGCTAAGGCATCTGCTGCAGACACAGTACTACCTAAAAGCACCAAATGAAAACTGCAATTAGTACTAAAGAAAAAATAGTCATGCAAATCTCCTGATGCTGCAGTACTAATGCAGACCTGGGGAGCTAAGAGGGCTTTGGAAACACCATCACAACTCCCCAAGGAAAAAGCCTAAAATGAAAGTTTAAGACTTCCAGGCAAGCATGGCCTTCTTCTGCAGCCCACATTGGAGAAATGATGTTTCCTTCCTCTCTCAGCAAGCATGTTAAGAGCACCATAAGCGATGGGCAGCAACTCCAGAGCTGAAGATTAAACCCATACCTACTGATGCTTAAGCAGCGATTTCAAACCACTCCAGATTTGTTTGGCCCATGAGCACTGGTCAGGAAGCTGAGTCCCAAATCAGCTAAGAATTGTAGTTCCCTGCTTATTCAGGTTCCTCCTGAGAGCAAGTGAGGTTATGAATTGCTGCTCCTTCCCCTTCCTTTCCTCTGTCAGCCTCCTTATTCCAGCAAGGACTGAGGCATATAAGTTAATTAACTGCAGAAATATTAAAATCAGTGAACAAAAAACTGAAAAGGAGCTCATTCTACCTAACTGCAGGCAAGAATTGCTGAAATCAGTGACAATAACTGCTTTCTTAGTGTGCCTTCCCTCAGCATTGGCCAATTTATCCTAGCCTAGCTATAAAGAGAGCCCAATTTCTCTACACATTACACTAGCTTTTGTGACAGTATTAGATTGTAAAAAGACAAAAATGACTCAAATCCTGTGCTATTTTTGGCTGCTCTGGCTAGAATTGTGCTGTCAATCCACATGCAGGCTTGCAGCTGATTGTAATCAAGTACAAGCAATTATCATGGAGTAAATAGGACAAAACCTCCTATTCCCAAAGTGCTTACTATTTTATTTTCACAATTACAGTTCACAACATCACAGCTTACAACTCTTCAGCCTGATTTTCCAAACACCCCTTCAGGCTCAGTTCTGGCCATCCTCCTGTACCTTACTATGAGAACAGTCCAAGAAGCAGCAGCAGCCTCACCGTGCAGCCAAAGAACAACACTTTGTCACTTTATATCAATTTAAATAATATTTCCCCCAAAAAAGAAATAAAAAAAGAAGTGTGAAATAAGCTGTGAGACACCTTAGGGATATCTATACCTTCCAGCCTGCAGCTATAGTAGTAGTGAAGTTACACACATGGAGGCACAGCCCCAAAATAAACTATATCATTTGAGGGGTTTTTTAAATGATATAACATGAAGGGATCTGCACAGTCAATCATCTAAGAAGTGCTACTCTTTCCTTTTTTTTATTTTTTTTAATTGGAGCTGTTCATCATCACAGCAAGCTGAAGCCTAGCAGAGGCAAGTTTGTCAGCCAAGATTAATGTCATTTTGTTTCTAATAAAACAGCTCTAATTGGTTAAATGATGCTTTTGTTGATGGGTTTTGAAAAGACCAGTTGGCATTGCTTTCTCTATGCCTGCATACAGAATTGGACAAACAGCTCTGTTGCCCTAAAAGTGAGAAGCAATATAAAAGCTGTTAGAGGACGGAATGACAGAGGGCCAGCTCAGGCTTCGCTGCTGGTTACCAGCTAGGCACAGAGCTGAGAGCAACCACAGCTGCTGAAAGCCATGCTACAGCACACAGCTGGAAAGTTCACTTCTTTAATATCACAGATCTAAGAAAGCAACCAGTATTTCTCATTAGAACCAGCTCACCCACTCTGAGGGTTACCTGCCAGCAGAAAGGTAGGTCGAGAAGCCAACTTCTATAGATTCAGTTTTGCTTTTGGAGCTAAAGAAACATCAGCACTTCCCTTCTAGCACCTTTTCCAGTACAAACTAAACTGATGGTAACACTGAAGGAAGACATCACATCCAAAAGGTACTCCCTATTATGCTGAGAAGACCCTACAGCAGCAAGAACTAAAAGCACTGACTGCATGTAAAATTGATTAAGTTATAGTTATGAAGTCTCCTCCTTCCTCGCTGGAGGAGGTGAATGAGGGGGAAGGGGAGGAATAGGAAGAATCTTGCTCTCATTGGCTGGAGGCTTAATCAGAATAATTGTTTTCAGCCACATCTAAATTTATCCCTCTATGTCATCCGCACCCTAGCTTGGATCACAGATTTCAGAGGCAATCCCTGATGAATGGCAAATTACCGACTGCAGAGATCTTCTGCCAAAGCATACATCTGCCGTGCATTCGTAAATGTGAACTAATTTCTAGGTACTTTAGCAGCTCCAGCTAATTTCACTAATGAAAATTCTGTGCTCTTATGCTGAAATTGCTCTAGCATTGCATGTTTATGCTTTGCAGTGGGCAGAGCTCACAACACAAAACACAAGCATGCTGATTGTGTGGTTATCCACCTATTTTCCATAGAGCTCGTGTAGGACAGTAGGTAGTTAGAATGCACCTAACACTTCTGCACCTCTCCCTAAACCAAAGCAGGTAACACTTCCACAGCACCTAAAAAAAACTTGCATTCAATGAAGGCATATTGGAAATATCATGTGTTTGTTCACTTTCATTCTTTGGGGAAGGAAAAATGATGACAATGCCATCTGTTACATTATCTGAAATCCCACATTAAGTTGTGGAATAAACTCTGAAGCCATTCAAAGAACTGCTTTATCATTGCAAAGTGGAAGCAATGGATAAGAATGAGGAAAGCATTTGCATTTCCTGTATGCAACTGGCAGAACATACTGTAATTGTGAAGGTAACATTTAATAACAAAAAAAGAGAGTATGATTGATGGTTAATGGTCTGAATGGTCTTTCTGTTAATGCGATTTTGCAATAGATTCACTCTATATAGCATGAATGGCTTCTGAATACCAAACATGCTGAGGTTATGGACCTGAAAAATGTGATAGCAGCAAGATATTGAAATCTTCTGACTTGAGCTGAGCTTCAGATTGCCAAAATGAGGAGGTATGATTATCCAAAGTGGATAACTCCACCAGAGTAAGATTGTAGGAATTCAAAGAGCTGAGCAGCAGAAGCATGATTTGCTGTGATCTCTGTAGATCTCCAGTTAGGGGATTACATAGCATTGAGGTTAAGTTAAAAGATAAATAAATAATGAAGAATATTTCTTTGCTGAAAACTGTCTTCCTGCTCCAGACAGGAAATCTTAATCTTGGTCCTAAAGAACACAATCTCTCCTGATTTGGAAGGAACCACTGATCCATCTCCGGCATCACAGAAGGGCTAACATCAGCCATCGCTTCTGCTGAAGCATGAAGAGGGCAAGCATTAAAGAGAAACATCAGCAGAAATTACTGCATACTGGAGCATAGTTCAGATGTGACACTAAGCTCTGCTTGGCACAAGAAACAAGGACAGCAGAATTCACTTTGCACACCATTTCACGTTGCTGCCATTTCAGCATTGCCAACCCTAAGCACAATCTAAAGTGGCATCGTATCTACCACAGCTCTGGCAGACAGCTAATGATAGGTCAGCTATATTCCTGGCTAAAACACGTCAGTGTCCTACAATCTCTTCCAATCCTATCCATATTATTCTATTCTTAATTGCCTATAAGGAAATTCTTATCTGCCTCACTAGAATCAATAGCTCATCTGTGCTAGCAGGAAAGGTATAAACCTTCCAGCCTAAGAGTCAAGGATGTGGCCTAAAGAATATGTTAGCAAAGAGTGTCATCCTGAGTATGAAGGTGTGGTCATCCAGGATCACAGGCAGGAAAGGATTTCTGGGCCAAAATTCATTATACATGTGTTCTGCTATCAAGACAAGTCTACAGCATTGAGCATTTGCTCCCAAATAAGAAGAATCTTTTACTTTAGACTATGCTCTCTGTCCTAACTTGCTCACTTCTGGCTGTGCTGCCAGTACTCCTGATGCAAGTACACAGCACTACCCTTGTCACACTGCCTCTCTCATATATGCCAGAGTGACTTACTGTGATTTCCTGCTCTGTCCTGGATCTGGACCGTTATTACTATCACTCTTACACAGCCAGCTAATGCTTCTTCCTGAACAACACATTTCTAGTTAGTGTGAGAACACCAGATTGTAGTACTGTGAATGAAAAAAGAACACCTATCAGTCAGCAGTGATGGGGAAAGCACAGAGCGACTATGATTTCCTTGACAGAATTGCTCCTTGAAATAATTAGAACATTCAATGTGCTAATGAGTATTTAACGCCAGCCAGGAGCATGTGTCAAATACCAGCCCAGTTTTCAGATGACTGAAGACAATTCCAGCATAATTCTAATGCTCAGGAGAACACCAAACATTTGTGTGGTTATGAGACAAAGCACCTTTTCCATGTTTGGTGTTTACATTATAGTAACACTTAGAGATTCAGAACTTCACCATGCCTGTGGTGTTCTAACCATGTGGAACAAAAAGCTCCTCCTCTGCTAAGTCTCTGTTCCTGGTTAACAAACAGCAGCTGAAAAAAACAAAAAGTTAAATTACAGATGTCAGGTGAGGGCAGGACTGGGAATTAGGAACTTGTGCCTTACTCCTGGCTCTGGGATGGATTACTTCTCCATGAAGCTACAAAGTGAGTGACACATTTCCATCTCTGAATTCTCTCTAGCTACATTAATTATCAAAAGCCTGTAACACGCTTGGAAAAGGAATGGTGTAAAATTATCAAGAAACTTTCAGAATTCATCTCTGTTCCTTCCTCCTTTGTTCTTCAGCTGATTTCCAGCTGCCTCACAAACAAAATGTGTGCTCATTTCCATACCTGCAGCAGGGAAGGAAATTGTACACTGTCACTCTGAAATACTGAACAGGGCATAGAGTGGTCCTCAGTCATCTGGAAGCCAGGCTGTTTGGCACATGCTCCTGGCTGGCTTCAAGTGCTGGCAGGGCTCTGATACTCCAGGAGATTCACCATATACTTACCTGGGGTAAAGCCTTATATAAACTAAAAAATTAGAAAAAAAATCTCTTCATATATATTGCCCTGGTATGCTATGGAAATCCCACAGGAAATAAAAAAAAGAGGGGAGCTAACTATGCTTCCCCAAGTTCTTTTTCAGCTCCCACAGTCACAGACCTGTTCAACACGTCAGCTTCCAGTTTAGAGTGTGTCATACAGACCTGCAATCTTGCATTTAGCCACAAAACACCATATATGTGCAACTGTTCACGCCTGTTAATTCTCCAGGTCAGTAAACATGGTTTATCCATGATTTTGAGAACTAGTGCTCACAGCCTCTACTGAACCCTGTAGGAACTCCAGGTCCTCGCGCATAACGGGGCAAAGCTTTAGGTTTTGAACTAAAAATAACTGCAGGATTCTCCCATTTGGTAATTTCAGATAAAGCTTGACTTCCTTTCAACAGCCCTGCCACTAAGAATAATGTTTCTGTAATTATTTCTGCAATAACATGTTTACGAGCCATGACTGAGCTTATCCCTCAGTGTAGGGACACAGTCCAATCCAAACGGTAACACTAAAAAGGAATGCATAAGAAAAAACTCGGAATCCAGTTTAAACCACAAGACCTATTTAACAATAGTGTTCTAGCCATATCAGCCACACCTGTACAGCTACTTAGAGAAGTAGAGGGCCGGATTCAGCCCCCATTCAGGTACAGAACATATCACAGACCACATCTGTGAGATTAGATCAGGAGTTCTGAGCTCCAGGAAAGAGATTCATGGAAGAGATGTGACTGGCACTTGTTCATATGCCTTGTGATCTTATGGTAGCTATCCCTTCTGCCAACAAACACAGGACCTGTCAAAGGACAAGACTTTAAAGACAGACGGTACAGAAATGTTTTTCTCCTCCTGCCCACTTCTTAATGAAAAGAAAAAAAAGATATTAGCCCATAGACATTTTATTTTATTGCCTTCCCTTCAGGTTTAGCCTAAAGCATGTGAATAGAGGAGTGTTTAGGACCTCTACTGGCAGCAGGTTCATGCACGTAATTCTGGAAACTTTTTACTTAGATTAACCTTTGCCTTAAGCAACAACAATGAATCTGTCAAGATCTTCCCTAAGTATATTCAGTAATAAGCCTAAACTCATTTTAATCACCTCCAAGATGTGTCAGGGAATATAAGGGACTAAATATTTCACATTTTCTTCTGGCCACTTCAAACTCTCAACAGAGAAACAGCACTAAAGAGTCTCTTCTTTGGAAAGACTTGACTGCCCATTCATTCCATAACTGGAAAACACCATAGAGAAAGGTGTGAGCTCCTACAAAATAAACAGGCTGGGTCCGTGCAGAAATTCAAATGGAAAATGTGGCATTTTGGTGGTCCTGCTGCATTCAGTACAGAAGGAGAGTTTCCTGGAGAGCCTAGATGCAGCTATGAGGCTTGAGAAACCTGCTGAAGCAGAGAAGAGGTTCTTAAAGCAGGATTACGATATGCCATTTTTAACTGCTCTGGTTGTAGGCACAGAAATGGTGCCACAGGGATGTAAAGTTTCTCGCTTGCCTTCATCTGTACACTAACAGTGCCAAAGTACACATTTCCATAACATCTATTACTCTGAGAAACTAAAGACCAAGCAAGCACACTGCCCATCTAAAGGAAGTTGTTCACAATAAAGGCTTTTAAGGCCAGAACTCTCTGCTTGGTGCATCTGTGTCACTGTGGGCTATGGCAGAAGCAGTAGCAGCCTCAGCTCCTCTAGCTTGCAAACTAGAACCAAGGAGAGCATAAACCAGCTGAACTTAACCTTAGCAGAAAGCAGCATGCCAGCAAATCCTCCCATTTTCTTACTCTGGTAATATGTGGGAAGATGAAGAGGAGGCCAGAAATGCAGGCTCAGTGCCAGGTAACAGTCGCCTGTGCTAGAAAAACATTTTCTTGGGAACTTCCATGCAATTCCAAACCTTGTGTGCTGGATTGGTGATACAAACAGGAATTTTGGCCTCCTGTTTCTGCAAGCTAAATTTAACTGCATCATCTCTAATTGCTTTATTTTTTAAGCCTTTCTTGAGTTGAGACAGCAGGTTCATTAAGTGGAAAAGATTGTAATCTTGCTCCCAAAAGTCATTTGATATCTCACTGTGTGAAAAGGGAGGAATCCAGGGGCCATCTGCTGGCTGTTTGGCACATCACTGCTGGACACAACCCCAGAGTCAGTCTAAGACTGAGAGGACAGTGAAGAACAAGACAAATTCAGCTCCAATGCCAGAAAAAAAGATTCAGCTTAGGAAATCTTCTACAATTTTTACAATTGGTTTTTCTAAAGCTGTAATAAAATAGAAAGGGCTAAACGTTCAGTTCAATCACCCTCACACAGGCACAAGCATAGGGATTGCTTTAGTGTAAACGAAAATAACAACTGGTCACAAGGTGATTTAAAAATCACAAGATAAGGATTCCAGGAATACAGCTATAGAAAAATCCAGTTACTGCATCAAGGTCATTGTGACCAAAATAAGACTTAAGATTTTAAGTCTAAGAATTTTACCTGACATCAGTGAGCTGAATCAAGGATACATTCATAAAAAAAGACAACAACCCTGCTAATTTTGACAAAGATCATAGAGTCAGCGTTTTCAATTTAGAAAAGACACTCCCTGCATAATGTATTTCTTAAGCTAGAATGATTGTCACATGCCTGAATGTTTCTGTTTAGTAAGCCAGCTGTAAGGCTAAGCTGCAATAAGATAATGATTATAGTAATATAATTACTAACACAAGGTTAGCCAAAGTGATTGTGTAGCCAAGAAAAATTAGATGTCTCAGTATGAGTCAATGCATTCATTTTCTAAATAGTTTGACTGTACAAGGTAGATAAAACAGTGTTTATAAGGTACTAGTAACAAGGTGGTTCCTAGTAGCTGTCAAACTACATTATCTTGTTCTGCCATATCACAGTAAGGCAGTAAAAGTAAACAGAGAATCAAACTGAAGCCCTATTGTAAAAATAGTCTTTTGTTCCATAATATAAGAATTTAAGAAAAGCTGACTGACAGTTGCTGTGTGTTTAACCAAACCTAAAGCTGGATGTAAAGCATTAGGGCCACAAGCATCACCCTCTGCAGCAGTTCAGCTGCCTGTGTTCAGGGCTATTTCTGACACAACACAGCTGGATAACTCCAGATGCTGTTACTGCAAAAAGTAATGTGCGAAGCCTCTGCTGAGCCATTCTCTCTTTGCTTTAGAGCTGCATTTAAGCTGAGACACTTACTTGTCCTTGACCCAGCTACACCGCACATACACCAGCACCTGACTGTGTATTTCACTCACCTAACTCTGCCCCTAACTCACTGACCTGGCTTTGTTGCCTTGCTCTTTGACTTACCTCATCACAGCAGAGAGCACAACTGGTACCCTCGCAACTGAACCTATCTGCTCTTTTCCTTTGGGCACTGTGGGACTGTGCTCCTTTGTAGTGAGGTCTCAACCCTGCCTGCCTTGCTGCCACCTTCAGCTTCTAGGGAGTTTTTCCTTATATAGTAACCTGCTTGTGCAGCTCCCTAACAATAAAAACAAAAAACAAAAAAACAATTAACTCAGATTTGAACCAGCAAAAGAAACTATTATTATTATTTGGATCCTACCAAACACAGATGTAACATAGAAATCAACATTAATACCAAACTACTCTGTCATAATAGAAAAGAACCATTAAATCTATTGTAACACCTTAATGCAATGGAAAGCACAGTAATAATAATGGGGTAACAAAGTCCCAGGCTACAGCAAATGAGGGTAAGCCCAAACACAGCAGCTGTGGACACAGAAACAAAGGAAAGAAGCTGCTTACCCCTGGAAGGCCTCGGCTATGCAGAAATCACCTCCACTGCCAACTCTTAACTGAGGGCTGGGAAGGGGTGGATCCTGGCTCCAGCCCTTCTGATCAATCAGGTGCATCACTACACCTGAGCTCCCCTGGGCTGGCCTTGCCTCCTCACCAGGTGCTCCAACACTGCTTCAAGTCCTGACTTAACATTTCAACTACACTGATTTTCTTTCTACATCTTCCATGTAACTGTTTTACAGTTGGACGGCATTACTTCTCTATTTCCCTTGTAAATAATACTCTGCTCAATCACTTGAACAAAGTCTACACGTTACTTTAAGCTATTAATTCAACCTGACCTTACAGCATGTTAGCACTCAGGTGCTTAAATCAGCTCTGAACTAGATCCAAAGGTTAAAATATGGCTATGTTTTCAGAAGAAAGCTACTTATGTCAGTCTTAAGTCTCAGTGAAAGTATGGGGGGGGGGGGGCAGAATAAGAAAATAAATAAATTAGACAATTCCATGCATTTTTGAAAGTAAGACTTGGGTCAGATTGCACAAGTAGCCTGCATTTCTGGGTATCTGAATGTTAGGTAGAATTCAGAGAATATAACTGCTGATTTCCATGGGAACTTGATACTTGCTTGGCTTGAAAATGCCACTGCCTTTCAGCCCCTTCTTTAGATGCTGAAATACCTCTGAATATTAGTTCTACCATGGCATCTCAAGTTACCTGTGCAGTTTTAAGTGTAAAACCTGATCCTTGCTTATATTAGTGCATCCTGCAGAATGCAGTGGGCTGCAGAGCTTGACTGATCTAGGTTAAAAAACAGTAATATTAAATCTGAATTTCATTGCTTATAAATTTTAGACAAGAACTCTAATGTAACTATAATGCAGCTTTTATTTGGTATTTTCTTACCTTTCTTCCCGAGCACCACAGCTTCAGTAATTACAGACTTTCTAAGCTTCCTCTCTGATTATTATTCAATTCAATTATTTATGCACATTAAAAATGGTCAGAGGAATTCTGGAAACTATGACAAGTGTTCCAGATCTGAACGTCTATCACTGCCAAAACAAAGAACTTTGAAAACAAGTTTCAAAGTGTGCTAGTTTGTCAAACATTTTTGCTCACCCTTTGGAAAAATGTGTTTATATATAGATATTAAGTATTTGCACTGAGAGAAACAGCTGCCAAATTACAGCTTCTTTAGTTTTAAGTGTCAAAACATCAAGTTTTTCTGCCTTCCTGTGTGCAGCTGAGGAAAGAAAGAAGAGAAAAACCTGTTCTAACTCAAAGACAAAAAAAGGTTGCTGTCAAGATGGATTTCAGGTAATCTTATAAATGACTTGCATTTGATGGATGATGCTGATCCATTTTTCATTCTTAATTTTAATGATGAATATTGCCGAAGAAGAACTAAGAGTAAAGTTACAGTGGGAAAAAGCTGTAATAAAAATTAGGGGCTGAGCTGATTTTGTTTCTATCAACAGTGTCTCATAAGTTTGGGCATATTTCTTCCAAGCACCCTGTCTGTTATTGTAGGGACCAGTTAGCTGCTGGGCTGTGCTGGTTAGCTGATGCCAGTGTCCACAAGGCCTTGACAGTAACATGGTTAAAGCTATGAGGAGCATATTTACACTGTGATTCAGTGACAGCAAGACTATGGGGTAGATATACCTGGAGCTGTACTTGAGAGAAATCACAGTACCAGGTCTTTATCTTCATCTCATTGGCGTCAGTGCAGCAAATATGGGAAATGATCAAGATGCAGCACAATCCAGTAATCACTTGGTGCATTGCAAGGAATGAGTTAGCAAAGCTCAAGTGTATTTCTGATGAGAAAGTGCCTGCATCTTAATAAGGACTAACTGGAATCTGGTAGCACCTCCTGGCAGACTGAGAAAGGAGGTCTGAAGGCTGCATTCACAACCTTTGCAACTCTCAGAACAGGGACTGAAGGTACTAAAGGAACAGAGCCCTTTGCAGAGCACTGTCCATCTCAGAGCAAGTTGATAAAGGAGAAATCCACCTGACAGTTTGTCAGTCCCATACTTCTTGACAGTGATGAATGCAACATTAAAAATGAGTTCTTAATCTGCAGAAATGTAGCATTCAATTCATTAAAAAGCAAGCACATCTAAATATTCCAGCCCCGAGGTTAGCTTGTGCTTTGTCATTGCAATTAGTCCAGGTAAATCCTTACAGTGTAATTGTGAACAAACTGTGTAGCTGCTCTCCTCTTACATTCTACATTTTGTAGAATGTACATTACATTACATTTTAGGAAAAAAAAAAAAATTGGATAATCTCATATTCCCTTAATCAGGGCTCCAGCCAAAAGCCAGATTTATTATTAAAATCACAATCCTCAACAACTGTCCATTTACAGATGCCCACAGAAGTGAAATAGAAAGCTGCTAGACAAAACTCTTTGTTTTAGAAGTACAACAGTGAAAACTTTTTTTCTAAAAAGTTATGGAAGACTGTGTGTGATAGTCTCTCTCCAGTGAAGTAAATGACCCTGAGACTGGGGACTTCAGCAAGCCAGGATTCCTGCCATGCCCTCACGGTGGGCAGCTATACAATGAGCACGTTTCATACAGGAGAGATGGAAAAGAAAAAACATTAACATGGAAGGAGAGCTGTAGGACTGTTTGTCTATCCAGGTAATGCTGATCCACGAAAACAAAACAAAAATACCCTACAGATTTTAAATAGTGCAACAAAAATGACTTGTTGCCTCTAGGATCACATCTACATTTGGTCAGGAAGTCACTCTGAAAGGGACAGTCCTATGCTGAACTACTAACCATGTGGAACAAAACAGGTGTTTTCTCTGCCATGGGCTGCTTTCCAGTAACTGACCGCCGAGGCTGCGATCTCTCCAGCTGCTCCTGGAATCTGTTTCTCATGTGTTTCTCTTTCATCTGTTCCTCCTTTTGGGATAGCTCTCTGTTACTTTCTTCTGTCCTGAAAAATATACAGATTCTTCTTTGCTTTAACTTTTTACTTGGGAGAAAAACACCCTTGTTCTTCTGTGTACATTTCTTTTCCTTACATTTATACCGTACACTTGAGGGCGAATCATGATTTGGAAGGCTAAAATAGTTGTAGAAAGCACTTATAGTGTTGGAGGTAGGGGACCATAAGAACTTGTCATTGGCTTAAACTGACTCAGTAAACTTGGCAAAGAAAAAGAGCAGACCTCAAACCTCTGGTAAATGGTGACAAGTGGCTAGAGTCCAAAACATGCCATTTAGCAGAGGCTTGTTCAAGATTTCACTTCCTTTCTCCTCAACGAAATAGTCATCTAACTCTATTTCCTTTTCCATGTGCTAAACAGTGACAAGTTTTCCCTGAAGCAAGACCTGCCGTTCTGTATTTTGATGTCTGCAGCAAGATTTCATCTGCCATTTCCACAGCAAATACTGAGTTCAATTTCTTCACAAGCCTTCAAGCCTCACGTACCCCCATGATCAGAAGAGTAAGAAAGAAAACTGAAATTTGCTAAAACCACTGTGATGTTTCACTCAGCAAAAGCTTGCAAAGCCACTGTCTACCATCTATGCAGCAGGCAAACAGGCAGACAAAAAGGTGTTTTATAGAACTGACGAAGCACTGAGCTTTAATATCAGGAATCACTTGGAGAAACAACCCACACTGAACCATGTGCCACTTGAACCAAGAGTTTAAGTGGTAGGATAGGCAACTCTTTCACACTGGAAAAATAATAAGTCTGTGGAGCAGGCAGATTCTAATTTTTTTCAAGGGCTTGTATGTCAAGTCAAAATGCTACATTTCATGCTGAAAATAGTTGGTAGAATAAAACTACTGAAAAGTCAGCATAATGGAGTTCTCCCAAAGAGCTGGGCAGGTGCACAATTTGGCTACCTGATCTCAGTTTAAAATTAGACCTTAGGCAGAATGCACTTTGTTGAGCTTAGGGAATAACTGGAGCAAGCTCTCTGATTTCCTCAATTGTTATCGGTGCTGTTTCTCCTTTCTAGCTTTCCACGGTGTTTCTCCGTTACTCCTCATGGTTACTCTTTGCTCCCTAAGCTCTTGCCCTTCTTTTCTTGATGACAGAGTTAGAATTGTTTTGCTCAGAGGAAATGAGGAAGATACAAGGAGACACACTACACCACTTCCAGTTTGTAAGGGGTTTTTCATGCCAAGAAAGGGAATAAACCATTTTCCATGTCATCAGGAACGCAAGAAGTAATAAACTTAAACTGGAGCTAGGATAATTTAAATTGGATTAAGTAATAGCTTTCAAACTGCAAGGATAATCAAGCAGTGAAATGTACTACCTGGGGACTCAAGGAATCCTCACCACTGAAGATTTTTGAGACTAGGCTGATCTAGGTTGATCATAAAGATCTGCCAGAAAAGGTAGCTCAACTTACAATGGTACAGAGAAATGAAGCATTCCAGACCTATTTTCTATGATACACTGTGTAGTAAATCTCAGTTATATCCTTAATAATGCAGACCAATACTGTTATCCTGCTCTTAGCTAGGTTCAAAACCTAGAGAAAATGACCAAACTTACTTTATCTAATCCCAGGCCAGTTCTCTGATCTACTAAGTCTGTCTGCATCTAAAATCTTATACAATAGCTGTCAGGCTTAGCTGACTTTCTAGGTAAGAAGATCAGACACATCCTTCTGCTCCAACTCACATAGCATGCAAGTAGTGTTCCTTAATCTTACACAATTAGATAAGCCATAATTTAAAAACATGGTGACTTTTCCTGTGTGATACCTTGGACATTCTTTTGTAGGTAGAGGAGATTCTGATGCATTTCTTGAATGTCGAACCTTCTCAGTTTTCATTATAATTTTCGTTACTATGTCAGCTCCATTGCCCCTCTGGCTCGACAGGGAGGTATTTCCTTTCTCTGGCTCCAGTCTCACCAGTTTCCTGGAAATGGCCTCATGCATCCCTTGTCTCGCTTTAAAATTCTGATTTTGACTGAGCTTAAAGGCACCCGTCTCTTCCAGATTTTCTGGACCCTGTTTTACACTCTTGAGTCTTTCATCTGGGACAGGTGCTTTGTGAAGAAGCTCTGAGACCTCCTTATGGGCTCTATGGAGTTGTTGCAGTAGCAAGCTCTTCCCTGAGCAATTCTTCCTGACAATAAAATAAATAAAGACTTAATCAAGATAGAGTATTATAAAAAAAAAAGCCATGCTTCTCATGAGGGACATCTCAAAACAAGGACAGGTCATCTACACAGATAATAGCTGCTGATAGCAGCACCAACACATAAGCAACAAATCAAACAAAACAGTAACAGCATCTAGTTTGATCTTCCTGGGAATTTGTTTCCCTCTTCTGGATTACAGACAGAAGAAATGGCATGTCAGCACAAAAATCAGTGTCTGCAGATTTTCAGTGTCTGCAGATTTCTGTCCTCTTGTGATATAGGTGTTGGAACTCAAATATACACATAGGAGGAGTTCAGCTAATAACTCATCGTATTGTGGGTTGTTTAGCTTCACTTCACTTGTGCCTCCTCCCAGTTAACATGACTGCTGAACTGTACAATACTGTGACTGCACTCTGATGTGAAATGTCTCTTCATGACAGCATAAGCAGATTGGGTTCTTCCATCTCGTAGTTCTGTTCAGTGATGAGGCCCCCAAGTTATCTACTACAAGACCGCCACCAATCTGTAGCTACTCCTAAGTAGCAGCTGAAACACGGACAAAGTTACATATCCAAACTAAACCTGTGCCCCCTGGAACAAAGAAAATCCAGACAGAAAGCATTGTTCCTCAATAAGAATCTCATTTCTCCAGCCATTGTATCAACATTTAACATTGACAGCTGGAGTATTAAGGAGTAGTTTTGAGCAATACAGATACATTAACATCTTCCCCTCTGGACACTAAGGACTGTAAATGAGAACAGCTCACAGCATCAAGGTAGTGTATGGAGCTTTGCTTAGTTTCCTCCCAAGTTAAAGCATAATAGTTTAGACGACATTCTCAGAGCCATGGTTTAATATTTGAGTGGTCCTATACAGAGCCAGGAGGTGGACTCCACAATCCCTGTGGATCCAACTTATGACCACCCTGGGGATAAATTACCAGTGTATTTTCTACACTAAGGAATTGCCTGAAGATCTTAAGACTGTCACCTTAAGGCCCGACCATGGAGATATACTGTGCTACAGAACGTGCAGTTCTGTTTAATAGTTCCATCCAAATAAGATGGAAAATGGCTCTGAATTCACACAAAGGGGATTAGAGGTCCTTCTGAGGTGAGGCTTTCTTATTTAGAAACAGATCTGAATGATGTTTGCCATGTGTTTCATATGTATACTTTAGCAACGTTAAAACAGATCAAAATCCACTCAGCTAAGCTCTGCTCTCCAACATTCCAGATTTACACTGATGTAACTTCTGCATTTGTATCAGTGCCAGTGAGAGTTCCCTGAGCAATATCTCATCCCCACTTTACACTGGTTTGGGATTAGATGCTACAAATTATGCTGTGCAGTTGGCTTTGTTCCTTGCCAAATCATTTATTCTTTCAGACAACTTACAAAAAAAAAAAAAAAAAAAAGAATAATTGGCCAGCAAAACAATACAAACTGTTCCTCTTTGTCCACTGTACTGCTGAAATGTGAGCTGACATGCATCAGGCTTGTAAATACAATACAGAGGATAAATGCAGTAAGATATTTAAAATCTGACATACCAACTTCACATTAAATAGATGAATAACTACCTATGGGTACGAATCAAGGCCTGAATTTAGCAACAGGAAAGGGCTGGCATTTGTGCCTATTAAGAATCCATGGTTTAGGATTCTATAACTATATATAAGAAAATATATAAGAACAATTAAGGACAGCTGAGAGCATCCCTGCCCACACAATGTATTCAACACTTGAATCAACATTCTAGCTTATTTTATTATTTCTAAGAATAAAGGTGTGGCTGAGTCAATTCCTCACAACATTTTGAAAGTTTGCTTTTGAGTCTTTTAAAATGTAAAACAGTTCTCACGTCACTCAAACCTGCCTGTAGAAAGAGCCAGGCTTCCCAGCCACTTGTGCCTTTTTACTTTAAATCACATAGCAAGGTGCTATACTGTCTCACCCGTTGACAGTTGGATTCCAACTCCAGTATCTTTACCACACAACAACAGAAATCTGGGTCCAGATTGAAACACTTTTATTATTAGGCTGGACACTTCTGCTGTAAATGAGAAACAAAGACACTTCCTCGCGCGAGTCATTACTCTAATCACTGCTAAATTTTAATTTCAGAAGAAGTTAACTATCACATCACTTGAATTACGGTGAAGATAAAGAATCTTACATTTTCCTTTCTGATGGCTCCGTAACAGTCACAGTCTCATCTTCCTCAGTGGAGCTGTCACCTGCACTGTGAAATTGGACAGTGTTCAAACTGAGTGTTGACTTTTAGTCATTTCTAAAATTCAATTTCAGGGCTATTAGGAAAAAAAGGAGAGACTTATAGGGCAGATCTCTAGGTCTTATTGATAGTTCCTAATTTTATTACTCCTGAAAGAAATAAACATTCAAGAAATTCTAGATCACAACAAGTTAGCTGCACTTTGCTTATATTTAAAAGGTTTCCCATAAATATGCATCCTGAAAAGGGAGCAAAGAACTATCTCAGATACCTTTACGTTATTATCATTATTACACATTTGCTAGAATCTGATGCAGACTGAGGTGAATTTGGTTTCCAAGATCTGACTGTATTGGGCCACAGGAGACTGAGAAATCAGCAGCAACAGTTGCTTGCCATGAATGTAGTCAAGGAAAGCCATCTCATACGGTGCTGCCAGAACACTAGTCCAATTCCAACCAACAGTTGCAAGCATTGCCTTGCAGTCACTCCTCAGTCCTTCACAGAATGGAAAACCTTCTAAATGTTGTTCTCTGGACAATTTACATGTCCTTTCTGTGTTGTTTCCTTTTCTGCACCTTTACTCGTTCTGAGAAAAGTTACTCTCTCCTCAGAATACCTGCATGTTTTGCTATGGGTTATGCTTTCCTACTAATGTCACAGAGGTATGGAAGTAGAGGAAATTATTAAAGTTACATTTCAGAAACATGAGATGCAGAGAAAAGGTTTCAATTTCCCACTGTTTGAACTGACTTCTCACTAATAGTAAAGCCAGAATTTACCTTTCTTTCTCACCAGGGAATGTTACCGACTTCTGCAGCTCAGCATCTCTTAAATCTATGTACACAGTCTGAGGCTCTGGCAGGCACTGTAATCTCACTGTGTCCATCCTCGGAGAACTTGGTGAAGATGAGAGGTAGGCAACATCTCTAAGTATAAAAAACACTGTTTCAGCATTTCCCATATCTTATCAAGGCAAGATGTCCTGCAGGGCATGGATTACGACAAAAATTGGATTGTGAAAGGAGCTTAGTGCTTGGCTACTGCATAGACTCAGATTCTGTTTCTGCCTGCTATCCATCACCTTTCAGAACGGAACTCAAAGACTCAGGTTTCCCCTAGGAATATAGATCACTGGCAGCATGATGAGGGATATTTAGTTCTTAAAAGCTGACATTGTAAAATTGCTCTGTAGAACAAAGGCAGGCAGTTACAGTACCAAAGAACTCATAAGCCTGAAAAGAGCCCAGCATCAATCCCCTTTCTTTTTCCCCTTTCTGCCTCCTTTGGCAATTCCCTTTCGTCCTTCAAAGAATAAAAAATGCAAATCATCTTCATGGCTCTCCCTGCTCTGGCAACAAGGATGCTTTTCACCTTTCACTTAATGGGTTTGTTCTACTGTTATTTCCTCTGTAATGCTATCAGTGATTTTGTTCCCTTTGAGCAGTCTGGAAACCCACTTCCTTCACACACAACCCTGTAAAACACACTGACATCTAAATGGACAACTTAAAGAAAAAAGGTGTCTCATATTTTAGCTAAATTGGGACCAACAAAAGAAACTGCAAACCTTAAAAGTACCCAAAACTACGAAAAACATAGCTATGATTATTTGCTTAGCTTTGCTTCCCTGATTTTCCTAAGTGTATCTGCTAAGAACTAGAGAGAACTCACACTTGGTGGAGAATGCTAAGGCAGCAGGATGCCGATCAAATGTATTTGAGTGATCAGGCTTTGTTTTCCTCTTTAACGTCACTGTAACATATTCCAACATATATAACATGAGCTTTCTGCAGAGGAAAGCATCACGAGCTTCTACTGCGAGTAACAACTACCTACTGTACGTGACAACTGGAGGAAAGGACCTACTTCTTGTTCTCTTGCTCTTCTTGAAAGGAGATCTTGGCTGATGGCCACCTGCAGCGTGAAGACAGTGTCCTGGACTGCTGGTCACACAGCCCTTCTAATTTTTTCATAAGCAGCTTTTCAGATCTACTTCTAAAGGTCTCTATAGGAGAACAGCAAAAAAAAAAAATCCCATTTGTAGTCTTCTGCCATTGTACCTTTCCCTACAGCCAGTCAGAAGGGGAAGAATAGAGATACTGATGTCCTTCAGCTCTGAATAAACTCACTTTAAACTTTTACTTATCTTGTCCTAGGCCACAAAGCACCGATTTCAAACCACAAAAGCAAGACTCACAGGAAGCTTTGTGTTTTAAAGAAATTATCAAAAAACACCACGATCTCAACATGCAAGAAGATGCTGAAGGGAATGACAAACATGTGAAACTGAGCTGTATTTGTTTTTACACACTTTCAGTTCAGTTGGTATTAATATAACAGCGTTACCATAATCTGTTGAGAAGGCAATTCCTGTATGAGTGTTATGTGTATTTTTCTGCTGCTCCAGCTCCACAGAAGTCTTGTCTAGATCCCAGCTCTCAGTATTCTGAAAGACAACCAGACTGTGATGGAAAATTCACCACCAAAAGGCTGCTACAAAATAAAATTCCTTTGACTTAAACTCTTTGTGCTAACCTGTTCAGTTATTCTGCCACACAGAAATACACGAGTGACACGTAAGTTCATTATATAATGTGAACATTAAGGAAGAAATAAATAATTCAAGAAAACTTATATTACCACAGTGCTACAGGAGAGACAAGATGCTGGAAAGCCAGAAAGCTCAATGTTTTAATGAACAAAAGAGAGCCCTGCTTTTCTAGGGACAGATGTTATGGTTGGTGTTTGTAAGTCCATTAACCATGCAACTGCCCAATGACTTTTGGTACTGTTATGGACACTTAATGGCATCTCTATTAGACAAAGACAGCTTCTTGGTAGGTTGTATAGCACACAACCCAAGAAAAAAACAAATTCAGAGCATCAACTAAAGGAACAAAGTAAAATGCTGTGACGTGCAGAATTTGGCATTTTGGTTCCTTATTTTACTAGGATTCTCCAAGCAATACATTAGTTTCTCTACTGAAACTGTTGGGGCCACCAACCTGCAGTGACAGAAGGGTTACTTCCTGAAGATGGCCAGCTGCAGAAGGTTCTTCTTTATCAGTTCTTTCTAGACTTGCACTAATGCCATGTGAGGGAGGCTTCTTATTTATCTCAGGGTGGTCTGGTGATGGCTCCAGAAACACTTTTGACAGTATCTTTGTCTTTATCAGCTTTCTTCTCTCTTTTTTACTGCACAGTTCCTCTAATAGCAATGATGTATTAAGGCAAGAGTTCCCTTTTCCCTTGGCTTGTTGCCTTCCCAGTTCTTCCTCTTCAAGTCCATCTGTAGAATCTGCAAGAGACTCCCCAAGAACAGTTCCCTGTTGGCTTGGAATTTCTTCAGTATGGCTGGAAAGATTGGAAGATTCATCTTTAATCACTTGAACACATTCTTCTGGAATGACTTGGGTACCATCTGTTTTTTCCTGACAGCCAAGACTATTCAGATCTCCATTCCACTCCTTTTCCTCTGTTTGCTACCGGTAAAGAAAATGCATACATGCAAAAAGTCACATCTCCTGAGCTATAGGAGCTGACAATAAACCAAATCAAATGTTTAGCAGATAGCAGCTCCAGCTCAGACACCATCTGGTAACAGCACACACCACGTCCATCACAGAGAATAGTAAGACTCACTTTGCAAAGACTACAGATTTAAAACGTGCCAAACATTCCTGAAATTTATTTGCCTTATATCTGCTCACCATACAATATTTCTTACACTGAGATAAATGAATGGGGAAAAGCAGCACAGTGAGTTAGCCCTGCAGTGATGAAATGGGTTCAGCTTGCTTCTCTTCCAGCTTCTTACGATGGCTGGTCTTCACCCCTTCAGATGTAATGTATACATTTTATCTCAGAATGGCAGTACAAAAGATAAGCTTCATACCAGTTCTCATTAGTACACTGCCATAGTAATTCTTTTTCTAGATACATTAAGGAATGGCTAAAACTATTTCAAACCCTCAAAAACTTAGAAGCCACTGCAGTGCTACTCTTAAAGCACACCTAGCTTCAGTTTGAGGGCAGGACTCCTCAGCAGCTGAGCTGCAGGTAACTTCCCAGTACTGAGCTCATTACAGAAAAGTCCATAAAGTCAGTGAGCAGCAGCACCTTCCTTCAGGACCTGGTGTTATTGCCAACTGTTAAATATTTGTATGAACTTTCTGACTAGAAACTGGTGATTTGTATCTCACTGTGCACCTGTTACTACACAGAAAAATTATAGCTTCCCCCTCTTTATTATGTACATTATTCATAACAAAATTTATTAGATTTAGAAGTGACTGAAAAATTTCTTGAGAGACAGGACTATGAGTAAGGAAAAGGCTAATTAGCATTTTAACAAAAGAGGGGATCTGTGTCAGTAGGAACTAGGGAGTGTCATAGCCTTGAAAATGGAAAAGGAAAATAAAACTAAGAGATGATAGGACCAAAAAAGTCTAAGAAAAAAAAATCAACAAAAAAAGCAAGAGAAGCTTAAAAGGGTCAGTAAAGAAAAAAAGTCTAACTTCCCATGGGAGAAAGAACTGGAGACCATGCTCCTATGCTCTTCTGACAAACCTCTCAGTCAAACTGGTGAGATAAAAGCCGCTGTACATATTGGAAATGGACAGAAGAGTGGGTTTACAGCAATACAGCCTGCACACAAGTCACAACCTGCACGTCTGAGTCTTCCAGGGAGAATTCCAGTAGCTCATCAGACAGGTCAGGAATTAAGTTGGGTTGCTCTCGCTGGAAGATGAAAAGCTCCCCATCACTCTCGCAGTCAGACTGTCAACAACAACAACAAGAAGCTAAATGAAGAACTGCAAAAGTGACTTTAACAGTTCTGTGGTGACAAATTCTACATTGCCACCACTTGACTAAAGTTCAGAAAACCACAGTTTTTTCTTCAGTTACACCTTCATTGGGCAGCCTGACGGCCCAACACTCAGCAAGCCAGGCTGCTTTACACTGAGCTAACAGTTGAGCAAACTACAGCAGTAAAAGAAAAACAAAACAAAACACGTAAGATGTTGAATTGCCACACTTGGTTGGTCAGAATTTAAATAGCTTTGAAAAAAACCTCTTCTATGAACACATGATATATGTTTGAGATTAAATGTTATGCACGGACAATAAAAAGAGAATAAGCAGCTTCTTAGAAGCCAGGAGCCAGGTTCTCTGCTTGTCTCTGTTTTCTAAGTATGTATTTTCAATAGCTCACGCTTTGGAGAACCCTCTCTAGCATAATTAAGTTTTCCTCACTTAGAGGAAACACCAGTGTAACTTCTTTCCTCTTAATAAAATGCATTTCAGGACAGCAGAATTACTTCAGAGCATAACGTGCTGTTTGTCAGCACCCCCTCTCAATGTAGGAGCACAGCCCATTGAGGTACAGATCTCAGATGCAAGGTGTCAGGCAGAGTACTGCAGTCCCTTCAGCAGGAAATTTGTTCCATGTGCAATACAAAGAATTTGGATGTTGTTTAAAAGTAAAAGAAAAAAAGATTAAAAAAGATTTAGGGCTATAAAGTGTTACTTGGCCCAAAAATACAAAACTGCTACTTTGTCAGAACTTTATTGTACACTTACAGAACGAGAATGAATAGAAATCATCCCTTACTGTTGGCCTTAAATCTATACTAGACATATAATAAAAGGCGATGGTTGCTTTAAGTAACTACAACATAAGGCAGGTAGAGAGGAACTGAGAAACAGCAGTGTAACTTGTCCAGCATGCTGCTGACAGAGCCCAAAAGCAAGTCACGGAACCTGTATCTATTCTTCATCCACTCTATCACCCTGCTTCTCATAATTGATTAATAACAGGGAATAAATAGCTCATGAAGGCATTTCTGGTTTCTCCACCACCCACAAGACTCCCTTTGTATCCTTAAGGGGCACAACGGGTTAAAACAAAACATCTCCTGAAGATTTTAAAAGATTTTTTTCATGGTGACACACTTGAAAATTAACAAAAATGGAAAAAAGGCCACTGGTTAAAAAGGACTTGAAGCACACTATCACCCCGGAAACATCGGTCACTTTGGAAATGTCAATGCTTGAGCCAGCATCTTCAATTTATTTTCACCAGATTGCTGATGTCCTGTGAGCAGAGATCTTCAGCTGCCAACAGGCAGCCTGTCCCAGACATTAGGACCCAGCAAGTGAAAAAACATGTCATGGTGAAAATTAACACAATTTACAAATCTCATGCAGTTAATCTTTTAACATAAAGCATTACATTTATTTCCAGACAGAACTGAGGAACAGAAATCAACATTGTTTTGTGAGAATTAGAGGGAAAGAAGCAGAATTCAGGAATCAAATATCTGCCAAACGCTTTTTCAGTGGACCAAAAAGACTTCAGGAATATAACATTCCTGAGATCCTGAACTATAGAAAACCATGCTAACAGGCCTGGCCAGCACATTACTAGACTGAATAGCACAATATTTTCCAGGATAAAATCTTAGCATTTGATTTTAAAACAGCTGTATCATTCTTGCATCCTTTTTTTAACAGGACAAACTAAGAAATAAGTTTGCAGTCATTCTGCATTCCCACTCCCTCCTCTTCCTAACCTGGAATTATTTAGCATCTGGAAAACTCAGTCCCACCTTCAAGTTCCAAAGAATACAGCAAGAAAAGATAGTCATTACACTCTGACTATTAAAGGTAAAGCAAACGGTTGTGGATTAATATCCACAGTAACAATTCTCAGGATAAACAAGAACGTGGAATCGCAGTCATAGAATCCTTGGAGTTGGAAGGGACCTCTGAAGGCCATCTAGACCAACTCCCCTGCAACAAACAGGGATTTTTTTCTAAAAGACAATGAGAAAGGTAGGCAGGCTGCAGTGCTTACTGTAGAAGTGTCAGAGTCCAGAGATGGGAGCTGATCTTTCACTGCAGCAAGTATGTCTCCCCACTGAAATGTGCTACTACTTGCAATATGAGCTGTAGGAGTCTCAGATGGATGCTCAGCAACCTCACTTTGCCCTTCTGAAGCCATTTAAGTCTTTTAAGACTGCTCTTCCACCAAATGAAAGTAAACCTTGGGAGAGAAAAGGATAACATCAGCACAGAGCAAGAACAAAGCATGTGCATTCAGGGGCAGCATAACCCTCAGTGCTCCCATGTTGTCACTGCCAGCAATGAACATCAACACCTGCATTCTTGGAGTCACTCCTTCACACTGGAGCTTGAAGAGCTTTCTGAAAGCCTTCTGCACCATAAACTGCGTACACATGGAACCAGGGCCTTGAAAAGGCCATTTTAGTCCTTAGTTTCTGAAGAGCTTACAGGACTGCTGGTTGGAGTGAATGTGACTTCTGAGGAAAGCCCATGCTTGCGGTCTGTGCTGGCAGGGAGGACTGCCTGCCCTCAGCAACTCCTTACTCCTCTCCTGTCTCTCCCACAGCCACCACCTCACAGACCAAAGGATTAGTGATTAATGCTAGCTTTTCCTCGCTGCACTTGTGTCGAAACAGCCGAGGCCAGACAAGCTCTGGGATTTCAACCTCTTTATTTTAAGCTCTCTCCTCACATTCCCTTCCACACACAAGGAGCAATCAGGGCAGCTCAGCACGGAACCGTTACCGCCCCCTTTCACCTTCGGGACACGGCGCTGCCCAACGGTGAGCCCACAGACAAGATGGCGGCGAGCGCCGCGCATGCGCACTTCAGCCGGCGCCTGCGTCGCCATGGCAACACGGCCCCGCCGCCCTCATAGCGGCCCCCTGGCGCCTCCAAGCGGCCCCACGCACGTCTCAGCCCCGGTTCCAGCCCGCCGACCTGGCAGCGGGGCGAGAGGAAGGGAAGCAGCGATAAAAGGAGGAAAACGCGCAGCGGCAGCACAGCACAGCCCCGCGCCCTGCTGGGGCTGCTTCTCCCCCCCACCTCAGCTGCCGCCGGCTGCTGCAACCGCCCGCCCAGATGGGGCGCTCGAACCCTATTGGCTACTCGACGGCCCGCCGCTCGCGAGCGGCACCATTTATTGGCCCGCTGCCGCAGTGGGCGGGGCTTAGCTCTTCCGCCGCGGAGTCTCTTGGGAGTTGTAGTACCGAAGCGAGACGGGGGCGACGCTTCCCGGCGTTCTTTGCGCGTACTTCCGGGAGCGGACCCCCCTCCCCCCCCCGGCTGCCTGCAGGTGAGCGGCGCGCGGGGCCCCCACGCGGGGCCCACCCCCACGTGGCGGTGTGCGTGACCGCCCCACGCCGCACGGGGCCTCAGTGGGTCCCGCGGTGCTGCGGTCGGAGCGTTTCGCTCCGCCGTGCCGACCCGCGGCGGGTGTAGGCCCGCCTGCTCGCCCGGGGCCCGAGGGGGTGAGCGGGGCCGGGAGGCTGTGGGCTGTGGGCTGTGGGGTGTGGGGTGTGGGGTGTGGGTGAGCGTTCCGCTTCGGGAGACGCTGGGGAGAATGGGTTAGTGGGCTCGGCGCGGCTTGGTGCAGCCTGCTGGTGGTAGCGGGCGTTGTCGGGCATCTGGGCGCCTGTGGCCCCGTCTCAGGTATCTCTCAGGCATCCCAAGTTGGGAGAGCCCTTTAAGGACCAACGGGGAAGAACCTTTTCCTTGTGTCCCACCCGAGCCTCCCCTGAGGCTTTCACGTTGCTCTTTTACCTCTTTTCTGTAACGTCACTTGTTTCTTAAAGTCATCCTTCCGAGAGCGGTGCTAAGTCGCTGTTTCCTGCAGTTTTCATAGCAGTTCGTGTAATTTCTTTGTCTTCTTACGTTCTGGTTTTCTCTTCTGCACCCAGGCAGGGCAGTGTGGTGCGAGCTGCCTGCTCTGAGTCTCAGAGCAGTGAAGTAGATGATGAGTAGATAGGTGATGATGTACTGAAAAGACAAAGTCTGGCTTGTGGGGCTGAGGAAGGCTTCTAACCAATGTCGAGTTCATTGCTTTGCTATAATGCAAGAACAATCTGCAAATGTTCCAGAGGTGCTTAGTGCAGCAGGTGAGATGCGACATGGAGCTTTTTTAACAATCAGGCCTTTACTGGTAACCCATCCCAGTTCTGCTTTTACTTATGTAGGAATTCCTACATGTGTTAGCCCAGTTCTTCAATGCTACCATTTAAACCTATTGCATCTTGAACTATCCGCTGTGACTACGAGAAGGAGATTACATCTGACCTCTTCCTCTCTGCAGCAACCATTTATGTGCCTGGGAGTTCTTATCACGTCTCCAGGCTTCTCTTCTTTGGAGCAGACACCCTCAGTCAAATCTTTCCATTTTATTCTTTAGGGCTGTGATCACTTCTGTTGTTCTCTGGGTTCAGCAGTTCTCTGTATTCTCTCTGCTGCATGTCCCGCTGACACTGTTCCTCAGGATGAAACCTTTTGCTTGTTCTGAGCTTTAAACTGTAGGTAATTAGAGCAAAGTGGGGATGGTAGGGCTGAATGAAAGTCTTGAATATTCTGGAGTTGAGCATTAAGCTAGTTTTTCTGTCATGTTAGCGTTGCTCTTTGACAGCTTGCAAGGCTGTGTTTGTAACTTGCACCTGACATGAGGCAGATTCTGAATATGTTGCCCATAAAAAGCATTGATGTTTTGTCTTTACCAGTTTAGAAGGCAGTCTGCAGAGCAAGCAGCGAGCTTCATTTTTGTGTCAGTGTGCACTTACAAACTGTCATGGATTTTACCTCTTACTAGTTGTGTTACGTGCCTTTCTGCCTTCTACCAGAAGTCTTAGGCAGTTGCAATGAGAAACAATCCTACTTCTGTTTACAGTCCATTTGTATCCCTTGATACCTTTGTGTTTTGGAAGTGTTAAAGATGCTCAGTCCCTCCTTTGTGTTCAGCCCTGTATGTTCTTAGTTATTAATTGGTGCTAGATATGGCATTTGAATGACTCTGAATGAATCAGTCTGAGGACTTAAGCTGGCAAGAAGTTATCAGGAAGAAAAAATGTCTGTTAGCTTAGCTGCCCTGCATAATATGTGGTGGGATCTGTCAAACTTCAGAAGTGCTGCATGGGGGGCACTGAGGCTGCAGGGCTGAGAAAGCACTTCTCGTTGGGTTGACACAGATGTAGCCTGAAACCATAGCTGAAGACCTCAGATGATGGATGCAGCTGTGTCAGAGTGCTTTTTATGAAGTGCCAAACAAGAAAACTCTCCTGTGAGTAGTTAAAATGATTAATAAACAATTAATCAACCTTGTTCTCCAAGGCTGTGGATAGAAAATAAACCTTTCAGACAGTCCTGAGATGGTGCTAGCTTTGTAATTAAGTTACTCTCTGCTGAATGTGGATGCGCTCAGATAGTGATGGGGCAGGTGCACTGCTGCTCAAAGCACTCAGCAGTTTCCAGGATTCATGGGCTGCTGAAGTGCTGAAACAATGGATGGCAGAAACAGTATGCTTATGATCTGATGATGTAATGAAGTGTGTATCCTGTTCAGGTGATGTTAACTACTTTTGAGAGCAGTGGTCAGCTGTCGTTATTAATGACTGAATCTTAGTTTAGGTTGTGCTTCAAGTCAGGGCTTTTTGGTGCTTCTCCTCACACAAGAATTCTTAATTCTCTCTCTGTGGATTATGAAACATCCAGAATGAGAATTATGCTTTTTTGTGCAGCACTAAGTGTGCCATCAGCACTTAGTTTGGAGTTTAATATCATCTTTTTGTTTAACTATCTAAAGCTGCCTTGAACATACTCTGATTAAAATGGAGGAGACAAAGCCAGTGCTTCTGAAGTATTAAAATGTGATTTGAAAGATGTTTTTAGCAGTTGACTTTTCTTTTCTAGTGTATTTAAATCCCAAGAGCCTACTGCTGCAAGAAAAAACTGCAAAACCACCGAAACTCCTTGACAAGCCTTAACTCTTCAGGCTACAGGAGGATAAGGAGGGGATCAAAGTAAAGGTAGGAATCCGAAGCTCTGTGCCTCTGAGGTGACCTCACCTTCCAAGCCTTGGGCACCTTGGAGCTGCAGAGCTGAGAGGTGATGCAGGACTCTGTGCAAGGCAGAGATCAGATATCTAAAAGTTCCGCTTTGCTTTGGTTACTCAGGACAATGTCAGAGCTGAGTGATGAAGCCAGCGAGTCAGAGCTGCTGAGCCGCAGTCTTTCCATGTGGCATGGCGTTGGTCAGATGCTGTGTCGAGAAGAGCTGGATGTTCCCCTGGACTTGCACACAGCCTCTTCCATCGGCCAGTATGAGGTGGTGCAGGAGTGTATTCAGCGGTAAGGAGGGGCTGGAGAGGGCACAGCTCAGCTGTTCTCAGTGTCTTATGGTTTTTCTCTGCTGTTCAGATCTGTTTAACATTGCAACAGGGGCACCTTGTGGAACTCTGCTGTGTTCTTAGGCATAAAGTTGCTGAGGGCCAAGGCTGATTCAGAAACTCTCAGTGATTTGATGGAAGCTTCCAGAGCTGGCAGGGATTCAGATGCAGGCTTCAGTGCTGTTTTATGTATTTCTATTTAAGCCTTTATTCAATGCAGTGGGGGCATCTACTGCAAGCTCCATTTCCAGGCTGGTAATCCTGCTGAATTATTTCTTTCAGTGGAGATGTGGATTTAAATCAGAAGAACTGTGGTGGCTGGACTCCATTGATGTATGCTTCCTACATTGGCCATGACACCATTGTGCACCTGCTGCTGGAGGCAGGAGTGAACGTGAACATCCCAACACCAGAAGGGCAGACACCACTCATGTTAGCCTCCAGCTGTGGAAATGAAAGCGTTGCTTACTTTCTTCTCCAGGTGTGTATTCTGTAAGAAATAAGTAAAGCCAGAGTAGGATTCTTCATCAGCTGTAGTGTTATTTGTTCTGTCGAGTCCAGCTTCCTGACAGGGATTTAAACTCTCTTGGTATTACACCTCGGGGGGGCAGTTACTGTAAGACCCAGCAGAGGAGATGCAGTAAAGAACATTCTCTATTCTCTTGAAGCAAGGTGCAGAGCTGGAGATGAAAGATATTCATGGTTGGACTGCCTTATTTCACTGTACCAGTGCTGGACATCAGCAGATGGTCAAGTTCTTACTTGACAACGGGGCGAACGCCAACTGCAAGTAAGGAGCAGTCTATCACTTAAATCCAATTTCTCTTGATAGAAATAATTGCTGGCTTAATTATGGGGTAGACTGAAAGGAAGCAGGCACAATACCTTCTGAACTTAAGTTCAGTTTCTCATTTTTGAAGTGTGTGTGTGTTTTCCATCTCTAGGGAGCCTGTGTATGGATATACTCCTCTGATGGAAGCAGCTGCTTCTGGCCATGAGATAATTGTTCAGTACCTTCTCAATCATGTGAGTGTCTGGACAGGTCTCCATAAATCAAAATCTGTGGTTCTGACCCTCAGAGATGAAGAAGCACAAGACAAATACCAGTCTTCTCAGTGCTGCTTGATCTTTGACAGTCATCTCTGATCTGAAATCCTAGGTTTCTGGAAGTATCTGTTTTCTGAAGGCTAGTAGTCTAATTGTGCAGTGCTTGCCTTTCACAAGCAGGGGAAAGGTCTGTCTGATGTGATTGAATAGTGACTGAATTAGGAAACAGCTAATTCAGTCATCTCTGTGCTGTGTTCACAGGCTCATGTGCCTGGGCTAGTGGACATCTTGGCTTGGCCCTGAAGCTCATTATTGGCATTCATGTGTCTTATCAAAAACAAATTGTTTGACATTATATCATTTAATGATCCAGCTTACTTTCAGAAGGAGGCAGCAATGCAAGGCATTCAGATAAAAAACAGCTAGCTCCCACTAGCTGTGCACAAGAGTTGTATACGTAGGCTACTTGGCACTTGGGGATTGTAAAGACCAAATAATTTGAAAGGCAACAGAGGTGTTTATTAGTGGAGCTTGAACTATTGAAGTTGAGCCTGTATTTCTGACGGGCTTGAGACACTAAGACAATTTGTCTGCCTTAAATATCTTCTTATATAGCGCACATCTGCTATGGAGCTTTTCAAATGCCTCTTTCCCTATAGGGGGTGAAAGCAGATGTCAGAGATAACACTGGAGCCACAGCACGGACACTGGCAATGAAATATGGACATACAAAGATTGTGGGGTTGATAGACTTGCACGCAGCCCCAGTTCCCAAGGTCTTCTGCAGGGGTCCAGGTAACAGGTTTTAGTTGTTTGTCTTGAGATAGAACCTGAAGATAGGTGCTTGATATGATAAGGGTGGCATTATATATACAGGGGGAAAATTAGCTGCTATGCTGTGGAAGAATTTCCAGTATTTGTGAGGATGTAAGAGGCAGAGATCCAATGCTTTTTTTTATTATGGTTTACTGGCACCTTTCTGACCTAGTTGAACTCTCACCCTCCTTTTAAGATTTCCTCTTTTTGTTACTTCTATAGGATCAGTAGTAAGTAGGTGCATGAATTATCATGCTGCTAACAATCTGTTTGGACCACAGGAAAGTACGAAGAGCTGAGTTCCTCAGATGAATCGTGTTCTGCTCCCCAGAGACAGAGACCTGTTCGTAGGACCAAGGGCCCCAGCATCCACGATGGGCCCCAGGCTTTGGCTAAGATAACAGCAGTTGGAATTGGGGGAAAGAAGCAGTCTCGCTATGGTAAGGATAGGTAGAAGCCTAATTGAGAGTCATTTGTCAAGTGCTTTACAGTTATTTTTGTGCTGACAATATCTTTCTATTCATTAGAGGTTTTTTCATGCGTGGCTTATGCAGAATCAAAAATAGTTAACTCCCTCATACAAAGTTATGCAACAAAACAAAACCCACTGAGTGCATTTGTCAGAGCTGGGTACTGATGAGTGGGGCACTATACACAGAACAAACTGCTCATACTTCAATTACTGTTCCCCCTGACTTTTGAAGAGTCCAGCCTCTCTTTTGTGGATGACTCAAGAGGCGTTCTCAGGCTGATGATGAGAGGAAGTGGTCACGTGAGCGGGGAAATCATTGATAATGAAAGTGAACTTGCTGCTCCCAGACCTTTCAGTATTATCTTCCTTGGTGCTTGAAATATTTAAAAATAAAAGAGGAGTTTCAAAATATATTCATGGCTTCTCTTAACCCAGGTACAATCACTGTCCATGGTGCAGGTATCAAAGCAATAGCTTTTGAAATGAGTGAGATGCTACTGGTATATTAACACAGGTACAGAGAGGTTAGCTTTACAGGGCATGCCTAGCTAGGGGTGAGGCATAGTTGGCATCTTGCTTTCTTAAGCAAGTGGTTTTTCCACTTTAGTAGTGGGGATGTGAGGAGAAGAAATGCTGAAAGCAACTCCGTAAGAAAGATGTGTCTCTTCATTTAGGCTGTTTCCTCTGACTTAGTGCTGCCATATAAATAAAGTACAGCTGATTTGATGTGGGGAGGACTGTAGATGTAGAGGAGGTATTGAGTCATGAGGATCTGGTGGTACAGCACCTGGTGAAGGGGTGTAGCTGGCCTAGGGAGCACAGGCAAATTGTTTGCACCTGCACTCCAAAGGGTTGGGCCTAGGGTAGGGTGGAGCCCCCCTGAGTTCATATAAGGCTCAGCCACTGAAGGGAGAGCATCTCTTGAACCTCAGCTGCTTCCTGAGGAGTGCTGCATAGCCAGGGAGCCCCTTCGCCAGCTGGGCAAGTTCAACTCCTCTTTCTGTATATGGCTATTGACCTACTTGCACATACTTTGCCTGGCATTGCCAAAAACCTGTTAGAAATGGTTCTCCTCCTTTGTGAACAGAACAGTGTGCATCTTCTGATTTTTGTGTGCTTGTTAAAAATGGCTTCTGCTAGTTGCAACTACAGTCTTCTGATTATTTTCAAATCCCTGAGTGACTGCTCTTCCTTCTGGAATGTCTCTGGTAACTTGTGTCCTAATTCCTCTTTGTTCTCCCCTCCTTGCACACAGAGCAAGTCTTGCCTCAAGGTTACGTTACCTTTAATGATGATGGCAGCTGTGCAACAGATGATATCCGGAACCGAGATGTTACCTCTCCAATTAATGAGCAAGATGTGGAGAGCAGCAGCAGCAGGGGTAAGTCACCACCTTGGAAAAAGAATGTGACTTCCAGTGCTCAGCTGGGTGATGGGACAAACCCCTTGCCTTATATGCTTGCTTTCCCATCTCCATAGACTGTTATGTAGCAGTGGTCACTGGATCTTCACCTCTAACTTGAGTCTGTAGTGTCACACCACTGTATCAATAGGCAGAAAGAGGTTGTTTTTGATTCTCCAAGCAGAAAATGAGATATCGCAGTGTGAGGATAGGGAGGAGTAAGGGTGAGGTTCTGAATGCCGGCTTTACCTTTGTCTGTAGTAGTAAGCCCTCAGAAATCCCAGAACCTTGAGTCAGGAGCAGGGAGAGGTCTGGAGCAAGGAAGACTTTCCTTTGATGAAAGAGTGATCCAGCAAAAGACCACTAAAATGTTGAAGACTGAAGCATCTCCCTCACAAGGAACGGCTCAAGTGAGTCAAGATGGTTTAGTGTAAAGTAGAGAAGGCTCTGTGGGAATGTCAGTACGTACAAATATCTGATAGAGGATGGAAAGATGGAGCCAGACACTTCTCATTTCTGTCCAGTGATGGAACAAGGGGTAGTAAACGTAAATCGAAATAGAGGAGCTTTCATCTTAATGTGAGAGTATGTTTTCTTACTGTTTGGGTCTCTGAGGCTGGAGTAGGGTGCCCAGAGAAGCTGTGGAGTCTCTGTTCTTGGATACGCTCCTGTACATGGTTCTAGATAATTGCCTTCAGTATGATTTTTTTGGACAGTGCATCCTCAGGAGATCCCTTCCAAACTCAACCATTCTCTGCTCCTGTAAAACAATACAGTGAAGGGTTTTGTGGGTAGTTCCTAAATTGACAGAGGATAATGTGGCACTGTATTGGCTTTGTGCTCAGGGAAAGACCTTTCCCAGGTTTTATTAATGGGAGTGTGGGCTTGATGGTAATGAACCGCTTTTCTACTCAGTCATCGAGAGACTCTGAGAAACATCCACACCTGGATGTTTCCACATCCAGGTTTTCCACACACTTTCTCTGACTTAGAGAAAGTCTGGTGCTTGACCAGACTTGTGACATTTCTGTCTCAGAGTCATTTTGTGTCATGAATATTGCATGTGAAGGGGAAACCCAGAGCAAGACTTCTGTTATGCCTCCTAGTAGATCTCACTGGCTGTTGTGTGGCAAAAACAGCCCTGGATGTAATGAAATGCAACCTCAAGTTTTTGGTCTTTTTCCCCTGTTACTTTCCAGAGGATAATATTTTCTTCACCAACAACTTATCAGCCATCAGGAGCAGCAGCAGCAGTAGTGAATGCCTGACCAAAGCCCTGGGGGTCAGCAGTGAAGGCTCCTTGGAAAGCAATGAGGTGAGGTTGTACATTTTCCTTTGTCTACCTCTGGCTTGGGCTGTGCTGTCACCCTTCCACAGCCTGCGACTTCCACAGGAGGCTGTAGTACCAGGCTGAGTGAGGATGGCTAGTGTACTGGGGCAGGAGAACAAGCTTCTGTATATACAGATTATGGACTGGCTTGTTTGAGCATTTGCTCTAGAGTAGGTTGTTGATGACGGGTCAGTGTTGTTTTAATCTCTCTTGCTTCTGAACGTTTTCTTGAATGCCATCTGGCTTCAGTCTGCAAAGGGTGCAGTCTGTAAAGGGTGTCAGTCCTTTGCTTTGTGAGGTATCAAACAGTTTGGTAAGATCTAGAGAAGCACAGTGGTGCTGTATTGTCAATTCTGAAATACAAAAAGGGGAAGAGGTGGCAGTTATTCTGTGGTTCAAGTCACAGCTCATTCTTAAAAACCAGGTCTGGGCTGGTGTACAGAAGGGTCACAGATAGATCCTGTCTCCTGTGGTGCTTCTTGCTGATGAAAGCTCAGTGCATTGTACTGGTTCAGGGAGGATTCCATGCTGCTCTTGACTGCAGCATATTACTTCATGGGCTGAGATTGTAAGGGCCTGTCACCGTTACAGATGGTCATACTGTAATGTTAATCTTGATGGTGATTTGACTCAGCCCTTTCTTTAATCTTTGTTGCTTGTGTCTGTAGACCACTGCCTGGATTTAGAGCTTTGGATTTGGAGCCTGCACTTGTTAGTGATCCTGATATCTCTGCGTGACCATCCTTCACCTCATGTTTCTTGTTTTTTCTTCTTCAGGATTCTGACCATGCAGGCAGTCCTCCTAGTAGGAAACAAGCCAAAAGCTTTAAGGTCAAGAACCGCTACAGCAGCAGTGACGGTCAGTGGACCCACTGCCCAGGGAAGGCTGGAGCCTCTAGCCAGCACCTCATCTTTCCTGAGCCCCCTGCCTATACGGGACCCCAGGTAACTGAGGACAGAACTGAGGCTGTCCAAGCTGCTTTCCTGGCCTTCTCAGATAAAAGGGAAGCTGACACCAGAATGTTTTTGATGCCAAACCACTGCTTAAGTATAAATGCTTGTGATAGAGTGATTTCTGGTGTTAACAACTGCCTGCTCAGGTGTTACTGCTTCTTGGAGAAGTATTCCAGATACTTTGGGGCTACGATGGGGGCCTAGGGGCAAATGTTGATTGATCTGTCTTCTGTGCACTTGTAACAGGATGGGATGGCTGCAGTGTGCAGAACAGTCCTCCTGTGATCTGTAATTATAGAGAAGGACAGTTAATGAGGGAAAGCCATGATTGTTGATAGAGCCCAAGATGACATAACAGTAACATGAGGAAGATGTTGCTAATGAAGGGGTGCAGTTATGTTTTTGTTTGTGGTGGTGTAAGTAGTTTGTGTTGTATGTGCTGCAGGACCTTGCGACGTTCCTTGAGCAGATTGGGTGCCTGAAGTACCTACAAGTGTTTGAGGAGCAAGATGTTGACCTCCGCATCTTCCTGACCCTCACAGAGAGTGATCTGAAGGAAATTGGCATCACGTGAGTGTCTATAAGGTAGTTCTTGTCTTTTCCCTGAAACCACACACGCAAACTGGTCAAGAAGGCTTAGCTGGTGAGTGTTTCTCTAATAAGGTAGCTTCCCACACAAGAGTGGTATCCCATAGTTCTTGGCTGCAGCATCTTTCTGTTGGAGGTGCCTGGAAGGAAGCAGGAGGTTGTAGATGTCCTCCTGCCATCCTGGGCACAGAGACAGTACAGTGTTTGCCCCCTGAGTCTGCCATTCTCCCACCAGCCTGTTTGGACCCAAGAGGAAGATGACTTCGGCTATTGCCCGATGGCACAGCAATGCTCGGCCGCCCAGTGATGCCCTGGAGCTGGCCTATGCAGATCGGTTGGAGGCTGAGATGCAGGAGCTGGCCATCCAGCTGCACAAGGTAAGGCTGCCACAGATGCTCAATGGCTTGTTGTGCTCTAGTAAGTGTTCAGCAACTATGTTCTGCCCCTAGTGGACTGGGGTGAAGGAACAAATGTAACTGATCTACTCAATTTCTGTTGTGTCCACTGAACATGAACCCCTGTAAGAGCAAATGATTAATTCCTTTTGTCTCTGTTTCATGCTTGTGAAGTCTTTACATCTGTTTCTCATCCACTTGAGAACTAAAAGTGGTGAGATAAGGGTGGGAAGGTGAGTGGAGTTGAATACCTGCTTTTGTTTTCTTTTTTCGGTAGCATCACTTTCTGTGAAGTCGTGCAGCTGTTAGCAGACAGGCTTCTATTGATTTGGAAAATTGGATCGACTCCATATCTTTGGAAATAAAGAGCAGGAGAGAATTGCGACTTTGAGTTGGACTTTGTATGGATAGATTCTGTAGTGTATGAACAGTAGGCAGCTTCAGTTCCTATTGGTTTTGGTACCCTTTTTATAGGGGCTGTATGCAATAAAAATAGTAGAGATGTCAGAGCAGGTGTGTTTGCTAGTGATCTACAGTACTTGCAGCCTAGTCATCTGTTTCTTTCTGACCTGCTGTAGAGATGTGAAGAGGTGGAGGTGATGAAGGGCCAGGTATGCCAGGAGCAGAAGCTGCGTGCAGTGGCAGAAAGCTGTCTGATGGAGCGAGATGAGACCTGGAATGCAGTCCAGTGCCAGCTCCAAGAGGCTCAGACTGTCACCAAGGATGCTGGGGTCTTGCTGGACCAGATCAAGTAAGTTGCTCCCAGAAAATGCTACTGAGGCTAATTGAGAAAATGGAGATTTGGGCGATTCAGAGATCAGACCTATTGGCACTCTTATAGGTAACCGCTAGGGTGAGGCAGGGGGCATCCAAACCTTTTCTGGGTCCTATTCTAGTTTCTCTGGTAAAAAGTCACAGCTGTGTGAATAGATAACAAGCCTTAGTCAGATGCAAGAACTATGAAAGTTCTGGCCTTTCAGAGATGTGGAGTGCTCCTGTACCAACTCAAAGGTGAAGGTACTCAGCTCCTTTGAAACCGAAGGCTTAAGTGGTTTATTTGTGCTTACATGAAACCTAGTTACCAGGGTGTAGCTTGGTGACTGTGTGAACACAGGAAAGAGTTTCTAACTTTCAGAGAGTGTCAGAGGGCTTTCAGTGTCCTATCTCTGATGCCTAACAGAAAAACCTGCCCCGTTCCTGCCCACTGCCTTTGAGTTCCATCTTCCTTTCCTTCCTATAGTATTCTTTGCTGCCTTTGTGGTGCTTTTCTTCCTGACCCAAGCTGAACCCCTGGTCTGTCATGAGCCCTGATCTGGCTGGTAGGACTGATGTCATTGCAGATGACATTGATCCTGCTGCTATAGTTCCTTGCCCAACTGGGCAGTGTGGTCAGCCAGGGATTGGGTTGGTTTCTGAAGGACAGTAGGGTGATGTTCCCAGAGCACTCTTCTCACTGAGGAGCTGAGGCTGCACTGTTTGAACTGATGGACTAACATCAGCAAAAACTTTGTGTGCTCCTGATGCCTGTCCTGAGGTAGCATCGTTTGCCCATTAGGAACGTTGGATTGGGCTTGATTCTCATATAAACCAGATGCAGCCCCTGGCTTAGGCTTTCTCCTGCTCACTCCACCCCCTCCTTCTCTTCTCCCCCCGCAGCTCCTCTGTGGACAGGGGCAGAGATTGCTGTGGAGATGGGGCACAGTGGAGAGCGCCCTGAGCTTTGTCTGGGGCACGTCTTCCTCTTCCTGGGAAGGAACAAGGAGCAGTTTGTAACCCAGGGCGTTAGATGTGGTCCCTCGACATCCCAAGCAGGTACTTGCAGGATGTAGGAGGGCACAGACCAGCATGCTGTTCCAGAAATCTCCCTGTGCACTTCTAACAGACTTCATTTGTCTTGTCTGGCAGATCCTGTCAAGCAGAGCTGTCCTCCCGGCTAACACAAGAGCAGGCAGCTGGCAGAGTGCTGGACACAAAGGGGCAGCTGGGAACTGGTGAGAGTTCAAGTGCTGTGTCTGGGAATGGGAGAGCTTGTAAACTAAAGAAATGGGTGCAGGGCGGGTAAGCAGGTGCTGGGGGTGAGTATACAGTGGGAGATCCGAGTGCAGGCTGTGTGCTCGACTTTCATCGCTGAGTGTGACACTAGGTGTAGTATGGAAACAGATGAGCAGGTAAACCCCTACACTTAAGCATAAAGCTATTGCTTGGGGAAAGCACTGAAGACTTTCACTGAAGCAGAATTTCCCTGAGGCTCTGATCCTTTCCAAGTTGGACGCTCTGGGGTCTGACAGGTGATTCTGGCTAAAAATATGAAGCTGTAGCACAGGCACTGGTGGAGTCCTGCTTCTTGGGCCTGTAGCTTCCCCTTCCTACTCTCAGGTGTGTCAGCACCGAGCGCTAGAGCAGGGTCTGAATCAAAAATGATGGACGATGGTGGTTTCTGTCTGGGGGTTTGTACTGCTCGTGTTCTGAGGCAGTCTGCTCTATGTGAGTGGGCAGGGCTGCCCCAGCAGTTCCTTTCCACAGGGAGCTAGCAAACAATCGTACTGCCCTAGATGCAGTGTCCTTCACTGCTTGAGTGATGAAAGTGAGGTATACAGAGATGATGATTTCAGTCCACTGCAGTTAATCTTTCTTTGTGATCTAACCTGTCCTCTGGGGGGGGATCTGAAGTGGTAGAGTTCCTTGAAAAAGGACCTCAATTTCTGTCACAAGTAATTCCATCTCTCTTCACCTGTGACTCAGAACCCATAACTGAAATAACTTTGATGCAGACACTTCAGCAGCACCAAACCCTTGTCTGTTGCAGAGAGCACGCATAATGACAAACGTGTGGTTTCTTTCTTGCAGCACAGGAAGGATGGCCGCTGTCCTTGAAGTCTCTGAGCTTGCCTGAGCTGTCAGCTGTCCTCGAGAAATGTGTGGGAGAAATGGGTAAGGAGGGGAGAGCTCTGCTCACATGAAGTGACTGCTGGAGGAAGGAGGTGTGGCAGGGCAGGGTTTTGATTATTTCATTGAGGAGACCGAGGAACACCTCCCAGGGAAGTCTCTCAGCTATAAAGCTGTCACTGGCATTTCTGTGTGCTTAATTCTCACTGCACATGTTGGGCTTCATCTCCTCCTCTGCTGACAAGTCCCATCTGAGAGAAGGGTGCCCATAACCCGTGCCTCTCCTGTTGATCAGTGATCAGAGCTGCCTGTGCAGGGGCTCCAGAACCTTGTGTCCTGAAGGGAGCAGCTTGTCTCAGCAGCAGGCACGTTCTTGTTTCAGGGCTCTGAAAGATGCAGGGCAGGATAGCAGTGGCTGAGTGCAGTCTGCAGCCTGTTCTTGACTGCTTGCAGGCTTGTTGCTTATAACAATTTCTTCTTCTTGGTTTGCCCTCAGGAAAAGCTCTGCAGATGGTGACTCAAAACCTCCAAAGGCTCCAGGCCCCAGGGCAGGGCGCGCAGAGCTGGCTGGAGCCATAACAAAGCAGGATGGTGAGTGGGAACTAATGACAGCCATGGAGGGCTGTGGGATTGAGAGGGCACTGTTCCTTGCAGCCATAACAGCTGTCTGCTGCTTGTGCACAGCGTCACAGCTTTTGTCTGGGATTTTCATTAGGAAAATCCCTTGTCTCTGTGGTCCTCTGAAAGGTGGCTGTCCTGTTTTTCGTGGTGCCTGCAGGAACACTGACGTCGGGTGACTGTTCCACCCGGAATCTGAGCGTGCCTGGGAGAATGAGCACAAGGACTGTGCTGGCAGTACCACAGCTCTGCGGAGAGTGTCGTGACAGCTGGCAGATACGTGGACAAAGGTCTTGGCCATCAGAACGTGCCCGGGAGAGCAAGGAAGGGATGGCAGAGGACAAGGACACAGCAGCTCTCTGGGCCTGACTCCTGTCTGGGTTCCCAGGACTGTGCTGTTTGTACCAGAAGTTCAGGTTAAGAGAAGAAGCACTGAGCCCAAAGGATTTGTCTGCCCTAAACTTTCTGCAGCCTTTGTTGTTCAGGGCTGCGTTGTGTTAGAAAGCTGACAGCTACCCACAGCCATCAACTAATTATCCTTTTCCACATCCTATCCTCCCCAAGGCCGTCAGCATATGAGCAGTGGTTGCTGAGGAGCTGACACAGAAAATGTGTCTGAGGCAGTAAGGGGAGCAGGCTGCTCGTGAGATAAGTGAGTGGAGCTGGTGATGTCTGAGAAGCTCATGCAGCCCTAGTCTGGCTGGAACATCTTTCCTGCTGCTGTCTCAGATCTGTACTTGGAAACTTTTCCCTTCGTCTAGCCTGCCTTGGTTCAGTTCAGATTCTTGCCCCCTTCAGGGCTCATTTTGATCATCTTTACTCACAGAGGATCTTTTTGTGGTGAATGCTTTGTGGCAAGCATTTACAAGCAGCAGACTCCAGTGGCCGGGTCTGCTGGTGCCAGGATCCCAGCGCTGATGGTGTTCGCAAAGCAGATGTGTCCCTGGAAGGACATGAGAAGGAAAAGCTCAAGACTGTTTGGTCTGGTTTGCCTCTGGCAAGCAGCAGAGTGCCAAGGCAGGCAGAACAAGGATAGAGTTGGATCTGTTGAGGTGAATGGAAGAAGTCCCATCCCAAATGTAGCTGCGCCACAATGCTTCAGTCTTTGGCTGCTCTGCCCTTAGTTTCCAGGCTCCAGTGTTGGGGAAGAAGCCTGCCAAGGCATTCTGCTGTTGGCAGCGTGGTGTAGTTTTGTAGGGCAAATAAAAGGTGCAGGGAAAAGGCTGCCTACCAGGGGGCACTGCCTGCTCTCTTGGAGCTGGGCAGGGAATCACAGAATGACTGAACTGTAAGGATTGGAAGGGACGTCCTCAGAGTCCACAGGGGCTCTGGTGACTGCTATGTGGGTGTAAAACTGCTTCCAGAACTGTGTCGTGACCCTGTTCCTGTGTACTGCTGAGTCCTGCGCAGTAATAGCTGCAGTCAGACTGATGGCCTTCATCAGTCTGGACAGGTCTCCTTCTGTTCTCAGAGGAGAAACTCTGTGCTCTGTCAGCACCTCTGATTAAGGGCCAGAAAGAACTGAAGTATGAAAATCCATCCCAGCTCCGTCCTTTGAGCTAGTTTCTCTGCTCAGCTGCCCACTGCTGTTCAGACAAGCAGGAGCCCAATCTGCCATCGGTGGGGGTGGCAGAGTTTGGCTGTGCTGCCTGGGGATGATGTGGGGGTCTGGAGGTTTGTATGGCCTGTGTTGTGAACGTGCTCTGCTGCAGCTTGCACATGCTCAGCTGGAGCGTGTTGCTTCCTACTCACTAACACTTGTCCTTCAACCCTGTCACAGAGTATGGGTGGGCCAGAGACTCAGCAAGTGTGAAAGGAGTCCCAGGGGATGGGTTCTGCAGGAGCCCAGATACCCTGAGGGGACGATGGGGTTTTAGAGGGTAGCGTTCCATGGAGGGCAGTGGTTGAGTATTCAGTGCTGGAAGGGCGGCTGTGCCAGCAGCAGGGCTGTCCCTATTAATTAACACTTGTTACTCAGCTGAAACAATAAAAGCTGAAAACCTGTTTCTGGTGCTTCCTTTCTGGGCTTTTCCTGGGTGGAGAGGGAGGGGGAGCTGGAGTTGTGGAGCCCCATGAGTGACCTGATGCACTCATTTCAGGAGCAGGCAGTGCTTCTATGTTTCTCCCCCAGGGGGCTGCTTGCTGCGGGGGTTGAGGCTGTGGTTCCCAGTCCCTACCTGGTGCTGCAGGGGCATCATCTACACGATGAGCCAGAGAGGCTGAGGACAGCCGTGGTCAGGGGGTTATGGAGCAATTGTACATAGATAACTATGCATGAGCTTTTTCTTCCTGGCTGGGGCTGCTGCTCTTCACCTGCAGTGCCCAGCTGTGTGACACTGAGAGTTGTCTCTGCAGTAGCTCAGAAATGTGTTAGGCTTTGCTGATCTGTGTGCTGGGGGTCTCTTCTCAAGATGAGGTACTGTCTTATGCCCAGCTCCAGTTTGGGACTCTACTGAGCTGCAGTGCTGTGACTGCTGCTTAAACCTCAGCCAAGCTCTGGCCTTGTACTACAAATGGGGATGGGAGGATACAAATCAGCAGCTGAATCAGACCTCTGCTTGGCACTGAAGCTCTGTGTTTCAGCGTGAAGCTGTCTGGGGCTGGGGGCAGTGGAGCAACATAAGCACACTCGGGTTCCTGTGGTCCCCGCATCCTGAAACAGGGTGCTTTTCTCTTCCCAAGGCAGTGTGGCACCAGCCCCTGCTCACCTATCTCAGTGCCCGAGAGCAGTTTCCCTCCCTCAGAGCATACAAGTGGCACGCTCTGCTTGCTGAAAAATAAACATTTATTTACATCCGAAAAAGAGTCAGTGTGCAAAATGGTCTCTCAGGGGTTACACCTGTCCAGCAAACCCGCTTGGCCTCCACCTCAGCCACAGAGCCTGGAGCAGCATCCCCAAATCCCCGCGTTTCCCAGAGGCTCAGGCAGGAAGGCGGGGGCTGGGTGGGCCGACATCCCCCTGTATTCACCCACATGGAGCGGAGAGCGAGAGCTGCCTCCTCCCTGCAAAGCACTGTGCTGTGGGAGCTGCGGCATCGGCAGCACGCCTGTCCTGCTGCTGGAGGAAAGCGAGGGGCTGGGGGGTGGCATCCGCAGCTGGGACACGGAGCAGAGGGCAGGAGCTGCGCTGGGGAGGAGAGCTGGCAGCCAGAGGGATGCTGAGGAGGTGTTGGGGAGGCTGCTCCGTGCAGTGTGCTGCGGTGAAGGCGGTGGTGAGCAGCTGCTGCAGCACCTTGGTGTGAAGAGGAGCGCTGCAGGATCCTTGCAGTGGCACGATGGCCCTGGCTTAGGTGAGGAGAGCGATGCCCAGCGTGGTGCTGGCACAGCTCAGGATGCGACGGCCGCCGTGCTCCTGTCCCACTGCCCCGGTGCCAGCAGAGGTAGGTGCCTGCGCACGGCTGGGTCTGGTGGTAGCAAGCAGTGGCTGCTGCCCCACTGTGGGCATTGGGGTCAGATCCTCCAGCACCCGGAGCAGAGCCCTGCGGTGCCGCTATCACTGTGTGCAGCAGAGCGTGGGGTGGTCGAGCTTCCACAGCTGCCACTTCTTCTTCATCTCCGACTTTACCTGGGGCAAGATACCGATGGCTTTGCCCTGGCAGTACCCTCCCCAGCACGAGCAGAGCACCCACCAAAGCAACTCCCATCCCACAGCTCTGGCCTGAAAGCAGTGCCACATCCCTCCTCCCAGCAGTGCCACGTACCTCCTTGTTGGCAAAGCAGTACAGCACTGCCACCAGGAAACCCTGCAGAAAGAACATGGATGTGAGTACCCTGAGCTGGAGGCTTTGTGTCAATGCTGCCTTTGGGGCCATCCCTAAGAACAGCCCAGTGCAGGCTTGCCAACTGCCCGTGTGGGCTGGGGCAGAGGGAGCTGTCCTTGTCCCCAAGTTGGGACACCATAAGGGCAGAAGACAGGGAGAGAGGGCCCCAGTTCTCACCCTATGACCCAGGACAGGGACGGGTCATGGCCCCACCTCACCTGGAAGGAGTTGAGGAAGAGAGTGAAGAAGACCTTGATGTAGCGCAGGATGCCCGTGGTTTGCTCATCGGTGGCGAAGATGAAGACGACTTCATGGATCCCAAAGAGGGGGATAAGTGTCAGCGTGGCTTTGGCCAGCCTGAAAGAGGGCAAGAGTTCCCCCTGGGCATGGCCCCCAGCAGGGAGCAGCTCTTTTTGAAGCTCACGTCATGAGGCACAGGACAGAGGAACCAGCGTGGGCTGCCTTGCTGCCCCCACTCACCGCAGCTTGTAGTCAGCGTAGCCCTTCTGGTTGGCACGCAGCTTGGCCAGGATCACCTTGAGGATCCTCATGAAGATCAGCAGGTTAATCTGGGGCGGACAGTGCATGGAGCAGAGCCATCCCTTCACCCCAACCCCAGCCCAGGACTGCCCCAGCCTCCAGCGCCGTCCCTGAGGTCCCCTACCATGGAGGCGAGCAGGATGGGGATGCGGATGATCCACCAGTATGCCATGTTCTCGTTCAGTGCCCAGCACCTGCCCAGGAGACACAGAGAGCGCCGTGGTCACGCAGTGCTGGGGGAGCAGGACGATGCCCCACGCACGGCCACTCACTCTGCGTTCTCCTTCAGGTATTTGGCGGCCATCCAGGGCACCACGAACACCACGGGGGTCCCTGCAAGTCACACAGCACACCCTGTAAAACCAAGCACCGACCTGAGCTGAGAAACCGGCCCCAAGATGGGGACACCGTGGGGCAGCAGCAGTGGGGCACAGGAATGGTCCCCGGACCACCACGCTCCCGGGTGGCTCCTACCCCAGCCCAGGTACAGGTAGAGCCGGTAGTAGTTCTTCTCGGAGAAGACGGCGCCGATCAGCAGCTTGTAGAGGTAGACGGCTTCCACCAGGAACCAGTAGTGGTTGGCCAGGATGCAGTACTGCATCAGCACCTGCGCCGCGCGGCAGCCCAGCGCTGCCTGCCAGAGAGACACGGCGTGGGGCTGGGGGCTTGTTCGTGGGGTGCCCCAGGAGCTCTCCCACCACGTGCAAAGGTGCACCAAGAGCTCAGCCAGGGGGTGCACTGATGCCCCAGGAGCTCACCCACAGGGTGCGTGGTGCCCCGAGAGCTCAGCTGTGGGGTGGATGGGTGCACCAGCAGCTCCCATATGAGATGCCCCAAGAGCTCGCTCACAGGACGAACACAAAGAGCCGAGCCATAGTGGAGACACAGTGCACCAAAGTTTGCCTGCAGGGGTGCCCTGGGAATTTGCTCATGGTGTCCAACAGCGCACCGGCTGAGTGCACAGCCCAAGAGCTCACCCACTGGATACACGGGCACCGGACAGAGCTGCCCCACACCCCCCCGTGCCCTCAGCCCACCCCCCCGTGCCCTCACCTCGTGGCTGAGCAGTGCCTGCCAGTCGGCCACCTGCAGCACCTCTGCGCCCCAGCGCCTCTCCAGCAGCGCATCCTTCACCATCACCGAGGTGGCCCGCAGCCCAAAGGAGGCGAAGAGGTTGGCGTGGATGTAGTTCCTGGTGCAGTGCAGCTTCCTGAGGAGAGCCACGGGGTCGGGGGGTGGCGGGGATACCCCTCAGCCATTGCTGTGCCCGGGGCACGGTGTGCCTGTGGCCTCGCTCCTACCTGAAGACGGTGAGGACGAGCAGAGCGGAGACGAGGGTGAGGAGTGACAGCGCGTAGCCCACGGTGTAGAGCACTTTGAAGCTCACCATCAGCCTGCGGGCTCCCTCCTGCCGGCGAGCCCTGTGCCATCAGCGCCTGCTGCCTGCCACTCGCCCTGGGGTGCCCCCACCCCTTCCCGGGCTCCCACCTCCTCGGCTCCATCCTCCAGCTCCTCCTCGCACTGGGAGTAGTCCCTCCAGGGCTGGCTGCCGTTCACCATCACCCACTGCCCGTCAGCGCCGCACCGCCGGCTCACCAGCCCGTGCTTCACTGCGGGCACACAGCACGGTGCGTCCCTCGGGGTGCCCACACCGGGCTCACTGCAGCCCCCACGGGGGCAGCGGGCACTCAACAGCGCTCTGTGCCCGCTGCCTTCCTTCAGCCCCTACCCACCGCTCTCACCCCCCCCCCCTCCAGCCCCCCGAGGCTCAGCATCACCTTTCTCAAACCAGGGCAGGTAGAAGGGGCAGGAGACGTTGACGGCGGTGCCGGGGCTGCCATCGGGCCAGCAGGCGTACATGTCAAACGTGCGGTTGCAGAAAAGCCCTTGGGTGGACGGGGAGAAGCCGACAGTGGGATGCCGGCGGCTCAGCCCCGCCGACGCCCATCGCTCTCAGGTGCGTTCCGCTGCCGCCCGGAGCAGCCCCGCCGCGTACGCCGTACCTGCGGGGTAGGGCTCGCTCGCCATCCTCCGCAGGCACTCGTCCCGGTACCGCATCCACTCCTCGAAGGTCCTCTCCAGCACCTTGGCCCCGCCGTGCTGCAGCGCACAGCGGCTCAGAGGGGACGCTCGGGGTACCCCCCGCCGGATCCCCGCGGCCGCCCCTTACCGGCACGGCGGACAAGAGCCACATCCACGCGAGGTGCGCGAGGTACCCGGGCCCCGGGCTGTCCCTCATGGCCGTGCCGTCCCCGGCTCTCTGCTCTCCGCGGTTTCTCCCGGCTCAGCCCCGGGCCGTGTCCCTGCCGGAGCCGGCATCTCTCGGAGCCACCACCACCGCACCGCTCCCCGCACTGCCCCGGGTGGGTCGGGGTGCCACGGGGCTCCGGAGCCCTCCCCCCAGAGCTTTCCTTCTCCCTCACCGCTCATCCCCCTGGACGAGCCCCCCCGCAGCCGCCCTATCCCGGCTCCCAGCAGCCCCGGGTGGGTTCCCACTGCTCCTCACCCCCCGTCCGCCCCCCACTCCCTTACCGTGCTCGGCGGCTCCGCAGCCCGGGGCTCAGCGACGTGAACGCGGCAGCGAACCGGCGGCGAATGCGGCCCCGCCGCCTCCCACCGACACCGACACCGAGCCCCGACGGGGGGGTGGGCGGGGGCGGCACCGCCTCCCGGGGCTCACTCAGGGCCGCCCCGGGGGGAGGGGGGACACACGGGGATAAGAAGGGGTCCCCTGAGCCCTTGGAGCGGTGGTGGTGGTGGGGGGGTGAGGGGTGAGGACCCCCCCCTTGGGTACAGCCCACGAGGGCGGCTGTCCCTTAGTGGGGTGCTGCTGGGGTCACCCCAAACTACGAGGACAGGGGGTGGGCGGCAGTGGGACAGTGCCGGAGCGCTGCTGGGGGGGGGGGGAGAGGGGGGCACAGCCCACGGGGGGGGGGGGGTCCGTCTGCAGGCGGCACGAGGTGCCCCTAAACGCGTCGGTGGGTGAACACGCCTGAAAACACGTTGCAAAGGATGCGGTGTTTAGCCTGAAAGCGATCCCGGTGGGCTCGGCACGGAGGAAGCAGCTCAGGGCAGTTAGCAGACGCATCTGTCGTTCCAGGGAAAACAGGGGTGGTTACCTGGGGCGAAAAAGAACCCACTCGAGAGGGTTCTGCCCACCGAGCCACCGTGGGATGCTGCAGATCCCATGCCCCTGCCCAGAGCAGAGCCGGTCCCCTGCTGCCAGCACACAAGGATGCTCCGCGGTCCCGATCGCCCCTGCGGGGTCCCCTGGGAGCAGGAGGGCCGAGGGCCGCTGGTGGGGCTCTCCGTGTCCCCCAGCTGCAGGGCAGGGTGCAGATCGGCTTTCAGGGCCGACGGAGCAGGGACGCGAGGAACACGCCGTGCCTCTCCATATTGATGCGCTCGGGCAGGGTCTCCATAGCGACTGCGGTTCAGTGGGGCCAGATCCTGACCGTGGGGCACTGCCGAGCGTGGCTGGAGGTGTGCCAGCTCCATCTCCACATCTCTAGGACCGCCGTGTCCCTGTCCCCACTCGGGGACGTGAGGTCACTGGACGTCTTGCACCCCACATCCCACTGTGGGCAGCCCCACAGTGCCTGGGGAAGTGGAGCTGAGCACTGAGTGGGGACAAAGCCCGAGTGCAGCAGCCGTGTTGCTCCTCACGCAGCAGCAATTTGCGGAACAGGAGTGCTAATCAGCACGGCCTAATTTGCAATTAGTCGGTGAACTTCTGAGAAAAGGGTGCTGGAACCTCACTGGGTACAGAAGTCCAGCAGCACGGGGGTGTGCACGGCCATGGGGATCCCACTCCCTTGGCCTGCCCTCAGGATGGGCTTTGGATGCTTAAAAAGCATTCGGTATCAGCAGATGGTGCTATCCAAGGTGGCTGTGAGAGCACCGTGGAAGCAGACCATGGATGTGCAGAGCTGCTCTCCCTGGGCTTTGCTCCTGTCAGAAGGTGCTGCACGCACACACGATCTGCATCCTGCTCGTGCCTCCCTGGGTCAGGCTGAAAACAAGTCACCAGCATTGCCAGAGCCCGGAGCATCGCTGTTGGAATTAATGCTTCTTTCCCAAAATTGACCCCAAGCCATGAACTGTTTCCCCTTCCTCAGCACAGCGGTGGCTCTGGCACACGGCTACACCCTCACTGCCCTCTGGGTCCCTGCCCTGTGCCCCTGGAAGGATGCTGCCCTGGGGATGTCCCTACTAAGGGCCGGGGAAAATCACCCTTTCATGCCCTTAGATGCTGGAGTGTCTTCCTTACAATATGTTGACATCAGCCGAGCATCACTGCAGCACTTCTCACTTTGGGGACTGTTGTGGATTTCACACGGATCCGTGGGTTTTGCATTCAGCTGGTGGACAGGGGACATCAGAGGGCAGGGAGAGATGCTTTGTGAGTCCCTGCATCCCAAGGGACACACACAAACATAGAACAGAGCTGTACCCTGAGGGACATCAGGATGCTGGGGGAAGGGCTGCTACCTGCTCTGATGGGTCTGTGCTGGGCTCAGAAGGCCGCTGTCAGGTTTGGCACTCTCTGTGAGCAGCCCACAGCAGGGCACGAGTTGCAGCTCTGCATGCGGATCTGCCCAAGTCCCCCTCGATTCCACTGAGCTTCTCGCCTCGTTCAGGCAGGAAAGCTGAGCGATAAGATCAAGAACTTCGCAGAAAATCATCTATATTCACATCCTGCCCCAGAGCTGGACTCTTTGTACCCGTCCTTCACTGAAGGGCACGGCCTGCCCTCTTCCATATGGAAGGGCTCAGCAGCCTGTACTGCATCTTTGTTCTGCAGTGCAGCCGCTATACCCCCGGCATCCGTAATTCAGGGACGAGAGGCTGCAGCTCTCATTTTGCTCCTGCCCATTTGGAAGCTGGGTGGGACTTCTCTGTTCACACCTATTTAACCAGATCTCATCCTATCCACTGCTGTCCTCTTGGCCAGCCCAGCAGCGGGGAGCAGCAGCAGGTGGGATAAATGCAACACACACACCTGATGTGTCACTCCCTGAAACGTGGGAGCTGGGCAGCCTGCAGGATCCCATGGCTTTTCTCCCAAATGCACACTGGTTGCTGCCCCAAGGGACGTCTCCAGCACTGACAAAGGAGCAGAGCAGCACTGCAGCCTCCAATCCCTGTACGTATCCCCCCAGTAAACCTGGAAGAACTTTGCAAAAATAAAAGGTTTGCAAGGATCCTGTAAGCCTAGCACTAGCCAGGCTGCACCTCCTCCAATTCCTAGTGCTGGAATTGCCAGGGACTGGGCAGGGTTTTCCACCACCATCCTTCTGTGGAGGTCAGCGGCCAAAATGTTGGCTTTGCTGAAAAGACCATAACTTTTGATGAGCAAAATGTAATTTAGGATCCCTTTCCCTGGTGGTGACGATGACCTGGGACTTCCAGCCCCATGATGCCTATAAATGCAGCTGTGCCAAGCCATCTTAAATTGGACACCCCAAAATGAGGTGGATTTGGGGGAGATGGGTGCTTACAGCTGGCTTCAGGCAGGGCTGTTGTCACTCAGCTTTGAAGGGAGCTGCTGGAGGGTGGGAATATCACTGTGTTTCTCACCACGTATCGCTGAGAGCCCTGTGCCTCCTCTCCAGATCTATCAGACAAAGCCTGAGATAAATCTGGAAGTCTATTTGCTTGGGGATGTTTTTCACCCTAAGTAGCCTCTCTCGCTTATCTGCTGAGTGATCAAACAGGCGGTTGATTTATTACCCCTCCTGCTTGATACATGGGCTGCTGCTTGGCCCGGCACTGTGCTCTGCTCTCCCAGTTCCCTTAACGCCAGCACATCACAGGCAGGGAGCTGCCGTGCAAAGTAATTACTGAGAGTGTGACGTTCCTGGATGCTTCCCTTCCCCGGAGGCAGAGCTCTGCATCCCTGGGGTCCCTTTGCACGGTGCCTCCTTCCCCAGCTGTCCCCACCCTCCTGTGCTCAGAACTGCTCCTTAGAAGTCCCATCTCTCTTCTGGAGACACGAGGTGTCTCCAGTCCCAAGACTTCTTCCCCTCATTAAATACATACACAGTGAGAAAGACCTTTTTCAGCTTTAGATACACAAATTTCAAGGCAGGGTGGGTTTTGGACACAGCTGGGGCACAGAGGAGCCTCCTGCACACAGCACTGGCGTGGCTCAGCCTGCCCAGGAGGACTCTTCAGCCGCAGTGCTTATTCCTGTGCTCCTGCACCCCAAAGTATCCCCAGGGTGCATCCAAAGCATCCCCCAAGAGCCCCCAGGCTGCCCTGCGTGGCTTGCCTGCTGCTGGGCACAGTTCGTTTGGGATCTTAGAGCATCAGAAATCCCCACTGCAATTATCTGGCACAGGAAACACAGCTGCTCCTTCGGGCTGCGTGTGATGGGAACAGCACGAAACAGCAGTTCTCCACAAAGTATTATGGAAAACAAACGCTTTAGGACAATCTGCCAGGTGCTGCGACGTGAGGATGTGTGAATTGGGCTAGAGAGATGTGATAGCAACTTAGATCTCAAGTGCTGCCAAAAAACAGCGTCCGCAGGGAACAGTGGAACTCTAGAAATGAAAAACAACCATAAAGGAAGATTCTGGCTGATGGTGGACCAGTGTGAGACCAGTGAGATCTCTCTGGTTCTGAAATGATGATAACGGGGCAAAGCAGCAGAAAGCACTTGTGGCTGCAGGGGAATCCAACTTGGGTGGATGTGATCAAACAGTTCTTTCTCTCTTTGGTCTGGGGGCACAAGCAAGCACGTGTGTGCTGCAAGGCCGAGCTGTCCCTGCGGTGAGACCACATCACCTTTCCTACCCACCCCTTCGCTGGCTGCAGGCATCTCCCTCCTTGCTGCACAAACCAAGCTGCTCCCAGGGTGCAGTCTGCACAGCAATTGCTGGCATTACACCAGGAGCTGACACTGGGCATCGCACCGGCTGGTGCTGCTTAAAAGTGCATTTTGCTGAACGCTGGCAGCAGGTGAAAGGGAGCGGGTGGCACGTGCCCTGGATCAGTAATGCCCAGCTGCTGGGGTCAGCTGTTTCTTGGTTGATCGATGGATGCTCAGGAGCTGATGAGGGAGTGGTGCAGGGAAGGGCTGAGAGGCGCTGGCATTGTGCTGAAGCCACCACCTCCCCCAGACATAGGTCCGTGTGCCCACAGAGTGCTTGGGCAGCATCCACTGCTCCTCCTGGCTCCTTCTGCACCCCTCCCAGCCCCCGGCAGCTCCTGTTCCCGCAGCCCTAATGAAATGAGATGTCACTGAAACCAAGAGAGGTTTGGATGGAGCCCAGTTGCTGCAGGTGTGTAGGGAAGGTATTACCAGCCCTGAGCCCTGTGATGCCATCCGATAGCTCACCCACTGCTGCAGAAACTCCTGCCAGTATTTTAGGTCATCTTTTCCAGCAAAATTTCCAGCTTTTGTAGCAGTGAAGGGGAAAAAGTGTGAGCTGGGCCGTGGGCCGGGGAGCTGTGGTGATGGATGCTGTATGTGCTGAGGTGTGGGCACAGCTGTGGCTGGCTCCTCGGTGCACCCCAGCTTGCTCCAAAGCTGCGCCCACTTCAGTAGCACATCTGTACCGCGTGCTATTCGCATCGAATACGAAGAACTGAGGCGAGCAGCACGCTTATCACCGATTTCGGCTTTGTATCTCACACCCCGTGTGCTCTCAGCTGGCCAACGAGCGGCGACCCTTTCGCTTTCCGCTGAAGTTTTACCCCTCCGCCGCCCCGTAGCGCGTTGCCATAGCGACGCGCGGCGCGGCCTAGCGTGCGGGCGCGATGTCGTACCGCGATGTGCGGAGTGAGTGCGCGGGGCGTGGGGCGCGGGGATCGCGGTACCCACGCGTGGTACGGAGAAGCTCCTCCGGAGCTCCGGTTCCGCTCTGCCGAGCGCGTTTCTCGGCGTTCGTTTCCGCGGTGCGTCCTTCGGGGCCTGAGCCGCGCCGCGCGCTGTCTTTCAGATCTCACCGAGATGCTGCGGGCGCTGGGCTACCCCCGCCTGGTGTCCATGCACAACTTCCACGCGCCGAACTTCGCGCTGGTGGCCGAGCTGCTGCTGTGGCTGGTGAGGAGGTGGGTGCGGCCCGGGGACCATCCCTTTAGACCCCAAAAGGACCCTGCTCCCCTAGCAGGGGAGCACGCAGTGGCAGCTCCTCGAGGCACAGCCAGCTTCTGTCTTGCTACAGTTGCTTCACCTCGGCCTTGCCTAGCGTCTGTGCTGTTTCAAAGATAGGTTTGCATACGTGTGCAGTGCTCCCCTGCTGCTGCCCTGCTGTGCTTTTGCAGCTGCCTGACCCACAGGCAGGCTTCGTTTTAAGTATTTCTGGAACCTAATTAAATGATCTTTTCCTCACGTAAGTGAAAAAATAACCCACGCTGCTCCCAGCATATTACAGTGGAATCCATGATAGTGATCTGTTCATTTAATTGCTGTTTCTTGGGCCTGAATTTGTCATTAATACAACAGCTGGGAAACTAAACGTAGCGGGTGTGTTTGTTGTCACAGTGGTAATAGAATAAAGCAGGGGAACACTTGTGAATGACTCAGAAGTGCTGGAACTGAGTTACCTACGCATTCTTTAGGACAGGGCTGTCATACAGAGGGCCTGCAGTTCTTGTTGCCTTCACTTCATGTTTAAAAACATAAATCGGAGTCCCTTCCTGGAGCATAACAGCACCACCACAAGACAGCTAGAAGAACTTAAAGCGACTGCTTTTTAGAATAGTGCTCTTCTAACGACCCCACCTGCTTAAAAAGCTTAAACTTGTGTGCTGTAACATCACTGGCAGCCCTGTGCCTTGGAGGGAAGTGATTTAATTTCAGACCAGACCACAGCTGAACGCCAGCATCCTTCTCTGTCCAGAGCAAGTGTAGTGGACAGACACAAGTGCAGTGACAGACAGCTTTTCTGCTTGAGAAGCCTTTTGGTTACACTGTAAAGCACAGAGGACGCTTTGCACGTGCCTTACTCTTAATTGCAAACATGATTTCAAAGAGAAGATTGTTTTTGTTTTGCCTGTCTGAATGTTGGAAATCTCAAAGCCTTTTATAAGATCCCAGGAACGTGCCTTTTTTCTTCCCTGGCTCCTGTGGGCTGGTGACTTCTAGAAGTTTCTGCTTTTCACTAATGTTTTTTTAAAAGCTGTTCACAAACTTTTTATCTGTTTGAGTTGGGTTTTTTTTCTTCACGTTTCATTTAGGTTTGAAAGTAATATTTTTGAAAGCACGTCTGAAAGCGTGGACTTAATTCTTGAGTACTTTGAGTGGTTGTAAACATGTGTGATAACATGGCTGGCTTAGTTACTGCCAGCAATAGCATGCTAGCACAGTGTTTTAACCCAGCACCTGCAAGCTGGAAATATTAACTGGGTGTTTGTGAACTGTGAAGCCACAGGTGATCAAGTTTAGTTTGGTTTAGGTAAGCAGCTTGTGCTTTAAATGGGAAGTTATTTTCTAAGTGTTTCATGGACTTGATATTACCAACTCCGTTTTGCTCCTTTGCAAAACCCTGACTGAAAATATGTAGTGTCCCAAAGTGCTGATTCCTTCTGGAGAAACATCTCAGGCTTTATGACTTTTGCAGTTTGGGCACAGTAGCCCTGTAGCATTGTGGGCCCTTGACAACCCTAGTGACAGTGGGAGCTGAAGAGTGATTTTCTAATCTCATATATGCTGTTTTCATTTCTTTCTGCCTTTGTCTCTCACATGAACCGATCTCCTTAACACTGCAAGTGGATTTCTCATCCAAATCCATGCATACTTCTGCAGGTATGAACCTCTCTCTGACATCCCCCCTGATGTTGAGACGGAGCAGGACCGGGTTTTCTTCATCAAGGCTGTAGCTCAGTTTATGGTACGCCCGCTTATTTCACATTGAAATACTTGTTCCCTGTTACCTTGAATGATTTCTCTCTTAATCCCTTACAATTTCCTTGTGATGGATGGCTGAGTATGTGCTGTGTTCTTGTGATGTATGTCACGTTGCAGTCAGTGCTGTTTTCTCTTCAAAATAATAACATTCAGGTTGTAAAATTGCCCACAGTGTTCTGCTCAGGAATAAAAATAAAAAATAGTAAGAAGATGGAAAGGAAGGGAAAGGGAGTTGTGTTTTAGGACATACTGGTACTAAAACTTCAGCTATTGCAGTGTGTGTTCTAACTACATCCCTAATCCTGTATGTAGTTTCATTTAAGTTGTAGAAGTGGGTAGAGTAGAAGGTTTCTTACTTGATTCATAGGCTCTTTGGGGCTTGGTGCTCTTTTAGGTTTGTATTTGCATGGCTCCAAAACAAGATCTTGTCCATGACATGGGATCCTGTTGTGACGGGGACCACAAGCTAGCACAGAACAGGGTGTGTTCTTATGAAAGATGTATGCTTGCATCTGGCTTTACAAAATTGGGAACTACACATCTAATGCTGAAACAGTGTTTGTCACTTTATACTGGAGGGGGAAAAAGAGGGTAAGAATGGAAGATACAGAGCCCTTTAAATGGATTCAGAAGAGATTTTTGGTTATTTACTGACAACTTTGAATGCCAGATTCACTTGTGTGCCTGAGTATTTATACACTCTGATGGATGTTTTCATTATGATATTGAATCGTATTTTAGCATTCTGTTGTATGTCCCTTCTCACTTATTAAATTGAGGCATATTTTTCTCAGAGCAAATCTTTTACCAGCACTTAGAGTTGTTATAAAATAGGTGTCTGAACCTCAGGCTTCCAGATACACAGTTACCTTCTTGAATAAGCACTGCCATTATGTCAATCTGGAAAATATATATGGTTGTGTGTGGATTTTGCCTCTTTTTTCCCTAAATTGTCTTTGAGTGAAAGGTGTTGTTTTGTTTTTTTTCTTTTTTTTCTGGACATTGATTTTTCTTTCTTGAGGTTGAATGGAAGTGAGATTGGAATTCCTGTTTTTAACCACGTCTTTCATGTGTTGGTTTTCTTTGTGTAGAGGATGTTTAGCAGATTCTGTCCTTTTAATGACATACTTAAAACTTAATCCCCGCTGTTTCCATGATTTAGTTCTTTTAGATCCCTTCTACTGAAAGAGAGGGAAAGAGAACACGCTTGGCTCCGTGTTTTGGTTCATCTGAGGTCGTGGCAGCCAAAATTTTCAGAAGTGATGAGGGGTTTTTGTACTGCAGGCATCACAGTGGCCCTGTTCAGAGTGTCTACCATCAGTAACCTGTTCTGGAGGTCCCAGGGGCTCCTTTTAGCTGTGTCCCTGCACGTGTGAAGGAGGTACTCTTGTAAGGAGATGCAGAAGTACACTTGTGTCCGTTCTGCAACAGATGTGTGGTTGCTACAATGCTCACTTTTCTCCTTTGCTGTTTTGCAGTATAAAAAGAGGATATTGTAATTTTTAATGCTTTTTCTTTTCAGAGATGGAAGGCAAGAGAATGAAGTCAGTAATATTGTAGCAGGGAATAATTTGAGAAACAGTAAAATACTCTGAAGCTACTGCTGGAAGAGAAAACAGTTAAATTAGGATAATTGATCTTATTCTTGTAGCTCATTAAGGGCAAATTTTTCCTCTCTGCAGCAGCATCACAAGACCTGGGCAGCACTTACGTTCCACTTAAACTTAATTTGAGTTTAAGTGGTGCACAGGGCTTTTGCTGATCTTCGCGTGGGGAAGAATTAATGAATAGTTTGAGTTTTTTCATTCTGGCAATTATCTGCAAATGTTCTGACATACAGAAGGTACACATATCTCAGAAAGATTTCTTTGGAAACGTCAGTGATGTGGTTCAGCAAATCTCTTTCCAAACAGGAAGATTTATCTGTGTAAAGCAGACAGTGGTGCCTCCAGGAAGAGCTTTTGAGTGAAGTAAGAAGAGGTAAATGGAGATATTTTTGTTGTTGTTCTTTGTGACATGATGATTTCTTTCTTTCCAAAGGCTACCAAAGCCCACATAAAGCTGAACACCAAGAAGCTTTACCAGGCAGATGGCTCTGCAGTGAAAGAACTGCTGAAAGTCACCTCCGTGCTTTACAGCGCGATGAATACTGAGGGAATGGAGCGCACAGACATCACTGAGGAAGACAGCAGCAAATTCAAGTTTGATCTTGGCTCGAAAGTAAGGAAAACTTATCCTCCTGTTGTGCTGAGTTGTGTGGGAACCTGTGAAAAACAAATCCATTTTCTGTCTGGAACTTAAGCAGAGAATGTTCTCACAGGGAAGTTGGTACAGCTTTGTCTTGGACTTTCCCTGGTTGAGGCTGCACGCTGTGACTCACTTCACTCTCTGTGTCCTCTTATTCAGAAGCATAGTACAAGGAAACAGTGGCACCAAACGGGTCATAATTGTTTTGAAATGCTGTTGAAATTGTGGAGATGTTGGTGCACACAAGGATAAGGACAATTTTTATCTACTAACATCACTGCAACGTGGGAGCTTCCAGAATATTGACTGAATGTTGGGTTTTGGACCAGTTTACATTGAACGAAAGGGGGATCTTCATACTATCCTAGTACACATCAAAGCTATCCAAGCCCTTAAAATAAATGACTTCCTTATGTACCAAAAAAGCCACACTGAGTTAAATAAGAGCCAACAACTGGCTCAGTCAGCTTTGGGGAACTAAAGTGTCTGAGGTCTCAGCAGGCAGCCTATGTCTAAACAGTGCCTAACCAAGGCCATGTTTAAGCCCAGAGGCAGACTCACTCTGATTCCAGAGGACAACTTTGTGCTCTGGTTGAGTTTCACCCTCTGTGTTAGCCTTCTTTTTAACATAAAAGCAGGAAAAATCTTTGTGGTATTGTGGATTCTCCTTTACTATTCTGTGCTGTTGCTGTGTTTCCAGATTGCAGACTTGAAGGCAGCTAGACAGCTTGCTTCTGAAATCACCTCCAAAGGAGCTAGTCTGTATGACTTACTTGGCAAAGAAGTAGAGCTGAGGGTAAGTACACCCTGGGGAGTGGATAAAAGCATCTGTTCACTGGGTGCTGCAAAGGAGAAAGGTGCAGAAAGTGTGAGCAGCTGTTTGTAACAGATGCGTCTAAAATGAATATCCTGTTGGTTGAAGGAGTGGATCAGAGTTTGCGTTTTCTTCCCACTCGTATTAATACTTGGATTGCAGTAAAATTGAGAGAACAGTTTGGCATTTCTCCTTTAGAAAAAAAACTGAAGTAGTCTCTGTAGAACTGTTTGAAAATATTGACTTTATGTTTTAGTGGTACTGATAGCTATATTCTGAATGATTAATTATTAATGCCTTGAGCTATCCAAGTGCAAGGCTCATTATTTCTGTTACAGTAATTGAAAGGCATGGAAGCCTGCAAGGTACAAATTCTTTGGTTTAATTGTCAAATCACAAGCTGCTGCATGAAGTCACAGCAGTATCATCAAACGCTTTGCCAATAAGTCTTGCAATTTGTTTCTCTAATGCTCTTATCTGTAATGCTGGAGATTATTCATTTACTGATAACAGACATCTAAACAAGGGAAGCCCTGAAAGTTCTGCAATCATTTTTTAGGTAATCTTCGGGTTTGTAGCATCTGAGCGGGGGGAGCATCCTGTAAGAGCAGTAGGCTGTGTGCCTCGACAACTGATGCTCTTAGATCCTTGCTTGGTGGAGTGCAAGTCTTTCCAGGAATAGAGGGTGTACAGAGAGGTGTGAAGCACTGCCTTTCCTGCCAGATATGACAGCATGGTGTACAGCCACGTGCAAGACACGAATATTTTTAGGAGGGAGAGGGAAGCGATAATCCAGTTGAATTCAACATACACAAGTCTTACAGAAGCATTAATTGGGTACTTCTCATCTGGTATTCTTTGCTTAGTTTCCCAGCTTTGTAATAATTTTCCCACGAATGCTACCTCACGTGTCAGTGTTTGCTTTAGAACATCTATTGTAGGCAGCACCTCTTAGGACTCAGCTAGAAAGCCAGGTACAGGCCAGCGTAAGTCAGCACACTTAAGAAGTACTGAAGTGTTGCTCTGAAATTGGGCATTGTTTAATCACTTGAAATTGAGGCTTTTAGGAGCCCAAGTGAGTGCAGTGCTGGGCCTTCTGAAAGGGACTTGCACAAGTACAGAGCTGAGAGCGTGGAATGAAAAATCAAGAACTGGCTAAGTGCTTCGTTGCAGACATTTCTCCTTGCAGCCATTAAGAGATCTCCAGCATTATTCTATTTAAGGCACAGTTTGTAGAAGGACGATTGATTATTTACTCTGGAGCATGTGCCTTTCTCACGACGTAATGACTGAGGGCACAAGCAGGAGCTGACGGATTTTACAGAGGTGCACAGTTTACATCTTGCAAAAAGATTTGACAGGCTGGATTTGTTATCTTCAAGAAATCCTGTCTTAGGAAAGGTGACCTCTGCTTCTGTCTCATTAGCTCTGAGTTTGTACCTTAAAAGCACAGCACGGCACTGTGGACAGGAGAACCTGCAGAGCACAGCACAGAAACTGCGATGCTGTATTGCTTCTGATTTGTTAGAACCAAAAATCCCATTTGTTTTGGGGTTACAAAGCCATGAGGTTGCACTGAGCAGACTTCCTTTTTACCACGTGGCTTTATGCTTTCTTCTAAAGGTTACTGGTGATGGTGATTTCTTTTGGTTCTTGTTGCTGTCGGTTTCTTTATTGTAAATTAGGACTGTGCACTTGCAGTGTGTTTCAAAGAGAAAGGGACAAAAGTCAGTTGTAGCCACGGCCTCTTTGGAGCAGAACCAGTCCTGGGATACATCTGGGAGTGTGTCAGGGAGTGCAGTATGTGTGGGCTTCCCTGGGGTCTGTGTCTTCAGGTCCCATTCTGTTGAGTGAGTGTTGTAAGATGGGAGTGATAAAGGCACTTTCATACAGGCTGGTTTTTTTAACTGGGATCTCTTCGTTTTATTTTATGGAAAATGTGTTGAATCAAACATGTGAATTAACGGGAAGGGATGAGGAATTTGCATTCTGCTAGGAACTGGAAGACTCCTCACGAAAATGTACCCATTGCTCTCATTTTTTACAAAATGGCTGTTTAGATGCTATACAAATTATTCACAGTCCATGTGCTGGGGAAAGCAATCTCCCAAAAATGAGCTGAACTTAATACAGAGTGCTCACAGCGGGGAATTGCCATGACCTGAGTGCTGGGCAGCTTTACTGGTTTGGGCAGCTGTGTGGTCTTGTTGTTTGGGGAGGTGATGGAGAAAGGCACGCCAATACCTTCAGGAGAGGTTGGAAAATAGAAGTGAGACTTAATAGAAGAGACTTCCCCGAGTTTTTGTTGCTTCCATCTTTTCAGGAGCCACAAAGCAAAAACCTCATCCTCAGATTGATACTGGGGTTGCTGTAGCTTCTGTGCTTGTAAAACAGATGTAATAGCTTTCGATTCTTATCTGAAGTATAAATAATAATAAGGGGAAATGATGTCTTAGGGTTTTCTGATAGAATCTACTCTACGGTTGTGATTCATTATGGCCATGATTCAGTTCAGCAGTGCTAACCTCCCAGAGCTGCCGAGCCACGTACTTCTCTTGGAACACGGCTCTGTGCTTCAGAAAACACATGGGAGAGGGAAATGCAGAACTAACTTACAGGTGGGAGGCAAATTCCAGCTCTGTGGAGCAGTAGGGCTGAGCTGGAACGGGCAGCAGGGTCACTGGCTCAGCACTCCACCATGCAGCTTGCTGCCCAGCCTCGCTGCCTGGGGGGCAGCTGTGCTGTGGAAACCTTTGAAAACTGTTGAAGCTCCATAAGCTTTGTGGTTTAATTCTGTAGACCTTCTCTACCACATTTGTGTTTCCACCGTGAACCTCTGTAAAGAAATGCCTTTGTTGTTGGAGGTCAGCTGGGCATCTCGTCAGTGGGGAGCAGCCTGCTGCTGCCATGTGTGTGTGTTTGAGCAGCAGAAGGCCAAAGGGAGCTCAGCGTGACAGCCCCGAGCAGAGATGTTGGCACTTTGTGAGGTGATTTCCCCCTCTCATCTGCCCGTGAAGTTCGGTGTTGAGTGCTCTGGGTGATCCCACCATCACAGCTGTGAATGCCTGTGTGTGTGCAGTGTAAGGCACTGATGTGAGGCCTGGGAATGCCTGGCTGGAGTCCTGGTTTGCTTGGCCTTTCCAGCCCCCTGGCAGCAGCAGCTCTGTTCTCACTGCAGATTGGCCTGGCTGTGGTGCAGCATCCTCAGGGATCTAAAGGGGATTTCCTACCCAAAGTTGGTGGCAGAAAGAGTTGATGTCACTGGGAAAAAAGGGATTTTACGGTAACCTTGGGGCAGGTGATTCATTACTTGTAACCCGATAGATTGGATTTCATCACCCTCAATTTTCCTTCCAAATATTTTAAAGTAATTGAGCTATGGAGCTCGCCTGAGTATGAAATGAACTCATCAAGTGAGAGGCTGCGAGCCAAATGCAGTTGTTTTCTGCCATCACCATTAAGTTTGATAATGCCCATGGAAGCCAGTGGAGATGCAGTTATTTCTAAATAGCCAGTGCTGAGGGCAGGAAAGAACTGCTTGTAATTTCACAGCATCCACCCTAAACTCTTCGCTCCACAGCTCGCTGGGATCCTGTGCTTGCCCTTCCCACCCTATTCCAGGTGCTGTGATTTGTGGTGTCACGTGGGGAACTAAAACCTTGTGTGTGGATGTAGGATCAGTTGCCATTCATTGCAGGTTACTTGAAGTATTTTTTAATGTGGAGGTTATTGATTTCCATTGCTTATTTTCATTTGACACTGTGTGGCTAAGTAATGCACGCACTAAATTGTGTTGGTGGAGAGATTGTGCTATTAGAGAGCAATAGGAGAGCAGTGTGGTTTATTTCTTCATTACGTTTTATGTCCTGAACCTGTTGCATATATTAAAATGCCCCAATGGCTGTGATACTGTTTTAATGAATTTGAGAACATGGTTGGCATTTATTTCCTGAACCTCTTTTTTTTTTTTTTTTTAATTCCTCCCCTCCAATTCATCCGTTTCCAAATGCTGAAGTGGAGGATCTCAATTCCTAGGCTTAGTTAAGCTGAGGATCTTGTTTCTGTCCTGGGTGAAGACTGCTAAATTTGCCTGTGGGTGTAATGGCAACTCTGGCATTTGCCACTAATGGGCCGAATATATCTCTTTTCCTCAACTCTGGGGAAAGATCACTGGGAAAAGTGAAGTAAAACTCACTTTTATTTCCTGTAGGAATGTTGACTTTAATTTGTGTCACAACCTTTCTTTATAGGAGCTCTTTTTGCATATAGTTGGGATAGGAAATGTGTGGAAGATAGTTATGCCTAAGAAAAATGATTGTTGCAAGCCATGGGTCACTTTAATAAATTACTTTCTGAATGAAAACAGATTTCAGCTACGGAAGAGAAGAGTTTATTAAGGGAAAGTCTCTATCAGATGTGTCACAGATACATACTGACGTAAGCATGTCTGTGTATTTATTGGGAAGCACGCTTGTTTTCTTGGAAATGTGGTCATTTCCCGACTGCACTTCTGATATACGTGTAAACTGCTTTCAGGGTTAATCTGTAACATTAACAACAGCCAACAGAGATCACCCAAACTTTTCATTCATGAACACTGGAGAGATCAAAACCTGCAGGTATTCCTTCACTTAGCTCAGACTATGATGCTGTTGGTTCTGCAGGAAAACAAGAAGAACATAAAGCTATGTGGATCTCATCAGATGAAAGTCACAGATATCCCTCTGGCTTCAGTAAGAATCCAGATGTGTTTGAGAAGAGGGGGAAGAAGGATTTCCCAGAGAACAGCCCTACAGCATCAGGAAGCCTTTTGGTTTTAAGGTGCAATGGGTCCAGATGTTGGCAGGACAGTTTGCTGTTTCCATTCTTGCCAGTCCATGGGAAGTTGGAATTCACAGAGTCTGTTTTTGAATACACACAGTACAGAGATGTATTTATCTCCATTTTACTCTCCTACTGGGTTTCTTCTGCACTGCATGACTGGGTGGCCCTGATTTTCGTTGTCTTTAAGTCCAGCTTTGGAAGAAGAGCTAGATACTTGGAGTTTTGGATTTCTAGCTGTTGTTTCTCCATTCAGATGGTAATGTTGGGTTTGTTTGGGAGTGGAGTAGGAATGGGAAGGTGTTATTCAGGTTTCTTCCTCCCTGTCTCTCTCTTTGCACTGTTTTCAATACTTAGGATGACCAAAACACACAGAAAATGAGATGATTTCAGTCCCTCATGGGGGGAACTTACTAATTTAATCTCAGTTAACTCTAAGCCATGTAAAACTGAAGAAAGGTGAAAATAGCCTTTCTTTTGATGCCCTTGGCTTGTGCTGAGGGTGGACGGCACCTTTGGTCCGTGTGTCCATTTTCCTCTTAGCTCTTACTCCATCTGCAGCCTTGGACAAACTGTTTAGTCCCTGCTATCCTCTTGTGTAAATAATTTCTGTAATTCTGTTGTTAAAGCCCTCTCCGGACAGATAAAATGTTTCCTAGGCTATGGGGGATACATTTCTAAGTGCAGGGTGTTGGAACGTGTTACTACTATGTATGCACACAGTGTAAGTTTGTTCCAAAATTGACGGAAGCCATTGAGAATCTCTTTACCAATTTGAGGCTGTGACGTGCTTGAGTTAACCTCGCAGGAGAGCTGAAGGCATGCAGATGCAGCTGTGGAACTGAGATGGCATTGGTTAAATGAGAAGAGGTGCCACCAAAGCACTCTCCCCACTCAGTGCTGTGCTGCCTGCCTCTGTTTGTAAAGAGAGGGGTGGGTCTCCCTGAATGGTGGCTGCTCCCCTCGGTACTCTGTGAAAGGTAACTAGGAAAAAATTGTTTTGTTTTTAACACTGAAAGCATTTTCCATCTGCCAAATGTTCCCTCTGGGTACGTGATGCTGCCTGGGGCAGGTGGGTAAACTAATTTCTCTCATTTCCTGTGCTTTGGCTACAAAGTTGCTATGCACATCAGAGAGGTAAAGTGATTTCTAGTGGAAATTGGTGGCTTGAAATGTCCGTGAATGAATGACCTAGCTTACTTCACGTGGTTTCTTTTCAGCTGCTGCTTCAGACCAAACCCCAACCTAACCCATTTTGAGCAAAGGGAGAAGCTGAAATGGAACCTTGCAATTGTACAAAGAAGTTGAGTGCAGGCAGCCACTTTGCATTGCTTTAACCATAACCATGGGTATATATTATCAGATATAGAATTTTTGGTTACGTGGTTTATATGACAAAGGATTTTCTAGTGAATTTCCCATTAGTATCTGGCTTAGCATCATCAGCAATCAGAGAGGTGGCACCTTTGCATGTTGGGGACCAGTTATTTCAGCTCAGGGAAGGTTTTATCAACTAGTTGGGATGTCTGAATGCCTGCAGCTCGGTGCTTGATTGTTTTGACAAACCATTCTAGCATGGCTGGGAAGAAAATTGCATCTAAACCATCTTCTGTATGTCAAAGCATTTGTCAGACCTGTATGACTGCGAGAAGTTCCACTTGATGATTGGGCTAAATCACAAACACTGTGTTCTGAATGTCTGGTGGGGTTTCAGTTGCTCGTTATTCCTATTCCTAACAAAGTATAGCTGTGTCAAAACTTCCGTTACATAAGAGGAAAATGCACTGACTTACATTGGCTTTGTTTCTGCGTCAGAGAGCCACTCTGTATTTCTGTTGCTCAGCACAGCAGCTGCCCCATGGCCAAGCTTTGCTGAGGACAGCAGCCCTCGTTGTGGGTCAGTGCTGAGGGAAGTCACAGCCTTGGTGAGAGTTCCAAGTCTGAGCTGTCTGCTGGTTGCCTGTTGCTGCCTTACTGCAGCTTTGCTCGGGGCCTTTGTGTGTTGTTGGGATCTGAAAGGTGCTGCTGGCAGTAAGGGAAGGATGAAGGTTTTAAGGATGCAGGAAGGTAGCTGTAAGTGCTGTGGGTCTGGGAGCTGAGGGTAATTCAGGGCAGTTCTAAAGCCAGAAGAGTAGGGGACCAGCAGGGGGTCTGTATGGGATAGGAGGGAGCACTGTACCTGCTCTCAGGAAGCTTTATATTTCAGTTCTGTCTTGCCTCACAGTTCAGCAGGCTGTATGCTAACATTTGGAAGGGATTTCTTCTGTCATAAAGCATATGTTCAGATTACTTCTTATCTGGCTAAGCAGGCTGCCTAGTTCTTTTTGGTTTGCACAAAGTTAGGCTTTCCAGTTGGTTCTTTCTCTCAGATCCTCTCCTCGAGCCATGCTTTTTAGGCATCATGATAGTCACGGAGGGTTCAGACCGTGCTTTGATTGGGAGCTCTGCACTGCTGAGCAGGGAGTGCCTCTGTGGGTCTGTTTGTGTGCTGCTGAGATGAGCATACACGGACACAGCTTCAAGGGAGCCTGGAAACAACAGCAGCCTCAAGTAGCTTGGGCTTTAATTTTCCAAGGTAGAAAATAGGCTGCTGGGTAGTATAAGGTTCCTTCAGAGGAACCTTATTGTTTCTAATTGCTTCTAATGTCCCTCCCTTACCTTCCTGTTCATACAGAACTCTGCCTAAGGATGCATTCTGTTTGGACTAAATGTGATCACAGTATGTGTTAATGAGCTCCTGGAATAGGGAATGCTTTAGAAGTAGAGTTTTATGATCTGCACAGATAGCAGTGGTTACAAAACCTGTATTCAGAGACTGTATGGAATATAATGCTTCCTGAAGGCAGCAGAAAGTGGTGGTGAGGAAGTACTTGTGTATGCAGCAGTCTCACAGCTCCCCAGGCAGGAGCAAGGATTTAACTTTGGGTCAGAAGACATTTCATGCAGAGACTTGTGCGTTGGAAGAAAGCTTTCCTGCCTGCTTCTTATGACAAAAAATAAAAAGATGTTTAGAAACGTCTGCTAGACCCGTGCGTCAAGATATACATGTATTACACAACATTTATCACGAGTGACTTGTGTGCTAGTTGTGCTTAATTAACCCCCTTCAGTCCTTACTGTGCTTCAGAAGATGTACATCCCGTTCCCCATTCATCAGGCGTGCCAGGAGCTGGTTTGTCTGCTTCTGATGCAGTGATGGAAAACCGGGACTGGTTGGAAATGCTTCACTGGATAATTGCTAGGCTTGTTTTTGGAGTAGTGGCTCTTCATTTTTAATCATATATAAAGCTCATAGAGGGGAAAAAGACATCTCTGAAGGCAGTGGCAGGGTGCATTGGCAGGAATGGCAGCATTGGCCTGGCCCTGCTTTCTGTACCTAGTAGGTGCTTTTGGCTTTTCTGGAGGTATTACTTGGTGACCAGGCAGCCTGTGAATTTGGGATGGCTTTGGTACATCCAGGGAGACGTGGCAGCAGGGATGTGGTGCAGTGGGAGTGAGTTAGCTGGTGTGGGAACCAGGGGACCACCACTCAGCAGGGATGTACGCTCGAGTAAATTCTATACACAGATGGTGTTTTGAAGGCTTCAGGATCTGTGCTGTTTCCTGAAACAACTGCAGTACAGTTTTGCTCTAAGGGAATTTGTCTTCACTTGTGATGCCCAGGCTGGAGCAAGTTGGGCAGGGCTGCTTCGGGGTCGGCTCTGCATCCCGTGGGGAGTGCCCTGTCAGGCCAGGCTCTGGGCTCTGCTTGATGGGCAGGCAGCTGTCTGGGGTCTGACAGCTGCCTAACTTCCTAATGACTTTATTTACAAAGAAAACCAAGTTTTTGAGGCTAAGGCAGCCAGCTCTTTCGGTAGCGCTTCCAATTGGCTTCATCCAAAGTGAGATGCAGAACTTGAAGAATTAAAATCTCAGCCACTCCACTCCGTGCCAAATATTAGGTGAACCTGAGTGGGGAAAGGTGCCAGCCAGTGTCATCTCTTATGTGCTTCTCTGCGTTTTCTTTAATAATTGTCAGCTTCAGTTCATCAAAACTAATTTTACACTTGGCTTCTCTGAGTTTTTAATTAGTGCTTATTGTGTAATACTATAGCCAGGGAGCTCTCTGAACACTTTGAACAGGAAGCGCTGCTAAGTGGTGAACACCCAGTTTGTCCACGAATACCTCTCTGCTTTTGTATATGTTTGTTTTCCTAAGCTGTAATTACCAGGCTTACTCCCAAATCGTTCTGCTTCCTAACTCCTCTGGCCTCAATAATTTTTGCTATATCTTTCACCTCTCCTGAGAACTCCATTTTTAATGGTTAATTTAAAGGAAACCTCTTGCGTATTATAACATGCATTCTGATTAGTACACCTAATTGCGAAGAGTACGTGACTTTAAAAGGGAATGAACAAGGCCTTATTTTTCAGCTTGGTTTCATTTGCACGCTTTATTTTAGTGGCTGGAGTTGTGAGTACAGCTGGCAGCAGCGCAGTACCTCCCTCGTGGTTGGGCACAATCCCAATGTTGAGTTGCCTCTGAATGTACAGCCTGTTTGTACCCTCGAGCACAAACAGGTGCCAAGTCAGGCTTTACAAGTGTCGGTTGTCATGTCACTGAGGATTTCATGTAGGGTAAGAAAGAGCCGTGGTGACGAGGTGTGCTGGCAGGAGAGCACGCCTGGTTTGCTGCCGTGGGGAGTTGTGGAGTGTCAAGGCAGGTTTGTTAACTGGAAGTGGTTTTCTTCAGTTTGCTGATGGCTGAGAGATGTTGTAATTAGCCAGCTTCGGGATTTTAAAGCAAGTGCTTTTCATAACACCTTTGTAGTCTTTGAGGAGTGTTTTGCTTTTCTCCAAGCACACCGGTGCAAGCGGCCTTCTTTTCAATCCTTTAAGTGCAGCTATTTGCAGGGTCCTTCCTTAGAAGAGATGCTACAGGTAAAACTTTCTCTGCAAGAGTTCTCTTAGGGCCACAGGACATGTCCCAGTGACAGATACCCAGGGAAGCAGATACAAATACCCATTAAATAAATGGATATATCTGTGCATGTGGGAAGCTGCAGTGGTCCTCCTGCCTTCTCCTCTCAGTGCTGCTCACACCTGCATTTGTTTAAGCGTGGTTCAGCAGTCAGCTCTGGAAGGAAAGTTTCTACCTTAGCACTACCTTTCGCTGGCCTGGCAATGCAAGCAGGTGTGAGTGCAGGACTGAACCTCCGTCTGGAAACTGATTTGGATTTCTCCAAGAAGACTGTAGTCTGTGCATGGAACTTCCATGGGTGGTGGAGGGAAGCTAGAAGAAGAGCCAACAATCCTGTATGGACAATTCCAGCTTCTTAATCTGATATTCTCCAGAGAGATGCTATTTCCATCTTGATCCACCTGTTACCAAATGGTTTGCCAACATCAGATGATTTTAAGGACCTTTAGCTGGAAAAACCTCCCTCCTTTTCCCCTAAATCAGCAACGTTTTCATTTCAGCCATGTCGATGTTGTAAGACATGATACAGATGAGGGCATGATGAGTACTAAGCCCACCTGTCCCCAAAACTGCTGTGGGCATTTGTTTTGGGGTGGTTGTTTTTATTTCCTCCTTTGGGCTTGGATGAAGAAGTTGAATCACTTGGGAGCAGAATTGGAGAAACCCATAGGTTGGCATCACCTCATTTTCGTTTGGGTGTAGAAGCACCCACAGGCTGCCTGGCTGAGTTCAGTGGGTTCATTCCACTTCTGCCTCTGCAAATTGTGCTCAGCTGCCTGTGCTGCTGTGTATGTGAGCTGTGCTGTAAAGGTGATGATATCTCATGTATTTTGTGGCATGCCTTGTTTAGTGCCTGATGACCAGTGCTGTTTCCACAAAATCTGCATTCAAGAATAGCTGCAGTTGAAATGATAACTTACCTTGCTGTGAAAAGTTACCTTAATTGCTCCTCTGGGACCCCAGCCTCACTTAACTGAACTTTTCATAATCTCCCATTCTTTTCATTGTTTGAGCCTTGCTGCATAGATACAAAGTCCTGCACCAATTGTTTAGCTGATGATTGAGTTGTTGTTGTTTGGCCATCCTCTGCACTGCAAAGCTTCATTTCTTGGCATAGTGTTTAAGTCTATGTGTGTGTTTTTACTTCGTAGGAGGCAAGAACAGAATCTATTGCCAGACCTTTGGAGATAAACGAAGCTGAGAAGATGATGAAAGTTGCCACTGACTGTGTTCTGGTAAGCAAATTGATATTTATTTTATTGCACAATCATCCTTCCTCTTCTCCTGGGCCAAGTGATGCTCCACCTGGGTAGTTAACAGGTAATGTGGAACTTCAGCTCATGGCTAATGTGGGTATTGGTCTTTAGGTAATATTAAATGTGTGAGCACTAATTTATCAAGGCAGAGATTGGTATATGATGGTGCTTTGTGTCATGGTAATGAAGAGTCACTGATGATCTTGGTGGTGGATTCTTGGTAAATAAGCCATGTTCAAAGTGAACAGACCTGTTAAATGTAACTGATAGTTTTTCTTGGCAGAGTGCAGGAGGCATCTGCACGGTGGTGGTTGTGAGCTGGCAGTCAGAAATCACAGCCTACAGGAGGCCAGATATGCTGTGTTAGCAACACACAGGGGAATGTGCTAAGACCAGCCCTGCTGCTAGGCTGTTGCCCTGTATGGCTGTGTTGTTTTAACACATGGATGCATCCCTCCAGTCGAAGTGACTTTGCTGACAAACCCTTGGTGTTATGGTCGCTGCAGCTGCACTGAAGGACAGCTTTCCTTGGCTTCTGTCTTGGGAGAAAATGAAAGCCCCCTCTGCAGTCAGGTCATGTTCCCTGCCTCTGTTGTGGGCTCAGCAGTAGCCTCAGAAGCACTAGAGGAATGATTGACAGCATCAGCATGGAAATCGACATTTTATAAACCACATAAATTTTGGAATCACAGCTAAAAGGGTTGTACTTGGAACCCAGAATGTGTTGGTACTCCTGAAGCTGTGAAGCTGGGAAGGGGATGAGAAGAGCAGGCACTGTGGTGATTGGGGCATGCCCATGCATCATTGTGCTTCTAGTTGGTCTGACTTCATCTCTGGAACGCTGTTCTTCCTCCAATGCTTGGGCTCTGTTTCTCCAAACCACTAGCTGCCCTGACGGGCACTGTGCAAGTTTAGTAGTTAATTAAATGCTTGTGAATATTGCAAGTTATTTAGCTGCATGTATCCAATCCAGTTCTATAATTACAAAGCGTGGAGTTCCAGCTTTAAATAGCCAGTGCATAATCAATAGATGCTTCAGGCAATCTTTTCTTATATTTCTCTTCCTACTTGCAGTCCATATGAACTCTAAATGTTGTTAATGTGCATTGATATTCTAGGCGGTAGTGCTAATAAACTAACAGGAAAATATTAGAGCAATTGGCTTCCTGAGAATATCAATTTAGCACATACCTCAGCTGGTTTAGTTCTGGACCAGTCACTGAAATAACCAATTGTAGCTGAACAGCACGTAGCAATTACTGCTAGAGCTTCAGTGAATGTCAAGTCTTCTCTCCTTCTTACTCATCGCAGTTTCTAGAGCATGAGCACACAGAATGTACTCATTTGCTTAAACAGGCTGGAATATTCCCACTTTCCTCTTCTTATTCCTGTAATGTGTTATGATGTTTGGGGTGCTTCCTGGATTTTGAAAAGGTAGATACAACAGGACTCAGGAAAGGGTGAAGGCAGTGGGATAGATTTCCTTCTTTTTAAAACTGACTTTTATCAGGAAGGAGAAAAGACTTTGATAGAGTCCTAAAAACTCATTAAAATAGTACCGAGAAATAAATTTCTCTTCTGTGTTTATTCAGATGCTTAGAGAGATGTCTTTATTTATCCTGTCAGATTCTGGGAGGAGGGCATCGTTCCTTCCTGGCATTTACTGCCTTTGTAATGAAAAGGAAAAAGTTAAAGCCCAGGACAGCTGTGTTTGTAGGTGGTTTGTTTTTCCTTTCTTTAAGAATGTTTGGAGAAAAAAAAATAGGTGTTTTAATTTGTAAATGTGCAGACAGTTTGTTATTCTGGCCACAAAAAGAACTTCTTGTCATCGCTTTGCTGGTTTATCTTCTACCTCATTGTTATAAAGTTATTTGAAAACACGCAGTGAGAGGTAATACAGAAGCATGATCAGTGCCTGAAAGATAATTCTGCTTATTCCAGTGCAGGCCTTGGTTCAGCATCCTTCTCTTTCAGGAAGAGGTCCAAAAGACTAAGGACATGTTGAACAACGTGGCTTTGGACGAAGCCAATTTGGAAGCAAAGATTGAAAAAAGGAAATTGGAGCTGGAAAGAAGCCAGAAGAGGCTGCAGACCCTACAGAGCGTTCGGTAAAGATCATGAACTGGTTATCTGCTACGTAAATCAGCACGAGCATGAACGATGGTAGTGTACGTTCTCAATGCTTAGGGCAGCGGGGAGTGAGGTCTGTAATGAGACCGAGATGATGGCCTGTGGAAGAAAGATTTTCATCACTAGTGGTGCTTAATCTGGATTGTAATTATTTATTTCTGTGTGTTTGAATTCAGACTATAAAGGCTGTTAATAAAAAAACAAATGTAGGGTATTATTTGGTGGGCAGCTTACTCGCTGCTTGAACTGTACCCAGTGATCAGGTGGCATGTCTCTTTATGTTGTCTTTAAGCACAGACGGTGCCACGCAGTTCTGCTGAAAATGGTGTATTCTCTGTTCCCAGGGGCTTCTAACATTCCCAGGCACCAAGGTAACTTGGCATTTCTTGCTGGGGTGTGTTCCTCTGGACGGTGACACAACCTGCCATAAAATCCCAATGTCAGATTCACAATTTGGGTTGATTTCACACCCCCTTGGTTAAACTGCAGGTTTATACAATGTGAAAGATCATTCTCAGTTCTTGAAAAATACATAAATAAATAAAGATTGTAAAGAAGAGAAAAATGAGTGGTGGAAAGAGTAACAAATACACATTTTGATCTGTAACACTTCAGTGGAAGTATGTTGGGTAGACGTGAAGCACCAAACAGCAGAAACATTCTGTAGGTGCTGTAATAAAGGATATCATCAGTACCAGCACTACTAATGACACAGCGTAGTCATTGCAGATATGTCTCCATGAAAGTAGTTGGCTTCCCAGCCACACAGAGAGCACACTTGTTGGAGTAACGGAGCAGGAGGATGGTGCGTTTGGAAAGGAGAGATAGCGGATACACGCTGAGCTTTCCTTTGCTGTGTAGTATTTTCACAGGATAGGTTAGCATTCCTTCCTCTCGAGCTTTTAGTCTTGAAGTAGTGTGGAACTTGAAAACAGAAGATCCTTTTAGTTTGGTTCAGTGGACATGGTAAAACAGCTGTGAAAATGAGAATGCTGTTTCAGAATTCTTTGTGTATGGGTCTGTATTTCTCTGAGTAATTTCTTCTTTTCTCCAGTCCTGCTTTTATGGATGAATATGAGAAGATTGAAGAGCAACTGCAGAAGCAATACACCAGCTACCTAGAAAAATTCCGTAACCTAACCTACCTGGAACAGCTCCTGGACGATCATCACCGAACTGAGCAAGAGATGTTTGAGGTAAAACAGCTTAGAAATGTTCAGCCAGGCTCTGTGTTCTCCAGTCCTTGACCTTATAGCAGAAAATGTTGTAATCCTGTTACTTGTAGTAGCACCAGCTCTGAATGACTGGCAGTACACTGGCGTGCAGCCAAGTGACAGCTCTCAGACAAACATCATGATACACCCTTGCTTTTTCACTTAGTGAAGTTAAACCAGTGTAACGATGTCTCTTTCCAGTCTGACTTTCCTTGATTCTTTCAAATGCCATTTTTTGATTGTGAAGAGTATTTTCAGTATTCCTCGTCTTCCATTTGCTACATACACTGTATGTGCTAAGAGCTCTTAAACACTTATTTTTATTGTCTGCCAACAACTGATCTATGAGGGTTTCTTAGCACAAGGCTCTTCAGTTTTCTCATAGGTGTTGCCTTCAGTGAAAACGTAGCAAAGGTATCACTGAAAAGATCAGTGAAGTTGGAATCCTCTCTCACAGAGACTTGGTGTTCATAGAAATTCTCTTTTTGTGTTGATTTGCTGAGTTGTATCAGCTCAGTGTGATGCACAGTTACCCAACAGGATGGAAAGTACGCATCTCTATCTCATCCTGCTTCATCCTTTCCTTTCTCTTGGGTGTTTATTGGGCTGCAGCACTTTCAGCCTGCCTTTCATTCAGCTTCTGCAGCTTCGTGTTTCACTGATGTTAATGGCTTTTCTTTCTTCCAGCAGCCTCCACCCAGTACGTTTTCTGTTTTCATTTAAAATAGGTATTTCAGTGAACAGTCTCCCCTTGGACCTTCATATTGGTGGGTGCACTGTGCTTTGAGTGAACCACTGCTTCCACTTCTTGGCTCTTCCTAATGCACATCATTATTAATTTTGTCAATGCACCTCACCGGTGTTCTTGGCAGAAACAGGGGGCAGCTGTGTGTGATGTTCCTTGTGTCAGCCTGTGGCTGCACTTTTTGCTTTGGTCACGTCTCTTGTGTGCCTGCTGATTTGGGAATAAAACAAATAAACCAAGCAGCCAGCAAACCTTAAATAATTCATACTTGCATGGAGTTATAGTAAAATATTGTGACCTCCACTTAGGCTGGAAATAAGCTATGGTAACTTCATAGTCCCTCTTCTGCTTTGATCTGTCTCTGCACAGCACGGAGTACAGGAGGCTTCGCTGCTGGGCTTCAGACCTTTGGCAGGCTGGATAAAATGTAGTTGTTCCTTGGGCAGAGGAAAAGCATACTCTAGTTTGTTCAGAAGGAGAAAGTAAACCTTTATTTTAAAATACTTGTTAATTGCAGCAAAACAATTTCCAATTCATTGCCTTTTTTGTAAGCTGTCTATCTCTGTAGATGCTGTTCCACACTTCTAACCCATAGTTAGCTTAATATTATGTCTTGTTTAATGATGCTCTAGTTCTTCCCCATATCTTCGGCCAAAAAAGAAAAGCCTCTATTAAATCCTAACCTTGAAATGAAACCTAAAATCTGATTATTTTTTTCCCTTCTGTCCAAATGTCGTTGAGACTTAATACCAAAAGTAGAAATGTTTTGAATATGAGTACCTGGAACTGCTTATAAATTCGTGCACAGAAGTTAATAATGACTTGGCTTACAGCTCTTGAGAGGGATTTTATTAAAAGGTAATAAGATGAGGGAAGAGCCTTTGTCATTCAGGAATGTTCCTGTGATTAGAATCTGAAGAGCACTTTTCTCTTACCTCTGCTCATTCCTTCTGTGTGAGGCCTAGAGAATCCACCGATATACTTTGGCTTTTCATTTATTAGGATAAGTAGGCAGCAATACTTGAATGTTGTCTAGAATTAAAGAGAATTAAAGGCTGTGACAAAAAGATGTGGATTTTGTGCCTACTTCTGTCACTTGCTATACGTGGTACGCATTAGCAAGCATGAGAACTGGCAACAACTTTAACTAGCATGTGCTCCATGTTAAAATAGCATTTAGTCTTCTGCATTTGGAATGTTCTTGCCCTGACTGGCAGCCTGCACTGCATTGTTTCATACTGTGACCTCAAGTGATCAAGTTACCTGTGCTTAAGGCATCTCTAAAATGTATTGTGTTGGCTTCAGCCAGCATGGAGTTTGCCTCTCGAGTTTATATCTATAGCTTGGTCTTAATTCTGAAGGGACCCTGATATTTATCTCAATTCACTGCCCATATATTAGAGTCTCTAAAATCTTTTCCCTAGGGAGTGTTTGAGAATGTAGAAAAAAGAAGAACAAAGAAAGTGAGAGGGAAGTATAATGGAGAGCAAAAACAGAAGGCTGGAGTATCTAAAATACATCGAATATTTAAAGGATATGGCTCCAAAAATCTCCTCGAGGGCAGCAATCCAGGGATTAGTCTCTTGCCAACCTGGAACCACAGTGGCATTTCTCTCAGTCTTGGTCTGCTTTTCAGGTAGTGTTTCCTTGCTTTTGGCTACGAGGTCATGAAGCAGAACAGTGGGTGGCTTATTACAAGCTTGAACACCAGCAGTTTGCTCCAGACGGGTGCTGCATGCTGTCTCGGAGATTATCATCTCTGTATCATTTCAGAATCAACAGAGGAAAAATAACAAGGATAATTGCATTTAATCTGTTTCAATATGCAGCCTCTTGAGCTGTTAAACACACTGGAAGTTGTGTTGATTTTTTTTTTCTTCAGTTGTATTTGTCTTTTGTTCCACCAAACAAATCTTAATTATCTTCTGTAGTGAAAGTGAGAGTCAACTCTTTTATCATTGCTGTGCATTTTGTTAAGTAGCTTGCTAGGAAAAAGCAAGGACAATGTAATTAGATTAATCCAGCACTCTAGGTGCTGTTCAGTACTGAAAACTGATTCCTGGACCCCTTTCTTTGACTCATTGCATGCTTTTGAGAGGAATTTCTGTTCTGATTGAGGTACCGTTGCTGAATAATGAGAGTAATCTTTAGTGCCCTTAGCCTCAAAGCTGTTTTGGTACCCTGCTGACGTTGCAGGGCTAATGACATAGGCCAGAGTGCGTTTCCTAATTAGAAAAGTGATTTAAAGATTGTACCCAAGCACACAATTTTAATTAAGTGACATTGAGCAGTTGAAGCAGTGCGGCCTTTCCAAACCACAGTGCCGGCTCTCTGTGTGCTTGGTGTGCTTTTCTTTGATCTGTTCTTTCAAGTGGCTCTGCAACTCATGCTGCTGTGCTGCTGAGCTTTATAGAACCATAGAGTGGTTTGGGTTGGAAGGGACCCTTAAGATCATCTAGTTCCAACCCCTGCCATGGGCAAGGACACCTCCCACTAGACCAGGTTGCTCACAGCCCCGTCCAGCCTGGGCATTCCCATTCCTTTTGCCACCCAGTGTCTGGAGTATCACAGAGCACTGTCTGGAGGACAGTTGGCAGGCATCTCCTGCCAGGCACTGCACTGAGAATCATCCCTCAGCGTTAAGAGAATCTTGAAGGCTTGCTATTGAATCTCAGCCAAATGAATTGACAGAACTGGACAGTTAATTGATGATGAAATTACCACCTGCAGAGTAGCTGCCTTTCTGAGCTGGAAACACTTTGAAACATACGAGAAATCTGGGGTTATTTGTCCGCCCTCCACTCTTGCTCGTGGGCACATCGGAAGTCCTAACATGACTCCTCCTTTGAGTGAATTTCTCATATGTATTGACAAACTGTCACGCGCTATTTATTATTGGATCCAAGGAATTTAAATAAGGGCATTTTGTCTTTGCGGTTTCCTTTGCCTCTTTTCTCATTTTCAATCACCTCCTTTATTCTGTTCCCTTGTGCTGCTCACGCTGTTAATCCATCTTCTTGCAGAAGCATGGATTTATGTGCCACGTCTTCTCAAAGATTTGTTCTTATTTTTCTGCTATGTAAAAAGAGTTGGTGCTGTTCGGTAGCTTTCGCCCCATTTTTATGATGAGATTGGTTCTGATGTTTAGACATTAAAGTTATTGGAACTTTGGCTGCTATAAAATTCCGAGTTTATGGGCTTTTCAGATTTGTGGGCTGAGTTTCTCTGCGGACTGTAATGGATGCCTGTCCTTTAAAGGACAACACAGGCTAATACAGTTAAAAAGGCTTTTTTGGAACTAGTTTGTGTAATGCCAGAATAACTGAGCAATATCCCTTAGCATTCGCTGGCCTTGTTTTTCTAGGTGGAATATATTTATTCTTCCTTGTTCTTCTCAGAGGACATTGCTGAAGTACTTACTTCTCCTTCAGCTGCTTCCTCGTAGGGTATTTTAAGAACATTTCCATGATGGCACTGTGAAATCTCAACTAAGAAACACAATGGAATGGTGGACACAAGGAAAAAAGATGTGCTGAGCCACTCAGTCGTTACCTCTGGTTTGAGATTGCTTAAACCAGTTTTCTTTTCATCGTCCTGCTGAGTACGCAGTAAGCATTCCATCGTGAGGAAAGTATAAGCAAGGGGAAAAAAAACACAAATACAGTGTATTGTGAATTTCTCTTTGCAAATCACCCTGCTCAGATAAAACCCCTTCTTCGTTGACCTGATGCTTTCCTATCAGAGCTCCATGCCTGAGGCAGATGTTTCGTTCCCAATAGGTTCATAAGGGGATATCCAAGTTCTGCTGCACTCTGAGATAAGCTTTGGTTCAGCTGCTTTTTCTGTCTTTTGCATTGTACTATCTCATTCGAATGACTAAAATTCCCATTGCAGTGACTGCTGTCTGAAATAGCCAGGCAGGAGTTTAGTATGAAAAGCGATTGGTTACAGTCTTCAATCTTCTAATGTCCACTTGAACCATGACTGTTTGGTAGCATTTTTATAGGTACCAGGAGAGCAGTCCTGGTCCAGCGTTGCTGAATGACATTGAATATCAGAGGCAAAAGTAAGCACAGGCATTTTCATTTTTCTTGCTTCTGTTTTGGCATTTAGTCCAGGGTACAAGTATTGCAGCACTGGTGGGCTGAGACATGTGAATCCCAAAGGGGAGAAAAATGTGGGAAAGGGAGAGGAGGAAGAAGGGAATGCACCGGGAGAGAGTTGAGGGCAGTTGAGCATAGGAGGAAGGGGCACAGGAAATTGCTAGCCTGAGAAGTTACGGTCACACAAAATGAGAAGATTGTGGAGACAGAGAAAAGGTGAGAGGGCATGTAAAGGGCATTGTAGGTGAGATGGAGCTGCACAAGTTGCTGCTGCCCCATGGATCCTTTCTGCTGCAGCAGAGATCTGCAGTTGTCTACCAATACCATGGCAACTATAGTTAGATCTTGAAGGTACCTCTGAATGCCATGCAGTGGTTGTGTGCATGCCTGCTCCTGGTGCCTTACTGGCACTGCCTCACATTAAAAACCTTAGCACAAACTTTGTGGGAAATGAAAGCAACCAAGATGAACATTTCTCAGTGCTCAAAGATCCATGCATTTGTTAGGATTCCCTTGATATCTGATGTGCCAGATGGGTAAACAGAGCTCGCCTTTGTCTCCCTAATGATCTTCATACTTGACGGACTCTAGAACTTATTTTCTCAGCCCTAGAGATCAAACATGAATTGATTAAAACCATAAAATGCCACATAAAACAAACTGTATTCTAATCCATGATACCCCCTAGGTTGGCCTGGGCAGATCAAAACTGATATTTGATATTTGGGAAGTCTTAACTATTTCCTGCTAGCCCAGGAGGTACGAGTACAGAACAGCAACTCCGTGTTGACAGCTCTGTTTTCACTAACCTAACTAAATTAAAAAAGGAGCCCGAGGTGAGATTTACTTCTATGAGCTAGAGATATGTGGGAAAGAGAGATTTTCGAATAGGCCAATAGCCACCTGGGGACAGAGCAGAAAAAAGCCATGAGCACTGTGGGGCTTGGTGACAGGAGGATGATGCAGGAATGCATTCTCACGTCAAATTCAACCTCAGATCTGAGAAGTGGGATTCATTAAGAGAGTGGAAGGGGTTGGTAGGACTGAGGATGACTTCCCACGGCAGCTGCTAAATTTCCTTGCCCTTGCTGTGATTTTTTTTCTTGGAAGGAGCTACTTGTTCCAGATTCATCACTTGGAAGACTTTTGGAGCAACAGCAACACTGCCTTCAGCCGCTCCTCAGCAGCAGGAGTGAAGAGGGGGACAGGGCCCACTAAGTCTGCAGTGCAGTAATTCATGGGCAGCATCCTCGTCATGGTAGTGCTTGTTTCTGTGAGGCATGAGATGTAACAGCTTTCAGTGATAGCAAAGCTTGGAAATCCATCAGTGCTGCTAGAGATCAGGCACTACATAGCTTCTCAACTTTCAGTTCTTAGCTTGTCTGCTGAATTTCTTCTGCAGTAAGCTCTCTCCTGAAGAAACATTATAGGATAATGGTGTCAATTTTGTGCATTCCTGCATTTTAGTTTTTAAGTATCCTCTTTATCCAGTCTTATTTGGTAAGAAGATAGGATAAGAGGGTTGTTCAAGTGACAGTCTTCCTGCCTCCTCTGTCTTCCTGCATTGTGCTTTTGAATATTCAAAAGTATATCAGGTTTGTGAATTGAGTAACAGGAATCTAGCTTGAATCCTGCTCAAAACAGGAGACAGTCATAGCTCACTTGAGACAACACTGATCAAATGGATCAAGTTTGTTTGTTTTTCCTTAGGAATCAGCACATACAAAAGTCATTACCAGAAACCTTTTAATATGTGGTTCCAAACCAAGGAATTGGTTGAAAGAAAAAGGTGAAATCACACTTATTTTGAGACTGACATTTTGCAGCTGATTTGCAGCAAACGACATAAATAGGTAATGTTGAAATTATGCATGTGAAATTTAGGAGGTTTATACTCTGCTGCTGCACAAGGTGCTTAGCAGCAGAGAAAAGCAGCAGGGAATAGTAGCATATTGATTCACAGAAGTGTGCATAATCTCAAAGTGAGAAACAGAAAGGTTGGTTTTGATGTACTGTTAAATAGTAAGGTAATGCTCAGATTTCCAGCTGTGTAGAAACACTTTCTAGTTTAATTCTGTGATATGTATGAAAATGAACTACATAAAAGTATGAATGGTGGACTTGTAGGACAGGCCTTCCAGCAGAGTCCTTGTGTCTGACGCCCAGCTTGTGCCTGGGCTGCCACTGGGAGTTATGGAAACTTACAGAGTCCTTCTCTTACTTCCTTCTCTGAGTGCTCCAGAACACATTTGAGGTTCACTGGAGTTGATTCTGATGTTGAGAGAGATGCCAGTGAGCTAAGCTGCGAGCCGTGCCACTGCAGAAGCATTGCAGAAGGGTCAAGCATCAGGATTAAGGACAGGTAAGAAATCCTGGGCCCAACAGCACATCGTTCTGCCTGGGAGCTATGCCATCCCTTTCAGAGAAGATCTGTTTGCCTCAGTAGTGTTATCTACTTTATTCTTCTCTAAGCTATCACAGAGGGAAATTTTAAAGAAAGCTTTTTCCCTGTCTTCCAACATCATAGCCAGAGCCTTGTCCTGGCGAGCAGGAACTGGGACCTCCTGTGCTGTCTCCTGCTCTCTAGTTCCAGTGCTAGGGCTCTAACAACAACACTGTTAAAGCAGAGCCTTGCTGGCGCTCCCTCTTAATTTGGGGCTCACTGGGTGGAAAATAAGTGTCAGCCACTTACAGAAGAGATTTTTTGCTATAACTAACAGAGTCAGTAGTTGTGGTGCAAGGGTTTGTGCTACCTGGAGTGGGTAATCCTGAGTAGATTCTAGCAGTCGGTGTCTGCTTTGTGGGAGTGAGCGGGACACAGCTGTGACTACTAACTTCCAATCAGTACCAATTGGGATTTTAATTTCTTCACACAGTGCAAACTGACCTCGGGTTTACATTGCAGAATGGTACATTAATTCAAATAAATCCCACGTCCAACCAATATCGCTAGTAAGTTAGCACAATAAAACATAATACCTGGAGGGAATGCTCAATGAGCTCTTATTGAGTCATTGTAATTCACGTCTTCCACAAAAGCAAACTGGAAAAATAGAGAGGAATTGCCATAATAGTAAGCTTGCATTATATCTAATGATGACTACATTTGAATCTCAGGATGAAATCCATCCTATGTGACACAATTTCAGACGGTAATGAATTCCTGAGCTTTCTTGAAGCTTGAAGCTTAGTGCTTTCTTGAAGCTTGTATGAGGGTACTTCAACTAGAAAATGGCAGAAAGACTGGGCAGAAAATGCCAGTCTGGGTACTTTTTTTATTTTATTTTTGCCTTTCACAGTTCTGCTCGCTTCTGTCACTCAGTGCTAGGGGATAATGTAGAGGCCTGTGATCTCACCAAGCTTTGTGTTGCAGTCTCGCTGGTTCCCTTCCAGCCTTTCTGTCTTCTGTCTATTCACGATCCTGTTGAGCTATGCTTTGTCATAGCTGGTCGTAGAAATCCTCAGCAGTGTGCTCAGTGCTGCATTGCCTGTAATGTTCTGCTCCCTCAACTATGATCGATGGTTCATGGATGGTTCAGGAGGATTTCTTATGTCCTCTTGGGACGTTTAATTTCAGGCCTTCAGTCGGCCTTATTGAATTTGGATCTTAATGTGGAAGGAGAAGCTAAACCTAGTGTAAACGTACCCATAGGCAGCACAACCTAAAAAGGCATTTATGTTTGTACTTACTCTGGCAAATCTTGATGTTGCAACGTTCCTCACTTCCAAATAGCCCAATTTATGTGAGCAATGGGATGGCTCTGTCTGGTGGTACAGCAAAGCTCTGGGAGTAGTGTTGGAAAACCAGCTCAGGAGGAGCATCTGGTATAAATGTCATCTGTTTGATTTTTTTTATGAAGACATCTCCACGTTTGTGATGCCTCTTTCCCTTTATTGTTAACCAAATAGAAGTAGTTAAGAGAATAGTTACACCAATCTGAGAAGAAACCCATACTATGTAATATGCACACATGAGTACAGGGGAAAGCTGACTGGCTCAGGAAGTAATTAAATAGGGTGCACTTGTGCTTGCAGGGAGGGATCCTGATTGTTGGAGCTTTGGAAAGAGAGGGATGGGAAGGTCGTGGAAGAAAGGAGGATTTGAAACATCGGTCTGAGTGTAGACAGCATTGACTTCAGAACTGGAAGGGCTTGTGATGAAGGAGTAAGGCAAAAAGGTAAAATTTGCCTCCCTGAGCTCATTTGCTCTTTATTTTCAGTCCTGACCTGAGTTCCCAAGGGAAATCCATCAATTTCTAGGTGAGACCTTCCTGCATGGTCTCCTTTTTCAAGAGAGCTAGCAGCTCACCTGCTGCAAGTCTCAGGGCGCTGCCTTGCTGCTTCCCATTCTGAAGTGCTCTGTGCTGTTCCAGCTCTGATTTATCTGTTCTGTGAGAAGTGATTATTGCAGTCTTTATGAGTTGGACATAGCAAAGTCAGAACAGCAAGCAGTTACGGGAACTTTCAGAAGAAGTATATTTCTTTATCACAAGTTTCATTACATTGGAAAATATTTTAGCCTTTTTCCCTTGCTTGTATGATAGTGTGAACAAAGTTGAGTTAATCTTTGTGTATTTCCTTCTAAAGATAAACCTTAGTGTTTTTTTTTTGTGACTATCCTTGTCACAAATGCACTTTGGTAGTGACCTATCAGATTTAGTTGTTCGTTTTGGTAAAGATGAAGTTTGTGGCAGAATTTCTTGGGGAGAACACAGAGCTGTCTGTGTGCTGTGAAGAGGTGGACACACATGCTGGTTTGTCTTTGTCATTCTCAGCACTGTGTTGATGCTTCACTTGGCTAAACGCTTTGAGCTTAAATGACCAATGCTCTTCTTCCACATTTATTAAGTACTTTCACAGTGTCTATTACAGTACACCAATGAACACTTCCAACACAGAAGGCAGCACAGCATAATGCTAACAGGATTGAAGGCAGGAAACGAACAACAAAAGGCCACAGTGTGTTGTAAAATAGCATAAGATTTGCTGTTTTTCGAGATAATTCAGTTCTAAGTAGGTGCATCATGAGTAGTATTTGTAATGGCTAGATACAACCAAAGAAGAGTTTCAAGATAAGAACTTACCCTGAAGAAGGACAACCAAATTCATTGTGCTGAAGTAATGATAGTTCAGCAGAAATGAAACCCTTTCCCCTCCCCTCCTTCCCACCTCACTGGTGGGGAACAGTGCTCTATTAACAGTTGGTGAATGTCTGGTGAGTGCCAGTTATGTGTGTTAAATACTCTCAAGTATGCTTTCTATGTGTGTCAGTAGAAATGGTTGCTGTAAAATGGCTCTTAATAGTGAGAGGCGGTGGCTGTTTCAGAATATCAAATTGAGGGAGATGGCAATAATGAGACTAGGGAGGAGACAGATGGTCCTGTAATGGAGGCTGATGATTTCCACTTGATTCAGTGAGTGTCCATCCTCTGGAAGGATGATTTCTCTTAAAAAGAAAAAAAGATGTGGCCAGTGGTGGTAATTTACAGATACGCCTTGGGCCAAAATGGTAAAGATGAATAAATGATAAATATTTATTAGTGTGAACCCTGCTAAGAGATATCAGAGAATCTGCTAGAGTAGGTTTTTCTTTTCTAATAGAGCTGCTGCTCTAGACCACGTTCTCCAAAGCGCTGTCCTTGGTTTAATACTGGGATGTGGGGGGGTTGTGGCTTTTGTGTTCGTCAGAAAGCTGTATGACAGTGATGGCACTTGGTAATCACTGAGGTGGCATCATAGGTCAGAGAAATGTAACCTGGAGGTGCAGAATGTGCCTTTCTGCCAGAGCAGCAGCAACCTGCTGTGCTGGAGCCTTCACTGTGCCTGCAGCGTTCACTGAGCACAGCATCATGCGGTACAGAGCCGTGTGTGGCTCTTATCAGGGGCAACCTGTAGGAAAGTGCACATCTTTATCAAGTAGTTACAGACAGGAGAGGGAAGCCATCAGGCTCCATCTGCACCTTTTGGTTTTGTTTCTGTGCCGGTGGTTTTAGCTAGTTGGCTTGTTTGACTGAAGTGACATGATCTTCTACTAAGAATACCACTGAAGCGTTTCACGGTTCAGGGTGAACGTGAGCACTGGTTTATGCAGTGTGAGCCATGTTGTTCTGTAGGCCAGAGCTTTGTCCTCTGGCCGTTAGCTGGACTCTTACTGCAGGGCAGCTCAGTGCATCCAAAAGCTGTTCCCCACCTCCCTGCCTGGCTTCCTGGAGTGAGTGTTTCCATCTGCAACACTCCAAGCCTGCAGATTTTGTCTCTTCTAGGTCTGGGTTCAAAGCTGTGCACCTTCTGATTCCTCCTGTTTTATTTCCTCTGACATGTGCTTTTGTACAGGACCAGAGCTGGGCTCCTGCATGCTCTGCCTTCACTGAGAGCAGAGCCCTTCTCCTACTCTTCTCAGTGCCCCCTCATCTTCATGCTGTCAGCATCCTTCCCAACTAGTCCCTCTTTTCACACCCTGGTTAGTCAGCAAGCCTCTAGGCAAGCTTTTTGCAGCCTCACTTTTTCGGATGAATTTTTTCTCTCTCCCAGGTTCTTCATCCTTCAGCACAATAGAAATGACAGAATCGCAGAATGGTTGGGTTGGAAGGGACCTTAAAGATCATGGAGTTCCAACCCCCCTGCTGTGGGCTGCGTGCCTCCTGCCAGCTCAGGCTGCCCAGAGCCCCATCCATTGGACATCTCCAGGGATGGAGCCTCCACAGCTCTGGGCAGTGTGTTCCAAAGAGGAAAAACTTCAAAGGGCTGCGGTCAAATTAAATCACAAAGCCAGACATTAATCTGGGGTGAGGTGATTAGCAGTAGGACAGGAAGCACTGTCTGCAGGTGTTCAGGCACTGTGCTGCAGGAGCCTTGGCTGTGGTGCCGTGTTCCCCACTCACCGTTGTACCCAGCAGCCTTCCTCTCGTTAGGAGTACTGTCACATTCTCTCTTCAGGCAGCGTGCAATTTTTCCTAGTCCTTGTATCTCACCCCTGCTGAATGAGTGGCAACACTCTATTATGAAAAACAAATCCCATTGTGTGCATGCAGCAAGAGCTAATCTCAGCTGCTTTGTTCTATAACAAAGCAAGAAACGGCTGCTGAGATTAATAGGCAAGGTGAAGATGAGGTGTTCAATCCATCCCCAAATTGGTTCTCTTTGAGTGTACTACAGAGCAGGAGGATTACCAGCACACTCTAGCAAATCACTGGGAGGAGGGGGGGAAAGAGAAAACCAGAAGGAAACATTACTATGATGCTGAAGGAGATTTCTGGGGTTTGGAGGATGTCTGAGAACAGAAGAAGTAACCCAGGCAGAAATTGAAATGTTAGTGTCTTGAAAAAAAAGCAAATCAGCCATCGCCAGTCCTGGCATTCCTTCACACTCATCCTCTTGGTAGTTTCTTCCTTTCTTTTCTTTGTCTTTCATTTAGTGGTAGCCACGCTGTCTCTCAGCTGGCTCCATGCAATGTGTCCTTTGTATTCAAAATCCCTCTGGCATTTTCTCCACAACTTCCCCAATGCAATTTTGGTGTTAACTTAAGAAGAAAATACTGAGATGCCCTCAGCGATCAAATAGTGCATCAGTTTTGGTTTTCTTTCCCCCAGCCTGTTTAGATTTGCTGCTTTTTCAGTTGTCTTCAATTGAATGATTTCAGCAGCTTGATTGCATTGCTTAGAACAACGCTCAGCAGCGTTAGTTGTGTCAGGAAGGACTGCCTGTCAGGAAACCGTGGCTTATTCAAGTTGTGGGTCACTTCCCAGAGTCAGACAGTGGGTGGGTGGCAGAGCTGCTGTGATGTGTGGGTCACCTGCTGGAGGGCATTCTCTAATATGGTGGCATATGGGTCTGGATGTTTAAAAACAAACACTGCCAAACAGACATGTTGTGTCTCATTGCTGTTTTCCAAAGAATTTAATTGCCAGATGCGAGAGGAAAAGCCGTCTGCTTTCCTGGTTAAAGTACATTAGGATAGGGAGTATCTGTATTGTGCTCATTCGTGCCCCGTTCTATGAAGAAAACAAGTCTGTCTTGAAATAGTGTGTCTGTCATGCTGGAGAAGATGAATTCTTGCTGAATTGGACAGTCTTGAGATGAGATGAGAAAAGCACAGATCGTTCTAAGAGTGGGTGAAGCTCATTTGTTTAGGAAGCCTCCTATGTCAGCAGAAGGATTCTCTATTGCCCTGTGCTACTGACTGGGTCTGTCTGTCCCACAGGGCTGCTGCAGAGAGATGCTGATGTAACTGCTGGTGAAGGAGAGCAGAACCCTTGTATGCTAAAGGCATGGACTGGTCACTGGCAGCGCAAAATGGTTCTGACTTGATCTGGAAGTCATGACTTCTCCCATTGGCCAGGCAGCATGGAGCAGGCTGCCCAGGGGGCTGAGCAGGCTCTGTTCTGGGAGGCTGTTAGCACCCAAGTCGCTGGGGCACAGGCAGTGCTGCGATCCCATTTCTGCTCCTGCTGGGAGCCAGGCTTGGAGTGAGTGCGAGCCCAGGTTGTTGGGCAGTGTCCTGCAGGGCTGTGTGTTGTGCTGGGCTGCCTGCTCTGAGCCTGCAAGGTGAGTGACATGATGGCTCTGTAAATGGCAGATCTACATCTGGAAAGGGCTGCATGTCAGCAGAGATCCATCTGCCTTTAGGACAGGACTTTCAGCCCCAGGAATCCCAGGTGTCCTGGAAGGCCCGAGGCCACGTTCTGATGGGGCAGGCTGGCTCCGATTCTTCGTTCATTAGCACCACGCTAATTGTGTTTACTTGACACCATGATTCGGTAGCATATGCTGCCTCTAAATTTGGGCACAGTTAGCTTGTGGGGTAGGATATGTGCAGCGTTTGCCTGCAGCATTTCAGCCGTGTTTGTTTACTGGAGAGACTGAGCAGAGCTTCAGTGCCGGCTGCTGACAGAGAAACCCAGCTGGCACCGATGCAGCTGTTTAAAAGTTGTCATCGTTTTCTAATGTTGGAATCTGAAGCTAATGAAGCTGGTGTAATTTTTACCAATTTAACATCTTTCTGATGTGAGTTTAAAAAAAAAAAAGAAAGAAAAAAACACTGTAAAACTTTGTTCACTTTCTGAATACACAACGTGCCAGTTCCTGCCTCCTGCTTTGAAGATCTCACTTGCAGAGGGCTACAACCAGCACACAGCTAGTGCTGTCCTGGTCCCAGCAGCACTGAGCCTGCCCTCCTGAAACTGCTCTTTTTGCTTCAGATCTTGGTGAGCATTTTGGAGTCGTGGTGTTGTTGGAAAGGATGGTGGCATACAGCCTCAGCAGCTCTCCAGTGTTTATCTGTCCATACATCAAGCTATGCGGGGATCCAAGCCAGAAGAAAATCAACATGTTTTCTGCCAGTGAGCTCCAAGCTGCTCGCTGTGAGGTCAGCTGTGTACCTGCAGGAGGGGGGAGAGGCCTCAGCTGACACTAAAAGACTTCCTGAGACTCCACTTGCATTTTAATCACACAAATCAGCACTGGAGCTGAAAGAAGCACTACCCTGCTCCCTGCCCACAGCAGCAGCACACTGCTGTGCATTGTGCGAGTCAAGGCTTTGTGCAGCAGCACAACCAACTGTGCTGGAGAGTTGGCCTGGCTTAATTCTGGTTGGATGCATTAGTTTTCACCTGGATTTCTCTTGTGTAGCTACACAACTGCTTGCACTAGATGGGGAGCAAAGGAGCAGGTGGCTTAACATATGCATCGCATAACGTAGACAATTATTTTCTAAGTTTGTGCATTTGTTTATGCATCAGGGATATGTCCTGACTTTTGTTACCTCCCTTTGGTTTTCTTTGCCACATGTGCTGTGTAGGCTGCACTGGAGTTGGGTGGAGGCTGCTCAGGACTGCACCCATCATCCCAAAGGCACAGCTCCGTGGGGGCTGGAAATGTTTGCTGGGGCAGGGAGCAAGACTTGTTTAATCTGTTTCTGTGCTTTTGTTGATTATCTTTAAGTCTTAAGGCTGGCTGGGAGAAACCAGACTGGGAAGAAAGGGTGCAGAAAGAAACGAGCAGCTGGGGGCTCAGCTGGAAAACATTGGTGCATGCTGCTGCAGAGGGACTCTTGGGGAGGGCACGTGCTGCGGATCCTGGTTGCCCACATCTCGTTCTCATCGTTAGTTCACCTTGTGGTGCTCATCCCAGAAGATGAAAATCACTGCATCTGTTACTGCCTACAAAGGCAGGCATGCTTTCTTACCAATGAATGAAAGTGTCTGGTTTACCCAGTGCTGCCCTGCTCGCATCAGCCTGCTCCTGCCCTTTTGAGCCATCAGAGTTCTTAGTTTTTTTAAGTCCTTGTAGGCCTTCTTGAAACACTTCCTTTTACCCCTGGCATTTATTTGAAGGGTTGTGAATGGTGATTTGCTTCTCCTCCTTAGCACAGCAACCCCTGTTCCATTTACCCTTTTCCATTTGCTCTTAACAGGCTTTATGTCACAACTCTAGCATACTGACATTACAGTGGTGTTGCTCAGCATATTTTACCTAACAACTTGCTACAAACCACCTTCTGCAGACTTACTGCCTTGGCTCTCCTGTGCACCCAAACAGAACAGGAATACATTGCCCCACTACTGGTGTAAGATAGCGTCGGGCAGTACTTCTGCAGCTCACTGATTGGGCAGTTTCTTCCCATATTGTCTGCATGCATGAAAATGGGTAAATTGATTCCATTTAGGTTTATGTATGAGGAAGCTGCAGTCATTTCGCAAACCACTTCTGGTGTTTAATGGCATGTTGGCTGAAAAAAATCTCCTGAAGGCCACTTGGCAAAGAGAGTCCCCTTTGTTCTGTAATGGCCACGATGTTCTGTGGGATGAAGGTGAATGAACTCATTTTCAGTGTGCTAAGTGAAGTTTCACCTGGTTGGAATTCATATCAGTGCACTGTTTATGTGGGTATATGCTTTATATCCTGACCTCGTGGGCAAAGTAAGTAGGAGCTCCCAAACTTCACGTAAGATCTTTTTTTTTCATAGTATGTTTTCAGTGCTGAAATGTTTCTTGTTTCATTCTGCCCGTGAGAGCCCTTACGTGCTGCTTGTAGAGCCATCCAGTTACCTGCTTGACTGGACGATGGGGCAGCTTTTCTAATTCAGTTGTTCTCACCTGTTTCAGGAAGCAGCAAACATGCTGCGTCTGATGCAGAACAGGCTGAAGGAGGAGGAGCAGCGCCTGCTCAAGAGTGGAAGTAAGTGGGATTTCTTCCCTAGGTTTATTGGCAGAAAAATTACGTGTGGGGCACTTGATGTATGAATATACACTTACAAGCCTGAAGCATGGGGACTTGGGGTAGATGACAGAGTCAACAGATGTATTAGACAAAGTGGAGTGACAGTAACTATAGAAGGACACCTGTGAAATAGGGAACCTGTCCTCCACACAAGTGCTGTAAATGCTACACCTTGCAAGTGCTGCCTGCAGTGCTGAGAGGTGAGAGCAGTCCCTCCCTACACACACTGTGCAATTGCAGCAGGCAGGCAGAGGCTCCATTTTACTTCTTGCTATCCTCCAAGCCCCTACAGTCTGGGGGTGAGGGCCAGCACAGTAGAACTAACAAAGAAGCATTGGCTTTCTAATATTGGTTAGATGATTCTGCCCGTGGAGATGCCTGTGTTGGCAGGCAGTCTCGCTGCTTTGTGGGTCTGCCTGGCTGCCCCGTGTTACACACATACTGGCATGCCCTGCAAAACCCAAGCATAAATTCCATGCTCTGCCACCTTGAATGCAGAGCTGGCTGTGTTTGGAATCATTCCTTGTGATGTATCTATCAGAACGTAATGTTCACTGATGAAAAAGCTGCTTGAAATTCTCTTTGCTGTTACAAATCGTCCAAGTGTGATCCACATCTGCCTGCTTGTGTTTCTTTGATTCTAGTGTACCTGCAAATTGTGAATGCAATTAAAATCTGAGGTTTTTCTTTTCCTCTGAACTTAGTTTTAATTAATTAGAATTCTAGCTGAAGAACAGAAGGGAATAATAACCTCCTGAGATTTTGCAGAAGGCTAACAAACCAGATTTTGCTTCTTTCGAGTCAAGCATCAGCAGAACTTCACCATTAATTACCCTTGTGAATTGAGAACTGCTGTGTGTGCATTTTTAGATCATAGTAAAAAAAGGTAAGAGGAGGGTTGGTTCTCAGAATCAGAGGGAGAGTTCATGAAAGCTAAAACTCAGTAAAGACATCAGGGTTATGCTGCACAGTTTGTTTGTGGGCAGATGTTTTCTGAGCACGCCCATGAAGGAGGAAATTTGTTCATCTCAGACCATCTTTGATCTCATCTCCTTATGTAAGTGAAGTAGGAAGGGAAGTTTTGTCTGAAACTGCTTTGTTGCTGGGTTTTGTAAGATTAATGTGCTGAATGCTGTAAAACTGTCTGAGATCAACATTAGCTAACATAGAAGGATCAGGTACCGAGCTGTGCCTTCCTCTGAGGCCAACCCCACTCTCCTCCTCTTGTTGTTTCAGTGATATCCTGTGTAGAATTTAAATCCAAGACATTTGCTTGGAGAAAACAATGCAAAGGAAATTACCCTATGTGCCATAGTGCCATCTCAGTGAAGTGAGCCTCAAGCTCCTTATCACAAGAAAAATGATGTATTTTGCACGAGAGGAAACACAGAAATGGCAGCAGAATGAGTGCATCATCAGCAAGCAGCTGTGCCTGCCCAAACTGCCTCAGCAGTTGTCTGGGACGTTTGCACTTGGAATAGACAGCACTGTACGGGCTGGAGTTGCTGCAGTTGAGGGTTCCTAAGGGTGCTGCAGCCTTCCTCTGGCAGTCGGTGATGTGAGCAGCAGATGCAGTGTGGGGAGTGGTGTAAAGCACAACAGGAATACTTACACCTTAGTGCACCTACATGCTGAGACTCCAGGGGAGCATGCCTTCTCCTGCACAGAGGGAAAGGGAAGGTTCTCCAAACCTCATTACACTTTGCCCTTGAGAGCTGCAAAGCACTTAATGAGGCCCTTCGAACAGCATAGGCTGGAGCCTGGTGATAAATTTGTTACCATTAACTGATAAAAGTCAGCGTTCATTCTGCCCTGTAAGTGCTCTTACCTTTGCATACCTCTGTAATCAATAGAGTCCTTTTATTGTCTGAATCCTTTGACCTTATCTACTGCTAATTTGGCAAGAAGGACTGCAAATTAACAGTGCCTTTCTCTGCGGCACAAGTTGCAGGAATTCTGGGCAGCCTCAGCAGCACCAGAGAAACCTGGATGATGTTTATTGCAAAGAAGAGCTGTGCAAGGCAGGCTGGGTTGTGTTAGAAATGTAGAAGGGCAATGGACATGTTGGGATACTTGCATAAGATTCGCAACAGTGTTTAGTGCAGCTCAGAAACCTTCTTTTCTCTGTTTTTAGCATGCATGGTAAATCATCTTTTGTTCATCACAGGGCATCTTCATAAAACCACTGAACTAAAAAAAAGGAGAGAAAAAAGCCCGGGGTTTGCTTTCAGTTTGCAAAAAATCTGTGCTGCAAAATGGGGCTTTTCAGTTTTCTGGCTGCTGCTAGTGACCCTGTGAGCATGATCGAGGAGGGGGAAAACATCCATGTTACACTGCATTGTAAAGTGTGCCTCTGTGGTGAGTAGCACTGCTCACATCCCAGCAGCAGCAATAGGATGGACTGATGCTGGCATGGAGCTACTGCAGAGCTTTCTTGCTCAATTCTGCTGGCCAAGCAAACTCTCTTTTTTGACAAGCAAGCAACGTGTGCCTGGATCCTATCGTCTTACTCAATGAAATAGCAGATCACGTGGCACTGCTGCAGTGTGGTGATGCTCTGAACCTCCTGTAGTCTTTCCAACTCCAGAACTGGTGTTTCCAAGTCCAGCAGCTGCTGAACATGGAGTGCTGTTGCAGTGCTTGGCACCCTGCAGCAGGGCAGTGAGTTGCCAGGTGCTTCCCTGCAGGGTGGCTGCCTGCGTGCATTGTCAGTGCTCAGCAACCTCACCAGCGGGGTGCTAAAGTGGTGCATCTCCTAAGAGATGACTGCAATTTGTCTGCAGTTGTCTTGCTCATAAAATAATTGCAAAGTCACGCTCTAATTTAAAGGTACTCAGATGGGTTCTTGTCCTTTGAGATTGTTAGAAACTGTTACGGTGACTGAATATGACCCCGCTGCAAAAGTGGCCAAAAATGATCTTAGCTCCTTGTCCCTGTGCCAAAACCCAAGTTGAACGGGAATTGTTTTCAATGATTTTAGGTTGAATGGAGAATTGTTCTCAGTGATTTCAGGTGGCGGAGTCCTGTTGCTCCCTTTGGCAGTGGTATAGCTATCTGTGCTGTTGAAAATGTGAGATTGGGCTTTGTGGCAACAGGCCATTTTAAAATAACAGGGAGGTAAGAAAGGGCACTTAGACCTAACTGTGCATCCCACTGCTGGGTTTTTGTTGGGATGTTGTGCTCAGTTGTCATGTCTTAAGGTCTGAATATCCATACTTATTGCTGAATTTGGCAGGAGGACCTCGATCAGCACCTGCTACCAGCAGGATGACTTCTCAGAGATGAGAAAGAGGATCTGCATTTTGTGCTAGGGACAAAAGATGCTTCCTACTGAAAGCATTGCATTCTGTAGCTGAAATGCTAAGTCAGGGCCTGATGCAGTGATGGAGCACCCGGTGGGGAGGCAGGGCCAGCCCAGGGGAACTCAGGTGCAGTGATGCACCTGAGTGATCAGAAGGGCTGGAGCCAGGATCCACCCCTTCCCAGCCCTCATTTAAGGGTTGGCAGTGGAGGTGAGGGGATCTTTTGGAGATCCCTGCATACCTGAGGCCTTCCAGGGGTAAGCAGACTCTTGTTTCTGTGTCTGCAGCTGCTGCGTTTGGGCAACCCAGGACTTTGCTGCCCTGCTATCATTGCTGTCCTTCCTGTTGCATTATAGCACTGCGCTTTTGATTCAGACTGCAGAGCTGCAAAGAGTGTTTGTGCAAACTAACAAATCTGTAATGAAATCACTGGTTAGTTATGAACTCATGCTGGTTTTCCTTCAAGCTTTGCATGTTACCCAACGTTTAATCATTTAAAACCTATTATGATCATTCCAGGTGTCTGCTCTGGGTTTTTCTGCAAGCAATAGACGTGCTTTGGAACAAATGACATCCTCTGAGGGTAGTGCCTTTTGACCATGAGCAGTGTGCTTTCTGTAGCTGAACTAGTTCAACTGAAACAAATAACCCGGTCTGGAGGGAGGTGTCCCTGCCTACAGCAGGAGGTTGGAACTAGATGATCTTAAACCCAAGCCATCCTATGAAATAGCATTGACTAAAAGCCACCTTTATGATGTGGAAATGCTGAAATGTGAGGAGTTTAAAATCACAGCGTGTTCTCTCTCGAGTAGTCAGATATTTTGCCAGTGTCCTCTATGCAGTAGAGGAGTCCCTGCAGTGGGGAAATGGGCCAAATGCAGATTGCAGGGTGTTTCTTTGGATTGCCTTTTCATAGCAAAAATACAAGAGCTTGTTAAAACAACAACCTTAAGCTCTAGTAAGTTGCCAGAGCTGGCCTGAATTCAGGCATGTGGATTGTGGAGTTGCAGTTTATTGCTAAAAGTCAAACAATCTTTATGTACAGCTATGCAAATTTCATAATCCAGCTACCTTAGAACGTGTTCTGTACCTTGTGTACCAGGATGAGGGAACTGCAAGCAGCATGCTTTGTTATCCTCAGTCTTTATACTGGTCCTGAGAAGTCTCCATTTTCTCCGTAAGGAACATTCCTTGTTTTCCTTTCTGGTGCTCAGTGTTGCCCAGGGACTGTCACCTCTTTTGGGGCAGTAGATTGTTTCTTCCCATACGTTATGAAATGAAAAGTTCTAAATTGTCACTCCTTTTTCTTTGTGATTCTCAAGAATATTTTGGTGCAAATGGGACGCACTGGGTAATTACACTGAGGACTGTGGGGTGAGGGAATCCTGTACTGCTGTATGTAGGATGGGTTGCCCAGAGCGTTGGACCAGCCTGTTGTTTGAGCCCTCTAGGAAGCCCGTACTCAGCTTGTTTTCATCCTGTATATTTAAATACATTTTTAGTTATGTTCTCTGCTTCTGTGTCCCTGGTGTTTTGGCCCAGCACAGTTGTGCCCTGCTGCACCCCAGGCAAAGCTGGGCTGGGTGCTGGGACCCACAGGTATTTGTCACAAGGCACCAGGTTAAAGCAATGCATTCATTTTATTGCAAGTGAGAGGTTCTCTCTGTCTTTCCAGGTGTGAGCAGGAGGCTCAGGGGCTCAGACTGCTGCTGGATTTACCTTTGCAGTCCTGGCTTCTCTGTTCTTGCAGCACACTATAGCAGCGTGGTAAAGCTCCATGTTAGGCTCTGTGCAGTGCAGTTCCACGCTGCTCAGAGAGCCCCAGCTCTTGCTGCACCTCCATAACAAGTTTTGTTTCCAAGTCCCAGCTCGGTTGCAAAAATGGTGTGCTGACAATTCACCTGGTGACCCTTCTCCTTGTTTTTACTGAAAAGTAATGTAGGATCTGCAAGGGTGTAAGTGAAAGCAGGTGTTGAGGTGGCCTGGAAAGCACTGTGGGACAGCTGGAGCTGGGGTACCGGCACGTGTCTGGGGGCTGCCAGCAGTCTTCTGCCTCCCACACATGGGCTGAATGCAGAGAGCTGCACCTGGATCGTTGCTGGCAGAGAGTTAAAGCATCCGAGACAGTAGGGGAGAAGGATAAAAGCAACGGGGTGAGAAAGGGGCTTCAGAGGGGCGGAGAAATTGGGTGAAAGAAGAAAAGATTGGATGTGGGGGAAAAAAAGCTGTGCTGAAGCCATTTCCTTTCATAAAGCAGCAGTTTGAGGCCCTCCAGCCATTGACTTTGCAATAGGTACCACTTGTATTGCAAAGCACTGCTCACCGTGGGATCTCATTGCTGGTCCCACTTTCCAACAGAAAGGCGCTGTGGGGAATTACATAATGAGCAGAGCTTCCTTTCTGCAAGCAGAGAGGTGAAAAATGGCCCAGGGGAGTGAGAGGGAGCTCTTCTGCATGCAGCAAAGGGATGATGGCAGATCCATTCCTGTCCTTGTCATCTTAGCACCGGATTGTCCGAAGGGAAGTGTGTTTTGTGTGTTTTATGAGAGACTGTTGCCATAAATGATTCCTGGAAAAGTGCATTGTAAAATCGAAGCCCTGGGTTGGTCGAGCCATGCCTTCCCTGTGCAGAATTGCATCGTGGTGCCTCTGTGGGGCGAGGGCTCCAAGTCCTGTCCCAGTAGGTGCTCACTGTGTTGTCACTTAGGCTGCTGCCAGACAGCAGCTCTGTTGGCCCATGCTCAGCTGGCAGCTCAGGCTTGGGAGAGCTGGGTGAGAAGGAAGAAGTGCTAATGGGGTGAGCGTGGTGGTGTTCTCCAATGGGCACAGCAGTCACAGGGCCTGAGCAGCATCCTCAGCTCTGGGTGGTGGTGCTGAGAAATAGGAGGAGCACATGTGGTAAAATCGGGAGTAAGGGGATAAAACAAGTGCAAAAGAAGGGAGGGCATGTCTGTCCTAGTGGTGAGAGCCCTTATAGGTGACAAAGGCCCACACGGGACACAGCCTTGAATCTTTTATTTAGTCCATGCACGTGTCTTCCCAAGGGGTTTGCCTGGACAAAACCTGGCTTTTCTGAATACCAGCGGACAGAAACAGCATTCAGGTCACACAGTGGTTCAGTCACTTGCCAAGGAATAAAGTGCAACACAAACAGAAATTGCAGCTAATGCTGTTGGAGCCTCGTCATCTTACCAGGGTATCGGATACATCTCTTGGAGCTATATTTTGGCATTAACTTAATATTGCAGTGAAAAAGATTATGGAAAAAATGTTATGATATTTGTGTATTGCTTGATAATTAAATGTTGCAAGGATGTGCCAGCTCATTGCTAATCGTAATTAGTTATTTCCATTTTCAGCTCAGACGTGTGTAATTAAGTGTACTTAGGAGGTGCTCACTTCACACCGAGTCTGTTTGTTATAGCACCAGTGATCCCCTAAGGCACCAGAGCACCTCCTGCTAGAGCATCACCCCGAGCTGTAGGATCCCTGTGTGCCTCTAACAGATGGTTAAATGGAAGGCAAAGAGTCTGAGGGGATGTTTTGCTATTACTAATGGCAGGGTGAAGCCCTAGGAGATGTATTAGTAAGTTCACACTTCCCAAAAGCTTTTAGAAGACTTTCCTTTTGAAATGGGTTTTGGGAATAGCTCCTCCTGGAGAGTGTATTTAGAACATTGCCCTTATGGCACAATCTGAGGATGGTCTCGAGGCGATTGCATTGTGCACTCTGTTCATCTCAGCTTCTTTGGCGTTTCTGTATGGAGATATCTTGGTGAGGATGTGGAAGCTGGCTATTCTACACGTGTCAGCAGGGCCACTTTCTGAATTAATTGTGGGCTGAATAAAGGGAGTGCTCACATCTCTTGTATGCAATTCTGGGCTGTTGTGGGTTGGTTTGAATGATGCCCAATTCCTGCTTTTGTTTTAACCAGATAATGATGATTCTGACATGGAGATTCAAGAGGATGAAGGCTCTGACAGTGAAGTGGAAGACAGACAGCTTGGGAAGCAGCGTGTGGCCTTGGAGACACTAGTGCCAGGTACATCCACCTCTCCTTTGCTGCTTTTATTTAAAAGGACTTGCTCAAAGTATCTGAGTAACCTCAAATATAAAAGACCATTATCATTCAGGGGCACTGGCACTGCTCTGTTCTTGTGAGCTATGGGAGGTCAGTGTCACATGGAGAAAATACAGTACTTTCAGGGAGTGAAATAAGGAGGATTTACTGAAGGAGATAAAGAAGGGAGAAAAATCCTTCCTTGATGTTGCCTTCCAGATTCAGAAGTAGCTTTGTGCAAGGCCTTAGCAAGGTATTATGATTTCTTATGGCAAAGCACATTTCCCTTTTGGTGTAGACATTATCTCCAGTAGGGTCATCTTCAAAATGAGACCTTTGAGTCTATAAGACCTCCTGTACTGACAGCTGTGGGCACAGCACACCTGAGCTACTTCTGCTGGGGAAGGACATCTGACTTCTGTTGCTATTATGTGGAACTTCAGCCTCTGGCTGCTGATCCCTATAGAGCCCAGGTCAGGAGCAACTCAGGAAAATAACAGAGTGAGGGTCTGTCTTACACTTCTATGGAAAAACAGAACAGAAAAAAAAAAAAGCCAAAATCCAACAACCTACATTCTACACATTACAGTGAAGCAAAATAAAACCAGAAAATCAAGTTAGTGGTGTTCTTGTTGGTTGTGAGTGATTCTGAGCAAGAGCAAAAGCCACTCTGGGTGACGTGCCAGTGTGGATAATTTCATGTACCTCTACTTCTGCTGAAACCTACTACTTGGATAGACTGCAGATGTGTTTCCTGCTCTCCTCTTTCTTACTGAGACCAGAGCAGGAAGCTTAAGTTCTCAAATGGATAAAGTTCAAGCATTTTTATCCACATTTCTTCTGCTTTTTTTAACAATTGAAAACTCCTGAAAAGTGCCACAAATGCTCGTTTTCACCAACAGTTTTACAGTACAGTTTCTCAGAGAAAAGTCTGTACACTGTTTTTAGAGCTGGCGGTGATGCCCCATCTCAGCAGGCATCCCAACAGAGCGACCAGATACTGGCTGCAGCTTCTGTGCCTCTGTGGGTCTCTTCCTGATCTTCCATAAGATGCTTCTGCCACGTGATTATCCTCTGGCTTTTGCATGTTCTCAGCTTGCTGACTACCTGGTAGCTATGCCTATCTTTTCTCACTGTATCTCTGTAGTTTGGAAGTCTCCCTTAGCTTGGTCCTCCTTTTGCCCCTCACCTGCGATGAGCAGAACTACTGAACCAACTCCAGGTGTGTTCTGATGCCTTTTGCGCAGCTCCTCCAGGAGGAGCAAGGCTGCATTCTCTCCCTCTGACTCACTGCTCTTAATTCCTCCTGTGCTCCAGCATAGTCTCTACTGGCAGAGATGGATGCAAACACTGTTAGACATAGGAGAAGTATGATCAGCTTGCTTTTCTGCCTTGGTGAGCCAAAGCTTTCCTTCTAGAGCACCAGCCTGATCCAGATGAGCAGCTCCAGCTGTGGGTGCAGGCTCCCATTTGCCTCTTTCTGTGTAAATGGGCCCTTCTGATCCTTCCTCAGCAGTGAGATGCTGTGTTTGACCATGTCCCCCTCACAAGCTAAAGTGCTGGGGACAATGTTAGGACCTGAGATTAACGTCAAGGTGCTTCAGCTTCTGTGGCAAATTGGGCCTGAACATTCACTGACCGTTTGTCTTAAACCCATAGAGAATCCATACATGTAGTTCAGCACAGGTAGTTTGCATTTAAAATGTACCTAATAGTTAAGGCAACATAATAAAAACACTACTTTTATTAATTACCACTTTTCTCCTATGCTTAAATTGAAGAGATTCCAGTCACTTTCTTTTGAAGGATTGTGCCTTCTTACAAAGTGATGCTTCTGAGCCATGTTTATTCTCTTGCTGGGGAGAAGCAGACTGCTGTGGTCAGTTCCTGCGATGTGATTCAGTTTTACATCTCTAATTTCCGGGTTATTAGTACTCTAAGAAGATTTCCTCCCTCTGTAATAAGGGGGCAGGTATTCCAGTGTGTTTTGCCATTAGAGGAGCAGGATTCATAGGGAGAGATAATCACTCTTATTAGGCCACTTGTTATAATTGAGAAAAAATCAACACAGTTTCTCTCTCGAGTCCTTTCAGCAGGACTGTCTAAATGCAGTCAAATTCAAACAAGATGCAGCTTTGACAGTATTGCTCCTGGTTTTATTCTTTTGCCAATTAAAAGACTTGAAGGTGTAGGATTTTGTCTCCCATGGAGCAAAGAGCATGAGCTGGAGGAGACATGACAGGCTGCCAGCTCTGGAGGTACAGAGAGAAAATCAAATCTTTATTTCCCTTGTACAAAGAGGAATAGACTGGTTAGGAAGGGAGTTAAAAAGGCTACAGGGCCTTTGTCTCCACTGAATTCACACTCTGGTTCACCAGTAGAGCAAATCCAGCTGTAGGAAGTCAAGAAAGCTTCTGTACAAGGAGATAACAAGCACGTGGGGGACAACAAATGGCTGGAAGAGAGTCGCCAAAGTGGTAGGTGTTGCTTTGTTGGGCTTGAGAGACTACAGCCTGTCTTCATAGAATCATTAAGGTTGAAAAAGACCACGAAGATTATCACATCCACCCATCGACCCACCCCACTGTGCCCACTGCCCACGTCCCTCAGTGCCACGTCCCCATGGTTCTGGAACACCTCCAGGGACATTGACTCCCACACCTCCCTGGGCAGCAGTGCCACTGCATCACTGTTCTTTCTGAGAAGAAATGTTTCCTAATACCCAACCTGATACACAATTACAGGCGAGTTTCCTTGATGTGACTTACTGAGTAAATCTATCTGTTGCTCATCTAGTAGCATGTAGTAAAAGACTATATTGTTTTATCATCTGCATCTTTTGATATGAATATTGTAAATGTGAAAAAAAGGTTCCCATCCACTTTTGTTCTCTCTGGCTATAGATAAGTGAGGCTGTACCACAAACAAAATTGCAGATGCTTGCATTTCTAAGGTCAAACTGAGAGTTACTGTTGATGTTTGGAATAAGACTTTTGTCAGAGAGACAGGGAAAAGGGAATTCTTGCAGTGTTGAAAGACAACCATCTGCAATGCAGAGAAGCCTCTTCCCTGAAGCAGGCCATAGGGCAATGCTTTGGTGCAGCATGGCTGTTCAGATGGTACAGGTGTCTGGGAGACAGATGCCAAGCCTTGTAGGAATTAGCATGCTGAGTTTTTCTAAGAATCCATCCAGTCTCCTAGATTCATAGGTTCATTAGGTTGGAAAGGACCTACAAGTCCAACCATCCTCCCACCACCATCCCTACCCACCAAGCTACCAAATCAAATCCCTTAGCACCTCATCTAAATGCTTCTTGAACAGCGCTAGGGACGGTGCCTCAACCACCTCCCCAGGCAGGCCATTCCAGTGCCTGACCACTCTTTCAGAGAAAAAATTTTTCCTCAAATCTAATCTAAATCTGAATCTACATCTAATCCTGTTGAATTAATGTGGATTTTGCAGTGATGTTGCAATTGCACGTGCACATGCATCTTCTCAGTCTCATTCATCCAGAATTCTGAAGCATGCCAGAGACAACACTGGCACACACGCTGTGCTTGGAACAAGGTAGGCACTGGAAATGCTATTGAATGGAAGAGAAAGTATTAGTGCTTGCGAAGTGGTGGGGCTGTGCCCATCTATAGTAAATCATCCTCCGTGCTGCCAGGGTCTTTCAGCTCCCACAAACCAGTCATCCAAATGCTGTAGCTCCTGTGTTTCCCTTTGTGGTGTCAGTACCAAGGAGCACTTTTGCCCTGTTAGGGCTATGGAGACCATTCTGTTTCTGAGACAACTTTAGCTCTCTTTGGTCTTTCTTGTAAGGAAACGGCTTTGTTAAATGCTGAATGTTACTCTGCAAACAATCAGCCCACAAGCAGGGAGAGCCTCTTACCTTCCTGAAGTGACCAGAGGATCAGTGTGGTAATAAAGGGCTGCAGGCAGATTATTAGTGAGGCTGCTTGCAAGTGAACAGATAAAAACCTGTGAAAACCTGTGCTGTTTTAATGTAGCAAGGACAAATGTGTCAGGAGACAGCAGATGAGATTTCTTAAGACAGCCAGGTGCACTTCACTGGAGGGAATGGTGGCAAATATACAGCAATCAAAACAGAGATGGAACGTGGCCCCATGGACATGGGTTGGCTTGGCACTGCCAGCTGCTCTGTGCCTGTGGGGCTTCCCAGACCTGGAGAGATGAATCTCAGAGAGGCAATGTATGCAGAGCAGCGTGCCTGAAGCGTGCTGTTTCTGTGGCAGACAGTCAAGGTTTTGAGATGATGATGGTATTTAGCTTCCCTGTCCTACTTTACTCCTTAAGCTTCTCTTGGTGATGATTAAGTAGGAGCTGGATGCAGACAGAGAGCCAAAGATAGACTGTGTGCTGGGCAAAGGCTGCAGGGGGTGAATTAGCCCTCACATTTTCAGAGGGAATGGGAGCTTTGACAGAGCAGCAAGAAATCCTCCCAGGAGAGTCTGCAAAGTCCTGCTCCAAATCCCTCCTCACAGCACACAGAGTCATGGTCTGTTCTCAGTGGAAGTGGTCAGACTCCTCTTGTGGCAATTCAGGCTTCTGAGGGGCTTCAGTTTGGAATTCATGGGAATGAGTTTGCCACTGAACGCCAAACCTAGTGGAGAAGGAGGAAGGGCTGTAGGGCTGGAATAGTGGGGTTGAGGCAGGTGACTCACTTCCAAGCAGATTTCCTTTTCATGGATGGTGTAAGAAATGCAAATGTGCTCATCATGGGCAGCAGAGGTAGTGTGCTTCATTCATCACTGTACTTTGGCAACGCCTGGAAAATGCTGCTGAGGTCAGGGCCTGCTGCTAGAGCTAGATTCATGCATAGGAGGGAAATCCCCAGAGGGTGCATGGGTCAGAAGGGTCAAGTAAAAGACTTGTCCTAATTTTCTTTGGGAGGTGGGGAGCTAGAGAGAAAGGAGCTTGCAGTTGAAATCTGCATTAAGAGTGGGAGACTGAAGGCAGATCTCCAAAGTGGAGGCAAAAGGTTTCAGCTGTAATTCTGCCTTCCCCTCATGGGGGTTGTCCTAACCTCTCAGGTTAAGTTCCTTGTCAGGAACAGGGTTAACATGTACCCGCCACTGAGCAAGAAGGCGTAAATCATTCTGGTCCTGTGGATCCATTGTAGGCTGCTGCCCAGGTAGTGCAATGACAAGCATCACACACACACACACACACACACAGGAAGAGTAGCAGGAAGCTTAAAATCGTGGATGCACATTCACTTCTGTTCCTTGATAGCTCAGTGGCTGTGTACTGCGATTGGATTTGAATCCAGAGGTGCAATGAATTACAGTCTGTTCATTACGAGCATTTTACCTAATTATTACTTTGTACAGCCTGTCCCAGCTGAATTCACATTATCTGTAAGCAAACATAAGAGGCTTTCACCCTCCTGGAAGCTGTGTGAGCCTCTGGCAGGGTGGTGCAGCACTACTAATGCCACAGCAAGCTGAGCCCAGCTAAACAGAGCCCGTACATTTCAAGTGCCAAACACCCCTGTGGCTGCCAGCTCTGCCTGGTGCAGGCAGGCCGTGCTGCTGTTCCCTGCCTCCCCTCCAGAACATGGGATACGTACTGTGGTTATCTGTCATTTCATGCTCCCGCACACACAGGTGTGGGGTTTGGCATCTGAAAGCTCAAACAAAGCTCCTACCTTTGTTACAGCTCTTCCAGAGACATGGGAAATCTGCCCTCCCTCCTGCTCAGGCAGCAGTGTGTGGTTCTCCTTGTGTGATGTCCTGGTTCTCTTTATATTCAGGATCTCTCTCACTTTATCAGTTCATTGCACAAGCTCCCTGCTACTTTGTCCTTGAGGTAAGGATTCCCTCTCCAGCATTTCATGCTCTGAGCCTTCTGTAAAGCAGCTAAACTCCCGGACCAGCCTGAATGCTGAGTGAAGAAGCTATTCAGTTGTCCTCTAATGATGTCTGCTGTAACTATCTCTGAATTACGGGTTAGTGTTTATCAGATCAAATATCTCTGAAACTTGAAGAGAGCTCCTCTGCCCAGGAATCATCATATAGTCCATCATCTCCACTGCCTGTGTTGTCAGCAGCCAGATCTATAGAGGGCACCACTTCTTATTTAAAGACGTAAGATCCTTTTAGTAATGTCTTGACACAGCAGAGGTGTCTTTGGTGACTTCTGGATGAGGTAGCCAGCTGTATGCTGCAGCTAACCCAAATCAACCTGCAAAGAGGGCAAAGTGATCCGTCTCCTTCTGTACTTTGGAAGCTGCAAAGGAGGTTGGACAGAATATATTTTAAAGTTGTTTTGTTCCCATACTAGGATTTAAAAAAAAAAAGTCTAGATTTGAAAAATCTGTATCTGTGTGACACAGAGAAAACTGGTCATGGGGGTGGAGGGAATGAAGTGGTGACAGCAGTGTTGTTACATAGGCATGCAGTTAGTGCTGAGTGACTGCCATGGCTGTAGGAAGCAGGGCTGAGCCAGCCCCATGCAGAATTCCCCAGGTACAGCTCTGCTGTACCCCTTCCCAGCCCCTTCCAGCCTCCCTTCCTGGTAAGGAGGACTGTGCTGGCATCTTCCCCATTTCATATGGCCTTTACATATCCCAAAGTACTGAAATAAGGCTCGAGTGTGTTAGCCCTTTTCAGGAACTCCCTACAACCAACTACTTCTTCAGATTTGCACATTGTATTCTCAGCAAGAAACGTGGGGTTTGCCTTGGCTCTGCCTAGGATTCCTGTGGGTTGTCAGAAAAGATCTGAGCATAGGAGGGCTTACCAGGGGCAGAAGCCAGGCTTTTGTTCTCTGTACACTAAAGCAGAGGAGTATGCCATTTCACAGAATCATTTGGGTTGGCAGGGACCTCTCAAGAGCCTTTAGTCTGACCTCTCAAAGACATCAGCTCAAGGAGCACATCCAGACAGGTTGTTTGGGTTTGAAAGCAAGAATGTATCCTTCCTTCTGTCCCTCTGACTGATTGATCCAAGTGAGAAATCACTGCTGTATTTCTGATTGGGTTTCATTTGGCTTCACTTTCTAACCTCCAGTTCTTAGGTCTTTCTGCTAGCAATCTGATATCTTGCACAGCCTAGGATGTTCTGATGAGGAATGTCTGTGTATGATAATCTTACCGTCTCTCAGCCAAACTTCCAGCAAGCCAAATAGATGGAGCTATGTGATCAGGGAGGCTCCATGCTTGAAGGTATAAACAGTGGTCAAAAAATTGCTATGGAATTCCTTGTGCATATTGAATTGTAAGTTATGAATCCCTTCAGCCTGCTGTGCACTTTGGCTTACTGAACTGTCCCAGCTGTACAAGGTAGCTCTAACAATACAATACTGTCAGCCTTATCCTTTTCACCTTCTCCTGAGTTAACATTAGGACCTTATTGTCTCGCTTCTGTTCACTTGGTCCTCTGAAAGGAAAACCTGAACTTCATCTTTAATTCTCCAGACATTATAGTGTCTCTCTTTGCTCTGCAGGAAGAGCTGGTGCCCGCATCGTGGGAGCTATGCAGGGTGGAGACACAGAGGAAGATGTAAGTAACCACCCCCTGTGCCTGTAGAGCTCCTCTGACAATGTTTTAGCCCTCTCCTCAGCTACAGAAACAGATCCTTACCTGCTCACTCTCTGTGCCATGGGCTTGCTTTTCCCCTCCTTCCCTCCAGCTGACCTCTCTCCTTCTCTGCACACACACGCTTTCTCATTGTTCTTTTGCTCTTCAGGTCTCTGCACATTGCCCTGTGCTTTAACCTCAGCCTGCAGTGTGTAAGTGGTGGCATGCAGGCTATAGGGATGCTGCTTTGCTGAGCAGGTTAATAGCAGGGGATCAGTGCAATGTAGCAGGAGTTGGATGTGTTGGTGTGAGTGCCCTGATTTACTCTGAAATCATGCTCCTTGAAGCTCTCTTACCAAGCTGTGCTAGCACACAGCATCTCAAGCACCAGTCCTGCAGCTGATGGGATGGGGATAAGAGCTGAAGTGTGAGCTGGAGTCCTTGGTATCCCTGTCTTACAGATATCACTGTCTCAAAGCTTGTGGCTTTGTATTTGGGTAAAGCTGACCTGATGAGCAGATGGCAGCTAGTCAGGAAGACCCAGGTTTGTAGAGCAGGCACTGTTCTTACTGCCATGCTCAGTCTCTGGTGTATTGGGGACCTTTCTATGCCTCTAGGTTCTCTTAAGTGGCTACACCTGTACTAGGAGATAAAACAGAGCCTTTGACCCCAAAGCCAGCTGCTCTAATATGACTTGCAGCCATACAACAAGCCTGCGTCTGAGCTGCCAGCCAGGACCAGTGGGGGTGTCCTGATCCCAGCTGATGTTTGGGAAAATGCCAGCTGGCACAGCCTAATCTGTGTTAGGAATTGGTATGCCAGTGCTGTTAATTTACTCATACGGAGCCCTAATGTCTGACATCCAGCAGACACCCCGGGCAGCACTGCCTGCCAGCAAGGAGAGCGTGCTCAGAGTTCAGCCATCCTGTGCTTGCAATGAAGGGATGGGAACCCAGCTTGATGCAAGCTTATGTTCGTTTATTAAGCAACAGCTCAAAGCTTATATACACAGAGAAGCAGTGTGTGTTAGGTTCTAATTGGGGGAAACTACAAAGATCTAACTGGGGGAATTTACACTCCTTAGGGTCAACAGGTCAAGAATATAAAGCACTCCTAGTCATCTAAATAAACAGTTCCCTATCGCTGTCCGTTACAGTGCTCTGTTTCTTTTCACTCCTTAGACATGGTTGTCTCAGCCTTATCAGCTTATCTTTACACAGCCTACATCCAAGGTTTATGGCCAAATTCCTGTTTAGCTAACAGTTCTGTCTGACTCGCACTTTTGCCATCACCCACAATCTTGAGCTGCTGGGCCACACTGGTCCCTCTCAGCACTGCCTCTCATTCTGTCCATCCTCACCTTTTCTCAGCAAATGAGCTTACAGACCACGCTCTGCTGTTTGCTTCTGCCAGGCTGTGTCAAGCTGAGGCTGTTTGCTGCCTTCCAGGGAGTGACTTATGCCTTTGGCATTTGGACCCATTTCTGAGTCGGGTCAGTGCTGCAGGTGAAGACAATCTGCCCTCACTCACAGTGCTGCCTGACTGTCCTTGGCCGTGTCCTTGCCAGCTTTGCACTTCCCTTTTTTACTACGCGCTGTCCATATCCTTCTCCCATGTCTCCTTCAATGCAGCCCCACACATCAGGTGTGTTTCAGACAGGATTTCTGCACCATGAGCAGCTCTCTGCCTACCTGCCTGTGCTCGGTAGTTCAGCCTCAGTTTCCCCATTCTCATTAAATTTTTTGCTGCCTTCCCTTCTGCTCCCATTCTGGTTACTTCTTTTTTTTTTCTTCTTTTATGTTCTCGTATTTTTTTTTTTCCATTTTTTTTCTTGCTCTGCCTCTCCTGTTCTTCCCACTCTGTCCAAGGGGAGAGCTGCCCCAGCTCAGCCAGGCAAACATGGGATCATCACCAAGGCACAGGTGGGTTCCTCTACTGCAGTTTTTCTTGCACTGGGCATGGATGCTTTGGTCTTACAGTAGATATCTCACTGAAGTTCTGTGAAGTTTTTGGTATCAGATCCAGCAGAAGTCAGGAAGTTTGTTTTCAGCAGCCTTGTGAAGTGAGAAAGGATGTTTGCCATGAATTGAGTGGAGCAGCCAATGTCTAGCAAAGTGAGAGCTGCTGGTGGGAGCCATGGGGGCATTCTGCTCCCTCAGGTGCAGAGCTGTGGCCTTTCATTAATTTGGAAGAGCCTGCAGCTGCTCCCTGGGGCAAGGCCAAAGCTGCAACTGCATCTGTGCAGGCACACGGCCTTCCCATAGCCCTCAGGTGTGTGACTGCACCGAGCACATGGGAGGGAGCAGCTGAATGTTGGCCAGGAGCACCATCCTTTGCTTCTGAGCTGCCAAAAGGCCTCACATCAGAGGGCTGAAGTGGTGGTGAACGCTGTGTGCTTTCCTGCAGGAGGAGTCGGGGGATAGTGAGATTGACCTGGATGATGATGAAGATGAGGAGGAGGATGTGGAAGATGACAGCATGGAAATCTCCCCGAGCAAATCCAGCCACCGAGCAAAGAAGCCAGAGCCTCTGGAGGAAAGTGATAATGACTTCTGACCCTTCAGCAGCACAACCAGGAGGCACCTTGAAACGCAGACTTCGGAGAGCACGCAGGCCAGGATCTAATAGCACCCTGCCATCTGAAAAGCACTCGTCAGCATGAGTTCAGGAGTTGGTAAATAATGTTCATTAAACTTGAAAATTAAACTCGGATTGCCAGCCTTGTGACTGCAAAGTATGAGCAGTTTATCCATAATGAGAATCGCAGTAATGTGGAGTGCTGTTATTTCCATAATTGCATTAGAACTGGCCCTCGTGTGCTGCAGTGCCAGAAGTCTCACTCCAGTGAGCATCGTGTGCTTGATTTCCCTGCACTTTATTATGACCAGGTTGGTTTTTTTTTTCCCTAATAAAGCTGGATGAAAAGCTGCTCTGGGAATACATTTAAATTGATTTTAAAAGTGGCTTAAATCTGTTTACCCTAAACGTACCCTTTCCTTAATCAAGGGCTCGTCTCTGCAAAGGGCAGCACCAGTTGGCCTGAAGGAGTAAAGCTACAACTGGGAAAAGCCATCAAAAGGATCCCCAAACACAGCCTCAGTGCAGCATCTCTCAGTGTTTCAGCAGTGTCCTTGGGAGCTGTTCTCAGGCTGAAGCGAGCCGTGCTTCAGTGTCCTCAGAGCAACTGTGTGAGACTGTGCCGTAATTAAATCCATAGGAAATTAGCCCTTCAATTACACTTTTGGAGCAGATTGAGCTTTAGGCACTCAAATGGCCCCAAAGTTGGGTTGCTATTGCTTTCTTTTGTTCTTCAACCTTTCTTTATGTACTGTGGGGACACAAATATGAAAATCCAGAGAACTTGACTGATATGTAAAGCTGTTCCTCCTTATATTGGGAACAGCTGTATTTTCTGTAATTTTTCACCATTTTCAACCTGATTTTCAGTAGGGAAAAGATTGCCCCTTTGTCCACCCCTCACCAACGAGCTTTTAGGATATCTGTCCTGTATCAGTGAACAGTGATTAAGATCTCCAGATGTTAAATGCCAGTACACTTTGGGGAAAAATAAATCAGGGATTGTTGGGAGAATTTATACAAGAGATTCTCTGTTCCTTTTGAGGAGCAAGAGATGTGGGCAGGAGGCAGACGATGACGAGCAGTGTGGTAGGAGCCAAGGTTGGCGTGGGGTGGTGGTGGCACTGGGATGTTAGCACAGGCGCACACGCATGTGGGCATTGGTGCTCTGCTGCTGGCAGAAGTGCTGAGCTTACTGAGGAGGTCAGTAAGTTCTACTTATGCCATCAGTGAAAGCATTCAGACGAAAGCAAAAGCTGGGGTTTGTCTGGTGTATTGCCCCTTGTCTTTTAGCTCTTCTTTAGCATCACGATTTGTCTTTGCAGGAGCAGAAATCAGTGCTTGATTAGATGAGTTTGTTCCACTGTGTGTTCATCAGAGCAGATGAGCCCAGGTTGTTCTCCTGCCCTTCCTTTTTTTTCACACCAGCAAAGGACTTTTCTTTCCCTCTACCTGAAGAGTGTAGATCAGCCCCTCTTTTATCGAGCTGAAGGACCTGAAAAAGCAAGAGCTCTTGATCTCTCTGTGTCTCTGACGCCCCAAGTAGTTCCTCACAACAGAGCTCAGAACTGGAAGTGCCCTGTCAGGACATGCTGGGCCTTTACAGGTAAATAGTCCACAAATTCTGTGTAGTGACAGTACGTGTGTGAGTGCTGTGGTGTGCTGGAATGCATGCAGCAATAAGGGCTCGAGCTGAGCTGGCAGTTCAGACCCCTCTTTGCACCCATAGTTGTAAAGTTAGTTGGCATTCAGTACTTGAGCTCAAGAAAAGCAGAAAGGTGTTAGTGCTGGACACCTACTGCAGAGCTGTTAGGGCACTCCTCCAGCAGCCAGCAAGGCACACGTGCTGACCACGTTCCCTTCTCCCAGGGCTGAAACATCCTGGTTTTAGCACCTGATCTGAAAATACCTTTCCATGTTATGAAGGGAATCTGTTCTGATCCTCCCTGTATGCTGAGAGATGCTTTGGACCTGTGAGGCAGATTGCCCACGAGCTGGGTGCAGTGACGGAGTTCGGAGTGCAGTTTCAGAGCGTGTTTTCTGTGCTGTTTTCCTATACCACAGGCTGAAACGGGAAGCTGACGTACTGCGTTGTGTGCACAGAGCCAGGGCCTCTTCAGGCAGCACTGCCACCTAGCCTTCAGCACAGCTCCTTCTGTCAGGTATGAGCAGCAGGGCTAGAGCAGCCTGCCCCCAGCACTGCTGCAGCGGAGCCCTCGGAACAGTTGCACAGTTGAGCTCAGGAGTGTTTGTGTGTTGCTAGGTATGTGTACATGCTGCAGCTCTGGGGTACAGGAGCCAGCTTGGGATTGATGATTACTATCTCCCGTTGGCATTTGGGGCAACATTTCAGCTTGGGTTTAGGCACAGGCTGTGGGCAGAGCTGGCCCCAAGCCTGTCTGCTCTTTAGTATTGGTGTCAGAGGGAGGATTTCAGCATTGTTAGTTCCTGCTGGAGAACATGAGCCACCTCCTGCCATGTAAAAGTCACACTGGAACAGGATGTGGGGTCCCCAGTCCAGGCAGAGGGGCACAGGCCTGGCAGTGCACCCCAGTGTTGTATGCAATTGCCCACAGCCAACAGAGGAAGGCAGCACAAGGTGTCTTTTCAGCTAGGAATTCATTTATTTCTGAGTTACGTACATATATGGCACAGCTCACTGCAGCATTCCCCCAGGATCAGCCCACAGAGGTGCTCAGAGCAGCTGCTCACTGCCCTGACTCCTGCAGGAGCGTATCCAAGTGCAGCTCTGGGAGGCAAAGCGAGAAGGGCTGCAGGGTCTGGGGGGGTTGCACAGACTGGCTGCTGCTCTAGCTGCAAACCCAGCACCTTCTAGAGAGCCACCACATCTACCATCACACATAGAGCCATCACCTGGCACTCTGCTTTCAGCAGCCACCGGCCCAGAAGGTGACCCGATGGCAGCAGCAGGGAACCCAGAGGTCCTCAGCTCAAGGAGCAAAACTTCATCCTGAGGCACTCCTACACCAGGGTGCGTGTGCTGGAGATGGCCCTTCCTCATGCAGTGCTGTTCCTGTTCCTCCTTCCTTTTTCCTAGGGGCTCTTTCTTTCCCAAGGCCTTTCTCAGTGTCTGTACTCCTACGCCTTGGGATCCCTCTCTCCTCCTAGAGGGTGTGATGGAGAGCAGCAGTACCAAACATTTGGGTTCTGTGTTTGCTCAGCCAAAGCCAACCGGTTGTGGGCACAGCAGATCACACAGCTGCACAAGAAGCAGCCCCTGCTCTGCAGTGTCCAGGTCCAAAGTACCACTGATATGAGCACAAAAGAACAGCAGCCTTCTCATCTCTGCAGGATTTCAGCAGCATGCTGCAGGGCTGGTCTGTGTGCTGAGAAGATGGATTGAGAACAGAGCTCCTGTGCACGTGGGTGTGCCTGCTGCAGGACAGGCTGTGGACATAGCACTGCGGCAGGGGAGGGCTGCTGGCCCCACAATAGGATTGAGTCACCCATGTGCACAAGAAGGACCTGATGTGTGGGATCTGATCCCTCCTCCCTCCCATTTCCTTTTCATCCACTTACGCAGCCTTGAAGCTCCCCTAGCACCTGAGTGAAGGGGCACACCACGCATTCCCCAGCTTCTAGCCATAGTGCACTGCTGATTCAGAGCCCTGGGACACAGCAGCAGCTGTGAGCCCCTACAGGGCCACGCTGAGAGCTGCAGGGCTCTCCCTGCCCCAGCTCCCCCTCGACAGGCAGGCAGTGAGCAAAGGGATGCCCTCTGCAACCCCAGGCCACCTCCTCGCACTGCTGCATGCCCTTACACCACCACCACACAGTCAGGTGAGTTGGTCCGGATGGCATCAGAGATCATCTTGGCTCCTGACTGGCCGATGCGGTTCCCCTGGAGGCTGGGAGCAGGGAGGAAGAGCAGCTCAGGATCCCCAGTGGGTATGAGGGAAGCTCCACAGCTCTGCACCAGCCTCACCGTCCAGCTGAGTGCTCACCACCACTTACTTGACGTAGGAGAGGCCGTGGTTGCCCCTCAGAGCGGTAGCGATGCAGATGGCCCCATCCATGCCCAGGGAATTCTCCTGCAGGCTGCAGTGGGCAGTGGGGTCAGGGAGGGCTGGAAGTCTCCTGCCTCTCCCCAAGGAGTGGGATACTTACTTGAGCTGGCGGAGGCTGCGGTTCACCTTCAGTGCATTGGCCATCGCCTTGGCCCCTGCCACTCCAATGGAATTTCCTCTCAAGCTGCAAAGCAAGACATGGGTCATCAGGAGGGCCCACATCCTCCATGAAGCAGCCCCAGGGACACAATGTGAGGGGTCTTGGACAGCCAAGGGAGCAGTGTCACAGTGATGGGCACTCGCTGGTCCCACTGAGCACTTACTCCAGGACTTGCAAGCTGTTGTTGACCATCAAGGCCTCCGCTAGGGCTTGGGCACCGGCCGTGCCGATGGAAGCCACCTGGAGACTGCAAGAGAACAGAGTCCTTCAGTGCGTGTCCCGAGGTGGCCGCGGCGTGCTAATTAGACATGCTAATCAGACTAGCTGCAGTGGCAGGGCTCTGCCACAGCCTGCATGCTCACTGGAGATCTGCCAGCGTGCTGTTGACCTTCAGCGCAGCAGCCAGGGCGGCCATTCCCTCATCCCCGATGGCGTTCTCCTGCAAGCTGAGACAAGCAATTACTGCATCTGCCCCGAGTGCTTGGGGGCAGGGAAATGGGCAGCAAAGTGCATCGAGCAGAGGGTATGGTGTGTCAGAACACTTAAGGGGCCACAAGCGTCCAGCACCCCTAGCCAGAGACTTGGGATGGGGACGGGATGAAGTGCATGGAGGAGGCAATGGGCAAAGCCTGGTGCCTGTAGGAGGACAGTGCTCTGGGTGCTGGACCTGCCCCCCGTATTCCTGCTTACTCGAGGCTGGCCAGGCTGCTGTTGGACTGCAGTGCTTGTGCCAGGGCTGCGGCAGCTTGTGTCTGGATGAAGTTCCACTGCAGGCTGCGAAAGAAGACCAGGACACAAAGTGTGGGGCTGTGGGGATGCCCCAACCCCTCCAGGCTCAGCACCCATTCAGTGAACCCCCATGGGTGTATCCAGGACATCACAGTCCATGGGAGAGCAGATCAGGGACACGCTGGGTCCGATGGAAACTCACTGGAGGGATGTGAGCGCCTGGTTCTCCTTCATGGCCAGGGCGATGGCCTTGCCGCCCTCGTCGTGCAGCAGGTTGGCTGCTAAGCTGGAGGCAGAGGACAGAAGACATCATCACACGTGGTTTGGAACGGCCCTACATGGCCCCACACAGCGGGCTGGGTGCCCCTCTAGGCCCGTGGGACTTACTCCAGCTTCCTGAGGGTGCTGTTGGAGCGCAGGGCACGGGCGATGGCGGGGCCACCCTCCTTGCTGATGGAGTTCTCCCGCAAGCTGGGGAAACAACCAGGGCTGGGGAGGAGCACTGGGGGACCGGCTGCTCCCCACCGCCCCTTGGTCTCACTGCAGGGCTGCAGCCACACACCATGCTGCAACAGCATCTCCATGCAGCACCATCTGCATCTCTGTTCCCTGCACTGTTCTCTGCAGAGAAACAGAAAGTGCGACTTTCCTCATCCCTTCCTGAGCCTGAAGGCTGACCTTGTGTGTGGGGCTGTGCACAAAAGCTCTGTCCCGGAGCTCTGACTACCCCCATTGAAAACCGAGATGCCAAATCATGGCATGGCCGACACTGGAGGCAGCTCAGGGCCCCTCTGCCTCAGCTCTGCCCCAGCAGGGCCCAGCCCCACAGGCAGGAGGCTTGGGGATAACTGAGGAGGAGAGCACAGCAGTGCTGCCTGGTGTTCCCCTGTGCTTTTGGGGTGACCGTGATTCACTGTGACGTGGCTGCACCAATACTGTCTCACGGGCAGCAAGTGGATAGCACAGAGAAGAGCCCTCAGCCATCAGAGGGACCAAAGCTGCTTTCAGCATCTGAGAGCACTTGTGGAAGCAGCACTGCGTGCCAGGGAGCTCCAGCATCCCGTGTCATGATTGCTGTGAGAGCCGTGCACCACAGGAGCTGCTATCAGATGGGGTGCCCAGTGGGGCCGTCACTTACTTGAGGTCGATGAGTCCCCTGTTGGAGCAGAGAGCCGCTGTCAGTGCGCTCACCCCGCTGTTACTGATGGAATTGCTCTGCAGACTGACACAGAAGGCAGCGTTAGGAGGGGACAGCCGTGCCATCGCTGTGGGGTTGTGTTTGGGGTGAGATGGCCTGGGGAACTGGCAGCTCCCACACTGGGGAGCCAAGGCTAAAGCAGCAAACGTGGAAGGGGCAGTGGGCACCAGCTGAAGGGCTGCAGGGCAGTGGAGCTGGAATGCCAGGTGGGGGCACTCACTCGAGGCTTTGCAGACTGTGATTGACCTTCAGGGCTTCAGCCAAAGCAACCGAGCCGTTGTCTCCTACGGAGTTGCTGGAGAGCCTGAGATGTAAGGACAAGCAAGCGTTACCAACAACTGTGTTGCAAGCAGAGCTCCTGCCAGCAGCGTGGGGTCCACATCTCTGCCCTGCCCAGGACCTTTGCGGGCCCCCCCTTGCTGGAGCTGGGCTTGGTCTCTGCTCACTCTCAGGTACGTGGAGCATCTCTGCACCAACAGCTGCGTCGCTGCCTTTCCTACCTCCACCCACCATGACCACCCCAGAGCACAGCACAGAGCCCTGCCAAGGGTTTGTGCCCGTGGATCCCAGCTGAGCACAGCGCTGGCATCACCATCCCTTGGCCCCGCACTACCCTGCAGCTCTTACATGAGTTCCTTGAGGCTGCAGTTCTGTGCCAGCGCCTCCGCTAACTTCCTTGCACCGTGGGCACCGATGGAGTTTTTCTGCAAGCTGTGAGGGAGAGGAATTCACCCAGGAGCATCAGCCCTGGACACGGCTCCATCAGTGGCACGTGTCCCCTCCCTCCCCTGTGCACTGCTCTCAGCTCTGGCAGTGCCCTTCCCCCCCAGCATGCACCCTGAGGACATTTCAGGTTGGGAAATAGGTGCCTGAAGGTCCACGGGGTTGGACCATGGGGACAGTAAACTGAGGGAAAGCACAGGGAGACATGGCCAAGCCAGAGCCAGTGTAGGGTCTGCTGGTGGCCCTGGGAGCAGGGGTCACTCACTGTAGGGTCATCAGCTTGCGGTTGGTCAGCAGGGCCTCAGCCAGGGCTGTGGCACCCTCCTCCTTGATCACGTTGTGCTGCAGGCTGCAAGGAGAGGAGCAAACTGCAAGTGAGCACTGGAGCGGTGCTGGGTGAGCAGGATCCCACCCCTGCAGCACTGAAGGGTTCTGCTTCCCTGTTGTGCTGCCCTGCATCCCAGCAGCGATTTAGGGTCCCTCTGATTGAGGGCTTGAAGTTATGCCTAGGGTTCCACAGGGCAGGAACACCGAGATGAGAGGTGCAGGCAGCTTGTCCCATGCCTCTGCTCCTGCGGGTGCTGCAGACTTACTTCAGGGAGAGCAGGACTTGGTTTTTTTTCAGGGCATCAGCCAGTGCTTTCGCTCCCGATGGGCCGATGGAGTTGCTTCGCAGGCTGAGGCAAGGCAGGGGAGAGAGGAGCAGAAAGGATGAGGTTACGATGGGGGTAGAAAGTGAGAGCAGCTGCTGCCTGCCTGTGCTGAGATAGCCCAGCAGGATGCTCCCAGGTTAAGCTCCTCACTGCACCACCTTCAGCCAACAGGGCTGACTGCCCCTCACCCACAGGCTGGTAGTGTCCAGGTGGGACACCATCAGTCTGATATTTATTAACAAGTCCCCATGAAGGGATTGCAGAAGTCAGGCAGCCCTGCAGTGGGTTCTGCTGCCCTGGGACATGGCTGGGTGTCATGTCCCAGCTTGGCCAGGTGGGATTTGGCTCCGTGGGAGCTACGTGGCTCAGAAGGGGTAGCACTTACTCCAGCGCCGTCAAGCTCCTGTTCACCATCAATGACCTGGCCAGTGCTTTGGCACCTTTATTGCTGATCTGATTTTCTGCCAAGCTGTCCAGAAAAAGAAAACAAGAGTCTGTCACAGGGAGAAAGAGGCTCTCGCAGTCACAGTGTGTTAGTGTTGGTCTGTGGTGCTGCCATGCTTGTGAATGCTTCCAGGTGTGATCACCTGGGGTGGGATTGCAGGGACAAGAAGGGTTTCTAAGCTTCACATTAATTCATGTAGTGAACAAGGGAGCTGCCTGGATCACAGCATAGCAGGCTCTATGCATGGCCACAGACACAGGACGAGAGATGGGAAAGTGGGGACCCATCTGCTGGGAGCCACGTGTCTCCAGACATCAGTTGGTCTAACCTGAGCCCTGGGTGCCCAGCAGACAGCTGCAGCCCCGGGAGGCCGTGTACTGGGACAAGCAATCTGTTCCTGCTACCCAAATTTCAGGTTTAAGAACAGTGAGGAGGCAGGAGGCTGCCTAAAAATAGCCAGGGTGGGCAGCACGATCAGGGCTTGGGATGAATCAGCCTGCACAAGGGGTGGACGCAGGGCTGCTGATGGCTGCTGTCCAGGCCGAGAGCAGTGCTGTCCTTGTCACCCAGCAGCTGGTGGGAGCCAGCAGGACGGCCCCTCACCCTGCTTCTGCCCTGGAAGAGTGCATTCCCCCTGGGCCAGATCCTACCTGAGCCTCTGGATCTGGCAGTCCTTCACGCTCAGCACGCTGCCCAGCAGCTCCATCACGTTGTCCTTAAACTGGTTATTGTCCAGCCTGGAGGAAATGGAAAGAAAGAGCAAAAGCAAAGAGAACAGAAAGTGAGAAAATGACTACCCACGACTGCCTGAGGACACAGCTGTCCCGCCACATCTGCCCCTAAATAGAAAAACTGAGGTGCAGAAGCAGAGGTGACTTCCCCAAGGCTGCGGAGCTGTCCCAGTGCCATCCCCAGGACAGCCTTCTGCTGCCAGGCAGTGTTGGTGGGCCCACATCTCCCACAGGCACAGGGGAGTTCAAGCCACACATGGGAGCAGCCTGGTGTCCCTGCTTGCTTCTCTAAGCACTGTTCTCCTGAAACTTACCTGAGGCTGTGGCAGAAGAGGAGCTGGGGGAGCAGGCTCTTGCAGATGTTGTAAGTGAGGCAGTTGGAGAGGTTGGTCTCCTCCAAGCACACATCAGAGACCTGCAGGAGGTACGCCAGGGCAGAGCAGTTCACTGGTGTGAGCATCCCGGCCAGGCTCTCGTTCTTCATCGCTTCCTCCACAGCCTTAGCGATCTCTGGGTGCTGAATCTCATGCAGGCAGTGCACGGTGTTCACCGTCTGCGAGGAGATAACGTAGTTCGTGTTCAGGCAGCCCTGCAGGAAGCTGATGGCTTGGCTCCTGAAGCTGTTGTGCTCATCCTTCACCAGGAGCCAGCCAGAGAGCAGCTGGTTCACCTGCGGGGAGAGCAGCCCGGAGAGGAACCGCACGAAGATATCGAGCTGCCCGTCCTCGGCCTGCAGCGACCTCTGCACAGCACTCTTGAAGTGGTTGAGGAAGCCCAGCTTGGGCCAGGACATCCCGCTCTCAGTGAAGAGATCGAATATTGCCCGCTTGGCAGCGGTGTAATAATAAATAGCTGCTAAAAACTCCTGTATGGTTAAGTGGGAGAAATAATAGGCCGTGGAGGACTGCATGTCCTCTTTGAGTAAGAGCCTGCTGCACAGGCTGCTCTGCAGCAAGGAGAGGTCTATGCCGTACGTCTTCATGTCCTGCTCGTAGAACACGTGCTTCCGTTTGAGCAGCCCATAGAAGGCCAGCCTGCCCAAGCTGCCCATCACTTTCTTGCTGTTGTTCACAGCTTGCTCAATCCTGAGGGTTTCCCTCTGCCTTTCTGGCCAGTCACCGCTCAGTGCCATTTTAAAATAATAGGAATAGATTTCTGACAAGGTCTTAGGAACAACTGTCATTTCTTGGGGTTGACCGGTGCTGTTTTTCAGGTAATAACCAATTGAAGAGCCGTAAATCCTGCAAAATCCAGGCACTGCGCACATGATGTGAAAAGATCTGTTAGCCTTGATGTGGTGCAGAACCTGGCTGGATAAGTCTCTGTTGTCAGAGAACATCTGGTCCAAAAAGTCTTTCATCTCCGCAGCTCTGAAGCCGCGGATTTCCGTCATCCTGTCCACCAGGCCGCCGGGGATCTGGCTGGCTGCCGCTGGCCGCGACGTGACCCACACGGAAGCCTCCTGCAGCAGGTTGCCTCGTATGATGTTGGTGATCAGGTTGTCCACTTGAATCTCCTTTTTGGGATCTGTGCACGCGACCGTGTTGGAAAAATCCAAAGGGGTCTTAAACTCGTCCAGGCCATCGAGGATGAGCAGCGTCCTGGCGGCTCCCGTGGAGATGCAGCTGGGCTCGGTGATGTGGGGGAACGACGAGCGGATGAGCCTCTCGGCAGAGAGCTTCTCGTAGGTGTTGAGCTCCCGGAAGGTGAGGGGCAGCACGAACATGATGTCCCTGTTGATCAGCCCCTTTGTCCAGCGGCCGACAAACAGCTTCACCAGCGTGCTTTTGCCAATCCCAGCCACCCCCGTGGTCACAGAGATCCGCGGCGGGATGCTGACCTTGGACAGGGGCAAGAAGAGCTTCTCTAAAGGGATGCTCTTGGATACATTTCGTACGCCTTTGGTGGTTTCCATCTGCAGGATGTCGTGCTCCTTCTGCTGGATGTCAGTCAAGCCCTCCACCAGCAGCAGGTTGGTGAGGCGCTGGAGGGAGCCAATCTCCAAGCTGTTCCCATAGAAGCTCTGGAGGCTCTCCAGATGTTTCTGCACCATCGGTTCTGCATAGAAAGATAGAACACAGGAGGTTTAGGAGGAGGAGAACCACAAATGAGAGACGCTGCCACTCCCACGAAGAGGGCAGGAAGGTGGCAGGGATCTGACCAGCCTCACCTGCAGCCTCTGCTCACCCCTGTAGGTTCAGGAGCCCATTTAAACTAAGGCCTGAACCTCTAGCACCTGCCTGAGCTACGCTGTAGGAGTGCCTGTCTACAGGTCCATCCCATCTGTGCCTGCTATGGACCTTGCTGGTCAGGACCCTGTCCTGTGAACTGCTTTTCCAGCTTGTCCTCAGACCCACTGCATCACTCTGCACTCACCTAGTGGCCACTGGCCTCTTCCTGACCTTGGCTGTCCTTGCTAGCTTTGATCCTGACCTATGTCTCAACCTCAGCCCTGCCTCACCACAACCTGAATCTGAACCCCAGAAAGTTATTTATATCAAAATGGGATGTAAAACAGGGACTTAGGGGAAGCAGAAGCTGGTGTTTGGGGCTGCCAGCTCTGATCAGGTAGCAAGCCTGGAGGCTGTGGATCAGCACTGCTGAGACATTCCCCTTGCTTTCCCAAGATGCCCAAGAGGTGTGCTAAAGCAGGCAGGAGGAAGGTCCCTGAGGCCTGGCACAGATCCTCGTCATCTCTGTGTGCATCTCAGGGTGCTCCCGCAGCCAGGCCAGGCACGTTGACACCCCACATCCCGCCCGCTGGGGGCTGCCTACCATAGACAGTGATGTGGAGGTAGAGCTGGGAATTGGTGGTCTCGATGAAGCTCTGCAGGGACTGGGAGGCATGGCTGCCCTTGCCAGCCAGGATGTCCACCACGGCCCTCACCTGCTCGGGCAGGGAGCTCGCCTTCTGCGCCCGGCCAGCCTCCTCTGCCGTGAGGAGGTCCAGCCCCTGCAGGTAGCCCATGATCTCCTCCAGGAACTGTGGTGAGATGGACCTCATCAGCTGCCTCCGGTAGCGACTGATCCAAGCCTCTGCAGGAGAGGAGAGCGGGAGAGCTGGGGCTCATGCAGCCCCTGGGCACGCTGCTCGGTGGCTTTCCACATCCGTGCTGCTGCCCTGGGCACCACTCACCTTCCATCAGAGGCGTCCCGTGGCATCGGCGGTCCTGGGGAGGAGCACCGTGTTCACAGCAGCACAGCTGTCAGCCTGCACCCACCACTGTCCCATGGACTGCCCAGAAACCCCGGCAGGCAGCACGTCAGCCCAGGCTCCTGCTGCCACACTCAGCCTTTATCCATCCTCCTGTAGGAACAAGAGGAGCAGTGTGGTGAGGAGCTGCCTTGAGCTAACGCTGCCCTCTCCACCACCAGCACACCTGCACTCAGCTTTGCTTTACATGTTCCTCCAATGCTAAAATCCAGCAGTATTCACCTTGGCTTCTGGCTCAGAGCAGCCAGGAGATCCCACTGCTATGGGCTCAGCCAGGGCAGTGCCCATCATGCTGCAGCATCACTGCCTGCCCACACCTCACATCCCACAGGCTTGGTGCCTTCCCCAGCACCACTTTGCAGGTGCTTCTCTCCGGCATGCTGTGATTGTGCTAACTGCACCGCAGAGCACCTGGCAAGCATCTGGGTGCCAGCATGTCACCTGCGGGCCAGCAGGACTGCAAACTGCTCGTGAATTTCCTTTGTGTGTCAAAGGAAGTTGTGGGGCAGGACCGTTTCAGTTTCAAAGCTACCTACGTCCAGGGCCAGTGTCACAGCATGCAGGTTGGTGGAAAACACCACATCCTGTTGCAGAGCTCTGCAGACACTCCATCTCGGCAGCACTGGTGAAACACCGCACAGAGCAGCACATACCTGCTCCCTTCCCCTCATCTGCTGCAGATCAGTGCCAAACCACGCACTTTTGCTGGTTTTTAAGTTGCTGAAACCAACAGGCAGCAGAGGTGAGGAGGAAATACCCCCTTGCCTTGTGCTCCTTGCTTCATCTCTGCACTCTGCACTGTGCTGCAGCTCTCCTTCAGCGCTGAAGGCATCTCTGAGAGCTGGCCACGTTCAGGTGGGAGCTGCTCAGCATTCCCTGAGCTTGGCAGCGATGCAGACACACATCCCCGTGCCCTGGCACAGCATCAGGGCTCTGCAGATCCATGCCAGGCAGATACTCTGCCAGGAGGGATGCAGATAGGGCTGTGTTTGCCCAAACCCATTCCTTAGCAAAGGTGACCACTACAGTGGTGCTGCCTTGCTAGCAAGGACAGCAAACTCTCAATTTCCTTGCTCTAACAAACCTGACCTCTTCCAGAGGAGAAACATAAATGTAGCTCAGAGCAAGAGGACCCAGCAGGGTTTCTCATCCATGGCACAAAGTGAGGATGCCAGGGACATCCTCTCTGCAGTCTCTCCCGTTCATCCTCTTGCCAGGAGATCCATGTACCATTTATATCTCCCAACAGACAAAAGCTTAGTGGTGAGGCTCCAGCAGCAGCCCAGCCCTGCAGGAGGGAGGAGCAGGTTCAACATCTCCCAGAGTCTCTGTCCTGAACAGCCGGGTGAGCATCCAAAAGGACAAAACAGCCTTCTCACTGCCTACCCACTGGCAAACCCTGGTGGGATGATCCCTGGAGGGGAGGGAGTGCTGCTTGGAGCTGGCTCTGAACCCACAAACCTGCCCTCCCAGAGGGGAAGCCAGGTCCCCTGCTCCTCCTCAGCTGCCCAGCTCCGTGCTGAGGGACGTTCCCTCAGCTGCCTTGCTTTCCATCCTCCAGGCAGCCCTGTGGGCAATTAAGATATTGGCATAAATTAAACGAGCTCAGTGAGAATTCATAGTGAAACTGACACACCTTAATGTCTTCTGGTCTCTGAGCGGCCTGGAAGCTTCCATTAAATCTTTGCACGCAGCAGTCCCTGGGTTTCTCATCTTCCCTCTGCACCCAGTAACGTGGCCAAATGAAAGGGGTTTCTGCTGCCTGTAGGCATGTTTCCTTGTCATCCTCCAAAACGTGGTTGGTTGGCTGGGAAAAGCCCTTTGATGGGGGAGAACTTGCCCTAAGGCCAGAGGTTATTTAATCATGCCTCCTGGTGCTACATCAGAACGTAACCCCGCTGTGCTGTGGCTCAGCATCCAAAACGGAGAAGGAAGCAGCAGCAGAATGATGCAGCAGCATTTATTTTTTTTTCCTCTGCATTCTGTACAAAAGTTTCCCATGTCTGCAGCTCCAGGGCTGGTTTACTTCTGGGGCCCAGGAAGGTGACAGTGATATCGATCTACACAGGCCAGGAAGCTGCAAACACTGCATGCCTGCAGCAGCGGGGAGCCAGCAGGGCCACGGGGCTGTCCTGCACCCAGAGGGATCCTGCGTCACTGGTGGGTGCCACCAGACACAGGGCTCTGGGGACACGGGGACCGTTGGGGTGAGCGGGGAGGCAGTGTGTGGGGAGGCTTCTGCTGGAGTGAGTGAGCAGATTGCTTTAACCAGTGCTTGCCTTGCAACAGAAAATTCACCTATCTGAGGATGTCCGGTCAACACCTTTATGTTCTCTTAGCAGAGCTGCGGCCACACCTCCTACATCCCATCACACCTGGGGGCAGAGGGACCACGTACACAGCCAGCCCCTACCACTGCTGCCTCTCACTGCCCTGTGTCCTGTCCCTGGCGTCAGAAAACGTGATCAAGACGAGACTGCTCATCTTTGGCTCTGTGGAGGTAAGCTCCTGTTCCTGAAAGGCCAGTGTGAAACAACAGAAACCCTTTAAGGAGTCGGAGATGAGGGTCGGTGCTGGGATAGTGGCAGCAGGAGGGTGGCTGGAGGTAGCAGCATTGTGCTGCTCTCTGCTGCTCCCGGCCTCCAGGGTCTTCCTCCTGTGACAAGGAGGCTTGGGCTTTCATGCAGCACCCATCCTAACCTAGGACGAGTGTGCTGCATGCCACTTGCTGCTCTGTGCTGGTAGAGGCAGGGTGCTGCAAGCCTCATCGGAGCCAGAGAGCCCTGCAGCTGCAGGCTGTGCTGCTCAAACCCAAACCTGCCTGCAACAGATGTGCTCTCAGCACGCAGCAGGCCTGGCAGAGCTGCTAACCCTTCCGTGAGCAGTCTGAGGGAGCAAGGTGCAGAGCTTTGTGCTGCAGGGCTGTGGCTGGTGCAGAGCTGTGCTGCCTGGGGAGCTGCCCTGTGCTGCTGGGGGGGACTGATGCAGCACAGAGCCTTTGTGGGCACCAGGCTGCCTGCACGTGGGAAACAATGGAAAATGGCTGAGCTGCAGTATTTAGGTATGTTACGAAGCTTCTCCTGCAGGGGAGTTGGACCAGATGACCTTTAAAGGTCCCTTCCAACTCAAACAATCCCATGATTCTACGATTCTATGCCTTCCCATCTCATCACTGCCATGCTGGGCCTTGCTAAGTGCTCAGTGAGCCCTGCATCGAGTCCTGCATCAAGCCTTGCATCAATACCTGCATCAAGCCCTCCCACCCTCGTGCTGTCCCCACCCCAGGCACAGCAGCAGAGCAGGCAGTCCACCTCCCACATTTCCTGGTGCATGTCTCAGTGGCATCCTGTACTCTGGTGGCCCCCAGGGGTGGGCATTCACTCCGTGATACCAAGAACTTGGGGGCCATAGGGAAAGCCTGTGATGAGCTCAAAAAGCCAAAACCCTCTGTTAAGGTAACATGGGAGGTGCTAGGTGTTCTTGGTGCAAAGGCTGGAGGTCTCCCCAGCAACACACGACTGAGCAGCACTGGATGCTTTTGTTTTTCCCGCTGCTTAGTTACCGAGTATTGAGGGCAGCTTTTTCAAGAAGCTCAAGCAATGTCCATGCTGCTGCTCCCTGCTGCTCTCCTGCTGATGGTTTAGCAAACCCTCAGGCACGAGGTGGGCTGCCACCTTTTGGCAGAATGGAAAAGGATTCTGCGGAAGCAACGAAGCATCTTGTGCACCATACCCAAGGAACAACCTGCACATCTGCAGGTGATTCACCCACTTAAGTTTACCTGTGACTTTAAGGTGCCACTTCAATTTATTTTTACTGTTTGAATTTCATGTTATCCAAAATGATTGCACCTATGGAGTGAGTTTCCTTCCAGCCCTGCACTGCCGGAGCTTCTCAACGACCAGAGTGCTGTCCTGCAGGGACCTGACCGTGGCCCAGGACATATTTCAGCACATACTCATGCACAGGAAAAGCAGATCTTCTCTCTGTGAGCAGTTCTTGCCTCTCTTGCCACAATCTCTTCAGCCCACCCCGAATGATGCATCTCTGGCCTTGGAGAACCCTTCCACACCACCACAGAACCACAGGCTCTGCAGCAGTGGTGTCAGTGACAGCAGCCAGCTCCTGCTCTGGCTGTCCCACACCTCCCAGGTTCGTGGTGTCTCAATTGGTCTGAAGTGCTTAAATAAGAGCAGGATTAAGCCTCACACACCAGCCATGTGGTACCCACAGCACAGCACGCTGGGCACTGCCATGCTGCCCAGCCCATCACCTCGACCTGTCCCTGGTGCCTGCAGCTCACATGTTGGGTCTGAGCATCCCCATGGGCAAAAAGAAGCTGAGGAGGTGCCGGGTGCTGAGCCTTCGGCCTCTCTGAGCTCTGCAGGGATGCAGAGGTGCTGATCCCTGGGGAGGGACACAAGGCTGCAGCTCAGCTTTCAAGCTCTGATGGGGCTTCAAGCCGGACGCAGGAGCCTGTCTCGCTCTTTGATGCTCTGGGCTCACAGGCAGCAAGATGAAATTAAGGATCCTTATCTCATCCTGTTTATGCTATGTAAATAGCATGTTCTATTTACGCCACATTTCTTCGTCTGTTTCTGAAGAAGAATGAATTCATCTAAACAACTCTGACATGGGGGCAGACCCCGGTGCTGCACAAGAAGATGCACTGGCCCCGTGCACGCACCCAGCAGACAAGGGGATGGGATTGGTGATGTGGGACAGGTCCCCATGAGCGCCTCCATTGCACAGAGCTGCTCCCAAACCTTCCCATCACTAGCTGGGAGAAGAGAGCTGGGACATCCTGAGCAGCAAAACCAGCACTGCAGCAAATGGCTGCCACAGAGAGGGCTGCAGCACCTCAACCCCGCACCGGGCGGACAAGTGACATGCTTCTGTCCCCACGTACCCCAGGTGACAGCCCCAGCAAGGCCTTACCTCGGCACCGTGGCACTTTCCCCAGGTCCCCGTGCAGGCAGGATGGGTGGAAGGACATCCTAGTGCAGGTGGGAGCATCCCCCAGGCCCCTCCATGGCCGCAGAGCTTTGCACTCTCGTCGCCCCAATGTCGGAGCACAGAATGGAAGGCAGGAGCAGTGCCTGGGCAGGCGGTGACCCCACGCCGCACCGTGCCAGCCCCACTGCTCTCGTCTTTCTCAGCTCTCTGCTCACCCCTTCCTGCCGTGGGCCTTGCTCGATCTTCCTTCCTGTGGCTGCCGTGTATGCAAATTGAAACGCAGGCCTAACGAGAAACCTGCAGCCCCAGCTGCCACGGCCCTGCCGTGTCCAAATGGAAACAAAGCCCCCCAAGCAACACCACAGGTCAGCTGGCGTGGCAGAGCCCAGGAGCCCCTGCAGCCCTGCATCCACGGCCAGGAAGGTCAGTGGTGTCCTCGTTGATCAGCGGTTGCCCAGTGGTTGCCCATGAGCCAGCAGTGCTGGCCAAGAAGGCTGTCAAGACCTTGGGGCACACTGCAGAGAGGCCAGCGGGTCGGGGAGGTCACATCTGGAGCACTGTGCCCAGTGCCGGGCTCCCCAGCTGCAGGCAGGCAGGGAAGTGCTGGGAACGAGCCCAGAGGAGAGTGCAGAGATGGTGGGACCCGGAGCACGTCCTGGTGGGGACAGGCTGGGAGCCCTGGGGCCGAGAAAGCTGAGGGGGGATCTGATCAGTGCTGATCAATATCTGAAGGCAGGGTTGGGAGGATGGGGCCGGGCTGTTTCCAGTGCCGCCCAGTAACTGGGCAAGGGGCGCAGACTGGGGCAGAGGAAATTCCATACGGATTGGAGGAAGAACTGCTTTACTTTGAGGGACCCAGAGCCTGGCACCATCTGCCCGGAGAGGTCGTGGCGTTTCCTTCTCTGGAAGGAAACATTCAAACTGAGATATTGAAAGGAGACATTTCCCCTATGGCCCTGGGATTCCATAGCGTGTCGACGTTTCTATACTCGACTTTGTGATCTGTCAGAAACACCGTGCAGGACGTGCTCTGCTCTGAGCAGCCAGGACACGCTCCAGGCCGGCTCTTCCCGTTGTTCTCTTAACTTTCTGTGCTTCACCAGACTTCAGTACTCGCCAAAAGAAATAAAGGGTGAAATCACTCCTGCCGAGAGATGCTTAATGTTCAAGGAAACTACTGCGGCCCTAGCCAGAAACACACAGCTGGGCGAAGGTCTGAAAGAGCCCACAGAGCCCTTCGGGGCTGCAGGTACTGCCGGGAGGGGCTGGGCCGAGCCGAACGGGGCCCAGCTGAACCGAGCCGAACCGAGCCGAACGGAGCCGAACGGGGCCCAGCTGAACCGAGCCGAGCCGAGCGGAGCCGAACGGGGCCCAGCTGAACCGAGCCGAGCCGAGCGGAGCCGAACGGGGCCCAGCTGAACCGAGCCGAGCCGAACGGAATCGAACGGAGCCCAGCTGAACCGAGCCGAACCGAGCCGAACGGAGCCGAACGGGGCCCAGCTGAACCGAGCCGAGCCGAGCCGAACAGAGCCGAACGGGGCCCAGCTGAACCGAGCCGAGCCGAGCTGAACAGAGCCGAACGGGGCCCAGCTGAACCGAGCCGAGCCGAGCCGAACGGAGCCGAACGGGGCCCAGCTGAACCGAGCCGAGCCGAGCCGAGCAGAGCCGAACGGGGCCCAGCTGAACCGAGCCGAGCCGAGCCAAGCGGAGCCGAACGGAGCCCAGCTGAACCGAGCCGAGCCGAGCCGAACAGAGCCGAACGGGGCTCAGCTGAACCGAGCCGAGCGGAGCCGAACGGAGCCGAACGGGGCCCAGCTGAACCGAGCCGAGCCGAGCCGAGCCGAGCCGAGCGGAGCCGAGCCGAGCCGAGCCGAACGGAGCCGAATGGAGCCCAGCTGAGCGGAGCCGAACGGAGCCGAACGGAGCCCAGCTGAACCGAGCGGAGCCGAACGGAGCCGAACGGGACTCAGCTGAACCGAGCCGAGCCGAGCGGAGCCGAACCTCGCCGGGCGGAGCCGAAGGAAAGCATCGGGGCGGAGCCAGGAGTGAGCCGGGCGGAGCCGAGCAGAGCCGATCGCGGCGCTCCAGGTGCGTGTCCCGTCCCGTCCCGCCCCGTCCCGCCCGGGCTCGGTCCCAGCTTCTCGCCCCGCAGCTCTCCATGGCCTCCAAGAAGCTGATCGTGGTGTTCGGGGCCACCGGTGAGTGCGGGGCCGGGGCTGCGCGGCGTCTCACGCGTGGCCGTTCCGCGCGGGGGCTCAGGGCGGCTCCGTGGCGCGGGCGGGACGGAGGCTGGGGCAGTGGGGAGACGGTCCCCCTGCCTTTCCAGCAGCAGTGTGCAGCTGTGCTGCTGCTGGTGGACGTGGTGGCAGTGTAGGAGCATATTCAGCCTCTCCTGTCGGTAATAGAAAAGTGTGGGCTCTGGTTGAGGGGCTGAGCGTGGACAGCAGCACCAAATTGCTGTCTCTGCCCTGGCACAGCTGCAGCTCCTCACCTGGTGGTGTTGGGGTGGAGGGCCCTGACAGCTCCGTGTATGGGTTTGTTACAGCGCAGTGCTCAGTGTAGATGTCCTGTGTGCTGCTGGGGTGCGTGCTAGGGCTGAAATTGCCTTGTTACTGTGATGATGCATTTGTGGTGTGCCTGGGCAGGTCTTGCTTGCCTGTGGGATAATAAAAGTGCGAGGTCTTCAGGTTCTGCCATGGTAGGGTGCTTGTTATTGGGGCTGGGTGCCTAGGGAATAGGTCTTTGCTGCTTGCCCCTCCTTTCAGCACCTCTTACCCTGGGGCCTTTCTGTTTTGCACTGTCACAGTGACTCTCAGTGCCCCTTGGGTTTTCTTTTATTTCTCCCACGTGCTTTGGCTGTGCTGCTGTGCTTGGGCAGCCTTTAAAACAGAGGGGTTATGTGGCAGCTTTGTGCTTTGAGGACAAGACGTTTCTGATACTCTTCATTAGATTCTCTTCTCCCAGGGACAGACGAGCAGCCCTTTTCTTCCTATGCTGATAAGGGCAGGGATGGCATGTCATGTGGGACCAGTTGGCAGCCTGCGATGCTTGGGCTCTCCCAGACACCCCAAGCAGTGTTTCTAGAGGGGCTGAGCCATGGCTGTGCCTTGGGGCAGGAGGAGCTCCTGGTGGCTGCACTGACCACCAGCTGTGGGGCTGTGTGCTGGCACTGAGCAGGGTGGGCTCGCTGGCAGTGCCCAGTGGCCGTGGGTTTTGGAGGCTGGTTTGGGGCACGTGGAACAAGTGCCTGAGCATCTGTGCTGTGTGATTTCTCCCACACATGTCCCTTCTGGTGCTCTCACACCACAGGGCTCTGTTTGCTCAGCAAATCTAAGTTTGTGTAAAGCAGCAGGTCCCTCCTCACAGGTGTAAGTTAGTGCAGTCCTCTTCCACTTCCCTGTGTGGTGTCAGGGAAACACCCCGGCAGACTCTGCCCCGTGGAGACTGTTTTTCTTCAATTCTCTTTGCAGATCACCCCAGAAGAGTACGAGAAACTTGGCTTCCCTGGAGCAAAGGAACTGGCCGACATGTTCCGTTTCTATGCCCTGAAGCCAGACCGCAATGTGGAGCTGACCATGAAGCTCAACCCCAAGGCCCGCACCTTCCAGCAGTGGCTGGCAGACAGCAAGGCTGCTTCCTGACCTGGAGCTCTCCAGCCTTCCACCTGAGCTCCTGCAGCCGTAGTGGGAACTGGTCCTGAGCCGTGCAGAGCCCGGGGGCTGCTCTCCAGGAGCAGTGTGGGAGAGGTGGAGGCTGATTCCAGGCAGCTGCAGGCAGGTGGGGGACGTGCTGCTTTGCACGGTATCCTCAGGGAGGTGTTCAGTGATTTGGGGTGATTTCATGTCTATGGGATGGTGGCTTTATTTCCCAGGATCGCTTTTCCTAGGCAGCTCTAAGCACACAGCTTTAGGCAGTGCCTTCTCTCAGCCATTCCAGGTACCCGAACCCAGCTCTGCTTTCTGCTTGGACCGTGTCTGGGCATCACAGGTAAACCAGCAGCCATCACAGCACCATCACGCTAGCAAAGAGTCATCCTCAGTGTCAGCACTGAGGGGGCTGTGCTGTGTGACCCAGCTGCCGGGCTCCTGCTCAGAGCCTCATCCTTGGAGCCAGGCAGCTCTCAGCAGCTGCAGCCTGGCTTCTGGGCTCCCAGGACCAATTTCAAACACTTCCCTCGTTGGCTGAGTAAAGCTTCTGCCAGATTGTTCAACCTTAGCGTTTAGGACTCACTTAAAAAGCTTTCCTCACCATCCCCAAAGGTACCATTTGGGTAAGAGCTCTGGGGCACGGCTGCTGTTGTTGAGTCAGCTCTTGTTTTCCAGCCATGCCCTCTCAGCCACGGTAACAGCCAAAGCAGCAGAGGAAGGAGGTGTGAAGAGTAAACAAGGCAGCAAGGCACAGCACGTGTTAAATATCTTTATCAAGTCCATCTTATTTACATGAATACAGAATCACCTTACAGACAGTTTAATCAGGAGGCAACGCGTGCTTTATTTCAGCAAATTAAGGGCAAGACTACAACGTTCTCGTTTAACTGATGGATTAGTGTGTGGGCTGATGGTACCTGCACAGCAAACAGTGGGCTCTGTTAACCACAGAAACACTGCGAGAGCTCAGCTCCGCCTGGAACGAGTGATCTGCTTCACCTGTACTCTCACACACGCAGGAACAGTGCCTTTCTGACCAATCACTTACGCTGTGGGTGCTGTGCTAATGTAATAAAAGTCTGGGCAAGCTGGCAGAGGTCGGTGATTAACTTTCACCCCTTCTCAACCACATCTGTGCTGTGATTCAGTTCAGACGCAATCACTGCAGGAGAGCAGCAGGGCTAAGAAGCCCAGAGCTGCTGGGGAAGCCTGGGCTCACACAGGCCCAGCAGAAGGGACACTGTGTCACGAAGACAGTGTCAGGAGTCACTGATACACCAGACCTCCCAGGGGAAAGTACGTGGTGCCCACACAGCACAGCTGCTGTTTGTAAGGGTGCCTGAGTGAGAGCAGCGACCTCAGGCTGCACACAGCAAACTGCTCGGCGCCAGATGGACAGTTTTTATTTCACATTTCCACTGCTTTGAATTCTAAACAACGTTTTTTTTTTTTTACTATTATTAACAAATAACTTCCAGTGGCAGCAGGGACAGTGGAGCAGCCTCAAGAGTTATCCCCATTTCTGCAAAGCCGGCGCTCTCCTTCGTTACCATTTCCTTGGGCACTGGGTTGGTTCTGCATCGTGATGGTTGTTGGTGCCTCAGTGGTTTGTGGCCTCTCCAGCTGGGATTCTCAGAGTGTGACTGACTACTTCCTTCGTTCTCCAGCGCCCGCTGCCAGGATTCATCCCCAGCTGCTCAGATGACGTGCTGCTGCCAGCTCTCAGTTTCCAGCGGAACGTTTCCCTGCAAGTGAAGCAAGCAAAGTGTTAAGGTTTTCCTGAATGCATCATCCTGAAGCGCACAGCCCCTCCAGACTGTCTTACAAGCACGGAGTGAGAGCACCTCACACCTGAACCGCAGCCACGCTTTGTTAGGTACGGCAAAGACGAGCTCGGTGCTGGCAGTGAGAGGAAGCTGAGCTGAGGCCCTGGAGTCCAGAGCACTGCTCTGAAGAGGGTATTTTCAAGCCTGCAGAGCTCCCTCACAGCACCCCACCATCAACTAACTGGCAGCTGGGCCCCAAGTTACAACACTGCTCATTTGCGTGACGTGGGCTTTGCTTTGCAGGACTGCTGATCCTGGCAGGTTCTGGTGCTGTCAGCCCATTGCAGGGTGAGTCCAGCCTGAGGACCAGCACCGGAGGTGCTGCAGGCCTGCCTGTTCCTCCCAGCAAGCCCCTGCGTGGCAGTGGCAGCAGCAGTGCCCAGCCCTGGTTCACCAGCTCACAGGAACACCCTCGGTGCTTTGAATCAGGCGCAGGCACTGAGTGGGTGAGTGCTTCCAGGAAGCAGGGCTGCAGGAGAGGCCAACAACCTCCCTGCATGTAGATCCAGCAGGGAGCTTTCCCTTTCTGGTGCAGCAGTGATGCAGTTTGGTTTCTGGCCTTTCCCTCCAGGTCACACAGGACAGCTAGGGCTTCTCACACGAGTGGCTGGAAGGCCTGAGGCTAAGTAAGAAGCAGTGCTGTACTTTTGCTTCTTCTACCTCCCGAGAAGAACTGCAAATTGTGCTTGGTGTGGGGGAAAGACAACAATAAAACACAAGAGGCTTCCTACCTCAGATGGGGTATCAGGAACTAAACATTTTCTTAAGTTTGGAAAGGAATCCCTCCTTGTTCTCCTCAGCCTCAGGCCTGCCAGCACTAGCCGTGGCCCTGCCACCTGGACACAAACAGCAAAGGGCCGCAGTCAGATGCATTCCTCAGGCTGCTACACCTCCCACCAGCAGCCAACACCCCTGACAAAGGGAGAGGGTTATTCTAGACTGGGAATGGTCAAGCCAGCTGGTTTTCCCAGCATCCTCACACTCAGATATCTCTGACCACCAGCACTGTGCCTGGCAGCGAGCAGCAGGACTGGGGGCACTTGCAGTGAGAAGTGCGGCACAGCCTGGAGCCCAAAACTCTGAGGGAGTAACTGAACTCAGGCTAAAATGAAAAAGGCTACAGGTATTTCAGAACAAGTGCCTAGATCAGGAATCTTACAGGCAGCAGCCAGCAAAGCCTTCCTAATTTAAAAAAAAAAAAAAAAAAAAAGGCCTGAGAAGTGGCTACAGAAAGAAAAAAAAGAAACAAGAACAAAAAAACCATTACCTGCCACTCAGCTTTATCTAGTTTGTCAATAACAAAACCTCTCAAGCTCTCTTTGCACCCAGAGGGCACAGAGGCCAGCCCTCCCCATCCTCCCCCTGCTGGCTCCCGAGCTCAGACTGATGCAATGCTGTGAAACCCTCAGGCCAGTGGCACAACATGCCTCCTCCAGCTCAGGGTGCTTTCTGCCTCCCTGAACAAGGACGAGCATCCAGCAGCAGCCTGCCTCTAAACTGCCAACTACTGGCACTGGTTTTAATCCAACTTGTTGCCTTAAGAGATCTCCGCCCTTCCCCTCAAGATTCATCTTTAATGTTTACTTGCAGTGGAAAAAAGCAATCCCATTAAGTTTTGTGTTATCAAAGCACTAGAAAAGATCACTAAGTGTAGTTCATTGCACCTTCCCACATCCTGAACTTCAGCCTACGTCCTCAGGTTTTGGCACGTGATGCAGAGAGAACCTAAGCTTCCAAGATCATCTGGCAGCTTTGACAGACTCCTTGTTCCAAACAAGAACAAACCACGATCTATCAGGTATTAAGACACTCACTGTTCCAATATGAGCAAAGAGAACATTGGTTTGCTAGCAGAAAAGACAGAACATTTGTCTTGCCTGACTGTTGGACATATATCTTTAGCTGCTGTAAGAGAACTGTTAGGTTGTGGCTTGAACCAGTGATTGAGCACCTGGTGAAGGGGTGTAGCTGGCCCAGGAAGCACAGGAATTATTTGCACCTGAGTTCCCCATGTGACCAAAGGGGTGGACCCAGCATGGAGCCCCCCTGGGTTCATATAAGGCTCAGCCACTGAAGGGAGAGCATCTCTTGGACTTCAGCTGCTTTGTGAGCAGTGCTGTGTTGCCAGGGAGCCCCTTCACCAGCTGGGTGAGTTCAACTTTTCTTTCTATGTATGACTGTTGGCCTACCTGCATGTACTTTGCCTGATACTGCCAAGAACCTGTCAGAAGTAACTCTGCTTCTTAGTGAGCAGAACAGCTACTGATGCCAGGTATGTCTCCACTGAACGTTGAGACAATTGCTAGATCTGAGTTTTTTTTAGCCTGGAGCTGAAAAAGCAATCTTTTTTTAGTCTAGATCTTTACAGAGCTCTCAGTGACTTCACTCTCTCTGCCATGCTTGGTGCTGTCTGCTGACTACAGCCAATGCTCAGCACCAAGGAATGAATGTTTCTTTCCAAGGTTTCCCCATATGCCCAAAGTGTGGCTCAGAACAACCTCGACAGCAGCGTTCCCCTTCAGCTTTCAAGAAGAAACATCCCCACTACAGTCAGAAGCAAGCACTGAGAAGAACAGATTCTCTTATGCAGAGGGTTGAACCAAAGCATGTTCCCCTTCTCCACCTCTGCAATGAAGTTACTTCTGGTACAGGGATATGAGCAGGCAGCAGAAGGAATTCATCCAAGCAGTGAGATCACCAGAACTTGGGATCCTGGATTATCCCAGCACCTCCTCTTAGTTCCCAAAGACTTTGCACAGTGAATAGCAGGGCTCTTCCTGGGAAGGGGCTACTTCCTTGCTTTGTGCTGCAGCCTATTAGCATCACGCTATAATAACACACTTGTGAGGTGGTGCTATCTCACCTTGCTGTGTTCAAGCCCTCAGGAGGCTCTGAGCACTCCCACAGCAGCTCTGTGGGGAAGGGATGCTCGTTCACCCAGCTCACCTGATGCTGTGTTTGTGACTCCGTTCACCGTGCCCTCCACATCTGTCTCGTCCTCAGCATAACTCATCATTAAGGCTCTCTGGCGATCCGTCAGCCTCCTGCAGGTGAAAGAAAGACAGTGGTAATGGCTGCTTCTACAAATGTGTTTACAGATTTCCTCAGTCTTCTCTGGCAGCCTCCACGAGAGGCAGCCCCTGGAAGTACAGGATTAATCCTTCTGGCATGAGAATCCCTATGGTGCTCTTCATGGGAGCAATTTATAAAGAGGGGGAGATGTGACCCGCTGCTTTTCACCAAGACAAAAAAGTCTTTTGGAGTGCTGAGAGGAACCATGTGGAGCTGCAGTACAGCGTCTTGGGGGCAGAGCTCAGGGAATGAGTTCCTCTGCTGATGGGAACACCACAGGCTTGCTTCAGTACAGGAGCAGAGGGTGGTCAGCATCAGGCAGTGTGGAAAACAACTGGCGAGGACTCTTTAAGGGAGGGTGTAAGCACAGATGTGTCAGTGCTGATTTACCTAACGGATCCAGACAGCAGTGGCAGTTACCCAGGCAAACATGCAGGTGCAGAGCTACCTGTATGTTTCTGGGATTTAGGGTTTCTTACAGCTGGGCTGCCAAATGATCTTTTCAAAAAGCAAGTCTACTTCACAGTAGAATTAAAAACAGAGAAGTGAATGTAACTGTCCAAGGAGGATTCAAAAGGGATCTTGATAAAGCAGTAAGAAATCCTCATAACATCTTCCTGAGCAGAATTCCTTTGCAAAAAGCTCAAGCTTTCACAGAAACCTGCTTTACTTACTGAGGAACTTTTATCTTTATGTGAATGTAGTGGTCTCCATAGCCGTAACTATTAACTTTGGGAATGCCTTTCCCACTCATTCGAATTCTCTGGTCTGGCTGAATACCAGGGGGTATCTGTGAACACACAGGTGTTGCATCCGTTATTCCATTGCATGCATGTATATAGTTATTACATGTTTATAATAATTAACTACTTCTCTAGCAAAACTCAAAAGAAGATGGCAGATGTGGTATGTCTGTGCAGTTGGACGCATTCAGTGGTGAAGCCAGTACTGATGGAAAAGATCTGAAGGACAGCGGAGAAGAACCTAGTGTGGTTTAGTAGATACTGGATGGGTTTTGTCCAGGAATGTACCCAGCCCCTCCTTCCCATGTCCCTGCACCCTGAGCTGTAAGGAAGGTGTGGCCAAGGAAGGTCACACACTACCTGACATCCTTAATGAGACTGAAACCTGATCCTGGTGGACTCAGGAGATTTGCATCATATTTACAGAAAAGGAGAAGGCTCTGATGTCCCACCCTGATTTATGCTGAAGCTCTTCCATGAAATGGTACTCACTGTGATGTTGATGGTCTCATACAAGCCTTGACATCTGGCTGTCCCTCCCAGAACAGCCTGTGCTACTGAAATAAGGAGGTCTGAATGGATATCTGCTCCATTTCTTCTGAACACTGAACTTTTCTGAACCTAAAAGGCAGGCAGTCCCACAAAACAGAGAGCAGAACAATACGAAGTTAACAAGGCAAACTGCTTTGAAAGATCTCGGCAGAAAACATACCAAAAAGCTGCAGTCATATTCTTTACCATCCACAGTAATGACTAAGAAGTTTAGCTTAATATTCACTCTTTTAGAAAAACACAGATCATTACGTTACTATAATTAGCCAGAGATTTAGGAGTGTGTCTGCCCATCTCAGCAACTCCTTCCACTAATCCTGTCTGTTAGTTCATTACAGCCAGTATGATTCTGCAGGGACAAAACTGACACTGCCTTGTCCAGAGCCCTGAAAAAGGGGAAGCCGGAGGAGGAAGGCAAGAACTTTTGCAGCAGCTTCATGAGCTGGAAGAGAATTAAATCCTCCTGCTCTACAAAGGTAATGGAAAGAAAGTTCTCACTGACAGAGATGCGTATAACAGGATACCTGCAGGAGAAGAGGGCCCCAGCTATGAAGAATGTGCAAAGCAGCACTTAATGCAAATCTGCAAAGGGACACTTGATCTGCCAGCCTCGTGTGCATTGCTGCAGCCCTGCTCAGTGCTGCAAGCAGAAAGCTCCTTCAGATCTCCACATCGAATTCTCAAGGGGTCGAGAACCTACTCTGTGTTTTGATGCACACGACCATAAGGGCCTCGTCCTGGAAGAAGCAGCACAATTCTGCAGGAGCAGGCTGAACATTACAATGCAGACCTTCTGCCAGTTCACATGGATCATGTTACCTCAGCTGTTTGAAAGGCTCACTTGCCCTTTCTCCTGCCATCCCCCATCCAGGCTTCCCACACAGTTTGAAGGGAGTAAGCAATAGCTTCAGTCAGGGGAAGGGCTTGCACTGCAATGATACGCACCCGGAAGGTAATGAAAATTTCCTTCTTGCCTACAGGCATCCGAACTGTCTGCCCGTCCTCAACTCCTGCAGGGAGGAAGAGGGGAAAAAAAGCTGTATTGTAATCCACGTGCTACTGGAATTGCTACAGCTCTTCTGCTCGGATCCCTTGCCATCCCACCTCAGCAGCACCTGAGGAGCAGAGGCACAAGGTCTCCCAGTGGAAGGCACAGCAAGCTCTGCTCCAGGAGGTGCAGCATACAGCTGTGCCTCAGAGGTGATTGCTGCCTGCCAAGCAGAGGAGCACTCCCCCACACAGCTTCATAACTTCAAACCCTGAAGAATTCTTTAAGGAAACACAACAGACTGAGGCATCCTGGGCAGCCTCTATAAGCTACTGGAGAACTGTGTGCTGCCACCCAGGGCAGTCTCAAAGAACCAAGGCTTCAGTCCCACTAATCACTGTCAGCAGAGGGAAAACAAAAGCAGACAGCAAACTTGTCTGAGCTATGCTAAGGCTTTCAGGACTCCCATCATCCCCACCAATCTCACCATGGACAATGAGAAACACAGGCTGACAAAACCTTTTGAAAGTCTCAGCCTTCAAAACTTGTCTAGAAGGATAAAACTTGTCTAGAAGTTTCCATGCAAGAAACCAGAACTTCATCTCAGAACGGGCAAATGTTTTTATCTACCATATATAAATGCTTGGGCAGAAAGTTTCTCATCACAAATGCTTTCCATTACCAAGCTACAAGTCTGCTTTGTTCCTAAGGTAACTTCTCTAAAGCAGAACTTCTTTATGTTGTGTGGACACCCAGAGCTGGCAGAGTAGCCACACTTCACAGGTGAGTGCCTTGTTGTTAGTCCAGTGGGAATAGCTATCGTGACTCTAACAGGCAGCAGTGCACAAATACAACACTCACCAGCTGGCACAGGAACTATCACTGTCTTCTTCTGCTTGGTTTGCCCCGTTCCTCGACACACCACGCACGGCGTTGTTATGATGGAAGCACGACCTCCACATCTTCGGCACGTAGAGCGCATCACAAAAGGGCCCGTGTTTATTGTTTCCTGGTGAAGAAAACAGGTCACACAAGTGATCTTAGAAATGTTTGGGAGCAAGATGGGACTCCTCGCTTCCACGCCACTGACAGCGATCAGCCAAGAATAGCTGGGTTCCCCTGACTGCACAAACCTGAAAGGGAAGTTCAAGGATAGCAATGTAGGGATGGCTCAGAAATCCAAAGATTCTGCTCGTGAGAATCTGGATCAGGTTCAGCTGTCACATCATATTCTGGTGTTTCCACTGGAAACCATCGCAACTATGACCAAGCACATCATGGCCAGGTGAAGTGAGACAGCACTTCCCCTCTAGGATTTGAGGCAGAAGTAAGAACAAAGCTCCACACAGCGCTGTTTCACAAGGCACTACAAACACCTGTATTCCAAGGACAATCCACTTTCACGAATTATTGCCATCATGAATTATTGCCACAGTCCAGGAAAAAGTTATGGACACTAAGCTATGGGGCAAACCATGAAAGCCCTCCCTCAGACTGAAACGTATAGGAAACAGTGGGAAAAGCTGATGATGTTATTAAGAAATGGTGGAAGGGAGCAACTTGTGCCAAGAAAGGCAAGCCCAGCAGGACTTACCATGCCAGTGCCGTTGCAGTAGTGGCAGCGCTGCACTTTGGTACCGGGTTCATTTCCTTTCCCATTGCACCGCTCGCAGGCGTCGTTGATGTTCACCACGATCTCCTTGTTAACACCTTTTGCAGCTTGTGTGAACGTCAGCTCCATGATGTACTGCACAGGAAACAATGGTATCAATCCACAACGAAGATCCCAGTGCGATGGGATCTTAAGCAAACCAGAACTGGTTTTGGCCAGATATCAAACAATGCTAAAATGATATCCAGGTAATGGAGGGGAGAAGAAACACGAGGGTGCACACTGTGTTCAGAAGTGGTCCTGCCTCACTCGGAGAAGAAAATGTCTGTCTCATGTAAATAAGAAGGGGTACAAGAGGACAGCAAACATTGAAATGATGATTATACCAACTTTGCAGAAGAAATGACATTTAAAAAATAGAGAAAAGTAGAAGCTGTGTTTTTCTGTCCTCAGGAAAGGCCTCTAATATGTCCAAACCTTATTTAAAGGGAGTACAGCAATGGGGACAGGTGGAGGCCTTCAATCCCACTGGAAGCATCTCCTCTTTCTCAGTAAATACCTTACTTAGTAAAGAAAGATATCAGCAAAGATGACTGCATGAAACAGGAAATCCTGTTTATCACAGAAAAGTCATTTTTAGTCGAGATAGAAGGACTGAACACCAAGCATTTCTGAAGGCACTACCTGAACCAAGGCTGTCAGTGCTTAAATAGCATTCAGCTACAGTACAAAGAACAAGAAATAGGTTTTATAATGAGCTCCACTGCAGCATTAAGCCAATTAAGTGGAAGAATTCAGCCAATTAAGCAGTCAAATCCAGTGCTGGAAGGCTTGTTTTATAGTTAAAAGGCACCTTGTGGTTTCCAGCATTGCATTACAAAGCAGACATGCTAAACAGTTCAGAGCAGGGAAGATGCCTTACAATGACAGAAGTTGTTTGGCAGCACTGTGAGTGAACACCAGATTTAGTACACAAAAAAAACCCCTGAGTTTAGGGGTGTGAAGAATGCATCCCACAGCTTGCAACAAACACTCCCACCAGAACCACGGGACACTCACACGCTGGCACTCTCAGAAGTGAACTGTTTAAGCGCTTAAGCACGCCCTGTGTCACACTCCAGCTTTTGTGGTTTTCATTCTGAAATACACCCGTGCCTTACCTCCTGCGGCTGGTCAAACACGTTCTGAAAATCGCCAAAAGAAGATCCTGAGAACTCCCCAAAGATTTTCCTGAACAGCTCCTCTGGGTCAAGTGACGGGCCGCTGCTCCAGTACTGACGCCCGGCACCAGCACCTGCTGCTCCAGGGTCAAAGCCGGCTGTCCCGTAAGCATCATATTGCTTCCGCTTCACTTCATCGCTCAGGACCTTCAGGCAAAAGAACAGTGCCATCAGGGTGCTCCTCAGATCCCAGGGAGCTCCTCAGATCCGCGTTACCAGCTCTACACTGCTCAAACCTTGGTGGCATCAGGAAGAGCATCCCGCTCTTGTGATCGGATGTATTAATGAAAAGCCCCTTCTCCCACACCATCCTTGCCATCAGTATAATGGCAAGCTCTGAGCAGTGCATGATAAGCAAGAATAACTTAGATGTACAGTCAAATATGTAATATATTTCTTGAAAGAGATTTGCTGGAGACACCACTGGGGCAGAGCTGCTCCAGCCTAAACCAGAACGCACTGAAACACGAATAAGAAAAGGAAATGTTTCCCCCATCTGCTCCAAGCACTGTTCCAACCTGTATTCCTTCTCACGATGGCTGCACGTTACCTCGTAGGCCTCCGCCAGCTCAGCAAACTTCTCCTTCGCTTTCGGGTCGTCCTTATTCGTGTCGGGGTGGTATTTCTTCGCCAGCTGAACAAGGAAAAATAAACATCAGAGACAGAACTCGACCTGAGCACGCCCCACGCGCCAGGAATAGCAAAGCTCAGCATTCAGCATCACGGAACCGCTCGTGCCGGGCGGGATGCCGCCCAACCGCAGCGCTGCAGGGCTGCCCACCCTCGGTACCGCCCCAGCGGGGAACCGTGCCTGGTAGTACGCCTTCTTGATCTCCTTCTGGCTGGCGGAGCGCGGCACCCCCAGCACCTGGTAGTAGTCCTCCTTGGCGCGGGCGGCGCTGCTGTGGAAGGAGGCGGCGGGGCCGCGCGCGGACCCTGCGGGAGAGGACAGGGGCGGTGAGGGCCGGCACCCCGCGCCCCGCGGCGCGCAGCCCCCTCCTCCCCGCTCACCCGCGTGGCGGAGCCCGGCGCCCAGCGGCGGGAGGCGGCGTGCGGCGGGGCCGTTCGCGGCGCCGAGCCCCCGCACGAGCCACACCAGCGGCAGCCGCGCGTCCCTCGGCCCGCGGCTCCTCACGGCGGCGGCGGCGGCCCCGAGGCAGCGCGAGGCGCTCACGGCCGCCATCTTGGCCCGCGCCGCGTCGGGGCGAGCTGCGCGCGCGCGGCGGCCTCGGGCGGTGCGCATGCGCGGGGCGCCGTTCTGCCGGGCGGGAGCGGGGCAGGGGGGCGGGGCCGCGCCTGGCCGCCGCTCCCCCTCCGCCCCGCGGTCAGAGCGCGGCGTGTGGCGCCCGCGTTCTCATTGAGCTGCGGGCTTCGAGCGAGGGGCGGCCCCAGCGAGCCGTGTGGTGCGGCCGGGCGACGCCCCGTGTGTCCGTTGGAGCTCAGCGCGCTGTGACTCCTCATGACAACGCGGTCCTTCCCGCGCTCGCCGCTTTGCCCCTCAGCGCCCCGAGGCCGCGCTGCCCGCCCGCCCGCCTGGCAGCGGCGCCGCGGGGGCGGTGCGTGGCATCCCGGCTGCCGCCGCCCCGCGTGGGGACGTGGACGGGGACCGCGCGTTCCCGTCCCGCTGCCCCGACGCGCGTGCCCGCCGCGCTGTGCGCCCGGCCGGCCTCGAACTCGCGTCCCGCAGAGCCGCGCCCTGCCCTGCCCTGCCCGGCCGAGGGGCGGGGATAAAGGCGGCGCGGAGCGGAGCGCTGCGGCGCGGAGCGGCGGTCCCGGCGCACCATGAACCGCTTCAAGGCGTCCAAGTTCCGGCACACCGAGGCCCGGCTGCCCCGCAGGGAGGTGAGCGCCGCGGGCACTCCCCGCCGGCCTCGTGCCGGGTGGGGCGGGGGCGAGCCGGGGCCGTCCTGCCGGGGCGGGACCGGCACCAGCCCCCTGCGGGCGCGGCCGTGCTCGGTGTCCGCGGCTGCGGGGCTGCCCGAGCCCTCCGTGTGCCATCTCTCGGGGCGGGCGGCGTCTCCCAAGCGATCTCTCCTCGGGCAACGTGGGTGTCGGGCAGGGAAATGTGCGCGGCTGGGCACTGAGCACCGCGCCCTGCCCGTGCCGCTCCGCTTCCGCAGGTGGAGAGGAAGCGCTGCAGTCTGGGGCCGAGTCCCAGCACCCCCGGGCTGTGTGGGGCAGCGCATCCCCTCGGCATGCAGCGTGCAGCTGTGCAGTGCCGGGCTCTGCAGGAATCCTGCCCCGTGATGAAGCTGGACAACCAGCCCCATTGAGTCGTGTGGCTCAGCCTGGCTGTGGGGGCCAGGCCTGCTCTGCCCTGATCTTAACCAGTGCTGTCCCTGCATCCCTGTATCGTGCACGTTCAGAAGGGCAGGGGAGGAGATGCTCACGGATGCTGTGCTGAGTATCGCTGTGTGCTACCACGGTGTCCTGGGCTCCTGGAAGGAGTGGGCTGGCAGCACGGTGCAGGCTGCTCTGCTTTTATGAGTTGTGATGCAGCAACAGATGGGTGTGGAATGTGGCATAGAATATATGGCCAGAAGTGGGGAGCTCAGGCTGGGAAGATGATGCTTCTGAAAGTCTTTTGCTTTTGATGTCTTCGTAAAAGATTTTGTCCACTGACATGTTTAATCTTGTGGCCTCCTGGCTTCAGCAGTCTCCTTCCCTTTAACTTCCTGTCCAAACCATCCTTGCGCAAGGCTGGCCTGCCCTATAGGAAGGGATGTGGTTACCTCTAAGCCAGACCAGGCACGTGCATCATCAGAACTGTCACAGCTCCACAGCAAAGGGCCTGGGGGTGTGGACGGGGCATCCCTGTCACCATGCTTTTGATTCCTGCTCTGGGAATGCTTTGCAGGACATCGAGGACAGTGTGCAGGGAGTCAGTAGCTCTGCTTATGGGTGCTGCGTGAAGGGGTCTTCCAAATGGCGTTCCCCATCTGATCGCAGGGAGCTGAGAACTGTGACCCCGCTCTGTGGGGCAGAAGGCTCAGGTATCGTAGCGTCACTGCATCCCTGCAGAGCTGAGCTGCTTGTTTACTGAGGCAGAGATGGACACTTGACCTGACTGGATGAGGAAGCGTGGTGTGAACATCAGGATCACAGCTGGTTGCTTCTCCCCTCTGGCAGCGTGTTCTTGTGACGTTTCCAGGCATTTTTTGGCTGGGAACCCCTGACTGGGAGGTTCAGTTTGGGGGAGGAGACCGCGGGGTGGGGGGACCCTCCCAGTCTGGGGACAGGAGCTGCCCCTTGGCATCAAAAAGGTTAACAGGCCTGCCACTGCGCTGCATGCTGTGACAGGGACCAGAGGAAGTGCTGCAGGAACTGCTGCTCTGTCAGGCCCCAAGAGGAAGCTGTGCAAGGAGAGGAAGCTCAGGTCTCACTCCGGGGCCGTGCAGCTCCTGTCCTGCAAATGGTTCTGCGCAGCTGTAGGACGTGGGTGTCTGTTGCAGCCATGGGGTCACCGGCACGGTGCCCCAGCCTGGCTCTGTGCCGTGGAGCTGTGGTTGTACGGCGGTGTCACAAGGCTCCTCGGCACTCTGCCGATGTTGGGGAATGAGTAGCAGAGTGAGATTTTGACTCAGGAGCTATGGGGAAGTTCTTTGGCCGTGTTCCCGCGTGGGATGTGCGCTGCCGGAGGGGTTTATCTGCTGTTGCCAGTGCCTCACTCAGCACAGCTCAAGAGACCTTTTCACCATCCCTGTCTCCCCACCCTGGGCCCTTCCCATTGCAGGACAGTTGAGGGCTGGGGTGGGTTCATGGAGGGGCAGCACTCAGAGCTGGGGTGCTCGCTTCCACTCCTGTCCCAGTGGACTGATGGCAGAGCTGTCCCTAACCTCCAGCTGGCCCCAAACCCCAGCCCATAGAGGGGTCAGGACTGTGCCCATGGGGCACAAGCAGTCACACTGTTCCATCCCTCTTGAGGGGCAGAACCTCATGGCTGTGCCTCCAGCAGCCTCCAGGTCATGCTGTGGTCCCTCGCAGAGGGGGCTCTGTTGGTACTGTTGCTCACCGGTGATGCAGTGTCACCACTTTGTGCTCTCCAGCCCTCCAAACACTGCTCCCCCTGAAGCAGAGCCATCTCTTAACACAGGTTTCTCTCTCCATCCCAGGCCTGGATCGGGGGTCTCCGAGCCAGCTCTGTTGCACCCTATGGGAACCATGTGAAGGCCAGCTGCCGCTGGGTCGCCTTCAGCGCTGAGGCAGCAGGTGAGGTGCCTGGGGGTGACATAATTTTGCCCTCAGAGCTGGGTGGCAGGCCACCCAGCTCTGTGGGGCACGTGTGGGGCACGGGAGGCCCACGTGGCCTGGAGCTGGTTCTCCCTGAAGTCCCCTGAAGGTGCTGTCTACCCCTCAGTCCCCTCTTCTCTCTTGATTTGCGAGCGTCTCAAATTGTGGGGGCTTTCTGGGAGCTCTGATGGGCGATGCCCGGGCTGTCGAGCAGGCAGTGAGCTGCTGCTGTGCCTTCTCTGCAGGTGTGCTGGGCATTGTGCCTCTGGAGGGCAGGGATGGAGGCAAGAGGACCGTGTCTCAGCTCTGCTGCCACTCAGGTGAGCTGGGCAAGGCTGGGTTTCTGCAAAGGAAAGAAATCGATCCCAGTCCCTTCACTGCAGAATGGTCTTGAGCTCTGGGGGAGCTTCCCCTAGCGCACCCTTACTGTGTTACTCATTGTGCAGAATGTCAGTGCAGGAGACTAGTACAAAAAGCACCCCAGGAGCATAATTCTAATCCTTGACTTAAACCACGCACTGCACAAAGGCGCCTGGAACAGGCCTGTGGAGCAGCAGCCAGCAAGCAGCCCCAGCATGGAGTGTGGCTGCCCACACTGAGCTGTGATCACGGCAGGGTGTACCCGGTGCTGAGGGGAGAAGGATGGGCCTGTGGCAGCATTACTGCTGGCAGCACAGTGCGTGCCACAGAGGTGAAAGGCACATGGGTTCGGGGGAGCCTGGGGCACCTTTCTTCCAACGTCTGCCAGTTCAGTGTCCACCCATTTCTCCAGAATTGCAACAGAGCATCAAAAATGGGAGCAGGATGCTGAGCTGGTCCCAGCACTGCCTTTGCGCACACCGTGCTTTGGCATGGCTGCAGACGCACACAGTGTGCCTGAGCTGTGCTGTCTCCAGCATGGCTCAGCCTCTGCCCTTTGCATGGCACCTCCTCTAGTCACTCAGCCGGGGTGCAGCAGATGGGAGCTGCATCCTGCTGGCAAACAGATGGAAAGTCTCCCTTTATAAGCGAGGTGAGCCAAGGCGGGAGATGAGCCAGGCACGGGGACCTTCTCTCTGTGCTGCCTCCCGCTGCTGGAGAGCTGGAGGCTTTGGGCTGTGCCCTGGCACAGTGACCCGTGTGACCATCGCAGCTGCAAGGGCAGCCAAACTGCCACTTAAACAAGGAGGCCTGAAGCTTCCCAGCTTCAGTTCAGTCCGTGTCCCTCCCAGGACTCAGCCCATCATCTCTGGGCTCGTTGCCCTCCACAAGCTGTTAGCCCGGCTCCATCTCCACCCTGCCTGGCGGGTGTTCCTGTGCCACCAAGCTGCCCGTGCTCCCAGAGGAGCGCTCCAGGGGCTAGTGGAGCCGTGCAGCCCTTAATGGGATTTCAGCAGAAGCTCTTTGAAGCTGACGGTGCCTGGGGAACGCCTCCCTTCTGCATTCAAAGCAGAGAAGGATTTCTTTCTCCTCCCAGGGCAAACATAGCAGATAAGTCAGGAGCCAGAGTACATCCCTTTTATTTTGTGCCTTCTGGGCCTGCATCTCAGCAGCCTCCTGGAAGCGGAAAAGTACACAGTGACCTACTTTCACCCGTGTGCCAAACGCATTGGAGGGGCTGCAGAGTACGGTGCCAGCACTGCTCCCACGGGGCTCTGCTGCCACCGCACAGGGCTGGGACAAAGGAGCCTTGTTTGCTGGGTGCGTGGGGCTGATGCAGACACCCTCATGCCATTGGCACTTCTACCACTCTGCGCTGCCTGTGGCTTGGCATGGGGGATGTCTGCTGTGAAATGAAAGCTGTTTGAAATAGAGAAATGCGGCTGCAAATTGCTTGGTGTGCTCTGCCTGCAAAGACAGACGGGTGTGAGGCCCTGAGGGTCAACATGGAGGGTCACAGCAAAGCATGCTGCCCTCAAAGCCTCTGCCCTGGCTGCCTGCATGCACATGGGAAGGGCCCATGTCTGTGTGCATGATATAGGGATGAGTCTCTGCTCCTCACCTTCCAGATGCAGTGACAGACTTTGACTTCTCACCCTTTGACCCACACTTGCTGGCCACGGGCTCTGCTGATGAGATGGTGAGTGCTCAGTGCAGGGCCACGTGTCTGTCTCCAGCCCTGCTGTAGGGCTGGAGGAGATGGATTCAGCTGGGTTGGGCCGCTGTGTTCTGACTATGTTTGCTCGTGCCACAGGTGAAGGTTTGGCGCCTGCCTGAGGAAGGCCAGGAGCTGCCCAACAGTGCAGGGCTGATGCTGGGTCCTGGTGGGGGCCCAGTGGACTTGCTCCAGTTCCACCCAACAGCGGATGGCATCCTGACCAGTGGCGTGGGGAAGCAGGTCACTGTGTGGGACGTGGGACAGCAACAGCCACTGACAGGTAGGCAGCCCTGTGGATGTGAGAGCAGAGACACCTTGCCTGAGCCAAGCTGGCCCGGTGTCTCCTGCCCTATGGGGATGCTCACACCATGTCTGCAGTGGGCCCTGCCCTCTGCTCTGGCTGCTGTGGGCCCTTCAGGAAGGGCAAATCATAGCACCTGAGAAGCCCTGTGGTAATGGAGGGTTGCATCCTGAGATCCCTGGGTCCTGAAGGTTCAGTAGGAAGGCTTGTGGGAGGAGGGTGGCTGGCTGAAGCGTGCTGCTCCCTGGACGGTGTGGAGTGGTGGGCATGCAGGCCAGGCTTGCTGGAACACAGTGTGCCAGCATTGTCCTGGTTTGTGTTTTGAGCTGAATGGCTTTGAGTTCAGAGAACCAGCAGGTGCTTTGTGATAAACGTGAGGTCCACCTGGGGAAATCTGCTTTGGCTATGGTGTTCTTCTCAAGCAGAAGGATTTCCTTTGGCAAGCCAGAATGGCTTGGCTCTGTGATGCCAAGCTGAGCTCCTGCTACAAAGGAAGCCTTGCAAGACCAAGGGAGGCAGGGAAGGGCCTGCTCTGTCTGGCAGAGGACAGAGCACAGCCCATGGTAGGCTCTGACTGTTTTCTCCTGTCCCAGCACTGGAGGCCCATGGGGACCAGCTGCAGAGCCTGTCCTGGAAGCATGATGGCTGCCTGCTTGGCACCTCCTGCAAGGTGAGCGAAGTGCACATGGGGCTGGGAACCTCATCCGTGCATGGTGACATTGCTGTGCGCTGTGTTTCTGAGTGGGCAGCCTTCCTCCTCCTCCTCTTCCTCCTCCTTTGCCACCTGCTGGGCTCTGGCTGCCTTGAGCAAGATGCTGGCCAGATTGTTGGCGAAGCACTTGCTGACCGTCCCCATCATGCACGTGGTATGTCTCCAGTGAGCATAAATCCGTTTGACACCCGATGTGCTCACGGTGATCCCATTTGGGGGAGAAAGGGCAGAACTGGGGCTGGTGAATGGGATGGCAGCACTAGATGGCGCCTGCTGCTTGTCGCCTGCGCACAGTGCTGGCTGTGCCAATGTGCAGGGCGTGCTCAGGCCTTGCATGGAGGCTGAGTGCGCAGGCTGAGTGCGCAGGCGGGCCCCCGGCTGTGTGTGGAGGCTGAGCAAGGACTGAGCGTGCAAGCCCAGCTGAGCGTGCAGACTGAGCTTGCATGCCAAGCAGGGAGGTGGTCCTGAGATGGGACCAAGCGTGCAGTTCAAGCATGAAGATCAGACTCCTAGTGCTCCTTTTTCTCTGCAAAATGCTCATGGGAAGGGGCTGGCACCAGGGTATATTCCTAATGTCCCAGCCAGCTCTTTCTGAGGCACTTGGCTGTAGGTTTGGGGCAGTGAAAGGCTCTCCATGCTGCCCTTGGGGTGCCAGGGAGCATTTGGGAGGATGGGGCTGAGAGGTCCAGCTCCAGCCCTGGCTCTGCTTTGGAGACAGAGCAGTTTTGGGGGTGTTCTAGAGCAGTTTTGGAGGTGTCAGGGTCCCAGTGACCACGGGGTAGGATCTGCAGGGTAATGTGAGCCACAGGAGCAGGCACTGGGGGAGGAGCAGAAGCAGGAACCATCTGCCTAATGTTGCCTTACCTCCTGCTGGCCCCAGGGTCCTTAACCCTTGTATGTTTTCTTTTTATCTCAACAGGACAAAAAACTGCGGATCTTTGACCCTCGAGCCAGCCCAGCTGCATCCCAGGTACCGTCCCTCCTGGCTGTGCTGTGTGGCACGGTGCAGGCAGCCCTGCTCACGTGGGGTGTGCAGTGAACCAACCCACCCAGTCCCAGCAGGGTCCTCACTGTTGCAGGAGGCCCCGCTCGCAGTGGGGCTGCCTGCTATGGCCCAGTGTGGCTCAGCACACGGGACTCCTGCCCTCCCATCCTCCCCACCTGGTGAGCTGCCTCAGTTCACTGGGCAGGAGGGGACAACGGAAGGGCTTTGGCACTGCTGCCTACCTGTGGAGGAGCCCTGTGGGCAGCAGTCCCAAGCCCTTCAGGCACGAGGGCTCCAGAATGGCTCCCAGGCTTTGTGCTGCCATGCTGGAGCTGAGCAAAAGGCTTTTGGGAATAAAGTCCTGCCAAGGGTGAGGTTGGGCAGCTGGATTTCGCGCAGCTCAGCAAAACAACAGTGATTAGGAAATAAGTAGAGGACTTGGGCCTTGCCATCTACATCAAGTTTAAACAGCCTCTTATTAGAGGCTTCCTGTGGCTTCAGGGCTCTGGCTGCCGGCAGCTGCTGTTTCCCCTTGCAGAAGGGGTGGGAGGTTTTTGGAAGGGGAGGGGAGCAGTGGAGAGCAGGATGGGATGGCTGCAGAGGGCTCCTGGCACCGACGTGTGCCTGCCCCTGAGCTCAGGAGACCAGCAGCCTCCAGTGCCTGTGGGTGCTCTCTGCAGGTATGAGAGGTGCCTTGAGGCAGCCTTTATACATACAGCAATACAGTGTTTAAGTATAAATCCAGCAGTTACACATGCAGACAAGCCAGGATGAAGCACTCCCAGCCCTTCAGATGGCTCTGGGAGCTGCTCAACCTTGCAGGGAGGTGCCAGCTTCTGCTCCCGAATTCACTCCACATCTCTCTGCCTTCCCTGCCAGTCCCATCACTTTGTATAACAGCATTTCTGTGATGCTGTGAGCTCTGTGGGCTGTAGCCAAGTCTCCTGGGGCGGGTGGACTCTGTCTAGCTGAGCTATTAAAAATAACATGTGAATGATGGTGTCTGTTCAAAGCAGGCAGCTCACTTCCCTCCGTCGCCTCCCGAGCCAGGCCAGGGCCAGCACTGAGCCCTTGCTGGCACTCAGAGTTTGCCAAGAGAAATACGCACCTTTGCTGCTGCGAGTTGCAGCACCGCAGCCATAACCCCGTCCAGCTGAGAATTGATGAAGATGTTTAGTCTTGGAGAAGCACTGCGCTGAAGGGGAAAACTTTAAAATGCCATAAATCCTTTGGAAGTTTGCAGAGAGCTGGCTTAGCCGAGAGGGATAACGCTCCTGTGTTTTGTGTTTTTCCCCTCGTTGCTGGAGGGCCAGGATGCTTGGAAGGGCTCCTGCTCCCTGGAGCCAACGTGGTTACAAAACCAAGTGCTGCCAGGGCCACCAAGTGCTGCCAGTGCCTCGCCAGCTCCGGCTTTGAGGCCGCCTGGTTCTCACTGTGGTAAAGGAGGTGAGCGATGGCTTTCCAGCCGGCTCTGCTCAGAGCCGTGGCCACAGGCTCAGCACTGCCGCCGGCACAGCTCCATCTCTCTGCAGCGTGCCTCCAGCAAAGCAGAGCTCAGCACAGAGCTGTTCCTCCGGCTCGTTTTCTTAATTTGCCAAGCCTGCCTCATTAAACCATTCCCTTTTTTAGAGCAGAGGAAAAGGAAGAGAAGGAGCTAAAAGTGGAGCCTCGGGAGCAGGGAGGAGGGGCGGCTGCCGCGGGGCTGATGTCACTCTTGGGTCTCGCGGGTGCAGTGCACGCAGTGTCAGGGAGCAGGATGCAGCAGTGCCTGGGACCTCAGGCTGCCCTTGGGAGTGGCCAGGAGCACCAGGCAGTGGCCGCTTGGCCCCCTGGGGGCCGTGGTCACCTCTTTGCTGCAGCTGGTCCTGTCGCGCCTCCTGCACAGCTCCATCGGGGTGTTGTCCTTTTTTGAGGTCCTGCCTGTCCCATCCGCCGCCTTGACTTCTCCCAAGGCCGCACTCTCCTCCCTTCACCTCTCCTCCCACGGGTTCAGGGCTCATTGCTGCTATACTCTGTCTCCTTCCTTGCCTTGACCCTTGTGCTGGAGACAAGTTTCATCCCATCCCTCCCAGCTGCAGCCATGGCAGGACCGGGTGCTTCTCCCTTCCTGCCTTTGCCAACCCTGCAGCACCTAGACATGAAGCATCCTTCTGCCTGTGGGCACTCCTGCATTGCTTGGACCAAGCCCTGGGGTTTGCTTGTGCAGTAATTGCTGTCCTTCAGGCAGTGGGAACAGTGCTGGATGCCAGAGGTGATGCTTCCCTCCGATGCTTTCCCAGCATCCTGATTTGGTGCAGCAGGGCCCTGTCCCCCACACGCAGCGTCCTGCATGCACCCCCACGCTTGCATGGCATGCGCAGGGCTGCGTGCATCTGGCCAGCACCTGGCTCACATTATGGGGTTGGGGCGGGCGCCGTCGATACGCCGTGCTGCGGGGCCACGGCTGAGCACAGCCAGTGTGGGATGGAGAGGAACTGTGCTCGTTCTCACGAGAAACTTCCCCCCGATGCAGTTTCGGCAGAACCGGGGGCGAGGGAACGGCCACGCGTGCCGGGCGAGTGCACGCCTGTGCTCACGTTTTATAGAGCTCCCTTGGAGCACAACACTTGTGTGACCGGGGCTGAGGGCAGCTGGGGACAGTTCAGGGTGTGCTTGGTTATCTCCCTGCTTCGCAGGCTGTGTCGTGTAGGAAGGTAGGGACCTGGGAGTGCCCACCTCTGCCCGTGGCTCCCCAGCGGCCCCTTTCCCACACCCCGGCCATTGCCCTGCCTCTCCATCCTGCAAGTGAAGCCAGGTGTGGGTCTCCACAGCTGTGTGGGCAGAGCAGTGCCAGGGCAAGGTGGATGTCTGGGCTGGAGCCTCCTGTCCGTGCCTGCTACTAGGACCCTGCAGACACTGATGTGACACCTCTGCCCTGGATCCTGCCTTGGCAGCGGTCCTGTCACTTGCTGCTGGGTCCAGCGGGGCACCGCTCAGCAGGGGAAGGAGCACCAGGACATGGGAGGCTCTGCCTTCATCCCCACCACAGCGGCGTGGTGTCCCACGCCGGGGTCACCCTGGGGGTACCTGACTCCCAGCCTCAGCAGCAGCTTCCTCTGGGCAGAGGGAAGGTCCGCAGCATCCCACATTCCCAAGGAGACCGTGGGAAGCTTTGAAAAAGTTGGCCAAGCTCTGGGCTGCCTATTTATAGCATTGCGCGCTCCGCGCTCTCATGCTTCTGTTCCCCAGCGTAACTGCACGGGATTGTTTATATTTCCTCTGCTCTGCTTCCCCCTCGGCTATCCTTCGTAGGAATGCCGCTGGTATTGCAGACATGGGGAAGTCGAGGAGGATTCAGGCCGAGTCCCAGCATCACTATGTGGGCCCAAGGGCTCGCTCTGTGCGTGCCGGTCCGTCCTGCAGGCACACTGGGGATGGCCTGTGGGGTCGGTGTGGTCACAGCCTTCCTGTGCTGCTGCTTGCTGCTGTGGGCTGGGGTGCTTTGGGAGCCACTAGCTTGCTGTTCAGTGGGCAGAAGGGTGCCACGCTCATCCCTCTCCACTGTGGCACCCACACCCTAAACCCACTCTTCCCGTATCAGGACTGGCACGGGGCTGCTGGAGCGCTGCTGCAGAGAAGCTCTATGTCTGCCATCCCCTTTGGATGCCCGGCTGCTGTGGTTTGGTGTGTTTCAGCAGGGGAGTGTGGTGTGACCACGAAGCTCAGGGCAGAGTACTTTGTATGTGGCTGTCAGAGGGGTTGTCTCTGCTGGGTTCAGGCACCTCCTTTCTCTGCTTCGGGAGCGCAGCTTCCAAACACAGAGCCACCTTTTGGGGGCACGCAGCCCCTCCCTGTGTTCCTCTGTCGGAGGAGCTGCTCTGCAGGCGTGGGGCCGGCCTGCCAGAGGCTGCTCTGCACTCCTGGCCACCTCTGGAGTGAGCGGGATTTGGCAGCGAGGGGAGATCGCATTCTTCTGCGGGGAGGATGCACCACGCTTAACCCCCTCAGCTCCCCAGGAAGCTTTTCCTCTGCCCCCTGTGCTCGTGCCTGTTGGTGGCAGCAATTGCTTTCCCCATCCTTTTCTCCACAGGGTTCGGATGCCTGTGGTCTGCCAGCCTTGGGCATGGCAGCACCGAGGAATCCCAGAGCTTGGGGGTTCCCCCCGCTGCCTAGCCCTGCCCTGGGCTCCCCAGCCTCTGGCCAAAGGTAAATATTCCAGGCAGAGGCTGGGATCGCCCTGGTGCAGGAGCAGTTTTTGCTTTGTGTCAGGCTCTCCTAGGCAGCCGAGGAGTCGAAATCTGCCGGCAGCTGTTGCCAGCTCACGCTGACCCACTGTGGCTGTGCTGCCAACAGCTGCATCTGACACGCCAGCCGCGCTCCCCATGGTGTGGAGTGCTCAGCCGCCCCCATGTCACGCAGCGTCCCTGGGGCTCTGCAGGGCTGGAGACCCCACGGGCTTGCAGTGAGAGCCAGGGCAGGATGGGGAGCAGGGGGGGGTTGGGGACGAGCTGATCAGTGGGTGCACAAGGAGGCTGCCAGCATCGTTTGTCTCCAGACATGGGTTCTTGCCCAGCGCTGGCAGCCCCGTGGACATGTGTCCACTCTGGGGCTCTCGTCCGACCTCAGCATCCCGCTCACACCACCCCTTCCTGACCTTAGCATCTGCCTCCTGCAGACACAGGTGGGGCTCCTGGGGGCCCCGGGGGAGCAGCTGCCGCTAGGTGGAGCGGCACACGCGCCGTCCTGCCCTGCACGCTCACCTCTGGCAACATCTGCACAGCCTGGTGTCTGAGCCACCTCCGAAACCGGAGCGCCCCGGCCCCAGCCTCCCGCATATTTGCTGACATACGTACTGCTCAGCCCGGGATGGAACTAATGCAGAAAACATGTTTCCCCGCCGCAGCGTGCGCAACGTGGGCTGCGAGCGGCGAGGCCCCGCCAGGGCACGGGGCTGGGCTGGGCGAGGGTCCCAGCACCATCTCTTCTCCGCAGTGATCTGGAGGCATGTTCTAGCACGCCGTGCCCCATCCCACCCAGCTGGGGACCATCCACGGCTCCACCACGTTGCGCACGGGAGAGCTTCAGCTCCTGCTGAGCTGCGTGTGCTGCGGGGAGACACTGCCACTGAGCATTCCCTGCCCTTTGCCAGCTGTGCCACCGGGGCTGGCACCCCTGGTGCTGCTTGCTCCACGGGACTGGGAGCCAGCAGGGCCGGCACGTGAGGCTATCAAATCTCCAGCTGTGAAGTTTTGGCTGCCGTAGTCATGTGGCTCAGGTGCAGAAGCAATCTCCTCGCCGACGGTCCTGGCTGGGGTTGGGCTTCCAGCTCTCCTGGCCCCGGCTCCCAGGGTTTCCTTCCCCTCTCAGCACTGATACTGGCTCCGTCCTTCTGTCTGGCAGCGAGGCCCTGGGCTGGTGGGGAGGGCTGGCAGCCCCCCTACTGTCTACCCCACTTCCCCAACTTTGGGGCCCTCCTTGTCCCCGCTGCAGTGACGCAGCCCTCACGCTGCACAGGGGACACATCCCCTGCTTAATTGCTGAGAGTGGGACAGGGCTGAAGGGAGGCTGGTCCTGGAGCCGTGCAGTGGGAAGGATTGAGCAGGAAAGGAGGACGATGTCCAGGGGTCTGTTCCACCAGAGAGGTCCCCACTGCTGGTGGAGATGCTTTGAATCTTGCCCCGCATCCTGCTGCTGCTGCAGGGAGCGCCAGGCTTGGCTTGGCTCCTCGCAGGCCATGCTGGCTGGCATGGCTGTGTTTGTCCTGGCATGGGATGTGCTTGGCACCAGTGCCCTCTCCTACCCTGGCTGTGGGCTGCAACAGCTCCTCCATAGAGCAGGCATCCTGCTGGGACTGAAGGGGGCTCCCAGAACGGTGTCTCCCAAAGGCACAGCACCTCCGTGGGGACACAGCTCCTCCAAGTGCCAAGAGAGCATGTGCGTGCCACCTCCACGTGCCTCCCACCCTGGGTATGCTGGGTCCCATCTGTGCAGGGAGCAGTCAGGAGTGCTGGGCTGCGTGGCGGTGCTGGAAGCACTCGGCTCAGCTCTTCCTTTCCGTGACAGCTCTGTTAGCGTTGGTGGTTGGGCTGTTTTCTTGGCGCTGGTTAAGTGAGAGAGAGGGAGCTCCAGCACCTCCTGTGTCGCAGAGCTAGCACTGCTGCTGGGTCCCGCTGGGACACCGGCAACCGCAGGGCACATCTGGGCACCACGTGGGAGCCGGCACTGTAACTCTTCCCCTCCCGTCCTCAGCAGAGCTGCGCCAGGGCCCAGCAGTGGGACTGAGGATGGTGCCACAGAGGGCAAAGTCTGGGTGCACTCTGGGGTCCTGGCCCCGTAGCAGCCTGAAGGGAGAGGGGCTGCTGGGCTCAGGTTGCCATCAGTGTCTCGATAGCCTCTGGACACACGTGGGTGGGGCACCTGCCTCCTGAGCCGGGATGTGGCACGGATGAAGAGCCCAGGATACAACTGGGGAAGTAAGTCCCTCTTGCTCCTCGGCTGTGGCCGTGCACAAGCGTCCCGTTGCCAGCATGGAGCAGCTTTTTGGCACGCTGACCCCAGGCCCCGTGTTTGGTGCAGGAGGAGCCATGGGTGGTGCTGGGATCCAGCAGCCGTCCCACCACGCTCACTTTCCCTGCTGTCACCCTCCACTCATCCCAATGACCACATCAGCACCACCGGGGTGACCCTGCACGGACAGCCCCAGCCTGGAGGCCGTCCCCACCCCGCTGGCCTTGTGGGCACCCCTTGGTGGGGGTGAGCTCAGCCCCACGCGCTCAGCCCCGCAGTTGCTCCCAGCCACGCTGTAGCCGCACACAGAGCGCGGTGCTGCACCGCGTGGGCAGTGGCAGTGCTGACGGCTGTGTCTGCTGTGTGCCTTGCAGAGCGTCCCAGGACACGAGAACAACAAGGACTCCCGGCTGCTCTGGATGGGAGCCAGCGATTGCCTCATCTCCGTGGGGTTCAGCCAGGTACGGGCCTCGCTGGGAGGGCAGCTCCGTGCCAGATGGGATTTCCCACCCTGTGCCAAGGCCACGGCACGGCCATCCCGTACATCTCTGCAGCACCGGCCTGGGGCCCCCATCCAGCCCTGTGGCTGCAAGGCAAGGGCAGCCCCAGGAGCTTTTAGGGAGGCCTGTGCCAAGAAGAGCCATCTCGGGGAAGGAGCAGATCTCCCATGGGTCGCAGAGCCTTCGGCCACCTCCTGTCCTTGCAACACCTTAGCTGCTGCCGTGTCGAGTCACAGCAGCCATGCTGGGCTGTCCTGGCCACAGAGCTGCAGGCACAGCAGCCGCTGGCCCTCATGCCCCGGGGTGCTGAGTGCGTTCAGCTGTGTCCCCCCTGGCAGCAGGAGCAGGGTGGCCATGTGCTGTAGCACCTGGGGGCAAAGGAAGGCAAGGACAAAGGGTTGGACTAGATGATCTCTAGAGGTCCCTTCCAACTCCTACAATTCTGTGATTCTGTGTGATTCTGTGACGTGGCCAAACAGCCACGGATGCAGTCTGATGGAGTCTTTGTCCCTGCAGATGCGTGAGCGGGAGGTGAAGCTCTGGGACACGCGGAAATTCAGCAGCGCGACTTTCACCTTGGCACTGGACACCTCATCTGGGTAGGGATGGGGATGGTGGCTGAGGGGGGACGCGATGCAGCGCAGCAGTGCTGAGCGGGGCTGTGCTCCAGTGCTTGGGGACCTACAGAGAGCACAGCACGAGCTGGTGAGTGGCCCCTGGCAGCAGCAGGAAGCCAGGGGTCAGGCTGGAGACAGCTCTGCCACGTGCCCCACACCAATTGCTTGGGATGGGCGGGAGATGACAGTGCTGGGGACAGCAACAGGCAACAGCAGTGCTGGTGGTGGCTGCATGTGCTATGGGTGGTGTTGTTTGAGAACAGCCAGGCCTGTGACACAGAACTGCAGGCAGGTGAACTCCTTCGGTACAGCGTGGCCATGGCCCTTTGCTCGTGGTGGGCTGTCAGGGCTGTGAGGAGTCAGTGCTGCTTTTCAGGGTGTGATGGTGATGTCTTTTGTCTGCGTGGCACCACCAGGGCTGTCAAGGTGACAGATGTTTGAGCTCGCCTCACCAGTCCCATGTACCCCTGGCCGTGATGCACGCAGGGAGATGGGAGCTACTCTAAGAGGCAGGAGGAGGAGAAGGTGGAGCCTTCATCCCACAGGAGTGATGGAGGCTGGGGAAAAGACTCTTGCTGCTCTGTGCTGGAAGCCTCTGGCTCTCCCCAGAGCTGCTGGCAAAGCAGCAGGGACACCGTGACCCTAACCACACAGAGAGCTGGATCCATCACAGGCCGGGCTGATGGAGCAGGCTAGGTGACTGGAGCAGCTGGGTGCCACTATGTGGCCTCTGGCAAGGAGCTGAGTGAGCTGTGACTGCAGAAGGGCACTTGGCTGCCCTGCCGTGTCCCCGCGTGAGGTGTCACCCCTGAGACAGCAGCTGGGACCCGCAAGAGAGCAGAGGAACGCTTGCTGTTGTGTTGTGGAAGTGCTGGTATATCCCTGCTGGGAAGGTCAGCCTAGCATGGTGGCCAGGGAGCAGCCAGAGGTGGAGGCAGAGCAGGAGGCTTCAAAGCATCACTCATCTCCTGCGAGCTCCCAGGGCTCAGGGTTTGTTGGCTGGGCTGGGACAATAGGCAGAAGCAGCCTCAGCTGGCTGTGCCTCCAAAAGAGTGAGACTGTTGCAGAGGAGAACAGTCCTTCCCCAGCACAGGGGTCCACCTCCATCAATGTCATTAGTGCCTGCAGCAAACCTCCTCCAGGGGATCCCTGCGGCCACAGGGTGCGATGCTTCAGGGTCTGTGCAGGACTCCCCAGCTGCACGATCACCCCAAACCTTACCACTGCTCAGCCCCTGCGCACACAGCCAGCCCATCTAAATTGGATCCAGACACGGGGCCGCGCTCAGCCCCACTTGCGCAGGCTGCAGTTATTTTGGCTGCCGGCTTTATCGGCCGCCAGGAATGTGGCTGGCAGGCAATGCGGTGTGTCGGCCCGCGGCTTCGTGAGCCTGCAGCTGCGTGGCAATCGGTGCTGATAAGGCGGCGGCAAAGAGGGGCTGGGAGCACGCGGGGAGCAGTGAGCCCAGGGAGGTGTTGGTGGGACGGACACAGGGGTCACGGCGTGTCCCCACCGCTCGGCATCTGGGGACCCTGCGGGGACGCAGCCACCTCGGGGCCGGGCGTGGAGGAGCTGCTCTCAGGCACCATCCCGGGGCTGCCAACCCCAGACTTGTTTGCCACCTTCATCTTTGACCCACTGCCCTGTCTCCATCCTACCGTCCTCCACTGCCCATGATTGAGTTTGCGCAGGGGCACGCTGGGCCGCGGGTGCCCCTCTCAGCACACACGGCCACGGAGCAGCGCAGCAGCTCATTGAGGAAGCAATCAGTGGGCGGGCAGGAAGCTCATACCATTCATTACTGACGCGGGCGGCAGGAAGGGGAGCATGCAGCACTCCTCGGCCCCTCGCCTGTGTGGCCTCAGGTACCCAATAGCACCCCAGAGTAGATAGAGGGCAGCTGCAGCACACCTGACACACTGCCATTCTCCCAAGCCCTATGGGTAGCTGTGTTCTTGCCCGGCATCCCTGGGGAAGGGGTGCCTGATCACCCCAGTTTCTCCTCTGCGTCATCAGGTGTGTTTTGGGGGTGCCCATCCCACGTGTGCTGTGGGAGCTTTGCACAAACCTCGCTATGGGGCGGCAACACCTGGAGCAGCCCAGCCCCGATGGCAGGAGGCGTGGGTGGCCCCAGCCCCGCTCCACGTCGCCGTCCCCGGAGTGCCGCCTGTTGCTCCCTTTGAATCGGGTTTTGTCTTCCCTCTGGCCGTCTTTAATTAGATCAAGGAGCAGCAGGAATAGGCCTCAATAGGTTATTGTTGCCCTAAATTGTAACCAGCACCGGCGGGGTTGGGTTACGGGCTCAGCCGCAGGGTCAGACCTGATGCGGCAGCCCACGGCCTGCGGTCTGCGCACGGCAGCAGTGAGAACAGTGGTGCCTTGTTGTGCCATAGCACCGGGCCTGCACAGCGTCCCCAAAGCCCCCAAGTGCTGGAAGCTGGCTTCTAAAGGAGCATCCCCCAGGAGCCCCATCTGCTTGGCGGCCCCGTACGGTGCCTATCCTCACACCCCGCAGTGCCGTCGTGCTGCACAGGTACCATGAAGGCACGGGGTCACGGGCTGTTTGTGGGAGGGCCGAGCGATGGGGCCCTGCGTGGGGTGAAGTCCTCAGGGCTGGGCGGTGCGTGCAGGGAAGGAAGGCAGTTTTGGAGAGCTCAAGCTCTGTTTGGCTGTGAGATATGAAGGGTGGTTCCCCCTGGGGACGCTGACCCGGCTCTGTCCTCTGCACCCATCGGTGGCGCCGGAGCCCACGCGGAGGGTTTGCTCGCTGCTCACTCCCAGCTGCAGGGCTCCAGCTCTCGCGTGTGCCAAGGCACGCGTCCCCGATGTCACACTGTCACTCCCCCGCTCACTGGCTGTGATGGGACTGTTAATGCAGATTTGGATGTGATCCCCACCCCGTCAGCCTCGCGAGGCTCCCGCTGCAATGGGACTCACATCCCACGTCAGGTTATATTCCCATCTCAAATCCCCACACAGGTAGCCCCGGCAGGACGTCCCCTGGTCCTGACGTGAAGCCACGTGTGCTGGCCTTTCCCAGCACTCAGCAGCCATTTGCTATGGTTTTGGGTAGCACTGACTGTTCTGGGGCTTTCCAACAACGCCCACCCCATGGGCAGGGCTGAGCGGGATGGATCCCTGCCCCCACACCCACCTCCAAGACAGGAGCATCCCTGACCCCCGCCCTCAGCCCCGTGCTTTTCTCTCTGCTCCTGGTGCCCACATCTGGCTCAGGGAGGGATGGAGGTTTCCCCCATTGCCGCTTGGAGGGGTTAACGCCGCGTGGCCCCGCAGCCCGCTCCGCTCACCACACCGTGTAAAAATAGCCATGCGCTTTGCTCTGCCGGGAGCGCGGCGAGCTCCGTCACTGCCGAAATCGCTCCCAGATGGGCCACGGCCCCATCCCGGCCTCGTGCTGGCCCGCAGCCGCCTCTGCGGGCGACCGCCGCTCCCCGGCCCCGGCCTCGTCGGCTTTCCAGGAAGCCGGCAATATTTCTGCCTTTCCACAAGCTCCTCCTGGCAGCCAGAGCTTCACCGCAGAGCGCGGGGGCTGCAGGACGCTGACACACATACCACCCCCCTCCGGCTCCCTGTGCACCCCAGGGCGGGGGCTGGGGACTCTGGCACCCCTGTTGTGGGCTGCATGTCCTGCCGGGGCTCTGCTGCAGCCATGGGCACCCGGCGTGGGCTGCCAGGTCCTGGGGACACAGCGACGTGTCCCGCTGCCTGCTGAGCGCCAGCCTTAGTGCCCTGTGCCCGGGGCACTCGGTGAGCACCCTGTGGGCTTGAACGGCAAGGGGGATTTTATTTTGGTTTCATGTCGGGGGTTTTGCAATCCCTTCTCCGCTCTGATTCAGCTCGGAGGAATTAGCAGCGCTGCACAATGTGCTGCGCTCATCTGCTCGGGGCTGCAGTGCAGCTGGCAGCAGCCAGGGGACTTTTGCACTTAGCGTAGGGAACCGTGGGGGTTTGGAGGCTGCACTTCTGGGGCTGTGAGGGCAATTTTGGGGCTGCGAGGGCACTTTTTGGGTGCAGCTGAGCTCCCGCGGAGCCGTGCAAGTGCAGAGGTGGGTGCCACGTATCAGAGGGTCCACGTGCCACGGTGCAGCACGCTTTGTCCCCACTGCTGTGTTCCTGCATGCTGGGGCCTCTGCTCAGCCTCAGTGCCCAGCGTGGTGCCCAGGGGACCACGGCACGGCAGCTCAGAGCTGGGGAAGCAGGGAGGTGGCAGCAGGAGGGCTGTGGAATGAAACCCCGAAGGGCACGGTGAGAGCTGTGCCACGTGCCAGCAGCATCCCTGCACCACTGAGCCAACACCGTGGCATGGCCGGATGGGGACCACGAGGCACCGATGTGCCAGCACAGTGCTCAGCAGCTGCTGGAAGCTGCCAACACAGCGAGGTCCTGGAGCCCGTAGGAATAATGGGAAAAGAAAGGGGCGCAGGGGGAAGGGGCTGCACGGCCGGTCCTGGCTGGGGACACGGCGGTGACACACGGAGCACCCGCCGGCACGGGGCTCGAGCTCCGCCGGGGAGTTTTCTGCTCTCCTCCTCGCAGGGCTGGAAAATATACAAAGCTCGCAGTGAAAATATTTACACAGCAGCAATTTTCAGAGGAATTTGGGATGTTAATTTGAAAAATCTGTGGGGAGAGAACCACAATGGGCCCTTTGAGCGGGCGAGCGTGGCCCTCGCGCCTGTCCGCCCGCGCCGGAGAGGGGCCCCCGCCGCCGCCGTGCCGGCCCTAATGGGAGCCAGCCCTGCCGGAAACCCACCTGGGAGCCGGGGGGGTGCAGACGGCCCCGCCGCCGCCCCACGCCCCTAATTGCATCCAGAGCACACGGGGCCGGGTCAGGGCCGTGCCCTACGGGTGCACCCGGGGGCCCAGCGAGGCGGGGGCTGCAGGGCACTCACCTGAGGACGGGCTCCCAGAGCCCCCCAGGGCCGCCGGCCGCGGCGGCATTGCAGCCGGCTTCGCTCACTTTCTCCAAATAAAACATACCTCCACGGGCAGGGACCCAACCTGGAAAATTCCAGCCCGAAAGATAAAGGATTGGAAAACGATTAAAACCAGAGGTTGGAACAGAAAGCACTTGGCAGCGGGAACCTAGTGCCGGCCCCGAGCCCCTGCGGCAGCCAGCGCACGAGCACGGCCGGGGGCTCACACGCAGCAACGGGGGCCCGGCGTGGCTGCACCGGCAGCATCCGGGCTGGGGGCTGCGGCCCATTGCTGGGGGCCACATCGGGGCCAGAGCTTTGGTGCCGGCAGAGCCCCCCGCAGCCCCTGGGCCGTGCGGGAGGAGGAGCTGAGGTCAGGAGGTGATCGGGTTGGGCTGTGTCCGCCGCCCCGCAGCCATCTGGCAGCGGACGCGATGAAGTCAGGCAGGCGGGATGATGCGCAGCGTTCGGAGCTCGCCGCCTCTGTTTTGGTGACACCTCCTTAGCACTCACGGTGGGGGTGAAACCTCGGAATGAGGGAACCCACCCTCTGTGTTTGAGTCACCCACTGCCAGCACAGGAGGGACAGCCCTCGGGGGGCCACCAGCTCCCCGCAGGATTTCTCACAGTCGTCGTTATTCTTTTATTATTATTATTTTTTTTTTTTTTACAAAATGACATCCTTCTGGTCCGCCTTACAAAACCTGGACTAGAAAAAGTTTTCCCAGAAGAAATGGGAAATAACCGCGTATAAATATTCTCTGTCGAGTCCGTAAAGCTCTGGTTGCCCGCGCGGCGCGTCCTTCAGCCCGGCGGTGCCGAGGGGCCCAGCTCCTCGGCCGGGCTGCGCCGCTCACGTCAGCTCCAGGGAGCGGGGACTGCGGCCACGCTCCGCTGAGGGGCCCCAGTTGCCAGCACGTTGCTGCCCCTCAGCCGAGTCACCGCCGTCCTCCTTCCTCCTTCCTTCCCGGCGCTCGCTAAAACAAGGCCGACCCAGACCTGAATTCAAACCCAAAGCCTTGGCCGCCCGCGTCGTGCGTCCAGTCACAGCAACCAAGGCGCCGAGCACCGCAGTGGGTGACTGCTCCCCACGTGCGTGTAAGCCCCTCGGAATTGCACGTTACAGGTTTGGGTTCTGCCTCGGCTCAGTGAACTCCCCGCCGTTCCTCGGCCCGCAGGTGCTCCCGCCTCAGAAGTAGGAGGGCTTCAGAGCCGCGCCGTTGTTGTTGCTGGGGTAGTGCGCCTGCATCAGCGGCACCTCGCACTCGGGGCCGCCCGCCAGCACGGCGTTCTCAGGCCCCCGGCAGCCGTGCCCGCCCCGCTCTCCATTCTCTAGGCACGCCTTCACGCCCTCCAGCTCCAGCGGGCCGGCCTCCACCCCGCTGCCCGCGTGCGCCTTGGCCCGGCGGTGCCGGCGGTAGTAGGTGAGCGCCGTCACCGCCACCACCAGCAGCAGCACGGCGGCCAGCGCGGGGACGATCATCAGGGCCAGGTTGTTGTCCTTGCTCTGGGTGACAGGGGAGTGCTGCTGGTGGCTCGCCGGCAACGTGTGCGCCTCCACGCAGAGCTCCTCCCTGGAGCCCTTGTCCCCCAGCGGCCCCACGCACACACGGTAGGTGCAGTTGGGTTTCAGCGCCCGCACCGTGTACTCGGCGAGAGAAGCCGGCAAGCGGAGCATCACCGGGCGCTTCTCCGGCCCGGAGAGGTTGCGGTAGCTCAGCCGGAAGCCCTTGTGCTGGGCTTTGGACTGGAAGTAGTTCTGCAGGTCCACCCGCAGCGACGTGCTGCTCACCTGCGTGATGCTGATCCTCCGGCCCGGAGCTGCTGCTGGCGTGGCCGGGGATGGTGTTGTGCCCCTCGCCACCTCCTCCTCCTCCTCCTCCTCCTCTTCCTCCTCACAGAATGCCCCAGCGAAGCCCGGGGGGCACAGGCACCGCAGGTGACCGTGGGCTCCCAGCTGGCAGGTGCCGCCATTCAGGCATGTGCGTGGGGGGCACGGCTGCGGCGGGGGGCTGCTGGCAGCTGCGGTGAGGCTGAAGGGCAGCGGCGTGGAGCTGAAGGGGACGGCACGGGGCTGCAGGGTGGTGGCGGTGGTCCCGGGCTCCGGCGGTGGGCGGCTGACAGTGGGAGCGGGCACAGGCGGCCGCGGTGCAGTGGTGCGCGGAGCGGAGGTGGTGGTGGCAGCGGCGGTGGTGGTGGTGGTGGGGCAGCCGAAGTCGGCGTACTGCAGGTGGTGGAGGAGCTTCCCCGAGTTTTTGGGGGGGAAGTGGCAGCGTGTCTCCTCGGGCCGCCGGAGGAGCGCGCCGCTGGCGTTCACCCACTGCACGAGCCAGCTCATCTGGCAGATGCAGTTGAAGGGGTTGCCGGCGGCTGTCACGGCGCGGAGCCTCGGGAAGAACCTGGAGAAGTCCCGAGGGATGGTGTTGATGTTGAGGTTGCTGATGTCCAGCTCCTGCAGGTTGTGAAGGCCGCGGAAGTCCTCGGGCGGCAGCTGGGAGATGTGCGCGTTGCCGGCCAGGCTGAGCTTGGTCAGGCTGCCCAGGCGCCGCAGCAGCGCCGGCACGCGCTCCAGCAGGTTGTCGGAGACGTCCAGCTCGTGCAGGTTGTTCTGGGGCTGGAAGAGCTCCTCGTCCAAGCTCGTCAGGCCCAGCCCCGCGATCTTCAGGGACTCGATGTTGACGGCACGGAGGGCACCAGGCGCGATGGTGGGGATCTTGTTCCAGCTGATGTCCAGCAGCAGGAGGTTGGGCAGGTCAAGCGGGGGCACGGCCCAGAGCTGGTTGTTCTGCAGCTTCAGCTCCAGGAGATTCTCCAGCGTGTCGAACGCGGTGGCGTGGATGTGCTGGATCCTGTTCTTCTGCAGGTAGAGCCGCTCCAGCAGCCGCAGCCCGTGGAAGGTCTCGTTGGTGATCTCCTGCAGCTGGTTGGAGGACAGGTCCAAGTTGACGAGCTCCGTGAGGGGCTGGAAGATGTTTTTCTGGATGCTAGTGATCTTGTTTTGCGAGAGGTCCAAGAGCTGCAGGGCAGGCAGCCCTGCAAAGCTGTCCTCACTGAGCATCGTGATACCGTTCTCAAAGACATACAAGGAGAGGGTGCTGGGGGGCAGCCCTCGTGGCACAGTGTGGCCCCGCCTGGCCGCACACAGGATGGTCGTGGGGTCCTGGCACTGGCAGCCCGTGGGACATGCCCGTGCCAGCTGCCCAGGGAGCAGCAGCAGCAGCAGCGTGCGGAGGACCAGCTGGTTCATGGTGTCAGCTCTGTGGGAGAGAGAGGTTTGCATGAGGATACTGTCGCCCAGGCACGCATGGCTTCACACACAAAGCACACAGCATTTAGGGCGGCACTCAGGGACAGGACGGCTGCACGCTGCTCCCAGGCCGGGCTGGCGCAGGAGCCCCAAACCTGGCTCCTGGTGGGACAGGGACAGCCGTGCTCAGCCCTGCCACCACAGCCCAGGACACCCCAGCCCCAAAGGGAGCACGGCAGAGCCTGAAGGCGCCCGCTGCTGCTCTGCCCAAGGCACGTAGCAGTGCACGGGCTGCTAAGCGCTCTGCTGTCCCCCTCCCCACATCCCCCACATTTAGGGCCACGCACCCCCAGCTCCCCCACACGCAGTGTCCTGGCTCGTGGGGCGACACGACCCCCACGGCGGGCGGCGGGGAAAGGGCCCCTCCTTTCCCGGCTGCTCTCGGCAGGGTGCAAACCAAACATGTGGGACGCGCCGCCTCCATCCCAGCAGACGCACCCGGCTCGGCCTCCGCCAGAGAAGGGGGTGGGAGCCAGCCCTGCTTCCCGCACTGCGAGCACGACTTAACCCTTTCCTCGTGCTGTCCATGCAGCAGCCAACTGCCTGAGCCCCCCGGGACCCCGCACCGTGGCATTCTGCCCCTGCTGCTGCTTTGCCCCATAGGAGCTGTGAGGTGGCCCTCGTGGGGTGGGTCTGTGCCCCCTCAGCACCAGGCTGAAACCCGGGGCAGCGTTTTGGGGAGTTGGTCGGTACTTTGAGGTGATGCTGTTTCCAGCAACTGGAGCTGGAGGTTTCCCCCACGCCAGGGAAGCACAGGAGCTGGTGGTGGCAATGGCACTCAAGGGCAGTGGCATCTGGAGGTGGCAATGCCATGAGGTGACCTGGGCCAATGAAATACTGCTGGTGTGAGGACAAAGGAGCCACTGCCCCTGCAGGGTGGCCTGGGGCTCAGGGATGTGGCCACAGGGAAGCAGAGCAGGGTTATGGCAGCTTAGGGACTGCAGCACTTTTGATGGGCCATGGGGTGCCCCTGCCCAGCCCCGTCCTGCTCCGAAGGCCCTGAGCCAAGCTGTGACCCCGCTGCGGGCTCAGCCCTTGGCAGACCTCCAGTGCTCTTGTCTCCCAAATCCCTGGCTGCACGTGGCAACTTTGTGTCCCAAAAAGCTTCCTCTGTTGGCATCCCAGGATTCTGGCACGGCACCGGCCTCGCTGGGTTGCAGAGTCCTTGGGCTTCAATCCTCATCCCTCTGGCACTGACTGACCTGGGGCAGAGGAGTCCAAGGAGAGGATGCTCCCGGTGTGAGCAGGGCTGGAACAAGCCCATGTCCCCGGGACAGAAATCCTGGCTGATGTCCTTGCTCAGGACACGGCTTATCTCTCAGCCCTGTCTTTCAGCCCTCCTAATGACGAGCCCTAATTAGTACAGGCGAGGGGTGAGACACGGGGCTGCAGGAAGGCCAGGGCCCTGCCTCCTTCATCGCCCCACAGCAGGGTACGTGGGGTGACAGCGAGGGCTCTGCGGGGCGCACTGCCCTGGCAGCCCCCTCCCACCGCGCCTGTCACCTCCCCCCCTCCTGCTGGGCCAACGAAAGTCGTTAATAGCTGCAGGCAAATAAAGCCCTGCGACTCACTGGGGCCCCGCTGCGTGCCGGGGCTACCGGGTAACACAGCAGCGCGTGCTGCCGGCTGCCCCCGCTGCCCCTCCACCACGGGGGGGCCGTGCCGAGCAATGGCAGTGCCAGGGGGCAGCGCCGCACCCCCAGTGCCCACAGCTGACCGCGCTTGCTGCAGCAGGACGGGGTTAAGGCGGAGGCCGTGGTCCTGGGGTGCGCCCAAGGGTGGGGTGCGCCCGCGCCGCTGGGCAGGGTCACCACAGCCGCCTGAGTCACTTGGCCCAAGGACACCGGCGCTGGGAGGAGCCGCTCTGCGGCCATGCGGTCACTGAGCCCCCTGCCCACACCCTGGGGCAGATCGGCCAGCAGGACACAGCCACGCCGTGCCAAAGGAGCGTCATGCATCCTCACAGAGAGGTTTGGGGGAACTGGTGGCATTAAGCACTGAGCTGGTGGATGGAGGCGACAGCAGCAGCCCTCAGCTGGGACACGGGGTGGCCATGCAGGGACAGCAGGCACGTGGGGATGGCCGCAGAGCGGGCCGGGCTCGAGGGCAGCACGGCGCGGGGCTGCGCCTGCCGGGTGGGCAGCGTGGTGCCGGTGGGGCACGGCCCCGGGATGGGACCTGGTTTTGCAATGCCAGGGTCGGGTTTCGCTGACGTGTCCGCTGCAACCAGCTGCTGACTCTGAGCCTCTCAGCCCTTTAATTACGCTGGCATTTCCTCCCCAGCTGCCAGGCTCCGCTCACCGGCCCCGGGCAGGTTGGGCTGGGTCGTGACCGCGGCCGAGCATCCCGCCTTGCCGGTCGGGCACCACGCGCTCCACCTGCGGCTCCACACCTCTGCCACCACTCTGCAGACACCGCTGCGCTCCTCTGGCACGCAGCAGCATGCTGCACAGCCCCCAGACGGGCACGTGGGGCCGAGAGGCGAGCCCAGCTTGGAGCCCGGAGCCTGGCAGCTGGGCAAGGGCAGCACGGCCACACTTGGGGGAAGCTCTTCTCCCAGAGGTGCTTGGCCATCGCGCCCTGCCAGCGGCCCGCTGCTCCTTGGCTGGGCTCCCCCGGCCTGCACCGCAGATACTTGCCGAATTATTCATATTTTCCGGCTGCAGGAGGATCCAGGCTCAGCCTCCCCCTCTTGCACAGCCTCTCCCTGCCAGCCTGGGCGGGGGGAACGCTGTTCCCACTCCCCGGGACGGACAGCTGGCTGTCTCCCGGTGTACGTGGGGACGCAGCAGGTCACCCCTTTTTGCACGTGAGGGAGAGCCCGATGCCAGCAGGCACAGCGCGGGGTGGGTGGTGACAGTGGGGCATCCCCTGCCCTGTGCTGCAGGGTGACGTGGGCAGGAGGGGCAGATGGAGCTCCTCACAGCCACAAGGACATTGTGGTGGCAATGCCACTGCGTGAGCAGCGCCCGCAGGTCTGTGTGCTCACCTGGGTCCGTGCCCACCTGGCTCAGAGGCCAGCGAGCCCAGGGTGCCCTGAGCCCCAGGACTGGGCAAGCTGGAGGGAACTGCGCTGCCCCACAAGCTCTCATCCCACCCGGTGTCACAGAGGACTCCTGAGCCGGGGGTACCAAGCGCGGACAGGACGTCCCTCCTGTCCCCACAGCCCGGTGAGCGAGGCCCCGCGGCCGCCCGGCTCCTCGTGCGGAACAAAGCCGCCGTTGTTGCCGGCACGCAGCCAGCCCGGTGGGCACCGGCACACACACGGCACCGGCACACACACACACACGGCTCCGTTCGGGGCCCCGCACAGAGGAATGCGGGGCCTTCCCTGACAGCCCCGTGTCAGCACGCGTCCCCTCCCCACGAGCAGCCCTTAATCCGCCTTTTCCCTTCCACTCGCCCTCCGCCGCAGCTCCCACCTCCTCCTGCTCTCCCTCCCTATTTAATTAAAGTTTCCGCAGCAGCCGGGGAGGAATGCGGGCCTGCTTATCGCCTCCCCCCCCACTCTCGCCAGCCCCTCGGCCCGCTCCTGCCCCCGTGACCCGGCCACGCTCTCAGGTGCCGGGAAGGGGAAAAACCAGCAGAGCCGCTTCGCCCGGAGCCAGCGGTGCCGCCCCACTGCCACGCGCGGATTCCTGCGGCCTGACTGCGGCCGCGCTGTCCCCGAGCACTTCCTCCCGCCGCGTCCCGTCGGGCGGCAGAGCCGGCCGGGCAGGCAGCGTTGCGTCAGCGCGACCCGGCCGGGCCACCCGGGCTTGGCGTGGTGCGAGGAAAAATAGTAATTAGCGTCGTTCGTCACGGCGGCACGGCCCAGCGCCGTGTGGGCAGCGGCCGGGCCGGGCCGCCAACACCGGGATGGGACGCGGTGGCTCAAGGATGGGGGGACGCGATTGTGCTCGGTGCCGTCGTCCCGGCCGGGCGCTGGCGGCGGCCGCACGGAGGAGCGAGGGATGCTCGCCCCGTGGGGCATCCCAGCTCCGGCGTGAGCCCGGCCGGCGCAGCAGGAAGCCGGCGGGGCATCCCAGCGGCCGGCGGCTCCGCGCCCTGCTGGCACGCTTCCCCACGGGACAGCGGTGCGAGCGGCTCCGCGCCCTGCTGTGTCCCGAGCGGCCCCGCCGCCGCACCGCGACGGCAAAGCGCGGACGGACCGCGCCGCGTCCCGCACGTATCCCGGAGCCCGGCTGCTGGCAGCACGGGTCACGGTCACCCGGTCGCCCGCAGTGACACCCGGGGACAGCACGAGTCCCCCCCAGCCCTCCCCGTGATGAGGCGGCACCGGGCCCCGGCCGGACACGCGGCAGGGACGGGCCGTGGCGCGGACCCACGAGGCCACCGCGCCGGGGTCCGGCCGCCAGCGCCCTCGTCCCCGCACGGCTCCGGGCCGCCGCCGGGGCTCCGTCCCTAGCCAAGGCGGGGTCACGCCGTGAGCCAGCAGGGACAGCCGGGCACGGGCTGCCGCTCCCTGCCGGCCCGGGGTCGCGGCACTCACCGGGGCCGGGCGGGGCCGGGCGGGGCCGTGCCGGGCGCTCACTCCATGGCGGCGGGCGGGCGCTCCCCTCTCTGGCGGCGCCGGACCCGGGGGGCGGCTTTTAGGGTGAGGGGGGCGTGGCCTGAGCTGGGGGCCGGGGCCGGCTCTCCTGCCGCCTCCCTATTGGCTGCGAGGACCGGGGGGCCAAGGGTGGGGGCGGAGCTGCCAGGTAGGCCCCGCCCCCTGCGCACCTGGGGCCCGGTGTGGGGGGACCCCGGGGACCCCCTGGTACCCCGGGAGTGCGTACGGGTGTGGGTGCAGGCATCTCCCCCCAATCCCCAGCATCCACGCGCCCCAAGCGCCTCCAGACCCCGGCAGCACTGCAGCACCAGGGCTGGGCGTCCCAGCAACCCCTGTCCAGCGTGCCCTAGCTGACCCATAACCCAGGAGGCGGTCCCCATTGCACTGGGGCCGCCGGGACCCCCAGCCCCATGTGTCCCGGGGCCCCCAGCACCCCTAGCCCCACGCTACCCCTTACCCCGTGACCCGCCCCAGCCAGGGATCAGCGTGCTTTGGTGCACCGGGGACAGGGGCTGTGGGTGCCCTTGCGGGGCCGTCACAAAGCCGAGGTGACAGCGGCACTGCACCAAACACTGCAGCACAACGTTCACCAGCCCGGGATGTCCCAGCAGCAGCACTGCCCTTGTCGCAGCCGCTGTCCCTGGCGGTGGTGGCAGCACGGTGCTGATGACGGTGATGCCATGCCCGCCGCAGCCACTCAGCGTTGTTTGTCCAGGCTGTGCCAACACACACAGCCCAGCACTGCTGTACCACCTGGGGCTGCCCCCCACGTCCCCTGGCTGCCCCACGCAGTGTCCCTGTCACGGAGCCGTGCGGTGGGGCAGGGCTGCGGGGCCGGGCAGCCTTTGTTTGCCTACGTTTCCTCAAAGTCGATCCGTGTAAAATCCCGGCACTGCACGTGCTCCCTTCCCCCAGCCGGCACGACCACAAAAATGTCAACCCGAAAGTAATATATTGTCCCTTTGTTCTCCTGAAAGTTGCCTCTGGAGTTTTCTCCTCCACACCCAATATCACGGGGAAGGAAGAGAAGGGGTTCGGTGCTCCGTGTCCCCTCCAGCATCCCCCGGGCACGGGGAGGGACAGGGACGAGGACAGGGACCAGGCACGCTGCTTCCAGCCCAGCTGGCACCCCGCAGCACCATGCCCCCCAGCCTGGCCAAGCCGGGCTGTCCAGGGCTATGCCAGCAGGGCCAGGTGGGCCCCGGGTTCCCTCACCTGTGGTGGCACCTGTGTGCCCCACGCCCACGCTGCCGTGCCACGCAGCGGCACACTGGAGGAACTGTGGGCGGCCGCCAAGGTCTCGCTGCCATAAAGCTGTCACAGTGGGGCCGAGCGTGGCAGCACTGTAGCGTGGGAAGCTGTAAACGGGGGAGATGCCAAGGGCCGTTCCCACGTACCACACCAAGGGCACCCAGCACTCCCTGCTGCCATGGGTTTGGTTGGGCACTGCCCAGCACCTCGCTGGCACCACCAGGAAAAGGGGACTGGGCTTGGGGTGCCCATGGGGAATGAGCCAAGAGGGCAGGGTATGGCCCTGCCTTCACTGGGTGCTGCCGTGTGCCAGGGTGGGCTGCTCAGCCCCATATCGCAGTGCTCAGCACCTTCCTTTCCTTGCAGGGCCGTGATCCCGCTGTATGACGCCGACACAGGGCTGCTGGTGCTGGCGGGGAAGGTGAGGAGCTGGGGTGGAGGGACACCACAGGGTGATCGTGCACCCTGCTTACACCGCATCTCTGCCAGGGAGAAAACCTCCTGTACTGCTTGGAGGCGTCCGCGGCGCAGCCTGCACTCACCCAAGGTAAACAGGACACATCCTACACGGGATGCGTCGGCCCCTACCCTTGCCCCCGCCCCAAGGCTGTCCTGCTGTCCCCAGTCACTCAGTGCCTGACGGAGGGACACACGCGGGGCCTGGCCGCTGTGCCCCGCCTGGCCCTGGACGTCATGGCCTGCGAGGTGCTCCGCGTCCTGCAGCTCACCGACACCTTCCTTGTCCCTGTCAGCTACATCGTGCCCCGCAAGGTGAGTGCGTGTGGGGCCCTCAGACAGAGCCTCAGCTCCGAGCTCGGTCACTGTGACCCCATGTCCTCGTGCCCCGGTGCTCTCCCCGTCACTCACTGTCACCAGTTCGGGGACCAACCGCAGCATGCAGGGCAGAGGTGTCTCAGCCAGCTTCTCCCGCTGTCCCCGACGTGCTCAGGTTCTTCCTTCCATTGGCATCACTCCCCTGAAGCGTTTTCTGAAGGACAGAAAACCAGGGCGGCAGCTTAAGCAAATTCCCTTTTCTGTAAATAGACATTACTGTGGAAAAACCCACGTTTAAAAAAAGAAACAGAGCGTAAGCGCTGCAGGGCGGCCACGGGCTGGGGGGGAACAGGGCTCTGCCCCACGGGGACAGAGCTCAGCCCCTGGGATATGCACACAGCCACCCACCCAGCCCGGCAGCACCAGGCAGCATCTGACACCTACAGGTGTCACACAGCACCGCCAGGGCTCGGTGACAGCAGGGGACTGCAGGCAGAGCACCAGCTCGCGTGCCACGTCGTGGTGTCCCACAGTGGGACGTGACACCGGTCTTGCCGTCCCCTCTCCTGCAGTCCAACCAGGACTTCCACGAGGATCTGTTCCCTGACTGCGCTGGGATGCTGCCGGCCACAGATGCCCAGGGCTGGTGGGCAGGGGACAGCCAGCAGGTGAGCGGCACCCAGGAGGTGCCCCACGCGTGGCAGCACGTGGGGCTGGGCACCACACTGCCTCTGGACGGGGCCAGGGCGTGCGTGGAAGGGGAGGGACGGCTTTCTTTATCACATCCTTTTAATGGAAAGTGGAGATTGACGCAGATTGCATGTTTGCCATGCAGCTTTTGGGGTGGCAGAGCACGAGGGCTGCGTGCCCCCTCCTGACTGTGGGGCGGGAGGAGTGTTTGGGGGATGAGACGCACAGCCCTGCACCTTGGCTGCAGCAGCTGGCTTTGAATGCAGACACAGCTTCAGGAGATCTCATCTGCTCCCGCACAGTTTAAAATGGTTTTCCAGGAAGAAATTGCTTTAAAACGCACTTCTGCAGTCAGCTGAGCTCTAATTTCCATCTAGGTGCAGCTAAAAGTAAAAATCAGATCAAGGAAAGGCATTTCACGTCACCTCCCTTAAAAACACAGACATAGTGAGACGCCGTGAATGGAACTGCTTAACGATCCCAAAGCTGTGAGCCAGAGAGGGGCCTCCTGCAAACCAGGAGCACCCCCATAAGCCAGACACCACAAGCAGCAGGTTTCAGCGGGGATGATTACAAAACCAGGGGGGAGAAAAAGGAGGTTTTGTGGGGGGTGAAGCAGCTCCCCGACACAGCCAGGGCTGTGCCAGGCTCTCCTCTGCCAACGCCTGCTCACCACAGCGCTGCTGCCTGGCAGGTGGGAAGGGTGAGCCTGCACCCGGCACGGAGACCCACTGAGACCTTCCGTTCCCCGCTCATCGCCACTGCACCCAGCGCCCAGCTGCCTGATGACGGCCCCGTGGATACAGAGCTCAGTGTGAGCGCAGGGCTGCAAGGGGCTGGGGGTGGTGGGGCTAGAGGAGCAGCTCCTGCCCACCGCTGTCTCCTGCAGGAGGGCAGTGGCTACTCCTCACCCTCCGGCTCGCTGGCCTCACCGAGCAGCGCCGGCGCCTCGCTGTCCACCGGCACCGGCCCTTCCAGCGGCTTTGTCAGCAGTCCCAGCCAGAAGTCGCTGCAGAGTATTTTGGGTGAGCGGGCAGCAGGGTGGGCTGGTGGCCCACGAGGCCGGAGGAGCGTGGCACTCAGCAGCACCCACCCGCACAGGGCCCAGCTCTCGCTTCCGGCACGCGCAGGGCACCGTGCTGCACCGCGACACCCACATAACCAACCTGCGGGGGCTGAGCCTCACCACGCCGGGCGAGAGCGACGGCTTCTGTGCCAACCACCGGCGTGTCGCCCTCCCGCTGCTCTCTGCCGGTGGCCAGATCGCCGTCCTCGAGGTACCGCAGTCAGGAGAGGCTCCTGGGGCCGCCAGCAGGCGACGTGCACCTTTCACGTGCCCTGGGTGACGCTTTGCTCTCTGTCAGCTCTCCAAACCGGGCCGTCTCCCCGACGTGGCTGTGCCCACCATCCAGAACGGCGCGGCCGTGTCCGACCTCTCCTGGGACCCCTTTGACCCACAGCGCCTTGCAGTCGGTACGCGCTGGCACCGGTGCCATGCCGTGGGTCGCCGTGCCCCGCATTGCTGCTCACGTGTCTCTCCCTGCCTTGTGTCGGTGCTGCAGCGGGGGAGGATGCCAAGATCCGGCTGTGGCGGGTGCCTGAGGACGGGCTGCAGGACACTCTGCAGGAGCCTGAGGCCGTGCTGAGAGGTGAGCGTGGTGCAGGGACGCAGCTCTGGAGGTGAGCGGGGGCAGGTGGGTCTGGCGCTGTCCCTGTCCCAGTGCTGGCACTCTGCTCTTCTCCCCAGGGCACACGGAGAAGATCTACTCCATCCGCTTCCACCCCGTGGCGGCCGACCTCCTCGTCTCCTCCTCCTACGACATGACGGTGCGGATCTGGGAGCTGGGCACTGCGCAGGAGGTGCTGTGCCTGCAGGGACACACGGACCAGGTAGGGGCAGGGAGTACTGGGGGCCTGCAGCACACAGATGGACCGGGTGCACACGCTGCAGCACAGCTGGATGGCAGCTTGGAGCTGGCTCCTGAGTTAAGGAGGCGAGATGGCCCCGGGGGAGAGCGACTTCAGGCCACCAAGGGGGCATCGTGGCTGGCCAACAAGTCCCCTGGGCCAGCCCGGCACTGGGGCACAGATGTGCAGCAGAGGCACCCCCTATCTCCCAGATCTTCAGCCTGGCCTGGAGCCCCGATGGGAGGAAGCTGGCGACGGCGAGCAAGGATGGCCGGCTGCGGCTCTACGAGCCTCGGTGCAGCCTCCAGCCCCAGCAGGTGGGACCACAGTGGTGGGAACGGGGTGGGATAGCTGTGGGGAGACAGATCCCAGCACGGGGAGCTGCTAGGCAGGGTGTGCTGCTGGTGACCATCCTTCTCCCCACACAGGAGGGTCCGGGCCCCGAGGGGAGCCGTGGAGCACGCGTGGTCTGGGTGTGCGGAGGTGACTTCCTCCTCGTGTCTGGATTTGACAGGTGAGGGCGGGCACACGTCACCACTGGGCACGGTCCCCAGGGGGACAAGGTGTTCCTCAGGGCCCACCATGGGAACACGCTGGGCTCTGCCATGCCACCTGCCCACCCCCACAGCCGCAGCGAGAGGAGGATCCTTCTGTACCGTGCGCAGGCCTTGCCTGACGGGCCCCTCTCCGTTCTCGGCCTCGATGTGGCCCCTTCCACACTCCTGCCCTTCTATGATGAGGACACCAGCGTTGTCTTCCTCACCGGCAAGGTGAGATGGGGCCTGCCTGCTCCTATGGGGCTGCCCACACAGGGCACGGTGTTACGGGGCCCTCGTGCCCTCACACCAGCCCCATCCCACTGTCCCAGGGTGACACCAGAGTCTTCCTCTACGAGGTGACCCCCGAGCCACCCTACTTCCTCGAGTGCAACAGCTTCACCTCCAGCGACCCCCACAAGGTGAGGGGGTACACACCAGGGCCGTGCTGCCTGCCCTGCTCCCGGCCCTGCTCACATGCTCGCTCCACCAGGGCTTTGTCTTCCTGCGCAAGACGGTGTGTGACGTGCGGGAGGTGGAGTTCGCCCGGGCGCTGCGGCTGGGGCAGAGCGGCCTCGAGCCGGTGGCTTTCCGCGTGCCTCGTGTCAAGGTATTCACCGGGCTTGGCCGCGTGGGGCACGCGGTGACAGGCTCTCCTCACTGCCCCACGCTCCACAGAAAGAGTACTTCCAAGACGACATCTTCCCTCCGACCCGCGTGTGGTGGGAGCCGGCCCTGAGCGGCAGCGCGTGGCTGCGGGGAGCGGATGGGCAGCAGGGCCGTGCTGAGCTCCGTCCTGCCGACATGCTGCCAGGTGGGTGCGTGGGGCAGCGCGGGGCCTCGAGCCCGTGGGGCCGCCCCACATCACACACTGCCCTCGCAGTGAGCCAGGCCCCCAAGGAGGCACCCGCGAGGAAGTTCGTCCCCGCGGCCACGTATCTGGGGGAGAAGACGGACGAGCAGAAGAAGGAGGAGGTGAGTGCGGGGACGGCGGCCCCGCGGCCTTGGGACGCCCGGACCCACGGCCCCGCTTTGTCCCACAGCTCCTCAGCGCCATGGTGGCCCGGCTGGGCAGCCGCCACGACCCGCTGCCGCAGGACTCCTTCGAGGGCGTGGACGAGGCCGAGTGGGTAAGCGTGGCGGGGACGTGGGGAGACGGCCACGAGGAGCGGGCCCGGGCCTCACCGACCCCGGCCTCCGCAGGACTAGGCCGCAGGCGGAGCGTCGCCGGACAGCAGTCACGTCAAGCCGCGCCCGCGCCGTGGGGCACAGCCGCCATTAAAGCCCTCAGCCCCGCCCGTGGCTCCGTGCTTGTGTGAGGGGACGGGCCGGGGGGGGGGGGGGAAGGGGGGGAAATGGCGGGGCCGCGTTCCCGCCTCTTTTAGCGCGCATGCGCGGCGCTCCCGGCTCGGACCTCCCCGCTTAGCGCGGCCGCCGGGGGGCGCTGTTGCACAGCGGAGGGCGACGCTCCGCCCCGTGCCCTCCGCTCTCTGACCCCGCGCCCTTGCGGGGAGCGGAAGCGGCGGACGGGACGATGGTGAGCGGCGGGACGGGGCCGGGACGGGGCCACGCGGCACGAGGAGCGCTGGCACGGCCGGGCGGGGGGGGGGACGGGGCTCGAGGAGCTCGGGACACGTGCGGAGCGACGGAGCCCGGGGAGGTGGCGGGGTCCGGGAAGGGGAGGAGGCGGGAACGGGGCCGGGCAGGCCGCAGGGGTGCCCACGGGGCTGCGGCGGGGCCGGGCCGTGACAGCCGGCTGTCCCCGCAGGCCAAGTACCTGGCGCAGATCATCCTGGTGGGGGCCCAGGTGGTCGGACGGGCCTTCATGCGAGCGCTGCGCCAGGAGTTCGCAGGTAGGAGCTGAGCCCGGCCCGGGACACCCCCTCCAACCGGACCCCACGGGCTGTGCCTGCTCCCGGCACTGGGGCAGGGAGGGGAGCTGGGTGGTCCCACGGTGTGGGGGGGGGTGGGCAGCTGGCGTGGGGCTTCATGGCTCAGACCTGCCTGGGAGCCCCGTGGCTGTGCGGGGCAGAGGACTGATGGTGTCCCCGGGCAGCGAGCCGAGCTGCAGCAGACGCGCGGGGCCGCTCAGAGAGGCCCCAGTCCGCCGCCGCCTCCAGGATCATCGGCATCAGCCTCCAGGAAGCTCAGCAGATCCTCAACGTCTCCAACCTCAACCCAGAGGAGATCCAGAAGGTAGAGGCACCCTCAGGGCAACGCGGCTGGGGTGAGCTGGCACGGGGTGGTGGGGGCTGCTGGAGGTGTGTAGTTGCTCTCCTGAGCGTGGCTCGTTGTGGGAAAGGTCTCCCTGCTCCAGCTGCAGCACGTATTGCCCAGCAGAGCTGCTGTGCTCCTCCAGAGGTGCCTGTCACTGCAGCATGAAGCAGCCACGCCGCTGGGATTTGGGGAGGGGGGCATGCAAGGGGCAGCTCCTGATGGAAGCTTTTCTTTGGCAGAACTACGACCATTTATTCAAGGTGAACGACAAGTCAGTGGGAGGCTCCTTCTACCTGCAGTCCAAGGTGAGTGAAGGGAGGAGAGCTGCGGAGCCCCCCGGCTCTGCCCTCAGCCAGTCTTTGATTCAGCAGGAACCTTCCAGAAACGGACATTCTGGGCCAGTAGGTGGTAGGTGGTAGCGTCCACCTCCTGCTGGGGGCTGAACCCATCGTTGGGCCACAAAGGGAGAGCTTTGCTGCCTCTTCTTGGCTGCTTAGGGAGGCACCAGCCGAGCACAGCCGTGCCAGAAAAGGGTTGGGGATGGGTTTTATCCCCACCCTTCATTGTGCTGGGGGCCGGTCAGCACTGGGGAGCAGCACAGAGCTGAGGGACCTGCGGCACTAACAGCCAGCACGGATGAACCCCTTCCAGAGTCCTGCTGAGGCAGGAAGGACTCGGAGCCCGGTGCCAGCGGGCAGGGTGGTGTGGGTGCAGCCCTGCCCTCTCCGTCACCCCGTCCCCTCATCCCACAGGTGGTGAGAGCCAAGGAGCGGCTGGACGAGGAGCTGCGCATCCAGGCCAAGGACGAGAAGGAGAAAGGCTGGAAAGCCGAGACGTGACTCCTGTCACTCGCGTCCCCGCTTCCCTCTCCCTTAAGTTATAGGTGGCCAATAAACGCCGTGTCCTCCACCACCTGGCCTGGCTGCTCTGCTCCCTGGGAGGGAGAGGGGATGACCCCAGCCCCGCTGCTGTGCCCCGGCTGTCGGTGCGCAGCACAGAAACCTGACCCAGCCGCAGAGGGCTGGCACAGGCTGAGTTCTGCCCTGCAGACCATGGAGGTGGCACGGCACGGGGAAGGAAGGGTGTCCCCAGCTTGGCCTCAGGGCTCAAATCATGCCCGGGAAGGCTGCAGGAGCTATTTTAGTGGGGGGGTTGGATGCTCGTAGCCTGACTGCACGCGTGCCTCTGGCTCTGTACCGCGTGATAGCAGGGAGCTGCGTGCAGATGGGCACTGGGTCGGGCACAGCAGCGAGGCACCTTGTGAGGACACACCGTGGCCGTCCCCTGCTGCACCCCCCAGGGAGGCCAGGCGGGGCCAGCCGTGCCCTCAGCTCCAGGGAGATGGCAGCCGTGTCACCCTCTGTCCCCTGGCAGGAGCTCAGTGCTTTGTCCCCGCCTCGTGCTCCTCGCTGCCCTGGCTGCAGGCGGGCAGTGTGGTTGCAGACTGAAACAGGAACTTACTTCAACTTCACTTTATTGTTTTCTTAATAAACTTCCTCTCCCATGGAGGAATATAGTGTTATAATCGTTAGCTTATCTCTTGCTTCTGTAGTCCTTAAAACTCTATGCTAACAGCGATGGAGCCCAACAGGAGGAAAATAAAAACAACCCAGAAACTACAATAGAAAGGCACTTAGAGACCGTTAAAATACTGATGACCTGGAATGTGCAACAACAAACCAACAAAATGAGCAAGAAAACGTACACTGGCCGGGGAGGCCTGGTCGATGGCCAGATGCCATGCTGAGGCAGTGCCGGGCGGCCCGAGGACAGTGACATGGGGAGACCTGCTCCCCGCAGGGCGTGCTGCCGGGGGCCCTTCCCGAGCCCGTGCAGCTGGGTCAGGGTCAGGGAGACCCTCGGTTCGGAGAAAGCTGTGGGCAGGGCAAGGTACGTGGGACCCTCTGTGTGCACTGGGGTGAGGGAGGCACCTGTGCCCCCTGCGCTAGGGCAGCTCTGTGGGGTCCCCCGTGTCTGGGGCTCTCACCTCGGTGCTGCTGGTGGAGCTGAGCAGGGGCCCTGCATACCCAGCTGAGCCCCAAGCTTCCCCTGTTGCCGGGATGGAGTCTGGCAGCACAGAGCCTGACCTGCACCAGTGCTGCCCCACAGCTCCGGGGGCTCATCTGGAACCACGGCCCAGAGCTGAGCAGCACTGAGCCGCCCGGTGCCGACGTGCACCTGCCTGCAGCCCTGCCCGCGCTGCCTGCGTGCGCTTGCGGTACATGGTTAGGTATGAACGTAGCTAAACACGGTGGCTCTGCCCCGGTGCGGAGCCGGCACGGCGAGCAGCACAACAGCCGTGTGCCTTGTCATGGGGGGGTGGCCGGGGAGCTGGGGGTCCCGGCAGAGGTGGGGCCGAGGCCTGGGGCAGGGAGACGCCAAGTCAGCGAGAGCGAAGAGCCCGAGCGGGGCCCCGTCAGCGCAGGGGTGTGGGCGATAAATAAATAGCGGCATCTCCGCTGCCCAGCGTGGGGCAGGGCCCCTTCCCCCAAGGTGCACCCCCCCCCCCTCCCCGGGGCCGGGGCAGCAGCGTGGGGTTTGCCGAGGGATTATTGCTATTCTCAGAAGAGTCCGTTCTTCTTTCGTGAAGGTTAACGTGGCCGCAAGCCCAGTGCTGGGGCGATGCCGGGGGCGATGCCAGGGGTGACACCAGGGACTTGACACGGCCCCCCCCCCCCCTTAACACATGCCCTCAATTCACCACTGCAGGCTTGAGCAGCAGCGAGCCAGGCGGGATGACCACCCAGCCAGGCGGCAGCGCCTCGGGGGGGCTGCCCGCTGCCCCCACCCCCATCGAGAGGTCGAGCACGGCCCCTGGCAGCAGTGCCAGGCTCTCGGGGGGTGCCCGCAGGCGGCCCGGCTCCGTCCGTTGACCACCCGCTTTGCGGCCCTCCTTGCCCCCCCCTTTCCGCCCCTCGGCCTCATCGGCCTCAGCCTTCGCCCCGCCGGCCAGCAGCGACATGACGGGCAGCCCCAGGCCGCCGGCTGCGAAGGGCGATGGCAGCAGCGGGGCCTTGGCCAAGTTCAGGGGGCCACCGCCATTGAGGGGCAGCGCGGGGCCGGGCAGGGCGGGCAGCGAGCCCCCAGCCCCACAGCCCAGGGCGCTCAGATCGAGCGGGGCCGGTGCCAGCGGGAGGGGCAGAGCGGGCAGAGCGTGGGGCGCGAAGAGGGCGGCGGGGTTGGGCAGGAGGAGCTGCGCCCCGTTGGCGTAGGGTGCGTCCGCGGAGCCCTTGGGCTTCAGCATCTCGTGGTGCTCGTGGGACACGAAGTGCCCGTGGGCCTTGATGTGCTTGCGGAGCGAGCTGGGGTCCGTGTAGCGCTTGTGGCAGCCCGGCATCTTGCAGTAGTAGGGCTTCTCCACGTAGTGCGTGCGGGTGTGCTTGAAGCGGTCGCTGGAGTTGGAGTAGCGCTTGTTGCAGCCTTCGTAGGGGCAGATGTAGGGCTTCTCGCCTGCGGGACGGCACAGCGCTGCGTCTGAGCCCCCCCTCGCCGCGCACAGCTCCCTGCCCCAACCCCCTCCATCCCTCCGTGCACTCACCGGTGTGCGAGCGGTTGTGGATCTTCAGGTTCTCCAGGCGGGAGAAGCTCTTGTTGCAGGTGGGGCAGCGGTGCGGCTTCTCGTTGGTGTGCGTCCGGATGTGGATCAGCATCTTGTACCTGAGCCGCAGCCATCAACGAGGGGGGGCCAGGAACCCAAATCAGCACCCATGGGGACACCCATCGCTGTCCTCCATCCCCACAGCCTTGCACCCCCACCCCCCAGGCCCACCTGGCGTTGAAGCCGCGGCCGTGGCGGGCGCAGCCCTCCCAGTGGCAGCAGTACCCCGCGTCCTTCTCGGGTTTGACGTGGAAATCATTGACGTGGTCCACGAGGTCTTGCAGGAGGTCGAAGAACTGGTTGCACTGCAGGGGAAGGGAGGGGGGGGGGGATGGCACGGTGGGGGTGAGGGAGGGCTGGAGGTGCCCCCTGGGTTGTGTACACATCCCGCTCGCAGCAGGGTTGGATGTGTCCCTTTGCGCTGCCCCCCCCCCCCCAGCCCCACACGCCACCCCCCTCCCAGCCCCATGCCCCTGCCTGACCTTGGACCAGCGGCAGACGAGCTGTTTGGGGAGGGGCAGCTCCGGGGAAAGGCGCTTGTCCTTAGGGGGGGGCAGGAAGGAGGGCAGGTGCAGGGCCCCCCCAGCACCCAGCGGCAGGAAGAACTGGAAGGAGCCGGGGATGCCGTCGATGTAGCGCAGGGACTGGAAATCCTACAGAGGGACGGGATGGGGGCGGGTTGGGGGGGGGGGGGGGGGGTGAGAGCCGATGTGCGGCCCCTCTCCGGGACACGGGGGCGGCATCGAGGGGGAGGGGACACGCGGCTGTACTCACGTGGGGGATGGCGGGCACGGGGGGGTCACCGTGCCGCTCGGGGGACAGCGACGCGCTGCCCCCCCCCGGGGACTCCACGCCGGGAGGGGGCGAGAGGCTGAGGTCCATGACGGGGAGGGCCGGGAATCGCTTCTCCAGCGCTTTGGAGTGTGCCAACAGCCCGGGGCCCGGCCCTGCCCGCCTCCCCCCCCCGCGCGGAGCCCCGGCTCTCCCCGACCGGCGGGGGGGCGGCGGCGGACGGGGGGACGCGGGGCCGTGGTCCGGGGGGGGCCGCGTTCCCGTTTTTCTCGGGCGTTCCGCAGTTTGGAGATGCTCAGCTTGAGGTCCAGCGGCTCGTCCAGCGAATGCATGGCGCCGGGCGGGGGGGGGCTGCAAAGAGGCGGCGTGCGTGGAGGGCGGGGGACACAGCCGTAAAGCCCCCAATGCCCCCACTCCCATCCCCCATCCTCCCCCCCCCCCTCGGGGCTGGCGTGGGCTCAAGGCCGCGGGGCGCTGGCACGGAGCTGCTGTCTCCCACCCTCCCCCCCCCCCCCCCTCCACCTCCGCTGCGGGCAAAGGGCAGTGCGGGAGCTGCGGGCCCCCGGTGGGGGGGGGACGACGACAAGAGGGGGGGGGACGACTGCGCTATAGGGGTGTGACAGTGCCCCCCCGCCCGCCCGCCCGCCCTCTGGAGCCCTTTCCCAGGGCGGCGGCGGCTCCAGCCCCGCCGTGACCCGAGCGCGCTGGCCCCATCCCCGGCTTCCTCCCCCCCTCCGGGGCCCCTTCCCCGCCGGGGGCCGCGCAGGGGCTGCTGCGGGGGGGCCCCCCCGGGCTCCTCCTCACCCCACCCCACCCTCGGTGCCCCCATCCCTTTTCCTGCGGCCGTGGGGCCGGGCTGGGGGCACAGCGCACCCAGCACACGTGGCACGGTCCGGTCCCCCCCCCCAACCCCCCCCGTTCTCCACCTCCCCCCCGTCGATTTTATACACACACACACACACACGGCCCCCTCCCCCGACGTAACCCCCCCCCCCCCCCCACCCCGCTGCCGCCGCCGCCCCGGGGGCCCCCCACCCTGGCCGGGCTCCAGCGCGGCGCAGACGCTGAGGAATGCAGAGGAACAGCGGTGGGGCGGGGGCCCCCCCGTAAAACATCCCCCGTGGGTCGCCGGGACCCTCACCCCCCCCCCCCCCCCCCATACACACACCCAATGCCGGTTCCGGCAGCAGTGGGGGGGGGGGCCGTGTGTGTCCCAGCGACCCGGCGGCATCACTGATTCCCCCTTGATAAAATAATAAAAAAGCATCACCCCCCCCCCCCCCCCCACGTCTCTCCCCGTGCCAACACCGCAAGGACGCGGTCACGGGTGGGTGACACAAAGGCGAGAAAGGCGGGGGGGCACCAACCCCCCCCCCATTCCCCGAGGCGGAGCTGTCACCCATCGGGGGACCCATCCCCATCCCCATCTCTACCTGCGGGCGGCTCAGCGCGGGGTGCGGCGGAGCGGACCCCCCCGCCGATGGGACACCGGGCGGCACCGCCACATCTGCGCGGGGACGGGGACCGGGACCGGGACCGGCGGCGGTGACGGTGGCGGTGGCGGCGGGGCCCCCCCCCGGCAGCCCCGGGGCGGGGCGGGGGCTCTGCCCGCCGTGATTTATGGCCGCCCCGCCGCGCTCCCCGCTAGGACCGGCCCCGCCGCGCCGCCGCCCCGGCAGCCATTCGCGGGTGGGAGCTGAGCGCATGCCTGGGCCCGCCCCGCGTGGGGGGGGAGAGGAGGGGGGGGGGAAAAGAAAACCCCACGGGGGGAAGGGAGACGGATCCCCCCACCCCACGCACGCGGGTCTCTCCTGCGCACTGCGCGGGGTGGGGACGCGCGCGGAGGTCACTGCGTGCTGACACGCGTGGGGTGGGAGAAACCCCCGCTTCTCCGCTCCCCATTAAGTTTATTTTTTTTGGGGGGGGGGCGAATGTCCCGCGTGACGGCAGCGCCGCTCCGTGACGTCACGCCTGGCAGGGCCTCCCTATGACGTCACCCCCCGCGGGGGAAGGGAGGAGGGCGGGGGGTGTCCCCGGGGCTCCTTCCGGGGGCAGGATGTGGGCTGCCCGCGGGTGGGGCGCGCCGCCCCGTGTCACGCGTGGGGTGGTCACGCGTGGGCGGTGAAGCTCAGCACCGCTGCGGAGCCGTCGGCCTCCAGGGACGTCCGCGAAAGGGCCGTGCTCCCCCCCCCACCCCCCCCGGGCACGCTGGCAGATGTCACCCGCCTGTCCCCACGCTGCCCACCGTGGGGTCACGCCTCGCCCGGGCTGCGTGGGGTGGGGGGCGCGGCCGGGGGGTCCGGGCCGAGAGCCCAACCCCATAGGTGAGCCCCATGGGCGCTGTGAACCATGCGGCCCCAATGGGGATGGGGTGGGATGGGATAGGGACGGGGTGGGGACAGGGATTGAATGGGGGTAAGGCAGGACGGGACAGATTGGGATGGGGTGAGATGGGGTGGAATGGGGTCGGAAGGGGTGGCACCGGTTGGGGTGGGGACGGGACAGAGTGCGGATGGGAAGGGGTAGAATAGGGCCAGACAGCGTGGTGGAAGATGGGTGTAGGACAGGATGGGATGGGGCAGGGTTGGATGCGGTGGCACGGAATGGGGTGGGATAGGATGGCATGGGGCAGGATGGGATAGGATCAGATGGGGTGGCACAGGTTGGGATGGGGACAGGGATAGAATGGAACGGGATGAGACAGGATGGGATGGAATGGAGTGAGGTGAAGTGGCAGCAGATGGGATGGGGACAGGACGGCATGAGGAAAGGGTCAGATGGAGTGGGATGGGGAGAGGAAGGGGTGGAGCAGCAGCAGATGGGGTGGCACAGTGGGATGGGGACAGGACAGGGCTTGGATGGGATGGGATGGGATGGGATGGGATGGGATGGGATAGGATAGGATAGGATAGGATAGGATAGGATAGGATAGGATAGGATAGGATAGGATAGGATAGGATAGGATAGGACAGGATGGGAATGGGAAGGGATGGAATAGGATCGGATGGGATAGCTCAGGGTGGAATAAGACAGTACAGGATGGGATGACAGAATGGGGTGAAACAGATTCAGAGGGTGTGGCACAGGTTGAGGGGATGGAATGCGACAGGGATAGGAGAGGATGGAATGGGATGGGGTAGATAGGGTGGCACAGGGTGGGATAGGGTCAGAGCAGGACAGGATGGAATGTGATCAAAGGGGATGGTACAGGATGGGATGGGGGTAGGATGGGAGGGGGGAGGATGGGATAGAATGGGGCTAGAACAGAATGGAATGGGGTGAGACAGAATAGGATGAGACGGAATGGAACAAAATGAAATGGGGTAGCACAGAATGGGATGGAAACAGGACAGGATGAGGACAGGGTTATATGGGGAGGAATAGGGATGGGACACAATGGGAATAGGTAGAATAGGATAGAAGGGATGACACGGGTTGGGATGGGGCAGGGGCAGATGGGGTGGGACGGTTACAGGACAGGGTGGGGCTGGGATAGAGTGGAATAGGATGAGAGAGAGCAGGACAGAACAAAGTGGAATGAAACGGGGTGAGATGGGATTGATTAGGGTCGGGAGGAGTGGCATGGGTGGAGAGGGAGGCAAAATCAGATGGGGTGAGATGGGGATGGGAATGAGAGGGGACAGGGTGAGACAGGATAGGATGGAATAGGATCAGATGGGATGACATGGGATGGGGATAGAACAGAATGGAATGGAATGAGATAGGATAGGACAGGGGTAGGATAGGACGGAATGGGACAGGGTTGGATAGGATGGAATGGGACAGGGTTGGATGGGGTGGCACAGGATGGGATGGGGACAGGACAGGATGAGGACAAGGTTGGAGGGGTGGTACGAGGATGGGATGGGACAGAGAGGGGGACACAGGTTGGGAAGGGGACAGGGCAGCATCAGATGGGGTGGGATGGGATAAGTTACGACAGGATGGGATGTGGCGGAATGGGATGGGAAGAGATGAGATGGAATAGGATCAGAGCGGGTGGCACAGGACGGGACGGGGACAGCATGGGGGTGGGAAGGGGTAGCGTGGGATTGGACGGGGACGGAACGGCTTGGAACGGGATGAGACGGGATAGGACAGGGATAGGACGGGACGGCACGGGACAGGCGTGGACGGGGACGGCACGGGACGGCGCCGGGCCACCTCCCCGCAACTCGGGGACGCGGGGCGTCGCGGGGAGCACTCCGTCCGCGAGACGCAGCCCCTCATCTCCCCCCATCCCCGCTCTCCCCCCGCTTCGCCCCGTTCCCCGCCGAATCCCGCGCCGTCCTTTGTTTACATGGGCCGGTGGCTGGCGGAGGCGGCGCCGCCGGGGGAGGGAGCGCTGCTGTGCTCGCACCAGCTGTTTCCCGCCTTGAGACACACGCACACACACACACACACACACACACACACGCCCGCTCCAGCCCCGGCGCAGTCTCTCGGCGCCCGGCCCCGCGCCCAGCGGCGCCCCGCAGCCCTCCCGCTGCCCCCCGCCCGGCATGGAGTACTTCGTGGTGCCCGCCCAGAAGATGCCCTCCCTGCAGCACTTCAGGAAATCCGAGAAGGAGGTCATCGGCGGGCTGTGCAGGTGGGGGCGAGCGGTATTCCGCAGCGCTTTATTCATTTCCACCTTCTTTCTTTTGCGTTTTTATTTTCTCCCCCCCCCCCCTCACCTTTCTCCTCCTCTCCCCCCCCCGCAATTCCCGCCGGTTCGGTGCATTCGCTATTTATTTATTTATTTTTAATCTTTCTTTAAAAAAAAAATATATTTTTTTTCTCAATTCTTTTTTTATTATTTCTCTCCCCTTCCCCCCCCCCGCTCCCCTCCTTTCCCCCCCTCCCCCCCCATCCCGTTCCCCTCTCCCCCCACTCGCGGCTTTTCCCCCCGTTCTCTCCCCGCACGTGGGTGCCGCTCCCGGGGGCGCCGCCGCCGCCGCGCACATGGGGCCGGGCCCCGACAGCGGCCATGCGGCCCTGCGGCCCCGCACCGCCCCGCACCCGGCGGCGGAGGGCGGGGGGGGGGCTCACGGCGCCGGGGCCGCGGTGGGTGGGTGAGCGGGGGGGGGGGGGTCCGGAGCGGTTCTCCGGGCCCGGGGGGGGGGCTCCGGCGGGGGCCGTGCGGCGGGGGGGGGTGTGTTTACTGCCGGGCCTGGCCGTGACTCTGCAGCCCTCCCGGAGGAGGCGGGCCGGCCCCGGGGCTGCCGGGACATGTAGTGCGGCGACCGCGTTAGGCCCCGGGCCGCGCCGCGGCACAAAGCGAACGCGGTGTTGGGGGGGGGGTGCGGGCCGCGGCCCGGCAGGGAATGCCCGCCGGCGCTCCGCCCTCGGCCGCGGGTGGGGCCGCCGGGTCCCCGCGCGGCTCCGCGGAGGCCTACGGGGCCGCGCCCGGGCTCCTCGCGGCGTGGGGGGGCGGCCCCGCCCCTCCCGCGGGCCCGGCCCCGCGTGTCGAGCTCCGAACGCGGCCCCGGGGGATCCGCGGCTCCGAGCGGCCCCGCGTGGGGCCCGGGCACGGCCCGCCCTGCGTGTGAGCGCGGGCGGCCCCGGGGCGCCGCGGCCGCGTGCTCGGGGACGCCGGGCCCGTGAGCGCCGTGCCCTGCCTGCCGGCACGGGGAGCCCCCGCCGATCCCGCGTGGGAGCTCCGCGGGCTCGGGGTCGCCCCCGGCTGCAAGATTTGGGGCGCCCCGGTACGTCTGTGTGTGGGGGCTCGGGGACGGCCCGAGATCAGCGCTCTGCTAGCGAGCTCGGCGGGCCCCGGGGAAGCTCTGCGTGTGGGGACGGCCTGCGTGTGAGTTTGGGGTGCTCGGGGACGCCCCGCCGAGCTCAGTGGCACCCTGCCCTCGCTGCAGGCGTGGGGAGCCCGGGTGCAGCCCGCCTGCAAGCGCAGGGAGCTCAGGAGCAGCCTGGTGTCACCCTGCCTCACCTGCGTGCTTGGGGAGCCCTGGGGATGCCGTACCTGCCCGGCCCGTGAGCTTGGGGACCTGGGTGCACGCTGCCAGTGACCTCAAGGACACCTTGCCCCGCCAGCGAGCTTGGGGAGCCCTGGGGATCCCTTTGAGCTCAAGGGGTTTGGGGATGGCCTGCCTGCGAGCTCGGGAATACACCGCCCTTTCTGCATTCTGGAGTGCCCAGGTACTCCCTGCCTGCGAGCTCGGTGTCACCCTGCATCGCCTGCAAGCTTGGGGAGCCCCAGGGGTGCCATACCTGAGAGCTCAGGGAGCTTGGGGACGCCCCGCTGAGAGCTTGGGGTGCTCAGGGATGCCCTCCCTGCCGCGAGCACCCTGCCCACCAGCACACACAGCTCTGTGCATCCCCGTGAGCAGGACGGTGGCCCTGATCCCCTGCGGTTTTGTTTGCCCCAAGGTCCAGGTGAGCATGACGTCCAGCTGGGCTGCAGCAGGGTGTCACCACACAGCTGGGGAGGGAGGGATCGGTTCTACTTGCTCCTTGTGTCCAGGTGCGCTGCGGTGCAGGGCTGGAGCTGCAGACACTGTAGGGCTGTGCACCGTGGGCAGTAGCCGGGCACTGCATGGAATGAGGCCCCGGTCCCAGGGCAGCAGCTTCTGAATCGAGCCTTTTCTTTTCCCCCTTTCCCTATTTAGCTGTCACTTTTTCAGTCTCTTCCCAGGAAGAGCAGCTGGGGAAGGTTACGAGAGGTCCGCCACCGAGGAAGAGGGCTCTTCCTCTTCCTTTTCCATTTCAGAAGTCGCTTCCATGCTGCCTGGCCCTGGTGGGCTGGCTGCTTCCCGTGTGGGGCTGCAGCTTGGCGATGTCCTTGGTGGCGGCCCCACAACCATCCGTGGGTCCTGGGGAGGGGGGAGTGTCCTGGGAGTGCTGCTGGCCTTTGGCACCACTTGGCACCTGGATTCATCTTAATGCACCGTGTGGGGCCAGCACTGTCCTGCACCTCTTATCTGCCCCGTGCCGGCCGCGTGCCCCTGGTGTTTTGTCTGCGGTGTTGTGTGGCCGTGGCTGTGCCATGGGGACGGGCTGCGGCGTGCGTCACCGCGTGCCCTGCTGTCACCCAGCAGCCAGGGCCTGGTGCCGTCACCTCGCCGTCCTGTTGGGCGAGATGTGGGGCCGCGTGCTGCCCCTCCCGCTGCAGATCCCCTTCGTTCTGCACGCCCGTTGTGCTGGGATTTCAGCTCTCCATGCTGACTCAGGGCCCCCACAGGAGCCGAGCGGGGCGCAGACCCGGACCCCCATCCCTGGGGCGTTTCCCGGCCCAGCTGCGGGGCGAGGGCGCGCAGGAAGCAGGCGGGAGCTGCGGCTTTGGGCGGGATGGGGGCTTCTCCGCCGGGAGCTGTCAGCTGGAAGCCATCAGTGGGGCGGAGAGCGCCGCCTTCTCAGGGCCACACACGCCGGTGGTGGCCCCACGGGGACGCAACCGGCGGTCCCAGCCAGCACGTGGGCACGGCAAGGCACCGCGGCGATGCCGGCTTTGCTGGTGGGGCGTCTGCCTGTTTCTTTCCTCCCGGCATTCCAGAGCCGCCCTGTGGGTGTAGAGTACTCCCCAGCTCGCGTCCATCCTGCCCGGGGATAGGTTTTGTGAGGCGGTTCCCCCAACCCTAACGCTGAGCCCCTCTCGCAGCCTGGCCAACATCCCATTGACTCCGGAGACCCAGCGGGACCAGGAGCGGCGGATACGGAGGGAGATCGCCAACAGCAACGAGAGAAGGCGGATGCAGAGCATCAACGCCGGCTTCCAGTCGCTGAAAACCCTCATCCCGCACACGGACGGGGAGAAGCTCAGCAAGGTGAGCGGGTCGGGTGAGCTGTGCGGGGAGGAAGGACTGGAGGCTGTGCTGCGTGTGCTGAACTCCAGTAGAGATGTTGGGTGGATGTGTCACCTCACCGTGCCCACGGCTCTCCGCAGGCTGCCATCCTCCAGCAGACGGCTGAGTACATCTTCTCCCTGGAGCAGGAGAAGACCCGGCTACTACAGCAGAACACCCAGCTCAAGCGGTTCATCCAGGTGGTGCCCCGGGCGCTGGGGAGGGAACGGTGCCGCGTGGCTGGGGAAGGGATGGCCACAACTTTGGGTGGGCTCAGAATGTCACTGCTTGTCCTTGGGGTCTGGGTGAGACCCCTGTCCTAATAACTGCAGGGTGGAGATGTTTCATGCCCTCCGGGTAGGTCAGGGAAATGGATGGAGGCATTGGCCCCATATGCTGCCCATATCCCCAGGAGCCGGTTCTCTTTGCGACCCTCATGTTGAGGGTTTCCCCTTCCCCAGGAGCTCTCAGCCATGGGGGTGGCAGTGGGGATGGCCATGAGGGTGGATATGCCCAGCCCTGGTCCAGATTGAGGGGAGCCCCTGTTTTCTGATACCACATCCCTTTGGCAGGAGTTCAGCGGTTCCTCCCCAAAGCGGCGACGAGCAGAGGACAAAGATGAGGGCATCGGCTCTCCGGATATCTGGGAGGATGAGAAGGCCGAGGACCTGCGGCGAGAAATGATCGAGCTCCGGCAGCAGCTGGACAAGGAGCGCTCAGTCCGCATGATGCTGGAGGAGCAGGTGGGGCCATGGGGCCAGCGTCGCAGCGGCTGTGTGTGGGGAGGGCTCGCCCTCTAGCGGGCTGTGCTGTGGGGATGGTGGAACCACAGAGCCATAGGATGGTTGGAAGGGACCTCACAACCCATCTGGTTCCAACCCCTGGAGTGGGCTGGCTGCCTCCCCCACCCCCCCAGCTCAGACTGCCTTGTGCCCATCCACAGCCTTGGGCATCTCCAGGGGTGGGGTACCCACAGCTCTGGGCAGCAGTGCCAGCACCTCACCACCCTCTGCATAAAGAACGTCCCCACGCTCAGCCCTGCTCCCTGTCCCCACTTTGCCCACGCCGTGGCCCTGCAGTCAGGACAGCCCAGCTTGGGTTGGGGTGCATGCAGGGCGTGGGCTGCTCTCTCTGTAGCACACCGGGTCCCTCTCTGCACCAGGTTCGCTCACTGGAGGCCCACATGTACCCTGAGAAGCTGAAGGTGATTGCTCAGCAGGTGCAGCTCCAGCAGCAGCAGGAGCAGGTGAGGTTGCTGCACCAGGAGAAGCTGGAGCGGGAGCAGCAGATCCGAACCCAGGTGAGTGCAAGCTGCCCCTGCAGCTTTCCTTTGGATTGAGCAAGTGATGTATGGCGGTTGGGGCAGCTCAGTGATGCTCTTGGCACCTATGGGAGGCTGTGCTGTATGCACAGTGATGTCCCAGCAAAACTCTTGCCCTTAGGGAGTAGGGAAGGGGTCAGTACACGGCTGCCCTGCACACTCAGCTCCAGGCTGCACTCCCTGTGCCTGGGGCGGGAAGCAGACAAGCCTGGTGCCGGCATGCTGCCCATGCTTCCCTCTGCTCTGCTCTGCCAGCCTGGTTTGGAGCTGTCCCTCGAGCTGGAAGATCCAGCAGTGACACAGCCAGGCAGTGACAAAGCCTGGCTTCCTCTGCAGTCTGGCTTCTGCAGGGATGTTCCCCGCAGGATCCCTCCCGGGGAAGCGCAGCCTATTTTTAGGTGAACTTTCCTTAGCCTCCTCCTAGGGCGGCTCTTCGCATCCGCTGTTTTAATGAGGAGCTCGGAGGGGTGCGGTGCGTTCCCAGCTGAGCGGGTCGGGCCGATGCGGGGTTAGTGCACAGCAGCTGCTGGGGTTGGGCTTCAGCCTCTTCAAAGTCCAAAGCTTCAGGGTACGGGGAGTTCTCTGAGCTCAGCCTTGTGCTTCTTGCTCTGCCGTAGCAAAGCTGGATGCAGCGTAGCGTGTGCCCGTGCAGGGCAGGTGGGCAGCAGCTGGGTTGCTGAACAAGCTTTATGATCTCAGTGCTCTCCCCTTGCCCATGTGCAGGGGCTCCATAGCCCTGGGGCTGCCTCTCTCCTGGTTGTCTCCTTGCTCCAAGCCTGTTATTTCATGTTTGAGTTGGGCACAGAGTGCCATGTGGGAACAACGGGGTGGCATTGGGGAGCGGGGACTTTGGGCAGCTCATGGCTCTGGGTGAGGAGTTTGGGGATGGAGCCATTGCGCCGTGCTGGGTGTCCTGGAGGCTCATGGAGGGGTTTGCTCTGTCCCCAGCTCCTGCCAGCACACGGTCCCCCGGCGCCCACCCACCACCCCACTGTGATCGTACCAGCACCGCCTCCCTCCCATCATGTCACCGTGGTCACCATGGGCCCATCCTCGGTCATCAACACAGTCTCCACATCCCGGCAAAACCTGGACACCATCGTTCAGGTAGAGAGGCTGCATGGGGGGAGGGGGAGAGGTTCCCAAAGCATTTCGGGTGGGGGGATTTGGGGTGGGGGTGGGGTGTTCATCACCTGACAGTTTTGTATGCCCCTGGCAGGCGATCCAGCACATCGAGGGCACGCAGGAGAAGCAGCTGCAGGAAGAGGAGCAGCGGCGTGCTGTCATCGTGACGCCCGCACGTGCCTGCCCCGAGCCCTCCGCCTCCGACACCGCCTCCGACACGGAGGGCAACGACAGTGACTCCATGGACCAGAGCAAAGAAGACCCTTTGGGGGAAGGGGAGCTGCCCTGACACCCCCCCGGCCGGCAGCCGGGACGGGAAGCGGGGCGAGGGGGGGGTGGGGGGAAACGTCAGAGAATATGCTGAAATTTTTAAAAAATACGTCGCGATTTGGGTCTCTTTTGTGACCTTTTTCCAATACTGTAACGCTGGAAGCGGGCGCCGTTCCGTGCTCAGTTCCCAGCGAGCGGGGAGAACGGGGGGCTGGGGGGGGTGATGGGGGGACAGAACTGGAAGTGGGGTGCAGCTGAGTGGCTTCGGGAAGGGGCTTAGGGCTGGGGGGGGTCAGAGCCCCTCCGGTGCCACCAAACTCTCACCCCCCCCCCCCCTCCCTGCCCCCCCCTGCCCGCAGGAAACCCTGCAGAACCAAAGCCGGCTGGGTTTCCCTTGGGATGCTGCGGGGGGGGGGGGGGGGGATGGGGGCAGTTGGGATTTTTGATTTCTCCTTTTTTGTTCTTTTTTGAAAGTTTCATTTCTAAGCGGGGTTAGGGGGGGGCAGGGGGAGAAGGTGTGTGCGTGGAGGTGGGAGGGGGGGGTCACTCCAGGTGACCGCAGCGCTGGTGCCGCGGGGGTCCTGAGCTCCGTTTGCGGCCCCCAGCGCTCCCCTTCCCGCTCCCCTCCTTCCTTTAAGCACTTAATCCGTTTTGCGGGGTCCGTCAGGTCAGAAGAGCTTTTGTTTCGTGATTGTGTCGCTTCTACTTTTCGTTGTGGGCAGGGGGGGGGGCCCACTTCTGTCCCCCCTTTCTCCCCACCTCCTCCCCCCCTCGTTTGGCTGTAGGGTTTAGGCCAGTCGTGTGTAGAGCCTTGTTGGTATTTGGTAGGTTCCTCCCCAGCCACAGCTGTTTTCTCTCTCTCGGTTTCTTTCATTATTATTATTTTGGGTTGTTTTGTTTGTTTTTTTTTTGGTTGGTTTTTTTTTATTATTTTTTTTTTACAATTTTCAGGTCTTTGTGTTCATTGAGAAGCTATTATATTTTGTTAAGAAAGTGAAAAAAAAAAAAAGAGGCTCGTGCCTTTGTAAAGAAACAAAATAAAGTTTGTACTTTGTTTTTTAGAAGCTCTGCCCCTGCATTACTTCTGTGGGACCTGGGGGGGGGGGTGGGCTCGGGTTTGGGGTGGGTGATGGTGCCGGTGTCTGACTCTCTGTGCTGGGAAGGGGGGTTCTGGGGCTGGTCCTGATGACCCCTCAGCTGCAGGGTTGGGAATGAGGGGAGATAAGGGTTTGTGTGCCCACCCAGTGTGTCTCCCCAGAGCTTTGAGGACAGCCATCTCCCCCCTTTTGGGAGGCACTGCTGTGGCTGTGGGTCCCCCTGTCTCCCACACGCAGTGCCCGGGTTAGGGTTAGCCTGGCAAGGCTCCCGTATCCCCGCTGCACCCAGCACATCCCACAGCTGCACGCCGTTATCCCCATCCCCACCACTCTCTGCTCTTTCAGCTTTTGCTGGGCTGGAGGTGGGAGGGGGGGGGGGGGGGGTTGCTCCTCCTTGAATTATCTCCTTGGATTATCTCCGGGCCGTGCCCGTCCTTGGGGACAGCTCTTGGCGTGGGACCGTGCCCCCATCGGCAGTGCCGCCGTGCCAGCCCCGACCCCGGCACCGCCACGCTGCCGTCCCATCCCGTCCCCGGCTGCGGGCCCCCGGGGGCAGCGGCATGTGCTCGGGGCTGAGCCTCCTGCCGGCAGCCCGGCCCCCGGCCCGCGGTATAAATAGGGGCGACGAGCGGCGGAGAGCTCCTGGCAGCCACCATGAAGCGCCTCAACCTGCTGTGCTGCTGCGTGGCCTCGCTCCTGCTCCTCGGCACGGCAGGTACCCGCGGGGCTGCGGGCGTTTATGGGGCTGTGGGTGCGCAGTCGGGGCTATGGGTGCCCGTGGGGTCGGAGGTGCCCGGTTGGGGCTGCTGCTGGCTTATGGGGGATGTGGGTCTCCGAAGGAGTCGGGGCTTCGTGTGGCCGTGGGTGCTCAGCGGGGCTGTGGGTGCGCGTGGTGCTGTGGGGTGCCCAGGGGGCTGTGGGTGCCCGGTGATTCCAGCCGGCCCCCCAGGGTGGGTGCCCTGCACAGGATGTGCTGGTACCCCCGAAACTTGTAGGGACACAGGGAGTTGAGGCGGCATGTGGCCAGGAGGGGCACATAGGTTGGGGTCCCTACTCTGTGCTGCAGCAGTGTGCTATGGGCAGCGTCACCCGTGGGTGCTGGCACAGCTGGGTGCTGCCGGGCACCCGCGTGGGGGCTGCCGGGCTGCAGGGTGCCTAGCACAGGACCCCCACCCACCGAGGGTCTGGCGAGCATTGGGGTGACCTCCAGACCCCGCTGCGCACACCCGGCCCCGTGGCGTCCCTTGGGGCACCGCCGTTACCCTTGTTTGCCCTTGAGTTAATTTGGGCCGGTTCGCTGCCTGGCCGGGCTCGGGCGGGCGCGCTGCTGGGGGGCAGCTAAGTATGGAAACAGCCGTGTAAGGGGACACTGCGCTCCTGCGGCCGCCTGGCCCCCGCGCCACCACGGCCCCGCGCGCGGGCACCCGCAGCTGCTGCCTTCTTGCAGCCCAGCACCCCCGGCCCTGTGCAGTTTTAGCCTTTTAAGGGCATCTTTTTCACCTTCTGGTGAATCCGAGGGGTTTGGGGTGAGGTCGCCAGCCGGCAGATGGGTGACCCCTGTGGATGGGGACAAGAGCGATGGAGGGGTGCTCTCCGGGCGTGGCTGGTGGCCCTATGAGGTGCTGGGGAAGGGTGAATGCAGGACACTGCGACCAGCCTGGCTGGTGCTGGGCTCACGCTGGTGCTGCGGGGTGCGATGGCAGCTCCGTGGGACCGGTGGTGTGGCAGATGGGTTGGGCAGAGCCGGGCTCGTGGATGCACTCCCCGCTGTCTGCCAGCTCACCCCACAACCCTGGCTGCTGCTGCCATCTTGAAAGCTGTCACTTCACGCTGGTTTGGTGACGCCTGGGGCCGCTGGGGCCCTGTCACCGCTCCCAAGGGTGGGAAGGACCCATGGCCCACGTGGCCAGGCCTGGCAGAGCTCCCCGCCGTGGACCTTGCCCACCTCCAGCTGGGCAAGGAGCTGAGGGAAACCCTGGCACACTTGTGTCCCTCTGCAGCGAGTGCCGAGGGTTTATGGGGTTGGCACAGAGCTCTGCCCGTGACAGCAAGCATGGCCACCACCCCCGTGCCCCAGGAGTCCCCATCCTGCCTCGGCCCAGGATGTGCCACCTTGGGGCAAGCTCCGTCACTGTGCCCTTGTGGCATCTTGGGGTGATTCCCCATCACCCAGGGTTGAGCCTTGAGGTGGAGCCCAACTCAGAAGCGTTGTCTGGAAAAGGCTGCCTGGAAAGTGAAACCTGGTGGTGGGTTCCACAGCCCTTGAGGTGCTCCCCTTCTCCCAGGACATAACACCCTGCCATGTTCCCACTACCTGGGATGTGCCAGCTCAGGGTGAGCTCCATCACCACATCCTCGTGGCATCTTGGGGTGATCCCATCACCCAGGACATGTCACTTTGACATGGACTCTCACTTCTGGGCAGGTCCCAGTTCGCAGGATGTGATACCTAGAGGTGAGCTCCTTCACCTGCCGTGTGTCACTGCCCCATGGGTGACCCCAGCTCTGCCACCGCAGGCTTCCCCACACCTCCATCCCATCCAGCTGCCCCCTCCCACCCCCAGGGTACTGAGCTTTCCTGGAGCTGTGGGGTCACCGTACCCCAGCCAAGCATCAGCACAATCACAGGCACCACAGCTCTTTGGTACAGAGATGTGGGGTGCGGGGTCCTTTGTGCCACCTACATCCCCATACACCCCCTTGTGCAGCGGAGTACCCTGACTCCCTCCCAGATTATGGGCTGAGCGAAGCAAGGCAAACACTGGGCACACTGGTGCGATGCAATCCTCGGTCCCACATTTCTGGGAGCACTCTTGGCATGCCATGCAGGTGACAGGCAGGATGGACAGACAGGAAACCTCGTGTCCCCACCATGTCCCCACTCACAGAGCCGCACGCTGCACTGCGGGGGCCAAAATCCCAACCCAGGCAGTAGGTCTGAGGGTGAGCAAACCGCTCATAGGATCGCCCCATTCTTTGCATGGCAGTGGGTGCTGGCTGCTTGGCAGGGCTCCGCTGGGCTATTTTAAGCTGCAGGGACATTTCCCTTGTAAGTGATAGCCCGAGGAAGCCAGTGAGCTCGTGTGCCGGCAGGGGCTGGTGGAGGGGCTGGGGAGTCTCTGGGTGGGCACCCCGAGCCAGGTCAGGTGCTGGCACCCATAGAAAAGCCCTGGTTTAGGGACCCAGCTGAATTGGGCTCCTTGTCCCACTGCTGGGGCTTAGTAATGCCTAAACAATCTCCAAAGTTTTGGGAGCGTGTGGGGAAAAGCATCATCTGGCACCAACATCCAAGCTGCTCCATGCTCTCTGCTCGCTTACAGACCCCAGACTCCCATCTCACTTTTCCCTCACCACTTCCCCCGTCTTTATGCCATCTGCAAGCCGGCGGTCACGGGCTCGGGTTCTCCTCCGAGGCTCTGATGGGAACCCTGGGGTGAGCACCCTGTGGGAAGGCAGTCAGAAAACCACCCCACAGAAACCATTCTCCATTTTCCTCTCTATATTTAGCAAGCCCCTAGCCTGGTTTTAATCGTTGAGGTTTCCTTACCCTGCTTTCTTAATCAAAATATCATGCAGCTCTACCCCACTATTTATAGAAATCAACAGCCAATTTTCTTTTCCAGCTAAACTTGAAATCTCCCCCACAAACCAGGTCAAGTTAGCCCGACAAATCTGTTTCCTATGTCCCCGCTGTGATCTGCATAGATCAGACATCTCCTCCTGTGTGCAGGAAGCTTCCACACTGGGATTTCTCCTGCAAAACTGCTGGAAAAGTGCCCCAGGGCTGCTGGGAGTGCACAGAATGGGAAACTGAGGCATGGACAGCCTGGGCAGGGATGTCGGGTAACACAGGGGGTGTCTGCAGCGGGACTGGTGTGGCTGGTGCCTCCTGTGGGAATCCCAGGAGGAGTTGTGTGGTTCCTCTGAGCCCAGCCACGTCCCTGGCCCATACAAGACTTTGTCAGGACCAGGCACAGCCTTCAGGTTTGGTACAGCCTCACTTGTGCTCAGTAAGGAGAGAAGAGATAGGCTAGGGGCTTCCTTGGGTCTGGTAAAAATTCCTCACAAGGAAATGCATCTGTCTTTCTTCCAGAGCAGCGAGATGTTCCTCTAAGTCAATGAGCCCATTTGACCAGAACTTCCCTTTGACCATGGCTCATTAAAATAGAAGAAATACTGCTTTGGCAGTGGGGACCCGGCCTTGGCTTCCTTTCACCCCATGCAGTTTCTCGTGTCCCCCTGGGTAGTGCCACCGTCACTGCTGTCACTCCTGCTGCCACCAGGATGGGCACGGCTCCCACATCAGATGTGCACCCCGGTGTGTGGGATCCCCCAGAGCCCCACTGGTGGGAGATGGTGGCTGTCCCTTCTGTGGTGACGCCCATTTAGGAGCTTTGCCTCGGGTTGGGTTCTCATGCCTTGAGCAGCAGACAATAAATCAAGCTGCTTTGGTTAGCGCTGGCTTTTTGCCTTCCCCCACCATGTAAAACGTGAGCAAGGAAGGCAGTCCCAGTGCTGAGTGCAGGGCAGTGGGGAAAGGCAAAATCGGGGTCTGTGCACGGCCCTGCACCCCTAAGGGCATCAGGTTCCCCCTGGGGCATTGTGCATCTCCTGGGGTGCTCTCCCACTGCAGAACTGCTGATCCCCCAAGCAGCCGCCGTCAGAAATAACTCCCTGCATGCTGCTGGGGCTGGGATACGGGCAGGGGAAGAAGGCGTGTGAAAAGCCATCCCCGCAGCACTGTGCACTGCCGTCCCCACACTCAGGGCTCCTATTTCTGCTGGAGGGGGAGGATGTCCTTCCCGGGGCCACCTGTGCCCATCTGTCCCTCCTGGCTGTCTCCAGTCCCGATGCCGTTCACAGAGGCTGTCTCTCTCTGTTCTTTCTGGCATTGCAGTTCCATACAGCCCTGTGCATCATTACTGTAGGATAGGGGAGCCGTCCCTGTGCTTACCAGGTTGGCATCCATATCCCCCCACTGGATTTCCACTGTGGCTGCACCACAACTTGCTGTCACATCAGAGGACAGGGTGGCTGTGTTGCAGCCATGCAAGCCGGGGACCAAGGGTCCCAAAAACAAGTGGGTCAAGGTCTCCTCTTCCACATGGCTTGGCATAATGCAAGGTGTGAACATGGGGATCCTTCATGTCGCCTTACAACAGGGTTTGGTTGGCTGCAGGACAGCTCCTGGTTGAGGATGTCACCCTTGGTCGAAGGGTTGGGGATGAGCAAGTGTGCGGCTGTGAGTAAGGGTCTGGAGCTGCCCGTGCACTGCTGAGCTGCTGCTGACCCCACTGTACAGTTGCTGGATGTATTTTTAGCCCGCAGAGGATGGGAGGAGGGTGTTAAGCCCGTAACCTTCGTCCCATTTAGCTCCCCGGTGCTCACCAGCCGGCCATCTGCAGATCAGCACAATTCGCCTTGCGATGGACTTGGAGACCATGTAGGGGAAACAGGAGGGAGAAGGAGAGGGAGAGGGGCTTTATGTAATTCCATGAAGGTCACGGGAAATAAAGCCCGTGTCAGGGAACATCCCAGTGCAAGCGTGTGGTGAACATTTCCCTCCATATGCTCTGTGTGTGGCTCACAGCCGGGTGTGGGGGATGCAGGCGGGTCACTGCCCAGGGGATGCATCTATCCTCTGCATCCAGTCAAAAGGGACACATGGAGATCCCTGGTGAGCTCTCCTTTGCCTTCTCCTGCCCAGCCTCTCCTCACCGGCCATGACTCTCCCCAGGCACCTGCCCTGGAAGCAGCACTTCCCTCTCAGCCTTTTGGCTCATTGGCTATTTTGGGGCCATGCTGAGAATATCCCTGTCCTCGTGTGCCGTGGGGAGCCTCAGGGTGCAGGCAGGCAGAGCACGCCTCGTGCCAGCTCTCCCCTTTGCATTTTGGAGGGTGGTTTAACACCCATGCCGTTGTGCTGCCGAAGCAGTGGATGTCATGGCAAGCAGGGCCTTGTGGGTCCCTGGCACAGCACTAAGGTGTGGGATGCCATGTGCAAGGCTTCAGGAGAGGGCTGGCTCCGTGCCGTGTGCCATGCTGGAGCCGCTGGCCGTGCCCACAACCCAGGCAGCGGTGGCCTTGCTCCCGGTTGGCATCTGCTTGCCAGCTGGAGTACAAAGGCATTATTTTCCTCTGAAACACTTCCCTGGTATGCAGGCACTCGAGTTTTCAGGGGATTATTTAGACGAGCAGCAACTGTTTGTAACGGAGACAGTATAGCTGTTGATATTTTATTTTTGGCATCCGTTGACTAATGTTAAATTGCAGTCAGAGGCCTATGGAAAATACAGATGCCTGCTCCCGGCCCGCAGAACAAATTCATTGTGTTCCAGCCAGTTGCACGGAGTGGCAAATGTTTTCCTAATGAAGGGACGTGCACAATAAATAGCTCATCGCCCTCTGCAGGGTCAGGGTTGGACCCTTCCACCTGCCAGGCACCCCAAACCTCTCGCTCCTGGTTTTCAGAGCTCCCCATGCAGCTGGGTCCTCTCTCAGGGCCGCTTTGCCACCCCGCAGAGCTTCTGCAGCATCCCACAGCTGCACGGCCACGGGAGGCTGCGGTGTGTGCAGCTGTGGGGCCACGTTCCCAATGTGGGCAGCACCAGCGCTTCTGCCCGCAGATGCCTTTTTGTGCCCAGCTTCTTGTTATGGCAGGAGATGCTTTAGCAGGAGTTAAAGTCTTGGTGACGGCCTCGAAGCCTTCTCTTGTTCCTACTGTCCCCCATGGCCGTGGGCAGGCACGAGTGAGACTGACCGAGCTGTTCTCATCGTTTAGATGAAGATGTCGGCCATGCCGCCCAACCCCCCTTGTCCGCAGCACGGCCCCATGTGGATGAGATGGCCGCCAACGGCAGCACCAAGGAAGAGGATGACGGTGGAGCTGCCAATGCCTCCGTGCTCAGAACCACAGAGGGAGGCAGCAAGAGGGAGGAAGAGATGAAGGGAGGCCTGAGTGAGGCAGCAGGGCAGGGCCAGGAGGGACAAGATGGGGCATCAGGGAAGGACGCCGTGTTGGGCAGCCCTGGAGTAGGGGGAGAGGCCACCCCACATCCTGGCACACAACATAGGGGCCAGGAGGAGGAGGCTGATGCCAAGGAAGTGGCCTCAGAAGGAAAGGGAATGGAGGAGCTGAGAGCATCTGCTCCCAAGGGAGGAGAGGAAGAGGATGAGCAGAGCTCAGAGGAAGATGATGAGCAGGGGGAGTCCGAGGAAGATGAACACGGGAAGTCTGAGGAAGATGAAGACAAAGCAGAGTCCGAGGAGGAGGATGAGTCTGCAGAGGAGGGAGAGTCTGAGGAGGATGGTGCCAGCCCTGAGGGGCTGGAGGACGGAGCAGAAGGGACTGACAAAGAAGAGACTTCAGGGGAAAACAGCCATGGCAAGGCAGCAACCGATAGTGAGGGAAAGCAGAGGGGTGGCCCTGCCAGCTGCCATCACCCACCCTGCGAGGATGTGGAGCCCAGCTCTGGCAGCAGCAGCACAGCAGCAGCAGAAGACCCACCAACAGCTGCCCAAATCCCACCAGCAGCAGTGGAGAACCCACCAGCCGCAGCAAACCCTCCAACAGCAGAAGCCCCCCCAGCAGCAGCGGGAGACCCCCCAGCAGACAAAGTAGAAATGGAGAACCCAGCCAACCCCAGCGCCCGCCCCGCTGCCGCTGAGCCCCGGCGCAGCCAGATAGGTTGGAGTCTTTTTCTCTCCGTGTGCTGTAACATTGCGAGCAGAGGGCATCGAGAGTGACCTACTATCAAACCTGGCGGAGCTGAGCTTGGCACATTAAACTGCGCCTAATGCATGGCCCTCTCCTAATGCTTGTGCTTCCTGCCCTTAACTGCTGCACGGGTGGGCGGCCGTGCCGTGGGCAGCGATGGATGGTGGGAGCCTGCAGATGTCAGCGCTCGTTGCAGCGATCCCGAGGTTGGCCGACATTTCCCTCGCTGCACTTTAAGCCCGTGACTTCTCATCTGCAGACACGTATAAGAATCTCTCTTCCCTCCAATCCCTTTCAGCAGCTGCAAAGCTGTTAGAGGACATTTATCAGCCCGCAGAGTTCAGCCGGCTCTCTTGGCACACAGGCAGGACGCTGCCCAGGCTGGTGGGCCCCGTGTCCATCAGCCACTGGCCCTCAGCCCTTGCCATGTAGGGAAGATGCAAAGAGCTAATTCGGACCACTGAGCTGCCAAAGCAGCATTGCTCTGGCCGTGGGCAGGGTGTGTCCAATCAGCCAAAGGCAGCTAGCTCAGGAAAAGCAATCCCCCCTTCCACGTTTTACTAGAAATGCTTGCGGACTTTGGCCCGTAGGTAAGGCAGCAACCTTTGGACCCAGCTGATTCTTTTTTGCTTCCTTCTGTAACATCCAAGCTCAAAAAGTTTACCTTTGTGCCGAGAAGAAAACCCCGTTTGGTCTCGGTGGCTTTACTTGGCAAGTGGAAAGGTCCTCCTCAGCCCCCCAGCCTGGGGCTCAGCATGGGGCTCGGTGATGCCCCAGCAAGGCACGCATCCCCACTGCCCAGCAGCCCCACAGCGTCCAGCCCCTTGGCGTACCGGCTCTGCTAGCACATTTGGACTGGGGACACCTCTGTCCCCCTTCATGGGAGCGTACCCAGGGCCATCTCCTGCCACACCTTGCTGAGTCAAGGAGGCATGCACAGCATGTGCCCGTGGAGGGCTGCAGCCTGGCAGGACGCAGAGGTGGAGAAGCAGGAGAGAACCCTGCAGACCCTCACATCTCCAGCTCGACGTGTGATTTGTGAGGAGTGGACAGGGAGAGAGGCAGAGCAGAGTGCCCAAAGCCGAGGGGAGCTGCAGCTGTCGGGGAGCAGTGGGGCGGGCAGCAGGTGCTGCAGCTCCCACCCAGAGCTCCCCAGCGCCCGAGAGCCCCTTCCAAGCACGTCCTCCACATTCCCCATGGGCGCCAGCCCTCTCTCCCTCACTGCCCCTCCTCGGAGCAGCTCCGAGCAAATCCCTTAGGAGTGTTTGCAAAACAGAAACCCAGCGGTGTGCCAAAGCTGGTGGGTGTGGGGCGCGGTGGGTTCGGGATGTGCGTGCTCCCCATCAGCCTCCCCCCAGCAATGCTTGTGTGAGCACCCATGTTGTCCCCCCGGCTTCAGCCCCCACCATAACAGGTCTCCTTGTCTTTCCCTCCAGAAGAGGTTGAGGATGCCAGCGAGCCCACCAAGCGCGACCGGTCCCACTTGGAGAACACCCTCAAGCTGAACGAAGACAAACCTGCCGATGACTTCTCAGGTGAGGGGACCCACGCTGGCACACAGTGGCATACAAAGGCACACAATTAGGGGGCTGGTAACTGATGTATTGGTCCAAGCCAGCCACGCTGCTCCCTGCTGCTCAGAGAAGCTTGGGGCAACTTGTAATCCAGGGTTTTGATTTTTCTTCTAATTCTGAATTCTGGTTTGTTCCTATGAGGGTTGCTTCTGCTGGTCCCTCTGTCAGTCAGGACTGGAAAGGGAGTGATAAGTGTCTGGGAAATGCCTACCACCAGGTCCCTGGGCACTGTGGTGGAGGGCTTTAGGGATTATGGGTGTTGAGTGCTAAACAGCATTAACTGGGGAGGTTCCTGCATCCGTTGTTGGCAAGTATAGGAGCGGCACAAATATCAGCAGGGTAGGGGCTTCAAGATGCGTGACTTGGATCAGTTTGGACAAGATTTCAAGTGTGAGTGGTATCCCTTTATTTACAGCTGAGTCATCCTCAAGGTCTGCAGGGAATGTCCAGCGTCTTACCTAGAGGGGATGCAAAGGGGTGGATGGGGTTTGCCTGTCACCAACGTGCAATGCTTTTGCTCCTCCAGGAGTACTGCAGCGGCTGAGGAAGATTTACCACGCCTCCATCAAGCCCCTGGAGCAGTCCTACAGATACAATGAGCTGAGGCAGCATGAGATCACAGGTAATGCCGCGGGCACCGGGGTCTCCAGCACCATCAGGTCATTGGGATGCATTCAGACAACAGCACAGAGAGCAGGTCACGGAAAGGCTCGGGTAGCTTGGCTTCCTCTACAGCTTTCCAAGAAGGCCACGAGCATGCTGGGCTTGGAGAACATGCCCTAGAGAATCCAGCATCCAGAGGCGGGCATTCCTGCTTCTGCCTTAGCTCATCTGCTGTCAGGACAGTCTGTGTAGGATGAACACTGAACTCTGCCTGCTTTGGGTCCTCCACCTGCTCAACATCAATGCTCTGTACCCATGCCAAGCAGAGATCATGGCCTAGTGAGACGGGCTTGGCAAGGAAGCTTAGGACCTCTCAAGGCTGGGGTTGAGCTTCCTGGTGCTGGCTGGAGCTGGCATCCTTCCTGCTTCATATGGGACACGGCCACGTGGGCAGGGTGTCCCTCAAGCTCAAGCCTTCATTTATCCTGGGAGTTAGAGTTTCCACTCCTTGGCAACTACAGACACTTTGTACCAGGTGAGCAGGTCCCTGTGGCTCTGGACATTGGCTTGGGCTGAGCCCCAGAGGTATACGTGCCCCTCCAGAAGAGGCAAGTGCAGCTCCAGCCTCAGGATGCTCGCAGATCTGGAGGTTCTTCTGTCCCATTTGATGTCAACAACCACAGGCTGACACTGGCTCTGGTGATCCTGATGACACTGTCCAGGTGACTGGATCCATTCCATACCGAGCTGGGCCAGCTACCCCTGTGCCTTGGATGCACACTCACATCACCGTCCTGCCAGGGTATCTCCTAGCCCAGGGGTTCTGCTTCCCACCCTGGGTACCCTCAGGTCTTCATCCTCACACCCTGGAGCGATGGCCAGCTCTCCTGGCACAACAGGAGCACCTTGCACATGACACTGACCTTTCCTCCACAGCTTTTATGGGTCCCATGTCTGTAAGGGCAAACCCACGGGATACATCCCCTGAGAGCAGAACCCTTGTTTTACAGGGGGCCCCATTTCAGCCCAAGCGCAGGAGACCCATGGGGAAACAGGATGGGTTGGGGACAGGGCTGCAGAGTCCTCAGCACCAGCCCAGCTCCCACACCTGGACACTGGCTACCATTCACTCATGGGGTTTGCGGGGTGGGTGGGTGTAGGGCTCATACATCAGGAGGCGTGCACTGCTGCTCCTGCAGCCAGCTCTGTGTCGCTGCCTTTGCGCTGCCTGGTTCTGCCTCGCACTGCTTGCCACGTGGGAGGGCAGCTTGGGGTCACAGCAACCAGCACCTGCTGCCAGCTCACTGTGGGGCACTGCAGTTAGGAGATCACCAGAGGTGGTGGGTTCTCAGCCTCTTACCCTATCCTTGCTGCTCATCGCCAGAGGATGCACCCCCCAGCCCCAGCTCTCAGAGCACAGGTTTCTTCCTTACTCAGGACATCTCAGTCTGCTCTAGAGCTGGGGACAACCCCCAGTGCATCCTGCAAGCTGACAGCTGCCCTGGTTGGATCTCTGTCCAGCACACCCCACCACGCGCTGCTGTACAGGTGTGACCCTGAACTGGTAAGCTGGAGTCACAGCTTATTGGGACAGGGACACCACGCTGCCTGCAGCCCCAGATCAGCCATATTCAGCTGAGAGCCCTGGGTCACGCTCCCTCTATCAGAGCTACTTGTCCTACCACGGAACGACCCTAACAAGCCCAGCAGTTTGCCTTTTACACCTGTTGATACAGCTTTTCCCAACCCCTCATTAGCAGCGTAATTAGAACACCCTGCAGATTAATTGGAGGGTTGGCTCAGGGAGTCTCCTTGGCTTTATGAGGTGGGTGAGGATAAAGAGGAGCTTTCTGAGCCCCTTCTGTTGGTGGTGAGGTAAGCCCTAGCTCTGCCTGTGGTCTGAGGGGGTTCCTGGTGTCGGGGGGGGGGGGTCACTGTGAACCAGTGGATGCCCTGAGCCACTCTGCAGGGATTCCCCTGTGGCATAGTGGGTGCACAGTGCTGCAGGCTGAGCTGGCTGGGAGGAGCAGGACAGCTGGGCGAGCAGCAGGGCAGCAGTGTCATGGAATATGCCTGACCTTTGGAAGTGTAAGCCAATATAGAGGGGTGCAGCCATGCTCTCCTTTGCTCCTTCGTTACGCGACAGCCCTCCATTTTGTCTGCTCTCTTTCTAGCTTTGCTCTGTGCTGGCCCCAGTGAGGAACTCCCTGCTGTGGCACTGAGCAAATGTCACTCGTCCCAAGGGAACCGGAGCAGGCACCCTGAGCCTGGCTGAGTCGTGCTGGGGTGCTCCTGGTCTGAGCACGTCCCAGTGCTCACAGCAGGGACATCCCATCCCACACCCAGTGCAGGCTGTATCTGTTCTGCCATTGTGCTCATGTGCTGGTTCTGTTTGTGCGCTCAGTGACAGCTCTGCCATGCCCACCTCTGGCTGAAGGTGCAACCTGGTGATGATGGGCGTCTCGCTGCAGGGCCGTGGTGCACCCCAGAGCCCCTCACTGCTGCATGTGTGCCAAGCAGCACGCCTGTGTGGGGAATGGCCTGCAGCTGCCATCGCCAGGGTGGATGCAGCCACACTGCTGTGTGCTTGGGGCACATGTCCGGGCTGCTAGCTGTCCTGTTGTGGCTCGTGCAGCTCTGTTGGCTTGGTGAACGCTGCCAGGGAAGGCAGTAGCTGAGTGGGGCAGGATTGGGTGCAGGGTATCGCCAGCACGGCAGTGCTGCCAGCCCATAGGGCAGGCTGGGTTTGGAATCTCGTCCTGGTAGCTGCGGGTCTCGTTGCTCACAAACTATAACTCCTTCTTTCCTGCTGGAAACGTGGCCGTCTGCTGGCTTGTCCCACCCACGAGAAGGCCAGGGCCGCTCTTCAGCTCCCTCTCCGGCCCGGGCCAGACCCAGGCAGCCGCATCCCTTCTTCGACTCACGGTACCTTTTCTCTCTCCCCGTGTCCCCTGCTAACAGCTTACCCCGGACGCACCCTGGGCTCCTCTGCCACAGGTTGGTATCGCTGCCTGTCCCCTGCATGCTGCCAGCGCTGCTCAGCAGCCCTTCCCTTTCACTCACCCCAGCAGAGCCATGGCTCAGCTGCCCTCTGCCCACAGCACCCAGCACAGCGCAGAGCTCAGCAGCACCATGCTGCCTGCCCGCAGCACTCCTCACCTCCCCCGGGTCTTTAAACCTTTCCCTCGTGGGCTAAGTCTCAGGAAAGCATGAGCTCCCCAACACAAAGTCTTTCGTGGTGGACCTGCGGGTCCATCTCACACCCGTGGGAGCAGAGCAGAGAGCCTACGCACCCAGCACGGCGAGCTCTTCCCACCCTTCACCCTGCTATGTGCAGAAACTTCCCCGAATGCCTCCCCTTGATCCCGCTGGCTGCAGTTTAAGCCGATGACCCAGCAGCAGCTGTCCCAGTAACACCTCCCGGCCCCTGCATGGCGGCCTCATCCCTCCCTGGAGCCGGAGCTGGCTGCTGGCCCATGCCATGCCCAGCTGAGCTGCCTGGCCCCCGGCAGCAACGCCCGCAGGAGCAGGGCTGGGAGGGAGGCCAACAAGCACTGCCCTTCCCCTGTGCCCCTGCTGCAACGTACTGCAGCAAAAGGACAGGGAAATCCCAACTCGTGCCCTGCCCTGCCGTCCTGCCCAAACAGGCTCCTCCGTACCTGGCGGAGAGGAGGCCTGGTGCAGGCAGTGGGGAGCAGGGTAGATACATCCAGCGTGTCAGATGGCTGCGGTGTCTGCGCGGGCACACACGTGTACGTGCTGCTGCCTGTATGGGTGATCGATGGTGGGGGGTGAATGAGCGACATGGAGTGGGAATCTGTGTGCATCTTTCCCCGTGTCCATGGGTATGTGTGCCATGTACAGACCCGCTGCTGCTGCGGGTACATGTGCACTGTCCCTGCCCTGGCAGTGGGGACAGAAGCGTCTGGGCATGGGGGTGGGTTAGCAGGGGTGATGCTGGGGGTTTTTGAACCCACCTGATTTGAGCGCAGGGCACTTGGGGTGGTCTGAGCGAGGAGAGGAGGGAGGCTTTGTCCTCTGCTTTGCCTCAGGACAGATCATCCTCACCCCACAGGGCTGAGCCATCCATGCCCCTCCGTGACAGAGGGAAGCAGTTCTCTGCTCTCCCTTTCAGGGCAGCAGCCCAACCAGGGGCAACAGTGCTCCAGGGTGTGGGCTAAGGGAGCCCTCCTGGCTCTGTTCGGTGGGTGTTTTGTGATTCTCAGCATGCTTTGTGCTCTGAAAAGCCATCAGTATAAAGAAGTGGCTGCTGTGATTTAAGCAGAACTGTGGGTGAAATGCAGAGGGCTACGAGGGTCCCCCCACTTGCACACAGGGCTCGGTCACATACTGGTGTGAGGTCTGTAGGAGCTACCAGGATGAGTTAGGATGAGCTGAGGGGAGCACAGAGTTCTGTGTGAGCTAGGCTGGGCTGGGAGCGAGCAGCCACTTGGTGGCTGGAGAGAGCTGCGCGGCAGAGCTGCTTTCATCGTGCGCAGGAACTGGCTGATGTCTGAGCCCTTTTTCCCCTGGCATCGCCATCAAGGGGACAGAAAACCTATACAGGAGGGGCACAGGGAGGGACAGAGCAGGGCAGGCCAGCACTGGCAGGGTGGGAGACACTCTTTGCTTGCTGTTCCCATGCCCAGGGCAGCAGCAAGGAGAGGCTGTTCATGGGGTGACATCCTCCAGGTGCAGCAGCTTCCCAGAGCAAGGCAGGAGATGGGCTGGGTGAGCTGCTGGGGACCTGCAGAGGGGCTGCCTGCCTTGGTACAGCCATTTTCCTCCCTGGCACGTGAGGATGGCACCTGCAGGAGCCCCATGGTCCACGCAGGGGAGCTGGAGCTTGCTGACTCCAGCCTGCATGTGGCCACACCTGGCTGGGAACCTGTTATGAAAGAGCACGTGGGGACCCGCCTCAAACCTTTGGCACAACATCACAGGGGATAATCACAGTAATAATCCGAAACCCAATTAAAGCCAGCAAGTGAACAGAGCAGCAGCGATACAGCGGCACAGAGGAATAATTAATAAGAAAAGCCCACGGTTTCAACACTTGTTTTTATCCCTCATGGGAACAGAAAGTCGGATCCCAAGTGCTGCGTGTTTGCTGGTGGAGGCAGCACTTGGGGGTGGGTCTGACTGCTCAGGGTTGGGGCTGTGCTCCCACTCCTCCACCGCCCCTGGGAGTGAGAGTTCAGCATCATGTTGGCTTTGAGGCTCCTGTGGCATGGTGATGGGTGCTCTGCCTGCTGGCGAGGTTCCTTGCTCCTGTCTGGGTGGCAGCATGGTCAATGGGAATGAAGCAGGTTGGGGAAGGTTGCCAGAGATGGGAGCTTACCCCTTCCGTTTTCACTTCTGTTTCTGTCCTGATTTGGACTTGCAGCACTCTCTCTGGACAGAGCCTGGGGGCTGCACTGGTGCAGGCAGAACCGTGCCCAACACCACAGGGGCTTGGTGGGGCTGGGCAGCATGGGTACAGGCTGATGGCACCAGTCAGCCCCCACATCTCTGGAGCAGGGATTGGTCCTGGATGGATATCACACATGAGAACAGGTCCTCATCAGCCTCATAGCAGCCTCATCTGCGAGCTGCAGAGTGGAATGGGGACTGTGGTTAATTCTCCTCCCGTCTTTCCCAAGCGCAGAACAGGGCTGTTGGTTGAGCTTGCCTTCCCTGTGCTGGAGCCCTGCACCCTTTGAACACGGCGGCTCCTTTTGCACGAGGCATCTACCTGACCGCAGCATGGCCTCATCCCTTGCATGCCCAGTGCTTTGTGGCACCTGCTCTCCAGATCTACCCCTGCAGCCAACCCTGCGCTTGCTCCAACTGAACTCAAACTGAGCTGAGAGCATAACAAAAGGACCTTCCAGCCCATCTGTAGTTTAAGGGCCAAAGCTCAGAGCAGGGCAGGCAGGGTTTGATCTCACTGCGGTGCCGGCACGGGGCAGTGCCACGGCTCAGTGTGACAAAGCAGCTGCAGCGGTGCTGGGAGAGCAGCCCCGTGGGCAGATAACTCCCGGAGCACTTCATCACCGCGCTGCTCAGATGGGATGCTCATTACGGCAGGGACTGCACGGCACACGGCAGCCACAGCCATTGTTTTTTCACTTCCTCTTGTTATTTCCCCTCTCTGCAGATGGGGAGATCACTTCCAAGCCGATGGTGCTATTCCTGGGACCGTGGAGCGTTGGCAAATCCTCCATGATAAACTACCTCCTCGGGCTGGACGACACTCCCTATCAGCTCTACACAGGTACCTCGTTCACCTCAGCCCTCCCCCCCACATCCCTGTCCTGCAGTGCAGGCCTCACCAGCCCCATGGGTGAGCAGCAGCCATAGCAAGGGCACCTCGCCGTCTTCTCCCCATCCTTCCCCTCCAGGAGCCAATACACTCAGCCTCCCAAGAGAAAAGCCCTTTTCAATCATCTCTGCTCCCTCCAATGTCATCCCGTACTCTGGGAGCTGAGTGGAAGGTGCTTCTCCAAAGCACCTTTCTCAGCTAGGACACCTCCAGGAGGATAGGTCCCTCCAGAAAACAGCCCTGCTGTCATGTCTCCCAGGGCTTTGGCAAGAATGCCATTGATCCCCATGGTTCCCACAGTGTCTCTTCCCGAGCAAGGGATGCTTCCAAGATCCCCACCTAGTCCTGCACTGTCCAGTGCCTGGCGTGGATTTCACATCTCTTCTGCTCCTCTTGCGCTGGACAGGGGCAGAACCCACCACCTCTGAATTCACCGTCATCATGCACGGCCCCAAGCTGAAGACCATCGAGGGCATCGTGATGGCTGCTGACAGTGCACGTTCCTTCTCGCCCCTGGAGAAGTTTGGGCAGAACTTCTTGGAGAAGCTGATTGGAATAGAAGTGCCCCACAAACTCCTGGAGAGGGTCACCTTCGTGGACACACCAGGCATCATTGAAAACCGCAAGCAGCAAGAACGAGGTAGGGGTGTTCTGCTTTACCTAAAGGGCTCCAGGAAGGATGGCATTATATGTAGGACGGCCAAGATGACTGACATACACTGAGGAAGAGCCCTAGGCTACAGCAGGGATATGTTCCTACCCTGTGGGGGCTGGAGAAGTCAGGCTCCATCCCTGCCCTCGGGTGCATCTAGAGTTGGGGCACCCACATTTCTCTGGGCAGCCTATGCTGGGGCCTCACTGCACCCTGAGAAATGACTTTCCACTAGCATCTGACCGAAATTTCACCTTTTAGTTAAAAGCCATTCCCTGCTCTGTCCTGTCACTATCAGATTATAAAAAAATGTTGGTCTAGGTCATTTTTATAAGCTCCCTTTAGGTACTATGAGGTCTCCCTGGGAGAAAGGCTTGGAGGTGAGGCTGAGGGATGCATACTGTCACAGGCACAGGGATGGGCTTTTATGCCAAGACACTCTGACATGTTTTAGCACGTAAGAAACAGTTTCTGTGCTGCATGGGAAGTCTTCTGTGCCTTGCACCTTGTCTCACCCAGACCGGGTGTGAGACAGCAGGCCCCGGGTTTGTCTGTCCCTTGATCAGAGTGGACTCCCCCTGTGCTGGCCATTTCTGCTGGATTTCTCTTTCCTGTCCCCAAGGTTACCCATTCAACGACGTGTGCCAGTGGTTCATCGACAGAGCTGATCTCATCTTCGTTGTCTTTGACCCTACGAAGCTGGACGTGGGCCTGGAGCTGGAGATGCTGTTTCGCCAGCTGAAGGGCCGCGAGTCTCAGATCCGAATCATCTTGAACAAAGCCGACAGCCTGGCTACCCAGGAGCTCATGAGAGTCTACGGGGCCCTGTTCTGGAGCCTGGCTCCTCTGATCAACGTCACAGAGCCGCCCAGGGTGTACGTCAGCTCCTTCTGGCCCCACGAGTACCACCCGGATACCCACAAAGACCTGTTCCTCAAAGAAGAGATATCGCTCCTGGAAGACCTCAACCAGGTGATCGAGAACAGGATGGAAAATAAGATCGCCTTCATACGCCAGCACGCCATCCGGGTGCGCATCCACGCCCTGTTGGTCGATCGCTACCTGCAGACCTACAAGGACAAAATGACCTTCTTTAGTGATGGAGAACTGGTGTTCAGAGACATTGTGGAAGATCCCGACAAGTTCTTTATTTTTAAGTCCATTCTGGCAAAGACCAATGTCAGCAAATTTGACCTCCCCAACCGTGAGGCTTACAAGGACTTCTTCGGCATCAACCCCATCACCGGTTTTAAGCTGCTGTCTCAGCAGTGTTCCTACATGGGAGGGTGCTACTTAGAGAAGATCGAGAAGGCCATCACTCGCGAGCTTCCCGATCTCCTGGGGAGCATCGGCCTGGGGAAGAAGCCCAATGTTCTCTCCTGCGACGTCACTGGCTGTGGCGAAACCCCAAAGAATCGCTACAAGAAACCGTAGGGTGTTCTGTAACATAACCATCCTCGTGTTCCTACTGGTGAATGAGCTTATGTCTTATCTGTCCAAGAAGCCGAGGTTTGTTAACCCTTTGAGTGCCACACTGGCAAAGGCTACTGTACAATGAGGACTTTGAGTCATTGACATCAATGGCGGGGGAAGATGGGTGGGCATAAGAAAGAGAATAAAAACTGTGAATTCCTGACATTTTATCTTTGTTCTTTTGCGTAGAAGGCAATGTTTAGGCTGTAAGTATGAGAAATGTGTGGTGAGGTAGAACTGTAGATGCTTCTTCACTGGTGCCGAGATGGGCGAACAGGAGTTTCAACCTCTGCAGGTGTGAAGCTGGCAGGGAGCAAGAATGAGGGCACGGCATGAGAGCGCAGGGAACAGCGGTGACACAGAAACCTGAGGCATCAGCGGGAGCCCTGGAGCACAACACAAACATCCTGCAAATCCCTGCAAATATTGATCCTGGTTTTCCTTCCAAGACTTTTAGGTTGCCTGGTGGAATTCTCCCTACATGTAACAGCTGAGCTTAACTTGATTCTGCAGACTTCACCTGGATGTGAGCCACAAGAAGGGATTTGGTCCCCCCGCTGGGTGTTTGCAGGGGCATTTGTGGCTCCAGACTGATTGTTGTGATGAGATTTGCAAGATGTCAGAGCAAGAAGCAGTCTGGAAAGGAGCTGCTGGAACCAGCTGAGTTGTGTCGGGGGAACAGGGACAGCACCCCAAATCACAGTGGCCTGCAATGGCTGTTAGCGTGCTCTTCCCTCCCCAGGCCAGCACAGAAACAAGGCACTAGTGCCTGCTCTTGCCACTAACCTCAAAAATCCATGCTGGCAAGTAAAGCCTGGGTATCAGCAGGCCTTTTTCAGTCTATGTTGGATGTTTTCTCCATGTTTTTGCCCTCTCTGGAGGGAAACAGGAATGGAGCATCACCGGCTGCATCCTTTTCCCCCCTCTGCTGACCTCTTCTCCCCAGGAGAAGCCAGGCAGGTTTCTGCAGCTTGTTCTCCGGACTTTCACACACGTATAGCTGTGATTTTCTTGGCTCATCTCTGCGCACTGACACTCAGTCCCAGCAGCCACGGGAGGGTGAGCATTGCTTCAAGCAGGTGACGTTCCTCTGGGAGCTAACCTTGAAACTCAGCAGTGAAGGTTGGGAGACTACAGCTGGTGCTGAGCCCAGTGCAGGCCACCAAGAGGCAGGCCTGGGTGGAGACTGGTGCCTTAGAGCACACCAGCAATCTGCTGAAGGACCGCCGCTAGTGCTGCTCTCCAGGAAAGCTCTGGTGCTGAAGCACTTGCCTTCGGTAGGAGCAAGAAGATGTGAAGGTGCCTGGTGAGGCAAGAAAAAGGCAAAGGCAACAAATGAGGGAAAGAGAATGACGGACATGGAAGTCTCTGTTGTGATGAGAAGGGTGTGAAGGGCAGCACTTCTTGTCTCCCCTTGACCTGTGGGATGCTGGTGAAGAGAGAATGTCTGTGGGGCTCCATGTCCCTGGGTTCTGGGGCTGGGTGCTGCCAAGAAGAGGTCCCTTGATCCGAGGTGGGCTTGTGGGACAGCCCCAGGGACTTCTCATGCTCTGCGCCTCTGTGTGGCGGTCGGACTGGAGCTGGACTGGTTATGACAAGATATCTCCACATCCAGGTGTGGGAAGGGGCATGTCTCATGGGAGGGGACTGGAGGTAACGAGCAAAGGCAAGGAGAGGTGTCAGAGAATGCAGCCAGGATAGCCTGGAGAGAAGTGATGCACTCATGAGTCAGTGCTGCGAGATCTCAAACCTGCCCAGAGCTGCTGCCTCCCTTCACTCTGTTCCTTTTTCCTTCTTTTACATGATCCCATTGCTCATCATCGTCCCTCTCTGTCTCACCCACTCTTTCTCGCCTCTCACCGTCCTCGGCCAGGAGAATTTGCATGGTTTTCTTAGGAGCTAATGGAGTAGAAACACTGACAGAAATGTGCTAATATTGTTGCTGCCATCGTGCTGTGCGTCATTGTCACGGTAAGCAATGCACACAGAAGCAAACTTTCTGTTTGCAAATGCTGCGTTGTTCCATCTCTTTCTCTGCTGTTTTTGTCCTTCCAGAGCTGGTGGGTTCTGTCTGAGATGCCCCAAGCCCCATAATGGGCCCAACATCTCCCTGTGGCCTTGAGCCTGAAGCCAGCATTACTCTGCTCTCGGGACGTTCCCATCCTTCTCCCTGCCCCTTTCCTTTTCTCCTTTCCTTTTGCTCCAGCTTTTCTTAAGCACTCATTGCCTTCTCTCCCATTTATGCCCCTCCCTCCCTCTCTCCTCTTCACCATCCTCACACCCCGTGCATCCCCCTGGTGCGAGGGTCCCAGATGGGGCTGTGATGGCCAGTACCCCTCCCCTGTAAGGGTACGTTGGGGTTTCCTCTTGCACACAGTGCCCCATGCAGCACCCCATGTGATGGCAGCAGTTGCCCAATGCCAGAGACAGCCTTGGCCCTGTGCTGGAGGGGTAGGTGGCACTGACCCAGCCCTGGCCACAGGATTGGTCAGCCCAGCCCCTCTCAGCTGCATTAGGGGAAGCTCTGGGAACTTTGGAAAGGGGAGCGTGGAGACCTCAGTGTTTTGCTCAGAAACCCTAAGCCCTTATGTCCCCAGCACCAGGGCTGCAGGCATCTGTCCCGAGAGGGTGCTGGACAGATGCTGTTGGGAGTGGCATAGCTGGGGCATAGGCCTGTGTAGATGCCCGTGATCATGTGCATTTGGATGAAACTGTCAGTTTGAACATCAGCCTGTCTAATAAATCCTGATCTTTTCCAAACTCACTCCCCATGGATTCCTGCTTAGTTTTTCTCACTCTTGTGGTGTGAGAAGGGGGTTGCCAGGCAAAGCTGACGGCAGGGGCTGTGTCCCCTTGCCAGGGTTTAGGAGTGTGTTCTGACCCACAGAGGATCCCCCAAGCATGAGGTCCCACTGCTGACGCATCACAAAGCCCAGGGATGCTCATGAGCAGCCAACACCTGGCATGGCTATGGCTTCTGCCCCTGGGGCATTGGTGCCTGACCTGCCCAGGGACCTGCTGCCCAGCTCTGCCTGTGTGTCCTTCCAACAATCTGTCTAGCTCACTGATCAGAAAGGGTTGTTGAAGGAAAGCTGGAGGAGGAGGAGGAATGTCTCGCTCAGCCTTTGGAAAGTCTGGAAAAACCATGGTATCTTGACGTGTGCGAAGGTCTGACTAGCAAAAGCACATTTTCTTTCCGAGGCTGCTTTAGAGATGTGAATCATGAGAAATTAATGCTGCTGGCAGAGTGAAAACTGATTCCCCTGAGACACAGTGCTGGCAGCAGCCATGGCGCATCGCTTGGATGGAAAACACAAGCATTGCTCCTAGAGCTTTGCTGTGCTGCAGCTCGGAGCTCAGGACCTGCCCACTCCCAGCAGTGGCACTCAGCACAAGGTGCCAGTCTCTGCTGCCTCGTTGGCCCCGTGTAACATCCCGAGGTCTCCATCGCCTGCCTGGTGTGTGTGGAGGTGATGGGCTGATGCTTCTCCCTGCACAAGGCTCAGAATCCTGAATAAACTGCCCCCAGATGTTTGTGTTTTGCCCATTTAAAGGTACCACGTGTAACCTCATCACCCTCAGCAGCACCGCTGCATTTTGGGGATGAAAGCACCATAGAATCGTAGAACAGCTTATGCAGGAAGGGACCCTAAAGACCATCCACTTCTAACCCAACCCGGTGGCTTTTTTCAACGAAGCTGATGTGGTTTCTATCTCTATGCCACAGAGGCAAGGAGCAGTGCCTGTAACTCCATAGATTTTTCTCACGGTGAGCACGAGGCCAACGCTTCTCCCTGCAGGGAAGGAGCCCCATGGCCCTCCAGGTGTGACTTCCCATGGATGCCTGCCTATCGTACACGGGGAGCTGGCAGCATGACATCTTCCATTGGAGCAGGACCAAGGGTGCCCTGCAGGGAGCCAGGGTGCGACCCAATGGGCTGCTCCTTTCGCAGCACATTCATTAGTGCCTGTTTAATTACAGAACGCAGTGATTAGCCGTTCTGAAATACGAATATGCGTACACGTGGTGTGCAATGAGCAATTAGTGCTGCTAATATTAGTGGGAGTAGTGGTGGGAGGAACAGGAAAAACACAGCAACTCCGCAGCAGCCACAAGACCTGCTCCTGCAGCTGGTGGGGGTCAGCAGCCAGGCTGATGTCCGAGCAGTCCCTGCAGATGGCCCAGGGACTGCTGCTGCTGCCCGATGCTTCTCAGTGCTGTGGTTAATGATTGTTGCTCCGAAATCCGTCATTTCTCAGCAGGACAGAGGATTTCCAGCCAGGATCCCTACCTGCCATTAAAAAATCATTGCAGTTATGTCGCTGTGGGAGGAAGGAAGAGTAAACTGTGAGCTCTTCAGCTTTCCACGCACATCTGCATCCGAGAGTTTCCGCTTTGCTGGCTGCTGTGCTGCTGCATTCCCCTTTCCCACACCCCACACGCTGCTCTTCTCCCACTTCTGGCCTGCAGTGCCTGGCGTGGGGCTGAGCCCTGCAGGGCACTGAGGAAAGGGAAGGGAAAGGGAAGGAGAAAGGGAAGGGGAAAGGAAGAAGGAGAAGAAAGGGAAAAGAAAAGGGATGGAAAGGAAAGGGTGAAGGAAGAAGGAAAGGAAAGGGAAAAGAAAAGGAAAGGGAAAGGAAAAGGAAGGAAAAGAAGGGGCCGGTGCTGAGCTCTGCTTCTTGGGGACAGCACAGAGCAGGGCTGGGCCCGCAGGGATCGCAGTGCTGCCCAAGAAGGGTTTCCTTGTGTTTTCTTTTTTTTTTCCCCATTGCTTGCAAACATCGTCTTGCTGTATACAAACACAAAATGCCAAAATATGAGTCAGCCTAATGGCACTTTGGCTTGCAGACAGAACCAAGCCGATAAATGTTAGAGACGCAGTTTGCAGAGGTGATTTATGGGCGGTTCAGAGGCTTTCGGCAGATCATGGCACGGCAGGCAGGACGTGCTCCCGTGCTCCAGGAAACACTTGGGATGCTCTGCTTCCATCAGGGAGGGGAACTATCAGGGAGGGAACTCCTTGTGCCCACTGTTGGCCAGGTGTCCTTTCCCAGCCCTGACATCCTTTGGTTTTGGACATGCAGTGTCTTCCTATGGAGTCAGAAGGCATAAAGGTGCACATTTTAACAGCTGCCAAATAAATTCGGTGGCACGATGCCCTGACGGTGGCACAACAAAAGACCCCGTTCACGTGAGAGCAGGTTTCAGATGGACTCGGGGATCTGAGTTCCTGGATTTCCCAGCTTTCAGCTGTGGGGTGTTTTTTTCAGCATGAAGGATCCCCATGAGCCCACGGTGGGGACCTTGACACGGTGTCAGTTTTGGTGACAAGCGCTACGGTCAGAAAGCCACTCTGCAAACATTTACGCATGTACTCAGATGCACGCGTGCAAATAATCCCATTCAGGTCAGCAAAGCTAACCACACATATAAAGTTAAGCATGTGTGAAAGTGTCTGAAGGACCGAGGCCAACGATTGCAAAACAGTTGAAGCTGTAATCCTCCATTTTCATTCGTTCTGACTTTCTTGAAAAGCTTCCACCATGGGCTCGAAATTCTCCCTGTCCCACTGAGCCAAAGGTGATTTTTTCTCCCCAGGAAGTCCCAAACCCTTCCAGCTGTTTTCAAGCTGTCGAGCTTCTAAACTGCATTTCTCAACGAGGACATTCTGCCCTTCTAACTCAGATAGCCCAGAACCTATTGTGCGAACAAAGCTGCTTAAAGGCAGTTCTTCCTTTCTGCACACTAAAACCTCCACCCAGTACATCCAGCTGCTTTTGCTAACAACTGGATGAACTCTCCCACTTGTGGAGAGCACTCAAAGTGCTTACATGGTTCAGGGGCCGAAGCAAGGTGCATTTCTTGCTCGTGTGGTCCAGGTGTGACCATCACCCGCCTGCTTCTCTTTGGAGCTGTTTCAGTGAGTAGGAAGATCATGGGAAGCTCAGTGTCTGCAATCCAGGGGTGTCTGAAATGAAACAAGGAACTCGTTCTGCCTTGTGCCTTTGGGGGACCACGAAATGGGATTTAATACATTTGTGTTGCTTGAACAGCCGGGACAGAGGAGCGGGATATTTTCACTGCTCTTCCACAGAGCTGAGGATGGAACTGAAAGAAGGAGGGTGACAGAGGAGAAAGCCACCTAGCACAACAAACCTGAGCACAGCAGGGGTGGGCAGCCTGGGCATAAGGCCTGAGGGATGCATGAGCTCTTGGCTGTCAGCACAGTTGTTCTAAACCACCCAGTGCACCCCCAACGTTTGTGGGTGCAAATCTTCCAGAGCTGCAGGCCGGAGGAACCCCTTGATGTCTCCAAGGCCCATGGTAGTGATGGGTTTTCTGACTGTGCAGTGCGGAGCTTAGTTTGTGCCATTGAGCATGGGGGTTATTTGAATATTGCTTATCACGTGTGGCTGTCAGTGCTCCCGTTAAGCAATCCCCCATTTATAAAAGGATTAGGGCCTCATTCTGAGATTCCAATTGTGTGGAGCTGGTCATTGCCAAGCTGTGTAATTTCTCACTCCACCATCGCTCACTTTTCAATATCATATGTTCAGTACCTACTGCTCCCCAACTCACCCGTCCAAGGGTCGCCATCTCCACCAAAGCTCTGTGCATTCGTGTCTGCAGCATCATTTTCTTCCCACCTTGCCCTGTGGACATAGAGACACCAGACCCCGCTCTGCTTTCCCATGAAATGAAATGAAGTTTTGAGCCAACACAAACGCAGAGGATCTAAGAGAAGCGTGCTCCTTCCCAGCTTATGGAATGCCTGCACATAGAAATCATCATGGAAATAAGCATTTCTGGGTGCCTTCCACTCCTGGCAGTGCTGCCATGTGGACTTGTCTGCTCCCAGGAGCAGGGGACAGCAGTGTGTCACCTGTGTGCCCAGAAGGCTGCAGCCAGCCCCCAGAATCCTGCACAGAGCTGAGCAGGTGCCTCTCTCCTATCTTTTCTGTGCAAAATAAATATAGAAAATTGCCACAGATCTCTCCCTCTCTTTTCCTTTTTTTTTTTTTTTTTTCCCCATGATTCCGGCACCCACGCCACGGGAGAACAGATCTGCAGTTAAAATACACTGCGACATTTGGAGGGTGGAAGGAGAAAGCAAATGTACGAGGAGATGGCAATGCTGCGTCGCTCCCATTCCGGCACAGTGCTCGGGGACAGCAGTGACCATCACTGCCCTGCAGCAGCATGCTGGGATCCCTTGTCCTCAGAAACCTGCATTCAGAAAAGGGCTCAGTGCACACACAGCAAATGTTTCACCGAGATTCAGAGCTGTGTAATTCCCTGTGGCACTCAGGCCCGGAGCTGGGATTTTCGGTAGGATTTGCAGCAGGTCTTTCTTCAAAACCCACACAGTGTGCACAAGAGGATTGCATAAGGCCATAATTGTGCTTGCACATTCTCTTCCCCACCTCTTTTCGGCTGAATGATCCTTAGTGTCAAACACCAGGCACGTTGTGAGTTGTAACCGTGCTGTTGCAGAAGTCAGAAAACGACAGAATAGAGTTACGCGTTGCACTGCAGGAGTGACAGTCTTATTTTCTCAGATCTCCATCGATCATTTCTCCCATAACAATGAGGGAAAACACTGCCCCAAGTGCCACAGCTGTGGGCTATCACTTACACACATCCTCTGAGGTCCTTCCCATGCAGCAGAGCTCCCTTATTCGTACAGATCTTCCCACAGGAACCACGCAGAGAAGACAGGCTGTCCAAATTCGTGCTCTGTGATAACAGAAAGGTGTTGCTTGCCGTTTCTCTGTAGCGCTGGCTCGCTGCTGCTATTCTGCAGTGCCACCGGAGCTGTGCATAGGGTGCTCATGGCTGGAGGGGAGCAGGTAGCAGTGCAGCACAGAGAGCAGCATGCAGGCACCCAGCTCTTCCTCAGCGGAGGCTACAGTGAAATTTGCAGGGGAAGGGGAATACACCCAAGACAAAGGGCTTTGCTGCCTTGGCCCGTGACTGCAGGGGATCTCACTTGCTCAGGGCCTGGATGAGGTTGCTGCATGCCAGATGGAGCTGCCTGCTCTTTGCAGAAGGCAAAGCCAACTCAGTAGATGTGCAGATGCACTTGGGCAGGAAGACCTGGAGAGGATGTGCTGCAGGATGCAGGCAGGGAAACCCTGGGGTAAGCGAGGCTCTGTGGGGCCATGGGGCTCTTATGGTGTGCTGGGAATGTCTAACAGTGCATCTGCAAGGTAAAACATGAGCTGGGCCTCTTGAGAAGGGAAAATGGGTGAATTAACACTGCGATTGTATTTCTTCTTATTGGTCTGACTTGGAGTCATAGAAACTCCTCCCCACAGCAGCACATAGCCACAGTTGTTTGTGGCTTCTCACTGCCTGCCCCCTGCTCACAGAAGTCCTGCTGGTGGCTTTACAGCTAAGTCCACACCACTTGAATGCAAATGTTGGTCATGCTCGTTGCTTTCAGCTATTTCACGGTCATGGCCTGACAGCGAGAGACTTCGCTCTGCTCAGGGCACCTTGGATGGACATCTCCACAGTTGAGCTCTGGCTTCTCAGCTCTCACCCTGCCCTCCCCAATGTCCTGGGGCTTTGCTCCAGCATGGTTGTCCCCTATCTGTGGCTCTGACCATCTGGAGCAGCTGCAGCCATGATGCAGGTGGGTGCTGGCTGCCCCACTTGCCACTTGCCACTGCTGCTTGCTCCTCCGTGCTTCCACCCCACACAGCTCCATTCATACCGACCTGAGCTTCCTCATTGCAAGTAAGAAAACAGTTTTGCTTTGCTTTGTTTTTAAGGATGTCATTCAAGTTCCTCCAGCGAGGAGCTGGAGTTATAAAAAAACCATGTTGGATGTGGCTGTGTTTGCAGACAACAGTGGTGCTTCATGTGCTCGGAAACAGAGCGAGTTTCTATTTCAGGCTTTGCTGACTCAAGGGTGAGGTGCCCGAGCTGATTCAGCAGCTTGGCAACTCAGGGGAACTTCTCATTATGAATGGAACAAGCAATAGACTCAAAGTTTGCCTTCGTCTCACAGAAAGGCAGCTTCAGGGGAAGCCACATCCCGGTGGCAGACACGGTGCCACGTGAGCAGCATCTACGACGTGTTCAGCACCTCATCTGGGAGATGGAGCTGCGTCGGTAACGTGGGTAATCTGAGCTCCTTCTGAAGAAGGGTGAGAATACAGCACAGTCACAAGGAACCTGAGCACCTCGAGGAAGTGAGAAGAATGCACCACTTACTCAGCTTCCTTTGCCCTGCGTGGTAAAGATGCCAAAGGTGAGCCCTGCGCTCTTCTTGCATGAAGAAGCGAGCAGGTTCTGCCGTATTTTCCTTCACTGTTTGTGCTGTTTCCAGAACCAGATGGGATGAATAGTCTCCATCCGCAGTGCCCAGGCTGCATGCTTTGTGTGCTGCAAGTATCCCTGTGCCGGCATACAATAAAACCACAAACTCCTGAAGAGCACTCCTCCTCCCCAGCTACACCACGACGGGCATTAATACCGTTGTTGTTCTGGCGGTGGTTCCCACCTGTGTTCTGTGCCTGGTGGAGGCGGCTTGCGAAGCCTAAAAAAGCATCATGTGGGCTGCCACATTTCAGAGCCCCCCCCCGAACGGTTCCGCACCGCTCCACCAGATAAGCAGCGAAGTACAATATTATGAATGTCAAACAAAAGCTCATCAGGAGAGCTGACAAAGCTGCGCTGCTGAGAAGGGAAGCAAATCAAACTCCTCTAAACTAAACACATGGATATAGGGGCGTGGATTTAAAAGAAATTTACTCAGACACCTGAGCTTCCTCGGGGCAGAGAAGGACCCTGGGCAATCCCAAAGCTTCCCAAAGGGGTTGGACCAGCCAGGTGTCTCCTCGGTCCCACCTTATCCCGTCTTGCTGTCCTCCAAGCCAGCATGTGGAAATTGGGAAAGAGGAGACGACTTCATCAGCAGAGATCAAAAGCAGCCTCTGAGCAACAAGTAACCAAAACCTGGGATCATGTGGGTCACTCCGGTTAAAACTTGTGATGTACGCAGCATCTTTGATGTGATTCTGTTTGTTCTCAGCACACACAAAGTCCTACTTTATGGAGCACAGGGGGAACAAGACACGTTTCTGTTGCTCCCGAGTTTCTTCTTCACGCACGCAGGGTGAACACAGTCGAGCGGTTGTGCTCAGCACACAGCACAGGCAGGCACTGTGCAGAGAAGGGTAACGGAGCGGTGAGGGGTTGGGAACACCGTTCTTATGGGGAGTGGCTCAGGGAATGGGACTGCTCACTCTGGAGAGGACTCAGGGGAGACCTTATCACCCTCTGCACCCCATGGAGGGAGGTTGTAGCGAGGTAGGGGTCCGTCTCTGCTCCTGGGGAACAGCAATAGGATGGGAGCTGTGCCAGGGAGCTTCAGGTTGGGTGTTAGGAAACGTTCCTTCTCAGAAGGAGCGGTGATGCACTGCACTGCTGCCCAGGGAGGGGTGGGCTCACCATCCACAGAGGTGCTCCAGAACCGTGGGCAGTGGGCACGGCGGAGCGGTTTGGGGTTGGACCTGGAGATGCGAGAGGTCTTCTCCAACCTCAGTGACTCTACGATTGTACACTCTGCTCACTGAATTAAAGCCCATGCTTCAGTAGTAAGATACCAGCGTGGGGGCTTCAGCTTCTCCTACGCTCTGCACAGTGCTTTACTTAACAAAGGAACAGAGCAAAGTGACAACCTGGTTCATGCCAGAGGGAAAACTCAGGCCTCTATCTGGAAGAAAACTCACCCTGCATTCTACTCAGTGACGCCCTGAGGCACTCAGCAGCAATAAGGGCTCACACAATCGCCTATTTCCTCTCTTCCTCCCCTCACCTTCAGCCCTCTGCAGCCACAGCCCCTTTTTGGAGGGGTAGGGAGGAAACACAGCTGACACGGAGCAGCAGCATGGCACGGTTGGATTAGATGATCTTGTAGGTCCTTTCCAACCTAATGAATCTATGAGTCTATGGCTCTCATAAGCACTACGAGTGAGGCCACACTCTCATAACACAAAACGACGTGCTTGAACTTCAGTGCCTCCTCCATCTCAGACCTCAGACCATCCCATCTCTTCAACAACAGAGATCTTGTGGGGTTCTACCAGAACGTTGGGAAGCAGAGGAGGTGCTCTGCAGGTACAGAACTGTGCCATCGAGGCAAGGAACTTTTTGCCCCTTTTTTCCGCAGTATCTTTGAATCCTCGGCACTGCTGCTCTTATCTGATCCTCCCGATTCACCGCGGAGTCAGCCGGAGCAGGTCGCAGTGAGCCCATAGGAGCTCCCGGGGGAGCCCCGGGGAAGGCCCGAGCTCGGGTCAGCCGGGACAAAACAACGACCGCTATCGATCGGGCTCACGGATTACGGATCGCCTCCGCCTTCCGAGCGCGTCAGGAGCCGGGAACACTGCTCCGAAAGAACACCGTCACTCGGACCCGCGCTAGGGACGGGCTGCAGCCCCGCGGGCCGGGGCGGAGGGCAGCGGGCAGCGCCTGGGAGGAAGAGATAGCGCGGCGCGGGGCACGGCGCGGCTCCGATAGCCGCGGGCGGGATGACGGGCGGGACGCGGGGCCGCGCCGCGCAGCTTCCCCGCCCCGTTAGCTCAGCGCGGCCCCGCCGAGCCCCGCGCGCCGCCCGTGACAGCCGCCGGCGGAAGACGGTGTCCGCCCGCGCCGCGCTCCGCCGCGCCTGAGCGAGCGCCCCCGCCCGCCGCGCTCCTCCGCCTCCGCCTCCTCCCGCCCCGCTCCGCTCCGCTCCGCGGCTCCCGGCGGCGGCGCGGCACCACCCCGCGGGAGGGGGACACAGCGGCGGCGGAGGGTCCGCCCAGAGGCGCTCGCTCGCCGCCCGCGGCGCCAGGAACGCGCGGCTGCGGGGCCCGGCGCCGGAGGTGGTGGGGGGGGGGTGGGGGGGGGGCGGGAGGGGGAGCGGCCGGCGGGGCCGTCCCGGCGGGCGGAGGCGGCGCGGCGGGGGCCGGCCCGGCCGCGAGGGGAGCGCCCGCCCGCACGGCGGCCGTTGGCGCGGGGAGGAACCGGCGGCGGCCGACATGGAGGAGCGCGCCCCTCCCGGCGGGGGCCCGGCGGCCCCTCCGCGGCGCTGAGCGGCCGTCCGTCCCGCCCCGCCCCGGCGGCGGGCGGCGGGCGGCGGCGGCCCCGCGGGGCGCCCGGAGGCGTAGCGAGGCGGCGGGACTATGCGGGGCTGCCCGCGGCCCCCAGCGCTGCGTGCCGTGCCCGGCCGGCGGCGGAGCCCCGCGGCGCTGCCCGGGGCGGGGAACTGAGCGGCGGCCTCGGCGGCCGTCCGCGCTCCGGGCCCCGGAGGATCCGACGCGGAGGAGCTCTTCGGGAGGGACCGACAACATGGCTTCCCCGCCGCACCAGCAGCTGCTGCATCACCACAGCACCGAGGTGAGCTGCGACTCCAGCGGGGACAGCAACAGCGTGACGGTGAGGATCAACCCCCGGCAGCAGCAGGGCTGCTCCTCGGCCAAGCGCTGCAAGTACAGCATCTCGTCCAGCTGCAGCTCGGGGGAGTCGGGGGGCACCCGGCGGGCGGGCGGAGGCGGCGGGCCCGGCCCGCGCCGGCAGAAGAAACTGCCGCAGCTCTTCGAGAGGGCCTCGTCCCGCTGGTGGGACCCCAAGTTCGACTCCACCAACCTGGAGGAGGCGTGCATGGAGCGCTGCTTCCCGCAGACCCAGCGCCGCTTCCGCTACGCCCTCTTCTACATCGGCGTGGCCTGCCTGCTGTGGGGCATCTACTTCGGCGTGCACGTGAGGGAGAAGCAGATGGTGTTCATGGTGCCGGCCCTGTGCTTCCTCCTGGTGTGCGTGGCCTTCTTCGCCTTCACGTTCACCAAGGCCTACGCCCGCCGTTATGTGTGGACTTCGCTGACGCTCACCCTCCTGGTGTTCGCCCTGACGCTGGCCACGCAGTTCCAGGCACTGCATCCCATCTCGGGGAGCGGTGACGCGTCCAACCGGACGGCCCCGGCCGCTCCCGCCGACACCTGCCTGTCTCAGGTGGGCAGCTTCTCCATGTGCGTCGAAGTGCTGCTGTTGCTCTACACGGTGATGCACTTGCCCCTGTATTTAAGCTTGTTTCTGGGACTGTCGTACTCGGTCCTCTTTGAGACCTTTGGTTATCGCTTCCGCGATGAGAACTGCTTCACGCCGCTCGGAGGCGGCGCCGTTTATTGGGAGCTGTTGAGCAAAGCTTTACTTCACATCTGCATCCACGCCATCGGCATTCATTTATTTATCATGTCCGAAGTCAGGTCCAGAAGCACGTTCCTGAAGGTGGGGCAGTCCATCATGCACGGGAAAGACTTGGAAGTGGAAAAAGCCCTGAAAGAGAGGATGATCCACTCCGTGATGCCCAGAATAATCGCCGATGACTTAATGAAACAGGGCGATGACGAGAGCGAGAACTCCGTCAAACGCCATTCCACCTCGAGCCCCAAGAACAGGAAGAAGAAGCCCTCCATCCAGAAAACCCCCATCATATTCCGCCCTTTTAAAATGCAGCAGATAGAGCAAGTGAGCATTCTGTTCGCAGACATCGTTGGCTTCACTAAGATGAGCGCCAACAAGTCTGCCCACGCGCTGGTCGGGCTCCTCAACGACCTCTTCGGGCGCTTCGACCGCCTGTGCGAGGACACTAAATGTGAGAAGATCAGCACGCTGGGGGACTGCTACTACTGCGTGGCCGGCTGCCCGGAGCCGCGGGCGGACCACGCTTACTGCTGCATCGAGATGGGCTTGGGCATGATCAAAGCCATCGAGCAGTTTTGCCAGGAGAAAAAAGAAATGGTCAACATGAGAGTCGGCGTCCACACCGGGACGGTGCTGTGCGGCATCCTGGGAATGAGGAGGTTCAAGTTCGACGTGTGGTCCAACGACGTCAACTTGGCCAATCTGATGGAGCAGCTGGGGGTGGCTGGGAAAGTCCACATCTCCGAAGCTACTGCGAAATATTTGGACGACCGTTACGAAATGGAGGACGGCAAGGTGACGGAGCGGGTCGGTCAGAGCGTGGTGGCCGACCAGTTAAAAGGTACGTGCTGTTGTATTGTGCTCGGTTCTTGTTTTCCCTTTGACGAGGGAATGTGTTCTCCCCGGCGCGTGCTTGGTGCTTGTTGACTCACAAACGGAACGTGCTGTACGCGCATCTCGGCGTGCTGCTCATCAGCGGCACCGGGGGAGTTCTGGAGCGGGAGATGTGCGTGGAGATGTGCGTGAAGGAGCTCACGCCTTTTTTGAGGGGGACTGAAAGCACTCTTTGACTTCACATCTCCTTAACATTACTCGTGAGCGAGTAGCGTGGTAGGGAGGAGAAGGTGAGCGCGCTTGCTGTCTGCCGGAGGTTTTTGTTGTGCTGTTGTGTCATCCCTTAACGCGGTAAACAAACTTGTTAATTGACTTCATGTGCCATACGTGGAGCATATGTGTTTTGTGAAATTATGTGCATCTGTGAGAAGTTTTCTTGGCACCGAAAGAGTTGGGGCTGCGGAGGCACTTGGGAAAGCTGACAGCTGGATCCGCAGAACCGAGCGAGCGCTGCGAATTTGGCAGTTTGATAGCGAGTTGTTACGGTTCACAGCGACGCTGGAAAAAGTTACTGGGGTGGCTCGGTGCGCTGGCAGATGCTGTGCTGTCTGCAGCTCCGGGCAGAGCTGCGGATTTGCAGCTTGGATGAGAAGCTGGGGGATCAGTTGGCTCCCCATGCGGATGGAGGAAGGGGCCGGCCATCACTTCTCTGCACGGTTTGCTTTCCAGTGGAGCCCTGCACTGATGAAGAGCTGCCTGCCCCTGGGGCCGTGCTGCTGTCTCACAGGGAGGGGGGTGAGGTGGGGTGGGGTAGGGGGGTGTTTGTGCTCAGTCATAGGAAAGTGAAAACGACCTCGGTACGTGTAGCGAGCCCTTAAAATGGGTGTGAGTTTGTTCGTTCTGTTTTTAAATGTACACGCTTCTATAGGGAAAGCGTGGGAAATGGAGTGGAAGGAACCAGAGGAGTTGCAGGAGAGCATTGGGGTGGGGGGGGGAAGGAGAGGGTTGGGGCCGTAAATACGAGACGAGGCCGAAGTGGCTGCAGAAAGGTCAGCAGATGAGGACTGGCAGAGCAGTGGCAGCGTGCTCGCCTGGCAGGTGCTGCTTGGGATGTGACACAAAGACTTATTTTGGGGGAACGAGCTGTCTGCACACGTACAGCACCAGGGCTGAAACAAGGCTTGTGGGGAGGAAGAGCAGCCACACCGACGCTGGCAGCTGGGAGCCACGGCCCACGTATACGTGTGGAAGTGTGCTTTGGAGAAAGAAGGATCAGCTGTGATCTCTCTGTCAGCCCGGGCTGAATTTTGCCTTTCTGGTGAAAATAAATAGCCAGATTTCTCTACGGATTGTAGAGGAGCAACCCTGCGGTGTTTAAATGCTTCTTTTCCTTACTCCATCTGACTTCATGGCTGGATGCAGCAAGGGGCTGGGCTGTGGCAGCCAGTGAAATTAAGTGTTTTTTGCTAAATTTATAACTGTGCTCAGTGTCATTCATCACGCTGACGTGAATGGACTTGTGGAGACTGATGGTACTGCTCTGAGATACTTGTATGCGTTTGCCTGTGTTTTCTCAGAGACCATGAGAGCACCACGTAGAGCAGCAGTGCCCCGTGCCAGCAGCTCTTTTTCTTGATCTTTCTCAAACTTCTGTTCTTGCTTAGGTTTCTTGCAAGGAGGCTGCTGTCCCTGTGGTGTGCTGATGTGGGTTGGGCAGCTCCATCGCCTTACTGTTTTCCCTGAGTATTAGTTGACAGCAGCAGCAGAGCAGAGGAAGTTTGTTGTGGTTGCTAATTATGTCATGTGTCTTACTCTTTTCAAGTATCAAAGTGCTGCGGAGATAACAGGCACAAGCTTTATTTCCCTACCAACACTTCACTTCTCAGCTTCCTTTCAACCTTTGGTATCTTAATGATATCCTATTTTTTATATCGTGTGCCTGGTGAATTATCTCTTAATTGCCTGCGCTGCCATCGCTGCTGTCTGAAGCTAAGCCAGCGCTGCCAAGCCAGCTCTTCCTCAGCAGAGTGGGGTGCTGGGGGCTCACGCTCACCTTGGGCATGTCTCAGGGATCAAGATGTGAGTGCTGCCCTGGGTTTTGGGACACCATATGGTGGTGACAGAGGTGACTGAGTTGTCCTCCTGCAGCTCTGAGTGCGGTTGGGAGGACGTGGGCCGTAACTCAGTCTCTCTTTCCTCGTGTTGCTTTGAGGGTCATCGGAGTGTTTAGGACAGAAGTATGTTTTCTCCCTCCTTTGGCTGATAAATGATAGGATGCTTCCGTGCCTCCTTATTGCAAGCAGCAGGGATTCTTGCCCCACCAAACCTGCAAGGACGGAGAGCCAGCGACGGCCTCGCAGTGCTTTCCCATTTCTGTCTGCTCTCTCGCTGTGAGGTTGCTCAGCCCTTCTGTCCTCACAGCACCTCATCCCCGGGGAGGTGAAGAGGGCGCAGAGGAGTAGCATTGCTGTGATGCTTTCTATAGACAAACCCTGTGTCTTTAGCCATGGCATTTGAGACAATTTGCATTTTCTGTTTTCTGGCTAAGCTTCCCAGCAAATAGATTTATTGAGGGCTGTGACAGATAGCAAGAGTCACATAATACATGAGATGATGACATTAACGTGTCCCTTCTGGGCTCCTCTGTGGAGTCAGAGATCTCCTTCCAGGATATAAAAAGTCCTGCTTATGGAAATGTTGTTGTTGTGCTCTGTGTTGTTCCCATTTCTTCTCGTCTGTTTGCATTTCTCCCTCTTGTTGCTCAGGAGGTCATGCTCGCTGTTTGCCAGCCAGCCAGCCGCATTCCCAGAAATACCAGGGTCACCAGCGTCTGGTTTTGAGCCCTCAAAATGCGTAAGCATCTTGGGGAAGAATGCATGCTCTGTTTATGGAGCTTAGCATGACAGAACCGTGGTTTTCATTTGGGCTGTGTGTATGTGCGCTGTTGGCCTGGTGCAAGGCATTGTCATCACGGTTCCCCCAAAAACTCATGGCTCTTGGCTGCTAGGCACCTCCTTGCCTAGGCTTTCTCAAGGACACGTTGCTGAGCGGCCAGCTTATCAGTTTTACACCATCTGAGCTATTCGCTGCCGTTACTGAGGCAGGAGTTCACAGAATCATCATAGAATCATGGAATTTCCATGGGTTGGAAGGGACCTTTAAAGTCATCTAGCTCCAATCCCCTGCTGTAGGCAGGGACACCTCCCTCTAGCCCAGGTTGCCCACAGCCCCATCCAGCCTGCCCTTGAGTGCTTCCAGGCAGGGGGCATTCACAGCAACCTTGTCCAGTTTGCAATCTCACTGTCAAGCGTGAGTCTGAAAATGAAACATCATTCCCAGATTGACCTCTGTATTTTGTAAACGGAAAGCGTTCAGAGGTGGATAAGTTGTAACTCGAGGTAATTTGCATGAAGGCACACTGCCAGGAAAAAATTAAGTTCCACTTTGATTTAACGGTTTTATGAGATCTTTAATTTTGCAGTGCGATAGCAGAAAGAAAAGAGAGAAGTCATGAAGGAATTGGCTCAGGCCGGTTCGTGCCTACATCTTTAGTTGGTGAGGATGGGTTTTGTGTTTCCAAACAGGAGAGCTTCTTGTGACAGCCTGGTGATGGTTGGATTTCCTCAGAATGCTGCCTGATGTGTTGGAGGAGCTTCTTCTGAAGGGAAACGTGATTACTTGTATTTGTATTATTAGTGCCCATCAGTTTTAGTGCCAGGCAGAGAGGTGCAGAAAGATTAACTTCCCCAAACGTTGAGGGAGGTTTGCTGGCTGTCTCTTGACTTTGACCAAGACCACGCAGAACAGTGCCTCTGTGAGGATGCACCCCTTGGCTGGTTTGTTATTTAGGGGAAGCTCATCTGTTGGCTGCTGAGGCTCTCAGTTCTGATCTCTGATTTCCTACTGAAGGCAGTGAGAAGCCATGTGTGAGTCCAGTCCTTGCACGGACGCGGCCTTGCTCTGTAATGGCATCTGCAGAGGCTTTCTTCTCTCTTTCTTTCTTTGGCTGCCCAAAATATCATTGTTGAAATGCAAACTGGTGCCCCATAGCTAGCAAGTCTGAACTCCCTTCCATTTACTCCATTCAGTCATCAGAAGTGTGTGAGGGACTGTTCAAATGGATGAGAACTTTCTATTCTTTAAGTGAAACCCTTCATATTGTGGGTTATCAGGGGGGAAGATTGATGGCAAAGACAAAACACAGCGAAAGACACATAATTTATGTTCATCTCCTGTCATGATGAATACATGATTTGAATAGATAGTTTAAAACCTTTTTTTATTTCCCCCAGTTATTACAGAATACGTGTTTCACGTTACCCTCTGACAAGTGGAGGATGTAGGAACTTCTTTCTACCACTTGAAAGCACCGATTTCATTGCACTGCAAGTTGCTGTAGAATGTCAGTTGGGTGAATTAAAACTGTTTTCCCCGCTCTGCAGTGTGTGGCTGTCTCACTCTTGATCCCAAATGGTGAGTGCCTCCATCCCTGCTGGCTCTGTAAGGAGAGACAGCGACTCCTGCTTCCGTTGCAGCTGACACTTGAAAATTCCCTGCTATTTTTAGGCCATTTTTGATCTCACTTCTGTCCTTCAAAAAGAAGAAGAAAAAAAAAAATCCCAGCCTTTAAATGTTTAACTTCCAGCGGGAGCTGCTGTTGTGAAGAAGCCAGCTTGTTGCTGCTGCCTGGTTAATGCCTTCTAATGGACTCTGGTGCCTACCTGTGTGTTACTGCGGCCCTGCAGGAGTCAGTTGGATCTTGACTGAAAGCTGTGCAGGTTATGCCAGTGCAGCTGCTTGCCATGGGACTGCTGAGCCAAGAGTCTCTGTGCTGCCCTTCAGCCCAGGCTGGTATCGCTGAATGCATTTTCTCTTTCCTTTTTTCCACAAGTGTTTTAGCCTGGAGTGCTCTGCCTCCCAGTACGTGGCTGTAGGGATAGACAGGTTTCTTGGTTCCAAGATGTTCCAGTTGTTTTCCTTTGACTAGCAGCCCTTGGGTTCAGAGTGCCCCTTGAAAGCTTTTGGGTTTGTATTTGCTCCACTAGCTTAGGTGGGAACTCTTAACCAACCATATAAATACCCGTAAGTGTGTGCTGCCAGTCATTATTTCTCCAACACTATTCCCGTTCCTTGTGTTGCACTGCTGAAGCTGGTGTCTTCAACCACTGCTCAAGCTGTTGTCTTCAGCTTGCTAGATATATTTGGAGATCACGTTATAGTCATGAAATTGCACTGCTGATGAGAAAAATCCCCAAAACTGGAGCAGGGAAGGAGAACTGGCTGGGCAGTCAAGTCTGCCAACATCGTCTGGGACCTTATGTTTGCAGAACAGAAAAAGGAAAGGGAAGAAAAGTAAAACCAGTCAATGATCAATACTGTCTGTAGTAGAAATGCTAAGTCATGGCCTGAAGCAGTGATGGAGCACCTGGTGGGAGGGCATGGCCAGCCCAGGGGAGCTCAGGTGCATGCAATGAGCCTGAGTGATCAGAAGGGCTGGAGCCAGGATCCACCCCTTCCCAGCCCTCAGTTAAGGGTTGGCAGTGGAGGTGAGGGGATCTCACTGGAGATCTCTGTATAGCTGATGCCTTCCAGGGGTAAGCAGCTTCTTTCCTTTGTTTCTGTGTTTGTAGCTGCTGCGTTTGGGCTTATCCTTGCTTACTGCGGCCTAGGACTTTGCCACCCTGCTTCTTTCCATCGTGTTATAGCATTACACTATCAATATTTATAAGTGCTGGTACATCGGAGAAGGCAAAACGGTGATGGTTTGGTTGGCTGCTTAACAGCACGATAAGCACAAAGAGAAGTCAGTCTTTGTAATAAGAGATTCCTTGAAACGCTGATTCAGCCTATAGGAAACATAGGGGAAACTTCTGATTCTGATATTGGAAGCCTAATTATTTATGATCCTTAGGAAAACAGTATCTCAAACAGAAGCGGAAGTGCTTTTTTTAATGTGCAGCATTTAATGCTGTGTCTGATTGGCTTTTTTTCTATATGTTGTGTTAGGTATGTTTCTAAAAGAGCTCCCTGATGGCTGCTCCAGGAGGTTCCTGAGTCTACTTCTCACAGTTACTTATTTTAACTCCTGTTTAATGGGCATGTGAGGCCTGCCCCATGAGGCACGAGGCATCTTTATCCTCTGACCGACTTGGAGGCCAGTGGAGCAGGTAGATCTCCTGGAAGTGCTGTGCCACAGCCAGTGTTATGGACAGGATGTCACGAGGAAGCACTGCTGCAAGGGCATGATTGCAGCGAATGTTAGCTCTGAATTTCCGCTGTTTGGACAACAGGAGCAGGGCAGGAGGGGGTGCTTCTAGGAAGTCAGCACCAGCAGGAGTGGCTGCAGCTTCCAGAAGGGGGACCTTGCAGAGAGACATGCTGCTAGCAGCTGTCAGGCCTCAGCCTGGGACTTTAGTGGCCTTTGCTATCCATCCCCAGGTTTTAACGCTTGGTTCTTACTTAATAACGTTATGTAAAAGGCTTTCACTTGTTTTGCTTTCAGTTGGCTGTCTTCTTCTTGGGACTAACGTCACTCCTGTGATACGTTACGAAACAGATTTTATCACGTATGTACATGTAAGATACTAATGAAACAGTATGAATAATACTTCGTGTTTTACTTGCTGTTTGGCACCGACTGGAAGCAGAGAGCTTTCTTAAAAATACCACACGGGGATGAGAAAATGTATTAATAGTTGTTTCATAATCCCAATAAAGCGTTTAAGAGAAGCACACGCCACGCCTCACCCCGCTTTCTGGAATCCGTAGCGACCGCTAATTGAATTTTGCTGCTGAGGATGTGAGGTGAACGTGTACGTCTTCGGTTATGAAACATCGCGGTGCTGGGATCTGCCGTGGGTATGGAGCTGTAAACAGAAGGTCTCGAGTTGCTGCTGAAGTCATGTGCTCCTACCTCTGCAGGAAGCTTTGCTCACGCGTTGGTATTTGATGGCAGCTTTTCCCACAGGAGCCCAAAAAATCTTTATCGTGTGAAACGGCTCTGAGTTATTGCTGGTGTGTATATGCATGTACTGAAATGCTGTCCGTCCTTAGGGTGTTTCTTGCATGAGAGTTGTCCTCGCAGCCTGGTGTTCCTGAAAGCGCTCTGTGAGCTCAACCTCACACCTAGGTCCTTCTGAAGGCAGTAATGAGGTTTGGGTGCCCACTGCCGCATCAAAGTGCAGTTCTCATCTGAAGAGCTGTTTTGTGGCACGGGGGAGGCTTCCCTTCTGCAGTTTGCTGTCTGAAAACCTTGAAGTCTCATTCCACAGGCTGCATGTGACCTCCAGACCGAAGCAAACAGGGATATGTCATCTTGAAATCCCGCCTGTTGAAAAGATGATGCAAAAAGAGCAGAGATGACCCAAACAGAGCGTTCAGCCTAGGTTGTGTGGCCGTGTTAGTGTATGCATGCTGGCTTGCCAGGAATCTCTGCAGTTTTGGTTTCAGTTTCTCTGATAACTTGGCACCCCATCTCTTTTCTTCTCCTACCTTAAGGCTTTGTGTTGCTGGGAGTGTAAGCATTGTCCGCATCAGCAGTTGGATTTCCAGTGTGTTGTCTGGGGGTCTGTCTGTCTTCTGAAGGAAAAGCTGCAGCAATGTTTTGTTTGGGGTTTTTGAACATGTTCCATGTTTTGTGTGGTAGTAAGGTTGATTTTTCTTTGTTTGTCCATTTGTTTAAATGGAAGCATAGGAAAGCCTGTACAAACGCTGTCCTTCTTGTGGTAGGTGGGTATTTTTTTAAAATATATTTTAAAGAGAAGCTTTTTGTTGTTGAGATTTCCTATAAGAAAAGCCTGGATTAAGTAAATGGCTTTGTGATCTTCGTGGCTAGATCTCCTCACCCCTCTGAGCTCCAAGTGTAGGTCCATGGAGGTGATGCTTTGAAGTTTCTCACCTGGTTGGGACCTCACAGAGATCTCCTGTGCTCAGAGTGTCAGAATCATGGGAGATGTTTCTGTGTCTGAGGTTTCAAGAGGTGACAGAGTTGGAAATTGTTTCAAAATGTAGAAGCAAGGTTTTTCAGGTTAGGATATATTTGTGTGTTAAGCTTCCACACTTCATGTCCTTCTGTAAAGTAAATTGTGTTGCATGTGTATTTGGGGACTGATCTTAGACTGTGATTTGACTTGTATGAGCCCAATACTGGATTAGGTATGAAGAAGTTCTTGACAATAAGGGTGGTGAGGCATAGGCACAAGCTGCTGAACCATAACAAACAGAGGATAAAATGTTACTCTGATTTCCCTTGCTCTTGTCTGGGGTTACAAATAAGCTGCAGAAGCAGAGTGCAGGACCTGGGAAGGCTGCTGTGCTGGGGGTGGGAGGGATGCCGTGGTGGGACTGGGGCACAGGCTTGCTTTGGGAGCTGTCTGGAGGCTCTGCATACTTCCTTCCCTGTCTGCAGCTGTGCAGCCCAGCCCTGTGAGACAGCTGCCAGCCCTCCATTGCAGTGGGTTAGTTTCTGATGTGCCTGCTCAATAATTTGCTCATGGAGGGATGCCAGCTCTCATCGACCCCCGGCTATGACTGCAGCCAGGGGTTGGTTGGTTGTGCTCCATGCAGCTCCTGTCTGCTCCAGCAAAGCTGCTGCAGCACTTTGCTTCTATGCCCTGGTCTATTGCTATTCACTCATTGATGGGAGACTGTGACCAGACACAGCCCAGAAGTGTCACAGTGGTAGGCCACATGCCCAAACTGCAGTTCCTGCCGTGCCTTCTGTACTGCAGCTCTCAGCAGGTTCAAATCCCTTTGGCCCTATAGGTGCCCGCATCCCAAATGCACTTGGGGTGAAGGACACCGTGTGCTGTCCAGCTCATTCCGCAGCACTCTGCTTGGCACTCAGCTCTGTGCTCACGGTGGGAACCCAGTGTTCCACCTCTGGAAGGGGAGAAGTTGCTGTCAGAGCTGTTTTCCAGCTTTTTTTTTTTTTTTTTTTTTTCCTTTAATACAAAACAGATAATGATTTATCCCTCCTACTGCAGTGTTACAGCAGTTCTGGAAAGGAGAGGGCTTTTAAGTGACATTTATTTGGGAGGAAGGAAGCGATTCTTTAATGGCCTAACATTTTCTGCTGCGTTTGGGGCGATTCACGACATTTCCTGGAACAGAACTGAGCGTTTTGGATGCTGGGGACAGAAAGAGCAAACTGCAGCAGCACAGCCGAGAAGCTTTCTGCTGCTCTTCCAGCAGCCTCCCCCCAAGGTACATTCCGAGACCTTTAAAACTCAGCAGAGCCTCCACTTGCCCCACACGTGGAGGGACGGATTGGGTCGGTCTGTTTATCCAGTTTGTATTGGGCTGTTTTGGATACAAGTTCTGCTCAGTGTGGGGTGGTGCTGCTCCTGCTGCCCATGCCTGGATGCTGGGTTTCCTCCTGGGAACATTCCCCTTCTGGGTGCCCAGTCACCCCGTGCCTGACTTTGGGCTGCATTTGGGAGGAATTTTCCCAGGGAGCTGCTGCTCACTGTGTGCTCTGGGGAAGGACCCCACTCCTGTCTGTCACCTCCCCTCCCTCCCCACCTGACAGCTGTTGGAAGGAGTTATTTTCAGGCTGGAACACGGACCTTGGAGGAGCACCAAGCTCCTTTGTAAACAAACCCAGCAGTTCTCTCCCCCTCCCCATTGAAAATGACTGTATACTTCTATTTACAACTTACTGCAGCCAATCTGATGGAACTGCTGTAGTTTTATTTGCCCCTTTTTGTGCGCTTTCATGCTCTGTTTGTTTGCTAATAATTCAGCAGGGTAAACAGCTGGGTGGGGGGTGGGATGGGACTCAGTGGTGTGAGCTCTTAACAGCATCTCAGTGCCGTTTGCTGATGGGAGATATATTGTGACATGGGAAAGGCAGGATTTTTGGCTGTTAGCATTAAAATGGTTTCTTGCTGTAGAAGTAACAGCAATATTACTTTTGACCAATGTCTCACATGCATTCCCAAGGTCCCGTGGCAGCTTCTCTGAAAATATTGCGGCTTGTTTAGATAAACGCTCACTGTTTGTTTTCTTTGTTCTCCTGCAACCAAAGATAAGCCCCATAGGCATTATAGCAGCAAAATATTTTAACGGGACGGAAGCTGCAAAGGGGAAACAGTTATTCCTAAATTTTCTTTTGTATCTGTAATTACCCATTAGATTTTATCTTGGAGAATGCGGAGGAGTGAGGAGCTCTGTGCCATAGATGATGGGGGGTGGTGGGGAAGGGAAGGTTGGAGGGGCACTGGGGATGGGGAGGGTGTGGGATCTGCACACAACCAACTGGAACTGCTTCAGGGGGCTCTTGTTTAGTCCTCAATGTCACTGTTTTTGTTATTTTGTCAATGATGTGATAAAAGCGGAGGTGCTTTGGGTCTGAAGGCCAAAGACCCAGGAGCAGGGAAAGCCAATCCTCTCTGACCTCATGCCAGTGCTGGCGTGTTCTCAAATATTTTCTCTTCTCGTTTTTATTTTATCCTTATCTGGTAGTGCGATTGTATAGGCTTGCTTATTGATAAGCAGGTAAGTAGGTAAGTGCTCACAGCAAAGATTAAGAGAATAAACTTGATTGAGACAAAGTTGGCAAGTGGTAGAAACTGTGTGTGTATAGGAGAGTGCTCTGCAGGGTTGATGAGCCTAAGAATTTTGCTGGCAATAGGTGAGCACAGCCTATCATCTGCAGGAGCAAACATCAGCTGCCTGAGTTACTGTCATGTCGGCCCTTCTTTCATGGCAGGGAAATGAAATAAAGCTTAAACCACTTGATTAGTTTTTGGTTATCTTCAGTTTTCTCAGTTAGCTACGCAAGGGCCTGCTTCACACTTAGAGGCTGCACTGTGTATTTGCATCCAGTCTCCTCTATACATACATTTTTGAGTTTGGAACTTGGGTCTTTGCTTTTCTTTCACTTCTAATGTATCAGTGCCACATCTAATTATTTAAGTTTCTATTTTGAGCCCTGTTGCACTTGAAACATTCTGTATTACACTGACCTTACCTGGGCTCTCCCTATCATTTCAGTTGTGAATCTGTTGGAGCTCTGCCCCTACCACGCTTGGGTCTGCGTGCAGGTTGTGAACATTCAAGTTTCTAACTCACTTGGGAAGAAAAAGTAAATTCTAATTACATTTTGCTCACCTCACTGGTGTTGTCTCTCCAGAAAGCAAGGTGTGCTGGGTGTGTTGCAGCCCTGACTCCTTGAGAGCTGTCTCGTAGTTGCTGCTGCTTGTTGTACTCTTTGTTGGTTGGGTTTTTTTCTCCTTTGCCCCCCTCTCATTAATCTGAATAGAATTTAGGTTAAATTAAGGAAACAAAAGGGTAAATGCGTACATGCTTGTAGTTTACCTTCTTGCAGAACTTCAGTTTGTGCTGTTTGTTATGGGGACAGCAGGCACTGTCAGTGAGGTGTGGATGTGTGAGCTTTGTGCTGGCAGTGAGATGCAGGTGATGCTCAGTGGCTGCCTGGATTTTGGCTTCTCCCCTCCGTGTAGATTAGGCTTGTGGGATTACTTCTGCTTTCCAATTGCCAGTTGGAAAAAGAGTTTTAACTTCAGTAAGATCTTAGAAACTATTTCCTTGCCTGCTTCCAGCGTCTTCTCTTTCCCCGTGCCTCTTTCCTTCCTTCCAGCCTTTCCTTCCAGGTTTCCGCTCTGAGGCTGGAGGTGGAAGGCACAGAAGTGGCTGCTGCAGTGCCTGGGGTGGCTGGAGGAATGGGTGAGGTAATGGGAGCAGCAGCTGGAAGGGGACTGGAAGCCATGCAGCAGAGCCTGTGGGCAGCCGTTCCCTCCTTGCAGTGCCACAGCCGCTGTATTTCAGGATGGGAGACCAAGGAAAGAGCTGGAAGTTTGATTGGAAAGGGTCACGGTCATCCTTTAGGTTTTATATGGGAGATGATCTGGAGCGTTACACAATCTGCGTTGTGATGGATTGGCAGTGAATCTCAAGGCTCATCGTTCTCTAAAATCTACGTTAGCTGGTTTTAATAGCAGGAAAGTTTAAAGATGTGATTCTTAATGGCAGAAGAAGCAGTGAGGATAACTGTTCCTTCCTGGGGAGAAGCCTGGCTCCATTTAGCTCAGAGACACCTGTAGACCTTTTCCAGCCTAGCAGATTTGTTTCCCTTCTAGACTTAGGGGATCTGCAGTAAGCAAAACAAAAAGGAAGTAGTGTGATACCCAGCCTGGGGCATCTCTTCTGTACTTTGCAGCAGGCAGGGAATGGGAAAGGAAGATCAGGAGTGGTGATGGGCATCCCCGTCATCTGCCAGGGCCTTGAGGCTGTGCCCACACCCACAGCAGCACTCTGCTCTGGGACTGCAAAAGGAAACAATTTCATGTTGAAATACGGCTGCCAAGCAGGCTGCTTTCTGGGAAGAGTGTCCAGTAACTGCCAGTACAGCCCTGGGATGTGGTATGGTTAAAAGGGCAAACATTTCCTTGCCCTGACCAGGGTCATCCTTTCCAGGGCTATAGGGCAGCAGGGTGGGATGCAGCCAGCCCACGGGTGGGCACCGTGCAGCACTGTAAGGCCCAGGCAGAGGTCGGAAGTTCAAAATAGTTCTGTTTTCTTTAAATGATCTCTTCCTTTATCACGGGGAAGAGGGCAAACAAGTCTATTATTTAAAAAAGGTGGCTCGTCTTTGCAGTAGAAATCTTTTAGATAAAAAGTAGCGAAGATTTCTTTCCTCTCTGTTTACCTTGAGTTGTTTTACAGTAACGCTATTGCCTTATTGCTGAGAGAATTTGAAGTACATATAAGCTCTTTAAATGATGCAAGAAAGCAATCTGTTGGCATATAATGCAATCTGAGTGAGTGGAAAAGTAAATATTTAAGGCTGACATATTGAAGTATAAATAGTGGTCAGTGTGTGTAATGTCTTAATTGTAAAAATATTTCTCAAGCCCTGCTGGTAGGCACCAACACGGCCCATCCGAGGGCAGCGTCCTGAGCAGCTGCGTTGATATTTTGGGAAGCCTGGGATGGCTGCCATCTGCTGTGCCAGCTCTGGGCACACGGCCCCGAGGCCCAGGGAGTGGGTAAGGAGCTGGTTGGCCCCGCAAGTGTGTCCCTGCCCTGTGCTGGGCTTGGGGCAGGCTTCCTGATCCCAAGGAGGAAAATGGTTCCTTAGTGTTGAGTCCATGGAGGGCCTGAGTGGGACTGTGGGGTCTGTTGCCCTCTGGGAGGGTGGGCTGCTGGGAGCTGGTATGGCTGGTTTTGGGCATCCCACTGGGCTTAGCTCTGCTGGCCTCTTTGGAGGCTGATCTTTGCTGCTCATGCTCAGCAGGGTCGGGAATTTGCACCTGGAGATGTTTGCTACCCACTGTGTGTTTAGTGTGGAGCTCACCCTCACTCTGCCATTTTGTGGGCAGAAGGTGGCTGTGGTGTGATGGCTGGTGTGCCAACGGGGTGGGGGATTTGGGGGGCAGGGGGGACATGAGCTAGGGGGTGGGTGTGGGCTGTGCCTCTGCATGGGCCCCTGGTGATGCTGAGACCCTGCAGCAGCTGCACTGCTCCCAGCTGATGTTTGGTGCAGATGGAGCCAACCTGATGTTTGTGCTTAGCGGGCTCTGCTTTAGAAGTGACGTTATGGAGAGGTGTCTGTCTGTTGAACAGTTATCGTGGTCACAGGTAACACTTGTCTGGTTCCAGTGATGGTCATGGTTAAATGTGCCCTGAAGAGTTCATTTTATGGGCAACAAACCGTTGGCTGGAAGTTTTGTAGAAGGAAACAGCGTGAGTGACCTTCTTCCTAAATTTTAGCTTTTCTAGCTCATAAAAGATAAAATGCAGAAGTTCAGCCCTCACTCCCTGTGTGGAAGGGGAGGGCACCAAAGCCATAGGACTGCTCAGTGCCTGCAGCAGGATCCTGGGGAAAACTGCTCCAGGGTCTTAGGCATTGCTCAAAGGCACTTGGGGAAACCTGGCTATAAGTTAAGCCATAAGGGCTTGCTGCACCTGTGGTCACAGTGGTGGTTTTCTTGTATTATCCTAATATAAATAACTTATGTAGTGAATTCTTATATCTTAGTTTCTAGCTAACTTATAATGTGTTTGTTTCTAACTCACTTATAAATGTACACTGATGTCGAAACGTAGCTAACATTAATGTATATACTACAATACTATATAATACAATCTATGATATATAATATAGAATTCTAACGGAGAATTCACTTTATATAATAATACTAATGCTTGAAAGCCTTAAGGAAGATCAAGAACATTTTCTGAAGTGCTCTTCAAGCATTAAAAAGAAACCCAGCCTTCTATCCCTGTGAACTGTGCTTTAAATAAACAAGACAGATTCAGCACAGGTACATATCAGCTCCCTCAGTTAATGGCACTCTTTTTCTCTTAATTTAATCACTTCTGCAGGCTGCCTGTTTGCTGTGTTTTGAGCTACTCATGTGCTCCAGTGCGTGTGGCTGCGTGGAAATGAACTTCCAAACTCACGTGGACAGCTGTAGTGCATGGGGTATCCCATTTTATGTCTCGTTGCAATAATCGAACTGCTTGGCAATGTTCTTCTGGCAGGATGGCTATGGTACTGTGAGATCTTTGCAGGCACCTGCTTGGTGTTCACTTCTGTTCTTCCTCTTGCCTGACAAATGAGGATTGTTTGACCATAGTAGTGAGCATCTTCCAGATGTGTGAGTGGGAGAGTGCTGCCGTGATGCTGCACGTAGCATGGATGTGATTTGCTTGTGCTGATCACTCCATAGCTGTGACTCGATCCGTTTCCTCTGATTACGACTTAACATCTCGTGTCAGGGTGAGTTGATCACAATTGTGTTTTCTTCTTAAAATACCAGGCTAGCATATTGTTAGAGCAAGAGCTGAGGAGGCAGGATGATGGATAACAAGGGAGCATGTGCTGCTGTTCTGGCATGAGCAGAGGATGGATAGTGCCCTGAGCACAGAGCTCCCAGCACAGGAGACACCGCTTTGTCTTTGTGAGTAATTTGTACCTCTGTCTGCGGCAGTGTTAGCTCAGCACATGTGTTTTGAAAGCTTTCATACCAACAGGTTTTACAGGTTGCGTGTAGTTAATTCTTATCCCACAACAATATCTTGAGCAAAAGCTTCATTCTCATATTCCCCTGGCAATGCTCTGCGCTCATTTATAACTCAGCTGCCTTCGGTTTGAATCTTAATGCCATGTGTGTGTCACTTAACAGCAGATGCTTTGTGGAGTAGATCCCTATAAGTAGACTGGGCATATGCTCTCATGATAGGTGAAATAGTTTACGTGCTCCCAGAACAAGTATTTTCTGCAGCCCATATTTACAGCAATGGTAAACAATGGACCGCGTGGCCCAGTGCTCCCTGCTGAGCGTGAGCTGTGGCTCTTGGAACAGGTACCCTTGTGATTCAAAAATACCGAGTCCTTTCCAATGGCATTTTTTTGTTGTTGTTTTAATACTCCAAAAAAGGGAATGATCAAAGTGCAGTCTGTTCTTTCCTGCCCTTCTAGATATACAAAACAGCTGCAAAGCACAATCAGCTATTGTAGTGATATGTGCCCGAGGTCTATAAATAGATGTAAAGCTTCAGCCTGAACTGTGCTGTGAGAGGCCAGGGGATTTTTGCCTGGGGTTACTGAACATTCACTTGCTTGGTTGTGGTTTAGAACCATAATTTCCTAGGCTGCTATATTCCAATTAAACCCGAATTCAGAAAGGCTTTACCACGAAGGCTTTACACGATTTCATTGTTCACAGTTCTCTCAATCCCTGATGGTTCTCAGCCTCTTTGTTTGCAGCACACACGGATTTTGCAGATTTCTGAAGGAAAACAAGTAGAATACAGGAACCACCCATTTAACCAAAGGAATATCACTATGATACACACACCCTGGGAGGGGGGAAGCTTCTGGAGATCTGCATGGAGAGCAGGAATCTGAATGCTGTTTCACTGAGTTGAGGGCTGGATGCTCCTTCAGCCTGGAAGTGTGCGTGGTAGCAGAGATAAGAGCTTCGTGTTCTTTTGAACTGGAAGGCAGGCAGCTTGTCTGTGAGACACCCTGCTTGTCTGTGAGAAAGAGCAGTAAAATCTGCATCGCAGCTTTGGAGCCGTGAGAGCTGTTCCCAGGTTTAATTTTTATTCATTTTGTTAACTGGTGTCGGAGTCGTTGCGGAGAACATGAGAGCTGGAGCTTTGGAGACAGTGAGAGAAAAAGGTATGCGTTTGGCAGAAGGAAGGTGATGGGGATAACTTGGGGTTTGTGTAGCCAAGAGGTGGACAGGATTCAGCTGCTCACTGGCTTCCTGTGCACTCTGCTCCCAAAAAACTGTGCTGCTGTTGCACTGCAGCAACACAGCACTGAGTGATGTGAGCTGTACTGCCCTGCTTTAAGTTACCATGGAGGGAGCGATGGAAAATCACTACTTCTGCATGTGAAATCACAGCTTTTCAGGTGTAACCTTTGTGCTTTGGATCAGATGAGCCAGGTCATCTCAAATCTGTGTTCTTCCAGCAGTGGGAGTTGAAATTCAGCTCCTGGCTTCTTGTCAGGAGCGGCTGGGAAGGACTTGCTCCATGCAGGCCGCTCATTGAAGGAGTTTCACAAAGCCTTAAGTGCATATGTATAGTTTCAGTGTAGATGGTCTGCATCCTGCATGGAAGTATGAGCCAGAAAGCAGACCGTGATGACAGTGAGCAGTGTGATTTCTGAAAGCAGCAGTAATTCCTTGGAGGAAACAGGTGGAAACTGGAACTGAAGATGCTTTATGGCATGCAGTGGATATTGCAGCACTCCATCCCATGGATGGTGGGATATCTATAAGGCCGCTGTGCTGAATTGCAGTGATGGTTGTGGAGTGGGGCTAGGCTGTGGTTTTGGTCAGTCTGTGATTTTACCTGAACTGAAGAAGTTCCTCTGTTGAGCTGACCCGCTGTGACCTGTCTTTGTACGATTGGAGCATGAAGAAGGCTTTTTATAGTACATGATGAAAACTTGGAAAATTCCCTCCTTTCTACAGCTTCTGCTGGATCCATGGGTACACAGCACATCTTCAAAACTAGGAGAATTTCTATAATTCCCTATGTGGCAGCTGTTTGGCTTCACACAGTGGTGCAGGCTATAAGCAGCCTCTGGAGCTCCTGGCCCAAGCCCTTCTCCAAGGGGTCTGCTTGGAGCTGCTGCTCCCTGCCTGGCTCCCTTGGGAGTGTCTTTGAGGAAGGAGATCCCGCAGCTTCCTTGTCCCTCTTTTTTTTTAGTGCATTGGGCAAAAATAGACCTAGATGTACTTTAGTAGAACCCAGTGTCTATTTGTTTGCTTTGAGAGCAGCAGCTATTCTGTGTTGTCCTGAGACCGGGTTTCTGCGTTTGGTTCCTGGTGCTGCTCTGAGCCCCCGGAGCACCCACTGCCTGCAGCCCAGCACGGCTGTCGTGCTGCTGCTTGCACCCTCCCCTGTTTGAGTTGGCACACGTTTGCCTGAACTTGCTGTACCCTCCAGGAGATAGTGGCAGTCTGAAAGCAGCTCAGCCTTCTCACCGAAAGCTTCATTTTTCTGCCGCATTTTTTTTTTCTTCAGCTGTATTTTTTTTCCCATGCTTCTGTACTTGCTGTCTTTTTGCCTCCTGGGGAAAGTGCAGCTCCTCTGGGGGATGTGCATTGTGCAGCCCCAGCTGAAAGACAAACGCTGTGCCTGGGTGCTGATGGGAGAGCTGGTTTGAAATAACCCATTTCCTCCTAAAGCAAACCACTTCTTATGCTTTTGACATTAAGAGATGAAAAGCACACCTCTGTTCAAAACCAGAGATTGCTCCTTAAGCTTCTGACAGCTTTGTAGGTTTAAAAAAAAACAACAAAAAAAAACCTACATGTGCTTTGTATGAGAAATTCTGTACCACTGTGATCTCCATATTCTATGTATCCTTCGGATTCTCCAAACAGGACATCCAGTTGTTGTGTAATGCCTTCTGTAGATGGCTGTGACTCAGTGGAGCCCTCCAGTAACTATTAGGAAAGTATTTCCTTTCTCAGCTATAAGTTTGTGCTCCTGTTCCAGTTTCCCAAGTGAACTCTGGCGTGAAATTCCAGTAGCCTGGATTGATGAGAAATTAAAATGTCCTTTTTTCGACTCAGCACCTAAAAAGACACTGAATTACAGGCTAGTGCAGGAAGTTTGCTTTAGGTTGGGTTATGTGCTCTGCAGGAGGATGATGCTCCTCCTTCTGAAGTCTCACGTTCTCAGAGATGTGAGTGGAGGTCTCATAGCCCAGGGAGGTGTCTGCAGGGAGGGAAACCCACTGACCACACACACACCAGTCTGCAGGACTCTGCCTGCCTGATAGGGGATCCACAGTGTCCAGCTCGGATGCTGCATGGAGCAGGTTGGTGTTCCTTGCCCAGTTTGCTGTGGCTTTGAATTGTGCTGCCAAGAAGGTGGTTGTTAAATAAGCTCCAGTGGAAGATTGCTGTGTTAGCGATGCATATCTCTATGTTCTGATTTAGAGCTCTGATTTTCTTGCTGTTTCTAAGGTATCCTATGGTAAGTGTCTCTCTCCCCTATGTGCTGCCCATGGCAATGACACATACATTAAAAATCATCTCTTTTCTTGAGGTATTTGTTGAATTTTAGCTTTCTAATGTCTAAGCAAGTTTAACAAAGCCTGTTAGATTCTATCGTTTGGGATGACACTCTTCATTTTGACGCAGAGTTCTTCCATGTTGCTGGTCATTCATGTTTCTTGTTAAGAATGAAGGATGTGTGAGCGGGAACATGGGAAGAAGTGCAGCCAGAAGTCTCCCCATGAGGAGGGGAGATGCTGATAAGTGGGGAAATCTCCCTGCAGGCAAAAATGATGGGGAAGCTGAGACATCGACTTACTTGTCTGGTTTTGATGCTGGGGATGGGGGATATATGCCCTGGATAACCTGCGTGCTAACCTGGAGGCTGTGCAGTCTCTTCAAAATCATTTTATGGTGTCAGTGCCTTTATTGTCACTCGGTCTGCTCTTTAACTTCAGATTCCTGGAAGTAAGACGTTCAAACTGAAAGGAGGTTTTTAACACCAATGATTTTCCTGTTTTGAAGCTTCCCATGCATCTCTGTGAGTTTTGCAGCTGCCTTGTGATATTCCAGATATGCAGCTGCTTCTAAAACAAGAGTTTGGGCTGCTTAGCTTGGGGAGGTGCTGAAAAGTGCCAGCACTCGGTTCTACAGTGCTCCCTCGACATGAAATAGTGCATGCACATGTGAAAGCAACAGAAAGCACGCTCTCATTTGAGCGAACTCATAGCGTTTCTTAGATTAGATAACAAGCAATTCTCTTTTTTCTTTTCAAAAGTTATCAGTTTAACAAAACAAACAACAAAAAAAAGGCTTTTGAAGATGAGCAAGCTGAAAACCACTGTGATTCATCACATTTCTCAGAAACCCCGATTCCTCGCCTCAGGGAGGAAATAATCCCACAGAATGCCTCATTCTCCATTGAGGAATTTTGTTTTTGGGTGCCTGGGTTGCAGCAGTGCTGGGGAGATGCTCAGCCTTCCTTGGGCATTGCTTTCCTATATAGACCTTTCCTATATAGACGTTGTGGGGAGGGGACGTTGTGTTTGTCCCTGTGCTTTCGCCTGGGTTTTTAGGTTGGGTGGTTTTTAGCTTCTATCACAGGTATGGTAACAATTAAATATGCAGTTTCACACAAAGCTTGTTCTGGAGACCCAAAATGTGATTTTTTCCTTAGTGTCCCCTGTGCCTTATGTTGAGGTGATGCTGAAGCTTCTATAAAATCCCTGTCTTGGCAAGGAGGGATTTCAGCTGCAGGGACAGGCTGGCACTGGCCCCAGCTGCCAAAACCGAGCCGCAGGGCAGATGCATCCATTCCCAGCACTTAACAAAGTAGCATCAAAATATCTGAATGTTGTAAGTGTAGTCATTTGTATCTTGAAACAAGCTGACCTTGCGAAGTAAGGATTGGAGCATGCTTGAGTGCTGGGAGGGCAAAGGTAGCATCGAAGAGCCTGCTCAGGAGTTGTATGTATTGCTCATCGGAGGGACTTTGCCTGTAAATGATTCCTGAATTTCACTACGAAGTGGAAGAGGTGCCTCTTGCTCAGAGCTGGAGTCTGGATCTTTATTTTGGGGAGAGCTCAGTTGTTTGGATCTCTTAGTTAAGGAGGGGCAACGAGCTGCTGGAAAAGCTGATGCGCTGCACTTGGGAGACAAAGCTCTGTGTCTGGCAGCAGTAGCTCCTCAGCAGTGGCTCTCTCTGTCCTTTGTGCTGGGAGGGCTTTGAATGCTCCATGCTTGGAGTTTGCAGTTAAACTGGAAATGCAGCTGCGTAGTGATGTGTGCTTACATGGTGGCTGCGCTCATTTCTTCCCCACCTTACCTGTGTTTGCAATAGCAACGTATGGGAGCTGCACGAAGTACCTCCTGCAGCACTGTTATTTGCGTTTTATTTTTCAGTACTGAATTAGTAACCATTTAAAACCCCGGATCATGTGTAAACAAGCAGTGCATGAGCTATTCATAACAGCTCACCTTGAATCACAAAAGCCTGCCTGTATTGCACAAGGCCCAGCACAGGGGGTGGGACTGTGCCGTGCCTGCACCCAGCAGAGCACCATCACTTCCAAGGCTCTGCTCCCTTGCAGCCCACCTGCATGGGAGTCCCAGGGGCAGCAGAATGCTTGCAGCAGGCAGCCCTGCAGGGAGCTGACACCACTGCCTGCAGCAGCATCCCATTCCCAGCAGCCCACCTGCAGCACCCAGCTGGGATTGTTCTGTGGGGAAAAAGATGGACTTAGCAGCTGTGATATGCAAACTTATTTCTTCAGATTTAATCCCCTGAGGGTGCTTTTTGTACCTTTCCGAGGCTGATTTAAGATAATCAAGTTAACTAAACTTTTCTCAATGTTAATGCTGAGAAAACACTCTTTGGTAAAAGTTCACACCATGTTCTCATTGTCCAAAGGATGTTTCTGTCTTGTTCTTTCAGGTGAATGCTTGAGGGATCTTCTTCGAGGCACCGAGCAGGTGGGAGGGAGGCAGTGATGACTTAGAGCTCTGCAGTGCCTTCCCTGCTGCAGGCACTGCTGCTTTCTGCAGTGGGAAGATGTGGGTACTCAGTTCTGATATGAGGGGATTTGTTCTTACCTGTAAGCAGTGGATATTTGGGAACTTTAGAGCTCTCCTATTTGTGGTCACAGGATCCCTGAGATGATCTGTTCTTATGACCTAAGCGTAAATGTTGGAGCTTGCTGTGTGCCTTCAATACCGTTCGATCTGTTGCTTGGGAAAAAACAATGATTAGAGAACAGCTGATTGCATCTGTTTTGTCTTTTTCCTTTACCTTTTAAATGTCAGGCTGCCAGTCGTTACCAGTTTCCAACCAAAAAAAAGCAGCACGTTGTGGAATCCCCCCAGCCCCTGGCAGGTTTGCTCGCCTTTCAGATTTGGTCTTGGTGCGCTGGGTGAGTGCAGGGCAGCCAGCCTTCCCATGTGCTGTGCTGCAGGGGGAAGTGACTGCCTGCCTGTGGCCCTGTCAGCACACAGAGGCTGCAGCCGTGTGACAGCAGAGGCTTCTCAGATCTTGTTTGCTGCATGCTCCTGTCTGGATTCTATTAAAACTCTGTTAGGACCGGGAGCCACAATAGCTCGCTCCGTTACCAAGTGCCTGCACGGGCTCGGTTGCATCACACTATTGTTTCTTACTGGCGTCCTTCCGTGCATTGTGCACGCTTGCTTTGTTTCATTTCTAAAATACCCATCGCAAGGATAGGTGCAATTTCTAGTCCTGGGTGAAGTTTTCCAGGGTTGAATTGCTGATGCAATCCTAATTGCTTTCTGTCAGTCCGTGCCATTTGGGTTTAAAAGAAATTGATTCCCCAAGCACCTTGGAGCTGCCTGAACTTTCAGTGGGGTCCCCTCTCTGCCCACCCCAGGCTGTGGCTGTGATGCTCAGATGTGCAGAGAGCCCACCTAAGTAACAGATGTAATCAAATCATGGGATTTGTCTTTCTGAAGCTATCACAGAGACCAGGGCTGCAGCAGGGTTTCTGGGTGGACTGAGTGGTGTGGCCACAAGCCAGGGAGCGTTTGGAGCAGCTCATCCCTGGTATCTCACACGAAGGAATGCCATGTGCCTCTGAAGGTTGGGAGGAATCCTTAGGATGGAGATCATGCATTACCTGCAATGATAAGCAGGCTGGGCCCTTGGGTTCTTGTGCAGAGCACTCATTTCCCAGGCAGGACTACCAAATCCCCAGCCTGCTTTTTGATCCAAACCTCTACTTCCTTCCTCAAAGCGTGGCAGGCAGTGTGCTGGGTGGGTAAACCAGCTGGAAGCTGGTGGGGCAGCAAGCAAGGGCAGCCCTACAGCCCTCAGTGCTATCAGTGCTGCTCACCATCCTGTCTCCTGTTTTCTCAATCCAGTTTAGAGATGTTTCTAAATACATTAATGAGCTGGTTGGTGGGCTGCAGCCTCCTGCCCACAGCTCCAGACGTGTGCTTGGGGTTCAGGTTCGGTGCTCCCCCTTACAGCTGGCAGATGTTGAGTACCAGGACTGCACATATTGCTGATCGGTGTTTTCCAAGCCCGCCGCTGTCTGTTAGCTGATCAAAAGTAAGCGTTCTGCTAAACAAAGTCACAAGGAAAACACTGGTTTTCCACAACACAGAAGATGCCTCTCATTTCTCTGTCTCTTTACAATTCTTCTGGGATTATGGAGGATAGGTTTGGGTTTTTGTTTTTTTGGGAGTTTCTTTTGTATTTCCAGCCTGGGAAGTTCTGTTTCTTATTATCATTGTTTCTGCTTTCCAGAGGCCTAAGATAACAAGTTGGCTCATAAATTCCATTCTAATTTTAGCCACAGGAAATGTTGCTCCATACATTCAACATGCTGTTCCAGGTAGGCTGGTTTGTTAGAGCGCAGGCATCAGGGCTGCATGTGTTGCAGCAGGGGATGTCCCAGCGGTTTGCTGGGGGACCTGCTGCAGCCTCACAGCTTCCCTATGTTCAGACTGTACCCAAAGGTCTTTACGTGCCTGGATTCCTAAAACCCCAAATCCTAAGCGGCTCCAGCACGTTGAGCTGCAGAAATATCGCTGACACGTGGTGTTTGTGCTCTCATACCTTGGGAAGTTCATTTGGCTGGAAGGTTTTGTGCAGGGATATCCCAAGCCCTGTGATGGTACAGTTTGTATTTGCCAGATGCTGCTGCCCAGCTGAGGATGGCCCTCCGAGCTTTTGCTTCTCACTTCGTTTCAGCGCACACAGATTCTTGAATCGTGAAATTACTGGAGTCTTCAAGGAGGAAAGCTCAGAAGTTCATTCTTCAACGTAACAGTCTGTTGGCAAATGAAGATTGCAAAACAGGGGAAAAAAAGATCGTCACTGTAGCAGTGGTAGCAGCCCTGGTTTTCATTTGAAGCTGTGCATTCCTTGGCACTGCGCTGGGTCCTGCTCTGAAGGCATCCTGCTGACTGGCTGAGAAGGAGCTTGGGTGCTCTTTGTGAAAGCTTTGTCCATTGGCTCCTCACAGCAAGCAGGATCTGAGCAGCTCCTTTGGGTGCCTGTGGATGCCAGTGGTAATCATTGCAGTCAATATTTGATTTTCATGGAACATTGTATTGCATGGCAGTGTATTTTATGATACAAGGAAACCCCAACGTAGGTCTCAGTTCCCTTTCTCTGCAGTGGCAGGCATGGGATGGCAGCTCTTTCACTCTTGTATTTGGGGTCAGGTGAAGAAATTGTCTTCAAAGGGTGTAGAGAAAACTTTGTATTGTGTTTTATCAAAGAGTGAAAGAAAGATGGCCAAGATGCATAACCCAGAAGTGAGTGAGCACCGACCAGTTCATGAAGAAAGGAGCCAAAGCCCACCCTGAAATGCTCAGCTTTCTGTGTGAGCTGCTAGGTGCTAGTATCAGTTGTACCAAACGAGCTGTTAAATGACTGAGGCAGCAGGCCTGTGGTCCCTGCTGGGGCATCTCTGCAGATCCCACTGTGGATAGCATGAAAGCAGGGGGGGTATGGAAACAGAGCTCTCTTAACTACTTTGTGAACTTACACTTAGTCGTGTTTCCAAATAGTTACTAAGTGATTAAAGTGTGTAGATTCTTAAGGGAAATTAATGGAGAGATGAATAATAATAATCATTAATAGAAAGCCTCTTGGCAAATTGGGCATGGCTGGCGTGATGTGGGGCTTGTTTCACTGCTGGAGGGGATATCCCCACCCTTACAGAGCAGGGGGCTGCTGGGGGCTGTTCTGCACAGGTAGGACCCTGCTCACTGCCTACTGGTCCTGGTGGCACACAGAAGGTGAAGTGGTTCAGGGGAGGAACTGAGAATAGGATTGTGTTTTTGTTAAAGGAAGCACTGGGACGATGAGTGAAATATTGCTGTGATTTTTGGTGCTGCTTAGGAAACGGTGCTGTAAAGGGTTTCAAAAACATTTGAAGTTCAGTGGGGTAGAGAGAGGAGGGGAGGACAGTTTGACAGAGAGTTGTTTTCCTTCCTGGTATCAACCAGTGCTCCCCAAAGGAGTGGTTCTCACGCTTCTGGAGCCAGCTCACCCATGGGGATGTTTATGCACAGCCTTATTTATAATTTTGTTTATTTATATGCATGCAGAAATTCATGTGCTCAGGGGATGCATACACATCGTGTCAGTTGCTGGTGTGGAGCACACACTTTTAGTATTGGGATGAGTTTGCACCTTCAGAAGACAGGTGAAGGAGCAGCTCGTGCCATTCCAAGGTGAGCAGTGGGGTTCATTTCATCCTGGGAAGATGATACCCAAATGAGGCGTGCACTGTGTTGCTGTGCTCCCGGCCAGCTGTGGGATGTCTCTGCAGGAGTCAGCCAGCTCCCAGCCTGGCTTCCAGGAATCATCTCCGGGTGCAGCCTGCACGCATTGGCCACCAGGCAGCTCAGTGTGGGCTCTTTTCAGCATTTACTTGGAATAAATCTAGGAGAAGGGGATCGTTGTCAAATGGAGACTGGCAGGAGGGGGAGGCGGCGTGAGCTTTACCTTGCTAAGCAGCAGAACCAGCATGTCATAACTCTTTCCTCGACGTAGTGTCTTGAGGCACTGTGCAGCAGCACACCCAATGCTCACACCATTTGCTGCATTTCACATAAAATAGCATCTCCTTTGTTGCTGGCTTATTCTTTTCATAGTGCTGAGTTACCTTTCTGGTTTCAGCCTGCTGCACGGTCCTGGGAGTGCTCTTCCCTCCACGTGCTGTTTGCATGGGAGGTGGCTCTGTGGCTGTATTAGCTCACATGTAATGCACATTACTTACATCAGTATACAGTTCAGCTGAATTAATAATTTCTGTTGTATACCAAAGCATTTCAGACTGAACAGGACCTCCTTTGTGAAGCCAGATTGCAAGCAGCACTAAAGCACGTACAGTTTTCCTATGGTAAGAAGAATTCAGTAACCAAGTATTAGGTATTAAGCTCCTATAAGGTGTGAGGCTGCTCTTCCAAATGAGGTTGGTTACAGCAGCACAGTGCTCTTCTTGCTTTTTCCTCAGCACAGAGCTCGAACAGGAGGTAATTTTACCTTTATGCCACATGTTGACAAAATAATTTTGCACAGTGCATGAAGGCAGAAGAAAAGCATGGAAAAATAACAAAGAAAATACACTTTGTTTAAAAAAGAAAAAAAGAAAAAGCAACACAGAAAAAATGAGGAATAATAGCAATGGTAAAATAATTGTCTTGGTTTAAGGTAGCTTTTAAAAACAGGAGTAGAAAGCTCAATGCTTGTACCCCAGGGTGTGTGTGAGGCTTGGGGCAGCCAGCATTGGGGATTAGCTGCCTCTGGGACCCCACGGCCCTATAGGGGATGCACAGGGCCCCAAGCACTTGCATGTGCCAGTTCTTGCATGGAGCTGGGCTGGAGGTGCTGGGGATTACACAGAGGAGCTGAAAAACTGCTATCAGTGCGTCCAACTTATTTTTATTGGAAAGCTAACAGACAAAGTACTGTCTGTGTTCTGTGTCACGGGTGAAAAAATGTTTATAGAATCTCTCTAAAGAAAGTTTTAGGAGAATGACCTTTATCGTAACGTCAGCTGCTGCTGGAACAGAAAACTGCTGCCTTCCAAGGGCTGGAGCTCTCTGTGTTTGCTTCCAGGTTCCTCTGTGAGGAAGGCAGCTGAACACAGTCAGTCATTACGAGAGCCTTGTGTGTGAATGGGAGCAGGGGACAGACATCCCAAGATGGGCGGTGTGTGAGGGTGGGTTGTTGACCCCAATGCAGAACCAGCAGCCGTGGCATCAGTGAGCTTTCAGTGTCAGGCAGTGAGCATTCAGCTTTGGGGTGGCATGGGGCACCAGCCTGTACCCCAACCCAGGGGCACTGCTCAGCTCTCAGAGCCGATGCCTTCCACATCAACAGAGCATGGCAGTGCCCACCCGTGCACGGGGGAGGTTTCTCATACGATGGTAACAAACCGACCCATTTCAGTGCAGGAAGTGGAGTGATTAGCAGCCCCTTAGATTTTATGCCTAGACAAGGGAAGGAAAATAAAGAATATTCTGAACAAAACTCAGATCCTTGTTTTTTTGAGCAGGTTTTTGGTACAGACCAGCCTGGTACAGCACAGCATTTACCAGTCTGGCCTTTAATAAGGGATCTGGCTTCCAATTATCCTTCGGCTCATGCAACAGTTGCAAAGCGTGCATGTGGGCGTGAGAGATTGAGTTTGTTCTTTAGAAATGTGAAGTCTGCTCTGACTATGAAAACCCGTCAGAATTTCTAGCACTTAAACGCCATTTCCTTTTCCAAGCATTCAGGGAACTCCGCAACATCTCTGCGAGAAATGGAGAGCACGAGGGGAGCAACGTGTACTGCTTTGCCGAAGTATGGTGTCAGCCCAGACCTCGCTGAAAAAACAGGCTGTGAATCCTTTCCAAAAGTAAAGGGTTAATGTCTCAGCTCAAATTACAGCTTGGAAGCCAATGCCCAAAGCCTAAGCTCTTTTTTTTCAAAGTGTCTGAGTGCAAATGGAATGAAGCAAGCACATGTCAGGCATGGCTGCTGCTGTGGGTCCCAGTCTCTGGGGTCTGAGGCAGCAGATGTCAGGCAATCCTGGTTGCCCCCACTTTGCACAGTTCCAGAACCTGTTCCCTGATACTCCTTCTGTGCTGTTCCTGAGCCTTGATCGTGCTCTGCTAGCTACTGTATTTCCTATCTGAGAAGTACAGAGGAGTGTTATTTTTGTCTTCCTCCAGTTCTCACTGTTTATATCTTTTCTCTAGGCTTGAAGACCTATCTAATCTCTGGTCAGAAGGTGAAGGAACCCCACTGCAGCTGTTCTCAAGCCTTGCTTCCCAGCTTGGAGGCTGGGGATGGAGCCAGGACGCAGGCAGCTCCCTCAGCCGAGAACGCCTCTGATACAAAGGCTCTCAAACACATGGAGAAGCCAAAGGTGAGTGCTTGCTTCAAAGCAAGGAGGCAGAGAGCTCAGACTGTGCCCTGGGAGACGTGTGGATGGGGAAACCTCAACACTTTGCTTATGCCTTGCTTGCTTTGTTTATCTACATGTACAAAATCTAGCTTCAGGAAAAAAAAAAAACCAACATAAAATGTTTAGGCAATTGGCAAGCAATCTGGAAAGTAAGGTGAGCATTTCTTAAAAGTGTTTTCAGGTAAATGATTTCTTTAATGTTTGTATTTCTGGACTGAGGTCAGTGCTGCTTCTTCAGCGATCTTGGTTTTATGGGGAAAAACATCTATGCTGCATGCAACTCCTGTAGCTGTAACATTTATGATTTTCTGCTTGCTGCACTCTGCTTCTGCCTTTATAAGGTGCACTGTGAACCTGGGAACCTTTCAGCTTGCAGCTGACAGCCACTGGAAGGTAAAGATAATAAGGATTGTTTGTGTGATAGGAGAAAACGTTCTGGTAGGCTGTTTTATCTGCTTGCTCTGGAAAGCTCCACGAAGGATGGAGGGCAGTGATTTGTGTGGACGCAGCTAAAGGAAATGATGTTTTGTTACCTTCTCACCTCTCACGAGAACTCTTGACAAGGAAACCTATGAAATGGTGTGTATTGCTTCAAAGCTTTGCTGTTACTCTCAGTCTTCCCAAACGACAGAAGCCTGTTCTGTTTGTGCTGAGTCCATGGCGTTGGGTTGCTGAGTGGGGCACTAATGCCATGCTGTCTGCAGGTCAGTGTCCTTAGGCATTAGTGCGTGGCCAGTCTTGGGAAGGCCTCAGTGGCACAGGTTTGTTATTCAGCTCACAGAGCTGCTGGCAGGTGACTTTCTTGCAACTCCATCTGTGTCTGGAAAGCATGGACTATGCTTGGGTTAAATTCTGGAGTAAAAATGCTTGATCATGGATGTGACGAACTGGAAGGCTAATCCAAAGGTATTGTCCAAAGCTAAGTGAACTCCTGACAGATTAGACCAGGACTGTATAGATACAGAAGGCAGCTGTGGCCATATTTGTGTCTAGCCAAGGTATGGGCTGTGCATGGTTTGACTGGTCCCAGGTGGTCGGTGATACCTTTCTACTCCTACTCCCATGTAAGAATGGGGTGGCACGTTGTCATCCTTCAGATGACAGCTTGCCTACAAGTGAACAAGGCAGGAAAATGCATCGTGGAGCATTCATGGTTGTTCTTACGGGTGAGTCTCTGTGCTGTGACGTGCATGGCCACGCAGAGGTAATGGATAGGAGCTGATCTGCTTCTGGAATGGAAGGAATTGGGACAGCCCCAAGTGCATGCTGCAGGCCCATCTGTGAAGCAGTGGGGGAAGAGGAGAAATTAAATGTAGCAGTAAGACTGAAAGTACCATTTGGGGAGAAAACAAGCATGCCATGTTAACATCAGACAGCGAAACAAGCTTTGATTAGAGGGGAGCAAAACCGCAGCAAGGTTCAGCACTGAGCTGCCTGCAGCTGGGACTTGGTAGTGTTTGTTGTGCATTAACTTCTGTGCTTGTTCAAATGACCCAAGTCCAAGATGTAATCTGGTGTTGAGGACCAGCTTGTCCTCTGGTCTGTGTTTTCTAAAACAGGGACTCTGTCTGCAGAAGGATGGGTAGCAGAGGCATTGCTGTTCCTGACCGGCAGTGTGCTGGTAGTGCTGGGACGTGCTGCCAGCTCGTGCTTTGATTGCTGCTCATCACCTTTCTGCCTTGTTCTGGTCTGGGATGTCCTGCCTGGGTGTTAATTGCTGTTTGAGTGCTGATGCTGGTCTTCTGCACTGCAGAAGTGATGCACGGTGATCCAGATAAGTGAAGGAGAGGCTCAAATTGGAGGTAAAATTGCTTCAGAAGAGCATCTAGGACAAGTGCCAGCTCAGTTTTGGCCTTCTCAGATACCCTGTGCACCACTGTGCTGCTGCTGCAGTGGATCTGTGCTTGTAGGCACGCTGTTTTGTCCATCAGTACGAGCTCTGGAAGTGTCACAGTGATTTCACAGGTGGCCAGACCACCTGGAAAGCAGTAGACCTGATTCCCCAAAGTACAGTGATGCTGGCATAAATTTTGAATGAACTGAGATTTGCCTTTCCCCTGTGGTTTGAGCATCCCTATAATGCGTGCCACAAAATGTGTCAGAACGTGGTAGCACAGTGATGAAGCAAGCATGTTGAGCAATAATAATAGATCATCATTATTATTCATTACGTATATTATGTGCAGTGTATATATATAATACAAGAGTAAAATCCACAGAGAACAACTGTGCCATTTAATTACAGCTCACACACTGTTTTTTGAAAAGGAGTGGGTTTCTTTTTTACAGTGTTTTTCCTCTAAAGCCTGCAGCCTTCTGGTAGGGTCTGGAGGGAGAATTTGCAGAAGAATCATGATAATTTGCAGAAGAATCATGACTTACACGCCAACTGTTTTAAATACAAAGCTGTAAGCAGTGTCAGTGTGGGAGGAGATGACTCCAACTCTGCAAAAGAGACTTAAGAAGGAAGGGCAAAATTACAGGCAAGCTGAAATATTTCTGTTTCAAAGGGATTAAGTGGCCATATTGGATGAGAAGGATGACTTTCACATTTTGGGCTTGAATGGCTGCTGTCTTGGACAAAATCTGTTAAGGAAGGTCAGGAAGGAGAATGCAACAGTAATTGATCCATGACAGGAATTGTATTTCTTCCTCTCCTCCACTGTGCCTGCATTTAACTTGATTGCAAATCTCCTGGCAGTGTGGGTAGCAGTGGAAGGCCACTTTCAGGATGTACAGTGGGCACACAATTAAGCTGGTGAGGAATGCTGCAGGAAACAGAAGTTTTTATTAGCAGCTGATTTTTGCACGTGAGCACCATAACGTGATTAACCAAGTATGGTTTTTTTTTTGTTGTTTTTTTTTTTACCACTTTAGTATTAATTTGTTTTCTCTGTCATATATTGTGAAATCCTGTACTTGAGTGGGGATCATAGGCTGTTAGTGTGAAAGCAGAAGGTGCATTTGCTTGTCTTGGTGTTTGCTGGAAGCGCGTTACTGAATTATTCATCGTGACTGGGCCACATCCGCACCGAGCTCATGTCAGTGTCTGCAGCAGAGAATGAAGCGAATGATGTTGGCTTGGACATGTGGTGTAAGTCAGGTAACCTCATTTCAAAAGATCAAGCTTCTCTTCTGAGGTTATTGTCTACTGGTGTAAGCCTGGAAGCATGCAGGTTGGTCCTGCTGCTTCATTGCCAGCACTCCACAGAGTGCTGAAGGAGTTCACCATACTGAATGGCTCCTAAATGGTTCTGTTAACAAACCAACTTCTTCTTCTCTCTAAGCACGCTGTTACTTTCTGAGGCTGTAGCAGTTCAGCATTGAGTGAAAGCTGCTCGTCCATTGCCAGGTGAGGAAGCTGTGCTCCTGGGAAGCAGTGTGCGTGGGGCTGACTGCTCAGGGGCTCAGGCTCTTCCTATGAGAGGCAGTGCTGAGTGATGAGGTGAAGCAGCAGAAGAGCGGGCTGGTAGAAGTGGTGTGCCATGACAACATGAAAGTTAAGATTTGTGGATCTTTTTGGAAGCTTCGGTGTGAAATGAAGCAGGAAAAGGGGCTTTGCGTGAATATTCTGAAAAAGCAAACACACTGTGCTGTGAGATGAGGAGCGAACCCAAAGGGAGAAGCTGTGGAGGCTTTGGAACAGGAGCGAGGTGTACTACAGAGGCTTGGAGCAATCCTTCCTGAGAGGGAAGAAGATGGACAGGACTGTTAAGTTGCCAACAAAACACTCCAGTTGCAAGTTTTATCAAGAAGTTTCTGCAGGTAACCCATCACACAGTACAGTGTGCCAAAATCAGCATGCTGCTCTCGGGGCTGCTGTCTGCATCCGTCCTTTGGCAAGCCTGGTCACAGACTTTCTCAGAAATGGAGGAACTGTGGGCAGGGATCAGATGGGGGGTCCCTCTCGTGCAGTACTGTGCCTGCACGTGGCAAGCATGGGAGACAAGTTGGAAGGACTTTGCAAGATCAGGTGTGGGCTTAATTCCTCTAAAGGTCATCACATTTAATCCAGAGGGATAGGTTGTTTTAAAAGCCAAACGGTGACATTTTAGGTTGCTTCCAAAATGTGTAACCTGCAGTTACAGGCGCTGATGGTTTTGTTTTCCTTGTTTCCTGTGAAGTTTGGGCAGTGTTTGGCTTCAGCAGCATTCCACAGACAGAGCTCCACTCCCCTGTGTTATGGCATTATGAGAAAGTATCGTCCCTTATTAATTTCAGATGTGTTGCTTTCAGTTTCTCTGTGCTGTTTATAATGTGCTGTGGTGTTATGTGCTTCAGTGTGCTGCATTTTGTGCTCAGTCTTTGCTCAGCTGGTAATAATGCCATTCAGATCCTTTTGCAGACACTTTTTAGATGAGATAATGGCACTTCTGTCACTGAAGGGTATTTCATTCTTCTCAGGGTGGTCCTTTGCCATTAAGCAGTGATTCCAGAGTATCAGCAGTAAAGCCTTCCTGGGTCGAGTTTGCCTTTACTAAACAAAAAAATCAGTGATTGGTTTTTGAAATGGTGGATTTTGGTGCTTTGAAATTCTGTTCCCTGCTTTCCTTTCTTCTGCTTTGTCTTTAACCATGCAGCAAGTGTACAAGTGGGCCGCATTATAAACTGCATAACATGATGGGGACACCAGAATGTTCCCAGCTAAATGTTTTTTGTCTCATTGCAGCCTTGCCCTTCATGTAGTACCACCCTTGTTCCCCACTGCGATGTCAGCATAGACGAAGGAGCTATCCAAAATGGTTGTCAGGATGAGCATAAAAACAGTACGAAGGTAATTGAAGTATTTATTGCTTCCCTTCTTTTCCCTTACTGCTCTGCTTCAGTTAGCTTCCTCCTTTTTGCATCACTGTTCCTTTAGTCAAGCCCTTCAGCAGCAGCACCAATTTTGAGCAGTTACATTCTGAACTTCATTTGGGCTCCCCTCAAATTTTCAAAACAGTTAGTGACTTTTTTTTTTTTTTGGAGTCCATTCTGATACTGAGAAGGACCTAAAGTTGGGATTCTAAGCTATGGTGAGGGTAACCAGTGGAAGAGGCACAAGGAACGCTACCGCTCTGTGTTGCTTATGCTGGCTGTCTGCATGTCACCCAGCCACATGTCACCACCAATGCCTTTCCAGCATCCCCTGTGTTACAGCTCTAAAAGAGTCATTCCTGTTCGTGCACAGAGCAGAAATTCACAGTCCCTAACTCCGTTCATATCCTTTTTTTCTGACAAATACAGCATCTTACATATTCACCGTGCTGCTGCCGAGACTGTTTTCTGTGCTTGTTGCTTAGATATTCTTACTGAAGCCACCCACTCCCTCTGCAGCACCAGACACTGCCTATTTGTCGTCTTGTTCCTGGCCTTGGTAGTCCCTGTGCTCTCTCCTTCTAGAAAATGGAGTTGCTGCCTAAATGCAGACTGATGGCGATGCTCAGCAGCTCTGTTAGTCTTTCAGATAAGTTTGATGCTTTCCCTTGTTGGGGAGATTCACTTTATAAACATGCTCAGAGATTGCTATCTGGTTGTTTTTCTTCCCGTCTGTCTGTGAAACTCTACTTGTGTATAATGCTAATGGAAAACTTGCCAGCGTTTATGTAAATGGTGTGTAGCAGAGTTGGCTGCGTTCTTTGCTGGAGTTCCTAAGAAACAGCCTCAGGAAAAAAAAAAAATAGACCCTTCAGCTCTGAGGGAGGTGGAGCAGAGTGGCGAGAAGGTACAAGGCTCTGAACAGCACGACATCTTCAAGGCAAGAATGCTGTGGGACGCCTTCCCATGCTGCTGAGATGGTGAGCATGCGTTGCTGCTGCCCTCATGCCCAGGGCCTGCAGGAGCTGACTGCTAACAGTTTGTCCTCTGCTGCCAATCACCTGATGTCGTATGTTGTCTTCACCAGAATTATTCTCTGAAGTTTCTTTCTACTGCAGCTGCATTAACCTCAAGTACAGTAATGACTGAGTCGTCAAACCTTGTTTGGAAGAGTCTGCAACACTGAATAAAGTGCCAGTGGAAGAAACAAGCTAGTGGAGACCGATCCTGTGTTGCTCCTGTATTTTCAGGTTGTGGATAGCTAGTCCAGATGTGGAGCTGCTCTGTGGCTATCCAGTAGGTCTGGGATGCCCATCCAAGCAAGAGCCACACTCATGGTGTTGCCGTGGCACTGGATTTACCGATCTTTGCAGTCTCAGTGCCCTCTTAGGAGCCATCAGCTCCCTCTGCTCAGCTGTTCTGTCCTGTCTCCACATCACTTCACCTGGTCCTGCAGCTTTCACGCTCCCTTTTGTTCTCTCATCTCCAAAAATGATGTTAATCACTTCTCGGGCCTTCACAGAATGGCTTGGGTTGAAAAGTACCTCAAAGATCACCTAGTTCCAGCCCCCCTGCCACAGACAGCTTTGCCAGCAGCTGAATGAGACAATCAGGTTGCCCAAGGCTCCATCCAGGGTGGGTCTCAGTGTCCTTTGAAGCCCCCACGTCTCTTCCCAGCAGGAGGTGATCCCGTGGTGCACCGCATCTCTGTGCTCAGCAGAGCTCGCGGCCTGTTGCCATCAGGAACCACAGCAACGCTGGAGCAAGCAGCAGTTATTAAGTAGGGATTTTCTTCTTACACACAAGCAGTTTCAATCTCTAATCCCCTCCTGTTAAGATTAACAGAATGGAGACAGCACAGGAAAACCTTGAGCTGACTGAGGGAAGAATTTTCTTAGGGATTTGAGCCTTTGCCAAAGAGCTGAAGAGAAAAGGCCAAGAGAAGTCCACGCTGACCTTCTGTGAAAGAGCAGACGTTTTCACTGCATTCTTCAGACGAGCTCAAAGAACAGGCAGGGAAGCAAACAGTACACATGGCTTTTCTTTCAGCTGCTCAGACAGAAAGTGGTATTCCCTCATTTACTGCTTTCCAAGCAGAGCAGTGCTTCTCACTCTTCCCTGCTCATGGAGGTGTTCTGCTGCTGCTGCTGTCTGGTATCTTCACTGGTAATTATTTATGGGAGAAGTGAGGCATGAAGGTTTTTAACGTGCACAAAATGTGCTTTTGTTGTGTTTGTTCAACTAGAAAAGTGGATACCAGAAATGTTTATGGTAAAGGAGTAAGTTTTTTTTATTATTATTTCCCATTTTTCAACAGGAGGATGTTACATATTAACGGTCACCAGCGTGCATTCAGCTATACCTGCCTGTGTTTGTGTTTGTTTGATTTACAGGATAGAGACGCAAGGAGCTTCAGTTAATTTTACATGGCTGTAAATCAGATATTTCTCAACTCTAGAACATATTTCAGTGCGTGATTGGGTGATGTGATATTTATGGTCACCGAGGGACGTCCAGGAGGAGCTGTGCTGCCTGCAGTGTGGGCAGCAGAGAAGAAACTTCTGTCAGGAGTGGGCTTGGGGATGGGGATGGATGATACGTGGGAAATGATAAGACATGGAGAGGGGAGATGAACGTTCAGATATGCTAAGTTTGGTACATGTTTGCTTTTGGAAGTTATAAAACGATCCTGACTAACAGCAGCTCGCTTTCATTCCAACTGAATTTAGTTGCCTAATTTCCTGGATTTGCTTCGGTGCATATTGGTCTTCACAAAATGTAAAGGAAGGAACTGGAAGTTCCATGAAAAAAAAAAAAACGTGTTTTTTTTGGCTGAAACTCATTTCTTTTCTGAAAGGAATGAAGACAGGCTTGATAATACTAGACATTTAAGCAGTGTTGCAAGCTGGTGTCAAAATTCAAAGATACTTGATCAGTGCAACAGAAAAAGAACTGTGCCTCAATGAAGAAGATGTGGCTTTGACAGGATGATAACGAGATGCACACAGGGGATGTTCACATAGGGCTGCTTCTGGGACAGCAGCAGGGCTGTGGTGGTCAGCAGAAGGGGTAGCACAGCCAGCAGAGGGGCTGCTCACGGCATGGGGGAAGGTAGCACAGTTCACATGGGTATTTGAGAAGACTTGGTGGAGAAGCTTGACCTGCAGATGAATGAGTGACATTTGGGCTTGTGGTTGGACTCTATTGCATGTGTAAAAATGCACTTGGTGCCTTGGGAGGAGGGACATAGAAAGCAAAAGGATGGGACCTAAATAGTCGTGGCCTCCTGGTAGACGTGAATGATTCCAAGGCAGGTGGAGGGAGGTCGTTGAAATGACCAGGTAGATGTTCTGCGTGCTGAGGAAAAAGCTCCTTTTGACTTTAACTCTGTTCAATTTACCCTGTCTGTTTTCTCAGCCATTAATGTTCCCTGTGTCTGTTCTGCTTTTTGTCATGCAGGCTCCAGGAGGACATAGTCCAAAGACTCAGAATGGACTTTTGAGTCCTCCACAGGAAGAGAAGCTGAGCAACAGTCAAACCTCACTTTATGAAATGTTACAAGAGAAAGGAAGATGGGGGGGAGTGAGTCTGGATCAGTCAGCTCTCCTCCCTTTGAGGTTCAAAAACATCAGAGAAAAGACAGATGCCCACTTTGTGGATGTGATCAAAGAGGACAGGTAAGGAAAATACTCCATGGAGTAAAAGTGTATGGAGGGGAGAAGGCATTAACAGGGGGTCCAGATACTTCACCAGTACTTGTGCTCAGGGGTTGAACTCAATGATCTCTTGAGGTCCCTTCCAACCTCTATGATTCTATATTGTGTCAGTAGTTGTTAACATAACGTATAACGTGTTTTATCACTCTTCTTCCATGGCGATCAGGTGTCCTTCCTTTGAGTTTTTGGAAAGGAAAAGCAATCTTTCAATGACTTGTCATGAAGGTGAACTCTTTGTGTTCAGAGTTTCTCCCAGTACGCATAGAGTGTGTCTTCATCTGTGCTTAAAAGTGTGACATTCGATCTGAACCACAAAACTCACATTTTTGTGAGCAGCACCTGATAACAATGCCTAGAAGTCACACTTGGGGGCAGAGTTATTAGGAGTGAATTCTCCCAGACCTATTAGCTCATTGCAGCATTTAAAGAAGTTAGCCTCTCTCTGCTTTTCAAACTAAAACATTCCTTTTGGGCAGGAGAAAATGTGTTCTCCAAATTTCAGTAGGGGGTGCTTTTGTAAACACACAACTCTATCTCCTTATTATGGCAGCGATTTGATGGGATCGGCTGAACTGGTAACATAGGTTTGTTGTTATTTATGACTGTTCTTATTTTTGCTTCGCTGCTTCCACTCAGATTAGGGATGTTTTATCTAAATATCCTTGAAACTGTATGCTCAAATATACTCCTGGTTGTTTGGAGCAGCGACAGTGTTGTCTTAATAGAAAACATGACCAAAGAAGGGAGGAATGAGAGATGGGGACTCCAGTCCCTCCCCAGTGTGTTCTCTTCTTGTTTGTTTTTCACATTCCCTTTCTCCTAGGGGCAGTTTCAGTAAGAATTCGGATTTCTTTTTGCACACACGTGTGTGTGCTCTGTCATTAATGGTCAAGAACAGGCATTTAGTTGGTACTTTAGAATGTTAGAAGACAGACTGATTGTGAAAGTCGGAATGTTTGCAGAAATCAGGAAGAACAAATTGGATTTTTGTTTAAAATATAACCAGCATGCGGCAAATTTTAAGGTACAGAGGCAAGTTAATGCCATTGGACTGCTAAAGATACCCACCTCCAGCTCTTGTGTTCCTGGAGCTTTCCTCCTCCGCGTACAGAATGGGTACTTCCTTCTGATTCGGCAAGAGGAAACAGTAGGACCGTGATTTGGCATCAGTCAAAGCCTTTTCATTTTTTTTTCTCAATTATATATCATCGTTACCATATTAAGTGGGCCATTTCTGGTTGCCAGGGAAACTTCTCCGCCGAGTTCAGTTCATGTAAACATAACTTTCCAAAAATAATCTCTGGATTAATTAGGTCTATTCAAAATGGTTTAAGTCTACCGTTTTAAATCGACCCTTTTTAACATTTCTCAATGTTAAGTTATCCGTAAATGAGTCATTTGAAAAAAATTCTTGATCCCCTGATGTAAAATGCAGCACGTGGTTGGTCTCAGATCCCTAGCGAGGATGCTTGAATGGGAAATGGCAGTTTTCTCAGGGAAGGTGGTGACATCCAAACTTGGTCACCTCTTGTGAAGATTGATGTTGTTCACGGCAGTTAACAGAGGGATTTGCCGTTCTGCTGTTACGTCACTGCAGCACCAAGCAGGAGCTCCTGCTGGCACTGGGTGGCGACCCGCGCCCCGTTGCATGCCACAGGTGTCCTGATCTGCAATGGAAATGGTGCATGGCATTAACAGAAGATGTCTAACCCAGATATGGTGATGAGTTGTATAAATTAATCGTGCAGGCTTCCTGCACAGCTGGGAAGAGGTAAACACGTCCCAGGGCAGAGTCAGGAGCCTGTGTGCTCTTCAGCATGGGGGGGGCTCGGAGCTGCTGGCATTCCTTGTGCTCCAGCAGTGCGTGGGGCTGCTGCTCTCCTGCCGTGCCCACGTTTTGCTTTGGAGCTGATATCTCTGCCCAGTTCCAGTAACCTTTAATAATAGCAATAGAAGTAATAAATAGGATTAGTGATAAAGCTGGAGTCGGTGTGGCATTTTTGCGTTGCTGCGTTGCAACAGAATCCTTTTCGTAGAAGTTATCAGTTTGCCTTTTCTTAGAAGTTGATTATATATATCTGGCAAACAGTGCAGAGTTTGAGCTTTGACTTTGGCTTTGCTTCAGCCGCAGTAAAAATAACCCTCATTTAGTCACTGCAATCTGCGTGCTACTGCGCATTATGAAAGGTAACTATGGTACGAGAGGCAGTAAGAGTGCAAAATGCTTAAGCTTAAACCACCCAACTCCACAGAAATCAGTTACTTGAAAACAAGAGGAGGTTCCTAAGGAGAGCCTGCATTCTGAAATCTCAGATCTGACAACAGAGCAGAAGAGAGGATGACAGGCTATCCCAGAAATAAATGGCATGAGCAAGCGTGACCTTCCTGTGACAGCACAGGCACAATGCAGGCCGTGCTGGTGAGCTGAGCCCTGCCGTGCTTTGGCACTTACTGGGAAAAGAAACAGTTTCCAGCCAAGTGTCACTGGTGTCACTGGGAGTCTTTCATCCTAAACCTCTCACAGCTCACACAGAACTCCCCACACTGGTTTTGCTCCTGAAGGTGGGAAACGGAAACAACTTTTTTCATGTTTTCAATGTTTGAGGGCTCTTGAATGTTCTCGTTCCCCCTGGTGCTGGAGGACGAGGGGAAGGAGTGCCCAGGCACCCCTGGTAGTGCTGCCTCCTGCTTCTCCTCTGCTCGTTTCAATACTTCTCAGCACCAGTAGGCAATTTCACATTTCTGTGGCAGAAGTAAATTTAAGCCATCCATCACCTCGGGTAAGTTATTCTGCAGCCTGGATGGTTTGGGGAAGGCTCCCAGCTGAGTTACTGCGTGACTGCAGCGCCTGTGAAATAACAAGACAATGCTGTTTTCTAAAACAGACGATTTTTTTTTTTTCCTAACACTCTGTCACCTTTATCATCCTTGGCTTGCTCTGACCGATAGAATTGCACCTACGACATAAATAACCCGCAGCCACGCGTCTCCTAGGGTTGCACGTCTGTGGCAGCAATTAACCTTTACCATCCTCTAGCTTATATTACAGCTATCTGAAGCTGTCTGCAGTCAAGCTGTTAAGTTTCTAGGAGAACATACTAGCATCTTCCTGAAAAGAGAGAAGTCACAGTATTGTAGGGGCTGGAAGGGACCACTAGAGATCGAGTCCAACCTCCCTGCCAAAGCAGCTCCCTAGCCCAGGTTGCGCAGGTCAGCATCCAAGCAGGTCTTGGATGTCTCCAGAGTCAGCTCTGCCACACTTCTGGATAAGGGGTGCCATGGCTGGGAGCAAAGGAGAGCCACGGGAGTTTAGGACTTTGCCTGCATCCCTGGAAGCAGAACCACAGAATGGTGGCTGTGCAGCTGAATACACTGGTGTCTTTCTTTTTCTCTTTAGCCTCATGAAGGACTACTTCTTTAAACCGCCTATCAGTAAGCTGAGCCTGAACTTCTTGGATCAGGATCTGGAGATGGACTACAGGACGAGCTATCAGGAAGAGGTGTGTTTCTCCTGGCGTTGCTTTTCTTCTGTGATCTGTCCAAGCAATATCTGCAATTGTTTTTAACACATTTCATTGCAGCTGATGACAGGTGTTATGAAATGTTACTTGTGATGCACTGCTCAATATCGTTTTCTCTGAGAACAGTCTCAGTTTCCCTGTCCTGTGCCATACCCTGAGTCTAGTCCAATGTTTGAAGTGGTTATACGTTCTCACAGCCCACCAGGATACACTCAGCACCTCATCTGCCTCTTCTCTGTTTTCAAGTTAATGTGTTAATGCTTTAGGCAGCTCAGAGGATCATGGAAGATGAAAGTAGAAGACTATCTGCCTTCTTCTTAAGAAAAGTTCAGAGAATGGTAGCTTTGATTTTGATCTTTGGTCGTGCCACGGCCTCCTGGTTATCTCCACGATGCTCAAACCATGTCTAAACTCAGTATCATAAGTTCCGTAAGTGTGCAGTGTTCAGAGGGAGGAAGTTACAGTGCTGCGATTGGAAGGAACATTGCATGAACTGGAAGGAACTCAGTGCATTCTTTGGGATTTGCAGTGAATGAAAAAAAAAAAAAAAACAAGAGTCCTTATCCCCCTTAGGAGCTCCCAGTTCTGCAGGCCTTCCGTGGCAGCAGGTACTGCTGTCCCACAGGGAGGAGCTGGCAGGATGCTGCACGTTTGCATGTAGCAGCACCAGGCATCAGTGCTAACTCAGGCTGCATTTCCACCAGTAGCTGAAAAGAGGGCAGTTGCTCTCCCCTACTGGTCCTCCTGCTCCCCACGCCTCCTGACGGCCCTGGTGCTGCGAGCTGGCTCATTTTCCTGACTAACATAAAATATTGATCTGTTCTGTTTTGCTCTTGGGGGCTTTTTTCCCTTCTACTCTGAACCGAGTGCAACACGAGCAAATCAAGACTGTTAAAGAGTGTTTGGTTTTTATTTTTGCTCTTTTCATAAATCAGCATTTATACAGTGTTTATACCACTGTTTGCCAGCCCGGTTTGTACAGTCTGTACAGAAAACAATAAACCCAAATCTTTCCAACTGGGAAGCTGGAAAGAGAAGTGGTGCTTGTCAGTGCAGATTGGCCTATTAATGTGGGTGTGCAGGAAATTCACAGAGGATGGAGCAGGAGTGAGGTCTGTGCGTTTTGTTGGTGATAAGCTGTTAATTTGAGGACGATTACGCAAGCCTATCTGAAAATGGGCATCTTTTGCTTTGTGAAGCTGCTCTGCATCGCTGGGGTAAAACTTGTTAAGGCCTTAATTATTGTTAAGGCACGACGGTGGTCCAGCACGAAACAAAAGGATCTTCTCCTGGGGAGTGGGCTGGCTGTCAGCACGGCTGCTGGCAGAGCTCCTTGCAGAGCAGTGCTGCTGAGGGCAGCTCCAGCAGCAGTGGGTGCACCTCTGATTCTGTGCTGCTGGCTGCGTGGTCGCTCTGCCATCACTCCCAAGTTGCTCCATGTTCCGAGGGCTTGCTCAGACTGTTCTTGGTTGGGATGCTGGGTGCTCCCTAATACGATTAGGGCGCCCTTAGTGCTGTCACTGCTGGATGCAGCGCTCACTGCTTGAGTTCAGTTTGTGTGGCTTTGTGTTGGTGGAAGGGATCATGCTGCACTGCGGATTAAAGGGCCGCTCAGGCACAGAAGTGATGCTGGCTGGATATATGGGTTTGCAGAGTGGTGCTAATGAGGAACAAGTTCATTTCCCATTATAACATCCCGAGGAGCAAAAGAAACTTCTGACTGAAAAATGAGCGCAGTGCTTGCACCGGGCTGCTTGGCGGCAGCATCCATAGCGTGCTGCTTGTTTCTCTTGGGAACTTGCTCTCCAGGGCAGATAGGAACACTGCAGGATTAGAGTGAGATGGGACGGGGAGCTCATGGCCTGGGTTTCAGCTGGACTGGCTGCACCAGCACACATCACAGCTGCATGGGTGCTGGAGCCAGCGCGGGGTGGGCTGGGGTTAGGGAGGAGCAGAACGTGGTGTGCTGTCCTCAGATCAATGCAGATTACACAGCGTCCTGATTGCTGCTGTGAATCCTGTCTGAGAGGGGACGGGAGCTCAGGGAGGAGCTGGTTCTGCTGAGTGCTCTTCGGAGGGATTGCTTAAAGACTCGTCACAACTCAAAGGATTATATATCTATTTTAAATTACTGAATGATCTATTATTAGTTTAAATGAAAGTACTTGAAGAAATCTTCCAGCTGGTAACAATGAGTTTAAGTTTCTTTGCATAGAATTGGCAGTTTTTATATTGTTTATTTCTGTATCATAATATTCTGTTTAAAATAATAATAAAACAACTACAACAAAACAAAACCAACAGAAAACCAAGAATGCCAGAGTCCTCATCACAGTAATTGCAGGGCAGCCTGGGGCTGTGCTGGTAGCCAGGCTTCTTCCCAGGGACCTCGATGCATTGAACCACCACTTCTGTTCCTTTTTCTTTAAATTTTTTTTTTATGTTTTGAATGCAGCACTTATAGTGGCTTAATGAAGTGGCAAAGTGTTCTGTGTTGCTGTTTTTGTGAGCTGCCATTTGTGGTACAGTGAGTTCAGTAAGAGAGTCTGTACTTGTTGTTATCTCTCCACCAGGTGATAAGGAACGCTCCTGTGAAGACGTTTGCCAGTGCTACCTTCAGCTCCCTCCTGGACGTGTTCCTCTCCACCACAGTCTTCCTCATCCTCTCTGTCACGTGTTTCCTGAAGCATGGCATGGTGGCATCCCCTCCTCCTCTTGCTGCTGTCGTGGTGTTTGTCATCGCCATCCTGCTGGAGGTGCTGTCCCTCGTCATCTCAGTCAGGTAAAACAAGTGCGAACTCATCAAGGATTCCTTAGTATGCAGTTCTTACCTTATCTGGGCTTTCCCCACACACTTTATTTCCCCTTGATTTATTAATGCATTTGGGGACAGTGAAAGACTGCAGCTGTGTGCACTCAGTGCAGCTCTTTCTCCCCTGGGTGTGTTGCCTGCCGCATGCCAATACCACATGTAAGGTGTTATTAACCTAGGTACAGGCCTGATAACAGCTGTTAGTTTGTCTGTGCTTGTGACTGCAAGCTGATTCTGTCCCTCGTTCTGTTTTCACCATCACAGGAGTGTGTTTTACGGGCGATGTGTGGAAATGTGCATCTTTCCTTGCAGTTCCACAAATCTAGCAGGCATGTGTAAATTAAAATCCTTTTGTAATTGCAAGTTAGATGTACCTCTACTGTTGTTTCAGAAGAGGTGATGCACTGCATCTTTCTCTCTGACTTCAGGATCAAGCTGCAAGTAATTTATACTTCAGTTGCTGAATCAGGCTTGTAACTCACGTGTGTCTACAAAGGTGTGCAAGCAAAGCTGGAATTTTGGAGTAAAGAGATGTCATTTACCAACAGTGGCAGTATTTATGGAGTTAATGTTTCCTAGCAGATATATTTTGCTGCTGCAGCTTGAACTGTATCGCAGTTGCAGTCTGCAGAACAACTGGGATGGTAGAGGTTTGGAATGGGGTGTTATGTCCACGTAGCTCTTCCATTAGTTCTGGACAAGGAGCAGAAGGGCAGCAGTGAGACGCTCCTTTGGGCTCAGGGGCCGTGGGATTGAACCCTGGAGTTTGTTCAGCTCTGAAAAGCTCAACCAGCACTTTGTAGGAGAGCTGACTTCTGCTCTCTGGGTGTGTTTGGAGAGAACTGGGTTGCCTTACTAAAATAATAACATGGAGCACTAACAATATCTTTGCACTTACCTTTCCTATTTCACATGAACTTGAAGAAGACTCCTCTTATCTGCAGTTAGATTTCTCAGCAGTGTGCTACTACAGGCTCACATTCACCACCTTCTGCTCTGCACTGCTGAAGCGTGGGGCCTGCAGGCATCAGGAGGATGGACAAAACGCTGTGCCCGTGTTCCATATCTCTTCCTTCAAGCAGAAAGAATATCCTCTTTTTTTTTCCTCTCCAAAGCAAGGACTGCTCGCTCTGACTGTTGTACACAGGAACAGCATGGAGCTTCCTGTGCAGAAATGCCATCCCAAATGACAATCCCAGAAGGCCACAGAGCCATCTTAAGGGAGTGGGTCTGCCTACAATGCTGGGCACAATCCCAGAATTTCAGGAAAGGGATTATTTTGGGCCCAAAAAATTCTTGCCTGAGTTTCTCATTGTGTTTTCATTGTTGTGATGCACAACACCCCGGCCTTTAAATCAGTCTGACTTTTAATTGAATCCAGTGCTCGGAATGGGCTCTGGTAGCAGAGGGCTCAAGTTCGACTGCGAGATCAGAGGTGAGGAAGAACCAGTTGGGTGAGGGAGGAAGGCCTCGTAGAGCAAGACTTGCAAGAGGAGGATGCTTTGATTTCTCTGAAGTGCCTGCTAATAAATTATTGGAGTACCAAAGATGAGGATCCCACTGTTAGCATGAGTGCTGCTCTAAAATTAATTGTTCAGCACTGCTTGCAAAAAGTGGTGCTTTATTTGTAAGCATGTGGAGCGTGTCACCTCCGCTTCTGCAGGTGTGGTGCAAAGAATGTCCTTCTGCCCACTTGGAATGTGACTGCTTGAGCTTGCCTGAGTTCAGTTGGGGTGCAGGAGGTCTTCGAGTTTGGGTATTTTATATGAATATCTTGGGAAATGTCATTGGATGTATGACAGTGAGATCTCACCTGGGTTTTCTTAGGAGTTCATCACAGGAATAGAGGGAAAAGAGATCTGCCCACTGTTTTAGGTGTGAAGATAAAGTTCCTAACAGGAAGCTGGGATCCTGCTGTTGTCTGATGGAGTCAGAGTGTGCTTTGCTCACTCCTCTGTGGTGACACCTGAAGCCTGGCTGCTGCCGGGGCCCCGCGGCCAACCAGCTCTTCCAGAATTCCTTGTGACCAGGAGCAGAAATCACTTTGTGCAGCTGGAGCTCACTGAAGTGGTTCTGTTAGCAGTGTGACGTGCATGGAGTATTGTTGCAAAGTCAGGCAATGCGTTCTGTTTGCCTTTATTTATTTCTACAGGCTGCAACTTCGGTATTTAATGTCCCACCAAATTGCTGCTGTCCCAGAAGCTTTGGGTTTAAAATACAGGAATCGATTCTCGACTCCCAGTAAGCACAGAGATGCCAGTAACGTTCTCCATTAGCCATTAATCATTCATGTCCAAGTTACTGACTTGGACTCAGCTTGTGTAGGCATACCCAGCACTGCAGCATCTCAGCACAGTGAGCTGCCCACACCCCTGCACTGTTCCCCAGCAGTGCCCCGTGGCTGTTCCTGCAAGGGGACAGCTGTGCTGCAGGCCTGGGCTTCGCTGCCCCATTAGGGATGGGGTTTGCAGCTCCAAAGTGTGGAGTGCTGCAATTGATCCTGGACCAAAAAAAAAAGGAAAAAAAAATCAGTGCAGGAGGTAAATGGTACTGGGAATGAGGAGCTGTCCCACAGCTTTGTGCTGCCTTCTCCAGGAATGCAGTGCCTAGATAAAGAAGCATCCTCATGCTGAGATTAGTGGCACAGGTTTGTTGGTGGGCAGGGATTTGTCGTGGCACGGGGGCTTGCACCCAGCTCCCTGCGAGCAGTGCCACACTGCTGCTATTTCTGGGACTGCTGTATTTCTGGGGCTATCAACTTGGTGCCAGCCCAGCCTGGAGGCACGGCGAGCTGCAGGACAGCACATGAGGAAATGCAGGAACGGCTCTGCGGGGCTTCGGGTTTATTTGGCTCTCTGTGCAGCTCTCTGTCTCGGTGCGTTTTGGAAATTCTCTTTTGTGATGTTGTGGAGCTGTGGGTTTTGGCTTCGAGGGAATCTCCATTCGGTAGAACTGAGAGATCTGTGAGCACCCCCTGGTGGGGCACTGCCGCCCTACAGCATCCTTCTTCGTACAGCATCGTCCTTCCCGCAGCCCACGTTTCTCTTTTCCTGCGGATTTAGGTCTGTTTTCCGGATTTCAGTGTATTAAATGGGAGAAGAGCTCTTCTTGCTCCAGGATGATGCTGTAGGCTGCATGGCCCCGTGTTGCCAGAGCTCATGGGGCACTGGAGCGCTGCTTTCAGCAGTTTGGGTTTGGGTTGGCCGTGTGTGCAGCCTGACATTGGACTCTGTGTTTGTGTCCCTTCCAACTGGAGATGCAATGTGGTTCCAGGAAAATTCCTCGTGTCCACAGCACAGCCCCTGGCATGCAGGCAGCTCTCTGCATCACCTGTCTGTGCTCTTTGTGGAGCTGCCTCGGGAAGGACTCACAGCTCTGTCACTACAGGGAAATCAGCCCTGTGAGGCAGTGCACTGAACTAACCCACACTCTTGGTTCTGTCTGTTCCAGGATGGTGTTCTTCCTGGAGGAGGTGATGGCTTGCACCAAGCGTCTCCTGAAGCTGATCTCTGGCTGGCTGCCACGGCATTTCCTCGGTGCCATCCTGGTGTCTCTCCCAGCTCTTGCCGTTTTTTCACACTTCACCTCTGATTTTGAAACAAACATACATGTAAGTTGCAGAGCTCCGTTTCGTAACCTGTGGCATTTTGGATGTCCATTGCTTGAAAACTCTCCTGCAAAAGAAGAGAGGAATCCTTAAGAATTCCTGCCTGCATGCGTACCTTTTTTCTCCTTCCTTTTTTTTCCGTACTGCAAATGCTTCTGCGGGTACTTATCCTGATGCAGGTGATGTCTGATTCTGCTTTTTGATTTGGAGTTTGCAGTCTGAGCCATCCGTAAACTGAAAACGTGTATTAGTGAATCGGACACCGAAGCCAGACTTAGCGTGGGGCTCCTCTGTGTGCAGTTAGGTGGTGAAACTGGAAGCAGAGGGCTCTTGGGGCACAGAAGGGATCACTGTGTGGGCTGCAGGAAGGGTTCAAGGAATGCAGGAATACCTTCCCAGAAGGAGCTGAAGGAGAGTGGCTTGTTTGGCTCGGCCAGAGATGCAGTCACGGGGCTTGGGTGCCTCCTTTGATAAAACCAGCCAGAAGTTTGAGGGTGAGGAGATAAATACTGAGGAGGGGAAGAACAGTTTAATTGAAAGGCTAAGAGTAGTATAAAATCAATGTTTATGAACTTTGTGAATAAAATGGATGAGAAACTGAGAGCAAATTCAGTTTCTCTGAAGTATGAGAGGGAGAGCCTTCCCTTCCAGGGTCTGCAGGGAGCTCACCCACAGGTCTGTGGCATTGCCTGTGCCTCCTTCCCATCGCACATAACAGATGCCACGTGTTGTCTGTTCCATGGGAACGTGTGGAGCAGACGTTCTGATGCAAACATACACTTGGTGACATTCAGTCACAAACCAGGTTTGAAGATCTCTCATGTTTAAAATCGTCTGCAGCTTTTACCTCTCTGAACTTAAGCAAAGTGAACTATTTTAAAGCTGTATGTGTTTTTAAGGTTTTTGATGTCCTCGTGGACCACCTTCAAACTAATGGTAGCCATGTCTTCCTTAAACTGACGGGGCATGAGAGACTACAAATCTCTCAGGTTTCTCTGTTTTGTATCATGACTGTTCACAATGATCTCTCCAAACAAGTAAAAGCAACGTTGGCAGAGCCACACTGAGTGCATTCCCAGTAGCTCATCCTACCAGGTGCTGAGTCTAAAGGCTTCAGGCAGCAGCAGTGAGACAGCACTGTTCGTTGCTGAGCTGGGAATGAAGGTTGCTTTCTTTCCTCTTGCAGGCCCCTCAGAGTCGTGGGGCTGTTGGTTCTCTCTCCAAGAGATGTCCCCACTCGTCTTGTGCTCACTGATGTTCCATCAGTCATGGAGCTCTAGGAAGTGGAATCAACCTATAGAGGGTCAGGTAAGTGTCAGTTTTTACTATGACATGGTTTTGCAAAGTTCTTTTTTTACTCATAGAATTCGATACCTTCCCTGGCTATAAAATAATTGAAATAAAAAAATAACATGATTAAAAAAAAAACCACAAAACTTTCCAAAGCCATGCGTACATAGTAAAACACAGCACTTACTGACCCTCTCTAGGCTGGCTTCATGCTGGGGCATCACTTGGAGTGAGAACCAGTGCTCTGCCACTTTAGGAGACCTGAAATGGGGGGAAAAAATAGTAAGTTTTAAGTTTTTTTAAATGGATGGTTCTGAATTTTTTTTTTTTTTCAATTTTTGAGTCATTAAATTAAACAGCAAAACCCACCTGATGGTTCTGCCTTAAAAATGGGAAATCCTGTAAGGTTTTTTCCCCGAACGCCGCTTCCAAATCACACGCTTGTTTGTTCTGTGACAGTATTCCTAATCTGTATTTTCTGCATTTCAGCTGTAAAGGAAATGTAAAATGGGAGAGGAGGATCGTTTGGTACCGTGAGGTGCAGTGGGCAGCAGAGCTGCAGCGCACAGCTGGGAGTCTGGCTTAGCTTGGATGGTCATCAGTGTTCTTGATAACACCACATCAGCTTGAGAGCTTTGACCTGTGCAGTTCCCTTCCTTGGGGAAGCTCGTACATGCGGGGAATAGCTCTGTTCCACCTTTTATTTATCTGGGGAAGAAGAGGAAAGGATTCTCAGCTTGGGTTATCCGCTCCAAACGCCCAATGCTGTCCTTCCAGATAGGCACAGGTGGTGGTGTTGCTGAGCACCAGCTCTCGCCTCTCTTTTGTAATCAGAACAGCATTTTCTGCCGGGCAGCAGGAGGATCTTGGAGGTTAACACCTTTACGAAGTGTTTTAAGGGTGGGCAGCCAGCCAGCGTTTCTGAGGGTGAATGTGTTCCACTTTTCCTGTGCAGAAGGATTTGGGTGTCCAGTTTAAAGGACATTGGCTCTAATCTTGGTAATTAGAGAGGAGATCCGTATCGTGTTTGCTGCCTTTTTCTTTCTTCTGTTTTTTATTCTGAATAAGAAGAGATGCTGAGTGTTCTGTGGAGGTAAGCTGGAGGCACTGAATAGCATAGAAACTGGTCTAATGTGGTAATGCAGAACTCCATCTAGGGAAAACTGTGACAAACTGTACGTGCTGAAAGCGTGCTTGCTCACTGAAGGGAAGACCTCTGTCATCAAGTGCTGTCTCCTGTTACTGGCACAGCTTTACAGACACAACTTAATGTGCATATCACACAAGGAAATGAGGTCTTTCATATCACACGTTCCTTCACTTAGGCTGCTGCTTATGCTCAGAAGGGCTGCAGTCAGCAAGACGAAGCTAACTCGCGCTCTCTCTCTTTGTTGCAGTACACCATGTTTATGTGCTGTGCCATTCTGATCACCATTGTGCAGTACTGCAACTTCTGCCAGCTTAGCTCCTGGATGAGATCTGTGTTGGCAACCGTGGTAGGAGCAGTGCTGCTCATTCTGCTCTACGTCTCCTTGTGTCCAGACAGGTGAGCATCACACCCAGCACTCACCGCCTCTTATTGGGGGTGAGAAATCTGTGTTTCTCTGCCAGTGAAATGAGGGTCCTGTGCATGCCATCTCAAGAGTGATAAGTTGGTTTGGGGAGAGAGAGTTTTCAGGTGCATGTTTTGTATATTCAGCTTTCAGTCCCCTCTTTGAGCATGCTTGGTGGACTCTTCTACCCTTGGTCTAATTGATATTAAAAGGGCATCCATTGATATTAAAAGTCATCCATTAACAGCTGCTCAGAGTTACGGTAACTCAGAGGTGGCTGTGAGAGGAAGGGCCTGTCCCTGCTTGAAGAGACATCTCTAAACTGGTGCCCATTGATGAACTGCTTGCAGATCATACTAAAGGAAATCCCTTTTTTGTCTCGGCAGAGAGGACAGGACAGCCTTTTCTGGATTCTGAGGTGGGCAGTAGCGTTCAGTTTCTGTTCAGAACAAGGTACAGGTGCAGTTAGTAGATCAGCTTGTATGTAGGCTCTGTGTCATGACTGTGCAGAGGGAGGGACTGAAAGCTGGAGGTAACACAGGGGTTTTGCTGCTGTTCCAGGCATCGTCTTGCTTTCGTTATCATCAGGTACTCCTTAGAGGTGTTCGCATCTCTCCATCTGACCGTGGTTGCTTCTTCCAAGGAAAAGGTGCAGAGAAGTCACGTTCCTGCTCTGCCTGGAGTTGACCCCGTGTGCAGTGCAGCTCGTGCTCCCACTGCCTGCACCAGTTTAAAATGGACCAGGAATCCTGGCAGGATGCTTTGTTTATTGCTTGTGCTTGCGCTTCCTTCTGATGTCAGTGCTTTTTTTATTTCAGCTCTGTGGAAACCTTGCATCTAGACTTGGCACAGAACCTCAGGTAAGCTTGAATTGAATGACCATCTTTAGGTTTAGAGAGAGAAATGTTTCCAGTTGGTTGCAGCAAGGCTTTGTGTTGTGGTAGTACACTTCAGAATCCAACACATCAATTCCCCAGGTTGTGTTTAAACTGCTCCTGTTCATAATTTCCTTCAAGAAGACTCATGGGAGAGCTGCAGTCCCTGCATTGTGTTGCGTGCTCTTTTCTTTTTAAGCTCAATTCGTACCAGGTAGAACTGGAGAGGAAATGATTTCTGTGAGGGAATTCTAGCTCACTGAAGCCAGAATGTCTGGAAAGGCAAAGCCAAAAGAACAGGCATTGCTTGACTGTAGACCAGAGCAGGGAAGGAGTTTGCTGTAAGAGCAACGTACAAAATAAAGGGATGGCTGAGAGCGGTGTCCTGGGGTTAACCTGAATTTGGATCTTTTGTGGTTCATCATTAGTTTGTGAAGTCTTGTGTTGCTCAGGATGACCAGTGCCTTGCCTGCAGTTGGCAGCAGCTTAGCAGGCTCCTGACCTCGTCACTAACAGTAATTCATTCAGCCAGCCTGAACTTCTGCTCAGCAACTGCTTCTACATCTTAGTTTATTAGGAAGCTGTCAAAGGAGAGCTGACAAGCGTTATTGGTGTGCATGTTTTTCTTCAAAGAATGCAGCTTCTAACTCGTGGCAGGTAGAGGTGTGAGTGGGTAGACCCAAACCTTGCAGAGGCCATGACTGCAGGCAGGCATGGTGAGCTTCAATACCAGACAAAGCACTGACCCAAATATCCAGCTCCTTAAGGATTTCTAAACTTGATGTTAAGCTTTTGCCATGAGGTGGCACAACACTTGTTCTTCATCTGTCATTTCCCCCACTGGGGAAGCATTGCCCTTCCTGCATGGCAGCCCCAGCTCTACAGTGTTTGGTCCTTCTCCATTTCAGTGCAGGATCTGCACCAGTCTCACCCAGTGACGTCAGCAGGCACGGCTCTCCTTTTAGCATGTGTTGTTACACACTGGAGTTCTGAGTGAACCCCTTCTCAACTGATAAAAGGTTGAAACCATCTTGTCCTGACAAACATTCGTGCTGCTCGTTTCTCATTGAAATGGATAAATAAAAGAGGTTCTGTGCTCACCCAAGTCCTAACAAAAGCTTTTCCTTCACTCCAAGAAGACCAGACAAACTTAATTTGTGTGCCTTTGATGAAGCCATTCCCTTCTCTTGATCACAAATGGAGATCATTATTAATACTGCATGGGAAGGAAGATACTGGGAATGGTAACGTAGGCTTAGCACAGAGCTCATCTCTGGACTGTCTGCACTGTCCTCAATAAATCCAAATATGGCATTTGTCCCCTTTTCCAGACAGACCAGTTCTGCAGCCCAGAAGAGGTACGGCTACACTTTGTGTTCGAAGCAAGGAGTGTTTCTTGTTCTTATGTCAGAGCAGGTAGAACTGTGGTTGCAGGGGGCAGTGGCTTGAGCAGGAGCAGCTCAGGGCAGAAGCCTTTCGTTGCTCGATGTTAGGAGTCTTTCAGTGTGTCTCCTTGTGATTTTCTTCCTTGAAAGCAGCTGTTTGATTTCTCTTTTCCCCCCTTGCACCGTGACAGCCTTTTTTAAGACCAGCAGGCGTGCATCCACTTTAAATATAGTAAGAAATCCAAATCCAAACATAGGTTACTGGCTCAGAAGCAGGATGGCCTTCCAAAAATCTTTGTAAGTAGAAAGCCATTATCTTTACGATTTGTGATCAAGCCAAAGGAGATTCTATCTCTGTAGCTCTCACTTGTTCCATATTCAACCCAGGCTGGATGGAGGTGCCAAGTTAATAGTTTGACATCTGTGCCAAGAAGGGCTCAGAAGTTTGACTTAAAGGAACATGATCAGCTCAAGATTTTGGTTTGTATGACGTTCAAAATTATCGTTCTGCTGCAGCGCTTGGTAAAATTGGAGCTTACAGAGGATTTGACTTTGTGTGATCCTGTTCTGCTCCAAGTGTGGCGTTCGTTTCTTCTTTGCATTACCCAGGGCAGCGTTGGGCAGAGGGTCATCTTTGCTGGCTGTGTGAGATGACCTGTAGCCCTGCAGCCTATTTGCTGCCTCGTCCAAGCAGCCTGCTTTTCAGACCGATGTAGTGGACGTGGATGTTTCCTCTGGGTTAGCACTGAGGCGTTTTGTTCCCATGCATGCAGAGGTGAAAGAACGCCTGCTCTGGAGGAGATCCCGCACCTTCCTTTTTGAGATACTAACCCATTACCTTCTTAATGAAATCAGGTCAGCTTACAAGTGAGTCACTCTCATTTCACATGCAGATCTCTGGGCTGTGTGGGAGCGAGGTCAGGCCGCTGCTTGAGATGGCTGAGAGCTGAGGTGCCAGTGCTGCTGAATGGGGCAGCCGTTCCCCTTGGAGGCGGCCCTGGCGTTCCACGCAGGCCACTTTTTGTTAAGGAGAGCATGTGACACTTTCCTAATTTATTTAAGAGGAGTTAAAGTACTTTGAGGGCTATTTTGTACAACAAACACTAAATAAAATGCCTCTAATGACTTGAATAAATCCCGGTGGCAAGGATGTTTGATGTTAGAGCAGATTATCTGATTCAAACTCATGTACTCTCAGAGGAGTAACTTGGCGTTGCTCAGATCTTTCCCTGCATGATACAGAAAATACTCAACCGTCCTGAGCACCACCCACGTCGCGCTCCTTGGCCCAGCTCTGCTCCCCACCTCCTCCACCCTTCCTTGTTCACAGAGCTGGACTCTCACCTGCTCTCCCTCGTTCTGTTTTCTCCTGGGAGATGTGTAATTATGGCTGAAAAAACAAAGGCGTGATGCCCAGCGTAACACACAGCCTTATCATCAAACTCAGCCTATAGCTTCTGATAGGGCTGAAGGCTATCATCAGGCACCTCTCCCTCTGCAGGCCCACCAGGATGATAGTCAGTGGAGCTGTATACAGCAAAAGACAAATGCAAATGTTGTCAGGGATGGTGTGTGTTCACATGTGCTGGTTTTGCACCATCACACCTCCCTGGCTGTACTGTCAGTCAGATGTTTGAGAATCAGCACCCAGAGAAGGAATTTGGGTCAGGAATATGGCTCCGCTGGTAACGTGCTGGCTTTGACTTCAGGAATGGAAGCGTGTCCTTCGTGGACATAATGAACTGAACCTGGAAATGTGTTTGCGTTACAGAAACCAATTCAGAGTCTTCTTGATCTGTTGCCACTGCTGTGCTTTGAGTTTTGATCTCTTTTGCTAGCACACCGTCATCACATTGAGAGGCAGACACTGAGATACGGGTTGGGTTGTCTTTCTGTTTTTCATGCAGAACATGGATGCGATGCTTTCCCTTATCAGACCATTTCTGAACTTGGAAAGCCTCAATGTGCACCTGCCCTATCCAGGCTTGTGCCTCGGCAGAGGTGCGTTTATAGGAAAAAATGTGGTGAAGTGACGCTGGAACGGCTGTGTGCCAACCTGTCCAGGCTCAGACTTAGCTCCCAGGGTCAGTAGGCAGCTCTCCTCAGACTGCATGCATCTTCACATCTCTCCAGGAAGATCAGACTGCAGCCGGCTCCTTGCTCCGTGCGGTTTGGCACACGGGCAGTCAGAAGCATTCAGAGTGTTCCTCTGCCTACATGAGGAGCATTGCTTTCTCTACCATCCACCCTCAGCAGATGTATGTGACAGGAACTGCCTCCTTAGTGAAGTCTTGTAAATTTACGCTGCCGTAGAGGTGGGGAAGTTTCTGTGTTGCTAAATCTGATGGTTCCCTTTAAGGCACCGCTTGGAGAGTTCAAGAATGAAATTAATTCTCTGTCCTTAATAGCAGAGGAAGATTTCCAAGCGTGTTTTCTAATTTAGGTGTACCATTCGCCTCCTCCGTGCTTCTCTAGCATAGCAGCAGGCATTGCAGTGCCCCAGCTCTGTGTTTTTCAATGCACCTTTTGTGTTCTTTCCCCTCCTTTTGCTTCCAGCTCCAGAAAGAGTCCGTGCAACAGTTCGATGCCACACGACGTGAAGAGGCCTGCAGACCTGATAGGTCAGGAAGTGATTTTGGTCGTCTTCCTCCTGCTGCTCCTGGTCTGGTTCCTGAACCGAGAGTTCGAGGTCAGTTACCGCCTCCACTACCACGGGGACGTGGAGGCCGATCTCCATCGCACCAAAATTCAGAGCATGAGGGATCAAGCCGACTGGCTGCTGAGGAACATTATCCCGTACCACGTGGCCGAGCAGCTGAAGGTTTCCCAGAGCTATTCCAAAAACCACGACAGCGGCGGAGTGATCTTTGCTAGTATCGTGAACTTCAGCGAGTTCTACGAGGAGAACTACGAAGGAGGCAAGGAGTGCTACAGAGTCCTGAACGAACTGATTGGGGACTTTGATGAGCTGCTGAGCAAATCGCATTACAGCAGCATTGAGAAAATCAAAACAATTGGGGCGACCTACATGGCTGCTTCGGGACTGAACACCTCGCAGTGTCAGGACAACAACCATCCCCACGGGCATTTGCAGACCCTTTTTGAATTTGCCAAAGAAATGATGCGAGTGGTGGATGACTTCAACAACAACATGCTGTGGTTTAACTTCAAACTTCGGATTGGCTTTAACCACGGCCCCCTGACCGCGGGGGTCATCGGCACCACCAAGTTACTGTATGACATTTGGGGTGACACTGTGAACATCGCCAGCAGAATGGACACCACCGGCGTCGAGTGTCGCATACAGGTGAGTGAGGAGAGCTACCGCATCCTGAGCAAGATGGGGTATGACTTTGACTACAGGGGGACGGTCAATGTGAAGGGGAAAGGTCAGATGAAGACCTACCTGTACCCCAAATGCATGGACAACGGGATCGTGCCGCATCACCAGTTGTCTATATCTCCAGACATTCGGGTTCAAGTGGATGGCAGCATTGGGCGGTCTCCTACTGACGAGATCGCCAACCTGGTGCCTTCTGTACAGAATTCTGATAAGGTAGCCCATGGCACAGATCACTCAGAAACCAAGGACGCTCTTCCTTCCTCCAAGAAGCTCCAGAAAGAGTCGACGAAAGCAGAAGAGAGGTGCAGGTTTGGCAAAGCTGTAGAGAAGACTGACTGTGAGGAAGCGGGAACTGAGGAGGTCAATGAACTGACAAAGCTAAATATCTCTAAGAGTGTATGATGCACTGTCGGAGTTGCATGAAGTGCTCTGTCAATAGAAACACAAAGACATTTGCGATTGGCAGTTTTCTTTTTCAAGAGAGACCTTCTCAACACCTGGGTTGTACGTTTGTTTTCATTTCGGCGCCTGGTGCTGTGTGGATCACAGCTCTTCAGGGCTCGTTTTCATCCATCTCTCTCCTCCATGCCCCAAATCACATCCCCAGCTCCCCAGCTCCCTGTGCAACCACCTTACAGCTGAGTAGAGGATATTAAGTGCCTTCAGATATACTCCATTGGACTCCCTGTCAAGGTACAGAGGCCCCAAGTGAAATCATAGCTTTGGGTATTTATCTAATTTTAAAGAAAAGCTGTGGTTATATCATTTTTATTGTTGTTTCTCACAAAACACTTTTTTTGGCTAATGCAACTCCTTGGGTTTTTTATATCTATCTGAACAATATTTTACTGTTATCAGACCTTTTGTATGTAAACACACAGACAAACGTGCATGTATCTACCATATGAGACTGACATCAAGTGCCAGTAACGTACCACGAACGAATGTCTTGGCCAGGGGGTGACAGCATTTTCCTTTGGATTGGGCTGGAGGAGGAGTTCTGCAGTGGCTCAACATTTAGGTAGAGTAGGCTGAACAACTGCTGTAGTTTTATTCTCCTTTACCGATGCTTTCTTCAAACTTTAACGTGCCATTGTGTGCTTTGGATGCACTTCTTTTCCATATAGCCAATGAGTTGAGTTACTGATCTGTGGGAATGGAATAAGGGCTTGGACTGCACCAGCTCTCAGGACAGGCTTCCAGAAGCAGACAGGTGCCCGGAGGAGCATCACTGCTTGGGCCTTACGTGTCTAAAAGCGTTCCGCGTTACTCTGCTCGCTAGCTGAACGGGCGAAGGTAGGTGAAGTCGGTGCCTCCAGGCTGCTCTGACCTGAGAGAGACAGAGAGACAGAGAAAGAGAGAGAGAGAGAGAGAGAGAGAGAGAGAAAAGTCAAATAAATGTTTTGGAGATGCCTTTATTTATTTATTTATTTTTATTTCCTGTTTTGCTTTACTTACTACCTTTCTTTTTTCGTGGAGGAGAGCAGGAGAGCTGAGTTTGTTCGTTGGTTTAACTGGAGTAATAAGGCAACGTTTCGGCCTCTCTGAACTACCAAGCACTGTGAGGATGTTACCTAGGCAATATTCGTTTCCCAAACTGGTGCAGCCAAGCATCCCAGCTTCCCTCTGTGTTCAGCTAACGGAGCTGCACCGTGTTTTCTTCAGGCTGTACCCCCCGTGCTGTGCTCTTGCAGTAGGACAGCGTGCTCCCTGCGTGCTGCTGGAAGCAGGAGTAGGGCAGCGTCCCGGGGTAGCTTTGCAACACGATGCTCTCCTGGCCCCATAACAGCTGTGTGGGGTCTGTGTGCACAGAGCAGCGCTGCCCCAGTTCCCCCTCTGTGTGCTTCCATCACTCCGTCCCCTTGCGTTGCTGCCCCACTTTGGCTGCGATTCATTGTTCAGCTATCCCAGATAACTGTCTCCTTGCAGCACCAAATAAAACGAATGAGTTTTTGCGCCCGGCAGAAGTTCTTCAGCCAGGGAGGAGCTGGTGACGTGCTGCGCTGTCTGCATATCCTTCCGTGTCCTAATCCTCTCAGCGGAATATATGTTGATTCTTCTTTTTATTCCTGATGTGATTTTTGGGCTTTGGGTAATAAATAAGTACGTTGCCACGTTCCCGTTCAGCCACCTGTGCTCCCTGGTGGGCACAGAGCCCTTTGTCAGTATAAAGCTGGGCTGTTTGGGTCTCTTACCCTCAAGCAGGCACAGGAGCTGCTGCTCTCAGTTGCATTGGATGTATCTGTCTTGCTGCATTTCCCAGCATAAAAAAAAACGGGCTGCACATCCCCACGCTCTTTTCTCACAGCCTCTTTTGGGGCCGTTTCTGCCAGGCAATGCTATCTAGTGTGCAGTAACACGGGGTTTGACAGCAGCCCTCCCTCTCACCAGCCTGAGCCCACCCCCTGCCTGCAGCTGGTTGCACTTCCAGGTCCTATACCTCCGCAAATACCTCTTGCATCCGAGGAATGTATTTGAAACCATTTCTAGGCTTCTCCTTCCAGTTAAGTGTTTCTCCGTATTTCTTTCCTTACAGTAGGAGGATGCTGCAGGATTGTTTACCTGCCTTCTAGCATTATGTCTGGGGTTTCGAGGTCGTTCAGTCTCCTTTCCCTTTTGTTTTTTTCCCCCTGGTTGTACAGAGGTTTGCCCAGTGAGCTTTGCTCCTGCGGGAGCATTGCTGCTGCTGGGTGGTGCTGGGATGGCCAACAGGAATGGGAGTCCCAAACTGAACAGGGGAAGAGATGCGGTTGCTGCAGGGCTGGGTCGGGGCTGTGTGTGCCGTGGGGTGCTTGTGGGGGGTGAAAACAAGGAGATGGCATTCCTGTGGGATTATGCCCAATGGTTTTGATTTGGGAATGAGAAGAGCCCTGCCTGCTGCTTCCACAGCACAGGGTCAGCCCCTGGGCCGAGCAGCAGCACAGTGCTATGTGCAGCAGCTCCTGCAGAGACGGGTTCAGAAGGCACAGTGTGGGATTGGAAGGATCCTCCGGTGGCAAAACCCTCACCCAGAGCCGGGCCGGCCTGCCGGGCACCTGGAAAAGGGCTTCTCAGGAAGTAACTCTTGGGGTAGCCCCACTTGAGGCCTGGAAATCACCCAGCTGTAACTTGTTTCTTAAGCTTTCGTCGTGTTGCGTTGCACGGGAGCAGTTGCACTCGTCACCCCCTTGTTCTGCGCCGTTGCAAAGGCTGAGAGCACCCGAGGGCGGCTGTAGGGTGCACCTCTCAGCAGCTCAGGGTGTCCTTGCTGCGTGTAGGTCTCCCCCACGTGCCTCCAGCTTGGGCTGGAGGGGTTGTGTGAGGACCCTGCTGTCTGTCCCCTGCTCCTGAGTGGACCCAGCCCCGGCCTTCAGTGCTGTTTGTTCCTCAGCACCTGAGCTTCTCCCCCGCCTGCATATCCCAACACAAAGAGCCCAGAGTTGCTCCGGTGGGTGATGACTATCCTCCCAGCCCAGCAGCACAGGACCATCCCCACCTGCAGGAACGGAGCCGAGCGGTGTCAGAGCTCTCCCTGTACATAGATAGCAGTGTCTCACCTCCGGCTCGCTGCTACGGATCTGTAATCAATTGTATATTAAACCATTCTGTACCGCAGGTCATTTCACGCTGCCTTAGATGTAGTTAAGCCGAGAACGTAACCCACAATACACTCTGTCAACTCCAAGTTTGTTGGCTGGTGTCTTTTTGCTTCAGCCCCGTGCCGCCGCACGCTGCTCCGAAGCGCCGTGGTTGGAAGCAGCAGTTCTTGAGCCCTCGCTTCTCCACGTGGCTTTATCTAAGCAGCATTTCTTCCATAAGCCCCAGGGCTGCCGGGTTGATGTGTGATGAGGAGCGTGGTTGTGTGTGTTCAGCAGTTTGGTGCCCGGAGCTGCTGTGCTGGGTGCGGGCGCTTCCTAACGGAGCAGCGGTGCCTTGGTTGTGTGGCCACAGCCCGCTGGGAGGTCTGGAGAGAGAGCCCAGGGGATGAGGATCTGCTTTCCTGAAGGTGATCCAGGCTGTGCCCGTGGGTCTACGCTGTGGGAAGACAGAGCAGAATGCAGCTGGGGCGGCTGCAGGCAGCTTGGCATCACAGCACCTCTGCCACCCACTGCTCCGCTCCTCCTGGCACCGCTGAGCGCAGACCCCCGTGACCGTGTCCCTGTTCCTCCCTCTGTGCCGGTGCTGTGCTGGACCTCTTGTGCGGATCCTGGAGCCACGGGTCTGCACTGCTGCCAGCTTTGTCCTGGAGCCGTGGAGGAGTGATGCCTGGTTCCTGTGTGAGTGCTGGTGCTGCGCTCTGCCCCGCGCTGTGAGCATCGTTTCCCAGAGGTGAGGTAAGTGTCGGAGCACCGTGTGGCTCGGTGCAGCTCTGGGCAGCTGTATTCCGTCTCCTGCTGCCATGAGTGGAAGCTCTTGGGTGTTTCCCACCGGGTTTCTGTTGTAGGTTGCGGTGGCTGTGAACTGCCGAGGGATGATTTGCAATAAATCCTGTGACGATGTTTCAAGTAAACCTGCTCGTTTTGTTTTCCTTCCCAGGTCTGTGTTGTCTTCTCCCAGCATCGCCCCGGTTTTGGGTTTCCTCTTTCTCTGCTTTAGGTCACGGTGAAGGACGTGTGCAACACATGTCTTTAAGGATGTTGGCTCCTGGGCTCAGTGAGTGGTGGGGAGCAAGCAGCACTCACTCCCTGCCCCATTCTGTGGGGTTTTCCTTGGGGTTTCCCAAGCTCCAGCTGCTCCTGGGAGAGCGTAGACCCTCAGCCAACGCCGAACCCAGCTCCGACGCACCAGGGCTGTGGGCAGCTTGAGATTGCAGCGGGCTTGTGTTCTCACGTATTAATCATTGCTTGTCTTTCAGTACCGAACTTTTGTTGCTTCGTGGCGTCGAGCAGCAGTTCTCATCTCACAGCTTCGCCGAGTTCCTGGGAATTTAAGAGCTAGATGCAAATGGACTTCGTTACCGTGCTTCATTATCCGATGAACCTCGCAGCCGTCTGTCCCGCGTACGCTTTGTGCTCCATGCTGTAGGATTGGAGCCCGGGGATGGCATCGCACGGGGACGGCATCGCATGGCTGCACCGTGAGCACGCATGGCCGGGGAGCAGGAGCTGCCCCGCATAGCGCAGCGCTGACGGCACAGCTCGCTCCGTGGCAGAGACGCACTGTTCCTGCGGGGCATCGAGTGTCACCCATCCCAGAGCCGCTGCCGTTCCTCATGCGGCCTCCCTGGGCCATTGCCAGCGTCGCGATCGGGTTCCCGGCTGCCCTGGCTCCACGCTCTGCTGCAGCGCGGTTTAAGAGCGGCTGTTGAGGAACTGCTGTGGGCTGGAACTTGGGAAACTTCTGAACGATAGGGATGGAGACGCAGGGCGCTGAGAGTGCTGGGGACGGAGCAATAACCTCAGCAAGGAGATGTGGCTGCGGGTGGGCAGCACTGCCCGGGTGCGGCTGTGGGTGCAGGAGCTGCTCGCAGGCAATGTCTGTCCCCTCAGCGGATGGGCACAATTGATATGTGCTATTCCCATCCCTCAGGAATGGGGTTACATTCTGGGTGGCCATGAGCCCGACCCATCTGCAGCTTTACCAACGCAGTGTGTGGTTATTGCTCTGCGTCTTGTGTTAGAGGAGGACGTGTGCCACTGCGATGTGAAACTCTCCTGGAAAGGAGTTTCGCCTTTTTTTTACCCCCTGTGCCCTGCTTTGTGCTGTATGCATCGCTTTCCTTCTGCTGGGGCTGTTGTTCGGAGCCCCTGTGCCACCTGCAGTGGGAAGGCAAGAAGCCTGAAAGCCCCGGGCACTGTTCCCAAAGCACCGGGGCAGACCCGGCTGAATTTGGGGCAGGGTGGCCCTGGGGACACGGGGACATGAGGACACAGTGCCAGCAGCACCCGCATGTCCCGGCCTTTACCTCCCCCTAGTGCCACCCCGGGGAGCAGAGCTGGGCACAGCTGGGGTGCAGCACCCTGCCTGGCACTCACCATGTGCTGGTGGCAGCAGCCACAACCCAAACCCCCCAAACCCGGCCTAGCAAGCGTGTGGCATTGCTGCTGCAGCCAATGGCAGCGAGGAGATGTTCAGCAGAGGGAGCTGAGCAGAGCCATGCGGGCACCAATGCCTGGGCCAAAGGTACCCAAAAAGTGAAGTCCTGAAGGTGGCACTCGGGCTTTTTCAGTGCTGTCCCCACGTGGCTCAGTGAAGGGAGGGCTTGGACCCAGGCACTGACCCCACCAGATTTTCTGTGTCTTTGGGGACAAGGACCTGGCCCATGTATGCACCAAATGGTGCCCGTCCTCAGCAGAGCTGCAGGGTCACCCCCAACCCACAGAGTTGTCCTTCATTCCCACCTCCCCTTGTGCTGGGACCAGGATAAGGATTCTCCTCTGTGGGCCAGGGCAAGGCAGCTCTGTTGAGATGGGTGGCAGAGCAGTGGATGCTCAGGCACCAGAAAATGGTCAGTGGGTGATGGGGAGCACCGTGGTGGTTCACTTCCTCACACCCCACTGCTGGAAATGCCCCACGCTCTCTATTTTGAATTGAGTTGTCCCCGTAGTGGAGACAAAGCCTGGGGATGCACTGGACATGGGGTCAGTGTGCCCCATGATGGGAGGGAGACACAAATCACAGCCTTGTCCTACCTGAACGCATCTGCGCTGCCCTCAGGTTTGGGTTGGATCTTGTGGGGCCACGTGGAGTCATGTGGTTTGAGGTGATGTGAACGTGAGTGGTGCTGGCCCTGTGTCACCATCCTGTGGGGCAGACCCCAACCCCACCACCTCGTGCTCTGGTCCCCAGCAGTGCCCCCAGCCCAAGCAGGGCCAAAGCCTGCGTGTCCCCAGTGCCACAGTGGGGAAGGAGCCCTGGGCATCTTCCAGCAGGAACCAGCCCAACACAGGAGTCTGCTGCACTCTTCTGGCTTTAAAAGCAGCTTGGAATCTGAGGATTCCTCTTTTTTTTTCCAGCCACCGATGGGGAGCCAGGCAGCCAAAGGGTTAATTGCAATTAAACCCTGGTTTAGCAGCCGCTAATGCTAACCCCCCAGGCTGGGCAGCCCTGCCAAGCCCTGCGTGGGGTATTTATAGCTCTGTGAACTTTGAGCATGTCCAGCAGGCAGGCAGAGCCCGGGCTGGGAACACGGGCTGGGAGCACAGGCTGGGCTCCCAGGTCCCAACGTCCCCAGCTCCAGAGGCATTTCAGAGCGGTGTGGACGTGGCACTCAGTCAGGTGGGTGGTTGGAGTTGGTGATCCTGATGGTTTTTCCAATCCAGATGATTCTGTGCTTTCACGATTCCACCATCTCCATCCCACGATTCCCAGCAGAAATGCACAGTGCTGTCTGCAGCCAACAGCTGGGCAGTGAGCGCCCCGGTCTGCAGGGACACCAGCAGCCTGTGCAAAAACTGGTCTTACTGAGAGCAAGGGGAAGGATGGAAGATGAGCAGTGACTCACAGAGCGAGCCTGGGTGGATGTTTCTGAAAGGCCGTTGATCTGAACACGTGGGTACCTGTGGAAGGCCCCAGCCCTACAGCTGGTGTTCATCCCACAGCGTTGCCAAGGCCGCAGGTTGGGCTGGGGCACTGCTTTTAGGAATGCAGAGGGGCAGAACAGAAGGCTCTGGTCTTCATGGTGGGTTTGGGCTTGGCTGCTCCTTGCCTCTGGATTCCCCAACAAATCATAGGAACCTTAAGGTTGGAAAGACCAATAAGATTGTCTGGTCCAACCATCAACAATAGTTACACTTACTTGCATAAAGGGCTGGGAGAAGTAGAGCTGGATAACAGGGCTGGTTATCCAGCTCCACCCATGGAGCACCTGCACAGGAGATGTGTGTGCCCCTTCTCCTGGGGCCGAGGGCAGGACCTGCAGAAGTGCTCTCTGGAAATCTGAAGAGCGTGCACAGTCATTTTTTTCCTCATGAGCAGCTGTTTTGGCTGATATTTAGTTTCTTCTCATGTATCTGTCGATTCTGGGCCCAGAAGAGAGCGTTTCGTGGCACTTCGGTGGTATCTGATGGTGTTGTGAGCAAGTTAACATTGGGTCCTACAAAAGGACCTCACGAACCTCTGCATGTCACAGCGGAGCAGCAGTGCTGGGCATTGCACGGGGCCGCTGGGGGACAGAGGGCTGATGGATGTTGTATGGGAAATGAAAGGAGTTCTGTGGGTGACATAGCATCCTCTGCTGAGAATGTCGTGATGCACAGTGGGCTCCAAATGGCAGTGGGCACGTTTTTCCACAGGGACTGAATCCCTCCCGGTGACCTTTGTCGGAGACGAAAGGATTTTGTAGAAGAAAAATGCTGTCACCGTAAAAATACACCGTCACAGCACACCGTGAGCACGCCGAGTGTGGAGCAGCCACCTCCACCTGGCAACAGGAGCAGGGAAACACTGCGCTGTGGGGACGCAGTGCTTTCAGGACAGGAATCAGTTCTGTTTCTGCAGAGGACGGTGTGGTTTTAGGGAGTGGGGATTGCGGCTGCGCTGCCCCGCTGGGGCTTCACTCTGCTTTCTGCTGGGAGCCCCCTTGGCATTGCATACTCTGTCCCCTGGGTCCACGCTGTCTGCCCTGCCAGCTCCAGTGGCTCAGAAGTGGCAACGAGCACAAATGAGAGTGGGTGACACGTTCGTTCTATCGCGTACCGCCATGTTTGGGTACCAGATTTTGTCACCATCTGTCATTTCTGCTCTCCCGTTGTTGCCAGAAGTCGTCATTCTGAATGGAGGGTGGAGACGCTTTCAGAGGATAACGGCAGAGAATTTTAGGCACTTTAGGGCTCGTGTGTTCCGAGCTGTGTGTCAGCAGCTCCGACACACACCGGCCCCGTGAGCCTTGGATGGATGCTGGGCGGTGGTTGAGCTGAAGTTGTTTTCAAAGCCATCGGTTGCAGCCACACAAACGCGTGAGATGCGCAGCTGTCGTCACTGGGAACGCGTCTCTTCTTTGCGGTCTCAAAGAAAAGCTGGAAAAATAAAACACATCCTCTCAAACGTTAAAACAAAAACAAAAAAAAGCAGAGGATATGGGGAGAGCGGGTGCTGGAAGCCAGCCCTGACCGTAACTGCATGGCAGCTCTGCTGTGACACTGCAGTGTCCTGGAGCGCTCGCAGGGATGTGACCAGGGATCATCAGCCCGTATTTTAATTGAGCTTCTCAGGGCACCAAGAGCTCGTCTGTTGGTGTCAGCTGCACTGCAGGGGAACACAGAGCCAGGAGTGGGGCTTGATGCTTTCAGCGTGGATAGCCAATGGGCCAAGCTCCTCACCAGAGGTATGGGGGTGTCCTGGTGCTGCAGCGGGAGGTCTCAGCTGGCACGGGAGAGCAGAGGGACACTGCTGGCACTGGGAGAGGTGAGCAGGGGGGAATGGGGCCTTTACTCTCAAAGAAGCAGTGAGATTTGAGGCACCGAGGCTGTGTCTTGAGAGCAACTGCTTACAGACCCAGCGAGATGGAGAATGAGACTTCTTTCCCCTAAAAAGCCCAGGGTGTGCAGCAGGAGGGATAGGATCTCTGTGCCCAGGGCTGCCCACCACTGCCAGAGCTGTGGGGATGTGTCCTGGCCTTGACAGGAGGAGGAGCTGTGGAGGCAGCAGCCCTGGGTGCCAGGCTGTGTACAGAGCTCTCTGGGAAGCGGGACAAGCTGTTGTCCAGGATACCTCCCTCGGACACATCTAGCTACTGCTTTCCAGGACATGGGGATGAGATCTCAGAAGGGCAAACAGGAGGAACCCAAAGGGGCTCATCAGGGAACATTTCATAGGGGTATGATTGAAGAAACAGCAGTTTAATTATTTCTGGCCAACCTAGCTCTGAAAGAGCAGCGAAGCAGTGGTTGGGCTGCATCCTGACTTCAGAGGGTCTTCAGCACGATTCCCCTTCCCAGTGCTGTGACCAACACTACAGATAGGCATTGGGTTAAAGCCCTCTGAAATGAGAGTGCAAACAGCGTGAAAAAGCATCCATACCAACCACGGCGACAAGTGGAGATTTCAGATTGGGCCCTAAATCTGGTACTATTCCTTTTTAATTAGTAGCCTGTTAGTTAATTATCCACCTCCCCCCACGAGGGCTGGGATTGTGGCACTCAGCTTGCTCTAAGGACTCTGCTCCTGGGTAACAGGGATGGGACAAGAGGTGATGGCCTCCAATTGCACTGGGGTGGTTCAGGTTGGGTGTTAGGAAACGTTTCTTCTCAGATGGAGCAGTGATGGGGGTTGGGGGAGTCACGGTCACTGGAGGTGTTCGGAGCGGTGGGGATGTGGCACTGAGGCAGTGGGGTGGTTGGGGTTGATCCTGGGGATCTGAGAGCTCTTCTCCAACCTGAATGACCCTGCGGTTCTGGGACCGGGCTGATGCTTCAGTACGCTTTGTGCCATTTTACCTTACAAAGTCTCCCTGGCAGAGTCCCCAGCCATGCAAAATCCTCTATTTCACGCTGTCCTCAGCTGCTTTTGTAGCACGGATTCAAGATAACAGCTCCGTCCTGTTTTAGCACTTCAGTAATGTAAACGGGCTTTCCTAGCTTGAATCCTTCCCCATTTGCTCTTTCCTAGAGGGTAATTTTTTCAAAGCTCACGAGCAAATTCCACCCGAGCATTTCAGGATGCCGTGCACGTCACTGAAAGCCGTTGTAAAAACGTTGGATCTTTTTTTTTTATTTCACAAGAGTATTTCAGAGCTCTCAAATTCGTACCAGCTCGGGAAGTTGCCCCAGATGAGCACCCATCTCCTTCTCATATCGCAGAGCATGCAGCCGGGCAGGTGCCCCTTGAGTTCGGTGGTGTCGGTATGCATACGGCGGGTGGGTCGGATTGAAGAGGTAATCCTGCTGTCATTAGGGGCAACGTCGTTACAGCAAAGTGATGGAGCAGCAGATCAGAGTGAGGTACCACGAGGACTGAGGGTGCAGTGCAGGATGGGGGCAGGAGGCACGCACGTATCAGGACGCAGCAGTAGTGCAGCAGGGTGCTGGGCTGGGAGGAACTCCAGGTGATGAGTGCTGTGTCCAACCGAGGACACAAAATCCAAACCAATTAAAATGCATCCGGGCTAATGAGCAGCCATGTGCATTAAAAGCACTCGGTGACCTTTACCGGGACGGTGTTATCCCCTGGAGCACAACATTTCATTACTCTTGCCTCCTTCATAATTTATCATAGGAAAATATTATTTTGGCTCTAAAATGGTTCGGCTTCATTTTAAGCCCAGTGATAGTATTTAACTTTGTGATCCTTTTTGAAACTAATTTCCCCGGGCAAATTACATATTGTGCCAAGAGATTCCTTCGGCTTTAAATTTTCCTGCCATTAATGTCACAGGATGGGACATCGCCGCTGAGAGGGCGATCATTTTTTCTGATCACCTTGAAAGCAACAGAGAACCTCATCAGAGTTGCTCTCACGCAGGTTTTCCCGTGGAAATTACCCTGGATTTTCCAGTGCTGGTTATCCCCATCACTGCAGTTAGCTTTGCTGCCCTGCTCTGATCCCCATAACCTGAGCTATAAGCAATAATGAGGGTTGTTTTCTATTTTGGCCCTTGCCCATTATTGGACTCAGTGCAAATCCACTGCAAAAGGTGATTTGTGCTGAAAAGCTTTTTGCAGCTGAAGCTCTGCTGCTGTGTTTGGGCTGCATCAGCAGAACGGGGTTGGGTTTGGCTCTGCCAGACGCAGGGGGCACCAGGGAGGTCAGGTCAGAGGGAAACCAGGCACATGCAGACCTTACCCAGCGAGCTCTCTAAGGGAACCGTGGCGTTGGAGAGGCAGCGGATGCTCTGAACTGGTCGTTGCCGTATCTAGGTTAAAAAATACATAAATAAAAATGAAATACTGGATTTGGTTTGAGTCAAACTGAAATGAAAGATCCAGGGAGGAGAGAGCTGGGGAAGCGATTGGGTTCATTTGTCATTTCTCACTCCTTTTGTTTTCCCGGCTCCAGTGCTAGAAGCTGTTTTAAAAACTTTGCTCCTGCAGCACGGAGATGTGTTGTTTGTCAATGAATGCATCAAAAGTGCTTCAGTGCTCCCCAGATTCCCAAAGCCAGAACCCCAGGGGTCTTCTGAACGCTCCTGGAGTACCTAAACACGTGAGAGCTGTGTACCTGCAGAAAAGCACCTTTTTCTGTGGTGTGATACTGGCTAGAAAGAGGTGAAAAAAGCATCACCCAATTCTTTCAGTACCCAGAAAATGCTGAGGAGTGGGCCAGAGATGATTCTCATTTCTCCTAGGAAATCTACTTCCTGACTCTGGACCAGAGAGAGGATGCGTGGAAGATCCTCTCTCCCATGGAAGTTGTTGCTTTTTGGTCTAAAACCAGGCAAGAACCCCTGTGCTAGAGGAAGAGCAGACCGGAGGAACAAACACGCCGTTAATGTATTCACCTTGTCGACCCAGCTCCATGGGCTCCATGCCTTGATGAATATTGAAGGATTTTATACAAATTGGAACTGGTTCAGCCAGACAGTTTTCCAGAGAGCCAGCCCAGGAAGGCTTCCTGGTCCTGGGGGGCCCTTCCCTCTGTGACAGGAGAGCACCTGGGCCCTGCTCAGAGGGCTGGGGAGTTCTGCACACAGGTGGTAACGGGGTGGAGGTGAGACTAAGGGCTCAGGTGGAGTTTTCATGGGACAATCCTGTTTTTTTGGCAGCAGAAAACAAGGGCTGTAAGCCGCAGCACAAGGAGGGCAAGACTCTTTAGCAGTGATGGGAGGAGGGGAAAAGGTTTCAAACTGAAGGAGGAGAGATGGATATAAGGAAGCTCTCTACCATAGGGGCAATGAGGCTGCCCAGAGAGGTGGTGGGTGCCCCATCTCTGGAGACAGCTGAGCTCAGGCTGGATGGACTCTGAGCACTGATGGAGCTGTGGCTGTCCCTGTTCATGCAGGGGAGGGGGTCTGGATGACCCACTTTAGGGTCTCTCCCAACTCTGTGGTTTCCAAATGCCATCTTGGGCACTTCCACGGAAGCCACAGTACTGCTGCAGGTAATGCTACCAATACAAAAAGGAAGCTTTGCACAGGGAGGGAAAACAGATGAACCATGAGACTGAAGAGAAATTAATTTACTTTCACAAAAGACCTACACAGTCTATCCAAGCAGGTTAATAAACTCTAGGATCGCATTTGATTGAATGGAGCTACGCTTGGTGGGGTAAAATGTGCCGAGCCCTTATCTTGTCCCTGTAGAAGGCATCATGGAAAGGGCAGAGGACAGAAACGGGTGAGGAGGAATTCATCTGAAGACACCTACTAAGGAGCGGGCAGTCACCCAATCCCCCGCGTTCATGGGTATGCTGATGTGTCACTGCTCCAAGTGCTGAGCAGTGAACGGAAGATGGAAGGGGCCACCAGCTGTGGTGGGAAAGGCGAGGTCTTCATGGCACAGAGCAGGGAGGCAAAAACCTCTGACATCATCCATCTTGAATGGCCAGGTGTACCTGGGGGCACCCTGCGTTCCCATGTGCTCAGGGAAGGGATCTTTCGCTGTGATCAGCAGGGAAAAAGAAAAGGTCCCGTGTCATTATTTTGGCCTGAGTGGCTTCAGCCACACATAAACCACTAATTGCAACTGCTAAGAGGAAGCTGGCAGACACGGAACTTGCTGAGATTACGCAGATCACCACTTTATGGGTAGAAACAGGATTTTCAGATGGATTGTGAAGCTGGGTGAGAGCTGGTGGCAGTCAGACAAAGCCGTAGTGTGGCCGAGCCTAAGGACGGATATTTTTCATAGCACTTGGACTGAAAAGTGATTTATTTTTTTTAAAAAGCAAACGGACTATTGTCTCTCAGACAAAGTGCAAACCACGACTTCTAAGAGCAACAGCCCAGAATAAGAACACTTACACACATTTTTCGTTAACGGTTCATTAGGCATTGGCCAAACTACGGGGCAGCGCCAGCAGAAGGGCTTCACATCTGGGATGTGAGAAGGAAGGACCACTCCGAGGGAGAAACTTGTTTGTGTCGGTGACAGAAGACTGCGTGACACCCTGAGCCGTTGTTTGCACTTCTGTGAGATCCGTGCTTGTGAAGATTCCTCTGCACTGGGGTCACACTGGTGCTCTTGGCAGAGGATGGGCAGAGTTCTGAGCAGCTTGTATTTACATCCCATCCCTACGTGGCTCTGTTCAACACTTGGAATGGCTTTTATTGTTCTAAAATGATAAATGCCCACAGACAAGGGCAGCATCTGGCTGATACCTGATGGCGTGACATTACTGGATGGCACCTATGAAGCAGGCCTCGCTGCCTGCAGGTATCTCCTTCCTCAGAAAAGCAGACTGCTTGGGATGTTAATTCCTTGGGCTGCAGAGCCTCACTGAGGATTTGCAGAAGTGCACAGAGGTACAGCTACACACAAAACAGCACTACGACTGCGGTCCCGGGGCTTACCACCGCTTCCTGAACACAATAAGAGTTCACACATGCCATGAACATCAGAAGCCTGAAACAGCAGTTACATCGCATGCAGTTGCTCCGCAGCCTCGTGGTGTCTACGCAGACAGGTGTGCTTGGGGCAGATGGGCAGCACCTCCTTCAGCAGCAGCAGGAGAGGAGCTAGGGGGTGCTGGGGCTGTGCATTTGCATGGGACAGCCCCACCGGGCAGCAAACGTGGCAGGTAAGGGAACCAAATGGTGAGACATCACATTGCCAGGAAAAACAGACTCTTACTCCCCATGAGAACTGTCCTGACCAGGAAAAACGGACTCTTACTCCCCATGAGAACTGTCCTGACGATACCACGGTGATTACAAGTCACAGAGCAGAGCTCCTCAGCAGTTATTCAGACATTGTTAATTGTCTGTCTGCAAGGATCTGGGGTCACCTGCTATAGAAATGATACTTCCCTGTTTTGGCTGTGGGCAGGAAGATAGGATCGCGGGAACTGTGTCTTTAAGCAGCTTAGTTTTGGAGACAGGAAGTCTGGAAATGGGCTGCAGCAGTGCAGAGTTTATTATGCAATTTCTCTTGGAACTAGTCCCTGAATAAAGGGGTTATCCGTGAAGCACCTGTTCCCGAGCACCGCCTGTGAAGTCCTCAGGAATCCATGCTTAATTGTGAGCTGGGGGAGCTGGGAGCCACAACTGGTAGTACTGGGTGTGAGTTTGGAGTGCCAGGGCTCATCCGCGTGCTCTGCAGTACCCTTCTTCCCCTGAGTCCTCCGATACAATTTGGGCAGCCTGTTGGGCAGGTAATCATAGCCCTGTTTCTAGGGCTGGCAGTGGTGAAGAGTCAAGGTCTTCCCTTTCCTCCTGACACGAATGCCATGTTATTGTGATCCCATGGCAGGAGGCAGCTGGGGCCACCCTAAGCAGACCTCAACACAGCAGCAATAGATTCTCTTCTGCTGCCCTGGGATATGGGAGCGTCTGAGCCCTCTGCACAGCAACTTTACAGCTGCATCTGTAGTATCTGTGCAGTATCAGCAGATAGTCCATAGCCAGGCAGCACAAACACCTTTCCTGGCAGCGAGCTGTGCATCCAACCGCGTTCTATCCCCAGTAGGTCCCCATCCTGATGTTATGCCAGGGCTGAAGAGTCGTTGCAGCAGCACAGAAGGGGGCTAGAGGGAGGCAGAACACTGCGGGGATCTCCTGGACTGCTCCAGCAAACCCTTTGTTCACAAGGCCACAAGCAATGCAATGGGCAGAGAAGGGGCACAGAGTTACCCGGCTGCAGCTCCGGATGCGCTGACCACACTTTTAGAAATTCCAGGTAGTGGTTAGCCAAGGGCACCGCTGTCTTCTGCCGTGCCTGACAGACAATCAGACCTGATTTCCATCCACCCATCTCCAGTAACAAGACGCTGTCCCCTGACCTGAAGTGAGGTAAATGCCTTACATTACAGCAAAACGCTGCTGGAAAGGAGCTGTGGCAAATCCTCATTTCTGTGTTTTAGGTGCTCTACTCGACAAGGGAAGAAGCGTTCCTCTGTGATGGTGTTGCCTTTGTTTTTAAGATGACAGAGAAGCAGACATCTTTCTGCTCCTAGACTTGAAGCACCCAGGGCAGTAGCTGAGACCTGAAGCCAAAAGCTTGTGTCCCGTTGTGCTAACGCAGACCATGCCCACCAGCAGCAGTGTTCAGGTAGCAAGCAGCTGGAGCTCTCCACACAAAAGACCAGTGCCCCTGGTGCAGGACCCAGTTCAGAACCTGCACTCTCATGTCTGGAAGAACCACGAGCCTCCAAAACCCTGTCGGTACAGCAGACAGGCAGAGAGCATTGCCTGTGTAGCAGATGGGTGATAGAAGCAGAGGCCTGTAAGATACCTCTGGTGTGACTGTAGTGAGACCTCAGCCTGGACAGGCACCATGTAAATAAATACAGAATTTGCAAGTAAATGTAATGAAATGCATGTAAATGCAGGAGTAAATGTAATGAATACGAGTCTGGCCATAAACAAAAGACAGGCTTGCCCCTTGCTAAGGAAGGTGTCATTATAGATCTCCTTTCAAGCAGTGCAGAGGTGCCGGTCCATCTATCCCAGCTTATGGATTTCACCAGCATCCTCAGCACCATGTCAGTGCCCTCCTTCAGTCCGTGGTCTTCGGGGACATGTCGACGTATTGGTGCTGCTAACAGCCCCAAGCATCTAGTTTGGGTACGCGGTGCTCTGCTGCCTTGGCACTGCACGTCACCGGCGCTCATAGGACCTGCTTCTCAGGTTGGGAACCAGTATGGAAATCCTCTTGAAGCACATGAGCTCCAGCGCTTACAAACCTGTTTTGGCCGGGGAAGTCTGTCTAGACAGGGCGCAGGTGTTCCCGAAGCCCGGCGCCATGCTGCGCTGCCTGAGAGCTGCCCTGTGCACGGCTGTGCTGGTGGAAAGCTGGGGACAAGCGGCCCTGCCGGGGCAGATGGGCAGGAAGGAGCCCCTCAGCACCGCCACGGCCTCGTGCAGGCCTGGGGCAGCTGGGCTGGGTGCTCTGGCAGGGCAGGAGGGTTACACAGAGGGCTGTGGGACAACGGGGGGGGGGGGGGGGGGGCAGAGCAGCCCGGGCCCCGAGGCCGAATCAAGGCCGAGCGGGTGAGGCAGGGCACAGCCTGGCACGGCCCGCACTGGGAGCAGCAGGCCGGGCCGGGCCGGCCAGAGAGCGCTGGCGGTGGGGGCCGTGAGGGGACGTCACTGAGAGGTGTGGGGGGGGGAAATCTGCGCCGCGACGGGAGACACTGCGGAACGAAGGACGCCGAGGGGGAACTGAGGGCGGACTGCAGGGCTTAGGACACCGACGGAGACACCGCGAGCGGGCGGCGAGGGGACGCACCGCGAAGCACTCCGGGTCCGCAGCGCTGAGGGGCACGGCCCGAGGACGCGGCGGAGCAACTGAGGACGAGCTCGGCTCTTTCCGGCGCCGCTCGCGCCTTTCCGGCGGGGGCGGGGGGGCGTGCCCCGTGCGCGGTGACGCAGCGCGCAGGCCCCGCCCCGGCCCCGCCCCCATGGGCTCTGGAAAAGAGAAGAGAAAAAAAAACTTTTTTTTTTAATTGAGGAATCAACAGCCGCCATCTTGTCGCGGAGCCGGAGCGCGGCGCGAGCGGAGCGGGGCCGGGCCGGGCCGGGCCGGGGCAGCGGGGGCCGCCCGCCGGGACACGGGGCAGCCGCGCGGAGCGCCGCCAACGGGCAGCGGGGCTCGGGGCAGCGGGGCAGCGCCGGCCGGGGCCGAACGGGCGCCGCCAGCGGGACCGGGAGCGGCGGCGTCGGGCTCATTGTTTTGGGGCGTTTTTAATTATTATTATTATTTTTTTTTTCCTGAAATTTTTTTTTTTTTTTAGTAATTTTTTATTTTTTAATTTTTTAATTTTTTTTTTTGTCCTTCCCCCTCCCTCCTTCCTTCTCTCTCTCTCTCTCTCTCCCCCCCTTCACCCCCCCAACCCCACACCCCCCCCCCCCCCCTCCCTCCTCTTTCTCTACCCCCCCCCCCCTTCCACCCCCGCCCTCCCTCGGCCGCGGTTCGCCCCGCGGGGTTGGGGGCGGCGGGCGGGGGCCGAGGCCGAGCGTTTCCCCCCCCCCCCCCCTCCTCCGCAATCCCGGCGCGGAGGGGAGGGGACGGGGCTCGGAGCGGCGGAGCGGGGGGAGGCGGCTATGCTCCCCGAGTGAGCGCCGGACCGCCATCCGGGCACCGCGGCTGCAGGGCGGGGGAGCGGCCGGGAGGAGCCGGGCCGGCAGGGAGGGGGCGCTTGGGCTCTTCCCCCCAGCCCGCCCCGAGCCCTCCTCCCTGCAGCCTGCTGCGGCGGCGGCCCCGGCCATGGGGGAGCGGAGGGGGCCGCCGCCGGCCGGGCACTGAGCGGCGCTGTTGTTCGGTTTCCTCCTCCTCCCTTCTCGCCGAGCTCCGGGAGCGCCCGAGCGCCTCGGACGGGCCGCGAGCGGTTAAAGCATGGCGGAGAACTTACTGGACGGGCCGCCCAACCCTAAGCGAGCCAAGCTCAACTCGCCGGGCTTCTCCGCCAGCGATAGCACAGGTGAGGCCGCGGGGCGAGCGAGGGGGGGGGGGTGCGGGCGGGGCCGGGTTCGGGCGAAACCGTGGAAAGGCGGGCGCCGAGCTGGGGGGGGGGAGGGCCCGGCCGGCCGAGGCCCGAGCGTTGCGGAGGACGGGGCCGCGGGCGCTGCGTGCCGGCGTCGCGGTGCGGACGTAGAGACGCGCGTTCCCGCGTAGCCGGAAAGTTTGGCGGAGGCCTTCGCTCGCGTTGCGTGCGAAACTTTGGCGTCAGTGTAAGGAGCGCTTCGGTCCGCGTGGCTCTTCCGTCTCGCTGCGGGATAGGAGCGGTCGGCGAGCCGACTGGGGTGGGGGGGGGGGGGGAGAAGTGTTTTCCCCTCGCCCGTTTCTTTCCAGGAGTGATTATTTCACGGGGTTTCCCTTTGTCTCGTGCTGCCTGCGCTGTACGGTGGGAAGCGTGCAGCCTGGTAGTTTATGGCTGTATTGTTGCTCGGGACTTGCCCTAGATGCGTAATGGTGGATGAGAGGTCCCGAGCGCAGATGCGAGCTGCCCCAACTTGGAGATAAGTCGGGTTTTTCGCACCCTGTTCCAGCGGTTGTCATCTGCGCCAGGAGATTGTCAGCTTGGAAATGGGTTCCTTTGCTGGAAGCGGCTCCTTCCTGCAGACAGCACCTTTCTGTACTGTTCCTCTTTTTGGGGGGTGACATTTCCTCCTCCTCCGAGGAGTTTGACACTGACATCTGCACAAGGTGAAGGAGTCGAGCTGATAATTCGCCAGGCTGATTTTATGTCTGTGGCGTTACCGTTGTCCCCTTGTGCTTTTTTTTCTTTGAATTCATGCTTTAAGTGATAGTTGCGTGTAGCTGGGATTTTATCATGTCGCTGCTTCTTTTTTTTTGACTTGAACTTAACGCAGCGAATGAGCGTGCTGCCTTGGCCAGTGGCTGTAGAGCTGCCGGAGATGCTGGGCTGATGCCAGGCAGCAGAAAATAAGGCAGTGCTCAGGGGTCAGCCCCGCTGGAGCCTGGAGATCTCCTGATCGCCTGTGAGATAATTCCCGGTGTTCTGATGCCGGTTATTCGCTTTCTGTTCTGTCCAAATGCTCCTGGAAGTTACAGCTCCAGCCCAGTGCCGCCAGTGATTCCCACAGCAACGCACCGTGTTCAGATTGTGTGTAACTTCCCATTAGAGAATCCACCTCTTGGTGCTTGTTTCGGCTGGAGGTTAGCTGCTAGCAGAGGGCAACGTGCTGCTGCCTTACCACAGCGCTGTAGTTCAGAGGGAGCTGAAAAATGGGATTGGAAAAATACTAGAGTTTGTCCTTATACAATGAGAAAACATGTGGGATGACTTAGAAATCTGACACTTCCATCCTAATTTGGTTTACACTTTCAAGAATTCTTGCTTTGTAAATCTTCCTTTTAACATATGTTATGTTTCCCATCTGTCTTCTCAGATGTCTGAGATGCAGAGAGAACCTAATTCCTCTATTTGGAATGCTGTCTCTAATAGAGGTGTCTGAACAAATGCTATTATGTGTTGCGTAGAATTGCGGTGTGAATCAGAAGAAAGCTGAAACTTTATCGTCGCTCTGATTCAGCCGCTGGGAGCTCAGAATCTAAATCTTTAGCTCAGACACAAGCGCGCTCTTCAAACTCTTCCCTATCTTGCCGTTGAGAAAATAGGAGTCTTTCCCATAGGAGTCTATCCCCATAGGGATAGGTACGATCCCTTTGGTTTGTGATAACTTAATGCTCGTACCCACGCGTGCACTGAAGTAGCTGCCTCTCTGAGGGTCGTTCTGAGGCTGTGGGAGCTGGCTGGGGATGGCAGCGCTGTCAGTAGGAGCTGCCATCTCTGGCTGGGCCTCCCTGTGCCATGCAGTGGAAGGCTCCGGCCCTGTCTGTCCGTGTTACACCTGGGGAGCACCACGAGCTTGTCTCCGGCCCTGTCCGTGTGAGATAAGTGCTGTAGTGGGTGCCGCTGTGTGGGTGACACGGCTTCTGTGTCATCTCCGGTGTAGTTCTATCTGTCGGTGCAGAGAAAGCTGGAAATCTTGTTTGTAAATCTGCTGCGTGGTGGCTGTGAGGTTATTTCCTGAGTTTCACGGTCTCCTTAAGGAAAGCGTGAATGGGAGTGATTCAGAAGAGCCTCTGCTCGCTGAAATCAGCGCTTTGCAGTAAGGCGGATCTGAGCAGATGCATGGTTTGTGTTCAGTCGGTTGCAGTTGGAAGCTTTTTGAAGAGTGAGATACACTCGAGAAGAAGTTTCAAGTGCGTGTGTGCTGTGAGTTCCTCACGTGTGCTTTGCGACGTGTGCTTTTGCTCCGGCTCGTTTCGGTCGCTGACAGGCTGCCCTCACTTATCGTTCGGTCCTAGAAGTAGGGAGGGAAAAAGGGCATTAAAGGAAAAAGAAAGGAAGCGTGGCTGTTGTGGCTGCTGCAAATCACGAAGGAGCCGTCAGGTTTCATTTTTTGTTGTGATTTTTTGTAGTATTTAATGCTTTCGGTTCGTAGCACGTTAATCCTCACCGTTCGGCTCGTGGCAGAGGAAGGCCTGCTGCATGACAGCAGTGTGCGGAGGTGAGAGCTTCCCCAGGGCTGGGGGAAGGACGGAGCTCTCCCTCCCGGTGCCATCCCTCACAGTGGGGACGGTGGAGGAACGAACGATTTAAAATGTGCAGCACCTCGTGTCTTTGATAAGAAGCCTGCAGGCAGGGGATGTCACAGCCAGCTCTAGGCTTGTCGAGATAACGCGCATCTTGGGGAGCTATCTTGCTGGTTCTTTTCCAGATGAGCAGTGAGGGTGGCACGGCCTTGACGTGAGGCAGTGGATCTGTCAGTGGTGTGGGACAGCTGAGGGCATTCCCCTGCTGACACTGGTTTGCTGTGCATTCCATGCTGCCCTGAGCCGGTGCCTGCTGCTCGTTACCGGGATCTCACGTGATTTTGCTTAAAACGATCATCACGAACTTGAACGTTTTGTCAGCTCTTAAATTAGGATGCCCGGAAAGATGCATGTGTTTCTGGCAGGGTGAGTAAGCAAGGCCTCTGTTCCAGAGAGCCCTGAAGTATTTAATCCCACTCGGGGTGATCTGAAAGCAAAGCTAACGCTGCACATGCAGGTGGCTGAGCTCCTGCACACAGCTCTGCTCCTGGAGCCGGGCTGTGCTGCGCTGCCGGAGAGCTGCGTGCTGCTGTTGGTGCTACTGGGTAGGATTTGAAGCTGCTCGCGAGAGCAGGCGTAGCGGCACTGTCAAAACAGTGGAGACGCCTTGGGAAGCAATTAAGAGGAAGAATAGTTACGGAGAGGCTCTGCAGGACCGGAGGAAAGCAGTGTGAATCCGTTGTTTGCCGTCCGATGCTTCCAGAACAGATCATGCTGGATTTCCTCTGCCACGCGTTTTGTGCGGTTTTGGATCTTTTTGTCATTGTTCTTCTTCCCCTCTGGCATCCAGGTAGAGATAAGACACACGCTTATCTGAATGCATTTTCTTGTCTTCTGTATATTAATTTTGGTACCGGGGGCACTTAACATGCCCTTACGTATTACTCTGTGTTAATAGCGGAGTGTTCAAGTAATTGATGACTTCTTTCTCCCCCCCATAGAAGCAGACCTGAAAGAAGCTAGTGTTGTGTTTCTGGGACCATTAACACACTGTGTCTTCGTTGTGAGCATGAAGAGATCAAGCTGATTTGAATAAGTGTGATAGAGACAAACTCGGGTTTATGACTCGATGATACGCAGCGTGCAAGTGGGAAGAGGCAAGAAATTAAACTCGGGATCACTGTGGGTTTCTGCTTATATGGTTCTCTTTTTCAGGGAGGTGAGAAGGCGGTGGGGCAGAGCAGCTGAACATCCCCGGGTCAGGCGGCTGTTTGGTGCTGCTTACGTTGGTTGTGGGTCAGGGGATGCAACTACATGCGTTTTTGCCATCCCGAGGAGCCTGGCTGGCCGTCAGCCTGCTGTCAGGAGCGGTTCTAAAGCTGAGTGCTGGCAGAGAGTGGATTCTTTCTCGTTAACTTCTTCATCTGTTTGCTTAGTGTAATGAGCTTCAGGTTTGAAAAGTCACTTAGTCGCTGAAGTCTGAGGAAAACGGTGAGATTTTTTTTTTTTTTTAGGATTTTGAAACTACTTTACCTTGTTTTTATAGTGAACTGGATTCTAAGTTTTGGTTACTGGGACATACCAAACAGATCCAATTTAACTGATTTTAAGAACTTATCACTGCGTAGTTGCGTGTCTGTGCCCTGTGTGGCATTCGTTTGTGGAGAAGTATGAGCCATAAATCCCTCCCCCCTTACCCTCCTCAGCCTTTCAGGCCTCTTTACCCCACCCTGCATGCCCACTGCTGTCTGTCCCATCCTGGTGGCTGAACACCAGGTTGGGTGCATCAGGTTGGTGTCTGTGTGCTTCATTAGGTGAAGGCACTCGTGTAAAACTTCCTTACTGGAAATCCTTTTTTTTTCCCAGTAAGCGTATTTTTAATTGCTCTTAGAACTTCAAATGTGCTGTTTGTCTTTTACGAAACAGTAAATTACGGAATTGTTGCCCATTGAAAGGAGGTGGGGTTGGTGTGGGAGCTGCTGCCCGAACAGTGTGCCCATTGAGCAGGATACCTGCAGGGTGGCTGAGCTGGGAACTGTTAGGGCTTTGTCTGCTGGGGTCTGACGTGATTGAAAGCAGCCTCGCAAAACGAACCTGGGCTCTCTGCTGTGTAACAGCTCTGCTGGCACAGGAGGAGCGGCGCAGTGGGAATGCAGCCTGTCCGCTGGGACCTGCAGCTCAGCTTCAGCAGCAACCTTGTGCATGGGTGGGCAGTCTGTGAACGAAGTTACACCGTGAAGCTGAGACTAATTTTGGTAGCTGAACACCTGCTTTAGCATCTTAAGCATGCCACGCGGAGAGAGAGGAGGGAATGCTTCAGGATGTGCCACCAGACAGAGGCAAAGGGGCCACGGTGACTTTGAAAGGAGCTCGCTGGCTGCCTGTAGCAGGAAAGAATCTGGTAACATTTGCAACTAGTTCTATGGGTTACAGTATTCTACCTGAGATCGCAGTGGTTCTTCTTCTGGAAGATGTTTGGGAGGAAATAATCATACTGTATTTTTATAACAGTTGCTGAAAGTGCTGTCCAGGAAAGCAAAACCACGGCAGCCTATTAAACTGAAAACAGGAGAGAGCGCGTCTCAAGCATGTTATCTCCTGTGTGAAAACAGGTGCTCAACGTACACTGGATTCTCCGTTTGGAAAAGGAGGCCTTTGGGAAAAGTGGCAGAGTTTGAACTGGGGGAGGCCTTCTGCCTTTGTGCTGGAGGTTGGCTCCCATTGGGCTGCTGCAGAAGTGGGTCATGTTCTGTTAGGGCAGATTTCTGTGTGTGTGTGTGGATAGGTATGTCTCTAACTGCCAGGGCAGTCTCTTGTCTTCACAGATTCGTTGTGGACACGCTTAAGTAGACTGCTTTCTTCACAGACTGTTTTCTGTTGTATAACTGTCATAAAATGCCCTTGTGTTAATTTAACACGTGCAGCTCTGACTGCAGCATAGAAGCAGAACGCTCAATCCCTGCCCGAGCTTCTGAATGCAGTGAGTTTTCAGGCAGCTGCCATGCGAAGCTGTTTACCTGTTTTGTGTCTTCCTGCTGGCAGAGTTGTAAACTTTCCCTGCCTGACATTGATGTACGGGAGCTGAAGAGCAGTGGAATGAGTCGGGTTTTAAGAGGCGGTATTCCCAAATGCTTTCTTCACTCCTCTCATAGTCTGCGAAAACATTTCCAGCCCTTGGCTCTGACAGCATGGAGAAGTGTCCAGGCAGTGAAACAAAAAAATAGGATGCTGGAGTGCAGTGTTCAGTTTGGAAATGTAACTGGAAAAAAAACTTTTTCCTTCCTTTTGGTTTTTTTTTTTTTTTTTCAGCTCTAACAATGTCTTCACACCTTGTCGTCTCTTGTCTCCCCCAGCCATGCATGCACGCACACCTTTTGTTCTTGAAGGACGAGCAGTTTTACTGCAGCAGCGAGTACGAATGCTGTGGTGGGGCTTACACAGGTTTCCTGGAGAGGTGCGTGGAGCCTCGAGGTGCCCGAGCAGCCCGGATCCTCAGCACCATGTCCCCATCCTTAGAGCTGCTCTGCTGCCTGGCCAGAGCCACTGGGAATGAGCAGCAGGGCCTGGAGACACAGCTGTGAGGGGAGAGGCTGACATTGGTGGTGGCTTGTAAGAAGAAAGGTCAGTAAGATAGTTGGAAGAGGCACAGACTGTGGCATAGTGAGTATCACGGGGTTGTGTGTGAAAGAGGAGGAGAGGTGGTGAAGCGATCACCAAGAGATGTAGTGCTCCAGGAGTTCCTGTGAAAGGCAGGTGGAAAAGGAGAGCTGAACAACCGAAGAGTTATTCCACGAGAGAGGAAGGATGAATACTTCAGTGAACAAAGTTGACTGCAGAAAATGTTGGCCCGTTGCTTTCCTGCTGGGAAGGGAGCAGGGGGGACACGCAGTCAGGGCTGATGGGCTTTGGCATGAGGGTGGGCTACCAAGGGCATGCTGCTCCAGAGGGGCAGGGTATGAACTTGTGTGCATGTTGGCTGTGGTGGTGTATGTCACTCCGTGGTCATTTTGTAGCACAGTGAAAGATTTTTTTTTTTTTCTTATGCTAGGATGAACTGAGAATTCAAGTGCTGATGCCATGTGTTGTGTATCAGTGTGCTGAAAGTTGTTGGTAAGGCTTCCTGGCTTCTTGAAACAGGTTAAATGTGCTACAAGTTTTGCTGTTTCAGTTCCTACGTGAACGTGGTGTGTTCTTAGGGCAGTTCTGCAGCCTGAGCCGTGCACTGATTGCTCGTGGTGGAGCACTGAGTTGAACTTTTAAGATTATGCAGCATTAGGGATTCTTATCTTCAGAAAATAACTCCTCTTTACTCTAACCTGGGAACGTTTTGGTTTAGTTTTGCCACTACGGATTAGGGTTGCTCACGGCTGGCTTTGGAGGGGTGCAGTAAGGACTCCATGCAGTTCTGTAAGATAATAGTGAAGAGTGGTTGCTTTAGAATGTGTCCCTGGACTGGGAAGCCTTGCAGGGACGTCGTGTGTTTGAACTGATGAGCTGGGGTACTCTGCTTGTGTGTTTCCATTATTAACGTGGGTGTATACACTTCTCATGCCTGCTGATATGTAATGAAGTACCTACGTACCAATCAAATAACTTCATATTTTAGTTGCATACTAAAATAACATGCAGACACTGCTGATGTTGCACAGTAAAACGTTTTTGTGAACTTGAGCTGCTCGTTTTAGACAGAAACAACTGAGTTGTGTGATGTTTGTTTGGGTATTTTCACGACTTCAAGTGTTGCAGCCTGGCAAAGCAGCTCCTTCAGGGCTGTAATGAAGACTTGATTGATTTATTTTGCCCATCTGGAGCATATGTGGATTACCTCTGTCAATACGGGGTATGATAAATGAGGGATGGGCACTTAGAGAGCGATTTGAATGATTTGAGCTGTTGAGGGTTTGAGAAGCGAGGCACTGTGAGAAGAACATGCTGAGCGTGTCAGTCAGGAGCCTTTGAGATGCACTGTATCGTGGTTTAAGAAAACAAACAGAGCTTAGAAACTGATATTAAACACATCAGTGTATGCGACTGTGATCAGTGTTTCCAAGAGGCAGTAGTTCCCTTTGGCAAAGCTTTGAGGCCTTGCTGGTAGGTCTGTGCAAACCCAAGTGGCAGTGTTGTGGTAGGATTTTGGGGTGAAATGCAGTGGCCTGGGTTTACTCAGGAGGCTGGAGAACGTGATGTAATCGCTCTTTGGAGAGAACAAGTCCGTCAGAAAGCCTCCCTTGATACTTCTGTATTGTTCTTTCAGCTTAGGCACAAGAAATTTGGGACTTGGGTTAGATGCCGCTATTCATGCCACCTTCATTTCTGAAGCATGTTACAGTGTTTTGCCAAGTTGTGCAATAAAACTGTTACTTAATGACTTACGTTCTACCCTTTATTTCTGTGTGTACACAGTAAGTATTAGTGACTGCTTTCTGAAAAGCTCTGGACTTTTTGTCATGGGAAGGCTTGCTCAATTGCTGGCAGCACTGATGGTCTCGGGTGGAGATATACCTCAATGGACAACGGCTTCAGACTGTTACAAAGTGCTGTAGACGAATGTTTTAGTCACTTACTTGTTATGTTTTCCTTACTTGTGTTTCTGTTTTAACTTGCAGATTTTGGATCTTTGTTTGACTTGGAAAACGATCTTCCTGATGAGCTGATCCCCAATGGCGAGTTGGGCCTTTTAAATAGCAGTGGGAACCTCGTTCCAGATGCGGCTTCCAAACACAAACAACTTTCTGAACTTCTAAGGGGAGGCAGTGGCTCTTCCTTAAACCCAGGAATTGGAAATGTGAACTCAAGTAGCCCTGTCCAGCAGGGAGTCGGGAGTCAAGTGCAAGGGCAGCCGAACAGTGCGAGTATCGGTAATCTGGGTGCTATGGGTAAGAGCCCGTTAAACCAGGGAGACTCTTCTGCTTCAGGCCTGGCAAAGCAAGTTGCCAGCACCTCTGGACCTACCACACCTGCATCACAAACACTGAACTCTCAAGCACAAAAACAAGTGGGGATGGTGACGAGCAGCCCTGCAACATCACAGACTGGACCTGGAATATGTATGAATACTAATTTCAGTCAGACACACCAGAGCCTTCTCAACAGTAATTCTGGTCACAGTTTAATGAATCAGCCTCAGCAAGGACAAGGGCAGGTAATGAATGGATCTCTTGGGGCAGCTGGAAGAGGAAGGGGAGCAGGAATGCAATATTCTGCCCCTGCCATGCAGGGGAATGCAGGCAGTGTGCTGGCAGAGACTTTAACCCAAGTATCTCCACAGATGGCTGGTCACACCGGGCTGAACACAGCACAGACAGGAGCAATTACAAAGGTAGGTACATACAATTTAATGTATTCTGTTTATTGCACTCGCTTGTTTTCCACTCGGGTGTTGAGAAAAATTAACAGACCGTTCTTCAGGAGTAGGACTAAATAATGGGCTTTCTTGAGTCTTCAGTTACCAGCTTCAGACACCAATGAAATATTGAGGTGGTGTTTATGTTGTGTTTGTCACGCGATGAAAAATGAAAGCACTCATGTAAAAACGCATCCTGAGAGCTAAGTGTTGGATTTTTATCTTAGCAGTGTGAATTAGAAAAGAACAGCTTAATCTTGCGAAAAGGGGACGAATGATTCCTTCTGTGCAGGATCTCATTTTATCTGCCTGACAACAACGTGTTACAAAGCGACGTGAAATCTGTTAGAGAAGTCGGAACGGGGAGAGGTGTAGAGCTTGTCCTCTTGTCCAGGGCCACTGTCAATAGCTGTGCAGTGGATGGTTTTCAAAGTCAGGAGCACTAATCTGAAAACATGAATTTTTGATGTTCACATGAGCTTGGCAATCCACTCTACAAAAGGGAAGGGCAGTGTTTGGGAAGGAGCAACGTGGGGCAGATTGGGGCAGGGAGTACATATTCCTGTGGAAGCATCTGTCTTAGGGCACTGCTGTGATCCCTGCTTGATCTAGTCATTACGTTTTAGTTCTTGACTTCCCTGGTTTAAGCTCAGAGATGTGATAGAGGAGGTTGCTGTTCCTTCCTTCTTGGCTGGATAGCAGTGGACCTCATCTCTTGTGTTGCGTTGGTACAGCTCCTGCCTTGGATTTTGATGGTGAAACCATTTTGTTCGTTATACAGAAGGGAGTTCCATCTCTAACCTTTCATCTGTCCACACACCGCTCATCATTATCATTGTAATTCATTAGAGTGCGTGTGTTAATTCATTGCTATGTTCAGAATTCTGGAAAAAACTGCATTGCCAAACAAAAGCAAGCCCAGTTGTGAATTGTGGCTTCTTAAGAAATACTGACATCACTGTGGAGTACTGGGTGCTGCGTTTGGTCCTTGAACATAAAAATACAGAGGGCATTCTCATGCCACCTGCGTCCTGCTGCATAGGGAAGAGATGCTTGTGATCTGAGTGAAGGTCATAGTGCATAAAAAGGAGTGCATCCCTCTCCAGCCCCAGATCATTTACTTTGTCTGTATGTATGGACTGATCTGCGCAGAAAGAAAGGAGCTTTCTCTTTTTTTTTTTTTTTTTTTTTTGTTACCCTCTCTCTTTTTTCTATAAATGTATGAAGTAGATTTTCCATAGCCACGACATAGTTATGTGGTGAAGTGGCTGATTTTTGATGCAAATAATTCAAGTAGAATTACACCAAAGCAAAGGGTCTTGCCCGTCCAACTATGAATCAGACAGGAGAGGTTTTGTGATCTCATGGTTTCTTGTGAGCACATCCAGCCCTGGTAAGGAATGGGCCAGTACAAATATACGGATGTGAGCCATAGTGTGAAGCTCGCTGCAGGTCGGCTGCTCAGGCTGAGCAAGATGATCTGGGTGCTCTCAGTGTGAGTTCAAGAAGTCAGTTAATTTGAACAAGAATTACACTGGAAAAGAGTAGTGAAAGAATCCCTGTTGCTTACATCACTGGTTCCTCCTGTGTAGTGCATTTCCCTGTGTAGTGGCTTACTCCCTGAATGTTCTTCTCACAAACAAAAGTGTTCTCTATTTTTTTTTTTATTTTCTTTTTTGGAATAGGCATTTGAAATCTGGCATCCTGCTGCTCTCTTCCCACTCCTGGGTTTCCTGTCCCAGTAGGGTCGCAGTGCTGATGTGTGTCAGCCAGGTGTGGTGAAGGCCTTCGAGGATCATAAACAGTTCAGGGGTTTCGTCTGTTCTTGTGTAACCAGCATTTCTGCTGAAAAGAGTTTGTGAGTTGCTTATGGGTACGCCAGATTACTGTAGCAGGAATCTGAATTCTTCACTGGCCGTAACTGCAGTTTGGAGTGCTTGCCTTGTGATTTTGACCTGTCTGACATACATTGTGGAAAGCTCTGTTACGCTGCAGGGTCTCTCTCCGTGCAGGTCACTGCCAGACTCCTCTCCTGAAACAATTTTGTTTCTGTGGGATCCTGCACCTGTTTTCTTGGACAGTGCTGCAAGGATAGTTTTCATCTGGGTTGAAGTTCTTTAAGAAATGTGATTAAAAGATCAGAAGAATTCTCCTTCTCTGAACAAATATTCCTGGTGGGGGTAGAGAAGCAGGCTGTTTAGTCACACTGATTTCTGAGATTAGTAAAATTACCCATTTTTGTTGTGATCATTTTCCATTAGGTCTAGGAAATGTGTTCAAACCATCTAGAAAATCATCTTAAGTTGGGAATGGTGTAGAAGATTGAAGGTTGGCGGCTTTTGAACATCTTATGCAGCAGCAGAGCTGAGCAGATGGTTTATTGCTTCTCTAGAAACGAGCACTTCATTGCAGACATGCTCTGTGCCTCGTGCTCTTCTGTTGCCATCAGAGTTCATCTTTTTAAAATGAGGGAGATTTGACCTCTGTGTGGCTCCTGTTGGCTGGCACTGGATGATCTTATGGGTTGGGTGTCACAAAGCCTCTTCTGGGGCATGTTCCCTTCTTCCTATTGCTGCTCTGAAAGCTTTGGAAAGTTTCCTTTTATTTCGTCCTGTTCTCAGCACTGCTAAACCTACCTTGAGATCAGATTCCTTTGCAGTTCAGTCAGACCTTTTTGGGCTCTGTACGGCCAGTAGGTGGATGTCATTGTTTGGTCAGGTCTTAGCAGAGCCTGTAAGCACGTCAGGCCATGGGAAATTGGTTGGTTGTGTTCTCCTTGCTTGCATGCAGTGTCTTTGAGCCCTGTTACCTCTGGGAATGTGGCACCTGTAATAGAATTCTGAGACCAAAATCTTAGTGGTTCAGAATGGCACTAATGTGCAAAACCCAGATGTAGTATGCTAGATTGCTCTGTGATTTCAGTGTGGTCTCATCTCTTAACTGTGTTAGCTGAATTAATTTGTGTTCTTCGACATATTAACTTTATTTTGGTCAGAATAGACACGTGTCCATGCACACTGCAGCAGAAGTTTTAGATGGAGGGGGAACCCAGAACGCAGTTACATCCTTTTAATGTCTGCCAAGAGGACCCCCAGTTGTGTCACGTTGTCGCTGAGCTGTATAGAAACCGGATTGTGCTCTTTGCAGTTTGCACGCTGTGCGTGTGCCTTGGAGCAGCCCGCGGTCACAGTTCTGCTCCCTGTAGTTTGGTGAGCAGTGGTTTGCTGTTGGATGGTGATGTGCAGGAAATCTGATGGTGCACGCGGCTCCTGGATGCGTTCTGATGTTTGACTGCATTCTGAGGAATCTGGAGTAAGGAAAACACGGGGGATGGGGGGAAATAAAGGAAAGGGTTTGACGAGCTTAGTGGGCTGGTGCTGCTGAGCACCACGCTCAGATGCACTCGCTGATTGTGAATGGAGCCAGCAGAAGACGTTCTCATTCCACGGTCGTCGTGTTTGTTTTCGCAGCCTGCTGGTGCCGCTTGTTTCTCCGGTGACTCTCAATCTGTCTGGATCTGCCTGAATTGTTTTACCATGACTTGCTCTTAATTTGCTGCTTATCCTCGAAGTTGTCCGTAGCAGGCTGCCAAGCGGGCTGGCTGCGAGCAAAGCCTCTGGCAAGCACGGGTAGCCACGCGAGCCGCGTCCCACCCAGCCCTGCTGCTGCACGCTCTGCAGGATCCCACTCAACTCACCGACTTGACCAGTTGCTCAGCTCTCTGGTCAACACCTTGATAACCAAGTTTTCACTGTATTTTACCATGCTTTTGCGAGCAGAAGTGTAGTATAAATACACAGAAGCACCAAACAGCAGAACTTAGTTATCTGCGACGCAGTTTTGGTTTGAAACGTGGCCATGTGAAGTGGTGCTTCAAGGGTGGCTTGGTGCCTCATACACCAAAGAGATCTGCGAACTTAAAACGCTCTCCTACTGCAGCAGTCCCTCCTGGCACCTGAAATTGAGTTGTTTCCTATTTCTGCTGTGTGAGTTAATTGTGCAATGCCGTTGAAGATCCTCGGAGCGATAGCCGCTTGGCTCCTGCCTGCTGCTCACGCTCGGTCCCCGTGCTCTGTCTGACTAATGCTGCAAGCTGAGAGAATTTGCGAAACGGAGCAGTCAGCCCTGATGGGAAACCACAGCTTGGTTTCCTCTGCTCTCCTTCCAGCTCGGGCTGGAGGAGCCAGTCTGCATCAGCTCGTCCAGCTGACGAAAATGAAATATTTCGGTGTCTTTTTAGAGCAGAATTTCAGAGCTGTGCTGTTGTCTCCTCCTGTAGTAGCGCGTTGCTAACATTAAGGATCTTGTCACCAACTCTGTCACTTCAGTTAGTGTTACGTAGTACTTCTGTTTCTGGTGTTGGAGTAGGCTTCAATTTCTCAGTAGTGTACGTGGAGGAAGACTTCAGTAGTGAAACAGAGAGAGCCACCAGTTCTTGGGAAACCGTAGGCTAAAAGTGATGTTGTTTCCAAAAGTTTATTAAGATGACAAACCTTCGGGTCCTCATTATGATTTCATTCTAATGTTCAGTCTGTTTCCAGGTATCTTCTTGCTGCTGTTTGTCTTTTTTTTCCCCTAATGCACAGACAGAAGTAGGACTCGCTGAGAGAGGGCAGCCTGCCTGTGTAAGCGCGGCAGCATAGAGGATGCTGGTTGCTTCATGCAGGAGGAAATGTCTGTTCTGTAGTAACTGTTCTAATAGAGCATGGTCCTGCATACAGATCTACTGCGCAGGAGCACTTCTGGTGATGAGATCTCTTTAAGTGTTTGGTAACAAGCTGGGATGACACTATGAATCGTATCATCAGAAGTACGTAGAGGAATGTGTCCGTAGAGTCCATGGTGTGGCCTGGGGACTGTGTGCTGGTGCCTTGCTTTGCCTTATTTTCCCTCTCTAAGAAAACAGGAAGCTTTGCAAGTGACATGTATGGCATGGTTTACATTGGCAGTAAGGACTGCTTGTTTGGGAATCCTGTTGCAGCGTGCAGCACTTACTGCTTGTGTTGCGAGCGTTCCTATCTAATCCCAGGCGTGGTTTTGAGACTGGAAATAGTTGGTAGAATTGAGATACAGGTGTGTGAGGATTTTGGTGTTTTGTGCTTCTTACAAAGGCTGCCTGGGTCTGGCACCTGGAAGCTGCTGCTGCACATCCTGGTGCTGCTTCTGCCCTGGAGCAGTAGTTGCACTGAGTGCACAGTTTGTGTTATTTTGCTACGTGTGTATCTGCTTTAGCTTGGGCAGATGCTAAACATACAGCACCACAAAAGGGATGCAGTAGTGCATGAATTGGTTTGCCATGAGTCCTGATGAAAACAAAGCACACTAAATATTGGGGGTCCTTGATGAAAAGATCCTTCCGAAACAGAGGAGCTCTCAGAACTCCTGTAGCACGGAGCTGGGCCCTCCGCATCCTATCCCTTTTCAGACCGGCCTTAAACACAAACAAACAGGAACAAACGCCCTTTGAAACTTTTGGCAATTAGGATAAATAAAATAACCCCTTTACAATGGGAGGATCTTTGTACCCTGGAAGGGGACGGGCCAGAGGATTCAGCAAGTCTCGTGCTGGGTTTGGAGCTGTGTGCCCAGGTGCTCAGCAGGCTGGGGCTGTCCTCAGTGTGGTGCTAAGCCCTTCTGCTCCAGGCACCCTTCTGCTCCCGTGTGCAGGCCTGCTCTGTCCTCACCACCCGGGTTAAACATATGCTTTCAAGGTGACTATCATATCTTCACCTGGCTTTAAAGCCTCCTGAGAGCTCTCCGGGTAGCTTCACATGAGCTATGAAGACGTCGGGGAGGAGCATGCCTGCACGAGGGCCAGAGATCTCAGGGCAGCACAGCGTGCTGTGTGGTGTTTCAAAATAAACACAGTTGGATCTTAAAATTACTGCTTGCAAATTATTTCAACGGCATAAAATATTTATATTTAGGTTTCTCTCTGGTTGCTGTTAATGTCACGCTATGATATTTAAGCTAAGTGGTTGTTTTCAGTAAACTGTATTGACTCTTTTTTGTGTATGTATTGTAACCTGGAGTGGAAACTTGTTCCTTGTCGGTTTGATTTCTGTTTTCCTCTGGTTCTGGGTTGAAATACAGTAATTCTGTCTTTTGGAAACACCTTTTTTTTTTTTTTCCTTCAGTATAAGCAGTTCCCCATAGAATTTGTATCTGCCGAGGAGGGCACATATGGAAGGGAAGGAAGCCGAGCAGCTCTCCTTGTGATATTTGAGATGCTCTCCTGTTGCTCTGTAAGGCTGCTGGTGTCGTTTTCTGATTGGCAGTCATAAAAGTTCTCGAAGCAATTAGAATGCATTGGTCACTTGCTGCTAATTGTTCATTACAGCTTCGAGTTTTTATTTGCACAGGTTACACCACACCGTGAGCCTTCGGAGCTGTGCTTTTATGGTGTATGGCAATGATGTGTAGTGCAGAAAAGGCTTTGGTTCTTCCTGTGTGTATCCTATTTTGTCATCTCACGCTGTTCTTCTCGAAAGGAAGTTTAGAAGTGTTTTATGCATGCATGCATACAGCACAAGCATGTTCTGTTATTTTGTTCCTGAACGATGTCAACTTCAATGCTTTAAGAGATTTTTCCCCTCATAGACATTCTTAAAGAGCACTTTTCCACAAAATTCTGTCCTTTCTGTGTCAGCAATAATGCTGAAACGTTTGTAGGTTTCTAAGAGATCTCATTGCCTTGGAATGCTTAAATTTGTCTTTCACCTCTGAGAAGTTCTTGGAAGAGGTTTTCAAGTCGTACTACAAGTGGTAATAAAACACCTGGCTTCCTGGTAATGGCATTTCTTAGGTTTTATTTCTGGCTTTACTCAGTCTTTCCTCCTGTAATAACAGGTGCAGCAAATGACAGCGGTCTCTGCATCTTTGCAGTTTGTTCTTTTGGGTTTGCTTTTTATCTTATTTTAGTACTGAAGTGAAAATGCTCTAGAACCTCATGGGTCCGTTTTGGTGTGCAGCTTTGTGGGCGAGGGCAGTGGAGATGGCGCAGGATGGGCTTCCCTTGAGTGCTGCTAGTCAACTCTCACAGTTTAATTCTCAGAAGAAAAGTTAAAATTTATGTTCCTGCATATTTATTTAAGACATCCTTGTTGTTATTTGACTTCAGAATGAGTAATTTTGAAGTGCTGTTCTTGTCAGCCTGCCAGGTTGCTGTGAGTGAGGAGTGCTCACCCAGTGAAGGCAGTGGCCTTGCCTCCATTCTTGCACTTAAACTGAATTCCTTCTATTTATTTATTTTTTTTGGTGATGCCATTGGCTTTTTGCCACAAAATGATTAATTTTTTCCTCGCTTCTCCATCTGTCCCTCTGGCATTTACATTGCAGGCACTGTGGTGACTTTCTTTTGGAACGTGTTCCTATAGGATGAAGCAGCAATTAGTAAAGGCTTGAATCTTTTTTTGTCAGCAAACAGATAGAAGATGATGCCAATGTAGTAAAGAAAGCCTGTCCTTCCCTCCTCACCATCATGCACAGATCCCTGATGGACCCCTCTGTAGCACTTCCCTGGCAGTGCTCATCAGCCAGGTGGACCTTGCCTTGTGCTGTGGGTTTGTGTTTCGTTCCAGAGGGAGATAAGAGTCCAAAGTGCGGGGCCGTGGCTCGCAGGCACTGGGAGGGATTGACTGTGGGGGCTGAGCTGGGAGCTGGGGCTGTCTGCCTCCCTCAGTGACCACTGGAAGGCAGGAGGGGACCACAGTGTAGCTCTGTCCTGCTCTGCTGCTGACTAACAGTGCTGAGAGTGGCTGCCGTCAGCCTGCATTCCTGGTGTTCCTCCATTGCATTGCAACAAGTCACTCTTGCATTCCCAGTGCTCTGTGGACTGTGGTTTTATCAGTTGTGAGCACCTGAGACACCACAGTGCAAAATGATTTAAATGAAGCAAGGTGGCACGCTTTCTGGTAGTAAAAACGTGTCAGTGGGTGGGAAGGGAGAAGGGGGTCACGGTGCTGGGCTTTGTAACCAGCTGCTGAAAGCCCACGTTTTGAGCAGATTCAGTAGTAGAGGTCTTGAAGGCTCAGTCCAATGGTAGCGTGTTAAGTGACTGACTAGTGATGTCACTGAAGGTCAGGAAAAAAGAGTGTGCAGGTGTGTGACCTGGTAGCAGTGAGGACAGGAGCTCAGGCCATCCCTGCCCCTGTAGTGACCAAAAGCAGCAGAGCTTGCAGGCAGAAGCACTCAGCTATCCTCTGTGGGAAATTATCCCATGCATGCCAATCCCAAAGGATGCTTTTTGGATCTGTGGGTCAAAATACAAAGTACAGGCTTCCAATTTCACGCTGGTTGTTTCTTTAAAAGGGAAAAAGAACATCCCTCGTGTCCCTGTGCTGTAATGGGGGGTTTTGGATGAAATGTGTGATGCTGAGTAGCAGTGGCTGTGGAAGGTTTGTTCATTTTCTCTGAGATGTTCATATGCAGTGCACGGCTGTTCAGTCAGTGTAAGGCTCTTGATTATGGCATAACCTTAAAGCTGTAGTTGAAACATTTAGAAAACTGAATCATCCTTCTTAAGTAGCTCTTGAAAGGTGGAAACAGTTATTATCTGCTTAGCATTTAGTGTAATGTTTCACACGGGGTTCTTTCAGAGACAAACAGGAGGAAGCACAGGGAGCATCTCTCCTTGCAGATGCACGAGGTGTAGGATAAGCAGTGATAGTGCTGTCTTTTGGAGCTGTTCCTGCCATTGAACACACAGTTCTCATGTGCCCTGCTCGGTGACACCACCCGTAGTTTGTGACTTGACCTCTTGTCAAACCATATCACATCTAGGATGCCTGTTTTCTCTGCTTAATTCTGACAGATATGTTCTGTTCACAGACGTAATGTCAGTGATTAATCTGAGCTCAAAGTTGATTTTTTGCCCTTGTCTCATAGACTAAATTCGGAAAGATATAAGGATGATGGTGGCTTGCTAAAATGCATGTTTGTTTTCCTGCTGCAACTGCTCTGTCAGAGTAAGAGGTACAGGAGCAGAGTGGCAGAAGTGAGGCTCTCCCTTCTGTGTTTTTCCACTGCCAGGAACACAGGCAGACCAGATCTGAGCGTGATGTGTCCAGTAACTGGGCTGAGTGTTCTCATGCTTCTACCATAGGGGCCCAAGTCCTTCCTGATCCCCTACATGCACCACCAGGCTCCCTGCCCCATCCTTACGTAACCTCTGCTGTGCTGTCAGCGCTAACAGGGCTCGTTCAGCACCCTGCAGACGCTGCCTGCTGGGCATTGTGGAAAGAGACAGAATCCTTTGTGCCTCCTCTTCTCGGTGATGCATCGTCGTTCACCTGTCCAGCTATATATTCAGTAAGCTTAGGAAATCAGTGTTATCTGTGAGGCCTTGAACAAAAATGGGTCAAATTGACTGGTGAATTCCAAAGTGGTTAGCAAAGCATGGATTTGGGGAAGGGGAGGAGCTGGGGCACTGGCTGCCCTGGCAGCTGTTTGCCTGGTACCATCCTGCAAGCAGTGTCAGTGTGGAGAAGCAGCTTCTCTGCTGCTGGGCTGAGTGCATGCATGAAAGTCAGCCTCGTGGGCCACCCTGCTGCTGGGAAGAGCTGTCCCCTGAAGCTGTGCTTTGCCAGGCTCTGTTCTGCGTGGTTGATGCACTGTGGTGATGCAAGTTTGGGCTTCAGTTCTGCAGCACTGCTCTCCTGGACTTTGGTACTCCTCTCTGAGGTTGGTTAGTGGAGATGGCAGCATGGTCACATTCTTAGATTGGTTTTGCTTGGCAAATTGGTTTTTTCTTGCAGTACAGTGTTATATCTAGGCAAGCAGAAGAGAACTTCTGATTCCCTTTCTATCAGCAGGATCCACATTATAAAGAACTGAGCATCTAACAGCAGCAGAGTCAAACCTTTTCACTGAAGGCTGTATGGCTTTTGTGAATTAATTCCTGTTTACGAGTGGAAGTATGTGATTCTTAGAGCCACATCTGTATAATCTTAAGAGTTTCAGTGGTATTTGGTCACTTACCCTTTTTCTTATTTTTGGTTTGAAGGTGTAGAACTTTGTGTTTTGCTGTTGATATGTCTTTGCTAGACAGTGCATCTTCATACCTTTCTATTCCCAAAATTGGCATTTTAGAATTATTACTTGTTGTATTAAGCTAATTAATAAGCTTAAATAATAAGCTAAATAAATTAGGCTATTAGACTGTAATTAGACTACATATTGTAGCGAGGCCTATTAGTTCTTTGAATACCCTTCAGAATCCTGTCATTTTTGTGTATCCATTGTGAAGAGTTAATGCAGGCCACTGTCGTTGCTGCAGAAGTGTTCCCATCGAGCCATGAGCACAGGGATGTGGCTGAGCACTCAGCCAGCCTTCTCTTCGCCCTGCTGCTGTCACACTGAGGGCTCACATTTGTAGCTGGAGAGCTTTGCAGGTTCCCTTTCAGAGCCAGTCCACCCAAACTCTCAAGCCAACCTCATTTCTTGGACTGTTTTCTAGGTAAAAATCAAGGAGATAGTGAATTATATGTTAACGATAACCTTATTTTCAGTTTACTGGATTAGATCGTAGTGAGATTATTTCAGCCAAGCGTATTCTCCACTGAGCCCAAATTGCTTTGAGTTCTTTCATTTTTTTTATCAACCTTTCCGTGTTTTTTCTAACGTCCAGCTAGTCTGCATCTGGTTGGGTTTCTTATTTGTTTGTTTCTCACCAGTGGACTGTCATAACCTTCTTCCTTTCTTGTGCAGAAGAGTCAGAGGTTCAGGATGTAATGAAAGTTTGAAATGAGTTCAACTTGGCAGCTTTTCTTCGACTAAATCTGGTGAGGGTGACTAATTAAAGAAATGTATGTAGCCTTAACGTTTACCAGGCGACAGAGATGAGCGATATAAGAGCAGGAGTGTTGTTGGAGGTGGGTGCTGCTCCTTAGCACATCTCTGTGCCTGCAAAGGAGGGCAGCTTTCTCTCTTGCAGGAAAGCTAGCAGCAACTTCTGTCTGTCCTGGCAGAGGTTTTGTTAAGTTTGGAAGCCCTGGTGTGAAAGATGGGTTAGGGATAACGAAGGAGAGAAAGCACAGTTTCCCTTAGGAAAAAGGGTAGCGAGGAGCAGAACTTATATATAGTTCTGTGGTTTATGACAGCATGTTGGAGGGGAAATTTAAATAGTAATACAATACAAGAAAAAAAAAAAAAGCACGTGGATTTTGAGTAGGAAATTGTGTTTCTAACAGTGAATGGCTTTTGCAGCATGTTATATTGGTTGTGTGTCTTGGAAGCCTCCGAGGGGTAAGTGGTAATGAAGTAACTGCCTGGATGAGAGCTGGCTGCAGTGGCAGAGGTGAGGGGACAGTTAATAAAAAACTCAGAGTGGGAGGAAAGGATGGGATTTATTGATGGCCCAGACACTCGGAGTACAAAGGGGGAGTAGCTCCTTGGTGCTGGCGGGAGGAAATACTGTGGTTTGTCAGCAGTAATAAAGAAGGGAGGAAGCAAGTAAGCTTTAAAAATAGAAGTTGCATAGCATTAAGCTGCAGTCTAGTCCTAGTGTAGCTTGGAGTTAAGTTCCTGAGGACATGTTTCTGTCCCATGAGCTCTTGAGTACGTAGGTTTGGTCACAGACATCATCTAGTCCCGGAACTAGAGGGAATTGAGCTCGGCTCTGAAGAAAGAAGCAAAATGAGGAGATGAACCTTCCACACCTGCTGCCCAACGCACTGCAGCATGGTGTCCTGTGTTTTCCAGGTCGGACAAACACAGGCTTTGCTTTTCTTCAGCTGTCGGTGAATTCCTGGGCTTGTGAGTGGAATGCTGTGATCTGCGATCCGTACTCAGCAATAGGTTGCAGCATTTGGAGAGTTTCCATAGTGATGAAGAATGGGAGCAGAATCTGCCTGTCTTTCTGGGGTAGCGGAATTATCCAATTAAATGCGTCTTCCACCTTAAAGGAGAGGAGCATTTATTGTATTTCCGAGAAGAATGGGTTTTCAGTAGTGGTAAATGTGTTTGAGATTGCCTGTGCTATGCACAGTGCATCTGAGGTGCTTGCAGCCCTGCAGCATGGCTCTGCTGCCTGGCTTTCCAGGCCCTCAGTGCCATGCTCTGGCTGCCTTAGCTTTTTGGATGGCTGGTAGCTATCCGTGCATCTCACTGTGCTGGGGTCGGAGTTGTGTTTGAGAAGCACACACCCAGAGGTTCGCTGTCCCCCTCTGCTCCCTCATTTCCCCAGGACAGGGCAGGGAGTCGTGGCAGTGTGTGCCATCAGACCCTTTTGCTGCGAGCTGCTGCTTTCACTTTGCAGAATGGATGAGCATTGTGAATCCCTGGCTGTGTGTGTGCAGTCCTATGGCCGCGTCTGCCCATTGTCTGTGAGATTTCAACTAACAAACACTGGCTTACATAGAATATGGAAGGTCACCAGATGTAAATGTCCGGTTTGCTAAGTGGGAAATGCCAGCTGATGCCTGGACTTGTTTTCAGTGCCTTTTATGGAGAGGTTCTCACTCTTCCTTTTCCTGATCTGAACCGAGTTGCTGCCCAGCTGTTTGCTGGGGAGGCTACAGCTGAAGCATACTCCCTGCTCCTCCCCCATTGTTTCTGAAGCTCTGGGAGCTGATGCTTTTTGGCGGCTGCTTGTGCTAGAGCTCCTCGTTCATCATGGCCTCAGCTGAAAGCAGTTACAGACAGGTAGGAGTTCACTAGAGTTGTTGCTGAGCTGTGCGCTTCTCCGGGGCTCAGGGAATTGTAGTCCTGTTGGATGAGCTCAGCTCCTCCCAGGTGAAATGGGGTTGGAAAGTGTCACAGCTGGTGAGCCGGGGAGCATCTATGGCTTCTAATGAACTTGTGCCTGGTCTCCTGGTTTTTGCTTCACAGATTGCTACGTTAGGGTTTCTGCTTCCTGCAATCTTTTTTTTTCTTTTTTAATTCAAGTCTTGTGGCAGTAGTGGACTGAAGTGAAGCTAAGGGGAAAGGGCATATCTGATGGTTTACAGTGTTGCCAAATAGATACATTTGTTGTTTCTTTAAGTTGTAGTTTGCTGTAACTGTAGCTGTGGGTTCCCTTCCTTGTGTCTGCTCCCAGCTCGGGCTGAATGAGCAGCAGGGAGCATCTTAGAATCGTCATCAGGCTTCTGTGCCTCAGTGATCACCTCAGTGATCACTATCCTCCTATTAAGCACTCAGTTTAGGTGACTTGAAGGGCTGCTTTGTTACTGTTTTGCTTACTTCTCATGTAATTCATAACAAAATCAGTTGGAAAGGAAACGTTAAAAAATGATAAAGCAAGGATGGTGGTACCTGCTAGGATTGCGAGGCCTGATGGCTTCAGGATAGTCACAGTGGTTTCAAATTTTAGCAAACCTAAGATGGAATGGTGTGATCTAACGTTCAGGTGATGCTTCAGACTGTTTGTACTTTGTCTCATTTGCAAGTCCAGAAAAGAAATCCATTTATAGAAAGCAAACCGTATTGTGCAGGCTTTTGTTATAGGTACCCAGGTCAGAATGTTGGGTGAGTGTTTTTTTCCAGAAACACTTTTTTTAATCATGCTTTCTGTGCAGCGTTTGCATGACTTTTTTTTTGCATATGTTAGGCTTCGTAGTGCCTTCGGTGTAAGAGCTGAGCTAGAATTGCAGTCTTTCCTGCATGCAAATGCAGCAGCAGGTGCTGTGCATGATAGTGCCAGGCCTCGGGCCTGGGCCAAAGTGCAGTGTTGAGCTGTGTGTTGGACTCTGCCCACACTGCCAGAGCTGTGGGGTGCTGTGGGGCCAGCCTGCCTCCTGCCCCAGCAGCTGCCCTGGGGAAGTGGGAGTGGAAGCAGCAGCGTGGTGTGTGCTGCACGGGAGGGCTACAGAGGTCAAAGGGAGGGAGAAATGGGATTTAGCCTTTCAAACAAAGGCTCACTGAGTGCTTGGTTCATATTCAGGGCTCTCTGACAGGTGACAGAGTTATCTAGGGTTTTTCCTGGTGTAGGGACAAAGAGCACAAAGACGTCTGTCTGCTTCACTTTCTATGCTGCGTTCCTTCGAGGGGTGGGGAATTCAGTTTTAGTCATTCCTGTCCAGTGTCTTTTGGGGACCTTTTGTCCGGTGTAATAGTAACTGGCTCAGCTGATAGAGTTGTCACTGCTTCGGGAGGCTGCTGCTCAGACAAAATGGCTCCTTGGATGGACGCTGCTCTCCTTGCAGGTTCAGTATGAGCTGTATTTCTGCTTGCTGTTCTTCAGGCTCTGAGGGCTGTAGGTTGTGAAGGGTACCAGCCATAGGTTGCCTTTTGTTGAGACATTTTCCCTCAACCACTCAGACAAGCAGATAAGCGGTTGCTTGATACCTCTGTGCACAAAGTCATGCTTTGTGCACCAAATGCAACAAAGCGCGTTCGAGGTTTGTGTGGTTTTCAAGAGTTTTTACAGCTTTGGAAAAAGTAGGTTCGTTTTTTCTTTGCAGATTAGGAAAAGTAATCTTACTTTCTCCTTTGCAATTGCGTGGTGTTTTTGTTGGTTAAACTGCAAATCTTCAGATGCGCACAGGGAAACAGCATAAAGCCAAATGTTGATTTATTTTTTTTTATTATTGTTGTTTGATTAAAGTTGTGAAGCTGAGAACCCAATTTTGAACAGCTTAAACTAGAAGTTGGATTTTGTGAATACAAAAATGTGTATATTTGACGTGGTTGTTCTTTTAATGTCCCGTCAGAATCTGTAAAGCCATAATGATTTCATTTTTTTGCAGATGGGAATGGCAGGTAACACTAGCCCCTTCGGGCAACCTTTCAGTCAAACTGGAGGGCAGCAGATAGGAGCAACGGGAGTGAATCCTCAGTTACCAAACAAGCCGGGCATGGCCAACAGTTTGTCTGCCTTCCCCACTGACATCAAGAGTACTCCAGTCACCAGTGTGCCCAATATGGTGAGTTGTACCTTAGCACTTTTCTCAGCTGCTGTGTCTTGTTTGTACACTCTGAAGTCTGGGGTGTAATGGCTTCTGCAGCATTGCTGGACATGGTCACTTAAACACCACTTGTCCCCACGGTTCTTCACTACTGCTCTGTGGAGCATGTGGAAAGTTAGTCTGTTTCTATACAGTATTTCAGCCTCCACAGCAAGCGCTGTGTTTTGGTATGAGATTGCATTACGTTCTTTCATTTTGTCTGGAGCATTTATTTCCAAACCGAATGAAAATGTTTTCTCTGCAGGTATTGCTTGTCGGTTTAAATTCTCAGTCAATTAAAATGTGTGTTGGTTACACCATCAACTTCCCTGAAAGCTCAGTAGTAGCTTTCGTATCCTTTTGATCTGATGTAGTAAGCACACCACATGCCTTTCAGTTCATACTGTGTGTGTCTTGCAGCTCCCAAGCATACGAGGATCGTTATTAGGATGTCTTGCCCGAGTTTGTAGTATCCTGTTTACTAGAGTTTTCTTTATAAAACAAAATTAAATATTCCCATTTGTCTCAGTATGTGTGTATTAATCACACTGCTTGTGTCGTTTCTATGGAAACCCCAGCTTGTTGCATTTTATATTCTTATACATGGTAGCAGTTACTATAGAAACTTGTGAAACCTTCCATAAGATGCAAATTGCTTATTTTTTAATTTAACTCAAAAAACAGCTATTTTTTGGCACAAGCCATGCTTGATCTTCTACCACTGAATTTGCAACGTGACTGTAGCTAGTAAGGTGATTGATGAGAAGGAATGCCATGCAGTAAACTTCCTTTCTCCAGGATTTTAGAGGAGCAAATCCTAATTCTCCTTCAGTCGCACTGTAACATCTTTGTCTAATTCGTCATTTGTAATTTGCTGCTTCCGATACGGAAAGGAGCTGCCAACTGGAATTGAGACTGATCAAACGACAGAGGGAAACGAAGGAAACTTTTTTAGTATTTTCAATGGCAGTTCCATTAAAATGTCAAAAATGGGAGTTTTCCAAGAGGACACTCACAGCCATCTTTCCTCGCATCTCAGGTGTCAGAAAGCTTTGTATGCCTGCTGTCTCTTTCCTCCTCCACCCAGTACAGGGAGCAGGAGCCGTTCTGGCTGTGCATTCCCAGCCCCGCTGGCTGACGGGGAGGTGTGGACTCCGAGCTTGTGCCTGAGAGGGGTGGAGCTTTCAGCTTAAAACACCAGAAGTTTCCATCTGAATGTTTTACTGTAAAGCCAAGAATTCAGAACAAATAAATGCCAGACACGTTAAAATTTAACCTTTCCTTGGCAGCAGTGTAATTGTTTGGTAATAGTGTGTACATGGCCATATGCTGTTCCTTGCACAGGGCTGTTGCGTTGTTCAGCGTACAGTAGGAACGGTGCCCCCTGGAAGAGCGTGCAGTCAGTGTTCCCTTTTGCTTTTGCTGCTGTTTGCTGTGTGCAGCAATGTTTCATGCAGCCAGTGTGTCCTGTGGCAGTCATAGCACACCTCGATGAGTTCATTTTCCCAGTGCCTCTATGAGGAATGGTGTGCTTCCCTTGCAGGGCAGAGGCAGCCCCCTGGAGCAGGGGTGAGGCCTTGTAGCTGCAGCACCCCACCTCCTTCTTGCTGCAATCCTTTTGCTATGTCACCTCTTTTAAAAGGACCTCCAGCTCTTTTTGAATTGCTGGGAACCACGTTATCTTGCCAGCCAGCTGCTGCCCTTATCTTAAAGGGCCCCCAAAATAATATCCTGTGTAAGAGACAATTGCAAGTGAATGAAACCATTGGTTTATGTCATGTGTGAGGTAAGAAACCAGATTCCAGCAGATGTGAAATACTTGGATTGCTACAAGGAGAGCGTGAATCAGAAGAGTAAGGAATGGTGAGGCTTTACTCTGTGACCTTACTCTGAGCCCTGAGAAGCACGTTTGGTTTAATCTCTATAATTAGGAAAGAAGTAACAAACCTTACGGTATTAAAATGATTAAGAGGTCAGCTTTAAGGTATTAATGTGCAGTGCCAGCAGGGTGGATTGGGTTTTCTTGCTTGTTTTTTGTTTTCTTAGCTATAGAGACAAACAGTGTAGCAGTGGACTCTGGGTCTGTGGCAGTTTTTCTTGGGCTGATTGCCTGGACTTTTTTTAGTGAACTGATGTCTCATTTAAACATTTTCAATGATTTTACTAGGTAAGGGACAAAAAAAAAACCAACAGTGTATAGAATAGCTCCTGAGGTTCCAAAACTCCCAGCTTACAATTTTATTGTGTGGCTCTTAACTTTTGGAAACGTCTTGGAGTGGGCAGCCATACCTACTGCTCTGTACAGCTGCTGCAGGAACGCTCAGGCTCCTTACAGGATGTGCAGCTTGAAGGCTGGAGCAAATGGTTCATTTCCACAAAAAAACAAAACAAAACAAAACAAAAAAAAAAAAAAAAACAACCAACAAATGAAGATTGTGTAACTAACTTGTTCGATACCGGCTTGGCCGTACTTAGCCTGGATCGTCTCACTGCGGCCTTCTGGATGGAGGAAGTGAGCCATTCCTGCACTTGGTACAGCCTGCTGCTTGCAGGGTTCGTGGGCTCTGGGGCATGCAGTCAGCAAGAGGAGCCCTGCTGGCTTTCCCATGGAATTGGCTGCAGTTTTGCATTGTGTGCAGCATTGTATATCCCAGGGATGGGACGGGTGGCTTCCTTCTGGTATTTTGGGATGGGTGTGGAGTGCAGCAGGTGAAGTTTGGCTGGCACCAGCATGGTTTCACAGTTACCCTTCTGACCAGCAGATGGAGTTGAGAGAATATTACTTTTTAAAAGCTAACAAAATATTTATTCTTGGTTCTCTCTGCTTATAATTGGAGCAGCTTGTCTTACGTTGCTCTTTTTTTCCTAATCTCTTACTAAGCTGCATGTCTTTCAATGTCGGGTTGAGTTCTCCCTTGTCTCTGTTTATTTCTATGTCCTTTGGATTTCTTTGTTAATGATTTTGATCAGAAGAGAGGAAAACAAGGATCTTCAGCTAAGATTGGAATAAGGGTGTAATAGATGTCTTGCTGTGTGCCTGCTAAATAAGGGAAGAAAGTTTTTTAAACTGCAGAGCCAGGTTTAATTAACACGAGTAGAGCTGTGGGACATCCTAGTTCTTGTACCATCTGTAGGTACGGTGCTTAGCTGACAAAGGGAGCTGGAGAGGAGGAAGAGCATGGTGGGGAATATCCAGTGCCACCCCTGCTCTTTTCCTTCACTTAACCAACTTCCCTTTCATCTGCCCATCCATAGACTTGCTACTTGGGGGTTGTAATATTAATCATTCCTCAGTTCATTTTTTCACCCAGTAAAGGCTATATAAACCTCTTAAAATCTTATTCAGGTCTCTGCCTGTCTGTAAGAGCTGGACTTTGTATGCAGATTGATGCATCACTTTTTGTTTTTCTCCTTTTCTGTTGCTTTGAAACTTATTTCACATGTGCTTCTTGCCACTTGTTCTTTGAGTCAAAGAGCTTCCAGAGACAAGGAGATAAAATTCCAAAAGTGAATCCATAAGGCAGACATTGATTCCCAGCACACTCAGCTGCATAACAGTGAGGCATTTGCTGCCTTTGGAAGAAAACTCTTTAAGGGGTTAAAAACCACTGAGAGCAGTCTGGAGGGTTCCTTCTATGGCACAACCATAGGAGCCTTCTCATTTCCGTGGTTGTTACCAGGTCTTATAAGGCTCATTCCCCTGTACCAGCTTCAGAGATGGAAGTTAGATAGTGGGTGAAAGCTGAAAGACTGAAATCTTGCTCTTCACTTTTGATGTGAAAGCCCTGCCTCCTGCTAAAACCAGAGTTTTCCTCCTGCTTAAGCTGTTAAAATAGAGAAATGAGTATTGGACTTGAAGCACACTGATCATGTCAGGCCTATGCATCACGTTGCCTTTGGGTGCGGGAGCTGAGAAGTGTCACCCTGCCTCTCTTCACTTGCAAACTGCATTGCAGGCTCTCAGGTTCGGCCTGTTGACAGGCTGACATGCCACCAAAACTGATCTCCTGCCAGAGAAGACAGATACTTTCTGAGGCTGTGCTTGGTTCAGGGCATCTTTCAGGTATGCTTTGATTGTGGCTCTGTCATGAGCAGAGGTGGAATGCAGCCTTGCTCGCTGCAGACACCACAAGGCTTGATGTTTTGAGAGGCTTAATTGCTAGAATGCATGTGTGGATGACGTGCAACAACTCTCCTGTGACTGATAAGTAACCACCTTTTCTTAGCCCTGGATGTCAACAGACTGAGAGGTTCCCGAATATGAAGTGCTAACCGACATGCTGGCACAGCCTGTTTTCTGGTTAGGGCCTTGAAAGTTCTGCACAGCAGAACATCTCTATCCAAATGAGCATCTTCTGTGCTAGCAGCTCCTTCATCATCTCACTCTGGTCTCACTTGGATCGCAAACCTGTCCTAAAGAACTAACAAGCATTCTTTTTAATGCAGAGTTTAGTCTAATGCAGTGAAGGCGGAAAGCAATTTTCTGTTAACATCAGGGAGAAGGGAAGAGCGTGTGGATAAGAAGAATTTATGGAAGTCTATTTAAAAAATGTTAACGCTATATAGAAGTGTGACTGACAGACAGTGACTTATGTATGAAGCTGTTTACCTGTTGAGAGATTGCCAGTGCTACTGAAATTGGTGCTGACTTTTCTCAGAAAAGGAATTTGTGGTGCTTGATCTCAGGAGATGGCGAATGCTTTTGGATATAAGCACATAAAAACTCAGAGGGTTACTGGTCATCTTGGTAAAGCTGCCAGGGCACTTCGCATCCTCTGCATCCATGAGCGTGAGGTACTCGTGCATCTGCACTACCAAGAAGCACAGAATCTTTGTGCTCTTTAGAGCAGTGCAGTCCTGTAGGATGGATATAGAGCGTCCATAATTTGAAATGATATTTATCATTACTGCATACTATAGAGAGGTTTTATTACTGTGTTCCTAGAAATCTGGTTAACGAAGCTTTCGCCTGTCAGAGACTGTTGGCCAGCTCTCAGTTACTGGTGTGTTTGATTTGTGGTGTAGGTCAGCAAGGTGGTAAGAGAAACAGAACTATCTCCTGCTTACACATTTGAAGGGCTGCAGGAGCAGTGGTGCCTGAATTTCCTGCTGTGTTGTGAAAGGTGTTCGTTACTGGGGTGCACTTGTGTGAAGGCTCCTGCTAGTTCTGCAGGGTTTGTGTCTCTTTGGGGTGACTTCGTGGCACTGGCACATCTCCCATGTTGCACTGGCCCTGCAGACTGTTCTTGAAAGTCAGAAGGGAAGAGACGAACTTCCTGAAACAGCTGTGCCTTGGAAGTGAGATGGGAAAGACATCATTGTATTTGCAGTTTAGGACTTCACAGGGTTGAGGCAGTGACTGACGTAACCCTGTTGAGCTTTGGCAGAACTCAGAGTACTGTGGTTGTTCTTATCTGCCGACGTTCTCAGCTTGATCAAGATTGCTTGTTCTTCTCTGCTCAGAAAACCCCTTTGGGTCTGGGCATTGTCTTGGGCTGAGAAAGCAGTGATCGTGCCTGTTCACTGGTAGAGCAGTAAATGAAGTAGGTTTTGACTGGGGAAGCGATTCTTTGACTGGGATGAAAGCATCACTTCCAACGAGATTTTCTTTGGCACACACTCGTATTTTTCTGCAGATTGGCTGAACTAATTATTTCCTATTTGTGACCTGCAGATTGTTTCAGAAAAACCTGTCTGCTCACATGCATTTGTTCATAGCAGAAATTGAAGGGCTAAAAATCACATCTGCGTGCCCTGGGAGCAGAAGTAGATAGCTTTGCCTCAGCCGCTTTTTTCTTACTGTATTTTCCAGTGACTCCTACCAGAAAAATGTTTCTCAAAGGTCAGAAGTAGGTGGGCTACTAATGGTGTGTAGTGTCACGTAAGGTTGATTACTCTTAAATGTAGGAAGCAGGCTTTGGTCAGTAGCTCTGTAGACAGCACTGAAGCATTTCACCTGCTGTGTCCCCAGCGTAATCCTGTTGTTATTTTGTACTTGTGTGTTTTAAATGACAGCTTTTCTTATGTAGCTCGGGAATTGAAGTTTTTTTCTGGTAACCTGAATTTACAACGTTATTCTGGTAACAGCACATAATCAAAGTGATCCTTGGTGTAGTTTAATCTTTGTCCATGAGATTAATTCAGGCTCTGAATCATACGGGTTTAAGTGCTTTTGCTGTGTCTGCTGCTTGTAGTGAAGCTGTTGCTGGTGAGTGGATTCATCTCTGGGATAAGAACATCCTCAAGATAGGGTTTCTACATCTGTCGTCCCTTCAGAAGTCTAAGAAGGTAGTTAATTAAGAAGCTAATTAAAAAGCGTCAAAGTCTGTGCTGAGGAAATGATGTGATAAGGAAGTGTTGCCAGTCATTAGGAGCCATATCTTGGACTTGAGGTCTGAGTGTGCCTGCCAGCTCCATCAGGCATGGCCGCACAAATGTGGCTGTGAAGAACGGATGCTGGGCATAGAAAGCAGCAGTTTCTAAGAGCTGACACAACCTAGCATTTCACTATATCACTTCAGTGGGCATAATGGAGTCCAGATTTAGTTGACCCTTTCTGGAAGAAAACTGTATGCATGCTACCTTGAACTTTTTTGCTCCCTAAGGAATGTCACTGTTCATTTGTGAGGATCAGAAGTGCTAATTTAGGCTTGGAAAATCAGCTTTTTTGTTACAGCCATGTAAATTTCTTGATCTTCTTCTATTGACTGACTCTATCCCATTTAGAGCAAACTGGGATTGAAGTGTCTTAATACGGTACTATATGTGTAGCATCTGCAGTACTAAAACACAACAGTGACTGTTGCAGTTATGATCTGTCTAATAAACTGAAGATTCTGGTTGTCTTTTTAATTAAAAATTCTGAATGCAAATGTTTTAACAGAAGAATCTCAGTATACTTTTAATGTTCTGAAATGAGAATACAAAATGTTGGAGGATTCTGTGGAGTGATGTGATAATCCTTGGAACCTATAATGTAAGGATGGTCTTTATGATGCCCAAATTACTATACAAGATGAAGATCAGAATTCAGATTTGGAGACCTGATGCTAAATTATGTATTTTTTTTTTCTTAGTCCCAGATGCAAACTCAAGTACAGCAAGTGGGGATAGTACCAACGCAGGCCATGGCAACTGGACCAACAGCAGACCCGGAGAAGCGCAAACTGATCCAGCAGCAGTTGGTTTTGCTGCTTCATGCCCACAAATGTCAGAGGCGTGAGCAGGCAAACGGAGAGGTGCGAGCCTGTGCTCTCCCACACTGCCGGACCATGAAAAATGTCCTCAATCACATGACGCACTGCCAGGCTGGGAAGGCCTGCCAAGGTGAGAGCACGCTCCTGGAGCTGCTCGTGAACGTGCCACGTGCAGTTTCTTGGGTAGCTGTCAGCAGTGTTTCTATTTTCTCAAGGAGACTCCTGCACTCAGCACAGATGAGTGTAGTAACTAGTTCTTAATTAAACAATGTCTCCCTTTTTCATTACCTTTACCCTGGTTTCCATTCCTGATATCTGCATTTTTCTGTTTAGGAAACATAATGCAGTAGTTGCCTTTCAGAGTAGGATATCACCAACAGTAGCCTTAAGAGCCTTTTTGTCTTCTTTTTGTAACATATTTGTCCATAACTGAGTTATGTAGAATGTCTTAATTGCTAGCACTTGCTTCCTACACTTAACTGCGACGTTGTCTTGAGTCCCAAAAATATTTAGTTGCATTTAGCTGTGTTTAGTCATCCATAAAATACTGCTTGTCGAGGAGAGAGTAGAATGGCACTGAAAAATGTAGAGTTTATTCAAACCAGTTAACTGGGAAGTGCCCTTAATCTTACTGCTTTCCCTTGCTGCAGTTGCTCATTGTGCTTCTTCGAGACAAATCATCTCCCACTGGAAGAATTGTACTCGGCACGACTGTCCTGTGTGCCTTCCCTTGAAAAACGCCAGTGACAAGAGAAACCAACAGCGTAAGTAGCTGTTTTCCTGCTGTTACAATGATGTTACACTGTTGAAATGAAGTTGATCTCATGTACAATGTAAGAATAAGTGGATTTATTTTTTTTAAGGTTCCAGAAATCTTATTAGCATGTTGATTTAACAGTAATTAAAAATGTTTGTAGAACTGTATTCTTGCACAGAAAAATGTATGGTCTGGGCTTCTTAATAAGTTCATGCAGTGCTGGTGTTGACTGGCTGAGTGTCTGCAAACCATCATGGTTTTGCCCATGCCTATTTTTCATTATAGCTTAGCTGTTACTGATGTTTAGGGATGGTTGGTTTCTAGAGTGTTTCTTCCTCTTGCTTTGAAACAAAAAATACTTTTTTAGGTTAGGTTCTTTTCAAACTGGCCTGCAGAGATGCAGAAGTTTTAGAATTCGAAGTAATGTTACACCTAAGTGTATTTAAACAAGGATTATGAAGCGGGAAATAGCTGAAGGACTCGTAAGCTTGTAAGTTACAATTGTATTGGAAGTGCTGTGCTAATTTCCATTTAGGCTGAGACTGCAGTGAGGAAAGCTAATAAGCCTTGGAGGATAGAGAAGAGCTGTTAGTTTAGGTGAGATTAAGGCAGAGGGGAGAAAAGCTGTTAAGTCTGTCCACGTTAACCAGTAAGGATGCTGTCATTATAATTTCAGGAGAGTTTTTTCCCTCCAAAAACATTAATTAAAAAAAAATTAAGTCATAGAACTACTTTAGAGGTAAGGATTTTGTTTTTGTTTTACCAAATACCTCCTTCACAAAAAAAATATTTCTTGTGTGTGATAACAAATTTGTTGCACTTGATTAGTTATGTTTGGTCTCTGAAAAATGTGCTGATAGCTTTGGTTTCCAGCATGGGACAGTCTGTGCATAACCTATTCATGCAACACAGTTATTACCAAACACAATAGAATTGTTTGTGCTGTTTTGGTTGGGTTTTTGTTTGTTTGTTGGTTTTTTGTTTTTAATACTAGCTTCAGTAAAAACTAGTATGAGCAGTATTTACTTTTACATCGTTCATAGAACCTAGCTAACTTCAACCAAAAAACAGTCCAGTAACTTCATTGTGAGATGCAATAGAATGTCTTTTTTCATACGGCCTTTTGTGTTCCTGTTGTATGCAGGAGAAAATAAATACGAAAATCTCCCTCTCTGTTCAAGTAATTGATAATCCAACAGCAGTAGCTGTGAAACTGTACTGTTGAGTGTGCAAGTCTTGTGAGCCTGAATTATGTCTGAGTCATACATGTGAGACCTCATGGATTGTTTGAAGGTTGAAGATGAATGCTAAAACTACTTGTTTAGGTGTACTGTAAAGTGTAACACTTTTTAGACATCCAGGAAAGTTTAATTTACATTAATAGGTGCATTTGAAAATGCTGTGCTTGATCAGATGAAGCTTAACCTAAGCTATGTTAGCGTAAGAACTGAAGAGAACGTATGTTCTCTTAGGAACAAATAATTACAGCTTCTCCTAATTGAGAGAGGAGAGAGGGATCTATGTATGGCAGAATAAGTTGGGAATGTTATGCCTGCTGCTGACGAAATCCTAATTTTCAGTTTGTTAGAAAGGAGCTCTTTCTTTAGAGGTGTCTCACTCCACATCTTTCCAGGGACGTTTGTGCTGTTACGAGCAGTAATGTGGCTTGCTAACAGGACACATAAGGACAAGTGCAAAGGACAGGTCTGAAATGTCTTTCCTGTTCCTAATGGCTCTTTTCATGTGTACCATGGTTAGGGTAGGGCCTAGGGAGAAACTGCCAAAAAGCTATGTTATTTTGTATATGCTGAATTCAAGATTTTCTTTGGAACAGGCTAGGGACTGTGTTTGCAAGTAATGACTTGAAATTTGGTACAACTGCCTGGGGTTTTGAGGATTGGTTTTGATAAGAAATACTTCTTTATTACTGAAGCCTTAATGAGGCATTACTGAACATGGAAAAAAATATAAATAAAGATGGAAAAAGCTTAATTAAGAGATTAAATCTGAGACGACCGATCTTCATCTGAAAAAATGCCATGTTAGAGCATACGGGGCCAAAAATTCAGACGATTTTGACTGTGGAATGAGGAGTGAGAATGGGATGGGGGAGAAGAAATTGAGTGCTAGCAGGCTGAGGAAGGAGGTTATGAGGAATGGGCTGAAAAATCAAGTTGTGGATGTCTCCAGATACTGATCTGTGGTGGAGAAGGAAGGTATTGGGGTACAGGGAAACACATCTGCTGAGAGGCAGTGAGCAGCAGCTTGTTCACTGGAGCCTGTTTCCTGTGGGAACTGGAAATTAAATCCAGTTTGCTCAAGTCCTAGTGTCAGTAACTGTAAGTTCTGCAAACAGAATGCCCTTTTCAACCCTCCCCCGAACCCCTTGATGTGCTGGAAGTCATACAGAGTGGTGACCAACCAGCTAGAGGTTATTCTGTGGAGTTTCATCAGTTGACTGATGGCAATGTAATGTGAAGGCTTTTAGTTTATTGCTCAACTGAGAAGAAGAAAAAAAAGACTAAGTTTAAATGGCACTGTTGGTAAAATGTGATGCTGACGCTTCTTTTAAGTTGTGTAGTCTTTATTCACCCATGATTTGATTCATGATACATGATCACTGGACTGGATGTTGTATGTTTACCTTGTGTGCACTTGCCTCATTTTGGGTGCAGGACAAGCTGGTGCAGAGGCAAATTGAGGTTCCCAGCTGAGTTTTTGCTCCAGCCTCTTAGAAGGGATGTAATGGTGAGGATGAGGAGCTGCAGGACAGAGCACTTCAGCACTGCTGGATGAGTTTTAATTCCAAAGTATGGAAGCAAAGCAAACATTTTAGAACACACCACAAATCTATTAATCTTTTCCCTTTGGCGAGATGGTCAGGTTAGAGAAGTCCTGGCTATTTGCAGTTAGAATGGCATTTGGATTCTGAATTTAAAATTAGTCAGTGAAGGGGGGCTGCCTATAGAAAGCATGCACGGTTTGACTGTCAGTATCATAGCACACTGATGTTGGAATTCTGTAGGTAAGGGAGCTTGGTCATTTAGGTCAAATCCTAGTGCGTATGCCCAAGAAGTCCTAATAACTGCTGCTTCACATCTGCTTGTATGCACCTTCCCTCCTGAGATCCATGAGGACTTGTGAGTTTGTGACAGAAGCTTGTCTCTAAAGCATTTGAACAAGAATGGAGTTGTCTTGAACTTAGCAATGTTTGAAGCAGCAGTTAATGAAAAATCACAGTAGACATTGCTCTGTGTAGCAAGTAAGCTGATTTGATAACTCCTGCTTGTTTCAGTCTTTGTGTTTATTTTGATTGGCTTGATTTCCTCTGGTATTGGACACAGAGGACTTCATTTGCACTTGATCTGTCCAGTGTGGAATTTAATACTGTCCTCCTCCATCTTGTTGGAGAGATTGAGATGATGTCATGCATTCCTATATATATAAAAGCAGTGAAAATAAACAAAGAAGACATCTTGAAAATCAGATTGCTTCTATTGTGAAAATACTTAATGCGTTTTGCTATTGAGCTATAAAACACAGAAGCACTGACTCCAGGCAGTCAGGGCCTGCGTCTCAGCATGATAAGTGCACCTCTAGCTGTAAGAATGCGGGCTGTGCTATAAGAAGCCCTTCCAGTTTGAAGCACTGAAGCAGCATTTGGCTGTTTACCAAATCTGGGGAGTTTTGCATGCTTCAGTAGGTACATGCACGTGCATGGAACTTCTTGGAAATCATTAGTGTTTTGAATTGCCTGCGTGCTGCCTATACTCATCTCCCACCACTTGGATTCTGTCAGATTGCCAGGTCATCTTTCTGTAGGAAAAGGTATCAGTTTTCCAAGAATACTTGTTTTGTTTTTTAATCCCATGAAAGAGCACAGGAAACAGGGACGTGCTTGGCTGACCTCAGTGCAGTGATCAGATGCCTTCTTGCTGTTCACAAAGTTCACTTTCACCTGTGGTCATTGTGTCTCATCCATGGAGAGGGAAAACTCTGTGATACGCGTGGCAGTTTTGGTTTTGTTATATTTTTTCCTTTCCTCTCTCTTGGGCAGAATATGAAAACGCGTGCATCATTTTCAGTGATATCCGTTTCCGTAGTGGTAAGGATTTAAGAAAGCCTAGGATGCAGTTAGTGTCTCAGAAGGCCTGTTTTCCTGATTTACTTATTTTTTTCCTCCAACCGCATGCCTCTCAATACTTCAGTAAAACTGCTGTTGTTGCTGTATTAAAAGCTATCGTTGGCAATATTTGGATCACAAATCCTTAGAATGTATTACGTCCTTAATTACTTGAGGGGGAAAATGTGGGTATGTTTTCCTTTATGAGAGCCCCACTTACCACTGTGCAGTGTCTCCAGAGTGAAGGGTACTCCATGTGTCATTCACAGAGAAACACAGTTCTGCTTGGAATGGCAGCTGACGTGGGGCTGGAGTACAGATTTCTGTTCAGCTCTCATTTAGCATAAAACTACTTTTCCCTGTACTTTCAATTTCCTGTCTCAGGTGGAAATTGTCTTCCATACATCTTTGTGGTGAAAGTGGTCAGTTGGTTGTGGTGGTGATGTAGGTTACTGAGTACCTAAATACCATGATGGAATTGCTTACCAAAACCTGCAGTAGGCTTTGACTCTCCACATTGTTTTAGATTCTGTGCCTGTAACTTACCAGGGCTTTCAGGCTCTCTCAGAAACTTTGGTTATAGGCTAACTTCTTCATCCTTCAGAGAATTCATCTGATGACTGTTGAGAATGAAGATTCCTACCAACAGATGTTCAATATTAGCTTTGTGTCCAAGAACACTGTATTTGTGCTGATCCTTAATTCGGGATCTCTCTTCTGGTGCCAACTATTTTGACCTAAAATAGGATTGGTGAGAAGGAAAGAAGTAGAGAGATTTTTTTTTTTCCTTAGTCTGCCCTTCCAAGAAGATTATTGAACATTACATTGGAGGTTCAATATACTTCATGTGTATTATGGTAATTTTAAATTTACAGTGCTTCTTCAGACTGTACATATTAATTGCTGTGGTAGTTTCTGTCCTGTGGGTTCGTGGAGTCAGTTTCCCACTTGGCATCTCAGTCATCATTCAGGCCTTTGGAACAAAAATGTATGGCACATAACTACATGCATGTTTTATTGATTTATGAGATCATGTTTTTGATTGTCCTCACTGATGTTTCAGTTTTCTATTATTCTTTCTTTTTATAGCCCTCTTAGGGTCTCCAGCTGGTGGAATGCAGAATTCCATTGGTTCAGTTGGAACAGGCCAGCAGAATAATCCATCACTAAGTAATCCTAATCCGATTGACCCCAGCTCCATGCAACGAGCCTATGCTGCTCTTGGGCTCCCATATGGCAACCAGCCTCAGACACAGTTGCAGCCCCAGGTACAAGGCCAACAGCCAGCACAACCTCAGGCTCACCAGCAAATGAGGACCATTAATGCATTGGGTAGGTGGAAAAAATATCAAGAAACTAAGGTATTGAAATAAATCAAACTGTGGTATTTTTAGGACTAATAGTATTTCACAGAAACAGAGTGGTGACTTTCTGTTGATGTTGATTAGCAACTTAAAAATTATACTATTCAAACACTACTATTCATTCACATCTTGAGTATTAGAAAGCTGTGTATATATTCCTGCTGCCAAATGGTAGTGGATTAAGTTCCCTCTAAAACAGTCCATAGCTTTTTGCTGTGTAAGGTGATTGGATAGAATTCCACAAGGATTTTTGTTCAGCAATTATTTCCTCTGTTCTAGCAGGCTGTTCTGTCACAAATGCTATCTTCTTTCAGGAACTTAGTTCTTAACTTTTTTCTAGGAAAAGACCTTCAGACTGAAATTAGCATGTGAAATAGCTGTGTATATGCACCATAGTGGATACTAACATAGAAGTGCTTATTTGGTACACTATTTGTTAACCAGTCTTGTCTGTTAAATGCAGTTTTGTGCGTCTGTTATCAAAATGGTGAACCAGGTACCAACGATGTTTAATTTTGTCTCAAAGGAGCCAACCAGATGAACCTTCCCGCAGGAGGAATAACAACAGACCAGCAAGCTAGTCTAATTTCTGAAACTGCTCTTCCAACATCCCTCGGGACAAATAAGTAATGCACACGTTTTCACTCTTCCTCGTTTAAACATTTATTTACATGCTTTATGAATGTAAATAAAGAGCGTGCTTTAGAAACTAATTGCATTGCTGCTTGAGAAGATCACTCACATCTACAGTTACTCTCTTTCATGTTTCAGTTCTGCATTCACCGCATTAGAGATCCCCAGAAGAGGTCCCCCAAGAGATCCCCAGAACATTTAGCAGTTTTAAATAAATTCCAAAGGGAAGAATATGTTGTATTTTTAGATGTACAAATACCTTAACAGCTGTGATTTTTTTTCACCATGTCTTCTGAGCTCCGGAGCTTTGCTGCTGTATGCTTTGTAGCTTGTTGGTATCAGTGTTTTGCTTACAGAATGCTTGATGCAATATCTAGAAGGGATGAAAGCAATTACTTGAAAGCTATTTTTGCATCAGGCATACTTCAGAGACTTACTTTCTTGTACTCTAACAGTCCATTTCCTTTTTTGCTTTAGCCCCCTAATGAATGATGGCACAAATTCTGGCAATGTTGGAAACCTCAGCTCAATGCCAACGGCTGCACCTCCTTCTAGTACCGGGGTAAGGAAAGCATGGCATGAACATGTCACTCAGGACCTGCGCAATCATTTAGTGCATAAACTGTAAGTATTCACCAAGACCACTTTTTTTTTTTCTTCCCTGAACGTTTTTAAATAATTTCAGTATTGTAGTTCTCCTAGCTGAATAGTTGCTAAGGAGAAAGTAGTGATGCACTTGACACTGTGCCATTGAATAGTGAGCCACTGTCCTTAACTCTCCAGTTCGTTCTTCTTGCTCGCTAAGGGATGGAGTAGATAGTTTTATGTGGCTAGTAAATTTGTTCTGCTGTAGTAGACAGAAGTGTTCAGATTCTAGATTGTCAAACCTCACGTTCTTTTACCACTTAATTCACTTTAAACTTGTGAGGAATAATACGACATAGATATTATTTTATCAGTTTTGATACATTTTGCATCTCTGATGTGTAAGGGAATGTGCCAAGTGAAGGTTATGACACTGTGTAGAATTATTAGTTTTTCTGGGAATAATTTTTCTTTTATTCTTTCTCATCTCTTGTAGTGTCCAAGCCATCTTCCCTACTCCGGATCCAGCAGCACTGAAGGATCGCCGCATGGAGAACTTGGTGGCTTATGCAAGGAAAGTTGAAGGAGATATGTATGAATCTGCCAACAGCAGGGTATGCTGCTTCAGTCTGTGTATTCAGAATACGGTCAAGAGCTGTAATATTGCAAATCTTAGAAGCATAAGGAAAGCACAAGAGAATTATTTCACTATTCTGTTGGTGAACAAAGTCATGCTTTCTCTCTGTGACAGTGCTTGTATGACCCCATGCTGTCTGATTAATGTCACTCCAGATTCAGATCCATGAAAACACAACTACATTGTGCTGCCCCATTTTCCATTCCCCCTAAAAGTCTGACTGATGTGCATGAAAACTTGAGCACTCCTTACAGTTCTTGATGTATCCCTTGCTGACGTTTTGTTTTATGAAAATCTCTGTAGATAAGAGTTCTGATGCCTCTTACCATCAGATCTTTTTTTTGGACCCAGCCATGTTAAGCTGCTTAGTGTTGCAGTAATTTCTCTGCTACTCAGCAGCATTGAGAATGATTTGGCTAAGACAAATAGCAGTTTCAACTAACAGAATAAGAAATCAGTTTGCCTGTGTTTGTCTTGTGAATGGGAAACGAGTCAGAATTACCTGTTTGTGAATTCCTTGTCCCCAGTGAGGTGTCAGCTCAAATCAGTATTACTCAGAGAACAAAACCCTGTTGATTGACACACTGAACATACTGTTTCTGTATGTCAGTGCAGTTCTGCCACCTTAAAGGAACCACTCCCTGAAAGTTTTCATCAGGTAAAAATAGTAGTGCTGTGCTGATAGCTTATGAAATCTTACCCGTTTAGAATCATGGGGTACTGTCATTAGATAAGAGTTAAGTAAAGAGAGTAGTCAGTGTTGTTTGTGTGACGGACATCCAGTAAGACAGAACACATAGTCTGCTCCTCTCAGATCAGCTCCCAGAAGAGCGTCAAATGGAACATGATTTCTGTTTCCTATAGGCAGTGGCTGTACTTGGAACACCACCAGCTCTGTGTTGGTGATGATATCATACCTTCCTTTTGGCTACTCAGAGCTTGGGAAGATGTGTGTTTGATCAAGGGTCGTCACCCTTGAGCACTCTGATAGCTTCAGATAAAAACTTGAGAGAATTTGAGACATACATATGCGCCTCTGTGCATTGTCAGTAAGAATAAGAGTAGTAGACTTCTGGCTTTAATACTGAATGTCTTCTCTGCCAAACATACACCCAGAAGTATCTTCTCTTTACCACGTAAAACAGCTGTCAGAGCCTTGTTGGCACAAGTCTGCTTGATGGGAATTGGTCTAACTTACTTGGCTCCGAAACAGTGAATTTGGAAGAGGGGGGGGTAGTTAAGACATTCTAAATGATTCCATGGGGAGTTGGATCTTTCTTCTTGAGGAGCATTAGTTTTTCTTTGACATTGAAACAAGGATCAGTATGCAGTGCCAAACTGCATAGTAGTATATGCTCTCTGTAAATATATCCCTTTTCAGGAGTCTTCGTAATGTGGGTGTAGCTCAATCTTAAATGCACAAGTGGGAAGTTACAAAAGAAGTGTCCAAGCAGAAAAAGGGCTCCTAGTGCTTTTAGCCTGGAGAGCAGAAAGATGGGCTTTCTTAACAAGACTCGTGAGAGATACTCATCTCGTCCTTATTTTCTGAAGTGAACTGTATCCTGCTGTAATAACAAATTCTAGTTCAGTCTGATGAAGATAAAACAATCTTGAGACAAGTACATTGCTAAGACTCTGCTCCATTTAACACCGGGTTTAAGAGCACGGGTGTCCCCACAAAATAAATGTGATCTTGGGGCTTTGTGGCATTTTTTTTTTTGCCTTTAACAGGTGTGTAATCTCACGTTTGGCAGATGTGTCCAGCAATTGCTGGCAAGCAAAATTGTCTCCCTTGCTGTGCAGTGTAATGCCTTATTTGATCTGTTGTCAGGGTAGATTCAGTAAAACGGATTTTTTTTTTTGTCTCATGTAGATGTAGTGTTCAGCTGTCTGTGCCTGAGGATTATTTTGCACTGATTTTCTCCATTCCTGTGGGGTTTTGTTTCTGTTTATTCCCTGCAATTCCTGTCAGTAATCAGACTCTCTAGGAAAAGCAGTTCCCATCTTTGCTTAAAAATTGATCTGTCCTTAGCACCTGTCTCCAGAAGTTTGTTGAGCATGACTGTATTTCTGGGGACATTTTTTTGTCTCTGGATTGGTGGAAATGCTGGTTATGAAAATACTGTTTATAAATCATTAACACGTAGAACTAAATCTTGCTTTCTCCAAGCAATAGAGGCCTGGTTGTCTACTTTGTCTGCTAATCTCCACAATGTAGATGTGGTGAATAGTCATGAAACCAAGTCTCTTAAGTGTTTCCTGGGAGCTTGGTTTTGCTTATCTGCATTAAAGCAGGGAGGAGACTGTCTCAGTTTGACAGTTCTGAAAGGGAATAGTTCCTGTTGAGCTTGGCAGGTGCACGCTTTAAAAACTGAAACAAAAACAAATCAGCTGACGATTCAGGTAGACTTGCTTGGCTTCTATCATTGCTTTCTTGCAGCTGATTTTCAGTGTTACTTTTCTTTTCTAGGATGAATACTATCACTTATTAGCAGAAAAAATCTATAAGATACAAAAGGAGCTAGAAGAGAAGCGGAGATCTCGTCTGCATAAACAAGGGATCTTGGGGACGCAGCCAGCCTTACAGACGCCGGGACCTCAGCCCCCTGGCATCCCACAGGTGGCTGCTGCCATGGGCCAGGCACAGCCTGTGCGGCCTCCCAGTAAGTGCTTCTGCATCAGGGTAGGGGCCCAGAAAGCAAAGTGGGACAACAGGGTGTTTGGTTCTTGTGCTTTGGCTGTAGCCCTGCAGGGTGTGTGCCCTTGCACTTCGTAGGCTAATCTTGTGTGCAGATGCTGAGTTTTCTCTCTGACCATCTTTCTGTTTCTGTTGCAGATGGGCCTATGTCCATGACAACTGTGCCTATAAGTCGAATGCAGGTTTCTCAAGGTATCTATATTTTCTTCTCTAGCAGCAGTTTGTGGGTGCAGAATGATGCATTAGGGGAAACGCTAATCGTTTCTTTTTCTCTTGGAATTGTAGTTGTGAGGGGTAACTACTGGGTCTCCCTTTTTCAGCATTATTCTTTGTTGTTGCTGTGAGAGACAGTAGCAGTCTCAGTGCAGTCTTAGAACTGTAGCATCCTTAGAGTTGGAAGGGACTGCTGAAGGCCATTTAGTCCAACTCCTCTGTATTGAACAGGGACACCACAGCTAGGTCAGGTTGCCCAGGGCCTGATGCAGCTTTACCTTGAAAGACTCCAGGGATGAGACATGAACCTCATCACTGGGCAGAGCCTGCTCCAGTGTCTCACCACCCTCACTGTACAAGATTTTTTCCTTATGTCCAGCATAAATCTAAGTCAATAGGTACTTCGTACTTTGCTAGCAACTGGGAAGTAGTTCAGTTGTTTCAAACAGAGGGAAGGGCAGGGAGAAGTATGATAGATAATCCATGATTTAAAATATGCTAACTGCAGAGCAGGAGTGTTTTGGTATGTTTCTGTCATTAAATAAGCTTCAGATGCACCTGTAGCTGGAAACTTACCCCTTTAATCCTGCACATCCTGGAATATGTGTAACTGACAGTATTCTGTCTTGCTTCCTGGTGGGAAGGCCAATTTAAAAAAACATTCTTTTTTATTCATGTAACTGATGTTTGCCATCACTAATTTAGGCTGCTGTGGGATTGTGGGGTAGCTTTTCTTTTACAGATCATCCATGCTCCTCATCATTTTTAAGCCAATGTTAGTTATATACTCCCTAACAGACAGTCTTCTAAATATTTTTTGTGTCTTGGCTTTTCTCTGAAGCCAGGCAATTGAAGCAGCATTCAAGGAAAAAGGTGGTGTGTGGGGCACTTAATTTTAGCCATACAAAATGTGAATTTTATAATAGAGTGTACATAGGTAATTTCTAATGACTTGTTTCTAATGAGTTGTTTTGGGGGTGCATTTGCAGGAATGAATCAGTTTAACCCCATGTCCATAGGGAATGTACAGATGCCACAAGCACCCATGGGACCCCGTGCAGCTTCTCCAATGAACCACCCTGTACAAATGAACAACATGGGCGCCGTTCCTGCGGTTCGTACTCGTTGTTATCAAATTCTTCTCAGAATCGGTTGATTATATGTAACAGTGTAACGCTGCTCTGAAAAGGCCGTGTCACAGAGCAGTACTGTAAATTGTAGGATAATTTTGTGAAAACGTACTGAGTCTGTCAGGCTTCTTTTGAGGCATTTGTTTTCACTATTTACGTGTTTAAAAAGAAGCCTCTTTGGAGAGGTAAATATCAGAGTTGCAATATTCTGCAAATCTGTGGAAGAGCCGAGCTCTTTCAGGAGCTGTTTTTCTTCAGTATGTGTACTTCCTTTATTCCTCCAAGAAAACATGTTTTTATTTTTCGGGGAAAAAAAAACACCCATGTATTCAAATTATACTAACACTTTAAATATTAGATTGTATTGAAGTAACTCCCTCTTGAATACCATGAAACAAATGCTAACATTATGTGTTTATGCCCACTTCCATTTGGTTTACTGAAGCCGGTTTTCCTTTTACTTTTTGTCGCATCTTTTGGCTCATTACTTTGATATTTTCCTTCGTCTTGCTGCATAAGTGCTGATGTCTTTATTCTGGTGTTAATTTTTAGATGGCAATGTCTCCTTCCCGAATGCCTCAGCCACAGAACATGATGGGAGCCCATTCCAACAACATGATGGGTCAGGCTCCTACCCAGAACCAATTCCTGCCCCAGAATCAGTTTCCAGCTTCCACAGGGGCTATGAATGTGAACAGTGTTGGCATGGGTCAGTCAGCAGCCCAGGCCGGGGTGGCACAGGTACGATGGATTTTCTAATGTCCAGGTTAAATGCTTTTAATTATTTTGGTCTGGTGTATTTTAGTTGTGTATCTCTGTGTATCATTGTCTATTGCAGTCATTCTTGACTTTCAGGAGTTCTGCCTCCATATGCTAACTCAGGGGCAATGTCCCAGTGTAAATTCTAAAACACGTGCTCTTGAGATGTTTAGAGGAATATTAGAAATTATTTTATAGGGCATGTATGAGCATACACTTCTGGTTTTGTGTGGACTTTATTAGCCAACTTGAAATCAAGAATTGCAGTAAAGTGGCTGGGAACCTTGCTGTTTCCAAGCAGAAAACATTTTCCAGCAAGATTTTTTTGTTGCTGTTGTAATAGTTGTCAGTGAAGTAAAAGATAGCTTATGATGCCAGGGTGTACGTGGTTCCAGACAAGAGATTTGTTGGGTGTTTTTTGTTGTTTTTGTTGGTTTGTTTGTTGCTTGGTATGCAGGTAGGTTAGCTGAGACCTCTGGGGCTCTCTAATCTATTCTCAAATGAGAGAAAACTTAGATTGCAAGAGGCAAGTTTTCAACAACTTCATGACGAAGCACCTACAGTTTCTTGGGCGCTGGTTTAGTTACTTGACCAACTTTGTGAGGGGAAAAAAGAAAGAAGAATCCTAAACTTTAGTTCATTAAAACTGACTTTAGATAGACAATATAGAAGCAAGTTTAAATTAAGAACAAACAAACAAAAAGAACATCGTAAGTCTTGTGCTGAATGATAGGGCAGGCATTAAATGCATTGAACTGTTTTCCAGAGCAGGACTGCTCTGATCTCCTGCAATAGAGTGTATATTTGCTTGAAACTGTTATGTATGCAAAGTGTGACCTTTGCCCAGCTAATGACATGATGTAGAGATTGTCTGCAGGTTTCTGTGTTACTCAGAGATTGTGAGGATGCCTCTTCTGTGCCAGTAGTGTTCATGCAAAGTGACGTGTGAAGCACAGCTAAGTTTAGCAGCAAGCTCTTTGAATAAAACCTGACAAAAATGATTAGAGAAATTAGGGCACAGTCATCTGCGTAGTGTAGTTAGACATGTTTTAAAGATTATGTCAGTGCTTAAAGGTTAATTGTGATTCCCAGAGTTTTGGGAGTGATGTATCTGTAAGAAAATCTCTCTCCTTCCAGCAGGGGCAGGTTCCCAGTGCTGCTCTTCCCAACTCCATGAACATACTAGGACCACAGGGTGGTCAGCTATGCCCACCAGTGACCCAGCCACCTCTGCATCAAACTACACCTCCCGTGTCCACCGCTGCTGGGATGCCACCTATTCAGCACCAAACACCAACTGGAATGACTCCTCCTCAACCAGCAGCACCCACTCAGCCATCCACACCAGTCTCATCTTCAGGACAAACCCCTACACCGACCCCGGGTTCTGTTCCCAACGCAACCCAGACACAGAGCACGCCTACGGGGCAGACTGCAGCACAGGCACAAGTCACACCGCAGCCTCAGACCCCAGTTCAGCCCCAGTCTGTGCCAACCCCTCAGCCATCCCAGCAACAGCCAACATCTGTGCAGGCACAGCCACCTGGCACTCCAGTAAGTATCAGCTATTTGTGTTTTCTCTTGTGTAGTGGTGTTGCACAGAAGTCCTCCCTATGTGTAGCGCCATGTCACAAATGTGTAGAATCCGTATGTGTTGTATGGCTGTCCATAGTAGCTTCTGCTGTAGAGCAAAGGATTCATTATATAGACGTGTAAAAATGTGTGTTCAGATTATCTCAGCATTGTTTGAAGGAGGGGGGGCATAACAAATGACTTCAATCTGCTCAAAGTAAAAATGGCAGCAGTGTTTAGAAAGATGAGGAATATCAGGCCTGATACAATATTTGGCCTTAATCAGAATCAGTCTTTTCTGATCGTAAAATTTGATCAGGTTTTTTCTCTTTTGAGTTTTATAGTCTGGAGGAATGCACGTGTCGAGGATTGTACCGTGTTTTACTGGGCAGGTGTTTTCTCTGTAAAAGAAGCCTCTTTGTTTGGAGCAGAAATCTTCCTTTGCTTTTACTCTGTAAAACAGAGTTATTGAATGTGTTCCGTAGAAACTTGACTACAGTGAGCTCCTATATCCATGTTCTGCACTGTTTTAGAATATCATCTCATGTCTCTTTTTTTTTTTTTTTGTGCTGTTCATTTTTTAGTAAAGGAAAATATTTCTATATATGCAGTGTCTTTCTTTTGTACTGTTTTTACAACAGCTATCCCAGGCAGCAGCTAGTATTGATAACAGGGTCCCCACCCCTGCCTCAGTTGCTAGTGCTGATACGAATTCCCAGCAACTAGGACCAGATGCACCAATGCTAGAAAGCAAATCAGAAGTTAAAACTGAAGAAACTGAGCCAGAGACTAGTGAGACACAAGTGGAAGCTAAGACTGAGGTAAATGAGATTCTATACAGCTTAACTGAAAGCAGTGATAGCTATAAAAGCACTTAATGATATGTCTGAATTGATGAGCTAAGGGGTGAGAAGAGGGTAGTTACTGGAAAGTAACTGTCCTGAGGAGAGCCATGGATGGAGAGTGCTTTGACAATCTCATAAGCAAATATTTGAAGGACTGAAGCCTGAGTCATAGATGTAACGATGTGTCTTGTTGCCTCCTTTCTTAAGGTGGAGGAGGATTTACAAGGATCTTCACAAACAAAAGAGGAAGCGGATGGAACTGAACTGAAACAAGAGCCAATGGAAATAGAAGAAAAGAAGCCTGAAATAAAAGTAGATGCTAAAGAGGAAGAGGAAAGTGGCACTAATGGAACCACTTCGCAGTCCACGTCGCCATCTCAGCCCCGCAAAAAAAGTATGTATATAAACTGATCCCTTTTTCTGGCATGCTTTGTTTTATGCAACCCTTCCATTCTCTGCAGTTTGTGTTCCTGCTGGGAGGACCCTGTTTTATTTTTGAAAGTAGGATTCCTTTAATGTTACTTGAATTAGAGGTGAGAATAGCACATTGTGCTCTTGATGCCAGCATCATCCAGTTTCTGCCCAGAAGGACTAAGGTGGTAAGGGAGCGGTCACTGCTTAGGTGATGTGCATGAATCTCTCCCTCTATATCGTGGCTTGTACTCTTTCACAGGAGCTCAGTATAGATGCAGTGCTTGCAGTAACCAGGAAATATCCATTGCTAAAGAAAATGGCCAAAAAGAAAGTACTCTTTTTTGTAATGAATGAAGTTAAAAAAAGGGAAGATGTATTCCATTTCATTTTGTCTTTTCTTTCAAAGGAAACTATGATTGCATAAGAAGAACGTTACATGTGTATGAATGTGATCAAGAAATCAAAGTTTTAGGTTGTACAGCTTAAATGTTGATCTCTTGTATCTGCTTTGTATTGCATTTCATTATTAGACATGGTCTTCTTACAGTGAAGTGTGTTTTCCTGTGGTTGTTAATTTCAGTTTGTAGCACAGTCTGCCAGCCAGACAAGAGTGAGCTGCAGAGCCTATTTCAAACAAACATTTATAAACAAGTTTAGTTCCAAGTGGGAAGAATCATTGCTTCTCCTTAAGTATTCTTGTGAGTAAATGGAGGCAAAATGGAGGCAGTAGCTGGAAGAGGATGGTTCTCACAGAGTTGATCTGTGCAGAGCTATACTGTGTCGTTCTTGCGATTCAGTCTGGGTTACTGCGTGTTTCCAGCACCTCAGTTAGTAACATAATTCTTGTCCTAGAAATACACTAAGTAGCCAGAGTGTAGTGTATGTGCAGCTCGGGCAGGTACAACTGAGTATGCAGTTTTAAATTGAGCCATTTTCTCACTGAGAAGTTTATCCAACTTCAACAGAGTGATTGCATTTAAATAGAAAATAAACCAAGTGGTATTCAAGAGCAAATATAGTGAAGTGTGATTAAGAGTTTTATGGTATCTTAAAACTGCTTATGAAACTCATCTCATGTTTTTTCATTCATTACGCTGGTTTCATTTTCCATCGGTGTTTGAGACTTCTGATAGCATGGGAGGGATGAGGAGATGCACTACAAAGTGATCTGGGACACAGATCATCATTTAGCAAATAGTGGCCAGGTGTCTTCATGTTTGGAAAGATTCACCTGTGCCTTAAAGGACTGTCTTTTTGAGTGGCTTCTGCTGTGGAGTTGGAATCTATCTATACCCCACACATACAGTTGTGTCGAACACCATAGGCTAAAGGGGAAGGCTTTTGTTTGCTTGCTTCTTTCCTTGTAGTCTTGGCAAAAGAAAGTGTTCCTGTCACCTGTTCTCATTATAGCTGCCTGCCTTATAGCTTGATTGCCTGCAAGATGGGTTTTATTGGCTTCTTCCTTTGTTATAAGCCATAATAATGCAAGTCCTTGTTTGAGAGAAGGTTCCTGGGTGTATTGTTCTTACTGTTTTGAAGATGTCTTCATCTTCCTTTCAGAATTTTCTCCTAAGTGATTATAAACAGAATTTCCTCTGTTCGAAAAAATGAAACTTATTTAAAAGTTAAAAAGGGAGCGTTTTAGTCTTTTCTGGCAGGTAGCATCATAATGCAAGCAGAGTTCCCTTTTCCTTCTTCCACCTATGCACCCAAGACAAAATTGGGATGACTGGATGCCAGCCCCTTACAGAGATTTGGTACAGGAGGAGAACCAGGAGCATATAATTGAGGAAGAGGAGTGAACAGTAGCTTTCCTATTCAATCCGCATATGGAGAGAGTCTGTGTTCTAATGCTCTGTCATCAGTCACCCTCCTTAGAGGCAGAAAAGTTTCTTTACTGCTAAAGAAGGCGGCAACTTTTCTTTACATTTTTAGGCAAAGTCATAACTGTAAATAACTGAATTTTGAGTCATATATATAAAACCAGAATTGAAGTAGATCATAACTTTCACAGGAATGATAATTAGTCTTTAAGGAAGTTGGCAAAAGTTCTGCTGAAGCTCTGTTGTCCCACTTTAAATCGGGATCGGATCTTTCGAGGAAGCTCCTCTAGCTAGTGGTATATTGTTATGTAGATCAGTGCAGGAAAACTTCTTACAGCAATGTCAAGTGGATGGCCAGAATAGATTACTGAAGGGTTCAAGTTCAGCAGCTGCAGCATGAGGTCTCAGTGCAGCTGTATGGCAGGGCCTTGCTGCAGCCCCTCTGGCAGCTTGTGTAGCCCTTTGCCATGGTGTAGCTGGCTGAGCTGTGCTGGCAATCCTCTCTCAGTTACAGACAACTCATTCAAACTGTCTTCCAGCTTCCCTTTGCTCTGCAGGGACTGTTTTCATCCCGACTAGCAATTTCCAGGAGCTTCAGCGTCCACAGATGCCTCAAAACATTGAGACTTTAATGCTTCAGAAATTGTTGAGTTGCGCCAACTTAATTTCTTGTGCTTTAATTTGTGAGTGTGGTTGAGATGAAAATAATTCCTCTCAGAAATATAACACTTATTAAAAAAAAAAAAAAAAAAAAAAAAAAGGGGGGGGGGAGAAGAAAATTTTAAAAACCTATTATTTTTTTAACTGAGAATTCTCCCCCAGAGCCTATTTCTATCTTAATAAAGCACCATCTGAGCAACAAAAGCAATGATCAGCCTCAGAGGGGTCACTGTAGCCCAACTGATTTAAGTGCTTTCAAGAGAACTCCTAATTGCTCCCTTTTATTGGTATTGTTCTCGTTTCAGCCAGGTAGATAAATATTAAATGCCATCCTGCTCTTCTTAGTTGTTGTCTTTTTTTCCTGAATAATAGGCATTCTTCCCTATTTAAAGCCCCTGTTCCTAAGGAAATAAATGTAATTACACCGCTGAGATGTTCAAAGAGCTCTCCAAGTTATCATTATTTTTGAGAAAATGCATTGCATTTCTTGTCCTTGTCATCCACTATTGAAGGAAACGTGGCTGTTGCCATGCCACTGTTGCCAAGTGGTTGTAATGATGCATATAAATCTTGGAGGTATTAACACTTTCAAAATCAATTAACAGTCCATCAGACCGGGACTGTTTGTGTGCCATGGCCAGAAAATCCCTGTGTCAGCTTTCAGGACATCTGGTTACCTTCTGGAGAGCTGGCTCTTCGGCCCTGCCCACCAGGATTCCTTTGCTGGAAGAATCTTGTCACGGGAGCAGCTGGCAGAGTCAGAAAGGAAGGAGAGAATGCAGCTGGTCTCTTCTCTGAAGAGCGAAGCTTCGTTGGTGTTGAAGCAGTTGATGGTTAATTTGCTTCTGGATAAATCTTGCATCCTCTGGAAAATGTATCATTAAATTGTTCTTATCACCCTATACTGAGAATGTAATCCAGTGTGATTCGATTAAATGTGGAAGCTGCCTGGTAGCCTCTTGGTGATAAGTATTGCTTTTAATCAGCCGTGTCGATGAGAAAATCGCTTGTAAGATTTTTTTGTGACAATAGTTCTATTTATTATTATTTTTTTTAAGGGAATTAAGCAGATAGGATACCCAGAAGGAATTCTTCTAACCTTCCCATCTTTCATTAACAGTTTTCAAACCCGAGGAGCTGCGCCAGGCGCTCATGCCTACGCTGGAAGCCCTGTACCGGCAGGACCCGGAGTCTCTGCCGTTCAGACAGCCTGTGGACCCACAGCTCTTAGGGATTCCGGTGAGTTGGCACTGAAACACACCAGACTGCTCCAGCACTTTGCCTTTGCTCACGTAAACGTTTCATTTCTGCACAACGCCGTGTGAACAGTTGCTGTCTTAAAACAAAAATTGCATGTGTTTGTTTGAAGGACTACTTTGACATCGTGAAGAATCCCATGGACCTTTCAACCATCAAACGGAAATTAGACACGGGGCAGTACCAGGAGCCCTGGCAGTACGTGGACGATGTCTGGTTGATGTTCAACAATGCCTGGCTTTACAATCGCAAGACTTCCAGGGTCTATAAGTTTTGCACTAAACTCGCAGAGGTGTTTGAACAAGAAATTGATCCCGTTATGCAATCCCTTGGCTACTGTTGTGGGCGCAAGGTATGTGCTCCAGGGACTCGGTCAGAGTTGCATTTTTGCAGAGAGCTTTGCTTGATTGATCAGAGGAAGCGTGTGCTTTGTGTAGACTCACTGCTTTTCTAATTGAAATAAGGAAAAGGGCTTGTAAGAGTTTGACTTCTTCTCATCACCACACTGAGAGCAGGAAAACAATACAACAGTAGATGATAACCTTCTTGCTGCTCTTCTGTTACTGTCTTTTTCTGCTTCAGAGAGAGAATACCTTTTCTGATCAAATTAATACTAAAATTCGTTGCTTCCAATGTCCATTGCAATCAAGTAGGTGGTTAGAGAGGTCGGCTCTTCCATCTCATAAAGTTAATTACTGTGATTCCATTAAGAGAGCTTTGCTAGTATATTTACAATAGCTTGGTAAAGTGTGATAACAGCGTGTTAGAATATCCTCAAGAAGGCCTAATAGATACTTGATTAATAAAAGATTACATCTTAGCATTTTCTTTCTCTCCATTTTTTTTGCAGTATGAGTTTTCTCCACAGACCTTGTGCTGCTATGGCAAGCAGCTGTGTACTATCCCTCGTGATGCTGCCTATTACAGCTACCAGAATAGGTAAGTCCTTGGCTGCTTTTCTTGGTTTTCTGTTTTTTTTTTTCTTTCCTTTTCTTTTGCTGTATTCAGAAAAGCAGTATTGTTTGTGTTCCCTGCAAATGTGGAGGAGGATTATTAACCTTCTCTTTCCTTTGCCTGCTAAGTCAGGGGAAAGTTGGTTGTTTATCCTTGCACGCTGTCCTTTTGCAGGTGACCCTCTAGTTGGCTGTACTGCAGGTAGATAGACACGATGCTTAGCTGCTTGCTGCTGGCTAGGCTGTGCTGCTGAAGTGGAAGTGCTCCATATTTTCCTCAAAAGCAATAGCAGAGCATACTGGAGGGAGAAAGGCAGAAGTGCCAAAAGGGACCAAGAGAGTTATGTTGCCTTAGTCTGGAGAATTATGAAAACATACAGCTTTGTTTCTGAATTACTGTCAGAATTTGGGAAGTAAATGGTACACTAATAAAGTTTAGTGGTCGCTCTCTTCACAGTTAGTACCGAATTCTTTTTAAACTGTCTTTGGATTACTGTTTAAAAACTCCTTGGACTCCATGAAAATAGCAGAAAATAATATTTTACATTGTTTTTTTCTGAATTACCATAAGGATTTGATGTTAGTATGATTGTTAACCAGTGGCATCTGTTTAAAAACAAAGTTACAAATTTCTTCCTGAAGGTCTGATGGCGTGTAAGCCTTGCCAGCTTTGAAGTGCACAGCAGGTTGTTGTCTGAGCGAAGTTATGGAATGAATCCAGGCAGTCAGTGCTTGTATTTAGTCTCCCTGAAGGCCGTCCCTATGTCACCGGACACATTGTAAGATGGTGTGAGGCACTGAGCTGGAGCAACACAAATGAGGAGATGAAAAGGTGTTGCTTTGCACTGGGTGTTGGGGCTGAGGTAGGTTGCATTGTTACAGAGGAATGTAGATAGCATTGTTATGGAGGAATGTGGATTCACAAGCTCTCATAAAAGGTTTTATACAGCTGCTCTGAAATCTCAAAAAAAGCCAGTCTGCAGAGAAATAAAAAGCAATAAAATGCATTTAAATGGATAGTACTGAAGTGGTCACTGTGGTCCTTAAATACTGCTGCTGTGTGGTGGGATTTAAAATCCTTTCCATATTATACATCCAGGTAATGCGGCGTATAAAAAGAACAGCAACTTCAAAAATAATTGGAGAAGTCATTTCTCTTTCAAACTGTTTGGGTGTTAAATCACCCGGGTCTCTCAGTGGAAGGCTGCGTTGGTGCAGCAGTGGGTTCCTCAGGGCTCAGCCATGCACGTGGCAGTTTCCTACCTCTTAGGGATGAGGCAGTGCCCTCATATAAGGTTTAGTGGTGGTAACAGGTGGGAAAGGGCAGTTCAACCTGGTGTCAGTGGGCAGTAACAGAGCTGAAATGGATGCACACGTATGGAGAAAGAGTAGAAGGATTTGGGGTTTTCTTGTTAGTTTGCTTTGAGGTTTGTATTTCAGGCTGCTAAAATGAAGAGACAATTTATTTTTAAGTTTGTTTTACCAAGGTATTACTGAAGATCTGTATTTTTAAGCATGCATTTGGCTGATCAGATCACAGGGACCCCTTGTTTGTCAACTCCATCACTCTAAAACAGTCAAATTGTTTCCTACAACAACGGTATTCACAAATTAATTTGCTCTTAACAAAGAGATTAATGGAATAATTCTGTCACTCCAGCAGAACTGAAATTGATTGAATGTTGCTGACTTCTTCAGGGTACAGAACAGATAGCACTGGATTTACTGGAAGCCCAGTGTTTTTTCCAACTAAGAATAATTAGGCACCGTTCAATAAATGAACTCTGCCACTGTAATTCAGTGATTAAAAGTTAATCATTTAGAACAGAGCTGTTTGGCTTGCACACATAGCACAGAAGCTTGGTTAGAGAGAACACACCTTTTCTGTGGATATCCATTTGAAAAACACGGTTGGTATTTCAGATGAGTCCAGTTGCTAATCTCGAAATTTCTCCAAATGCACTTCAACTGCAGTTGGAAATGGACGTGCTGACACAGACCGAGCCTTCCTAGGATGCTGATAATGAGCCATAATGTGACTGGTCTCTGATAGATGGGAATCAGTCACCTGGACAGTCTGCATTTGAAAGGCTTCTCATTTTTCACGTGTTGCATTAAGCACCTCCCATGAACTTTCTGACTTACAGCAGAATATCATGTTCTTTCTGAAGTGTTTGGTGAATATTTGTAGCAGCATGCAAAAAAATACTCAATAAATTATGAGCTGATCTCCCATTTCTACAGGTCCATATTCATACTAACTTAGAGATACTATCTCACCTCAGTTATTTTATGGACCAGTATTCACGATCTTCAGTTGATCATTTTCACTCTATTTCAGTTTTTCTTTCTTCATCTTAATCCCACGGATGAAGGCTGGACTCTTGCTGGTGTTAGGCCTGGCTCTGCAGTGTGGAGCAGCACGGCTCGCTGTGGGCTCACACTTGGCACTGGGGTTGTTGTGTCAGTTGTTCTGAACATGAGTGGTAATGAACTATGTCTGAGATTGCTTAAATGGAACAAAGTGTGAATGGAAGTCTTGCCTGGGGGCTTTTCTGGTTACACACCTCTTCGTTTGGGTCCTCCTGCGTATCAGTGCTTCCCTGTTTGAGTCCTAAAGTAATCAGGTAGTGTTTGTGAGTTCGCTGGCTTTTTTTGTTGGTTTTTTAATTAAGGAAAATATGACAATAAGAAAAAAGAATGGATGGGCAGCATGTAATAAGCAGACAAGCCCTGCCCCTTTTATGGGGCAATCGGAAATGAGGCTGGGAGGTGCAGTGTCACCTGAGCAGTGTGGGCTGTAGGCATGAGTGAGGTGTGCTGTCACTGCCTGCTCCTGAAAAGCTCTCCTGTAGAATTGCTCTGTACTCACCGTGAAACACTTATCACTCCCAAAGACTACAAATGAGCAGAACCGGTCTTTTTTTTTTTTTTTCCTCCTGGCCTCGTTCTGTTGTGTTAGTGGCTCCAAGAGCCTTGGTTTTGCTTGATAGGTTGATGTGTTTAATCCCAGCTGAGCTGACCTGCAGGAGACGTGGGCAGTTAGCATGCAGCTGGCTGCGAGTAGGGAGCAGGCATCTTAGCTCACGTGATTGCTATCAAAACTGCAGCTGCCCTGCTGGTAAGGTTATTACGTGGCTATGTCAGTATGGGCTACGTTAACTAGAAAAAACCCACACCTTCCTCCTCTTTGTGTCACTACATGCCCAGCCCCACTGCAGAAGGAGCATTGAGCGTGCTGCTGCATTCCTGGTGAGCGGGGCAGCTCCTGGAGCTGGAGCCAGCTGGCAGGGCATGCAGGAGTTGCAAGGTTGAACCGTGCTGCAGTAACACGGCCCTGGCTGTGGCACTCGTCAGAACTCCTTCCCTCTGTGCTGCTGAAGGACTGGGTCCCACTTGCATCGTGCTTTACGGTGCATGGCGGTGGTGTCACAGCCAGCCTCTGTCGCAGGAAGAAATTCTGACCTGTGTGTTTCAGGGAAGGCCACTCAGTGGCTTTGGTTGGCTTCTGGGAAGTTCAGTCCTGGGGATGTGTCCCCTGGCTCACAGCAGTTCAAGTGTACGAGGGTGTGTTGTAAGGGACAAGCTGCCATGTTGACCTCCATCCCTTCAGTTGTTGGTTCCTTGTGACGCCGCGTCTCGTTGGGTGCCTGATGCTCACCGTTTGTACAGTTGTAGTGTTTGAGTACTAAAACTGCATTTACTGTGCTGCCATTGCTGCTTATATTCTCTTACTCTTGAACCTCCATAAAGCTCCCTTATTTTGATGATCCTTTGTGGCCTTCCTGCATTTTACAGCTGTGGCCTCTCTTTGTTACCTTTGTTCATGTGTGAATTCATATCCTTTCCAAACATTTAGCCTCTCGTTTTTTTAATGACCCGGACAACTTTGGTTCCAGTTCATCTGTACGAAAAACAAAAAACAATAATTAAAAAAAAAAAATCTGTGAAATTTAGATTTTTTTTTTTTTCAAATGCAGATTGTATTTGTGTGGAGTTGCATTGCAATGTTCTCAGCTCAGTTTGTTAAAGCATCGGTTGTGCTGAGCGTAGCGGGATTGGCTCTTGGTCTGGGGACCAGAAATTCTCTCCGGTCTCGTATTCGATTTGTGAAGTTTTAATTGCGCTTTGTTAACGTACTCGATGAATATATTGTATGTATGTACAATATTTGATGTTGGTCACATATATACATATATTGTATTTATATAGATAAATGGCTGGAAACTCTGACCCATAATTGCATTTCTGTTAAATGTTTGTCTAGAGTATGGATTTGGTTTCATTTATATTAAATAATAAAAGCTGAGCAATTGGTCACATTTATTCTTACAGTCAAATAAGTTTTGAATTGAATATTTTAATAGATATATATTTTATTCGATACCAAGTGTGTCTGCTTTTATAGTTTTTACTGACAACCACTAAATGCTTTCAGCATATTTTCTAATTCCTTAAACCTGTAAAAGTGTGTTCCTAAGGCTTCTTGACAGGCTGCTTTTCTTAACCGAAGGAAACCCGACCGGTCTCGAGCCTGGAATCAGAGCATTTTTTTTTTTTCCTAAGTGATGCAAATCAAATCCAAATTCTTAAATTTGAGGCCTCTGTAAAGGAAGCGCTTGGTAGCTACTGCGTTAATCCTCCCCAAATTTGGAATCTGACCCTCCACTCTGTTAGTAATGATGGCCGAAATGTATAAAATGAGACCGAATGCTAATCTGTGCTTTGCCTTGGCTTTCTGCTCTGTGTTGTCTTGGTGTTTGCGTCTTACCTCTTACGTCTGTGCTGTTTGTTCCCTCCCCTGTTCTCTAACCCTGCCGTCCCCTGTTCCTCCTCATTGTGCACACTGACCCACCAATCAACCAACAAACCCCCCTCGGCGTGCGATCTGCCCTGCTCTGGTTGCTGCCTCCGTGCTCGGGTGGCTGTGTGTTGGGCTGGACCAGTTCACCCAAATATGGCCTTCTTGCTGACAGGTATCACTTCTGTGAGAAGTGTTTCACTGAAATCCAGGGGGAGAATGTCACCCTGGGTGATGACCCTTCCCAGCCTCAAACGTAAGTAGTTTTCTTTCTCCTTCACACTTAGTTTTTGTCCTTAAAGGAGGGGCAGTGGGTATTTCTGATGGCTGGCTTGGCACAGTGGCCCATTGTGTCTGTGGGGAAACGCTGTCTTTCTCACTGGTGGGCAGTTTTTGCAGTAACTGGTGATAGGCAGCTGTTCCTGTGCTGAACGTGCAAGTGCCACTCGTGCCTGGTTGTGGTGCCTGAGAGCTGCCCCAGGTTGCAGGGCTGGCCCCGAGCAGCACACTGAGGGAGGGGAGGAGGAAGCTGTGCTGTGATTGTCCCTGAGCCCTACTCTTTCCACATGAAAGGTTTCTGCCAATCCTGGCACCTCCCCTGGCAAAGCACAGCTTTTCTTTATGAAACCAATGGCTTGCCTTTAACCCAGCCAAAAAGGACGCCATGAGAAGTATGGGCAGCACAAGCTGCTTCAGAAGGTGGCTGCTTTACTGGCTGTACCTTCCCTTGTTCTTGATATTTTAATTTTACATACATGCTATTTATTATTTTGTTTTTAATTTATCTCAGAAAATGAAATGGGGAGAGTATTTTCTGTAGCTTAAAATGAATTGCTTTCTCTGAACAGAGAACAAAAACTGATGTACTTCCTTCAGATTTCCTTTGCTGCAGTTCAGAGTAGTGTGATACAGTCTCAGCCTCTGCTAAAATGTTGCTACTGAGTTTTCATGTTAACTCTTTGTCTCTAGAACCATCTCTAAAGATCAGTTTGAGAAGAAGAAGAATGACACGCTAGATCCTGAGCCGTAAGTAACCAAGCCGTTCTTGCTGTAAGATGGCTCACAGCTTTCGCTTGTCCTCTAACCAACACTTCAGAAATGGGAGAGGGAATAAAGAACTCTTCCTTTTTTCTCTCATTTCTGCCCAAGCAGACAGTGAAACCTTTCTCCAGAGGTTATAGCACCACATGCAGTTGTGGTGTCTGCCATTGGTACCAAGACCCAGGTGTGAGCCTGTTTCAGTGGCCATTCCTAATTCTGTTTGGCTGAAATAGAAGTCTTTACATTTGAGTGCCTGTGTTCTTCCCCTCAGTATTTAGGTATTTGCAAGTGGCCAGAGGGAAGGAGGTTAGAAATACGGGTGCTTCTAGCAGAAGACGTTGTTTAAGCCTTCGATTTAGGAGGGTTATACGTGCTGAACACTGAGAAACGTCCTTGCTGCAAGAAGTGGGGTAGAAACCTTGATAGAATTTAAGGTTGTGTGAAGTGAAAAGTCAGCAAGTGTTTGAAGTAACTTACTTTCTTGTAACTTACTTACTTGTTGGATTTAAGTAGTTCCTGAGGTGTGTTCTGCCCTGTGCAGCCTGCCTCAGGCTGGCCCTCCATCGCAGTGAGCATTTCATCCCAAGCACTTTGCTGTTTGCTGTTCTCCTCTCCCCATTTAGCTAGGCTTGTGAAACTCATTTTTCACTTCGCCTAGGCACTTAGCCACTGAAAGGGGCATCCTCCTCACTTGGGTTTGTTAACCTTGGGAATGTTGTGTGGGTTATTTCTGTAGCAGCAGCGTGACACTTCCTGCTGTCCCTAAGTAGCTGCTGCAAGACTTAATCTTCCTGCACGTTTGTTCTCTGGCAGTTTGATCCTCTTTTCTCATACTTGAAGCTACTAGGTAGAGCTGCTCTGCCTTTTGCAGGCAGGCTGCTGAGCTCACCATTGCAGTGGAGTCCATAAACACTGTGGCAGCCCAGACAAAAGTGTCTTAAAAGTATATATATCAAAAAACTCCATGGCAGACCCACGCAGGCAAAGGCATGTTAATACATGTCCTCTCGGCGTGGTTAATCATGAAGGATTCGTTTTTACATCTGCAGTAAGTTGAGCAACCGTTTAGTCAGCTTGTGGTTGATGCAACAGCTGACAAATCTGTGAAGGTATTGTTAAGCAGGATTCTGTGAAGCTGGGAGAAGTCAAAGCTCTGCTTAGAGAAAGGTAGGATCGTAGAATCATAGAATCTCCAAGGTTGGAGAAGACCTCTGAGGTCATCCAGTCCAACCATTCACCTGCCACCAGTATTTCCCACTAAACCACGTCCCTCAGTGCAACATGTAATCGTTTCTTGAACACCTCAGAGAGAACTCGGTAGTTACAAGCGTCAGATGTGAACTCTAAGTTCTGTAGGTTTTGCATGTCTTATATACAGGTAAAGAGGAGTGGGGGGTTGGGCTGTTGTTCTTCTAGCTGAATTCTGGAAAATTACCTGCCTGGCAACAGAAGTGATGGGCTATTCCTTTCTCTTCTCAGGTTTGTTGACTGCAAAGAGTGCGGTCGGAAGATGCACCAGATTTGTGTGTTACATTATGACATCATTTGGCCTTCAGGGTAAGATGTCTGTTAGTTCCTAAGCCTTGTATGATGATTCTGGTGTTGTTTTAGTAATGGAGATTTTCTGCGTTTGCTTTTTAATATGCATCACTGTCTTTAAGTAGCTGAGTACAAATGGACAAAGCATTTCTAAATCTTTTTTTCTTTTTTTTTTTTTGCATCTGTGGTCTCATTTCTGTATGTACAGATGAAAAAGTGTATGAAACAAACTTGTTGCATACTCAGATCTCTGTGGTTTCGAAGTGATGAACAGTGGGAGCTGATTAGCTGTAGATCTGTGTACTAAAAACCACAGGTTTTTTAGCAAGTGTAGTTGTTTGACAGACTTAAACAACTCAGAAGGGCTTCAAGGCCCTTGAGGGGAAAGGTCGAATCCAGAGAAAAATAGATTCTATGTTGATGGGTAAAATTACAGGTTCAGACTTTGAGCTGGCTGTAGCCAGAATTGGATTTGTCAAGGTTTTGGCACTTTTGTTTTCTTCTCTTCAGGTTCGTTTGTGACAACTGTCTGAAGAAAACTGGTAGAACACGGAAAGAAAACAAGTTCAGTGCTAAAAGTAAGTTCAGTGTTTCTATTTCTGTGTTCTTTTTTCATCTCCCTGCCAAAGGCTTTCTTCCTTTGCATGTATTTGTCGTATATTACCTTCCTGATTGAGACCTACTGCTGTCACGATACGTAGTATGGGACATTTGCAAAATGGGGAACAGCGTCACCTGAGGCTTTGCTGGCTGTCGGTGTTTTCAAGACCTGATATGAGTTTGTTGTCAGCCTTAGTGCTGCCCGAGGTCTTTGGCATCTGCGTGCCTATTTTTCCAAGACAAAAAAAGAAAGCAAAAGAAACAAGAGAGGGAAGGTAAAAAGAAAATAGAAGGGGGGGGGAACAGAATAAGGCTGCCTGCACTTACTGACTATTCTTAGGCGTGGTTCTGTGTAGCTTCGAAGTTACTGTAAATCACCATTGCCTTTGTGCCTTGAAATAACACATAGGAGCAGGTTGTGCTGCACTTCATGGGCATTGTGGTGGTGCCAAACACTAATGTGTTTGACGAGATTTTCTCACTCCTTGAGCAGACTGTGATAGAAGAACTGTCAGGTGGAATAAGTATCTGATAGTATTACATCTAGATCATGCAGGTAGCCGCTGTCATGCTGGAAATGTCGCAAAGAAGCGTGCCCAGAGCTTCTAGGCCAAGTTGTCTCCATCTCTTTATCAATCCTTACACAGATGGCGTGTGTTTAACATCAGAGAGCACGACCTGATAACTTCTGTATGTCGTGGAGGGCAAAAAAAAATAAGAAAGAGCAGGGACTGGCATTGGAAATGCAGTGTTGACAGCACAGAGTAGGAGATGACTGAGTTTAGAAATAAAGTGATTCGGATGTTCGTTTCCAGTTCTTCAGAGGACTTCAGTTGAGAGCTTATGGCTGCGCTTAATTTCTCCCTTTTTCTTTAGACATTTGAATTTCTGGGTGTTATTTTTTTGTACTAAAAGTTTGCAAGCCTGAGTCTTCCAAATTCCTTCTAATAAAAGGAGCAGTTTTGCCTTAAAATAAGTTTTTTTATCTGATCGTATGTGGTTGATTGCACTTTCAGCACAATAAGAGATTTGAAGCAGGATAATGGGGAGGGGATACAGCTCGTGTAAGCATTATCAGGTGACAGCGATCAGAGCTGTCTCTGGGGTAACCTGACACATGCGGAATAGCATTGTTGAAAAGATTAAAATTACTCTCATTAAAGAGTGATGGAGATTGTAAGAGAACATTAATGAGGTAAAGAAATAGAAATGTGGTTGTAGATAACCAGTTTAAGTAGCTGCCTTTCCTTTTCCATGCTTCTTTACAGTGTGTATTGATTTAAATTCTTACATGTGCAATTTCTTACGAGCGTGCAGTTGTTCTGTGACACAGCTTGAAAAAGTCTGAGTAACCAGGGTGTAGTTTCAGGTGATGGTTTTGTTCTTGGGGCATCTGGATGGGTGAAGTAATGGAAAGCTTCTCCCTTTGTTGATCTCCTTTCTCTGCTCCTTGCCTACATCTTTTCTTTTTCCCACGATGAAGTGAATCCTGCTGCCAGCTGTAGCCCTTTGGTGGACTCAGCTCTAGGGACCAGTTTTCCTCAGCAGTGCTCTGGTGGAAATACAAGAACAGGGAAGGACAGCTTCTTCTTCTTGTCGAAACGTGGTCTGTCTTCTGACCTAAAAACAAAGGAGTGGTGAAAGCTGGGAGCAGTAACGTGTTTCCTTCCCCTTCCTATTGCTCCTTGTAAAAGCCCACACTGTGTTACCAGCAGGGTTTCTGCAGTCTTTCAAGCATGGCATCGCTGCTGGCAGCCAGGAAAGCACATCCGTCAGCTGAAAGCTGTTCCTGGTGTGTATTAAGTGAAAGCGGTTCTCTTAACCTCACTGCAACAAGTTGCATAAAGCTGAGTGATGGCAGAGTAAATACAGCCTGTAAACCAGTGCGCAGCTGTGTTCAGCTCTGGAATTCCTGTCTTGTGAAGTGTTTTTTCTTACGGAGGAGATGTATGACTACCGCTCAGTAGCTAATGGAGAAGTGCTTCAAGGCTTAAGGATGGCCTGGCAGCAGGGCACCTGAAGCAGCATCCTGACAAAAAGTCCCAGAAAGCCAGAGGTGGGACTGGGTGAGCAGTCAGGAATCCGGTCCCAGATGTTTGCCAACAGCAAACCTTTTGCAGCAGGCTGCCTGAAGGTATGCTGCTTCAGTGGTGGCGTGGATGCTTTCTTCACGTTTGAACTCCCTTTTGAATTGGGCTCTGAGCTTTCACTGGAAGGACGTGTGATAGATGTGTCTAAGGAGTAAAATACAGGTGCTTTTAAAAACCTTTCTTGGGTTCTGACGTATCAAAATAGCCACGGTTCTGTTCCATCCCTTATAGTGCGTATAGTCTGAATGCTGCCTTTTTCATCTATCTTATTTGGCCTTTTTTTCTTAATTTTTCACATCCTTATGTGTTACAGCATAAGGAGGAAGGAGTTGTCCTTTGGTTGCTTAGCATTAGGAAGGTGATAGAAAGGAAGTGCAGTGAGATTCAACTAAAAGAGCTTTCTGAAATGGTACCAGCCTGTTAGCTGAAATGGAGCTGTTTCTGTTTTCCCCTGTTTGTTTTGAGAGGAAATCAACAAAACCAAATCACTTCTTCAGAACATGTCTGAATTTCCTTGTAATCAGTGGCCTTCTGTTATGTGTGGAAAGCCCAGTATCTCCAGCCAGCATATAGAAAATGGTTAAGGGAATATTTTTACTCTGGCCTTCTTTCAGATCATATCATGGCTGCCTGGAGTATAACTGCTAATGTCATAACTGGACAAGGAAACAGGTAAAAAGATGTAGAACAGGGCTGCCATCTTCAATAGCTTGTGTAAACTGACTGCAAAATAAGCATCCAGCTGTATAAATTCCTCACAGCGTGAGCTCTTCCTTTGAGTGCGTGCAGCTCCTTTCAGGATTGGTGCCCAGACATCATTTTTAGCACAGACGTTTCTCCGTAGCGTTCGTATGTGAGCTCAGCAGTCAGGAAGCACCGGCAGCCTTTGTAGGTGGACCGTAATACGAAGCAGAAATATTCACTGGTACAGTGCACACAAACAGCAGAATAAGAGAAATAGTCATTCATCTTCAAGTCGAAATAGTGTGCTGCTTCTGCTTTTCCAGTTTAAGGCGAAATTCTCACGTTAATTTCTGTAATCTGCCGTGGGTTTATTTGGAAACGTCGCGTGGTGCAGTGCTGGTGAAGCAGCTGTGTGCACAGAAGTGAATTGTGCACGTGCAGAGCTGGAGACGGCGTCTGGACAGCATGTCAGCTTGAACCTTCACAGACCTCTGCTGCTGTGTGAGAGCTGTTGAGGCTTTCTGTGCGGATTACTGTAACTTTTCCATCTAAAAGCTCTCTAGAAAATAAAAGAAGGAGCGGCGAAATCTCCGCCGAAGCCAGAAGGCTTTTCGTTTCCCTTGGTTGGCTTTGCTTTGCTTGTGAAGGTGTGGCGTTGAGCCAGATCTACACAGTGATGTAATCTCTGTCAGGCAGCCAGGAAGCGTTTCTGTTGGGAGGAAACATTTGCAGTGTGGGTAAAATAAGCCCGCAAATTTAAAGCTGCTGCGTGAAGCCGCCTTGGTTAGCTCACTTACTGAGCAACTTTTCCACTACAGTGGTTTTGATCTCCACGCGAGGGTATGAATGCTTCAGCTTTGCTTAAAACCCACGGGTTGCTTTGCTTTTTTTCCAGTTTTGGCTGTAGAAATAAAAGCGTGATGGTTTTCATATGGAGGCAAAGCAAAGGAAGAGAGCACGGTGCTACCCATCGCAGCACTGAGACACCTTACACGCGTGGTGACTGACCCCTTGCTTCACAGCCATTAATGTCTGTGCCTCTTCATTTCCAGGGCTGCAGACCACTCGCTTGGGAAACCATTTGGAAGACAGAGTGAACAAGTTCTTGCGGCGGCAGAATCATCCTGAAGCCGGAGAGGTCTTTGTCAGGGTGGTAGCAAGTTCAGATAAGACAGTGGAAGTTAAACCAGGGATGAAATCCAGGTTGGTTTATTAATTACAATAAACGCAGTCTTCAGTGTTTACAATGTTTTCCTGCATGAGTGTGGCAGAACTGTGGCGATTTGCACCTTAATCCTTCTGCAAGTATCTGTGAGTGCTGCGTGAGCAGGCAGCATAGGAAAGGTAAGGAAAAGCAGTTTGTAGCAGGTGGACCTGGAGGAGGATGGCAGCTGTGTGTGAGCTGCTCGGTGGGTGTGCAGAGGGACGTCCTGGGTTTGGGTGTGGTACTGCAACTTCATTGTATTTAATCAAGAGAGAGAATGTGACCAAATTCAAAGTTTGGTTTGGAACACATTGCTCGGATTCTGTTCCATACTGTTCCTGCAGTTTTGTTGATAAATACTTCAGTTTTCTGAAGCTGTTTTGAATCTACTTAATAATGAGGAGCTTGAAATGTTTATTCTGTGAAGTATGTTGGGTTTAATTCACAGAGGCAGTGATGGCATCACGTCATGGCAGCACATCATGTTTTGTTACTCTGCAGTGCAGTTAAAGGCTGCTGGTTTCTGAGGGTGCTCTTGTACTCACTGCTTTCCTATCCAGTCCTGTGTTAACACAGTGTGAGTGTTACAGCCAAAAGACCTTACACTGACAGCTCTCTGTTTTAATGCAGCTCTGCTCTGTCCCTACTTTAACTTCTGTATAGATGCTTCAAATGAGCTAAGAGGAAGTTGTTAAAGAAAGCTTCCTTCTGCTGGTAGGATAGTGGTTTAGTGACTGGCTTTATTTGATTTCTTTTTCCTTCCTGTCACCCTTCTCTTCAGATTTGTGGATTCCGGTGAGATGTCGGAATCCTTCCCTTACCGTACCAAAGCTCTGTTTGCATTTGAGGAGATAGATGGAGTAGATGTCTGCTTCTTTGGCATGCACGTGCAGGAGTATGGCTCGGACTGCCCCCCTCCCAATACAAGGTACTCCTTCATTTCTGTATCGGGGCACACATACGTATGGGGGATGTTTAGCTGCATTCACTGGGAGCTCACTTTAAATACAGAAGAGTGGGAGAGGTGTTCAGATTTTGGACTGGGTGACCTTCAGAGATCCCTTCCAACTCAGACAGTTCTGTGATTCTCTGAGTCCTGCAGATGACTGCAGATGACTTCAGAGGAGAAATCAAATGTCGCAGCAAAGCAATCAACAGTATTCTATTATTATTGCCTAATTTTGCTTCTTGAGATATATTCTTGTTGTCCAAAAAGCATTACCCATCTTTTACTTTTGAGAACTATGTAAACCATGTTAAGGTGCTTACTTACTCAGTTAAATGATGTGTAATCACGTTTGTTGCTCAGCGTGGCTGTGTATGTATCTGCTGTAAAAGTCAGTTCTCAGTAGACAGCACTGAAGTTCAGCTGTACATGATGTTTTTTTATCATTCTTCTCTCATTATTGTAGACGTGTGTACATATCGTATCTAGATAGTATTCATTTCTTCCGCCCCCGTTGTCTCCGAACTGCAGTTTATCATGAGATCCTCATTGGATATTTGGAGTACGTGAAGAAACTTGGGTAAGTGAAGTCTTCTCAAAGCAAGCAGTCTTTTTGCTTAGCGCCCTGTTTGTCCAGAATGCCAGGTAGCCTCGCACCTGGAAGCACTCTCTCTCCTTTCTGCCCACTGACACTTCTTTCCCGCAGTGAGGAGAGAGTTTGGGTTTTGTCAGTAAGGATTCTTAGACATTTCACTGTTTAGGGATGGTAGTCAGTGTCGTTAAGGATCTTCTGTGTGTGCTTAAATTGCAGGTACGTGACAGGACACATCTGGGCCTGTCCCCCAAGTGAAGGAGATGACTATATTTTTCATTGCCATCCACCCGATCAGAAAATTCCCAAGCCCAAACGCTTACAGGAATGGTATAAGAAGATGCTGGACAAGGCATTTGCTGAGAGAATCATTCATGACTACAAGGTTTGCTACTGTTCGCTCGCTGAATTGATTCTTATCACCTTTTCCTTTGAAGGTAGCTCATACTGCCTCATCAGACGTGCAGCAGTGGCAGTGTTGTGCAAGCATTCTTATTCTCAGTTGGTGTCTTCGTTCAATTTTCTGGATGTTCTGCCTTTCAGATAGAAATCTCCCTAAGCTTGGCTTCTGCCCTAAGAAAATTTCTTACTAACAAAGCCACCATATCCAAATTTCACCAAGAATCTTCTGGGAAGCTTTTGGACAGCGGTGTTACCAAAAACCCAGGACAGAAATGCCTACTCCTTTTGGGTTGCAGTCAGTGTGTTGAAAACAGGATCTTGTTCTTCACTTGAAGAACAGGGGTGTCTCTTGTAATCGGGGAATATTGCACACGTACCCCAGCCTGCAAGGAGCAGACCTTGGGTTCACTCCCATAAAAATAAGAACAAAGCACTGCTCAGTGTAGCACGGGGTCGTAGCTCTGGTTCTGCCATCTCTTCTAAGTGGATATTCTTGGTATTGTGTGATACCCTTAACAGGACATCTTCAAACAAGCAACCGAAGACAGACTGACAAGTGCCAAGGAGCTGCCTTACTTTGAAGGTGATTTCTGGCCCAACGTGCTGGAAGAAAGCATTAAAGAGTTGGAACAGGAGGAGGAGGAAAGGAAGAAGGAAGAAAGCACTGCAGCTAGTGAAACAACAGAGGTGAGTTACCTTCACACGCTGTACTTGCTCCTGGATCATAAAGCTGATAGTTAACACTTCTCCAGTCTACTGTCTAATCGGCTGCAAAGGCCATTCTTACATCTGGGTTCCCTCTATCAGTATTTTGGGATGTTTTTCTTGGATAGAAATACACAGATGTGTTGTTATTTTTTAAGAATTCGAGGTGAGTTTTGTAGTTCAGCATTTATATTCTCTGGGAAATGTGTTAAGGCACTCAGGACCACACCACGACTGCTACATTTGCTTGCAGTCATTTGGTTGAGCTTTTGGTGTGCACCTTTGCAAAGGTGTTTACGTTTTGAAAGGTGCTGTGTTTTTCAGAGCTGAATGGAGTTTTGCCTTTATTTAATCAGAGGTACGTTCACTCACTTGGAATAAATACTGTTACGTTTCAGTTCCCCATTTCTGCAATCTTTGTGTTGGTGTGAAGCATTGGTCCTGGTGGTGATTTCCTTTCATCAGCATTTCTGACTAATTTAAAAAAGAAAACCAAAAACTTTTCTCAACTCCTGGCTGGGATTTCATTGTTTGTGTTTGTTTGGATCCATAACCAGACAGTCACAGGGGTTTTAAACTGTCCCGTTTACTTCGGATTTACAGCAAGATGATCTGAAAATGGAGCAGGAAAATCTGAAGACGAGACCAGGGTGGAACACAGAACTTTAACTGGGGAGAAACTGCCCTCAGCTTATGTGCTGTGACAGTTTGTGTGCAGCATGTATTATGTGTGATCAATGTGGAGTTGCGTCAGAAAGATCCTTCTGCTAAACCCTAGCAGCTCCTTCAAAGCTAATGTAGCTTGCTGCTGTTTTCGTGGAGCCGTAAAGCTAATGGCTTTCACCTTTTTATTCTGAACGTAGTTTAAAATGTTAAAATATTTCAGCCAGCAGCTGCATAGAAGGAGCTGCAAGGCAAGGCTTGGCTTTCAGTAAATCATAGCGCGTCCTAGAGAGAGGATCAGTGTAAACAAGTACATCTAAGGGTGAGGAAAAAGATGTTTTAAAAAGCCAGAAACAGCTGTTGCACTCACATGAGTTGTCTGCCTCACATGGGAGGACACAGCCTTGCCCGTTGGCATCTGTGTGTTCCACATAGTGCATGGATGTTGCTTGGGGTGGCAGGACAAAGTGTGCATCCACGTGGCTATAGAGCAAAGTGTGCCCTTTGGAAAGGAGAGGAATTGGTGTGATGCTGCTACAAGGGGCAGATAGAAGGGGTTCTGAGAGGTGGGACTTACAGGGGTCCTTGGGAATGGCTCTGAAGGCACAGAGCCCTCTCACCAGCCATGCTGGAGGCTTCACTGCCAAAGCTAGATGGATCTGTGAGGTGGTACCAAGGTGGAACAGTACCAAGCCGAGCTTCTTTTCAAGAAGAAAATGTTCTTTTCAGCGTTTTTGGAATAATGTGATTGACTAAGTATAAATTAAAGATATAGAGTCATAGGATCATAGAATGGCATGGGTTGAAAAGGACCTCAAAGGTCGCCTAGTTTCAAACCCCCTGCTGTGGGTGGGGTCACCCACCACTGCAGCAGGCTGCCCAGAGCCACAGCCAGCCTTGCCTTTAACGTCTCCAGGGATGGGGCATCCACAGCCTCTCTGGGCAACCTGCATCCCGTGCAGTTCCCTCAACCTTTCCCCATAGGAGAGGTGCTCCAGTCCTCTGATCATCTTAGTGGCCCTCCTCTGGACCCACTCCAGGAGCTCTATAGCAGAGAGAATTACAGTGTCAGCTAAGCTTCTGTCTGTTTATTCTTCAGTTTGTTTAAATGTTAAGATCTGTGTTGATGCTCCAGAATGAAGAGACAAAAGAGGACTTAACCGAATTCCATCAAGGTGATAGAAGACGTTGGGGCAGAGAAATCATGGGAATATGCAATGGTTGTGAATTCAGTGCTAAATGCCATCAAATGATGTGGAGTTCTGGTTTTCCGTAAAGTAGTATGGCTTTAATTTCCAACCAGGTTTGATCAAGAAGTCATTAGGATGAGTTACCCGAGGTTTGGCAGGGAGTTTGTGTCCAAACCCAATGGACAGAAGGAAGGATGGCAGTGAGGCATGCAGTCCTCACACAGAATTCTGTCCTCAGTTGGAGTATTTTTGGATTGTTCGAGCAAACACATTTGCAAATCAAACTGTTGGCCTGTGTGTAGCGTTGAGCAAACTTTCCTCTGTGTGTATGTATGTATGGGAGGATTGTTCTTCACATTGTGCAGACCAGCATCATGGCAGGTAGGGTGGCATGTGCCCTGCTATGCGGACAGGAGGCTTTTTTATTTCTTTTGTTTCATTTTTCAGGCATGTTGATCTGTTTTCCCAGGTCACCGAAATAGCACGAGCTGCTGTTTTTCACCCTGCCTGTCTTTAGCATTCAGTCTGTGCTCACTGTGGCCTGCACTGTAGCTTGCATATAAGTGAAGGCATTGAGTGCTCAGGGTTTTCTTGGAGTTGCATATACTGTAGCACATCTTCAGGGTGGGAAAGGATGCGTTTTGGTTTTCTTATCTGTGCATTAGCTCTCGATCTGTTCAATTTAAACTAATTAATGAGATACCGAGCAAGTGTGTGAAGCCCTGAATGCACGACAGAGCAAAATGGCAGAATTTGTAAAGGTCCCTTTCATAATTGCCACATTTTGTTCTGAAATATGTGCAAGGCGTGGAAAGACAGGCAGGGGAGTGAAGTACGGCGAGCAGGGACTAAAAAAAGGCACAGATTATTTAATGTTTGTGTACTTAAAAAAAAAAATCCGGACTATTTTTAAACCACATTTGAAATTTGTTCCCTGCTGCTTTGGGTTTTGATTTTTTTTTTTTTCCTGGGAGATGGGATATTTTCAGCACAGCGTGGCTGATCTGCAGGCATTGCAGCCAAGCTCTGTACTGACAGCAGCTGCACTGAATGGGGGAGAGCTCCGTGAACATCTTCCCTGTGTGTTTCTTGCAGGGAAGTCAGGGTGACAGCAAAAACGCCAAGAAAAAGAACAACAAAAAAACCAACAAGAATAAGAGTAGCATCAGCAGAGCGAACAAGAAGAAACCCAGCATGCCAAACGTGTCCAACGATCTGTCTCAGAAGCTGTATGCCACCATGGAGAAGCATAAAGAGGTACTGCCAAAACGTGCTGTGTGCAGAGAGAGTTGGATTCCTGGAGGTTGAGGTGTGGTGGTAGAACTGGGAAATGGGGGGGGAAGGTTTTGGTTGTGCTGGAGGTTTCTTTTCGTGGTGTAACAATGTACTGAAGAGATTGCTGTAAACAAAATCAGTTAGATAACGTGCAGCGTTCTGTTACTGCAGCTTTTCCTGCGAGGTAATCTAACGTCATCGATTTGTTCTCCCACCTCCCCCCCTCCCCCCCCCCCCTTTTATCTGTAGGTCTTTTTCGTGATTCATTTACATGCTGGGCCTGTAATTAACACTCTGCCTCCCATCGTGGACCCCGACCCACTGCTGAGCTGCGATCTGATGGATGGGCGCGATGCCTTCCTCACCTTGGCCAGAGATAAGCACTGGGAGTTCTCCTCGCTGCGCCGGTCCAAGTGGTCCACGCTGTGCATGCTGGTAGAGCTCCATACCCAAGGGCAGGATCGCTTCGTCTATACGTGCAATGAGTGCAAGCATCACGTGGAGACGAGGTGGCATTGCACTGTCTGTGAGGTACGTGTGTATCACCTGGGACTGCTGCCCCTTCTTGCCCCAATTTCCTCAGAATTAGCCTTGTTCTGATGTGAGCAGAGCGAAGCTTCAAGGGAAGGTGGCTGCCCTTCTGGAGTGAGTGCCTTTGTTTTCCTGCGTGGGAAGCTGCAGTATCCTAGAGTGGCTGCAGCTGAATTACTCCACCACGTCAGTAAGCTCCTCTGCATAGCCAGGCTTTTAGCTTCTCGTGACAGAATTTTGGGGCTGAGTGCTGGAGCCTGGCTCTGTCAGAGTAACCGGAATCTGCAGGACCAGCTCATCCGTGTGGAAAGGATGGCCATGAGAGAAGCTGACTCCGTGCTGTGTGTGGCACTTGGCTAGGTGCTGAGTGCCACTTGTGCCCAGCATTGGAGGTTGGTTGCCCTGTGTATCAGCCCAAATAATTGCTTCCTGACCTGGCTCTGTATTTGTAACATTGGGCCCTATTACAGTATAGGTCACTTCTACTCAACTACATTAGAGAGCAGTGACGTGTGGAGTTACACGGGTGGGCGTGAGGGGAAGGTGTCCTCCAGAGGGCTGCTGCTGACCTCTGGCTGGAGCCGAACTGAATGAGTGCAACCTCATTTTCGCACTGGAAGTCATTGCCAGGCCTGTGGGTGAAGAGTCTTAATTAATCCCTTTGGGGCAAGCACTGAACGGGGCTTCTTGAGACAAGGCTGGAATTAAGTGGTGAGAGGGAGCGTGGCCATTAGGTTTCTTCTGGCTGCTCCTGTATAAGGGGAATTATCTTTCTCCAGCAGAAAAGAAAGAAGTCGTGCAGGGCAGGTTGGGTGTTTGAGCAGATTTTCAGATAAGCGTCTGTCTTGCCATGAAACTTGCACTTGCTTCGAGGGCTATTTTAGGGATTAAAAAACGCATTTCAGGTCGGTAGTTATTAGTAATTACACCAGGAATAGTTAAAACGGAGAGCAAACCCTTAGTTTGTAGCACTTAGGGTAGAGTTGTTTGCAGTGTTCTGGCTCTCCTTGTGTAGCCACTCCGGTGGACATCCCAGAGATGTAAAATTGCCTTCTCAAAAAGAGGAGGGGGGGTTCACAGACCTATGGTGATGTATAAAAGTGAAGGCACAGTTGTGGTGCCCGGTTGCATTATTGCCCTTGGCAGGGCCTGGGACGGGCTGGCTTTGCTGGAGCAGCTGATGGTGCCCTCCGTGCCCAGCACTCCCAGCCCTGAAAGCCCAATCCCAGTGCTGTGGGGCCTGAGCAGACTGTGCGGTCACCTCTGTACTTCAGCACACCCAGCATAAATGGAAACCTGCAGCTGCTCACAGCTCAGGGTGTCTGCCTTGCTGATTTTGGGCTGCGTTTGTGCCCAGTGAAACACAGAGTGTGCTTCCACGCCAGGCTCCCATTGCTCTCCTCTCCCAGCACTGCGGGTCACGCTTTGCAGGCAGCTGAGCTCTGGATTTTCTTTTGCTTTCAGGACTACGACCTCTGCATTAACTGCTACAACACTAAGAGCCATGACCACAAGATGGTGAAGTGGGGCCTGGGTCTGGACGATGAGAGCAACAGCCAAGGGGAGCAGCAGTCCAAGAGCCCGCAGGAGTCGCGACGGCTGAGCATCCAGCGCTGCATTCAGTCCCTCGTCCACGCCTGTCAGTGCCGCAACGCAAACTGCTCGTTGCCGTCCTGCCAGAAGATGAAACGGGTTGTGCAGCACACCAAGGGCTGCAAGCGCAAGACCAACGGTGGCTGCCCGGTGTGCAAACAGCTCATAGCTCTGTGCTGCTACCATGCCAAACACTGCCAAGAGAACAAATGCCCCGTGCCATTCTGTCTCAACATCAAACACAAGCTCCGGCAGCAGCAGATCCAGCACCGCCTGCAGCAGGCTCAGCTCATGCGCAGAAGGATGGCCACCATGAACACCCGAAACGTGCCTCAGCAAAGTTTGCCTTCTCCTACCTCAGCAACGCCTGGTACCCCCACGCAGCAGCCAAGTACGCCGCAAACACCGCAGCCTCCTCCCCAGCCCCAGCCTTCCCCTGTAAGTATGTCAACGGCCGGCTTTCCCAATGTCTCCAGAACTCAGCCCCCCACCACCGTTTCGACAGGAAAACCCGTGAACCCGGTCGCTGCTCCTCCGCCTCCGGCTCAGCCGCCGCCGGCCGCGGTGGAAGCGGCGCGGCAGATCGAGAGAGAGGCCGCCCAGCAGCAGCAGCAGCAGCTCTACAGGGTCAACAACATCAACAACGGTTTGCCTCCCGGTCGCCCGGGGCTGGTAAACCCGACGGTGGCTTCGGTGAATCAGATGCCGCAAGTCAGCATGAATGTACCCCGGCCCAACCCCGTCGGCGGCCCCGTGATGTCCAACATGCAGCCGGGGCAGTGGCAGTCGGCGCCGATGCCGCAGCAGCAGGCCATGCAGCCGGGGATGGCGAGGCCGGTCATGCCCATGGCGACGGCGCAGGCCGTGGCCGGGCCGAGGATGCCGGGCGTGCAGCAGCCGCCGCGGAGCATCCCTCCGAATGCACTTCAGGACTTGCTGAGGACCTTGAAATCGCCGAGCTCTCCACAGCAGCAGCAGCAGGTTCTTAACATCCTTAAGTCCAACCCTCAGCTTATGGCAGCTTTTATAAAGCAACGAACGGCCAAATATGTGGCTAACCAGCCCGGGATGCAGCCGCAAGCGGGGATCCAGCCCCAGCCCGGCATGCAGCAGCCGCAGACCGGCATGCAGCAGCCGGGCATGCACGCTCAGCCGGGATTGCAGAACATGAACGCGATGCAAGCGGGAGTGCAGAGACCGAGCGTTCCTCCCCAGCAGCAAGGGATAGGAGCTATGAATCCCCAGGGGCAGGCGATCAACATCATGAACCCCGGCCACAACACTAGCATGGCGAGCATGAATCATCCGCAGTACCGAGAGATCCTGAGGAGGCAGCTACTGCAGCAGCAGCAACAGCAGCAGCAGCAGCAAGGAGGGGCCGGCATGGCGGCGGGGATGGGCGGCCACAGCCAGTTCCAGCAGCCCCAGGGGCCGGGAGGTTACCCTCAAGCCATGCAGCAGCAGCGGATGCAGCAGCACATATCGATACAGGGGGGGTCCATGGGACAGATGGCTCAGATAGGACAGCTGAACCAGATGGGGCAGCCCGGCCTGGGGGCGGACGGCGCTCCCAACATTCAGCAAGCGCTGCAGCAGAGGATCCTGCAACAGCAGCAGATGAAGCAGCAGATAGGGTCTCCGGGCCAGCCCAACCCCATGAGCCCACAGCAGCACATGCTCTCAGGACAACCGCAGGCGTCTCATCTCCCCGGCCAGCAGATCGCCACCTCCCTCAGCAACCAGGTGCGGTCCCCAGCGCCCGTGCAGTCCCCCCGTCCCCAGTCCCAGCCGCCACATTCCAGCCCGTCCCCGCGGATACAGCCGCAGCCGTCGCCGCACCACGTCTCGCCCCAGACTGGTTCCCCCCACCCAGGACTCGCAGTTACTATGGCTAGCTCCATGGATCAGGGACACTTGGGCAACCCGGAACAGAGTGCAATGCTTCCACAACTAAACACCCCCAACAGGAGTGCGTTGTCAAACGAATTGTCTCTGGTCGGTGACACCACCGGGGACACGTTAGAAAAGTTTGTGGAGGGTTTGTAGCATTATGGGAGCATCGCTTTTATTTTCGGGGGGGTTTATCCGGGGCTTTGGTTGGGGCTTTTTTGGGTTGGTTTTGTTTTTGTTTTTGTTTTGTTTTTCCTTTGGTGTTGTTGGACATTTTGTACTGAAGATTCAGACGTCCCGCGCTGTTTTGGGAGCCGGGGTGGAACTGCTGCTTCCGACACGGAGGGAGAACGGAATCGCTGTTAAAAAAGAGAAGAAAAAAAAATAAACCACACACACACACACAAACCAACAAAACAACAACAAAAAGAAACCACAGACGACATAAAGAAACAATACAAAGAATATATTTTTTGTCGGTGCCGGGCCGCCCGGAGCTCTGCTCTCATTCTGTGGGGTTTTTTGGTTCCTATGATTTTGTCGGCTCACGCCTGTTTTTTTTTTTTTTAACAGAGGGTTTGGGGGGGAGGGGAGGATGACAAAGTGGGGCTGGGGGAGGGGGGGGAGGGGGGAAAAGCCGAGTTCATTATATTCATATTTTTTATTTGTATTTCCACGATGTCGTGTTTCAGAGGAGGGAAAAATAATAATAATAATAATATTGAGGAACTGTTGAGTGAGAGAACAGCGCGGCCCTACGGAGCGGACTCCTCGCACACAGCACACGGAGCCCCGGCCCTGCAGGTCCTGCAGGTGCTGCCCAACCGGCGCTCGCGGAGGAGGAGCGTCCTTTTCTTTCTTTTTCTTCTACGTGAAACTTGAAATGAGGGGAAAGACAAAAAAAGCAATTCTAGTGTAAATCACAACGAGCGCTATAATTACTATAAATAAGATCCAAGAAGAATTCAATCACTGTATAGAAAAAAAACCGCAAAAAAAAGACAAAAAAAAAGGACAAAAAAAAGACAAAAAAATACAAAAAAAAACCGACTCATTTCTTACTTATAATATCATATTGTTAAATAAACTGTGTGCAACAGCAAAACAAAAAAGGGTGGTCCTTCTTGAATCCATGTACATGGTATTAACACTTAGTGTTTGGGTTTTTTTGTTATGAAAATGCTGTTTTCAACATTGTATTTGGACTATGCATGTCTTTATTTTTTTTTTTCCCATTGTATATAAAGTATTGCTTAAAATTGATATAAATTACTGAAGTTTTTAACATGTATTCTGTTCTTTAAAAAAAAAGAAAAGAAAAAAAAAAAAAAAAAAAAGAAAAGATCCATGTACTGAATGTCGGAAGGGTTTGGTTTTATTTATTTATCTATTTTTGGATGGCGGGGCCGTGCTGCACAGGGCCTGGCCGGGCAGGGCAGCGCTGCCCTTCGTGCCCACGAGGGCCCAACCGGAATAAGTGATCGTTAACGGCCGTTGCTTTGTAGGAGCTGCGCTGAGCGAGGAGAGGATCACCGTGGAGTTCATTGTAGGCTCGTTTCTTCAGCCTCCGGTAAAATACGAACCTAGTGACTTTAACACTATTTTTCTGCTGTTAACTCTGAGTCTAGATTTGAGGGTTTTCTGTGGAATAAAGAATAACAAATCACGTACCTATGTTCCCGTTACTATCCTGTCACCGTGCCCCGCTGCTCCCGACGCCCGTCCCGTGCTGTAGGTGTGGGCAGAGCATCCCGGGGCTGGCAGCTCTCACCGTGAGGACAGGGGGTTTCTCTCTTGGAGGTTTCCTTCCCTGCAGAAGGTCTTTCTCGCAGACCTCGAGCTGTCACCGCCTCTGGATCCGCCATTTGGGGCCGGGGTGAGGTCGGCGAACCCGAAGACAACGGCAGCGAGCCCCGATGCTGGGTGCCTGGAAAGGAGGGGAAAAAAACAGGCGATCTGCGATCGGAAAGAGGAACCTTGAGGTGCGCTGCGTTTGCAATACAAGCCGCTAGAGCCGCTCACAGCCTCGCCCGGATCCTCGAGCAGCGGGTTGGGAGCAGGGAGCCGCAGCTCCTCGTTCCCACGTGCTCCGCTTTCCAGCCCAGCTCTCCGCTGCAGCACGGGCCGCGAGCGCGTTTCTCGCGGCAGATAACGGCAGCTGAGGTCCTCGGGGAACGCGAGGAGGGGCGCGGGGACGCGCCGTCCCGGCGGGCGGGGACGTGCACGCGCGCCACGTGCTGCCCCCCCCCCCCCCGTGACGTCATCACTACGCGCCGGGGGAGCGGCGGCGGAGCGCGGCATGGCGGCGGGGCGGGCGGGGCGGTGCTTCGCGGCTCTGCTGCGCGCCGGGACCGGGCCGGGAGCGGCTGGAGGTGAGCGCGGCCCCGCCGTGCCTCTCCCGGGAGGGGCCGGCGGTTCCCGGCCGTGCGGATGAGCCCGGGGCCCGCGCAGCGGCGGTGGGGCCGTTCCGGTGCGCGTGGAGGGATGGGGAGCGGTGACGCTCGGCGTACGGAGGTCTGAGCTGCCGCGGGCCGTCGGTGCTCGGTGGCAGTGAGAGCCGCTCCTCCCGTCCCCTCGGGCCTCGCGTTGCCGCGCCGTGTGAATCCGGGACGCTTTCTCGTGTCAGCTGCGGGTGCCGTGCTCGGCCGCGGGGCTTTGCTGCCCTGGGGCTGAGGGGCAGTGCCCTGAGGTTGGTGCGGGGCTGCTCGTGCTTTGCCGCTCCGGGAGCGACGTTCCCTTCCCTGTGTTATCTGCTCCCCAGGGAGCTTGTCTCGCACGTGTGTGTGCGTTCTGCAGCGTCTGGCGTGGGCATCAAACCTGGAAGCGCCGGGCTGCCCTTCCCCCTGCAGCACAGCCACAGCTCTGTGTGTCCCGCGGCGTGGGTTGAGCTCTGTGCTCTGCGTGGGCTCGGTGAAGGCGGACAGGGATGGGTAAGGAGCGAATCCCGCAGTGCTGTGACAGAACTGCGTGTGGAGGAGCTGCTCGGGTGCGTTAAGAACTACTGCAGAGCTCTTTTCTTGTGCTCCTGGCAAAGCCCAGCTCCTCTGTGCTCTTGGTTCAGCTGGGGATGGCCCACACCCACTCCTGCCCTGGGCTCGGTGCAGCTGAACGCTCCGGCCGTCACTTGGGCACGGGCTGTTCTTGTTCTTTAGCAGCAACACCAACTACTTGGCTTTGGGCAGCTCTGTAGTGCTGTGGATGGCTTCCTGTCCCCATCTGGCTCTAGCTCCATCTCCCAGCACAACGCCTGGGCACCATGGAGCGAGGGCTGGAAGTAGGAGAAAAGGGAATCCCGCTCCTCAGTGAGACCTGTGCTGTTTCCCGACTTCCTTGTCTTCCGTGTGCTGCTTATCCCAGAGCTGGCTCAGCTGGAAGATACAATCTCTGTGCTCGATCTTTGATTGCGTTCTAGTGAGAAGACCAGCATGCCTCCGGAGAGAAGTACTGTGTTCTTGGAGGCTCCCACACAACGTTCCTGCTGCCCGCATTCCTGCTTGCCGGGCGTACAGCACACAGACAGCAGAGAGCAAGGAGGAGGAGCCCCTGCACACCATCATCAGCAGCACGGAGAACGTGAAAGGTGAGCACGAATGCTGGCGTCTTGTGGGAGCATCCTCGAGCTGCAGGAGTTGTAAGGAGGCACACATTAAGAGCAAGGGGAATCCGGGTCATCTTTCACTTCAGCTTTACTGACTGCAGTCTGGAGTTGGTGACCAGCATGCAGAGTGTGTTGTGGTCTGCCTGGAAGGAGCTGAGGTGCAGAGGCCGAGTGTGTGCTTGGCAAAGCGTGCTGCCTCGTGAGGGGTGTGCTAACAGCAGCTGTGGTGTCACCCCTTTGGGGGCCTCAGCTGTCTGTGTTCAGTTGTGCTTCAGGGAAGCTGAAGCACGTGGTAAGAAGGCAATTTTGCCTTTCTTCCACAAGGACCATGGTGAGGTTCCTGATGTGTGTGCTTGTGATTTTATTCTAGGTGCAGCCTCCAAGCATGAGTTTCAGGCTGAAACAAAGAAACTGCTGGATATTGTTGCCCGTTCCTTGTACTCGGAGAAGGAGGTAGGGCACCTGCTACCTGCCCCAGAGCTGGCAGATGTTGAAGGCCTGTCTCTTTTAGGGGTTATATCCCCCAGACTTGAGCTGGAAGAGTACCTGCTCAGTTTCCCAGCAAATCCTGTGCTATTCACATCCCACGCTTTCTTGAATGTAGTTTTCTTAAGCCGCCTTCAAAATGTGGTTTGAAGATGAACTCTTTAAGTATGGCCAGGGTGCCTCTGTGGTCCTCAGAGCCTCAGCACTTCCCTCGTGAGCTCAGATGAGCCGTTCTCCTGGCAGATAACAGGGAAGGGCCGTTACTTTTCAGTGGGCTGAGGATCAATCTGTGGGAGGCATTGGGTCCCTCAGCTGCTGGGAGCCCCGTGCAGCAAACAGGAGCACGCTGTAACGTCAGGTTGTGTCCTCCTCAGGTGTTTATCCGGGAGCTGATCTCCAACGGCAGCGATGCGCTGGAGAAGCTGCGCCATCGGCTGATGGCAGAGGGGAAGGCCTTGCCAGAGATGGAGATTCACCTGCAGACAGACAGTGGGAAGGGAACCATCACTATCCAGGTACCTCCTTTGGTAACAGGAGGGTGCTGCTCTTATCTCTAGCTTTGGTGTGGGGAGTTGGTGGAAGTTGAGTGGCAGTGCAGTCCCTTGGATTCCCAACTCTGCCTGGAGAAGTGTTCTGTCCTCAGCTGGACTCTGCTTTGTGAGGCTGTAATCTGGAAAAATGTCTCTCCTTCCTTCCTTTCCGTTTAGGAACTCAGTAGTGTTTTTCCCAGTATCTTTTCTGTTGCGTTTCCTGGGTTGTGTGTGCACTTCTTACTAGGAGAGAAGATAGAGCCTGGTTTCACCGTGACCTTTGGATAGGAATTCTCTTCTCTTGGGGCTGAGATGTTGCATGGCAGCTCACAAACCTTCCCTCCCACCTGGGTGACTGGGAGATGCTGGGATGGGGGGGTCAGAACTTCCACTGCTCATCACCTCTGCGTGTTCCTGCTTCAGGTGGTTTTGTGTTTGGTGTTTTTGTGGCAAAGATGTTAATGCAAAGAAGGCGAGCTGTTAACTTATCTCGTGGACAGCGTCAGCTGTGAGAGTGCAGCTTTGTTCTATTCTCAGGAGAGCAGAGAATGAGGCAGACAGCAGTGAGGGATGAGTGGAGCAATCCAGAAGAGATGTGGTGCAGACAAAACACACCACAGTGTGACAAAAGCAGTATCTGTTAGAGGCTGCTCAGTTATTTTACACTCCCATTTCCTGGCTGAACAAGCAGCTGTGGTTGCCATGGGGAAGTTGGTGATTGTTAGTGGGCAGCATGGTTGTCAACGCAAAGATTCTCAAATTGCAGTGCAGGAGCTGTGCTTTCCCTCACACCTGGCTCATGCATTCCTCTGGCTGCTGTGTAATGCTGATTTGTTCCTGAGCTGTCACTTAGGGATGATTCCCTGCCTGGGGCTGTCTTGCTCTCACCTTTTTCTTCAGCGTTTGTAGTGCACAGGTAGCTCTGACCCCATCCAAGAGTGCTTACAGCTCGTGGCTGTGGAAGCTGTCCTCTGTGTTAGCTGAGACCTGTTTGCCCACCTTGCAGACTGGATGTGTTTGACATCATACCCAATTAGAGCTGCTAGGGATTTGTCTTTTTATAACCCCCTCTCTGGCTGCCTGTGCATCTCTAATGCGACTAAATGAGTCTTAACTAGCAAGCCTTTAACTGCAGAAATACTGTGCTGAGAGAGAGAACAGCACCGCTCCAATCTCGTTTAATAGATTTGCCTTCTCAGTAGTGCCTAAAGCTCCTTATCTCCAGCAAGGGGTCTATTTATAACCTCTTGAAGAAATGTACAGAATATAAAGATTGCTTTGACCAAGCCTTGCTCAGAACAGTTCTCTGCCTTCCAGGAATGTGAAGGTGCAAAAGAATTTGCCTGCAGTGGTTGAGGCAGAGATGGGTGTGCCTCGCAGTCACCATTTAGTTTGCTGTACACATTTGGACTCAGTAGAGCAAAAGCAGAAGGTCCATCGTACGTCACCTCTGGCAGTGGTCGCCCTGTCCTTCTCTGGGGAGGCTCCTGTTGTCTCACACCAACCCCTCAGTCCTTGTTCTCAGATCTTTATGCTGCTCTGTGCCCCTGGATCTGGTAAATCTTTCCTCTCCCCTTCCAAGCATCTCTGCGTCACTCCATGCAGCGGCCTCTGTGACAGAGCCTGGGGGGTGACAGTCTAGCTCCGGTGGTGAACAGCGTTCCTCTCTGCAGTTCTGCTTGCTTCTCTGCCAGGACCTCAGTAATGAGCGTTGCAGGACTCAGAGATTTTAAATTAATGTCCTCATTGAGGGATATCCTACCTAAGAATTGTGCCTGCTGAGAGGGGAATGGTGTGTGTGTGTGTGTGTGTCTTCAGCAGTTCAGTGCAGGGGTACCCACGCAGGGTGGGCAAAACTGCAGTGGGGATGGAGGGGTGAAGCTCTCTGTGCTTAGCTGAGCCTCAGCTGGGATGAAGCTTAGAGATGCATGCCTCTGATGGCAGGGTTAGAGCTTCCAGGTGTTGTGCCATCTTTAGCCAAAAAAACAGGGATCCACACACACACACAGGTGTGTCTCAGATAACCCGTGGCTAAAGAAGTGCAGAACCTTTAGTTTTCTTCCTCTTTGTGCCAGAATAAGAGCATAGCACCTTTAAGTATGGGAAACAGAAAGTGCATGAAGGGAAGTGCTTTACTGAGCAGCAGGCGTTCAGATGTGGACAGGTGGAAGCTGAGCCTGCAGCAGTGCTCAGTGTTGCTGTGGATGATGGTACAGTGTTAATGCGTGGCAATGGAAAAGAAGCAAAACCTCAGGCTCTTGGTTTAGGCAGCTGTAACGAGGCTCAGAGATACCTTAGGTTGGTCTCAGGTAATGAGCAAAGATACTTAACCCAGGTTTATCTACCAGCTACACCAAAAAAAGCAACAGCCGTGAGGTGATCTGATGTGTACAGGGTCCGAAGGTGTTCTTTGGAGGAAGATGGGAGCAAACAGAGCACTCAGTGCTGCCTGACCGCAGCCAGAGCCACACAGAATGGTCTCTGCAAACTTCCAGCGCCCACAGCAGGGAGGTTGGAACGAAGCACAGGGAGAGCACGAAGGTGCAGTGCAGGGACAGTGCTGTAGGGTGGCTCTGGGGCTGGCTGTGTGCTTGGTGCCCTGAGAAGTCCCAGGAGGGCAATTCAACTAGGTGGGTAGGTTGCAGAGCAGCAGGCAGGCTTTTGTAATTAGCCTCCAGCTAATGAAGTGTCCGTGCCTTGAATCCTGTGCTGTGCTTGTTCTCTGCTGCAAAGCTGTGTGCTAGCACGGCACGCTTTGAACTCTGAACATACCCCTCACGTCTTGTGACTTGCAGAGGCCCGCAGCCAGTTGGCTCTGTGGCTGTACGACCAGCTCTGCTGCTGTTCTAAGGAAGATGAAACTTTCTTGGAGGCCAAAGGGAGGGCTTGAAGCCATCTGTGGGGGAGTGGAGCTGTGTAATGGTGGTAGCAGAGCAGCAGCCACACAGTTGTGCTGCCTGACTGCAGCTCGAAGGTATTTGCAGAGCTGCATGCAGCTGAACGCCGGGAGCAGCTCCATCTGCTGAAGGCAGGAAGCACAAATGCTGCAGGAGCAGTTTGAATCTTGAAGGCGTTCCCCTCTGGATCCACTCAGGTGTTCTCCTGCACTAGGAGGTGCCAGTATCCCTGCTTGGCACTGCAGCTTTCTGCTTCCCCTGTGAGCAGCCCTGTGCTGCTGGAGGAGCACTCTTTGTTCGTTGCATTCACCCATCGGATCTGGGAGTCGTCCTTAAGCATTTTGCAATAAGTTTGGCTGGGAATTAAGTAGCCAAATATATTCATGGGGTAGGGATGTATTTTTTTTTAACATACTGGAATTTGGGAATGACATGCTGTGCTATAAATAGGAGTGGATCAGAGGAGCTGAGTGTTCTGCTCAGGGTCTGGCACGAACCAAACCTGAACCAGATGCTGAGAACATTGTTTTTCTGCACTTCTTTTTTTTTTCCCTGGGGAAAGGGACAGTGTCAGATTCCTGAGGTTTTGCCATGCTGTCTTTGTTTTTCCTGGCTTTTCATTGAGATGTTGCCTGGCACCATTCATCTCAACCAGGACTGATGGGACTGCTCTCAGTGTATGTAACCCTGCGGGAGGCAGTGCTGTGCTGCAGCGTGGAGGGATGCAGAGCAGTGTGTGCTCACACAGCACCTCACCTGGTAACCTCACAAGTTGACCATCAGATTAATAAATATATATTTAGTATTAATGATGCCATCTTACTTTACTGGTGAATAGGCCCACTGAGTGCCCCACGTGGGTGGTAGAGGGTTGGTGTGCATGAGGTCAACCTGGCATCCCACCCCAAGCCATCTCGCAGCAGCTGGTTCCACACAGACTCCTTTTGGTGGCTCCAGCACGCCAAATTGCCACCCCTGCATCAGTGAGCTGCGAGTGTGTGAGCATGCTTTTGGATGTGCAGGGTGCTGCCAGCTTTGAAACTGCACGCAGGTATGTGAGGAGAGCTGAGCTTTTCACATAGGCAAGAATGACCTCTCACTCAGCCAGTTGTGCTGCTGCCATCTTCCTGAGCTCAGAGAATGAGGTGTGGAGCACCCTGAGGTGAGGTGCTTCCAGCTGGGACACAGCACTGCAGGGCTCGGCTGAGGCTGAGACCTGGGCCGGTGTCACTTTCCAGCAGTGGCACACCGTGTTGTTAGTGGTGCAGAAACTGAAACCAGCCTTGTCTCCAGATAATACTTGAGTTTCTAAAGGTCTTGGTGGTTTATAGCCACAAAACAGCTGTGGCCCCTTGGAGCTCTGAGCCTTTTGAGTCTGCTGTCCTGCCCTGGTGCAGGTGCAATCACAGCTGGAAGCTCCTGTTGCATTTACTGCTTGACTGGCTGTTGATCAGAAGGAGAAGCTGCTTGGGTTCTGTCTGTTACAGCAATTCTTTACTGATATTTCAGCTGCTACTGCTGTTTCTTTTCAGGACACAGGCATTGGCATGACCCAGGAAGAGCTTGTTTCCAACCTTGGTACCATTGCTCGATCAGGCTCAAAGGTAACTCGGGATGAGGTGCCCCTTCTCCCCCTTAGAAAAGCTTTCTCCAGTTACAGCCACATTTGTTCTCCCAGTAATTTCTCATTCTGTCTCTTCCCTTGGCCCCCAGCCCAGCTGGGAAACTACAACCCTCCTGGAAGGTGAAACCTTCCCATGGAGTCTTCTAGCCCATAATGGTCTCTGCGTTGTGCCAGAGCTGCACTAATGGGCCCTGTTGTGTGATGCTGCTGCACCTGGCTGCCCTTGCTCCCAGAGGTAACGGAGTTACCAGGCAGTATTTGTGCAGGGAGACAGGCTCATTTGGCATCCTATTGCATCCACGAGGGCACCAGCTGTGTCCTTATGCTGGCAAATTGTCATATATATATTTACTTGATTCTTTTTTTCCATCTCTGGAATCACCCACTGTGAGGTTGCTTGCTCCTAATTGACCAAGCCCTTGTTCGTTTTCCTTTCTTGCTAGCTGTAGTGCACGTTGTCCTAGGCAGTGCTCCCCCTTTCCAGAGATGCAGTCCCTGAGGTCACTGCATGGTGGTTTACGTCTCCTCCTTTGTTCTTTCAGGCGTTTCTGGATGCTCTGCAGAGCCAAGCTGAAGCCAGCAGTAAAATCATTGGCCAGTTTGGAGTAGGATTCTACTCAGCCTTCATGGTGGCTGATAAAGTGGAGGTGTTCTCACAGTCAGCGGAGCCAGGGAGCTTGGGCTACCACTGGTCTTCAGATGGGTAAGGCTGCGGGGTGGGATGGAAGCATGCAGGGGCTGTGTCTGGATCAGGCATGATCTGCAAGCTGTGCAAAGCAAGATGAGGCTCGTGTGCTCTTCCACGACTGGGTTTGCTGCCTTAGATCCTGCTCAGGTTATACATAGCAAGGAAGCGTGACCGAATGTGCCAGGGTGAGCAGCCACAGGGACAAACTTGCTTTGTTACAGGAGGTGTGTTGTGGACAGAGTGAGTACCTCCCTCTCCTGTTCCTTCCCTTCTGGCAGGCAGGTGGCTTTGCAGTGCTCCAGACCAGAGAACATCATACTGTCTTTGATCTGGCTGGTCCCCGTTTTTTATCCTGAGGGCACCCACAGCAGGCAGGGCTCACACAGTGCAGTGACTGCAGGCACATGTCTGCTGCAGGTTGGGTTCATGTGCTCAGCCTTTGCTTCTTGCTCACAAGTTGCAAATGTGACAGCAAAGCTGTGGTGTGCTGGAGCAAGCTGAATTTGGAGCTCCTAGGAATGAGGAGCTCTGCATCCCTTAACCATCTCCTAGAAATATTTACTTAGCTGTTGAAATTATTGAAAAAATCTTTTGTAAGTGATACATCAGACTGCTGTGGGGTGTGAGCTAGCTGATGTACGCTGCAGTCTGTATTTCTGTACAGTTTGAAGGCTTGTCTGTAATGCTGCACGGCATTCACTTGGCAGTGTGGTAGGAGCAGTCACCCAGAAGAAGCTGCCTTTACCAGAGCACTGCTGCTTTTCACTGCAACAAGCTGTGGTTGAAGGTTAGGCCTGTGCAAGCTGAAGTTTGCTTGAAGTTTGTTTCCTTTTCTGTAGAGGTTACTGGTGTCTGCAGAGAGCTGTGTCCTGGGACCCAGAGTATCCGTAGAGGTACAGCCACACACTCTGGGGAGTTTTCTGATGGGCACAGAGAACATTCAGACATCCAGGACTTTTCTTTTTATTTTCTTTGCCTTTTCCTCTTGGTGCTGAAGTATGGTGCGAGCTGTCAGCTTAATTACACATCCCATGGTAGATGTGGCTGAGGCACAAGCTGACATGGGGTCTGTTTCTAATCCTAGTTCAGGAGTGTTTGAGATTGCAGAAGCATCTGGGGTCAGAACTGGGACTAAGATTATTCTACATCTCAAAGAAGACTGCAAGGAGTTTGCAAATGAAGACCGAGTCAAGGGTGAGTGGAGGAGGGAAATGCTGTTGTTGTGTGGAATCTGTTGGTTCTCTCTGAGTGGGAGGTGAATTGACAGTGTTCTTCCTCTCCTGCAGCACCATTAGTGTGTTGTTAACTGAAGAAATCCTTACTCTGTTGTTTTCGCAAACGTGACTCTTGGATGTCTCTTTTTCCATTCCAGAGGTGGTGACAAAATACAGCAACTTCATCAGCTTCCCGCTGTATCTCAACGGGAGGCGAATAAACACGTTGCAGGTGAGAGGGATGGACACCTGGAGGGAGGGTTGCTCATGGAGTCCATTGTAATCCATTACAATCCTCTGCCGGAGACAGGGAGCACAGTAGCACTGCTGCTGCTGTCCCTGGCGGTCAGGGGAGGACTGTCCAGACATCACAGACCCCGCAGTGACAAGTCAATTAAAAGAGGAGGCAGTCTGATGCGAGTCATGTCTGATTCTGCGATTCTGTATTTGTTTGAGAGGACACTTGCAGATTGGCAAAGCAGTTCTTATTTACGGGTGTCTTCCAGATTCCTTCCCAATCCAAACGATTACCTCAGTGCTTTATAAAACTACTTCTAACTGTTTAAGAGGCAGTTAGTGTGTGCTGACAGCTCTTGCTGCTGTTCTTTCTGCCCTTCTTGGGTTGGCCAGCTCCAGTGAATGGTTGGTTTTTAGCTCACCACCTGATTTTCTGCTTAGATCAGACCACAGAGTGATGCAGCCGGGCCCACGTTAGTCTGGAGTTCTTGTCCCAGTTGCAGCAATCTGCTAGTTGTGAAGCTAGGTATCTTTAAAGCAAAAAACAAAACACCATTTATGAATTATTTTCTTCTAGCATCTTTTTCTGGTTGGTTAAATCTTCCTCACGTAAGAGAGTGGGTGGAGAGCGCAGATTTGTTTGCCTTTCATAAGGCGTGACACTGACAAGTTTCTAAGATGTACTGACACATTTTCTGGTGTTAATTTATTTACTGTTCTGTAATTGGTGTTATTAGTGTCTGGTATTTATTTGGATTCCTGCAGTTATGATGCTCCTGTTCTGAAGGCTTTCTGGCTGCTTCCCTTAAATTGCAGAAGTAGAAATAGATGCAGACAGGTGCTTGGTCTTCCTGCCTGGCAGTCAGTAGAACACGCTCCCTATGTAGTACTGGAGCAAGGGGTGAAATTGCTTAGTGGTGTACTTGCATCTTCTTATCACAAAGTGTGTTTTCCATTGGGATAAAGCAGCAGCTTTATTCTCATCATGCTCCTATTTCAGACCTCTTTATCCAGGGTCTTTTTTTTCTCTTCTTTTTTTTTCCTGTTTTTCCACACATCTACATCAGTTCACTGTAAACAGAGCCGTAGATCCCTGGTGTGGGTTTTCCTAGATAAGATAAGACTCTGGGAAAGCAGGACTTAACAGCTGCTCTGAAGCACCTGAGTATCTGCTGGAGTCTGTAGTCCTACCCGTGACCCTGCAAACCCTCCAGGGCATTTGGATGCTGGAAGTGTTAGGAAGCTACTTGTGTAAGGAGGCAAAAGCAGCTTTAAGGCATATGGAAGCACTGTAGGATTGCCATGAGTTGAATCCTTTGAACTGGCCTGCTGGGTGTTTGTATTGTCACCAGTGATTACTCCTGCCACTCATTAGGGCTCCAGTGGTGAAGAGTGGCACTAAGTGTGGTGGGCTCATCTGTCTGGAAACTAAGAGTGTCTTAATTGGTTCCCATGTTGGTTAAATAGACAGAACCTCCCCCCCATTGAACTTCTAACTTTTCTTTTCCTTGTTGTTCTGAGCCTGAGATGCTTGCCCAGCAGTGCTAGTCAGCTGAGCTGTGCTGACTGCTCAGGATGCTTTTGGCTGGTGTGAGGTGATGGAAGATAGCCAGTTAGCCAAATCCCTTTTGTTTTGGGCTAGACACATCTGCCATACATGTGCTGCAGGGCAGGAGTACCTGCTTGGAAGGTGATCAGAGATCAGCTGAGGGGCAGTAAGTGGTCAGTGTATGAACCATACTGCCTTCACGCCGTGACTGATTGAAAGATGACATTTCTTCACTCAGTTGCCCTGAGTGAAAATGTTACTCCTCTTCTGAAAGAAGAGCCCTGTGCTGAGAAGCCCCGTGGGATGAGAGCTGATGGGGATTCATCTCCCTGCTCCTCCACAGGCACTCTGGATGCTGGACCCCAAGGACATCGGCGAGTGGCAGCATGAGGAGTTCTACCGCTTCATAGCACAGGCTTACGACAAGCCCCGCTATGTCCTGCACTACAGGACCGATGCACCCCTCAACATCCGCAGCATCTTCTATGTGCCTGAGCAGGTATGTGTCCGGGGAACTGTGGGGTATCTGTCCAGCTCCTCAGGAGAAGAGGTAGCTGAGGCTGCAGAATTGCAAGGAGGAATATCCAGCGTGGCATCTTTGCGGTGTGCTGGGTGCCACAGGAAAATGGTGCTGAGCCATGGCAGGAGCTGAAGGTGACTCAGATCCATAGAGAAGACAGCTAAGGTTTCAGCTCTGTTGGATTCAGTACTGGGGGGGAAGACCACGTTACGTCCTGGTCAGCTGGTGCAGCTGCACAGATTGCTGCAGCATGGTGTGCAGTTCATGGCTGTGCACAGTGCTGGTGTTACTTTTCTGTCTCTTTTTCTGCCAGAAACCATCCATGTTTGACATCAGCAGGGAGCTGGGTTCCAGCGTTGCCCTCTACAGCCGCAAAATTCTCATTCAGACCAAAGCTGCAGACATCCTGCCTAAGTGGCTGCGCTTCCTTAGAGGTGTGTGCAGGGAGCAGGAAGAGCAGCCTGGGGAGTAGGGGTCAGGTGGGGGCTGGTGGGGGGCTGCTTCCTTCCTGAGCCTGGTGCTCATGTGTGCCTCACTGCTCAGTGGTTGCTCTGTGTTCCAGGTGTTGTGGACAGTGAGGATATACCCCTGAACCTCAGCAGGGAGCTGCTGCAGGAAAGTGCTCTCATCAGGTAAGCAAGGAGTAGATCCTGTGGACTGGTGAGGCTACTCTGGGTCTCTTGCTGGAAAGCTGTGAGAGTGTGGTGAATGTCCTTTGTGTGCCTGGTTATGTAAGTATTGAAAACGTGAACTTAGCTGTGCATTAGTGCCACAGCCCTAGCTATCTCCAGCTCAAGAGCTACTCTTGACTGAAATACGAAACAGATCTAGAACCGTGAGGGGAAAGAGACAGTGGCCCTAGAGTTTCTTCTTTGTCCTCGTGTTTCCAAACACATCCCTAAGACACAGCAGAGAGAGAGAGAGATGTTCGCTGAAAGTCTCACCCTGGCCTAGCAGCCATCTTCAGAAAGGCTTGTTCCCGCTGCAGGAAGCTCCGAGATGTTTTGCAGAAGAGGGTGATAAAATTCTTCGTTGACCAGAGCAAGAAGGACCCTGAGAAATATGCAAAATTCTTTGAGGACTACGGAGTATTCATGAGAGAGGGAATTGTCACAGTAGCGGAGCAGGATGTCAAGGTACCAGCTGCCCTGATGCACTGAACTGATGGGAAGGAGCATTTGCTGCTGCTGCAATGAGGGGGATGGCTATTTCTCTGTGAATCTCACGTGCCTCTGTTGTTTGTGGGTATGGTATGACCTAAGGGTTCCCTACTGCAGTTTGCTTTAACTGACTTTTTCTGACTGGCTGCTGCTTCCCACTTATGTTGAGACACTGTGGGATCTCTGTACCCTCACACTGTCAGCCCTCGTTGATGTAATTTGAACTACAGCCTGCCATAACATAGAGCTTTCCCCCGATTGCTGTCTTCAGCCTGGATTCCCATTTCCAGAAGGGCTTGGCTTACATCATGTCTAGGTCACTTTCCTGCCTCCTTAATATCTGGATCAGGAAGGGGGAAACTATGAATCCCCTGAGCCTTTTTGCAGCGGTACTTGCTGCAAACAGACCTGCCCACTGCAAAGAGATGCCCTGGGACTGGGAATGGTCAGCAGAGCTTTGTGACCTGCTGTCAGCTCACAAGCGTGCCTTTCTTCCAGGAGGACATCGCGAAGCTGCTGCGTTACGAATCGTCGGCCCTGCCTGCAGGCCAGCTGACCAGCCTGACCGAGTACGCCTCCCGCATGAAGGCAGGGAGCAGAAACATCTATTACCTGTGTGCCCCCAACCGACACCTGGCCGAGCACTCGCCCTACTTTGAGGCCATGAAGAAAAAGGACATGGAGGTAGGTGAGCAGTTTGCTGTGGCCGGGGAGGATTGGCTCAGCTGCTGCATCTGTGGTCAGGGCTCAGCTGGGTTTTGGAGCTGAGCAGAGCAGGGAGGGTTGTGACAGTCCTTTTCATCCATCTGTCTCCACTTGCACTGGCTTCTGCAGCATGGGGCCAGGTTATAGGCCAAAACATATAGGACACTGTGCAGGGGGGTTGGACTTGCACAGGCAGCTAGATGTTTCTGCTTGTTCTGACACATTATTTGCTTTCACTGAACCCTGCAGCAGGAGCCTAGGAGCTGCTGTGCAGTGCTGGAAACAGTGTTGTTCAAGGTGTCCTCTGCAGGCAGGTGGCCCTTTCAGTTCTGGTGCTTCCCTGGGAGGCCACTGCAGCTGTGCCATCTGTGGTAACAGAGCCCCTCAAGGGTTTGCTTTTGTTTGAAGCCCTGAGTGGAAGCTGAACCTGCTGGTTTCCTTTGTGATGTTCTTGCTGTTCAGTGCAGAGTTGCTTCTGGAAGAGGGAAGTGCCGTTAGGTCTCAAACTAAACGTTACTGTCTTTTTTTGGCACAGGTCCTGTTCTGCTATGAGCAGTTTGATGAGCTGACGCTCTTGCACCTTAGGGAATTTGATAAGAAGAAGCTCATCTCGGTGGAAACAGACATTGTTGTTGATCACTATAAGGAAGAGAAGTTTGAGGAGAGCCGCCCAGGTATCGTGGGGTTCCCCTGTCCCATCCCACTGCATGCAGTCCTGCTGTCTGGTGTCAGGCAGTGAGGGTGCACCTCTCATCACGCTTGCAATTCCTGACTTCTGTGAGCATGCACACTCCTCATACCTTGAAAAGGGAAGAAGAGAGGAGGCATAGGTGGGAAGAGAGGGAGCTTGCCTTCTCTGATTGTGGCACAGTCTGGGACAAGGAGATGATGCAGCTGTGTGCTCAGTGGTGCTCCTTTCCCATTTCTATGAGAGAGCATGTAAACGGGAGTGTGAAATTGGCTGAGATCAGGAGTAAATCTTGGTGCCTGGTGTTGCACAGAAGGTGCATGTGCAAGCGTGTCCTCTTTCCTCTGCCAGCTGCAGAACGTCTGACGGATGTAGAGGCTGAGGACCTGATGGCCTGGATGAGAAATGCCTTAGGCTCCCGAGTCACTGGTGTTAAGGTAGGTATTGTTCACCTGGGTAGCGAGTACAGAAGATCTACAGAGAGCACGTTCTGGGAAGAAGCAGCAGAGGTTGACTGGGGATCTGCTGCTACAGATTTATTATTTATTTATTTGGACCCTGAGAGAAATAATTCTTTTCTATGCCTGCTTTCTATAAGTGACATGGGATTTGTCATTTGGGTGGCCCTTGTGGCAGTGGGAAGAATGACTTTGTCACGTGTAATGTGCCAAGGCCATTTCAGTCACTCATACTTAAGTTAGCAGAACATGCTGTTGACTGTCCCTGTGGACAGACAGAAAGGCTCTTTGGCAAGGAACGTTTTGGATCCAGCTGTGAGCTACTGTCTGTGGACTGGTGGAGCTATGTGGGATTTCAGCTGCCCTGCCTGTTTAGACTGCTCCTGTGGGACGGGGACAGACTGTGCGAGGTCTCGGTGTGGGTCTGTGCTGTGAAGACCCTCAATCTCTCAACTTGCCGTACTTTTAACCCACTTAAGTTTTCCTTCTCAACACCAACTGCTGTTTATGCCACAGGTGACCACACGGCTGGATACCCACCCTGCCATGATCACTGTGCTCGAGATGGGAGCTGCCCGCCACTTTCTTCGCATGCAGCAGCTTGCCAAGACCCAAGAGGAGCGTGCCCAGCTCCTTCAGCCCACTCTGGAGATTAACACAGGGTAAGGGGTTGAAATAGCAGTGCTAAGCACTGTCTTTCTTCTGGATTGGAGGTAGAGAAGAGGGCAACGTAAAGCCCCCAGGTAGCAGAACTCTCCTCATTAAGTGTAGGGTGTGTTACAGCTCCTTAGTGTGTGAGACTGTGTGCCTCACCCACCCTTACTGCATTCAGCCTCCAAGGATTGTCAGGGTTATAGTGCCAGGAATGAAGAGAGAGAGCCCTGGAACAGGAGCAAGGCCAGTGGAGCTGTTTTTCCTTTTGGTAGAACATTTTCTGTCCCACTTTGGCTTAGGTTCTCATTCCGAAAAGAAATTTCTCACGTGTCCAAACAATGCTGAGCCTTAACGTTGATCTGTCTTATTCTTACAGACACACTCTGATTAAGAAGCTTCATGAGCTGAAGGACAGTCAGCCTGATCTGGCCCAGATGTTGCTTGATCAGGTGAGAGCCAGACCTTCTCAGAGCCACCTTGCAGACTGTGGCAGGGAGCAGGGTGGAGCCCTTGTAGCAAGCAGGATTCTCACTCTCCATGGTCCCCACTCTGGGTTTTTCTGCTGCTTGTGCTCTATGTGTTTTCCTAACAGGCTGCCTAGAAAACATTCCTGGTCTCAGCGTGCAAGTCCTGGAGTGTGACATTGACTTCTTCCTCAGCAGTCGCTCACCTTGTTCTTCCTGCTTATTCAATACTTTTTTCTCTGTCAGATTTATGAGAACGCCATGATAGCAGCAGGACTGAACGAAGATCCCAGACCAATGGTAAGCCGGCTGAATGAACTCCTTGCCAAAATCCTGGAGAAAAACTGAGCTCTGGAAGACTTAAGGATGAACTCTGTGCCGATACCTCTTTCCTCAAGAACAGTCAGTGTGTCAGCTATTGCAGCATCTGTACAGGGAGGTGTTCACCTGGCAGGTAGCCATGGGGAGGACAGGGGACCTCCAACCACCGCTGCACAGGTAGGAGCCAGTTCTAATTACTGGCAATGTCATCAGCTTGCTCAAAGTGCACTGTTCTTAGTGAGAGCAAAATCCAGAGATGACAGCTAAAACAATACACATAAAATTCTGACACAAACCCTCGAGGACCTCCTTTCATACCGTTTCTAGAAATGGCCTTTCCCAAAACAAGTGTTGGTAGCAAGAGTCCCAGTTAGGTCCATGATATATACCCTCTGCCCACTGAAGAATGAATTTCTGTGCACCACTGTGCTCTGCACTAGCACTGGCAGAATCCATTAATTTGTCGAGAAGCTTCCACCTCTAACCAGGCACGGTGATCGTTCACTGCCTTCAGCAGACAGATACTGCTAGTGGAGCATGCTGGTGCAGTCCCATGGCAGAAAAGATCACCAGGCTGACCGATAGTTGAGTTCATCCTTGTCCTGCTGCAGAGAAAGGGAAGTAACTGGTGAACAGCTTTCCAGTACGACTTTCTGGAGACTCTCCAGGGCTTTTAATCTCTTCTGTGGGATAAATTGCATGTCTATCTGACCTGTATGATAAATAAATGCTGCCGCTTTTCCAAAGCTCTCCACTCTTCTGGTTTTCCCCTTACTCCGTTGGTCTTTGTGTCTTCCAGTTGGTGATTACACAGTTCTCTCTTCTGATCCTACTTGGTCCTGCAGAGCGTTGGGTGCTGACAGTGGTGGGAAGAAAGTGCTATGAAAACAGTAGCTCAGCAGAAGAAGTGTTTGTAAATATCACACAAAATTTCCCTCTATGCATCTGGTTTATACCACGCAAACTGGTTTACAAGAATTCTTTTCCATTTTCACCAGGGCCTGGGAGGCAGCTGTGATATTTGTTCAGCTTATCCTTAAATTGCCAGATTACGATTCTGAAACTGAATTTGGCTTGGTGTTGAGACTCTGTAGTGAAAGCCAGCAGCTAAGCTGGCACAGGTAAACATGCGTAAGGTTTTGCTCCTGAAAGCAGACAACATATGTAGAGTGCAGGTATAAACTTCAGAGATGGGGCAGCATCCTTTCTTCTCAAGTAGATGTAAGATCCTGTGCAGTGAAAATTGATGTCAGTACACAGGAAAAAATACTGGTTGTAGATTCACATCAGAGCTCTGTGGGGCGCCTGAAAGAAGCAGTGTTGCTGCACGGCTAGACTTCTGTACTGCAGTGTGTTTCTTGAACACAGACTGAAGAAACGAAAACCCTTGGTTTTCTAATGCTAAAAATGCCACAGGTGAGTGCATCAGCCTGCAGGCTGCTCACTGCTGCTCACTGAGAGAGCAGCTAAAGATAGCAGCCGTTGGTATAGTGCTTGAGCTGAAGGCTGGATGCTTGTTTCATAAAACAGCAATGGAAAGGATGAGTTATTCCATCATGACAGGTAAGAAGGAGGCATGGAAAGATACGGCCTGTTTTTTCCACATTTTTCCACAACCTCAGGATGTGCTGTGCAAGCAGAGGTTTGTATGGATCTTGCATCAGAACTTCAGTGGTGTTTGTAGTGGTGAAGCTGGAGTTTTGCCCTTCCAATCTCATCTTCTTCACATAGATCCTAAATCACTCATCCTCAAAAGCATTGGATCGTTAACCAGTTTCTATGAGGCTTGTGCTCTTGCTGCATTGAGAGCAGACATCCCTGATTTTTCTAGCACGTTGAGGGAAAGCATGAGAATGGTGCTGTGAAGCTGGTTGTGTCCTTTGTTTCTGTGTTTGCTCTACCAGGTTTCCCCATGAGAAGAATCTCGTGGAGCTTGTTTGGGTTTCTGGCTGTAAACAGTGCTGAGCCTTGCTGCATCCAGAATATTAATCTTTTAGCTTTGATTTTTACTGGGCCTTTGTTCAACTGCTGCCTGTTGTTTGTTTGTTTGTTTCATTTTCTAGAAGCGTGGGTTGGGTTCTTTTTGCAGAAATACTTTTTTACAAGTTAAGTTTTGTGTGCTGACAAACCTCCAGTGATGAAGAGCGTGGCCTTCTCTTCTGCTCTGCCCCGGCTCATCAGCCATGTCAAACCTATATTCTCCAGGGCAGAAGATGGAAAATATTTATAGGCAGTGAAATCCAGTTTGAAAGGACATTCCTGAGACCTTGTGTTTTCAAACTTGGACAGGATCCCTCTCACGTCTGGCTCAGGACCTTGAAACTGGACCGGCCCATAAAGTAGTACACAGGGCCAGATTGAGAACAGAGTTTGCTCTCGTCCAGACTTCCTGCTGAGACTATCGAGAGAGCCTTGGGCAGGCTCCAAATCTGTGATTTATGGACGAACCACAAGCCAGGAATCTGCAATCTAAGCTCCTGGAGCAGCAACTGTTTAAAACATTATGAGAAGAAATGGCCACTGTTTCCAAAAGAAGAAAATGTGGGAGCCATTAATAATGTTTAGCCACTACTGTAGTGCTTTACAGCTGTGAATTAATTTTCTCACTGTCCTCGTGAAATAATTCAGAAATATTGTGCAGATAAGATCTGCATAGAGTTCAAATAAATTTCCCTAGGACCATAGTCAGCCTGAGATAGGGACTTAAGAATCTCAGCCCAAAGTGAAACAAACCTCCAGAATCCAAAGGCTTCAAGACAAGTACCTGCTGGGTTTGGATGAGACAATCAATACAGATGCAGTGAGAGCTTTGAGAGCGTTCCTAACCAATGCACTGTTCAATTGAAAATTCTTCCCAGTGCAGTCATGGGTCTGCCCAAACCTTAGTAGTGAGATCATATTCTTTCTCAGTAACCCCTGGGTTCAGAATTCCTGGGGTTTCAGGAAGCCTGGCTGCTAATGGAATTGCCCTGTACAAAGTCACTGCCAGCTGGTTGTCTCTACTGCTCCTCAGGAAGAAGAGGAGATGGCACGCAGACTTTGCTGTTCTGTCTTGCTATCCTTTTTCCCCCAGAACATCTTGCCTCCTAGCTGTCTTGGGGCAGGCTGAGCACAGGTTTTGTTTTTCTTTCATCTACAGGAAAGTCTCCAGACAGTCATTAGTTCTCCCTTTGCTGTCAGAATGATTTTGTTTCTCCTTTACCTCTCATTTTACGCTTCTACTTCATCTTGTCTAGAGCACTTAGTTTGCAACACAGTCCAAGCCAGGAGGGCAGGTTTTCTGCCTCATGGGCTATGTCGTTTCCCCACCTTCATCCATGACTGAAGTACGTTCCTTGGTGCTGTCTCCCACTGTCAGAACTGGAGCCCCTTCTAGCAGGAAATTTCTCTCAAATCACAAGTTCATTTGCGTTTGCTGCTCCTGGAAACAGTCTGGATTGTGAACAGGTGGGAATGGGTAAGAGAAAAAAAAATGATTCCATCAGTCCTGGTCCAAATGGAATGGTTGGCAGCAGTGCAAGGACCACAGGCTTCTGGAAGTACTTAATCAGGAGTCCTTACAAGCTTGTCTCTCTGCCATTAATGTATTTACATGCAGCAGGAAGGATGACAAATTGGTAAATGAAGCACTTTCCTCCTCTTTTTGAATCCATCCTGCAAAAGGTATCATAATGAATTGCTCACTAAACATATCCGTACGATATTACTCCAAATGTTAGGACATTATCTGCAAGAGATTTGGGGTCAGGTAGTAGCAGTTAACAAAGAAACAGTATACGAAGCCAAGCAAAACTTGGTTCTCTTTTTGCAGCCCAAGTAAATAAGGGGTAATTGGGGTTAAAAACCTGCTCCAGAAGTAAATCAGGAAGTAAAGCTGTAGTGGAACCGTCCCACGTTAAACTCTTAGAAACTTGGGAAGTCACAGCTGTGACTTGGAGGCTGAGGGAGGTTCAGCTCCAGTTTTGTTTCACTCATGTATCTCCATCACTGGACTTGTTCTTTCCAAAGTGGTTTAGCAGATTTGCTAAGGAAACAAGCTTTCTGCGTTGTCATGCAACATGTGTGAAGAAATCAAAACATAAGGGATTTTTGTTTCTTTTTTAGTTTGACGTTGTGTTTTCATGTTTTTAGGGGCCCTTAGCATACGCTTAGTGCTCAGTCCCCTTACCAGATGAGAGTGATTCTTCTTGGAAGTTTTATTTGATTTTACCTCTCAGGAGAACAAGACTGATTTTGGTTAATAACAAATCAATTTGAAATACACGCTCTTACCTTGTGCTGTATGACTTACTGAATGGAAGCATGCATATTTTTTGTCAGACTTGAAAGTGGAGACGGATATGATGGCATGCTCCATCCCCAAACTCGCCTTTAATAACTGAAAAACATCATTTATCTGGAGGTAAATGCTGCTGTGCTGACTACTTTGCCCTTTCAGGACACTCAGTGCATTGCATACGTGCTGAGCTCCATCAGCCAGCATGACCAAAGTCCATCAGATTCCATGAAGGGCAGATTAATGTAATAAATTAATGCAAAAACTAAATCGCACTCAGTCCTCCCTCTTCTGCTGTGGGAATTGGCCCTCTTGCCTGCTTCTCTGATCACTGTTGACCTAGGTTGAACTAATTTGTATTGAAAGCTTTAAAAAGTTAATTTGCAGCTGCTAAAGAGCTACCAGGGATACAGCTGTTACATGGATCAGTGTGTTTGCACTCAGACTCTGCAGATGTAACAGTGGGACAGGTTTCTGAGAAATGCTGAACGCAGCCTACTTAGGGATAAATGTATGTACTCATTCAAACGTGTGTATGCAGAGATACCATGGATACAGATATACATATTTACTGTAATCAGTATCACATGGTGACTTCAAGGACCGTTGGTTTTTAGAATATTTTATAGCAGAGTGCCTGCAAATTTCATAGTAGTAGTTTAGGACAAAGAAAACTCCATGCTGGAGTGCAATAGTAACCACAACATGTATCTGAAGTGTTGTTACTTCAGGAATCTGTCTGCATGCTTGCAATTCAGAGTATCACTACCCCCACATTCAATGAATCTAAGGTTTTCATACTAGAGTTTAAAGCACTGAGGCCCTATGCCCGTACTTCAGATCAGACATGTCTGTCAAAGCAGTTTTACTTCTGCCAGCCCACACTCTCCATGCATCTTGGATCTTTTTGAGTGATGCTTGGTACAAGTAGCAGACAGGGTTTGTGGCAGAAACCGTGTCCCTGTTGCCCTGAGGACTGGTGAGAGGCCTGGAAATGTCTTATAAATAGATATCAGTTTGGTAGCTGGTGCATACTGGTAAATGTTTTCACTTTTGGACAGGTCTGTATTAGAAACAGCATAGTTCACTTTGTTCTTTGCAGTCTGCACTGTGTATATCACCAAAAGGTGCTTGCATTCCTTGCGCTCTACACAATAAGCTGGAAAGGATTCAAATATTGGAAAAACAGATGCTTGCACGTGTTACGTGTTTCACGCTTCTGAGAAGCCCTGTTCTTCGGTGCCTCATCACTTCTGGAATAGAAAACTGTATTTTTCTGAAATGTAGTAGAAAAGAGGAGGCTGCAGCACTGCAGCAGGGTCTGCTGTGGCTGAAGCTGTGCGTTCCCCCCCACCCTGAGGGGCTATGGCCCCTCAGCGTTAGCAGTGTTTTGCCTGCAGGGTTCTAAGCAGCGCTTCTGATTCCCACACGGGGCAGTAATTGAGAAAGGACCTGAAGCAACCAGCAGGAGTGCCGAAAGACACAAACCGAAGGATTTCTAAATATCGTTTCTGAGTTCTCCTCCCGGCGCGGGCACCCGCAGCTCCTGAGGAGAGGCACTGACGGCTATTTCCACTGACGACGCATTCACGGGGAGGAAATCGCCCTCGCAATTAGAAACCAGTGGCGGGAAACCAGCGCGCATGCGCACAAGGAGCGCGGGCGGCGCCAGCTCCATCCTGACATGCGCCGCGCGCATGCGCACCGCGCCCGGCGCGGAGTAAGGGCGACGGTTGGAGCCCTGCGCATGCGCTGCGGCTGGGCGGCGGCGCTGCCCGCCGTGGCGGTGGGGCGCGAGGAGCGGCGGGAGCTCGGTGCGCCGCGCCGAGGAGGTCAGCGACGGGCCGGGCCGGGGCGGCGGGCCGTGAGGGCAGGGCCGAGCGAACCGCTCCTCAGCGGTGGCGGCGGGCGGGCGGCGCGGCGTCATGACGTCATTGCGGCGCCACCGGCGAACAGCGCCACCTGGCGGCGGGGAGGGGGCGGCTTCCGTGTGGGGTGTGACGTCATCCGGCTGAGGGCCGGGGGGTGGGGGGGGATGCTCCGTGAGCTGTAGTTGCAGTTGCGCTCGGAAACTCATTAGGAAGCTCATTAGCGGTCTTCGTTAATCGACTCCCGTAGAAGCTCTGTCTTTAATATCTCCGTTGGCAAGCAGGGTGTTTTCCTCCCGAGCGGTCCAGTCCCAGTTAGCAGTGTGGAGCGCTGCGGATTCTGCTTGCAGAGGTGCTCCCAACACAAACAGCCTTTTTTATTTTTTTCCCTTGAATAGGCAACAGAGGTTCATTTTGAAGGCCCTTTTATGAACAGGATGTTAGTTTCACGTAATTCTGTCTCTAATTTTACCACAGTTCCCTGTTTACGTTCAGTGTTACCCAGTTCCTTTACTGTCTCTCTGGTTACTTCTCTCACTCTCTAAAAAGCAAATTCTGCTACATAAGTATTGCTTTCTTTACCTGAACCTCCAGTGACATGTTGTTATTGAGTCCTTCGTTCTTGGTTCTCTTGACATTAATCGTTTCCCTGTTGTTTTCAGTCATGCTGAGTAACCATTTTTGGAGCCCCAGCTGCTCACGCTTCTGTGTTTGCATACAAGTGATGGGCGTCTGCACCTGAGCAGCCGTTACTCTTTGTTTTTAGTTACTTCCCCTTTATCCTTCCTTAGGAGGTGTAAAAATAAAAACCTGCTCTTTTGGCGAAGTGCTTTATATACTCAACCAACTCAAGTTGGTTTCTGCAACATCCGAAATGTAGAGGGGCATTCTGACATGTAAGTAGTGACTTAAAATTAACATCGAGCACGTGATAAAGTTTTTACTGGATGTAAAATACTTTAGCAGGTAGTAGCTGGGGGGATAGAGACCTGAGGAGAAGCGTGAGCACAGTACCCTGCTGGGATATAAAGTAATGTAAGGGGTAACATCAGGCAGATGAGGATACTGGCCAGTGCTGAGATTGCTTGTTACAGTCTGGTGGTGATGTTCCTAGCTATCGTTTTCTTGCTTACATAGGCTTGCAATGATTTGTCATTTCCCATGTTTCCACATCTGGTTTTCTTACCCTTTTCTGGCACAGGAAAGCTGACAGGGGCCAGGGCTGGGGCTTGGTACCTGACTTTGAATGCCTGTTCTGCACTCACTTGTTTTCTCCTCCCTGCTGTCCTCAGTTATAATGGAGTTACGCTTCCACAGACAAAGTGCAGCTCTGGCATTGTGTCTTTGTGCAGCAGTGTGTGTGATGGAGGTGCTGGCTAGCGCAGAGTCCGGTGAAGAGTCTGAAAAGAAATTTATGGAAATTTCAGAAATTGTGCTGTGGACACGCATGGCTTCTCTCCATCAGGAATGGGAGGCGTTGGGAACCTGCAGGAAGACTTCTTGTTACAGGATTTGGTCTGGAAAAATCCCTCGGGGCCGTCTTCTGGTGTGGTTTCCAGAGCAAACACTACAGAAATTCTTTCCCTTTGCAGTGTTTGGACTGGCACGACGCAGAGGTTTGCTACCAACCTCCGCATCTTCAACTTTCAAAAAAAGGAGACAGGGAAGGGGGCAGCAAAACTTTTAGTGCCAGCTCAGCAGCGCGCATCCCAGTGTCTTGCCAGCACTGGAATTAGCAGCCTAGATCCACACGCACCACGGCAATTAACTTGCTTCTGAAGAGTGAGGAGATAGATACCAATCGCTCCGGTCCTGTTCTTTGGCTTCCCCTTAATTCAAGGCCTGCCTTACAGGACCAGGACCACTCCTGTGTTGATCTTGCTGCTGGAGGAGGTGGGAGCAGGTGCTCCAGCTGAGACAGGTGCCACCCATCCTGCAGCAGCCTGTGCTGCCTGGTATGCACCCTGTGTTTCCCATGTGGGTCCCATGCTGCAGACAGGAATGCTGAGCCTGGCAGGCTGCTTTCCCCATGGTGGCAAGGGGAGAGGATCTACTTCAGAATACTGTGATTTGTGCTGTCACAAAAAATGAAAATCATTTGGATTGGTTTTTTGCCTTACTTCCTAGAGTTGAGTAATCCCAGTTGCCTTAGTGTTTGTTAGGAAGCACAAGAAATTGCTCCCAACGCAGCATGGTGCTTTCCTTTTAGTGTAGCCCAGGGCATTCTGTTAGTAAACAGAATTCTGTTAGTTTTAAGGTCGGCCCTTGGAGAGGATGAGGGTTATAGCACTGTGGGTTTAGGAGTGGAGAAGGGACAGCCTGGTGTTGCTCCACTCCGAGCCGTAACGATGACATATTCTTGGGAGACGAAAAAGGCAGGAGAACTGTTCCTGGAACGAGTGGGCAATGGAAAAGAAAGAAATCAGGATGCTCAGGTGTTGTAGATTGGAGTGTTCAGGAGAGGTGGTGTCAGGTGATTGAGCTGCTGATAGAATTGGTTTCAGTTGTTGAAGGAGAAGCTGCTCTGGAAGGTGGGAGAGAGAAGTTATTTTGCCTTTTTTTGTTTCCTAGAAGGATTCTGAGGCTGAACTAAGTAATTTCAGTCATGTAAGTGTTCAATGTCTCCTTATTGAAGTGGTTGAAGTGATCATAGAGTTCTTTAAGGTGTCCATTGTTGTATATTTTTAACTCGGTGGGGTGGTTTGAACCTGTGCAAAGGTTCAGGCAATACTGATGGAGGTGAGGATGGACCAGGAGGGATTCTCCTGGGTAAAGAGACAACAGAAGGACTCCTATTTTAGAGATTAGACACTGGAAGATGTGACACATATTATTTAATAAAGTATTAAATGCTCTAAAGAGAATAGATTTGGATCTTCTGTGCTCCTTGTCTCATTGAAAGACAGCCAGTGCAGTAGGAAGGGAGTGAGACCTGGTAAAAGAGTGTTACTTTCTTCAGGAGCTCAGTTCAGTCAATAGATGCCTGCGGCCATAAAATCTGCTGGGTCGGTGTGGATGGAGGATGATGATCGTAAACATCAGTGGATTTTTGTTAAGAACGAAATGTTGCAGTTCTCGTTTCAAGAGAGTTGCTAGGAAACAAAATGAGTCCCAAATGGGAAAGACTGACTGACTGAAGGATCATAGGCTAACTCGGGCTGAAGGTCACTGTAAGAGATCTCTGGTCCACGCTTTCGCCCATGGTTGGCTGTGGGGTCAGAGCAGTTGCTCAGGGCTCTCTCTGTGCTGTCTGACCCATTCTGCCTCCTGGGTTCTTCCTGCTGCAACATGCAGTGCTGTGCTGAGCAGACCCCGAACGATGTGTGCAGGTCACCTCCTTACTTACACAGGTCAATGCAAGTGGCAAAACTTAGCGCCATTGGAACGTGTGTCATTTCCATCTCCTTCCCCCCACACCCTGATCAAGAGGAGCAATCTGTGCAACGTACGCTAAGTCTCACCTTTTCATTTTCCAGGTTCCACCTTGCTGATCTTGCTTTGTACTGTTTTCACGATCCTCACCTACGTGACGGGCACACTTGGGCTATAGGTTTAGCATCTAAGTGGATAGGTAAGTGCCAGCATTTATGTTTTAACCAGCTTCTGTGATTTGTAGAGTCCTAAATCCTTCCAAAATGAATTGAACACTATGCTGAAAGCAATTATTTTCAAAGCCATTGCTTTTCCAGCTCTACAAACTGGTGCCAAAACTGGCTGTTAGGTACACTAACAGCAGCACCATTGGAAACACTGAGATGCTGAACAGAGCAGGAGCCTGTGCATACAAAGTCTGGAAAGGGGAGAGTGAGACATAAATTCTTCATGAGTTTTGCATTGTTTGTGTGTCTGGCTTGGTCTTTGTGGGGCACTGAACACTGATTGCAAACGCAAAAGTGCAGATCCGTTTCAAAATTTAATATCAGGAACTGACCATAAATAAGCTGACAGTACAAGTGTGTCTGTGAGGAGTATTTAAGGCTGTGGAGGATGTGAGATTCTATTTTTCTGCACACACTGTCTCCTACTTAGAAGAAAATGCTAAATTTACAGCGGTAACTACACCAAGATTCTGTCCAGGAAAATGAGATTTATGAACTGGCTACATAAAACTTCAGTTTCTCTCTGACAGGAAATGACTCCAAGATTCACAGCAAAATCCTCTGCTCGTTCGGGAGGCTGTGTTTAAAATAAATAAATCCATTAACATCTGTAATTGCTTATAGGAAAGGCTGACCCATGAAAGCGTGTAACCAGCATTCCTCAGCCTAGCCTGTCTGCAGCCAAACCATTTGAGAAAACAATCTCGCATGTGTTTTTCCTGCTCTTGAATCTTTCGGTGCCCAGAGCTTTGCTGGAGAAACTGAACCACAGTTGCTGCCATTCCAAGTGAAACACTCTGTTTGAAAGAATTAGGTTTGGGGAGCAATATAAAACCTCTGGTAAAATAGCCAGAACTGTAGGACTGGGAAGAAGAGGACAATCAAAATGTCTAAGAATAGTGATCTAGTTTTAATGTTGCCTGGGAATTGATGACATTTCCATCTGGATGCTGTAGCTAGTGCTCTTCCAAGTAATTCATAGCTAGTATAGCTGTTTTACTGGAGCTGAAATATGGTGGAGAAACCCTTAAGTATCATTTGTTTGGCCTGTTTACCTTGTGTATTGATAGCAGTTTGTGTAACATGGTTAGTGCCGTGGTTTACTGAGTGCTCACAGGAGGAGTTCAGTGTTTGCAGGAGAGCTAATGCTGAACATGAGCAGGTCATGGAGGCCAGAAAAGATGAACACGCTTGGTGGAGTTTTTCTAGGACTGTCCCAGAAACCCTCTTGAAACACAAGAGCTTCGTTTTCTTTACTTCTCAAAACGAAGCCAGGCTCTCCTTTTTAAAGGGGCTTTGTCACAAGTGTAAGTATGAATTTATTTTAAAAAAAGAACAGTTTAAATCCTGAGGCCCTGGGCAAAAGCCTGCCCCGTATCAGGTATCTGCAAAACTTTTCTCTTCTAGTGTGGCTTGTGCTTGACTGTAGTATAATTGTAGTGGTTTGAGTCAGTAGATGCTTTTTCTGTTATTTATACAAATTTTATTCTCCTTCGGAGCTATACTCCAGCTCTTTCCCTTCCTGCACATGCATATATCACCCTACATAATCACCTTTTGTATTTGTTTCAGGACTTTGATAGGTGTCTTTCTGAAACCCTGTAGCGTATCAAGAAGATCTTGTGCGTGCTCTGCACAAACTGCAGTGTTTACCTTGTGGTCTAGAGACTTCTGAAGAGCCAGCTTGTCAGTGCACTGTATGTGAAGGCAAGTGGGGTTCTTGATGAGACAGTATGGCTGCGAATTAGGTGTGGAAGAAGGAACCATTGGAACAATGAAGTGCCCGCTCTTTTGACCTCAGTGAACTCTGGAGACAGGAGCTCCCTGAGGTGATGGAGAAGATCATGTAGGATGCACACCTGAACCGATGCTGCTATCTTCCACTGTCCTCCAGTCCTCAGAGTGTCATTAGGCAGCTGTGTTACTGGAACCTGCAGGCCAATGGATGAACAGGACAATGATTTTAAAGAGCTGTGGGCAAATCTTTTGGGTGGAGCAAAGAGAAAATCTGGGGATGCTGAGGCAGCAAAGAGGGCTCAGAAAAGATCAAAGAATACTGCAGCAAAAAGCAAGTTAAGAAGAGGCAAAGCTGCTGCTAAGAGCCAAAACCACCACCTCTTTCCAGCAGCAAAGCAAAAAAGCTTGCTTCAGGATTTGAGCCTTAAGGTACAAACATCGGGGCACAAAGAAGACAGTGATGCTGCAGCCTGCAGCAGTGGTGAGACTTCAGAAGGGGACAGAAGCAGAAGCCCTTTCCCTGCCAGCCAGCTGAGTACCACAGCCAGTGACTGTAGCCAGGGGACTCTGACAGGTGAGTGAACCAAAACAGAAAACACACTCATTCTGAAAAGACTGTAGTTCAGTGGAGCTCTTCACTTGGAGAAGACACATAGCAGCACTGCTTGAAGGAGTTTACATCTTGTGTTTCTATCTGCACTTAGCTACTTTGCCTTATCTAGGCATTTAACCTAGCGGTGTGCTCTTTACAGATGATAGAAGGTGCTTCATCTTCACTTCAGATGAAATGTTTGCACAAAGGAATCTATTAGGAAGTCATTGTTCAGTGGTTTTTACAGTATCAGAACTTAAAAAACCACCTTCAAATCATCCAGCAGCAAACTTATATATATCATATATATACTTCTGACCCTGTGCATTGTTACATTGAGAAATGAATTGCTGCTGGATGTTGTTAAGGTCAGAAATATTTATAAATGAGTTAAGGAAGGTGTTGAGTTAGTTCACAGAAGGATAGTCCTTCAGCAGTTATTAAACACGATGGCCAGAATGTGGTCACCAGTGCAGGAAGTCCTTAAACTGATAAATAAGAAAGAAGGATTGTTCTGTGCCTGCCATGTTCTGAATGTCTGTTGCTGACTGCACTAAGAGAGAAGATAACAGGGTCACAAAGGTATCTGCACCAATCTTACACACTGCCTATACCCACAGGGCACCTCAGAGCAGAGCAGGGGCATGTGGAGGTGGGAGTGTGGCATTACCTCAGCCTGCTGCTTGTTTACCTTGGGTAACTTCCAGTTCCTCAGCTCAGAGCCTAAAACTGTGAGTCATGGTCGGGGTTTGGAGATCAGAACAAAGAGCAGCAGGAACCCCAGAGCATTGTGTATTGGGAAGAGCAGGGCTTTAGGGATGTGTTACTTGTTCCCCTCATTAACGACCTTCGGGCAAGGTCTTCCTTAATATTCCTCTCTGAAGGGGGTGGAGAGGTATTTAAACTGCACTGTAGTGCAAAAGTTTGATACTGTTACTTGGGTTATCACTCACGAAGTCACATAATAACTAAACACACTGCGCAGTTCTCTGTATAAGCCTTCCAAAGCTGAGCCTGGTTTGGGCTGCTGCTGGGGAAGGCCTCCCAGTGGCAATCTAGGCAGCACAGTGTTGTGTTTAAGACTGACTGGTAAAACTCTGGTGTCTTCTCTTCTAGTAAATACTCGGAGTGGTTGTTCCCAGACGACGTTATCTCTCCATCCTGCTACACAGCCAGGGACCTGTTCTTCACCCACCTCAAAGATACCGTCTCTCACAGGCCCGAAGGTGCGGGTGGCAGAGCTGGTAGTGGAAAGAATGCAGCAGTTCAAGAGAGTGGCACCTGATCAGCTAAAACACAGCACAAATTATAGCTTGCCGAAGTCCTTAGCCAGCGAAGATCTCGCTGGTGAAAGCCAGGAGCAGAACTCAATGGAGAATGGTAAGTTTGTCCTCTTTGCAGAAAGTGTGCTGTGAGTTGGTTAGAATGGTTGCTTGAGAAGGAGCCCAGATTCCTGGGCTTTGTTCCCAGCTAGCCCAGTGGCTCGTAGCTCATGCAGCACTCCAGATCACTTAGAAAATTCACTTTCTCAATTGTTAAAGGACTATCCGTTCCTTTCTCCCAGCTCTCTCCTGAGGCTGGGAGGTAGACCACCAAGAACTCTACAGAGGCAGTATGTTCTGTGCAGGTGAACTGAATTTGCAGAAATTTTACTCTGCTTTCACTTCTTTATTTTTATGTTTTTAAGACAAGGCATCAACACAAAATCTTCTGCATAGTTATGTATAAGATCCCACATTCTTCTTAGCAACTTTAGCTGAAGCTTACCTGCCTTGGCTCTGAGATGTGATGTGCTAAGAATGAATCACCACCTACTGCTCCCAGGCTAGTGCAGTTCTGTGTTGTTTAAAAAGCACATTTTGCACATTACCTTGTGAGAGAAAAGATGTGAAGTTACAAGAGAAAGACACACAAAAGTCGGTTGTACAGTCTAAATTAGTAATGGCAAGCGTTAGAGATCCATGCCTTCCACGCAGGATTCTTGTTTCTCTGTCTTAGCTTTTCATCTTTCCTTTCTTTGCCAGATCTCCATGATCTTCCATCTGTGCAGCATGATGGTGCTCTGGCTTTGGCCCTTCAGCAGGAAACACAAAAGGAATCCCTGGAAAGCCTGGAGGATGCAGGCTTGTTCTTCTGTCAGATCTGCCAGAAGGATCTCTCAGCTATGAACTCAGTGCGACGGGAGCAGCATGTTAACAGGTGAAGGACCAGCAGGATGAGTCCTTTCTGCATCTTTTCCCATTCAGCCATTATGGAACGTGGTAACAGTAGTCTGTGAGGTGACCTTTATGGCCTGGATTAAAAAGTTGCTTTGGTCTCAAAGCAGAGGCAGATTGACTTGCACTGCAGGGCTTCTGCAGAAACACGCTAAGGCAAATGCTGCTTTTATCAGTAGTGCCTTAGAGGGGCTGTGATTGTAAAGTGGCTAGCAAGATTAATGAGGAGCTGTTATTGCAGGTCTGTCAATTCCAACCACGAAGTGATATTTTGCTCTCTTTTGCTAAAAATTGCTTTCATAAGGTCATTTAACATGTTAGTGCATACCTGAGTTGTTTGCTGAGGGAAGACTGTTCAGAAAGATGACAAAGTTGTATTACAGCGTTTGACAGTGAGAGTGGAGAGGAGAAGGCCTCATCAGAATGGTGAGCAATTAAGCTGAAATTAGTGCCCTTAATTGAACAGTTTCCTTACTTGTAAGTATCGAATACTGTCAATACATTATGTACAGATGGCTTTTTACAGATTTACAGTCTGTGAGGAGGTATCAGAAGCAGCACATTTGAACAATGATGTTTTCTTAGTGTCAGCACTTGAAGAGGCTGAAGAGTGATTTGATCTGCCCGGTACTACAACTTGTTATCAAGCAGCTCACACTCACTTGCACTGTCTACAGCTGCGTTTTTGGAGGTGCTGCTGTTGTTTCTGTCTTCAAGTACTTATTACTCATGGAGAGCACAGACACTGTAAAACAGTGACAGTGTCAGAAATAGTTTGGAAATGGTCTGCTTTCAGAGCTGTTAAACGTGTCATCGTGTGATGAGATTATAAGGTTATTGGCAGTGGATTTTTTGATAGGAGTCTTCATCATAAGGTGTAAAGCTGCGGGTGGATAGATGTGCTGGCACACTGGAAATCACCAGTCCTAAGTACGTCAGATGAACGGTCTCTTATCCAACCCTTTGTCTGCAGGTAGTGTGAATTGTTTCCTAATCAGGGAGCAATTTTTGTAACATGCTTTGTAATGAAAACAGGTACTGCATATTTCTTTGGAGAGGATGGAAGAAGAACCTGTAACATTTTTTACATGATCTGGGCATACCAGAAATTATTAGCAGTTAGTTGTCCAGTGCTGTAGAGTGCAGTACTCATTTCAAGTGGTCTGTGACAAAAAACACTGTCATTGTCAAGTGAGATTTCTGCTTTGAAGATGGCTTGCTTTCTCAGCACTGTACTAGGTCATACCCGCAGAAGTGGGCAGTGACAAGAAATAACCACATTTTTGGTGAGGAAGACTTACTGCTCCTCTGGTAGGGTGATTCCATTTTCAATGGAGGATTCTAAATTTGCTGGAATGTTAGAATGGATGCAGAAAGAAGGATTAGGTGATGGACGCACAGTACAGTTAAAGAAGTTTATGACTTGCACCTGCTTTTGAGCAGCATATTGTTAATATGCCTCTGAGGCTGTAATGTTCAGCTGTCTGTTATGTGTCACAGCTATCACAGCAGTGGGCACATAACTCGTATTTCCTTAGGGGCTGTTTCCTTGGCTGTTAAAGATGTGAGATGATTGTACTTCGTTTTCTTCAGTAGGGCTTAAATTTTAGCATGGATAGTTCTAAAGCTTTGCCACTGTCTCACAGGTGCCTGGATGAGATGGAGGAAGCACAGATGTCATCCTCCAGCAAACCAGCAGTCCCTGAATGTCCCATCTGCGGGAAGCAATTCCAAACCCCCCAAAGCCGAGTCAGCCACCTGAAACGCTGTGCTGTCGAGATGGATGTTCCTCCTAAGATGCTTCTTCAGGCAGTGCAGCTGCAGGCGTCCGCTCTTGGTGAGACACCTCTTCAACTTCCCAGGTAAGTGGTGAAAATAGAGATACCAATGAGTTCCTTTGTCTTGAGAGACTGACCTTGCAGTCTTTGGAAAGAACCATAGAAGAAAGGCAGGCTAAGGTGGACCCAAGTCCAACGAAGGTCGGGCAGAGCCGTGATCCAGTACCACAAGAGGAGGATGTGGTGGTTTTCTAGAGAAGTCATGTTTTCCTTCAGAAACGGTCAGGTGGTGGATGACTTTAAAAGTCAGAGGGCAGGAGCAAAATGGGAGAATGTTATCTTACAGTGTTGTATCAGAAATATTTGCAGTCATACAATAAAGCTGAATGGTGTGTTTGAGCTTATTAAGCACAACACATTGGTGTGCAGTCTGTCCTTAGCATCTGTCTTGCCAGTGCCTCAGCTATGCAGCTGGTGGATGTAAGCACTTCACACCTCAAGCCAGGGAGGAAGCAGACGTGATGTTTTGAAATGTGCTTAGTGTAGAGCAACATCTGCTGTCTTGGATTTGAGCTGAATCTTCTCAGTGCAGGAAGTGGTGCTGCACGGCAGACTGGGAGAGCTTTTTTTTTGTGTGTGTGAGTTTGTTTTCATTCAGCTTCAGTTTTGTTTAATTTTTGTCCCTTCTTACACATTAAAAAAACATGCAAAACTTAAGTTGCTGTTGTGGTCTTGGTCTTTTCAAAATAAGTTTTTCTCAAAATTGCTCCAAAATTCCATAGGTAATAAGAAATCATTCAGTCTCTGATGGGAAAGAAGGCACTGCAAATAGCTTCTCGCTATTCCAGATATGGGAATCTCTCAGATGAAGGAGAGCAGCTTCTCAGAAGTGCTTAGCATTTCTTGTCTCTGATTCAGTCGCATTAAATCGGGCTTCTGCTGCATTCTTACATTTCAGCAATCAGCCAAGCAGGTCAAAGCGAAAAGTCTCCTCCAGAGAGGACTCAAAGAACAAGCAGAAGAGGGCAAAAATGGAGACTAAGGATGAAGATTTGCTGGTTGCTATGGCGATGTCACGCTCTCTGTTGGAGCAAGAAAAGCAGCAACAAGCAAAATCAGTTACGAATGTGAAACCAGTGGCTGCTTTGCCAATCAAATGGAAGCCGGGATCAGGTATGTGTTAAAGTGAGTTAATGTCAAAGACTGTGTCATTGGAGAAGTGATGTAACTCAGCCTGTTTCTCACTTAAACTTTCCTGTTGGGTACAGGAGGGATGACAGCCCTGTTTATGTGTTATTTAAGCTGTCAGAGCTTCAGCAGTGTGTAGAATCCACGTACAGTCAAGAGAGACTGCATCATATCCATGGATATTAGTGAAATCCCTTATAAATCTCATATTTTTTTCACTGAGTGTTTTGAGCTTGTAAAACGACGAACTATTGTTTTGGGGTTTTTTTTTAAGCTGTGAAAGTATAAAAGAAATAATGCAAAAATAGTATTATTTCTCCTGCAGTAGATTTTTTTTCTTATTTATTCTACTGCAGCCTGGATTGATGCAGCTCCACTCTATTTTCTTCCTAGAGCAGACGTTACGTATCTTACATGCTGTTGAGCACGTGCTTTGCTCTTTCAGTTTACAGTGAGGGTTTAGAAAGGAAGACAGCTCGCCAGTGGAGAGTCCTGAGTGCTGTGTAGAGGAAGCTCTTCATTCTTAGTGACCTCAGATCTCCTGCCAATATGAACTGGCAGCTGGATTAGGAGCTGGGCATCTGTAAGAGAAAGGTAGTAAAACAGGATTGCCAAATAATGGCTGTGCTTTGGTTGTGTGGGCTGTGATTTGATGCTGCCAGTGGCACACATACATGTACAAAGAGAGTCCTTCATAGATTTGGTTGTTTTCTTTCCCTCCCTTTTTAGTGCAGCTCTGGGATCTAGTTGAAATTTATATATATATATATATACACATATATAGGTGCCATCCTGTGGGTCGTGGAGGTGCACTACATGGATATCAGCTGTTTCTGTAACAGTCTGATTTTGTAGAGATGTGACATCTTTCAGCATGCAGCAGAGCTGTGCAAGCATGAATCCATCTTCTCTCCGATAGGAGTGATGTGAAGCTTCAGACTCCTTGCAGAAATTCTAAGGGCCGTGTTCAGCTTGCAGCCACACTTCCATTGTTGCTGACTACAACACTTGAAGAAGCTAGCGTGTTGAGTTCCTCTGCTGTGTGTGTTCAGCTGTTTGCTTATTTGGGTTCTTCTTCCTTTTCTTCTTAAAGAAAAAAAGCGGCGTAAAAGAGGTCCAACTGCCCCTCCACCATTACTGCTTCAGGATCCCGAGAAGGTGCGCAGAAGGATAGAAGAGCGGGTGGCGATGCTGCTTACAGAAGAGGTGGAATTCCCTCCCACTCCTCAGCTTCCTACCAGCAGGATTTTGGAGGCTGAATGTGGGAAAGCAGCCTGGCTCTTACCACTACCCAAAAACAAGGACTGCTTTTTGTGGAATTTCAGTGCCCTGACGGGACCCTGTGACCCTGAATCATTCTATGCTGCTGGGTTAACCCCTCCAATTGTACCTTGGAAGCCTGTGCAGGTGGGATGCTCTTTTGTCCTTACTGTGATATGTATGTGACCTAAATCCCTTGCTCTGCAACTTTTTGTCTGTTGCATCACTTGATGTTTAAATGTGACCTCCTGGCTTTGCCTACTCACTTCTCCTTTACTGTGTCACCTGGTCATACAGTTAGATTTTGTGATTTTGAACTTTCATTTCTTACTTTTGGAGTGAAGACCAAGGCTTGTATTACCCCACTTTATGACCTAAACTGCTGAAGCTCAGGAAGCATTGGAACTCCTCTCCCAGACATAGGATTTGGATTTGGGTGGTTCTGTGTAGAGCCAGGGGTTGGACTTAGTAATCCTTGTGGGTCCCCTCCAGCTTGGGATATGATTCCGCATTGTGCTCAGGCAGCAAAGAAAAGTGAAAAGTTTAAACTGTTATTTCTGCCTTTCACAGAGGAGAAGGTGAGAGTGCCCAGAATTGTAAAGCGGAGCATTTCAACTTCAGGCCTTCCCTACGCACCCTGCTGACTCTTGGCACACGAGCTTTGACCCTGTTTTCATTCCACTGTTTCATCCTGTTTTTCATTCACATCTCCTGCCTCTTTCAATGCTCTGTATTTTTTATAAAAAGTGCCTACAGAAGGGACAGAAGTCTTCTAATCTCTTATCTTACTACATACGTGCTCACCAAGAAGAAACGTGTTACTTCTCTTCCTTCCCTCGTGCCTTAAAGGATTGATTGGTGCTTCTGTTCAAAAACTGGTGTGTGTGTATGGGTGCTTTATTTAATAACGTTCTCCCTCGTCAAATTTCAGAGTTTTTCACTGCCTTATCCCTGCCCATGACTGTAATAGAGGGACTCCATTCTGTGAGGATTTTTGACCTCTCACTCAAACAGAAGCTCTGAAGAGGTTTAAAAAGTAGGAAGACCTTTAAAATCAGGACCACGTTTGCCCATCTCATTCCGTCCGTTCTCAGAAGTGGCTAAGCCGTTTCTACTTAGAAATAAACAAAGATATTTTCAGTGGGAAACAGAAATCAAATCTGGAAAATATCAGTGCAGAGGTGAAAGTTTGGCTCGGTTACACGTGACTGCAAAAATGTTTTAGATCTCAGAACAGAAGCACCTGGGCAGCTTCAGCTGCAGCTTTTGCCAAACGCTTCAGCAGTAGTGAGATATTTAGATGTTGGATTGGGAACATTTCCACTATCCTTTCTCCCTGCTTGCCAGTTGCCCGCGCAGACATGCACCTTGTGAAACCACTTTTTCGGTGTTTTCTGTTGTAGTTCTTTTTTTCCTTGTTCTCTTTATAGCTATATATCTTCTCTCTTGAGCGTTCATCGTAAAATTAGAGTTTTTGCCTTGGAAGCCCAAGGTATGCTCTGCAATTCTTTACTAGATGTTCTGAAACTATGAACAGGAGACTGTACTCTGAGCATTGAAAATACACAGGAGACCTAACCTATTGGTGTCTTTTCACCCCTCTTTTGAACAGGATCGAAAACCAGAGGATGTTCTGCCATCAGCAGGATCTGATCAACCAAAAGTATCCCAGCAAATTCAGCCTGAGCTTGGTTCTCATGAGTCCGCTTGTGGAGAGGTTAGAGACCGAACTTCTGATCAATTCAAGTCAGGCCCTGAAGGAGTTGGGCAGATTTTATCTCACAGCCAGAAGGATATTCAGAACCTGCAGGGTCTAGTTGAACTCGCCGAGGAAGGACTTACCCTTACTCAGTGGAACCTTGATGTTGGCCATACTCACACAGCAGAGCAGTCAGGTAAGTTCTGGCAGTTTTGTGAGCCCTGTCCCTAGTCCTTCACCTACACACCATGACGTACCACGTCAGGAGAGACATGAGAGCACCACAGCCCGTTGTTGTTGATCCAGGAGGTGATGCTGTGGGCAGACATTTTTCTGCAGTAAGCTTTCATTACAATGAACAGACATTTCTGAAATGATTCATAAATCCCATCACTGAAGAGAACGCCCAGACAGCAAATACTGAATTTTGTTTTGAAAGTCTTTTAAGATTGTCAGAGGCTTTTCTGCCTGGATGGAGCCCAGACATATCCAGTGACAGGGCCAAAATGCTCATTCTGACTATTTGGACACTTCTTTTATGTGTGCTGTCTTTTTGGTTCTTGAAATAAGAGATGCAAGAGCGATGATTGATACATTGGTACACAAACCTGAAGTTTATCTGTACCTACACAGAGTTGAAAAAATGCAACATGTACTCTAATCCCCCCCAGTCCTAGCTGCATGTGATGCACTACTGCATGTGTTAATGTCAATGCTACCTCTTAAAATGGCCTGGGCATTTAGCAGAATGTACTTTATGTCTGCTGGTCACTTGTGAAACAGAACATGGTTGATGAGATCACCTGTCTGTCTGTGGTTTCACCTGGGTATAATATTCCTTGCTTCTTCAACCATGCTGCAACAAATAATTGCTAATCCTGTAAAACTGCTGCTGGGTTTCAATGAAAATACAGGTTCTTGGTAAGGGAAATCATTTCTGCACATAAATGTAAATTGTGCATAAGTGGAGTGCGGACAGTAATGCAACTGAACTCATTTCTGTAGACATTAATTCCTTCTGTTGCTCCTCGTCCTATTCTGTGCACTGTACAGGCTACCACAGGGATCAGGCTGTGCAGAACTCTGGTTTCACTGGCTGCCTCTGAGCAATGGGTCCCGCTTTTGTCTAGGTTGAAATGCAGATCCAAGATGCATTCTGCCTGTCTGCCAGAGAGTGTCCCATCCCACTCTGTGCCCTAGTTTTTTTCCCGCTGGATGGAAACAGAGGTGTGAAGTGGAAAAGCGTGCTGTGCTCAGCAGTTCCTCCATCTGGGTGAAAGCTTCACATGCAGATCTGAAACAGATTGGTGCTGCTTGTGTCTGAATGGTACTCGCAAACTCACAACCTATCACAGCCCAGAGCCATACCCCTCTGAAAAAGGCCTAATGGGCTGTCAACCCAGGTTCATTGGAGCTGCTGTGGCAAGGATTCTCTTAGGAGTTCTTACATCACTGTGTCTCGTTAGGAAGTTGTACGTGATTTATGATCCACTTTTTCTTCTTCGAGGAAAAGAACCAACTTCCAGTGATCCTCCATATACTGGTTTTGTCCCTTCACTCAAAGAGAAGAGTTTCCTGACTCACAGCTCTAAGAAAGTAAGGAAAAACCTTTTCCCACTCTTATTTTGTTTGCTGACTACTGTAAAAAGGAAGCTATAGAATTTGTGCCATTCGTAGAAATATGGAATATTTCCCATTCCTTCCTATAGAAACAGAGGTACTTAAGGCTCAGTTGCTCAGGAACAATCATGGCACAGGTGAGATCAACACATGTATTTCTTTGATACCTACAGGCAGGGCTGTGAATTTTTCTTGTCCCACCTAACAAGAAAGATGATTTAAAATGACAGGTAACATAAAGTTAATCTGTGCATTGCTTACATAAAGAGAAACAGTTTAAACCATTATGTTATAGCATGAGAAGAGTTTGGGCTAGGAACCAGGGCTGTAGCAACAGTGCTATAGGTGGTACACTGCTTTTAATTCCCAAGTTTTCTCAGAGCATGTTAGCTGGAGCCTGAGAGAGAGAGGGTTGCCTGGTGCTTCATCCAGGCTCACGTACCCAGTGACTTTGTGGGGTTCTGAATGAAGTGGTTCCTCTTCTGTTGCCTTCCTCCTCCACATCACACTTACCAACAGAAGAGAGGATCATTGCAAGGGCTGACTGACTTAAAGCATTAGACATAAAAGCCTGATGGATGAGATTCTACACTGTCCATGAACGGTGAGCACTTCTTAGATGCTCACGCTAGCAGCAAAAGAAAATCCTCAATTGTGAGAATGTATGTTAAAGGAATTAGGTTAGCAATCACAGTGCTCTTTGTAGTGCCTATGTGAAGGCCACGGGCTAGAAAGTCACAATTTTTTATGAAGACAGTAGCATTCTGTAGATCACATCTTACCCTGGATGTACCTCTCCTTTCTCCTGTAGATGTATAATCAGTTTTCTTCAGTTAATGCCCTAACTCATCTCAAGGGTCGTCTCATGAAACTTAACCATCTTTGGTTTGATAATAACTAATTGTTCTGTGAAAGGGAATAGAAGTTGATGCCAGGTAAATTTTGGTGCCTTGAGAAGACATTTTTGTGTTGTGCTTATAGAGTTAAGAAATGTCTAAAAGAAGACAAATCTTTGAGGTGGGAATCAGTACTAAATGTGAGCATCCCAGCTACTTGTTACAGAAAGTCTGGATGTTTTCTGAAGGTATTAAAAATCCATAGCAAATAAAGCAAAGCATAAGCCTCTGTGTGCATTAAAACAAATGCCTTTAGCAGTACTGCACTGTTCTGATACTGTCACTGAAGCTCAGTTACCAGCACTAATGCTATGATTCATTGCTCAGATTTAGTTTAATTCTGTGGTTCCTGAGCAAGTGAAGAACTCATTTGACGGTGGGAGAGATTTGTGCTTTATATGAACACAACAGTGGTAACTGTAGATCAAATAGATCCACTGCATTAGTAACTCATCTCCCCAACCCGTGCTTAAAGCCCTTGTGACATCTGTAGAGTCCATGCTAGCTGGTCTCAGTAGGAGAGAGTGTTTTGGTGTGAGCACTTACCAGTGAGTACACCAGGCTGTTTACTTTGCACAGAGAATGGTGCAGCCAGGAGGCTTTTGGTCTTACTTAATTTCCCCATTCCTGATTTGTAATTTTAATATCAGCAGGAGAGCTGTCTTGGGCTGGTTGCCTGGAGCACCAGCATTAGGATCTGTGTTTGCTGGCTTCTTGTGGGACTGTCTTGCAGGTATCTACCTGCCAAGAATAAGAAAGTGAAAACATGAGATTAATTTCCAGCCTGAGCTTCCCATCTTCCTCTTGGAGATCAGACCACACCACTCCCACAATGTACAGACTTCTCCAGCCCACCTACGAAGCCCTGGAAGAAGTGTTCTGCTGTGTGCCACTGTTTTGCTGCTAGGTATTACTGGCTGCCTGCAAACACATGCTGGAGCAAGTAGAAAGGTTGGGTTTCCACAGTCCACTGAGGTAATGTGGAAACCTGCTAATACAATGAAGAGCTGTGCTGTTCCAAGTGGAACTGCATCTCATGCATGTTCTCTAGAGTAAAACTTGCATTTCTTGGACTCTGTAATAGGCTTAAAAAGCTCGAGGTCGATGACTAGGGTGTTGTGTGTGAATCGGTTTTTTCTTGCTTGTTCTCTTAACTGTGAGCTGAGAGTATTTCCCGCTTTCTCTGAAGCACTGGCCACCTCCAGAGGCACAGCATTTACCTAGAGGGATTGGAGTTTTCAGAGGGTTGCCTGGGATGAGTTTGCTCTGGGAGCAGCTCTGGAGCAGACACCGTGTATATCAACCATGTATATTGTTTCTGCCTTTGGCAGCATGCCCCAGGCCATCTCCATTCACAGTCACAGGTAGCTCAGGCAACAAGCCCTCCCCGAACTTCCAGCAAGGTGTTCTGGAGCTGTAATAGAAACTGGGTGTTTTGTTGTTATTATCTGGGAACTTTTTTGAGTTGAATTTTCAACAGGAGTTTCTGTAACGAGCACGTAAATTCATTTGAGCAAGATAACTATGTTAGTTCTATTGTATGTGAAACCCTTGCTGCAGAGCTGCTCTTCTTAGCTGTCACTGCAAGCCAATGGATAAGAGGAGAAAGATTCACCCCCCCAACACTGAGTCATCCTCTTTCCTCTTGCTCTAATTACAACAAACGGAGCTTGAGTCCATCAAAGTGAAAACTACAGTTTCCTAAAATGTGGTGGAAGGCAGCAGATCAAGAGGCCAACAGGAGGCAGTGGCTAGACCGCATCAGGAAATGGTTTGGCAAAAATCTGATGGTGATCATGTGCTGTAACACAAGGCAGAACCAGCAGAATACAGCACAACTGCCTTTTCTTCACGATCGCCAGAATGCGAAGTAGAAAATAGTAGGAGGAAAACAAATCCAAGAGTGTCTTACAGAGTTGTCTGCTTATTTTACTTAAGTTGATAGTGCTGCTGATTATCTGCAGAGGGCAATGACAGCACATCCAGAGTGGGGCCTGCAGTACAGCAATACTGACAGATTGGGTATTTCATTTGTCAGGGAAGTGTGTGCCAGCTGTGATATGATTTGTCTTTGTGTTCATTCTGTTCTAGTCCTCCCTGAGGTCACTGGCTGAAGATTTCAGTGCAATGGTCAACAACCCCCACTTAAGTGATGTCCAGTTCCAGGTGGACTCTGGGGAAATCCTTTATGCCCACATGTTTGTGCTGTATGCCCGGTGTCCACAGGCCATTCAAGCTGTAAGTACTGCTGATACACTTTCCTATTCTGCTTCAGTAAAGCCCAGACTGCTCACACCTACCATCAGAGCTGTGGGTTTTAATGGCAGATGCCTGAGGACACGCAGGCAGATTCACTCAGGAAGGCAGAATCCTGACAAAGTGATGGAAAATGTGGTACATTATCTGGAGAAATTACAGGGAGGCAAGGTTCCTTATATTCTGCCCATGAGCAATGCAGAAAACTTCCTAGGTGTTCTGTGACTTGGATGTTATATTAATACCAGTGTAGAATGTCTCCTCCATCTCAGTATCTCTTGCCTTTCACCCAGGCTGGGAAGGTTGAGTGTGGGTTGGAGAAATTCTGGGCAGTTCTTGAAAATAACCTACACAGAGGTTCTGTCATTTTCCCAGTTGCTTTGGAAGTAGCTGCACCACACTGTGCTTTTTACAGGGGTAGTGCGTAGCTCCTGTGTCCTCAGAAACATTTTGGGTTGATTAGTTCCCTGCCTGCTCCTATGCAGCCTCCCCATAGGGATGGTGAAAGACAGTGAACTTAAGAACTCTGCTCTTGCACAGGGCTACCATCAGTCTGTGCAGTTGGCTCCCCAATAAAAAATGCTTTTGTAAAAGCTGCCCTTCTGGAAGCAGTGGGATTAGTTTTTTCGTCGTGTATGTTGGCAGTAGCTCCCACACAGGCTGCCTGAGGCCGTGTCTAAAGGCTCTGTGAGAGCTAGGGAAAAAAGTATGCAGGTTCAAATATGCCATATCTCAGTCTTAATGTGAAATTTATCAGGGGATCTTCACAGCACTATCAAATGTGCCTGTGTCCAAAAATCAAAAGATTAAAAAAAACCCCAGTGCATTAGCCAGACTTTCTTATTATTTCCCTGCAGCTCTACTTGGCTTCACCGTTCCCTTCAATTGTTTTCATGGGCAGGAATCATTTGCATGAGTACAGTGATGAGACTGACCCATGCTGCGTATATTTTATTCCTGCAGAGGGCTGTTTTCCAGCAGGTCCCCATCTGCAGAGCAGCGTTTCACATTTATTTTCTGTTTAGATGGCTCTTATTTGTTGAAGCTTTTGGGTAACAATGAGAAAGTAATTAATCAGAGTTGACTTTGGAGCTCACGTTTTCTGTTGGATGATGCCCCAACTTTGAGGAGAGTTTCAGGTACAGCATTACATGGTTGGGCTACAAAGGAAGTGAAACCTTAATAAACTGCAGAAACATTCTCAGCAAAACCTGAAACCAAATAGGATCCACACAGATAGTCTAGTTCAGTGACACGGGATTTATTTGGTGCCTCTTTTCCTGTGAGGCACCAGGAGAGCTAGAATTTTGGCAGTGTATCAAGAGTAGGTAAGTTCAAAACAGTTAAAACAGATCAGGGGGAGCTTTACGAGAGGTATAGATAATCCTGGAAGTCATACGCTGGGCAAAAACCGGATTCCAAGGCAGACTGGAAAGCTCAAGACCATAATTTGCATGTTTGGCTACAACAATGAGTAGTCAAACTTTATCCAATCTAGAGTCAGGAAGGAAGCAGCTTGTTCCACATGAATCTCTTCATAACTGGTCGTTTCAGGATCAGGTCCTGGTCCTAGGCCAAGCCTTCAGTCAATGAAAGGAATGAGCTGATACAAATATGAATATTCCTTTACCAGCAAATGGGCTTTTCTTGTTTTCCCTCTTACCTCAGGTTCACAGTGAAGGATTCTTAGTGGAGGAGGATGGGAACATGCAGATACACCGTGTGCTGCTGAGTGATGTGACAGGAGAGGCAGCCCGTGCGTTCCTGCGGTACCTTTATGCTGCTGATGCTGACATCCCTGCTGAGGTGGTGCCCCAGGTGGGGGCTCTCGCTGCCAGGTTTGTATCACGGGTTTGTTTTGGATCCCTTCTTGCTTTCAGCAACACAGACCCCACAACCTGGAGCCTTCTGTTGTAGATTTAGTGCCGCAGTCCTCTACTTTATAGCATCACTGCCCTCATCTTTTCCATGAGTCTCCAGATTGTATCGCTGTGAGATTTCCTTTTTTTCAGTATATATCTAGCACACCTTTGCCATGAGTTTTGCCTCAGGATCTGTATTGACAGCTGATGTCAGTGATGATAAGCGTGCCTAGCATGTGTGACTCTTAAAACATTACACTATGCTTGTGTAAACTGAACAGCGCTTCAGAGTGTATTGGGTGCATAGAACACTAATGTGTTTTGTCAGCTATGATCTCAGTTACGATCCTAGATGCGCATTAAGTAAAGGGTCTGAAATAGGAACAGCAGAGGCCCTGATGGATGGGTCTTGCCAGTGTGCACACTCAGGGGTGCCTTGTCACTCCAAAAAGCCATGGAGCTTGCACCTGACAGACATTGTCCAGGCCCTGCCATGCCATGGGGATTTCACCAGTGCAATTGTCAGAGGGGTTTTAGTGTAGTGGTGTAGCTGTTCAATGTCATCCTTTGAAAAGTAATTAAAAAAAAAAAAAAAGAAAGAGTGAATTCGATGCCTTAATGTGAGCGACACCTGGAAAAAGGAATTCTGAATGTCAGGAGTACGCTGAAGCTTATGTATGTTAGGAAGCCAGCATGCTCATGCAGGACCATCACAAGTCTCACAAGTGTGACCAGGTGGAGAAATACTGAAGGAGGAAAGTCTTAACATTACTGTTATATCCTTGCAGGTTTGGTGTGAGGGAGCTGATGGCAAAGTGCGAAAATAACACAGGAGAGAGTCAGGAGTCTTCTGGAATGGATTCAGAATGCGATCTGATCTCTGTGACAGATGACAAAGATTGCGAGGACAGAGCAGAGAACTTCCAAGACCTCTTAAATTCTATGTGGGTGGGTGAAGATGAGGAAGAAGTAGCTGACCTCAACCAGGAATGCCAGAAGGAAGATGACAATGAGATGGGTGAGCAGGATCTGGAAGAAATCTATGAGTTTGCTGCAACTCAGAGAAGGATGGTTCAGGGTAAAACAACACTGAGTGAAGGAACTGACTGCAGCGTGTGCAGTGATACTGAGGCAGCTCAAGATGTGAACCAGCAAACTGAGGAGGAAGAGGTAAAGAGATCTGTATCTTCTTCAGTAAGCAGTAACTTCAAAGATTTGGGGGATAACAACGACGTGGAAATACCTGAATGTGACTTATCTGCAGAAAAAGAGGGAATGCAGGATACAAACAGATGCAGAAGCATGAATGCTACGCAGACCACTTTTGTGCCTGGCCACAGAGAACCTCAGAAGAGGGATTTAGCATCCCATGGTGCCACCACTGATGAAGGAGAAACTACAAGGAGAAATGAAGGCGGAAAGGACTCTAGGTCATCTCAGGTCTCACGTGATGTAAGAGGGGAAGATCACTGTGAGAAAGAGTTTCCTAGCTTCCCCAACAATACTAATATAAATGACAGTTATGAACACTTATTTTCTGCAACTCAGGGAGATTACTGCGAGCCTTCCCCAACCGAGGAAGTTAGTGAAGTGTCAGAGAAGGCTCTTGGTGAAAAACATGTTGGTGTTAGTGATTTTCGTCTGTGCAGTGAAATACAAAAAGACTTTTCTCCATGTAAAAATGGTTCTTATGGGAGCCCTCCTTCCAAAGCTTTTGGGCCTCTTTTTCCTGCTGTTGGATCTTCCCCAATGTCTCCAAAATCAGACAGAAAGCTTGTGAGAGAGCATGTGTCAACACCAAAACAAAAGAAAAAGTCATTCCCACCTGATGAAATTCTTTTTCAGAAGGCCAGTGAGCTGGGTAGTGCATCTTCACCAGAGCTTCCCAACACTGATTTAAACAAGCATGTCCCAGTCCTGTCATCGCCGGGTATCAGAACTCAAGATCCTGCAGCTCAGGGGAGCGAGAGGGGTGATGTTATTGTTTTATCTTCTGATGATGAAATGGAGTTAGAAGACAAGAAGTCACCTGAGTCAGGCTCTGTTCTGAAGGAAGTGGAAATCGCTGGGCAACTGAAATGTACAAATACAGAATATAGTCCTGAGATACCAAAACCTGAACATAACACATCAGTTGCTAAAACAGAGCAAAGATCACTGCAGGTCTCATGTGCTGTTTCAGATAAGGTGTATGTAAGTAATCATGTAAAGATGTCCACTGATTTACCTCACAGTAGCCAAGTAGATGCTTGTACAGAGGGTGAGCAGAGCCCAAACGTGAGCCCTGAGAAAACGTTCAGTCATGAAGTGTCTTCAGGTACAGACAGGTCCTGGCTTGTGCCAGACACACCAGTTCTGACCAAAAGCAGAAGTTCCTCAACACAGACACATGTCACGAGTATTGACTCTTTCAAGAAGAGTCCAGAATCTAAAGTCAGCACAAAAAGCCTAGCAGCCGGTAGTAGTCACCTTGAAACGGATAGAAATGTTGTAGAAGTTCATAAAGCAGCACTGTCAGACAAACATTTGCCTGTGGAGAACTCTGTCAGTGAAAGAAATCCTTCCAGCAGCCCAGAAGCAGGATCATGTTCCAAGAAATCCACACTGGTTTCTTCAGTGGATCCAGTTCTCCCCCTTGACCACACCAACTTGAAAAGCAAATGTACTAATACCTCATTTTTATCCAAACCTGTGCCTCTTTGCCACAGGAAGTCATTGGAAGATAAATCAAACATCAGCGTGGTTGAGATACAGGACAGCGAGGGAGAGAAAGAAACAAGTACAGTGTCTTTGAGTAGTAGTGTCTTGCTTGCTGACGAGCCCGCAATTCCTGCTGATGACAGCTGGCACGTTAAGTATCTGTCACCAGTCAGAGGTAACAGCCAGGACCCCAGACAGGTTGGCCCTGCAAACACCAGAGCTGCCAGCAGCCCCAAAACTGACGTTGTGCGTGACCATTGGGAGAGCCCAGACAGAGTGTGGGAAATTAAGGGCAGTACTCCTCTTCAAGGAACTGCTGCTGGCAGAAGAACAACTTTGCTCTGTCTTGAAAAGAGTCCCATTGAGGCGTGTACATCCATGGGTAGCAGACCAAGTTACCTGAACTCCAAACTCTGGGATGACTGGGATGGAGAAGAGGATGATGAATTTCCAGAGGTGCTTCCTCTGTCGCAGAGGGTATCAGCTGCAGCAGGTGCAGATCCTATAAAGACTCCTGGTGAGAGCTTGCATTGATACTAGTTCACTGCAGTACATTAAATTGTTCTCATTTTAAGTCATTCCACCTGTTGTTCACTTAATATGCTGGAAGGGAATGGGCTGCCTGATAACAGTTGCCAGGACCAAACACAGAGAATGTAGTCATCTTCTGATGTAGGGGAGCACGTATCTAAATGTGAGGTTACTGGAGCACACCCACTCACGTTTCATTCTTGTTGGTTGTTTGATAATGTCAGTAGTCATTGCAGAAACTATGGGTACCTGGAGGAAAAAAGAAAGGAAAACTACCAACCGTAACCAAAGCAAACAAGCCTTCAGGTTGCATGCTGATGGATGTTTGTTCCCTGTAGTAGGTGTTCTGCATGGTCTTCTGCTTTTTGCGCATTCAGGTGATGCATGTGCTTACGTGAGGACATCTGGTAAGCAACAAGGTGCAGCTCACTGTAGCACAGGTGCAGAGGTTTTCCTTGTACTGAGGCTAGCTGGGCTGAGTGCTGATCCCTGCCCACAGATTCGCTTCATGCATGCTTTTCTGCAAAACTCAGCTGATGCGTGATTGTCTTGACAACCTTTCTGTCTCAAGAACTTAAAAATATTAATATTTTACACGTGCTGCACTTGCATGGTTCCTTCCATCTAAGGCCAATAAATGATCTCGTAGTGCCTAATTAAAATATTGTGCTGTACTGGGTGAGTAACTTAACCAGTGCTGGGAGCATGACCTGTGAAAATGACTTCTTCACAATGTCAGCGAATCTACTGATTCATCAAATCAGTATCTAACTCAGGACCCAGAAGCTTGACTTGCTCAGTTTTTTCTTCATCAGGCCTCCCATGGGTCTTCATGGGAAGAGAACCACTTGGTGCAATTCAGTAAATGTATTTTTTCACTGCCTGTTCTAACAAAGCCCTGAATGGCCTTTGTAGTCAGACCTGACTTACCTCTTGATGTAAACCATCTTCCGTTTTAAATTCAACAAAAAGCAAGTGTCCCAGTGTAGAAAGAAAAAGACGTGTCAGCTGTTCCATCCAGTATGAAGGTGAGTAGTAAGTAAAAGAGCCTGTAGTGCTGCTTAATTATTATATATTAGAATTATCTGCCACTAAGAATGGAAAATGTTGGCGACTGTAAGTGCCTTCTGTGCTAAGTCTGATCATGGTGATTTCATTGTGCTGCAGAAACTTCCTGTCCAGTGAACAACAATTCTCCCAGGACTCCAATGACACCAATGCCAGCTTACTCCATGATGGAGACACCACATCTGAAGGAGGAGCTGAGAAGGTTAGCATTACCTGCACGAGTACATCTCTTTGAGCATGAACCTGTGAGCAAGTAGTGTGAAAGAAAGCACCTGGGATGAAAGGGAAACCTTGGAGAAGCTCTTCCAGCTCACCACTGGAGTACCTGGCGTGAGCACCTTCCTGGGCTATGCCAGTGGAAGGTTCAGCATTATCTTAGCCTAAGCTCTCACCTTTTTCTTTCAGGTTTGGAGTTCGTGCTCTCCCAAAACGCCAGATGGTGTTGAAACTGAAAGAGATATTCCAGTATACTCACCGGGACGTGGACTCTGACTTTGAGGATGAAGTCCCATCCTCCCAGCCTCCACGGAAGTCCCCTGCCAAACAGTGTAGGCAGTCAAAGGCAGCCCAGGCTACAGGTGGAAAGCGTCCCAAAGCCTCAAAGGCTGTGAGCAAAAGGAAGCAGGTTGCAGCAGCTTCTTCGGTACTCCCTGCAGGGAGGAGTGAGGATGACCTTGTTGGACCCTCTAAAAAAGGCTGTGTAGCACCCAAGAAGAGAAACAAAATGACACATCATCCAGAAGGAGACAAAGAGCAGAAAAGGTCAGCTGTGCCTCCAGAAGGATGGTCTCTGGCAGCTGATGGTGAGGAACCAATGCTCTCTGCATCTCAGGAGTCTGCAGCTACTTCAGAGGATGGAAGTGACATCTCTTCTGGTTCACAGAGGTAAGGGAATAAAGTACTGATCAAAAACAGTCAAAAGTGCAAGACCGAGATGAGCTAGGGACGTGGCTAAGAGGTGAATGTCTGCATGGCCTACAGAACCCTTGCTGCCTCCTTGTTTTTTTATCTGAAGGTCAACAGCATCCTATAAAAGAGACGAACTTTGGGCTGTTTGATCTAAATCCCAGTGAGTTAGAGCACAAAAGCTTGTGACTGAGGCTGCAGGTAGACAAAGCCCACATCTGGCATGCCCAGTCTCTACTCATCAGAACAACAAGGAGCACTCACAGCATTGACTGAGAGCTGCATCTGGCATAGGGAAAGGAGAGCACAGCAGTACTTGACAGAGAATGCCATGGTATTGCAGCAGTAGGTGCTGTGGGTCAGAAGCAAGGAATGCTATCCAGTGCCAGGCCTGAATGAGCAGGACTGGAGCTGTCGTGGCTGGAATGGGAAAGTTGGTAGAACGTGTGCCTTGTCACTCAGCATGTGTGCTGGCATCTGTGATCCTACGAAAGGTAGTCACAAGGGCTGGCCACCAGGTACTTCAGGAGCTCTGTTTCTGTCCCTCATGGCTTGTTCTTTCTTTGATTTCGGGTCTACTTGGCTTTCCTTTTAGTTCTTTTGTGAAGGAATTGGAGTCCTGTGCATTTGCATCTGAAGATGAGGAAGAAGAACTTCCAGCATCCCAGGCAGCAGCTCGGGAAGAAGAAAAACTGGAGGCAGTGAGGTGCTACATCCGCTCAAACCCAGCCTTGTATGACAGGATTCTCTTCTATGAGCCTATTGAGCTGGCTGACCTGCATGCAGAGTTGAAACTGAATGGCATTAAGATTTCCAGGGCAAAGCTGCTTGACTTCTTAGATGCTCAGTGCATCACCTTTACAACAGCTGGAGCCCGGAAAGAGAAGGAACAGAAGAGAAAGGGGAGCAAAAAAAAGAGGAAACGATACTGAATGGATCCCACTCCTCTATCCTGAAAATCTCCTTCATGGAGGCCTTCCTCCTAAGGTGGAAACCGTATTCCAGGCTGGTGCTGGCGGAGGCGGTGTGATCGGTGGGTGCACTGCTCCTCCTTGTGGCCTGCTGTCCAGATGACATGCTGGAGAACGGATCTGAACCGAGCTCATGTTCCAGCCCTCCTCTGAGTTGCACAGACTCCTCTTTCAAGGGCCTTTTTATGTTTCCTGATTTTCCTCCCATGTGTTCTCTTGTCTTTCCATTTTCCTGGTAGGTTTTAGATCCCCAGCTTCTCTTCTTGTTGGTGCTTCTGAGATGGGTGCTTCCTCCAGTGGCACTTGCTAAGGTCTTTGCCCTGGCCTTGGGCTGTGACTTACTTCACCCTTCATGTTCCAGTATTGAGTGGAATAACCCATGTGTGGTTCTTAAGTGGCTGCAGAACAGTGCAGGTGTTTTTCTGGTCTATTTGTGTGGCTCCCCAACGTGCTCTGTGACACTGGATGTCATGTAGAAGCCGTTAAGGTTTGGACGTTCAGTCGTGTATGTTCACTTGCATGCTGAGATTGGTGCTACTGAATGCTGTTTTACCTTGTCACGGTAGCTTGACTGTGTCCCCAGCAGTGATGTGTTTTAAATGACAGTGTTATAGTGACCAATGGATCTCTCAAGCAGTTCTCATAACCTGATCTAAACCCACTTTGTGGATCTGTCTCATTTCCAGACTGGACTGATCTTTGCTAGGAAACTGTCTGGGACTTTCAGGGAAGTCTTGGACACTAAACAGTCATCTTATTTATTAATTTTTACAACACCTGGATTTTTCTTTGTTCTGGCAGTTCTGAGACTGCAGAGTCTCACTCAGCTAAATAGATGCAATAATTAAAAAAAAAAAAAGAGCTTGATTTCTGAATGTATTTGGAACATACCTTTTTATTTTATTATTTGATACAGCACTGCCTTGGTTTTATTTGATTTATAATACAATAAACATTTTGGAAGGAAATAATGCTAAGCTCTAAGTGATGTCTCCTGAGGGGCGTTTAGGGATGGCTCTAAGCAGAAGCGTTGGGTCTGGTTGAGAGCAGGAGGAGCTCTGCAGTCTGTGCCTGCACTGATCAAAACCTGAGCAAAAAACTGGAGGAGGAGCAGTTGTGCCAAGTGCCCTGCAGCACAGGGAGCGGGGCTGGGAGAGAACACCCCGCACTGGCTGATGAATGGTGGATGGTGACCTGGAGAGAGATGAGGTGCTCAGTACATCAGGAACGTGCAGCCCAAAGGTAAGAGAGACTGCAGGGAGGGCAGGGGAAAGTGTGGGGATCTGCTCAGAGGGGCTGTGGGGATGGGTTGGGGCTTGGAGGGGAGGGCTGCAGGGGAAGGGGAAATGGGTAACCACGGAGGGGTGGTGACCCTCCTCCTCTGAGGTGTTGCTGCAGCATGTGTAATGGCATGGGGACTTTTAAGCAATGCTTTCTGCCATGTCTTGTGAATTTTCAGGAATTTGGGGTAGTTTTCTTCCTTGGCAATCACATCACCTTTCCTTCCGTATCTTCTTGTGCAAGAGCTACTATGAGGTGACTTTATTAGATAGAAAGAGGAGGGCTTGCCTTCTAGAGGCAATCTAGGAAATGTTCCCCTCAGTGTACCATGTGTTTCTCCCAGGCAGGAGCTTCATACTCAGAGAAAGCTTCAATGATACTTGTTGGTCTTGATACAGGAAAATAAATATGATTTCTTCCCATCTTTTTTTTTTCTTTTTGCTCTGTTTTAAAGCAGGACTTAGATTTATGATTGGAGATATCACCATCATTTTTTGTTACATCTTGTCATACAGTGAATGCAGCGTCATATTTCAGTACACATAATTTATGTGTTCAAATGTAAGGAGGAGCACTGCGTCATAAATTATTGAGCATGCTGTGAAAAAAAGAGAGTCTGAGTGTTGCTCGCTGGCAGTGTCTCCAGCCTCCTGTCTTTGGCATCTGCAAACTTTGCAACTGGACAGTTCTGTCTAATGTAAAAAGATGATTTTAAATATCACATCTGTGGTGCTGGGGTTTGGAGATGAGCATTTTGGAGGAGCTTGCACGATGCTTTCCCGTTTCTGAAGCTGATAAAACATTTGTTAAAGCTCTAGATTTTTTCCCAGATGACAGGTAAAGGATTTGAAGTCTTCTGCAGCCTTCAAGATTACAAGGATGTATCTGACATGCACTGCAGGTTCTCTGAAAGCCGTTATTCATTCGCCTGCTCCATTAATCTGTAAGCAGAGCGTCCCTCCCCGAGTTAGAACTGGTGTTGCCACTTCCAGTGTTACTTATGTTAAAAGCCAAGCAGACACTACTGGCATCACTCTAAACCTGTCTTAGCAAGATGTACTGCCTCAGAATTGAATGAGCTTTGGGAAACACTGCGTCTGAATTCCCTGTGGCACCCAAATGGTGCGTGTGATCCATTTCTGGATGGTCTTCTGCAGCTACCGTGTTGTTTTCTGTATTGTCACATTTCCTGCCAGAAAAAAAAAAAAAAAGGTTTTCTGTTTTCTTCTGAAAAGCTGTGCTGCAGATGTTTATGTAATAATCTTGTGTATGACAAGAGCACTGTTTCCTTATAGAGACTTGGCTCTTTCCACTTACTCCTAAGTCACCTTGTTTCTTAATGGCATTTCTTCTACAGCTCTAATCCATCACCGAGGCTAACTTAAATAAAAAACATGAGAATAAAACAAAGCAGAGAGGGGGACTGCCGTGCTTTCCCTTTGTACCAGGCCAGCAGATTTCAAATATTATGTTTACAGTGCCAGTGTTTAGATTTCACAGGGATCATTATGAGAGCAATCCTTTCTGCAGTTCTTTAAGGGGACTAGAGCTGTTCTGGAAATACATTTTGAATGTACTTGTTTGCATTTTGGTGATGGTTTAAATTATTCCTGCACAACATGTTGTTGAGAAGCATTGCTGTTTAATGAAACAGTGTCTGGGAGAAATGACACAGCCTTCAGCAAAGCTGTCCCTGTGATTCAGCTGCTCTCCATCTAGAGCAGGGTTTCAGAGGTACCTGCAGTTATACCTTTGCTGCCGAACTGCTCCAGTGCCCAAGCACTCATCTTGTAAAGCTTAAACATGTTCATCTCAGAATGGGACATTCACACAGTCCTTGCCTGAGCTCAGCACAAGCCTGCACAAGTTCTTTCTGTACTACACAGTGCTGAAGGCCACGTCTCTGCTCTGGGGACCAGCAACCTGATGCAGCATATCCAGTCGGTCGTTATCTGTCAGCAGGACACTGAGCCCAGGTACAGATTTCTGAAGCTTTGCTTTGGTGCCTTTGGATACTTTCTTCTTGGAAGGAGTTGACTGTTATCATGTCTTCGAGTTTGTTTTGTTCATTGAACTTCTGCAATGAAGTGTGTTGTGCCACCTGGGGTGGGTGTTTGCTGTTCACCTAAGAGAAACCTTCCTTAGATATGTTCTTCCTTTGTGCCATTTCGCCTTAAATTTTTGGACCATCTTCAGTAATTTGCACAGTTATTAGCATGAGTTTGTGTTAAAAGATTTCTTAACCACAGAACGGTTTAGAGGTGTCACTTAGATTTGGGCAGATGAAAAATAAAACCCAATCCCCTTTGCTATAATGCCTTTGTAATGGGGCCAGCACTATTTGCTGTGAAGATTTTCCCCCTGTGCTCACACAAACACCCAGATCCCTTCAGTTTTTTCTTCTTTACTAGATCTCTAGGAAGCTGATCTCCCTTTTATTTCAGGCAAGAAGAGCCCTGAACGTTAAAATGGCAATATGAAACACAGCAGACCTGACAGAAACCTCTGTTCCTTCTGCACCAGCACAAGTGATGCATCTGTATTTTCCTTCCCAGTAGCTGTGTCACATCAGGGGCCTCCAAAGGCCAGGAACCCTTCACCTCCGTGGGGCTGCCCTCTTCTCACCCCGTGTGGCCCATAAGACCAGTAAGCACAAGATCCAGGGAGGTGGCAGAGGCATATGAACAACATTACCTCAAACAGCTTTTGCTGTAGCTAACATCTCCTGCTGGGAGTGATTTTTCCCTGCATACACACCACCGTGGTGATGCTGGAGCCAGGAGGAGGTGAGCTATAAATCCAAAGGGGCTGACTGAGCATGGGAGGGAGCTTTGAAACAGAGGCCATCTGTGAGGCTGCGGATCCTGTGCCGGCAGCTTGACTTACACACCTTCTGCCATTGAAAGAGACTGTCCCTGGCTGGAGAAATACAGAACAGCTTTGTTCTGGGAGGATGCGTGAGCTGGCTGTCCTGGGAGAGCCTCACTGTGCTCTGGCACTCTTCATGCTGGTAGGTGAGGAAAGCTGGAAACCAGATGCATCTCAGCTGCGCCTGAGTGATCACAATTGGATGTGTGAAGAATTGCCTTCACACACAGCAGGCGTTTTGGCAGAAGCGTTAGCTACCTGTGCGGGGGTAAGCTCCTCGATCACCAGAGCCCAGCGCTGTGCTGTAGTGCCTGCTTCCATTTTCTAGCAGACTCTCAACTCCAGGACGCTGGGGGCTGACTGAAGCCAAGCTAATGCTATGTGCTGGTGCTTCCCCCACGGCATGTGATTTCCTACTGTGGGTAAGGGCATTTCCCAACAGACAGGTGACTTCCCAGGCAGGGCTTGCCCTTGAACGCGTGGCTGTGCTTAGTGTTATGGGATGACTTTAGAGCGTAGAGCTACTGACTTCTTTCTCCTCTCCTGTTCAGGATGCCCAAGCCAGGTATCGTTTCCCGCTTGGAACAAGAGGAGGAGCGGCTGGCTGCCACTCTGGTAATGCTTCACAGCACTGAACTCGGTCAGGCTTTGAGGAGCAGAGCTCTCGTGTTCGTGGCAGGAGCTTTCCCGGCTGTGGGGACCGCCTGCCCACAGCGGGCAGCGCGCAGCGCCTGCCGCCATTTCCCGCCGCTGTCGGAGGCGAAGGCTCCGCCCGCCATTGGTCGCCGCCGTCACGTGACAGCTCTGAGGGGTCGGCGCGGGCCGCGCGCGGTGTGGGTGCGTGGGTTCGGCCGGGACATGATTTCCCACACGGAGCGGTGGTTCTCCCACGTGCGTGCCTGCAAAGGGCGGACGCGTCTGAGCGGCACCTGCCCAGGTAAGGCAGGAGGTGTAACAGCGGTACGGGCCGGGGGATGGGCTGCTGGAGGGGAACGGGGGTGTCCTGGTGGATGACAGGTTGGCCGGCAGCTGTGTGGCCTAGTGGCCGAGAAGAGCGGTGGCATCCTGGGGTGCGTTGAGAAGAGCGTGGCCAGCAGGTGCAGGGAGGTGAGCCTCCCATCTACTCTGCCCAGGTGAGGCCTCACCTGAAGCAGTGTGTCCAGTTCTGATACAGAACAGACAGGGATCTGCTGGGATGAGCCCGGCAGAGGGCTACAAAGATGACAGAGGGAGTGAAACACCTCCCTTATGAGCAAGGGCTGAGAGAGCCTTGAGAAAAGAAGGCTCAGAGGGGATCTGATCCACGTCTGTAAGGAGTGGAAGGCAAAAGGGCAAGGCTGGACTCTTCTCAGCAGTGGCAATAGGATGAGGAGAAATGGACACAAACTGAAGCCTAGGAATTTCTGCACAATGTGCATGGGAATTTCTTCACAGTGCAGTGATGGAGCACTGGAGCTGCACACAGAGGTGGTGGGGTCTCCTTCTCTGGAGACATTCAAGACCCACCTGGACACCTATGTGTGCAACCTGGGCTGCAAGCTGCTTTGGCAGGCGGGTTGGACCTGATGGTCTCTGGAGATCCCTTCCAACCCCTGCAATTCTTTGAGTTCTTTATGTTTACCTGCATTGAATATCCCTAGATTGTCAGAATTGTAAGGTTCTGCTACAGTTGATCCTCACTGAGCTCATCTCTTTAACCCTGAATGACATGGAATCATCAGCAAATGTTTCTGCTCCCCCTTTCCCTCCATTACCACCTTATTTTGAGTCACTCCTTGCGTAGCAGCTTGGTTTCTTCTTTAGTTTTGGTGCAGGGCAAAAGTTCAGGAATGCTTTTGGACACTACATCTCCTTTCTGCTGAAATCAATGACGTATGCCTTCTTTGGTCATCTGCCACTGACTCTCATTCCAGTTGTTCATTTGCTTGGAATGTCTGCTGGGCTTCCCAGCTCCTGGATCTTGCCTCAAGCCCTTTCTCTGGCATCACAATGACAATGGGGTACAACAGTCAAGAGTCCGGCTGTGTTGTGAAGTTGTACGTGCAGCCCTGCTGGGTTAGACCCAAGTCTAAGCCATGTCTTAGAGATTCCAGGACTGTAATAGGTCGGGCATTGAACAAAAATGCCTGTAGAAGTTTCATGGTTGAAAGCTGGAGCCATACTAGTAGCTTAAAACTTCCAATCTTCCCCCGTATAAATCTGATGTAGAGGTCAATAGCTTCAAGCTGCCAAAAATGTCATCTTTTTAACCTGTCTTTGGATTTCAGTGTTTGCTTTTCTTCCAGGCCTGGATGGGTGTAACTGTGGTCAAATGGAAGCAGCATTCCGATTTCTGTTTCTCTCAGGAGATTTCGTTAATGAAAACTATGAGGGAACCACACCAAATTGCTATGAAAAGCCACAGAGGAGTTCTCTGAGAAATCATATTCTGATGTTTTCTTACGCCAACTGGAAAGTGGAAGATTAAATATGTATATATTGGTTTGGTTAAAAATTGTCAGCTCTCCTTCCTTTATTGCCTTCTTACAACTCAATACTGACTCTCCTCTTCCAAGGCACACAGTTCCTTATTGCAACTCTGCCAGACCAGAGGAAGCATCTGTGGTTTGTGCATCAGTCCCACAGGACCGATATGTTACCAGTTTATTTCACAAGAGTTTTCAGAGTACCAGGAAATAGCAGTCAGATCTGTTCCACTTCAGAAAAAAAAACAATATCGGGTGGTCTCTGTTTCTATGGCTTTAGTTCTCAGCCCGTTCTGTGTTTTGGGTTTAGGTGTAGCCAACAGCAAGTCATCCCTGGAAGTGAAGGGATCGTGTGGAAATCTATTGTCCTGATTGACCTATGTGGTGATAACATCCATCCCTGGAGGCATTCAAGGCCGGGATGGGTGGGATCCTGGGCAGCCTGATCTCGTGGCTGGCACCCAGCCCACAGCAGGGGCTGGCAGTGGATGATCTTTAAGTCCCCTCCAAACTGAGCCGTTTTATGGTTCTGTGAGAATTCATGTTGCCATTTCTGCCTAAGGGTTCACACCTCCTGTCTTGCCAGTTTAATCTATAAGGCTGCAAGGCCCGCAGCATCGTTAGCTTTTGAACCTTTTAGGATGTTCATCAAACTATGCTTTGGCAGTGGGCTGGAAAGAGTCACTGCTCTGCGTAAATACCCTATAAATCCATGCAAGAGCCTTGCCCTGGGGGGGCTTTCAAGTGACCTTGAGTCTGTGTGGCTTAGATTTCTATCGGTGGTGTTTCTCCAAGACTTTGTGAGTAAGAGGGCAGGTATTTGCTTGTGCCTGCTGCACGAAATAGTTCCTTATGGCCTTTCTCTGCCTGTTCAGTTTCTAATGTTTGTAGATATAATATCCCAGAATAGCAGCTATCTTTTCCATCTGAGCTAAGCTTTTACCTGTGATGTGCCACTAAGCCCTGGATAATTTCCAGAGCTTGTTCCTGATGCTGTGAACACTGCAGAATCCCCTGAGTAGGCAGGAGGGAGTAACCGGAACGTTTTAACCTTAAATTCAAGCTGCTGAATTCTTAGAATTTGGCCCTTTTTTACTTCCTTTGCCCAAGGCTTTCCTTCTTGCACGTGACATCTCTCTGGATTCTCATTTTATTACAGCTGAGGATGGGGCTGAGAGTAAGACAGAGGAGAATCCCCACTGGGGCATTCCTGGACCAGCAACGCCCGAGGGTTTACTGTCAGCACTACCCAAGAAGGGCTCCCAGAGTCCTGAACAGCACCAGGTTCACCTACGCAGGTCAGAAAGGGTTCAGAGACCTCCCCTGGGGAAGAGGCAAAGCCGAGTGACGTTACGTGGAAAGAGCTTCAGGAAACTGCCAGATAGCATCCAGCAGAGAAATCCTGCTGTGGCGAGACTGCCAATATGTGGGGACTGTGGGAAGAGCTTCCGAGTGAGCTCCAACCTCATCCAGCACCGCAGAATCCACACCGGAGAGAAACCCTTCAGCTGCACAGACTGCGGGGAGAGCTTCCGACAGCGCTCGCACCTCCTCCAGCACCAGAGGACCCACAGCGGGGAGCGGCCCTACGCGTGTACCGAATGCGGGAAGAGCTTCAGCATGAGCTCCAAGCTGATCCGCCACCAGGTCACCCACACCGGGGAGAAGCCCTACAAGTGCGTGGAGTGTGGGAAGAGCTTCTCCGGGAACTCCCAGCTTGTCCAGCACCAACGAGTGCACACCGGGGAGAAACCCTATGAGTGCGGTGAGTGCGGGAAGAGCTTCAGCGTGAGCTCAGCCCTCACGCGGCACCAGCGGGTCCACACCGGGGAGAAACCCTACGAGTGCGTGGAGTGCGGGAAGAGCTTCAGCCAGAGCTCCGAGCTCATGAAGCACCAGCGGGTCCACACTGGGGAGAAACCCTACGAGTGCTCCGAGTGCGGGAAGAGCTTCACGGTGAGTTCTGCCCTTATCCAGCACCGGCGGTTCCACCTGGGCCAGCGCCCGTACGGCTGCACCGAGTGCGGGAAGAGCTTCACGGTGAGCTCCCACCTCATCCAGCACCGCCGCTTCCACACCGGGGAGCGGCCCTTCGGGTGTGCCGAGTGCGGGAAGAGCTTCCTGTGGAGGTCAGCCCTGCTCCGTCACCGCAGGGTCCACAGCGGGGAGCGGCCCTACGCCTGCGCCGAATGCGGGGACAGCTTTCGGCAGAGCGCCCACCTCACCCAGCACCGCCGCACGCACAGCGGGGAGCGGCCCTATGCCTGCACCCACTGTGGGAAGGGCTTCACCGTGAGCTCCGCGCTGCTCCGGCATCAGCACATCCACCGGGGAGGGGAGCCCTGCGAGGACCGAACCTCGAGTGCTCGGTGACAGCCCCGGGAGCAAAGACTTCATTGTCGAGCGCGCTGCTTGAGGGGGCTCAGGAACCAAGTCCTGAAAGGTAGAGGAAGGTTGCAAAGAGCTGAACTGCGGGTTGGAGGAAGGAGGGGGGATGGCTCTTGGGAGAGAAAGAAGTCATCTGAGAAGGGCGGAATATCCTCAGCTGTGATTTTAGAGGAAGGGAAAGTGCCTCTGCGTGGAGGGGTTGGAGAACGGCCAGAGGGAGACAGCAGAGCCCGCAGAGCTCTGATGGGTAAACCAAGGCTTGCTTCGGTGCCTCTGATTGACCTTCTGCGGGCTGTGCCCGTAGCGCAGAGCCCCGTGCTGCTGCCACCCCGTGGCTGTGTCGGACCGCGCCGGGTCACAGCGCGGTGTCTGTCCGCCCGTGGGTGCGTGGGGCTCTGCGTGGGGCCGTCCCTCAGCCGGGCTCTATTGGAGCAGCCTCAGCGCTCCGAGCGCGTCCCGGCCTCACGGCTCTGAAGATGTGAGAACGGAGCTCCCTCTCTGAACGCGAATAAGCGTTAAGCGGTACGCTGACGAGGCTGAATTATTTCTACAACTTGCGAATAAACGCTGCGTTAAACGCCGTTTCCCCGCTCCGCGCAGCGCGGTCCCTTCCCGTGCCGCCCGCGCTCCGTTACGCCGCGCGGGTCGGAGGGCGCGCCGCCGTCTGCGCCTGCGCGGTGCCGTGCCGGGGGCGGGGCTTGCCGTGACGTCCGAGCCCGCTATTGGCTGCCGGCGAGGCGGAGACGCGAGTCCCCGCAGTGACGTCAAGCCGTCTCCTCCAATCGCAGCCCACGCCCGCCCGGTAAATGCGGGGCGGCCGCGGCGGTTCTTTGTTCCGCGCCGCGGGGCTGAGCGCGAGCGAGCGGCGGCGGGTGAGTGCGCGGCTCCACGGCGACGCGGCCGGGATGAAGGTGCGGCCGGGGCTGAGGCCTCGGGGCTCGGCCGGGCCGCTCCGGTGCCTGCTTGCCCCTTCCCGGCGCTGCTCGGGCGGGTACCGGGCCCGCAGGCCTAGCAGCCGCTCCCGTCCCTCTGAGTGCGCGGAGCCGCCTCGAGGGAGCGATCCCTGCGCGGTCCTTTCACCGCTGCTGGGAGCCCGCGGGCTGAGCGGACGCTCCCCGGTCGCTGCCCGGCCCGCTCCGGTGCTGCCCGGTGCACACACAGCAGAACGTCACCGCTGCGGAGCTGCCCGGTGCGGGGGCTGTTTGCTGCAGGGCAGGGCTGGGCGAGTGAGCTGTGATCTCAGCGTGTGCCTCTTTCCTCAGTCGGTGCGCTGATGCGGTGGACTGTAGCTCTGGGAGACGGAAGGAATGTTTGCTTGGGCGCTGCTAGAAGCACCTTTGGCTGGGAGTAACGCCCGGCTCCGGGTGGATCTGGCAGTGCCGTTTGTCCCGTGGGTCTCCGTGTCCAGCAGCTGAGTGCCTCCCCAGCAGGAGGAGGAGATGTGAAGTTGCCCCAGGTTCCTTGATGATGTCCTCCAGGATGGAGTTCTGGGGCCTGCTGCCCCTTCAGAGACACTTAGGTAGGTGCAGGCGTGCTCTGCTGCTTTGAAGCAAGGATCTCAGCCGGGTGTGTTTGGGGAAGCGCACTGAAGTCGAGTGCTGGTTGAATAGCAGAGATGAACTTTGTATTGAGTCAGTTATTGAATGTCTGAGAGTGCCTGAGGAAAGCCAGGACTTCCAGTCTTGTTTCCCTGCTCCAGCAGTGCCTCTTGGTTTCCTTTAGCACATTCACGTTGAGTATCTGCTTGTACTGAGAACAGCAGCCGTGCATGTTGAGTGTGAAGCTTGCTGTGCAGTTGTGTGTAGGGGAAAACAAGCTGCTGGCTGGATGAGTTGGGCATCTTTTATAGGAGGGATTGAATGCTATTATTGGAAAAGGAATATTTGGAATGCTGAGCTCTTCTGTACCAGGTCTTCTCCAGCCTTGCCTTCTTGGCTCCTGTGGCTGCTGGATGCCTCCCAGGCAGGGTGCTGGGGACTGTGTTTACTCTGAACATCAGCCAGGGGCCTCATAGCAAACGAAGCAGTGCTCCAGCCCCTGAAGCACAAGGAGGCAGCTGCTGGGAGCTCTCTCTGCTCTCCTCTTTCAGAGGAGTGAAGAATTGTTGCTTTGACCAGTGATGGTGTTGTGGGATTTCAGTTGCTGATGGTTTGTGGCGATAGGAGAGTTAAAACGTTCTCATTTTCCACTCCTCTTGAGTTCTCTTACAGCGTCCTAATGTGACACAGGATGCGGATTTGAATGGTGCTGACTTGTCTCGAATTCTTGGCTCATCGGGGAGGTGTCTGTACTAGGGACTGTTATCAGGAAGAATTAAACTTCCTTCTGTTGCGGTACATGTATTGTCTTCAAAGCATGCTAAGGGGACTGGCTTAATTGCTGCTCTGCTTTTTGTTGGAGATGAGCATGTCAAGCTGAGCTTTCCCCAAAAAGACATGGGACATGCAAGTCTGAGAACACTTGGTCCTTAAATGAATTCTTGCATGCTAGCTCCTTCCAAGGAGAGGACTTCTCCTGCTGCATGGGGCTAGCTCATGTCATAGAGCAGTGCATTCTGGTCCTGTAAGGTCCTGATCTGTGCTGTCACCTCAGCTAGGCTGTGCCTAGGTAAGCAGGAGGACTGTCTGAGTGCAGGTAGAGATTTCATCCTGGTAATGTGCCCCAGCTGAGTGCTGTGGTACATCACACCTGGGGGTATATCATCAGCCCCAGCTGCTTTGTGGGACAGTGCTCTGCAGGGTGTCCAGGACAACTGAGTGGGATAGAAAACCATAAGGAACTGGAGGGCAGTTAATTTATAACTAGCCTGGTTTGTGTTTGCATCTCGTGAGTGTCGAGCCACCGACTGATCTACCAGCTTGGGCTCTGTGTGAGCTTTCTTGGCCAGATCTCAGCTGCTTATCTGGTCTGCTCTTCTCCTGTCTTCCACCCGTAGGCCTGTGGATGCAGCCCCTGTGGGAGGCCTGAACCCCAGAGCGTTGGGAGGAGAGACAACTTACAGTCATGGTTTGCTGGAGGGCCAGCAAGAAGCTTAGCTCCTTGCTCATCTGGCAAGGCTGCCTGTAATTTGGAGGAGTAATCAGCACAAAGCTGATTACTGCTCCATTTTATAAATGGGATGCCTGGGTTTGTGGCCAAGCCAGAGTGTTCAGCTGGTGTAAGCCTGGTGTCTCGCTCCTGGCTCCGAGCACTTCTTGAGCGTGCTGCTACATCTGAGGAGGCTTCTTATGGGGAAGAAAATCTACCTCTGCTTTGGAACTTAATCCCCTCTGTTATAGGGAAGGCTCTTGTGAAAGCATCTGGTGGCTGCCCCTCACCACCCTGTGTGGTGGTGCAGCTGCCAGGCTCCCTGCTGGACTGCTCAGTGTTTCTTCCCCATCACTTTCGTTAAGGCAGCTTCCCCCTAAAACCCCTCTCCAATTTTGCCTTTCAGTGTCTCTGATCTCCAGAACAGACCCGCAATGCCATCAGTTATGGAGAGCTCAGAAGGAGGAGATGAAGGGGAAAGCTTGCGCTATGAGGAAATGGAAGATGACAATGTCAGGTGAGTGCTGCTGGCCTTGTCTGGTAACGTGGTACAGACGTGGGTTTGGGCAGGGTGGGACATCTCAAACTCAAGTTCCGTGCTCATTTGTGGTCTTTTCCAGCTGAAAACCAGTCCAGCCAGGACTGAGGCTGCCCTGCAGTTGGGGATATGCATTTGTTCCTACAGAGTTCCTACAGAGCAAAGTAAAGGCTGCTCCTGTCAGGTGATGTTCTGCAGAACTTGCCCTGTGTACTTTGTCAGAGGTACAGGGAACTGTTTGGTTATCCCTCCAAACAAGCAATAGCTGCGTGCTAGTATGCACAGTGCAGCTGCACTCGATGGATTGTGCTTTAAAAGGAAAATCTTCAGAAAAGAAAATGAGAAGGGTGGTTACAGAATACCGAAGTGAGCTGATTGATTGCTCTTTGACTTGGCAGGCTCAGCATCATGGGAAGTTAATGCTCCTATGCTCTCCTGTTGTGTTCAGGCCTGCTAGATGCATGAGTATGGATTGTCCAAAATATCTCTTTTACAGCTAACATAAACATGCTGTCTGTAGCAAACCAGCCATAAAAAACAGGGTAAGGTGCACTGTGGCATCATTTTGTGGGTGTAGGCATTGGTAACTGTACTGAATTCCACATATGTGCAGTGGCTGTGATCCAAGATCATAAATTTTTCAGAGGAGAGCTTGTGGGAGCATGCAAAAACAGCATAATTCAGGATGAATGCATTTCTTTTTTAGCTTTAAGACTTTTCCTGCCCTGTTTTGTCACCGGGCTCTCATCTTTGCTCCAGAGATTGATGCAGTACCCTTGGTGCCCCAACAGTAAAGCAAAGTTCTGCCTGTGTGTGTCCGTCCACTCCTACCCATGACTTTCTCCTTCTGCAGAGAGATCCAGTGAGGATGCTAGCAAGGCTTTGGCACTCTTTATCCTGACCTGGTAGTTGCTCTTGATGTCCTCAGAGTCTCCTTTAATATTGTTGGGGCTCACAGGGTGAGAAGCAAAAGCACCAGCGCGAGGATCTGAGGATCCTTCACAATTGCTCCAGCATCCTGGGTCTGTACCCCCTGCTAAGCTCTCCCTGCTTGCCTGCAGCCCCACTGACCTTTCAGAGCTGCTGAAGGAGGGGACTAAGGAATCCCATGACCGTGCAGAGAATACTCAGTTTGTCAAAGACTTCCTGAAAGGACGGATCAAGAAGGAGCTCTTCAAGGTGAGTGTGGCTCTGCTGCCTTTGGCAGAGCAGCTCTTTGTTTTACCTGATGGCTGCAGCTGGGGACTTCCTGAGGCAGAACATCACAGCCCTGTGTGCAGGGGCTAGACTGGGGGTTGTGAGGTGGGGAGGAGCTGGTTTCTAGATGACATGGCTGAATAGTCACAACTACTGGAGGGCCCTGTCCTGCTCAGTGTGTGTTACAGCTGGAACTCGGGATGGTGAAAAGCATACTGGCCCAGAACAACCTCACTTAGGTGGAGGTGCTGGGCTTCTGGCTGCTCAGGGCAGCTGCAGCACATGTACTGGTGGCAAAAGGTGTGTGCTAACGGAGCAAAATCTGTGTGGGCTTACAGAGCTCGTTCCAGCCTCTGGTTGTTGTTCTCTATAGAAAACACTCTGACATGAAGTCTCTTCTGAGCAGAAGAGATGAGATGTGGGATGCTGTCTTGGTATAGTCAGTAGTCTTTGGCTGTTGATGTGAATTGCACCTTTGGCATAAAGGTGCATTGCCATCAAGGCAACAGAGGGCCCAGAGCATGCAGCTGGTGACACTATGTGAACTCCTAGCCCATGCTCTGTAGGCAGTGCTATTAGGCACAGGTAGGGAAGAGTCCAAGTGCTGAGTGCCCCTGGTGCAGCCCCTCCAGGCTGGTTCTGGGTCAAGCCTGGGCTCTCCTCCTGTAGCCCAGTTCCACAAAGGGGTGTGGAGTAGTCACAAAGTGTGGTCTGCAGTGAGGCAGGCAACTCATGTTCACTGTGCTTTGTCCATAGCTGGCCACCACAGCTCTTTACTTCACGTACTCTGCTCTGGAAGAGGAAATGGATCGCAATAAGGACAACCCAGTGTTTGCTCCTCTGTATTTCCCTCTAGAGCTTCACCGGAAAGAAGCATTGATCAAAGACATGAAATATTTCTATGGAGAAGACTGGAAAGAGAAGATAAGGTGTTCAGAGGCAACTCAGCAATACGTGGACAGAATCCATCACGTAGGACAGCACGAGCCGGAGTTGCTAGTGGCTCATGCTTACACTCGTTACATGGGGGACCTCTCAGGTGGCCAAGTGCTGAAGAAAGTAGCCCAGAGGGCCCTCAAGTTGCCCAGTACTGAGGAAGGGATCCAGTTCTACACATTTGAAAACATTTCCAATGCGCAGAAGTTCAAGCAGCTGTACAGAGCAAGGCTGAACGCTCTGGACTTGGGCAAAGACTGCAAGGAACGGATCGTGGAAGAGGCCAACAGAGCCTTCAGATTTAACATGGAGGTACCAAATCCTTTGAGCCCTTGTACATACATAGTGGTTTGGATGTGAGACTGGATGGAAGGGGTCTCTGCCTTTGCTGTTTGGGATCCTGGTTTAAAATAGCTCTCTTGCTAGTTTGCGGAGATAAGGTTGGTCTTGGGCAGGAATTCATGCCATATGCCACAACTGAACCTTTGAGGCTGAGCTGAGCTCACTGCACGATTCCTCTGAGCTGTGTGGCTTTGAAGGAGAGGTGGGACTGCCCAAAGTGTTTGGCAGTCATAAAACATGACTGAGCTGCATAGACTTAGCTACCAGACGTGAGCTTTAATCTCTGCCTAGAGCATGTCACTGTGATCTGAGCTGCTCAGGAGCATGGTGGGATGTGGTAAGCTCCTTCATCTAGATCCTTATGGAAGCCCTCCAGCAGAGCTTGTAGGGACTGCACAGCCAGGAGCAGCAATCCCAGAGAGGGCCTGGCAGCAGGGAGGGGAAGGGCTCTTTGCTCCGTGCCCCCACGTGCAGCGTGTGCCAGATGAGATGTAACCACACATCCACCTGCGAGGCACTCTGCAGTGAGCATCAGATGCTGGATCTGGATCTGGGTGAAGGCAGGCAGAAGCAGCTGTTGCCTGTACTGTGCATGTCTCCGTGGGTCTGTGTGGCAGCTGCCTGGCTGTGCTCACTCCCTGCACTCTGTGCCTGCTTGCAGGTGTTTGACGAACTGGACAAGATCGGCAGGTCGCTGACGGAAGAAGCCCAGGATGGAGGTGTTCCAGTCCATGATGGGAAAGGAGACCTCCGCAAATGCCCGTACTATGCAGACAAGCTCGGTAGGCTTGGGGTGACGCGAGGGCTGCCGTGTGAACGCGGCAGAAGGCTTGCAGCCTTAGTAATGTCCTCTTTCTTCTAGCAGGCGCTGCAGCAGCCGGCTGTCCCTATCACACTGCTGCGGCCTTGGCCAAGCAGCCCATCGTGCAGCTGATCCTGGCGGTCTGTGTTGCTGTGGCAGCAGGAGCTGCAGCGTGGTACGTGATGTGATGCCAAGCCTGGCGCCTGGCCCCATGTGGTGGCGAGGGGAGGGGCGCACCCTGTCCTTGCTGGAGCCACTCCCTTGCCAGTGGTGGAGTTGACTGCAGGGCTATCAAGGGGGGAGAAGTAAAAATCCAGGGGGGACTATCCAAGACTTCTTGCACACCAATAATGCAAGCACTGTAATGCAATGTCTTTAGCTAACTAGTGTACAGAACTGATCTGGTGAGAGGATTCCAGTTCAACGCTGCTCTACGCTGGCTGGAGCAGCTTTTAAAGCTAGAGATGTCTTGTCCTGTAACGGCAAAGTCTTCACATGCTTGGCTTTTCATCTCTTTGGCTGGAGCAGTATCTGGAGGGAGTTTCCTGCCCTGGGCTGCAACCCAAGAATGTGTTGTCTGTCTTTGAGAAGAGTACTCAAGTTTCCTACCCTGAGAAACAAACACGTCGTGCTCTGGTGACAATGCTGAGTCCGTTAGCTCAAAGGAGTGAGCCAGGGACCAAGCATAACTCGTGTTGGATGGAGCTCCCTGGGTGAGGGGACGGGACCAAATGTGTGGGTTGCTGGTGTGAAGGTGTCAAATGTGTATTGTGCAACATCGATTTATCTTTGCTGAAGCCTTGATTGGAATAAAGAGCTGCTGTGCTATAGCTGGGGGAAGCCAGAGGGCCCTCTGTAGGAGAGTGTAGGTCCATATGGGGGACGTGGAAGGCTGGGGAGGGGAAGCAGGGTGGATGAAGACTTACCTGCTTAGTTTTCTGACTCATGCACATCCGGAGGTCCTCCTGTCCCTACAGTCCACCTCTCTCTGCTGCCTCTGGGGTTTTTCTCAGTTCCTGGGAGGTGACTTAGTAGCACAGAAACCCCTCTGCCTCCTTCCAGAGCTGTCTTTGGTGGGGAGTTGGATGGGAGAAGGGGTATGTGAGAGGTGGAGCTGGGGAAGCCTGGAGTGCGGCCCAGGGCTGTGCAAAGGAAGGTCCCCTATCTGCTCTAGGCCCGGTGCTGCCCATCGTGCCCTGAGCAGGGGTAGGGAACTGCTGCTCTTCCTTCAGTGATCGATGCCCCCATTCATGCAACCCCCGCCCCCCAGAGCGAACTTGGGGTCAATCTGTATATTTGCTCGCAGGAGGATAAGAAAAGATAGACACTGAGCTCAGGGTCTTATGTTTATTTACATACAAACACTGGGACTAGCGTCACAGTTCCGCCTCTGAGCAAACAGCAGCTGCCTGTGCAGGTCAGGCTGCTTGCAGACACGCTCCCTGAGAAGCCCCCCTGCTCAGCTCTGGGGGCTGCACACCTCAGCTGCTCCGGCTGCAGGAGGTGAGAGCAGGGGGAGCAGTGTGAGGTGCGGCCACAGAGACTGAGGACGGCTCTCAGGTCCTCCTGCCCTCGTCTGTCACAGTGCTGCTGGCAGCTTGTGTCACTGCGTGCCCCCATCCTTCTGCCCCGTGTGAAGTGAGCTAAAAATAAACCCCCGCACCCACATGCAATGGGGAACCCCACAGGGCACACCTGTGGTGTCAGCAGGGTGGGTGCTGCTGCGGTGCCGGCAGACCCTGCTGGGCTTGGGGTGGGTAGGGATCTGCTCCAGAGCTGGGAGCCAGCTGCAGTCAGGTAACAAAGTCCCCTATTCTACGGTGCCAGGGGCAGGTAGCAACATGCTGGATGCATTTCTGCTGATAGCTTACCAGGTGGGTGAGAAACAGCCTGGGGCTTTCCTTCCCTAAAACATCTGCAGCGGGGCTGGGAGGAGGTGCATGCAGCGGCCGTGGCCACCAGGCACTGGGGCTTCCAATCCAGGACGGATGGGCTGATTGATGAGGGTGCTGCGCTGCAGCCCTTTCCCTGGCCGTGCCTCGAAGGCAGCTCTGTGTGCCTCTACCCGGGACGCGCTGCAGGTTCTGTGCTGACCTGGCTGGAGAGGGCCCTGAGCTGGGTGCAACCTGGCACCGACTGCTCTGCCTCCTCAACACCAAACCTCCGCCAGACCCCTTCCTGAAAGGGCTGCAGTTGAGTGCTGTGCTGCCTCTGCAGTGTGCTCTGCTGGCTGCTCAGGCTTCCCCTGTCCCCTCAGCACAGTGAGTGGGCACCTCCAGCAGCTGCTGCTTGCTCCAGGCGAGAGGAGGGGGCAGCAATGGGGGCTGCTAGAGAAAGCCCTGCACACCGCATCGGGGGCTCAGCCCCTCATCTCCTGTGCACCCACACCAGTGTCCCCAGTCGGACTGTTGACAGCGAGGAGCGGAGCTCAGGGGGGGGCGGTCACAGCCTGGAGCAGGAGGGACGTGGGGGACACGCACATACACACCACCAAGGGTAAGCAAAGGGATGCTGCACACGCGTAGGTTAGGACGGCAGTGGGGGAGGGGCCGGTGTCATTGCAGTGGCTCAGGCTCCCGGGGTGCTGTTAGCACATGCGCTTGTACGTGTAGATATAGGCCTTGCAGTTGGGACACGTGTGCGTCACATCCTTGAAGTCATCGAACAGGCAGGGGATGAGGCAGCAGCAGAGGTCACACCTGGAGCACAGGAAGATGAGTGCTGTGAGCTCAGGGTCCCAGCTGCAAGTGTGTAGGAGGGAAAGCAGGCAAGGGGCTGCACCTGGAGTTTGCTCTGGGATCTGGAGAAGGACGTAATAGTTCCCCCCCCCCATCCCCCCGGCACACACCCAACCAAGCCCTGCTGCTGCCAACCTGCAGCACCACAAGGCCTGGGCGCAGGGCTGGATGGCACACAGCCTCTTTGACGCTGGTGGCTCTTTGGGGAAGGCAGCTTCCCCGCAGCTGGCAGGAGCTGCCACCCCACAAACCTGCGTGCTGCCCTGGTAACGCCACGGTGCTGCGGCCCCACCACATCTCAGCCACTGGCATTGGGGCCACTGGGAGCAGGGCAGAGCAAGCACCGCTGTGACAGGGCTGCAGGCAGCACCTACCCCACAAAGCAGCAGAAGAAGCCCAGCAGGAAGCTCATGAGCCCGATCTCGTAGGTGATCTTGGTGGTGATGGCTTGCTGGCAGTGGGGGCACACTGTCTGCACCGGGGCGCCCTGGAAGATCTCACCCTGCAGCACTGTCACTGTGGTGGCGGTCCCTGATGGGACGAGCACGGTCGCCGTGTGGCCGCTGGGCGGTGGGTAATGGCCCGGGGCAGGGTAGTACCCCATGGGAGGGTGGTGGGGGCCTGGGGGTGGGTAATAACCTGCTGGGAAACAGAAACGGGCACGAATGTGTCTCTGCCCCCGTTCCTCGCCTTCTGTCACCCAGCACCACCCCGCTGCCCGCAGCTCCTCCCCACACTCACCAGGCGGCACGTAGGGCCCAGAGCTGTCTGTGGGCATGTGTGGGGGCACGAAGCCCGGCTGCGGAGGCTCATAGGGTGGGGGCCCAAATTCAGGAGGAGGGATGGGAACCCCCTGGGGCTGCACCATGGCCGGGGAGACGCCATCTGAAAGGAAACGCAGAGTGAGCAGACAGGGCAGGAGGCAGCAGAAGTGGTGGGGAGGTGGTGGCTTGGCTGAGTGATTGAGGGACACAGCACTGGGACTGCAGGGGAATAAAGCACATGAGGAGGGTCTATGGCAACTGTGGCTGCAGGACAGAGCTCACAGGGAAATACACGCCCAGAACTTCATCCCCTGGGCCGTGAGAAGCCCACATTGATACGCAGCGGCAGGCAGAGCTCGCCCTGCTCCTGCCCGGACCCACAGTACCTGTGGCAGGGGGTGGGCCGTGCTTCTCCTCTATGGGCGGTGCTGAGGGACCTCCCGGGTATGGCGGCGGAGGGTCGTTGGACATGGCTCAGGGCTGCCCTGCAACGAAGCGCTGCTGTCAGACTGCCCGCCAAGGCAGGCCCTGAGCTGGGCAACAAACCCGACGGCTCTACGTGGCGTGCTGAGGTGGGACAGGCTCCGTGGCTCAGAACTTACCCCGCTCTTCCTCGTTGCAAGGAACTCAGCGGTTTTGCCAGTGGTAGGAACACCAGTTCTCAGCAGTGCTCCCTGGAAACTGTCCTACCCCACCAACCCTGCGCAAAAGGAGAAAGCAAACAGGTTACAGCGCTGCGGAGCTGCCTTGCTGCAGGGCACCGCCTCCTCTCCCCAGCACCAAGAGCCACTCTGGGCACATCGGTGCCCCATTGGTGTTGGGCACGGCCGCTCTGCCCTCAGCCCCTGGCAGAGCCCCACCTGCACGCCTCGGGGCTGGGACACAGCCCGGGGTGGTTCTCATCCCATGGGCTGGGGAGGCTGGGCTGCTGCACCCCCTGGCACGCGTGGCACGTGCCTCAGTCCCGTGCTGCTGCTGCTGCCATCACGTTCCCACTGCGCGGGGAACCCAGCAGGGATGGGAGCCAGAGGAGGGCCTGGCACTCCGAGGAAGTGCAGTGACATCAAGCAACCCGATTTTCCTGCTTACCCTGGCTCAGTTACAGCTGGTAGGACGTGACTAAATTGGGAAGCATACCAAGAGGCCGTTCGCTCTGTGCTCGGGAAGGCTGCCATCAGCATGCACGGGGCAGGGGACACGGTGACATTGCTGTCAGTGCCCGGGAGGCAGAGCTCGGAGCACCTCTGGGGTGAGCGCAGCATCCAAATCCCCCAGGCCTGGTCCCTGGGACACGTGGGACTGTGCTGCTGTAGTGCCCCTGGGGCTGCTGCTGCCCCGAGGAACAGCTCAGCGCACTGAGAAGGAGCTGAGCAGAGCCTGAACAGCCACTGCGTCTCTCCAGGATGTGCAATTTACTGAGGAGTACCTCTACCCAGCGTCATTAATACGGACACGCAGCTTCAAAGCACAATGCTGGGGCAGATGGGGGCACATCTTCTTCTCCGTTTTCTTCCTGAGGAGCACGCACACAGCCTGAGTGAGGCTCACACAGCGCTCCCAGGCAGAGCAAAGCAGCCGTACCCAGCACACCGAGAGCTGCAGAGCTCTCCTTCTGTGACCTACAAAGCCACAAACTGGGCCGTGCTCCTTTTAGCTTCGCCGGGGATATAAAGAAGGTGGTTTGTTCTTCCAAAGGCAGCCAGCCCAGCCACCCTGCACGGGGCTCCTGCAGGAGCACAGCCCTCTGGGGCAGCGCAGAGCTCCCTCTGTCCCACACGGAAAGATCCCATCGCTGTCAGCTCTTCCCAGAACGTGACATCCCACAGCATGGCCCGGAGATGAGCCCCAGGGGCAGCCCTGTGCTGCAGCAGTGTTCTGACCCCAGCACCCGGAGCTGCTGTCCCCTGCTCAGAGCACAGACCGGTGTTGTTTGGTAGCAGGGCAGCAGTCGGAGGCAGGGAGGACGTTTATGGGCTGCAGAGCTGCTCTGCTCGTGCTCAGCCGCTCCTAATGCAATATCCTGCTTATTAAAAGCAATCCATAAAGCGCGAGATGTTGCGTGCGTGCCATTCCCTGGAGGAAAGGAAAGCCTGCTGCTGCTGCTGAGCCTCTCAGAAGTCATTCCTCCCATACTCGCTCTTATCTCAGGGCCAGAAGCACAGAGCCCATTGCTGCCCATTTCCACTCATGAGCTCCCCAGCAGTCGGCCGATGCCGGACGGAGCCCACCCTGCACATCGCTCCCAGCACGGCCAGAGGTGACACCCAGAGGGAGGAAAGCTGTACAGACAACTCAGGCTGAAGGTCTGAGGGAATCACACGGATGCTCAGCACACGTCCTCTGGCAGCAAGGACCTGGCTCAAGGTCACGAGACCCAGCTCCAGTAAAAGGATGGGGATGGACAGAGCAGCCAAAAACGCCGAGTGCCTTCAAACTGAAGGAACAATACGACGAGATGACCCTGAATACACGGGTGGTGATTCCAGACCCACTTTCCTTCCAAAACACATGTCCAAGCCACAGCCTGCTGCAGGACCAGCATCTCTGCACCCCCACCAGCACTGCCTGGCACCAGCAGAGCTGCTGACGCTCTGATTTAGCAGCACGGTGTCACCTTGTTTTTTTCCGGAGTACTCATGAGACATACTCAGTGTCATCCACTTTTTTTTTTTTTCAAGGCAAAGAAGCGTGGTTTGGGGTCGAGCAGCAGCGTGTGTAGGCTCTGAGTCCTCCCCAGCTCCTTCGTAACCCCTCGGCCCAAACCTGGCGTCCGACAGCAGCATGCAGAGAAGTGCCACGCACACATCGCTCTGCTCAGATGCCACAGCTGCCCCCACCACCCTCTTCTGCTGCTGCGGCACAAGTCCTGGAGCAGATGTGACATAACTAAACCACCACGCTCAGCGAGCACACGGTGAGCACACAGCACCGTGCTCCCCTGGAAAAGAAGGGGGAAAGAAGGGATGACAGCCTGCAACCTCCCCAGGGCAGCTCCAGGCAGCATCCCCATGGCAGGGGACGTGAGCCACACTGACCCCTCCGAGCAGGCATGTTCCAGCTGCAGTGCTGTCTTGGTCACAGCAGCTGTCATGCCCTCAGGAAGGCACATTTGTGAAATCAGCCTGTTCTCAGGGCCTCCTCACACAGAAACGTTATCTTGGTTGGCTTAACAACAAAACAGCGTATCCAGAATCGTGGGGGGATGCTAAAGAAGAACACTGCCCCTGCATGGCACAAGTTATGGCAATACTTGTGGCAATACAAAGCTTGCCAGCATTTGTTGATGGATACCCCTGCCCCACCGTGCCTCCAAACCAAGGAGTTAAAGTTCTGCTGAGTCTCTGCACCACAGAAATAGGAGGTCCTGGAAATAGGAGGTCCTGCTTGGAATCTGTCTGGGGAACTTCTGCATACGTAACACAAGCAATGCATATAAACTGAAGGTCTTTTGTGTAAGCCATGCATTCAGGAGGATTGCCTCACGCGCACCCTGCGCTGATACTGGAGAACGTCTGCTTTCTAACACTCCAACGTGAGTCTTAATGACTTTCCTGAGCGACTGTCTTAGGCTATCATGTGCTTTGTGTTCTCTGGTGTTTTTGTCTGAGACATTAGAGTAGAAATGCAAAGTCATGGCCTGAAGCAGTGATGGAGCACCTGGTGGGAAGGCAGGGCCAGCCCAGGGCAGCTCAGGTGCATGCAATGAGCCTGAGTGATCAGAAGGGCTGGAGCCAGGATCCACCCCTTCCCAGCCCTCATTTAAGGGCTGGCAGTGGAGGTGAGGGAATCTGGCTGGAGATCCCTGTGTATCTGAGGCCTTCTGAAGGTAAGCAGCTTCTTGCCCTTATTTCTGTGCCTGTGGCATTTGAGCCTATCCTCACTTGCTGCTGCCTGGGATCTTGCTGTTCTGTAATTGCTGTGCTTTCCATTGTGTTACAGATGCTTGTTTGGGAAAACACAGAGGCCTCTGTTGCTTTTAAAGCTAGCTGTATTTTCAGGGCAAAACAGACAGCAGCTCCATCTGCTTCCCCCTTGTGTCGAAGTCTCAACAGAAAGAGCATTGCTCTTCATAAAACCAAAATGATTAAGCAAAGATTACTTAATAAGGGGTACTGTATCAGCCGCTTAGGATGGCACGGTAGTTCAGGAACAACGAAAAGATCAGAGGAAAGCTTGGCATAATGACAGCTGAGAGGAGAAAGCAGCAGAACAATGCGAAGGTCTCCTTGGTCCTACCAGCCAGGAGCTACTGGCCTTTCAGCAACCAGGGAACACAGAGCTGTGGGAAGGGCTGAGTCACAGCCACGTGGGGGAAGAAGAAAACAAAAGGAGAACGTGGACAGCAGCTGTCCTGAGCCTCCGTCCCTGGTGCTCCCATCCGGTCCTGAAAGCTCAGGCTGTGGTTAAGTTTTCCTGATGTCTTTCCACGTGATGATCTTTGTTCTGTGACCTAAATGAAGTCAATTGTACAATAACTCTCCTGGGTACAGCGCTCTTTGCCTGTAATCTCAAAGATTACACCTACTCTCCAGCTGTGGGGCTTTGGGAAGATGCACCAGGGATCGCTGAGCACTAAGGGCTTGTCTTTAATGCAATTGTTTGGCTGCTCCTCCCTAACTGAGGGGGCCGTATCCTTCCAATCAACTGCTTCAGGTTAGAAGGGAAGGCTTTGGCTCTCCCTTGCCCTCCAAGGCCTGTCAGATCGGTGCTGCAGAGGTAGGCTTTATGTTGTGTTCCCTCTGATGACACAAGGGGATGCATACGGTGCAGCACGTGTGGATCTGATGCTGCCTGTGGGATCTGTGCTGCTGCTGTCGAGTTGTGGAACTGATACTGGGAACAACAGGAAGACAATAGTCAGGAACAACAGGAAAACAGCAACAAGGACATCATGTCCCAAGCAGAAGTTGCACACCACATGTTTCCTGGGGCACGCTCCCACACCTCGCTCTGAAATCCTTGGGAGAGCAGATCTCACCTTCGGACCGCAGTTCTTTGCTTCCACAACAGCTGCAACACCAGACCCCAGAAGCAAAGAAACAAACCCAAACTCCACAGAGGTAAGAGAAGCAACTGCAGTTTCCCGTGACAAACTGCTGCCTTCACTGCAGCTGGGCAGAAGGAAGATGAACCATTCCCCTTTTAGAACACCAGACGGTGATGTTATCAGCACCTACGTGGTGTTCTCCAGTTCCCTGCCCTCCCTGCTCTCAGCAGCTTTGCATGGATCGCTCTGGGAGAGCAGCTCCTCGTTGCTGTGCCCTTTCAGGTTTCACTTGGAAGCTGGCAAACCTGCCTCTAAGCCCGGAATGAAGCTCAGCCCCACTGCCTTGGTTATTTTGATCTTTATAATGCTTAAATACTACTTGCTCCTGCTCTCAGCTGGGAGCCTTATCACAGAGCAAGGTCTACACACCTGCATGTAGACAAACTGCCTCAGCACTATCAGACATTTGGCACATGCACAGCAATGCCAACAGGAGCAACGCACAGCCCAGCTGCAGCCCCCACAGAAATACTGTTAGAAGCTTAGCTTTTTCCAGGCTAAGATATCTTCTGATTAAAGCAACTGTAAGAAAGCAAATGTAGAGTTCATAAATGCACCACAGATGTTGAAGACTTAATGACCTTCTTCTCCTTACCTATAGCAAAAAAAAAAGGATCTAAGCAGATACAGAAGGCTGCTTGTCTGCTGAGACAACTTGAGCTGGAAGAACTCTGCACCAACCACATACTTCAAATGCGAGTATCTATCTATTTAATTCTCAATTGAAGGGGCAGGGGGGCTGCAGCCCTCCTCTTGTTATGCTGGTGAGCAAGGCTGGCACTGGGAATGCTTGTTTGAGGACACAGAGCCCCCAGAACACAGCATCGGTGCTGTGGACACACCTGAGCCCTTGCTGAAACACCTTCAGCTGCAGGAGAGCACTACCTGCACTCCCAGAGAGCATCCACCAGTTGTGCTCTGTCCAGGAGGAGAGCAGTCGCTGTGCTTTGCATCACTGCACAACTCCACACACACAGTGTGTGGTAGGCTCAAAGGTGAGTTCCAAAAACATACTCTCAAACTGGAATGTGGCACTGATGGAGGCACTCTCCCTCCTGAGCAGCAGCTGAGGTGTGCTCCAGTTGGAGCAGGTGCCTGAGGAGCTGAACTCCAAGAGGACTGAGGCTGAGGTTGTGTAGGACCTGTTGAGGAAACACAGCAAGAACTCCGCATGGCTCTCTGTCTTGGGAAGGGCTGAGGCTCCAAAAGAGAGGTTCCCTCTCTGCTGCCTGTCCCGGCTGCAGCAGTAGGTACTCAGCACCTCCCTGACCCAGCCCTGCGTGGACATGGCCACTAGAGCCCGGCAGCAGTGGGGAGCACTGAGCTGCCAGCTCAGAGACACACCTAGGAGAGCTGCTCCACCACTCTACCAACATTGCAGCCCATACCGCACCACTGCACAGCCTTGCAGGTGCTCATAAGGTTGTTTTCTTTCTATCTTCCTTGCAGAGTACCCAGGGGCAATAGAGATGCATTGCTGGATGCTCCAGAGATCTCCTCTGCAAGTGGACGTGGCTGCACCATTCCGACAGGGGAACCTTTGGGGAAGCCCATGCTTTCTGCGCTGACCTGAGATTGTTCCGTTCCTAAGTATGAGTGAGTGATGTGTTATGGTCATGCAGTACTCAGAGACTCAGGGAGGTTTCATCCTGAGCACGGCTGTGGGCACGAGGGGCCCATCCCAGCTCCCAGCAGCCGAATGCCTCTGTGACAGCCCAGGCAGCGCTGCTCCTCCAGTCCCCTTGAGAGGCAGAACCAAGGCCTGGGTGCTCTCACGGCTGAAGCCTCCCGCTCCAGTATTTCCTAACCGGAATGCGCTGTTGCACAACAGCATCCATTACCCGAGCGGGCTGTCGTCTCTTCACAAGGAGCTGCCAACGCGCTGACGGACAGCACCATCCCCATGAGCCGCAGCGTCCCTGTCTCCCCGTGCCAGCCAGCCGGGCCCGGTCGCTGCCTCACGGCCCCGCTCCCCTCTTCGTGTGCCGGACCCGTTCCCGAGCCCAGGCCGTCGCTTTCCACGCGTGACCCTCCCGTCCCCGCGGTCCGACGGCGCAGCGCGAAGCGGCGGCTGCGGGCGCGCTGCCGGGCCTCCCTCCCCCCCCCCCTCCCCGGCTTCGCCTCCCGGGGCCGCTTTGTCGCACCGTCCCGCAGCGCGGAGCGTTCCGCCTTTCCCTCCCGCAGCCCGCCCGCCGGCTCCCCGACCCCGCACGGGCACTTACCGCGGCGTGCCGGCGGCTCCGGGCGCTGCGTGCCGGCACCTGCCGGGCTGCGGGGCGGGGCGCTGCGGGGCGGGCCCGGCCGAGGCCTGCGGAGCCGCGGCCTTGCGTAGCGGGGCGGGCCGGGCGCCCCCTCCCCCCCGGCGGCCGTTGGAGCGGCCGCTGAGCGGTGGAAGCCACGGCTGTCTCCGGGTAACGGGACTGTGAGCTCGGCCCGCCGGCACGGAGGCAGCGTGAGCGTGCCCGTCGCGCTGGCGGACGGGGCTTTCTGCGCACCCTGCGGTGTCGAGGCTGGTGCCCTGAGACTCCTTCTGCGTGGGGTCCTGGAGCACCTGCGGGATGCTGCCACGCGAGGACCCGTGTCCACGTCCATCCGGGACAGCCCGGTGGGCCCCGGGGTGCGACGGAGCTGCTGAGCCATGAACAGGGCCGGCTGCTGGCTCAGAGCAAATGGTGCAGCTGAGGAAGAGGATGGAGGTGGTTGAGGAGGGGATGGCGAAGGTGAGCAGCCATCCTCGGTATCCTTACCTGTGCAGCAGTGTGCTAGTGTTGTGCCATGTCTGTGTCCTTAGAAATGCCTCCTGAGGCAGGACTCAAGGACCTGGCTGAGCACAGAGCCCTATTTCTAGTTCAGGTGACCGTAGCTTCACTATGGGGTTTCATTAGGCTGCAGTATGTTAACGCTGCTGCTGGCCATAGGTGATTTTGGCTACTTCTCATTCTCCCCTGGGGCTCCAGCAGTGTAAACCCTGAGATTTAGATTTGGTGGGTCCCTTCTACCCTTCCAAAAGTCCCAAAGCTGTGCCTGGGGGCTGCAGTGTCCGTGTGCTGGCAGGGGCCGCATCCCATCATCACCTGTCTGCCCCGCAATGCAGAATGGAGGCAACAGATGACAGCAAGCTGCCCCCACAGCGAGGCAAAGTCCTTCCTATGGGAGACAAGGCCGTGGCACAGGTTCTGTTTATTTGGCTGTTAAAGTTCAAGCCCTATGCTGGAAACACAACGTGATGAAGGCAGCTGTTATGTCACGAGGCACACGTTGCAGTGCAAGGATGAGCTGCGGTGGCTCTGTGTCTGCTGAGCACTTCAGGTTGCCCGGAGAAGCCATGGGTGCCCCATTCCTGGAGGCTGGGCTGGATGGGATCCTGGAAGCTCCTCTGGTCCCAGGTCTGTGCTGTGTGCCGCTCCTCAGGTCATGGACAAGCTGCAGGAGGGGCTCACCAAGACCTGCTCCGTGGAAACCACCATCCAGGCCTTCCAGAAGGAGCTGCAGCTCCTGAAAGACAGTTTCCAGAAGGTATGTGAGTGGAACCGGGCACTTGGTGGGCAACTCCCAGCAGAGGGGTCGGGCTCCTACTCCTGCCTATGACAAAGGGGCACAGGGTTACAGGGGTAAGTGAAGCTGGGATCTGCCCAGGAATTTTGGAGGAATGCTGCCCACAGCCACAGAGCCCAACCATGCCTGTGCTGGACACTGCCAATGCTGACACTCACCAGTCTCAGTCCCTGCTGGTGCTGAGCCCCTCGACGTCCCTGTCCATCACGCTGACCTGGAGGAGCTGCAGGAGTTGGCAGTACAGCGGGACTAGCTCAGCCACCTCCTGCAGAGCATCCTGGGTCACACGGTGAGCCTGGTAAAGCAGCTGGAAGCAAGTACACAACCCCTACCACTGACCTGCAGGGTTGGGGATGGGGTGGGGACAGGGCAGTGCTGTGTATGCTGTTAACCAGCTGGGCTGCAGGGACTTGGGCACTTTAATGGCAGTGGCTGCTCTTCCCTGTAGGATCAAGCGGATACTTGGGGCAACGATGGAATCATTACAAGGGCAGGCTGAGCTCGCAGGCCACCAAGGGGACCACCACTCAGGGCAGGGACTTCCCAGGTAGAGGAGCAGCCATGGGGCACTGAGCTAGCAGTGCTTGAGGTGGCTCACTCGTGCCATCTTGCCCAATGGCCCAGCCTTGTGCCCTGCTGCTAACAGTGCTTCTGTTTGCCCTGAAGGCACGAAATCCCCCAAGCCCTCTGCTCAGCGTGCCGAGGTTCACCACAACCCCAAGTACGGCAGCCAGTATGTGTCCCTGTACTCATGCGAGTGACAGCTAGCCCTGCTGTGCACGCTCACCCCACTGTGTTCTGCCAGGGCTGTGCCTCACACGGTGCTGCTTGTCCTTCTGTGCTGCAGGTGCTGCCATGAGGACAACGACCATCTCCTGGGCAGGTGGATGGCAGGCTCCAGGTGTCTGAGCTGGCTGCACGTGGTGTGAGTGTACAGCAAGGGGCTTCGGGGATTGGAGGGGTGGGAGCCACGCTGCCCTGGCCTCTCCTTCCCCCTCACAGCCTCTCGTCACAGCAGGGTAACACCATATGCCATAAAGACATCTCTCTCATCTGCTGCCTGGGCTGTAGGCTCTGTGTGGTCCCTGAGCATATAGGACATCCTGGGGGAGCCCCCAGGATTGGGCAGTGTGGGTGGTTTGTGCCCCATTGCAGCCCTGGCTGGCTGCGTGCCTCTCTCCCCACAGCCCTTTGAGGTGTTTCCCTGTGGGGATTGTGCTGAGTGCCTGTGAGCTCTCTGACCAGTCCACGTCCCTGGGCTGGAGCATGCCTCCTACAAAGACAGGCTGAGGAAGCTGGGTTTCTTTATCCTGGGGAAGAAAGGCTCTGGAGGGATCTCACTGCAGCATTTCAGTATATAACAGAAGCTTAAAAGAATGATGGATTTTTATGCGGCTCCGCAGTGACAAGGAGCAGCTATTTTAAACTGAAAGGGAAGATTTTGATGGGATATAGGGAAGAAATTGGTCACTCAGAGTGCAGCGATGCCCTGGCCAGAGTTGAGAGTGCAAACGAAGCAGAGACACTGAGTTCAAAGCAGAGCGTGTATTGCAAGCAGCTGCAGCATGTCCAGAGAGACTTGCAGCTGCCAGGAGAAGAAAAGAACAGAGGGGTTAAAAATGATCCCAGTCTGTAGGGTTACACTTTGTCATGCAAACAGCCCCAGGGCAAACCCCATCCCAGGAGGGTGAGGGGATGGTGTGTGGCTCACCCAGGGCTGCGCATCTGCCTCCAGGGCTGTGCGTCTGCCTCAGCCCTGCTCACCCCCAGCACAGCACATGCAGGGTGGGGAGCAGCCCGTGCTCTCCTCCTCCTCAAGAAAAACAAATGTGGGGTGTCCACCCCCCCACCCTGCCATGTGAGGCCAAAGGAAGGGGGCACTTGGGCAAGGTCTGGCAGAGGGACCATGAAGAAGGGACCTCCTCCTCCTCCTCGGTAAGTGTCACTCGCATGCAAATTCCAGTGTCCCAAGAGGAGTGGGCTGTGCCCTCCCCGAGTCCAGGCAGAGGCCTGCAGCAGTCAGTCCCACGCAGCCTTCCGCTGTCCCTGGGGAGCTCTGTTCAGCTCTAGGACAAGTAAAACTACTTCAAACCAAACCCATGCAAGGCAGCTATTTGCTCGTGCGTCTCCGTGGCTGCCTGACCCCCTGGCAGCAGAGTTTCTTTTTCCTCTTTGGGGAGGGAGGGGAAAAAAAATATATAAATTTATATATGTAGGGGTCCCCGCTGCAATTGCTCTCCACTGCAGCCTCATCTCTCTGCCTCCATGGTCACGTTGGCCTTCTGTTCTGCTGTGGCCTGCTGGGAGACGGTGGCGGGCCAGCCCGCGGGCTGCGCTGGGGGGGTTGGAGTCCACATGCTCTGCTGCTGGTTGGGGGGCGAGGCCGTGGGCCAGGCGGGGTTGAAGGCCCCGTGCTGGGGCAGCGGTGGGGCCGGGGGTGGTGGGGATGTCGCCATGGAGGCCACGGGGCTGCTGCTGTTGAAGCTCTCGGAGGCCTTGAGGCGGGAGAACATGGTGAGGGCGTCGGGGAAGTTGGGCGGCGTGGCTGGTGTGTTGGCAGGAGTGCACATCTGCGGGAAGGAAAGAGGCGGTCAAAGGGGATGGGGCTCATCCCCAGCTCGTGGTCTTCATCTTTAGTGTCCCACCGAGGCCTGAGGCAGTGCCCCTCAGCACTGCTGCACGCAGAGCTGCTTGGATGTGACCCACAGCACAGCCCCAGCACTGATCCACAGGATGTTGCCAGCACAACCCGGCCCCTGGCCTGGGGTGACGTGGAGGTAAGAAGTGGCACGGAGGCAGAGAGGGATCAGGCAACATGCCCTGGTCCTGTCCCACACACAGCTGCTGCCACAGCCTTGGGACAGTGCTGCCTTGGTCTCTGCTGCAGTCCTCTCACCCTGCTTTGCAGTTCCACTAATATGCTCCTTGTGGGTTGCGGATGTTTAAGGCTCTGATTCTGCATCAGGAACTCCTGGATGGGAGCACTGCTGTACCCAGACATGCTGGAGGTTCCCTCCGTACCACCCCAGCCCTGCAGCCGTGTGGCTCTGCTGGGCATTTGCTCTGCAAGCTTACTGCATGCTCCAAATCCCCAATTGTCTGCAGAGTCAAATGAGGCCACCACAGCCAGCAAATCCCTAAGACACATCTGCCCAGGCAGATTACAGGTTGCTGAGGCACGAGAGTTAAAGGGGCAGAACCTGAGGCTGCTGCTTGGGCAGGCAGCACCCATGTGCATACATGGCTCTGCGTGTGCTCATGTGTTTTGTGTGCCCCTGCAGGGTCACGGGGGTTTGCACACTCAGGCACTCCAGTGAGAGCACATGTGCTTACACAGCCTATGTGGTGTGGTGCTCCAGAGCCCCCCAGCCTCCTTCTGCTGTGCTGGGGCTGCAGGCTGTGCCTGAAGCATCCTCCATCAGAACACTCTCGCATGCACTCTGGGAGCTGGGAAGCAGCGAGCTGGGCTAAGTGCTGGCCTCACGTGCCTGCTGGCTGGTGCTGTGCACTGGAAGGATGGGAGAGCACTTACCATCTGATGGTGGTGGCTGTAGGGGATGTTTGTTTCTTGGAAAAAAGCACTGAGTGCAGTCTGAAAAAAAAAAATGGAAAAAAGGAAAAGAAAAAAAAAAGGAAGATGTTAGCAGCAGCGTGCAAACAAAGCACCTACATCATCCCTGCACGCACAGCTTCCAGCTTGGGGCTCACACCACGTGAGAGCCAGGCTGCCCTAACAAAGCCTGGCCACCCAGCCCAGTGCTGTGCATCTGTTTCAGCCACCTCCCAGCAGAGCCAGGACAGTATCCAAGCCTGGCACCAGGCTGCGCTCCACAGGCACTGCCACCTGCCTGTGGGACCAGCAGGAGAAAAGCCCTGGTGCCCTGGGTCTGCCCCAAGCAATGCTGTGCTCACGTCAGCTTGCAGCAAGGCAGGTGGCAATCGCAGCGTTAGGACCGTGGCCGTGCCTGGAGCAGGCACCAGCCGGCGTCTCACAGCTCCCAGTGATGCTGCAGACAGAGAGAGGAGGGAAACCGAACCCAAACCCAGCGAGGACCAGCACAACAGGAGCTGCTGAGATGTGCAGCCTTGACGGGACAGATTGCGGGCACTGCCTTTGTGCTGGAGCTCCCCAGGGCTGTGAGCGGGACTCTGCCCACCACGTGCAGCAGGGCATGCTGAATTCGGCTGCCAGGCAGAACGGTACAACCCATGTTTTGGTCTGCTTCCAGTTCAGACCAGTAATAATCTGGTAAATGTGTCACATGCCCATAGCATGTGACAGGCTGAGGGCTGCAGGGCAGGGACGTGGGGCACAGAGGGGTGAGGAGGGCAGGCACCAGTAGCAGGGCAGGATGGATGCAGGACCAACAACGGTGAGGTTGTCCCACATCCCGCACCGGGTGCTAACCGAACTGGGGCCAGGAAACACAAATCAGTTCAGCTCATTGATCCAAGCCCTGGAAAGGTGGAGCTTGAGCTCACAGCACAGCAAAGCCTGGGTTTTGTTGGCTGTTCACAGCCAGATTTATGGCTTCCTGGGTAACCTATCAGCACCACGTGGCAGCCAGGGGTTACCTGGTTGCTATGTCCCATGAACAAAGCACACGAATCCAGAGCTGGGTGGGGGCAGTGACTGCTGCTCTGAAGCCCGGCAGCTCCAACCTGCAGAGGGGACACACAGCAGCGGGGCCGTTCCCACTGTGCTCCTCTGCCCGGGCTCAACAACAGCTCAGGGAGTGTCCAGTGCCCTGCGTGGCACTGCAGAACTCAGCAATGACCCTGCAGGTCAGCCCCAAGCAGGCTGATGGAACCACGTCCCTGCCACCACGCTACCTTCATCCTGGGTGAGCTCCAACGTCACTGCCCCACAGTGCAGACAGAAAGGAACGTGATGTGAAAGGGAGAAAACGGTGGATGGGCAGCGAGCATAGAGGTGTGGGCCCTGTACACTGTAGTATAAAAGACTGTACACTGAGTAAATCTGCTCTGTGCTCCTGTTCTCCCAGTGGACTTGTATGTGGGGTTGTGTCACCAGCAGGCGGGGCAGAGAAGGTCCCTGCTGTCCTCCAAAACCCCCATCCCTCCCTGGAAGCTGTCACTTGGGTGGGAGAAGCACAGCACAAACAGCCCCTGTACACAGCACTGCATCTCTTTGCCTCCATCTCCACGTTCCCAGCGCTCCAGGCCTCATATTTCCAGCTCCAGGAGCTGCTGCCCCCAGGGGCCCAGCACGTCCACCAGGTGCCAGGACCACACGTGCCCAGAACTGCCGGTGCCACCTGGTCTCCAGCCAGTGTCACAAGTGCCAAAAGCAATCGGTGCAATGGCAAAGGCAATTAATGCTGTTGATTGAGCCACTACAGGGGATCTGTCCCGGGGATGTGAGCAGAGCTGGTCCAGGGGGCTTCAGCCACAGAGGAAAGGGGAAGGAGCTGGATGAGGAGAGGAAGTGGAAATCCAACCACAGCCACAGCAGAGCCAAACACCTGCTCCTCCTCTCGCTCCCCTCACGCAACCTCGCTCCCTGAACGCACACTCCACTCAGCAGCAGCAGAACCGAGCTATTTTTTCAAGCTGACGTCTTCTCATTCCTCCCAAGCAGCCCCAGGGGCAATCAGCACATAACAAAGCCAATTAATATTCTTCTACCTGAGCGAGGAGCCTGAGCCACAGATCAGCCCAGCATCCTGCAGATGCCTCGACGGCTTCCACGCGAGATGGGAGCAAAGGGATGGCAAACTGGAGAGTGTGTGCATCACCCCCTTGCAGCCTCCTGCGAGCAGCAGTGGGCTGCCTGGCCTGGCACCAGGAGCACGGACAGCACGAGTGGAGGCAGCAGGAGCCAGCACCGGGCTCTCCCGAACTCGTGCGATTTCTTCTCTTGGCCAGGCAGCAAAAAAAAGGGGGCACCGCTCAGAAGAACAAAAGCCTGAGTGCATGGCACGGGGGGTGGAGGGGGGAGGCAGCACCTCCCCGTCGGGGCTCCCCGAGCCAGCCGTGCCCAGCGGCCATTTTGCAGAGGGAACGGATCTGACCGTTGCACCAAAAGTGAGTGGGAACACGGTAATGGCTCCTCGCCCGTGTTTGTTTACAGCCGCGCTTCCTCTGAGTCATGTGAGCGGCGGGAGAGCCTGCGAGAGCGCCCGTGCGGTGGCAAAGTTCTGCCACGGGCTCAACCAGAAGCGGCTTTCGTCAGCCGGCCAGGGCGGGGGGGACCCCGCGGGCGCTGGGGGGCTGCTGCCGTCACGCCGTGTTGGTAAACAAAGCCCGCGGCCGCAGCAAAGCACGCGGGACGCGGCGGGGCTCGGTCGGCACGGCGCGGCTTCCGACGCCGACGTTTGGGAGCGCCGTGCTCGCGGGGAACGGGGCCCGGCCCCGCGTCCCGATCCGCAGCCCGGCACGGACGCTTCCATTGGAGAGACGCGTCGCGTCCGTCGGCTGCAGAGCAGCGAGCTGCCGGGCGGCATAGGAGGACGCAAAACGCCGTTCAGGAGCGGGGCCATCGCCGCACCGCCCCACCGCCCACCCGAGACCCCGCAGCGCGGTGTGGGGGCACACGGAGCCTTCCGCGCTCAGCCGGGGCCGCCTCCCGCCCCCGGGGCTCGGCCCCACGCCCCGCGCGTTACCGCGGTCCCGCGAGCACGGCGCTCCCCAGCCGGGCGCACCGGGCTCCCCGAGCCGCCGGGGGCGGCCTCACCTCGAACTGCCAGTGTGCCGCCTGCAGCAGCTGCTTGGCCTGGTCGGCGGCGCAGCCGGCCGCCAGCACGAACTGGTTGATCATCACCTGGTGCTTGAGCTCGTCCATGGCCCCGGCCCGCCAACACCGCCGCCGCCGCCCCTCCCCCGCCCTCACGGCGCCGCCACCATCGCGGAGCCGGCGCGGCTCACGCCAATGTTTACTGGGCACTGACTCACGGCGCCCGGCCAGCCCCGCCGGCGGCCGCGCGGGGCGGGGCGGGAGGGGCGGCCGCGCGGGGGGTGCTGGGAAATGAAGTCCCCGCCCCCACCTCTGGCGCTGCGCGCCCCCGCCGCGGGGACTGCATCTCCCGGCATGCCCCGCTTTGTTTGCACAGGGCCGGCGGGCGTCGACGCGCGCTTGAGTGACGCTTCCGTACGGCCAACCGCCGCCCGCGGTGTGGTAGTATCTGACCATATATGGTCAACAACGCCGTCGCCTCCAATCAACGGGCGGCGGGGGCGGGCCCGGCTGGGGCGGGGCGGGTCACGTGGGCGGGCGAGCGGCGTCGGTGGGGTGGGGGGGGGGGGTGCGGCGCGGGGCGTGCGGTGTTTACAGTCGGCCGCGTGCGGTTTCCTGTTGACGTGCGGGGAGCGGCCGCGGGGCACCGGGAACGGGCCCCGTGCACCGAGCCCCGTGGGGCCGAGGCCCGGCACGGCGTCCAGGGCCCCGGCCCCGCTCTGTCTCTCCCATCCGTGGGGTGCGTGCCCCGCCGCCTCTCCTCACCCCCGCCCTGCGCCTGGGGAACGTTCTGGAAGCCCTCTCCGGCGTGAAATTGCCCTTTGAGCAGCGCCCGGGGACAGCGGTGCTGCTGAGTACCGGGGGCACGCGGATCCGGGGGCAGAGCGGCCGCTCCTTTGGACCGAGCAGCGCTGAGGGCCTCCGGTGAACCGCTCTGGGCCTCGGGCACACGTGTTGCCCAAAGCTGCGTCCCTGTCTCCCTGTGCGTCCTCCTCCTACTGCCCCTGCCCCAGCTTCAAGCAAGGAACCATCCGTCGGAGGGGAACGTGTCAGGGAGCGATGCTGAGGGGAAAGGAGCAGGAAGGGTCTGCGGGCAGCAGGGCGTTTCTCCTGCAGGATTGCTTGAGCTGGGACACAGCAGGAGCTTGCGGAGATGGTTTGTGAAGGGCGGTTGTGAGCTCCGTGCAGTGCTAAGGGAGGCAAAGTTCACAGGCATGCCACTCCCTTCTAGCCAGGAATAGCTACGAGCGCAGTCTCCAGGGCTCTGTTTTACAAGCAACTGAACAACAGAGCGGCGGGGAGGGGGCAGAAGGCAAAGCAGTTTGCACCGTTAGGCCACAGGCTCCACGCAGCTGGACTTTGGCTGAGCAGTAAGCAGCAGGCTGCAAGCAAACACGCTCCTGGGATACAGGAGTGCTTGTGACTCCCGGGATGCACCGTGAAAGCAATACTGAGGGAGATGGGTGCTTCCCAGCAGGGCCATCGCCCCGCCGGGGCTCCAACCTCACAACCTTTACGTCGGGGGAGGAGGAGGCGGTGCACGGCTGCAGGTGCTCTGGACGCTACGGCAAAGAGCTCCCAGTGGAAGGATCTCCCCTGGACGCTGCTCCTTTTCAAGCACGCCGCTGAATGGCACTCGCCTTATCTCTGCCGTGCCTGCCTCGCTCAGAACCAAGCACGCTCCTCTCCCCGCACACAGTGCGGGCAACGGGCACCGCCTCTGCGCATGCGCGGCGAGCAGCGCCCCCTGCCGGCGCAGCGCTGCGTGCTCCGCCGCGGGGCCTGACGGGAGTTGTAGTCGCGGCCCCGGAGGACTCGCTCTCCCAGCGTGCCCCGCGCCGCCGCCGCCGTGAGTGCGGGTGCGGGCCGCTCGCCGCCGCGTTACCGTGCCGCCCCCGGGCCGCCGCCGCCGCCATGGGCTCCCTGCTCAGCCGGCGCATCGCGGGCGTGGAGGACATCGACATCCAGGCCAACTCGGCTTACCGCTACCCGCCCAAGTCCGGTGAGGGTCGCGGCTCCGGGCGGGGGGCGGCCGGGCTTCCCGCGGGGCCTGGAGCTGCTCGCGGCCACGCGTGGGCCTCCCCCCGGGGTGTGGGGGTGGGGGGGGTCAGGGGGAGCTTGGAGTGCGGACCAGAGGTGGGGGAACGTGGCGTGGGAGCGGTCCCGCGGACCACCGCCGGCTCCGTACGGCGGTAGCAGCGGGCAGCGGGAGCCGCTGGGCTGTCCCGGCCGGAGCTTGGCTGCGAAGGGGGCACTTCGGGATGCCCGGAGCTCGGCCAGGGCTCGGCTTCATGCGGCCGGCCCGGCTAAGCTTGCGTAGAGAAGCGTATTTACTCCTTTCACGAGAGCAGGCATCGGGGTTCCGATGTCTCTGGCTCCTACAGTATCCACTCGTGCTAATCGCCGTGTCCGCGTCCTGCTGGGCTCGCACGCAGCAGCCCGGGGCTCCCCGCGCTCAGGACAGGTGCAGTGCTGGGGCTCTGCGTGCACTCGGTGCAGTGCAGGCTGGGGTTCCCTTTGGTGGGGTGGTAGATTGGAAGCACTGGCCTGCCTTGTTGCCTTCAGTAAAGATAGGGGTAGAAGAGGTGGAATTTTCCTGGAGGAATTCTTCATAGCTGCCAGCTCTCCTGTGAAGCCTGGCGTGCTGTTTTTGTCAGGTAGGCTTGTGTTTCTGGTCCGCTGGGAAGGACAGCAGCAGCAGCGTTGCAGTTGGGCTCACTGTTCCCCGAGCCCTTTCCTGGTTCAGCTGCTCAGGAGCTGCCAGGCCTGCATGGCACTCAGGCTCACACCGGAGCTGGCACCTGACTTCTGCTGACACTCGGACAGGATTTTAGATGCCAGCTGGATTATTACTACTCACATAATGAACTTCAAACTGCTTCTTTGAAGTCATCACCGTCCTGTTTTCGTACTGTTGTAATTAGTTGGATCAGGATTTAAGGTGTGTTGGGTTTTAGCCTATGTACTCATAGACATGAGTCGGGACATCAGCGCTGCGCTCCCAAGGTCTGCTCAGCACTCACTGCCCTGGGAGCAGTGTCATCCCTGATGCTGTCACAGAGCCTACCAGTAAACTGAACAGCTCATGCCTTCCAGTAGTCAATAAAAAAAGATATATGTATTTCCTTTAACAGCTTTGGATGCAATGAGATGCTCGTTCACTGTGGCTGAACTTTCTGTTGTGCTTGCTTGTGCTCTTCTGGAAAGCATGCTGGCTGTGGGTTTTTCTCCTCACCTTGTTGAGGTTTATCCTGTCAGGAAGAAGAACAGCTGGAACTCGCATTGCTTTGTGCAGAACAGATCTGAGCACTTCTAAGCTGGAGGGTCAGAGGGTGACTGAGGGGAGAGCGAAGGAGTTCTGCCATTGCCACAGCCTGTCTCATTTTAAGTTGGTGTGTTCAGATGGGCACTGTCCCCTGGTCTTGCAGTCCTTGGGCTGTCTGACTTGGGGCTGGCAGGGCTGCTGTCACTATTACAAAACCCCACAGCCTGAAGTGGGTGAGTGTGATTGTACCTGATTCCATGATGCTCACTGGAAATGGTGATAAAAGTTCTTGGGCTAAACGGTTGCTAATTATTCCCAACTTGACAGTGTCAGAGCAAGCCCTGTACTGCTTTACTTGGAAGAAGGCAGATTTTCCATCTCATATGTTGCATGCTTGAATGTGTGCCCTGCAGTACTAGCCCGACACCCTGGCAGCCTCCTGGCTGCCCATGGGCTAACTATGAAATGCAGAAGCATGTGCAGAGAGTGCACCCTGAGCTGACTCTTCTGCTGGCACTGGGGATTGTTTGCTGCTTTCTGAGTCCCATCCTCTGGGTTCAAGCAGGTCCTGACTCACAGTGGGTGTCTGGGCAAGCTGCTGTGGCTCTGACTGCTGCTGGCTGGGGTTGCTTTGAAGAAGCAACCTGCTATGAAGGCTGTTTTATGCAAGGAGAAAGCCACAAAGTGTGGGCATCCTGATCGGTGGTGGAAGCAGCACGTCAGCTTCCCCATGGAAGGGAGCAGGGCTGCTTTACCAGGCGGTGCTGAGCGTTGGCATTTTGTTGAGTCAGGGCTGGGTGCAAATGCTGTGATGGATGTTCACTTTTCCTCTGTTGGCTTTTGGTGAGCTCAGTGCTGGGTCAGCCCTGGATGCAGCTGGCTGTTAGGGAATGCACCTTGGTGCTGACAAATCAAAGTCACCGAGGTGGGCTGGCAGACTGTGCAGCAGGGTAATTAAGAATCCTTCTCTGAAAGTTCCTTGCTTGGTCCTCTGAGGTTCTTGCTGTGGGTTGTCTGCGTTTTCCTTCCTGCATCCAGCCAAGTGCTGTAAGGTAACTCCTCGTTCCCTTACATCCCTCTTCACTGGTACCTTTTAACCTCCCTTGCCTTATGGAGCCTGCCAGCGTTGCTGATGCCTGCATGGCTGGAAGGGAGTTGGAGGAGGGTGCAGTCTGTAGAGAAGAATTAGTGCCTCCATGCAGTGGGCTAAAAGTGGGTAATGACACGGAACAGCTCCTGATCGTCGCTGTGCGTCTGTGCTTGGAGCAGTAAAATGATCCGTGTCATTGCGTGCAGCCTCGCTGCACGGTGCCCCTATCACTTTAGCAACCAGAGAGTGATGCACCAGTGTTTCTGCAGCTCATTCGTCAGCTCGCTGCTTGTTCCAGCGAGCTCATCCGCAGTGTGCAGCGGGCAGGGTGCACGTGCCCTTGGGATGGCTTTCCTCCTCTGGAGTAGGTGCTTGCAAGAAAATTGCAGACTCTGGCTTTTTTGGGAGCAAAAATGAGAAAGATTATGCCTCTGTGCAACCTGCTTTGTCATTTGGATACGATGCTTTAATGAGAGAACGAGCTATATTAACAGGGAGTGCCCAAGCTGTACCCAGTCTGTCACCTTGCTCGCAGCTCATGAGCTGTGACAGTGCTGGGACAGAAGTGCTGCCTCCCATCCCACTGTCCCCGTTACTGTGCTCTACTCCTGAAGGCCTTCAGCACGACTTGCTGCTCCTTGCCACCTTCTACACTGCTACTCACGGGCACTTGGCTTATGGCTCAACAGCAGTTTCTTCCCTTGCTTTTCTAATTGCTTTTGTTGATCTGGGTTCTGTTTGGCTCAGCTTAGAGCCGTGCTGTGAGTTGCCTTGTGATGGCTTTTGGTGGCTTGGACACTGAGGTTGGTGAGGCTGGTTCAGGTGCCCCACAGTGCTGGCTGAAGAATTAAAGAAAGATCCACTTCTTTCACTTCAGTGTTAATTTGGACAGTGGTAGGAAGCCTAAGTTGTCATCTAACTGCACTCTCTTCACAAAGATGCTGCGGTACAGCTGTCCCAAGCGATGCCTCAGGCCACACTGGGATGTTCTGTGAAGCAGCTGACTTCAGAAGATGCTGCGCTCAGTGATGCTGAGCCCACGTCGCCTGGGGTGGGATGCTAATCACAGAGCAGTGAATGACAAGGTGGGGTGGCCGGGCACTGGCATGGATGTGTGGGACCCAGAAATACAGGCTGAGCTGAGCCCCAGGTCAGCGTGATCCCGGATAATCAGCTGCTGCAGTTCTGAAACATCCCGCACAAGCATTTTCTTCTCAGTTAATCAGATGAAATGCTCCAAAACACAATCCTTTTTGACCCACATAAAACGTGAAATTAATTCCTATCCCCCAGCACTCGTCGTGCTTTTCTGAACCTCCGTGTAAGCATAAATGGCCGTGGTGTATCTCAGCCGGAGGGGCTGCATCAAGCTGGCTGTGCCTGGACGTTGTGTGCAGATCAGCATTTTGATTTCTTGCCTCTGAAAGGTCTGGGAAAAGGTGGAGTGCTATTTTCTGTGGGTTCTGGGTAGATTCTGTGCTGAGGTTGGTTGTTGGATCTGGAGGGACAGATGTGTTTTAATATAAACATCTGGATGCTTGTAGGCTGAGCTCAGCAGCAGAGAGCACTCATTATTAGAGCACTGCCAGCTGTGCAGAGAAAGAGAAGCTTTTCTCAAAGCATAAAGGAGGAAAGCTTTAATGGAAAAAGCGGGATCATTCATGAAAGCCCTTCCATTTCAGAGTAAATCGTGCTTGCTCCTAGCTAGAGGGGCTGGAAATCCTTCCATAGTGCCCCCACAGCCATTCATGTGATTACTTACTGCTTCTGCGACTCGTTTTAGAACAAATTTTAGACTGCCTGTGTGCCTGGGGAAGTGAATGTGTGTTTGGCTCCAAACTTAAAAAAAAACAAACATTCTGAAACTTAAAGGCAAATGGTTCAGATGGAGCTTTTTAATGCTCTCCTGATTCTTACTCCTCAGAAACTCCAGCTCCATAGAGTTCAGATGTGAGTGTTCTCCCAAAGCCTTTGTAGAAGGAAGCTGCATCTGCAGCTTCAAATGCAGCACCTAGGTGTGCTCCCTCCAGCAGTCACTGCAGAGGTTTCCTGTGGGTGCAGCTCAGGGGCACGGGAGGGAAAGCCAAGTGCCCAGCAGGAGCCCCTGGGGTTGTGTGGGGGGAGGAAGCCTGGTCCTTTGTAGCTGGAGCTGGGCAAAGGAGGAAGGGTTCATCAGAATTGAGAAATATCGGGGAGAGCTTTTTGTTTTCTGGAAAACGAGTTAAAATGGGATCGTCTCCTCTGTAGTGATTTATCCTGGGGTGATTTAGTTCTGCTTCTGCAGTTGGCAGTGACCTTGTGTAGTGCAAGGAGAGTGTGAACAAGCAAGGATCTCCTGTGCCTTGTGCTTTTAACGCTTGTGAACTGAGAAATGCCAGGACCAGCTGTTCTCTAGGAAGTATGGATTTAAATTTCTTCTTAGAGAATCCTGAGCTGGAAGGGATCCGTGAGGATCATTGAGTCCAACTCCTTTTGTTTCCTTTTTCTTTTTTTTTTTTTTTTTCCCTAGGAAACTACTTTGCAAGCCACTTCTTTATGGGAGGTGAGAAGTTTGACACCCCTCACCCCGAGGGCTACCTTTTTGGCGAGAACATGGATCTAAACTTCCTTGGGAATAGACCTGTCCAGGCAAGTTCCTGTATACTGTCTATTTTGCACTTCTGTTTTCTGCTTAGAAAGCCTCTTCATCAGTTTTCTCAATTGGAAGATGGAACTCTTTTGAGGCTCACAGGCAGGAGACTGTGGAAAGCTGCTTGCTCCGGTGCAGAGAGCCGTTGTTTGAGTAGAAAGTGCAGGTGAAGAACAGAATTAGGTAGGAGGGGCTTTGAATGATAATTCATAATGGGCAGGCAGCAGGAGCCCCCCCAGGTACCCTGTGCCATGTCTGCGTGCAGGGCAGCGATGGAGAGCTGACTGCTGCTCCTTTGCTCTGCGGCCAGCAGCTGCACAGCACTCCAAGGAAAACAGAAGATGCAGCTGTCAGCTAAGTATCCCTGCTTCTGGCTGTAGGGACTCGTCTCAGAGTTGTGTTATCTGCATGTCTCAGCCTGGGCTCCCTTGCAGACATTCTGGCACTGAATTTCATTTCTTCAGAGGGGAGTGGGTGAGAGCACTGTTAACACAGTGGGACATTTGCCAAATGGGTTTAAGAGTGGGAGGCTGTCGTGGTCTGAAGTTTGACAATGTAAGGTAATGCTCTTTGGCAGCTTCGATTAATTTAGAAGGAAAAAAAAAAAAAAAACACTTGAACATGCAGCAGCAACACGGCTGTGTGGAAATTGGCCAGTTTCTCCTTTTGGAATAGCTGAGGACTCAGTTGCTGTGCGTGCAGCACTGCTACTGACCGCAGTGCTGAGCAGTCGGGTCACAGAGAAAGCAGTTGCTGCCCCCACAGTGAGATCTCTGCTGCCTGTTGCTGTGGATTGGCATTCTTATGTTGGTCAGAAATGGCACGTTTTCTTTCAGCTTCTGGTTCCTGCCACACCAATATGTTTCTGTGGCCTGTGGGAACTACAGGGCTGTGTGCTGGAGCTACCTGAAGCTTTGGCAGAAGCAGCACTGGCTGCCTGCTTAGCACGTTCCTCATTTCTATTGAGACGTGCGTGTTGCTGGTCTCTGATACTCCTCCACGTTTTGTACTCTGGTAGCTCAGCATCACTGCACTTCTGGTAGCTGGAAGTTTGTAGGGCCACAGCTCTGCTGTGGCTGTGAAGTGGCACTGTTGCTGGTTACGTTCCCCACAGCTGTCAGCCCACGAGCCTGTCTGGTAGCTCTGCATCTCTGTGTCCCAGCGTTGCTCTGATGTGGAGTGTGATTGCATTCCCAGTCTGAGCACCTACGGACTGGCAGACATTTCAGCCTGACTGCTCTGAGCGGACAGGAGATGCAGCAGGGGAATCTGCAAATGAAAGGCTAGGAGCCCCACACTAAGCAGTTCTGTCTGCGTTTTGCTGTGGAGGTTCTTTGACCAGTGAGGAACACTGGTCTGAAGCACCATCCTCCTGCATTTAAAGGACAGTCTGTGACAGAAGATCTCTTGACTGTGGAATATAATGAAGACCCCTATTCCCATCTCTCTTTTTTTTTTTCTCTCCCTTCCCCCAAACATTTGCCTCATTGTTTCAGAATAAAAGCATTTCCCCCAGTAATCCAGAGCTTCTGCGTGCTGATTATCAGTCAGTCACTGTTTGAGCTCTGTAACACATGTGAAAGAGCTGCATATCTTCTGCTCGAGCTGGAGGTAATATCTCTACTGAAAATAAAAGCTCATGAGAGCCAGGCTCTCTAGACTGCAGATTCAGAGTGCAGAAAAAGAGCTTATGAGAGTTCCCTTGTTTAAGTACATACCCCTGGTATGCTTGGCCAGAGCAGAATTTTTACTCTGAAACATGCTTGAGTTATCTATAAATATAATTCTTGGTTACTGTTCTTTACAGTTGGATGAATGTTTCTTGATTTGGTGTCAGGTAACGTGCTGCTACCTTATATAATAATAAGAAGACAATTATTTGCATTTGTATTTCAGTTTCCCTATGTAACTCCAGCTCCCCATGAGCCTGTGAAGACACTGAGAAGCTTGGTGAATATCCGCAAGGACTCTCTCCGCCTTGTGAGGTACTGCCTGAACTCCTCATTTCATTCAGCCCAGGGATCTGGTGTCTGGAGCCAAACTGTCAGTTCTGTATGCTTTGGAGGAGCAGCTGAATCCCAGATCTTGGTTGGTAGATGTGTCCAGAAGGTGCTGTGTGCTACTGATCAGAGCTTTCAGGCAGTTCACGTGCAGCTTTATCCCTGGACTTGAGCAGTCTGTATTTTCAGAGAGGACCAGTGCGCGTCTCTATAAAGAGACTAGAGTGGTAAACAAAACCTCGGATTTTGCCTGTTACTGCTAGCACAAATGGAACATATTAGTCAGGTCAGTAAACCCTTCAGACAGATTCCATTCTGCATTCTTGCGTAAGGAGAAGCCAGAAAGTAGTTGCTTCTGGTGCGAGTCACTGACAGGGAGAACTGATTGGTCTTGAGTGAGACTTCCTCAGCTTCCTCCTGCTGCCAAGATGAAGTTTGGTCCTGGGGTTATGTACTCGTTTGAATGGCTTCTGTCCCACGAGTAGGGGCAGGAGTTCTGGATAGTCTTGGAGATCTGTTACCTTTCAGTGCTTTACACTGAGATGTAAGGCAGTGCTAGCAAAAATGTGACTTCTGGAATACATGGAATGGTTAATGCTTCAGCTTGAGGCTGCCCTCTTCCACACAGATGGCTGAAGAGCAGGGAACCATCACACAGTGCTTTGTTTTGGTCTGAGCACCTGGGCAGATGTCCCAGAGATCCTTGAGTCTCTGAATTCTGTTAGGGACGCAGGGTTGGAGTGCTGGCGGGGGGCCTGCTTCAGCTCTCAGCCAAAGTGATTCTGAGAGCGTGGTGTAATATGAGTCACTTGAGTCATACCGTGCAAATCCTCCCGTTTGTTTTTATCTGAAACCTGACATTTTTGTTTGCTTGTTTTGAAACGATACCTGTTGTTTCAAAACCGATTGAACAGGAAAAGAGAGAACTTCTGAAGAAGTAACCATTGGCAAACTGTTCTGAATGCTGTCCAGCTTTCTCAGCTAAGTGAAGAACTTCTCTAGAACAAAGTCTCACCTTCTTCCCAGAGTTGTTGTGGAAAGGGCATTTCATTCTCCTTTCAAACATCTACAATACAACAGAGGAGTTGTTCCTACAGTCCAGTCGTTCTGTTTTCTATGATTTCATGCCCTGTCAAGCAGAGCTGCAGCTCTGGACTATCTGCGATGTATCTATGTAACCTTGGCATTATCTTAGGTTTGTGTCCCTGTACTTTTAGTTCTTTGCCTCCTGAGCTCTCACAGGCTCTTGTACTGCTGTGTTAGTGCTGATGGCAGCACCACCAATACGACTCCATTTCATTTTATACCAACGTAGACCCAAAATGGGATTTTAATTGCCAGTCCCCAGGGCGTGTTCTGTCATGTGCTTTTCAACTGCTCTGGACTAGAGGCTTTTCATTTCTCCCTCTGTATGCATAAAGACACTTGGTGCCCCCTCCAGCTTAGATTATTGGCAGTTGATGGTTAAGGCTTGGAGATTCTTTCCAGAAGTAAAGTTTTCACCACCTTTCACCAAATAAGATGCTACTGAACTGAGTGTCTAAGTATAAAGTAGGCTCTGATGGTAAACAATCCTGATGGTCCACTTACTTTTGCTTGTGTTTAAATGAAAATCCATTGTTCACCCCAAAGAGATTATGGATTCATAATTTGGGACGTAGAATGTGAAGAAGTGTTTGCCCTGGGTTTCCTGCCCTGCTGTCACCAGCAAAATCCTGAGTATTTCCAGCAGCTTTGGAGAGAAGCGAAAGTCCTCTGGTTGTTGATGTTGGAGTTGTGAGTCTTTGCCTGTGTGAGTGCTTAATTTCTAACAGGATGAGGCTCTGCAGACCTCAGAGGAGGGCAGCGTGAGTTTTGCTATTAACCACTGACAGAAAAAGGCAGTTCTGTGTCTGTCTTGTTGCTTCTCTTGGCCCTGGCTTGAGAGCTGTCTTTCAGAGCACCTGGTGGCAGGAACAGGCTGCTTGCTCTTACCATGAGAGCACTTCTTGCTGGAGGAGGAGGATCAACTCAGGAGGCAGTGTTTCACAGAGCAGGAGCCCCCTGGCTCTGCCACTCTTTGGACTTTGAGTAGAGCATCGTGGAGCAGAAATGTAAATACTGATAGAGATGTCAGCCTGTTCTTACTTCATTCAGCAACTGCCTCCGCACTGACATAATACGTTTATGAGTGTATATCATGCTGCAAAGTCACACAGTACTTAAAATTTATACTGCTTGTCAATTGAGTTGTTAAAAAATTTTAGTCTCCTCAAAGGGTGAAATCAGGTTCGTCTTGATCCGTTTCTATAACATTGTCATGGCTGCTGTTAATTATACTTTTATCTTTTAATTCTTTAACAGACAAAAAGTCCCAGCACTTCCACTGTTTGTCCAGAGGGGATGTCTGACCAAGCGGCCTCAGCTCCCTTGGTCAGCTTGCTTTGCCTTTTCCATCATAACATTGGATCAGCTCTGTGTTCTCAAGGTGGTCAGTCTGTTCTGCTCTGAAGGTGTGATTGTTAAGGCTTCATAATTAACTTGTGTGCATGACCAGGAGGCACACTAACAAAGTCACTAGTTTCTAAATCAGCACACGCATCTGTGGCCACGTCACATCAGCACTGTCTGTAGGGCTTGACTGAAATGTACACTGTAAACTTCAAGTACAGTTGGAGACAGAAGAGCTCTTGAACCTCCTGAACCACCTCCTCGTGTGCCACGTTTGTTGCAAAGATGGCAGGAATACAAAATGTGTGACTTTGTCTTGCTCATCCCCTGAAGGTTACATCTTGCTCCTTAAGGTGGAATGTGAAATGTCTCTGCCTCACCACTATTCTACCACTACTGTGGTAGTCCTTGCTTGTTCCCTGGTTGAGCTGCAGGCTGGCGGAGCTGCCTGTACAGCTTTTTTTTCATGTGAACTCCTTGTTATGTGGTTGATTAATAATTCATTAATCTGATAATTCATTAATCTGATAATTCATTAATCTCCAGTACCAGCATGTTACGATGAGAGATGTGCAGGCGGCCTTACTGTGGCTGCTGCTGTTCAGTATGTGTGCTTTGCCCCATGTTCCAGTAGTGCTACTGCAGGCAGAAAGGGTTCTGACTGCTTCTGTGCAGCAGTGCCCTCTCCAGAAGCCTTCCCACCAGGCACTAGATTGTAGTAACCACTCAGGGATGTCCAGGGTGTCAGATCTATTCTAATCCAGGTTTCACTCTTTTCCCCTTTAAGTGTGGGAACGTGTTCAGAATGCTGGTAGAAGCTACAACCTGGGAGCAGGAAGATGATATGGGAACTTGTACGCTCGTATTATTTCTCTAAGAAGACAAAACAGAGAATGGTTTTACTGTTTGTGTGTTGCTTTTGTGGGATCCACCCTCCTGCAGGTCTCCCACTTTGTTACTTGGGCTATTCTGGGTATCTAGGCTTGTGTTGTTGATCTGAAGCTCGTGCCTGCCAAGCTCTGTGCGTCATGAAAACTAGGTCTATGAACTAGCTAACCATCCTCAGTGCCTGCATGCAGCTATTGCTAGCTTTCCCCTACCCTGCTTCTTTTGGAGGGCTGGCAGGTGCATGTTAACCTGGACATCCTCTCGACCTTTGCTGCCTGTTTTGGATCAGCAAAGGGCTACAGAGCAAGAGCAAATTTGCAGCTCATGTTGCTGCTTTCTCTGGACACGCACAACACTTGTGAGTGGATTACTGGATTGTTGCCTTCAGTCTTCTCATGTTGGTCCAGCACAAAATACTGAAGCTACGCTTGTATTTTCTAGAGTCTGTCTAGAATGCTTCTTGTGTGCAGCCTTGAAGTGCTGAGATTTTATTCTTTGAATGTCGCTTGCTTGTGTGAAAATCCCATCTCTTTCTATAACTGGCTGTTGTCTTCTGGCTGCTGCAGATGTTCAGAGTGCCCATTCCTGGGTTTTGCTTTTCTTATACTACCATACTGGACATATTCAGACTTAATTTCCTCCTCTGACCTAGGTGAACCTCTGGCACAATCTTGCTTTGAGTCTTTCAGACAGGAATGCATGTGTATGCAGTACTTATCACAGAATTGTAGGAGTTGGAAGGGACTTCTGGACATCATCTAGTCCACCCCCCCTTTGCTAAAGCAGGTTCCCGAGAGGTTTAGTGAGGTCACATTAGTACAAGTGTGCATGTTAGGTATTTGATTGTTCTGCTCTTAAATTTTGTTTTGTGTCTTCTGTATTAATTTGCTGAAGCAGAACATTTCATTCTTTTTCAGTGTGTTAAGTAAAATTCATACTGGAGTTCTTAATTAGGCAGCAGTTATTACGTCTCAGTGAACTTGATAAATATGAATTCCCTTGACAGTTTTTAGATTGAATGGTGGAGGTGTGCCTAGCCCATTTCTGAGTATTTTCAGCAGTGCAGCATATTTGTGGAGGCTGTTTAATGAGGGGAGAGGCCAATTAATACTGTGAACTTAGAGATGATGCCAAGCTTTTCCTGAATAGTTTAGCTACCTGGCTGTGACCCAGGCAACCTGGCAATTAAGCTAATACTGAGAGACAGTGAGACTGGGACTGGGTAACAGAGCAGTATTGTGGTACAGTTCTCAAAGCCAGCCTGCTGTGTTCGCCCTTACTACGTAATACATGAACTAACTGTTGGACCTCAAGTTGTAGAATTACACTGGAGTTTGAATTAATATATGAGAATCTGCTTCAGCTCTGCCAGTGAATCATATCCTTTCTGTCATTTAGCACTTAAGGACAAGGGAAGCTTTTCTCAGGGTGTGTTTGCTGTTTGTTCCAGAATCTGCTGGTTTTCCTGGCTGCTAGCACACTTCAACTCACTGCTTGTCTGCGTCCATACCTTGCTGCCCTGCAGCCTGCCTGCTTCATGCTATCTTTTTCACTGGATTTGTTGCCTCTTTTTTTAGCAACAGAGAGGAGTAATATTCTGTGATGGTGTCAGCCATCACACAGTGAGATCCAGCTATCCAGTAGCCCAAATCAAAGTTATTACTCCACTTCACTGAATTACCTTAAGCTCACTCTTGAATGGGTTATTGTGTATCTGATGCAACTGAACGTGTTAATTTTTGCTGGTAGAATAAATGTATGTATATATCAGCCATGAAGAAAGTTTCTTCTCCCAAAGCTTGATGTTCAGTAGTTGACCTTCTTGACTCTTTCCATGGCTGTAAGACTGGATGAGATCTCTCAACATCATTGTTATGTAGTTCACTTCAATACCTTCAGAAAAATCTTGGAAGAACCTCCCTCAGAGGAATGAATGGAAATCTCCAGTTCTTTATGGAAGCCCATGGTGACTTTTCTGTCCAGAACACTTACATTGGACTACGTTCATCCTGATTTTCAGAGCAAACTTGATGGGTATTTAATATCTCATAAATATGTTCTAATCCTCTGGCATTCTTTTGCAGGTATAAAGATGATCTGGACAGTCCTACTGAGGAGAACGGGAAGCAGAAAGTCCTGTACAGCCTGGAGTTCACTTTTGATGCAGATGCTCGTGTGGCCATCACGATCTACTGCCAGGCTACAGAGGAGTTTGTTGGTGGCATGGCTGTGTAAGTCTTGGGCCTGTGGGCACTTGCAGGGGTGCAGAACCTCTCAGGTGATGAGCCTGTCAGACGTCTTTCTTTTCTCACCAATGAAGCAGTGCTGCCACAGATGACGGAAAGTGAATTCTCTTTCTGTTTTATGTATTCTGATAGCTTTGAATATTGCTTTCACTTCCTTCCCCCACAAAGCCAATTTCCTCTCTTGTTCCCATCTTGGTTTGTCTTTTGGATGTGGGAAAACCATTTTGTGTGCAGCAAAGGAGAGGAACTCACAGCTGTGTGCTTTTTCAGCAAGATGATTAATGAAATTACAAAAGCAGTTACCTTCCTTTTCAAATACTGCCTGTTTTTCCAGATCACACCACTGACTGGATTTTTGTGCTCCCTGTGATGGGAGCATTTGGGCCACCAAATAGAAGTTCAGTTTGACGTGTATGTATGAGTCTGTGAGGAATGGAGGCCCATCCAAAGTCCTGTTTTGGGGTAAATGACCACCTCAAAACAAGGTATTGTAAAATGCCTGTCAGGAAGATTTACTGCCTAGAAACCCTGCCTGTGTGTTTCCTGCCATGTGACAGACTAACCTTTGGCTAGCTGTAAAAAGAATGGTCTGGGTGTGATCTGTGGAATCTTGCTCACGTATTTCATTGGAGTAATATATCTCTACAGATTTCAAAGCCTTTTTGTCTAAGTGAGCACATTTAAACCATTCCAATCAACACCGTGTCTGTCCTCTAAGATTACAGGAAGTTTCTTCATTGAGGGCCATGGTGGCTGAAACTTGCTCTTCCTCATGTGCACTGGGCACATCTGAGCTGCTGGTACATGACTGCAGACTTCAGTAACCATGGAACAAAAAATTCTTCTTGTTCTATGGGTAAAGGTTGCAAAAGCTCTTGGCTTCTTCTGGTAGAGGCTTTTGGCTGATCAGCAGCTCTGTGCACGTAGTGCTGATAGCTTCTGCAGTTGTGCTCTTGATTTGGGGGGGTAAAGTCATGGCTTAAGCGATTTGCAGAGATTTCAGCACGGAGAAATACATATGACAAACTATAAAATGGCTCATGTGCTTTATACAAAGTATAAACATCTCACTAATGATCAGAATAAGGTTGCTTTAGAAATGAGACAAGTTCAGTGCTCCCATCCAGATGTGCATTCTTCCAAACTGGAGGATGTCCTTGTCTAGAATTTTTTTAGGCCCCACTCTTCTGTTGAAGCATGTGACTGCTTTTATTTGAGGAAGTTAATTAGCTCCTTTTAAGTGATTGAAAAATCTCTCCTGACAGACTCAGAAAACCCTTTCAGCTCTAAAAAAATGAATGTAAATAGAATGCAGCAGGGTGCCTTAGAAATCCTGATGAAGTTTCCATGTTCTGTCTCTTAGGTCCTTAGGTTTCCTGTGAATTTAGTGCTAGTGAAGTGCTGGAATGGCAACCTTGGAGATTGAAGTCCTCTTTCCTTAATGCAGGTACAGCGTGGACAGGCAGCTAGTTTCCCTTGTGCTGCCTTGCAGAGCATTCCTTGGTTTTCATCCCAAGAAGAAAACTGTTACGGGTTAATGGGGAGAACTGAAGGCCTCCATGGTCAGGGTGGATATGTTATCATAGCTTTTGTAGAGAACTTACTGTTTCTGGACTCTGTCTGTTCACTTCTGTAACTAGGAACTCTGTCCTCTCAAAGTTCTGTCCATTGATTGGAGGTGGAAAACACAGTTTCTGGTTCACTTAAAAGGATGCTGTTTTACTGAAATTTCATACCATGCATTAAGCCAGTGGCTTCCTCTGTTGTCTGTTCTTGAAGCCCTTGCAACAAACGTGAATTTACCTAATTGCTTTTTTAAACTGAATTCCTAGGTACAGCTTCTGAAAGCTAACATAACTGTCAACTTCAGAGAAAAATATTTTTTTAAATACTGAGTTTTTAATCCACCCTGTCCATGGTTCACCAAAATATGGATCTCTGCTCAGGTGATGAAGGAGAACCTTACCTGCCTCTGCATGAAACCAGAGCCTGTGGTCATTGCTTATTTCTTTGCCACATGTGGCTGCTGCTACTGAGCTGCCCTGTTAGGATGGAAGCAGTTCCCAGGTTGCTGCAACCCTTTATGCTCAAAGTCAAAGCACTTGGATTCAGCTCTTGCTTCCACTGCTCTCCTTTTATTTAATAAATCATAGTCTGATTTCCTCGTAGTCTAAAATTGGTGAACTGTCTATTTCTGCTCTGGAGTTCTTGCATAATAAATGTTATAGAAAAATGGGGTGTGGGGTGCTGTACCAGAAGCCAGTAAACATTTTGGAAGGCATGATCCTGATTTCATGCAGATGTGTAGGTAATAGGGGCTGGGGGAAGTGAGGTACAAATACAGACTTTATAAGCTGCTTTAATTCAACCCAGGCTATTTTTCCATGTGGAAGTGGCTCATGAAGCACATCTTGAGGCTAGTGCAGCTGCCCAAATGAGGCATCTCTGCTTCTCTGGATTTGCTGGCTGCTAGTAAAAACCTTTTGAAGCTCTGATTTCAGCTTTGCAAAGCAGTTCTGAAAGGACAGTGCTGTAATTGCTTTGATTTATTATTTTCAAGATCTAGTAGGAAAAAAAAAATGAAACTGCATTTTTAGACCTGTAAGTATAGAGAGTGCCCTTTCAGTGTGCTAGCAGGAATGCAGCTTCCCTCTGAGGTGGTACTTTCCTCTTTTTCTCAATTCCTCTCGATGCTAACACCTACAATTAAGTATCAAAGCGTGTGCAAGAGTTGCACTGCGCTGTGTGTAAATCCAAATCTGTATCTCCTGCTGTCCAGCACTTGATTGGCAAGAAGACTGCTTTGTTTTAAAGGCACTTTTTTTTTCCACTTTCCTAAATTGATGCTAATTCTTAAAATGGAGAAACTTTCTGGTCCATTTTCTAAAGCAGAAATTTCCTCCTAATCCCTGGCCTGCAGCATGGCTCCTCAAAAGTGCTAGACAAGTTATTCTTGCTTCTTTGCTGGAGGAAATGCTGAACCCAACAGCATCCAAACCTGATAGCATCAATGCTTCTGCTCCTGTGCTGCTGGGAACATCATTATGTTCATGCAATTTGGAGTGTGAGGACGGAGGGGATGTGGCTCTCAGTGAGGTGAGACATTGCTTGTTGTCGAGCTTCTGCTCACCTTGGAGTGACAGCATTCCCTTTGCCCGTGGTCTGTGAGCCTGTCTTTATGAATAGCCAGTCTCCATGACCAGAGGGAAGTGTTTCTGCAACCCAGGAAGCTTCCTCCTAGAACTGCTTGGGCTCCGCCTAAAAGCTGCTGGCTTTATCAGCGTGGGCCTGTGCTGCCTGTACTGACCTGCCCTAGAGAGTGATCAGCACGCTCCCAGGTGCTGATGTTGGGAGATGTGTTCAGCTGTACTGCGTCTCCCAACCACTATCTGCCTCTTGTCCTGAGCTACTGAACTCTGAATTTCACAGCGAGCTGTGCTGTTACCATTATGGGGTTGTAGTTGACCATTAAGTTGTGAAGACAGCATATATATGTGTCTGGGAAAAGTTATCCAGTACTTCCTGGTGCTAGTGCACATCCAGTAGCATCCTCTTGAACAATATGGGTATTAGTTCAAATCTGGAGGGATCCACTGCTCTGACTGTCTGGATATATCTTGTTCAGGTAGAGTGAGCTTAAAGAATCTGTAGACAAAAACATGTTAGTTCTCTGAGGAGGAGCTGTGAGTGACCCAGAGGATAACAGAGACCAGGTCTGTCTATGTCTGGAGCCTTTTTAATGACATGGAATTAATGGCAACCTGCTTTTGAACAGTTCAATATCCCCGTTATTCTCAATTTTATTTATTTTTGCGGTTGTGTCCATTTTCTTTGGTTTTGGGAAGTTGGCCTGACAGGATGTTTGGTGGGAGGGAGAACCCGGGGTGTTGGGTCAGGAGGATATTTTAGAGATGGGAGATTAGTGAGTGCTTGGGTTTGTTCTGCTGGGCAAATTGTGGAGCACAGAGATCACTGGCAGGCCAGAGAGGAGGTGCACCAGGGGTGAGTGGGGTGGGACCTGGCTGAAAGGTCTGAGAATGCCTGCCTTAGCATGGGGAGGCATGAGCACACAAATGTGTGAGCTGTACATCAGCTCCTTGCTAGTGATCGCCTGTAAGTCTGTGCTGTCCCTCAGAACGATCAGATAGTCTGTATTGCTTTTACTTGCAGTGCTTACAGTTCCTAGGGAACAGTCGAAGGACTTTTGTTTATAGCCTGCCTTTTCCTGCAGCGAATGATTCGAGTGTTTGTTCCCTCAGATTTGTTGTAAGACACAAATAAGCTTTTGGGAACAGATACGGAGATGCTCATGTTCTCCTTCTGTGTGTGCTCAGTGAATGTATCCTTTCCATCTTCTGGCACAGCCTTGACGTGCACACACGCTATTAGGTTCCTGGGAGGGCCCCCAGGTCTTTTCCAGCTGTGAGTATCCTGCTGAGTAGCAGGAAGGGTTGTGTAGTTATAACATGGCAGCAGCGCGTGTTTCCTCAGGGGAAGGAGTCACCCCAGCTGGAAGCACTTACAGCATCAGCTCCGAGGGCAGGAGCTGCTGAGAAGTATGACGTGAGAGATGTGAGTTTTGAAGTCCTTCCTTATGACAAAGACCTTCCTCTTTGGACAGAAAAGGTACTCTTTCTTGTCCTCGTAATGCTGCCAATGCTATGTTCCTTTATTATAAGGAGAAAGCAATGAAAACGTGCTAGTTTAGCTCTGCTAGTCTTCTCCCATTTTCAGGATTATGCTGTTGGTGTTGCTGGGGCACAAATGGGTGTGCTGGAGTTTTTTTCATCTCCATTTCCTTGTTTGTTTTGCAGTGCCTGCTACACATGACAAACATTCCACCGCTGTCTTCCAGACTGACAGCGGATGTGACACTGCAATACATGATGTATTTTATCTGTATGTGGAGATTTGAATAGTTCACAGAATGAAATCTGACTGAAATGTGCAGCTCAGCGCATGGCCGTTTTCACTAAAGCTTGTGTAGGAGAGGCAGCAGCACTCGTATTCTTTTGTTTAATTAATAGCCTCTGTCTGTCTATTCAGAGCCTTTGAAAGGTGCTCATGCTGCTTTTGGCTGTGGACTGCGGGGATTAATATGAATTCTTTGCACAGAGAGATTTCTTCAATATGAAGAAATCAGAGGCAGAGCTTTTTTCTGCTAGGCGCAAGCCTTACAGCCAAAGCCTGCTTTGATCTGTGCAGGAACCAGTCCCCAAGGGACTGTAGGGTACAAAGTTCACATGCTGGAAAGCTAAAGTGTGCAGATTTCATTGAACAGACAAGCCCTCTGTCTTTAATAAGAGTTCTGGCCTTTGTGCCTCTCTCTGTTGCTGTTCTGTAAGTTGCCATCTTTGAAGCCTGGCTTGAGTCAGGAGTGCAGCTCTCCCTGCAGTGAGCTCAAGCAAGATGGCTGCAGGTGCTGGGACAGGATCAGGATGGCAGGGTTTCATTGCGTGATGAGGTGTTTGTTTCTTCCTGGCCTCGCTTGGAAGCCAAATCCTGTGAGGAGGAAGGGGAGGAGGAGGAGAGTGTGCATGGCAGTGACTGAAGTACACCAAATGAGCACCCGCAACTTCTGAACTCTGTGTAGGAGCTTCTTGGGGCTGGATCTTGCCTAACTCTGGCTGAGAAACGGGGACTGTAGCCTTCTTATATTTTGTTAGTGTTTCTTTTATCAATAAAAATCACTTTGAGTTACTGGGGACGCTTGTTCAACTTCTCTTTTCCCCAGAAGCTGACTTGTTCAGATCCTGTCCAAAGATGAAAGGGAAATGTGCAGATGGAAGAGAGAGAGATGGATGTACTTGCTCCACATCTACTCCTGGCCCCTTTGAACATCAGCAGAGTGTGACTGGCTCCCTCTTTCCTGCTTGTAAGAGAACGTGGAGCCTACCAGGCAGCTGCAGGCTGCAGCAGTGGGAGAGCTGGTTCCTGAGTATCCTCTAGAGCTGGGACTGGTGCCCTGCTGTAAACTTCCCCAGGCACTGACCTAGGGAGGAGCGAGGGTGAAATTCCCCTGCATGTTCTTGCATCTCTAGTGAGTATGTAGCAACAGGAACTTCATTCAGCTTAGCCAGAGGTTCCCAAACACCAGCTTGCCTCTGGTGGTTTGGGAGCTAATTAAGGTCTACACATGCCCAGTAGCAAATCTAGTCTGCTTCATCTGTGGACTGAGCTCCTGCATGCAGGTAAGGAGTGCTGCTCAGCTGAGGGCAGAGGAGCGAGACTTGGGGAATGATTTCAGTTTGTTTCCTGTTCTCTTGAAATCGCTGTGATGTAGCCTCTCATCTGCTGGTTCTCTGCTACACAGATGGTTTGGGGGTCTGAAATGGAGGAGGAAGCAGTCAATATGGGGTGTTGGCTTTGCTCTGTGGGAGTAAGGATGTATCAGAGAGCTTACAGGAGGAGGTGAGCTGTGTGAATCCTGAGGACAAAGCTGGGGGCTGCAGTTGTAGGTCAGTCATGTGGTTCCTTACATTGTGGTTCTCAAGGCTGACAGGGCCATATTCTCTTTCTTTAACATCACCTTGACCCTACGGAGTTCCTCTGCTATTGCTTGCTGTGAGCACTCAGCAGCAATAGAGGGGATGGAAGACTTGAGAGTATGCTGCTGGCTGCCCACTGCAGTTCTGCAGGCACTCAGTCTGGGTGTTCAGTTGGCATGCTTTTTGGCAGGGTGGACTAGGCAGTCAAAAATCCAAGGCGTAAAGCCCACTTTCTTCACTTGGGGAAGCTCTTCCTCGACATCTTTGTGGTACTATTCTGCTTAGGGAATCCATGTTACATTGTTCATGTCCTTTCTCAGGAATTGGGAGCGGTGGATTCCTTATAATCTTCAACAAGCATACTGTATGTGTCAAGCATCCAGACCATCTCTGACCTCCACTCTTTCCTCTGCACTTTAGTTGCAGTATATTCCTCTCTTCTTGTCACCTTAGGTAAGTTACCCTCTTCCTTCCCAGCTGCACAGGGAGAATTGTGCCTCTACAGAGCTGGAAAGCTTTGAGAGAGCCACAAAAGGAGCCAGATACAGGCGTTCCCTATTCATTGTGCCTGACAACTCGGTAAATAAAACTTCACTCAATTGCTCGCTCTGTAATTCACATACAAAAGATCTGTCATCCTGATCTCTCCCACACCGTGCTTTAAATGCAAAGGATAGAGTGAGACCTTCCAGTAAAGCAGCACGTCAGAAAAGTCTTTGAGGGTAAGGTATTGTCAATGCGTCTGTCTTGGCAAGAAGAGCAGAGAGCACATGATGGTCCTGATGATCTTTATCGTGACTACTCAGAATTTAACACTGATCTTGTGACAAGCCTTGAAGACCATCTCCTCCTAGATCCTCAGAGGTTGCTGGAGCTTTCCAGGAAAAGGCAGAGGGCAGTTCATGCCAGTGGAGAACCTGTTTTTTTCCTCTTGGTTTGAGAGGAGTTAAGTATTCTTCATCATCTGGTATCCAGGTTCTTAGTGCTTTAGCTACAAAATGCATCCTAATGACTGTGCTCCAAATCTCTGTGTTGGACAATGAGCCCTGGAGGGCAGGCAGCAATCCTTGTGAGTTCTGTGTACTGATGTCGGGTTGGGAGGCCTAGAACTGGCAGTGTGGGTACTGGGAGCCTGGCTCAGCCCAGCCCCCTGCACAAGCAGGGTTCCTTAGGGCTCTGCATCAGCTGGGGCTGGGAATGTGCCCTACCTTCCCCTTCTGCTTGAAGAGGGGGATGGAGTGGTAGGGTTGCTAAAAGCGTGTTTAAATAAAAAGTCACCAAGTACGCCTTGCCACAGAAGTGTTGCTAAGGAGATTTAAGGAAGGTTAAGCTCTGAAAGCAAGATAGAAAATGTGTGTTAAATAGTTATGGTAAGTAAAGCAGGAGCTGCATCAGCTTCTGGTTGGAAGCAGAGCAGCCACTGCTGCACCTTGTCCTCCAGCCAGTGCTGAATGTGATGTCTTATCCATTGCAAAGTCTCTGCACACATACTGATGTCATTTCATCTTTTACACAAGCTGTGCTTTCTTAGCTGTGATGCTCAGTTCTGCAGCTCTTGGCTGTCTGCAGCTTGTGCTTTTCCCGCAACATTTGCTTCACGACCCCTGGGAGTGACCTGTCCAGCCCTCCTGCTCCCAGCTTAGAGAGAAGCTGGAAGACCTGTAGAAGATCTTTGCACTGGTTTCCTCTTCTGATGTGCTGTGCTTCTCCACAAAGTGTAGTTAGGCTGATGCTAGTTGGAGCTTTCCAACTTCTGCTTATGCAGCTGGTGGCTTGTTAACTGTGTCTGCGTTTTGGAACAGCTCAACCTCCTCAAGAGTACAGAACTGTATTACAGGCAAGGATTCTCTTTTCTGTGCTTTGTTAACTGTTTTACCTGACAGCGCTCCATACTGATTTGGCCCACAGCAAAGCAATGCCTTGGTCTCTTCTGGTGTTGTCCTCTTCACAAGGCTGGCACTGGCACTGTCCACCTTATCATTTGAGAGCTGTTGTTAGCACAATCTGCCGAGCTGATTGGCAGGAAATACCTTGTGATATCCCAGCTTGAATTAAGGAAAAACTCAACCTAGAGGTCCTGTTCTAATGTGACATCTGTCCTTGGAGCCTGTTCCTGGGCTGTGTGGTCAATCATGGCCAGTGGCAGTTAAGTTTGAGGAATCACTGGAGCTTCTGACTGCTCAGGGATCTTTTCAGTGGCTGGAGGCCTCTGAAAGTCTCAATTTATGAAGCTCTGCCCTGGAAGTTGGGATTGGTGTAGGAGAGACAACATCCTATTATTGTGACGGGTTTATAACATCTTCCCTGTAGAACTGGAGATAGGCCTGCCTGTCACTGGGCCTCTGGAAGTCTGTTGTTTCTGAGTGTAGGCCTGTTGGGTGAGGGATCTTTCCCTCAACATGCTCTGAACAGCACAAAGGCTATGTTAGTAAAACCAGCTTTGGATACTCCCACCCTGCTTTGTAGTCCATTGCCTCCTCCCCTGTGCCAGAACTGGCATGGCAAGACACTGCACATCTTCAGTTCAGAGATCACCTGACAGAAAGGGGCAAAAAATCCTGTATTGCCACTGCAGCCCCTTGTGAGTTGTGCTTTATGAAGTGAAATGTATCCTCTGGGGCAGACAGTGCTGGGGGTTCTGGTGTATTTATTGCCCAGCCTGGCAGTGCTGGGACCTGGCTGCACTTTATTGCTGGCCCTTGGGTCAATGGGAGAACTGTGACTTCTCTAGGTGGTGATGCAGAGGACTGGCTGGTGGCTCTCCAGTGCTGTTGGTGCCATGCACCTGTGGGGAAGCATGTGAGGAGTAGAGAGCTGGGGAGCTGATCTGAATGGATCTTGCTTGCCAGAATGGTCCCATACCAAGTAGTGTTTCTCACTGCAGACCTGTCCTGCAGAGGCAAAGGGCAGCTCTTAAAGCATTGTTGTGTGATGCTGTTAGATCACCTTTTGTTCTTCTGGGTTTCCTGCAGAAGATAATTGTATGATGGGTGGGAAGTCAGTGTTGCCTTGGCTCTGGACTTAGTGAGCTAGCTTTTGTTGGGCTGCTGGACCCCAAGACTCCTCTGACATGCAGTGTTTCCAGGCAGGTCAGTATGGATCCAATCAGACCTTGCCTGTCTGCGCTGCTTTCCCTCCCTGTGCTCACCTTCTTCCTTTTCCCTCCCCTTTTTGTACTGCCGGTGAATGGCTGCCAGCCCCTGCCAGCTCTGCCTCTTAGAGCTTCTCCTTGTGATTCCTGGAAGGCAGACAGGCGTGACTGAATGAGAGCCTAGCAGAAAGCAATCACTTGTTACAGAAAGTCTTCTTTTACCCCTTTCTTCAGATACAGCACAAAGAATCCCTCTCTGCAGTCTGAGACGGTTCATTACAAGAGAGGGGTAAGCCAGCAATTCTCCCTGCCTTCCTTCAAGATTGATTTCTCAGACTGGAAGGATGACGAGGTAAGTTTTTACTTAGTGTCTTCTCCTTTCCACAACTCTGTTGCCCCAGAAACATTGGCTGCCATTTAGTGTCACTGAGATACTGCTGGAAGATTTGCACTCACAGCTGCCACGGCATGTTTTGTGGGTGTGAGACAAACAGGGCCCTGGGAGGAGCAGATATGAACACTGCATGTTCATAAGATGAGGCAAACAGGCAAAAAGATGAGGCAAACAGGGAAGAAAAGAAACTGAAAGAAGCAACTTCTGATAGCACTGATCAGCTGGCATCCCAGCAGCTGGTGGAGGAGGGAGATGTCAGAGATTGGCACAGGAGCTGTTCCTGGAGGAGCCTATGCTCTTCAGCCTTGTTCTCTGTGCCAGCCAGAGAACTTGTGGGAACAAATGTGCCTCTGATCACTTGCTAAGTCTTTCCCAGTTACCTTGGGACAGAGTTGGTAAAGATTCTGAAAAGGTCTGTTTTTATCTCTCTGGTTGTTTGTTGTTTTTGTGTTGTTTTTTTTTGTCTTGTCATATGGACTGGACTCCAGTGGTCTCCAGAATGGGATAGATGCAAGACAATTCATTGGAGTGTGAGATGAACTTCAGCAGTTCATACAGTGTGTGTATATATATATATATACACATATATATATTTTGGTCATACACTCCATATATATATATATATGAATGGAGTGTATGACCAAAATTTTTACACTGATGGGAGTGAAAAATCAAAATAGTTTGGAAACCACTGTTCTAAAAAAGTCCTATTCTATTTAAGGCTGCGTCCTGCATTATTAGCTTAAGCAGTACCATGCAGTGAGGGGATACTCTCCCTCCTGGTGCATTAATGCCGAATAAGGGGATGCCTTCCTCCTTTTATTTTACTTTAACCCATAACTGCAAACAGATGAAGGTTTGGTTTTAATTAAGCTCTGCGGTTCTTACTACATAGCAAGGTCTGTGGAGTCCTATTAATTTTTTTTTTATCTCTGCAGAATTCCAATCCAGGCAGTAACTCTGTGTCCGAGTCTCTAAACGTTGGCCCAAGGGGTTCCCTGCATGTTACACAAGGCAGGAAAGCCTTGGAGCTTGCCCTCCTCTGAGCAGAGCTGGCCTAGGACATTCTTCATACAGAGGAGCTGGCCTGTAGCTACTGCTTTTGCACTTGTTCCTGCAGACCCTTCTGCCAGGTCATAATACATAATACAATGCTCATTTCTTCTCTCAGGCTTGTATAAGAGTATTCTTTATGTGAAACCTAATAGGAAACACTACCCGTTAAAAATTAAGATTAAAAAAATAAAAAGGAAAGAAGGAAAAGTCATCTTTCATGTATTTTGAAGAGATTGAATAGCTATTGTCTTGAAGTTACAGCTTTAACTAGAATCAGTCCTGTGCTTTAACAGCGCTGTGGCAGTTACCAGGAGCCTGCAGAGTCTGGTCTCCTGATGTCCTGGTTTCTCTGCCAATATATGATTTCACAAGTTCAGCCTACAAAAGCCTGGAAGAGCTGCTTTTCAACCCCTTCTGTCATCTGAGGGAACTGGAAAGCAGGAACTCAGATCCCTTTCTTAAGGAAACTGGGAAGCTTGATTTTCACTTTTGTTCCTGCCAGCAAGGTTTTAATTTGAGTACTGAATTTGTGTCCCCTTGACAGCTTAAAGGGAAAGGGAGATGCTGTGGAAAAGTAAGCTTCTAGCTCCCTTTGCTTCATCCTGCTGCATCCTCTGGTCATTTTCATTGCTTTTATGGGTGCTCTGGTTGTGGAGATGATGTGGGACAAACATTGTGATTCAGAAGTTGCTTTTCCCTCTTTGTGTGTGTATGTTGTGGCTTTTTTTCTCTCAAGTCCCGTAGAATGTTAAATCTTCTTAACTGCCCACTGAAAGGCAGTGCTTTTATCTGGCAGTTGGCTGACTTATCATTCAGCTGCGTGCAGTTATGTGTTCAGGTTGCCTTCCAACTTCATTGTTGGGGAAAAAAAAAGAGAGATTTCTTTCATGTTTTTGCTCCGTGTAGTACTCAGAGATGATGTAGTTCTTGGCTGGTCAGCAGAATGGAAAATAGTGTTATGTCGAGTTGTTATGTGGAAAAACCTTATAAAAAACACACTTTTTACTTTGTTTTCATAATACAGTGGTTTGCTTGCAACCTATAGTGTAAAGCTTGAGTTGGCAGTTATGTTCAGGGCCCTAAAAATGATTGGGAAGCGGACCATCAAAGAGTCCTTTTGTTTGAGAATGCACAATTTTATATGGTAAAGCAACCATAGTTGGTTGCTTTTTTGTGATGTGATTTTCCTTTCACATGGATGAAAAGTAGCTGTTGTGTTACAGTAATAAATCAGAGCAGGAAGCAAAGCCATAAGCTTTTTTCAGCAATCTTAATCAACTGTCCTCAATGGGTTATTATTTTTTTTTTCCTTCTCTGGCATGCTGTAATAGTTCAAAAATGCAGAATAGAAAATAGCGACCCTCTGAGTTTCATCTGACAAGTACTGAGATGTTAAATGATGTCTTTATGTTCTCTGTGTTCCTCTGCTCTTCTGGAAATAGATTATGGTTTTTTGAAGGAGCAATAAAATGTAAAATCATCACACAGAGAATGAAAATCAGTATCGTTCAGGTTTGAAGACTGAGACAGCAGGGGTCAACCCATGAGGCCTTCCAGCACATGCTTCATGGTTGGAGGTGGATGTGCATATTTCAGCAGCTGTGTGCATAATGCAGCTAGGAGTTGTTTCTAGAAAACATTCAGGTCTTGTGCCTTTGGGCCACTCCTAACAGAAGAGTGGTAGGGTTGGGATTGCCTCTGCTCCCACACAGCTCGTGGAAAGCTGTGGGTTGTAGATCAAAGCACGTGCATGCAGCTGGTAGCAGAAGGGCAGCCACTTGGACAATGGGCTGTGACCTCTTGGTGGATGGATGCCGAGGTACTTTGTGTCCATGTACGGTTATCAACATTTAGGTGTAGTTCATCAAGGCTGGAACTGTTTCCAGCTCTATCAGGGCTTGTTGTGAGGGTTGCCTTGCATCCAGTCTGGTGTTTTGGGTTGCTGTTTGTGCCAGCCTCCTGCTGTGTCTTAGGAGAGACTGGAAGAAATCACAGCACCGGTGGTGCAGAGGGTGAGGAAAGAGCAGGAGGCCCCGATGCACCACCCACAGTGCTTTGAAGTGAGTCTCAGCTTTCACTGGGAAACTGGAAACAGACTGCCTGGAGCACTGTGGTGAAAGGACATCTTTTTCTCTCTTGGCGAGAGATAAGACAAGAAAAGCAAATCAGTAATTAACAAAAACACCAGAAATCCAGTCTCTGAGCCACTTCCATTCCTGGCACAGTACAGTGTTTGTAAGGTTGTATTTTTTTTGCATGTGTAAGATCACACGTAGCTTTTGAAGTGCTTTAATGAAGTGTGGGGCAAAAGAAGAAATTGAGTCTATTTTCCTTGCGCTCAAGGGAACTCTCAACTTTTAAGTTTTCACTCTCATCCATTAGAAGGTTGGGGACCTGAACTCTGTAACATGCCAAGAGATGGAAATCAGTCTGGTGTTCTTCAAAGTGCTGTATGAGCTTGAAGTTCTGCAGATTTCTTTCTACATCTTCAAGAACTTCATACAATAATTAGGGTTTCTTTTGTGGTGTAGGGAGCATAACGCATGCTGCTGTTCTACAGTCATAGAATGGCTTGGGTTGGAGGGAGCCTTACAGTCCCCCCAGCCCCTCAGAAAATCATCAACAAATAACACAGAGAGTTCTGCTCTGTAGTGCTTCCTGAAGTCTTATAATCTCTGAGGCCCATGGGCACAGCCTGCTGATCTTGCAGGTGAAAGCTTGGTATCTTGTAACTTCACCCTTCTGTTGCTAACGCGTTTCAAGTCTCCAGCCAGGCCTGGTGTGAACTGTCTAACTTGATCTTGTTTCTTTCCCTCAGCTGAACTTTGACTTGGACCGTGGTGTGTTTCCAGTGGTCATCCGAGCAGTGGTGGATGAAGGGGATGGTAAGCTTGGCATGCGCTCACTCGGTCAGGCTGGATGTTAAGGGACACTTCAGGGGAGGCTTCGTTCTGCAAAAGCAAAAAACATTTTACATGCAGCAAAGGTGTGGGGAGCCTTTCCAGAATAAAATCATTTCAGGAATTCACCATCACGTCCTTTTGTTAAAGGAGTCAAGCTAATCACAGACTCTTACATAAAGGTATGCTTTTAAAGATAACCTTGATTTTTTTACAGGAAAATCAGCCAGGTAGTTAGTGTTGGAGTGGGGTTTAGAAGAGCTAAGGTTAGGTCTTGGCTCTGCCACCAGTGTCAGGCCCAAACTGGAACAAATGACTCCCTCTCTCTTTGAGTTTTTTTGTTGCAGTCCTGTAATGCAAGGATGGAGTTTGTCTCTTCTTTGAGGTTTAAATAATCTTTGTCAAAGCCAGAGCTACCCGTAGGGCTGAGGAACGATCAGAGGAAAAGAAAAGCCTTTTAAATCCTCAGGCCACATACAGATTAATTCAACCACATTCAGATTAATTCAGCACTTTAAAATTGTCTTCTTTTTCCCAGAGGAAGTCGATGATTTTATTAAAAGAGCCTTACTTTTGATGGTAAATAATATTGCTGGTTATTTTTAAAGCACACTGCCCTTTTAGAGAAGAATGGGCAGTAAATGTTTAGATGGTTAATCACCTTGTGCAGTGTTTTCCTTGGGGGGTGTGTGCTTTTGGGCTCTGTGTGTTTGCACTCATTTTGAGCATTGGTGATGAAAGGGGCACAAGAAAGTCATGTGTTCTCCACAACTGATGGCTGTTGTGCTCCATATGACCAGTGTTCCCCTTCTGCTTTTTACAACTCTTAGTATAAAACTGAAGGAAAATCAGAAAGGAAAAGAATCCCTTTTTGATTTTATTGTGTGCTCTGCTTCCTGTGTGAAAGGGCACAGGAATTCATTGTGTTATTTTACAGTCCTCCAAGCAAACAGAGTGGGGTGAACCAATTTAAAGTGTGACTAACGAAGCAACGTAAAAGAAATTGCTTTTAAAATGCATCTGTTTTTACTGATCTCAGGTGCTGTGAGTAATAGTGACATATATATGTTGACCATGGATTAAAAAAAACCAAACACCTTCCACTATTTGTTGAGCTTTTGCCAATGTATTTCTACTTTCTGATGTTAGACATATCAAGAAAGACCAAAAATAGAAGAGGAGGTAGCATGGGAAACATACGTATATGCACATACCATGTCAGCTCTTAGCCAACAGTGGACTGTCATCTATATTAATAACCTGGAAAGGCAATTTATTTTCAGTCCTCTCCTGGAAAGAATATCAGCTCAAAAAAAATGTGTCACTTGAACAAGATTGGGAGAAGTTGTTGTTTATTCTGGTTCTTTTTTCACTGATGAGGCGGGCAGGAGCTAGCCTTGTGTGTTTGGAGTACCTGGAAAATTACAGCTAGCTTGTAACTACTTGCAATAAAGAAAATCGAATGGGAAATTAAAATAGCAGTCAGCAAGATGTCATTTTGGACTGATTTCTGCCAAAGAGATGTTTGTGTTCCTTGAAGAATGTGAGCTTGCAGTGCTAGCACTCTTCATTCCTGTTTGTGGAATTGCTCTCAGTAAAGGTACAGAAATCCTTAAGGCCTGGAAGGTGCTGTGCTGCTCCAGCCATACGTGCTGCTGGAATGAGCAGGATATGAAGGAAAGCAATGTCTGTTATCTCTTCCTTGTCTGTTCAGACTGCAGTGAGGGACATGAAGCTCATTTACTGAGTGATCTGGAACAGGCTAACTCTTGTCTGACAGAGTGGGAGCGTTCATATGAAATCCCAGTTTTACCCCTCAGTTCTGGTTACCACTGTGTTCCTGATCGTACCCTAATTGCTGTGACCAATCTTGGTTATTCAGCAAATCTGCAATCCTGGACTCTTATTCCACATCCTTTTCTGCATGTGCTGACCACAGCACAGGTAGTCCAGGTAGGGCTGGGTGGTGACACAGCTTTCCTTCCTTCACAGATTCCTCTGAGACCTCCCATTTCCACAGAGCGATCACAGATAGACAAAATGTAGACAACTGGAGCTGAACAGAGCTGTGGAGTCTTGAGCCAGAGAGGCCAGGATTGTGCCTTGGTTTCCTCTGTTTGGCACCTGTGTTTCCCGCTGGGTTTTTTTGCTGATAAAGCCATGAATGCAGTACAGAAACCTCTGACAGCCCCTTCTGAATGCTGTTGGATTAAGAGGGGGCCTCAGATTAGGAAGAGGAGGATGGGGTATTTATCACTGGGGAAGGAAATCAGATAACTGGGCAGAGATGTTTTGCTGTCCAAAAATATGAGAAATAAAGCATGTAGGATTAGACTGTAATTAAGTGGTAAGTACTAGGACTGGAAGGGCTAGCAGCTGCTGCTAAACCAGGTAGGTGTTCATCTGTGGTAAATTCAGGTAACTAAACCCAGTAATGTGTCAAGTGAGCAGAATTCCACAGAACTCTTTGTTTTAGGATTCTTTTATCCCTGCTATGTTTCAGCAGCTTCCCTGTGAGGACCTTAGAAGAGACAGAGTCCAGTACCTTCCCAAAGTCCTGGAGGACGACATGCACTGCTCTCCTCTCACCCATCAGGCTGGTCCTTTCATTATAGAAGCTTATCCAGTTGGTCAGTCCTGGTGATGGTGAATCTGTGCTGACTACTCCAGATGATTTCCTTTTCCTTTATGTGCCTGGAAATGGTTTCCTGGATGAGCTGTCACATCACGTTCCCAGGACTGAGGTGAAGCTGACTGGTGTGTGGGTCCCCAGGTCCTCTTTCTTTTAAATTGCAGAAGGAGATGAAGGTGATAACAGTTTAAAAAGTGCAAGCGGTCTAAAATTCAGCTCATGGTGATACCGTGCTTGTGCTGCTTTCAAGGTTTAACCAGGATCGTTCTCTCTTTCTGCAGTGGTGGTTGAGGTGACAGGCCATGCCCATGTTCTTCTGGCTGCATTTGAAAAGGTAAATGACTTCTCTTTTCCCTCTGTCCTTATCACTGTATATATAAGTATTTCCACGGGTCATTAGGTTGTGTTTATATATCACTGAGCACAGTGGGGTCCTGGCATGAGACTGGAGTTTCAGAGTGGTACTGAAGGACAAGTAATTGCTTGCAGCAACTGTTGTGCAGTCTGTAATCATCATTTGTACCTGAGCTGGTCAGTCAGTTAATTGTAGCTGGTGTTTCCTGTGTGTGGCGAGAGGGTGTGCCGTGGTGTTTGTGATGTTTGAGAGTGGTAGATGTTAACCAGAGCTGCTAGTGTGCAGTTTTCCAGGGCTCTGTGATCAGTTTGCAAAACCGGATTTGCTGTGCCCAGAGCCTGCTGCACCTTTGTTTGACCTTACTCTTAGGACCAAGCCCTTTTAGGGCTCAGGATACATCCCGCATGAAGTCTCCACTTTTGTGGATTGTGGCTGATGGGAGCACTGCCTATGTGGGGAGGCTAAGCACGAGCCTTGATAAGAGTCACTTCACGTGATTACTGTACCTTGAAAACATTTATGAGATTCCTAACTAAATATGTTGCATGTGGTGGTGGTAATACTGTGGACATATATCCTGGGCAAGTGATGTGTAGTGACATCCTAAGATGAGGCAAATTATGCTGAAGCAGAGTTGAGCATGTAGAGGAGAGCAGCATCAGTGCTGTGCTGTTAGAAGTTCCCTGCTTCCAGGCTGGTGTGTGGGCTAACTTCTCCTCAGTCGGCTTGGTCCCTGCCATGTCCAGAAGTAAGTAGGAGTAAGTTGCCAGGATTTATCCTAGGTGGATAGTGTTGATGGTGACAAGCTGAGTCAGAGGGCCTGGGCAGCACAGTCAGTCCTCAGAAAGCCCTGTGGTTGGAAGGTGCTCCAAAATATTCCAGGTTGTGTTTTACTGATGGGCTTGGTATGTGTTGGACTTACTCTGGACAATTAGAAATCTTTGAGAAATGAGAAGGGCAGCTGCAGCGCTCCTGGGACCAGGGCAGGGATGTTGTTCTTATAATTGCCTTGTCCAGATGAGCTGGAAAAATCAGGAAGCCTCTGGAATCCCTCAAGTCATTGCTCAGCAGCACCTGGGGGAGGACAGTGTGGGCAGTTGGTCCTAGGGAAAGGCTGTAGAATTTGGAGTCATCTTGGTGAGCCAAGGCCAGCACTTGATAACTGTGCCTTGTTGAAATATAATTCCCTGAGATGCCTTCCTATGGAGCAAGCTTAGTCCCCATAGCTGTGAGAAACGGCACCTAGGCTGTGACTGATACCATAAGGTGCCACATCCCAGTGCATGTTAAATGTGCTGGAGGTTGTTAGAGCTGTTGTGGTGTTTTCTGGGTCAGTGGTGTTTTCAGTCCGAGATAGCTGCAAACCCTGAGAACACAAGGGTCTGGGGGAGGAAGGCAGCACCGAGCCCTGCAGAGTGTTCTGGTGTGTATTGGGAATGTATTAATACAAGGGCAGAAGTGAAGTGTTGGAAACTTCTGGCTCGTGAGGAAAGTAGCTTAACCACTCTGGCTTTGGAAGCAGGCTTTCAGGACTTATAGATGATTTCCCTGTACTGTGCAGAGCTTCTGAGCTGTCTGGATACATAAAGGTGGTGGCAAATATCCCCTCAGTGCTCAGCAAGCTGAACAACAGAACTGGGAACTGACTAAAGCTGCTTTGGCTATTTCATCAGTGCTGGCTTATGTCCTGTGTCCAGCTCAAAGACTGAATCTGCTTCCCTTCTTTTCCCAGTCTGCGTGCTGTGAGAGGGAGGTGCTGTCCATTGGGCCACTCCTTACTTCTGATCGTGCAGCTGAATGCATTAAACAAGATGCAAATCTCTTTTTTTTTTTTAAAGGTCAGAGGGCAGAGTGCTTACAGAGTTCTTTCTCCTCCTATCCTTAGAATAATTGCAGCTTTTGAAGTGTGGGTACATCAATCTAGAGGAGGTTTTTGCTAATAAGCACTGCTGCTGATCAGCAAAGCATGCTCAGAGGACAGACAGGTCAGCAGCCTGAGCAGCTCGCTGTTTGTGTGTCTCTAACAGCAGAGCAATAACCTTGACACCGTGCAGTGTCTGACCTTGTGGCTTTTCCAAAGGCAGAAACTTGGCAGTTCGTGTTTGCCTGGAAAACAGCACTGTTTTGTCTTTTGGTGTAACTCTTTTGTCCCTTCCTTCTGAAACTCCTCCAGCAAACAGATGCATGTCTGCAGCTGCTTGCAGCAGCAGGCCTTGCTGGAGTTTCTCCTCAGACTCCTTCCATGCTCTCAAGTTGGCACTTGTGGATGATGGAGTAAATAGAAGTAGCATGCTATTCCTGACACTAATTCTGACACCAGGTACACACACAGTTGTTACAGTTGTGCCTGCTGTAGCTGAGCCAGTGAAATGCTAGGGGATGCTGAGGCAGGGCACGTGTCTCTGACTGCATCCAGTGGCCAAGCCTTGCTCTCAGCCTCATGCCACTCCCTGCTCTCCTGGGGCTCCAGCCTTGGGAATGGCTCTGACTCTGGCTGTTACCTAGGGAGTTAACAAATACCTCCTGCCAAGTATTGCTGCACTTGTTGAAGATGTGTTTGCACCCAGCTGGACTGCCTGCACCCTGAAAGCATGCAGTGTGCCAGTGGGTTTCTGTGCTCTGGCCCACTTTGAGCCAAGAAACTAACTAACTTGAGCCAAGTCCACCTGCCTCCTTAGCCACATTTGCCACCTTTCCCTTAGCTAAGAAATGACAACTGATCATTAATCTTAATTTTTGTACACTTTGGCTGTTTAATACATTTCTTCTTTTTTTTTCTCCTAGCACGTTGATGGCAGTTACTCTGTGAAGCCGTTAAAACAGAAGCAGATTGTAAGTACTTGTTTGTTGCTGATTAAAGACGTACTTGTGTGGCACAGACACCCAGCAGTAATAATGGGAAGCTCTGATGTTTGTTGACCAAGAGCTTGACATCTTGGCTACGTAGCTCAGATAACACCAGCAAAGTCTGCTGCTTAGTGTTGGGCTGGATGTTGTGCAGCCATGTGTGTTGGGGGAACAGATATGGCAGTGCAATCTGTTTGTTCTTCTCTGCAAGTCAGGAACTGTATATAAATCCAGTCAGCTTTATATATTGATGCCTTGCAGACATTTGGTGCTTTTATAAAACTGGGAGAGCTGCTACACATAACCACAGTACTTGTTCTTTGACTCTAGCTTATGCAGACTGCACACATGAGGAGGGCAATGGTGGAAGGGAGAATGGCAAACAGGACATTTGGGATCTGTAGCTCTCTTTTAGCTTAGCCCAGTGTGGTGTGATGCACAGAAACTGTGCAAAGCCTCATCAAGACTGAAATTGCACGGGGAGAAATACATAAGCAAATGCAAACCTCTAAGATTGCCAAGAGTTTATGCTTCTGAAAGGAAATCAGGTAGCAATCTTGCTGCAAGGATCAGATTGAAATGTCTTGTTGAAAGAGAAGAGGTAAGCTTCAACATATAAGTGGTTAAATGGTTCTGGGAGATGCTCTGCTTCCTGAGAAACTGTCTTAAATAAGCCTGGCAGCTTCAGTATGCATCTTGCATTTGTGTGAAGGTTAATGCTCTTCAGGTTAGCTCAATCCAAGCTGATATTGTTCTGGTGCATGGTCTTAAGAGAGACAAATTAGGAGGCAGGAATTCAGCAGTCTGTGTGGTACTGAGAGCAGTGATTCAGTCATGGTATCTTGGAGTCCTCACAGAGCAGTGGTTTATGTAAAACTTGGCTGAAGTCAGGGGACTTTCAGTACCTGACTAGCTTCCTCCTACCATTTCTGCATCTGTTGTAGTCTTGTCATCCTTTTCATTGCTGGAGCTCTCATCGAGTCTGAGCATTACTCACTAGATCTGTCTGGATTCTTCCCACATCTTGAAATTACTTCCTTGTTGCTTGGAAACTCAACCCTTCCCGTCCTTGTTGCCGTAACCTCCATCCTCACTGCAGTGCACACAGCATTCAGTGTTCTCATTTCCTTGTTGTTCTTGAACATACAATATTTGTATGATAATCATGAAGCCTTGTGCTTCATGCTGCAGAAATACGTTTTTGCATCGTCTGTTTTTCTTCCACATTTCACAGGGATGCTCTTCATGCTCTCCTCTTACCCATGCTTGGTTCTTTTCTGCAGCTTTACCTCCTCCATGGCTGATTCAGTCCCTGCTCCTCATCAGGCCCTTCTGCAGCACATTGTTGGGACTGTCCTGTTGTCAAGATCAGTATGGATGAACTGACAGACATACTCCTTCCTATTGTTTTTGAAAATAATTTTGCACTGATTTTTGTGTTTTGTTTTGTTTGTTCCAGGGTGTTGTCTTGTCTCATGACTGTGTTTGGACAAGCAGTCCATTTCCTGATGTTGACACAAACTAGCTGTCTCAAAGCAAAAGCTGTAAATGGCTTTCTGTCTGCAGAACTTGGCCTGCAGATCTCTTTCAGATAAGATTTCTAAGCTGTCTGCTGATACAGGTGGTTATGAGGTTGGCGTTTGAAGCAGACTGGGTAGAAGGTGCAGACTTTTTGCCCTTGAGAGTTCTGATTAGTTTGGAATAAACTATGCCCAGCAGAAAGCCACGTGGTTCACTCACTGGTGAGAACTGCACCAGTCAGGGTCCTGCACACCAGTGCTGTGCTGCAGCTGCAGTGTGAACTCCTCCACTTGCCTGGTGCAGAGTGCAAGCCCTGGAGGTGCGTGGGGTAAAAGGCAGATGGCAGGAAGCGTGAGCTGTTTCAGAGTATGAGCTGTGGTCAGCAAAGTTCCACGGATGCGGAAGACAAAAGCTGAAAGAAGAGGGAGTTTGTTGATTTTCCTTTGCTGAGTCTATTCCTAAAACACACCTCAGGCCTCCTGTTCTGAAATTTCTATACAGAGAGTGTTCATTTATTTAAGAAGATGGATCAACCTGCCGTGGGCCTCTGGGAGGAAGAATCACTGATGTTCATCAGAGTATGTTTTTCATTACTGACATGTGGAGCTGGAAGTCAGGGATCGTTTGGGCCATCTGCAGTGTCTACTCTGTGCTGCTGCCGTTTCACCCAGCTCTTGGACTGTGCCCTGGGAGTTACATTGCACTGAGGCATCTGTCCCAGGAAGGTGCCTGGTGATTGTGATTCCAACCCCTCTGCTTTGCTGCAGGGTGTGCTTCATTGGTTGGACCCTTCACCAGCAGATGTGTGCTGTGATTCTGTTTTGTGTTTGACTTCAGCTGCTAGTGATTGATGGTGAGGACTTTTCTCATCTGCATTACACAGCCTTCCAGTACCAAAATGGTCATTAAATGCCCTGATAATTCACTTTTTGATAAACTCGAGGATGAGTCATTTGTTCTGACACATTTCTTCCAGTCCTCAGGTCAGAAGGAGCCACAGAATAGTATCAGTTAGTCATGTGTATCAAAACCATGTTCAGTAACTCACTCCCTGCCTCACCAGTGCTGTGCACATGCTCGTGGTCTGACCTTCAGGCTTGGTCCTGCCCAGCAGAAGCAGCCTTAGCCCTCCCTGTCAGGGCTTCATTGCAGTGCTGGAGGTGAATTACGAGCCTGACACCTGCTCTGAGCCCTGCGCTCCTCCTTCCTCAGTGCTTGGTTCTACATCTTTCCTGATGTTGTTTAGCAGCCAGCCAGAGGTGGTTCCAGAAAGCAGTCTGCAGAGCGAAGGGCAGGAACGTGGTGGGAACATTGAGAAGAGTACTCTGTGCAGGGAGAGCTGTGTGCTGTGCTGGGAAAGGCTGCTGAGCTCCGAGGGAGCAGAGCAGTGTGATGCCAGCTGCACCTTGTTCTCACGTTTTCTTCTGCTCAAAGAGGAGCACTGCATTGGTGAGCTGACTGAAAGCAGCTTGTTCATCTTGCCTTTTTATTTAACCACAGTGCATACACGGCCGTGAGCTCTCTGAATTGGTGTTGGATTGCTGTGCACACTAATGCACCCTGGGCTCCATTCTCCATTTAGAGCTCTGGGCTTCCCAAATGGAGGACTGTGTTGCTAGAAGTGCTCTGTGAGGAAGTTCCTTCCCTACCACAGCATGGTTAGCCGACTCCTGCAGTGAAACAGCGTGTGCTCGTCTGTCTGTACTGGCACAGCATGTGTCCTGCCCACTAAGTGTTTGGTTGTCGGTGCTTTTTTTCTTGTCAGTTTGTAAAGCTTAATGCTTCTATGTTCTCTCCCATTGGTTTTAAAATAGAAGTAAACTCTTGCTAGAGGAACACACAGTGCCACTGCATCTGCACCCATAAGAGCATAGAGCAGAATTATGGAGGATATGCTGGGAGTAATCCATCTGTATAATGCTGTAAATGCTTCCCCATTGCAGCCTTGCTTTTGTCTGCTCCTCATTGCCATTGCCAGGATTCCTGGGTGCCTTGTGTGTGTGTGTGCATGGATCTCTGAAGCTCTTTGAGAGCAGGAAGCAGCAGCTAATGAGCTAGACTGCTTCGTTCTCTCAGCCAAGATCTGCTATAGTGTAGGTACCAACCTGTTCATAAATAAAAAAACCAAAAACATGGTTGAATGTGAGCAGATGGGATAGAGAAAAAAGCATGACCTGGAGTTGGCCAGTGGCTCCCATAGGCATCAGCTGTGTCTGAATTAGCAACAGAAGCCTTGGGGAGGATGACATGCTGTGGGAGAAATGAGAAGGTGAGGGACTGCTCTGTGTCATATCACCTACTTTTTATTTGCCCCTCTGTTTTCAAACCTAGAGATCCTGTAGTAAGAGCCATGTTGTGCTGCTCGCCCTTTTCTTACTAGGTCCCCATGAGCTTCTGGTGGGATTTATTGAAGCAAGCAGTAAAATAAGTGCAGGATTCTGCAGAGACTTGGGTCTCTCCCTTCCTGATGCATTTTGCTCTTTGAGCTGGTCGTTGTGCACTCACTATCACTCGTCACGATCCTCAGAGGAGTCAGGATGCTGTAAAAAGACTCCCTTTGAAATGTGGAGTTATAAAAGGACAGCTCCCACATAATAGTTCACAAACTTCCTGGGTGGATTGTGAGACACTGCAGAGGATTTTGCTTGACAGTCCAACTGCTGACCTCATTGCCTTGAAATGCACGCCTAGAACAGATTGTGAGCTGCACGCTGAGTTAAATGGGGAGACTCTGGAATTGGTTTGTTCAAGCTGCTGCTGCATCCCAGCTCAGAGCATTTCTAAACTGGTAGGCAGGCTGGATATAACTAGCTTCTGAACCATCTTGGCATGGGATGTGTTCTGCAGCACTGAAATCCTGCGGCACAGCCATTGCTTTTCTGAACACCTGACTTGACAGGACAGGGAGAACAAGGCTGATTACACACAAAAATGCCAAAAGCCCCGGCAGAACACTGAGCCACTGTAGCACTGCATTCCCAGTGGCTTGGCTTCACTGCATCGTGTCAACCAAATAGTTGCTGGAGCTAACAGGGAAGTGTTTCCTTCTCTTCCTCAGGGTGTCAGTTTGATACCTTGCAGCTGCTTCACTGTTGCTGGGCTTTGTGAAGAGGAGCACGTGTTGCTCTGGGATAGCTCTGCGCATCTCTGTAATGCTCCTTACGGCTGTAAGAGTCTTGTGCTATGCTTGCTGGCTGTGCTGTGGAGCCATGGAGAACACCACACAGGAGTTGATTCTCCGGGACCTGAACTGTTGGCCTTTCTTAATTCAGCTGCTTGGGGTAATCTGTGGGCAGCTGCTGGCATTTACATAAAGGCATGGCCCAGAGGACTTCACCCTGTGCTGGGGGTTGTGTATCCTGGCAGAGCCTTCTGCCACCACACACCTCAGCTGAAAGGTACCACCAAGGGCCTGGAGATGGTCATAAATAGCACTGTAGTGGGAGAGATAGTTTGTCTGTGTTCAATTGCTTGCCCTTACACTCCCAGGCAATGAAGAGGGAGGTGTAGTGCAGCCATGGATGTGCTGGTAATGAGGCACTGGCACAGCACCAGGATGGGGACCATCCCTAACCTCTCCTTCCGTGAGGTTATGAAGTTGGGTGGAAATCCATCTTGGCTAGAAGGTAAGCAGTGCTTCCCAGAGGGAAGGGACTGTGGAGGGCTGATTGCCTCTGGCTTATTTGAACTTTGGGCACGTGTTCCTTTTGTGATAAGCAGAGTAGGTGTTTTTGTGATGATCTTAGTAGTGACTGAAGTGGCTGGTTGGGCTCCCAGCTTACTGGGTGGGGTAGGCACCACCTTGGAGCAAGGACACATTCAGCTGTCTTTTGTGATAGTTGTTTCTGTGAATGTTTTCCTGTAGCTCTAGAAGAGTCAGTTGCTGTGGGTACTCCATGAACACTTGGACACAGGGAAGGAGGGAAAATCATCTCAAAACAGCAGTGGCGTAGCAGCTGGTCCTCCAACTGTTATTTTCTTCCCTAGGTTGACCGGGTGAGCTACCTGCTTCAGGAGATCTATGGCATTGAGAACAAAAACAACCAAGAGACCAAGGTGAGAGTGCTCAGAAGGCTCCTGCTCCCTGGGCTGTGGGTTTCCAGTTTGCACCTTCCACTTTCAAGTTTACATACAAGTTTTGTCAGCTTAATGTAAAGATGCCTCCCAGTTTGGCCACAAAGTCTCTGCCATCACTGCAGGCACTGAAGAAGCCCAGGGATGATAGGCCTTCACTGTAAGACTCAAACAGTATAATTGTGCTGAGACAATTTTCAGATAGTCTGAGGCTCGTGAGGATATTTCGTGTAGCAGGGAATGCTGGGGGAGGAGGGCATCTGTTCCCCTCTGTATTTCAGAGCCAGGGAGACAGTGTGGACTGCTGCTCTTGGTGCCCTGAGGTTACTGGCCAGTCTGGGTGCTTCGCAGTGTGTACAGCCAAGGGGATCTTTTTTTCTCACTGACTTTAAATGAGCGTTGTCTCTCCACATCAAGGTACTCATTTCTGATGTCCATGCTTTTCTGCTGTGGCTCTTCAAACTTCTCGTTTTGTTATGGGAGGACTGCATGTTCCTGTAGCATTGCATGGAACTGAGCTATCTAGAACTTGCTAGTTCAAACTGGATTTGCACAGAGGAGGGAGCACAAGCATCAGTAACAGCAGGGGATTTATCTGCAAGTGCCGTAACCAGAGGCACTGCCTATCTTCAGGCAGGAGCTTCTCCTGAATCCTGGCTTGCTGCACGGCCCCAACCAGTTTGTGTGACTGCTTTGTGCTTGCTGTAGCCCTATGTAGAGCTGCCCTTTGCTGCCACCTGGGCTGCAGAGCACATGAAGTGCTGGTCTCAGACTGCTATTCTAAGTATTAGCACGTGATTTGCAAACAATGGAGTAGCCATGGTGCAAGACAAGCTGGATTTCCTCTCCAGGCAGTGCAGTGTTCTGCCCGAAGCGTGATGTTATCTCTGCCTGCCTGTGCCAACAGGTAGCACCTGAAAAGGCAGGAGAGAGATTTATTTTGCACCAGATCTTTTTAAGAGCTTTTTTAAAGATCTTTTTAAGAAGTTTTTGTTTGATTTGCCTGGTGTCATGGGTCTCCTGACCCAACCATCGCACTTGTGGCTTGTCAGACAAGTGTCCTGGGACTGTTTCTGTTCTTCCTGGTGTGTTTGGTGAACCATATGAATAGGCAAACAAAAAGCTTACCCTCCCCAAATAGATAAGGAGTGTGTGTGATGGAACATGAACTCACAGCACTGCACTGTTCCCTGGCCCTCAGTGAGCTTGGAGCAGAGCCCCAAGAAGGGGCAGTGTCTGTCGCACAGCTGTGTGTGCTGGCAGTTGCTCTCCTTGAGAACCCCCACCTGACAACTACAGGAGGAGGCTGTCAGCTTTGTCTCAGAGTTCGGGGTGGGAAATTTCCCCAGGTTCCCCAGGCCGTTGGCAGTTCACCGAATGGTAGGGACACTCTAGAGATCATTGTGTCCAGCCCCCCTGCCAAAGCAGCTCCCAGCCCAGGTTGCACACATAGGTGTCCAGGTGGGTCCTGAATGTCTCCAGAGAAGGAGACTCCACCACCAGTTTGTGCAGCCTGTGCCAGTGCTCTGTCACTGCACTGTGAAGAAGTTCCCACACACATTTGTGCAGTACTTCCTATGCATCAATTTATTGGCCATTTCCCCTCACCACACACTGCAGAGAAGAGTCCAGCCTTGGCCCTTTGCCTCCTGCTCCTTAGGTATTTATAGTTGTGGATCAGATCAGTTCGACGTGGCTCTTTCCATTCTCGTGCCAAATTTTTGCCTCTTGTTTCAGCCTTCAGATGATGAGAACAGCGACAACAGCAACGAGTGTGTGGTTTGCCTGTCTGACCTCCGGGACACTCTCATTCTGCCCTGCAGACACCTCTGTCTGTGCAATTCCTGTGCTGACACCCTGCGCTACCAGGCCAACAACTGCCCCATCTGCAGGCTGCGTGAGTATGTGCCCATGAAACGAGGGCGCCTTTCTTCCTTCTGGTGCTTCGTTTCAAAAAGGATGAAGAGCCTAAGGCAGATGCTTGGCCTGAGAAATTAAGTCCAAAAAGTTCAAGCTTGGCAAAGATACAGTAACTGAAAACAAGATCTTATCAGAGGAAGTGCCAGACAGCCTTGGCTATAAGTAGCACAACTGAAGATGTGGAACAGCGTTATCTCATCTGTGTTCTGCAGTGGAGTAGGTTGTTTCTGTTTGGAAGGTGACCACGTGCTGAACTTCCTGGGAATCTGTATCTGAGGAGCACACGGGCAGTGGGGACAGATTTGCACCTCAGTCCTCTGGCTTTCGGCTGATCTTGCAAGTGGTTGGGTGCAGTAAGAAGCAGGGAAATGCCTGGGCTTTTCCTGGTGTGCAGGTTCTTACAGCTGCATCAGAACAGATGTCTAGCTCATTCATTTATGCCTTTGGCACTGATAAACTAACAGTATGAAAGATTTGCAGATAGAAAATGGGACGGTGGGCACGAAGAGCAGATTGAGGCTGTTGTGGTGGGAAGGGTGAGGGCTCGCTGTGCTGGGTGCAGGAGTTTAGCCACAAGCCCTCTGGCGGGGCTCAGAGCTGCTACAGTGCTTCTCACTAGCACAGCACTGGCCAGTGAGCAGCCCAGGGTTCCTAAGGCTGAGACTTGTAGGCTCTGAAGGAATCTAAAGTGCTTTTACACGGGCCTCCACCAGACCTGTAGCTTTCAGAGTGCTGCTTGAGGCCAAGCTTGAGTCTTTCCTACTGTGCTGTGTAGCACCAGCTGTGAAGCACTCCCTTTGTCACTGCACTGGAGCGGGCAGTGCCTGTTCCCTCTGAGGACCTCACGGATTCAGATTTTTTTTCTGCCAGATTGGCTACACCAGCAGTGTAGAGGCCAGACCATAGTGCGTGGCTTTGCTGTGGTCCATGGCCCCGCTCTACATGCACACACCATTGCTCTAGGGAGCTGCGCTGCTGACAGTGTGTCTGTGAAAGCTGGGGAGCTCCAGCGCTGCTCCGCATCTGCTATGGCTGCGTGTTCACCTGTGTGCTCTCCTCTCCCAGCCTTCCGTGCCCTGCTGCAGATCCGAGCCGTGAGGAAAAAGCCAGGGGCTCTGTCACCAGTCTCATTCAGCCCCGTCCTGGCACAGAGCGTTGACCACGATGAGCACTCTGTAAGTAACTCACTGTAACCCTTTGCACAAAACCTGGATGCTGGGCTCACCCTGGGCAGGCAGCTCGTGTATGCACAGGTTGCTTGGCCTGTTGGCCTGTGTCCCTGGGACCTCATGAGGCGTGCTCAGGCCTTGGAGCGGAGTCTTCCTGCCTTATGGTTTTCCACAACTCTTCCATAGAGCTGGGGCTTTTGCTTTCACACGTTAGGAATAGTAAAGGTACAGAAATGTGGCAGACACTGGGACAGCAGTCTGATCAAACAGGGTTACAGTTCAGCTCGCACACATGTCTGTGTGGCAGCATGTTGTGATGAAACCCCTCGCCTCTGGGATACTCAGTACCGTAGGAGAAAGGCCTCTTAGTGCCAGCTTCCCTGAGTGATTAGGGTCTGGCAGGCTGCTGAGTGAGTGCAGGATGGAAAATGCAGTGCTGTTGGCCTCGAGGCCAAATCACATGCCTCTGGTGTGCTGAGGGCAGAAGCTCATTGCCTGAGCAGTGCTATTGCACAGCTGGCTGTGGCAAGACATGAGGTCAGAGTGAGGAGAGGGAGTTCTGCCTCTAGATGATCTTACAGGCCTTCATGAGAACAGAAATGGCTTGTTACAGGAACAGCCTGGTTTTATCCGTGTATCTTCAGCACTGTAGCCCTGCTGCCTACAGTTGGGGCAGGGGAAGAAACTGCAGGGCAGAGTGTAATGTAGGGGAGAGCAGGTGCTGTCACCTGGGGTGAGGTGAGGAGATCCTGGGTGTCTCTGTGTTGCTAACCTCCAGAAAAAAAAAGCTACTTGGTTTTGTCTCGACAGTGTCCCTTTAAACCCCCTAAAGTGAACACTGTCACCCTGCCCAGCAGGAAACCCAAAAGGAAAACAGTAAGTGGACTTAATTGCCATGGGATACAAATACACATCGGTGTCACCAGCACGTGGAAGTGTTACAAACACGAGGGCTTGCTAGAATCCTGGACTTGACTTGTGCACCTGCACAGCCTGCGACACACGAGTTGTGGTGAGATGCTCACAGCGTGCACACACGATCACTAACCTGTCTGGCTTGCGTGTGGAGGAATAAACTGCAGGGACCTGATGGGTGACTGCCTCTGGGTCCTTGCAAGCTGCTGTCCCCCTGGCTCACCCAAAAGCTTCCTCTCACTCATCTCATCCTATTGGCAGTTTGGTGTGGGCACTTCTCACTGTGGTTCCCACGCGGGTGCTGACACGTGGAGGTAGGCAGGTAGGCACAGCTGGACTTGGTCTTGCATTAGGACTCCTGGTTGCAATGGGCTGCTTTGCTTTTACAGAAACAGGGAGGATTGAGCTTGTTTTGTTGAGGAGTGTCCAAGATGGTGTGGGAGTGTGGAACTGGAACATCATGCTGGGGACAGCATGAAAGGCAATTGTGTGGGATCAGGAGCCAAGAAGGGGAAAGGTGAGGGAGACCTTTACCCTAGGAAGGGGCCTTCTTTTTGTGATCCTATGCAGCTGTAGTTGTCAGCAGTATTAAGGAGGCTGCAGTTTTCCTCATGCTGGTCTAGATGCTCAGGCTGAGGAGGAATGTGGCTTATCAGATCTAGAGAAAACTTAAGGTTGGGTTCAGTGATGGGGCTGTTTGGTGTGACCCTGGCTCTGTGCAAGCCTCAGACATCAACTAGTAGATCTGCTGGAGCTCTGGGAGTGGTGTAGTGGAAAGTGGCCCACGAGAGGGCAGTGTCTCTCCATACGGAAAGCTCAGAAGCTTTTCAGGCAGGATGTTGTAGGCAGTAGCTGAGATCCTCCTCCAGTCTCTGAGCTGTGCAGTACAACCTGAGCGTTCACCGACTGAAACAAGGTGAGCAGCCTTTGAGCCCTCATGCCTTGCTCTTCACGGGCAGGAGAAAATATCCACCCAGACTTGAGCCAGTGGCTTTTGCTTTCCTGACCTTTCTGTTTATAAAATAGCACTGCTGAGTTTGGAAACCGAATGCTGCCACGTGTGTGGCTCTTGAGCCTCTGTTGTGCAGGTAGCATCAACTGTGAACGATCCTTGGTGATTCGAGTATCTCACAATCTGCATCTGTGGTCTTGGGCACAAGGTCATTTAGGCTGGGTTTTTTTAGAGGATATAAGTTGACCCCGGCTTCTACTTGTTCTTTCCTCCTCCATCAGATCTAGCTTCTTCTGTGACCACAGGTGAGTCAGTTCAGCTATCAGCCCTCAGTTTAGTGGCCGTAATGGATCAGGTTCCTGAGGAGGTCTGCATGTTCCTGGATCAGGTTCCATGCAGCTGCATGACTGGGAGGTGAGGTCCAGCACAGAAGCTGCAGAGATCATGGCCAGGCTCAGCAGCAGCGCACTATATTTTGTACAGCATACACCAACCTCCCTGAGGATGCAAGGCTGGAACAGATTAAATTAATCTAAGCTTGGACTGCTGTGGTCTTGCCTCTTCGTTTGCAGTGGGCTGGGTTACAGCATAAACTGCATTTACCTCTTGAGTCTGCAGGGCCTTCTTGATCAAGATTTTTGGAGTTAAACCATTGCTGCTTCTGTAGCTGTGGAAAGTTCCCTTTGTCTGGCAGCTAAAGTGAGTTATACAGGGAATGGAAACATGCAGTTTTGCTTCCTGCCTATGGGGTCAGTGGTTCTGTGATCCCTTTCAATATTCTAGCAAAAGTGACTGTGCAGGGCCTGTGTTAGCAGCTGAGGGAACACAGGCAATGGAAAGAGTGCAAGTTTTGCAGGACCAGCTCTCGGCTAGAGCATCACTCCTTTGACTCTCTCTGTGTCTCTGGTGGTGCTGTGAGACACAGCTGCATGTACATGGTCAGAAGCAGTGGTGGGATTCTTCCCGGGTTGCAGCTGAGCCTCCCATAAGGTATGTCTCCATCCTAATGAGGGTTTCTTAACATGCTCCTCTCTTCTTACCCGCAGAGCTCTGACAACATCCCTCCAGGCTATGAGCCTATTTCCTTGCTGGAAGCTCTGAATGGCCTTCGCTCTGTGTCCCCCTCCATCCCGTCAGCTCCTCTGTATGATGAAATAAACTACTCTGGCATGGTGGATGGGATGCCCCCTGCAAACCGACCGCTTGTTGGGATGGACAGAGCCGTGGAGAGCAGCCACCAGAAGGGCAAGCGGAGCAAGTCTCCAGATAGGTCAGCATGGGGACAGAGGGTCTGCTCCTTTGTAAGCCCTGAGGGCTTGTGGCCATGTGTACTGGGTGCTGAGGTGGAGCTGTGTCTCTGGCTGATGCCATCACTGGTGGCACTGCTACCTCATACTGCTGGGAGGCCAGTGGGTACTCACGACTGTGAGAGAACTGGGCCACCACCTCTGTGTTCAGCCTGAAGTGACCAACTTGTCTCCTGGGAGTTAGCTTTGTCACCCAAAGGAGGATTTTTAGTAAGGAGATTTCATCCAGACTTTGGGTGGGAGTGTCTTCGTTTCCAATGCAGCTAGTGCCTCCACTTGCACGTGACATCCAGACCTTGCTGGATTTCAGCTGTCCATGGAGTTCTCTGGGAACAAACAAATGGAAAAGAGAGGTGACTGAAATTCAGAGGACAAAATGCTGAGATCCTTTAGTTATTTTCTGAGGCTTCCTCTGATGACCTTGGGTTGACGTAGGTGCGGATGCTGCGTGGAGTGTCCCTTGCTGGGCGATACAGAAAGCTGAGTCACACGGGGTAGGGCTGTATTTGTTTGGGCACTGCTTGCTATGTTCCAGCTGCTCATTAGTTTTTTGCCACCTCATTAACAGCAGCACATCATTGCCTGCCAGGCAGAGCCCACCTCAGGGCTTGGCACGACCCTGAGCAGAAGGGGCCAGGGCTGGGGTCACCTGTTCTGTGCTCTTCCATCATGTCCCATGTGCTCTGCACCCCCAGACCCAACTGCCCTCTCCATCCCTGTTCTGGTTTGGCTGATGGGTGTTTGAGGAATGAGGTGGAGGTGGTGCTGCCCCAGGAGGCACAGGATGAATGGCTTCTTCCTGCACACAACTTGTAGTTGCTTACTCGCTCTGAACCCTCTTAGCCAACCATGTCAAAAATGTGGCAGAGGAGAAAGATCCTCAAACTGTGAGGAGGAAGAGAAAGAAAAGGAGGTGAAAGAAAAGGACTGAAACAGCTTCTGTGTCACTTTGGTAGGATGTGGAATCCGAACTGAACATCCTGGCAGCCAGCAGGGACTTGTGGCTGTGTCACAGACCTGCTGCTGCTCTCTGTACAGCTGATCTCAGAGCTGTGCTGAATCTGGCTCAGTAGTTTGATCTCCTGCTCTGAGCTGTCTTATGCTGCTGGTGGGAGGAGGGCTGGGCAGGGGGGTGGGGCAGGGCAGTGATACCTGAAACTGCCACCACCAAACACAGTTTCTCTTGCTGCAGCACACTACGGTCTCCCTCTTCCCCAATCCACGAGGAGGATGAAGAGAAGCTCTCCGAGGACTCAGACTCACAACCAGCACTCGGCGGGGGTGAGCTGGTCCTGAGGGAGACCAGCTCCCCAGAAGTAAGTCTGTGCTCTGAGCCAGAGCTGTCCTGTGGGGCTTCTGGGGTATAAGCTGCCTCGTGAGGGGTCACTGCTTCCTCAGTGTAACAGGGCTAAGAGAGCCCAGAGTCAATAGTCCCTCCACTCACCCACCAGGCTCCGTGCCTCAGGACGCAGCCTGTGCACCTGCCTTGACTTTGGGAACTGGGAGGTGGCAGAGCTGCAGTCGGTGCACATCAGGGCTGACATTCGCCCTGCATGTTGCTGGAGGAGCCGAGCAGTTTGGGCTGGAAGCTGAACTTTGCACATCCAGCATCCACAGAGCACTTCTGCTGCCATTGCCTGTAAAACACCCTGTGGTGCCACAGCACCAGCGTTGGCCCCTTGCTCCCTCCCTGAAATGAGTCCCTGCCTCTGCCGTCACTCTGGAGGAAGCTAGAGGAGGAGAGAAGTGCAGGAAGGTCTGAAGTAACTTGTGCTGTTTCTCCTTGCAGAGCATGGCAGGGGAAGAGATAGAGGACACCCCGTCCCTGCAGCAGGGTGAGTGTGTGCTCTGCCTTGGGGGCTGTCACACCTGGGTTGTGTTGCATTGTGAGGGCCACAGCCACTGGGCGTACAAGTCCAGAACTGTCCAGACCCTGAAATCCATTGCTCCGAGGTGCTCTGCTTCACCAGAGGAAGCTGCCAGCATTTCTCCTCGGAAGCGGGGGGAACAAATCCAACAAACCTCCCCAGTGTATCTGCCAGGCATCTCTCCTTGCCTGAAGTTCTGTGTTCCAGACAGCTGAGCTGGGGCTCCTTCCCTCCTCACCACCTGTACCCATGCTCAGGCCTTTGCCAGGGATGGCTAAGAGAGCCACTGGGGACAGATAGGCAAAGCTGCAGATCCTGAAGCCTGGGTGAGGGTTCAGCTCATCTGCAGAGCACTCAGGGCTGGCACTGACTGCAGCACTCCTGGCTGCTTCTAGGTGTCTGCCTTCCCTCCGTCGAAGACGTCCTGCAGGACGGCGGCTGCGGCGAGCACAGGAGCCTGACACAGTTGGACACTGACCCTCAGGTCGATGTCTACCTGCCAGGTAATGGCTGCACTGCTGGGGCCTGAGGTGTGTGCTGTGCTGGGAAGTGGACGAGGGGGAGGCTGTAGGCTCCATACCTGACCGCTGGCTTCCCAGAGCGCTGCAGCCCTACCTCCTCCAGGGCCTGGATGTCCCCCCAGGGGCCAAGATCTGCCCAGAGCACGGGTTCTGCGTCCCCCCAGCGCACAGAGCTGGCTGCTGGGGGTGGGGGGGGCTAACAGGGATCATGCCCCTTTCTCTCTCCTCCTCCCTCGCCCTTCTGTCTCTGTCCTTCCTCCCCTTTCTCCTCTCTGGGCCAAGCCTCTGGTGCAGCACCAGGAGCTGTATGCATGTGGCCTCCTGTGGCTGCCAGGCAGGATGCTGCCCACACGGGCCAGGATGAGCAAGGGGTGGGATGAGAGCTGAGTGCCTCTGTGCTCCTGCTTCCCAGCACCAAAACGCCCTCAGAATGCCCTTTAGGAGCTCAGAGAGGGATGAGCTCAGCGTGCCTCGCTGGCAGCAGGGCAGTGCTGTGCAGGGCCGGGCCTCGGCCCCACGGTTCTCGTTGCAGCCCGTTTTCTTCCGTAGCGTCGCAGGCTGCGCTGAGCAGAGCACCTCTCTAATGTCTCCTTCCCTCTCTGTCTGCCTTCCTCCCTCCTGTCCTGGGCAGCACTGGGTCCCGATTCCTGCTCTATTGGTATAGAGGAGTAAGCTGGTACGTCTTCCGTTCTTCTTACGCACCTGTGGCGGGGCAGCAGCAGCGACCCTGCACTGCGGCGGGGACAGCCACCCCTCCCCCACCCGTCCCGGCGCTGCCCTTCCCCCCCCCCCCCCCGACGCTGCCCGAGCCCGGGCCCTGCGGGGCTGCAGCCGTCTCCGCTGCCTCACCCCCCCCCCCCCCCCTCCCGTTCCCGCAGGGTGCAGCCCCGCTCCCCTCCCCTGCAGCCGAGGGCCCGCGGGACCCCACGGCCGACCGCGCTCCCCCTCCTCCCGCAGGTTCGTCCGAATTCACGCTGACGCTGCCCGGCCGCGGCTCCGCCAGCCCCACGCAGCCCCTCCTGTTGGAGCAGACGCGCCTGCGCCTGGAGAACGAGCACCGCCTGGCGTGAGCGGCCCCGCACCGCACCGTGCCCGCGGGGTCTCCGGGCCGGGGCCGCGCCCGGGGGAGGGGGGGGGGGGGGGGGGGGCGGCCGCGGGTGCGCGCCCCGGGAGCGCCGCGCGCGGAGCGGAGCGCCGCAGCCCGCCCTGCCCTGCCCTGTCCCGGCCGCGGGGAGCGGGCCGCCGTGTGCCTTCGTTCCGCTTCGTGCCCGGGCGGCGCCGCGCGGTTCTACGTCCGTAGGAATAAAGCCCGCGCTGCGCTCCGCCTCCGGCCTCCATGCTGCGGGACGGGGCGGGGGGAGGGGCGGGGGGGGGGGAGGGGGCCGGCACGTGCCCGCCTCGTTCCCGGCGCGCTCTGCGGCGGCGCCGCGCGGGGGGCGCTGGGCCGGGCGCGCGGCCTGCCCCGGCTTTGATCTGATTGGGCGCCGCTCCGCCGGCCTCGAGCGGCCGTACCGAGTATGGCGCGCCGCGCGGCCGAGCCCGTCACGGGACCGCGGGGCGCCGCCGCTATTGGCCGGCCCCGCCGAGGGCGGCCGCGGGGATTGGCGGGCGGAGCCGCGCTGCGGTCGGCCGTCATTGGCTGCGTGCGGCGCTCGGCGCCGCCCCCCCCCCGGCGTCGCGGCGTCCGCGCGTGCGCAGAGCGGGCCGGCGGGGCGGGCGGCGAGGCGATGGCGGCCATGGGAGCCATGGGAGTGATGGCGGCCGTGGGAGCGCTGCCGGCGGGCGCGGGGTCCCTCCCGCCGCTGCCGACGCTGGGGGTGCCCGGCGTGCCCGAGCTGAAGCCGCTGACGCGGTACGAGGCCATGCGGCTGGGCCCGGGCTGGAGCCACTCGTGCCACGCCATGCTGTACGCGCCCAACCCGGGCATGCTGTTCGGCCGCATCCCGCTGCGCTACGCCGTGCTGGTGAGCGGCGGAGGGCGGGCGGGGACGGGGACGGGGACGGGGAGCGGGCGAAAGGGGGCGGGGGGGGGGAGGGGACGCGGGATGTGGGCCGGGGCCTAGCCGGGGGAGCGGGGCTCGGCGCGGCGCGCCTCGGGCCGGGCCCGTTAATCCCCGCCCCCTATTGCAGATGCAGATGCGCTTTGACGGCCTCCTGGGCTTCCCCGGGGGGTTCGTGGACCGCCGGTACTGGTCCCTGGAGGACGGTCTGAACCGGGTGCTGGGCCTGGGCCTGGGCTGCGTGCGCCTGACGGAGGCCGACTACCTGTGCTCGCACCTGACGGACGGGCCGCATCGCGTGGTGGCACACTTATACGCCCGGCAGCTGACCCTGGAGGAGCTGCACACCATCGAGATCAGCGCGGTGCACTCCCGAGACCACGGGCTGGAGGTGGGGAGGGGCCGCGCGCAGATGCGGGGCACACAAAGCTTCCCCTTCCCGCCCCTGCGGCCGCCGGGCCGCCCCGCCCCGCCCCGCCCCGCACGGAGCTGCGCAGCCCGGGCTGTGCCGCGGGCCCCCGGAGTGCAGTGAGCCCCAGCCCCTCTCTGCCCCAGTAGGGAAGAGCCCCGCTTAGCCACTCCGCATCAGGACGTGGGTGCGGACCGACTCGCTCGCGGAGCAGAACCTCGGCGCGGCTCCACGCGCTCCGTGGGTCGTAGAAAGCAGAGCAGGAGCACGAGCTCCCCCTGGGCAGCTCAGCCGCCCGAGGGCAGAGCGAGGAGTGGGGGCCCCCTGGTGCCCACTGAGGACGCAGCGAGTGCCAGTGGGAGCGGAGGTGACAGACCCTGGGGGTGGGGGGGGAGGAGAGAAGGGGAAAGGGGGGGGTACACCGTGGTGTCCCCAGGCAGGGCTGGGTGCGGAGGGAGGAGCAGAGATACCCAGAGCAGCCCGGGCAGCAGGATTCACCAGGGAACGGGGCTGGGGCTGGGAGAGCAGGGCGCTGGGGGAGTGGGGAGAGGCAGCGCAGGGGCTTCAGAGGGGCTGGAGGCAAGTGAGAGCAGGCGGGGGCAGGGGGGGGAACCCAAGCACCGGGGCTGTGGGCTGGGGGTCCTGGGGTGAGGGTGCGGGGCTGGGGGTGCCGTGCTCTCGCGCTGAACTGTGCTCCGTGCCGTTGCAGGTGATGGGCATGGTCCGTGTCCCCCTCTACACCCAGAAGGATCGCATGGGTGGGCTGCCAAACTTCCTGGCCAACTCCTTTGTTGGAACTGCCAAATTCCAGCTGCTCTTCGCCCTGAAGATCTTGAACATGGTGCCGGAGGAGAAGCTGGCCGAGGCAGTGGCAGCCACGCAGAAGCCGAAGAAGCCGGCGATCGACCACGCGGCGGTGGCGGCGGCGAAGCAGGCAAACGAGCTGGCGGCGGCCGCTAGAGCAGGCAATGAATACGCAGATAGCGGAGAGAACCAGGCAGCTGCACATGCCACAGCCGAGCTGGCAGAGCAGCAGGCGGCCGGGCTGGAGAGCCAGGCTGTGCTGGAGCATCTGGCGGCCGTGCCAGGGGCTGAGGCCGTGGTGGCGGAGCTGCAGGGGCAGCCCGGGGCAGACACTGTGCTGGAGCAGCCGGTGGCTGAGGCCATGGAGTGATGCCGCCGTGTTTGTAATTGATTAAAAGTGGGTGAGGAGACTAGAGACTTTCTTCTAACTTTCCAACCAGTTGCTGGCTGCGAGATTCCACTGTCTAGCCAGGAGGGTTTGGAATTGTCTGAAGCAGGGGAAAGCTATGTATTTTTATGGCCATTAAACTAGCGAGCTTCCCAGATCAATCTGCGCAGCCCCCTGCAGAGAGTTCATGTGCTTATGTGAAGGTGCCGAAGCCTTAGAGTTGTTATGCTTTGATTTCAGGGGACACACTGCTGCTTTCGGGTCCCGGTTTCATTTTTAAGGAACAAAACTTGTGTTGAGGCGCCCCGCGTTGACTCGGACGCAGCTGTGTTTTGCAGTGGACACGGCTGAGGAACAAGGCTGCTGCTAAAGCGCCTTCGCCGCTGTGGGCGGAAGGGCTCTGCTCTGCTGGCAGCACTGAGGCCGGGCTCCCATTGGAATGCCGGTGCCCGCGGTCACCTGCACTGAATTCCCTGTGGGGCACGGGGACGTACTCGTGTGGGTTTCTATCTGGAGATCTGTGGGAGCAGGAAAGTGGAATAAATGGCTTTGCTGAACGCTTTGCAGTCGGGAGCTTTCTTGACTGCCAGCGCACAGCACTGGGGGGTTCCAGAAGGCTGCAGAGCTGCTGTCCCCACAGGGGCCCTGCTGCCTGGAGAGGAGCGGGCAGAGCACCTCTGGCTGTGGGCCTCAGGCATCCGCCGGGGCAGAGGGTGCAGCAGGACTCGTGGTGCTGCACCTCTGCAAACTTCTTAAGCCTTTGCTGTTGGGTTACTGCAGAACAGCTCTCGCAGCTGTGTGCAGTGGGCATTCACTGCTCTGTAACAGCTGCGGGAGGGCCCCGAGCACACGGTCCCGCAGGCTGCAGAAACCATTTGCTATAAAACCTCCACACCCCCCACCCAGCCCCACGCAGCTCGGCTTCCCCTTCCCATCCCCATCCCGGGCCAGCACCACAGCTGCTGATTCAGCTCAGCTTTGAGAGCAGAGCTCCCTCTGCCACATTCCCGGGTGCAGGCAGAGGTGCTGCTTCCCCCACCCGCTGCCTGTGTCCGTCCTGCCCAGCAGGCAGCACCCACGGTGGGCACGGGGCTGCTGCACTGCACAGGGTGCAGCACGGTGCAGGGGGAGGCCCTGAGCAGCGAGTGGAGGCAGGTGTGTGCACACAGAGATGGACGAACCGCTCGCAAAAGAGGTTTGGTTTAATTGGAGACGTTCAGGGAGAGGCTGAGGGCGGCAGCGCGGTGCTCTTCAATAAATAACGCTGTGAGGGGCGGGTGTGACACCGCGGGGGATGCGGTGACGGAGGACAGCACACAGAGGGGTCGCTCCCCCCCTGGGGATGCACCTAAGGGCGGCAGCCGAGGAGCTGGGGTGGGCGGGGGTATCAGTGCCAGGAACGAGGAGATTCACTGTGGTCCAGAGGATGTTAAGTGCCAAAGAAAAGGAGGCCCTTCGGTTGCTAAATAATCCCGTACATCCCAAATGCTCAGGGAGGAGGTGGCTACGCGCACGCAGCTTCAATGCCACCGTGTGTGAGGGCTGAGGGAGCAGGGGGCCCTTGGCTCTCTGCACTGCCCCCCACCCCCACGAGCTGTGGCAGCGGGTGCCTGGTGCAGGACTCCCTGCACACAGCGGGGCTGCGTGCACACAGGGAACCCCCCCACGGTGCTGTGAGGCCTCGAGCTGTGCTGCTGCACTCTGTTCTGCCGTGCTCGCTGCTGGGCTGTGTGTGCAGGGCTCGCTGCAGAGCCAGCCCTGGCTCCCCCTGCAGCTCACTGCGCTGCACTCTGGCAGGCAGGAACTCTTTCTTTCTTTCCCCTGTCAGCCACGTGGGGAGCCAGCCCCGCTCTCGTTGCACAAAAGTGAGCGGTAGCTTCAACAACCTCTCCTTCCCCCAAACAAAGTAGCTGCCCGACCCTTAACCCGGACAGAAACGCATCCTGCAGTCAGGAGAAACACTGCAGCCTCAGTGCCTGCAGCTCTGAGCCCGCCCGGCCTCTGTCCACGTGAAGCAGTGCTGCACCACGCACTGAGCTCTCCACACACTTTCACTGTTTCATTCATCACCTTAGGGGCTTACAAACATTGAAATGACTTCACGTGCTCCTACCTTGTTTGCTCCTTTAGGTCTAAACCTGACCCAGCCTACAGCTCACCTGCCCACCCCTGCCCCCACAGCTGGCCCTGCACACACACACCCGCACAAAATGGACATGAGAGAGTGGGAGGAGACCTTCACGGGGGCAGAGGATGCAGTGGGAACGCGGAGGGGAGCAGTGCTCCCTGCTCCACTGGTGCAGCATAGGAGCGAAGCACTCGTGCCCAGGGGCAGGGAGCACAGAGCAGCTGCAGCACACGGCGGCCTCAGGGCTCACCAGGCAGGGAGCAGAGCCCCTGAGCCAGGCCCTGGTGCTGACAGCACGGCCCCGAGGCCTGGAGTCGGCAAGCAAGCAGCTGGGGGCTTCTCTGCAACAAAGAGCTGCAGTGATCTGTGTGCAGTGCTCTTCCCTAAAGATCCTGCAAGCGTGCAGCCCCAGTGCCAAGGGAGAGTGCGTGCAGGGGAGGGGAAGGGCTCTGCCTACCACAGTGGTCCCACAGCCCCATGCCCTCCCCTGCTCTGTTCCAGCTTGGACAGAGGCAAGAAGATCTATACAGTATAATATATATTTCACTATGAAATAGCAATTTCATTCCCTGCCTCCTACTTGCTGCATCCTGGCTTAGGGACCTCTTTTTACATCCCCAGGGCAGGCGCCCTACCTGCACTGCGAGCGGGGCAGGACGCGGCCATCCAGCTTCCCCTCTTCCCAGGTACCACTCACTCACAGAGCACGTTCATGGAGCTCACACAGCTTTCAGCGGCTGCGGCGTGGAAGCAGCAACTGAACCCGTCCACATCACCTACGAGCAAACCATCCGCAGGAGAGGGAAGTGGCAGGGAGGTGTGACATGCTCACAGACCGGTGACACGAAGCCCTGAGCCAGGTGCCCCGTGGCAGCCCGGCCCCCCAGCAGTGCTCCAGCACACGCAGTGAGTCAGGGCTGCAGCGCGTCCAGGGTGAAGTGAAATCTTGGTCGATCTGTGGAACGAGGAGTCCTTCCCAAGGGGTGGGTCACTGCCCAAGAGCCATCATCACTGGAATCAGTGCAGAGCCAGATGGTTCAGGAGATGAAAGGAAGAACGATCCCTGAGGAAAGATGCAGAGGGTAGCTGTCTTAGGGAAAACACTTGTGAACGGGTCTTGAAGTGCACCAGAGATCACTGCTCCAAGTGGAGGCTCAGTTACTCCATCCCCCAAAGCTGCTCTAACAGCCAGGAAGAAGGCCACGGGCAGCAGGGACAAGCTGAATCAGCTCCAAAGCTCCGAGCCCACATCAACAAGACCACAGTTCAAACTCCCTTCTCATGAAAGCAGGAGTTTGGCAGCTGGAGCACAGCCACGCTTCACACACCTCACGCAGGACGCAGCTCCTGCATGCTCCTGGCTGCCCACACAGAGCCGGGCCCACGGCCCAGGCGGGAGCCCACCCTCGGGCACGTACCTCTGTGCTGGGTGCAGCTGATGGAGTCACATTGTCCGGCTGTACTCGATGCCACTCTTGGCAGAAATACCAGACCACGGCAGAAGGCTGCAGAGAAGGCTCTGGGCTTGTCGGTATATCCTCTGGGGAATGGAACAGGGGCTCAGGCTGGCTAGTGTTGATCCAATGTGCTGCAGGTAGTCAGTGGCCATCTGTTAAGGACAGTGACAATTTCACTTAAGAAATAACCTGAAATTCGCAGTGGAATTGCTACACAGACCCTCTGACACAGTGAGGGCTGCTCTGCTCAGCTCCTCGCGTTACGTGACTGCTCCTTTCTGCCACAAGCAGGTGTAACCTGCTCCATAAAAGAAGACAATCCGGGAACAGAATTGCAGCATCAGTGAGGTTGGAAAAGACCCCTGAGATCGTCTATACTGTTACAACTTCAGCTTGGCTGAAAGACTCCACCTAAGCAGCTGCGAGCTCCTTGGCACTCCACAGCAACTTACTGCAGGGGCTGCAATCCACCCCCCTGCCTGGGGAGATTAGCTACACCTGAGAAAGATAAAGTTGCTCTACCAGGACCCAGTGGCCTGACACAAACTCCCAGTAACTCAGTGTGAGAGCAGGCTGCTGAGACCCAGGCCAGGCCAGGCTCACTGTGACTTCCTGGCTTTTCTGGCACACTGCTGGCCAAAGGCTGCACCACGCAAGGTAAAGCCGTGGTTTCTGCTGCAGGGAAACCAGCCCAATTAAGCTCACATCTGAGCAGGCGTCAGTCCCCAGACACAGCCAGGCAGCACTTGGCTGCACTGCTATTTTTAGCTCCAAACATGGTCTGGTGTCTGCTTAGCATGCACTGCAGGAAATGAGGCTGAACTTAAAGGATATAAGATCGTCCAGGGCGGGTGTCCACCGTTGATGTACAGAACGTAGGTGAAGCCATCTTTGAGGACCCCTCTTATGGAATAGTAATAGGGAAGATAGTGGTGCTGTTTAAAGTCTCTGTTTTCATAGAAGTTTATTGCTGTGTTGTTAGTGGTGAGGACGTGCAGGTAGATGGCTTTGCAGTGATCCTGGGCAGTCGTTGATATATGGTCTTTTAAACTTTCCAGCAGGAGCGAACCTGTTGAAGGAAGAAAGAGCAGAATCAGGCCGTGCAGCTGCATCCCTTGGGGCCAGCACAGCCCTGCAGGGCACCCAGCTGAGACCTCTGGCACCCAGCAGCTATGCAGCAACTGCTGCACACATGTAAGAGCTCAGATCTCACTCCCCAAAGTGGCACGAGGACGTCCAACAGAGCAGCACTAAAAAGTTTTAATGGCAACCTCGTCTCACCTCCGAGTGTGGTTTCACAGAACAGACTGATAAAGACAAACCCTCCTGATTCAGTAACCAGGAAGGCAGTGCTGCCAGCAGCACCCATCCCCACCACACAGCACCCAGCTTTGCATAAAGCCACTGAATCATTTCCAGCAGTATCGGTTCCATCAGTTTGTTTATTTTATAGGATTTAAAACAGCAGTCAGCAGGACTTGACACGCAGATTACTGCGTTGAGTGCGTGGAACTGAAAGAAAAGAACCGGTAGGATTTAAGCTCTCTTCTCAGGAGAAGGGTGAGCCGTGCTCTCACTGAGCCACAAGGAAATGGGAGCAGAGGGAAACTAGAGAAGGGCACAGAGGACACTGCAGCCCCAGCAGATGGGAGCTGGAGGTTCATCCAAGCCACCTCACCACGGGAGGAGCCAGAAGAACCTGCACGACTAACTCCTTCCAGTGGTTGCACTAACAGCAGACTAAGGAAATAGTTTGGCTAATCCGAACCCAGAGATGAAACGTGCTCTTGCACAATCCCCAGGGCACAGCTGAGTTTCAGCAGGGCCTGAAGGGTTTCAGAGCAGAAGTCATCAGCACTGACTCCTCAGTTACTTGAGGCTTAGTAAGAATATGTATTAGCCAAGCACAAAAAGACACAGAGACCTCAACGGGAGAGCAGTTTAATTTTGTTATCAGATATGCCACTCACAGCTCACAGTAAGCCAACTGCATTCGGGTTTAAGAGCAGAGAGCCAGAAACCAAAAGCCTCTAATGTCTGTCAGAGAAAATCAGAGCTTTAGTGCTTTAAAAGCATACCAGAGGTGAAAAACGTCCTGCATGAAAGACTGAAGCTTTGAACAGGAGCAGAAAAACTTTTGGAAAGGGAAAGGTCTCAGCAAAAGCAGCAGCAGCTCCTTAAGGCTTTTTCCTACAGATACAAGCACACCAGGTTTGGATGCGGTGTCTGGATTTAATGGATACAGGACATACTGATACTGTAAGGAGAAAAACCCAGCAACACAGAGCTGAAAAGAATGGTGATTCGGAAACTGAAAGGGCACTCAAACAGCCCCAGTTTTACAGAGCACCCCTTTGCCATCTTATCTGAGCACTGTTCTGTGTAAGCATTTTCCTCTTCTTACAGAAAATCTATCTAAAGAAGCATTTCAATGTAAGTTTTAAATACAGCCCTCCCACTGAGGTCTTTATGCATCACATCATTTTTTTGCCTTCCTAAAGGAGAGGAGAAGGGAGACACAGTCAATAGCTGCATCCACTGAAGAGACTCTAGATGTGCAACAGTGAGTCATACTGCCAAGCCCACCTCCTTTGGCAGATCAAAGATGCAGATCATGCTTGAAATTGCACCAGAAGGGCACTTATTGATGACAAACCATATCCTGCTCCAAAAGGAGATGAGCCCTTCTGACTCCAAACATTTCCAAACGGCTGCAAAACTGCTGTGTGCTGCAGCAGGGACTCAGAGTTTATAGGGACGTGCCAGGTTAAGTCAGGTCTGAGTTATACTCCTTCTCCAGCTTCCTTCAGCTTTCTCTAAACATTTCTTCTCTTGGTTTAAGTTGTAAGTTTAATGAGCAACGCAAAGGGGATGCGAGAGCACCACTTCGACTGCTGGGACAAATCCCAGAGGTTTTATCCCAGAGAAAGTTTTCTTGAAAGGAAACTGGAGTGCAGTGGTGCAGCTTTACCAGCCATGCCCACCAGCCACACGTAGCAAGCAAGACAGCAATAGAATTGTCACTTAGCAGCAACTTACCAATTCCGTGTTTCCTGAACTCCTTCACCACTCCAAGACTTAGGATGTAAGCAACTTGAGTGTCCAAAGGAAAATTGGAAGCTAGGATGTCTCCATCCTGAGTAGAGATAGGACAAATTATTTAGCAAGGTAGCTGGGAAGGCAGAGGAGAAAGCAAGAATCCTGTACCAGAACACCTGAAAACAAAGCAGGAATCTTCACTGAACAGTGGGAAAAAATGAAAGGAGCACGGTGCCCTAGAGGGAACTCCTGGTTTTCTGTCACCTTTCCAGTCACAGAACACAAATCACAACATTCCACCAAGAAGGACTCACCCTGCCAATTGTGCAGGTACACATCAGAGCCTGGATCAGTCAGCCCCCTGTAGCTGAGCAGCAACAGCCTTTATTGCCTGCATGCTCACTCCAGGCTTCGTATCAGCTGCAGAGCTCTGCACTGCTGACGAGGACAAGGAACACACTCTACAGGCCCAGCTGTGTGGAACAGCATCTCAATAAGTCCTGGCTTTCAGTTTGGTTAGAACAAGAGCCTTCTGTCAGTCGCTGAAGACACAGTTTGATTTTGACTAACTCTGAGCTGAATTCTGCTAGAGCAAAGAGACCAATGCCCCTCAGTGCTCTTGGCTCCAAGTGCTACTAACTGTCCCACGCTGTCACAATGCTGATGGCCTCTCAGAAGTTACGCCCTCTGTGTTTCCTTCACTTTGTTTTTAATCTGCTTACCTATGCTCTCCCTACACTAGCCTGAGGATCTCTTACCTCACTCTTCTTCCACCTCTGAGCTCACTGCACTGCCTCTCCAGGACTCTGTGCTCAGTCACCCTGAGGCCCGAGCTTCCTGCAGGTCAGCCACCTCTGCTCTGTGCCTGAGAAGTGACTGGGAAATGAAGGATGCTGTAGCTGCTGCAGGAAGCTCTGAGGAGTGACTCACTCAGCACAGCTAAGGAAGTTCACTCTTTATGTAAGAGAGGAGCAGTTCCACTATCCCTTGGCTGCACAAACTTCATCCCTGGCACACTGAGATGAAAGGTTTTTAGGCCACAGCAGCATTATCTGATTTTTCTTCACAGCACATCAGGCAGCAAACTCGCTACCAGAGTGCAGCTGCCCGACCCCAGCAGGAAGGCACATTCTGGTGACAGTCTGTTCAAAGACATCCCACCCCCCAGCTTTCGTTAGCTGGAAATCAGCACGAGTGGAGTTGGGAAAAGTCCCCCAAACAGCTCCATCCCAACGAACCACAACAAGAAGCAGAGTATCTCACACTGAAGCCCAGATTTCCTACCTCTTTATGCACCTTTGTTCTGCTCTTGATCTCTGCCACTATCATTCCCACGATGGAGCCTCTGTATGTGGCAGCGAGGGAAAAGAACTTCTTGTTGGAGGTGATATCTCGGTACCATGAGTCAGGGTACCTGGAAGGAAAGAAAAAATATTATTTTGTACCAACGTGCACCAAAATAATACCACATCAGCAGCCCCCAGCTGCCCTCCTGCTCCATGCCACCACAGGGAAGCCTGCATACACTCATCTAGGCTCAAGAGAATTCAGCATGCCTCCTACTTGAAGTGAAGGTCCAAATTCTAAACTCTATAACATTTTTGCTGGTTTGCTGTCTGTGTCCTTGATTAGAGCTTGCTCTAATCCTCTACGGACCTTCTCAAAGGTCAAAAAAAAAAAAGTGAAAATCTTTTAAATCTAAAGCTGTAGTTTGAGACAGAGAGTTGTCCTCCAGAAAACTCAGCCCTGTGCTTGTGCAGACACAGCATTTACCGTGTGGGGAACTGACCCGGTGCTCAAAGCACAGCACAGCCTTCCAACAGACCTATAGGAGAGACTAACACAAGATGGCTTCCACTAACAGCAAGAATATTTTTAACAAAACAAGGACAACACCACAAAAAGGTGAGGCCTCAGACATGAGTTCTGCACAAGTTTACTCTCCCCAGAGGTCTGCCTCCAACAAAGGTGAGCCAAGAGGGTGTCCACCACCCTCTGCTGCCTCCTACTGCCTTTTGCAGGGAGCATCACCGATGGCAAAGCACTCGTGGCAGCAGTACAGCACACAGGATCTGCTGCACTGCTGCCTGCTCAGTGCCAGCCCTCAGAACGCACACTCCTGCCGGCCCCAGGCTCCCGCAGCCACGTACTCTATGGGGAACCAGTCACCACAGAGCTGCTTCACCGCGTCTATGTCATCGTGGCACAGCAGACGCAGGTTTACGTCGGTGAGTGCGGTCGGAGGCACCTCCTCTGTCATTCACACCTGCAAGAAAAGAAAGCACGTGAGGAACGGTGGACCTCAGGGAGGAGTCAGCAGGTTGGAGCTGAGTGCACCCTCAGAGTCTGCAGATGACACCAAGCTGGGGGAGCCATAGGCTGGAGAAGGCCTTCAAGATCTTCGAGTCCAACAGCAAGCTGACCATACTGCCCTACCTCTAACAACCTGCTGCTAAAGCACAACGCAAGCACCACATCCAGATGGGTTTCAGACACATCAAGCACCTCCCTGTGAAGCCCATTCCAGTGCTTAAGGACCACTTCTGTAGAGAGGCATTTCCTGATATCCAACCTACACCTCCCCTGGCACAATTTGAGGCCATGTCCCCTCATCCTGTCACGGTCACCCGCTCTCACTGCAATCACCTTTCAGGTATTGGAAGAGAGCAATAAGGTCTCCCCTCAGCCTCCTCTTCCCCAGACCAAACAGCCCCAGTTCCCCACAGGGCACATTCTCCAGACCCTTCCCCAGCCCTGCTGCCCTTCTCCAGACCTGCTCCAGCACCTCACCTGTACTGAGGCGTCCAAAACTGAGCACAGTACTCAAAGTGAGGCCTTCACCGGTACCAAGTCTGATCTGCTTTGACAGCACACAGCACCACGTGCCTACTGTTCTCTTAAGGATTTGGAAACGCCTTTCTCTGCTGTTCCCCCAGCCAAAGCAGGTCCAGCCCCAGCTCCACACTCCCAAGCTGGTACAGCAACTTTCTTGGATCACCTGTTCCTCTCTGAGAAGATCCTAGGAAGCACTGCAGCTCTTTCAGAGTGGCTGCGTGCTTACCAAGCAGCGTTCACAATCACTCCAAATATTAACTGCAAAACAACACGCACCTAAAAAAAAAAATCCACATCTGTAGCCTCAGAGGTTTTGAAACTAATTCTAGACAGCTAGGATTGGTGTAACTTTATGAGAGGCCAGAATCTGGACCTGCTCCCTGCAGTAGATGCCCTGTGCCAGCCCTGCAGTGACACCCTGACACATGGCAGCACTGCCCTGGAGCTCAGGTTTGCAGCAGCAGTACTCTTCTTGGCACAGATCTTCTCATTCTTGAGGAGTTTTGATGCTCCTGTAAGTAAGTCGACCATTTCAAATCCTCTCAGTGTTAATAAGCTACAGATGAATGAAAGAGCTATGACAGAGTCAGGTTTTGGGGCACCACGGAGCATTCAGGCAGCAGCACAGGGGACACCCCTGTGAGGATTAGTTCACGTTTAACAATCATATTCTCCAGGCCAGGCAAGCACTATGCGTAACCCAGTAGGTCTATATCAAATCAGGGAGAACAGAGAGCAACTGCAATTCGTGACAGCACTGGATGGAAAATGCTTCTGCCCTCCCCACATGTGTGGGGAGAAGTGAAGAGAAAGTTGCAAGATAAACCGTGCTCAAATGGTAGTGACATGGGAGGGGCACCGCTTAGACTAAGGACAGAGGAGCTCCAAATCCTCATGCATGAGCTGATTATCAGCTGTGACAGTGTTTTGTAATTATTTTTTGTTGCCTCACTGCTTGCTGAAGCACTAACTGGCTGCAATTGCTGCTCCCTCCTCATCCCACGGCCTCTCTGGGCTGCAGGCTGGGGGCAAGCCGGGGGCCTTGGCAACACGTGAAGCAAGGTTTGGCTTGCACACAGCCCTTAAGAAGCTGGAAAAGGCTGCAGCGGGCACCTGCAGGGAAGAAGAGCACCTGCTTAGCAATTAAGAATTGAATATTCATCAACCACTGCCAACAGGGGAAAAATACGCAGGCCAAGTCACACAAAGAGACAGCTAATAAGAAGGACGCACCCAGAAACTGGTTTCTGAGGAAGTAACAACCTGTGCCAAAACCCTCAACCTGCCTTCACCACACATGAGAGCACTCCTGTACGTGCAGGACAGGGCCATCACCAGCGCAGGACACTAATGCTGTGCAAAATCTGCTGGGCACCAAAGCAGTGGTCCTCCCACACTCCTGCTGTGCCAGCCTTTGGAGACAGCTGGGCTCAAACACCTTCAGCAACAGCTCCTTGAAAACTTCACTTTGCCAGAAACAGACCAAGGGAACATCAGGAGACAAGCTACTCCTCAGGCAGCAATACCTGGCTTCTTCAGCAGGGACAAACTAAATTCCACTTCCTCAGCTTGCTAAAGACCTTCCCAAAAGCTCAACCCCACAACGCCTGGGAGGGGATGGTTAACGTGGAGAACAGGCGTGAGGCTGGAGCTGCACGTGATGGGGTTGGAAAGAGTACAATAGCTGAATATGGAGCAGATGAGACTGAAACATCCCAGCAATTTGCCAGCACATCCAAAAGCTAACAGCCCAGAGAGAAGACTCATGCTTTCCCGACACAGAGAAAAGCGAGGTTGTAATCAAGCACCTGACAGAAATATAAGGCAGAAATTAATTCACATAGTGTGTATCCACGTACATCTGCAGTGCAGACATCGTAGCTGCTACCAGTATTGAATTGTAAGCTTTTTCTTTTCCCCATTAGGGAGAGCTTGAGATCACAGCAGCACAATTAGAGCAGCAAAACACTTCAGAGAAAATAACATCTCATCTGCATTTGCTGGCCAAGTTCTGATGTAAGGGCTGACAGGATGTGACTGTGCCAAGGGAAGCTCCGTTTTATGCATCACTTTCAGAGTCAGCTCGGTTGGCTGTTGTTTTCAGAACAAAAGATCAGAAGTACAAAGGAAAAAAAAGCCAGCTTCAGTTCCATTTTCCACCTAGAAACTGCAGATCTTAACATAAAAATGAATCTCAAGAAAACAACATGAAAGCGTAAAGGCTCTGAGCATCCACATACCCCACTTCACTGAAATAAATTCAGCAAAACATCACGTGAAGGACCCTGATGGAAAAAGCAGTTTCATGTATGGGGGGACTGCAGAGGAACTTGCCATGCAACGATCGGTCACGTTTAGCAGTAATGGCAATGGGATGAGTAGAAATAGTAAGACAATTCAGTAAATAAGCTGACCAAACAGACTGTTCAAAAGTGAAGCACAGTGTACTTCCACACTTGCTATTTAAAAACAATGCCATAAATGTCTGGCATCAGCGAGCTTTAACGAACTGAAGAACAGCATTTCACAGCCCTGTCTGAAAAGCAGAGGGGCCCTTCACTTCCAGCATCAGCCCAGGAGATACCTGGGACTCTGATTTACTACTGCTCACCCAATGAACCCGTTGTGTGCATGGGACACATTCTTTCCTTGAATGAGACGATTCACAGCAAAGAAACCTCAGCTCAGACTTTTCTCCAGAGCAGGAAATTCTCCTTCCTTTCTAGAGCCCTCGGATATAAGAAATAAAGTGAGAAACTCTACATAACATTATATTTCGAGAGAAACTTAACCACCCTGAATCAGCACTCTATTTCTAAGAGGATGTTCAAATGCAAGGCAAAGCCTGACACTACAAGTCAGTGAGAAATTGCCTAGGTTGCTTTTGAAAATCCCTCAGGCAATTCCATGCCTTCCACAGCCTGGCCGATGAGATCTCCCTTTTTTAGGGCTATCAGACATGTTCTAACAACACTTCTGCTTTGTGCATGCAGCAAGCATCAGCTGGATGTGAGCAGAGAACAGCCTTACAATGCTACTTTCACCAATTCTTGTCTGGATTTCCACTGCCATTCAGAGAAGCTCATCAAACTCCAAAATACAAACGTTACTGTCCAGAAACAAAACCACCTAGTTCCCTGGCAGAATAAGCCCAAGACAAACTAAGACTGAAGTTACAGAAATGCTAACTGGAACCACACATATGTGTACTTCCAGGCCACAGCTGCACTTCAGAGATCAATCCGCATGCTGGAGCCACCTCACTTCCAGGAGTGGACGGTCTGCTCAGCACAAGCAGGACAGCTGGCAGCCTGGAGGACAGGCAGGCACAGCACTGCACAGCTGGGTTCCTCTCTTTGGATCCCTCCCCTGTAGGGCTGCTTCCAGCTTCCCCTCGCCCGGCTGTGGGGACAGTCTGCAGAGCCCCACGAGACAGGATTTCCAGGGGAGAAAGAAAAGTTTTTGATCACATCTGGCATTTTCTCCCACTTGCAAACAAATTGGATGAGGCAAAGCCTGGAGGGAATGTGAAGCGCTGCTGTAAGGCAGGGCAGGAGCACGGCAGCAGCCCCAAGCCCCAGGCAGCTCTGCTGCTGGCTGTGAGCACTGTGGGATGCGTGGTTCTGTGTCTCCACCTCACACCATCCTGCACTGGGGGTTGGATTGACATGACACCATTTGATGTGAAACAGCCAAAGGCCTCGTTCCAAGCAAGCCGAGAAGAGTTCCCTTCTGCATTTCACTTCAAGCCTGCTGCATTTTTAGGTTACTGGTCTCGCAGGGAATGTCCCACACAGATCCACCTGTCATCGAGCTCCTTTTATTTAATGCAGTGAAACCAAGACTGGATTTCAAACAACGCTGAGCTCCCGACTTCCCACGTAACCTCAGTGCAGGTCAGCCCCCTCCTCCAGGCTTGCCCCGTGCCGCTCAGCCAGGTCTGCCTCAGCAAACACATTCTGCAGAAGGCACTGTAGGAATCGCCCTGGCACTCTGTGCTGGCTTCGCGCTTTGCTTTTGCTGTGCCCAGAAGACTGCAGTTTGCTCGCCAAGAGACTGAAGTCCAAAAGCCACACTCTCAGAATCGCAGTGTTTTTTTTTTTTTCCAGGGAGGACCACAGTGTGAAACAGACCCAAAAGGATACTCAGCACAGGGACAAAATCAACTCTGCCCGCAGAGCAAGCAGCAGTTATATCTGAATCAGAATACTTACTGTCAGAGAAATCTGTCCACGCGTGCACCCCCCGTCCTCTGCTCACTCACGTTTCGAGCTAACTTGGCAACCGCAAGCGGCTCTCGGGGCTGTTCTTCCACCCTGCAGCTCTGGATACATCCCTGGAGCCGTGATTTCATGCGAGCTGTTACCACACAGAGCATCCCCAGCGCACAGTGCGGAATGCACAGCTTCCTCCTGCCCCAGATAGAGCCATTCCTCTGGGGAACGGTGACTAAGAACTGCTAGGAGTTATAAAGCTTCTCTCGTTGAGACACAGAAGAGAAAATCTGCTTTGTGACAGCAGCACTGCAGGAGCTGAAAGCAGAGGGTCCCAGAAGAGGCACGTCCAGCAGCAGAAGGTGACAGGAGGAGAGCCAGCACTGTGTTTGAGCACTGAGCTGGGCATCCAGCACAGCTGCTCCTCCCAGAAGCAGGAACCCCAGCCAGCTCATCTGCATGCAGGCCTGCTGCCACCCCAGAATTAGAACAAACAGCCGCACAAGGATGCACGTAGTGATGCAAAGAGCCAGAATCGAGCACAGTGCATAATGCAGGACAGGGAATTCCAAGCCTGCATCCATTACGAGACATTGTCCTCGTTACTGAGCTGTTGTCCAACTCAGGCACCGCACATGTCCCCTCACAGCCAACTTCCAGAGGCTACTGAAAACAACTGAAAATATCCTCCTTCCCCAGCTGGTGGACGAGCTCCCAGACTCACTGCTGTCCGAGATCCGTACTTACAACATGCACCAACATAGCTGCTTTCCTCTTCCTTTCTTAGTGATGTTTTCCAGCATGAGACAGCCACGCTCAGCTCAGTGCACCACTGTCTCTGCTGCGTGGTTGTGGCACGAGCCCACAGCAAGAAGTTTAAACCAAGAAATTCCAAACAGACTTACAAACTCACGCTGGAAAACCAACGAGCTGCAGCTCCTGCCTTCCTGCTAGGAGGAGCAGGAAGCGAGGCATAAAGCTCCGAGTCTTACTGCAGCACCCCACGCCGAAGACATGAGTGTTTAAAGTTTGTAGAGGAGTGCCCAGAGGAGGCAGAGCTCTTGCTGAACAGCTTTGTCACCTAGCACCAGGGGAACAAAGCAGGAATGCGGCCACACTGCCTGCCACAGCTGAGTCAGCCCCTGCTGGGTAAGAGGCACCTCGGAGCAGAGTTTTTTTGGCTTTTTTGGTTTGTTTTTGTCTTTTAAATAAAGGCCATCACTTTTAAGAAACCTATTTCAGCTTATTCATCCGTTCAATTGAGTTACTAAAAGAAAACAGGACACACAACCTGGCAGTTCCAAAAGGCAACAGAGGCATCCCCCCATCAAGGCTTTTAAAGAGGAAAAGAGTTGCAGAGGTGAAAGGGAGCGGACTAACCGAGCTAAATGGGCGGAAATGAATCCAGCACGAGTTCTTAAAGGAAAGACACTCCCAGGCGTAATCTGTTCAGCAGATCCATGACAACCGGAGGGAAGAAGAGATGAACAGACAGGCACTAAAGTTTGCCAAGAGTAATTTGGGATAAGGTACAGATTTTCAGGATAGTAAAATCCAAAGCTGTTCACGGTCAAAGAATACATCCATACCAAAAAGAACAAAACATCAGCAGCCAGTGTCAGCGTGTTGGTAGATAAACAAGGAATGCTAGCTAGAAACAGGCAAACATTTCCAATTTGCATTAACCATGCTGGCTCAGAGTTCCCTGAGAACATCAGCTGGCTGCTCAGCAGCAAACCAGGATTCTGACAGCTATCAGGATAAGCACAGACGAACAAGATAAGCACAAGATGCATCTCGTCAGAGCCAGCAAGCCCTCCACATGCTACAGACTTTTAACACAGCTGTCAATGAAGGTCACGCACTGAGGCACATCCCTTCAGTTCTCAGCAGCTCACTGAGGTGCTGAGCTGCCCGGCGTGGAAGGTGCTGTAGCACAGTACAAAGCAAAACACAACAGAGCAGACCAACCAGGCTCCAGCTCTGCAGCTGAACAAACCATTTTAAACGGATGGTAATCACAATCATTTGTGGTCTCAGACAAGCTTTGATTCGCAGCTGGACACAGCAAACCCCATGCTAAGACCACATCCATATGATGACTTCACACACTTGAGTTTTGCTTATATTCCCCAGATGAGAGGGCCCAGGAGGTATCTGTGCAGCCAGCAGCTGGACAAGTGAGTACTCTGTCACCAACAGTGCTGGTCACAGCAGCCCTGAGAGCACGCAGAGAGCAGCAGAGCCTTCAACAATTGGGCCTGGCAGGCAGACACGGACAACCTATTCCTGCCACAAGGACAGCACAGGTACCAGGCCCCACTGTGAAGGGCAGGCTGCACCCCAAAGAACCAGGCAGCTGGGTACTTCTCCCCGAATCAACTGCATCTGCACCACTGCCAGGAGCAGGAAATGCTGCTGACATCTTTGGAACAATGCTTAAAGATCAGCTTAATCAGCTGCAACTAGAAACCTTGTCACACATCCTGCACATCCATGCAACTGCCTCTCTATGTACGTAGTAAGTCAAGACATCGCTTGCTTCGTGCTGAAAGCATAAGCACATTCAGACAGACACAGTGCTTGCGTAGGGCAGGGCACAGAGGCTGAGCCGTCTCAGTGCAACCTGTTAAATGGCAGTGGGGCAGTGTGTGAGCAGCAGAAGAGCAGTACACAGTGCTGCTGGGACACCCTCCACCCTCCCAGGCAAAGCCCCTGCAGAGCTGCCATGCTACTGGCTGAGCTCCCTAAGGCAAGCCTAGAGCCAGCCCAGCAAGGGAGCAGGATGCAAGCAGAGCCGCAGCACTGCCTGACCTCAGCTGAACCAGGAAATGCCTTTCTTTAGTGGCGTTGCCATGCCCAGCTACAGGGCACAGCCAGCAGTTCCTTCGGGCAGAGTTCACTTATTCCCTTTAAAAGCTCAAACGACAGGAGTCCACAAGCACAGCGGTCCAGAGAACAGCTGGGTCGGAAGGGACCGTACAGCCCCCAGCTCCGCCGTGGGCTGGCTGCCCCTCAGCTCAGGCTGCCCAGGACCCCTCTCCACGTCCTCGGGCTGTTCCAGGGACGGGGCACCCACAGCCCCCTGGGGAGCGGTGCCAGCCCCTCACCGCCCTCAGAGCGAAGGAATTCCTCCTCAAACCTCCCCTCTCTTAGCTTCAAGCCTCTCCTTCGCCCTGTCGCTATCCGCCCGCGTAAAGCCGCGCTCTCTCCCATTTCTAAGCCCCCCTTTCGGCACCGGGATGCCGCGCCAAGGCCCCACCACAGCCTCCTCCAGGCGAACTTCCCGAGCCGCCCGCGGCACAGCCCCTCAGGCCCGGACCGGGCCCGCAGCAGCAACACCCCCGGCTCACCTGGGAGAGGCGGCGGTGCCGGGCAGTGCCGGCGGCCGCCGGGCGAGCAGCGGACGGGGCGGTGCGGGCGCTCAACGCATGCCGTGACGGCGGGGCCGGGCGAGGAACCGGAGCCGCAACGGACACCGGCGGGCGAGCCCTGCCTTCTTTCCTTGGGCACCGCGCAACAACACGCCTGCTCATTGGCTGCCGGTGTCACGTGACGGACTCGAGCAGCGCATGCGCACATAGGGTGCAGCGCGTCCCCCACAGCGCGCCTCATGGCCACTGAGACACAAAGGCACGGAGCTGCTCCGTGCACCTCCAGCCGTTCCCCTCGAGAGCTTTTTCTTTAAGCGCTGTTTTATTCTCTACCTCGTGCTCCTGAAGAGAACATTTGTGTTGCAAAAATATACAGTGTACGCGTTCTGTAGCCATAGATACAAACATTGACAGAGCTGGGCAGGCAGGAGCGGGCTCCTGTGACAAACGGTGTGGTTTTCCATCTGGAAGTGCTGCCCAGAGCGCTGCCCTCGGCTGCCAAACACACAAACACCCATCTGAGAGACGCACCGAGCGCAGGGGTTGCATGAAATCCTGTGGCTAAAAAAGATGGCCACGTGCTCCAGAGGCTTTGAGCTGGTTGCCTTTCCCCACTCCTTCCCCTTCCACCCACATCGTGCTCTCACACCTGCAGCCCTCGTTCAGAGGAACTGCTATCCTCCCTGCGCAGTCTTCTCAGCTCCCGAGCCCTCCTGCAGGCACTGCCCAGCTTCCCAACAAAGAGGAAAACGCGGCTCTGGAGACTGTCACTTTTCTCTGCAGGGCTTCCTCAGACTAAGGGCAGCCCCATTACCTTCTGCAGCCCGAGCACGTTAGCGGATGGGTCTGTATGGGAACGTCATGCCCGGTATGAATGTCTGTACGGGGTGAGCAGGGAGCGCGGGGTGAGCCGGGTGTGCTGGGAGCGCGGGGTGAGCGGCGTGTGCTGGGTAACCCAGAGGGGGAGTGTGGATGTGGGGATAGAATCCTGGAGGCAGAGCGCTGTGGGCCGGCTGCTGTACGGGACCTGAGATGACCAGCTGCAAGAGGCTGCAGAGAGAAGAGAAAGTTGCATTACTTTGAGAAGGCGAACTAGCTGAAAGCAAGCTCGTTTTTACTCTGACTGAACGTGGACATCGCTTTCTGCTGAAAAGCGTTTGATTAAAAAACGCTGCTGCGAGCAGAAATGACACCTGCCATTTTTTCTAAAGGCAACAATGCTGTTCTTGAGTATTTCTCCTTTTTCTGCAATCCTCATAGGTTAACAAGACAGGAAACACCAGGTTGGGTGCAGCTTCCCACAGCGGGCCACCATCAGGCCTCTGCAAGGGGAAGTTCCACCTCTGAGCACGTTCAGCTACTAATAAGAAAAGATCAGAAGTTTGCTAAGGGTGAGAGGTGAGAAACACTTAAGCACCAGCTTGGGTGAATGGGATAACTTCGGGACAGGTTTCACGCTGTAATTTTGTTTTCCCTTCTGTTCATTCGGTTTAACGCAGGTTAGGTAAAAACATTTATATAGTGGGACTCCAGAGCTCTCCTCAAGTCAGCCTGCAAGGGGAAAACAATCATCCTTATCCTGACACTAAGCTGTGCCTGAATGAAGGCCAGCTTCCAGAGAGCAAGTACAAATTTTTAAAGGAGGTTTTGTCTCTACAGCTCTCAAGTGCATGCCTCAGGTACAGGAAGGTCTCTTACTTGTTGTGTGGTAGCCTGGAGCACACGGTTCTCAAGTCATCTGAAAGAAAACAATACATAACAATAAGGGCCAAGCAGAAATGAGAGCAACTTTCCTTTCTAAGAAGGTCGGGGTACTGGAAAAGCTCCAGCGACCCACAGATCCTGAATTTTATTCTCAATACAGTAACATTTACAATATTATAATAACATTTGTAAGAGAGAAAAAATGTTTCTCTGTTTGTTGGGTTATTACCTCAGCATTTTGTACTTCACGTTTCATTTTACTTTGAACCTATGCTACCACAAAGGAAACAACTTCACCTGAAGGCAGCCCAAGCCTTAGCACAGCACACACTGCAGGCCTGACACAGCTCTGTCCAGCTGTGACCACACAGCCCGGCTGCAGCTCCTGCCACCAGAAACACTACGCTGTGGCAAAGGGAGATGGCAGGTCCCAACTCACCACACTTACAGCCACCATGCCTCTGCCATTCAAAATATGAGATGCTGCAGGCCTTCCAGGAAAACAGAGGAGCTTAAGCATTTGAAAACGGTTTGGGCAACAAGATATTTGGATAGACAGTGCCAAGAACTGGGATTCAGCTGGCTGCCAGGAGCACATCTATCAATAAGTAACTAAGCCAGCTAATACAAGGTGTGACTGCTCAGTGAATACAATGCTTATGATGTCAAAGGCATCGAGTCAAAGGCCAGGAAAAGAACTGGCCTTGGAAACAGGAAAGGCAGACAAAAGCCACACCAACAGGCTTCTTTAATAACTTCAACTTAAAATTAACAGACCATGATACAGTCTCATGGAAGACCCAAAGGCCCAGAAGTTCCAGATAAAACAGTCTTAGTTTGCTTTTCTCATCCCTTGTTCAACAAATGAACCTCATGGCAATCTACTTCATAGACTCTCCTCCAGCAGGTAAACTCAGAGTAAACAAACTGAAAAACAATTAAGCAGTTCTTTTTAACTAGCTACAAGTGATCCCTGACCCCAGACTGCATGGGGAAGTACACAGCTTTCCTGGAAAGCAATTACACAGGCAGGATTAAGCTCTGCCCACACTCTCAGCTAAAGCAAGCTGCACATTCATAGATGCAGAGCCAATACTGTGCCTCATCCCACTGCTGAAGGAGCAACCTTTGACTGACATTCAGCTGCGCAGCTTCCCATCATTTTAGGATTTCAGATCAGACTTACTTCAAAACTCCTTTATTTAAACTGCAGAAGTTTTAGTGAGTTATAAAATTTCCACCATAAGAAACCGTTTCAATACTCTCTTCCTACTGTAAACACCATGATGTACACATGACTCCGTGAGACAGTCTGAAGGCAGTCCAGACTGTTCTCATCAGAAACACGAGAAGAGCCACAGGCTGGAGTGTCTGCAGGAGACCTTGGCCATGCACAATAACTCTGGGCTCTTTCTGGCTCCTGGGCATCATTTTTTGCCTTTCATAGCAAGTTTGCAAAGCTGGTGGAAAAATGCATCAAGCTTTTAGTGTGCAGACTGGGACAGGTACTGTGGTTTCACGTGACACATCTGCCTTCTGCCCTCCCACAGCTGGGCCCAGAACTGTTTTTCAAAGCAGGGAGAGTTCAGAGGGGGATCAAGACCCTAACAAAGAGCCTCAGCAAGATAAGGTCACGTCTCTCTCAGGACGTCCACATTCTGGAGGAAAAGAATCCAGCACCAGGTTCCTTGGCAACCCCACCAACCACTTACCTCGGGTGCACAGGAGTGCTCCTGATGCCATGGCCACTTGCAAAGCCTGAGCCAGCCTGTCCAGAGCCAGTTCAATCTCTTCCGACGCATTGAGAGGATTGAGTTCATCAGACAATCTGTTAATTTCCTCCACAAGTGGAACCACATGATCAAAGGGTATTAGCCCCAGGCGCCCATAAAGGTTCTTCTCTGTTAAGTGTCCCTGAAGCATCATAAGAACCTGCAGGACGCTCAGATGCAGTTTTGAATACAGTTGATGGCAATCTCCATCATCTCCTTCAGTCGAGTCCTTGGCAATCTTGGTGGGGGGCTGTCCATTTGAGAGAGAGGCTTTCTTCTTCCTTTTGTAAGCCAAGGGGGCCTTCACACACCAACAGATCAGCCCCGTCAGCGGTGTCAGCTCTAAAAACCCTATTGGCAGGTTGGCTGCAATCGGAGTGTTCAGAAAGGTGATGAGGATCAAGCGAGGGTCTTCAAAGATCCAGGAAACAATCAACTCAAGCAGATCTGAAGGAGGGATGAGGTCATCTGAAGACAGGGAAGACATTGCTCAGTAAGGAGGATGGGACAGCACTCTCATCCCTCTCACCCGTACACACTTTCTGCACCGTCACAATTACCATTCAGAACCTCCCAAAGTCTTCTTTTTTTTTTCCAATAAACAATTTTGCCCCTGGGTGACACAACCATACTGCTGTTAACTTCAGTTTCTGTTCTGAAGACACCTCCAAACATCAACATTTAACCCTTGCCACAGCAAAGCCTGTTTTTGTTGTTACTTCCTTTCCAGGCATGCTGCTGTTCGTGTAATCAAATCTTGCCCTCAGAACACCATGGAGACTGCCCAGACTCACAGCACTCTTTGAAAAAACAAGCTTTCCTTCCTTGTAGCATCATTAACACTTCAAATAAATCAAGGAATTAAACAACAATAACAGTAAGGAAGTTCTTCCAACAACTCATGCCATTTTCTGTCTGATGTCTTTTAAAGTTGGATGAGATTTCACAAGGTTCCACAAAATATATACAAAGCACTGAAGGAAAATACACTACAAGCTCTACCACATTCTTTTAACAGCCTGTATCTCTCTCTCATCAACATCAAGCTACTGAGAAGGATGTACAAAACGCTCTCTTCATCCATAACAAACAGCATTTACTTTTTTTTTTTGAATGTCATGCAATCTTGGCATTCAGTGTATGGTTGTTTGTTGGCCTAACACAAGTTGTCTCACTGAGTAAAAATAAATCAATCTTATTGTAGACACATACACGTCTCTAGTCTCTGAGCTACATCAGCGTGAGCCAGGACATACTGACACGAGGCACAGAAAGGAGGTATACATTGTTCACTGCATTTTGTATCACTACTCAATGAAATCCAGCTCCAGCTTGTAAACATTCTGAATTTGAAGTTTCTCCTTTTTGGAAGGAATCTGACTGACAAACAGATCTGAGTCTATCTGCTGGCCAGCAGACACAATAAGGAAGAAAAACTGCCCAGTCCAAGTAGATGCGCCCTCATTCCTAACGCTGCTCAATCAGCGAGGTCCTTTTGTCCTCTGCCCACTATCAGGTGTTACCCTGCTGCTTCCCTATTACAGACTCTCCCTTCAGTCACTCCTCACTTTTTTCCCCACCCCAGAGGCAGAAGAGGTCACAGCCCTGAGCTGCTTCTGGCAATAGTTCCATTGTAACAAACATCTTCAGAACTTCTGCAGTTAACACTTGCATCAGTTAATTCCCGTTGCACTATACCACACCTCTTACTTTGCAAGCCTGGAAACATTTACCTGAGGAGAGGTCGTAGAGAGCTGTGACTGCAGTAATGAACTGGCAGCAGAAGCGAGGACTGGCACTGAATATCTGTTTCAGAGTTTGGATGGACCCTGGCACCAAGTTGCAATAGTCATCGACCAAGGCTCGGGCTAATCTCACGCAGTACACCGCAGGAGTTCGCTGCAGGGATGGAAGGCAGCACACCATGAGAAAAAGCTTAAAACAGCAGTTCTATAAAGCTGGCTTTCAGTTCACTTTGCCCAGAATCAAAGCACACGCTCTCTCTGTGCGTAAATGACCCACTCACAGAGAGGAGTAAAATTTAAACGTGGAAAAGTTCTGTGCAACCCTCACATTGCTTAAGAGCTGGAAAAAAAAACAACGACCTACAGATCTTTTTTGCTGCCCGGGATACACTCCCTGCTCTACCAAAGCTCAGTGTACATAGGCTATCAAAAACTCTGCCCTGCATTGGGGCAAAGGATGGATGTAAACACAGAGCTGTGTGATGGAAGCTGCAGCAGCCAGCTGTCGGATAAAACTGCCATGGAAGAAGAGCTGGCTGCGAGCAGCTGCCACCAACTGTCAGGGGCCACCCTGCTCATCCACTCGCTCCTTCCTGCACTGATCTGTCCACCCAGAAGTCACACCTGCAGCCAGAAGGCCGCACACTCCAGAACAGGGACTCTGCACACAGCCACCGCCATGGAAACCAGCTTCCCCAGCAAAGCCATCCTGCTGTCGTCCGCCTTGTTCCCCTGAGGGCTGAAGAGCGTCGAGAAAATGATCTGCCGAACCGAATCCTTGCTCTGCTCTTGGAAATAATTGCACATGATCTCAAGGAGCTGGAGTTCCTGAAGCGAATTCAACCTCTGCAAGGAAACAGAAGGGGAACTGAAGGAACCGAGGGCTCCCAACCCCAACCCCTCCCCATCCACATCCCCATCACCCCCCCCCCACTCCCACCCCTCCCACCCCCCCTGCCCCCCTCATCACCCTCCCCACTTCCACCCCTCCCTCCCCTCATCCCCCCCAACCCCCACCCATCCCTCCCCCTCCCCAGCCCCCCTCCCTCCCCCCCCATGCCCCCCACCCCCACTGACCCCTCCCCTCCCACCCACTCCCACCCCTCCCCTCCCCTCCCGTCCCTCCCCCTCCCCAGCACCCCTCCCCCCCCATGCCCCCCACCCCCACTGACCCCTCCCCCCCCACTCCCACCCCTCCCCTCCCGTCCCTCCCCCTCTCCAGCCCCCCTCCCTCCCCCCCCATGCCCCCCACCCCCACTGACCCCTCCCCTCCCCCCCCACTCCCACCCCTCCCGTCCCTCCCCCTCCCCAGCCCCCCTCCTTCCCTCCCCCATGCCCCCCACTCCCACTGACCCCTCCCTCCCCCCCACTCCCACCCCTCCCCTCCCGTCCCTCCCCCTCCCCAGCCCCCCTCCCTCCCCCCCATGCCCCCCACCCCCACTGACCCCTCCCCTCCCCTCCACCCCCACTCACCCCTACCCCCCCAATATACCCCCCCCTCCCTCCCCCCCCACTCACCCCTCCCCCCCATCCACCCCTCCCTCCCTCCCTCCCCACCCCCCACTCCCCACTCCCTCCCCTTCCCCCCCAATCCTACCCTTCCCCCCCCCCCCTACTCTCCCCACTCCCACCCCTCCCTGCCCCCCATCCCCCATCCCTCCCCCTCTCACGCACCTTGGGGGGCGCGCCTCGCTCTTTGGGGACCTGGAACAGGAACTCCTCGAGCAGCTCGGCCGGCCCCTTATCGACCAGGGGCAGCGGAGCGCTCTGCAGCTGGCTGCTGAAATAGATGTCGAGGTGGTACAGGACCTCCTTGGCGGCGCTCAGCGCGTCCCGCCGGAGCAACGAGTGCCGAATGTCGCTCATGGTGCCCGAGAGCGCGCCTCGCCCTCCTCGGGAACGCGCATGCCCGCATCACGGAGGCGTCGCTACGGAGGCCCGCGGAGACCAAAAGAGAGAGGAGTTGTGCTGCTGCCTTCTTCCCCTCCCCCTGCTCAGCAGCGCCCTCTGCTGGCGGGGTGGGGAACTGCAGCGTTCTGCGGTGTCAACTTGCAGGACTGTGTTGGCCACTGGTCCCTGTCCACGGGGCCCCCACCGCGGCCCGTGGGGCCGCGGTGGGGGCCCCGTGGACAGGGACCCGTGGCAGAAGCCTGAATGCATGCCCCATCCCCACAGCACTGATCAAAAGCACCTAGGCTTGTTCAAGACAACCCCCCCGCTGTCACCCACCTTGGGGACGCCTATCAGCGTTCTCTGCTGGCATCGAGCTATATTATTTGTTTTAAACGCTGAAAGGACCTTTGTTTCCAAGGGAAAAAAAATAATAAATGCCGTATGGAGCCCGAGGTCTCGCACGCTCGTTGGCTGGGCTGCGCGTGGCCCTCCCCATAAATGCAGGTGCCGCTCATCCTTCCCCTTCCAGTGACCAAGGGGACGGCTCCTGAGGATCTCCTCTCTCCTAAAGCCGCTTTCTGCAGCTCAGGTGAGTCTGGCTCTGCGCTTGAGCTGCAGCTTGGTCGCAGCTCATGGGCACGAGCATCTGCACGCATGCATGGGTACCCCAGGGAGGAGGAGTTGGGGTGTTCCCATACGGTAGAGTTACCAGGAATTGCAGCATTACAAACTGGAGCAGTTGTTGCAAGGAGGGGAAAAAAGGAGAGCTCTTCTCAGACCAGCTGCCCCTACCACGAAAACAGGCCTGGGGGTGGGCTCAAATCTGGGGTTATTTCCCAGCAGATTCTGGACTGAGGGTGTTGCTACTCCCAGCTGCACTGGATACCCAGGGCGCACAGGCTTGGCCACAGTTCAGATCTGATCGTGTTGGAAGGACGTGGTGAAATGTTGCCCTAAACACCTTAACTGTGGATGGGGGGCACTGCGTGACCTTGGAGCAGGGTCCTGTAGTGCTCTCCTGGGTGCAGACAGGGGCAGTGGGGGTGAGACAGTGGCCCCAGATGCAGAGAGGTGTCAGGGTGCATTGCAGAGGGCCCTCGCCCACCCCAGGGAAGGATGCTGCTGGCATGCAGGAGTACTGGGAGTGTGCATCCCTCACTCTGCCCCAGCACAGCTGTTGTAGGGTCTTTTGGATACCTGGTGCAGACCCGAGGAGCAAATGGGAAGGGCACAAACCAAGATGTCCCCGCTCAGAAAGGGCATGGAGAGCAGGGGAAGCCCACGATCACACCATGTGTCCATACACAGTTCAGTGACCTAAAGATCTGCAACACAGCGTGGGGAAGCAGCTCTACAGGAGGTCCCTCCAGCACAGAAAATGCCCAGAAAAGTGCTGTCAGCACCTGGGCTCAAGGCTGGGGTGGGCTCCAGCTGGGCCAGCAGCTCCTGTTCCCACAGCACTTGTCACCAGGCCCAGAGAGGTGTCCTGGCTGAGCACCGTGAGTGAAAGAGCAGCTGCTCTGAATCACCTGGAATGGCATTTGCTCCTGTGCCAGAGTTATCAGCTCTGTGGGAGGTCAGGGCTGCCTGCAGGACACTGGGCAGCACTGGGACAGCAGGATGGGGCCCCAGATGAGGCAGGGACAAGGACTTAGCCCCGTGGCCTGCAGACCGTCCCTGCCCTCTGCGTGCAGGATGGCAGCCCCAAAGATGGTGCTGGCACTGCTGGCTGCAGCACTGCTGCTGCATGTGGCCACCACGCTGAGGATCAGCGCCTTCAACATCAGGACGTTTGGAGACAGCAAGATGGCCAACCAGACCATCGCAGATTTCATCGTCTCTGTGAGTGCTGGGGGAGAGGAGCAGCACTGGCTGTGTCCTGTCCCTGGGATGTAGCTGGCTTGGGGCAGCCTGGCGTTGGCTTTCTGGAGATAGTTGTCCATCCCCGTGTCCGTGCGTACATTCATGCTCGCATCCATGCCTCCATCCATCTGTGCCTCCATCTATGCATTTTCCATGTCTCCACCTACCCTCCCACCTGCTGTCCCCCCGGTCCCCATCTCCAGTCTGGGCTGTCTCCGTTCTCACTGGCTTCTGCCTAAGGACAGGAACTGCTCGATGCCACCCAGGCTCCTCAGAGCAGCTTATGCTGCTGGGATGATGGATGCTGGAGAGATGGTGTTGGAGGCCCCTCTGTCCCTCTATGGGCCTCCAAGCCAGAGAAGTCCTTCCCAGGGCTCTCTGTTCCCCACTGGCACCTAGGAGCCAGGCCAGGTACTACAGGTGACCCCATGAGCAGCTCCCAGCCATGGGCAAGCAGCTCCCATCTTGTCCCTGCAGATCCTGCTGGAGTACGACATCACCTTGGTGCAGGAGGTGCGGGATGCTGACCTGAGCGCGGTGAAGAAGCTGATGTCCCAGCTCAACAGGTGACCCTGATGGCACTGGGTGCCAGCCAATGGGTGCTGAGGCAGAGCCTGGACAGCATCCTGCTGGGCCACAACACCTCCGGTTTGGCCAGAGAGATCCTTCCTCAGTGTCCCCATGTCTTCCTCCCAGCGCATCATCGTACCCATACAGCTTTTTGAGCAGCATTCCCCTGGGTCGGAACAGCTACAAGGAGCAGTATGTCTTTATCTATAGGTAGGGTCCAGCAGGAGAAGGGATGCCACCAGTGACCCCCTGCCTGCTGCTGTCCCCTCCTGGAGGGAGCTGCACCTTCCCACTCCCCTCAGGTCTGACATCGTCTCTGTGCTGGAAAGCTACTATTACGATGACGGCTGCGAGTCCTGCGGGACGGACATCTTCAGCAGGGAGCCCTTCATCGTGAAGTTCTCCTCTCCCACTACGCGTGAGCAGAACTGCTGCACGGTGGCTGTGTCACAGCTCCCACAGACACTGCTGCTCCTGGCCCCATCAGCCCCACTGCTGCCCTGTGGGGCTGCCTGAACCCATCATAGGGGCCCCACTGCGGTCACTCATTGCTGCAGGGGCTTCTTCAAGCTGCAGGTTCCCCAGGGGTTTCCCACCATGTCTCATTTCCCATCACCTCCCAGTTCCCATCACGGTGCACACTCGCACACTCCCATCTCTCCTCCACCTCCTGCCTCCTTCCCAAAACCATGAGAGCTTGGGAAAGAGGAGAGAAACAGAGCCTTGAGGCTTCCCTGGCTCTGAGCCCGGGGGCTGACGGCTGTGTTCTTGGCAGAGTTGGATGAGTTTGTCATCGTGCCCCTGCATGCAGAGCCCAGCAACGCTGCGGCCGAGATCAATGCACTCGCCGACGTCTACACGGACGTCATCAACAAGTGGGCGACCAATGTAAGTGGCACTGCGACGTCCCCGCTCCCTCCCTGGGGTGGGGGTGAGCTGGGACACAGCTCTTGGTCTGTGGCACGTCCCAGCAGCCATCCACAGATAGATGCATCCAGTGGGACCTCGTGCACGTGTCAGAGCAGGTGCCACCACCTGCGTGGGTATGGAGATGGCATGGAGCTGCTGGCCGGCTCCAATGCCCCCTGTGCCACGGAGAGCTGGATGGGCTCTGCTGCCCTGTATGGGTTTGGGGAGCCACTGCTGCCCTGTCATGTCCATTCCTAGCTGATAGGCATGGCTAAAAAGCTCTGTAGGGCTCACCCGTGGGCCTTGGACCCATGTGCAGCCCTGCAGCGGGCACCAGAGCCGAGAGCTGGGCTCAGCGCAGTGCTGCCCTGCAGAACGTGTTCTTCATGGGTGACTTCAACGCCGACTGCTCCTACGTGACCGCGGAGCAGTGGCCCTCCATCCGCCTGCGCTCCCTGAGCTCCTGCGAGTGGCTCATCCCCGACAGCGCTGACACCACCGTCACCAGCACCGACTGCACCTACGACCGGTGGGTGGCACAACAGCGGGCACGGGGGCTGCCATGGGGCCAGCTGGCACTGACCCCCCCCATTGCCCTGGCAGCATCGTTGCTTGTGGCTCCGCACTGCGTCAAGCAGTTGAGTACGGCTCTGCTACGGTTAACAATTTCCAGGAGACTTTGCATATCCAGAACAAGGATGTGAGTGAGGGGCATGGGCTGGGTGGTGGCAGGGTCCTGCTGTGGGGCTGGGGGTTTCACCCGGTGCTATGTTAATCCAGTCCACAAGGTGAGTGCAGGCAGCCATGGGCGGCCCTGCTGCTACCCACACATCATTGCAAAACAATATTTGGGGTCTGGTCTCCATTTGGGGCTGAAGCAGAACCTTTGGGCCCCAGCTAGACACAGCAAGGACATCAGCTCTGGGCAAGCAAAGCCAGCTCTCTGCTTTCTCTTCACTCAGGCTTTGGCCATCAGTGACCATTTCCCAGTGGAGGTGACACTGAAGGCACGCTGAGAGCTGTGCCAACAGCTGTGCACCACCAGCTCCAATGAAGCTCTGGAACTGCTCAATTTGCTGCATGCTGCCTCTGCAAGGAGCCAGCCCTCAGGGGTCCTGCCATTGCAGGATGTCCTCAGCTTGCATTAAAACGATGCCATGTTCAGCCCCGGTGCTCTCGAGATGGATTCAGGCTCAGATGGCTGCAGGGTGCTGCTTCCACACAAGTGCCATCAGTGAGCTCACATCCCCATGGTCACGCAGCCAATAAGCACCATCCTGCATGCATGCTGTGCACCCCACATGCCCACTGATGCACACACTTGTGCGTACACACTCCTCCACGTTCACACCATCCCATGCACTCCAGTTCCCTGTATGCCATTCTGAACGTGCACACCTGCATGGCTCCAAGCTGGATGCATGCACACACATCCTCCAAGGGTCTTTGCACACATACACACTCCCTTGCACGCGTCCTGCCCCACTGTCTCCTGTGTGACCCAGAGCTGCCCCATACATGAGCCATTGTTCCCATCGTGTAGGACTAATTTCCACTTTTCCATGTCACATTTGGGAGCACACATAGCAAAGGAACCCTCTTAGAGCAAAACCTTTCAGCCAGTGGGGTGCTCAGCCATTCACCTCCATCCCTCCAGCCCCCATCCAAAGCTCAGCATCCCCCTGCCATGGGGTAGGACATGGAGCCATGACGAGAGCACCAGGCCCTGTGGGTGGGAAGAGCAGCTCCTCCATGAGCAAGCAAGAAAGCAGGATGCTGGGAAAGGCCTGGCGGGGTTCAGGCAGGACCTGTCACTCTCGCTGAGTCCCAGGATGCAGGCAGCTCTTCCTACATCTCATGGGACCGCATCCTGCTGCAGCCCGCCTGGCTGCGGGGTGTCTGATGGGTGCTGGTGATGACAGTGGCGGGTGGTGGAGGATGTGAGTCAGCTCCCACACAGTTGTGCGGTGCCTTCCTGGGGTTTTCAGTGCCTTCTCAGGGTTTCGGTACATTCCCAAGGTTTCAGTGTCTAGCTGAGGGTTTTGGTGCCTTCCTGGGGGTTTCAGTGCCTGTGGGTGTAGGGTCCTACATGGATGTTTCACACCCTGTGGGACCCCACATGCCGAGCAGCCCCACTGCAAAGAAGGGCCATGCCTTAGGGCACCGGTCCCAGAGGAGAAAGAGGAAATGCTTCTCCCAAAGGAACTGGGCCACACGCTGCCCGCAGGGCTGGTGCAAAGCCTGAGCTTAGCAATCCCACAGGAATGCAAAGATGCGTCTGAGGACACAGGTCTCACCCCGTGACTGATGGTGAGGATGCCATGCCAGTGGGGTGCGCAACAGCCTGACAAGCCCCAGCATGAGGAATGGTCACCTCCCTAGCTGCCAGCTGTCCTGTGACCCCCTGGGATGTGATGTGTGCATGGGGACACCAGGGCATGGTCCCTGCCATGTTGCAGCCTCACCAGCAGGACTGGGTCAGCACGGTGGCCCGGGCTGCTTTGAGTCATGAGCAGGGATGCTTTGTGCGACCAATGGAACTGCTTTGGGTGGCCGATGGAGCTGCTTGAGGCCACCAGCAGGGTTGCTTTGGGTGACCAGTGGGGTCATTCTGGCTGACCACTGTGGCTGCTCCAGGCATTTGTGGCTCACCCCTTGAACAGAAGCTCGCCGTGTCACTGAAGATCCAACCGGCTTGACCCGACTGCCCTGCTGTTTCCTTCTGTCCCTTCTAATTACATTTCTGAATCATCTGCATTAAGGCCATCCCCTCCAGCCACATGCCCACCGCTTGGCACGATGCTGAGCTGGGGGCACTGCCAGCTGCCCACCCCATTGGCACGCCTCAAACCCCCCACACTTCCAGCCCCATCGCCTCCAATCCTCCCCAGCCCCCTCATGGCACTGAGCACAGAGATGCTGACGCTGGCCCCACCCTGCCCCTGTGCAAGTTTTGGTTTCCCAATGTAGGAAGGAGCCCAAACCTGTGCCAAAACACCCACGGGGGTGTCCGACTCATCCTGCTTTTCCAGCGTCCCAGCTGGGAATAAAACAGCCCTCCTGCCACTGGTAGGGCAGAGGTGCTGCGTGCTCACACGGTAAGGATGGAGCTGGGGCTCGGTGCTTTTCAGGGCTGGGAGCCAGGGTACCCACAGTGCGGGCACTCAATGCGGTTCATCCATGGAACTGGAAGAACCAGGACCTGCTGGAGTTAGGAGAAACTTCTGCACCTTCCAAGCCTGATGAGCGGTGCAATCCCAGCACAGAAGGCGATCAGCTTCAGAAAGCAGCATGGAAGAGATGGTGAAAAGGGTCTGTGGCTGTGTTTTTAGGATGCAGAATAGCAGGGCAGGGTCTGGAGAGGACTGGGTGCGAACAAAAGGACGCAAAACATTCTGGGGCATGGGCAGAGAGGGATGGAGCCTGAAGTGGGACCAGGACAGCCTCATGGGGACTGGGGCTGGCAGCTCCCAGAGCTCACATGTGATGGGTAGAGGTGCATCCAGGCTGATTCGTCGTGGCAAAATGAGCTTCATCTTCATCTGGAATTGGTGGCAGCCCACCTGCTGGCTTGGTGCCCACCAGGGCACAGCAATTGAGAGGGACCTAAGTGGATTTTTTCACTCTATCCCCACATGCAAAGCTCATTTCCAAGCCCAGAATAAAGCCTGGATCCTGTCGTTGCATCCTGTGGCTCAGAATCCCTCCTGGCAGAATGAGGACTGTGGTGCTGGCACTGTCCCTGCTGACTATGGCTCTCCTGTGCCCAGCCACTGCCACGCTGCGCATCGGTGCCTTCAACATCCAGGCATTTGGGGACAGCAAGATGTCTGATGAGAGCGTGGCAGGTGTCATCATCCACGTGAGTACAGCCTGTGCTGTGTAGAGCATGTGGGGATGGGGGGGACATGGCTGTGGTTGGGACATTTTCCCAGTGCCAGGGATGTCCTCAGCTTGGTGGAAGAGCTATGGGGTGAGTATGGGGACATCTGTCCGGGCATCAATGAACTTATATGCCACCATGGGGTGACCCAACGCTGGGACACATGTGGGTGGCCCCGTCCCTGCTCACCACCCCAGCACCCAGCACAGTGCCAGGCTTCCTCTCGCCATCACTGTGGCTCTTGTCGCTGCAGATCCTGAGCCGCTATGACATTGTGCTGGTGCAGGAGGTGCGGGACTCCGATCTCAGCGCTGTCACCGAGCTCCTGGAGCAGCTCAACAGGTATGAGCGGGGCTGGGGCTGAAGCCACAGGGGTTAAAATGCTGGCACTAGGCAGGGGAAATGAAGCTGCTTGAGCAATAAAAGGCGAACAAAAGAAATCTTGTTGGAAGAGATTTTTTTTTTTCTGGAAGGGGAATAAGAGAAAACTGTTGTAGCTTTGTAGAAGGAAATGGGAAAGAGCAGCCGAGGTGCCTGTGGGCAGCCTGGATCCTGCTGGTGCTGGGGAGCACAGGGCTGCCAATGGGGCAAAACCCTTGAGAAGGCTGAGGCCACACCTAAACACAGGAGGCTGAAAGGAACTACAACTCTGGCACATCGAATCCAGGAGATGCAATGGGACGGGGGAAGCCGAGGCTGGGGATGAAGGGAGCGCGGTGAGAGCTCACGGATGGGGCTTAGTCTGCCAAAATGTGACAAATCGGCCCCAAAGTAGAATGTGCAGGGATGGAAGCGGCTGTGCTGTGAGGTGCAGACCTCTGGGCAGCCAAGGGTACCTCTGGGATGGGGTTCTCTGCTGGTGGGAGTCAGTTCTGAGGGAGGCTGTGGCAGAGATGAATGCTCCCAAGCAGGTATGCCCAGCCCACGTCCTCACCCCTTTGGTTCCCTCCAGCATCATCACAAAGCAAGCGTGGCAGCAAAGGTGACGCCAAACCCCGCAGGCCCCAGGCTGCCAATTAACCTCATTTAGCTTAGATGCAAATGAAGATGGAGAGCATCCCTGTGGAGAAATGGTTGGCAGGGATCAGACCTGCATCCTGCTGGTGCATAGGGAGCACAGAGCCCATGGCTGGGGACAGCTTGTGGTGGCAGGGATGGCAGACGGCTCAGGGCTGCGGTGCCCATGGGGATGGCAGAGTTAGGGCCATCCCAGGCTGTGCCAGCACCATGCCAGCTCTGCCACTGTCCTGTCTTTACATCCCTGCAGCGTGTCCTCATCCCCATATGACTACAAGATCAGTGGACCCCTGGGACGGGACAACTACAAGGAGATGTACCTCTTCATCTACAGGTAATGGGGTGGGCACGCCGCTGTCCCCCTTGGGGTGTCACAGGGGGGTCCCATGTCATTGTCTGGAGTTTAGGACACCAAAGCCACCATGGCAGGGCTGAGCAAGGGGCCATGCTGGTGGCTGGTGGCCACACTGAGACCACCATCATTGTCCCCTCGTCCCGTAGAACGGATGTCGTGTTGGTGGTGGACACCTATCAGTACGAGGACCCGCAGGACATCTTCAGCCGGGAGCCGTTCATCCTCAGGGTGTCAGCACCCCACAGCAGTGAGCAGCGCAGGGCAGGGGACGGCCCCTCGGTCTGGCTGAGGATGGGTGGCCCCAGGTGATGGCCAGGAGGTGGCCGTGGGGCTGTGAGCATACGGGCTCACGTTTCTCTCCCCACAGAGGTGGGGGAGTTCGTGATGGTGCCGCTGCACTCAGCCCCACATGATGCAGCTGCTGAGATCGACGCGCTCTACGATGTCTACCTGGCCATCGTCAACAAGTGGGGGACAGACGTGAGTGCCCCTGCAGCACTGACCCCACGCAGCCCACACTGCTCATGCGGCATCCACGCTGTGAGGGCGGTGGGCTGCCCCTCTCCAGCTCTGTCCCCTTCCAGGGACGGCCCCGGGGATGCCACAAAGCAGAGGGGCAGGGTCAGGCTCCGGGGGCCCTCCCGTCAGCACCCCTCCATCGCTCTTTCCGCAGAACATTGTGTTCCTCGGGGACTTCAATGCCGACTGCAGCTACGTGAAGCAGAGCGACTGGGCCTCCATCCGCCTGCGCACCAGCGACGTCTTCAAGTGGCTGATCCCCGACAGCGCCGACACCACCGTGGGGAGGTCGGACTGTGCCTACGACAGGTGGGTGCCGCCGTGGTGGTGCCAGCAGTGAGGTGGGAGCGGTGCCCACCGCACGCTGTTCCCTCGCAGGATCGTGGTGTGCGGAGCCAAGCTGAAGCGCAGCATCGTGCCGAACTCAGCCACTGTGTACAATTTCCAGCGTGCTTTGCAGATGGAGCAGGAGGAGGTGAGCGGGAATCAGAAGCTGGGACTTAGGGTGTCTGCTGGACCCAGAGGTATTTGGGAATAGGCAGCCTGAGCCCAGCCATGCGGCTGCTGCACTTCTGGGCCAGCTCAGCTGCTGGATGAAGCAGCTTCAGCAGCAGCCAGAGATGCTCTGGCCACAGCTGTAGGGACACCGGTGAAACCTGAGGCACACAGCTGCCCCCAGCAGCCAGCCAGCACAGGGCTGAGCGTGCCAGGGGATCCACAGATGGACACGAGGGGGGATTTGGGTTTACTGCCCATCCCTGTAGGAAGAGAAAAGATGTATGGGATGTTTCAGCGGCTCTCGTGGGCAGGAATGGGCATGGCAGGGGCAGAACTCCATGACTCCCAGGCTGGGGACATCCCATCCACATGCAGCAGGCAGAAATGTCCAGCAAAGTGGCAACAGCCATCCCAAGGGCCCCGCCAGTACTGAGAGGGGCACGGGGCTCACACAACACTGGTGTTACACCACCCTGCCTCCTCTCTTTCCTGCAGGCCCTGGCAGTCAGCGACCATTACCCCGTTGAAGTGAAGCTGATGGCTTGAGTTCCTCCTGCAGCCACAAACCACAACCCAGCTCCAGCTCCGAACACCCCCACGAAGACAAACTCTGCAGCCCCATCCATGAGCCCTGTGCATGGGCTGCTCCTGAGCCTGCCCTGGAGAAGAGCTGCAGCCAGGCACCGCATGTGCTCTGGCCCCCAGCTCTGTGGCTTGTGGCAGAGCCTTCCCAGTCCACCCAGTCCAGGAGCCAGGAAGCATGCGGTGACTGTAGACACACTTGGCAATGGACCACAAGTCTCCCACCTCATCAAAAGCTTTACTGACAAATACCATTTTCACAATCAGTTATTGAACAGGAGGGAGCATACCCAAGGAAATGCAGGCTCGAGCCATAGTGCTGTCAAGGCTCTCTCTCTGTTTCCCAGGTGAGCTGAGCCAACAGCTCTCCCCGCTCTCAGGAAGGCAGCAGTGGTGACAGGAGGCACTCTACGGGCACTAACAAGAGGGGGTGGTTGTGGTGGCCATGGAGCAGGCAGCATCTTCCCCCATAAACGATGCTGCAGACAGCTTCACTGTGAAAATCTACACATCCTGCAGCATTTCAGAGGGTCATGAGAGCCCCTGGACCGGACCTCTACAGGTTAACTGCTCAGCTCTTCTTCTTCAGCATCTCCATGTACACTGAAAGAGACTTCTGTATGGAGTCTTTTGATACGAACTTGACAAAGTTCTGAATGTCTTCCTCCCGGTGAGCTAGCAAGTGGTCCAGCACTGCCTTCCTCATCATGGACTTGGAGAGCTGACGGGCATGGTCTGTGGGGAGAAGAGTGAGGATGGGGAGCGTGCACGGTCCCCACTGGTCGTAGCCAGCTCTTGGTCATCATCATCATGTGCCACTACCTCCAAAGCAGAGATAGCACACCCTGAAGGGCTCTTTAAAACAGCAGGAAAAGGCATAGGAAAACAAAATTGCCTGGAAGCTGACCTGGATACATTCTCATGCAATAAATGCCTATCTCTACCCACTGGGGTAATGACTGATCTACTGGGACAAATTACAATGAGTTATGCCCCTTCTCCCTCCCTACACCCTCTAGAGCTCAACTCCTACCCCATTACACACATCTGGGCTCAGAACAGCGGTGACTGAACAAAATCACCTGTTGTTATCTTCTCTGATTCAGATTGTTCCCAACTCCTTCAACCTCCGGCAAAATATTCTGCACATGCCATACAAAAGCCAGCAGCACTGTTCCCAAGGGTTCATCCCTGCTGCACTCTCTGAGCCCTGCCTGCCATCCCAGTCATAGCCTGCATAGCTCAGCATGGACATGGGGATGCTGCTGGAGCTGGCTGGGGCCCTGAGCATACATCTGCTCACACAGCAGCCACGTAGTTCTGCTGCACGATGTCACATGTATCAGCAAAATGAGAGTGAAAATCCCACATACTGAGGACCCAGAATTGCTTAAGCACCTGCATGCTATAGATATCTTCAATGGGAAAATACCCTGCTGTCTCCTGAGTTAGGGTCATGAACTGCCAAAGTGTGACAGTTCAGTTCAGTTGGACATAACTGCAGGGCAGCATGGGATGAGATAACAGATTCAGCCATGACCAACTGCAGAGCACCTGATGTACGCATTCGACGGAGGCATCACCAAGCACATCCCTGCTGGCACAGAGATGGCTCTGCTCTGCAGTTTTCCTATCTCCCTGCCACGTATACCTTCACTTCCAATGGGAGCCCCTAGGGTACCAGCCTCAAGCTCCTGCCCTCCCCACACACACACCCCCCCCACTCCCACATCCCAGTGTGGGGCGGCAGCAGCCTGCAGCAGGAGGTGCCTCCCTTACCAGGCAGAGCCAGCCACTGTGCCACAACAGCCGCAGCCTTCTCCTGCAGCTTCTCCTCTGGCACCACCTCGTCCACAAGGCCGATCTGGTGGGCCTCAGCCACCGAGTGCAGCAAGCCCAGCTGGAGGGAGCGTTCAGCAACACGGTGTCCCACAGTGTTCACAAATGTGTCCTTGAACCTAGGAGAGATGGCAGGGAAACCTTGTGCAGGTGCACAGCGCACACCCACAGGAAAGCACGCTCACAGCACTCGTGTCAGGACGGACTGCAGAGTCAGAACTGAGGTCCATGCAGGATGTCAGAACGTTATGCAGCACAAACACGTACCAGATACATACAGGATAGGACAGAGAACTGAGGCACTGCACCCTCCAGCTGCAGTTACCATGAACTCTATTGGGAAGGATGCAAAACTACATCTCTGTGGCCAATTAAAGTTTATTACTGTGATTACTTTTTAGGGGCCTCTCTGTGACATTAGACATGAAAGACACAGGCCTACCAGAAGGGAGCCACAATGCCCAGCTGGGTTTCGTTCAGTCCAATGCGGTATTTGGGGTTCTCCACCATGATTCTGTAGTCACACGTCAAGGCAATGAGACATCCCCCAGCTGGGCTGGATCCCTGGCAAGGAGAAGGAAGCTGTGAGTCTAGGTCAGCCACAATCCAGTGCCTGCTTAGCCCTGCACAGGACGTCTGCAGGAAGCTGGTCAGAGACACAGACACCTTCAAAAACAGCCTACAGAAAGACAGAGCCATGAGCTGCCAAAGCACTGAAAAATGAAAACAAGATGCTGAGTGGGTAATGTATTTAGGGATACTGCAGTTCAAAGTGCTCTTCTCCATTGGCCCATAATCCTGGTGGGAGGATGACAGAACAGTGAAAAAGGAGTAAGATACAAATGCGCTTCACTGCCCACCTGCACTGCTATCCAAAGGGCTAAGGCCAATTATTTACAGAGCTGCACAGCTCCCTCCCAATCCCCTCGCCTCAAGCTATAAACGAAGTACACAACAGCCAAACAAACAAGCTCAGGCAACTTGCACAAGTCTCACTTGTGAAAAAACAAGTGCACGTGACAGGTGCTCTTCAGATTTACAAGCGACTTGCTGGGCTGGGACTGGCTCTTGCCTCACAGAGCTGTGTTTGTGGCATTTAGGTCTGAACCCCCCCCACTGGCCTGACACGAGTGCTCTGTGAGCTCCCACCACCCAAGAGCTGCTGCACCTCAGCAGCACGTGCAGCTTTACCCAGAGAATGTAATGTCCCCTGCTTTCAAGCATCCCCACACCCCAGTGCAGCAGACCCACTCATCCCAATGCCGTATTTGACTCAGCAGTGGCAATTCTGGTTTGGGGGGCTGCTCCTGCACATGCACTGACAACGTTACACAGCAAGCAGCAGAGCACAGAGAGTAACCAGGAAAGCTGATGTAAAGGACTTGCATTGATTGCAGCGACTGTCACCATGCTGGAGCCATACATCCGGAGCCACATCTCCTGCACAGCCCTCCAGAACTCAGCGTAGTGCTCCGTGCTCTTCCCACACATCTCAGTGATGTCCAGCCCAGCTGAGAAGATTCTGGGAACGGCCTGGATTCAACAGAACACAAATATCACCGAGAGGCAAACCGCCCTGCAGCACGCTGCGATCCCAGGGCAACACGTACGGAGGTGACGATCAGGCCCCGGCAGGCCCGGTCGTTCTCCAGCTTCTCCAGGCTTATGCAGAACTCGGTGAGGAAGTCCAGGCTGAGGCTGTTGACTGGAGGGCTCTTGAACTTCATCGTGGCTACGCCTGAGCCATGGTAAGCACAGAGGCATCAGAAACCCCACAGCACAGCAACCCTCAACAGCTGCTCCCCACAGGACAGCCTGCCACTCTGATGGGTTCACAAAGCAGGGACCCCATGGAAGCCTGGATCTGCACGTGGCACCCAGCCACACCAAACGCCCGCTGACATCCCTGTCCCCACACTCTTCTCTCTGCTGGCCCTACACAGATGAAGGCAAAACAGATGGGGCTCTGAGGGCTCTCCATGCCCTGGGCAGTGCAGAGGGGCTCTGCTGGGGGAGGTGACACTGTACCTGAACTTGCATCCAGCTCCACCAGGATCTTGTTGTTGCTGAAAGCACGGCGCTGGATGGGCAGGACGCTGGGGGGCTGCCGGGCAGCTTGGCCCCACACCTGAGGCCGGCTGCAGGGAAACAGCACACCTGGGGGAGAGGGGGTGAGGGTGAGCAGGGACACTCTGACCCACTGTTGGGGGACACGGGGACGTTGCACTGCATAAAGTGGGGGCATGGCAGGAATAAGGACATGGCAACCCCTGGTGCAGCGACACGTGGGGGGGGGGAAATCGGGACACCCCGGCCCCCGTAAGCAGGCATGTGACAGCCCTGACACGCTTACAGGTGCCATGCGGGGACATGCAGGATCCCGACCCAGGGAGAGGGTACACGAGGGGGAGAACCCGAGGGGATGCGCCCGGCAGCAAGGGGACACGGGGACATGAGAACGCAGTCGGGCAGGAGGACACGCAGAGACAGCTCAGCCGCGGAGGACGAACCTGAACGAGCAACCCGACGGGCAAAGGTCAACGCTCCCACCGCCGCCGCCATGTTCTCCGGGATGGTCAACGGGGCGCGGATCGGCCTCAAAACGTCACCGCCCCTCCCCCCAGCTCCCGCCCTGGGGCCCCGAAGCCCCGCCCCCAGCTGGTAAACCCCGCCCCCAGCTGCTGAAGCCCCGCCCCCAGCCGGCCGCGTGGTGCACACGTGCTGCCACCCCGTGGTGGTGCGCGTGTAGCGGAGCGCACTGTGCTGCTCTGTCCCGTCCTGTGCTGCTCTGTCCCGCCCTGTGCTGCTCTGTCCCGTCCTGTGCTGCCCTGCGTTGCCGTGCACCATCCCACCTGTGCCGTCCTGCACTGCTTTGTGCTGCTCCGTGCTTCCCTGGGCTGCAGCGGCCTGCACTAACCTGCACTATGTTGTCCTGCAGCGTCCTGTTCTGCCCTCACCATCCTGCTCTGCTCTGCCTCACCTAGTGCTGCCTTGTCGTGCTCTGCCTCACCTAGTGCTGCCTTGTCGTGCTCTGCCCGCTTGCCACATCTGCTCTGCAGGCCTGAAACCTCCCCACCATGCTGCCCTCTGAGTTCTACTCTGAACACCTGGGCCAACTGGGGCTGTGTCCCTGGGCAGCGTCCCCGTGGCTGTCCCTGCAGGCACAGCTCAGTCCATGGGCAGCAGGGCTCTGGCAGCTCCAGGGCTGCAGGAACAGCCAGGTTGGGGCAGGATGGCTGGAGGCAGCTCCTGGCCTCAGTGTCTGCCTGCAAACCTCATCACGGCAAAGGCCGTCCCAGGGAGCAGCGCAGGGGCTGGAACCAGAGCTGTGAGCGGACAGCATTCAGCAGCAGCATGGTGAGGTCAGTGCTGCCCCTCTGCCTGCTGCTCGCTGCCACCCTGAGGGACGGCTTGCCTGATTCCTCAGGGCTCAAGGCCCACACTCGCCCTGTGCTGTGTCGGCTGTGGATGCTGGAGGAGCAGGTGGGTGCTGGGCAGCCCCAGGGGGGTGCAGCACAGCAGGGATCATGCTTGTAGCATCCTTCACACCATTCCATTGGAATGTGGCTGGTTCCAGGAGGTGACGCTGAGCCGTCTCGAGAGCATCGCCAGGAACTACATCATCTCCTACAACACTGACAGCCGCTTTCGGTCACTGGCAGAGCAGGCGGAGGCGGCCAATGCAGCCCGGGCTGCCCTGCAGTGTAAGGAGGCTGGAAGGGTGAGCCCTGAGCCCCCACACTGAGCCACGGAGCCTGTGGGATGCAGCAAGCAGTCAGCAGGAGCTGCAGGGCTCAGTGCTCCTCAGCACTCTCAGCTCTTAGTCCCTCAAGGTGGGGCATCAGCAGCGACAGCAGGAGGAAAGGCAGTGGGTGCTGGTGGAGACTGGTCTCTTTAGAGTGGCCTAGGAATCCTCAAGATGACTTCATCATTATCATGATGGAAGGTCAGAGAGACAGAATAGTTGGGGAGAGGACTCTGAAATCTAAAAAGCCCTGAGTTCCAGTACAGCCTATAGCCTGTAGCAAGACATTTCCTTCTTTGTGCCTTTGTCTCCTCATTTGTAAGAAACTAACTTTTGTGATACAAAGACAGAGCATGACTGCATTTGCTGGTACTTCTGGGCCTTCAACTATGGCACGCGCCATAATAAATGCCAGAACAGTGAACAAAATGGTGGTTTATCTGTTTGGCCCATCAGAACCAGATAACACTATCCCATGCCAGAGGAACGCATGTTAACTGCACTGCTGTGTAAATGCAGGTAGGTCAGCAGCCAGGGGATGAAAATGTCTCAACTGCATTTATGGGGTAGATAAACTGTTACGCACTCACTGCACGAAGCTGCACTTCCTCTCCAATCCCTCTCTGCCCTTGCCAAAACAGAGCCTTTGATCGTGTCTTTCCACAGAAAGAACCGTCTGGAATACCATTTCACTGCAGAAATAAATAAACAAACCCTCAGGACTCACAGTGATTTCCTACTTTATCAATGAAGAATCCAGCCAGAATAACCACTACTGCATTTCCTAGGAAAAAACAAGAGTGGGAACACTGATGTTTTGCTGCTAGGAAGCACACAGCAAAATACCCTCAAAGTGAGAGCCAAGTGACATATCCAAGCGTAGACTGCATACAGCAAATTGTATTCTGCAGGTGTCATTCCCAAGCCCTCAACATAGCCCAGCATGCTGCTGTGCTCAGTGCAGCCATGATGGGTTCCACTGGGACACGTCAAGGTATGCAAAACAGGTCAAAAAATCTCTTTACACGGTGGCCATGGTCAGAAACCCAAATATTCCTTTAAAAATGAAGTTCATCTCTTGCCTACTAGACCTTTCTGTCTCCCACTCAGTTCCCACCTTCGTGACAAAGAATTAGTGTCCAGTCAGGAGAATGCAGTGGGAGAGCCAACTGTTTCTTGGCTATAGATGAGCTTGATCTGACTCTTCATGACACACTGTAAAGTCTTCAGCGAAGTGTAAATAGGGAACTTAGCAACAGTCCATTTTCATTCACACCTCTGAGGTATTTGCCCAGCAGATAACACTAATATGGCTTCAGAACATCGCTTCTGCTACTATGTAGGATGGTCAGGAAAAAAACAACACCAAAACAAACCATGTCTTCTGTCTAATGCCAAGGACTGCTACCATCAGTAGCTGGGTACTTCCGTATGAAGTCATTACGGTTTGACAATCTCTGTGCTTGAGATCTCTCTTATGGCCAATAGATGGGGCCACTTCCACGCCTACTTCCTTCCGACCACCAGAACAAGTTCCCCAGTGCTCTCAGAGGTGTTCTCGAGTCTGGTGGCTGTGGTTATGGAAAGCTGTCATGATGGAATATTTTGTTTGGGGGTTCCTTCATCCCTTAGCAAAAGACCAGAACACCTGCAGGAGCAAGTATCCTGGTACTACACTGGTTTTCCATAATAAACACCTGTTGAGTTTCCCTCAAAAAACCTAGAGCAATTACCTGAGGGCAGCACTGGCTCTTCAGAGCAGACCCGAGGCTTTTCTAATCCACTAAAGCAGGGAACTCCAGAAACAAACAGCCCTGAGCTCTGCCAGCACTTTTCACACCCACCAGTGCCAAAGGTGATCCATCTGCTGTTTCCCTGAACTCTCCACCTTCAGCGATACAGGTCTGAGAAAATGAAGCTACTAGTAATGCAGTGACTTGAGGTGCTTTGAAGAGGTCATCACCTGCTCTTTCTTTGTGCACCAACGACTCACAGGACCCCCAGGCTGGCATTTGGCAGCAACAGTTGATCCATCTGCTGAACTTACAACCTTCTTATAGAAAGGGTGCATAGGTTGCTTAACACAAAAAAGGTGCTGAAGCAGAGAAAAGCACATGATAAGACCAATACTTCCCTTGAAAGCAGAAACCAGAGTGTTCTGATTAATCCAAGATGAGGCAAATGTGCAGGGAAGGCCTAGTACAGGCCAGAGTGATCCTAATACCCGTAATCTCTAGATTTAGATCTAGAACCAATGCAATAACCTCACAAAATACTGCCCTGCTGCCTCCATAAAGAAACACGAGATACACTTTAAAGGTTCTTATTAGGTAACAGACATAATACAGATACATTCCTCAGTAACTGCACTGAGAAGATTGTGAGCCTGGGATGTGCAACCCATGAGTAACTCAGAGAGATAATATCGTGTGCCTGGAGGAAGGGCACATAGTGATGTGCATTTCGCCAACAGTGTTGCCATTGTGAGTACAATGCACTGCTTCACTCAGATCCTTGCTGGAACCCAACTGATTGTCTGAGAGCATTTTTCACACCAGGAATGTCCTCCCATCCCATTTCTTGTGCATGATTTCAGATTCCACACACTAACACGGCCTCCTGTCTTCTTGTGGCTGGTGGTGAATGACCGCCTTTGCATCACTGGTTACAGCTGCTGCTGTTCTCCCCGCTTCTGCCAGCCCTGCTTTTCTGCCACGGACCATCAGAGCCGCTTGCAACCGGACCACAACTAGGATCCTGTCTCGTAACTTTCCCAGTGTTGTACAAATCCTTGCCTCTTTCCTATCTTTACTATCTCTCACCTTCCCTTCCCTACCACCCTTATTGGTAACAGTCCACCTTCACCTTCCCCATCTCCCTGGGCAATATTGGTAATAAACTGGTTGTAGCAACATTTGCACTGTTGCTTCTTAATCTCATGATGGGTATACATATAATCAAAGAACCTCGTATCCCTCCTTCATATTGGAGTGTGACGTCTGTCCATGGGAAGGCACCAAACAACACCCCCAAACCCCAACTGTTTCTCTCTCTCTTGGTCGTAAATACATGAGAGGTGGAGGGAAGCCTCGACAGAGTCCTTGGCAGTGCTGAGTGTGCCCTGATTTGGAGCAGTAGCTCAGAAGAGCTCAAGGACACACCTCTTCCCATATCAAGCCTCCCCAGCACTATGCAGTTGTGCCGGGAGCTTTGGTAACCGTCCAGTTAGACAAGCAAGCTGAGGCTGGGACCAAGGAGGCCCTCCCCGGCGTGCAGCTCTCCCACTGCTTCCCTGGCCCCAAGTGCTGGCCCCAGCACTATGCACTCTATCCCAGTGGAAATGATCACAGCAGCAGCTTTTGGACACAGTGTCTTTATTTGTCAATAAGTGGGTATTTTGAACGATCTGAGACTTGCATGCACCACTTACAGTGGTACTGGCCAGAATTCTCAGGTAAATCCATGGAGTTATGTTTGCTGGTGGAGGAGTCACTGTCAGTGGGAGAACTCCTGGACTGGTGGGAGGGATATGTCCAGGGTCTGCTCCACTGTGACCCAAATTCTTCATCAAAAAATGGCCTGATGATGTTACTTTTCTGGGCATGCACATTCTCCTCTGTAGCCTCTCCCAGCTCTGCTCTGCCTTCGTCTCCACCCAAGTTGGTGCCTGGACGATCCGGTCCTGATGCTGCCCGTTCCCTCTTGCGTGCTCTGTGGGAATAAGTTTGCAGTACTCACTGATAGGAACCGAGGGGACACTTGAAAGACCTCACAATGTAAATCCTGGCAGTGTACTGCCAGCAGCTGATTTGGCTGTCCAGGATCCTGGCAGCACAAATGCTTTGTTACCAAACGAAGTGATAGTGTTACGGGGAAAAGACAACTCACGGATTTTGCCTACACATCCATAGCATAACAATAAAGTTCAGCAACAGCATGGTCAGCTGTATGGCCAGCAGCACAGAAAGGACCACTTTCATCACAGGGATGTGCACTTTTGCTTTGCCAACAGGAGCTGTGGTGGTATTCCCAGCATCCACCCCTGGGGAAGAAAAGAGACAATGCCGCAGGTTACTGTCATCAGCACTGGGGATAATCTCACAGTATGCTTAATGGACCCAAGAGTCGTCCTTTTTCATCAGTGGGTCGATCTTTCTCTCTTTTCTGGCCACCAGAGGACAAGGAGGATTGCTTCCACTTCTCCTTGGCTGGGGAGAGGCAGCGCCGGCTCTGCCCATGTCTTGCTCAGGGTCGAGGGCCGGGGCTCTGCTCTGGGGTCTGGGCTTTCACCGTGGGGAGCCCAGAAACCCGCAGAAACCCTCACACTCTCCCCAGCACACAAGCCCTGATGTCTCCCTCAGGATATCCCCCAGGCTCAAGGTCAAGCTCCAGCCAGCACAAGCAGAGCTGGAGCCAGCCCAGGGGGAGAAACACTCCTGCAGGCTCCTGCCACACAGGCCCCGGTTCCTGGCCTGCGGGAGGCTTCTTTTACAGCACGGGCTCTGTGTGAACATGCCCAGGTTTGGCTGCCGGTCTGCTGTGCCAGAGCAGGCAGGAAGAGCCTGCTGGCAGCCCAAGGAAAGTGATTCTGCTCTGTGACAGCGGATGACCATTGGACAGAAATTACCTGGCAAAACAGTTCCTTGCACTGCCTGTGTATCGTTGTCAGACACCGGCTGTGTGTCACCACTGCCTTCCTGCAATGGCTTCTGCTGCACAGTCTCTTCCTCTGTCCCATCAGTCCCACCACGCTGTTCATTATCAATGTCCCGCAAGAATTTCATTAAGATGTCAGATGACCTCCGCACTAATTCCTCTATTGTAGATGCATGCTTTCGAGGGGCAGCTGGATCACCTTCACCTCCTGTCACACCTGTACACAAAAACCACAGAGCGACTCTCTGTCAACGTTCTTCCAGTCAGAATGATGCAGTGAAAACAGGGGGATCCTCCATGACACTACTCTCTCCCTTCCACACAGGAGCTGCTTGGAAACAGTTCCTGGGTGACCGCAGGGCACACAGACACAGCCGTAAGCAAGGGCAGAGGAGAAACTTTCCCATTGCATGTGGCGACCTCTCTCCCCCTTGGTAACCTGCACTGACTGCAAGGGGCTCAGGTACTGACACGCAACCCAGGCGTGGGACAAAAGAGCCCAAGTTGCAGAGAGGCCAGGAGAGAGGTTGGCTGGCATTTAGCAGCTTTCAGAAGGCTTTCTCCAGGCCGTGTGAAGGAACCTGTAGACACCCCATAAAAGAATATTAGGCCCCTTGAGGTTTTCTATCTGGCAGACCTCTGAGACACAGACAGCAAGCCAGCTCGATGCTGGCAGTACGTACAGCCCAGAAACAGTGAGGGCCCATGCTTTTCATGGAGAAGAACCCCCTGGCCAGTGGAGGCGGGAACCCTTGCTGAACTGTCTCCACCAAAGACGGACACATGTCAGTGAAATGAAGACTGGTGTCTTACCTCCGGCGTCCAAACCAGGCTCGGGGACAGGACTGTGCTGCTCAGAATGACCAAGAGGACCTGCAGGGACAAGTGTGATCAGGCACCGGTGAGGAGAGCTTCCTCTGCGTGTTGGGGCCCACTTTTTCCTCAGTGAGCTGCAGGGTCCAGAGGAGGGTCAGAGAAGGTCGTGGCCCAAATGGGAAGGTGTGGGTTCTCTCAGCTGAACAGGGGCTGGGGTAACATTCCCACTGAAACGTGGCAGCTCTCTAAGTACCCAAATACTCCTGAGTGACCTGTGCAAGTCCTCCAAGGCACGAGCAGATTAGGAAGACCTTGGGAGGTTCCGATGTAAAGTTACAAACTACCGGGGCACACATTTTTTGGCCTTCACGAAAATAAATTCTCGCAACTTACCTCTGGGTTGACCCCAAGACATAAAATCTCGATACGAACCGTCATCTGAATTGGGCACACCAATGCCATCATCTAGAATCAAGAAGAGCGGATGAGAGAATTCACTTTGCATCTTGTGATCTTCTCCCTTAGTAAATGGAGCTGGGTCAGGTAATGGGACGTGAGAAAGACTCAGGTAATGACTGGCACAGTTGTGGAGCAGCCACGATGAGCTGTTGGCTGCCACCGGGCAGCTTACAGAGTATTCTTTCCACACCATGTGCTACACCCCTCACAGAACGCATGGCCAAAGGTACATCCCCATGGGGACTTTCTTCAGCGGACATCTCTGGTGCACACAAAGGAAAGTCATACTGAAGCACCAGAGGAAATCACGCCTGTCTCTTCCTCTGGTCTGTTTGCTGGGGCTCTGTGTTGGAAACTGGGATTCCTGTATGGGGAGTACCACGAGGCTGGAGCACAAATGCTCACGCTTGTGCCAGCATACATCTTCTGAGCTCTGTTTTCAGGGACGTGTCCCAGGATGAAGGCAGTCCTCCAGCCAGCAAGCAGCAGAGCCATGGCCCGTTTCAGTCCTGGGGAGCAGTGCTGCCACGGGCTCTTGCCTGGCTCGTGCAGCGCTGCCTGTCACCCCCTGCCTAACGCCCACCATGGAAGGCAGCTCAAGGAAAGGCTGACGTAGGGCCGTGGTGACACAGTCTGACTTCTTGCCCCCAGTGGCGCTCGGTTTTGGGTCCGTCTCTGCCCACTCACCTGCTCCCCGTGCTCGCCAAGGAGCAGCAGAGACCGCCTGTGGAAGCACTGCCATAAGCAGCAGGAGGAGGACAAGGCTGGCAGAGGGCACGGCCTTCTGCACCTGTGCCATGTTGCCACCACTACCGCTGCAGCCACAGCAAGTGCTGCTGTTGGGGCAGGCGCACAGCAATGCCTGTGTCATGAGCAGCAGTCACAGCTGGGCCTTGTGACGTCATGGCTCAGCGAAGGCATACAGTGGGGCACTGTGAGATCACAGTCCCGTGAGGCCGGGTGGAAGCTCTTGTGATGCGCTGCACCAGGGCTGCCTGGGGCCGCTGCTTCCATCATAGAATCACGGAATCATGGGGTGTCTCGCTTTTCACTGCAGCATCTCTCCTAAGGCTACAAATACACATGCTTTGAACAGAAAAGTAGCATTTGCCCAATAGCTTGTGTGGATGCCATATCCTCACACATACCTCATATACCTCAACGGCAGCGAGCACCAACTGTTGAGTCACACCTCTTCCCATATCAAGCCTCCCCAGCACTTTGCAGTTGTGCCGGGAGCTTTGGTGACCGTCCAGTTAGACAAGCAAGCTGAGGCTGGGACCAAGGAGGCCCTCCCCGGCGTGCAGCCCTCCCACTGCTTCCCTGGCCCCAAGTGCTGGCCCCAGCACTATGCACTCTATCCCAGTAGAAATGATCACAGCAGCAGCTTTTGGACACAGTGTCTTTATTTGTCAATAAGTGGGTCTTTCGAACAATCTGAGACTTGCCTGCACCACTTACAGTGGTACTGGCCGGAATTCTCAGGGAAATCCATAGAGTTATGTTTGCTGCTGGAAGAGTCACTGTCGGTGGGAGAACTCCTGGACTCATATAAAATGAGCGAGAGAGAGTGTTCGATAAATCAGAGGCCTCACACTAATGCTGAAGGCGAAACGGCAGCGAGCACCCACTGCTGAGTCGATCCCAAAGGAAAGAGAGCATCCTGTGACCGCAGACAGTTTTTATCTTTCCCTCTGAGTGGAAATAACGTAAAAATACAAAGCATCTCACAGCCCTCTGGGGAATGTATTTCTTCTTCTTATCTTCTGAGACGGGTATACCCGTAACTATCGACGATCCATGGAGCTGGAGCATTAACACTTTAACTCTCAGTGCACTACATGATGTTATGATGTGGAATACCAATGCCAAAAATCATAAAACCATGACAATGTCCTGGAGCAACGAAGGAGAGAAAAGTTGCAGCTCAATGGCCGGAGAACACTCTTTTGTGTGGTACTCATCTCCGGGAGGTGTGGGGTGGGTGAGATTGCCTCTCAGGAGATGCTTGCCTGGCATCCTAGCACGGGATTTGTCACGTAGGCAGGAAAAACGGAGGATAAAAGAGGGATCGACCATCATGAGCAGAGGTGTTCTACCATCTGAACCCTCACGAGCTGATCACTGTTTGCTGCTTCCCGGAGAGTCCTTCTCTTAGGAGAGACCACAGGAGCTGATCACTGTTTGCTGCTGCCCCTCCCGGTGCTGACCCCGCGCTGCTTCTCCAGTGCTGGCTGACGCTGTTCCTGTGCTGACCCGGTGCCTTGTCTCCAGGACAACTGCTTGCTGCTCAGGGCTGCCTGTCCCTGCTGCTGTTCTCCCCGCTTCTGCCACCCCTGCTCTTCTGCCATGGACCATCAGAGTCGCTTGCAACCGGACCACCCCTAGGATCCTGGCTGGTGACTTTCCCTGCGTTGTACAGATCCTTGCTTCTTTCCCATCTCTCTCCTTCCCTTCCCCATCACCCTTATCGTAACAGTGTCCGCCTTCCCCATCTCCCTGGTCAATATTTGTAAGAAACTGGTCGGACCAACATTTGAACCATTGCTTCTTAATCTCACGCTGGGTATACATATAATCAAAGAATCTCGTCTCCCTCCTTTATATTGGAGCGTGACATCTGTCCACAGGAAGGCACCAAACAACACCCTCAAACCCCAACTATTTATCCCCCTGTTGGGCGTAAATGATGAGGTGTTCTACAAGCAACTAGTAGATGTTGCATGATGGCCAGCACTTGTTCTCATGGGGGACCTCAACTTCCTGATATATGCTGGAAATATAATACTGCACAGAGGAAGCTGTCCATGAGATTTCTAGAGTGTGTGGAAGATAGCTTCCTGACACAGCTGGTGCAAGAACCTACAAGTGGAGGTGCCTTGCTAGACCTGCTCTTCACTAACAGAGAAGGACTAGCAGGAGACGTGAGGGCTGGGGATTGTCTCGGCCAGAGTGACCATGAAATGGTAGGGTTTGCTATTCTTGGTGATGTCAAGAGGGTGACTAGCAAAACTGCTACCTTGGACTTCCGGAGGGCAGACTTTGACCTGTTCCAGACACTAGTTGCAAGGGTCCCTTGGGACTCACTCCTGAGGGGTAAAGGGGTCCCGGAAGCCCGGGTCCTCCTCAGGATGGAAATCCTAAAGGCACAGGTGCAGGCTGTCTCTGAGTCCTGTAAGTCGAGCCGGATAGGAAGAAGACCAGTGTGGATGAACCGGGATCTTTCGTTGAGACTCTGGGAGAAAAAGAGAGTCTATGTCTTCTGGAAGATGGGACAGGCTACTTGGGGAGACTACAGGGAACTTGCCAAGATTTGCAGGCTGGAAGTTAGAAATGCAAAAGCCCAGCTCGAACTTAGACTGGCTACTGCAGTAAAGGAGAGCAAAAAATCCTTTTACAAATACATTAACAGTAAAAGAAGAACTAAGGAGAATTTCCCTACTTTACTTGATGCGGCAGGGAATGTAACCACAGAGGTTAAGGAAAAGGCTGAGGTTCTCAATGCCTTCTTCACATCTGTCTTTAATAGAAAGATCAGTTATCTTCAGGATACTTTTTGCTCTGACCTGGAAGTCTGGGATGAAGCGCATAATACACCCCCTGTGATCCCAGCAGAGACAGTCAGAGACCTGCTCCTCCATCTGAACTGCCACAAGTCCATGGGACCAGATGGGATCCACCCAAGGGTGCTGAGGGAGCTGGCAGAGGCGATTGCCAAGCCACTTTCTGCCATCTTATCAGCATTCCTGGTCATCCGGAGAGGTCCCGCAAGATTGGAGGCTTGCCGATGTGACACCCATCTACAAGAAAGGTCATAAGAGGATCAGACCCAGCCAGCACGCGTTCACAAAGGGCAGGTCATGCTTGTCCAACCACATCTCCTTCTACGACTGGGCGACCAGACTGTTAGATGAGGGAACGGCTGTTGATGTAGTCTACCTGGACTTCAGCAAAGCCTTTGGCACGGTCTCCCACAGTATTCTCCTGGGGAAACTGGCAGCCCGTGGTGTGGACAGGTTCACTCTTCTTTGGGTTGAGAATTGGTAGAGGGCCGTGCCCAGCAGGTAGTGGTTAATGGAGTTAAGTCCAGCTGGTGTCCCGTTACGAGTGGTGTCCCCCAAGGGTCGGTATTTGGGTCCATCTTGTTTCATATCTTTATTGATGACCTAGATGAGGGGATTGAGTGTTCCCTCAGTAAGTTTGCGGATGACACCAAGTTGGGAGGATGTCAATCTGCCTGAGGGTAGGGAGACCCTTCAGCGGGATCTGGATAGGCTGAACAGTTGGGCTGAGGTCAGTGGGATAAGGTTCGATAAGGCCAAGTGCCGGGTCCTGCACTTTGGCCACAATAACCCCATGCAGTGCTATAGGCTTGGGGCAGAATGGCTTCTTCAGACTGTATAGAGGAAAAGGACCTGGGGGTGTTGGTTGATGCTCGGCTCAACATGAGCCGGCAGTGTGCCCAGGTGGCCAAGAAAGCCAATGGCATCCTGGCCTGTAATAGAAATAGTATGGCCAGCAGGAGCAGGGAGGTGATCATCCCCCTGTACTCAGCTCTGGTGCGGCCGCACCTCAAGTACTGTGTTCAGTTTTGGGCCCCTCACTACAAGAGAGACATCGAGGCCCTGAAGCGTGTTCAGAGAAGGGCAACAAAACTGGTGAGGGGTCTGGAGCACAAGTCTTAGGAGGAGCGGCTGAGGGAGCTGGGATTGTTTAGCCTGGAGAAAAGGAGGCTCAGAGGAGACCTCATCGCACTCTACCACTTCCTGAAGGAGTGCTGCAATGAAGGGACGGGAACCCAGCTTGATGCAAGCTCATGTTCGATTTATTAAGCAACAACTCAAAGCTTATATACACAGAAAGGCTGCATGTGTTAAGATCTGACTGGGAGAAGGTTACATTCCTTAAGATAAAACATTTTAACAATACAAGGCACTCTTAATCATCTGAATAAAACAGTTCCCGATCGCTTCCCGTTGCTATATCCTGTTCGTCCATTTCTTTACATTCCTTGAATGTGGTTATCTTGATCTTGTCAGCCTGTCTTAACATAGCCTGCATCCAAGGCCTGTGATCCAATTCTTGCATAGCCAGCAGCTCAGTCTGGCTAGCACTCTTGCCATTATCCACAAAGGGGGGCTGTGGTGAGGAGGGGGTCTGCCTCTTCTCCCCAGGACGAGAGGGAATGGCCACAAGTTGCGCCGGAGAAGATTTAGATTAGATTTCAGGTAAATTTTTTTCTCTGAAGAGTGGTCAGACATTGGAATGGCCTGCTTAGGGAGGTGATTGAGGCACCATCCCTAGCGCTGTTCAAGAAGAGTTTAGATGAGGTGCTAAGGAATTTGATTTAGTAGCTTAGTGGGTAGGGATGGTGATGGGAGGATGGTTGGACTAGATGAATTTGTAGGTCCTCTCCAACGCAATGAATCTATGAATCTAAACACATGAGAGGCAAAGGGAAGCCTTGCCAGAGTCCTTGGCAGTGCTGAGTGTGCCCTGACTTGGGACAGCAGCTCAGAAGAGCTCAAGGACACGCCTCTTCCCATATCAAGCCTCCCCAGCACTTTGCAGTTATGCCGGGAGCTTTGGTGACCGTCCATTTAGACAAGCAAGATGAGGCTGGGACCAAGGAGGCCCTCCCTGGCATGAAGGTCTTGCTAATGATCTGAGACTTGCTGGCACCAGCTACAGAGTCATTGCCTGGAATCCATAGAGTCATGGCTGCTGTCGGAAGAGTCACTGTCAGTGGGAGAACTCCAGGACTGGTGGGAGGGGTATGTCCAGGGTTTGCTCCACTGTGACCCAAATTCTTCATCAAAAAATGGCCTGATGATGTTGTTACTTTTCTGGGCATGCACATTCTCCTCTGTAGCCTCTCCCAGCTCTGCTCTGCTTTCATCTCCACCCAAGTTGGTGCCTGGACGATCCGGTCCTGATGCTGCCTGTTCCCTCTTGCGTGCTCTGTGGGAATAAGTTTGCAGTACTCACTGATAGGAACCGAGGGGACACTTGAAAGACCTCACAATGTAAATCCTGGCAGTGTACTGCCAGCAGCTGATTTGGCTGTCCAGGATCCTGTCAGCACAAATGCTTTGTTACCAAATGCAGCGATAGTGTTACGGGGAAAAGACAACTCACGGATTTTGCCTACACATCCATAGCATAAGAATAAAGCTCAGCACCACCATGGTCAGCTGTATGGCCAGCAGCACAGCAAGGACCACTTTCATCACAGGGATGTGCAGTTTTGCTTTGCCAACAGGAGCTGTGGTGGTATTCCCAGCATCCACCCCTGGGGAAAAAAAGAGACAATGCCGCAGGTTACTGTCATCAGCACTGGGGATAATCTCACAGTATGCTTCACGGACCCAAGAGTCGTCCCTTTTCATCAGTGGGCAGCTCTTTCTCTCTTTTCTGGCCACCAGAGGACAAGGAGGATTGCTTCCTCTTCTCCTTGGCTGGGGAGAGGCAGCGCCGGCTCTGCCCATGTCTTGCTCAGGGTCGAGGGCCAAGGCTCTGCTCTGGGGTCTGGGCTTTCACCGTGGGGAGCCCAGGAACCCGCAGAAACCCTCACACTCTCCCCAGCACACAAGCCCCGATGTCTCCCTCAGGATACCCCCAGGCTCAAGGTCGAGCTCCAGCCAGCACAAGCAGAGCTGGAGCCAGCCCAGGGGGAGAAACACTCCTGCAGGCTCCTGCCACACAGGCCCCGGTTCCTGGCCTGCGGGAGGCTTCTTTTACAGCACGGGCTCTGTGTGTACATGCCTGGGTATAGCTGCTGGCGTGCTGTGCCAGAGCAGGCAGGAAGAGCCTGCTGGCACACAGTGATTCTGCTCCCTGACAGCGGATGACTGCTGGACAGAAATTACCTGGCAAACCAGTTCCTTGCACTGCCTGTGTTCTGTTGTCAGACACCGGCTGTGTGTCACCGCTGCCTTCCTGCAAAGGCTCCTGCTGCACAGTCTCTTCCTCTGTCCCATCAGTCCCACCATGGTCCGCATTCTCAATGTCCCGCAAGAATTTCTTTAAGATCTCAGATGACCTCTGGATGGATTCCTCTATTGTAGATTCATCCTTTCCAGGGGCAGCTGGATCACCTTCACCTCCTGTCACACCTGCACACAAACAGCACAGAGCGACTCTCTGTCAATGATCTTCCAGTCAGAATGACGCAGTGAAAACAGGGGGATCCTCCATGACACTACTCTCTCCCTTCCACACAGGAGCTGCTTGGAAACAGTTCCTGGGTGACTGCAGGGCACACAGACACAGCCGTAAGCAAGGGCAGAGGAGAAACTTTCCCATTGCACGTAGTGACCTCTCTCCCCCTTGGTAACCTGCACTGACTGCAAGGGGCTCAGGTACTGACACGCAACCCAGGCGTGGGACAAAAGAGCCAGAGTTGCAGAGAGGCCAGGAGAGAGGTTGGCTGGCATTCAGCAGCTTTCAGAAGGCTTTCTCCAGGCCGTGTGAAGGAACCTGTAGACACCCCATAAAAGAATATTAGGCCCCTTGAGGTGTTCCTACTGTCAGAACCTCTGAGACACAGACAGCAAGCCAGCTCGATGCTGGCATTATGCAGCAGCCAAGAAACAGTGAGGGCCCATGCTTTTCATGGAGAAGAACCCCCTGGCCAGTGGAGGCCGGAACCCTTGCCGAACTGTCTCCACCAAAGACGGACACATGTCAGTGAAATGAAGACTGGTGTCTTACCTCCGGCGTCCAAACCAGGCTCGGGGACAGGACTGTGCTGCTCAGAATGACCAAGAGGACCTGCAGGGACAAGTGTGATCAGGCACCGGTGAGGAGAGCTTCCTCTGCGTGTTGGGGCCCACTTTTTCCTCAGTGAGCTGCAGGGTCCAGAGGAGGGTCAGAGAAGGTCGTGGCCCAAATGGGAAGGTGTGGGTTCTCTCAGCTGAACAGGGGCTGGGGTAACATTCCCACTGAAACGTGGCAGCTCTCTAAGTACCCAAATACTCCTGAGTGACCTGTGCAAGTCCTCCAAGGCACGAGCAGATTAGGAAGACCTTGGGAGGTTCCGATGTAAAGTTACAAACTACCGGGGCACACATTTTTTGGCCTTCACGAAAACAAATTCTCGCAACTTACCTCTGGGTTGACCCCAAGACATAAAATCTCGATACGAACCGTCATCTGAATTGGGCACACCAATGCCATCATCTAGAATCAAGAAGAGCGGATGAGAGAATTCACTTTGCATCTTGTGATCTTCTCCCTTAGTAAATGGAGCTGGGTCAGGTAATGGGACGTGAGAAAGACTCAGGTAATGACTGGCACAGTTGTGGAGCAGCCACGATGAGCTGTTGGCTGCCACCGGGCAGCTTACAGAGTATTCTTTCCACACCATGTGCTACACCCCTCACAGAACGCATGGCCAAAGGTACATCCCCATGGGGACTTTCTTCAGCGGACATCTCTGGTGCACACAAAGGAAAGTCATACTGAAGCACCAGAGGAAATCACGCCTGTCTCTTCCTCTGGTCTGTTTGCTGGGGCTCTGTGTTGGAAACTGGGATTCCTGTATGGGGAGTACCACGAGGCTGGAGCACAAATGCTCACGCTTGTGCCAGCATACATCTTCTGAGCTCTGTTTTCAGGGACGTGTCCCAGGATGAAGGCAGTCCTCCAGCCAGCAAGCAGCAGAGCCATGGCCCGTTTCAGTCCTGGGGAGCAGTGCTGCCACGGGCTCTTGCCTGGCTCGTGCAGCGCTGCCTGTCACCCCCTGCCTAACGCCCACCATGGAAGGCAGCTCAAGGAAAGGCTGACGTAGGGCCGTGGTGACACAGTCTGACTTCTTGCCCCCAGTGGCGCTCGGTTTTGGGTCCGTCTCTGCCCACTCACCTGCTCCCCGTGCTCGCCAAGGAGCAGCAGAGACCGCCTGTGGAAGCACTGCCATAAGCAGCAGGAGGAGGACAAGGCTGGCAGAGGGCACGGCCTTCTGCACCTGTGCCATGTTGCCACCACTACCGCTGCAGCCACAGCAAGTGCTGCTGTTGGGGCAGGCGCACAGCAATGCCTGTGTCATGAGCAGCAGTCACAGCTGGGCCTTGTGACGTCATGGCTCAGCGCAGGCATACAGTGGGGCACTGTGAGATCACAGTCCCGTGAGGCCGGGTGGAAGCTCTTGTGATGCGCTGCACCAGGGCTGCCTGGGGCCGCTGCTTCCATCATAGAATCACGGAATCATGGGGTGTCTCGCTTTTCACTGCAGCATCTCTCCTAAGGCTACAAATACACATGCTTTGAACAGAAAAGTAGCATTTGCCCAATAGCTTGTGTGGATGCCATATCCTCACACATACCTCATATACCTCAACGGCAGCGAGCACCAACTGTTGAGTCACACCTCTTCCCATATCAAGCCTCCCCAGCACTTTGCAGTTGTGCCGGGAGCTTTGGTGACCGTCCAGTTAGACAAGCAAGCTGAGGCTGGGACCAAGGAGGCCCTCCCCGGCGTGCAGCTCTCCCACTGCTTCCCTGGCCCCAAGTGCTGGCCCCAGCACTATGCACTCTATCCCAGTAGAAATGATCACAGCAGCAGCTTTTGGACACAGTGTCTTTATTTGTCAATAAGTGGGTCTTTCGAACAATCTGAGACTTGCCTGCACCACTTACAGTGGTACTGGCCGGAATTCTCAGGGAAATCCATAGAGTTATGTTTGCTGCTGGAAGAGTCACTGTCGGTGGGAGAACTCCTGGACTCATATAAAATGAGCGAGAGAGAGTGTTCGATAAATCAGAGGCCTCACACTAATGCTGAAGGCGAAACGGCAGCGAGCACCCACTGCTGAGTCGATCCCAAAGGAAAGAGAGCATCCTGTGACCGCAGACAGTTTTTATCTTTCCCTCTGAGTGGAAATAACGTAAAAATACAAAGCATCTCACAGCCCTCTGGGGAATGTATTTCTTCTTCTTATCTTCTGAGACGGGTATACCCGTAACTATCGACGATCCATGGAGCTGGAGCATTAACACTTTAACTCTCAGTGCACTACATGATGTTATGATGTGGAATACCAATGCCAAAAATCATAAAACCATGACAATGTCCTGGAGCAACGAAGGAGAGAAAAGTTGCAGCTCAATGGCCGGAGAACACTCTTTTGTGTGGTACTCATCTCCGGGAGGTGTGGGGTGGGTGAGATTGCCTCTCAGGAGATGCTTGCCTGGCATCCTAGCACGGGATTTGTCACGTAGGCAGGAAAAACGGAGGATAAAAGAGGGATCGACCATCATGAGCAGAGGTGTTCTACCATCTGAACCCTCACGAGCTGATCACTGTTTGCTGCTTCCCGGAGAGTCCTTCTCTTAGGAGAGACCACAGGAGCTGATCACTGTTTGCTGCTGCCCCTCCCGGTGCTGACCCCGCGCTGCTTCTCCAGTGCTGGCTGACGCTGTTCCTGTGCTGACCCGGTGCCTTGTCTCCAGGACAACTGCTTGCTGCTCAGGGCTGCCTGTCCCTGCTGCTGTTCTCCCCGCTTCTGCCACCCCTGCTCTTCTGCCATGGACCATCAGAGTCGCTTGCAACCGGACCACCCCTAGGATCCTGGCTGGTGACTTTCCCTGCGTTGTACAGATCCTTGCTTCTTTCCCATCTCTCTCCTTCCCTTCCCCATCACCCTTATCGTAACAGTGTCCGCCTTCCCCATCTCCCTGGTCAATATTTGTAAGAAACTGGTCGGACCAACATTTGAACCATTGCTTCTTAATCTCACGCTGGGTATACATATAATCAAAGAATCTCGTCTCCCTCCTTTATATTGGAGCGTGACATCTGTCCACAGGAAGGCACCAAACAACACCCTCAAACCCCAACTATTTATCCCCCTGTTGGGCGTAAATGATGAGGTGTTCTACAAGCAACTAGTAGATGTTGCATGATGGCCAGCACTTGTTCTCATGGGGGACCTCAACTTCCTGATATATGCTGGAAATATAATACTGCACAGAGGAAGCTGTCCATGAGATTTCTAGAGTGTGTGGAAGATAGCTTCCTGACACAGCTGGTGCAAGAACCTACAAGTGGAGGTGCCTTGCTAGACCTGCTCTTCACTAACAGAGAAGGACTAGCAGGAGACGTGAGGGCTGGGGATTGTCTCGGCCAGAGTGACCATGAAATGGTAGGGTTTGCTATTCTTGGTGATGTCAAGAGGGTGACTAGCAAAACTGCTACCTTGGACTTCCGGAGGGCAGACTTTGACCTGTTCCAGACACTAGTTGCAAGGGTCCCTTGGGACTCACTCCTGAGGGGTAAAGGGGTCCCGGAAGCCCGGGTCCTCCTCAGGATGGAAATCCTAAAGGCACAGGTGCAGGCTGTCTCTGAGTCCTGTAAGTCGAGCCGGATAGGAAGAAGACCAGTGTGGATGAACCGGGATCTTTCGTTGAGACTCTGGGAGAAAAAGAGAGTCTATGTCTTCTGGAAGATGGGACAGGCTACTTGGGGAGACTACAGGGAACTTGCCAAGATTTGCAGGCTGGAAGTTAGAAATGCAAAAGCCCAGCTCGAACTTAGACTGGCTACTGCAGTAAAGGAGAGCAAAAAATCCTTTTACAAATACATTAACAGTAAAAGAAGAACTAAGGAGAATTTCCCTACTTTACTTGATGCGGCAGGGAATGTAACCACAGAGGTTAAGGAAAAGGCTGAGGTTCTCAATGCCTTCTTCACATCTGTCTTTAATAGAAAGATCAGTTATCTTCAGGATACTTTTTGCTCTGACCTGGAAGTCTGGGATGAAGCGCATAATACACCCCCTGTGATCCCAGCAGAGACAGTCAGAGACCTGCTCCTCCATCTGAACTGCCACAAGTCCATGGGACCAGATGGGATCCACCCAAGGGTGCTGAGGGAGCTGGCAGAGGCGATTGCCAAGCCACTTTCTGCCATCTTATCAGCATTCCTGGTCATCCGGAGAGGTCCCGCAAGATTGGAGGCTTGCCGATGTGACACCCATCTACAAGAAAGGTCATAAGAGGATCAGACCCAGCCAGCACGCGTTCACAAAGGGCAGGTCATGCTTGTCCAACCACATCTCCTTCTACGACTGGGCGACCAGACTGTTAGATGAGGGAACGGCTGTTGATGTAGTCTACCTGGACTTCAGCAAAGCCTTTGGCACGGTCTCCCACAGTATTCTCCTGGGGAAACTGGCAGCCCGTGGTGTGGACAGGTTCACTCTTCTTTGGGTTGAGAATTGGTAGAGGGCCGTGCCCAGCAGGTAGTGGTTAATGGAGTTAAGTCCAGCTGGTGTCCCGTTACGAGTGGTGTCCCCCAAGGGTCGGTATTTGGGTCCATCTTGTTTCATATCTTTATTGATGACCTAGATGAGGGGATTGAGTGTTCCCTCAGTAAGTTTGCGGATGACACCAAGTTGGGAGGATGTCAATCTGCCTGAGGGTAGGGAGACCCTTCAGCGGGATCTGGATAGGCTGAACAGTTGGGCTGAGGTCAGTGGGATAAGGTTCGATAAGGCCAAGTGCCGGGTCCTGCACTTTGGCCACAATAACCCCATGCAGTGCTATAGGCTTGGGGCAGAATGGCTTCTTCAGACTGTATAGAAGAAAAGGACCTGGGGGTGTTGGTTGATGCTCGGCTCAACATGAGCCGGCAGTGTGCCCAGGTGGCCAAGAAAGCCAATGGCATCCTGGCCTGTAATAGAAATAGTATGGCCAGCAGGAGCAGGGAGGTGATCATCCCCCTGTACTCAGCTCTGGTGCGGCCGCACCTCAAGTACTGTGTTCAGTTTTGGGCCCCTCACTACAAGAGAGACATCGAGGCCCTGGAGCGTGTTCAGAGAAGGGCAACAAAACTGGTGAGGGGTCTGGAGCACAAGTCTTAGGAGGAGCGGCTGAGGGAGCTGGGATTGTTTAGCCTGGAGAAAAGGAGGCTCAGAGGAGACCTCATCGCACTCTACCACTTCCTGAAGGAGTGCTGCAATGAAGGGACGGGAACCCAGCTTGATGCAAGCTCATGTTCGATTTATTAAGCAACAACTCAAAGCTTATATACACAGAAAGGCTGCATGTGTTAAGATCTGACTGGGAGATGGTTACATTCCTTAAGATAAAACATTTTAACAATACAAGGCACTCTTAATCATCTGAATAAAACAGTTCCCGATCGCTTCCCGTTGCTATATCCTGTTCGTCCATTTCTTTACATTCCTTGAATGTGGTTATCTTGATCTTGTCAGCCTGCATCCAAGGCTTGTGATCCAATTCTTGCATAGCCAGCAGCTCAGTCTGGCTAGCACTCTTGCCATTATCCACAAAGGGGGGCTGTGGTGAGGAGGGGGTCTGCCTCTTCTCCCCAGGACGAGAGGGAATGGCCACAAGTTGCGCCGGAGAAGATTTAGATTAGATTTCAGGAAAATTTTTTTCTCTGAAAGAGTGTTCAGGCTCTGGAATGGCCTGCTTAGGGAGGTGATTGAGGCACCATCCCTAGCGCTGTTCAAGAAGAGTTTAGATGAGGTGCTAAGGAATTTGATTTAGTAGCTTAGTGGGTAGGGATGGTGATGGGAGGATGGTTGGACTAGATGAATTTGTAGGTCCTCTCCAACGCAATGAATCTATGAATCTAAACACATGAGAGGCAAAGGGAAGCCTTGCCAGAGTCCTTGGCAGTGCTGAGTGTGCCCTGACTTGGGACAGCAGCTCAGAAGAGCTCAAGGACACGCCTCTTCCCATATCAAGCCTCCCCAGCACTTTGCAGTTATGCCGGGAGCTTTGGTGACCGTCCAGTTAGACAAGCAAGATGAGGCTGGGACCAAGGAGGCCCTCCCTGGCATGAAGGTCTTGCTAATGATCTGAGACTTGCTGGCACCAGCTACAGAGTCATTGCCTGGAATCCATAGAGTCATGGCTGCTGTCGGAAGAGTCACTGTCAGTGGGAGAACTCCAGGACTGGTGGGAGGGGTATGTCCAGGGTCTGCTCCACTGTGAATAAAATTCTTCATCAAAAAATGGCCTGGAGCTGTTGTTGCTTTTCTGGGCATGCACATTCTCCTCTGTAGCCTCTCCCAGCTCTGCTCTGCTTTCATCTCCACCCAAGTTGGTGCCTGGACGATCCGGTCCTGATGCTGCCTGTTCCCTCTTGCGTGCTCTGTGGGAATAAGTTTGCAGTACTCACTGATAGGAACCGAAGGGACACTTGAAAGACCTCACAATGTAAATCCTGGCAGTGTACTGCCAGCAGCTGATTTGGCTGTCCAGGATCCTGGCAGCACAAATGCTTTGTTACCAAATGCAGCAATAGTGTTACGGGGAAAAGACAACTCACGGATTTTGCCTACACATCCATAGCATAACAATAAAGCTCAGCACCACCATGGTCAGCTGTATGGCCAGCAGCACAGAAAGGACCACTTTCATCACAGGGATGTGCAGTTTTGCTTTGCCAACAGGAGCTGTGGTGGTATTCCCAGCATCCACCCCTGGGGAAGAAAAGAGACAATGCCGCAGGTTACTGTCATCAGCACTGGGGATAATCTCACAGTATGCTTCACGGACCCAAGAGTCGTCCCTTTTCATCAGTGGGCAGCTCTTTCTCTCTTTTCTGGCCACCAGAGGACAAGGAGGATTGCTTCCTCTTCTCGTTGGCTGGGGAGAGGCAGCGCCGGCACTGCCCATGTCTTGCTCAGGGTCGAGGGCCAAGGCTCTGCTCTGGGGTCTGGGCTTTCACCGTGGGGAGCCCAGAAACCCGCAGAAACCCTCACACTCTCCCCAGCACACAAGCCCCGATGTCTCCCTCAGGATATCCCCCAGGCTCAAGGTCAAGCTCCAGCCAGCACAAGCAGAGCTGGAGCCAGCCCAGGGGTAGAAACACTCCTGCAGGCTCCTGCCACACAGGCCCCGGTTCCTGGCCTGCGGGAGGCTTCTTTTACAGCACGGGCTCTGTGTGTACATGCCTGGGTATAGCTGCTGGCGTGCTGTGCCAGAGCAGGCAGGAAGAGCCTGCTGGCACACAGTGATTCTGCTCCCTGACAGCGGATGACTGCTGGACAGAAATTACCTGGCAAACCAGTTCCTTGCACTGCCTGTGTTCTGTTGTCAGACACCGGCTGTGTGTCACTGCTGCCTTCCTGCAAAGGCTCCTGCTGCACAGCCTCTTCCTCTGTCCCATCAGTCCCACCATGGTCCGCATTCTCAATGTCCCGCAAGAATTTCTTTAAGATCTCAGATGACCTCTGGATGGATTCCTCTATTGTAGATTCATCCTTTCCAGGGGCAGCTGGATCACCTTCACCTCCTGTCACACCTGCACACAAACAGCACAGAGCGACTCTCTGTCAATGATCTTCCAGTCAGAATGACGCAGTGAAAACAGGGGGTTCCTCCATGACACTACTCTCTCCCTTCCACACAGGAGCTGCTTGGAAACAGTTCCTGGGTGACTGCAGGGCACACAGACACAGCCGTAAGCAAGGGCAGAGGAGAAACTTTCCCATTGCACGTAGTGACCTCTCTCCCCCTTGGTAACCTGCAGTGACTGCAAGGGGCTCAGGTACTGACACGCAACCCAGGCGTGGGACAAAAGAGCCAGAGTTGCAGAGAGGCCAGGAGAGAGGTTGGCTGGCATTCAGCAGCTTTCAGAAGGCTTTCTCCAGGCCGTGTGAAGGAACCTGTAGACACCCCATAAAAGAATATTAGGCCCCTTGAGGTGTTCCTACTGTCAGAACCTCTGAGACACAGACAGCAAGCCAGCTCGATGCTGGCATTATGCAGCAGCCAAGAAACAGTGAGGGCCCATGCTTTTCATGGAGAAGAACCCCCTGGCCAGTGGAGGCCGGAACCCTTGCAGAACTGTCTCCACCAAAGACGGACACATGTCAGTGAAATGAAGCCTGGTGTCTTACCTCCGGCATCCAAACCAGGCTCGGGGACAGGACTGTGCTGCTCAGAATGACCAAGAGGACCTGCAGGGACAAGTGTGATCAGGCACCGGTGAGGAGAGCTTCCTCTGCGTGTCGGGGCCCACTTTTTCCTCAGTGAGCTGCAGGGTCCAGAGGAGGGTCAGAGAAGGTCGTGGCCCAAATGGGAAGGTGTGGGTTCTCTCAGCTGAACAGGGGCAGGGGTAACGTTCCCACTGAAACGCGGCAGCTCTCTAAGTACCCAAATACTCCTGAGTGACCTGTGCAAGTCCTCCAAGGTACAAGCAGATTAGGAAGACCTTGGGAGGTTCCGATGTAAAGTTACAAACTACCGGGGCACACATTTTTTGGCCTTCACGAAAATAAATTCTCGCAACTTACCTCTGGGTTGACCCCAAGACATAAAATCTCGATCCGAACCATCATCTGAATTGGGCACACCAATGCCATCATCTAGAATCAAGAAGAGCGGATGAGAGAATTCACTTTCCATGTTGTGATCTTCTCCCTTAGTAAATGGAGCTGGGTCAGGTAATGGGGCGCGAGAAAGATGCAGGTAATGACTGGCACAGTTGCGGAGTGGCCACGATGAGCTGTTGGCTGCCACCTGGCAGCTTACAAAGTATTCTCTCCACACCATGCGCTACACCCCTCATGGACCGCTTGGCCAAGGATACATCCCCATGGGACTTCAGCGGACATCTCTGGTGCACACAAAGGAAAGTCACACTGAAGCACCAGAGGAAATCATGCCTGTCTCTTCCTCTGGGCTGTGTGCTGGGGCTCTGTGTTGGAAACTGGGATTCCTGTATGGGGAGTACCACGAGGCTGGAGCACAAATGCTCACGCTTGTGCCAGCATACATCTTCTGAGCTCTGTTTTCAGGGACGTGTCCCAGGATGAAGGCAGTCCTCCAGCCAGCAAGCAGCAGAGCCATGGCCCGTTTCAGTCCTGGGGAGCAGTGCTGCCATGGGCTCATGCCGGGCTCATGAAGCGCTGCCTGTCACCCCCTGCCTAACACCCACAATGGAAGGCAGCCAGGGGAAAGTGATTCTGCTCTGTGACAGCGGATGACTGCTGGACAGAAATTACCTGGCAAAACAGTACTTTGCACTGCCTGTGTATCATTGTCAGACACCAGCGGTGTGTCACCGCTGCCTTCCTGCAATGGCTCTTGCTGCACAGTCTCTTCCTCTGTCCCATCAGTCCCACCACGCTTTGCCATCTCAATGTCCCACAAGAATTTCTTTAAGATCTCAGATGACCTCTGGATGGATTCCTCTATTGTAGATTCATCCTTTCCAGGGGCAGCTGGATCACCTTCACCTCCAGTCACACCTGCACACAAAAACCACAGAGTGACTCTCCGTGAACGTTTTTCCAGTCAAAATGATGCAGTGAAAACAGGGGGTTCCTCCATGACACTACTCTCTCCCTTCCACACAGGAGCTGCTTGGAAACAGTTCCTGGGTGACTGCAGGGCACACAGACACAGCCGTAAGCAAGGGCAGAGGAGAAACTTTCCCATTGCACGTAGTGACCTCTCTCCCCCTTGGTAACCTGCAGTGACTGCAAGGGGCTCAGGTACTGACACGCAACCCAGGCGTGGGACAAAAGAGCCAGAGTTGCAGAGAGGCCAGGAGAGAGGTTGGCTGGCATTCAGCAGCTTTCAGAAGGCTTTCTCCAGGCCATGTGAAGGAACCTGTAGACACCCTATAAAAGAATATTAATCCCCTTGAGGTGTTCCTTCTGTCAGAACCTCTGAGACACAGACAGCAAGCCAGCTCGATGCTGGCAGTACGCAGCAGCCCAGAAACAGTGAGGGCCCATGCTTTTCATGGAGAAGAACCCCCTGGCCAGTGGAGGCCGGAACCCTTGCCGAACTGTCTCCACCAAGGATGGACACATGTCAGTGAAATGAAGACTGGTGTCTTACCTCCGGCGTCCAAACCAGGCTCGGGGACAGGACTGTGCTGCTCAGAATGACCAAGAGGACCTGCAGGGACAAGTGTGATCAGGCACCGGTGAGGAGAGCTTCCTCTGCGTGTCGGGGCCCACTTTTTCCTCAGTGAGCTGCAGGGTCCAGAGGAGGGTCAGAGAAGAACGTGGCCCAAATGAGAAGGTGTGGGTTCTCTCAGCTGAACAGGGGCAGGGGTAACATTCCCACTGAAACGCAGCAGCTCTCTAAGTACCCAAATACTCCTGAGTGACCTGTGCAAGTCCTCCAAGGCACGAGCAGATTAGGAAGACCTTGGGAGGTTCCGATGTAAAGTTACAAACTACCGGGGCACACATTTTTTGGCCTTCACGAAAACAAATTCTCACAACTTACCTCTGGGTTGACCCCAAGACATAAAATCTCGATCCGAACCGTCATCTGAATTGGGCACACCAATGCCATCATCTAGAATCAAGAAGAGCGGAGGAGAGAATTCACTTTGCATGTTGTGATCTTCTCCCTTAGTAAATGGAGCTGGGTCAGGTAATGGGACGTGAGAAAGACTCAGGTAATGACTGGCACAGTTGTGGAGCAGCCACGATGAGCTGTTGGCTGCCACCGGGCAGCTTACAGAGTATTCTCTCCATACCATGCGCTACACCCCTCACGGACCGCATGGCCAAAGGTACATCCCCATGGGGACTTTCTTCAGCGGACATCTCTGGTGCACACAAAGGAAAATCACACTGAAGCACCAGAGGAAATCACGCCTGTCTCTTCCTCTGGTCTGTTTGCTGGGGCTGTGTTGGAAACTGGGATTCCTGTATGGGGAGTACAAGGCTGGAGCACAAATGCTCACGCTTGTCCCAGCACACATCTTCTGAGCTCTGTTTTCAGGGACGTGTCCCAGGATGAAGGCAGTCCTCCAGCCAGCAAGCAGCAGAGCCATGGCCCGTTTCAGTCCTGGGGAGCAGTGCTGCCACGGGCTCTTGCCTGGCTCGTGCAGCGCTGCCTGTCACCCCCTGCCTAACGCCCACCATGGAAGGCAGCCCAAGGAAAGGCTGACGTAGGGCCGTGGTGACACAGTCTGACTTCTTGCCCCCAGTGGCGCTCGGTTTTGGGTCCGTCTCTGCCCACTCACCTGCTCCCCGTGCTCGCCAAGGAGCAGCAGAGACCGCCTGTGGAAGCACTGCCATAAGCAGCAGGAGGAGGACAAGGCTGGCAGAGGGCATGGCCTTCTGCACCTGTGCCATGTTGCCACCACTGCCGCTGCAGCCACAGCAAGTGCTTCTGTTGGGGCAGGCGCACAGCAATGCCCTGTGTCATGAGCAGCAGTCACAGCTGGGCCTTGTGACGTCATGGCTCAGCGCAGGCATACAGTGGGGCACTGTGAGCTCACAGTCCCATGAGGCCGGGTGGAAGCTCTTGTGATGCGCTGCACCAGGGCTGCCTGGGGCCGCTGCTTCCATCATAGAATCACGGAATCATGGGGTGTCTCGCTTTTCACTGCAGCATCTCTCCTAAGGCTACAAATACACATGCTTTGAACAGAAAAGTAGCATTTGCCCAATAGCTTGTGTGGATGCCATATCCTCACACATACCTCATATACCTCAACGGCAGCGAGCACCAACTGTTGAGTCACACCTCTTCCCATATCAAGCCTCCCCAGCACTTTGCAGTTGTGCCGGGAGCTTTGGTGACCGTCCAGTTAGACAAGCAAGCTGAGGCTCAGACCAAGGAGGCCCTCCCCGGCGCGCAGCTCTCCCACTGCTTCCCTGGCCCCAAGTGCTGGCCCCAGCACTATGCACTCTATCCCAGTAGAAATGATCACAGCAGCAGCTTTTGGACACAGTGTCTTTATTTGTCAATAAGTGGGTCTTTCGAACAATCTGAGACTTGCCTGCACCACTTACAGTGGTACTGGCCGGAATTCTCAGGGAAATCCATAGAGTTATGTTTGCTGGTGGAAGAGTCACTGTCGGTGGGAGAACTCCTGGACTCATATAAGATGAGCGAGAGAGAGTGTTCGATAAACCAGAGGCCTCACACTAATGCTGAAGGCGAAACGGCAGCGAGCACCCACTGCTGAGTCGATCCCAAAGGAAAGAGAGCATCCTGTGACCGCAGACAGTTTTTATCTTTCCCTCTGAGTGGAAATAACGTAAAAATACAAAGCATCTCACAGCCCTCTGGGGAATGTATTTCTTCTTCTTATCTTCTGAGACGGGTATACCCATAACTATCGACGATCCATGGAGCTGGAGCATTAACACTTTAACTCTCAGTGCACTACATGATGTTATGATGTGGAATACCAATGCCAAAAATCATAAAACCATGACACCGTCCTGGGGCAACGAAGGAGAGAAAAGTTGCAGCTCAATGGCCAGAGAACACTCTTTTGTGTGGTACTCATCTCCGGGAGGTGTGGGGTGGGTGAGATTGCCATCTCAGGAGATGCTTGCCTGGCATCCTAGCATGGGATTTGTCACGTAGGCAGGAAAAACGGAGGATAAAAGAGGGATCGACCATCATGAGCAGAGGTGTTCTACCATCTGAACCCTCACAAGCTGATCACTGTTTGCTGCTTCCTGGAGAGTCCTTCTCTTAGGAGAGACCACAGGAGCTGATCACTGTTTGCTGCTGCCCCTCCCGGTGCTGACCCCGCGCTACTTCTCCGGTGCTGGCTGACGCTGTTCCTGTGCTGACCCAGTGCATCTTCTCCGGGACAACTGCTTGCTGCTCAGGGCTGCCTGTCCCTGCTGCTGTTCTCCCCGCTTCTGCCACCCCTGCTCTTCTGCCACGGACCATCAGAGTCGCTTGCAACTGGACCACCCCTAGGATCCTGGCTGGCGACTTTCCCTGCGTTGTACAGATCCTTGCTTCTTTCCCATCTCTCACCTTCCCTTCCCCATCACCCTTATCGGTAACAGTGTCCGCCTTCCCCATCCCCCTGGTCAATATTTGTAAGAAACTGGTCGGACCAACATTTGAACCGTTGCTTCTTAATCTCACGCTGGGTATACATATAATCAAAGAATCTCGTCTCCCTCCCTTATATTGGAGCATGACATCTGTCCACGGGAAGGCACCAAACAACACCCTCAAACCCCAACTGTTTCTCTCTCTCTTGGTCGTAAATACATGAGAGGCGGAGGGAAGCCTCACCAGAGTCCTTGGCAGTGCTGAGTGTGCCCTGATTTGGAGCAGTTGCTCAGAAGAGCTCAAGGACACACCTCTTCCCATATCAAGCCTCCCCAGCACTTTGCAGTTGTGCCGGGAGCTTTGGTGACCGTCCAGTTAGACAAGCAAGCTGAGGCTCAGACCAAGGAGGCCCTCCCCGGCGCGCAGCTCTCCCACTGCTTCCCTGGCCCCAAGTGCTGGCCCCAGCACTATGCACTCTATCCCAGTGGAAATGATCACAGCAGCAGCTTTTGGACACAGTGTCTTTATTTGCCAATAAGTGGGTCTTTCTAACAATCTGAGACTTCCCTGTACCACTTAAAGTGGTACTGGCTGGAATTCTCAGGCAAATCCATAGAGTCATCTTCGCTGGTGGAGGAGTCACTGTCAGAGGGAGAACTCCAGGACTGGTGGGAGGGGTATGTCCAGGGTCTCCTCCACACTGACCCAAATTCTTTATCAAAAAATGGCCTGAAGATGTTGTTACTTTTCTGGGCATGCTCATTCTCCTCTGTAGCCTCTCCGAGATCTGCTCTGCTTTCATCTCCACTCAAGTTGGAGCCTGGACGATCCAGATCTGGTGCTGCCCGTTCCCTCTTGCGTGCTCTGTGGGAATAAGTTTGCAGTACTCACTGATAGGAACCGAGGGGACACTTGAAAGACCTCGAACCGTAAATCCTGGCAGTGTACTGCCAGCAGCTGATTTGGCTGTCCAGGATCCTGGCAGCACAAATGCTTTGTTACCAAACGCAGCGTTAGTGTTATGGGGAAAAGACAACTCACGGATTTTGCCTCCACATCCATATAATAAGAATAAAGTTCAGCACCAGCACGGACAGCACTATGGCCAGCAGCACAGCAAGGACCACTTCCATCACAGGGATGTGCACTTTTGGCAGCTCTTTTCCAACAGGAGCTGTGGTGGTATTCCCAGCATCTACCCCTGGGGAAGAAAAGAGACAATGCCGCAGGTTACCGTCATCAGCACTGCGGATAATCTCTCAGTGTGCTTAATGGACCCAAGAGTTGTCCTTTTTCATCAGTGGGCAGCTCTTTCTCTCTTGCCTGGCCACCAGAGGACAAGGAGGATTGCTTCCTCTTCTCCTTGGCTGGGGAGAGGCAGCGCCGGCTCTGCCCATGTCTTGCTCAGGGTCGAGGGCCAAGGCTCTGCTCTGGGGTCTGGGCTTTCACCGTGGGGAGCCCAGAAACCCGCAGAAACCCTCACACTCTCCCCAGCACACAAGCCCCGATGTCTCCCTCAGGATATCCCCCAGGCTCAAGGTCGAGCTCCAGCCAGCACAAGCAGAGCTGGAGCCAGCCCAGGGGGAGAAACACTCCTGCAGACTTCTGCCACACAGGCCCCGGCTCCTGGCCTGCGGGAGGCTTCTTTTACAGCACGGGCTCTGTGTGAACATGCCCAGGTTTGGCTGCCGGTCTGCTGTGCCAGAGCAGGCAGGAAGAGCCTGCTGGCACACAGTGATTCTGCTCCGTGACAGCGGATGACCGCTGGACAGAAATTACCTGGCAAACCAGTTCCTTGCACTGCCTGTGTTCTGTTGTCAGACACCGGCTGTGTGTCACTGCTGCCTTCCTGCAGTGGCTCCTGCTGCACGGTCTCTTCCTCAGTCCCGCCGTTAGTCCCACCACGCTCTTCATTGTCAATGTCCCGCAAGAATTTCATTAAGATCTCAGATGACCTCCGCACTAATTCCTCCATTTTCGATGCATCCTTTCGACGGGCAGCTGGATCACCTTCACCTGCAGCCACACCTGCACACAAACAGCACAGAGTGACTCTCTGTCAACGTTCTTCCAGTCAGAATGATGCAGTGAAAACAGGGGGTTCCTCCATGACACTACTCTCTCCCTTCCACACAGGAGCTGCTTGGAAACAGTTCCTGGGTGACCGCAGGGCACACAGACACAGCCGTAAGCAAGGGCAGAGGAGAAACTTTCCCATTGCACGTGGCGACCTCTCTCCCCCTTGGTAACCTGCACTGACTGCAAGGGGCTCCGGTACTGACACGCAACCCAGGCGTGGGACAAAAGAGCCAAAGTTGCAGAGGGGCCAGGAGAGCGGTTGGCTGGCATTCAGCAGCTTTCAGAAGGCTTTCTCCAGGCCGTGTGAAGGAACCTGTAGACACCCCATAAAAGAATATTAGGCCCCTTGAGATTTTCTAACTGGCAGACCTCTGAGACACAGACAGCAAGCAAGCTCGACGCTGGCAGCACGGAGCAGCCCAGAAACAGTGAGGGCCCATGCTTTTCATGGAGAAGAACCCCCTGGCCAGTGGAGGCGGGAACCCTTGCCGAACTGTCTCCACACAGTTGGACACATGTCAGTGAAATGAAGACTGGTGTTTTACCTCTGGCGTCCAAGCCAGGCTCGGGGACAGGACTGTGCCGCTCAGAATGACCAAGAGGACCTGCAGGGACAAGTGTGATCAGGCACCGGTGAGGAACGCATGGCCGAAGATACATCCCCATGGCCGAGCAGCAGAGCCATGGCCCGTTTCAGTCCTGGGGAGCAGTGCTGCCACGGGCTCTTGCCTGGCTCGTGCAGCACTGCCTGTCACCCCCTGCCTAACGCCCACCATGGAGGGCAGCCCAAGGAAAGGATGACGTACGGCCGTGGCGACACAGCCTGACTTCTTGCCCCCAGTGGTGCTCGATTTTGAGCCCGTCTCTGCCCACTCACCTGCTCCCCGTGCTCGCCAAGGAGCAGCAGAGACCGCCTGTGGAAGCACAGCAATAAGCAGCAGGAGGAAGACAAGGCAGGCAGAGGGCACGGCCTTCTGCCTCAGGGCCATGTTGTCCCTCTGCTGCTGCTGCCACAGCAAGTGCTGCTGTTGGGGCAGGCGCACAGCAATGCCCTGTGTCATGAGCAGCAGTCACAGCTGGGCCTTGTGACGTCATGGCTCAGCGCAGGCATACAGTGGGGCACTGTGAGCTCACAGTCCCATGAGGCCGGGTGGAAGCTCTTGTGATGCGCTGCACCAGAGCTGCCTGGGGCCGCTGCTTTCATCATAGAATCATGGAATCATGGGGTGTCTCGCTTTTCACTGCAGCATCTCTCCTAAGGCTACAAATACACATGCTTTGAACAGAAAACTTGCATTTGCCCAATAGCTTGTGTGGATGCCACATCCTCACACACACCTCATATACCTCACATGAAAAAGCAAGTGTCAGGATTCCTGGTGTCGGCAGTTCTCCGTGTTCCTGCCTTGTTAGAGGCACTGCACCTCACCACGAGCCATCTGCATGCACCCACCCGAACAGCGGGCAGAAGGGAGCTCCAGAGCAGATGGACATGGCGCACGTGGCACTTTGTGCAGCAGAGGCATCTTGCGGGGTTCCAAGAAGGGCCCGGGTCTGCGCTGCAGGCAGAACAAACCCATTCACCCAGGCAGACTGTGCCCTGGGCAACACAGCAGCTTCTACGTGAGCCACTGAATCTCCTCGTTCTGGACAAGGGGCAGGATCTCAAGAGATTCCAGACGAGAGCTGTGAACGTGGGGTTAGAGACGTACAGGCAGCCTCTCTGCGTAGATGGGGAAGCTGAGGGAGACAAATCTCTGGCATGCGCTGTAAGAGGTCACCAATTTTTGTACCATTGCCTCGAAGTTTGCTGATGAACATGTCCAAGCAAGCCCTGGGCAAGGGTTGCAAATTCCTCTGTCTAAGGGACAAGCAGATGGGCACGTCTGTCAACGGTTTACCGGGCTGGTTCAGCCCGGTTTGGTGACAATTGGTGCGGGGGACCCGCAGACCCACTCCCCAGGAAAGGGAAAGGGGAAAAGGGAAAAGGGAGATGGGCCTAGAAACAAAACAGCGGCAACGATCCGAGCAGGAAAGCTAATTTACTAAATAAGATATCAGAAAGTAAAATAACACAATATAATACAGTGTAATTCGAATTGATCCTAACGAATCAAATAAAATGAGCGAGAGAGAGTGACCGATAAACCAAAGGCCTCACGCTAACGCTGAAGGGGATTCAGCAGCAAGCACCCACTGCTGAGTCGATCCCAAAGGAAAGAGAGCGTCCCGTGACCGCAGACAGTTTCTATCTTTTCCCTCTGAGCAGAAATACGTAAAAAAATGCAAAGCATCTCACAGCCCTCTGGGGAATGGAGTTCTTATCTTCTGAGACAGGTTTACCCACAACTATCGATGATCCACAGAGCTGGAGCATTAACTCTTTAACTCTCAATGCACTACATGATGCAGTGATGTGGAATACCAATGCCAAAAATCATAAAACCATGACACCGTCCTGGGGCAACGAAGGAGAGAAAAGTGTCAGCTCAATGGCCAGAGAACACTCTTTTGTGTGGTACTCATCTCCGGGAGGTGTGGGGTGGGTGAGATTGCCATCTCAGGAGATGCTTGCCTGGCATCCTAGCACGGGATTTGTCACGTAGGCTGAAAAAACAGAGGATAAAAGAGGGATCGACCATCATGAGCAGAGGTGTTCTACCATCTGAACCCTCACGAGCTGATCACTGTTTGCTGCTTCCTGGAGAGTCCTTCTCTTAGGAGAGACCACAGGAGCTGATCACTGTTTGCTGCTGCCCCTCCCGGTGCTGACCCCACGCTACTTCTCCGGTGCTGGCTGACGCTGTTCCTGTGCTGACCCAGTGCATCTTCTCCGGGACAACTGCTTGCTGCTCAGGGCTGCCTGTCCCTGCTGCTGTTCTCCCCGCTTCTGCCACCCCTGCTCTTCTGCCACGGACCATCAGAGTCGCTTGCAACTGGACCACCCCTAGGATCCTGGCTGGCGACTTTCCCTGCGTTGTACAGATCCTTGCTTCTTTCCCATCTCTCACCTTCCCTTCCCCATCACCCTTATCGGTAACAGTGTCCGCCTTCCCCATCCCCCTGGTCAATATTTGTAAGAAACTGGTCGGACCAACATTTGAACCGTTGCTTCTTAATCTCACGCTGGGTATACATATAATCAAAGAATCTCGTCTCCCTCCCTTATATTGGAGCATGACATCTGTCCACGGGAAGGCACCAAACAACACCCTCAAACCCCAACTGTTTCTCTCTCTCTTGGTCGTAAATACATGAGAGGCGGAGGGAAGCCTCACCAGAGTCCTTGGCAGTGCTGAGTGTGCCCTGATTTGGAGCAGTTGCTCAGAAGAGCTCAAGGACACACCTCTTCCCATATCAAGCCTCCCCAGCACTTTGCAGCTGTGCCGGGTGCTTTGGTGACCGTCCAGTTAGACAAGCAAGCTGAGGCTCAGACCAAGGAGGCCCTCCCCGGCGCGCAGCTCTCCCACTGCTTCCCTGGCCCCAAGTGCTGGCCCCAGCACTATGCACTCTATCCCAGTGGAAATGATCACAGCAGCAGCTTTTGGACACAGTGTCTTTATTTGCCAATAAGTGGGTCTTTCTAACAATCTGAGACTTCCCTGTACCACTTAAAGTGGTACTGGCTGGAATTCTCAGGCAAATCCATAGAGTCATCTTCGCTGGTGGAGGAGTCACTGTCAGAGGGAGAACTCCAGGACTGGTGGGAGGGGTATGTCCAGGGTCTCCTCCACACTGACCCAAATTCTTTATCAAAAAATGGCCTGAAGATGTTGTTACTTTTCTGGGCATGCTCATTCTCCTCTGTAGCCTCTCCGAGATCTGCTCTGCTTTCATCTCCACTCAAGTTGGAGCCTGGACGATCCAGATCTGGTGCTGCCCGTTCCCTCTTGCGTGCTCTGTGGGAATAAGTTTGCAGTACTCACTGATAGGAACCGAGGGGACACTTGAAAGACCTCGAACCGTAAATCCTGGCAGTGTACTGCCAGCAGCTGATTTGGCTGTCCAGGATCCTGGCAGCACAAATGCTTTGTTACCAAACGCAGCGTTAGTGTTATGGGGAAAAGACAACTCACGGATCTTGCCTCCACATCCATATAATAAGAATAAAGTTCAGCACCAGCACGGACAGCACTATGGCCAGCAGCACAGCAAGGACCACTTCCATCACAGGGATGTGCACTTTTGGCAGCTCTTTTCCAACAGGAGCTGTGGTGGTATTCCCAGCATCTACCCCTGGGGAAGAAAAGAGACAATGCCGCAGGTTACCGTCATCAGCACTGCGGATAATCTCTCAGTGTGCTTCATGGACCCAAGAGTTGTCCTTTTTCATCAGTGGGCAGCTCTTTCTCTCTTGCCTGGCCACCAGAGGACAAGGAGGATTGCTTCCTCTTCTCCTTGGCTGGGGAGAGGCAGCGCCGGCTCTGCCCATGTCTTGCTCAGGGTCGAGGGCCAAGGCTCTGCTCTGGGGTCTGGGCTTTCACCGTGGGGAGCCCAGAAACCCGCAGAAACCCTCACACTCTCCCCAGCACACAAGCCCCGATGTCTCCCTCAGGATATCCCCCAGGCTCAAGGTCGAGCTCCAGCCAGCACAAGCAGAGCTGGAGCCAGCCCAGGGGGAGAAACACTCCTGCAGACTTCTGCCACACAGGCCCCGGCTCCTGGCCTGCGGGAGGCTTCTTTTACAGCACGGGCTCTGTGTGAACATGCCCAGGTTTGGCTGCCGGTCTGCTGTGCCAGAGCAGGCAGGAAGAGCCTGCTGGCACACAGTGATTCTGCTCCGTGACAGCGGATGACCGCTGGACAGAAATTACCTGGCAAACCAGTTCCTTGCACTGCCTGTGTTCTGTTGTCAGACACCGGCTGTGTGTCACTGCTGCCTTCCTGCAGTGGCTCCTGCTGCACGGTCTCTTCCTCAGTCCCGCCGTTAGTCCCACCACGCTCTTCATTGTCAATGTCCCGCAAGAATTTCATTAAGATCTCAAATGACCTCCGCACTAATTCCTCCATTTTCGATGCATCCTTTTGACGGGCAGCTGGATCACCTTCACCTGCAGCCACACCTGCACACAAACAGCACAGAGCGACTCTCTGTCAACGTTCTTCCAGTCAGAATGATGCAGTGAAAACAGGGGGTTCCTCCATGACACTACTCTCTCCCTTCCACACAGGAGCTGCTTGGAAACAGTTCCTGGGTGACCGCAGGGCACACAGACACAGCCGTAAGCAAGGGCAGAGGAGAAACTTTCCCATTGCACGTGGCGACCTCTCTCCCCCTTGGTAACCTGCACTGACTGCAAGGGGCTCCGGTACTGACACGCAACCCAGGCGTGGGACAAAAGAGCCAAAGTTGCAGAGGGGCCAGGAGAGCGGTTGGCTGGCATTCAGCAGCTTTCAGAAGGCTTTCTCCAGGCCGTGTGAAGGAACCTGTAGACACCCCATAAAAGAATATTAGGCCCCTTGAGATTTTCTAACTGGCAGACCTCTGAGACACAGACAGCAAGCAAGCTCGACGCTGGCAGCACGGAGCAGCCCAGAAACAGTGAGGGCCCATGCTTTTCATGGAGAAGAACCCCCTGGCCAGTGGAGGCGGGAACCCTTGCCGAACTGTCTCCACACAGTTGGACACATGTCAGTGAAATGAAGACTGGTGTTTTACCTCTGGCGTCCAAGCCAGGCTCGGGGACAGGACTGTGCCGCTCAGAATGACCAAGAGGACCTGCAGGGACAAGTGTGATCAGGCACCGGTGAGGAACGCATGGCCGAAGATACATCCCCATGGCCGAGCAGCAGAGCCATGGCCCGTTTCAGTCCTGGGGAGCAGTGCTGCCACGGGCTCTTGCCTGGCTCGTGCAGCACTGCCTGTCACCCCCTGCCTAACGCCCACCATGGAGGGCAGCCCAAGGAAAGGATGACGTACGGCCGTGGCGACACAGCCTGACTTCTTGCCCCCAGTGGTGCTCGATTTTGGGCCCGTCTCTGCCCACTCACCTGCTCCCCGTGCTCGCCAAGGAGCAGCAGAGACCGCCTGTGGAAGCACAGCAATAAGCAGCAGGAGGAAGACAAGGCAGGCAGAGGGCACGGCCTTCTGCCCCAGGGCCATGTTGTCCCTCTGCTGCTGCTGCCACAGCAAGTGCTGCTGTTGGGGCAGGCGCACAGCAATGCCCTGTGTCATGAGCAGCAGTCACAGCTGGGCCTTGTGACGTCATGGCTCAGCGCAGGCATACAGTGGGGCACTGTGAGCTCACAGTCCCATGAGGCCGGGTGGAAGCTCTTGTGATGCGCTGCACCAGAGCTGCCTGGGGCCGCTGCTTTCATCATAGAATCATGGAATCATGGGGTGTCTCGCTTTTCACTGCAGCATCTCTCCTAAGGCTACAAATACACATGCTTTGAACAGAAAACTTGCATTTGCCCAATAGCTTGTGTGGATGCCACATCCTCACACACACCTCATATACCTCACATGAAAAAGCAAGTGTCAGGATTCCTGGTGTCGGCAGTTCTCCGTGTTCCTGCCTTGTTAGAGGCACTGCACCTCACCACGAGCCATCTGCATGCACCCACCCGAACAGCGGGCAGAAGGGAGCTCCAGAGCAGATGGACATGGCGCACGTGGCACTTTGTGCAGCAGAGGCATCTTGCGGGGTTCCAAGAAGGGCCCGGGTCTGCGCTGCAGGCAGAACAAACCCATTCACCCAGGCAGACTGTGCCCTGGGCAACACAGCAGCTTCTACGTGAGCCACTGAATCTCCTCGTTCTGGACAAGGGGCAGGATCTCAAGAGATTCCAGACGAGAGCTGTGAACGTGGGGTTAGAGACGTACAGGCAGCCTCTCTGCGTAGATGGGGAAGCTGAGGGAGACAAATCTCTGGCATGCGCTGTAAGAGGTCACCAATTTTTGTACCATTGCCTCGAAGTTTGCTGATGAACATGTCCAAGCAAGCCCTGGGCAAGGGTTGCAAATTCCTCTGTCTAAGGGACAAGCAGATGGGCACGTCTGTCAACGGTTTACCGGGCTGGTTCAGCCCGGTTTGGTGACAATTGGTGCGGGGGACCCGCAGACCCACTCCCCAGGAAAGGGAAAGGGGAAAAGGGAAAAGGGAGATGGGCCTAGAAACAAAACAGCGGCAACGATCCGAGCAGGAAAGCTAATTTACTAAATAAGATATCAGAAAGTAAAATAACACAATATAATACAGTGTAATTCGAATTGATCCTAACGAATCAAATAAAATGAGCGAGAGAGAGTGACCGATAAACCAAAGGCCTCACGCTAACGCTGAAGGGGATTCAGCAGCAAGCACCCACTGCTGAGTCGATCCCAAAGGAAAGAGAGCGTCCCGTGACCGCAGACAGTTTCTATCTTTTCCCTCTGAGCAGAAATACGTAAAAAAATGCAAAGCATCTCACAGCCCTCTGGGGAATGGAGTTCTTATCTTCTGAGACAGGTTTACCCACAACTATCGATGATCCACAGAGCTGGAGCATTAACTCTTTAACTCTCAATGCACTACATGATGCAGTGATGTGGAATACCAATGCCAAAAATCATAAAACCATGACACCGTCCTGGGGCAACGAAGGAGAGAAAAGTGTCAGCTCAATGGCCAGAGAACACTCTTTTGTGTGGTACTCATCTCCGGGAGGTGTGGGGTGGGTGAGATTGCCATCTCAGGAGATGCTTGCCTGGCATCCTAGCACGGGATTTGTCACGTAGGCTGAAAAAACAGAGGATAAAAGAGGGATCGACCATCATGAGCAGAGGTGTTCTACCATCTGAACCCTCACGAGCTGATCACTGTTTGCTGCTTCCTGGAGAGTCCTTCTCTTAGGAGAGACCACAGGAGCTGATCACTGTTTGCTGCTGCCCCTCCCGGTGCTGACCCCACGCTACTTCTCCGGTGCTGGCTGACGCTGTTCCTGTGCTGACCCAGTGCATCTTCTCCGGGACAACTGCTTGCTGCTCAGGGCTGCCTGTCCCTGCTGCTGTTCTCCCCGCTTCTGCCACCCCTGCTCTTCTGCCACGGACCATCAGAGTCGCTTGCAACTGGACCACCCCTAGGATCCTGGCTGGTGACTTTCCCTGCGTTGTACAGATCCTTGCTTCTTTCCCATCTCTCACCTTCCCTTCCCCATCACCCTTATCGGTAACAGTGTCCGCCTTCCCCATCCCCCTGGTCAATATTTGTAAGAAACTGGTCGGACCAACATTTGAACCGTTGCTTCTTAATCTCACGCTGGGTATACATATAATCAAAGAATCTCGTCTCCCTCCCTTATATTGGAGCATGACATCTGTCCACGGGAAGGCACCAAACAACACCCTCAAACCCCAACTGTTTCTCTCTCTCTTGGTCGTAAATACATGAGAGGCGGAGGGAAGCCTCACCAGAGTCCTTGGCAGTGCTGAGTGTGCCCTGATTTGGAGCAGTTGCTCAGAAGAGCTCAAGGACACACCTCTTCCCATATCAAGCCTCCCCAGCACTTTGCAGTTGTGCCGGGTGCTTTGGTGACCGTCCAGTTAGACAAGCAAGCTGAGGCTCAGACCAAGGAGGCCCTCCCCGGCGCGCAGCTCTCCCACTGCTTCCCTGGCCCCAAGTGCTGGCCCCAGCACTATGCACTCTATCCCAGTGGAAATGATCACAGCAGCAGCTTTTGGACACAGTGTCTTTATTTGCCAATAAGTGGGTCTTTCTAACAATCTGAGACTTCCCTGTACCACTTAAAGTGGTACTGGCTGGAATTCTCAGGCAAATCCATAGAGTCATCTTCGCTGGTGGAGGAGTCACTGTCAGAGGGAGAACTCCAGGACTGGTGGGAGGGGTATGTCCAGGGTCTCCTCCACACTGACCCAAATTCTTTATCAAAAAATGGCCTGAAGATGTTGTTACTTTTCTGGGCATGCTCATTCTCCTCTGTAGCCTCTCCGAGATCTGCTCTGCTTTCATCTCCACTCAAGTTGGAGCCTGGACGATCCAGATCTGGTGCTGCCCGTTCCCTCTTGCGTGCTCTGTGGGAATAAGTTTGCAGTACTCACTGATAGGAACCGAGGGGACACTTGAAAGACCTCGAACCGTAAATCCTGGCAGTGTACTGCCAGCAGCTGATTTGGCTGTCCAGGATCCTGGCAGCACAAATGCTTTGTTACCAAACGCAGCGTTAGTGTTATGGGGAAAAGACAACTCACGGATTTTGCCTCCACATCCATATAATAAGAATAAAGTTCAGCACCAGCACGGACAGCACTATGGCCAGCAGCACAGCAAGGACCACTTCCATCACAGGGATGTGCACTTTTGGCAGCTCTTTTCCAACAGGAGCTGTGGTGGTATTCCCAGCATCTACCCCTGGGGAAGAAAAGAGACAATGCCGCAGGTTACCGTCATCAGCACTGCGGATAATCTCTCAGTGTGCTTCATGGACCCAAGAGTTGTCCTTTTTCATCAGTGGGCAGCTCTTTCTCTCTTGCCTGGCCACCAGAGGACAAGGAGGATTGCTTCCTCTTCTCCTTGGCTGGGGAGAGGCAGCGCCGGCTCTGCCCATGTCTTGCTCAGGGTCGAGGGCCAAGGCTCTGCTCTGGGGTCTGGGCTTTCACCGTGGGGAGCCCAGAAACCCGCAGAAACCCTCACACTCTCCCCAGCACACAAGCCCCGATGTCTCCCTCAGGATATCCCCCAGGCTCAAGGTCGAGCTCCAGCCAGCACAAGCAGAGCTGGAGCCAGCCCAGGGGGAGAAACACTCCTGCAGACTTCTGCCACACAGGCCCCGGCTCCTGGCCTGCGGGAGGCTTCTTTTACAGCACGGGCTCTGTGTGAACATGCCCAGGTTTGGCTGCCGGTCTGCTGTGCCAGAGCAGGCAGGAAGAGCCTGCTGGCACACAGTGATTCTGCTCCGTGACAGCGGATGACCGCTGGACAGAAATTACCTGGCAAACCAGTTCCTTGCACTGCCTGTGTTCTGTTGTCAGACACCGGCTGTGTGTCACTGCTGCCTTCCTGCAGTGGCTCCTGCTGCACGGTCTCTTCCTCAGTCCCGCCGTTAGTCCCACCACGCTCTTCATTGTCAATGTCCCGCAAGAATTTCATTAAGATCTCAAATGACCTCCGCACTAATTCCTCCATTTTCGATGCATCCTTTCGACGGGCAGCTGGATCACCTTCACCTGCAGCCACACCTGCACACAAACAGCACAGAGCGACTCTCTGTCAACGTTCTTCCAGTCAGAATGATGCAGTGAAAACAGGGGGTTCCTCCATGACACTACTCTCTCCCTTCCACACAGGAGCTGCTTGGAAACAGTTCCTGGGTGACCGCAGGGCACACAGACACAGCCGTAAGCAAGGGCAGAGGAGAAACTTTCCCATTGCACGTGGCGACCTCTCTCCCCCTTGGTAACCTGCACTGACTGCAAGGGGCTCCGGTACTGACACGCAACCCAGGCGTGGGACAAAAGAGCCAAAGTTGCAGAGGGGCCAGGAGAGCGGTTGGCTGGCATTCAGCAGCTTTCAGAAGGCTTTCTCCAGGCCGTGTGAAGGAACCTGTAGACACCCCATAAAAGAATATTAGGCCCCTTGAGATTTTCTAACTGGCAGACCTCTGAGACACAGACAGCAAGCAAGCTCGACGCTGGCAGCACGGAGCAGCCCAGAAACAGTGAGGGCCCATGCTTTTCATGGAGAAGAACCCCCTGGCCAGTGGAGGCGGGAACCCTTGCCGAACTGTCTCCACACAGTTGGACACATGTCAGTGAAATGAAGACTGGTGTTTTACCTCTGGCGTCCAAGCCAGGCTCGGGGACAGGACTGTGCCGCTCAGAATGACCAAGAGGACCTGCAGGGACAAGTGTGATCAGGCACCGGTGAGGAACGCATGGCCGAAGATACATCCCCATGGCCGAGCAGCAGAGCCATGGCCCGTTTCAGTCCTGGGGAGCAGTGCTGCCACGGGCTCTTGCCTGGCTCGTGCAGCACTGCCTGTCACCCCCTGCCTAACGCCCACCATGGAGGGCAGCCCAAGGAAAGGATGACGTACGGCCGTGGCGACACAGCCTGACTTCTTGCCCCCAGTGGTGCTCGATTTTGGGCCCGTCTCTGCCCACTCACCTGCTCCCCGTGCTCGCCAAGGAGCAGCAGAGACCGCCTGTGGAAGCACAGCAATAAGCAGCAGGAGGAAGACAAGGCAGGCAGAGGGCACGGCCTTCTGCCCCAGGGCCATGTTGTCCCTCTGCTGCTGCTGCCACAGCAAGTGCTGCTGTTGGGGCAGGCGCACAGCAATGCCCTGTGTCATGAGCAGCAGTCACAGCTGGGCCTTGTGACGTCATGGCTCAGCGCAGGCATACAGTGGGGCACTGTGAGCTCACAGTCCCATGAGGCCGGGTGGAAGCTCTTGTGATGCGCTGCACCAGAGCTGCCTGGGGCCGCTGCTTTCATCATAGAATCATGGAATCATGGGGTGTCTCGCTTTTCACTGCAGCATCTCTCCTAAGGCTACAAATACACATGCTTTGAACAGAAAACTTGCATTTGCCCAATAGCTTGTGTGGATGCCACATCCTCACACACACCTCATATACCTCACATGAAAAAGCAAGTGTCAGGATTCCTGGTGTCGGCAGTTCTCCGTGTTCCTGCCTTGTTAGAGGCACTGCACCTCACCACGAGCCATCTGCATGCACCCACCCGAACAGCGGGCAGAAGGGAGCTCCAGAGCAGATGGACATGGCGCACGTGGCACTTTGTGCAGCAGAGGCATCTTGCGGGGTTCCAAGAAGGGCCCGGGTCTGCGCTGCAGGCAGAACAAACCCATTCACCCAGGCAGACTGTGCCCTGGGCAACACAGCAGCTTCTACGTGAGCCACTGAATCTCCTCGTTCTGGACAAGGGGCAGGATCTCAAGAGATTCCAGACGAGAGCTGTGAACGTGGGGTTAGAGACGTACAGGCAGCCTCTCTGCGTAGATGGGGAAGCTGAGGGAGACAAATCTCTGGCATGCGCTGTAAGAGGTCACCAATTTTTGTACCATTGCCTCGAAGTTTGCTGATGAACATGTCCAAGCAAGCCCTGGGCAAGGGTTGCAAATTCCTCTGTCTAAGGGACAAGCAGATGGGCACGTCTGTCAACGGTTTACCGGGCTGGTTCAGCCCGGTTTGGTGACAATTGGTGCGGGGGACCCGCAGACCCACTCCCCAGGAAAGGGAAAGGGGAAAAGGGAAAAGGGAGATGGGCCTAGAAACAAAACAGCGGCAACGATCCGAGCAGGAAAGCTAATTTACTAAATAAGATATCAGAAAGTAAAATAACACAATATAATACAGTGTAATTCGAATTGATCCTAACGAATCAAATAAAATGAGCGAGAGAGAGTGACCGATAAACCAAAGGCCTCACGCTAACGCTGAAGGGGATTCAGCAGCAAGCACCCACTGCTGAGTCGATCCCAAAGGAAAGAGAGCGTCCCGTGACCGCAGACAGTTTCTATCTTTTCCCTCTGAGCAGAAATACGTAAAAAAATGCAAAGCATCTCACAGCCCTCTGGGGAATGGAGTTCTTATCTTCTGAGACAGGTTTACCCACAACTATCGATGATCCACAGAGCTGGAGCATTAACTCTTTAACTCTCAATGCACTACATGATGCAGTGATGTGGAATACCAATGCCAAAAATCATAAAACCATGACACCGTCCTGGGGCAACGAAGGAGAGAAAAGTGTCAGCTCAATGGCCAGAGAACACTCTTTTGTGTGGTACTCATCTCCGGGAGGTGTGGGGTGGGTGAGATTGCCATCTCAGGAGATGCTTGCCTGGCATCCTAGCACGGGATTTGTCACGTAGGCTGAAAAAACAGAGGATAAAAGAGGGATCGACCATCATGAGCAGAGGTGTTCTACCATCTGAACCCTCACGAGCTGATCACTGTTTGCTGCTTCCTGGAGAGTCCTTCTCTTAGGAGAGACCACAGGAGCTGATCACTGTTTGCTGCTGCCCCTCCCGGTGCTGACCCCACGCTACTTCTCCGGTGCTGGCTGACGCTGTTCCTGTGCTGACCCAGTGCATCTTCTCCGGGACAACTGCTTGCTGCTCAGGGCTGCCTGTCCCTGCTGCTGTTCTCCCCGCTTCTGCCACCCCTGCTCTTCTGCCACGGACCATCAGAGTCGCTTGCAACTGGACCACCCCTAGGATCCTGGCTGGCGACTTTCCCTGCGTTGTACAGATCCTTGCTTCTTTCCCATCTCTCACCTTCCCTTCCCCATCACCCTTATCGGTAACAGTGTCCGCCTTCCCCATCCCCCTGGTCAATATTTGTAAGAAACTGGTCGGACCAACATTTGAACCGTTGCTTCTTAATCTCACGCTGGGTATACATATAATCAAAGAATCTCGTCTCCCTCCCTTATATTGGAGCATGACATCTGTCCACGGGAAGGCACCAAACAACACCCTCAAACCCCAACTGTTTCTCTCTCTCTTGGTCGTAAATACATGAGAGGCGGAGGGAAGCCTCACCAGAGTCCTTGGCAGTGCTGAGTGTGCCCTGATTTGGAGCAGTTGCTCAGAAGAGCTCAAGGACACACCTCTTCCCATATCAAGCCTCCCCAGCACTTTGCAGTTGTGCCGGGTGCTTTGGTGACCGTCCAGTTAGACAAGCAAGCTGAGGCTCAGACCAAGGAGGCCCTCCCCGGCGCGCAGCTCTCCCACTGCTTCCCTGGCCCCAAGTGCTGGCCCCAGCACTATGCACTCTATCCCAGTGGAAATGATCACAGCAGCAGCTTTTGGACACAGTGTCTTTATTTGCCAATAAGTGGGTCTTTCTAACAATCTGAGACTTCCCTGTACCACTTAAAGTGGTACTGGCTGGAATTCTCAGGCAAATCCATAGAGTCATCTTCGCTGGTGGAGGAGTCACTGTCAGAGGGAGAACTCCAGGACTGGTGGGAGGGGTATGTCCAGGGTCTCCTCCACACTGACCCAAATTCTTTATCAAAAAATGGCCTGAAGATGTTGTTACTTTTCTGGGCATGCTCATTCTCCTCTGTAGCCTCTCCGAGATCTGCTCTGCTTTCATCTCCACTCAAGTTGGAGCCTGGACGATCCAGATCTGGTGCTGCCCGTTCCCTCTTGCGTGCTCTGTGGGAATAAGTTTGCAGTACTCACTGATAGGAACCGAGGGGACACTTGAAAGACCTCGAACCGTAAATCCTGGCAGTGTACTGCCAGCAGCTGATTTGGCTGTCCAGGATCCTGGCAGCACAAATGCTTTGTTACCAAACGCAGCGTTAGTGTTATGGGGAAAAGACAACTCACGGATTTTGCCTCCACATCCATATAATAAGAATAAAGTTCAGCACCAGCACGGACAGCACTATGGCCAGCAGCACAGCAAGGACCACTTCCATCACAGGGATGTGCACTTTTGGCAGCTCTTTTCCAACAGGAGCTGTGGTGGTATTCCCAGCATCTACCCCTGGGGAAGAAAAGAGACAATGCCGCAGGTTACCGTCATCAGCACTGCGGATAATCTCTCAGTGTGCTTCATGGACCCAAGAGTTGTCCTTTTTCATCAGTGGGCAGCTCTTTCTCTCTTGCCTGGCCACCAGAGGACAAGGAGGATTGCTTCCTCTTCTCCTTGGCTGGGGAGAGGCAGCGCCGGCTCTGCCCATGTCTTGCTCAGGGTCGAGGGCCAAGGCTCTGCTCTGGGGTCTGGGCTTTCACCGTGGGGAGCCCAGAAACCCGCAGAAACCCTCACACTCTCCCCAGCACACAAGCCCCGATGTCTCCCTCAGGATATCCCCCAGGCTCAAGGTCGAGCTCCAGCCAGCACAAGCAGAGCTGGAGCCAGCCCAGGGGGAGAAACACTCCTGCAGACTTCTGCCACACAGGCCCCGGCTCCTGGCCTGCGGGAGGCTTCTTTTACAGCACGGGCTCTGTGTGAACATGCCCAGGTTTGGCTGCCGGTCTGCTGTGCCAGAGCAGGCAGGAAGAGCCTGCTGGCACACAGTGATTCTGCTCCGTGACAGCGGATGACCGCTGGACAGAAATTACCTGGCAAACCAGTTCCTTGCACTGCCTGTGTTCTGTTGTCAGACACCGGCTGTGTGTCACTGCTGCCTTCCTGCAGTGGCTCCTGCTGCACGGTCTCTTCCTCAGTCCCGCCGTTAGTCCCACCACGCTCTTCATTGTCAATGTCCCGCAAGAATTTCATTAAGATCTCAAATGACCTCCGCACTAATTCCTCCATTTTCGATGCATCCTTTCGACGGGCAGCTGGATCACCTTCACCTGCAGCCACACCTGCACACAAACAGCACAGAGCGACTCTCTGTCAACGTTCTTCCAGTCAGAATGATGCAGTGAAAACAGGGGGTTCCTCCATGACACTACTCTCTCCCTTCCACACAGGAGCTGCTTGGAAACAGTTCCTGGGTGACCGCAGGGCACACAGACACAGCCGTAAGCAAGGGCAGAGGAGAAACTTTCCCATTGCACGTGGCGACCTCTCTCCCCCTTGGTAACCTGCACTGACTGCAAGGGGCTCCGGTACTGACACGCAACCCAGGCGTGGGACAAAAGAGCCAAAGTTGCAGAGGGGCCAGGAGAGCGGTTGGCTGGCATTCAGCAGCTTTCAGAAGGCTTTCTCCAGGCCGTGTGAAGGAACCTGTAGACACCCCATAAAAGAATATTAGGCCCCTTGAGATTTTCTAACTGGCAGACCTCTGAGACACAGACAGCAAGCAAGCTCGACGCTGGCAGCACGGAGCAGCCCAGAAACAGTGAGGGCCCATGCTTTTCATGGAGAAGAACCCCCTGGCCAGTGGAGGCGGGAACCCTTGCCGAACTGTCTCCACACAGTTGGACACATGTCAGTGAAATGAAGACTGGTGTTTTACCTCTGGCGTCCAAGCCAGGCTCGGGGACAGGACTGTGCCGCTCAGAATGACCAAGAGGACCTGCAGGGACAAGTGTGATCAGGCACCGGTGAGGAACGCATGGCCGAAGATACATCCCCATGGCCGAGCAGCAGAGCCATGGCCCGTTTCAGTCCTGGGGAGCAGTGCTGCCACGGGCTCTTGCCTGGCTCGTGCAGCACTGCCTGTCACCCCCTGCCTAACGCCCACCATGGAGGGCAGCCCAAGGAAAGGATGACGTACGGCCGTGGCGACACAGCCTGACTTCTTGCCCCCAGTGGTGCTCGATTTTGGGCCCGTCTCTGCCCACTCACCTGCTCCCCGTGCTCGCCAAGGAGCAGCAGAGACCGCCTGTGGAAGCACAGCAATAAGCAGCAGGAGGAAGACAAGGCAGGCAGAGGGCACGGCCTTCTGCCCCAGGGCCATGTTGTCCCTCTGCTGCTGCTGCCACAGCAAGTGCTGCTGTTGGGGCAGGCGCACAGCAATGCCCTGTGTCATGAGCAGCAGTCACAGCTGGGCCTTGTGACGTCATGGCTCAGCGCAGGCATACAGTGGGGCACTGTGAGCTCACAGTCCCATGAGGCCGGGTGGAAGCTCTTGTGATGCGCTGCACCAGAGCTGCCTGGGGCCGCTGCTTTCATCATAGAATCATGGAATCATGGGGTGTCTCGCTTTTCACTGCAGCATCTCTCCTAAGGCTACAAATACACATGCTTTGAACAGAAAACTTGCATTTGCCCAATAGCTTGTGTGGATGCCACATCCTCACACACACCTCATATACCTCACATGAAAAAGCAAGTGTCAGGATTCCTGGTGTCGGCAGTTCTCCGTGTTCCTGCCTTGTTAGAGGCACTGCACCTCACCACGAGCCATCTGCATGCACCCACCCGAACAGCGGGCAGAAGGGAGCTCCAGAGCAGATGGACATGGCGCACGTGGCACTTTGTGCAGCAGAGGCATCTTGCGGGGTTCCAAGAAGGGCCCGGGTCTGCGCTGCAGGCAGAACAAACCCATTCACCCAGGCAGACTGTGCCCTGGGCAACACAGCAGCTTCTACGTGAGCCACTGAATCTCCTCGTTCTGGACAAGGGGCAGGATCTCAAGAGATTCCAGACGAGAGCTGTGAACGTGGGGTTAGAGACGTACAGGCAGCCTCTCTGCGTAGATGGGGAAGCTGAGGGAGACAAATCTCTGGCATGCGCTGTAAGAGGTCACCAATTTTTGTACCATTGCCTCGAAGTTTGCTGATGAACATGTCCAAGCAAGCCCTGGGCAAGGGTTGCAAATTCCTCTGTCTAAGGGACAAGCAGATGGGCACGTCTGTCAACGGTTTACCGGGCTGGTTCAGCCCGGTTTGGTGACAATTGGTGCGGGGGACCCGCAGACCCACTCCCCAGGAAAGGGAAAGGGGAAAAGGGAAAAGGGAGATGGGCCTAGAAACAAAACAGCGGCAACGATCCGAGCAGGAAAGCTAATTTACTAAATAAGATATCAGAAAGTAAAATAACACAATATAATACAGTGTAATTCGAATTGATCCTAACGAATCAAATAAAATGAGCGAGAGAGAGTGACCGATAAACCAAAGGCCTCACGCTAACGCTGAAGGGGATTCAGCAGCAAGCACCCACTGCTGAGTCGATCCCAAAGGAAAGAGAGCGTCCCGTGACCGCAGACAGTTTCTATCTTTTCCCTCTGAGCAGAAATACGTAAAAAAATGCAAAGCATCTCACAGCCCTCTGGGGAATGGAGTTCTTATCTTCTGAGACAGGTTTACCCACAACTATCGATGATCCACAGAGCTGGAGCATTAACTCTTTAACTCTCAATGCACTACATGATGCAGTGATGTGGAATACCAATGCCAAAAATCATAAAACCATGACACCGTCCTGGGGCAACGAAGGAGAGAAAAGTGTCAGCTCAATGGCCAGAGAACACTCTTTTGTGTGGTACTCATCTCCGGGAGGTGTGGGGTGGGTGAGATTGCCATCTCAGGAGATGCTTGCCTGGCATCCTAGCACGGGATTTGTCACGTAGGCTGAAAAAACAGAGGATAAAAGAGGGATCGACCATCATGAGCAGAGGTGTTCTACCATCTGAACCCTCACGAGCTGATCACTGTTTGCTGCTTCCTGGAGAGTCCTTCTCTTAGGAGAGACCACAGGAGCTGATCACTGTTTGCTGCTGCCCCTCCCGGTGCTGACCCCACGCTACTTCTCCGGTGCTGGCTGACGCTGTTCCTGTGCTGACCCAGTGCATCTTCTCCGGGACAACTGCTTGCTGCTCAGGGCTGCCTGTCCCTGCTGCTGTTCTCCCCGCTTCTGCCACCCCTGCTCTTCTGCCACGGACCATCAGAGTCGCTTGCAACTGGACCACCCCTAGGATCCTGGCTGGCGACTTTCCCTGCGTTGTACAGATCCTTGCTTCTTTCCCATCTCTCACCTTCCCTTCCCCATCACCCTTATCGGTAACAGTGTCCGCCTTCCCCATCCCCCTGGTCAATATTTGTAAGAAACTGGTCGGACCAACATTTGAACCGTTGCTTCTTAATCTCACGCTGGGTATACATATAATCAAAGAATCTCGTCTCCCTCCCTTATATTGGAGCATGACATCTGTCCACGGGAAGGCACCAAACAACACCCTCAAACCCCAACTGTTTCTCTCTCTCTTGGTCGTAAATACATGAGAGGCGGAGGGAAGCCTCACCAGAGTCCTTGGCAGTGCTGAGTGTGCCCTGATTTGGAGCAGTTGCTCAGAAGAGCTCAAGGACACACCTGTTCCCATATCAAGCCTCCCCAGCACTTTGCAGTTGTGCCGGGTGCTTTGGTGACCGTCCAGTTAGACAAGCAAGCTGAGGCTCAGACCAAGGAGGCCCTCCCCGGCGCGCAGCTCTCCCACTGCTTCCCTGGCCCCAAGTGCTGGCCCCAGCACTATGCACTCTATCCCAGTGGAAATGATCACAGCAGCAGCTTTTGGACACAGTGTCTTTATTTGCCAATAAGTGGGTCTTTCTAACAATCTGAGACTTCCCTGTACCACTTAAAGTGGTACTGGCTGGAATTCTCAGGCAAATCCATAGAGTCATCTTCGCTGGTGGAGGAGTCACTGTCAGAGGGAGAACTCCAGGACTGGTGGGAGGGGTATGTCCAGGGTCTCCTCCACACTGACCCAAATTCTTTATCAAAAAATGGCCTGAAGATGTTGTTACTTTTCTGGGCATGCTCATTCTCCTCTGTAGCCTCTCCGAGATCTGCTCTGCTTTCATCTCCACTCAAGTTGGAGCCTGGACGATCCAGATCTGGTGCTGCCCGTTCCCTCTTGCGTGCTCTGTGGGAATAAGTTTGCAGTACTCACTGATAGGAACCGAGGGGACACTTGAAAGACCTCGAACCGTAAATCCTGGCAGTGTACTGCCAGCAGCTGATTTGGCTGTCCAGGATCCTGGCAGCACAAATGCTTTGTTACCAAACGCAGCGTTAGTGTTATGGGGAAAAGACAACTCACGGATTTTGCCTCCACATCCATATAATAAGAATAAAGTTCAGCACCAGCACGGACAGCACTATGGCCAGCAGCACAGCAAGGACCACTTCCATCACAGGGATGTGCACTTTTGGCAGCTCTTTTCCAACAGGAGCTGTGGTGGTATTCCCAGCATCTACCCCTGGGGAAGAAAAGAGACAATGCCGCAGGTTACCGTCATCAGCACTGCGGATAATCTCTCAGTGTGCTTCATGGACCCAAGAGTTGTCCTTTTTCATCAGTGGGCAGCTCTTTCTCTCTTGCCTGGCCACCAGAGGACAAGGAGGATTGCTTCCTCTTCTCCTTGGCTGGGGAGAGGCAGCGCCGGCTCTGCCCATGTCTTGCTCAGGGTCGAGGGCCAAGGCTCTGCTCTGGGGTCTGGGCTTTCACCGTGGGGAGCCCAGAAACCCGCAGAAACCCTCACACTCTCCCCAGCACACAAGCCCCGATGTCTCCCTCAGGATATCCCCCAGGCTCAAGGTCGAGCTCCAGCCAGCACAAGCAGAGCTGGAGCCAGCCCAGGGGGAGAAACACTCCTGCAGACTTCTGCCACACAGGCCCCGGCTCCTGGCCTGCGGGAGGCTTCTTTTACAGCACGGGCTCTGTGTGAACATGCCCAGGTTTGGCTGCCGGTCTGCTGTGCCAGAGCAGGCAGGAAGAGCCTGCTGGCACACAGTGATTCTGCTCCGTGACAGCGGATGACCGCTGGACAGAAATTACCTGGCAAACCAGTTCCTTGCACTGCCTGTGTTCTGTTGTCAGACACCGGCTGTGTGTCACTGCTGCCTTCCTGCAGTGGCTCCTGCTGCACGGTCTCTTCCTCAGTCCCGCCGTTAGTCCCACCACGCTCTTCATTGTCAATGTCCCGCAAGAATTTCATTAAGATCTCAAATGACCTCCGCACTAATTCCTCCATTTTCGATGCATCCTTTCGACGGGCAGCTGGATCACCTTCACCTGCAGCCACACCTGCACACAAACAGCACAGAGCGACTCTCTGTCAACGTTCTTCCAGTCAGAATGATGCAGTGAAAACAGGGGGTTCCTCCATGACACTACTCTCTCCCTTCCACACAGGAGCTGCTTGGAAACAGTTCCTGGGTGACCGCAGGGCACACAGACACAGCCGTAAGCAAGGGCAGAGGAGAAACTTTCCCATTGCACGTGGCGACCTCTCTCCCCCTTGGTAACCTGCACTGACTGCAAGGGGCTCAGGTACTGACACGCAACCCAGGCGTGGGACAAAAGAGCCAAAGTTGCAGAGGGGCCAGGAGAGCGGTTGGCTGGCATTCAGCAGCTTTCAGAAGGCTTTCTCCAGGCCGTGTGAAGGAACCTGTAGACACCCCATAAAAGAATATTAGGCCCCTTGAGATTTTCTAACTGGCAGACCTCTGAGACACAGACAGCAAGCAAGCTCGACGCTGGCAGCACGGAGCAGCCCAGAAACAGTGAGGGCCCATGCTTTTCATGGAGAAGAACCCCCTGGCCAGTGGAGGCGGGAACCCTTGCCGAACTGTCTCCACACAGTTGGACACATGTCAGTGAAATGAAGACTGGTGTTTTACCTCTGGCGTCCAAGCCAGGCTCGGGGACAGGACTGTGCCGCTCAGAATGACCAAGAGGACCTGCAGGGACAAGTGTGATCAGGCACCGGTGAGGAACGCATGGCCGAAGATACATCCCCATGGCCGAGCAGCAGAGCCATGGCCCGTTTCAGTCCTGGGGAGCAGTGCTGCCACGGGCTCTTGCCTGGCTCGTGCAGCACTGCCTGTCACCCCCTGCCTAACGCCCACCATGGAGGGCAGCCCAAGGAAAGGATGACGTACGGCCGTGGCGACACAGCCTGACTTCTTGCCCCCAGTGGTGCTCGATTTTGGGCCCGTCTCTGCCCACTCACCTGCTCCCCGTGCTCGCCAAGGAGCAGCAGAGACCGCCTGTGGAAGCACAGCAATAAGCAGCAGGAGGAAGACAAGGCAGGCAGAGGGCACGGCCTTCTGCCCCAGGGCCATGTTGTCCCTCTGCTGCTGCTGCCACAGCAAGTGCTGCTGTTGGGGCAGGCGCACAGCAATGCCCTGTGTCATGAGCAGCAGTCACAGCTGGGCCTTGTGACGTCATGGCTCAGCGCAGGCATACAGTGGGGCACTGTGAGCTCACAGTCCCATGAGGCCGGGTGGAAGCTCTTGTGATGCGCTGCACCAGAGCTGCCTGGGGCCGCTGCTTTCATCATAGAATCATGGAATCATGGGGTGTCTCGCTTTTCACTGCAGCATCTCTCCTAAGGCTACAAATACACATGCTTTGAACAGAAAACTTGCATTTGCCCAATAGCTTGTGTGGATGCCACATCCTCACACACACCTCATATACCTCACATGAAAAAGCAAGTGTCAGGATTCCTGGTGTCGGCAGTTCTCCGTGTTCCTGCCTTGTTAGAGGCACTGCACCTCACCACGAGCCATCTGCATGCACCCACCCGAACAGCGGGCAGAAGGGAGCTCCAGAGCAGATGGACATGGCGCACGTGGCACTTTGTGCAGCAGAGGCATCTTGCGGGGTTCCAAGAAGGGCCCGGGTCTGCGCTGCAGGCAGAACAAACCCATTCACCCAGGCAGACTGTGCCCTGGGCAACACAGCAGCTTCTACGTGAGCCACTGAATCTCCTCGTTCTGGACAAGGGGCAGGATCTCAAGAGATTCCAGACGAGAGCTGTGAACGTGGGGTTAGAGACGTACAGGCAGCCTCTCTGCGTAGATGGGGAAGCTGAGGGAGACAAATCTCTGGCATGCGCTGTAAGAGGTCACCAATTTTTGTACCATTGCCTCGAAGTTTGCTGATGAACATGTCCAAGCAAGCCCTGGGCAAGGGTTGCAAATTCCTCTGTCTAAGGGACAAGCAGATGGGCACGTCTGTCAACGGTTTACCGGGCTGGTTCAGCCCGGTTTGGTGACAATTGGTGCGGGGGACCCGCAGACCCACTCCCCAGGAAAGGGAAAGGGGAAAAGGGAAAAGGGAGATGGGCCTAGAAACAAAACAGCGGCAACGATCCGAGCAGGAAAGCTAATTTACTAAATAAGATATCAGAAAGTAAAATAACACAATATAATACAGTGTAATTCGAATTGATCCTAACGAATCAAATAAAATGAGCGAGAGAGAGTGACCGATAAACCAAAGGCCTCACGCTAACGCTGAAGGGGATTCAGCAGCAAGCACCCACTGCTGAGTCGATCCCAAAGGAAAGAGAGCGTCCCGTGACCGCAGACAGTTTCTATCTTTTCCCTCTGAGCAGAAATACGTAAAAAAATGCAAAGCATCTCACAGCCCTCTGGGGAATGGAGTTCTTATCTTCTGAGACAGGTTTACCCACAACTATCGATGATCCACAGAGCTGGAGCATTAACTCTTTAACTCTCAATGCACTACATGATGCAGTGATGTGGAATACCAATGCCAAAAATCATAAAACCATGACACCGTCCTGGGGCAACGAAGGAGAGAAAAGTGTCAGCTCAATGGCCAGAGAACACTCTTTTGTGTGGTACTCATCTCCGGGAGGTGTGGGGTGGGTGAGATTGCCATCTCAGGAGATGCTTGCCTGGCATCCTAGCACAGGATTTGTCACGTAGGCTGAAAAAACAGAGGATAAAAGAGGGATCGACCATCATGAGCAGAGGTGTTCTACCATCTGAACCCTCACGAGCTGATCACTGTTTGCTGCTTCCTGGAGAGTCCTTCTCTTAGGAGAGACCACAGGAGCTGATCACTGTTTGCTGCTGCCCCTCCCGGTGCTGACCCCACGCTACTTCTCCGGTGCTGGCTGACGCTGTTCCTGTGCTGACCCAGTGCATCTTCTCCGGGACAACTGCTTGCTGCTCAGGGCTGCCTGTCCCTGCTGCTGTTCTCCCCGCTTCTGCCACCCCTGCTCTTCTGCCACGGACCATCAGAGTCGCTTGCAACTGGACCACCCCTAGGATCCTGGCTGGCGACTTTCCCTGCGTTGTACAGATCCTTGCTTCTTTCCCATCTCTCACCTTCCCTTCCCCATCACCCTTATCGGTAACAGTGTCCGCCTTCCCCATCCCCCTGGTCAATATTTGTAAGAAACTGGTCGGACCAACATTTGAACCGTTGCTTCTTAATCTCACGCTGGGTATACATATAATCAAAGAATCTCGTCTCCCTCCCTTATATTGGAGCATGACATCTGTCCACGGGAAGGCACCAAACAACACCCTCAAACCCCAACTGTTTCTCTCTCTCTTGGTCGTAAATACATGAGAGGCGGAGGGAAGCCTCACCAGAGTCCTTGGCAGTGCTGAGTGTGCCCTGATTTGGAGCAGTTGCTCAGAAGAGCTCAAGGACACACCTCTTCCCATATCAAGCCTCCCCAGCACTTTGCAGTTGTGCCGGGTGCTTTGGTGACCGTCCAGTTAGACAAGCAAGCTGAGGCTCAGACCAAGGAGGCCCTCCCCGGCGCGCAGCTCTCCCACTGCTTCCCTGGCCCCAAGTGCTGGCCCCAGCACTATGCACTCTATCCCAGTGGAAATGATCACAGCAGCAGCTTTTGGACACAGTGTCTTTATTTGCCAATAAGTGGGTCTTTCTAACAATCTGAGACTTCCCTGTACCACTTAAAGTGGTACTGGCTGGAATTCTCAGGCAAATCCATAGAGTCATCTTCGCTGGTGGAGGAGTCACTGTCAGAGGGAGAACTCCAGGACTGGTGGGAGGGGTATGTCCAGGGTCTCCTCCACACTGACCCAAATTCTTTATCAAAAAATGGCCTGAAGATGTTGTTACTTTTCTGGGCATGCTCATTCTCCTCTGTAGCCTCTCCGAGATCTGCTCTGCTTTCATCTCCACTCAAGTTGGAGCCTGGACGATCCAGATCTGGTGCTGCCCGTTCCCTCTTGCGTGCTCTGTGGGAATAAGTTTGCAGTACTCACTGATAGGAACCGAGGGGACACTTGAAAGACCTCGAACCGTAAATCCTGGCAGTGTACTGCCAGCAGCTGATTTGGCTGTCCAGGATCCTGGCAGCACAAATGCTTTGTTACCAAACGCAGCGTTAGTGTTATGGGGAAAAGACAACTCACGGATTTTGCCTCCACATCCATATAATAAGAATAAAGTTCAGCACCAGCACGGACAGCACTATGGCCAGCAGCACAGCAAGGACCACTTCCATCACAGGGATGTGCACTTTTGGCAGCTCTTTTCCAACAGGAGCTGTGGTGGTATTCCCAGCATCTACCCCTGGGGAAGAAAAGAGACAATGCCGCAGGTTACCGTCATCAGCACTGCGGATAATCTCTCAGTGTGCTTCATGGACCCAAGAGTTGTCCTTTTTCATCAGTGGGCAGCTCTTTCTCTCTTGCCTGGCCACCAGAGGACAAGGAGGATTGCTTCCTCTTCTCCTTGGCTGGGGAGAGGCAGCGCCGGCTCTGCCCATGTCTTGCTCAGGGTCGAGGGCCAAGGCTCTGCTCTGGGGTCTGGGCTTTCACCGTGGGGAGCCCAGAAACCCGCAGAAACCCTCACACTCTCCCCAGCACACAAGCCCCGATGTCTCCCTCAGGATATCCCCCAGGCTCAAGGTCGAGCTCCAGCCAGCACAAGCAGAGCTGGAGCCAGCCCAGGGGGAGAAACACTCCTGCAGACTTCTGCCACACAGGCCCCGGCTCCTGGCCTGCGGGAGGCTTCTTTTACAGCACGGGCTCTGTGTGAACATGCCCAGGTTTGGCTGCCGGTCTGCTGTGCCAGAGCAGGCAGGAAGAGCCTGCTGGCACACAGTGATTCTGCTCCGTGACAGCGGATGACCGCTGGACAGAAATTACCTGGCAAACCAGTTCCTTGCACTGCCTGTGTTCTGTTGTCAGACACCGGCTGTGTGTCACTGCTGCCTTCCTGCAGTGGCTCCTGCTGCACGGTCTCTTCCTCAGTCCCGCCGTTAGTCCCACCACGCTCTTCATTGTCAATGTCCCGCAAGAATTTCATTAAGATCTCAAATGACCTCCGCACTAATTCCTCCATTTTCGATGCATCCTTTCGACGGGCAGCTGGATCACCTTCACCTGCAGCCACACCTGCACACAAACAGCACAGAGCGACTCTCTGTCAACGTTCTTCCAGTCAGAATGATGCAGTGAAAACAGGGGGTTCCTCCATGACACTACTCTCTCCCTTCCACACAGGAGCTGCTTGGAAACAGTTCCTGGGTGACCGCAGGGCACACAGACACAGCCGTAAGCAAGGGCAGAGGAGAAACTTTCCCATTGCACGTGGCGACCTCTCTCCCCCTTGGTAACCTGCACTGACTGCAAGGGGCTCCGGTACTGACACGCAACCCAGGCGTGGGACAAAAGAGCCAAAGTTGCAGAGGGGCCAGGAGAGCGGTTGGCTGGCATTCAGCAGCTTTCAGAAGGCTTTCTCCAGGCCGTGTGAAGGAACCTGTAGACACCCCATAAAAGAATATTAGGCCCCTTGAGATTTTCTAACTGGCAGACCTCTGAGACACAGACAGCAAGCAAGCTCGACGCTGGCAGCACGGAGCAGCCCAGAAACAGTGAGGGCCCATGCTTTTCATGGAGAAGAACCCCCTGGCCAGTGGAGGCGGGAACCCTTGCCGAACTGTCTCCACACAGTTGGACACATGTCAGTGAAATGAAGACTGGTGTTTTACCTCTGGCGTCCAAGCCAGGCTCGGGGACAGGACTGTGCCGCTCAGAATGACCAAGAGGACCTGCAGGGACAAGTGTGATCAGGCACCGGTGAGGAACGCATGGCCGAAGATACATCCCCATGGCCGAGCAGCAGAGCCATGGCCCGTTTCAGTCCTGGGGAGCAGTGCTGCCACGGGCTCTTGCCTGGCTCGTGCAGCACTGCCTGTCACCCCCTGCCTAACGCCCACCATGGAGGGCAGCCCAAGGAAAGGATGACGTACGGCCGTGGCGACACAGCCTGACTTCTTGCCCCCAGTGGTGCTCGATTTTGGGCCCGTCTCTGCCCACTCACCTGCTCCCCGTGCTCGCCAAGGAGCAGCAGAGACCGCCTGTGGAAGCACAGCAATAAGCAGCAGGAGGAAGACAAGGCAGGCAGAGGGCACGGCCTTCTGCCCCAGGGCCATGTTGTCCCTCTGCTGCTGCTGCCACAGCAAGTGCTGCTGTTGGGGCAGGCGCACAGCAATGCCCTGTGTCATGAGCAGCAGTCACAGCTGGGCCTTGTGACGTCATGGCTCAGCGCAGGCATAGAGTGGGGCACTGTGAGCTCACAGTCCCATGAGGCCGGGTGGAAGCTCTTGTGATGCGCTGCACCAGAGCTGCCTGGGGCCGCTGCTTTCATCATAGAATCATGGAATCATGGGGTGTCTCGCTTTTCACTGCAGCATCTCTCCTAAGGCTACAAATACACATGCTTTGAACAGAAAACTTGCATTTGCCCAATAGCTTGTGTGGATGCCACATCCTCACACACACCTCATATACCTCACATGAAAAAGCAAGTGTCAGGATTCCTGGTGTCGGCAGTTCTCCGTGTTCCTGCCTTGTTAGAGGCACTGCACCTCACCACGAGCCATCTGCATGCACCCACCCGAACAGCGGGCAGAAGGGAGCTCCAGAGCAGATGGACATGGCGCACGTGGCACTTTGTGCAGCAGAGGCATCTTGCGGGGTTCCAAGAAGGGCCCGGGTCTGCGCTGCAGGCAGAACAAACCCATTCACCCAGGCAGACTGTGCCCTGGGCAACACAGCAGCTTCTACGTGAGCCACTGAATCTCCTCGTTCTGGACAAGGGGCAGGATCTCAAGAGATTCCAGACGAGAGCTGTGAACGTGGGGTTAGAGACGTACAGGCAGCCTCTCTGCGTAGATGGGGAAGCTGAGGGAGACAAATCTCTGGCATGCGCTGTAAGAGGTCACCAATTTTTGTACCATTGCCTCGAAGTTTGCTGATGAACATGTCCAAGCAAGCCCTGGGCAAGGGTTGCAAATTCCTCTGTCTAAGGGACAAGCAGATGGGCACGTCTGTCAACGGTTTACCGGGCTGGTTCAGCCCGGTTTGGTGACAATTGGTGCGGGGGACCCGCAGACCCACTCCCCAGGAAAGGGAAAGGGGAAAAGGGAAAAGGGAGATGGGCCTAGAAACAAAACAGCGGCAACGATCCGAGCAGGAAAGCTAATTTACTAAATAAGATATCAGAAAGTAAAATAACACAATATAATACAGTGTAATTCGAATTGATCCTAACGAATCAAATAAAATGAGCGAGAGAGAGTGACCGATAAACCAAAGGCCTCACGCTAACGCTGAAGGGGATTCAGCAGCAAGCACCCACTGCTGAGTCGATCCCAAAGGAAAGAGAGCGTCCCGTGACCGCAGACAGTTTCTATCTTTTCCCTCTGAGCAGAAATACGTAAAAAAATGCAAAGCATCTCACAGCCCTCTGGGGAATGGAGTTCTTATCTTCTGAGACAGGTTTACCCACAACTATCGATGATCCACAGAGCTGGAGCATTAACTCTTTAACTCTCAATGCACTACATGATGCAGTGATGTGGAATACCAATGCCAAAAATCATAAAACCATGACACCGTCCTGGGGCAACGAAGGAGAGAAAAGTGTCAGCTCAATGGCCAGAGAACACTCTTTTGTGTGGTACTCATCTCCGGGAGGTGTGGGGTGGGTGAGATTGCCATCTCAGGAGATGCTTGCCTGGCATCCTAGCACGGGATTTGTCACGTAGGCTGAAAAAACAGAGGATAAAAGAGGGATCGACCATCATGAGCAGAGGTGTTCTACCATCTGAACCCTCACGAGCTGATCACTGTTTGCTGCTTCCTGGAGAGTCCTTCTCTTAGGAGAGACCACAGGAGCTGATCACTGTTTGCTGCTGCCCCTCCCGGTGCTGACCCCACGCTACTTCTCCGGTGCTGGCTGACGCTGTTCCTGTGCTGACCCAGTGCATCTTCTCCGGGACAACTGCTTGCTGCTCAGGGCTGCCTGTCCCTGCTGCTGTTCTCCCCGCTTCTGCCACCCCTGCTCTTCTGCCACGGACCATCAGAGTCGCTTGCAACTGGACCACCCCTAGGATCCTGGCTGGCGACTTTCCCTGCGTTGTACAGATCCTTGCTTCTTTCCCATCTCTCACCTTCCCTTCCCCATCACCCTTATCGGTAACAGTGTCCGCCTTCCCCATCCCCCTGGTCAATATTTGTAAGAAACTGGTCGGACCAACATTTGAACCGTTGCTTCTTAATCTCACGCTGGGTATACATATAATCAAAGAATCTCGTCTCCCTCCCTTATATTGGAGCATGACATCTGTCCACGGGAAGGCACCAAACAACACCCTCAAACCCCAACTGTTTCTCTCTCTCTTGGTCGTAAATACATGAGAGGCGGAGGGAAGCCTCACCAGAGTCCTTGGCAGTGCTGAGTGTGCCCTGATTTGGAGCAGTTGCTCAGAAGAGCTCAAGGACACACCTCTTCCCATATCAAGCCTCCCCAGCACTTTGCAGTTGTGCCGGGTGCTTTGGTGACCGTCCAGTTAGACAAGCAAGCTGAGGCTCAGACCAAGGAGGCCCTCCCCGGCGCGCAGCTCTCCCACTGCTTCCCTGGCCCCAAGTGCTGGCCCCAGCACTATGCACTCTATCCCAGTGGAAATGATCACAGCAGCAGCTTTTGGACACAGTGTCTTTATTTGCCAATAAGTGGGTCTTTCTAACAATCTGAGACTTCCCTGTACCACTTAAAGTGGTACTGGCTGGAATTCTCAGGCAAATCCATAGAGTCATCTTCGCTGGTGGAGGAGTCACTGTCAGAGGGAGAACTCCAGGACTGGTGGGAGGGGTATGTCCAGGGTCTCCTCCACACTGACCCAAATTCTTTATCAAAAAATGGCCTGAAGATGTTGTTACTTTTCTGGGCATGCTCATTCTCCTCTGTAGCCTCTCCGAGATCTGCTCTGCTTTCATCTCCACTCAAGTTGGAGCCTGGACGATCCAGATCTGGTGCTGCCCGTTCCCTCTTGCGTGCTCTGTGGGAATAAGTTTGCAGTACTCACTGATAGGAACCGAGGGGACACTTGAAAGACCTCGAACCGTAAATCCTGGCAGTGTACTGCCAGCAGCTGATTTGGCTGTCCAGGATCCTGGCAGCACAAATGCTTTGTTACCAAACGCAGCGTTAGTGTTATGGGGAAAAGACAACTCACGGATTTTGCCTCCACATCCATATAATAAGAATAAAGTTCAGCACCAGCACGGACAGCACTATGGCCAGCAGCACAGCAAGGACCACTTCCATCACAGGGATGTGCACTTTTGGCAGCTCTTTTCCAACAGGAGCTGTGGTGGTATTCCCAGCATCTACCCCTGGGGAAGAAAAGAGACAATGCCGCAGGTTACCGTCATCAGCACTGCGGATAATCTCTCAGTGTGCTTCATGGACCCAAGAGTTGTCCTTTTTCATCAGTGGGCAGCTCTTTCTCTCTTGCCTGGCCACCAGAGGACAAGGAGGATTGCTTCCTCTTCTCCTTGGCTGGGGAGAGGCAGCGCCGGCTCTGCCCATGTCTTGCTCAGGGTCGAGGGCCAAGGCTCTGCTCTGGGGTCTGGGCTTTCACCGTGGGGAGCCCAGAAACCCGCAGAAACCCTCACACTCTCCCCAGCACACAAGCCCCGATGTCTCCCTCAGGATATCCCCCAGGCTCAAGGTCGAGCTCCAGCCAGCACAAGCAGAGCTGGAGCCAGCCCAGGGGGAGAAACACTCCTGCAGACTTCTGCCACACAGGCCCCGGCTCCTGGCCTGCGGGAGGCTTCTTTTACAGCACGGGCTCTGTGTGAACATGCCCAGGTTTGGCTGCCGGTCTGCTGTGCCAGAGCAGGCAGGAAGAGCCTGCTGGCACACAGTGATTCTGCTCCGTGACAGCGGATGACCGCTGGACAGAAATTACCTGGCAAACCAGTTCCTTGCACTGCCTGTGTTCTGTTGTCAGACACCGGCTGTGTGTCACTGCTGCCTTCCTGCAGTGGCTCCTGCTGCACGGTCTCTTCCTCAGTCCCGCCGTTAGTCCCACCACGCTCTTCATTGTCAATGTCCCGCAAGAATTTCATTAAGATCTCAAATGACCTCCGCACTAATTCCTCCATTTTCGATGCATCCTTTCGACGGGCAGCTGGATCACCTTCACCTGCAGCCACACCTGCACACAAACAGCACAGAGCGACTCTCTGTCAACGTTCTTCCAGTCAGAATGATGCAGTGAAAACAGGGGGTTCCTCCATGACACTACTCTCTCCCTTCCACACAGGAGCTGCTTGGAAACAGTTCCTGGGTGACCGCAGGGCACACAGACACAGCCGTAAGCAAGGGCAGAGGAGAAACTTTCCCATTGCACGTGGCGACCTCTCTCCCCCTTGGTAACCTGCACTGACTGCAAGGGGCTCAGGTACTGACACGCAACCCAGGCGTGGGACAAAAGAGCCAAAGTTGCAGAGGGGCCAGGAGAGCGGTTGGCTGGCATTCAGCAGCTTTCAGAAGGCTTTCTCCAGGCCGTGTGAAGGAACCTGTAGACACCCCATAAAAGAATATTAGGCCCCTTGAGATTTTCTAACTGGCAGACCTCTGAGACACAGACAGCAAGCAAGCTCGACGCTGGCAGCACGGAGCAGCCCAGAAACAGTGAGGGCCCATGCTTTTCATGGAGAAGAACCCCCTGGCCAGTGGAGGCGGGAACCCTTGCCGAACTGTCTCCACACAGTTGGACACATGTCAGTGAAATGAAGACTGGTGTTTTACCTCTGGCGTCCAAGCCAGGCTCGGGGACAGGACTGTGCCGCTCAGAATGACCAAGAGGACCTGCAGGGACAAGTGTGATCAGGCACCGGTGAGGAACGCATGGCCGAAGATACATCCCCATGGCCGAGCAGCAGAGCCATGGCCCGTTTCAGTCCTGGGGAGCAGTGCTGCCACGGGCTCTTGCCTGGCTCGTGCAGCACTGCCTGTCACCCCCTGCCTAACGCCCACCATGGAGGGCAGCCCAAGGAAAGGATGACGTACGGCCGTGGCGACACAGCCTGACTTCTTGCCCCCAGTGGTGCTCGATTTTGGGCCCGTCTCTGCCCACTCACCTGCTCCCCGTGCTCGCCAAGGAGCAGCAGAGACCGGCCTGTGGAAGCACAGCAATAAGCAGCAGGAGGAAGACAAGGCAGGCAGAGGGCACGGCCTTCTGCCCCAGGGCCATGTTGTCCCTCTGCTGCTGCTGCCACAGCAAGTGCTGCTGTTGGGGGCAGGCGCACAGCAATGCCCTGTGTCATGAGCAGCAGTCACAGCTGGGCCTTGTGACGTCATGGCTCAGCGCAGGCATACAGTGGGGCACTGTGAGCTCACAGTCCCATGAGGCCGGGTGGAAGCTCTTGTGATGCGCTGCACCAGAGCTGCCTGGGGCCGCTGCTTTCATCATAGAATCATGGAATCATGGGGTGTCTCGCTTTTCACTGCAGCATCTCTCCTAAGGCTACAAATACACATGCTTTGAACAGAAAACTTGCATTTGCCCAATAGCTTGTGTGGATGCCACATCCTCACACACACCTCATATACCTCACATGAAAAAGCAAGTGTCAGGATTCCTGGTGTCGGCAGTTCTCCGTGTTCCTGCCTTGTTAGAGGCACTGCACCTCACCACGAGCCATCTGCATGCACCCACCCGAACAGCGGGCAGAAGGGAGCTCCAGAGCAGATGGACATGGCGCACGTGGCACTTTGTGCAGCAGAGGCATCTTGCGGGGTTCCAAGAAGGGCCCGGGTCTGCGCTGCAGGCAGAACAAACCCATTCACCCAGGCAGACTGTGCCCTGGGCAACACAGCAGCT